>CM062811.1:364689491-367642773 GCA_031772625.1 Pinus tabuliformis | reverse complement strand
CCAGGGATCTTACTCCTCCTCTTGTTTGTTTTGCAGAGTTTATTGGAGCAGAATGGCTCTTACGTGCGAGAACGATGGCATGAAGAGGAGGACATGATTGCCCTCCACGATCCTGTTACCGTGAGCGCGTTGCGGAACTGTGGCTTGCTAAAATTCTTCCGCATATCTAGCATGAGGGCACAGATACGTTTACTGCAGTACCTGCTTGATGCTTGGGATCCTGTTAACCAAGTGTTCCAGATTAGGGGCAAGTCCATCCCTTTGACCATAGTGGACATTTACTTCTTGACTGGGTTGTCAAGGCGGGGTGCCCCCATTTCCTTGTCCGGTTCGGCCCAAGGGAGCGATTCCGTGAAAGATTATATCCGTCAGTATTGTAGGGAGGGGTCCCAGCCGAGCAGAGACGGCAAGGTTTCTATCCGTGATATCACTGACAGGTCTCTCAGGTCTATTCTGTACACGATTTGTAGGATGGCCGGCAGCGCATCCCCTCATGTTGCCAACAGGTCTTTATGTGCAGCACGCCCTGGAGTGTCTTCAGCCGAAAGTTTTTAACCGGTGTGATGCAGTACTGGTTCAGATGAAAAACCAGTTGACCAAAGTAAAGGACGGGAAACTGAAGAACTTTGGCTTCGGTTCAGTTTTGACTGCCTTCGCTTTGGAGAAGATACCCCTGATGCAACCTCAGTATATTGTTCTCGACTTGCCATCTCCTACTGAGCCACACATGCAGAGGTGGGTTGACCACATGTCCAGACATGCAAGTCAATCTCAGATTACTTTTACTGATGCCTTCTTTAGGTGGTTCGAGCGGCAGGATATGGCTTTCTCCTAGTATCCATATATTGGCATGGATTTCCGAGGCGATCCGGATTTGGTGCTACCGGACGGCGAGCAGTGGGGTGATCTTGGTAAATATTTTGACCTTATCATTGTTTACTGTCTTTTATTTATAATGTCCTTGTGCTTTACTCTTTCAAGACTCTAATCAAACTCATGGGTGCATGCAGATGTGGGCCCCGTCCGTCCAGCAGTTCGTCCGAGAGTTCCGGCCGCTGCCCCAGTGGGGGAGGCTCCTAGGAGAGCTATTCTCCATGACCTTGACTTGGCCGAGACTCTTGCAGCTGTGCAGGAACAGGTCGAGGGTCTTACCCTTGGGATTCCGGATGTATGGATCGATGAGTTGCCTCTACGATTGCAGCGACATACTGCTGGTGTTCCTAGACGATGGTCTCGTCTTCTGCACATGATCGCACAGGCCATGGCATGTTATCATGAGCATCACTAGGCTAGGGTGCCCCCCAGCCATTTTTGAGTTTTGGGGTCGTATGACCGATTTTGTCTTGATTACAGAACATTATATGTAAACCGTAAACAATTATATATATTTTTTATTTTCGTGGTTTATTCCAGTTTTTATGTGATCCATGTATGAAACATCGATGATGCTTCTCCTTTTATCAAATTTGCAAATGTCTATATAACACATAGTTTGCTATGTTGAGTGTTAATAAGTTTTTGGGTTTCTGGAAATGTGATATTGGATAAAATCAAACTGTCCAAGATTTTTTAACTTAGGAACTTGCGATAAATAGCTGGATTTCGGACAGAGTAGGTACCATTGAGCTGTAGTACCACGAGCAGTGAGTCTAGCCTGACGACTAGCCGGCATATGCCATGGGTGATGGCATCAGAGAGGAGCTCTATCAACGCGCTATACTCAGCGATATTATTTGTTGATTGACCAATACATACCCCCCTGAAACTCACTAACTCGCCGCTTGGGTCAAAAATGGCCCATGCTGCAGAGGATAGGTTCCTCGAACTATGACTCGCTCCGTCAGCATATCCAACCCACGGTTCCAATGGATTTGACATCTGCAATAAGTGTAAAAAGCGGATTACCTAAACCGGAACAAACGCTTTAGCGTGAAACAAAAATGTAACAAAAGCATACAGGTTACTATTAGGCATAGTAACGTTTAAGGTACAACCCGTTACGGGGTTGCGCCAGTGGAACTCCGTCATAATCTACCAACTCGTAGGCACCTTTTGCTAACACACTTTTAACAATATAAGGGCCCATCCATAAGGACTTGAATTTCCCAGCTCCCAATTTATCGGATTCTTGGTCATAAAGCAAGACCAAATCACCTTCCGAGAAGACACGGGGTTTGACATTTTTGTCGAACTGCGCTTTGACTCGTTTCTTGTGGGCTTTGTTGGCAAGGCGGCGGCATCACGACGGGTTTCATCAACTGGATTAATTCCAAGAATGAGCTTCTTCTTCCGAGGTTCCGGGGAGGAGATCAATTGCGAGTTTAAGGGACGAAATTTCACACTGGATTGGTAGGATCGCCTCCAGGCCATACACCAGTTGAAACGGTGTGAACCCAATGGCATTCCTTACCAATGTTCGGTAGGCCCACAAAGCCGAGTACAGGATCAAATGCCATCTTCTTTTGTGAACCCCCACCATCCTTTGCAGCATGCGCTTCAGGACCTTGTTGATCGCTTCAACTTGTCCGTTAGCTTGCGGATAGTACGGAGTAGAGCTGTCGTGAGACAATCCTAGTTTGGCAGTTAATTCAGCCATCATGTGATTGCGAAAATGCGATCCATGATCTGTTACTATGGCCTGTGGTACGCCGAATCTGGCGACTACATGATTAAAAAAGAATAGGGCTGCTGTTTCACCAGTGTTATCCAATGTAGGCATCGCCTCGACCCATTTGGTAAAATAGTCAACTGCGACTATAATATACCCATGTCCCCCGGTCGAGGTGGAGTTACATTGCATGAAATCGATGCCCCACTTGGCAAAAGGCCCCACAGCTATTATTGGCTGTAAGGGAGCGGGGGGTCTTCTGGTTTTGCTATCAAAAATCTGACATGCATGGCAACTTCTAACTGCGGTTATGCAATCTTTGAACATGTTTGGCCAGAAGTATCCTACTCGTAAGATTCTTTGTGCTGTAGCATATCCAGATTGATGCCCCCCACAGGTGCCTGAATGACATTCATTCAGGGATTTTTCGGCCTCCTCATGGGTTAGACACCTTCTCAGGACCGTATCGACACCATGACGGTAAAGCGTATCACCGACGATCATGTAGTCTTTTGCTTGGTATCGAATGCGTTTTTGTTCTGAGTGGGAGGTGTCTTGCCGAAACTTTTGGGTTTGGAGATAAACTATTATATCTCCATACCACTCGTCACTTGCTGATATCAGAAACAAGCTTTCGTCCACGATTGATTCTTGGGAAGTGTCATCGTTGGACGGTGATGGGAGATCGCATAATAATTCTGCGAAGACTAAAGCTTTCTTTGATTTGGATTTAACAAATTCCAGATCAAACTCTTGAAGGATAGCTATCCACTTTGAATATTTGCCCCCAAGCAACTGTCGCGACAGTATATAAGTCATGGGGTTGCAATCTGACAATACGGTGGTCTTCCTAAAGAGGACATAATGCCGAAATCTTTGTATCGCTTGAACAGCCGCCAATGCTAGCTTTTCAACATGAGAATATTTACTTTCTGTATCATTTAAGTTTTTACTTAAATAATATATAGGGTGTTCAATTCCATCGACTTCTTGAACTAAAACCATCGCAATGGTCGTATCTGCTGCAGCCAGATACAGGTTAAAGTCTCTTTGATAGTCTGGGGCGTACATTAATGATGCTTTGACTAGCGCTTCTTTCAAAGCATCAAAGGAAGCTTGCGCAACCTGGTCCCATACGAAAGGTACATCCTTTTTTAAGAGACGGGTATAACCTTTAGCAAGTTGTGCGTAATTTGGAATGAACCTCCTCAGAAAGTTTGCTTTCCCTTGGAGTTTCTGAATCTGAAGCAAGTTCGAAGGTGGAGGCAAATTAATGATCGCCTGCACCTTGCAAGGGTCGAGACGAATCCCATCCTTGGAGACTATAAAGCCAAGTAAACGACCAGAACCGACGCAAAACACACATTTGTGCGGATTGAGTCTTATCTTGTAGTGTCGGCATCGTAGAAATATCGCTCTTAAATGCTGTGGATGATCAGTCCGCTTTTGCGAATGAGCCGGAAGATCGTCGAGATAAGGTTGAACGATGTTCTTGATGTCATAGAAAGCATAATTCATTGCTCTCTGAAACGTCGCCCCTGCGTTCTTTAAACCAAAGGGTAATTTTCGATAAGCGAATGTGCCCCACGGACAAATAAATGCAGTCTTTGACTGGTCCTGTGGGCGGATATTAATTTGATTATACCCGGAAAATCCGTCCATAAACGAAAAGATTTCACATCCGGCGCATTCATCAATTATCTGGTCGATGAAGGGTGTAGGGTAGTTGTCCTTTGGACAGGCTTGATTTACATCCCTATAATCGACGCACACTCGTATTGTTCCTTGTTTTTTCATAACAGGGACAATATTCGATACCCAATCGGTTAGAGGAACCGGGTAGATGAAACCAGCATGGAGAAGTTTCTCAACTTCCGCTTTAATGGCAGTGGCCTTCTTGGGGTGTACCTGCCGAAGCCGCTGTCTTACTGGTTTGACATCAGGATACATCTTAATTTCATGTTCAACGATACTCGAGTCAATGCCTGGCATTTCATCATATGACCAGGCAAAGACATCTCTAAATTCGCGGAAAAGAGCTTTATATATTTCTTGTTCTGAAGGGGAACAACCTTTGCCGACATAAATATTCTCTACAATGTCTGTCTTGGTCGAGATATTTATGGCTATAGTTTCTTCTATATTGGATAGGTTTCTCTCGGAGTCCACCGTATTTACAGTATTCGTTAGGAATTCAAATACTGAGGGGTGATACAGGTCGCCTTGAGTATCTTCCTTAGGAAGGGAACGATGGTGGTTATCATCCCATGGTGCCCCCTCAATCCACATTGATTGCAGGATTCCTTCGTCACTTGCATGCACTCGTGACCAAGGATCCAAAGGGGTACCACATTCTCCTGACCTATCTACCCAAACGCTTGACGAGCATTGATTTGGGCTCGCCTCCCATGCCTGAAACATTGATTGCTACAATATTTCGATTGGGCTCGGGTGCAAGACCATTGCCCGATCCATGATGACTTTGTCTTTTGCGACCTTCATGGAAGATATCATGTTGCAGGTAGCCACCAATGGTACATTTCCTATGTACATATGATTTGGTAGCGAGAAAGTCCCCATCATCGTGGGGTCTTTCAACAAGCCTACTCCTATATCTTGAATTGAATGGTCGCTTTCATGGATCATGGGAATGCTTCCCGTAACTTGTGAACCATTAAGGAGGAAGTTCTGTTGGTCGACGACCGTAATCCCTCCTTCAAACGGGAATGCGATCTTCCTAAAATAAGTCGACACGACAGCTGCCATGGCATAAATCCATGGTCTTCCCAGTAGGATGTTGTAATCCAGATTTCCATCTATGACTTCAACATCAATCTCTACTGTTTTTCCACCTAGTTCAACCTTCAAGTTACTTAGAATACCGTAAGGGGTATATGTCCTACCGTCGAAAGCCTTTAGTGTTGTCAAAGATCTCGACAAGGTTGGCGACCCTAGCGTTTTCCAGCAGCTCATCGACATAATACATGTAGATGCCCCCTCGTCAATAATTGTTCTGTGAACAGTTTTGTTGAGGGCCTTCACTTGAATAAGGAAAGCTAGTTGAGCTGGTAACTGAGGGTCATACCCTTTGTGATCAAAGGACACAAGACTGGAATCCTTAGGATCAACCCCCCCTATTGCCGATAACAATGCCTGCCTTTGGGATGGACAATTTTGTAGTACTTCTAGAGTCGACATAGCGGATGGCGATTGGGCCAAATCTTCTACTATGTTATAATGCTGCACCGCTCTGGCACGAGGATTAAAATTCGACTTGTGTACTACACCCTTAGGTGGTTTTATCGTTAATTCTGGCATTATGGGTGGGACAATTTCTGTCGAAGTTGTTGTCGAACTACTAGGTTGATCTTTACCTTTTTCGTTTGACAGTTGCGGATTCCCGTAATCTTTGTTCCTTGTCGAAATCAAAGCATCATTCTGTTGCTTGGAGATCGATAACATCAGCACTTGCGACGGGGAAGCATTTCCACTATCAACCATTTTTTGACCTGGGTTGGGAAACGGGTCAGTCAACACAGCTGGGTTCTTTGGACTTTTAAAGAATCTCTTGAGCTCAGCTTTGTACGGACACTCTGATGTCTTGTGATCTTCGTCACATATCATACAGGGCCATTTCTTTTTCCCTTTCTCAGGAGAGTTCGAAGAAGTTTTTTCAGGTGACGGATCATCCTGTTGCTTCTTCTTCCCTTTGTTTTGCTTCTTCTTGCTTCCTGGTTGATTGGTTTCTTTGCCTTTATCTGCTGATATGGCATTTACTTCCGAAGCAAGAATCTCTTCATGGGCATTTCGATCTGAAGTCTTACGGGCTTTCTGAGGTGAAGCCTTTTTCGACTTCGCGCTTGCAGTGCCAATCACGCCATCTCCGGCATGAGAGTCAATATTCGATTTAGGAGGGGAGGAATTGAAAATTCAGGTCTGGGGGCATCAGGTATTTTGTCGTAGAGCGTGCCAGACTGAGTATATACCAAGTCTAAATATTGAGCACGAGCAATCACTTGCTCCTCTGTTACAACCCCCCCCTTGGCCACATCTTCCGTTATAGCCGGAAGTAATGACTTTATAAACCATTCGGCTAATAGCTGATCAGGAACGTATGTTTTCACCATCCTACGACGACGACGCCACTCATGTATATGATCAGATATGTGAGTAGCTGTCGTCTGTTTGAAGTTGGTCAGTATCTCAGTTCCTGTTTCATACCTGATAGGTAATTGAAAATGGGTTAGTAAAGTCGTGGCTAAGGAGCTGAAATTGTCGAAAGAGGTTCTTGGCAATTCTATATACCATTTAGCCGCCGGACCTGTCAATGTCCTCTGGAAGAGGCGAAGTCTTATCGAATCATCGTTCAGAGTGTTCGATGAACACCATAGATGAAAGGTCATGACGTGATTCGACGGGTCTTCACCTGGATTTCCATTGAATTTAGGAATGTCGGAGGGAAGTTTGTGAGGAATCGCTGGCCACCAAGGGGCATAAGAAATCGGATTGTTCGTCAACCGATGTAAATCGGGTAACTCTAGAGTTGCCACGAATGGCAGCTGTTGACTCAGATTAGGCGAAGCATACCCAGGATACGAAGGGATCGCCTGAGCAGTTGGTCTTTGCATACCGGCATAATGTATTTGATGCTGGTATGATTGATACGGTTGGTGGACTACCCCACTGTAAAGTGGTTGGTTTTGACCGTATTGTAGGTACGGTTGTCCATTGTTCGCAAAAATCTGCTGCTCGGTACCTTGGTACACTTGCTGGAACTGCGGTTGTTGATACTGCACCAACCATGGTTGTGATACCATTGGTTGTTGTGTGATGCTTACCACTGGGCCAAGATGAGGGGTAAGGGTACCCGTTTGTGCTTGTGTCGCCCCGCCAGTCGGCGATTGTGGTTGGGTTGCAGGGTCAAAGGGTTGTTGCATTACAACCTGAGAAAACTGAGGTTGACATGCAACAGGTATTGTTTGAACTTGCGACACAGTCACAATTGCTGGTGTCGTCGGGATGTTCGTCACAGGCATCTGTTGTTGCATAGAATACACAACTCTTGGTTGCTGGAGTAGCATAGGCATCCAACCACTTGTAGTTATTCCAATATAACCTGAGTATGGTTGTGAGCTCCCGTATGGGTAACCTCCCGGAGGGGGTAATGAAAAAGCATATTGCCCCCCATACGGTGGTGGTCCGGAACCGAGAGGATTTATTACACCTCGAGGACCGGATTGCCCAAACTGATTTCCGAAAGGATCAATTTGTTGAGTTCCAACATAGGAGTTACCGGGTATTATCCCGGGAGAACAAACAGGAACAGACCATACTGTCGTCATGGCCCCCGAAGGGACCCCCTCCAGCTGTTGAGAGTTAGGGACAGATGGTATGCCGGTGAACATTGTCGGAATGACTGCAGGGAGTTCTGTTGTCGCTGTGTCATTTGGCACAGTCCTAGATGTTGACGGTTGTTCAGACATTTTGAGTCTATCCAGTAGATTGCCTAGTGATTCTTCAGGAACTTCTCTGGGTGATAGGCTAGCTTCTGATGCAGTAGGAAGTAGAGTGATCCCTGCTCCAAAATGTGTTGGAGTAGTTGCTTGCGGATCTTCTACAATTTCTTCTATTGCGATCAGACCGGGTGGAAGAGGAAGACTGTCAGGTCCATAGAATATTTCTGGTGCCGAAGAAGGGGTTGTTTCGACAGCGACAGTTGTTTGAGGAGCAAGACTCTCTGAACCGATCACTGATGGAACTGATTCAGTAACACAAGTATTTGCTCTCAGACTAGGATCAGTGTTACTGTCCTTCTGGGGCTGTTGAACTTCTTCAATAGGGGCAGGGTTTCCAGAAATGTTTGGAGTAACCGGAACCTCAGATGTCGTCGGAACACTTGTTCTAACTTTGACAGGAGATTTGGAACCAGTTGAACGAGATCGCTTTGCCCGGGTTGTTTTCGATTCCGGAGATAAAGACGGTTGACTCGTACGCCTCCGCGAACGACGGTTCATCGATTGACTTTCTTCCACGGTTGCGGATTACTTGATCAACCAACAATGCACAGGGTAAAAATGTGTTTTCGAATTGAATTAATTTTAGATGCTTTTTAAGACACAACTTGATTTTTCATGTTTTAAGAGTCGAGAAAAAGCTAAAGATGACTCTAGTCTCCTTCGATGTATTAACGAGCCCGAAGTGACAAATTCTCGGATGGACTTTTTCAGTTATAGAGTTTGAAAAAGGCCAAAAGAAACTACTCTGGAGTTCTAGGCAGAGGGTGTGCCAAACCTTTCGCGAAACCACAGAATACGTTTTACGGTACGAGTGGTCGATCTTCGTGAATGCTGTGTTCACTGCATCGCGATCAGTAGGGCGGCCGACACGGCTTCCTATGGATAAAGGCTTTGTTCCTATAGGGGTCCCCCAATATACGCGATGGTACGCGGGGGCACAAGTCCGTATTAGTGCTATCGTCCCTCAGGAGGAATCACCCACCTTCGTAGAGATCGACGATCACTATGTTTAACGACGCCGGAACACGTCTCTACCTAGACCTCTACTGTGTTTCGTTATGTTTCAAAGCGTTGTTAGATAAATTCAGTTCTTTTTAGGTTGATCTTGCTTAGCAGTTTGCCTTTATGGATCACCACGTGATGTATGATACAACTCCTAAATGCAGTCTAAGAATGATAAGCAAGCTTTTTCAATTCTTTCAACTTATGAAAATCTTAACTACTGAGGGAAAAGAAAGACATCATCTTTTCAAACAGATCATAGAGCACACACTGATGCACTTTTCCTAAATCGACATGCAAACTGTCAAAATGCACATGCACAATGCAAGTATTTCTTTTCTTCTTCCTTAATGTTGATGTATTACAAAAAGAAAGCTGTTGTATAATTTCGAATTCAATTTCAAGTGAAAGAAAACAAGTTTTTGTCCAATAATCAAAAGAACACCTTAAGATTCACTTGTTTCAACACAAGAAATACTGAAATTCGAACCATATAACGAAAGCAAATGTTCAAGCAGCTATGAACAGTAATAAACTAGCTCTTAGAATCACAACGACACTTTCTTACAGGCCTAGATCCAAGAGGTCACAGCAAGACTAGTTCACTTTCGCTACGGGAAACTGTGAATGAAAGCAAGAAATACAATAAGAACAATCACGGTTTCTTCATACAACTGAGGCGGAATGAAGGCAAAGAAAGGTAGTTTCAGCTGGGTATACAGGTTGACAACAGGCTGCAAAAACAATATTGAAAACTGGGCAACAGACAGTAGGGAACCCCAGTTGCACAAGGAAAAACTAGATCAGCGCAGGTACTGCACTGTCAATCTGACATGCAGCGAAGGTAGCCCCTTCGGGACTTGCGTTGCAGCGCAGGTAGCCTTTGCTGCAGCTGCACTGAAGAGACAACTCTCGTCTCTCTCAGATTCCGGGTCACAGTTTGCTCAAAAATCAATGGTTTTTGGCCAAATCAGAGGCTATCAGCCAAGTATACACTAGAGGATGATTAAGGAAGATGAACACTATCACAAAGAGCTAAAAAGAGTCCTTGTGGATCAGCTCTTCAAATCATAAACATGCCCAGCACTGAGCTAGAGTAGCTGCCCTCTACTTTGCATTCGAAGGATTCGAATGCAGTTCAATTCGGTACTCCCTTTGTTTAGGAAATGAATAGCAAGAAACACAAGCTACCAACAAGACACGATCCCCAGTGGAGTCGCCAGTCTGTTGTGGGGAAAAGTATCCAACACGGAATGACCCTATCCCACTCTAAGGGTGATAGTTCCTTAGCAATAGCTGAAGCAAAGCTATCTAAAGTTACTTCTTTATGACATGCAAGAGATGAAAGGAAGAGATCCACTTACCGATGTCTTGTGAAAATGGTCGATCCAATCTCCTCTATTTGCCGCTCGCTCCCAGCTCCAAGTCTTCTCACGGGCCCAGCTACACGAGATCCTGCGAACAAGACAAGAAAAGGAAACTACAAGAAGCATGCATTCATAATTGATTCAAGGATTAGCATAAATCAAATACGTAAGTAAGACAATACACCATTGAAACACATGCGAATAGAAGAACCTCAAATGCTTTATTAATATAAGGAAGTAAGGTTCAGGCGGTGATACAACCGTGAGAGGTCCAATCCAGCATCACCTTCCCGATGGAAAGAAATCTCCTCTTCACCTCCCTCAAGCAATCACCCAATACTCACAACTGTAAACCAACAACAATTCTTTGCACAAAATTCCCCGCCTCTAGATCCCATGGGATGAGATCCTTATATAGAGTTTTGGAGTGAAGATAAGTCAGCTTGATGTGTGACTTGTTGTCCTCTTCAACTCCAGTTGTTCTTCAGTCCTTGAGTCCACTCGGAGTTTCTACCTTCCACTTGGAGTTTTAGAACCTCTTTACTCATCATTAGGTGAATCTTCTGATCCAAGTGTCATTTTGGAAGCTTCCTGGGCACTGGCACATTGAGAAAAGATTCCTCCACATGTCAAAGTACGCCCAGCGCAGGTAGCCTTTGTTGCACTTGCTATGCAGCGCAGGTACACCATAGAGCTTTTGACATTCAGCGCAGATGCTTAGTGGAGCAGCTGCTTTGATCCAAAATTGACCTGTTTTTGAGTGTTTTTCAGTGGAGAACTGATCTGAAGTGCTGTGGTTTGTTGACCTTGTTCCTCTAGGGGTAGGAACAACATGTTTAGGGACTTTGGATCCCTCAGATTATTGACATTTCATGCTCCGTGCTGTAAGGCACAAAAATGTCTATAACAAAGGCGGAGCCCAAATTCGCAAACATTAGAGATTATTGGGATGGTGCGATGGTAGGTAAGGTCATCAAATTCTCTGCGAATACCAAGATTCATTCCCAACCAAATTTACAGAGTTAGAGGGGATAATAGGGGACCTGGCGTTATGAAGATCACGTTAAAACCCTACGTGAAGCCGGTTAAGCAAAGACCTTACCGCCTCAACCCGAAGTATAAGGTGAAGGTCCGCTTAGAGTTAGATAAGATGCTCATGGCAAGCATCATTGAGCCTGTAGAAGAATCTAACTGGGTGAGCCCAATGGTGGTACATGAAAATAAGCAGAAGGATGAAATAAGGATATGCGTAGATCTTAGGAAGTTGAATGACGCTTGCTTGCATGATCCCTTCCCAACTCTGTTCTTTGATGAGGTATTGGATAATGTAGGTGGCCAGGAAGCATACTATGTCGTTGATGGGTTTTATGGGTACCGTCAGATCAAAATTGCACCTGAAGAAGCAAGACGCCCTTCGCAACTTAATGGGGATGTTTTCAGTACATTGTACTGCCTTTCGGATCAAATAATGCGCATGCAATTTTTTCGTGTGTAGTCATTGTTGCATTCAAAGACTTCATTCATAAGTTTCTAGATGTGTACTTTGATGACTGGACTATGTTTGGGTTGGTAAAATGCCATGTCGCAAGTTTGTGCTTAATGCTAGATACTTGTTGAAGGTACCAGATTATGTTCAATCTGAAGAAATTTTTGTTTTCTATTCCTTTTGGGACTCTGCTGGGTCATGTGGTTTCTAAACAAGGACTGATGGTAGATCCCACGAAGATCGTAGTGATACTTAGATTGGAGGCACCGAGGAGTGTGAAACAAGTGCGCACAACCTTGGGACATATTGGGTACTATAGGAAGTTTATCAAGGGTTATGCCCAGATCATTGCACCTATGTAGAAGCTGTTGAAAAAGGATGTCACGTTCTATTGGAACGAGGACTGTCAGAAAATATTGGATGTACTAAAGACTAAAATGGTCACTGCGCTGGTTTTAGTCTTCCCAAATTGGAAAAAGGAGTTTCATGTACGTGTAGACACGTCATGTATAGCACTAGGGGCAGTACTGACACAGGCCAACATAAGCGAATTGGACCATCCTATAGCATTCGCAAGCAGGAGGTTATCCAAGGTTGAGGAGAACTATTCCACCACTGAGTGCGAAGGATTAGCTATGGTATACGTGCTCCAGAATTTTAGACACTATTTGCTGGGTGGACATTTTAAGATGTATACAGATCATTCTACGTTGAAATACCTACTCAATAAGCCTATGTTCAGGGGGAGAATCTGTAGGTGGTTGTTATTGTTCTGAGAGTATGATTTTGAGGTTATTGTGAAGCCTGGAAAACTAATCGTGGGACTAGACCATCTGTCATGCATCGAAATGGGGAATAGCCTATTAATTTGGAAGAGGGATTGCCTGATGCGCAGCTCTTTGTAGTGCGTGTCACGGGTGGTCACTTTGAAGACATCATATGTAACAGCCCAAAGTAAATATAAAATTAATTTCCTAATTAAAATCAGAATCAACAAATAAGTACATACCTATTACCTGTGATCGACGTCTGCCAGATGACAACAAGGTTTTTGGGACGACTCTCCACCCAACCGTAGGCTCAATTGCGCAAGGCTTTGCTACAACTGGCCACCCCCGAGCCCTCAATCAACGTACTACTGCCAGTGACTCCTAAGTCTTAGTACACCATTCTCTCAAGAGAATGAAAGATAGACTCTCGGAATGATGGAATGCAAGAATGCCTCTCATCTTCCTCACCATCTATTAAATAGAACAACATTGGAAGATGAACCACATGCACACACTCCATGTGTCTCATGCAACTTTCTTTTGATTTCTTTCTTTTTGATAGTTTCCTTTTCTTGTTTTATTTCCTTCTTTTTGATAGTTTCCTTTTCTTGTTTTATTTCCTTCTTTTTGATAGTTTCCTTATTCTTATCTAGATCTTTAGTATGGTTATTACTATTTTATTTATTTTCTTTGTATATATTTTTAATCTTATTTATAATTTAATCATTTATGCTTTATTATTTTTATTATTATTAAGTGATTTATTTATTATTATTTATAATTTTATTTATTATTTATTATTTTTATTATTTTTATTTATTATTAAGGGGATGGATATTACATACTCTCCCACTTTAAGGAACTTCGTCCCGAAGTTAAGTTGAATTATTTATTATTTATTATTTATTATTTAATTTACTTCATGTTGCCAACACCCTCTGCTGAACTAGTATAACCAGTAGGCATCGAAAGTCCCCAACACCCCAGGAAATCTCAAGGAATCTCTGTCCTTTTTCCCACTTTCAGCACCAAGCTAAGCCTGACCGGGTCTGTATCCTAGTCCAAGGCTGGCCCCAAGGCTAGCGCCTGACTCAGACCTCATCTGCCCCAAGGCAGGCATCCGGTCCGGTACTCAATGACCCCGGGCATCTCGCAAGGCTGGCCCACTCCCTCCACAACTACTAAGGCGCACAGCCCCAGGCATCAAAGTCCTTTACATCCCTTCCAGACTTCGTCATCCTAATCCAATAACAAGCACCTAGCCTAGAACATCAGGCACTTGGCCTCCTCAAGATGATCCCATAGCTCTTCAAGAGCTATCCATCAAGAGTTATACACAAGACAAAGGAACCACTGGCATATGTAGTGTTGATTGAGTTTGTCCCCAACCCATATGATGTTACTTATTCTCCCTCATGCGTATGGGCTCACATGAGATAATCAGTTAAACTGGCCCTCTCGGCCCATTTGTGGAGTCCTGTCAATCATCACACCTCAACATGCAACCAATGCATTAGCTATAACATCATAGTATCATAGAAAATAATCCACATGCCAAGTCTTGCATGTCATCATGATAACATTCATCATTATGAATAATAACGAACTGCATGCTTATGCATGTCATAAATTTGTATGAAACTATCACATGCTTCACCTCATGAAATACCATCATAAGTTATGACATCAACATATTTACATCAAAGACATATCATGACTTCACATAATAAATGAACCACATGTCACTAAACCTCATATTATAGCATCATAATTCCTATGCCACGTTATGCATATCATATCCATCATGAGTATTCAACATTAAATACCTATCATCACGTAGTAAATGAATATGTCAATATACCTAGACATAACATCATAATGGCTATGCATATCATCATCATCATAAGTATACATCATCACTATTGTAACAACTATATAAATATGAACCACATGAGCATGATCACCCTCATACCATCATATCATGAAACATCGTTAATCTGAGATACATTTCAATACAAATATAGAATAATATTCTATAAGTATTCTTATCATGATTCATCAATTTCATTTACTTGTACAAACATTCAACATCCATCTAGGATTTATGTTATCTCGTTAGTGTTATTAGTGTCATGTTTCCATCAAGATACCAATTACTTTTAGATAATCTTTTCATGTTATTTATATTAGGTATACTCATCTAAGTACATCATTAAATTTCAAATTAGCCTCACCATCTTCAGTCTTAATCTCTCATCACTTATTCTTCCTTCCCCAATGAAATTCATTGCTAATATGTTACCATTTGTATAATCATTTAAATCATCAATATCAAGTTAAAATTCCATGATCACTATACATATTTTTCTTATCCAAATAGCACACATACAAGAGGTCATCTTATTTAAGTCTTATTTTATGCTTAATCTACCTGCATGAGGGCTTGTTTCCCCCTCATGATTTATTCATTAGTTGCATAATTTTCATTGTTCATCCTAAAAAGATTTGCTTTTCTCATCAAGTTTCCACTTGATCTCTATTACCGTAGATTCACCCATGTTCAAGTTGGAATATGGATTCTTCCACTTTAATTTTCACTCATTAAATATTCAGTTTAGACTTTGAATGATTGGAACCACTACCATCATTGTCATCTATGAATGATTTGGTATGCCCATTGTATTTTGGCCATAACTTCTTTCAATACTAATGACGCGCACTAGTAAGTTGTTTTGTATGAGGTAACAATATATGATCAATCCACTCATGAGTGAAATTTATTCAATTGCACCCTTTATTAGTTGAATCTCACTTCTTTTGCCAATTTATCTGTAATCCTTATCAAATTCTCATTATAGAATTTCCAACAATATTTCCAACAATATTTCTTCCTACACTTCATGCTCAATGTTTTCTCATTAGTCTACATCATGGATTTCTTTTTCAAAAAGTTAAACAATTATTATCCTTGGAACATTTTCCTAGTTTATCATTTGTCATTTCTCACCGATTACAAGTGCTTAGAACTTCCTATAATGACACTTCTATAGGCCATTACTTTGACCCTTACCAATCATGTTGACCAATCCACTCCGTGTCTACTAGCTTCAAAGATAGAAATATTATTAAATTGGCCTTGTTTTCTCACCTTTAGTCATACTAGTTTATTTTCCTCCTCTCTCTGAAATGTATAAGATTGTTACACTAGGAAATATTGTTACTATCACATAACTTATCTTCTCAAATTGATGAATTTTATTATGGATTCACTTCTTTAATTCAATGTTATCATACCCTTCAAGCCCTTAACAATGACCCTTTTTATTATTCAACTGCGTTAGTTGATCATTAATGTTGCTTCCACTTCTTAAGGTTGTTGTCTATATATTTTTCCATCACCTTATTCTAATAATAGGTTTGTTGTTCTCCCAAGGCTAGTATCTTGTTATCTTAGGTTTATATTTATTAGTTCCCTGAAATTACACCACTATTTTCTCACACCTTCGCCAAATAGCTAGTGTCTCTTTAATTTACATATTAACTAAACTAGTTTTGCATGTATGCCACTTCATATTTAATGGTCTCTTTTACAAGTTCATTCCAAGCTTTTAATTTTACATTATCAAGTAGATAAGATGCATATTGATTTCTTTGTGGACTCATCAATACCACCATAATTTTATTATCATCTTTGTGAAAATAGGTGTGTTGCAAGGAGCATATAAAGAGGTGTCATCCTCATATGAAATTTCTTAATTTTATGAATTGCTTGTTATATCTGCTTTACCTAACCAAAAAATTTCCTTCAGGCTATAGTTTATGAAATATCAAAAGATATCAAAAGAATTGATTCCACTTTTGATTAATGCATGGAAAAGGAGATGCAACCATAACTATAAACATGCAGAAAATTGGACAAGAAAAATAATCTTCACTAAGTGAAGATTCACATTAATTTCAAAGGCCACCTAATAGCCAACATAATTCTATGTTAAAACATGACTGCAAGGAAAAAGGGGAAAAACATTCTAATAGAAATAAAATTAAAATAGGGTCAATATTTCAAAATAATTATACCATGAATATTTTCTTACAATTAATCACCAAAATAAAAGAGGAAAAGAGTAGACAGGTTATTACCCATTACTATTTCATGTTCTATAATTTTCCATTTTCATATCTAAATTCCCTTTTAATATAATGAAATGGCACTTATATAAATTCATTAATAACTTCTATTACTTTAATAGATTATACAATTTACATATAAATACTAAACATACAACTGTAACATTTCACCAATTTCATTTTTCCTAATCCATAATCATCCTTCATGATTAAATTGATTTTGAAAATATCCATGTAAAGTCTATCTCCATATAAAATTTATTTTGACTTCTATGATATTGACTATTTGTATATTGTATATTTTAATTTCAACACTAAAATATGTGGAATTTAAGAAAAACCAATGTCACTGTCATTGTAAATCATTATAAAAATGGATATTTTCAAAAATGATATTTTGAATTTTAGTTATACTTCAAACTTTTTAATACAAACCTTTATACTATACATATACATATAAACGTATAAGGATAATTCTTAATATTTCTCCATTTTCACTTCAGAATGCTAAATGCAAATTTCATTTTCCAATTTATTTATTTCTCTTAAATTGTATTAAGTTTCATAATCGTTAGCTATTATAATTTAGTTGAGATTACAGATTTTCATTATATTGTATAAAGATAGAAAAGTTTTGCAATCCTGATGAGGAAAATATATTTCCAGATTTTGAAGAACAGGCCAACTATGATCATGTTGCTGAAAATTCTTGCTGAAAATTCTACTTCAGTCTAGAAGAACTTTTTGGTACCCTATTTTTGAAGACAAAAGACTATGGTTTGATGCTTCTTTTAGGATGGATGGGAATAGAAAGGATGACATAGTTTTGAGCTCCTGTAATGAAGAAAAATAAAATCATTTCCAGCTCAGATTTAAATGATTAGTTTCCAATTTTAGATTCAAGCTTTGAAGAGTATCCTTGTAGGCCTGGGTTTCAAGAGGAAACCAAATGAGAGAATTTCCAGCCTTAGTCATGGAAATAACAACACAAAATTAAAGAATTACACTTTTGGGTAATTTAGTCCAAACAAAACCGAATGGGAGGATAGCAGAAAACAGAGGCTGGCAGGTTGATTTGACAAATAAACTCAGTCAGCTAGCCAGTCTGCCAACATAATCTTGACTTTTTTTGAGAAATGTTTTCCTAATCCATTCTGTTTTGCTATTCATGAACCAATTAAAAGTGTTTGCATTCCAAGAGATGACGTCAACAATGTGTTCGGAGTCTCATTCAAAATCAATGGATTGCTGTTTTAGAGGCACATTTTAGTACCTTCTATGACTGGAATCAACTCAACCTGGCTATTTACTTTCATGCCATTATTCTGTAGAAACACTACCTTCATTAGGCCATTCTAACTGCTGATATGAAACAAAAGCTCTGATATACGGAACAATATTTGCATCTATTGAAAGTAATTTTAACTTTAAAAACACTGGCTGGAAATTATGTAATATGTAAGGAGACCAACCATGCAGGTATAGTGCTCTAACCTAGGGCTGATGCCATAATCTCGATGCATTGAATCAAAATAGTAATGTCCTTCCTCAGTTAAACCGATATGAGCACATGCAAACAGTATGCCAACAAAGGTCACTTCGTCTGGCTTAAAACCTGCCAGCTGCATTTGTTTATATAGTGTGAAAACTGCCTTGCTACGCCCATGCTGGGCACATCCTACAATCATTGCATTCCATGACACTAAATTCCGGTGAGGTAATTCATCAAAAAGCTGGCAAGCATCTTCTATGCTTCCACATTTTGAATGCATGTCTAAGAGGGCGCTGCCCACGTAAGTATTGCTTTCAAAGCCAGTTTTGATGGCACAAGCATGGAACTGCTTGCCCTTTTCCAGAACTGCTAAATTAGCACATGCTCTAAGAACACTCGAGAAGGCAAACTCATTAACCCCATTACATGTTTCTTGCATTCCCCTAAATAGTCTCAGAGCCTCTTCCCCATGCCCATTTTGTGTATATCCTAAAATCATGCTACTCCACAGGACTGCACTGTTTTTCGTCATTTTTTCAAACAGTTTGCGTGCATCCTCCATAAGATCACATTTTGCATACATATCGACAATGGCAGTTCCTGCAAATACACAAGACTCAAATCCAAATTTAAGGATCTCGGCATGAAGCATCTTACCATGTTCCGAAGCTGCTAAACTGGCAGAAACCTTGAGAACACTGGCCAATGTGAATTCGTTTGGTTTCATGCCGGTTCGCCTCATCAGGGAGAACATCTTAAGAGCTTCCCCAGCAAGCGCATTTTGAGCAAAACCTGAGATAACAACAGTCCACTAAAGTAGGTCCCGCTCCGGCATTTGCCAAAACAACTCAAGGGCTTCTTCGCCACTTCCCATTTGGATATATCCTGCAATTAATATAGTCCAAGGAACTACACTCGGTTGAGCGATTTCATCAAACAGTTGGCGTACATACTCCATTCATAAATTGGTAACGGTGCAGGTGCGCAATCTCGATGTCATCTCCGAAAAGAAAATTCATGGCCACGGTGATTCTTTGTAGACCGTTAAGATTCCAAAGCCCTAAGAAGGATTTGTGAGCTGAACAGTGCGACAGAGTGGAGTTTGAACTGGGTGGCCAAGTGAACTGTGTGGCGGAGTTAATCGTGCTCAAAGCTGAAAGGGAATGCGTCATGCGCCTGGTAGATATATCTAACACTCAAATAAAACTGAATGTAATAGATATATGTGGGATTTTGTTTTATAGTGTAGACAGCTCAGGTATATGTTCTGTTAAGAGTCATTTAACTGTACGTTTAAGAGTGAAAATAATCCAGTTAGTCACTGTATAGGATGGAGTCTTACTTGCAGAAACCTTTAATAAATAGCAAACAACCCAAGAACTCAAAAAGACCATCGTTACTACTACACTCACTACACGGCATGTTAAAATAACTACAAGAAAAACTTAAAATGACATGGGGTAAATGAGTAGTGACCACTTAGATCCAGTGCAAACTCCACTTTTAGGAAAAAAAAAATAAATTACAGTTTTAAAGAGGTCAGAAGCCTTAAGCTATGAAGCTCGAAGAGACAAATGTGAAAAATAACAAAAAAATTAAGAACCTTGGGGAAGCAAATGTGAAAAATGACAAAAATGATCCGAACGAAGGAAGGGCTATAGCAGTAAGAGAAAATTTGATGATTTGTAAGTCGAACTTGATTTACGTATGGTCTAACCTCCTCATGTACAAACCTCTCCAAGCCTAATGAAGAATCAGATCAGGGAAATTTCGGTGGAAGTTTGGTCTTTGAATGGCGTGAGTTTGAAATAAAAATGTCTAGCGCAAACTTGGGGTGATTTTGGCATAAGTATACTCTTAACTGGCGTAATTTTTCAAGGGCTTGTATTGAATGAGAGTGTGCAAGGCTCTCATAGTTTTGTCAAACGTCTACTTTTTAAATAGAATGAGTTTCAGTTTCAAAGAGATGACGCCATATGCAAATCTGATTTTACCAAAATGGAATGAGCTTCAAGGGATGATGCTAGGTGCAAATCCGAGTGATGTTCGCTATAATTTTCGATTCGAATGGCATGAATTTTGAAAGGGCTGATGTCCAAGGCAAGTTTGGGGAAAGTTGGCACAAGTCTGCTATTTGAATAGAATTGTATTTTCTTGGATGCGCGTTTCTTGACACACTTACAGAAGAAATAAATCCTCATTCTATACAAAACATTTTTATTTCAATAATCCTCTGTGGATAGAATCATTAGGATGTGACTAAAATAAAAATAAATAAAAAATCATTTAGATCGAAGTTTTGTACATTAAAATGTCTATAGGTCCTAAGAGTTGAATCTAGCTCTGATACCATATGTAACAGCCCAAAGTAAATATAAAATTAATTTCCTAATTAAAATCAAAATCAACAAATAAGTACATACCTATTACCTGTGATCGACGTCTGCCAGATGACGACAAGGTTTTTGGGATGACTCTCCACCCAACCGTAGGCTCAATTGCGCAAGGCTTTGCTACAACTGGCCACCCCCGAGTGCTCAATCAACGTACTACTGCCAATGACTCCTAAGTCTTAGTACACCATTCTCTCAAGAGAATGAAAGATAGACTCTCGGAATGATGGAATGCAAGAATGCCTCTCATCTTCCTCACCATCTATTAAATAGAACAACATTGGAAGAGGAACCACATGCACACACTCCATGTGTCTCATGCAACTTTCTTTTGATTTCTTTCTTTTTGATAGTTTCCTTTTCTTGTTTTATTTCCTTCTTTTTGATAGTTTCCTTATTCTTATCTAGAGCTTTAGTATGGTTATTACTATTTTATTTATTTTCTTTGTATATATTTTTAATCTTATTTATTATTTAATCATTTATGATTTATTATTTTTATTATTATTAAGTGATTTATTTATTATTATTTATAATTTTATTTATTATTTATTATTTTTATTATTTTTATTTATTATTAAGGGGAGGGATATTACATGGTCACCGCGCTGATTTTAGTCTTCCCAAATTGGAAAAAGGAGTTTCATGTACATGTAGACACATCATGTATAGCACTAGGAGCAGTACTGACACAGGCTAGCATAAGCGAATTGGACCATCCTATAGCATTCGCAAGTAGGAGGTTATCCAAGGTTGAGGAGAACTATTCCACCACTGAGTGCGAAGGATTAGCTATGGTATACGTGCTCCAGAATTTTAGACACTATTTGCTAGGTGGACATTTTAAGATGTATACAGATCATTCTACGTTGAAATACCTACTCAATAAGCCTATGTTCAGGGGGAGAATCTGTAGGTGGTTGTTATTGTTCCGAGAGTATGATTTTGAGGTTATTGTGAAGCCTGGACAACTAATCGTGGGACTAGACCATATATCATGCATCGAAATGGGGAATAGCCTATTAATTTGGAAGAGGGATTGCCTGATGCACAACTCTTTGTAGTGCATGCCACGGGTGGTCACTTTGAAGACATCATACACTTCCTAATGACATGAACTACCCTAGAAGGCTACACCATCCAATAGAAAAAGGAGTTAGTGGTGCGTTCTATTGACTTTTCTGTCATTGCAAGACATCTGTACAAAATGGCGTCTGATGAAGTATTACGTTGATATGTACCAGAGTTTGAAAGGAGCAGTATCCTCGCGGATGCTCATGGGTGTGCCGTGAGATGGAATTACGTAGAAAGGGCAACCGTAAAGAAGATTCTACGTGCAGGATTGTGGTGGCCAACCCTCCATCAGTATTCAAAAGCTTACTGCAAGGCATGCGACGTGTGTCAAAGGATTGACAAGCCATCGTGGAGGGATGAACTACCCCTGAACCCACAGATGATGTTACAACCTTTCGATAAATGGGCAATAGATTTTGTGGAACCCATTTAGCCCCAAGGAAAGAAGAGGAGAGCGTGATAAACTATCATCATGAATGAGTATTTGACTCTATGGGCAGAGGCACAGCCTGTGAAGGACTACACAGGTGTAACTGCTACGAAGTTTCTCTTTGAGTATATAATGACATGATCTAGGTGTCCAAAGGTTTTGACAAGTGATCGTGGTATGCACTTTCTGATGGAAAGCACCAAAAAAGGATGCCTTATCACCCATAGGCTAATGGCATGGTGGAAGCATTCAATAAGGTATTGGAAAATGCACTAACCAAGGTTTGCAATGCTGACCGAAGTGATTGGGACTTACACATACCCGAAATACTATGGGCTTATCGAACAACATGCAAAAAATTGACTGGAGAGACACCCTTTAGGCTTGTATATGGTGTTGAAGCAGTGATGCCCATGGAATACATTGTTCCTAGTCTGCGTATATTAGCACTCACGGGTATGATGGATCGTGGAGTCCTAGAAGAGAGGCTCATGCATCTTGCGAGCTTGAGGAAGAAATATTTCTCACTGGATTTCACTAACAAGTCCAAAAGTAGTGAGAAAAATCATGGCATGGTCAACACATTAAACTGTGCACCTTTAAGGTAAGTGATCTAGTTTTGTTATATGATTGCAAGTTTGATACATTTCAAGGGAAATTTAGAATGCACTAGCTAGAGCCCTATGTCATTAAGGAGATTACCAATGGTGGACAAGTTTAGTTGGTTAAATTGAACAGAGATCCCCTCCTAGGCAAGGTGAATGGTAGCTAATTGAAGCCATACACCGGTGATTTGACCAGGTGACTATATGAAGGTAGCATGGTCTTAGCACTCCAGGAAGCTGAAAGGAGGCGCGAGAATATAAACTACACTGCCAGGGTTGGGGAGCTGTGCGATTGGAGGATTATGCAGAACGAGGAGATGTCACAGGGTTCGTGACAATGCGGAGTGAGCTACGCTACCCGGGGAGAAATCAGGAAGGTAAGCCAGAAAGTCACAATTAAAGTCACTGTTCATGATTTGGCGATAGGAATGCAGCCAAATGGAGTGGGCAGCTGGAATTTAAGACAAAATTTATGGGTAAGATCCTTGGAAATCTACCACCAATCTGGAATTAATGAACCGAATGTGGGGGGAACGGTCAGATTTGAATTTAAAATGGCCTATAAATTATAGGTGGAGGCCCAACGAAAAACACTTGGCATTTTGAACATTGAGTTGGTGAGCTCTCAAATGTGCATGATCTACGCATTCTTCGAAGAATTTCTTTACTACCCAGTGTTTCATCGATTTCCATAGTCTAACCGCAATTTCATCCATGATTTTATCCCAAGATCTGAAGTTATGGACGCTGAAGTAGCGACAACTAAGGTGGCTATGCTAGAGGTTCTCATGGAAGTAGAAGGAGTTGCTTCGGATGTTGCATAGGTACTATCTGAAGTCCCTAAGTCACCACAGATGCTTAGATCGAAGCCTACCTTGACCAAGGAGAGTGTGAAGGATAAGAAGGGAAAGCAAGATGTGATAATGGGGTTTGCGTCACCTGGAAGAAACCAATAGAAGGACAAGCCCACTACACAGGAAAAGGGCAAAACCATTAACTTGGAGCTGGAGGAGGAAGAGATTTAGGACATCTTGTTGGATGATGAGGATTTTTGGGTGGAAGTGGAGGACGTTGAAGTCGAGGGTTTTGACCCTATCGCTAAGTTTCTCGAATACGTCACTCTGCACAAAGGAAAGACCAAGGTGCCAAAGGACATCGATGAAAGTAAGATTGCCATGCATATACATCTGCTATTGGACGAGATTGTCTTTGAAGGACTGCGCTTGGGGCAGGTGTCACTGTTGAAACTGGAAGATTGGAACTTAGCTGACATTGAGAAGTTCTCACACTTAGCGACAGAACAACTAATGCACTGCATTGTTCACACAACCACCGAGGTTACTGCATTGGAATCACGGAAGTGGCTTAGGGGAGTAGACAAGGGAGGTTTGCTCAACCTGTTATGGGTGCCACACTACAATCACACACCCATTATAGTATTGGTCATCAAGCAGTTGCTATGCTTGCTGCACGATGGGTGTCTGTGGCTAGAGGAGCAGATACCCATCACCAACAAGTTGATCCATAGGATCATGCGGCTTCCCTATACAAGGGAAAATTCGGCCATGATGTTTAGTGGAAAAGGTGGTGAGAAGGCCCTTATGGAGGCCATGAAGGAGAAATTCAAGCTTGTGAAGAAGCTGCAAGGCTAAGCCCTCTTGAGTATCTATGACCCTACGGTCAATATGGCCATGCAGATCTTGGAAAGAAAATTTATGCAGAAGTGTCATGCAGATGAAGTGCCAGCACCTGTCATTGCTCTAGCAACCCAATGCGCCAAACGAGTCGAGTTTAATTAGGCATGCTATCTTTGTGGTGAGTTCCTTGTGAACTGTCGTGAGGCATAAGAGCTCACCAAGGCCTTCCACTATGCGTGGCTCTTGTTGTCCATTGTGCTGGTAGGTTGGGAGCTACCGAAAGACAGTCAATTCCCCTCGGTTGCACCGGACCTGCCAGAAGCAATGAAGTACACTTCACTATGGGTGACCAAGGATGCTCAGTGCATCAAGGATAGCAAGATCTTTTGGATGTTGACGGAAATGAATATACGCATGGCTATCAATCACAAACCATGATTTTTGCCTAATGTGTTTTCCAAACTATAGGAGTATGTGGAGTTCGAGGAAGAATTTCTACATGTTGCAATCAGGGCACGGAAGGACCTTGAGCAGAAGTGGCATGACTTGCCTTACTTGGCAATGGACGATGTGATTGATGCAGTTCTTGATCGCTAGCCGGCAGAGTGACACACTTCCTGAGACTCGACGGTGGGGTCGAGAAAGTCCATCGCCCAACCCAAAAATGAGGAGGCCAAGCTCAAGATGGCACAACTGGTCGAGAAGAGGAGGAAGGAGGCTACTGACAAGGCCCAGGCAGAGAATGATGTTGCCCAGCAGGTAGAAAAGCAGATAGGCGGAACATAGCATGACTTTGACAAAGGTGCGAGGTCGCCTTCACTCGAACCATAGGAAGAAACGAACGAGAAAACCGAGCAGCATGAAGCAGACCCACAGATGGCATCGTACCGGATCAAATGTCCAAGAGAACAAGAAAAAGTGGGTCCGCATAAGAAATCCAAGGCCAGTAAGACTTCGTTGGACCCAATCACCCTAATGAAGGGAGATTTGAATGACATTGGAGACACGGTGCAGCATGTCACCACAGAGGTATTGCAGTAGTTTGAGCAACAAAAACATCAGCTATTAGGGGCCATCTAGACGGGTCTGTATGAGCTACAAATTCTCACATCATAAGCTCATGCAATGTCCACCAGCCTCGCCATCGGTACTTCAGAAGCCATCGAGATGCTGCTTGTGAAGGAATCCCAAGTGATAGGGCTATGGATGGAGCAGTGACCATAGAAAACGAAGCTAGCAGGCCCGCTATTAGCACCCTCAAGGGATTGGGGTTGAACTTGGCAGTGCTTCCTCATGAGGTGCTCCAACTACTATAGAATGGGGGGATCAGGGAGCTGAGGGCCCACAAATAGAGCGCTATGTAGGAGATCAATGAACAACAAATCAATAATGTGTAGCTGGCCATACAGCGAGACTCTATCATCACCACCATGACTGAGGTAACCGACCGAAACAAGTGCATAGTTAAGGCCATGGAGGAAGCACACCGATTGGTCTCGGAGTTAGCCATTCCTAAGGGAGAGCTGGTAGAAGTGCGCATTCGCAAGTTTGCTACAGGGGTGTGCGACGCTCACACAGAGTTGGCTAAGGTTCAGCTGGAGATGTACCTATAGATTGCAGATTTCCAGTTGAAGGGCCAACCTTCAACTCCACTGAAAGTAAAGGAGTAGCGTGCAACCTCTATCACAGAGGTGATAGTGGAAGTAGACAATGCAGTAGCAGACTGCACATGACTATTTGAACAGTCATTTGAGGTCCTGACGAGTCTGCAGGTGAATCCTAATGTACAATTGATGGAGACAGGGGCACGAGAACTGTAGCAATGCTATTACCAAGTAAAAGGTACAACACGCACCATCGATCTCACACAGAGACTGACGAAGCTGCAGGAAGCCAAAACATTGAAGGAATAGGTAGATGCACCACAGCACAAAGAGGCGGTGCTAAAGGCGTGCTTGAAGCCCTGGTTGGATGAAGCTCATTCGGTCACAACCTCTATTTAAGACAAGCTTGTTAGTATGAGAGAGACTCAACAGAAGCTTCAGGCTGATAGTTTAGGACGACCAACAGAGAAGTTAGTTCAAGAAAAGAAGCAAGTGGCCGAACAAAGCACCGCCAACGTTGTCGTCATACAGGTCGAGCTGGGAGGTCTTCGCACCAAGTTCTTTGCCCTCATAGAGTGACTCGAGGGAAAGTCACCATGTTTTTGTTGGGGTCCTATTGGCAACAGGTTCCCCTAAGAGCAGTTTTGAGGTTAAAAGCCGATATTTTGGGACAATTTTGTAATAAAATTGTAAAGTCTCTGCATTTTATGTTCAAAAAGCACGAAGGTGTCAAGAGTCATAAAGGTGTCAAGAGTCAAGTGCCACTACTTTTTACTTTATTATGCAAAATAATAGTTGTTTGCAGCTTGTCATGAATGCCAAAACCCATGATAGTGAAATACTTTAATCTTGACTAGTTCATGCTTTAAATTTCATGTTTATAGTTAGAGAATAAATATCTAGCCAAAATGTTTAATCTTGGCAGATCAGTAGTTAGGTAGAGAATAATAAGGAGCTCATCAGTTTAATTTGAGCCATTGGATGTTATAAGTTTATAATTAGATAGTTTTATTTTCAAGAGAAAAAGGAAAGAAAAGGGTTTGCTAGCCTAAATGAACCCAATTAAGTGAAGAAAAAAATGTTAGGATAAGTAAAGGGTGCGTAGAATAAAGGTTGCAGAGGTACAAAGTTGATTGAAGAATAATCACATTTATTATGCTTAATCCAATGTTTCAGTGTGTAGGAGTCATTATGAAAGTGAAAAGATGTTCACAAGTTGATTTGGTTAACTTCCCCTCATTTCATTTCATCTCCCACTACATACTTACTAATTTCCTCATTATCCCATCATTTCCTATGAAAATACCCTTTCCCTTTATTTTCACCCTTGCCCCTTGGTTTCACACATTTTCCTAGCAATTTACCCTACAAACGCATTCCCCTACCCAAAAACCCCTTTTTCCTAGTGCGAACTCTTTCCCCTTGAAAAAATCACTTTCCCCTTGTACTTCACCCAAAAACCCATAAAAACCCCTTATCATAATTTTTATACCCCCCTCTGCTTTATTTAATTAAACTCTTCCCTTCATGCTTTTCCCAACAAAATGCCTAAAAAACCATAAAACCCTTTATCATAAGCTTTGTGCGCCCCCTTGCATTACTTAAAAAATCTCCACGATATTCAATTTTCCTGATATATAAAACCTTTTAACCCACCCCCTTGGTGTGGCTAATAAATCTTTGTTATGTTTTAACCCTGGTCACACTGTATTGAACCCGTGCATTATACTTTTAACCTGCACTATATTCATTGAATTAATTACAAAGCACTTGTAATTAACCCCCGATCCCCTCTAATCTCCGCTGGTTGCCTTCCGTGCAATTCCACCGTGCGATAGCCATTAAATCTTGCACCCCCAGATCCAACGACCTACATCCATATCCCGTGCTCCCAATCTCTGACCTTTACTAGCCCAAGAGGACACGAGATTCATGGTTTTGCTCGGGCCGCTTGCGGTTACATGGAAACTTTACGTTAACTCGCATGCTCTCCAAAAAATACTGCCCTTCACTCAAAAGTGGTGCGATGGCCTCTAAAATTGCCTCCCCACGTAGGCCGAAACCATCCACTACTCACTTATCGAATTCTGCACCAAAGTTTCAAATTTACCCGTTAAAACACCGAAGACCCTTGTTTTCACTCTTTTTGCCCGTTTACACAGTTAAACCTGCCTAGCCCTTTATGTGCCACCCTGAACATACGCAATTCAATTTGACCATCAACTACTTTCCAAACAATGCCAGGACTTTGTCCACAGACCTCTAAGTTCAAATAAAGCCATTTATCTCCTTCCTGTAAACCTGCGTTTTCATTAACTACTGGTTTATTTTTTTAGGTGATCATATAAGAATTGGACAAACAATTTTTATAATAGTTAAAAACGTGTTTGTTCCAGATTCTCAGGAAATGTAATCGAATGGTTTTCCTCAATAGAATATTACATACATTAGCACACCAAAAGAAATCATTTACACAAAGGCAGTAAATGATAAAATAGATATGAAATCATTTTCACCAGCAAATAGTGAAAGATTCATATTAGAAACTCTCCAGGATATATTTTACTGCTTGTTACTTATGTCTTATTGTAAAAGGTAAAAGTGAAAAGATAACAAAGCAATAAGGTGGAAGAATTCATAGTAATTGTTAAAACTAAGCATTCATGGTAAAAGTCTAAATAGAGGGGATAGATAAAGTGTATCAGATGAAATTTCATCAGTAAATATGACATCTAGTGTGAAAATCGAACAACATTCATCTTTTGGATGAACAGTTAGCAAACTTCAATAGTTTTTAGTTTTTCTTAGCAATAGTCACCAACATCACAACATCAAAATACTGCCAGATCAACTAGAAATCTTTAATTTGATTTTATAATAATTTATTTTTGTAAAAACAATTTAGGATATTTTCTTAGTTCTACTGTTGTATAAATAACTCTCTTTGCGATTTATTAAAAGGTTGCACCCTTGATGAAGAATTTATAAACATTTGATGTACTTAACCTTTCTGAAACCTTAATAAAAAGCAAAGGATTCTGAATTCTGTTTTACACAGTTTGTGTTTCCTGTAAGTTTTTCTAGTATTACTCATTATGTTTTTCTTCATATTCTTATGTCTTACACAGATAACCAGGTAGGAATAATTATGTTTCAATCTATTTCTATAAGCTTCTGAAGTGATAATCTATAAAGAGAATGAATTAATGGACTGTCTGTTTAATTAATTCCCTCTGAATCAATAAATCATCAACATCTTTTGTAAGCTTAAGCATATTCTCTTAAACCTTTTGAACATATGTCAGAGGTTTTCATACTTATGATTATTTAATTTTCAATTTCAAAATTGTGATAATCATATTATTTTTTGTTTCTGCTCACCACCATAGAAGTTATTTCGCTATGTGAAATTTTATAGCAGCCCTCTGTTTTGGTACTAATATTACTCAAAAGGTTAGGCATTACAGTGTTACATCTATTTCATTCATTGGTCCTCCAAATTAAAACAAAACCCCCAAAACAATTATATGAGATGCTCTGGCATGATAGCTGACCATTTTCATCTTAGAGGTACAACATCAATCTAGCGTCGTTGCCGGGAATTCGAATTTCATGAAGTTTTCCTAGGGTAATGATATTAATTCTATTCCTTTAAGGTGACTAAATGTATAGAAAGGTTAAAATCCTTTGCCTGGCAACTCCACTAGACCAAACTGGCACCTTTTAAACATTACCAAATCTCATTCAGAATCTGACTTAGTTAATCCTCTGTCAGATCTTGAAAAAATTCTATGAAAAGCAAGTTCTAAAAGAAGACATCAACCATCTTCTTGTTCCTCTTCAGCCTTGTAGACTGATGATTTAATATCATTTGGTCCTTTTAGTAATATTCCATCCATTCCTAATTGGACACAAATACCTCCTAGGGTTTCTGAACTATTATATAGGGATGTTGATTTAGATTCGGCTTTCCTCATTCATTCTTTTGAAACACATCAACAACCCCCAATACCACCAAGATCACCTAAAACTAAGTCTGATTTGGGTGTTCATTTACCTGAATACAAACCCACATATTTCATATCCCCTACCACTTATTCAATTCCTTGCACTTCTAAACGACATGAAGCTTTTACTTCTGAAAACCCTGAAGACACCCTCTCTGTATATTCAAATCCACTCTTTGAAACAAAAGAGGGTATTCATTCACAGGTCCCAAAGTTAGTTCTTAAGACTCCTTTAAATTTATTCAAGAGATCCCCTCCTTCTTCACCTCCACATAGTCACACAACCCCTCAACCACCTTCTTCTACCTCTTCTTCATCTTCTCCTTCTTCATCCACACAAACACCTCATACACCACATTTTACTATGGCATTCTAACCTACTGTATAGTCTAGATATGCAGATTTAGTCTTACCTGATAACCTTGATGCATTCCGAGCTATGTACTTGAAATACCTTCCAAGGTATAATGGAGAAACTAGTCCCTGAGTTGAGGACCATATTCAAGCTTTTCTAGACTTTACAGACAACATGAATATCGAACAAGAAATTTTTTACATGAGATTGTTTGTACAGGCACTTGAAGGAAATGTAAGAATTTGGTTTAGGTAGTTACCTGTAAATTCCATTAGAAATTGGGAAGAGCTTACAAACATATTTAAAAAATCAATGGGTTGTAAATAAATATCATCTTCACTTTCTAACTAAGTTTGAAGAACTTAAAAGAAACTTTGGTATCATACTTTATCAAAAGGTTCAATAAACTTTATCATAAGATTGCCCCTGATTGTAAGCCGCCTGTAGTAGCAACTATGTCTAGGTTTTCTAAAGCTTTTGACAATGATTTTGTTGTAATGCTAAGATAGAGAACTTCAATAACTCTTGAATATATGCAAACAAATGTTATGGAGGTGGAAGAAAATAGGGCTGCCTTGACTTCCTTGAATGTTAAAGAGGAAAAGGCCCAAAGAAACCTCAAATCTATTCAAGAGGCCTCTAGTTCCTCTAGTTCTTCTAGGAATAAAACATAAGATTCTAAAATAGATGAAATAAATTCTCTTCTTAGAAATCTATCTAATAGAATTTCCAAGATTGAGACTCAACCTAGGATAGTTCAAAAAATAGTTACTAGTCCCCAAAATCAAAATCAAGGTTAGTATGAAAGGAATCCACAATTACAAATTCTTAAGAGACCTAGTAATGATCAGCAAGTTCCCACTCCTTTACTAATAGATGACCAGCAACTTGATTAAAATACTATGACTATTATTGAAGATGTAAATAACATGGATACTTGTTCTAATGAAACAGTTATGATTCCTCTCTCATAACAAAATTAGGTTCAAGAAGATCAAGAATCATCATAGGTTTCTAAATACCATGCCTTCTTTGACTTTTTAATTGCAGAGTTGAACAAGAGATATGAACTTAGGCCTAGACCTGGCCCTAGAAGACCTCCTAAGGATACTCCAGTAATTGAACATCATACCAAAGCTACTGAAACTCAAACAACTATTATTCAACAATTAAATCAATCAACTAATACTGCTCAAATGATAAAAATCCTTTGACTACATTTAATGTTGAAAAAGAGTTAGAAAGAGTTAAAATCCCAATTCCACTTTCAGAGCTTTCCAAAAACCATGGGTATAAAAATCAAGTCTCCAAATGGATACAAAACACCTTGGTTGATGTTGAAAGTGATATCATGGGTCTGCAAGATGAAAAATCAGCAGTTGTCTTTGGTCCTAGCTCAGATATGATAGATGAAATAGTGCCTCCTTTTTATGTAACTCTTAAGACAAATAATTCCATGTTATATAATTGTATGCTTCATTCTAGAGCATCACATAACCTCATGCCAAAAACTATCCTGGACCATTTGAAACTTGACATGACTAGATCTTATCATGACTTGTACACCTTCGATTCTATAAAGGTGCCCTACTTAGGATTGATTAAGGATTATTAGTCACCCTTGCCCAAATTCCAGTGAAAAGTGTAGTTCTTGATATAGTTGTCACAGATATTCCTCCCAAATTTGGAATGCTCCTTTCTAGGTCTTGTTGTGCCAAATTACGGGGAACTCTTCAGATGGATATGTCTTATGCCACTATTCGAGTTTATGGGGGAGAACAAATAAGGTTATAAAGAGAGGTAAGATTTGTCCACACTGTTTGCAAAAAAAACCAACTAAGGAACCATCCGATTTATGCAATGGATTAGGATTTTGGTTGCTTTCAACTCTCTTCAAAACAAATTCATGAAACTCAAGTTAAAATAGAAGATGTAATTGAAAGTCCTGTACCAAATAAAATTGACGTGTGGAAACTATTTTTTGATGGTTCTTGTACAAAAGATGGAGTAGGAGATGGGGTAGTTTTAATTTCACCAGAAGTAGAAAATATCACCTAATCATGCAAACTCGACTTCAAAGTTACACATAATGTGGCTGAATATGAAGCTTTCCTTTTGGGACTGCAATTAGCCAAAAGCTTAAAGGTTCAAAACTTAAGTGTTTTTATTGATTCAGAAATATTTTCCAGACTAAGAATCCTAGACTTAGGTCTTATTGAAATGAATTTTGGGATTCAGTCGAAAACTTCTTTGATGATTTTAATTTGACTTATATTCCAAGAAATTAGAATATTCATGCAGATGCCTTGGATGTTTCTGCTAGTTCATTTAAAATTCTTGATTAGAGCAATGTACTCTATCAAATACCAGTCAAGTACAGACCATCCATCCCAGACAATCTAAAACACTAGCAGATATTTGAAGATGATGAACATTTGAAATCTTTTCTACAGGTTATAGATGAATTTTCAGTTCTACAAATTAATGAAGATAGAATAGAAATAAATGAAAATACAAATTGAAATGATACTTCAAACTTCAATTCAAAAATTGTTGATCATGACATTATTCAATTATCTAACAATTTTATTCCCAAAGGCCTCATTCCTTTAGAAAAATTGTTTGACCAAAATGATGTCCTCCGAAACCCTCAATCCATTTCTTCACAAGATGATATAGAAGAAATTAATATTGGAACAAATGATGATATTAAAAAAATCAAAACCTATGCATCTCTAGATCGTGAGATCAAAGCTCAATATCTTAAGTTACTTTGAAATTATAAGGATTTTTTTTCATGGACCTATGCTGATATATGAACCTATGATACTTCATTAATACAACATAAGATTCCTTTAAAGCAAGAAGCAGTTCCTTATCAACACAAACTTAGGAGGATCAATCCAGCTCTTCTACCGACTGTACAAAAGGAAATTAAGAAAATGCTAGATGCCTAGATCATTCTCCCTCTTAGATATTCTTATTGGGTTGCAAATTTAGTTCCTGTTAGAAAGAAGAATGGAGAAACTAGACTCTGTGAGGACTTTAGAAATTCGAACAAAGCATCATTAAAGGATATCTATCCATTTCCCAAAATGGATCAGTTACTTCAAATGGTTTCAGGAGCACAAAGACTTTCTACGGTTGATGGTTTTTCAGGCTATAATCAGGTAAATGTTGATTCAACAGACAGAGAGAAGACAAACTTTACTACATCCTCGGGTATATTCATGTATAATAAAATGCCATTTGGCTTATCCAATGCTGGAGCAACATTTCAGAGAGCTATGGACGTAGCTTTTGTGGGTCAGATAAATAAATTTGTGGTCATTTATCTTGATGACATAACTAGTTTTTTCTAAATCTGATCAGAAACATCTAAAGCACTTTATGAAGGTCTTTGACAGGCGTAGAAAATTCAGAATATCATTGAATCCTAAAAAGTCTTTGATTGCTATCAAAGAAGGAGAACTAATGGGCCATATAATTTCAAAAGAAGGAATAGGATTGATCCCAAGAATGTGTCTACCATTGAAACATTGACCTTAGCTAGAAATAAGAAGGAGATTCAAGGTTTTTTAGGCAAGATTAATTTTTTAAGGAGATTCATCCCAAATTATGCTGAGATTGTAAAAGATATAACTGACATGCTTCGAAAAGATCATGAAGTTAAATGGTCTGTCTCTTCCAGACATGCATTTGGTAAGATCAAGAAAGCTATCTCTGAAGCTCCCACCTTGGCCAGCCCTGATTACACTAAACCATTCAGTATCTTTTCCTTTGCCTTAGAAACAACCCTTGTTGTTGTTCTACTACGAAAGAATGAAGATAACCATGACCAAGCCATAGCCTTTTTTAGTAAGGTTATGAGAGATGTTGAGCATAAGTATGACATAATTCAGAAGCAAGCCTATGCCCTTATTCAAGCCCTGAAATCATTCAGGATGTATGTCCTACATTCTCCTATTACTCCTTATGTTCCGAACAGTGTTGTGAAAATAATTTTAACTCAACCAGACACTGATGGAAAGAGAGGTAGATGGATCACTCAAATACTGGAGTTTGATCTAACTATCAAAACTACAAATGTAGTAAAAGGCGAGGGATTAGCTAAGCTTCTAGCTGAATCCAATCGTAAAGTGCTCAAAATTAATTCTATTTTAAAGATACAAGGGAAGAATCCACAAGAACCGTCTCAAACTTTAGATAAGAAGAATACACAAGAACCTTCTGTCCTTGTAGAAGGGGAGAATCTACAAGAACCTTCCCTTCATCATAAAGAGGAGAATCCACAAGAACCTTCCCTTCATCCTAATGGGAAGAATACACAAGAACCTTTACCCTCATATCAAATCCCCCCTTTATACATTGATGACAAATTTATGTTGTTAGATTGGTACCAAGACATTGTAAATTTCTTGATCCATTTTGAATGTCCAAAATAATTCTCCAAAAGGTAGTGTAAAACTCTCAAACTGAAATCAGTCAAGTACTGTATCATAAATGAAAATTTGTACTAGAAAGACCCACTAAATATTTTGTTATTATGTTTAACAGAATCAGAAACTGAAGGAATCATTGACTAGCTTCATACAGGATTTTTTGGAGGACATTATGCTTGGAGAGCAACAACATATAAGATATTAAGGGGAGGATTTTATTGGCCAACATTGTTCTTACAAGTAGGAGCAAATTTCAGAGGTTATGTTCCTTGTCAAATGTTTCCTGGTAAGCAAAAATTAGCAGCTTTCCCACTAGTTCCACTAATAGTCTCAAAACATTTTCTCCAATGGGGATTAGTTTTTATTCGAGAGATTCATCCCACTTCAAGTAATTAGCATAGATGGATCCTCACTGCAACAGACTACTTCACTAAATGGGTGGAAGAAATTCCAGTGAGAAATGCTACTGATTTAGTAGTAATCAAATTTATTAAAGAGAACACCTTAACTAGATTTGGTTGCCCAACTCAAATTGTCACTGATAATGAAACAACTTAAATTTTAGTGTTAAAATGATTGATTTTTTGCCAGAATTACATGATTCAACTCCATATTACCCACAAGGTAATGGCCGTGCAGAATCCTCCAATAAAATTCTGGTAAAGGTAATAAAAAAGACTCCTTGACATCATAAAAAGAGTTGGGACTCTCATTTAATTTATGCAATATGGGCAAGCAGAATTACTCCAAAGAGATCTACTGGAAAATCTCCCTTCCAATTAGTTTATGTCAAAGATGCAATCTTCGCTACCAATTTGGCCTTCCCTATTTTAAAATTCTTGTAGGATTCAACAGATGAACCTGATGATTTTTCAAGGAGAATAAATCAGATTATTGAACTAAATGAAAACAAAGATGAATTTCAATACAAATTGAAAAAGTATCAGAAAAAGATGAAGAGCCTGTTTGACAGAAGAGCTAGGGAAAGGGACTTCAAGGAAGGTGATCTAGTTCTAAGATGGGATTCCAGGAGAGAAGAAAAGGGAAAACATGGCAAGTTTGACAACCTGTGGTTTGGACCTTTGGCGATTGCTGAAGTGAAGGGAAACAACACTTTTGTGCTACAAAAGCTTGAGGGGATATATTCCACTTACCCCATAAATGGAAGGTTTCTCAAACATTACATTCAGTACTGAGAAGTTGAAGCAGATTTCATTACTACCATTGTAAAAATTCCAGTTTCTTTTACTTTTCAAGCTGTTGGTGTAACTTTTTACAGCAAAAAACTCCATTGCTCGAGGAGAAGGCACATGGATCTGTAGGTTCTTTGCATTCTATAGGAGAAAGCAGTCCCTAGATGGAGCCAATGTTGTAGCATTTTTTGGTTTTGATAAGTTAAATTAAATTAGTCCAAAAAATGAAAATATTTTTCAAAAAATGTTAAGCTATGATATGGACAAAAAGAATACTGAATAAAAATTTTAGGAAATATTTTGATAAATATGTCCATATCAAAGAAAATGTTAGAATAGATGCCCTACAAAAATGAAGGAAAAAATAAAATGTTAGCTTAGAGAGAAAAACAAAAAGAAAAAAACAGATCATGAAAGTGTGCAAGTCCAAGTTCCACTACTTTTTACTTTATTATGCAAAATAATGGTTGTGTGTAGCCTGTCATAAATTCCACAACCCATGATAGTCAAATAATTTAATTTTGACTACTTCATGCTTTAAATTTCATGTTTATAGTTAGAGGATAAATATCTAGCCAAACTGTTTAATCTTGGCAGATCAGTTGTTAGGTGGAGAATAATAAGGAGCTCATCAATTTAATCTGAGCCCTTGGATGTTATAAGGTTAGAATTAGACAGTTTTCTTTTCAAGAGAAAAAGGAAAGAAATGGGTCTGCTAGCCTAAATGCACCCAATTAAGTGAAGAAAAAATGTTAGGATAAGTAAATCGTGGGTAGAAGAAACGTTGCAGAAGTACAAAGTTGATTGAAGCATAAGCACAATTATCATGCTTAATCCATTGTTTCAGTGTGCAGGAGCAGTTATGAAAGTGAAAACATGTTCACAAGTTGATTTGGTTAACTTCTCCTCATTTCATTTCATTCCCCACTGCATACTTGTTAATTTCCTCATTATCCCATCATTTCCTAAGAAAATACCCTTTCCCTTTGTTTTCACCCTTGCCCCTTGGTTTCACACATTTTCCTAGCAATTTACCCTCCAAAATCATTCCCCTACCCAAAAACCCTTTTTCCTAGTGTGAAACTCTTTCCACTTGAAAAAATCACTTTCGCCTTGTAATTCACCCAAAAACCCATAAAAACCCCTTATCCTAACTTTTATTCCCCCTCCACTTTATTTAATTAAACTCTGCACTTCATTTTTTTCCTAACAAAACTCCTAAAAAACCATAAAACAACCCATTTATCCTAAGTTTTGTGTGCCCCCCTCATTGCTTAACAAATCTCCGTGGCATTCACTTTTTCCCGATATATAAAACCTTTTAACCCATCCCCTTGGTGTGGTTAATAAACCTCCACTATGTTTTAACCCCAGTCCCATTGTATTGAACCCATGCATTATACTTTTAACCTGCACTTTATTCATTAAATTAATTACAAATCACTTGTAACTAACCCCTAGGCCCTGCTAATCTTTGCCGATTGCCCTCCATGCAACTCCGTCGCATGATAGTCGTTAGATCTTGCACCCCAGATCCAACGACCTACATCCATATCACGCGTTCCTGATCTCTAACCTTTACCGACCCAAGAGCACACAAGATTCATGGTTTTGCTCGGGCCCCTTGCAGTTACGTGGTAGTTTTACATCAACTCGAGTGCTCTCCAAAAAATAACATCCTTCACTCAAAGTGGTGCGATGGCCTACGAAACCACCTCCTTGTGTAGGCTGAAACCATCCACTATTCACTTATCAAATTCCGCGCTAAAGTTTAAACTCTACCCATTAAAATGTTGAAGACCCTAGTTTTCTCTCTTTTCGCCCATTTACACAGTTAAACCTACCTAACCCTTCTTGTGCCACCCTGAACATCTGCAACTCAATTCGACCACCGATTACCTTCCAAACACTACCAGGACTCCGTCCATAGACCTCTCAGCTCAAATAAAGCCATTTATCTCCTTCCTGCAAACCTGTGTTTTCATTAACTACTGGTTTATTTTTTTAGGTGATCATATAAGAACTGGACAAACAATTTTTATAATAGTTAAAAACTTGTTTGTTCCAAATTCTCAGGAAATGTATTCGAATGGTTTTCCTCAACAGAAGATTCCATACATCAGCACACCAGAAGAAATCATTTACACAGAGGCAGTAAATGATAAAATAGAGATGAAATCATTTTCACTAGCAAATAGTGAAAGATTCATACTAGCAACTCTCCAGGATATATTTTACTGCTTGTTACTTATGTCTTATTGTAAAAGGTAAAAGTGAAAAGATAACAAAGAAATAAGGTGGAAGAATTCAAAGTAATTGTTAAAACAGAGCATTCATGCTAAACGACTAAATAGAGGGGGCAGATAAAGTGTATCAGATGAAAGGTCACAGTAAATATGACATCCAGCATGAAAATTGAACAACATTCAGCTTTTGGAGGAACAATCAGCCAGCGTCAATAATTTCCAGTTTTTCTTAGCAATAGCCACCAACAACACATCATCAAAATAGTTCGAGATCAACTAGTAGTCTTTATTTTGATTTTATAATAATCTATTTTTGTAAAAATAGTTTAGGATATTTTCTTAGTTCTACTGTTGTATAAATAACTTTGTTCATCAGTTATTGAAGAGTTGCACTCTAGATGAAGCATTTCTAAACATTTGATGTACTAGACATTTCTGGAACCTTAATACAAAGCGAAGGATTCTGAATTCTGTTTTACATAGTTTGTGTTTCATGTAAGTTTTTCCAGTATTACTCATTATGTTTTTCTTCATATTCTTATTTCTTATAGAGATAAATAGGTAGGAATAATTGTGTTTCAATCTATTTCTATAAGCTTCTAAAGCGATAATCTATAAAGAGAATGAATTAATGGGCTGTGTGTTTAATTAATTCCCTATGAATCAATAAATCATCAACATATTTTGTAATTTTAAGCATATTCTCTTAAACCTTCTGAACATAGGTCAGAGGTTTTCATACTTATGATTGTTTAGTTTTCAATTTGAAAACTGTGATAATCATATTATTTTTTGTTTCTGCTCACCACCATACAAGCTATTTCACTGTGTGAAATTTTATAGCATCCCTCTGCTTTGGTATTAATATTATTCAAAATGTTAGGCATTAAAGTGTTACATATGTTTCATTCATTGGTCCTCCAAATTAAGACAAAACCCCCAAATCAATTATCATAGATGCTCTGGCATGATAGCTTACCAGTGTCATCTTAGAGGTGCAACATCACCGTCGATTCTTCCTAATTTCCATGGGGAAAGAAATGAAGATCTGGAGACATTTCTTTTCAAATTTGAAGTATTATGCAGATCACATGACTATCTACATGATGCTCAAAGGTTGAAATTGTTCCTCGCCACATTAAAAGAGTTAGCATTAAAATGGTTCATGAGTCTAGAAGTGCATTCCATAACAAAATAGGCACAAATGAAAGAGGCTTTCTTAGGCAAGTATAGAGATTATTGTATGCCTAGTAACCTTAAAGATGAAGTCTTCAAAATGACACAAAAAGAAGATAAAATTCTTTAAGACTTGGTAGAAAGGTTTGTTTATAATGCTAAAAGAGCAAAAATGGATGATTTGGATGAACAAATCGTAAAAGCTCTTTTACTCTGAGTCATTAAAGATGAATGGATTGATCTCCTTAACCTAATTGGAAAAGGAGACATTTCCCAACTACCATTTTTAGATATTTGTGATTAATGTGTACATATCTCAAGGGGCAAAGCAAGACTTGGAAAGAGTCATAGAGACCCTCTCTTATCATGATTAAACAAGTCTATAGCTGGGACAATTTATAGGGTAGAAATAGGAAATTTGCTTGACATCTTTAAAAAAAATATTTTAGGGAGACTAAGTGAATAGATAGACACCCTTAAAATAAAAAACAAGCATAATTCTAAAAATGTTGCATTATCTATCTTCTGTCCCAAATGTCAGAAGGAACATGATCTATGAGAATGTCCCTTAGACTTAAAATCCATGGAAACCTGTGTCATATGTGCAGATAATCATGATACATAGGAATGTCCATCCTTACCAGGTCTTAAGGTTGTATTCAATGATGAAGGAATCTCAAAACCAATAGACCCTCTCTACTTTATAGCCAAAAAACCATGGCAAAACCCCCAACCAAACCAGTCACAAGGGTTTAGACCACAACAATTTGCTCAATCTTCAAAAAGTAATTGGAATTCAGCTTGGCAGCCTTGGGCTCTGCCGCAATCACAACCCTAGAATCAAGGATGGAAAAATCCTTATGGAAGCTATGCTGAATATCAACAATACTCTCCATCCTACCTTCCACCACAATTCTTAACCCCGTCTAATCAAATTCCTCAAGCTAGTTGATGAGCCCCAAAAAGAGATAATTAAATGGGCTCATTCAGCCTCCTAATTCAACTTAATCCACCATTATCATTAGTTTATTGCATGTTTTTGATTATATTGATGCTAATAGAGTGAATTGAGTTAGTCATTATGCCAATAAGTCTAATGGGTGCTTTGTGCAGATTTTTAGTAAATTTTGAGACAAAATCAAAGGTTTAAATGAGCACTTGGCAACCATATTCATGGAGAGGATTTTTAGGAAGGTGTCCCCTTCATTTATGGGCCCTTACCTTGAATTCTCGACCATCATCTTGGAGTTCAAGGGCCACCACATCAATTATCACAAGGGCAGTCGAGCAAGGGCTAGTAAAGGTGCTGTTAACTACAAGTTTTGGCAGTCGAGTTCCTAAAGTTTAGGAGCGTTGTTGGGGTCCTCAATTTGTATAAATAAGAAGGCTTAGGGCCTCATTTTAGTTAGTCACTTTATAGGCAGAAGTTAGCTAGTTTGTAGTTCCATTTTAGTCATTTTTTAGGCAATAGATTAGCTCTGCATTTCAGCACAGTTTCAAGCTTTCCCTTGTGGACAGTTTTTGATGTAACTATTATTTCTTGCTCAATAAAGATGAATCTAGCTTTGCACTAGCTCTAATCTCTCTTAGAAGGCTGTATCTCTTGGGGTTGGGTCCAACTCAAGTGCCCAGTACCTCCTTTGTTTACCTTTATGTGTTTTCGCTGCATTCATAGAATAAAATTTGCTATTTAGATTTAAATCTTGCTTTGTTATTTAGATTGCTTTGATGATTAAAAAGAATTTTTATGTTCAGATTGATTTGATAGGTTATTAATATGGAAGATCTTCAGAAAAAAGCCATCAATCACCTCTGATCTCACCTCTCCCTCAGTGGGATCATGAGCTAGGACAAAGGTGACCTTGCTGCCAACAAAAACACTGTCTTTGCCTCACCATGCAATCATTAGTGTTAGATTCTCATTTGCAGAAGCTGGTACCAGTTGTGATTAAGAGTTCAGATTCATGATTGCTCAGTTTGCATAACTATTTCACATGATTTCATTTCAAATAAACTTCTGTTCATTTCCTTTGCTGTTACTTAGGCCAGATTAGAATAAAGTAGCTAGGTCATTGGTTTCCCAAGTCATTGTTTCTTCAGTTCGAGAAGTAACTTGCAGAGCACCTGTAACACCTCTCCATCTACCCGTACTCCATAAATCCCATCTGCTCCATCTCCTAACTATGATTCTTGCCTCACGTTTGCTACGTTCCCTCACTTTGACCCAGTTTCCATATTTTTGTGCAACATTGCTCCACTCGTCCTTGAACAAATCCAGCCATCCTCATCTCTCCTCAGCTCCATCCACCAATTCCTAGACCTCCTCACACCCTTATCCTACCTCAATACTCACTTCTCCACTTTTCTCTCTCCATCCACCATCCAAAATCCTCTTTTTGGAACATCCTGTAGAAATTTCAGAACATCCTGTAGAAACCCTGCAGACTTTCTGTAGAAGCTCACGAAATTGGTTTCTTGATAGCCAAACTCTGTGAAACTCTTTGGAAGGGTGCTTGGGACCCCTTAGGCCCTCTTCTAACCTTCCCATCGTCCTGCAAGCATTTCATCTCACCAATCCACCTCTGCACAGTCAAAAAACAGTTAAAGCACATGCATAATAATTCTGCCAACTTACTCAAAAATAAAAAAAGATGTTTCTTTTCAGATTTCACTTCAGAAGTAGCTTAGTCACATGCATTTTACCTTTCTAAGAGTCAATGACATTCCTTTCTGTAGCTTTCATCACTTTTCTTGCACAAGTAGGGTTAGTCGGTAAAACTAGGGTTTGCTAAGGTTTGCATTTCCTTTCCGCTTTCAGTTTCTTTCTGCAAGTAGATTAGCCCCCTTTGAGTTAGATTTCATCCATCAGTTAAAAAGCTTGTTCTAAGAGCTCATAGAAGTTGGCTTAAGCTCCTAGTGGACCTGTGCCAGCTGATCAAGTGACAGTTGCAGCAAGAGCTAGTACTTGTGCATACAACACAGTCGCTTCCAAGTTTGTTACGAACTACTGGGTTGATAAAATTAAAGAAGGGAGCCCTAGGAGTTGCAGCATTATTGCTACAATATTGGGGCCCACCATCTTTTTGGCGCCGTTGTCGGGGAAGCGTCAGATTATTGGTGATTGCTGCTTTTCTTCTATTTTCCACTACAACCTTCTGCTCAGTAATTTATTTCATTTCCATTAGGAAATTTTGTTTATGCAAAAGTAGATTAGCATTTCCCACTTTCATAGATTAGAATTTCAATTTCGCAATTTCAATTATGCAAGCATAGATTAGCATTTCAATTCCGCAATTTCAATTCTGCAAGCGTAGACTAGCATTTCTTTCCTGCAATTTCATTTGAGCAAAATAGATTAGTCCTTTCCTACTTTCATTTCAATTCCGCATTTTCATTTCAGCAAAGATAGTTAGTTGCAGTTCAATCTATTTTAGTTTTGTAGGTACAAGAAGAAGAAAAAGGAAAAAATCAACCAAAAAGATTTCCTTTCATGCCTTGTAGGAGTAGAGATAATTCAGAAAAATGATCGCACAACACCCCCATTGCTTCACACAGCCAACCTTCTCTCTTCTTCGATGGCTGTGATTAAAGAAACCTTAGGTGGACAGCAAGACATATTTAAAGAACCTCAAGGGAAGAAGAAGAAGAAAACATTCCTCTAGAGCAAATGGCTACAAGCAAAAATGTTGGGAGCAATACCTTATCCAAAAATGAATTTGCAAATCAAATGGAAGATTTCAAGAGTGATATGAGGCAGTTTCTTGCCATGCAACTAGATACCTTGTGGATCCAAAGGAAGTAAGAGGAATCCAAGAGGGCTTTGGCCATCTTTTGTCCCAGGTGCACTAGAAAGCATCCTAGGAATGAATGTCCATTGCACTCCATAGAAGTGTGTTTTGTCTGTGAAAAAGACTATCCTACAGATCAGTTCCCTTCCTTACCCAGAATCAAAGCTGCATATCAGAGGGCAAAAGGAGCCACTGAACCACTCTATTATCTGAACCAAAGAAGGCCACATGGACCCATACCTTACCAGCAGGGAATGCAAGGGACATCCTAGACCTATTACGACCCCTATCCAACCACTTCCATGCCTTCTTGGGGTCCCCCGGCTCATCCTTCCTGGTCCACACCCCCTCCTTGGTCGAATCCATCTCCATATTATGCCCAACTAGCTACTCATTCGTTTCACACTTATGCTCAGCCACAGCCTCAGTGGAATGCACCTCATCATGGGTGGAGGCCCCAGTACAGCTCTCCTCCTGCTCCTTTGCCTCTACCACCTGCCCAACCACAACCCCATCCAGATCCATCTCAAATATACACCCCCACTCACTACCCATACCACCATTTCCAAACCTGCCCATTGGAGTAGCTCAACCCAATTGCAAAGTTGAGCCACAACATGTCCAAATGACTCCTGTTGAGCTCAATGATATTCACCATAGCTCAAGAAGAGTATTGCAAAAAAGAGATTATATTGAAAGCATTGAAGAACCACATTCAGCAGAAGAAGATTAAAAAAAAAAAGATCAAAGAACCATGGGCTTTACTTAATGAAGAGAGGACATCAAAATCAAAGATCAAGAGAGTTCCCTCATGGTTACCATCAAATCCTCCATGTACTTAAGAGAAAAATCAGCAAAAAGAGGAAGATGAGAAGGTCATGATAGAAGAAGATATGAAGAATCATCCAAATCAGCAAAAGGACTAATGATATTAGAGCTATATTGATATATGGTTCTAGATAGTCACTAAGTTGCAGCAGTACTCTCTTCCTCAGCTATGTTTGATCCCTTCAAAGTCAAATCATTTGGTCTCCGAAATCCGGATACCTATCAAGGAATGCATTTCAAGCCTCCACATCATTTTTGTCTCTAATCTCGATGGGCACATGGCTCCATTGGAAGTGTTCTTATACTTGAAAATGATTTTGTTTTTCAAGTAGGGTAGGGTAGAAAAAAAAATGAAAAAATGAAAATAAGAAGAAAATAAGAATCTAACGTGAAAACCTCCTCGGAGGCGCCTTAGATTGGCTCATTGATTGAAAACCTCCATGAGGCAATCAATGGGTTAGAAAGAAGAGAAAATAAAAAGAGAATAAGATCCTTGGGTGAAAACCTCCCTTGGAGGTGCCCAAGGTAGGAAATTAGGGTGAAAACCTCCATGAGGCACCCTAGTTGTTTTCAAAAACAAAAGAGAGAAAAAAAAAACAGGCCTAATCTATGTGGAATAATTGCAGGTTGCAGGGAATACATTGCAGGTCAGGAGGGTCGCGCAAAATGAGGATAGGGGTCCATAGCAGGCTACAGGACATCCCTACAGACATTCCTTCCATGGCCACTCACCTTTCCTAAGATTTGATCACATTCAGGTCGAGATTCCACCTTCTGCAGGAAATTCTGGGCTTTCTATGGGAAGTTCTGGGCTTTCTACAGGAAATTATGTATTTCTACAGGAAACATCCTGTAGAACCTTCGGGCGAGCCAAAATAGATTTTGGAGGGGAATCTTAATGTTGGAATCTATTTTTTAGGCTTGTAGCCACCGCTGTTTCTACCCATCACCATATGGCACCATGTTCCATCTCTTTACACCTCCGTCACCCACTTGGTCATGTGTTCCTACATAGTCATACAAGAAACCTTGTTTGCCTCAGATTGACGGCAAGAATTCTTAAGTGAAAAGTCAAATAACGAAGTCTCGCACACTCTACCTGTCTAAGCTCCATCTAGACTCTGCATCAATGAATTCCAAGTCTGCATTATAGCCCAAGCTCATTTTTCTTACCATGCAAAAAACTGCAGAATGCTTGGAAGCAAAAATACATAGTGCTCAAATTTGTTTTTTCCCTCACGTGAAAACCATGCATCCATTTACAAAATCGTCTTATGGAGAGTTGTACAGGGATGATGGCAACATGCCCGAGAAATTTCAGCCAATTCTGGTGCATGGTTTCCAAGAAATCAACCTCCATCACCTTTACCCATTTTTGCATTTTCTCCATATCCGTGCATCCGTTTCAAAACCTGTTTCATGGGGAGATGCATAGGGGCGATAGTAACCTACCCAAGTAGTTTCAGTCGATTCCGATGCACGATTTCCGAGAAATTGATCTCTGTAATCTTCAGCCATTTTCCATTTTTATCGAAATCTGTGCATCGATTGATCATAATTTTACTACGGGAGGTGCATAATGATGATAGGAACATGCTTAGAAAGTTTCAGATCGATCCAGTCTATCGTTCGAGAGCAATGGAGAAAACAAGTTTCTATCCTGTGAAAATTCAACGTCAACAGCATGAGGGTGCAGATCTGAACATTGAAGCCAACTCCTGCAGTGTGGATCCGGCTAGAGGATATCTGCACAAGGAAAATAACCACACATCAGACAACAAAAAGCTTATAGCATAAAGGATCCAGCCATGCAGCAAGGGAATGTGAGCATGCAACAGCAAAAAAGGACCCAACAGCACGTCGACTTACAGGTATGTGTCTAAACCAGTTCCTCTATTTTCATCAGTATGATTTGAAAGTGCATAAACGAATGAAGTGGTGGGATTAAGCCGACAGTGTCTTGTCCAGTTCTCTAGCGCTCAGCTAAAAATCATGTAGCATACGTGTAGAGACAACTCACGTGAAATTAAAAAAAAACAGGCAGTGTTGGCCATTTGAACTCCAGTGCAACTGATTAACAAGAAGAGAACATACAGTTCATCATAGCACTGCAGTCTACATGTGGCCACGTACACCTAGCCACCTCACTCCCTCACCACGAATCATGCTGAAATTAAATGATGCTCGACTGAAACTCTCACTACTCTTTGTTCAACTACGGTCACAACTGAAGCACGCGTCCACCACTTCTAGATCAGTTAACAAGTGGTCCTCTGCAAGATTCCTGCCTGATTTCTTATATTTATGCCATTAAAAAAACTCCTGCCTATCGGGCTCTACAGGAAGCGCAGTTTCGTTCTACAGGAAGCCTTCTATAGGAAACACAGAAAACAACCATGCAGAAGGAAACCTGGGATTTTCAGCGAGTTTCAAGATCAAAACGAGGTAGGATCAGCGAAACTTCTTTGTGTATGATTTTTTGGTGCAAAATGGTGAATTGAACACAGCATTAAATTGAAAAACGAGAGTAAAAAGTCTGCCTGTGCATTGAGAACAGTGGAAGTCTGCCTGCATGATTCACTGAGTTTACCCATTTTCTTTCTTCTACATCTGAAATCTCCTCATCAGTTTTAATAAAGAAAATAAAAAAATTCCCTTGCAAGGAAAGACATGCAGCAGTAGAGACCAACCTGTGTGCATTGAAAAACTTGAATTTACATATCTATCAATGTGTTGAAAAAAACCAATGTCCTTATGCTCTTCTCTGTAAAAAAAAAAGATAAATAAAAAATAAAATAAAATAAAAATTCATAAACTGACAGACCAATTCTAGGTGACAACAGTTTTAGCACAAGGGAATTAATTCCATTTGATGTTTCAAGGAGCACATGAAGAATTCGTTATTTGGTCTCAGAAAAAGAAGAAAATTCAGCTATCCTCTGTCACAGTGAAATCACTGTTTCCCTGAACAATTTTCTTTTTTTGGGGGGGGGTTAAAACACAAACTCAACACCATGCCAACTAAAGAAATTGAGAAGAACGTTGATGAGGGAGCACAAGACATTCAAGAAGAGGGCGAAACAGAGGAAGAACAGAAGGAAAAAGAGGAATTTGACATGACCGGTGAGCATGACACAAAAAAGGACACAACAACAAAAACAAAGAGGCAAAAAAAGGAAAAAGGTTGGGAAGAAAAAGGCCAAGAAATCCCAAATGAAAGTTGTCACAACCAAGGAAACCACACAGAAATTAAAAGGAAAGACACATCCAGCCAAGCAGACCGAAACATTTGGAATATTTTCTATAGGACGCATGAAAACAATTTCTACAGGAAGCATGAAAACAGTCGACACAGGACTTTCTACAGGAAGCATGGAAACAGAGCAGCAAAAGGAGAAATCACCTGAGATTTTGGCCAGGGAGGCAGCAGCCATGCTTGCCACCATTAGCACACCTCCAAGACCAAAAAGGGAAGCGAAAAAGGGAGACCCCCATGTACTTTAAGGCAAAAAGGAGCACACGAATAAAAGTGGATAGACCCAAACCACAGTCAAAAGAGCCAATTACTATTGAGGACGCCACAACTAAACAAAAGGAAGAGTCTCATTCAAAGATAACCATCACCTATGAATGAGGAAGTCAAAAACCTTCACTTGGAGAGAGAGAATTCAGATGATGGACTCAAAGACAGCTCTACAGGAAGTTGAGACAGTTCTACAGGAAGCTGAGACAGTTCTACAGGAAACTCAGACTAAGTTAAAAGAGACCGAGAAATTGGAGGAAAACGCAGCCAAACAATCACAGGAAGAAGGAAAGACAAGGAAACATCTGATGAACAGCAAAGAGAGGACAAGCTGCAGGCTGAGGTTGAGGCACTAACAAAACAGTTACAAGAAAAGGAGCACTGGCAGTGGGAAGAAGTAGAGAGAAAAGCATGGTTTCATGACCAAGAAGAGGACATCACTTCACAAGCTTGGCATGACAGGGAGACCACCAGAGCCATCAAAGATGAGGAGATAGATTAGTTGCTCAGAGGATGAGCAACACTTTCAGTAGGTGGTGATGATGAGCCCCAAAAATGGATAATTATATGGGCTCATTCAGCCTCCTAATTCGACTTAATCCACCATTCTCATTAGTTTATTGCATGTTTTTTATTATATTTATGCTAATAGAGTGAATTGGGTTAGTCATTATGCCAACAAGTCTAATGGGTGCTTTGTGCAGATTTTTAGTCAATTTTGAGACAAAATCAAAGGTTTAAATGAGCACTTGGTAGCCAAATTCATGGAGAGGATTTTTAGGAAGGTGTCCCCATCATTTATGGGCCCTTACCTCAAATTCTCCACCATCAGCTCAGAGTTCAAGGGCAAACACATCAATTATCACAAGGGCAGCCAAGCAAGGGCTAGTAAAGGTGATGTTACCTACAAGTTTTCGCAGCCGAGTTCCTAAAGTTTAGGAGGGCTGTTGGGGTCCTCAATTTGTATAAATAAGAAGGCTTAGGGCCTCATTTCAGTTAGTCACTTTGTAGGCAGAAGTTAGCTAGTTTGTAGTTCGATTTTAGTCATTTTTTAGGTAGTAGATTAGCTCTACATTTCAGCACACTTTCAAGCTTTCCCTTGTGGACAGTTTTTGATGTAACTATTATTTCTTGCTCAATAAAGATGAATCTAGCTTTGCACCGGCTCTAATCTCTCTTAGGAGGCTGTAGCTCTCGGGGTTGGGCCCAACACAAGTGCCTAGTACCTCCTTTGTTTACCTTTATGTGTTTTTGCTGCATTCTTAGAATAAAATCTGCTATTTAGATTTAAATCTTGCTTTGTTATTTAGATTTCTTTTGATGATTAAAAAGGCTTTTTATGTTCGGATTGATTTGATAGGTTATTAACATGGAAGATCTTTAGAAAAAGGCCATCAAGAACCTCTGATCTCACCTCTCCCTCAATGGGATCATGAGCTGGGACAAAGGTGACCTTGCTGCCAACAAAAACACTGTCTTTGCCTCACCATGCAATCATTAGTGTTAGATTCTCATTTGCAGAAGTTGGTACCAGTTGTGGTTAAGCGTTTAGATTCATGATTGCTTATTTTTCATAACTATTTCATGTGATTTCATTGCAAATAAACTTCTGTTCATTTCCTTTGCTGTTACTTAGGCCATATTAGAATAAAGTAGCTAGGTCATTGGTTTCGCAAGTCATTGTTTGTTCAGTTTGAGAAGTAACTTGCAGAGAACCTATAACACCTCTCCATCTACCCATACTCCATCAATCCCATCTGCTCCATCCCCTAACTCTGATTCTTGCCTCACATTTGCTGCATTCCGTCACCTTGACCTAGTTTCCATATTTTTGTGCAACATTGCTCCACTCCTCCTTGAACAAATCCACCCATCCTCATCTCTCCTCAGCTCCATCCACCAAGTCATAGACCTCCTCACACCCTTCTCCTACCTCCATACTCACTTCTCCACCTTCCTCTCTCCATCCACCCTACAAAATCTTCTTTTCGGAACATCCTGTAGAAATTTCAGAACATCCTGTAGAACCCCTAGAGACTTCATGTAGAAGCTCACGAAAGCATTTTCTTGATAGCCAAACTCTATGAATCTCTCTAGAAGGGTGCTAGGGACCCCTTAGGCCCTCTTCTAACCTTCCCAACCTCTTACAAGCATTTCATCTCGTCAATCTAGCTCTGCACAGTCAAAAAATAGTTAAAACTCATGCACAATAATACTGCCAACTTACTCAAAAATACAAAAAGATGTTTCTTTTCAGATTTCACTTCAGAAGTAGCTTAGTCACATGCATTTTACCTTTCTAAGAGTCAATGGAATTCCTTTGTATACCTTTCATCATTTTTCTTGCACAAGTAGGGTTAGTCGATAAAACTAGGGTTTGCTAGGGTTTGCATTTCATTTCCGCTTTCAGTTTCTTTCTGCAAGTAGATTAGCCCCCTTTGAGTTAGCTTTCATCCATCAGTTAAAAATATTCTTCTAAGAGCTCATAGAAGTTGTCTTAAGCTCCTAGCGGACTTGTGCCAGCTGATCAAGTGACAGCTACAGCAAGAGCTAGTACTTGTGCATACAGCACCGTCACTTCCAAGTTTGTTACGAACTACCGGGTTGATAAAAATTAAAGAAGGGAGCCCTAGGAGTTGCAGCATTATTGCTGCAATACTGGGGCCCACCACTAGTCAATTGCCACAAGTACTAGTCCAGAATCAAAACCTGGAACTTTCCCTACCATTTCCACAAAAATCAAATCAGCTACCCACTCAACCACTTCCAAATCCTAATAATAAGGTACCACAACAACCAGTACACAACATGGAGGGTCAGAATCCTCAAACTTATCTAATAACCACACTAGACCTAAACAATATCCAATTTAAGGTCTGCAAGAGTATTACCAAAAAACCCTCCTGTTGTCATTCAAAAAACAAAATCTGACCTTCAAAAACATAAAAATAAATCAAAAGAAGGGGATACTTCTCTCCCTCAAAAAGAAAATAAACAAACAGAAGAAATTTCAATAGATTCTCCTGTCATAGAACAACCTTCAATATCAATTAAACCACCTTTTCCAAAAAGGTTGAAAATCGATGGAGTGGAGAAACAAATTATCTTGCCTGATTACAATATGATGGATGAATTGAGATATGTTTTTATTAAGATTCATTTATTACAATCCATAAAAGAAATACCAATTTTTTCAAAAACAATGAAGGAACTAAGTACACAACAATCAGGGAGAAGAAGAAAGTATATAAAAACAATTCAGTTAGTCAGAAAAATTGCAGACATTATGATGGGGAAGACAACAATTCAAAAATATTTAGGCCCTGGAAGCCCCATTGTAAATATTCACATCAATGGAACTGAAATACCAAACACACTGATTGACCTAAGAGTAACCATAAACATAATGAGCAAATAAGTTATGGACAGACTTAGGCTTCCTAACCTTCAATACACACCAACCTTATTACAATTAGTAGATAGATCTGTTATTAAACCATATGGTGTGTTAGACGATCTTTGTGTATCTTTATATTCTTCAGAATATCCGATTGATTTCATGGTCTTAACACCCAAGAATAATCTAGGAGGACATCCACTAATTCTAGGAAGAGCTTGGTTGGCTACAGTAGATGCTTTTATTGGCTATAGGTCAGGTAATATGTTTATCTTAGATGGAAATTCTACAAATAAATTTACATTATACCCCCTGTAAGAACAACAATAGATACAGAAACGGAAGAGTGGATAGAAGATGGAGAAGATATACAACCTATTTTTGTCACTGAACAAGCGAAAGAGGAAGACAAACTTCTAAATTTACTAGAAAATAATGAATCTTCCTCACATTATGAATGTAGTTGAAATGAATATCTCTCCTCTAAACAAGTATCATTGTTGTCCATGGAAAAATTTGGGAATTCCTCGATAGAAATGTTTTCAGGGAAAACCTTGGATGTCAATGACAACTTGAAATACATGAAAAAGAAACAATTGAAAGAAATTTTATAGAAACATTCTTCTGCTTTTACATGGGAATACAATGACATGATAGGGATTGATCCTAAAACTTGCATACACCATATTTACATTGAACAAAATGCAATACCAGTTAGACAACCTCAGTGGAGAATGAACCCAAATCTAAAAGAAATTGTTAACGAAGAATTGAAGAAATTATTAAATGTAAATTTCATCTATCCAGTATTTGACAGTCGGTGGGTTTCACCCCTACTAATTGTCCCTTAAAAAAATGGAAAATGGAGAGTATGCATTTATTATAGGGAGTTGAACAAAGCAACATTAATATACCACTTTCTGTTACCTTTTATAGACCATGTCTTATATACTTTAGTAGGAAAAAAATACTTTTTCCTTCTTGGATGGGTTCAGTGGATACAACCAGATTCAGGTAGCTCCAGAAGATCAAGATAAAACCACATTCACTTGCCCACAAGGAACTTATACTTATCAGGTACTTCCCTTTGGGTTATGTAATTCTCCAGCAACATTCTAAAGGGAAGTCCTCGACATTTTCTCTGACCTTATCCATGATTGTGTGGAGGTATACATGGATAATTTCACAGTCTATGGGGATTCTTTCAATGAAGCACTAGAAAACTTGGAAAACGTCATAATAAGATGTCAAGAAACAAATCTCTCATTAAGTCATGAAAAATGTTTCATGATGTTTATGAGGGAATTGTTTTAGGTCACCATATTTCCAGAGATGGAATTAAGGTAGACTCATCTAAGGTGGAAGTCATTTCCAAGTTATCAATGCCAAATTGTCAAAAGGATGTTAGAATTTTTCTTGGTTTTACTGGATACTATAGAAGATTTATAGAAAACTTCACAAAAATTGCACCCCCACTCTTTAAATTACTCACCAAAGACTGTGAATTAAGTTGGGATTCTGAATGTCAAGTTGCCTTTGAAACATTGAAAAAGAGAATTTCTGAAGCACCCATCTTAAAAGGACCTAACTGGAAATTTCCTTTCCATAGCTCAACAGATGCTATAGATTCAGCCTCAGGAGATGTTTTTGGACAAAAATATCTCACTCCTTATGCCATTTATCATACTAATAAAAATTTAACCCCTGCAGAGTTAAATTATACTGGAACTGAAAAGGAGTTCTTAGCTATAATTCATGCCATTAATAAATTCAGACGTTATATAACTGGCTATGAAAATTTTGTCCACACAGACCATTCTGCCATTAGACACCTAATGAATAAACCAATCACTAATGCAAGAATAATTGTATGGCTCCTACTTTTACAAGAATTCAACATAACCATTTGAGATAGGCTAGGAAAACAGAACACAATTGGTGATTTTCTATCTAGAATACAAAATGAAAACAATGATCAACCCGTAGAAGATAAATTTATTGATGAATATCTTTTTGCAGTATCTACTAAATCACCTTGGTATGCAGATATTGCTAACTATTTGGCCACACGGAAAATACCATTCCATTTATCTCCTAGATAAAAAAGAAGAATAGCCCACAATAGCACATCCTATTCATGGATAAATGAGGAATTCTACAAGACAGGACCAAACCTCATCATTAGAAGATGTGTTCGGGAGGAAAAAATACCAGAGATACTAGAATCTTATCATGATGAGCCATGTGTAGGACATTTTTCTGACAAGATAACTGCTTACAAAATCCTGCTTTTAGGATATTATTGGCATTCAATTTTCAGGGACAAGGAGGAATATGTTAAAAATGTGACTGTTGTTAGAGAATGGGCAAACCTACTCTTTCAAATGAGATGCCACTACAACCACAGGTACATATCAAACCATTTGAAAAATGGGCACTGGATTTTGTTGGACCAATCAGCCCACCTTCAAAGCAAAAGAAGTATATTCTGGTATGTACTGGTTATGTCACTAAATGGGTAGAAGCTAAAGCACTTCTTTTTGCTACTGAAATTGTTGTAGTTTCATTTCTTTTTCAGGAAATTGTTACTCATTTTGGTGTTCCAAGAGAAATTGTAACAGATCAAGAGGAACAGTTCACATCCTGACTAGTGCAGAAGCTTGTGGACCAATACAAGATAAAACATCAGAAGTCAACTCCATACCATCCACAAGCCAATGGACAAGTTGAGTCCACAAATAACGTGATTGAGGCTATCCTTACAAGGGCTGTACATCTGCATAGGAAAGACTGGGTGGAAAAGCTTCCAAAAGCCTTATGGGCCTATAGGACTACATGGAGGAATACTACAGGACATACTCCCTATGAACATGTTTATGGGAAGCAAGTCTTACTTTCAATATATTTCCAGATCCAGACTTATAAGACAATAGTCTAGTTAGATCTTGACTTGTCAGAAACCTAGAAGCAAAGGATGACACAATTAAATGAGCTCGATGGAATCAAACAAGAGGCATTCTAGAGGACCAGCTTAGTGCAACAACAGAGGTCAAGATGGCATGATAAGTACATTAAAGAAAGGAACTTTCATCTGGGAGATTGGGCATTGCTCTTTTATTCCAAATTCAAAAATATTCAAGGGAAATTCCAAACCCATTAGCTTGGACCTTATGACGTTGAGAATGTCTTTGACAATGGTGCAATTAGAATCAGGAGTATTGACAAAGAAAGAAGTCCGCTATTAGTAAATGGACATCAACTCAAGCTTTATCAAAAACCATTAAAAAGAGAGGAATTTGCTAAAATGTTTCAAGATAATTTAGAACTAAAGATGATCAAGAAGAATTCTTCTTCTTTTCCACCTTAGAAATTTTCATTCAATTTGTTCTTCAATAAATAAAAAAAATAAAAATAAAAAAAGAGAAAAACACAAAAATAAAAAATAAATAAATTATATGCACACACACACACACACACACACACACACACACACACACACAGATATATATATATATATATATATATATATATATATATATATATATATATATATATATATATATATATATATATATATATGAAATAAATAAATAAATTTTGTATAAACATGAAAACCAACATGTTGTTGGCATGTTTATACATAAAATTTAAAGTGAAAACCAATTTGTTGGCACTTCAAATTTTCTTTTTAAAAGAAAAAACAATAAAGTTCATCTACTAAAGCCTTCTTTCTCTTAAGCTAAAGAATCAACAACTTTCTACATCTTGGACAACTTTCTGCAAGTAAACAAATTTCTGCAACCTAATAATTTTGAAGTCTACAAGGATGTTTGGTGATCTGGATTAAAGGACAGTTGACAACAAGGCAATTGCAGGAGACTAAAGGACAACAAATAAGGTTAGCAATAGAAAATTAAAGGTATGTGTTGCTTTAATTTAACAATAGGTAATGTTATATAGCATGTATGATTAAGAAGATATAGTACTAAAGCAATCATTATAAGCTAAGGGTAATGGCCGCCTAACAAAAATATAATATGCCACCTCTTTAAAAGTCATGTCACGACCTTATGCCATATCTGCCTAATTAATTACCAAATCATAAGTTTGAATGCACCTAACGGTCGGATTCATTCCCATAATCCTTATGATAACCCATTCGTTCTCCCCTATTCTTACACTCCTCTGATCTTTCACAACCACTCCATCTTTTTGCTAGCTAGAAAACCCTAGCGGTCCCATTTTCCTATCAAGATAGCCAATATTTGAGGCAAAGAATCCTTCGATATGGGGGTAATTGTTTGAACTGAGCCAATAGGGAAGAAATTCCTAGAGGGGTACCCACAAACTAGGGAGTTGCTACAAAGAAGACAATGGCTACAGTTCATTGAGAAATTTAACAACTTCCACAAGGAGGTAACTAAGACATTTGTGCACTCATTCAATGGAATGGAGGCTGAAATTGGGGACATATAGTTCACAGTAATGGAGTCTATGATCGTTGAGGACACTGAGCTGCCAGGAAATGGAGAAAAATGGTTTAAAAACAAAGGGATTAACAGTGAGGACTCGAAGGTTTTCCACAAGAATCCGAATATGGATAGTACGGTCTACAAAAATGGTATTCTTGGCTATGCTCTTAAAGAAAATGGAGAAGCTTATTACATGTGCTTCAGAAGTTTATCAATTGTGAGGGTAGGTTTGGGCAAATGTATTTTTATCATGTTAGAATGACAATGCACTTCCTTGAGGATCATCAAATGAACCTCCCCTATTTCCTCTTGAATAGCCTCAGGGAAATGGCTACAAATGTTCAGAAGAAAATTCAATGCATAAAAAACACCATTTATCATCATGGTTTGGTAAATATTGGTCGAATTTCATCTCCAAAGTATAGGGGATGACTAGGAGAGTTTCCTAATAGGGAACCATTTAGAGGAAAAATCCCCAAAAAAACCAAGTAGCAGGAGGGCCCTCAGAGGGAGAAAGAGAACCATAGAAATGATAAAGGAACAGGCACGTCAAACTCAGACAGAGGTAATAGAAGAAGAGCTGCCTATAGTAAATTTTTTGCAGAGAATGAAGAGGGGAAACCCTAGAAGAAGGAAAGCCAGCTCGAGTAAAGAAAAATTCTCACAAACTAAAACCTCTCCTCTAAAAGAAAAATCAGAGAATAAGAGGAGGAAAGTGAAAAAAACACAAAAGCTAGGGTTGAGAAGGAGCATGAGGTTGAGAACGATTCCACGAACAACCTCAAAAACTACAGAATATATTAATCTTGAAGAAAATGAGCCAAATAAAAAGGAGCCAAATGAAGAGGAGAAAACAGAGAACACTACAAAAGCGATTGAGCCAACAGAGAACAAGCCAAGAGAGGATGAGCTAATTGAAAGCCCTAGGAATTCTCCAAAAGGGTCACCAAGATCATTACCACAACCTTATAGCTCACCTCAAGCAAGCTTGATACGTTGTCCGAGTATTGACCCCACTCAGTAGGAAATATATGACTAGATAGAGTAACTAGAAAAGAAGGAGAAAACAACAAAGGAAACCATTCAGAGCCCTGGAGAAGGAAGCAACCAGGTAAATGAGTAATCACCCTCAAACATCTTGAAGTCGGAGATATTTGAACTAGAAACATTGAATCAGTACCTCAAAAATGAAAATCAAGCCTTGAAGACACAGAGTGAGATACAGATTGCCAAGAGTGACAATATAATCCTACATCTAAGCTTATGGTATAAGAAAAATAAGAAGTTGAAGAAAGAAAACAAAATTATGTAGAGAGAGATAATCAGTTTAAAGTACGAAATTCTAACGAGGAAGCCTAGAATGCCAATCTTTGCCAAAAAAAGGAAAACAGTGAAACATGGAGATGAAAAACAAGAGGCAAAAGAAAAAGACAAGGAAGAAGTGTATGAGGACATACAACATCTCCAGTCTGGGGGAATGTAGAGTTTGAAGATTGTCCTACCATGAAATCCTTTTTTCCTAATGATCCTCTCCTTTTCATATATATTTGCCACTTAAATAAAGCCATATCTACCAGGTTTTGATGAAGGTATGCAATAGTATTTTTTCTTGTTCATATTTAACTATATACCCTATTGTTTGATTAAAGTTGCAATTGGCTACTGAATCAGCTTGTTTACGCAGCTAATCCAGGTTTCTATAGCTATCTTCATTGTTCGCAAGGTTCCAGAGTTCCAGGTCAGCAGCAAAAGGTGTGAATGGATAGAGGATGGCTCCCTCATGGATACCTTCCACTCCACTGGAAACTGTTTTCTAAAAGAAGCACATGGGATCGCAGTGAAACTCCAAGTCAACCACCGGATTAACGCAAAATAGAACCCGAGATTAGCTGAAACCTTATCATTATGCTTTTCGAATAGCAAAACGATGGTTTAGCAATATAAGTTTAGATAGGTTAGAGATATTTGGCATGAAATATTCATACAGTTATGCCAAGAGACCTACTATAAAGCTAATGGCTACACTGTTATTTGGGTGCACGCCGAATGATATAACTGTGAACAGTTTGTGAATTTTGTGAATATAATTGGTTTTTTGTGTGCAAGTGTTTTGTTGATTTGAAGCTCTAAATTTCTATGTGGAGGTCCCCTACAAACAGTGGCAGGTTTTAATCAATTACAATCTGATTTCATTTAATTCTTCAATTGCTTTGTTTTGTGTGACAATGTTGCATAATGATCTCGCCAACAAAATTGTATTTGCGTAAGAACTTTAATTTTCTTTCTACCTAGCTTAAACCTTTATCTAATTTTCTTTATACCTGGTACTACACAGTTCTTTCCTTAGCTTATTATCCAACATAATTCAGGTGTGTTCAATTCACAATATAGATGTTGCTTGGGTTACCTTGTTTGAGCAAAAATTCAAAAAGTGAGAAGTCCTCTCCTAAACAATTGAGTTCAACAGTATTCCTTCATAGCTGATAGAATAGTGTTCTTTTTGAACTTATAGAATTAGGAGTTGCAGCATAGAGATTCAAGATAAAAAATCCCAAACAATCTAACATAAGTAAAACCACTCTCACATCATCTACAAACTAATTGTATAGAGATTAATTCCTAGGAAACTTTGATGAGCCTCATGAATGGGTAATTATATGGGCTCATTTTACCTCCTAACCTAGTCAAATCAACCATTCTCTTAGCTTATTGTACGATTCTCTGATTATATTTACTCTTATAGGGTGAATTAAGTTATTTATTGTGCCATGTGGTCTAACATGTATTTAATGCAGATTATTAATGGATTTCGAGGTCAAAGTCAAGGATCTAGTGGTAAAACTACAAAAATAATTCGAAGTAGCAAAGGAGAGGACTTATAGGAGGGAATCTTCCTCATTTATTTCTCCTCACTTCGAATTCTCATTCATCTCGGAGTACAAGTAGCGGAATCATGCACTAGAAGGCAGTTGACCAAGTGGAAGATGATTGACAGTTATCTCGAGTTCTGGGAGCCAAGCCTCCGTGATTTTAAGGAAGCTATTGTTAGCCTCAGATGTATAAGTTGAAAGTCATAGGGCCTCACTACAGTCGACTTTTTTCTTATGTAAACTCTGCTCAAATTTCGAGCTTATTATTTTATGATAGTTTTATGTAATCTTGCTATTTTTTGATAATGAAGATGGAACCTTTTTGAGCTAGCACTAAGTTACCTCAGAGGGCTGAAGCTCTTGGGTTAGGGGCCAACACAAGTAGCCAGGCTTCTCTTTACTTGTATTTGTATGCTTTACTTTAGTTTTTTGTTAGATGTATTTCTCTTATGGTTAAGAATAGATATCTTTTGATGATTTAGTAGCTTGCTTCCATTTGTGCTTTCGGTAGTAGGTTAAGTAGTGATCAGAGAAGATTAAAAAGGCTAGCAACAGTGCCTTAGCCTCTCTTCCTCCCTCTGGGACCATGATCTGACACAAAGTTCAGGAATGGTGGGTATGAAAATGAAGGTTTACGGTATTGCAATGGATGAAGTTTTAACTGGATGACTTCTGTTGAACATATCGATGACACTGAGATGAATTGGTATCATTGACACAAAATAAAAGTGATGGATTGTGTGATAGACCAATGGTATGATAACCATCAAATAGAAAGACCCAACCCAACTTAGTCATGAAGATGAACTGAAAGTGTCATGTTCAAGAGCGACTCGCTACCATAAGTTTTCAAGACTTTTCCCATTTTCCCCAGTCATTGCTGACTAGTACCTCTTTATTTTTATCTAGCTTGAGGAGGATAACATATGCTTGTTCTATAATTCACCCTTCGGGCAAACCCATCAATATTTGATGTATTAACGAGTCTAGCGACGATGAAACTCAGTCTTGTCTAGATGGACAAGTTTGTCGCTATTGTGATATTTTAATGAGTTTAACGACAAAGATAACTCGGTCCTTTTCATGTTTAGAGAGTTTGAAAAGGGACAAAAAGAAAGCTCTATAAGTTATTTTTCATAAAAATAATCCCTCAAGTCCAGAAAAGCATAAAATAATACAATAGAGATGTCATTTCCAATACTTTGCCGAGCTGGAAATGGACAAGCACTCGACAATCTTTTCATGTTTAGAGAGTCTGAAAAGAGCTTAAAGAGGACTCCATTTTTAGTAACGAGTGGTGTCTAGGGTAGCAATTGGTTCTAGTGATGTTGGAACTTCTCAAAACATTTTGATTTATGTGAAGAGGCTGGCTAGTAAGACCACTCATTGCAACTGTTCCTCAAAAAGGGTAAAACAAAAAAGTGAAAGCGTATGATCGGCCAAAGAGATGGTGGCGGTGGGATGAAAACAACCAAGGCTCATCTGACAAAAGAGGTTGATAGAATGGTAATCACGAGGGTTAAAAATGGAAATGGGTTCATTTTTACACAAGCTTGAACCATAGGGAACCTATGCTTGGATTTAGTTTCATGTTTATACAAGCTTGAAACGAAAAACTATGGTTGGATTCAGTTTCATTTTTGTACAAGCTTAAAACGAAAAAGCTATGCTTGAGATTGGTTTACATGCCCCCAGCATGATGAAAGGGAGAGTCTCCTATAACAATATGGACGTTGCTATGGTGAAGCGGGATGGTTATCCAAAACCTTTTGGGCTTCGTCCAGATAGGGAAAAAGGTGAATGGGGTGATTCCCTTCACATAACCTATAGGGAAACTTAATTTTACCATTAGGTGCATGCCCCCTAAGCTTCATTTTATTCACCTAAGTAGACTACTTGTGGCTATTTTGGGGATGGAATGAAGGTTCTTTTATGAGATCAAGTGAAAGAATCGACTGGGATTTTGCTCTAAGGGACCTTGTTTCATTTTTTAATGAGCTTGACACAAGACAAGGAACTCTGCTCAGATTCTTTGTTTCATTTTTTAACAAGGTTGACACAAGACCAGGAGCTTTCCTCATGGGACCCATTTCATTTTTTAACGAGGTTGACAAAGTAAAAGAACTGTCCTCATGGACCTGTTTCATTTTTTAACGAGGTTGACATAGTAAAAGAACTATCCTCATATTCCTTGTTTCATTTTTTAATGAGGTTGACAGAATACCAAGAACTATCCTCATACTCTTGTTTCATTTTTAAATGAGGTTGACACAAGACAACGAACTATCCTCGGACGCTTGATCACAACCCATAAGAGGTTATGAAGGAGAGATCTGGTTCTAATGCCCCCAGTACATGAGGTGCAACATCACTGAATTGATCATCAGTTGATGTAGGTATGGAACAGGTTGCCACATAATCAACCCATGGCAGGCATGATACAAAAGGACCACTTAGGGAAAATGGTTGACTAGGAGCTATATTTGGACCAAGAAATGAAAGCTAGACAACAATGATAATTCTTCGTTCATGCGAGAAACAAATCACTTGAAAGAGTGTTGAAGCAATAGCTCCCATACCATAAACATAGTCACGCCCTAGAAGTAAATTGTAATCTAAAGGGCCTGGGACTACCATCACGTTTAGATAAATGGTTTTCCCTCCCAAAGTAATAGGTAACTAAGGAACGATCCCTAACGGTCGACTAGTTCCTCTATTAAAGCCCAATAGATTCTGTGTAACAGGCATAAGTGCTGGCGAACCAAGTGCTTTCCAAGTAGTTGAGGAAAGGATAATCATTGATGCACCTTCATCTATAATAGTGCCAGATACAATCATTTTACAAACTTGTACTATGATCTGGAAAGGCACATAAGAAGGAAGGTGGAATCCTGCTAGTCGATTCCAATCAAAGGAAGTGACTAGACTACTTGGAGGGGGTACTATAGAAACGGGAGAATTAACCCCTTGAGTTATGAGAACCGGAGGATTTTCCTCTTGTCTTGATGGAATAGGTGGATTGCCCCCAAGCTCATTTGAATCTAAAGAAACAAAAAGAACCTAAGTGGTATGGTGTTCACTCTTTCCGGGAAAGGTACAATTAACTGAAGGTGAAATCAGGATAGCTGTTACCTTGAACTATTGATTTGGGTCGGGTATTGACTCATAGGATTCACTTTCAGAGAGAGTGGGTTCGAATGACGGTTGATTTTTGTCAGTCAATTCATCAACTAGTGAAGGATTTAGGGAGAGTTTCCTATAACCAGATGGAAGTCACTGTGGTGAAGCATGATGGTTATCCAAGACTTTCTTGGCTTTGTCTAGATAGGGACAAAGGTGAATGGGGTGATTCCCTTCTCATAACCTACATGGAAACTTAGCTTTTCCCTTTTTTCCATGAACTTTACTATCACTAGTTGATGGTATGTCACCAACATGATCTCCAGGGGTTGATGACACGGGATGATGTGAACGAGAAGACCATTCTTCTAAGATTTGAGAAATATCAGGACAATTTCGAAGAAGATGGTCTCCTTCACAAAGTTTTCATGGATATCGAACTTTGTGAGGCCTGACAGATGGTTTCTCATCAGATGTTGCATTCAAAGCAATGGTTGCTTGGTTGCCCCTCTACTGAATTTGCTTCTTCTTCCTCTTCTTCTTCCCTTTCTTTCTCTTTTTAGCCACTCAGTTACTAGTACCAATACTTTCACCAGGCGAAAATGAAGAAGGGGGGGTAGCAAACAAATGAGGAAGAAGGCAAAGGGTCAACCTTAGGATCAACTGGAGGTTGATTTTGTCCAGTTGGAGGTGTACTCAATTGCAGAGAAATCATGACATTTTGAACCAATGAGGTTGAAAATAGCCATACTGGCAAGCCAATGGTAAATCTCAGAAGGGACAATGTAGCCATATAAGGAGCACTAATATTTCCAAAAGGAGGAAAAGGACTAGGATTCCCATCAAAAGGAATTCCTTGATCGGTGAGCTCCAGATTTGTCACCATATGTTTCAACCTAAGATCAACTAAGGAGCGAGCTTGGAAGATGTTATCCATGGTCAATTAATTTTTACTACACTAGAACACAACTTTGCTTTTTAATTTTTAAAGAATCGAGAAAAAACAAAAGATGACTCTAGTGATCAAATGGACCTTTCCTTTTAAGGAGTTGAAAAGGAACAAAAGTGACTACTCTGGAGACTCTAGACAAAAGGGTTTACTAGACAAATCACAAAACTCCAATATACACCTTGGTGATAAATGAAAGAGAAATTACCAAGGACTTTACGTATGATAGTCAATCTTCCTGAATGTTGTGTTCGGTGCGTTGCGATCGGTAAGGCGACAGACTTGGCTTCCTAGGGATAAAGGATTTCAACCTATTGGGGTCTCCCACCATAAACATGATGTTATAGGGTGCACAAGTCTGTACTAGCACTTATCGGATCAAAGAGGAGGAATCACCCAACCTTTAGTCAAGGCGACAACCACTAGGTTTAAAGATGCCAGAACACGTCTCTAGCCTAGACCTCTAGATGTTTTTTGTTAAGTTCCAATGCGTTATTAGATTAATTCATGTAAATTTTAGGTTGATCTTCTTTAGAATTTTCTTTTCAAGGTTCACCACGAGATGTTTTCCAAAATTCCTAAAAATGCAACTAAAATGAGAAGCACTCTTTCCATTTATTTCAACAACGAATATCTTAGCTATGAGGGATAGATCATACAAGTACTTTTTGAACAAGAAACAAAGAGCACAAACTAGATGAAATTACCTAAACCATTCCTTTCAAGAATTCACAAACTAAGACTCTAAAATGCAAATGCATGTATTTGTTTTTAGTTTCTCTTAATGTGAATGATACAATAAGAAAAACTAAATGCACAAATGATTCAAAATGTTTCACACAAAATGGCAATTTACGACAATTTTCTTCTAAGAGAGAAAGGAAGATTGAATGACACTTTCAAGTTTGAAGAAATGAAACTTTTCGACACTTTGAATGAAAACAAATCAAATGCACAAAATAGATTAATCGATCAGCTATGAAGGGGGACTTTTACGACACTTCACTTTTTCGAAGAAATGGAAGACTTTACGACACTTTTCTATCGAAACGACAATCGATTAACACTACTTTTTGACAATGGATTGTAAATGACAAAAAAAATACATAAAAAAATTCATCAATCCTAGTCTAAACAGGGCTGAATTAAAGAGATGAAAATTGGTTTCAGTGATGAGACATCATTCATGTTCAGCAAGCAATTAAAACAAAGATGAAAACTGGTCAAAAACCTCAGTTCCTAGATGGGAAAACTGATGTTCAATCAATCATCACAGGTTGTGGTGATAGATAGTGTGATGCATAACACTTTGTCCATGTGGGAACTACAATGCATAGCAGGTCTCAGTTAAGGACAGTGCGATGATCACAGGGAGCGATCTTGAAGGTGTTTTTGGCTCAAATTCAAGTCAATTTTCAGTGGATTAATCTTGACTTCAATGAACAACAGTAAGTAAAGTGTAGTGGAATGTTCTAAGAGGCTACTAAACTACCAAAATGGGAAAGCAATCCCTAGCGGAGTTGCCAATTTGTTTTCATGAAAATTAGTATTTCTAAGAAATGTTAACCCTCTAGGTTTGGTAGCTAACCTAGAAACAATAGTTAAAACAATTCACTATTTTTCCTATGAACGACAAATAAGAGAAAGATTATAACGAACCAACCTGTAACTTCCACTTGATTCCTTGCTTGATACCTCTCTCCTTTGACTGATCTCGCTGCTCCTCCCCATACTTAACATGCTTGGAGAGTACCTGTGTAATCACATAAACAAAGACCCATCAAAGCATAATGATCCATAATTCATAAATAACATAGAATCAAAAGTATGGTAAACATATGAATGCATTAACAGATTACACAAACATAGGGGAAAAATCTTGAAAAGGTTTATTAATAGAAAGAAGGATTACAACCCATAAGTTCGATCCAACGCCATCCTTCCAGCTTCAAACCTTCTTCACCTCATGAATAGCAAGAGATTCTGACATTACCACAACACTCAGCCTCAATACTAAAACCATCAGCACCTCCTTACAACTCAGAATTATTCAGCCCCTAGATCCCTTGGATGAGTGATCCATTTATAGATGAGTGAAGGAGGTTGGGTCACCAATGATGATGATGAATGCCTTTCTAGTTTTAGGAATTTGTTCCATCAAAGAGGGAGATAGGAGGTTGATGTTTCCTAATTCATTTTTTCATCCTTGGGAAAACTCAGAGGGGCAGGTGGCACTGGAGAAGCTTCTAGAGGTTTCCATGAATAACTGATTCTTCAAACTCTCTCAGAACTTTGCCTAAGCTCGCTCATCGCACCCTAAAGAGGGCCTAAGTGCAATGAATAGCACCTAGTCAGTGTGTACCTGCCACTCATTGCAGCCTAATGAAGGGCTTCTTGCAATGATATAATTAGAGACAATTTTTGGATGAATTTTGTGATGGATCTTCTTTGAGAGTGAGGCATTCATATGACTAAGTTCTTTAGGGGATGAAACAACTATATTAGGGGTTGATGAACCCTAAAAACATCAAAATTTAAGTTGGGGTTTGATGTGCCCAAGTAAACCTCTAACGCTCTTCCAGCAGTAGGCTAGCTTACCAACAATCACACCCTCCATTTGATCCATGCCCTATAGGTTTCCCAAACCTCACCTCAATTTTGCCCTAGTTTCCTTCATTTTTCATAGAACTTCTTCCTCTCTCCTCGAGCAAACCCAATCATCATTCTCTCTCCTGTTCATTCATGGTAGACCTTAGACACCCTAACTCCTCATTAAACATTCATTCACCTTTTCCACCGACTCTCACACTCTCAAAACAAAGAAAATTGCTCTCAGCCTCCTCCTGTAGGCCTCTTGTAGTTTCTTTGTTTTCCTCCTGTAGTTTTCATGTGTCCTCCTGTAGCTTTTCCTGTAGGATTTCTTTTGAAGGCTGAGTGTAGGAAAAGCCTCCAGAAGGCCACCTAAGACCTCCTAGGACCCATCCAAACCATCCTATATCCTCCCAAGCTCCAAAACCACCCTCTAATGCCACCTGTTCGCTGCCACACTCATACACAATAAATTAGATGCATGTTAAATTCACATAAAAGCACACAAAAATCCAAAAATATGTTTTTTGTTTATTTACTTCCAGAAATAGCACGGTTAGATGTTGTTTACCTCCTTGAGTACATAATGGCATTTCTTTCATGGTTTTCATAGTGTTTTTGGCAAAAGTAGAGTTGGCTTTTTAATTAGGCTTTACTAGGTTTTGCTTTACATTCCAGTCTTTCTCCTTTCTGCAGTTAGAATAGCATCTATAGAGTAATATTTCTTTCCTTTCTTCACACATAGAGCTTCTTATGAAATCTATAGAAGTTTGCTTGAGGTCCTAGTGATCTCGCACCGGCTAACCAAGTGACAACCTGCAGTGAGATATAGTACTTCTACATATAGCACCGATGCTTCCAAGTTTGTTACGAACTACTGGGTTGATAAAAGTAAAGTTGGAAGCCCAGGAGTTGCAGCATTCTTGCTGCAATACTGGCACTCACCACTTTTTGGCGCCATTGCTAGGGAAGCATCAGAGTATTCTGTGATTACTTCTTTCTTCAATTTCCTATTGCAACATCCTGCTAATAGTTTATTTTTGAAAAAGTAGACTAGTCATTTCTTTTCTTTCAGTTTTGCATTTCCTTTCTTTCCTTTTCAATTCTACAAATTTCCATTCAGCAAGTTCATTTCAACTAGTTGCAATTTGTTTTGTTCAATCACAATTCAAGTTTCTGTAGGTACTTTCAGTGTGGGGAAAAAGAAACAAAAAAACCAACCAAAAATATTTCCTTTCATGCCTCATAGGAGTAGAGATAACTTAGGAAAAATTTTTCCCAACACCCCAACTGCTTCTCACAGCCAGCGTTCTCTCTTCTTTGGTGGATGCAATCAATAGGAACCCTTAGGTGAACAACCAAACATATTTGAAGAACGTATAGGGGAAGAGGAAGAAGAAGAAAACATTCCTTTGGAGCCAATGGCTGAAAACAGAAATGCTAGGTGAAATGTAGAGAGAACAGAGGGTACCTTCCCCATTCGGGAAACCAATGGGGACACCAAAATGAAGAATATAAGTCCTTCATCCCTACCTCACTTCCATGGTCTGGCTACAGAAGATATTGACACCTTCTTGTTCGAGTTTTTTGTCATCTGTTGAACTTATGACTATGTAGAATATGAGCAAAAGTTGAGACTGTTCCCTTCTACTCTCAAGGATGTACATTGCGCTGGTTCATGGGATTACCTGGAAATAGCATCAAAACTTGGGCTCGGATGGAGAAAGCCTCTAACAACAAGTATCAAGGCTATTGTAGGTCAAAAGATACTAAAGAAGAAATCTTTCAAATGACCATGGGAAGTGATGAGTCCCTGGAAGACTGTGAAGAGAGGTTCCAGCTCAGTTACAAGAGGGCCAGGTGTACACTTGACTGTGAGTCTCTGAAGTTGGTCCTGCTTAGGGGAATTCGGGAAGACCTTTTAGACACACTCCATCTACTCACCGGGGGAGACATCTACCAACTATCCTATGAGGACATAATGACTATTTTTAGAAACCATTCTAGAGTAGCCAGAAAGAAAGGTAGGGGGAGTCAACCCATATCCAGTACCTCTTCCTCCAATTTATCCATTAAAGGTGAAATTTGAGACATGATAGAAGACTTCAAGATTGAGATGCTGTAGACTCTTTCCATGCAAATGGATACCTTACATATCAAAAGAAAACAAGAGGAAGCAAAGAGGTCTTTGGCCATTTTTTTCCCCAGATGCACGAGGAGGCATCCTAGGAATGAATGCCCATTGAACTCTATAGAGTTTTGTTCCGTCTATGAAGAAGATCATTCTACAAATAAGTGTGCTTCCTTGCCTAGACTTAAGGATGTATACGAAGGGGCGGAAGGAGTCACTGAACAGATCTATTACATAAACCAAAGGAGGCCGCATGGACCTAGACCATACCAGCAGGGTATGCAAGGGACATCTCAGGCATACTACAACCCCAACCAAGTCACGCCCATACCTTCTTGGGGCCCCCTTGCTCATCATTCCTGGTCCACGCCTCCTCCTTGGTCCTTCACATCTAATTATCATGCCCAACTAGCCACCCATGCATTTCAATCCTATGCTTAGCCACAACCTCAGTGGAATGCATCTCATTAGGGATGGAGGCCCCAATACAACTTTCTTCCCACTCTTTTGCCTCCACCACCTACCCAATCACAACCATTACCTTTTGCTCCACCAAGGCAACCCCAAATGCTTGCCCAGCCAAATCCAAACCCGAACAATAGACATACTTAGCTAGTATATAGTGGGGAACCATCATGCCCAACTTATGTTGTGGAGATTCAAGAAATTAAGTTGCAATCTGAGAAAGTTCTCCCAGATAGCCAACCTCCACCTAGGGAGGTTGAGGAAGATAAAGAGGAAAGAAAACCTAAAGAAAATCCACCCTTTCCTAAGAGACTATCCATGATAATTGAGCCTTCCCCATAAGAGACTGAACTCCTGGGAGAATTGAAACATTTATGTGTGAAGATGCCACTTCTCCAAGGCATAAAAGATGTGCCTATATAAAATAGGTTGATTAAAGATAAGTTTTAGGCATCTAGGAAGGCGCAAGAGAGATGCCCCAATCATCAATGTCATAGGACAACTGTCCGACCTAATGCTGGGGTAGATAATCTGTCCAAAATATCTGGACCATGGAAGCCCAGTAGTTGATGTCCACATTAATGGCACAATGGTCCCACATACCTTGATTGATCTCGGAGCTGCCATTAATGTGATGACAAAGGGCACAATGCTAAAACTTAACCTCCAGGGCTCCTTGAGGAAGACCACTCCACAGTGACCCCAGAGGGGATTGTGGAAGATGTGGTGCTCTCGATTGATTCTTGGGAGTACCCTACTGATTTCTTAGTTCTCTAGCCAAAGGAAAAGCTTGCTGGGTATCCTCTCATTCTGGGAAGACCCTGGTTGGCTACAACTGACATCTACATTAGCTGCCGAGCTGGGAACATGATCATAAAGAAAGAGAAAATGTCCAAGCAGTTAACCCTATATCCTTCTGCCTAACCCTTGCTAGAACATGATCTACTTCTCTGGTTGGAGGATGAGGATGAGGATGAAGTTTATTCTACAACACTTTCTACATTAGAAATCACCATGGGGGGGAAACCACAAGATGAGGATGATATGATTGAAAATTTGATTTAGAGTCCACCTCCCAATGTATCACCATTAGAAGACATAGTAAGAGAAACCCAAAAAAACCCCTCAACTAATCTCTGTGTGGCTGACTCCACTTCTCTCCGTGTTAAAAATATAGAGTTCATCCTAGTAAGAACATTGAAAATCAATCCATCCCTATCTACTTCCCAGGAGAAAGAGCTATGCAACATATTGAGAAAACATCTATATGCCTTCGCTTGGAGTTATAAGGAGATGAAGGGAGTGCACCCTTCTGTATGTACTCATCATATATACATCAAAGGAAGATTACAAGCCAGTCAGGCAACCTCAAAGGAGGATGAACCTAGCACTTAAAGATATTGTTAAGGAAGAATTGCAGAAATTGCTTGATGTAGGATTCATCTATCCCATCTTTGAGAGTGAATGGGTCTCTCCTTTGGTGCTAGTGCCAAAGAAAAATGGTAAGTGGAGAATCTGTGTCGACTATCGGGAATTGAGCAAAGCCACTAAAAGGGACCATATTCCTTTACCTTTCATAGATCAAATGTTATATGGTCTAGCAGTGAAATTTTTTTTCTCCTTACTAGATGGGTTTAGCGTGTACAATCAGATTCAAATCAGTCCAGAAGACCAAGATAATACCACTTTCACTTGTCCTTGGGGTACCTTTGCATACTGGTTCCTTCCCTTTTGTTTGTAAATAGTCCAGCCACTTTCCAAAGAGTGGTATTGAGTGTATTTTTTGAACTGGTTCATGATACAGTAGAAATATACATGGATGATTTTACTCCTTATGGCTCTTACTTTCAAGAAGCTTTATCTAACCTAGGAAAAGTTCTAGATAAGTGTATTGAGATGAACTTGTCCCTCAGTCTGGAAAAATTTGAATTTTTTATGACTAAAGGGACCGTGCTAAGTCATGCAATATCTCAACAAGGACTGCAGGTGGACCCCAACAAAATTGCCATCATCCAAAGGGTCCCACCTACTTAAAAGGTGAGAGATGTCAGAAGCTTCCTAGGCTTAGCTGGATATTACAGGAGATTCATTAAAGACTTCAACAAGTTAGCCTCTCCTTTGTTTGGCCTCCTAGGCAAAGATGTTGAGTTCATATGGTCAGAAAACTGTCAAGAAGCCCTAGATACCTTGAAAGGCAAGCTAGTGACTGCCCCAATTCTCAAAGGCCCAAATTGGGGCATACCCTTTCACATTCACACAGATACCTTGAACAAAGCAATAGGAGAAGCCTTAGGATAAATTGATGAAAATTTTCCTTATGCCATATACTTTATAAGCAAAAAAATGTAAAAGGCATAGTTAAACTATATAGTGACCGAGAAGGAACTCCTAATTGTCATGCATTCCTTAAAAAAATTCAGACATTATATCACAGGCTATCAAACCTTTGTGAACACAGGTCATGCTACAATTAAATATTTAATGAACAAACTAGATGTAAATGCTCGCATTATTAGATGGTTGCTTTTACTGCAGTATTTTGATTTGACCATTATTGATAAGCTTGGTAAAGAGAATGTTGTTGCTGACTTTTTGTCTAGAGTAAATTTGCCTGCAGGTGAAGAAGGAATGGTGGATGAACAAATGCCAGATGAAAACATATTTTCTATATCACCACTCTCTCCATGGTTTGATGATATAGAAAACTACTTGGTTTTAGCACAGTTCCCACCACACCTATCCTCAAAAGGGAAGAGCAAGATAGTAAGGAAAAGAACCCCTTTCACCTGGATTGGAGGCAATCTCTTCAAACATGGCATAGATCAGATCTTGAGAAGATGTGTCAGGGAGGAGGAAGTATTTTACATCCTCCTAACCTGTCATGAGGGGTGTTGTGGAGGTCATTTTTCAGCAAAAAGAACCGCCTTCAAAATATTGCAAGTAGGCTACTACTAGCGCACTCTTCATCAGGATGTGAGGAGATACACGAGCCAGTGTGATCGGTGTCAGAGGATGGCAAAACCCACTCCAAAGGATGAAACACCCATGCAACCTCAAGTGACCTTTGAGCCATTTGAGAAGTGGGGCATGGACTTTCTGGGGCCTATCAACCCCCCTTCAAAGTAGAAACAATACATCATTATGTGCACCAACTACCTGACAAAGTGGGAAAAGACAAAAGAAATCAAAGAAAAAATAGAGGAAAAAGTAGCTTAGTTTTTGAGGGAAAACACATTCTACAAGTTTGAGTATTCGAGAAAGTTGGCCACAGACCAAGGCAGTCAGTTCACTTCCAACTTATCTAAAGACCTACTCACACATCATAAGATCAAGCACATGACATCCACACCTTACCATCTGCAAGCCAATGGGCAAGTGGAGGTCACTAACAGAGCATTGGAAGGGATCCTAACCAAGGTAGTGAACAGTAGTAGAAAAGACTGGGGGGCAGATTAGTTGAAGCCACTTGGGCCTACAACATGACATGGAAGACCACCATCGAGTTCACACCCTATGAACTGCTCTATGGGAAGAAGTCTTTGTTGTCAATAGAGTTTGAATTCAATACCCTGAGGATGGAAGCTCAGCTGGACTTAGACCTCAGCCATATATAGAAGGAGAGATTACTTTAGCTCAATGGATTGTATGAATATAGATTGTAAGCCCTTCTCCATATAGAGGTAGTTTAGCTTCAGAGAAAGATATGGCATCACAAAAATATCAGGGAGAAGCAATTCCAAGAGGGAGATTGGGAACTACTCTATGATTCAAGATACAAGGATTTCAAAGGAAAGCTACAGATAAGATGGTTGGGACCCTACACTATGGAGAAATGCAATGAAAATGGTTCATTTCTGATTAGAACCATTGATGATGAAGCCATCCCCATGCTTGTCAATGGACATCGGTTGAAAGTCTACAAGAAACCCCTCTCCAAGCGAGAGTTTATTTAAGATTTAAATAAAACAGTGATGGTAGTGGAGCATGTCTTAGCTTCCACCTCACCCACTCATTGAAGAAGAAAGGGAAAAAATAAGGACTCAAGTGAAAACCTCCATGAGGCGCTTGAGTCCCATCATTGGGTTGAAAACCTCTTCTGAGGCGACTCCATGATGTCAAAAAAAAAAAAAACAAAAAAAGAGATAGAGAGAAAGGAAAAGAATAAGATCCCTGGGTGAAAACCTCCCTTGGTGGCACCTAGGGTAGGAAATTAAGGTGAAAACCTCTTTGAGGCACCGTAGTTATTTAAAAAAAGAAAAGAAAGAAAAATGAATTTTTATTGCATTGCAGGTATGTAGGAGGACTACAGGGAGTAGGAGAAGGTGCCAAGGGGACCCCGACATTCATACCAACATCCATCTCATCTTCTCCGCACCTTCGTCCATCATTTTTGACATCTCTTTCACCCCACTGTACCTCTTCTTCCAAAACTGTATTTTCTACAGGAGGTTCTATGTTTTCTACAAGAGGCTACTGTAGGAATTACAGAGAGCCAAAAGTGTCTACAGGAGGTAGTTTGAGGGAGAAGAAAAGCTTCATGAGGAACCTATAATCCCTCTTACCATCTTCAAACCTCCTTTCCATCATTTCCAAGCCTGCATCACACTCCATGCATCATTATTATTTTTCCCTTTCCAAGAAAAAACACAGAAAAACAGTTTTTCAGTTTTGAAAAAAAACAAAAATAAAAAGAAGAAAGGGCACCATTAAATTTACCTAAAGCTTACCTACTATCCCTCCATCATTCATCTCCATCTCTAGCATCACTCTTGAGTGCTAAGCATAGTGAAATAGCTGAAGTTTCAATGGGAAAAACAGCTACATGAGCTCCTGTAGGAATTCCTGTAGCAGCTGATCCCATAGAAGTCCAGCACTAGCAGCAAGGGACAGCACATCTGAAGGTTGGAGAGGCACATGTAGCTCAACTCTAGTAAACGAAGAACCTGCAAAAACACACAACAACACATCAGCAAGTAGAGATAGCATGCATGAAGGAAAATGAAGGCATGTAGCAGAGAAAGCCGCAACACCTCACAGTCGATGGCAGCAAATACACTTGGAATACAGGTAAGTAGTTAAGTCTCTCCTCTATCTTCATTTGTGTAATTGGGAATCATGAAAAAGTAATGAGATGGTTAAAATCGAAAGAGGGAAAGATGGCTAGTTAACTTGGCCACTTTCATTTAGTTGACTCTACTTAATTGAGATACCACCCAGACGTACACACAGTCAACTCAAGCAAAAGATGCGAAGGACAGGTAGTGGGAGGAAGAGTTAACTCTGATGCGGTAATGAGGTGATGATTGTGAGGGGCGTCATGATGACTAAGCAGGTGGGGACCAACGGTCCTAATCTGGGCAATGTACACCTTGCCAGCTCAGCACTCATAAACGAAAACATCCATAAAAGGTAATGAGCACTCCTCCCCGTGCATTCTCACCACCTTTTCTTTAGTTTCTCCTCGTAACTAAGCCACACCGCAGACTTATTATGCTCCCACACCCTTGTATCCACCATCCCCCATCAATTTCCTCCATATTTTTGCTGTCAGTATTTTCTACAGGAGCACCTACAGGAAATCTACAGGAGGGACAGCGGGCTTCTACAAGAGGGGTAGTGAGTCATTTTGAAGCGAGGAAACGTAATTTTTGGCATGAATTTCAGTCTGAAGAGGTAGGGTTCATGAATTCCCTCTAGTGAATGTCAAAATATGAGAGATTTGGTTTCAAATTGAAGATTAAATGAGTCTTTAAGATGGTAGAAAAACATTAAAAAAAAAATATGTTTAAAAAAAAAAAAACACAGTCCCCTCTATTTTTCTATTTCACTCAAAATTCTTTGTCTCCACCTACATATCTAGTTTTTCAAAAGAATTATAGGTAGTACGACAGGGGGGTTTATGAGAAAGGAGCCCACTAACTCCACTAGACTCCATGCACATCCTCAAGTGGTGGAAATATTTACAAGGGAAAATTGGATGAATTTATTTGAGCAGTTTAGAGGGTTTGATGATGAAATTGCCCATGAATTTGCTCTCTCTCTGGTCCCTCACACAAGAAATCATCCTACTGTAACTATTAGAGGCCTCTCCATTGAAATAGCCCCTGAATTAATCAGTAGGGTCACTACCCTTCCTCTTGGGCTACCTTGGAGTAAAGATGAGAAACCAATTGCCCAGGCTACTAAGAGGAAATTTTTCCATGATAATGAAACCCCTGTTGAAGACAAAAATGGAATTAGGAGGGCTAGTGTACCATATCCCTGGGATGAGGTTAGCTACCAACTGATCAAATACATTTCCTATGAGGGGAGGCACAACATTGTTTATGGATATCATTTCAGGATCCTCCAAGAATTGAGATATGGCATGGATACCCCAGCGCATCAAAAGCTCAGTATCCCCTACTTTCTCCTTTAGTCCCTCATTGACTCTAGCACCAAGGTACAAGAAGAAAATTCACAGCAGCTAGCTCACCATGGCCTAATCAAGATCCTAGTAGAGGAAGCCCTCCATACCCTTACAATCCCTATAGCATGGGAAGTTTTCAGAAATATGATAGTTGAGGATGACATCAAGGCATTAACATATGATGTTAGTCTTGTTTTCAGTGAGGAGGGAAAACAACAAGGAGGAGAAGATGAAGCCAGTGGTGACATAATAGAGCAAGAGAGGAAGGAGGAAAGAAAAGAAATAGAGGAGGGGAGAGTTGAAGAGACAGAACATGAGGTAGAAAAGGAGACAAAGCAAGAGGAGGAAAAAGGAACATAAGAGGGAGAAAAGGAGGTAGAGAGGGCAGAGCAAAGAGAAGAGTCCCCTGAAACTTTGGAAAGAGGAGCAGCAGCTACCCTCACTACCCTCGGTACACCAGTCAAGTAGAAGTAGAAGAGGAAAATAAAAACCTCCATGTATTTGAGGGCAAGGAAGAGTACCAGAATTAAAATAGGCAAACCTCAGCCCTCATCAAAGACTCCCATTAACATTAAATATTCACCATCTGCCCAGGTGAAAGAATCTCCTTCCGAGACACCCATAAGCTATGAAATGAGGACTACAAGATATTCTACATGGAATGGGAAAGAAATTCTACAGGACCCCAAAACAGTCCTACAGGAGACACTATCCAAACTACAGGAGACAAAAGAAATTGAGGAAAAGATAGGAGGATAACCAGAGGTGAAAGAGGAAGCACAAGAGCTACGAGAACCTGACCCCAAGCCTACTCTTGACTCCTATTATAGACTACTTGAGGGAGGCAAGACAATCCCACAGAAATTTGCAATTCCACTATTTTTAGAACTGGAAAAAGATAGAGTAAGAATACATAGGTGGATGTAGATATCCAAGTCCAAAGTAGTTGAGGATATTGGCCACATGGAAGAAAAACTTAGGGAAATGGGCGGGGAATTGAGTGCTCTCAGAGACAGAGAAGCCATGATAGGAAGCCACCTTAAGAATGAAAATGAATTACTAAGGTGGTAGCTGCAAGAGAAAGAAACTCATTTGGAATACATGGCCAGCTTATCCATAGAAGCATTACAATGCAGAACACCAGCCAAATCTTATGGCCTCTATCTGAAAGATCAATGGCTTCAATTCCAAATAAAAACTTTGGCACAAAGAGGCACAATGCCTTTCCAAGACTACAAGTAGTTCATGGATTTGTGTGACCAAAGCACCTCCGAGGACAAAGAAAAGATGGCAGAGTTCTATCTACACAACATGGCCCTCATAGACCTGAATGTGTGGGACCCCAATGCCAAGCTAGGGGATTTGCAATTAATGGCCATGGCATCATGGATGAACCATGAAGAATTGAGGGCAACAGAAATGAAAAGATTGTTAATAAAAGAGTAGAATGAACCATTGATGATAAGAGCTGAGCCATCAGATCCTATGGCACTCATCAGCACACACAACCTGCTTTCTAATGACCCTTAGATTGCCCCTAAATATCTAGCGAATCAAGAACAAGCCATTGCACACTTTGAAGATATGCTTAGGCTACTTGGGGATGACCGTGTCCATGCATGAATGAGAAGATGGAACACCCTACCCCACAACTTTCAAACCAGAGAATACCATTCCCCCATGAGGTTGACGGAGGCATTGAAAAGAGTACCAATGTACAAACACTCCATGCAAAGGCTGAAGGTCAACTAGATTGGCCTCAAATTGAGTCCTCCACTCATATTAGGCATGCTGGAAGTCAAAAGAGAAGACGAAGAGAAGGAGCAGTGGAAGGACATAGACAGAAAAGTAGGATTTTATGGAGAATATGAGCAGAACATATCAGAAGCCTGTAATGCTAGGGAGGCCACCAAGGCCATGAAAGACCGAGAGATTGACTAGGCTCCTCAGAGAATGAGCAACCATTTTAGTAGGGGGTAATGATGAGCCTCATAATTGGGTAATTATATGGGCTCATTTTACCTCCTAACCTAATCAAATAAACCATTCTCTTAGCTTATTGTATGATTTTCTAATTGTATTTATGCTTATAGGGTGAGTTGAGATAGTTATTATGCCATGTGGTCTAACATGTATTTAATGCAGATTATTGATGGATTTCAAGGTCAAAGTCAAGGATCTAGTGTTCAAACTGCAGCAATAAATCAATGTAGACAAAGGAGAGGACTTACACGAGGGAATCCCCCTCATTTATTTCTCCTCACTTTGAATTCCCCTTCATTCATCTCGGAGTACAAGTAGTCGAATCATGCACTACAAGGCAGCCGAGCAAGTGGTAGATGATTGATAGTTATCTCGAGTTCTGGAAGCCAAGCCTCCCTGATTTTAAGGAAGTTGTTGGTAGCTTTAGATGTATAAGTAGAGAGGCCTAGGGCCTCACTAGGTTCAACTTTTTTCTTATATAAACTCTGCTCAAATTTCGAGCTTACTATTTTATTACAATTTTATGTAATCTTGCTATTTTTTTATAATGAAGATGGAATCCTTTTTGAGCTAGCATTGAGTTACCTCAGAGGGCTGAAGCTCTTGGGTTAGGGCCCAATCCAAGTAGCCAATCTTCTCTTTACTTGTATTTGTATTCATTAATTCAGTTTGTATATTAGTTTGTTGTTAGATGTATTTCTCTTATGGTTAAGAATAGGTTGCTTTTGATGATTTAGTAGCTTGCTTCCATTTCTGATTTTTGTAGCAGGTTAAGCAATGATTAGAGAAGATTCAAAAGGCTAGAAACGGTGTCTTAGCCTCTTTTCCTCCCTCTGGGACCATGATATGAGGCAAAGACTCTCTTGTTGCACCGAAAACATAGGTTTTCCTCCTTCCTAGGACTTCTAGTGTTTGCAGCTCTCTAGTAGGTTGATAGTCCAGTTTTGTTTTTCTTTAGGTCTTCCTTGTCATGTTCACTTCTTGATTTGCAATATTCATTTTGTAGGCTTTCCTTTCTTACAACATTTATCAGCATTTCCTTCTATACATCATAGTTTAGGCCATTTTAATGCAAAACTCTATCTTTCCTAGTATGCACTCATTCCATTGGTTGCTTGATCTTCTCAATCGACTTTCAGTTTCTATGCAGTAGATCTCTTCTAGTAGTAGGCTAGCTTACCAAAAATCACACCCCCCATCTGATCCATGCCCTATAGGTCTCCCAAACCTCACCTCAATTTATACCCTAGTTTCCTTCATTTTTCATAGAATTTCTTCCTCTCTCCTCGAGCGAACCCAATCATCTTTCTCTCTCCTGGTGATTCATAGTAGACCTTAGGTTCCCTAACACCTCATTCCAACCTTCATCCACCTTTTCCACCCAGTCTCACACCCTCAAAAAAATGAAAATTTCTATTGACCTCCTCTTGTAGGCCTCCTGTAGTTTCCTTGTTTTCCTCCTGTAGTTTTCCTGTGTCCTCTTGTAGTTTTTCCTGTAGGGTTTCTTTTGAAGGCCGAGTGTGGGAAAAGCCTCCAGAAGGCCACCTAAGACCTTCTAGGACCCATCCATACCATCCTACATCCTCACAAGCTCTAAAAATGCCCTCTAACGCCACCTATCTGCTGCCACACTCACACACAATAAATTAGATGCATGTTAAATTCACATAAAAACACATAAAAATCCAAATATATGTTTTTTGTTTATTTACTTCCAGAGATAGCATGGTTAAATGTTTTTTACTTCATTGAGTAGATAATGGCATTTCTTTCATGGTTTTCATAGTGTTTTTGGCAAAATTAGAATTGGCTTGCTAATTAGGGTTTACTACGTTTTGTTTTATGTTCTGGTCTTTCTCCTTTCTGTAGTTAGAATAACATTTGTAGAGTAATATTTCTTTCCTTTCATCACACATAGAGCCTCTTCTGAAATCTATAGAAGTTGGATTGAGCTCCTAGTGATCTCACGTCAACTAACCAAGTGACAACCTGCAGTGAGAACTAGTACCTCTGCATATAACACTGATGCTTCCAAGTTTGTTACGAACTACTAGGTTAATAAAAGTAAAGTTGGAAGCCCAGGAGTTGTAGCATTCTTGCTAGAATATTGACACTCACCAAACTTAATCAACATCCCTAAGAATTATGACACTAATATAATTGAAAAACACCACCCCCATCTTAAGTTTAGATTTAACAAATACATAACAACCTAATGAATAACTTCGAAGCACATATTGTGCATCTATAGTTCATCAGTCTACGCACCCTAGTTGAAAATTTATGATTGCCAATTCAAGGACATTGAATTGACGAAACAACCACTGACATGTTAATCCACAAAATATCATTGCTTCCATACTAAGGAGTGGACCCTGTAGAGGATTTCCTAGGACATTAATAGGAGAAGAAGTTGGCGGAACAAATGAAGAGTGATTTTGGTCTGGTCAAGAAGTTATGAAGGTATTTCATTTAGTCCATATTAGATGGCAAGGTGTAGTTTTCTGCATAGATCTTGGCTAGTGATATCATGAGTAAGTGTTGCGTTGATGAAGTGCCAGTGCCAGTTATCTCTTTGGCTGGGTAGTGTGCCAAAGGAGTCTAGTATAACTAGGCTCAATACTTATGTCATGAATTTATAGGGGAATCTAGAGAGGTCTATGATGAGGGAAAGGTGTTCCACTATGCATAGTTGTTGTTATTGATCTTGTTGGTGGCCGGAACAAAGCCAATTCCCTTAGCAAGACTCGGACCTCCCTGAGGCCACAAAGCTTTCTTCACTATGGGCTACCAAAGACCCCTCACGGGTAATGGAGATGAAGATAGTTTGGGTCTTGTTTGATTCAAAGATTGGAATGGTAATTAACCAATGACCAAGTTTATGACTCAGTTTTCACGAGCAATACGTCAATGTCACTAATTTCAAGGTAAATTTCCATAATCTACACGTCCACGCAAATAAAGATGCCAAGGGAATATGGCACAAGTTTCCTTACTTAGTCATCAAGGATGATATTGTAGGGGCTGTGAATAAGTGGCCAAGTGACTGGCTCATCCTTTTTAATGTCGGTGCAGGTACCAGTAAGGCTGTTGAAGGTGCAACAACACAGACCATGACACAGACTTTAGCCATCACAACAACAACAAAGAATAATGAATCACTGATGTCTTCTACTAAAGAGAAGTCCATGGAATGAGAAGAGGATGCATAGTAGAAAGAAGCTATTGCGAAGGAGAAAAAAGTGTTTGCCAAAGAAAAGGAAGCAATAAAGCAAAAGAGTACGTCGCTGGCCACCGTTGACCTCAGCTAGTCAGAAACTAAGCACACAGATGTGGAGGAAGAGATAAATGGAGACAAGGAAGGGGGTGCAGGCTTGGAGTCCCCATTCACTGTTAAGAAGAGGTCAAAAAGTAGTTTGACAGGGTTGTGCAAGAAGCAAAAATTAGATAAATGAGCGAGCGTGATGCCTTTGATCCTCAAAGGGGAGGACCTCGATGACATTGGGGACGTGGTCCACGATGCAACAATGGATATTTGAGGCCACTCTGAAGAACAGTACTAGCAAACACTAGGTAAGGTACAAGAGGGCCTGCGAGAATTACAAGTCCAAATAGGTCTTATTCAAGTGAGCATGGGATAGGCGAGTGTGAAGCAAGCAAGCCTGAAACAAGCAAGCGGGTTAACCTTGGAAGCTAAACTCACCCTAGATCTCTGCACAGTACAGCTACCAGAGGGGTGATTCTACGTCAATTTATCATAAGGTAGGGCACACCTACTACATATGAAGGATTTGAGTCTAAATCTGGTGGCACTTCCTTTTCATACTTTGCATGAGCTACACCAAGGGGTGTCAGACAAGCTACAGATTTGGGAACAATGCATGCTGCTAATAGTCAATGGGGTAAAAACCAATAATAATAAGATCTTTGAGAAAAAGGCACATGCCCTCAAGGAAAAGGAGGAGGTAACAGTGTGAAGTCAGCAACTGGAAGAAACAATAGTGTAGGCTTGTAGTGACCTCCCTGAGCTCCCGATTAAGGTAGAAGCGACCCCTATAGAGAAGATTCAGAAGATAGTTACAGTAGTAATGGAGTCACAGGCATAAATTGGCAAAGTCAGGTTTGTGTTGCAACTACAAATCTCTAAGCCACAACTTAAGTTGTAGCCCACTACCCTTCCAACAGTTAGAGAGCACCATGAAACTGCTATTAAATGGGTGCACTTAGCTGTTCAAGCATGCCATGGAATTATGAACCTCGTTGTAGGAGGATCCAAGTTTATAGAATATTTAGGAAGATCTCAGGGAGAAGCAGAGGAAGTTCCACGAAATCAGGTCAACAGCACGAACTTAGCACCAGTGCAAAGGTTCACTAGGTTACAAGAAGGCAAGCTCATCCATAGTGAAATTGAGGAGTTTTGTTGCAAAGAAGAAATTAGCTCTTCACAGATGCATCCTTTGGATGAGGAAAGTTAGTTGACGTTTTCAGTATAGGGAAGGCTAAAGGTAATGCAATAGACACAACAAATAGTGGGCCTCGCAGTCGAAGGCCCCACCCCTGAAAAGTTGGTTGAATAAGTTCATCAAGATGATGCGTAGGGGACAACAGACCTGCAGGTATTAAATATTAAATTCAGTGACATGCAGGAAAAGATTTAGGCACCCCCATTAGAGTTACTCGAGGACGAGTCATGACTTTGTGTTGGGGGCCCGTTGGGACAGGGTACCGTGGGGTCAATTTTGTAATAATTTTTGTTATCTTTGTAAAGTCTTCACATTTTGAGGAAGTGAAGCGCAAAGGTCATTAGGAGTAAAAGGGGCTTTAGGAAGGTCAAATCACATTAGTATGTTAGAAGTTCAGATGTTTTGTGACCTACCCATGCTTTGCGGACCATGGTATTGTAATGAAAGAAGCTATATAAAGGAATCATAGCGAGTCATAAGAAGTGAGCTAATCATTGAAGATCTATGTATGGTAAAGTAATCTAAGTCATAATAGTTTGCTTTCTATACTCACGTGAAGGGGAAGGCTCCTACAGTTGTGTGCATGGAGACCTTGGTATGTCTGCAGCTAAGTGCGTTGGCCCCTATAGCTATTTGTGTAGGGAGGAAAGAGTCTATAACAGAAGGATTGAATCTAATAAGGACTATTTTGAAGCAATGCCTGTGTATCTGTTCCTTTATGATTACTTATCAATTTTATATGTGTTCTCGTTATTTCCTACAATTATCTTAATAAACACTTAATTGATGCATGAAAGTGGTAGATTTATTGATTTACTTGATGTTATGAATGTTTAAAGCAATCATCATAGAGTTAGGTTATGTTTCTATAAGTTACTATAATTTCCCAATTAAAGGGTTAGGGTTCGTGAAGGTTTGAATAAAGCCCTATGAATCACAAAAACCCATCACATAGACCTTTGAATGTAGAATCCTCGTTTTATCATCCGCCAATACTTCCATGGGTAAGATTGCAACTTCCGCTATGCAGGTTGTTGCTGAAAGGGCCAAAAATTTGTGTTGGTGCTACTAACTCTAAACATGGGTCCAGACCCTCTCAAGCGAACAATAGATATTAGAAATGCTAAAATAAACATCGTTGACCATGGTTTATTTACATATTGAGATAATGTTTGTCACAATAAGACGTTAGAACATGGTTCACCGTGGTTCACCATCATTGATTCTCGTATTGAGACAACATTTTCCACAATGTGATGTTGGACCATGGTTAACCATGGTTGATCATGGTTGAAAATGATTGACCATGAATAACCATGGTTTACCATGTTTGTCTATGGTTTATTTCCATATTGAGACAAACTTTGTCTCAATATGATGTTGGACCATGGTTGACAATGGTTGGCCATGGTTGACCATGGTTAATTTTCATATTGAAACAATATTTGTAACAATTAGACATTGAAACATGGTTGACCATGATTTTAAACTCAAAGGATTTATATTAAACCTTAGGATTAATATTCAAAGCCTTATGACTAATATTATACCCTAGGAATATGCACCTTTCGATTAATAAGCCTAATGGATGGATATTTTAAACCTAATTGAATAATAAACCTAAGGGATTAATACTAAAAACCCAAGGTATTATAAAACCAAGGAAATAATATTAAACCCAAGGGATTAATAATAGAAATCTCAGGTATATAAGCCCTAAAATAAATATTATAAACCCTAAAATAAATATGGTTGACCATGGTTGATTTTCATATTGAGACAATATTTGTCAGAATTTGACATTAGACCTTGGTTGACCATGGTTGACCATGATTGACTTTCATATCCAGATAATATTTTTCACAATGTGACGTTAGACCATGGTTGATTTTCATATTGAGACATTTTTTGTCATAATGTGACGAGATTTATTAACCATGCTTGAGCAAGATTGACCATTTTTTACCATGATTGATTTTCATATCGAGAAAATCCTATGATAAATCCTAAGACAAGTATTATAAATGAAGGTATATAAACCCTAATGAATAATAAACCTAACGTATTAATTCTACAAAGCCAAGGTATTATAAACCCAAGGGGATAATATTAAACCCAAGGGCATAATGTGATAAACCCAAGGTATATAAACTCTAAGTTAATTATTATAAACCCGAAAATAAACACAGTTGACAATGGTTTACCATGGTTGATTTTAATATTGAGACAATTTTGTCATAATGTGACATTGGACCATGGTTGACAATGATTGATTTTCATATCAAGATAATATTTGTCACGATGTGACATTAGATTATGGTTGACCATGGTTGATTTTCATATTGAGACAATCTTTGTCACAATGCGACATTGGACCATGGTTGTCACAAAATGAGATTAGACCATGAGAGAATCCTTGTCCCAATGTAACCATGGTGGTTAACCAAGGTTGAGCATGATTGACCATGGTTTACCATGATTCGTTTTCATATTGAGAGAATCCTTCTCACAATGCGACATTGGAAAATGGTTAAACATGGTTAACCATGGTTGATTTTCATATTGAGGCAATATTTATCACAATGTGGCATTGGAGCATGGTTTACTATAATTGACCATGGTTGACCATGTTTGACCAATGTTGACCACATCTCACCATGATTAATTTTCATATTGAGTAAATCTTTGTCAGAAACCTAAGGGATTAATAAACCCAAGAGATTAATATTAAAACCCGAAGAGTTCAATGTTAAAAACTCAATGGATTATAATCTGAAGGAAATAATCCCTATGTGACAATGATTATTAGATTGATTTCCATATTGAGACAATATTTGTCACAGTGTGACCTTGGACAATGGTTGACCATGATTTACCATGGTTGATGATGGTTAACCAAGGTTGACCGTGATTGTCACAATGCGGCCTTGCACCATGGTTGAACATCGTCGACTATTATATATTATATAACATATAATATACAAATGAAATAATATATTATAATATATAAACCCAATGTGATAATGATTGTTACATTGATTTTCATATTGAGATAATCTCTATCACAATATGATGTTGAACAACGGTTGACCATGATTGACCATTATTAACCATGGTTGATTTTCATATTTACACAATACTTCTCGTAGTGCACATTGGACTATGGTTAAACATGGTTGACCATGTTTGATTTTCATATTGAGACAATATTTGTCACAATATGGCATTTGACAATGGTTGGTCATAATTGACCATGGTCGACCATGTTTAACAAATGCTGACCATGGTTGACAATGGTTGACCTTGATTGATTTTCATATTGAGATAATCTCTCTCATAATGTGGCATTCGACCATGGTTGACCATGGTCAACTATTATATATTATATTGCATTATATTATACAAATGAAATAATATATTGTAATATATAAACCAAATATTATATAGATGATTTTTAATATGGAGGTTTATAATATTGGCTTTAATGTTAGGGTTTATAATATAAATTTTATCAATATTAACGAAAGTTTTCCATGGTTAATTATATTATACTTAATTGTTATTACAATTAATTTTTATCATAATCTTAGGATTTAATAGTGATGCTCAAGATTATAATATCTATTATAATTAAATTATCAATTAATATTATAATAAATATTTCCTTAGGTTTTATTAAAATTAGAACATTTTTGTTGTCATAAAAAAGAGGTTTAAAGATTAAGAGTTAAAAAATTTGACATGTATGTTCGAAAATTAAAGTTTCTTATTAGATAAAACGTTAGTAAACACACTATGTTTCATATTTTATTGTCATTTTTATTTTTCGAGTTATTCAAAAAACCCTTCTTATTTAATAAATGATAATTCTTAAATTAATATTAATATTTTAAGTTAGATTATAATTATAATTAACATTATAGTTAATAGCAATATTAAAATAAGTAAGTTTTTATGTGTTTGGAGAAAAACTAACAAATAATCATAACAAAATTGATTTTTATTTTGGTAAGCAGAAAATGGCCACAGGACATAGGTCATGGTCGTAGGTGTTGAAGCGGGGGCCGCAGCCAACAGTGTCGAGGGCCTAGGGCTCATCAGCAATGGATTGGTTTTGGCGGTCGAAAGCAGAGAAAGTCAGCGGTTGGATCTGGAGGACAGGTGGTGGATCAGGGCTTCAGTTGAAGACACCTGGCAGGGATCAAAAGGAGCGTATTGGTATGTGGACGAATAGTTGTGGAATGTGGACGCATCTAGAGGTTTTTCAACCTCAGAATCAGAAAAACGCCTGAGAGATTGCCTTCCGGTCACCATAGTTGTTTCTCTCACCATCTTACCTGAGGTTTCACCCAGTTACTGAAGACCAGAATGGTCCGTTAGGTGGTTTTAGCGTTTAAGCTATTGCATTAATCATGGTTAACCATAATGAGGCCGTCGAGCTCAACCCTGAGCCGGAAGACATACTGTCAGTGTGGGGGAAGGATCTAATAGCACATAATATTGAGCAGTTCTTTGGGTTAAGTGGTCACCATGGGTTTTCGAAGCCGAGTCCAGACCTGCAAGAGTCATGGAGGAATAGGACCTCACTCGGATTATTGGAAGAAAGTTTGGGGCTGGTAGTGCAGAGTAATCAGGAGGCTCTTGACCCATTCGAACCCCAGAAAATGAGTTCTCTAACGGAGGGTTTCCCCCAGGTGAATGTACTCAACTCTTTACAAGTAAGTAATACAAAATCTCTCCTTCCTACTTGTTCTTATACTGGAGGTATTGAAGATGTGGATTTTGTCCATGGCCCAAAAAACTGGTCTTGGCATAGCCCGGTAGGAGGGCTAAAATTTGATCTAGGGCCGGTTAAAGAAGGAAGATCTCTGCCCGTAACCAGATCTTCTATTGCAAGGGTTTTGGTAAACCCTAGTGTGATACCTGAGTCGGCAGCGGCAGGAACTGGAGAGGAATCGGGTCTAAGAGAGGAGGGCCCGGTGTGCGAAACAGATAAACAGTTAGCAGAGGTGGGCTTAGAAAAAGGAGATGACAAAGGAGCTGGAAACAAGGGTATTGTGGAAATTACTGATTTAGAGACCCCCTCAGGAAATCAACCAGTAGAAAGGAAGGGTTTTTCGTAGCAAACAGAACCAGTAAATGGTGTTGCTGTCACTCAAGGTAGGGGAGAGATCTCTGGCGATAGGCAGATTGGGGAGAAAAGGAAGAAACATAAGCTTATCAAGAAATAGGAGACAGAACCAAATATAGTTCTGGGGATGGACGTCCAAATAGAGGAAGCTATGGAGGTGGACAAATGCACTTTGGTAGGACGAGCGAGAGGAAAAAAATATTCAGCCCAATTTATCCAAAATTGGGCAGATCAGCAATGGCAAGAGGCCCCAGATAAATCCTTCAAGTATCAGTTCTGGCAAAAGGATGGTTCATGATGCAATGCAAAAAGAAGGAAATGGCGGACTAGGTTATGGAAAAAAATTGGGCTTTTGGAAACCATCCCGTTCTCTTCAGGCGATGGACTCCACTATTTGATGCATAGCGAGAAAAGGTTGAATCATTCCCGGTATGGGTTCAAGTTCCTGGTCTGCCTCCTTTTCTTTGGGTGGATTCAGTTTTCAAATCCATTGGAAATATGCTTGGCACATATTTGGAAATAGATATGTCCTTCATTGAAACAAGGAATAAAGCCATGGCTCAGATATTGGTCAACCTTAACCCTAGAGTAGGCTTAGTGGAAAATATAAAAATTCAATATAGAGATCTCATCTTCAATCAGCCATTGGATTACGAACACCTGTCATTCAGATGTCACAGATGCCATGTGTATGGACATCTAGCAAGGGACTGTCTGTTGGGTTTTTGTCGTAGAAGGAAATAAAAGAAGGCCAAAGTGGAAGTGGTAACATCAGAAAAGAATATAGACTTCAAGCATGAAGAAGGCCAAGAGGAGGACGCCATGGAGGTGGATAGGAGCGAGAAGGAGAAGTCTTTGATGCAGGCGCAAAATATCCCACACTCGGAAATTGAATAAGGAACTCCTATCGGATCCGGGAATGCTGCCCTGGAAGTCACAAAAGAAGCAAATGCAGGCCCCCTTGAAGAAACGATGGGTACGCATCTGGACTCTTGTTTTCCCTCTATGCCTCCTCCTTATGAAGTAAAAGTTGCATGCGTAAATTCAAATTCTCATAGTCATTCATCTGTTGAACACTCTCGTGTTGAACGCATTACTTCATCCATCCCCAAGATTAAACTGAACTGTGAAGAGACTCCAAATGAAATCTTTGAAGTAAAAATCTCTCCTTCTAAACCGGCATGTCATTATAAGTTGTGTTCCCTTGACAAAAGACTGGATTCTGGAGATCCAATTGGAGGTTTAGGCACAGATATACCCCTGACCTCTATGAAGAAATCTAGGGGCCGAAAGTCTTACCTATCTAAGGCTCAGGTGAAAGAAAAATTTGACATGGCAGATGGTAAACAACTGTTGATTCCTGGGGTGCTTAGAGTGGTGAAACCCTATATGGATGTGTCAAAATGATTTTTCTTTCATGGAACTACAGGGGTTTAGCCAGTAAACCCAAAAAACTAGCCCTGAAGGAGTTGGTACAGTGTTGTAACCTAGACGTACTCATGTTGTAGGATACTTTAGGCTTGAGTTTAGAAGTTCTGTCATCTCTTTGTTCTACTCTCCTGGGGTGGCAATTTCAAGTTTTGGATTCCATTGGCCACTCGGGAGGCCTGGCTATAGGCTTCAGGGAAGGAAAACTAAAACTATTAAATATGTGGGGGGTGGATCATGTGTTGGGAATGGAAGCTGTGTCCCCTGATTTTGACTTCCCTCTGATGATCTTAAATATCTACGGGCCATGTCAGGAGAGAGTATCTTTTTGGAACAATCTCCTGTCTAAATTAGTGATGAGAAGTCAAAATCTGGTGATAGGAGGAGATCTAAATTTCTCTATTGGGAATGCCGAGACTTGGGGTTCTTCTGCCAGAGAAGACCCTCTATAAGATTTATTCTTGGATGCCCTTGCTACGTATAATCTGATAGATGTAAACCTACCAAAACTGAAGCCTTCATGGAGGAATTGCAGAACAGGTAAAGCTAGAATTGAAAAAATATTAGACTGTTTTCTTCTATGTGAAGATCTAGCTTCCAGAATTCTGGTTTTCAGACAGTGGGTAGGTGAGGGGGGAAATTTGGACCATTTTCCAGTCCTTCTTGAGTTATCCAAGCCTCCCCTTAAGTCGGCAGCACCCTTCAAATTCAATGCATCCTGGATGCAGGAGGAATCATTCAAAAAGCTTTTTAATGAAACTTGGCAACACACGTGTAGGAATGCCATGGAGGAGAAGAGCTTTCCTCTCATGGAAAATTTGAAAAGACTGAAGAAGGCCACTATAGAGTGGGCAAAGAAGAGGAAGCAAAAACAAAATGAAGACTTAATCAATATTAACTTAGAGCTCGGGGAATTGGAAAATCCTGAATCGAATGGCTATGAATCTGAGGAGTCGAAGGATAGGATCTTGTTGTTAGAAAAGCAGAGAAATCAAATTCTTCTTGACAAAGAAGAGGAATGGAGGTTGAAAAGTAGGGCAATCTGGTTGATGGCTAGAGATGAAAATACAAAAAAATTTCACAATTATGCAAAAGGTAGGAAGATAACGAATACCATCTGGAAGTTGAAGGATGAGGAAGGTAGAGAGGCCAATACCTTTGAATCTCTCTCGCTCATGGGGAGGAACCATTTCCACAAATTATTCTCTGATCAAGGGGAGCTAACTTTAGCAGAGGTTATTAGAACAGCCCAATGTTTTCCCCGGTATGTGGAGGAGGAAGAAGCCGAGGGTTTGCAGGGAGAACTCACAACAGAAGAAGTGGAGAGTATTATAAAATCTATGGCCAAAGAAAAAAGCCCTGGGCCGAATGGGTGGCCTATTGAACTCTTCTAGCATTTCTTTGATCAGATTGGCTCAGAATTAACAGAGGTGGTTGAGGAATCCAGAAGAAAATGTATGGTCTATGCACCTTTCAACTCAACCTTTATAGCCCTTATTCCTAAGAAAGAAGATCCAATATCGTTTGAAGATTTCAGACCTATATCACTGTGCAACAACATTTATAAAATTATAGCTAAGGTGATTATTGTCCGTTTAAAGCAAATTATGTCTAGATGCATTTCAAACGAACAGTTTGGTTTTCTAGATGGTAGCCAAATACATGAAGCCATTGGGGTGGCTCAAGAGAATTTTCATAGTGTTAAACAGATAAAAAGGAAAGGAGCAATGGTGAAAATTGATTTGTCAAAAGCTTACGACAGAATCAGCTGGACCTACCTCCGGATGCTGTTAACACATCTGGGATTTAAAGTTGACTTTATCAATTGGATTATGGGATGTATCACCAGTGTCAGTTATGTGGTCCTTATTAATGGAGCAGCCTCTCCCTTCTTCAAAGGAAAAAGAGGGTTAAGACAAGGATGCCCTTTGTCCCTACTTCTCTTCCTTCTGGTAGCAGAAGAGCTGAGTCAACTAATTCTAAAAGCCAAAAGGGAAGGAACTTTAAAAGGTTTGGAGGTTGCAGTCAACTTATTCATTTCACACCTTCTCTTTGTCGATGATATTTTAGTCTTCAGCAATGGGAACCAGTCTGAAATAAAGGAGATTAAGAAGATTCTTGAGCTTTTTATGAAAGCTATCGGGATGCAAGTGAATCATAGGAAATCTCAGCTCATTCTGGAAGGCTTTAATAGACATGAGAAAATCCAAATTACCTCAGTTATTCCTTTTGATTTTTATAAGCTCGAAGATCCTTTCAGATATCTGGGGTTTTGGCTAAAACTAGATAATTACAGGAAACAAGACTAGAAATGGTTGGTAGTGAAGATTGAAACTATAATCTCTCATTGGAGCTTCAGGTGGCTTTCCAGAGCAGGAAGGCTAACTTTAATTCAATCAATCCTTCTAGCAATTCGAGTTTACTAGGTTGTGCTGACCTAGGTTCCTAAAGGTATTTTGGAAAAGATAAGAAGAATTTGTAGTAGATTTCTATGGGCTAGATCAAAGGAGGATTCAGTGCTTCCCTGGGTTGCCTGGGAGAAAGTGGCAAGACCAAAAGAATGGGGAGGGTTGGGTATAAAAGACCTCACTACTTTCGAAACCTCCTTGGCAGAAAAATCAAGGTGGAGAATCATCAATATGGGAAATCTCTCGACGAAATTGGTAAAACGGAAATACATTAACCCCACCCCTCTTGAAGATTGGATAAGGATCCCAGAAAATAAAGGAGGAAATGTGTCGGCAGTCGAGAGGGTGACTATAGATGCCTTCAAGATTATTGAACAAGGCTTGTCCTGGAAGATTTGAAATGGTGAAAATATTTGATTTCGTAGGGACCCCTGGGTGGGGTGTAACGAAAATTTTTCTCTGCCCCCAGGCATGATTAGGCATCTAGAGTCAAAAGGATTTCTTTTCCTTAATGAGGTAGAGAAAATTGGTCATTCATCCATATGGGGACAAGCATGGAAATCAGGAGAGGAATTGGACCTTCATCCCCATTGGTGGAACGATTGGAAGGTCTACATTCAAGAACTTTCCAGATCTAATGTAAGGTTAAAAGACAAACTAGATCAGCTGGTGTGGGCTCACACTGATTCTGGATCCTACTCCCCAAAATTTGGATACAAGTTCCTCATGACTAAGAAAGGTTGGGGAGATCCGTAATGGTGGGAAAAGTCATTATGGAAGCTAAAGTGCCCTACTAAAGCCAAGCTTTTCTTCTGGTGTATTCTAAAAGGAAAAGTCCCTACGTGGGACATTCTCTAATCCAGGTTTAAGTCAGGGCCGGGAAGATGCCCTATGTGCAAAAATGACTTCGAAACTATAGCACACCTTTTTACTGGCTGTCCTGTAGTTAAAAACGTATGGGTGGAGGTTGAGAAGCTTATTCAATTACCAACAGCCTGGGAAGGGGGGAATATCCCTGAAGCATGGCATAAATGGTGGTGCTTATATTCAAATGGGAAATTGTGGAATCTGCCTCCTATTATCTCTTGGGGTATCTAGATTGCAATAAACAAAACCATATTTCTAGACAAGGAAACCCCTGTTGAATCAATCGCCATTCAATGTACATCTATTTACTCAAACATACCCGATTCAGAGGAAGAAAGGATGCCCAGACAGGTTAGAGAAGAACAAATCAATGAAGGAGTGCGATGGGCTTATTTTGATGGAGCATCTCAAAATAACAAAACTGGAGTAGGATTAATCATCCATATAAACGAAAGACAGTCTCTAAAAGCTTCCATGGGCTTAGGCAATGGCTCAAATAATTTTTTAGAATTATCTACTCTAAAGCTGCTCCTATGTTGGCTTATACACATGAACATCTTCACAGTTCAGATTTTTGGGGATTCATTAAATTTTATCAAATGGCAAAATGATCAAAGCAGATGTCAAAACTATATCTTGTATCCTTTATTAGAAGAAATTCAGCATTTAAAATTATCTTTTAATGTTTTCTCTATTCATCACATTAACAGGGAGCGCAACGATTCAGCAGACAGGCTTTCTAAAGAAGGTGTACAACAAGCTATGGGCAGTTGGAGAATAGTGGAGGAAAACAATGGAGAAATCCATCTCTTGAACCAGCCTCCTTATGTATAGATGCATGCTTCTGAAGACTTAGCAGACTGGTTTATATAGTTTCTTTTTGTATACAACTCAGAGTTTCTTTTTTGAAAATCTAGACTTGGACATCCTTTCTCAACTTGGGTTGCTTTCCTCGATAGAGGAAACCCGGGGTAAAGATGCTTGTTGTTGTTTTTTATTACCATGGATGCTAAATATATGGAAAACTGTTGATACTTTTTGATGGTGCTGAGGAAGGGATTTGCTTTCCTCTGTAGAGGAGGCTCTTGTTATGCTCAGTATGCTCCACCTCTCTTTTGTTGAAGGAAGGCAGAATAGTCTTCATATAGATCTTTATGATGATCCATAATACAGGTAAAGGAATGCTTCGGCATATGATATGTAACTTTTTATCATAATTATAAAAAGTTCGTTTTTTTCTTTGGAAAAAATATTAAAATAAGTAGAAATGATATTAATTATAATTATAATTAATTAATATCATATTTCACAAAATTTATTTTACTTTGACTACACATAAAATTTATATTTAGTTCTATAAAGACGATTGTCACCAAGTAGCACAAATTAGGGTATTCTCATGATATTTATGTTTACTATAGATTGAATAATAATTATATAAAATAATAATTATATTATATTTTATAAAATATAATTTATTTTCTATACTTATAAATAAAAAAGTTCATTAGCTACCTTAAATTCCTCATTGAATTTGTGTTTTGTTTAAAAAAGGGAGATACATAGTCAACTTTACTATGAGAAGAATTATAGATAACGGAACATCACATACACCAACCACACCATGGTTTTATTATCATTTCTTATCAAATATCCCATTTCGTTTAACGGTCCTCCCTAATTAATTAAACAATCCCTTGGCCTTCAAGTACTCCACAACGTCATCATCGTAGATTTGATCAATGCAAAATTTTTAGGAGAAACCATTCTCCACCAATTTATTAAATTAAATGATCACCATTACATCTCTAGCACTTCATCAAACATGGAGGTATACTCAAAAACATTAAACTTTAATGTAATACATATATACTTACATATACAGATGATAGGAAAAGGAAATACATTACTGATATTGATACTCACTCAGTTTGGAAATTGTATCGTGAATAACATTTTGACAATTGTCATGCAAGGTGTGCCATGGATGTGTTGATTGAACAGTAGATGTAGCTACCCTCTGTGGAGGGCTTCCCCATCAGGAAAACATGAGCACTATAGAGGTCATCGACATGTAGTAATGGAATGACGTTGTCAAGAACTTCAACGTTGTCAAGAGATGTGGGATGTCCATGAGGAGAGGGAGGGCCACCATGAAAAAAATTGAAGAGAACAAAAAGTGGAGCAGATTCTTTCTCTTCTTAGTATTACAAATCAGTTAAATAAGATTACATTGGAAACATCACCAATAAATGACTCAAGTGAAATTTGACTTAAACTAGATTAAGTGAAACTGAACTAGGACACATGGAGGAGAAATTTTTACACCTAACAGGTGGTTGGAATTACATTCTCCAACACAACCCCTTAATTACAACCACATAAAAAATTCAATTAAGATACATGTTGGTCTATGTCTCATCTAGGCTTACAATTTAGAAAATTGAATTCAACTAGATTTATTTTTCTTCTCCTCTTCTTCCAGATCTTGTAGCCTCTAAATTGTTTCTTCTTTTTCTTTTTGTCGTAGGCTTCAAATTTCAAATTCTTCATTTGTTGGTGTAGATATTCAATCATTTCAGGTTGTCTAAGCAAGTTCTGAACTTCTTCAAAAAATGGCTTGTATGTGGGTTGCTGCAACATATTATCTTTTATAGTGCGCTTTTCATCATCAATCTGCTACAACATAAGACCATAATACAATTTCATTTCTTCAGGACTCCAATACTTGAAAATTTTGTTAATTTGTTCACCATCAAAGATATCTTCAAGGTTCGTTTCTACAACTTCTATCCAAACTTCATCTATACATGGTGTTGCAAGCCATGTTTCAAGGAACTTTAACTCTTTTTCATAATCGTTCTGTTTACGTACACATTGAAAATCAACATTAGATTTAAAAATATTTGCAAAACCACATTGGTTATGTTCCTTCTTCTATATAATGAGAGTTTTGTCCTATTGTGCTTCTTTCTCTACCTGCTTTTATGTCTCTATTTCCTCTTTGTGGGCTTCCTTGTTTGAAAATGCCTTTATATTTGTCTGTATCTTTGTCTCTTCCACTTCTGTATTAATGTGTGTTGTTGTAGACAGGTTGTCTTCCACTTACTCAAGTGGGCTTTTCTCACTGACTAACATAATGTCTATATGATGCTTTTGTTGCATCACCTGCAACTATTCGTCATTAGCCAATAATTATTCATCAAAATTTACATCAGAAATATTAATTGTTGGATTCACCATAACATTGAACGCTCCAATGACATCTTCATTGTCCTCAACAAGCTCTATTGTTGGACTCACTAAATTTTCATCAATAGTCTCTATTGTTGAATTCACCATATTGTCATCAGCAAGATTTGTTGCTGGATTCATCAAAAACCTCTGTTGCAGGAATAAACAAATTTTCATTAGCAATCTCTATTGCTAGATTTACCAAATTTTCATCCACTTGCAGTTGTGCATAGTGGGATTGAACAAAATTTTCATCTTGATGCAGATCTGCTACTATAGATCCACCTTCATCATCAACTTCAATGCTCCCCCTTACACCAAATTGCCTCTCAGGAGTATCCGAAGACTCATTGGTTGTCTTCGCTTATGAAATTAGGGGACGAATGTTGTCATCTAGAGATTCTTTTATGCATGTCAATGAAATGACATATTTTTGCATCTTCACGTCCAAGTCTAAAAATATCTCAAACATCTCTTGTTTTCACTTTCACCTTCTTAGCCTATTGGCTTTTCCCATTTGTTTAGCGATGACTCAATACAACTCAACAAGAAAAAATAAAATTAGACATCGCATCTAACTACAATAAAAAAATGTGTTTGCTTTCACAAACAAATGAGTATACAGCTTTTCATTGTCCTTTTGAAAAGCTCTCTTAAGCTCTAATAAGCCCCATTTTTAAGCTTTGAATATCTCTTTTCTTAACAAACTATGAGAAAAAAAAGGCCCTTTTAAATAATTTCAGAAGCCCTTTAAAGAAAAACCTTCAAATGAAGAATTATCTCTCACAAGTATCGTACGAATCTCATCTCACAAAAAATTATTTCATTCAAATATTACGTGGGCTCTTTTTAAATAACTGTAAGCCCTCAGTTTTGACCCTTTTTGGCCATACATATTTGACATTTATAGCATCCATTACCACCATATCAAGATAATATTTTTCATATTTTTGTCTCTTTTTACATATTAAGGTAAAATAATTTTGTCTTTAATTGTCAGAATTTTTAGTAAAAATTGAGTATTAAAAAATATTTTTTGTAGAAATAGAATTTCCTCTAATGACTCCATTGAAGTCGTATGTGAAGGACACCTTAGAAAAAACTGAAGATGGATTTGAGACGTACAAGAATCAAGGATGGACATACTCCTATTGGCACACTCCAAATGAGTCAGAACAGGCCTAGTCAAAGCTGGTCAAACTTGACTAGTCACCCAAAAAATCCTCAAATTTAGGGGCAATTTTGTGATTTTGTGGAATCTTCTGATATTTTGTGCAACTAAAGGGATGTGTTTGACCCTATTAGGTGGAATAGGACTCTTGTTGGTTGTTGCATTCATTTCAGTTAATTTAGTTACATTATTAGCCTATTTAAGCACAACAACTAAGCAACTATGGTCATATTATTATGATCATTATGACTTCTCTATTTCTGAATATAATTTGAAAAACCTGCCTTTCATTTCTTGTTGTGATTGTTGTGGGATGTGATTTTTGATCTATCACAGCTGATAGTCTTCAAGTGTAACAAGAAAATGTGGAAGGGCCCTCATTCTAAGCAAAGTACACTACATTGTAATTGTTGTGCATAATTATTAATATCTTAGATTGCTAAATGTTTCCTTTACAATTTCTTGTGAATATTTTATGAGTCAATTCATTGTATGTGATAGCCATTTATATGTTTGAAGTGATTTCCTTTTAGTAATTGGTTTAAGGAAGGGCAACCTAGGCATCTAAGTTAGATCCTCTTCCTTGTGAGCTAAGAATTGAGTTGGAGATTATGTTTATGCATTTAATATTTACTAATTTCTTAATTTAACTGTGTTATGTTTTATGGTGGAATTGGTTATGTTGGAATAGGAATGATGAGGAAGGACAACCAGGATCTCTATGTTAGAGCTTCTTCCTTATTGGCTGTGCACCACATGGAATCATTGCACATTTAGATAATAATTTTTATGACTTTACAATCAGTAATTTATAGTTGTAATATGTGTTTCCATTTGTAATATACATTTCCATTATTTTAATCTAAAATACTACTTCCCACATCATTTAAATATAAGATCAGTATACCTTGGTGTGCTTCTATGTTTACCAACCCTGATTGACATCAAAACAAATGCTCTAATTCAAGTCCATAAATTATACTCACATTTTTGGCACCATTGTCAAGGAAGCACGCTTAGATAAAATCTAGTTAGGAAGATTGTTTAGAAAACATATTAAAAAAACAAAAAAACACTTTTCTTTGTGGTTATTCATGTTTAGACATAGAAATTATAAAGGTAGATCCCCGAAACAAAACCCCCAACCATTAATAAAAACTCACTAACTACAAAATCCATTTGAAAAATCAGATCTAAAAAACATGATGTTAAACAAGTCATTTAGAGAAGGAGGGTATGGCACGACACGGATCATCTTAATTCCTTGTCCACAATTTAGAATGGTCACTAGGGATGAATCTTCATTTCAAAATATAGAAGAGGAAGAAAGTATCCATGAAGAGGATCCATAAGAAGAGAACCTAGAAGATTCTTCTAGTTATTATTACAAGTAGATCAATGAGTTATGGATCACATGCAATGAATTTCAAAAAATAGAGCTAAAAATAGAAGAATATATATAATATGTATCGCAAGATCCCTTGTGCATTCATGACCTTGAACAAGTTCCACAAAGAGAACTTTATGCTATGATAGTTGAGGAGAATCAAAGATTTAAAGATCACACTCAAACTCGGTTTCAATTAGTCATTAGGCCACAAGGTCGCTCCATTTTTCAACATTATTTATCATCAAATATTCATGATCAAATAAATTTTCATGTCCAAGCATTCATTAAAGTGTATTTTTCAAAGTTGGGTATGAGTCTATTTATGATCTTGTTACACAAATGGATGCACTAGAAATTATCTTATACTTAATAGAATGATTTATTTTTCTAAAATAGAATAGGATATAATATAATAAATAAATAAATAGGTAAAATGAGTTCACAATAAGACTTTTGGTTCAAACTCTTTTAAATAATTATTCAAATCATTGTTCAATACTCTTTTGGAAGGATTTTATGGAAAGATGTTATAAGAAAAAACCTATTTCAGGTAACCATATGGGATCATTTTCAAAGAATGTTTTTAAACAATAATATCTTGAAATATATTTTTTAAACTCATTTTGCATTTTTCAATTTGGATCTCAAATATAAAAAAAATATGATCAAAATAAATACTAGGTCTCAAGTGAAATTTTGAGGAAAGAGTTAGTACGGAATTGATTCAAAGGATCAAATGAAAACAATTTTACACAATATTCATAGGGCAGATATCAATTGGAATCTAGTTTTGAAATAAATTTGAATCACCTCAATCGAACATCATATGAAAATATTATGCTCAGAATACTAAGTTCTTGTTGAAACATCTACATGGTGATGATTTCAGGTCTTAACTATTCATTGACATATTTCACATACCAAATCATATTATTTTAAAAAAATATTTCTACTATAGATATTATTCAAGTCTAGTTTATGAAACAATTTTAATCATCTCATTTGAAGGCCAGGTGAAAACGTTATGCCCGATTTAGTGACTGGATGTCTTAAAATTAGCATAGCGAAGCTTTTCCTCTTAGGTCTGTTCATCAAAAGTTTTGTGACATCAAACCTAAGGATTTTAAAAACATATTTCTGTTGGATAGACAAAAATGAATCTACTATAATCTCCACGTGGAATGACATCTGTCTGATCTTGAACGAAAACGTTACAGTCCAAATAGTGATTGTTAGTCTAGTAAGAAATTCACAAGAAACTCTATCAAACATGTTACTTCTCATAATTTTTAACATATCGTTTTAAACGATTTTGAAAACTTTTTTATAATGGATGTATAGATATGAATTCACTTCAACTTGGCCTTTGAATCACTCTGATATCATAAGACATGCCAAAATGATACGTTAACTAATCTCTTTGAGTAAATGTTTTCATTTATTAACATTGAAAGTACCAAAAGATGCGGACGTATGGGACATCACGTAATTTGTCTCAGTAAATGTTTAATTTCTTAGCAATGGAAGTGCCACAATTTGACTATGGAAGCGCAATTGAATAATCGTCCTAAAAGTATATTGCATGGATAATTAAGTCACCCCAAATCACGTAAGAAAAGGATATTTCGAGTTGTTAGATAGCATATTTTGAAATATTTTTTAAGATTCATCACATAAAGATTTAAACTGCATATTATTAAACGTGGAAATGAATTAAATAAGCTTGTATTGTCATAGTAAAATGAATATAAATTGTCTACCAAATAGGGTCGAAAGGGATGTTACCCCTTGCTCTATGAGCATTGGTGGCATGAAATTTTTTACCGTCAAACTTCGTGTACCATTGGTCTTTCATAAATTCTTCTAGGGTCATACATTTACCATTACGCACACTTTGGAGTGATAGTTACCAAGAGTATAAAGTATTCTTGCAATTGCAATGAGAATTTATGGCTATGGAGTCACACTCATGTTTTCAATGATTCCAATATGGAAAGTTTAGTTGCCTTTTGCCTGGATTTCTTTGCAGCTAGCTTTAGTAGCAATGGATTCTTGGTTTGTGTTGCAAACAAGGATGAAGTTCAACTCTTGCGGAATTTTTCATAAAGATGACCTTGTTAGACTAATAGTGGTGGAATCCATGGTTAGTTAGTGAACACACAACAATATGGGACATATAGTGTGAGGTGCTTTAGGAGGAGCCCAAGCCCATCTGTGAGCTACAAGTTCTATTAGTATAGGGAATTAATCCATTAAATATTAAATTATAATTGCAAGATTTGAATGAGAGGTTCTCTTATGCAAGTAGATCACAAAAATATAGAAAAGATAAATCAATGACCTCAAAATAAGCCCCTTCTAGGGGGCAACCTCCTTTACATTATACAGATGAATAATTCTTATATAATACAAATAACAAGACCTCATTTCCATATATAGGAGTCTAAGGTGTCACGATATAATGAAAGCCCACATAAAAATAGTAATGTAAGGGCACAACAATAATAATAGTGGGCTTCTATGGGGTGCAATAATATAAATATGGGGACTACATGGGCACAAAAATATAATAAGGGGGTTGCACTAATAACATTAAGGGGCTACACTAACAGTATAGGGACCTAACATGCCCCTCTCCTTCAAAAACTATTGTCCTCAATGCTTGAGTACTTCTAGATGCTTCACATAAAATTCTCATCCCCCCATGCAAAATCTTAAGTCCTTAAGTTCTTCCACACTATGACATACTCTAAAATTGATTCATTTCGTAGTTGTTGGGTTCTTATTTCCATGACTGCTTTAGGTTCCAACATGATTTTTCCTTCATTGTCAAGTTCCAGCAATATTGTTTGAACTCTAAGCTTGTCACCTATTACCTTCTTTAAGCACGAAACATGGAAAATTAGGTGCACTAAGGAAGATGAAGGAAGCTCCAATTTGTATGCCATAGTACCAATCTTTTCCAGCACCTTGTAAGGACCATAATACTTTGGTGATAATTTATTATCCTTCTTAGATTGCTTGAGGGACATTTGTTTGTATGGTCGTAGCCTTAAAAGTATCAAGTCACCTAAATCAAAACTTCTTTCGCTATGATGTTGATCTTCCTATTGTTTCATTTGATTCTACGCGAAAGTGAGGTTATCCTTTAAGAGTTGGAGAACTTGTTGTTCATGCTTGATGTGATCTTCCATTGCTTGAACCTTGAAATTTTCTCTTAAAGATGATGTGATGGATGGTGTATGATATCCATAAAGTGTCATAAATGGGGTTATTTTTGGTGAAGCATTATACCACCATTCAACGAGAGAAAACTACTTGACCAATTGTGTTTATTTATCAGATACAAAGCAACGAAGATATCTTTCCAAAAGATTGTTCACTATCTTTGTTTCTCCATCTACCTTGAGAGATTGTGAAGTGATAACTTTTACCAATGCACTACAAGATATGGTCATATTCATTTCTTCTTTCTTCGAGGTTGGTTCCTCATGTATATCATCTTCTTTTGACATTTCTTAATCCTTTTCATCCTCCTCTTCACAATCTATGTAAAGTAATTTATTCTGAGCACACTTATGACTTTTAGTGTATTTTCTATCACAACTGTAACAAAGCCTATTTTCTCTTTTTTCTTCCAATTGTTGTGGTGTCAGGCTTGTAGGTTATGGAAGGCTAGGACAAAGAACACTTCCATCTTTATAGTTTTGAGTGCTAGGATTGTAGGATTCCTTGTTTCCTTAATTTTTCTTTCAATTTTTCTTGCCGGCCTGAATACCTTCTCCAATGAATCAGGTTCCAAAAGACGAACCTCATGTTGAATGTTATCCTTTAAATTCCCTATCAAGACATCAATCCTCTACTTCTCTGGAATATAATTTACCCTTATATTCAATTTTTGGAAGTTCTCAATGCGTTGTGCCATTAAATCCTTTTGTTTGAGATTTATCAATTGGCTAAAGAAGGTGTTGCTCTTTGTATCCTCATAATGTGCTATCATTTCCTCTACTAAAATTAATGAGGTAACAAGTGGTTTACGAGGAAAAAGACCTATATACCATAGAAACTAATTCGGTTGAAAATATAATGATGAAACACATACCTTTTGTAACAGTTGCACATCATGTAGATCAAAATATTAGTCCATCTGTAGTATCAAAGTTAATGGATCCTTGCCATCAAACTTCTTCATATCTCTTTTTCTTTCTTTTAGGAACTTGATCTTCAAATGATTTTAACTCCGTAATTTTTTACCTCCAGTTTTTGAAATTTCATCTAGTGGTAGCCCTATCAATCCTCTTTCCAACCCCACAGGTCTAATCACAATTAGATTCTTCAAGAAAGTGTTATGCCCAATCTTCTACGATGACCGTATTATAGACTCATTCAATAGAACAATCTTGTAGCAAGTTCCACATGTCATTGTTTTGACCTTCAGCCCTAAAAACAATACCCAACGAACTACAGTCTCACCTATTTCTTTCATTTTCTTTGAAATTTGAATTTGATGCTCAAAGAGAAAGTTACGATGAGTTTTGCAAGGTTACTTGTTTGAGATAGAATTTAGGAGTGTACAAAAACCCTAACGTCCTCTGAAAATATAGCGAGCCAAGATCTAAAATTTGGACATGAGGTGCATCACGATTTCACCTCAAATGGGTTTTCATTTTCGCTTTTGAGACTTCGTAGAAAAAATTTATAGATAAAATTCCACGATGGCTTGTTTGAAGGAGTGAAACCCTAGAATCCAAAGCTTTCATAGAAAATTTTATGCAACTAGGTCACAAAAGGATAGAAAAGACAGATCATTGGCTTCAAAATAAGCCTCTTTGAGGGGGAAACCTCCTTTACATTACATAAATGAACAATTCTTAGATGATACAAATGAAAATTCCTCCTTTCTATATATAGGAATCTAAGGGGTCATAATATAATGAGAGATAACAATAGTAATGTAAGGGCACAACAATAACAATGGTGGGCTTCTATGGGGCATAATAATAACACTGTAGGGACTACATGGGCACAAGAATATAATAAGGGGGTTGCACTAATAACAATAATCGGCTACGCTAATAATATAAGGACCTAAAAGGTTCTTGGGAGACCAAGAGGGCCCGCAGGAATAGGAGATTTTGAAATATGCTTGCCAATGGGTGTGTGAACTAGGACACACCTATGGAAGGCTAAGTTAGTGAATGTTAATAATTGATGTATGGTGGTGCGTAAAGAGGATGTTGTCTCGGGTTCTCTTGGACAAGAAGAATACAAAGAATGAACTCCGGATGGTTTTGGATGATTTGGTAAAACCATGGGTAGAGTGGAAATAATTTATGAGTAGACTATATATTTGCCTCTCCCATGGAGTGTGTCCCAATTGCTCCGAGGTTGAGAACCAGAATCTCATTGAGGTTGCAACTTCTTCCCCTCTTAGTTTCTATCGTTTTAAGTTTTAATATTTTTAAGTTTTGAAGCATAGTTAGATTAGCCATATTTTGTAAGGGTATGTAGTTGTTTTTGTTTGAATTTCTAATTAATATGGCTTCATCGTATTATTCATAAAAGAACTCTTCAATTGAGTCTTTATATTGAGTGGTTATAGTTTTGTTTTATGATTTGATTTATTTTGGACTAAAGCCTTGTAAATTCCTCCATAATAAGCCTTCAGGTTTCCTTATGATAAACCACTCATGAAGAGATTCATGGATAACATTTTAATTTTATTACATAATATAATTGAATTTAGGAAAAATAAATATAAATTGTGATAATATAAATATAAATTGTGCTAGTAGCATATTAAGGTGACATCTCAAATTTGCTTAATGTATAAATAAATATATAATATTATAATAAGATATTAAATATTTAATGGCATAGATTTGAAGTAACAATTAAATATATTTAAAATAATAAAAAAAAAAACAAAAAAAAATGAATCTTAATTTTTTATTTTATTTTTTTAATAATAATTTCATTAGTTAACGTATAAAAATTTAAATTTTAGAGTGAAGATTCAAATTCAATTTATATAATGTGATTTTTGGAATAATATTTCTATTTTAACTCCAAATTCCATATATACTATTTCTTTTAAAAGAAGAGGCTTCCCGAAATGATGAGAATATATATATATATATATATATATATATATATATATATATATATATATTCAAGTGTAAAAATCACCTTTTAATATAATCAGATTTTATTTTATTTTATTTTTTTAATTTTAATTATTTTTATATGTTTCAATATAAAATAAATATTAAACATTTTATTTATAATTTTATTGTTAAATTATTTATTAATTAATATTTTTTTAATGTTATTTATTAAATTCATATTTAATATAAAAAAATTATATATATCTCTAATTTACTATTCCTACATCTACAACTACTACAACAACAATTAATATTAATAAAATTAAATTTCTTTTAATTTCAAAATATTCAAAAATTTAAACAGTATAATTACAATTATTTATAAAATTAAATAATTAATTATATTGTAGATTGACTAAAAATAAAAAATAAAAAAGTCTTAAAACACAGATCATAAATCTTATTTACGAGTACAGGAATACTTATTTAAAAAAAAATACTACTCAATGTATTTTACATCTTACATGCTCCCCTTAAATCATACGCTATAGGGATTTCACATTACTCTGTCTACAAGTAATGTTCACAAGAGATGCCTTCCATGTCACGAAGGATTTTAACAAATTACGAAATATTACTTTCTCCCCTTTTCTCAATACGTTGGTCTGTTCAAATATCCCTTATATTTGTTGGTCGATGGAAATATTTATTATATTTTGTTCAGCTGCAGTTTTATTATCAAGATGTTTTTGACTTTTTCCATCGCATAACTTTTGGACGGTGATTAAATATTTTAAATATATACCATTTTTTAATATTTTTGTTATAAATTATAAATTACAAAGTTAGTACAATTATATTGGTAAATATAATTGATATATAAATTAGAAAATTAACACAATTACATTAATAAATATGGTTGATATATGTTTAAGGCTTATATCACTCACATACACAATCATATTAGTAAATATGGTTAAAAAACATAGGAGATTTAATATGAAATAATAATAATAATATTACAAAAATAACTATCTTAACAAAATAATAATTATTAATTAATTAATTGTTATTATTATAATCATTTTAAAATAATTATTATTAAATAATTATGATTATTATTGTTAATTAATAATATTAATAATATTATTATATTAATTGTTAATTTGAATATCATAAATATTTTTATAAAAGACACATTAGATAATTAATTCTAACCGTAACCAGCAGTTTGTTTCATCATGTGCACAAGATTGAGAGTCACATCAAGGCATCACATTAAATAGAGATAGTATCATGAAAAGATAATTAATTCTAATGGTAAGAAAGAAACTAATGGTTAGAAAGAAATGATTAATTTTGAATAAAATTAAAATATTTATTAAAAAAGAATAGATTGGAATAATCAATTAACAATATGATTAAAATCCCAAAAAGAAATTCTGTCAAATTTTACAATAATGTATTAAAGAAATAAATTAAGGCCAACTAAAATATATACAATAAAATAAAATAAAATAAAATAAAAGTAAATCAATGTCAAGTTTAATTCAAAGTTACCAACTAATTAAATAAAGAAATCCAAATAGATTTTTAATTTGAGAAAAAAATTAGAATATCTAAAGGAAAAATACAAGATTATGTTAAAAACAAAAAGTGACTAAATCAATAACTAATTTGTTAATATTAAAACATTAATAAAAGTATTCAAAAGAGTACCAAATGCATTATATATAAAAATAATTAATGATAAAATGAAAATGAAAATAAAAACATTTACAAATCACAATGCATGGAAACAATAACATGTAAGGTGGGGAGGGGATCTAAGGATAAATGACAAACTAGTAGGACAAATACAACCTAATATGAAAGGGCACAAATCCAACAACTACTAATTTTCCATCCATCATCTTTGTTTAGATTACTTGGCATCCTTTCAATGTCTAAAGCTTCTCTAAACCTAAGGTGATGGAAATGATCAATTCTAGCAATGCCCTCGACCTCTTCGATGCATATGTGGTGCTTTGTCTTTTTTTTCATGTTTTGGTAATTTTGAGGAGTGGGTCCTCCCATGCGTTATTTTGGAAACATACTCATCAATCCTTTGATTTATTGAGTGTTTAGTTTCACCAATATATGGTGTCAAAAATGAAAATGGGATAACATAAACACCATTCATATTCTTAGGGTCCATAGGGTCTTTTAATGACCTTAAGGAGTTATGTATGGCTTTTAGGGGCCTAAATCTCAAGGGAACCTTGCGTTTTCTCAGGATCCTCAGAATCGTGTCCACGCTGCCTTGGATAAAGAGAAGATGAACCCTTAAATTTCAATCATTATGTTCATTTCTAACCCCTAGGGTCTTTATCATCTTTAAGGAAATCATTGAGACATTGGTGCCTACTATATCCATTATTTCTGAACACATTAAGGAGATGAGTGTTTTCATCTTTAAGGTGGTTTTCATTAGAAATTCTTAATGCATGAGTAGCCAAAGTGTTAATAACACCTAGTTTTTTAGAAAGGAAATGATGAGACTTAGCATGAAGGTACTACTCCGTGTGAGTTTTCTTCCAAAAAAAATGGTGGGCAAAAGGACCATCATCCTTCTTTGAAATAAGGACATCAAGGAAAGGAATGTTGCCATTAATTTCACATTCCATAGTAAAACTAATGAAGTTAGCCCGATTATTAAGCCAATGGAGAAAGAGATCCAATTTTTCCGACTATGAGGCCATATGGTGCAGGTGTCATCCACAAATTTCTTCCATAGATTTGGTTTGAATTGACCTGAGGCAAAATCTTTAGATTCAAAGTCCTCCACGAATAGATTCACTACAATAAGGGCGAGGGGGAAACCCATTGCACGGCCACAATTTTGTTCATGGAACTCGCCTTCAAAGATGAAGAAAGTAGAAGTGAGACAAATTTCAACTAATTTTGCTGTATCTAGATCCATAATATGTCTCATTACCTCAATGGATTCATTAATAGGGATATTAGTGTAAAGGGAGAGTACATCGAAACTTACAAGAATATTCCTAGGATCAAAGTTTATACCTTTTAACTCATTGACAAACGATGAAGAGTCTTTGATAAAGGACTTCATAAGGCCAACAATAGGTTTGAGCTTTTGGGATAAATACTTAGCTAGAAGATAGGTCAAACCTTATATAGTGTTGACAATGGGTATCAGGGGTTCCCCCTCCTTATGGATCTTGGAAAGCCCATAGATCCTAGGAGTAAGAGGGTTACTCTCGATGAGTTGATGGCTAAAGGAGCTAATAGTGCTACTAGATTTTATAGATAGAGAAAATGTTCTAGAGATCCTAGTGAATATATTCTTATTAAATTTTCTATAGCTCCCTTCATTACAGAGGGGGTCCAACATCTTTTTCTAGTAATCATCTTTACTTGAGATAACTATAACTCCACCTTTTTCTTCCTTGACAATAATGATGTCCTTGTTATTGTTTACGGATTTTATGGCACTGAAATCCTACTTACTAATGTTACTCTTAGGGGGATTTTCCTTTCTAAGGACAACCACATAATCTTTCCTCATGATATCTTTAGTGTTTTCTAGTAATTCCCTTATCCCATATTCAATGTCATAGATAATCTCTTCTACAGGGATTTTTCTAGGAGCAAGCAGAAAAATTCAATCCTTTCCCTAGAAAACTATACACGTGAGGGTCAAAAGAAAAGCTAGAAAAATTAACTACTTTATTACCGTAAGAGGAGAGAGAGAGTAATTATTATTATTATTATTATTAAAATTCATATGGGAAGAGAAATTAATCACACGAGGGGCATTTTTAGGGGAAGCTAAGCAATTATTAATAAGCTGATATTCAAGAAGGTTCATTTCAAAGTTGAACTTGGTGTATTCTTCCCCCTATTTAGCTTTTTATGGATAATGAGTATATGAGGAGGTAGGGATAAGGTTGACCGAGGAGAGGGTTGGATCCTTGTCACAAATTGTTAGAAAGTTGCACTTGGTAGATAGAACTAGGAAGTAAAACAGAATTAGACATTAGATTATCCATGATGGAAGAATCACTTGAGGAAAGAGGGATAAGAATATAAGGGACAAGAACCAAAGCCAAATATGGATATGATGGGATGACTATGGAGTGAACTTCTGAAGAAGAGGAAGAAACATCATCATGAGAACCTGTAGTTGGATGCCCTGGATGAACAAACGTGAGAGGAGATGTAAGAAGTTGAAAATAGAAATGCATAAGGATTCTGCAACTATCTTCAGAACTAGCTTCTGAATCATTAATTCGAACCAAAAGATAGCGAATAACAAGAACATCACTCTTGTTCAAAGGGGAGGAATCATAACTGGAATTCATGGGGAGCAATGATTCTAATCAATGAATGGAGAGCAAAGATTTGAACTTTATATTATTATTATTGTTGTTGTTGTTGTTGTTAATTATATTATTATTAATATTAATATTAATATTATACCTTAGGATTATAAACCCTTAGATCGGTAAACCAAAGGGATTGATATTATAAACCCAAGTTATGTAAAACCTTAATATAAATATTATAAGCCCTAAAATAAACATGGTTGATTATGGTTGAACATGGTTTGTTTTCATATTGAAACACTCTTGATCACAATGTGACATTGGACTACGGTTGGCCATGATTGATTTTCATATTGAGACAATATTTGTCATAATGCAATGTTGAAAAATAATTGACCATGGTTGACCATGAATGACCATGGTTGCAACAATGTGAAGTTGGACCATGGTTTACTATGATTATAAACCTAATCGATTTATATTAAACCCAAATATGAATATTATAAAACTTATGAATAATATTATACACTAGGAATATGAACCCTTAGATTAATAAACCAAAGGGATTCATATTATAAACTTATGGGATTAGTACTAAAAATCCTAGGGATTATAAACCAAGGGAATAATATTAAACCCTAGGGATAAATATTATAAACACAAGGTATAAAAACCGTAAGATAAATATTTTAAACCATAAAATAAATCAGGTTAGCTATCTTTTACCATGATTGATTTTCATATTGAGACATTCTTTGTCAGAATGAGATGTTGAACCATGGTTGGCCATGGTTGGATTTCATGTTGAGACAATATTTGGCATATAGTGACCTTGGACCATGGTTGACCATGATTATAAACCTAATGGATTTATATTAAACCCTCAGATTAATACTATAAGCCCTATAACCTAGGTATATGAAACCTTAGATTTTTTTTTTTTTTTTTTTTACTAGAGGAATCGGCAACGACGATGGTATCGTACTCGCGTTACACGGGGTCGAATCCCATCGGCTACCTCTATAACCTCTAGGAGGGTCCGCCCAGGCCACCTTAAACGTCCCTCGGGTATTCTTGGGGTTTGAACTCGTGACCTGCATAGCTGCACGAACGACTTAGCAAATCGTTCGCTTGCCACTAGACCAAACCCCCACGGCCTATATGAAACCTTAGATTAATAAACCCAAGTGATTGAAATTATAAACCCAATGGAATAATAAACCCAAGGGATTAATTATAAAATCCCAAGCTATTATAAACCTAAGAATAATATTAGACCCAAGGGATTAATATTATAAGCACAAGATATATAAACCTTAAGATAAATATTATAAACCCTAAACCAATCATGGTTGACTATGGTTGAGAATGGTTCATTTTCATATTGAGACAATCTTTGTAACCAAGTGATGTTGGACTGTGTTTGATCATGGTTGAGCATGATTGATTTTCATATTGAGACAATCTTTGTCACAATGCAACATTGGACCATGGTTTATCCTCGTATTGAGAAAGTATTTGTTACATGTGACATTAGATGATGGTTGACTATGGTGGACCATGATTATAATCACAAGGGATTTATATTAAACACAACGATTTATATTATAAAGCCTATGAATAATATTACACCCTAGGAAAATGAACCCTTAGGTTAATAAACCCATTGGATTAATACTATAAACCCAAGGCAATAATAAACACAAGGGATTAATACTAAAAGCCCAAGTGACTATAATCCCAACGAAGTAATATTAAACCCAAGGGATTAAAATTGTAAACCCTAGGTATATAAACACTAAGATAAATACTATAAACCATCAAATAAACATGGTTGACCATTTTTTACCACCGTTGCTTTTCATTTTGAGACAATATTTCAGAAAATGTGACATTTGACCATGGTTGACCATCATTTATTTTTATATTGAGACAATATTTGTGAGAATGTGACATTTGAACATGGTTTTGCATGGTTGACCATGATTATAAACCCAAGGGATTTATATTAAACCCTAGGATTAATATTATAAACCTTATGAATAATATTATACCATAGGAATATGAATGCTTAGATTGATAAAGCCAAGGGATTAATATTATAAACCCAAGAGATTATTCGTAAAACCACAATGTATTATAAACCCAAGGGAACAATATTAAACCCAATGTATTAATGTTATAAACCCAAGATATATACACCGTAAGAAAAATATTATAAACCCAATGGAATAGTAAACCCAAGGGATTAATACTAAAAATAGAAGGGATTAGAAATGCAAGTGAATAATATTAAACCTAAGTGATTAATATTATAAACCCAAGGTATATAAACCTTAAGATAGCTATTGTAAATGCTGAAATAAACATGGTTGACCATGGCTGACTACAATTGATTTTCATATTGACACAATCTTTATCACAATACAATGTTGGATTGTGGTTGACCATGATTACTTTTGATATTGAGATAATATTTGTCATAATGCGATGTTGGAAAATGGTTGACCATGGTTGATTTTCATATTGAGACAATCTTTGTCACAATTTGGCATTGTAGCATGGTTGACCATGGATTACCATGGTTTTCACAATGTGTAGTTTGATAAAGAGATAATCTTTGTCACAATGTGACCATGATTGACCATGGTTAATTTTTAGATTAAGGAAATCTTTGTCACAAAGCGATGTTGGAACATAGTTGACATTCATTGATTTTGATATTGAGACAATCCTTGTCATAATGCAACATTGGACCATGGTTGAGGATGCTTCATTTTAATATCGATAGCATGTTTGTCACAATGTGATGTTGGACCATGCTTGACCATGGTTGATTTTCATACTGAGTCATAGTGCAACATTGGACCATGGTTGACCATGATTAATTTTCATATCAAGAAAATCCTATTGTAAACCCTGAGATAAATATTATAAACCAAGTTATATAAACCTTATGATAAATGTTGGGACACGGTCCCGTGGGGTCAATTTTGTAATATTTTCTTTTATCTTCGTAATATTAGAAGTCAAAGGGGATTTATGAAGGTCAAAGCCCCTTAGTATGTTAGAAGTTAATATTTTTTCTGACCCACCCATGGTTCCCGAACCATGGTATTGTAAGGAAGGAAGCTATATAAAGGAATCATAGAAGGTCATAGCAAGTCAGTTAATCATTGAATATCTATGTATGGGAAATTAATCTAAGTCAGAAGAGTCTATTTTCTATAGTTAGGCGAAGGGGAAGGCTCCTACATCTATGTGTGTGGAACATTGGTAAGTTTGGAGCTAAGTGCGTGGGCCCCTAAAGTTGTGTGCACAGGGAAGAAAGCGTTTGTAATAAAAGGATTGAATCTAATAAGGACTATCTTGGAGCAATACATGTGTATCTCTTCATTTATGGTTACTTATGAATTTCTTGTGTATTCGCTCTGTTTTCTACAATTATCTTAATAAACACTTAATTTATGCACTAAAATGGTAGATCTGTTTATTTTCCCAATGTTATGAATGTTTAAATAAATCAATGTAGAGTTAGGACATGTTTATGTAAGTTATCGTAATTTCCAAATTTCAAGGGCTAGGGTTCGTGAAGGTCGGAATAAAGCCCTAGGAATCACAAAAACTCATCACACAGACATCTGGATGCAGAAACCTAGTTTTTTCATCTCACAATACTACCTCATGTGAGACTGCAACCTACCTTACGCAGGTTGTTTATGAAAGGGTTAGTAGTGTATGGTTTTGTTCGTTGGTGCAGTTAACTCTGAATCACTCCAATTTCAGTTTTCAAGAGTTTTATTCCTCCCACTACTGTATTTCCACCCTTCCAAGGGCTCTTCTCTTGCGTTATTTTTGACCTTGCAGTGATTTTGAGCAGATGTTGAAGATTCCAAGAGCATTTAAATCATCCCTTGGGATGATTTTAAGCAAATTTGGAAATTTGTAACAGGATATATGGATCCAATTTTGGGCCCTTTGCTAGCAAGGCAAACAATCAGACACCTTTTAGATTGGTCTATGGTGTAGAGGCTATGATGGCTATGGAGTATTTTGGTTATGGAATCCCCCCACAACAGGTTTTGGGCCCCAAAGCCCAACTTTCGGTTAAATGTTTTGTAAGACTCCACGAATTGCAGGCACAGAGCACGAAGTATAGGTTAAGTGATAGGGTTTTCCACCCTAAAGTATTGTAATGGAATGTAAAGTCATGTCAGCCTACCTATTATCCACGGACCATGGGATTGTATAAAAAGAGCAAGGCTTTAAGTTGAATAACTAGAAAAGGAATGAGAGGGAAGAATAAGAATGATTCAAGCATAGAGTAGGATTCTAAGTGTATTCGGTCATAGTAGTAGGAAGAGGCTCTGCATCTGAGTGCGCAGGATAGTGTCAAGTCTGTAATCTGGATCAAAGAATAATAAAGAGAAGTTGATTCCTATTTCTGTGTATCTACTTTGCATCACTTTCTTTATGTTTATACTATTTTATTTAACACGCACACTGACATGATTATTGAATATGCTGCAATAATCATTAGTTTTACATAAACAAGTTAAATAATCAGATAATAACAGATTAAATAGCAAGGGACTTGGGTATTACATGGGTTGCACCCCGAGTAGGGCTTTGTAGAAGCAGTCTCATAGACTGCGAAGGGATAGCAAGTGCACATAGCAACGTGCCCAAAGGGTCAAACCGCAGACCTCCAAAAGCTCATCAGACATCCTCAGGGTGCGAAAACCTGGTACTAGCACTCTCCTATACTACTTCGGGTGAGACCTCAGTCCACGCTCCGCAGACTATTGCTAGAAGGGCTAGTAGTACCAAGATTTGCTTGGCTAAATCACCTCTATACCTGGGCCAGGCACGTACAAGCCAACAAATGGTTCTGTTGCAGGGACCGAGATCTGCATAAGGGATGCATGATGTCATGCCATTGGAATCCAACAAAGAAAGAAATTGAAGAGTGGTTGGGCAAGAAGATTCATGAGTTCACGACGCAGGAAAATAGAAATCCATGACTATTGAAGGAACAATGGTTGGAGCACTACTTGTATACAAAAATCCATGAAATTTTCTTTACACCCTTTCCTTCTGAGCTGTATGAGTGGATCGTGAAGTTAGTAGACAGCCAGAGAAGGTGTAGGCTGGAAAAACCAATAGTGTGGACTCCCGAATTAATGTGCAGACTAGAAACATCAGGAGATAAGATCGCGTGAGCTGTGGAGCATTGGCTCGACCGAATAATAGGAGGATTTATCACTAAGTTCATGGTAGACATGATCGTCAGCGATAGTGAGGTGGAGTGACGTTTTCTCAAGGGACATGAGGTAAGTATATTAGAACTTTGAACACTTGGATTAAGATGCTATTGTGTGAAAAGCGGGTTATGTGAATAAATTAATGTTTGGGACTATGTGAAGCCAGAAGATATATAGAAGTGGAAGTAGTAAAGAGTTGGAAACCAATCCCTTAATTTTGCCCTCATGGGAAAGTAAGGAAGAGGTCACAAAAGTTTCTCCAAGAAGCACGATCAGTCTGATAAGGCAACGTAATCCACATCTACCACCTACACCCACACCACCACCCATCTCACCCTCCTCACCTCCATCTCCACCCACCACACCTCTGCCACCACCATAGTTCAGTATGGCAAGTGCGATCAAGCTACCGGTATATAAAGGAGTGGGAAATGAAGATCCAGACCAATTCTGGTTCGTTCTAAGAGCAGTATGGGAAGCACAAGGCATTGTGGATGATAATATTAAAAAGGATACACCAGTGAGCACATTATAGGATCATGCATTAACATGTATATCAAGCATTCTAACGACCACACGAACGTAGGAATCACAGAGATCCAGGTCGCGCTAAACAGGGAGTTTAGCAAACCAAAATCATAAACACAATCAATCATCGGGTTTAAGGGGATCACGATGCTCCCAGGTGGGACCCCCTGGGATCTAGGACAAAGGCAGAAGATTATGATCCGCAAAGCCAATATGATGTTAATAGATGCACAACATCGCACATGGTTTGTGGCCTCACTTACGCCACACTTAAGGACGATGCTGTCACAACAAAAACTTTCCACCCATGGCAAAGCATTGGAAATGGCAATGAGATTACATGAGACCCCTATACAAGACCCTGGGTTGGGAGTCCAACAAATCGATGTGCAATTGCAGAATCTGTGTCTGGAAATGCAAATTTTGAAACAAGACAAGACACCTCGCCTGGAGATGTGCGAGGAAGTACGGTGCATAAAATGCAAAGGCCAAGGGCACGTCAAGGACCATTGTCTAGTGTTTGCAAACTACTTGGCAGGAGGAGGGCTGATGCCGTTAAGACTTGAGGCACAGGCATGGCCGAGCGCGGCGTCTGCACTATGGTATGTGATCTTTGAGATAGGAGGAAAACTCACTATGAACAATTGTCATTTGTTACAGAAGTATACGCAGACGTCCCAACAATTATTTTGTAATTGTTGCAGGTCGGTAGGCCACGATGAACACACCTACCGAAGCTACAAAATAATGATGGATCAGACTCCTGCCTATAGGGTGCAGACTGAAAGGCGAGACCTAGACCCAAATGTGGGGATGGCACACGCTTGATTTCAGGGGAACGATTGAGGTTAAGGTGGAATGGGACCAGGAAGGGGTCACAGACAACTAATTTGCTACAATTGCAGAGGACTAGGTCACTATGCCCATGATTGTACAAACCTGACAAGGTCATCATGTTGGTACTGTACTCAGTTGATCATGAGGCAGAATACTACCCTTCACTGATAGTGAGGATGCATGAAAAGGCGATACTCCAGCCCCCTCTGACTTAGAATTTATAGATCATGAAGTCTGAGCCATGCGAAGAAGACCCGAATGTAAACATGATGCTCAGAAGCGGTATGACCATGGGAGATGATAAAGGGAAGAAACTAGAAGAAAGTGCATGGGTTCGCAAGGCTCCTACAAAGCAACCCGAGTTTGATTTAGAACGCGCGAAGGAGACATTAACGGAAGCTAAGAAGAGCTTCACGAAGGCCTCCACTTCAAGTAGTAAGGATCAACTAGAACCAGGGATGCATTCTTCAATGCTCACTACCTTTCTGGACATGTGCATGAAACTACTGCATGATAGTGAGGCAGTCAGAGGACTACAGGAACTTATCACAAGGTGTGTGGGGTCAGGAGAACTGCGCATGGTCTAGAAACTTTGAAAGCATGCATTGCGCAGAGGAAGGGAAATGAGGTTGACTGTGCAAATTGGTGAGTATGAAATGGATTAGGTAATCCTGGATTTGGGTTCGGACACAAATGTACTACAAAAGTGAACATGGGAATGCATGGGCAGAACTACGTTACAATGGTTCCCTATTTAGTTACGAATAGTGAACCACATAAGATTTTACCCACGGGAAGATTGCAAGGAGTAAGAGTCGATATTGAAGGTGCGAGTGAGCAGGTGGATTTTGAAGTGATAGAGATTGTCGATGATAGTAATCCCTATCCTGCACAATTATCTTTGATAAAAAGTCACTACGCGTAATAGTACCACTAGATCCAGCCGAAGGACTGTGATACACTGAACTAGTGCATGACGACGATAGTGATGATGATCTTGCTTGTATTTACAAGATAACCACGTGAGAAGAGGATTGGGTGAATCTGACTACAGATGGAAGGATTTTGCGGGAGTGTGAAAGCTCTTGCACTTCAGATTCAGATGAAGAATCGAAATGATGGCAGAATCGGTTGCACGAAGTAAAACGCTGAATTGCAACATGATGATTAGATCATTTCATTGTGTGACAATAGAGGAAAGGGAGTTGCCGACATATGATGGATTAATAGTGGTGGATGAATTTCTGAGCAAATTTTAAAGCACAGTAAAGGAACAACAGTGGTTTGATGCGCTGAACTGGGCACTATGCAACACCTGCATGATGGTGGGGTAAGGATCAAGGAAATTTTGAGGATTGGCACGGATGTAGAAGGATGATGTGCCTACGTTTTGGAAAACCCCAGCTCTGAACGAAAGCCAATCAACAGGGGTAGAACAATGTGTGCGCCCACCTTTCACGATGGGTACAAACATATGTTGTATAGCTCGCACAAATGAACACCAACCCGAGAATAGGGAATCAGAACAAACCGTAGCAGTAGGAAAGGTGATGCACACTACCAATTTTCCATGATGAAGCATTCGATAGGGTGTGCAGAGTACTGAACAAGGTTCACCAGGCAAGACAAACTGATTGGGACCTGCGCATTCCAGCGGTTCAATGGGCCTATAGGACCATGTACAAAACCCTAAATGCGAAGATGATTCTGAAGGTGTGGAACATAGTAGAGACCACAATTTTTGAAGAGAATACGAAGAGGAATCTACATGTAATGGCTCCCATAGTTGTGACAATGCACGATGAATAGGACAAAGAAATCACACATCTACATGAGCTCAAACATATAAGGATTCAAGAAGCCATCTAGCGAGAAAACCTTAGACTTTTCAAACTCGAAAAGGACCATGTATGATTGGGGAAGAAAAGCATTTTAATGGACGCTGAGATCAAGAGGTTGGAAAACAAGATCATGCAAGCATGTCTTTTCGTTAAACCAATGATGGCAAGGCAAGATACGGGTGATCATACCACTACATTAGAATATTATCATCGAGATTTTATGACTCTGTTGCCATGGCTACGACTGCACCTCACCAAACATAGTAATCAGGGGAGCACACTACACACAGTAGAACGGTAATTGTTGCAAAGACGATTGAGGAATTTCTGCAGTCTATGCCGAAAGTCAAGTTGAAGTCTTGCATAGGTAGTGTGACCACCTGACTAGCCATAGGGAGCATAGTCTCAGCACTCTAGACAATTGAAAGAGAGCGCGAGACTATAAAAAAGTCTGTTTGGGAGCTGCGTGATGACGGAGGTGCGTGTAGGATCAGCGTGTCACAAGGTTCGCGCCCGCACACGGGGGGTAGTGCTGCTACGCGGGTAGGCTGGGAAGTGACCATTGGTAGGCTGGGAAGTGACCATTGGTGTCACTATTCATGAAAAGATGTCCGATTTAAGGCAAAAGGTAGTGGGTTGCGAGCATTTAAGACACAGATTAAGGGCTAGATTTAGAGAAAGCATTGATGGCCTAGAATTGGGGGGAATGGTCAAATTTGAATTCAAAAGGCGCTATAAAACTCTAGGGGCTAACCACAAGACAACACTTGTTTATTTGAGAATTGAGTAGTTGATTAGAGCATAGAGTGTTGAGCACCGAGCAAGATTTGAGCCCTAAAGTTCACGAATGCCCACAGACAACTCAACCAATATGATGACTACCAGGAGAGGTTTGATCTTGGCAGAAGGAACCATTGACGAGGCCACACAGAACCCCATGGTAAATGATGTTCACGGAGACACTAGCTTCGCATCAGAAATCCCAAAATTTCCTCGAATGCTAAGGCCCAAGAAAGATAAGCAAGCAGCAGGACCAGTTCGCATGTCCCCGTGGAATCCATGGTTCAATAAAATATCAATGGAAGAAAAGGGCAAGGTTTTCATGATTGAGATAGATGATGAGGAAAAGGACCTATAGGCTCTCATCAATGAGATAGAGGCAACAAAAGATATGGAAGAGGACATCAAGCTAGTGCGCTCTGCAGTGAAATTTTCCAAGTATGTCTCTTTGTAGAAAGGGAAAGCTAAGATACCCAAGGACTTGGATGCCACTAAGAGCGTACTCCAGACCCCACTCCTCTCCAAAGGAATTGCGTTTGAGGGCTCGCACCTGGGTCGCATACCCATAATGAAGTTTGAATATTGGGACCTCATGGACAGCAAGAAGTTCCCACACTTAGAGACGGAGAGCCTAATGAAGAAAAGCATGGAGGGTCCAATCGCAACACTAGAGCCACGGAAATGGTTGCACAATGTGGAGAAGGCCAGATTACTTCATCTGCTGTGGATTCCACACATTCACTGTGCACCTATCACTATTTTTTTCATCAGGGAACTGATTTTCCTAGTGCATGATGAGTACTTATGGCTGGAGGAGCCTATTCCCATCCTGAGAGATCTCACCCAAAGGATTTCCCGGCTTTCGTGTAAGGGAAAGGACCCCACGGCGATAGCAGGAAAAAATGGAGATTTGGTGCTCGTAGAGGCCATGAAGAAAAAATGCAAACTGGAGAAGAAAAAGAGGGGTTACGCAATCAACAACATTAAAGATAAAGGGGTGCGCATAGCCACCCAACTCCTGGCCAGGAAGGTAATGAGAAAATGTTGCGAAGATGAGGTACCATAGCTGGCAGTTGCGTTGGCAGAACAATGCGCAGGAGGGGTCCAATTCAATTAGGCCGAGTTCCTCTGCGAGAAGTTCCTGACCAATTGTAAGGAAGCCCATGCGTAGGGCAAGACCTTCCACTACATGTGGTTGGTCTTGTCCATTTTATTGGTGACAAGAGAACTACCCGAGGATAGATAGTTCCCCAGCATTAAATAGGACTTACCAAAGGGCACAAATTACGCGTCGCTCTGGGCCACCAAGGACACCAAGCAGATTCATGAGACCAAGATCATATAGGTGCTCATGGAGGCAAACATTTGGATGTGGATCAACAGACGGCCACACCTGTCCCCCATAGTGTACAAAATTTTGTAGAGCTTTGCAGACTTCAAGGAAAACATGCATAATGTTTACATCAAGGCACATAAGGATCCGACGCAAAAATGGACCAAGCTCCCCTTCATCGCCATTGATGATGTGATCTTTTTAATGCTAGAATCATGGCCCCCTGAGTGGCGTGCCCCAGATTTGGCAGTGCTAGATAGAACAGTAGCACAAAAACAAGAGGAGGAAGCCAAGCTGCATGTCACCAAGTTGGCCCAAAAAAGGCAAAATGAATGAGTGGCTGCGGAGGTAAGGGCTATCCGCGAGGTAGCAAAGGTAGCCACAGAGTAGGAAAAGGTCGTCGAAGTGGTAGTAGTAGTGGAGGCAACAGGGGCCACCAAAACGTATCAAGAGGAAGGCCAGGAATTGTCTACAGGATAGGAAGCAGAGGACATAGAAGAAGGCATGGACCCCAGCACAATGTCTACTCAACTGAAAAGGCCGTGCGTCACAGAGAGATCGGGTCCATGGAAAAAGGTTAAGGCCTCCAAATTGATGTTCGACCTGATCATGTTAATAGAAGGCGACCTCTACGACATCGGAAACACAATTCGCAAGGTCACTAAGGAAGCACTCCAGGAAGCCATGTTAGAGCAACAGATTGTGTTGGGGGCCCTAAGGGCGCAGCTGCAGGAACTTTAGGTACGACCCCCACAAGAAGGAACTGTAGCCACCTACGATGACGCAGGTACATCAAGAGTGGAGCAGCTGCTACGCACAAGGATGGCCAACACCATAGTGCTACTGGAAGGAGCGCTAACAGCAAAGCATGAGGATGATAGAGTCGTGGTGAGTTGGATCAAGGGACTTGGCCTTAATTTGGTTGCACTTCCTTGAGACACATTGTACCAACCATAGGATGGCATAACAATAGAACTCCATGCCAGGGACAGCCATGTGATCCAGGTAATGAGTGACTAAAAGATCATCATTGAATAGCTTAGCCTGCAGTGGGATGAACTGGTGTCACAAAACCATCAGATCGTGAAGACAGTTGATGAAGCATGCCCGTGAGTCCCAGAGTTGTCCATCAACGTAGACCTACCAATAGAGATGTGGATCCACTGTCTGGTAAGTGGAGTCTGAAGCGCGTGTGAGGAAATGAAGAGAGTGCAACTGGAGCTGAACCTCCAGATTGCTGAGCTATGATTGAAGGCACAACCTTCCACTCCTCAAGAAGTTAGAGAGTAGCACGTTAGCGTGATTCAAACAGGACTGAAAGAAATTATACGGGCAGTGTAGGACTGTACCGGGATGTTGGACCAAGCCTTTAACGTCCTCACATCTTTACAGGAGGACCCCAAAATACAGCACTTGGAAACATAGGGACAGAAATTGCTGGAGTAGTATGATAATGTAAGGGGAACTGTGTAGACAGTAGTCCTCACCCAACGGCTAGCCAAGGTGCAGCAAGCAAGGGCATTAAAAGAGGAGGTGGATGCCACCAGACAGAAAGAGGCACTTCTCAAGGCGTGCGTCTAGCCATGGATTGATGAGGCCTTCGCCATTATGGCCGATATTGAGGGCAAGCTCACACATATGCAGGGACTCTATGCGCTAAGGTAGGTAGTGGATCCTCACAATGAAGCATCAGAAGAGCACATGTAGTAGGTCCAACAAACCGCAGAATAGTGCGCTGCAGACCTCCGAGGAGTACGGGACCAGTTGGAGGGGCTTCATGCCAAGGTCTCCACACCAGCAGAGTGACTTGGGACGAGTCGCGATGATTGTGTTGGGGGCCTGTTGGGCATGGAATCCCCCCACAATAGGTTTTGGGGCTCAAAGCCCAAGTTTTGGTCAAAGGTTTTGTAAGACACCACGAATTGTGGGTGCAAAGGGCAAAGTATAGGTTAAGTCATAAGGTTGTCCACCATAAAGTATTGTAATGTAATGTAAAGTCATGTCTGCCTGCCCATGGTTTGAGGACCATGGGATTGTATAAATATGAGTGAGGCTCCAAGTTGTATAGCTAGAAAAGGAATAAGAGGGAAGAATACAAATGGTTCAAGCATAGAGTAGGAGTTTAAGTGTATTGGGTTGTAGTAGTAGGAAGAGGCTCTGCAGCTGAGTGCATAGAGGCCTAGTAGAGTTCACAGCTGAGTGCACAGACCCCTACAGCTAAGTGCGTAGGGCAGTGTCGAGTTTGTAATCTGGATCAAAGAATAATAAAGAGAAGTTAATTCCTATTTCTGTGTATCTTTTTTGCATCACTTTCTTTACGTTTATACTATTTTATTTATCGCGCACATTGGTATGATTGTTGAATATGCTATAATAATCATTAGTATTACATAAACAAGTTAAGTAATTGGATAATAACTGATTAAATAGCAAGGGACTTGGGTATTACATGGGTTGTGCCCCAAGTAGGGCTACATGGAAGGACACTCACAGGTTGCGCAGGGATAGCAAGTGCGCGTAGTGACATGCGTGAAGGATCAAACCGCGGACCTCCAGAAGCTCATCAGAAATCCTCAGGGTGCAGAAACCTGGTCCTAGCACCCTCCCATACTATTTTGGGTGAGACCGCAGTCTGCGCTCCATGGACTATTGCCGAAAAGGCCAATAGTACCGGGATTTTATTTGCTAAATCACCTTTGAACCTGAGTCAGGTCCATACAAGCAAACAAGGTATATCATGCCAAGTCTATGCATAGCATCGTTCACAGGGATGGCAGACCACAAATCCTTAGAAGAGCAGCTTGCACAACTGACAGACCTTAAGGAGGATAGATTTTTTACTGGATTCCATTAGCAGGTTCAGATGGAACGCAAAAAATCTTGGCATGATTGGCACATCAAACTATGCACCTTCAAGGTAAATGATTTAGTTTTTTTATATGATAGTAAGTTTGATAAGTTCCCAGGAAAATTGTAGATGCACTAGCTGGGACCATACATTATCAAACAAATTATCGATGGTGGAGTAGTTCATCTTCTGAAATTGAATGGAGATCCATTTCCAGGAAAGGTAAACAGAATCCGATTGAAGCCATACACTAGGATTCGACCCAATGACTACATGATGGTAGCGTAGTCTTAGCACTCTAGGCAACTGCAATGAGGTGTGGGACTATAAACTACACTTCTCTATTTATAGAGTTGCACAACAAGGGATCTACGTGAAACAGGAGGGTGTTACAGTACCAGAAGAAGTGCGAAGGGAGATGCACTATAGAAGGAGGGAACATGCAGTGCAGCCAGAAAGTGACTGCTAGAAGATGGTTAAGAGGAGCGGGCAGTCGGCATTTAAGGCTAAATTTAAGAGTGAAATCTTTGGAAATATGCCACCAATCTAGCATTTATGGATGGATTTTATGATGAGCAATCGAATTTGAATTCAAATCTGACTATAAAATACATGTGGTTGTCCAGCGAGAAACACTTATCATTCTGAGAATTTCTATGTTGTGGTAACTGTTGTGCATGAACCATGAGTTCTTTGATGATTTTCTCACAAGCCCCATGTTCACTCAGTATCACAAGTCAGACAAAAAGCTTATTCACGATATCATGTTAGGACCAGGTCCCATAGAAACTGCAAGCACTAGAGGAGTGATCACCTTTGAGGGAGCTACTCTAGAAGTGATGAGTATGGAGGTTCCAGCAGCAGTGCCTACGACGCCGATGTCACCTAGGCTGAAGCCTACGTCAATGAGAGAGGTCTCCAAGCTGAAGAGGGATAAGAAAAATAAGTCTATGTCAGTGAGCGAGTGACAGTGAAATCATGTAGGTACACAAGCGTAGTGAAAAGAAAAGCCAAGTGTGAAGGAGAAGGGCAAGGTGGTAGATATGGAGGTAGATTAGGGCACAAAAGATATCAAAATTGAGGGGGTGGACCCTATTTATAAGCTACCAGAGTATATCCCTCTACGTAAGGGAAACATGAAGGTCTCGAAGGACCCAGATACCGGATAATTCTCCCTCAACACACCCCTGTTGCTAAAGAACATCGTGGGTCCCGCACTTGAAGCTCAAAGACTGGGATTCGACAGACCATGAGTGGTTCCCCCACTTTGCTACTGAAACCTTCATGCAAAGGGTTTTCTATAAGGAGTCTGGTGTCACCGCATTGAAGCCAGTGGAATGGATCTGTGGAATCAACAACTCAAGGTTGTTGAACTTGTTATGGGTGGCACACTATCATCAGTTAAATATCAACCTGATTGTCATTAAGCAGTTGTTCTGCTTGGTGCATGATGGGTTCTTATGACTAAATGAGCTGATCCCTATCATAGATATGCTGATCCATCAAATCACAGTATTACCACACTCTGGACTGAATCTAGCCAAGGCGTTTGGTAGAAAGATGAGCAAGCACGACCCCACTGAAAAGATGAAGGGGAAGTTTAAATTTGTCAAAAAGCCACACGAGTATTCAATTACTGGCACTACTAACCTCATGGTCAAGATTTCCATGTAGATTCTGGTTGGCAAAGTTATGTGAAAGTGTCACACAGCTGACGTGCCAACACTAGTGGTTTCATTGGCATCTAAGTGCATAGAGGGCATACAGTTCAACTAGGCGTACTACCTCTGTAGTGAGTTCCTTGTGAGCTACAGAGAGGCATAGAATGATAATAATACTTTCACTATTCATGGTTGTTGCTCTCAATTGTGCTGGTCACGTGGGATTTCCTAGAGGATAGCCAGTTTCCTCCTATGGGAAAGGATTTACCAGAAGCGGCGAATTTTTCATCTCTTTGGGCCACCAAAGATGTTGTGTGGGTCATAGAGAGCAAAGTCTTCTAGGTATTGATGGAGACGAGCATTCACATGGCCATCAACTAGAAGTTAGTGTTGTCCCCAACCGTGTTTGAGAAACTCTGAGGGTACGCGGAGATCAAAGTGGACTTCCACCATGTTTACATCTAAGCGTGAAAGAACCCTGACTAGAAATAGTTTGACTTACCCTACCTACCTACGGATGATGCTATTGTAGAGGTAATCAAGCGCTAGCCAATAGAGTGGCATTCTGCATCCGATGTGGCCACCGAGACTAGAAAGTCTGCGGAGAAAAAGAAAAAGTAGGCAACCAGATAGAACGTTCAGTTGTTGGCTGAGAAGAGGAAGAAAGAGGCCAACAAGAAGGCCTGGGTAGAAGCGGACCACGCCGCAAAGGAACAGGAAAAGCGTAACTCTGAAAGAAGTCAGAAGTATCCTTCACCCCAAATGTAGGAAGAAGAGTAGTCAGACCAGGGTGGTGGAGACCAGAAGGAGAGCACTCCCTTCCTAGTAAAGTGGTATAGGTAATAGGAAAAGGAAGGATCGCATAAAAAGACAAAAGCCACTAAGTCATCGCTTGATCGAATTACCTTGATGGAGGGTGGCTTGGATAATATTGAAGATATGGTGCAAGATACAACAAAAGAAATGTTGTAGCAGTTTGAGAAGCAGCAAATGTAGGCACTGATCACCATACAGACAGGTCTATGCGTGCTACAAATCCAAGCACCAGACTCCAAGCAAGTGCAGGACAGAGCAACGCTGCATCAACCAGTTTCGCACCAAGGACCACTCCAGTAGTGGAGATGGTTCGGTCAATGGATCTATGTGCAGTCGGGCTACCTAATGGAGTTTTGAACATGGAGGTGGATGCTGGCAAGGCTATTGTCAGCACTTTGAAGAATGTGGGCCTCTGTTATGAAACCAGCTCACAAAAATATAGAAAAGATAGATCAATGCCTTAGAAATAACCCTCTTCAAGGGGGAAACCTCCTTGAAATTACACAAATGAACAATTCTTAGATGATTCAAATGACAAAACCTCCTTTATATATAGGTGTCCAAGGGGTCACAATATAACCAAATCCGACCTAAAAATAATAATATAAGGGCACAATAATAACAATATGAGGACAATAGGGCCACAACAATAACGGTAAGGGATACAATTGATGAGCACTGATATTGCAGCAAGGATGCTGCAACTCCTGGGCTACCAACTTTACTTATCAACCCGGCGTTCATACAAACTTGGAGGTGACAGTGCTATATGCACAAGTATAAGTGAAGGTCCTGCCTGTTGTCACTTGTTCATCTGGCGAGTGACCCCAGGGGTTCCGAGCCAGACTTCTGTAGAGTCAAAAGAAGCTTGATTCTTCAATGGAAGAACAGAAAATCTATTCTAAGAGAGCTACTCTACTACAGTAATGAAGAAAACAACATGTAATGCTAAATCACACCATATCCTAATTAACCATTAAAACAACTATGCCAAGAAGAATTGCTAAGTCAACACTAGCCTAATGCTGCTATCTAAGTTATAGAAGTAAAGAGCATCAAACCAAACTAATGAGTAAGCAAGGAAACTAAACTAAATCTTTTTTCACTTGGTTTTTTTTATGATCAAATAGTGTTATAGTCTGATATGCAGTGCTTAAATGATATGCAGAACAAAGTTCAAGAAGGAGTCAAATGGAAAAGCAATTGTAGATCAAAATCAGTGAAGGGAGGACATAATGAGGAAGCAGTGCATAGGAACCGTTGGATCAATCAGCGAACAATAAAAATGGAAGATGAGCAACAAAGATCTTATTGCAAGAGATTACGTGAATAGATGGATGAAGAGGATTAACAAAAGGTGAGTGGTGAAGATCTTATCACAGGGGATTAAGTGAATAGAGGGAAAAACATGATTAATGGAAGATGAGTTGTGGAGATCTTATCATGCGGATTAAGTGAATAGATGGATGGATCGATCAACGAACAAGATTAACAAAATATGAGTGGTGAAAATCTTATCGCAATAGGTTAAGTCAATAGATGGAAGAACAGTATTAATGGGAGATGAATGTCAGATATCTTATCGCGAAGATGAGGTGAATAGATGGATGGATCACATCAAGTCACATGGCGACTGAAGGGTGAAAAACAAGTGGAATGATGGAGCGGGTTTCGCAGGTGGTAAGCAGTTTCTTGCACACCCTCAAAGATGTAAGTTGTATTTCCAATTTTCACACGATTAGCCTAAGTGAGTGACACGTAGAACGAGAAAACCAATTTTCTCACATGCTCTTCGGTGGATATCGGCCATGCAAGAATTCGTGGGAGAGTCATTGGATCGTGTGGGATTGATCAACGGTGGAGATCAGCCAAGCTAGTTGGTGATCGGGTGACGCAATTGCCATTGGATCGAGGGTGCAGCAGATCGACGATGGAGATTTTGAGTGCATAAAGTAGGTGGAAGAATTCACGATAGTTGTTGGTTCAAGCTAGAAAAATCGATAGTGGAGATCTGGAGTGCATAAAGTCAAGTGTTCAAATGAATCGGACAGTGATTAGTCAAGTCTGTTGTGGACTGGACGGTAAGGAAATCTACAGGTATAATCTGATCAAGATATGTTTTATTAGCTTCTACTGAAGCATTTCATGCTGAAGGAAGTGAGCATATGAGCAAAAAGTGATGGAAAAAGATGACAATGAAATGAACCTCATACTAAATCAAGACAACAAACTTCATGCAAGAACTCCTGGCTAACAGGCTAATTGAATGAAGGCACAAATGGAAGCAAACTAAAACACAACTAATCTATGCTACACTACTATAATGGAAATGAAACTACTTAAGAAAATGAATGATTAAACCATGAATCTATGTGCTAGCATACATGTACAATAAAGAGGAGCCTTAGTTTTGAGGGTTTGGCCCTAACCCAGGAGCTTCAGCCCTTTGAGTTAGCTCAATGCTGGCACAAAACAAAACTCATTCTTATTATCAAAACAATGGATTACATCAAAAACTGTCACAAGTCTTGTAGCTCAAAAATAAAGTAGAGTTTTACAATGAAATTTTTGAATCCTACTGAGGTCCTAGGTCTCTCTACTTATATGTCTGAAGTCTCCAATGAATCCCTAAAAATTATGGAGGCTCAGCTCCGAAACTTGAGATAAACTAGTGCTTTCACTTCCACTTGCTCGGCTGCCTTCTAGTCCTCATGATTTGATTGTTTGTACTCTGAGTTGATGGAGGAATATTCGAATGGAGGGGTAGTAAATGACGAGGATTTCCCTCCTATAATTCCTCTCCCTTGTCCCATTCGAGTTTTGACCAAGGTATTTGCTAAAACTCCTTGATTTTATCAATTAATCCTGCATTAAATGTACATTAGACCACAAATCAAAATATCCAACTCTAACTCATCTCGTAAACAAAATATAATCAAAAGTATGCAATAAGTTGTTAGAATAGTTGTTTTGAATAAGCTAAGAGGTGAATTAAGGCCCATATAATTACCCAATGATGAGTCCCATCATCACCCCCCTACTGAAAGTGTTGCTCATCCTCTGAGCAACTTAGTCAATGTCCCTGTCCTTCATGGCTCTAGTAGTCTCTCTGACATCCCATGTCTCTGTTGTGGTCTCTTATTCTTGCTCATAGAAGCCTGCTTTCCTTTCAACTTCTTCCCACTCCCTCTTTTCCTCTGCTTCTTTTCTCCCTTATAGCATCCCTAGTCGTAGTGGTGGACTGAGTTTTAGGCCTATCCAATTGACCTTCAACCTTTGCATTGATTGCTTATACATAGGTGTCCTGTTGAGTGCCTCTCTCAACCTTTGACAGGAGTGATATTCTCTGATCTTCAAGTTGTGTGGTAGTTTGTTCCATCTCCTGAGGAAGTCATGTATACTATCATCTCCTAGCAGCCTAAACATATCCTCAAAATGTGAAATTGATTGCTCTTGGGCAGCAAGATATCTAGGTTCTAGTGGAGGACCATTGACAATTATATTACGGTTACTGATTAGGGCCATGGGATTTGATTGTTTAGCTATGATGAAAAGGGGTTCATTTTTCTCTCTGGCCAATATTATTTTCATCTTTACAGCCCTTGACTCCTCATGGTTCATCCATGATTCCAAAGCCATTAATTGTAGATCTCCTAGCTCAACATTAGAGTCCCAGACATTCATGTCTATGAGGGCCATGTTGTGCAAGTAAAACTTAGCCACTTTGGCCCTATCCTATAGTGTACTTTGATCACAAAGATCAATAAACTTCTTGTAGTCTTGAAATGGCATGGTTCCCCTTTGTGCTAGTGTTTTAATATGAAATTGTAGCCATTTTTCTCCGAGGTAAAGAGCATAGGATTTAGCTACCATCCTACACTAGAGAGTTTCCAAGGAGAGGTTGGCCATACATGCTAGTTGGTTTTCCCTTTCCTGCATTTTTCCTATCAGCCATGCATTTTCGCTCTCAAGTTTATCTCTCATTATTTCTTCTATGTCCCTTAAGCTAGTTAACTCTTTGTTTTTCATATCTTCGTCCTCTTGTTATTCTTTCTCATCTCCATCAGTTTCTTCCTTTGTTTCCTCCTCTGTTTCAGCATCATCCTCCTTCTCTTCTCCTTCATCATGTTGCTCTATATTAGTTTCTTTTTCATCCATCTCATCCACATCTAGCTCTGTATCGTCTTCTTTTTGTTTTGCCTCCTCCTCACTGACAGAAGGACTAACATCATAGGTGAGGGTTTTGATGTCATCCTCTACTGCTAAGTCTAAAGACTAACCATGTTATAGGGATCCAGAGGTTTTGGAGGGCATCCTCAATGAGGATCCTGATCAACCATGGTGAGCCAATTGTTGGGAATTGCCTTCCTTTACTTTGTTGCTGGAGTCTATGAGCGATTGCATCAAGAAATAGGGTATGTTAAGTCTTTGGTGAATTGGTGTTTCTACCCCAAATCTTAATTCTTCAAGCATCCTAAAATGGTAGCCATAAACAACACTATATCTACCCTCACATGAGATATATTTGATGAGTTGGTAACCTACCTCACTCCATGGGTATGGTAGACTGTCCCTCCTTACTCCATTTTTATCCTCTATGGGTTCTTCACCTTCTAAAAAGAATTTCCTTTTTTCCACCTGACTGTCTGCTTTTTCTTCTTTTCTCCATGGAATTCCTAGGGGAAGTGTGGTGACCCTATTGATGAGCTCTAGGGTGAGATCTATAGTGAGCCCTCTAACTATAATAGTGGCATGGATTCTGCTGTGTGGAGTGAGGGAATGAGAAAATTCTTGAGCCACCTCATCATCATACCCTGTGAATTTTTCGAAAAACCCCATCCATTGGTGTCTTATAAAGATTTCAAGCACTTGGAGGTGTTTTTGTATCCTCACAGGGTTTACGTGTTCTTCCTATTAAACCCTCTTGTGATCTTGCTTGTGATGCTTGAGGAGGAGATGAGAGGTTTGACACAAGAATTTTAAATTCAAGAGAAAATAGAGTTTCCTGTGCATGTAATTCACGTCCCATAGTTGTTAAATCCACTAGCTTTTAGAGCATTTCTAGTTCATTTGCTTGTAAATGGGGATGGATTTTTAGATCCTACCTCTTTAGAATGGTGGAAGTGGACAATTATTGTGATATTCCATCTTGAACCCCTCTCTACATATCTTGTAGACTACCTCTCTGTATCCTATATACTGCTCCTGTAGACTATTCCTATAGGAATTCCTGTGCATGCTACTGTAGAAATTCTTTTATAGAACAATGGATCCTTGCCTCCTATGGGTGGCCAGAGTTATGAGACTGACTTGTGTGAGGGAGTTTCAAGGAGGTGGAATGCATGAATGCATGCAAATGACATTTTGTTTCCCTTTATGGCTTTTCTGAGTGAGGTTCCTCATAATGAGCTCCCACCTCGTAGATCCATAGTTAACCACTTCTTGTCCTACTACTCCTCTCGTCTTTGAATTGACTACAACCACATGTGAGAGGACACCCGATTTTGTATGTGATGACTGAATGAAGTTGGCCAAGTTAACTGGCCACCTTTTCACTTATAAACCAACTACCTCGTAACCTTTACAACTTTTGATCAAATGATGCATATGAGTGAGTGAGTGGGATACTTACCTGTGGTCTCAATGCCATGCTACAGTTGTCGAATATTAGAGGCACTACATTGTTTATTTGATGTATTGTCTGCTGATGGTTTCTTGGCTTTTGCAGGTGTCTATGACTAAATATCTAATGTTGCTGCTACTGTGGAGCTACTGGATCATCTTAGTGAAGACCTGGAGATGATGATTGATATTTTGTGGGATAGTCTACTACAGGATTTCCTACAGGATGTCCTATAGTTGCGTCTCCCTTATAATTTCTTAATCAAGTTGCTCACTAGGGCTAGGAGGATGCTGCAATGAATGACTGTGTGTGGAGCAAGGGAATAACTGGCAGAAAATGACCTCTTTTTGTTTTGAATGGTGAGTGTAGGGATGATGGTAATGGACGAGGCAAGGGGTTAGATCATGTCTAGAATGAATTTTGGTGACCTAACCAACCTACCATTCACCCTCGGATTGCTTCTTAAAGGTTTTCAGGGTATCCTGCAGAAAACACAATCTTCGCCTAAATTGAAGAAATGAACTGAAAAAATAATGGAATTGATAGAGGGATGCATGGTAAGGAGTGGAGGAGATGGATATGTGAGTCAGGGTTCCCTTTGGATCTTCTCTTTACTCCTTGATTGTCTTCCTCGCCCAACTGCAAATAACAATCATGTCCTTTTCTCTTTTTTCTCTTTTTTTTTTGGAAAAACTCCTAGGTTGCCTCATAGAGGTTTTCACCCTAGAGGTTTGCCCTGGGCACCTCAAGGAAGGTTTTCACCCAGGGATCTTCTTCTTATTTTTCAAATTTTTTTCATCATTGGGTCGCCTCACGAGGTTTTCAACCCAAAGATGGTACTCAGGTGCCTCATGGAGGTTTTCACCTGAATCCTTATTCTTTTTTTCTTTTTTCCTCTTTTCAGTGATTTGATGAGGGAGGAGCTGGAACTTGCTCCACCATCATCACTGTCTTATTGATATTGTCAATGAAATCTTGTTTTGATAAAGGCCTTTTGTACATTTTCAATTGGTGTCCATTAACAAACAATGGAATGGCTTCTTCATCTATAGTTATGATTTGCACTGAACCATTATCATGGCATATTTCCACCACATAAGGTCTGAGCCATCTTGTCCTTAGCTTTCCCTTGAAGTCTCTATACCTAGAATCATATAACAATGCCCAATCACCCTCTTGAAATTGCTTCTCCTTAATATGTTTATGACACCAGATCTTCCTTTGAAGCTAAACTATCTCTACATGTAGGAGGGCTTGCATTCTGAATTCATCCAAGTCATTCAATTGGAACAATCTTTCTTTCTCTGCATGACTGAGATCCAAATCTTGTTGGGCTACCATCCTCAATGTGTTATATTCAAACTCAATGGACAAAAAATGCTTTTACCCATATACTATCTCATACGGTGTAAATCCATTAGTGGTCTTCCATGTTGTATTGTAGGCCCAATTGGCCACAACTAGTCTCTCTACCCAAACCTTCCTGTTGTTGCTTACTACCTTGGTTAAGATGCTCTCCAGTGCCCTTGGTCACCTCCACTTGCCCATTATCTTATGGATGATAAGGAGTGGATGTCCTATGCTTGATTTTGTGATGGCTGAGTAGTTCTTCAATCGTGTTGGAGGTAAACTGGTTGCCTTGGTGTGTGACTAGATCTCTTGGGTACCCAAATTTGTAGAATACATTCTCCCATAGGAACTCAACCACCTACTCTTCTATTTCTGCCTTAATTGCCTTGGTTTTAGTGCACTTAGTCAAATAATCAGTGCACACAATAATGTATTGTTTTTGCTTCGAAAGAGTGTTGATAGGCCCAATGAAATCCATCCCCCACTTGTCAAATGGCTTGGAAGTCACTTGAGGTTGTAGGGGCATTTCATCTCTCGGAGTAGGCTTTCCCATCCTTTGGCACTAATGCCAAAAACTTCCTCTTCCCTTACACACCTTCTCAAGGTTTGATCTAGGCCATGTTTGAAAAGATTTCCCCAATCCAGGTGAAGGGGGCACTTTTCCTGACTATCTTACTCTTTTCTTTGGAGGGAAAGTTTGGTGGGAAGTGTGATGATACCAAATAGTTTGTTATATCAGCAAACCATGAGGAGAGAACTGAAATAGCAAATAAATTCTCATCTAGTAACTAGTCATCCACCATTCGTTCTTCAGCTATAGGCTAATTCATCCTAGATAGAAGGTCTGCAACAACATTTTCCTTACGAGGGTTATCAACAATAGTTAGATCAAACTACTATAATAAAAGCAACCATCTTATAATTATAGCATTCACATCTTGTTTGTTCATTAAATATTTGATTGTAGCATGGTTAGTATGCACAAATGTTTGGTAGCCTATAATGTAATGCCTAAATTTGTTTAATGAATGCACAACAATTAGGAGTTCCTTTTCGGTCACATTATAATTTAGCTGAGCCTTTGATAGGTTCTTACTGATAAAATAGATGGCATAGGGGAGTTTCTCCTCTACCTGACCTAAGGCTACTCCTATGGCTTTGTGTGAGGCATCAGCATGAATATGAAAAGGGAGGGCCTAGTTTGGGCCTTGAAGAATTTGTGGAGTCGTTCACTTACCGTTTAAAATGTCTAATGCCTCTTGACATCTTTTTGACCATATAAACTCTGAACCTTTGGCCAACAACCCAAATAAAGGAGAGGCCAGCTTGCTGAAGTCCTTTATGAACCTTCAGTAGTATCCAACTAACCCCAAGAAACTCTTGACATCCCTCTTCTTTTGTGGAGGTGGGACCCTTTGGATGATTTCTATTTTGTTCCGGTCTGCCTATAGTCCTTACTGAGATATTGAATGACCTAGTAGAGCCCCTTCAGTCATTAAGAATTCACATTTTTCCGGACTTTGAGACAGGTTCATTTAAATGCATTTGTGCAATACTTTGCCTAGGTTAGTCAAGGCTTCTTGAAAATCACAACCATAAGGTGTAAAATCATCCATATAAATTTCCACTGTATCATGTACTAATTTAGCAAAAATACTCAAGACTGCACTATGGAAAGTGGCAGGAGAATTGCATAGGCCAAAAGGAAGGACCCTATAGGAAAAATTACCCCAAGGACAGGTGATTGTGGTCTTATCTTCGTGTTCTGGGAAGATTTGGATTTGGTTGTACCCATTGAATCCATCTAGGAAGGAAAAGAACTTCTTCCCTGCCAGTCCATCTAACACTTGGTCAATGAAGGGTAGGGGAAAATGATCCTTCTTTGCGGCTTTGTTCGACTCCCTGTAATCGACACAAATCATCCAGTTACCATTTTCTTGGGAACTAACACTAAAGAAGCGACCCACTCACTGTCAGAGATAGGGTAAATGAATCCTGCATCTAGCAATTTTTGCAGTTCTTCTTTGATTATATCTTTAAGAGCTGGATTGATCCTCCTTTGTGGTTACTAGACTGGCTTGCAACCTTCTTTGATGTATATGTGATGAGTACACACTGAGGGGTGTACTTCCTTCATTTCCTTGTAACTCCAAGTTAAGGATTTTAGGTTTTCTCTCAACATGTTACATAGCTTTTCCTCTTCAGGAACATAAAGAGATCGATTAATTTTCAAATTTTTCTCTGGGCTGAATTATATGGTCTTGACATGGAGTGGGTCAGAATTTGCGAAGCATAAGTCACTTGGATGATTGTTCTAGGTTTCCCTTACTTATTCTTTTAGTGGTAATGAACTAGGAGTTGGACCTTGGAGTAGGTGTTCAATTAATTCATCCTCATCTTGTTGTCCTCCTCCTATGGTTGCTTCCAAAGAATAGAGTTCGGTTGAATAAGCCTCATCTTCTTCCTCCTCCTCCAACCATAAAGATAAATCATGCTCTAGAGAAGGTTAAGCAAGAGGGTATAGGACTAAATTCTTGGACATATGCCCATTCTTGATGGTTGTATTCCCAGCTCTGCAGCTAATGTAAGCTTTAGCTATGGCCAACCATGGCCTCCCAAGGATGAGAGGGTAACCAGTAAGCTTAGACTTAGGCTAGAGAACTAGGAAATCTTCAATGTATTCCCAGGAGTCAATGGAGACCATCACTGTTACATGGAAAAGTGTCTATGCAGAACTACTAATCCCACTAAGGTGTGGTAGCTACCTTAGAAACAAAAAAAGTAAAACTACTTTCGTTTTCCTTTATGAAAGATAGATGAGAGAAGAATAAAGGAGACCAACCTCTGTCTTGCGCTTGGTTCCTAATTCGATTCCTCTCTCTTTTGATATTCCTTTTCTACTTGCTTCCTTGTACACCTAGCTTCACAGAGTACCTGTAGAATCAAAGTAGCATAACACTATACAATAACATGGATCTACTATCATAAACAATCTAGGATCAGATGTAAATTGACCATACAAATGCATAAAACATAAATGACACAAGAGTATGGAGGAAAACTTGAATAGCTTTATTGATAATCAAGAAAGAGCCAAGGGAGTTACAACCAGTTGTTCTGACCTAGCATCATCCTCTCAGCAGGTAAGCCCTTCTTCACCTCATGCAAAGCTTAGATCACCCAACACTATGATGTTGCCTCAAGAAACCAACAGTAATTCCTTACAAGATGAAAAATTCTAGCCTCTGGATCTCTTGGATGAAGGATCCATATATAGATATCTGTAAGGGAGATGAGTCAGCTTATGATTTGATTAGTGTCTTCCCTCTGATAGTTCTTGCTTCCACTTGGAGATTGATGATCTCTTACTCATCCTTGGTCGAATTCAGAGAGGCAAGTGTCACAGGAGAAGTTTCTGGAAGATTCCATGCCTCTCCACCTCACGGATTTACACTGCCATTTGTCACTTCTCGCCCATCGCACCCCATAAAAGGGCTTTTTGAAATGCAACGCACCCACAAAGTGTACTTAGGTGAGATGCAATGCACTTTGCCTATGGAGCAGGTGAAATGATCCTGTTTTGACCAGTTCTGAGCAATTTTTCTTGGAGAACTTCTGAGAGAAGCTGTAATCAATTGACCTTGTTCCTTTAGGGGTTATAACAACACTTTCAGGGACTTAGGAGCCATTGGTTTATGGACATTTCATGCTTGGGGTTGCAGTGCCCAAAAATGTCTATAACAATTGCCCCCTAAAGCATGAGGTCGTTAATTTTTTTTTTTTTTTTTTGATGTTAGGTGAAATGCTTTATCATGAGGGTCCGAAGTTCTTTCAAGCTGGGAGGAGACCTGTAATAAGATACAATACAATACATTATCTTCATAATATTTTCATGATCTAGCTGAGGCAGACATTCCCATGCTCAGCTTTATAAATTCATTTTCATGTACATAGGACAGGGAATCGTCTGAGTGTAGACTGATGATTCTAGTAGAGCCATCATCCCTTTGATTGGATGATTATCTGTGCAACAATAATGTACATTTGATGTCTTTATTTCCCTGAATATATATCGCAGCCCGGATGGATGAAACTAGATCCGGGGTCTTCAATCTTGTTCGATCTTCACTCAAAGTACAAGTCGATCCATGTGAGAGATGTTCTGGAGTCGAACATGGAAAGACATCGCCTGATTACCAGCCAATGATGTAAGCTGTTAACAGGTGCGAGAGGAATCACCGATAATGATAATGACCCTCAAGGTACTGCAGTACAATTCACGTGGTGTGAATAAAGGACTTGTTGTCGAACACCATGCAAAATCTTTCGGTCGAAGGCCATTGATGTAATCCTATCACCGGAATTGAGAAACTTGCCATTGAGGCATGCAAGCTTCAAAGTACTGAAAGGGGTGTTCCTAGATCGACTTCTTGGATAATGAGCTGATGTCGACAAGAAGCGATCTGTCATAGGAGGGCCTTAATGAATCCCACATCAATGAAATGGAATGGAGCAAATGATTTTAATGGAGGTGAAAATGATCTGGTGATATAAGGTTCAGGGTGGCGGTCATGAAAGAGTGGAGCGTAAATGTATTGCGGCGGGTGAGACACAGGTGAATTCTCTGAGTGACTTCTCTTGAACATATCGGCGACACTGACGTGATGGATTGGTAGCATTAACCCCAAATATGGATGGTGTGATGGGACCATGGTGATGTGACCGGTGAATGAAACAACCCAACCCGACTTGGATGCGAAGTGAAAGTGTCATGTTCAAGAGCGACTTGCTACCAACAAAGTTTCTTCAAGTTTTCTTCTCAATTTTCCCCAGTCATTGCTGACCAGTACCTCTTTATTTTTGTCAAGCTTGAGGAGGATAACATATGATTGTTCTATAATTTGCCCTTCGGGCAAAACCCATCGCTATGTTTTAACGAGCCTAGCGATAGTGAAACTCGTTCTTGTCTGCTATGGACAAGTTTGTCGCTATTAGGTTTTAACGAGTTTAACGACAAAGATAACTCGGTCCTTTTCAATTTTAGAGAGTCTAAAAAGGGACGTAAAGGAAACTCCAAAATCCTTTTTTGTCATCTAATCCCTTAAGTCCAAAAAAGTATAAAACAATACAGAAGGGATGAATTTTCAATACTTTTAACGAGCCGAACAAAACAAGCGCTCAATATTTTGTGTAATAATCCCTCAGGTCCAAAAGGATTAAAATCTAAAGGAGGGATAGCACTTTCGGTCCCTTTAACGAGCTGGAGAGGCCAATGGCTCAGCAATCTTTTCATATTTTACAAGTCAGTTGAAAGGAGATTAAAGGAGACTCATCTTTGAGGAACGAGTGATAAAATTGGGTAGCAGCTGATTCCAGGTAAGGTTTGGAATTTTCCAATCACGGCAGTGTTACAAGGATGGCTAGCGGGATCAATCTTCGCAGCTGTTCCTCAAAAGGGGTAAACAATCAAATGGAGGTGAATGATCGGCCAATACAGAGTGGAGGTGATGATGGGAACACGACCAAGGCTTTAAAGGCTGAAGTACTACATTCACGATGATTATTTACCGGGAATTGGTTCATTTTTTATTGAGCTTAAACGCTGGGGGAAACATTTGCTCATCGCTTATGTTTATTTTTTTAACGAGCATGAAGTCTGCGTTAAAACTACTCGATTAATCCAGTCGTATAATAAGAATGTCTCATATATGAAAACGGCAATTTTTAGAGTTTCGCCCCACATCCTCTCTTTATGCAAGTTAGGAAATGACCAATCCTACGAGTTTAAAGGGTTAGAGGACCTACAAATTTAAAAAATAAATGGTCACTCTTCGCTTGCACGCCAAAAGGTTTGCATGCCCCCAGGTATAAAATAAAGCTTCAAGGTCACCTTTTATTCTACCGACAAAACATTCTTTTATCAGGAAAGGTCTACCTCTTTCAGGTTACCAAAGATTGTTTTATCTGGACTGCAAACAAAACACTTCTTCGGCGATGCCTACCGAAATAGACAAAGGCGAGTGGTGTATACGCCTCCACTCACATAACTTTGACAATGGAATCTTATTCCAGTCTAACCCCCTTTTCCAATCTCGGACGGGAGTACAGACTAGTCAAAGTTTTCCTACCGAAGAAGACTAGGGCGCATGCCCCCTGGGTTTCAGTCATGTCCTCCGAATCACTCGCGCTCATCAGGTGGACAGACTGGGGATTGATGAGACGTTCCTTGTGTGAAAAGACCATTCAGGGATGGTATATGACTATTTTCTATGTGTGATCCGGGAAAATAAAGTTGGTCTACGAGCTTGACCACTCTTCCTTCGTGCGGAAAACACATTACTCTAAAGAGTGATGAGACAATGGCTCCCATGCAATAAATATAGTCTCGTCCAAGGAGTAGATTATAATCCATGGGTCCTCGTAGTTCCATTACGTTCATATGAATGGTTTTCCCTCTCAATGTTATGGGCACATTGGGAAGGATCCCTAACGGTCGACTGGTTCCTTTGTCAAAGCCTGTTAGATTTCTCATCTTAGGCAAAAGCGATGGTGAACCAAGTGCTTTCCAAGCAGTCGAGGAAAGGATACTCATAGAAGCCCCTTCATCTATGATGGTACCGTCCATAACCATTCTATATATTTGAGCAATGATTCGGAATGGTACACTATCCGGTAAACGGGGTTTGCCTAGTTGATTCCAATCAAAGGAAACAACTAGGTTGCTTGGAGGTGGGACCGAATAGACGGTCGGGTACGACTCTGACGAACTTCCTTCCTGCGGTAAAGGGATGGGTAAATTGCCCCCATGTTTAGCGGAGTCTGTGCTTACAAAAAGAATTTGGACGGTGTCATCCCTGTTCTCTTCAGTGACTGTATCATCTGAAGACGGAACCTCTGAAGGCAAGACCGGGTCAACTGTCGTCTCGACCTTTTGACTTTCGTCTGGTATGGGTTTTGATGGTTTGTCTTCAATGATAAATTCTTCGTCCGACCACCTGGGCGGGTCAGCCAGATCTTCAACTAGTGATGGACTCGGCAAGAGTTTTTTATATCCAGGAGGAAGTCGTAACGGTGAAACCGGACAATCGTCCAAAACTCTTTTAGCCTCATCTAAGAAGGGACAACGGTGGATGGCATGATCGCCTTTGCACAGTTTACAAGGAAATCTATATTTTCCTTTTTGCCCTGGGGCTTCACTTTCACTAGTCAACGGTGTGTTTTCAACATGATCATCAGAGGTTGACGACACCGGGTTGTGCAAACAAGGAGGCCAGTCCCTTAAGATCCGAGGGATGCAAGGACAATCTCTATGATAGTGGTCTCCTTTGCAAATGACACATGGTGATTTAGGCCTGGTTGGTGTAGTGTGTGGATTTTCGCTAGACGACGCTTGGTTGCCCCCTTTCACTTTTGGCTCCTTCTTCTTCTTCTCTTTCTTCTTCTTTTCCTTCTTCTTCTCAGGTACTTGATTTTTGGCTTTACCAGCCCCATCAAGCAAAGAGGAAGGAGGAGAGGAGGAATTGGAGGAAGTAGAAGGTTGGGGGGTAACTCTGGAATCATCTAGTTGCTGACTCGATTGTTCAGGAATTACGGTGTTCTGAACGACAGAGGTTGAGAAGAGCCATACGGGCAAGCCTATTGTCAAACCTGGAAGCGACAATGTGGCCATATGGGGTGCACCAACATCTCCCCAAGAGGAGAAGGACTAGGATTTCCTCCAAGGGGAATTCCTTGGTTGGTGGACTCCATTCTCTCAACCTAAGACCAACGTAGGAAAGGTGATGATTATTCCGTTTAAAATAAATTTTAGACACTTTGACACAACTTTTTTTTTCAATTTTAAAGAGTCGAGAAAAAACAAAAGATGACTCTAGTCGCCTTCGATTTTTAATGAGCCTGAAGTGACAAGTGCTCAGATGGACCTTTTCCGTTAAGGAGTCTGAAAAGGAACGAAATGGACTGCTCTGGAAATCTAGGCAGAGGGATTACCAAACCAATCGCGAAACTGTAGAATACTTTTTACGGTACGGAAGTCAATCTTCCGGAATGCTCTGTTCAGTGCATTGCGATCGATAGGGCGGCAAACACGGCTTCCTATGGATAAAGGATTAAGCATATTGTGGTCTCCCAAAATATACTTGACGGTACGTGGGAGCACAAGTCCGTACTGGCACTTACGGTCTCAAAGTGGAGGAATCACCCAACCAACAGTGAGAACAATGTTACCAGGCTTTATGACGTCGGAATACGTCTCTAGCCTAGACTTCTAGATGTTGTGCGTTAGGTTCCAAAGCGTTGTTAGATTCATTAAATTTATTTTATAGTTGATCTTGCTTAAGAAATTTGCCCTACAATTCCTAAAATGCAATCTAAGATGATAAACAGTCTTTTATCTTCTTTGTGCAATGAAAATCCTAGCTACTAAGGAAAGAAAGACATAATTCTTTCAATAAAGAGCAAAGAGCACACACTGTATGCACTGTCCTAAATCAAACCAATCAAATAGTCTAAATGCAAATGCACATGCATGTATTTGTTTTTCAGCCTTCTTAATATGTGAATGATAAAAAGAAAGCTAATGCGCAAATCTGAATTACTTTTCAAGCGACAATTACTAACAATTTTCTTTTCAAAATAAAAAATGAAGACAATGACAACACTTTGCGATTTGGAAATGAAGACTTGCTTTCGACACTAGAAAAACCACAAATTCAGATCAAATACAATAGTAACAGGGTAATCGACTATCAAGACCAATCAGACTCTCTTCTATGATTGAAAATGACACTTGCGACACTTTCAAATCAAGAAATGACAATACAATTACGTTACTTTTTTGCAAAGGAGAACTGAAAATGACTCAACAAATACACAAAAACATTTACAGTTATTTGCACAATGGAGGTGGAATATCAGCAAGGAAAGGGGTTTCAAACAGAGGTGTACTGATCATAGGCAGCAAAACTCATGAATAGAAATGAAAAGAATGAACACGGAAACCAAAATTCAAAAACAATGCCTAGTCTGATCAACACACCTGTAACACAGTGAATTTGAAATGCAGCGCACCTACTACACTCGGGAAGTGCACTGAATTTCAGATTCACAGAACAGAGAGTGCGCTGGGCCAGAGACGAGACTTTTCTTGGGTTTCGGGTCACAGTTTGCAATTCAGTTCAGGGATTTTGGCCGAGAAAGTGGTAATCAGTAAATCAACAACAAGGGTAGATCGAAGGAGGTTACTAGAGCCACCACAAGGTGTTGGAAATAATACTGAGAGGGGGGGGTGAATCAGTATTATCACATCAATAAAAAATTTTCATTTCCATATTCAGATTCATATATGCTACTTCCACAACTTCTTATGATTCAGTTAGTTGATCCTTAATGAGTGCATTAGAACATTATCAACCATATTAATAGGAAACAGGTGCAGTAAAATAGAATAGATCATCACACATAATCCACACACATGAACACCATGATATAAGGTGGAAACCCAATGTGGGAGAAAACCACCTGCTGCAAGCCATCTCAATCTTCTTCTTAATAAGAAAATCCTTTTACAATATTTATGTATTGGTGCAGTCTTATACCAGTACGCAGGCTTCTACCTGCAGAGAGCTACAACCCTCTCTCGTTCTCGAGTCTCTCCTGGAAGGGAGCTACAACCCCCTTTGCTCTTGTACTAGCTAAGATACTAGTACGTAGGCGCTGGCCTACAATCTTCTCTCCTCCAGGTATCACGTTTCATACATTTTCAGACTGCATACTCCTGAAGCACAACACATAATCTGAAAGGCCACGTTTCATCCAATTTTCATACTGGACCCGTTAATATCGTTGAAGCTCATAATCAATCAATACTAGCATCATCAATCTCTAAATTACCCAATACTGAATCAATGCTTTCACCAAAGCCAACCCGCATATAGATCTACAAATATTTCCTTATAACTTTGCAGCTGTTCCATACATCAGACATACCCAGATCATACCATTCATAAAACATATGTCAATAATTCAGATCTAGTCTATCAAACCAGATAATGATAAACATTCCAATCCTTAAGATCCCGATCCATCAAGTATCAAATAGATATGCAATCAACCAACTTCCTTGTGCATAAGCTGAATTAATACTTTCTCAGCACACAGCAACCAGATATCAAATCAGAACCTTGAACACCACAGTAATAGATAAAAATAGTTAAAACATATTTCAAGTAAAGTCTAGAACTTCACCAATAGAACCCTGCGTATAGATCTATAAATTCATTCTTTCAAACATTCAGATATTAGTTAACCCAGCTTATCAGATTTATAGATCAAGCATGCACCACATATCACAGATCAAAATCATATAGAGATACAACTATTCCAGCCTTAAGATTTTGACCCATCAATAGAACTTATCCTTCTCCTTGTGCTCAAGTTCCTTCTTTATTCAGATCTAGATCTGCACCATAACCTAATCACTGTATTCCAGATCTAGCACTTTATCAGATATTCAATTAATCAAAAGATGCCCTGCCAAATGATCTCCTTCCTCTTTTATAGCCTTAGTCCTTTCTCAATACCACGGTCCAAAACCATAGGATCAAAAAACTGTTGGACTAATACCATGAACCAACCATGAAAGTGTGTGAGATCAACACTTTTGGATTCAATACCACGGGCCAAAACCATAGGATCAAAAACTGTCGGACTAATACCATGAACCAACCATGAAAATGCGTGAGATCAACACTTTTGGATGCAATACCACAGACCAAAACCATAGGATCAAAAATTGTCGGACTAATACCATGAACCAACCATGAAAGTGCGTGAAATTTTCTCTTCAAGAAGGGAACTTTTCTCTGCATGAAAGTGCGTAAACTTTTCTCTACATGAAATAAACTTTTCTCTGCATAAAAGTGCGTGAACATTTATCTACATGAAATAAACTCTTCTCTACATAAAAGTGCGTGAACTTTTCTCTACATGAAATAAACTTTTCTCTCCATAAAAGTGCGTGAACTTTTCTCTACATGGAATAAACTTTTCTCTGGATAAAAGTGCGTAAACTTTTCTCTACATGGAATAAACTTTTCTCTGCATAAAAGTGCGTGAACTTTTCTCTACATGGAATAAACTTTTCTCTGCATAAAAGTGCGTGAACTTTTCTCTACATGGAATAAACTTTTCTCTGCATAAAAGTGCATGAACTTTTCTCTACATGAAGGAAACTTTGTTGCACTATAATTTATCAAATAAATTTGCTGCACTATAATTTATCATTTGTGTGATTTGCCATCAAGGACAACACTTGTCTCATAATGCCAACAATCTCCCCCTTTGGACTTGTCATACTGAGAATTGTCATCTGATATCTCTTCCATAGATTCATCTAGATATAAATAAGAGAGATGTTCTTTTATGAGTGGGTTGCCATCAAGTACAACACATGCATCATAATGCCAACATAAGGGCAATTAGAGACTTTGTAAATCAGTTGTTTAATTCATAAACAAAACCTGGAGATTGACTGAAGTGGCATTTGTTCGAAAGCTACCTGGATCGACTTCAGGCTCCATCTGTAAGCTTATAAAGTAAACAAAAATGTAGATAAACAAACAACCTAGTTGGTCCCCAGCGGAGTCGCCATTTTGTTACAGGGAAAAGTGTCTATGCAAAACTGCTAATCCCACTAAAGTGTGGTAGCTACCTTAGAAACAAACAAAGTAAAACTACTTTCGTTTTCCTTTATGAAAGATAGATGAGAGAAGAATAAAGGAGACCAACCTCTGTCTTTCGCTTGGCTCCTAATTCGATTCTTCTCTCTTCTGATAGTCCTTTCCTACTTTCTTCCTTGTACACCCAGCTTCACAGAGTATCTGTAGAATCAAAGCAACATAACACTATACAAGAACATGGATCTACTATCATAAACAATCTGGGATCAGATGTAAATTGACCATACAAATGCATAAAACATAAATGACACAAGAGTATGGAGGAAAACTTGAATAACTTTATTCATAATCAAGAAAAAGCCAAGGGAGTTACAACCAGTTGTTCTGACCCAACATCATCCTCTCAGCAAGTAAGCCCTTCTTCACCTCATGCAAAGCTTAGATCACCCAACACTATGATGTTGCCTCAAGAAACCAACAACAATTCCTTACAAGATGCAAAATTCCAGCCTCTGGATCTCTGGGATGAGGGATCCATATATAGATATCCGTAAGGGAGATGAGTCATCTTGTGATTTGATTAGTGTCTTCCCTCTGATAGTTCTTGCTTCCACTTGGAGATTGATGATCTCTTACTCATCCTTGGTCGAATTCAGAGAGGCAAGTGTCACAGGAGAAGTTTCTGGAAGATTCCATGCCTCTCCACCTCGCGGATTTACACTGCCATTTGTCACTTCTCGCCCATCGCACCCCATAAAAGGGATTTTTTAAATGCAAAGCACCCACAGAGTGTACTTAGGTGAGTTGCAATGCACTTTTCCTATGGAGCAGGTGAAATGATCCTGTTTTGACCAATTCTGAGTAGTTTTTCATGGAGAACTTTTGAGAGAAGCTGTAATCAGTTGACCTTGTTTCGTTAGGGGTTAGAACAACACTTTCAGGGACTTAGGAGCCCTTGGTTTATGGACATTTTATGCTTGGGGTTGCAGTGCCCAAAAATGTCTATAACAATCACATCCTCCATAATTCCCTGAGGGTGAATGTGGAACGATGTGCAAGTTGCAGAACTGTTGTGGTCTTCCTCAATGACGCTTGGAGGTTGAGCTTGAGCATGGTGTCCTTGGTTATCACATTAATGGTAGACCCAATATCGATCAGAGTGTGTGGGACAATGGTGCCATTGATGTGCACATCCACTACAAGGCTTCAAGGGTCCACATATTTCAGACATATTACCTAACCCATCATTAAGTTAGATAGTTTCCCAATGACACTAATGGTAGGGGCATCACTTTTTATTATTCCTAGATGCTTGAAGAATTTATCCTTAGTCAACTTATTGTAAATGGGAACATCTTTTATTTCCTTAAAAAGGGTGATCTTTACACATAGATTTTTCAATTCTCCAAGAAGTTCAGTTTCTTTTACGGTAGGCCAAAGTGGTTGGACTAATATTGTAGGAAAGGCTGGATCTACTTTAAGGTTGCTTTCCTATCTTTCTTCCTCAACCTACCTATGTGGAGAGGAAGGTTGGTTATCTTGGAGAATTCTCCCAAATCTTAGGTTGATCTCCTGGATGTCTACAACATAAGCTTGATATGATGTCTCTCCACTGTATACTTATTGATCCTGCCTATTGTTTGGGTTCAGATCTGGCTGGGTAGGCATCTAGGGTTGCTTGGGTGCAGTAGAGTGTAGGAGTTGTGGTTGGGTAGGTGGTGGAGGAAATAGAGCTGGAGAATTGTTGCATTGGGGCCTCCACCCCTGGAGTGGGCATTCCACTGAGGTTGTGGTGGAATGTAAGGTTGAAATGACTAGCTGGCTGGTTGGGAATGATACTGAGATGCATAGGACCAAGGGGGGGGTGTAGACTAGGAAGGATGAGCAGGGGGTCCCCAAGAAGGTATAGCTGTGGTTTGGTTGGGGTTGTAATATTCATCGGATGACCCTTGCATACCCTGCTAGTATGGTCTAGGCCTTGGAGGTCTCCTTTGGTTGATGTGCCAAAGCTACTCAGTGACCCCTTCCGCTCCTCGATATACATCTTTGAGTTTGGGTAAAGAAGGGCACTTTCTATGGAGTGGTTTTCTTCATAGACCGAGCAAATCACAATGCAATTCAATTGACATTCATTCCTAGGATGCCTCCTGGCGCATCTAGGACAAAATATGGCAAGGGTGGTGAGCACCAGTATTGCAACAATAATGTTGCAACTCCTCGGCTACTTACTTTACTCTTATCAACCCGGTAGTTTGTAACAAACTTGGAAGTGACGTGCTATATGCACAAGTACTAGTTCTTACTGTAGGTTGTCACTTGGTCTGCCAGTGCAAGACCACTAGGAGCTCAAGCCAACCTCTATGGATTCTAGAAGAAGCTCTATAGGTGATGAAAGGAAAAAAGAGAGATTACTCTATTGATGCTATTCTACTTGCAGAAAGGAAGACTGAAATGTATAGCAAACCAAGGAAATCCTAGTTAACCACTAATCCTACTTTTGCAGAAATCACTATGAAAACCATGAAAAGAATGACATTACCTACTCAAGGAAGTAAACAACATCTACCTAAGCTATTTTTGGAAGTAAATGAGCAAAGCACCTTTTTGGAATTTTATGTATTTTTATGTGAAGGTGTCATGCATGTAATTTATTGTGTGTGAATGTGACAGCGAATGGGTGGTGTTGGAGGGTGTTGTTGGGACTTGAGAGGATGTAGGATGGTGTGGATGGGCCCTAGGAGGTCTCAGGTGGCCTTCTGGAGGATTTTTCCATACTCAGCCTTCAAAAGAAAGCATATAGGAAAATATACAGGAGGACACAGGAAATCTACAGGAGGAAGAACAACATTCTACAGGAGGACATTCTACAGGAGGCCTACAGGAGGAGGCCGAGAGAAATTTTTGTTGTTTTGAGGCTGTGAGAGTGGGTGGAAAAGGTGAATGAAGGTTGGAATGAATTGTTATGGCACATAGGGTCTAGCAAGAATCATTAGGAGAGAGAAATATGATTGGATTTGCTCAAGAGAGAGGAAGAAATTCTATGGGAAATGCAGGAAACTAAGGCAGAATTGAGGGGAGAATTGGGAAACCTATAGGGCATGGATCATATGGAGGATGGGATGGATGATAGGCTGGCCTAATTCTAGAGGATATTTGCTAAATAAACAACTGACATTCAATCAATGCGATTAAGCAAGCAATGAAGTAAGTGCATCTAGAAAAACAGAGTTTTGCATCAAACTAATCTAAACTCTGATCTATGAAAGGAAATGTTGATAATTGATGCAAGAAAGGAAAGCACGGAAGAAGACTATGGTAAATAAAGAAGTGAGCATGATGAAAAAGTTCAGAAACAAAGCAAACTAGACTATTAACCAGCAAAAAAGTCGTAAACACTAGAAGTCCTATGAATGAGGAAAATCTGTGTTTTTGGGGTAGAAAGAGGGTCTTTGCCTCAAATCATGGTCCCAGAGAGAGGAAGAGAGGCCAAGGCACTATTGCTAGCCTTTTGGACCTTTTATTTATCACTTCTTAACCTACTATAGAAAGCATAAATGGAAGAAAACTACTGAATCATCAAAAGCAACCTATTCCTAACGATGAAAGAAATACATCTAACAACAATCTAATCTACAACTGAAATAAACCATACAAATACAAGTAAACAGGAGCCTGGCTTCTTGGATTGGGCCCTAACCCAAGAGCTTCAACTCTTTGAGGTAACTCAGTGCTAACTCGAAAAGGATTCCATCTTTATTCTCAAAACAATAACAAGATTACATGAACTGTCAAGATAATAAGCTCGAAGTTGAGCAGAGTTTACATAAGAAATACTACAGCAAAAATCAATCAAAAATCTAACAAAAATCTGACCCTAGTGAGGCCCTAGGCCTCTCTACTTATACAATTGAAGCTACCAATAGCTTTGTCAAAATTATAGAGGCTTGGCTCCCAAAAATCAAGATAATCATCAGTTATCCTCCACTTGCTCGGCTGCCTGCTAATGCATGACATAGTTGTTTGTACTCTGAGCTGAATGAAGGGGAATTCAAAGTGAGGAGTAATAAATGAGGGGGATTCCCTCCTACAAGTCCTCTCCTTTGTCCACTTCAAGTTATTGATGCCATTTGTTGATAGGATCCTTGACTTTGACCACAAAATTCATCAATAATCTACATTAAACACATATTAGACCACATGGAATCATAACTAACTCAACTTACTCTATAAGCATAAATATAATTAGAAAATCATACAACAAGCTAAGAGAATGGTTGATTTGAAGAGGTTATGAGGTAAAATGAGCCCATATAATTACCCATTTATGAGGCTCATCATCACCCCCTACTGAAACTGTTGCTCATCCTCTGAGCAACTTAGTCCATCCCCTCATCTTTTATGGCCCTAGTGGCCTACCTAGCATCCCATGCTTCTGATGTCGTCTCCTCTTCCTCGTCATAGAATCCTACCTTCATGTCTACCTCTTCCCACATTTTGTTTCCCTTCTTCTTCTTTTCTGCCTTCTAGCATGCCTAACAGTAGTGGGGGACTCAATTTGAGGCCAATCCAATTGACCTTTAGCCTCTGCATGGAGCGCTTGTACATTAGCACTCTCCTTAATTCCTCTTTCATCCTCATTGGGAAATGGTACTCCCTAATCTTCAAACTGTGTGATAAGGTGTTCCATCTCCTCATACATGCATGCACATAGTCATCGCCAAGTAACATTTCCATATCCTCAAAATGTGCATGATCACTGATATATCTAGGGGAAATCTGAGGATTATGTGCAAGCAGGTTATGTGTTCTGATGAGTGCCATGGGGTCTAATGGCTCCGCTTTGATCCTTAAGGGCTCATTCTGTTCCTTTATCATCAACCTTCTTATTTCTGCTGCCCTTAACTCTTCATGGTTCATCCATGAGGACATTGCCATTAGTTGCAGGTCCCCTAGCCTAGCATTGGGGTCCCACACCATCGTGTCTATGAGGGCCATGTTATGCAGATAGAATTCTGCCATCTTTTCCTTATCTTCTGATGTGCTTTTCCAGGTCACACAGATCCATAAACTGCCTTTAATCTTGGAATGGCATTATGCCTCTTTGTGCCAAAGTCTTTATTTGAAATTGCATCCATTGGTCCTTGAGATACAGGCCATAGGATTTTGTTGGTATCCTACATTGCAATGCCTCCATGGACCAGCTGGCCATGCATTCCAGTTGGGTCTCTTTCTCTTGGAGCTATCTTCTTAGCAATTCATTTTCTGTTTCAAGGTGACTTTTTGTGATTTCTTCCCTATGTCTGATATCACTTAACTCTCTACCCATTTCTCTCAGTTTGTTATCCATATGGCTAATATCCTCAACTCCTTTGGATTTGGATATTTGCATCCACCTATGGGTTTCTTTCTCCAATTCAAAGAATAGTGGAATTGCAAATTTTTGTGGAATTATTCTTCCCCCTGAAGAATATTGTAGTAAGAGCCAAGACTAGGCTAGGGATCAAGTTCTTGTGCCTCTATTGCTTCCTCCTTTTCCTGTGGCTATCCTTCTACCCTTTTTTCAAGCTTTTGGGTCTCCTGTAGCTTTAACAGGGTCTCTTGTAGAATAGTATGTGCCTCCTGTAGGACTGTTTTTGAGTCTTGTAGTTCTAATTTTTCTTTCCATGTGGGAGATCTAGGAGTCCCCTTTTCATAAGTGATAGGTGCCTTGGAAGGGTGAATCTTTAATAATAATGGGCACTTTAGAATAAGACTGGGGTTTCTGTGTTTCGATTCTTGTGCTCCTCCTAGCCCTGAAATACATTGAGGGCTGCCTATTCCTTTGTTGTTGCCTCTGTTTCTAGGGTCTTAGGGGAAACTTCTGTCTTTTCTACCCCTTTTTCTCCTCCTTCTGTATCTTTCTTTGTTTATGTTTTTCTGTTTCTTCAACTTTCTCTTCCTCTAGCTTGGTCTCCTCCTTCTCCCCTTCTTGTTCTTCTAAATCACTAGTTGCTTCACCTTCTCCCCCTTAGTGCTCTTCCTCCTCACTACTAGTGGGGCTGATATCATAGGTTAGGGTCTTTATGTCATCTTTAGCTGTCATGTTTCTGAAGATTTCCCATGCTATAGGGAGTGTGAATGTATGGAGGGCTTCTTCCACTAAAATTTTTATTAACCCATGGTGAGCTAGCTGCTCTGGATTTCCTGCTTTTACTTTAGTACTGGAGTCAATGAGGGACTGCAGGAGGAAGTAGGGGATGTTGAGCTTCTGAGGGGCTGGAGTGTCCATGCCATACCTTAATTCATGCATGATTCTAAAGTGGTAACCATAGACAATGTTGTACCTCCCCTCACAGGAAATATACTTGATTATTTGATAGCTAACCTCATCCCAAGGGTATGGTATGCTAGCCCTTCTTATGCCATTTTTATCTTCTACAGGGGTTTCATTGTTTTGGAAGAAGTTTTTCTTGGTAGTCTAGCCAATTGGTTTTTCATCCTTACTCCAAGGCAACCCAAGAGGAAGGGTAGTGACCCTACTGATAAATTCAAGGGTTATCTCCATGGAAATGCCTCTAAAGGTGACAATGGCATGTGCTCTAGTGTGAGGGACCAAAGAGTGGGAAAATTCTTGAGCAATTTCCTCATCAAACCCTTGGAATTTCCCAAAAACGTTCATCCAATGTGCTCTTGTGAATATGTCCACCACTTGGGGATGTGCATGGATCCTAGAGGAGTTGGTGGGATCCTTCCTCATAAAACCTCCTATCATTTTTATGCTTCTTTGGAAAACCAAATGTGGAGATAGAGACAACAATTTTTTTGAAGAAAAATAGAGAAACAGAGAGATTGTGTGTCTTTTTAAGAAATAAGCAGAAATTCTTTTATGTATTTTCTCCACCTAAAGTCTTTATTTCTTCCTCAAAATTAAACCTCTGCTTGCATATTTTGAGGTTCAATGGGGGTATGCATAGAATCTACCTCCTCAGCCAGAGAATTGTGCTAAAACCTGTGTTTTCTCCCTCCAAAACAACTTACTGGCCCTCATGTAGAAGACTACTGGCCCTCCTGTGGGATTCCTATAGGTTCTCCAATAGAACTTGTAAGTGCTCCTGTAGAAAACGTCAAGAGCAGGGATCTAGGAGAGATTAATGGAGAATGATGGTTACGAGGCTGTGGGGGCATGAGAAGGTTGTAGGAGTGGAGTTTTGAGGAGAGAATGAGGGAAAAGGTATTGAGAGTTCTCGGGGAGGAGTACTTATTGCTTTTTATGGATATTTTCCAGTGATGGAGGGTGAGCTGGCCAAGTGTACATTGGCCCTATTCAGACCGTTGGTCCCCACCTACCTTGTCATCATGGCCCTTTCCTCGTAATCATCCCTCATGATTTCATCGGAGTTCACACCGCCTCCACTACCTGTCCTTGACATCTCCCTTGAGTTGACTGTGTGCATGTGTGGGTGACATCATCGGATGAGTGAAGTCAACTAGATGAAGGTGGCCAAGTTAACTGGCTACCTTTCCCTCATTCAACCTCAACCATCTCGTTGATGTTGCATGCCTTCTAATTACACAAATGCAAATAGAGGAGCAGGTTAGTTACTTACCTGAGATCCGAATGCATTTGGTGTGAGGTGATGTGGCTCTCTCCCTCTGCTACATGCCTTTATTTATTTTTGATGCATGCTTGTCTACTTGCTAATGTGTGGCTGTGCTTTGTGCAGGTTCCTCTTTGGCTAGATCTGATCTTCAGGTGTGTGCTTCAACCTTCATATTTGCACCCTCTTGCTGTTGATGTTGGATTTTAATGGGATCAACTACTACAAGAATTCCTATAGGAGCTCCTGTAGCTGCTTCTCCCTTTGAAACTTCAGCTATTTTCTGTTCTTAGAGCTATGAGGATGATGCAAAAATTGCAGATAGAGATGGAGAGATAATAGGTAGGCTCAGGTGAGGTGGATGATGTTGTTTCCTTTCTTATTTTTTGTTTTTTAATTTTTTTTATAAAAAACTATTTTCTGTGTCTTTTTCTTGGGCAGGAAAAAGAATGATGCTTGGGATGTGCTGTAGGTCTGGAAGTGATGGAAAGTTGGTTTGAATATTGTAGGAGGATTTATAGATATTTTATGATGTTTCTCTACCCCTCAAACTGCCTTTTATATTCATTTTTGGCTCTCTGTAATTCCTACAAAAGCCCCCAGTAGAAAACATAGTTTCTGGAAAAGAAGCACAGTGAGGTGAAATGAATGCCAAGAATGATGGAGAAAGGTGTGGGAAGGTAGGATAAGTGTTGGTATAGATTTTAGAGCTCCCTTGGCACCTTCTGCTGCTTCCTATTGTCCTCCTACAAACCTGCAATGTGACTAGAAATTCATTTTTTTTTTTTTAAAACAACCAAGGCGCCTTAGGGAGGTTTTCACCCTAGTTGCCTGCCCTAGGCGCCTCCAAGGGAGGTTTTCACCCAGGAGTGTTATTTTCTTTCTTCTCTTTTTTTTTGACATCATTGGGCCACCTCAGGAGAGGTTTTCAACCCAATGATGGGAATCAAGCAACTCATGGAGGTTTTCACTTGAGTCCTTATTTTTTACTGTTTTTCTTTTTCTTCAGTGAGTGGGTGAAGTGGAGGCTAAGACATGCTCCACTACCATCATTGTTTTATTCAAACCTTCAATGAACTCTTTCTTGGAGAGGGGTTTCCTGTAGACTTTCAACCAGTGTCAATTGACAAGCATGGAGATAGCTTCATCATCAATGGTTCTGATCAGAACTGAACCATTGTCATTGCATTTCTCCACACTGTAGGGTCCCAGCCATCTTTTCCTTAGCTTGCCCTTGAAATCTATGTATCTTGAATCATAGAGTAGTGCTCAATCTCCCTCTTGGAATTTCTTCTCCTTGATGTTTTTTTCATGCCATATCTTTCTCTGAAGCTGAACTACCTCTGTATGGAGAAGGGCCTACATTCTGTGTTCATCCAATCCATTGAGTTGGAGTAATCTTTCTTTCTGTGCATGGCTGAGGTGTAGGTCCATCTGCGCTGCCACCCTCAGGGTATTGAATTCAAATTCTATTGACAATAAAGCCTTCTTCCCATAGACTAGCTCATAGGCTGTGAACCCTGTAGTGGTCTTCCATGTTGTGTTGTATGCCCAAGTGGCATCAACTAATCTGTCCACCTAGTTCTTTCTGCTACTGCTCACTACCTTTCTCAGGATCCCTTCCAATGCTCTATTAGTGACCTCCACTTGCCCATTGTCTTGTGGATGATAAGGGGTGGAAGTACTGTGCTTGATTCTATGATGTGTGAGTAGGTCTTCAATCAAATTGGAAGTGAACTGGCTGCCTTGATCTGTGACCAACTCTCTTGGATACCTGAACTTGTAGAATATGTTCTCCCTCAAAAGTTCAGCTACTTTTTCCTCTATTGCTGCTTTGATTGCTTTTGTCTCTGCCACTTTGTCAGGTAATCAGTGCACACAATGATGTATTGCTTCTTCTTTGAAGGAGGGTTGATAGGACCCACAAAGTCCATGCCACACTTCTCAAATGGCTTAAACGTCACTTGAGGCTGCATGGGCATTTCATCCTTTGGAGTATGTTTCCCCATCCTCTAACATCAATCACACTGGCTAGTATATCTCCTCACATCCTGATGAAGAGTGGGCCAGTAGTAGCCTACTTGTAGTATCTTTAAGGTAGTTATTTTTGCTGCAAATTGACCTCCACAAGGCCCATCATGATAAGTCAGGAGGATTTCAAAGACTTCCTCCTCCCTGACACATCTTCTCAAGATCTGGTTTGGGCCAAGTTTGAAGATATTGCCCCCAATCCAGGTCAAAGGGGCGCTTTTCCTCACTATCTTGCTCTTCTGTTTTGAGGACAGATGTGGTGGAAACTATGTTGAAACCAAGTAGTTTGCTATATTAGCAAACCATGGAGAGAGTAATGAGATAGCAAACAAGTTTTCATTGCTTCTTCACATGCAGGCAAATTTACTCTAGAAAATAGGTCAGAAACAACATTTTCTTTACCAGGCTTATCAATGATGGTTAAATCAAACTACTGTAGTAAAAGCAACCATCTAATAATGTCAGCATTCACATTCGGTTTGTTCATTAAATATCTAATTACAGCATGGTGAGTGTGTACAAATGTTTTATAGCCTGTGATATAATTTCTAAATTCATTTAAGGAATGCACGACAGCTAGGAGTTCCTTCTTGGTCACCGTATAGTTTAACTCTGCCTTTGATAAGTTTTTGCTTATGAAGTATATGGCATAAGGTAACTTTTCATCAATTTGTCCCAAGGCTATTCCTATTGCTTTGTTCAAGGCATCTATGTGAATATGGAAAGGTAGGGCCTAGTTTGGGCCTCTCAAAATTCGGGCAGTCACGATCTTGCTCTTCAAGGTATCTAGGGCTTCTTGACAGTTTTCCAACCATTTAAACTCGACATCTTTACCTAAAAGGCCAAACAAAGGAAAGGCTAGCTTACTGAAATTTTTAATGAATCTCCGGTAATATGCAGCTAAGCCTAGGAAACTTCTGACATATCTCACCTTTTGAGGAGGTGGGACCCTTTGGATGATGGTAATTTTGTTGGGGTGCACCTACAGTCCTTGTTGAGATATTGCATGACCTAGCACAGTCTCTTCAGTCATCAAAAATTCACATTTTTCTAGACTGAGGGATATGTTCATCTCAATAAACTTGTCTAGAAATTTTCCTAGGTTAGATAAAGCTTCCTGAAAGTCAAAGCCATAAGGAGTAAAGTCATCCATGTATATCTCTACTACATCATGAACTAATTCAGAGAATATACTCAATACCACACTTTGGAAAGTGGCTAGAGCATTACAAAAATGAAAAGGAAGGACTTGGTATGCAAAGGGAGCCCAGGGATAAGTGAAAGTGGTCTTATCTTGGTCTTTCGGGCTGATTCGAATCTGATTGTACCTGCTAAACCTGTCTAGGAAAGAGAAAAACTTTTTCCCTGCCAGACTATCTAACACTTGATATATGAAAGGTAAAGGAAAATGGTCCTTTTTAGTGGCTTTGTTCAATTCCTGATAGTTGATATAGATTCTCCACTTACCATTTTTTTTTGGCACTAGCACCAAAAGAGAGACCCATTCATTATTAGAGATGGGATAGATGAATCCTGCATCAAGCAATTTTTGTAGTTCTCCCTTAACAATATCTTTAAGTGTTGGATTCATCCTCCTTTGAGGCTGCCTGACTGGCTTGCAATCCTCCTTGATGTATATATGACGAGTACATACTGAAGGGTGCACTACCTTCATCTACTTAAAACTCTAGGCGAAGGCATCTAGGTGTTTTCTTAGAAAACTACACAGTTCCTTCTCTTGGAAGGTGGATAGGGACGGATTGATTTTCAAGGTTCTTTCTAGGTCGAACTCAATATTCTTAACATGGAGATGACTGGATTCAGCCACACACAGATCAGTTGAGGGGTTTTTTTGGGTTTCTCTCACTATGTCCTCTAATGGTGATACACTGGGGGGTGGATTCTGAATTAGATTTTCAATCATATCATCCTCATCTTGTAGTTTCCCCCCATGGTGATTTCTAATGTACAAAGAGTTTCAGAATAGACTTCCTCCTCATCTTCCTCCTCCAACCAAAGAGGTATATCATGTTCTAATAAAGGTTTGGCAGGAGGATATATGATTAACTGCTTGGACATATGCCCGTTCTTTATGGTCATGTTCCCAGCTCGAAAGCTGATGTAGGCATCGACGATAGCCAACCAGGGTCTTCCTAGAATGATAGGATACCCAGTGAGCTTTTCCTTGGGCTAGAGAACTAAGAAATCAGGAGGGTACTCCCAAGAATCAATGGATACCACCACATCTTCCGCAATCCCCTCAGGGGTCATGGTGGAGCAGTCTGCTAACCGTAGCATGGTTATGGTCTTCCTCAAAGAGCCCTGGAGGTTGAGTTTGAGCATTGTGTCCTTTGTCATCACATTAATGGTAGCTCCCAAATCAATCAAGATATGTGGGATCATGGTGCCATTGATGTGGACATCAACTACTGGGCTTATAGGGTCCAGATATTTTGGACAGATTACTTGCCCCAACATCAGGTCGGATAGCTGCCCTATGACATTAATGCTTGAGGCATCTCTCTTGCGCCTTCCTGGATGCCTAAAGAACTTCTCTTTGATCAACCTATTGTAGATAGGCACATCTTTTATGGCTTGGAGAAGTGGTATCTTCACACATAGATGTTTCAATTCCCCCAGGAGTTCAGTTTCTTCTGGGGTAGGCTGGACTATCATAGATAATCTCTTAGGAAAGGGTGGAATTGCTTTAGGTTCACTTTCATCTTGATCTTCTTCAACCTCCCTAGGTGGAGGCTAGTTGTCTGGGAGAACTTTCCCAGATCGTAAGTTAATTTCCTGAATCTCGACAACATAAGTTGGGCATGATGGTTCCCCACTATACACTTGCTGAGCTTGTCTGTTGTTCGGGTTCGGGTTTGGTTGGGCAAGAATTTGGGGTTGCTTTGGAGAAGCAGGAGGTAATAATTGTGGTTGGGTAGGTTGTGGAGGTAAAAGAGTGGGAAGAGAGATATAGTGTGGCCTCCGCCCCTAATGAGGTGCATTCCACTGAGGTGGTGGGTGAGCATAGGATTGCAATGAATGGTTGGCTGGTTGGGCATGCTATTGAGATGTGAAGGACCAAGGAGGAGGCATGGACAAGGAAGGATGAGTAGGGGAACCCAAAGAAGGTATGGAAGTGAGTTGGTGGGGTTGTAGTATGCCTGGGATGTCGCTTGCATCCCCTGCTAGTATGGTCTAGGTCCATGTGGCCTTCTTTGGTTTATGTAATAGAGCTGTTCGGTGACTCCCTCAACCCCTTGATATACATCTTTAAGTCCGAGTAAGGAAGGGAACTTATCTGTAGAATGATTTTCTTCGCAAACTAAACAAACCTCTATAGAGTTTAATGGGCATTCATTCCTAGGATGCTTCCTGGTGCATCTAGGGAAAAATATGGCCAAAGCCCTCTTTACTTCCTCTTATTTCCTTTTGATATGCAAGGTATCCATTTTCATGGAAAGAGTCTACAACATCTCACTCTTGAAGTCTTCCAGCATGTTTGCATTTTATCCTTTGATGGATGAGTTAGAGGAAGAGGTATTGGCTACGGGTGGACTCCCCCTACCTTTCTTTCTGGTTGCTCTAGAATGGTTTCTAAAAATAGTCTTTATGTCTTCATATGACAGTTGGTAGATGTCTCCCTTAGCTAGTAGATGGAGGGTGTCTAAAAGATCTTCCCAAATTCCCCTGAGCAGGACCATCTTCAGAGACTCAGGGTCAAGTGTACACCTGACCCTTTTGTAACTGAGTTGGAACCTCTCCTCATAGTCTTCCAAGGACTCATCACTTCCTATAGTCATTCAGAAAATTTCTTCTTTAGTATCTTTTGACCTACAATAGTCTCGATATTTGTTGTTAAAGGCTTGCTGCATCTGAGCCCAAGTTGTGATACTATTGCTAGGTAATCCCATGAACCAATGCAATGCTACATCCTTGAGAGTAGAAGGGAACAATTTCAACTTTTTCTCATCTTCTCCATAGTCATAGGTTCAACAGATAACAACAAACTCAAACAAAAAGGTGTCAAGATGTTTTGTAGTCAGACCATGGAAATGAGGTAGGGCGGAAGGGCTTATATTCTTCATTTTGGTGTCCCCATTGGTCTTCCAAATGATAAAGGTACCCTCTATTCTTTCTCCATTCCCCCTAGAATCTTTGTGTTCAGACATTGGCTCCAAAGGAATGTTTTCTTCTTCTTCTTCCCCTATAGGTTCTTCAAATATGTCAGGTTGTTCACCTAAGGGTTTTTCTTGATCGTGGCCACCGAAGAAGAGAGAAGGTTGGTTGTGTGAAGCAGTGGGGGTGTTGGGAAAGTTTTTTCCTGAATTATCTATATTCCTACGAGGCATGAAAGGAAATATTTTTGGCTACTTTTTGTTTCTTTTTCCCCACACTGATAGTACCTGCAAAATTGAAATTTATTGAACAAAACAATTTGCAACTAACTGAAATGAACTTGCTGAAATAAAATTTGTAGAATTGAAAAGGAAAGCAAGGAAATGTAGAATTGAAAGAAAGGAAGTGACTAATCTACTTTTGCTGAAAATGCAGAATTGAAAGAAAGGAAGTGACTAATCTACTTTTGCTGAAATGGAAATTGCAGAATTGAAAAGGAAAGCAAAAGAAATGCAGAACTGAAAGAAGGAAAATGACTAATCTACTTTTGCTGAAATAAACTATTAGCAGAATGTTGCAATAGAAAATAGAAGAAAGCAGTAATCACAAAATACTCTGATGCTTCCCTGGCAACGACGCCAAAAAGTGGTGAGCACCAGTATTGCAGCAATAATGCTGCAACTCCTGGGTTGCCTACTTTACTCTTATCAACCCGGTAGTTTGTAACAAACTTGGAAGCGACGGTGCTATATGCACAAGTACTAGTTCTTATTACAGGTTGTCACTTGGTTAGCTAGTGCAAGATCACTGCGAGCTCAAGCCAAATTCTATGGATTCCATAAGAAGATCTATATATGATGAAAGGAAAAAGAGATATTACTCTACTGATGCTATTCTACTTGCAGAAAGGAAGACTGAAATGTAAAGCAAACCAAGGAAATCCTAGTTAACCACTAATCCTACTTTTGTAGAAAGCACTGTGAAAACCATGAAAACAATGCCATTACCTACTCAATGAAGTAAACAACATCTAACTAAGCTATTTCTAGAAGTAAATGAGCAAAAAGGATCCTTTTGGATTTTTATGTATTTTTATGTGAATGTGTCATGCATGTAATTTATTATATGTGAATGTGGTAGCAAATAGGTGGCATTAGAGGGTGGTTTTCGGACTTGAGAGGATGTTGGATGGTGTGGATGGGTCCTAGGAGGTCTCAAGTGGCCTTTTGGAGGATTTTCCCACACTCATTCTTCAAAAGAAAGCCTACAGGAAAATCTACAGGAGGACACAGGAAATCTACAGGAGGAAAAACAATGTTCTACAGGAGGCCTACAAGAGGAGGCCGAGAGCAGTTTTGGCTGTTTTGAGGGTGTGAGGGTGGGTGTAAAAGGTTAATTAAGGTTGGAATGATGTGTTAGGGCACCTAGGGTCTACCAAGAATCATTAGGAGAGAGAAAGATGATTAGATTTTCTCAAGGAGAGAGGAAGAAGTTGTATGGAAAATGCAAGAAACTAAGGCAAAATTGAGGGGAGACTTGGGTGACCTGTAGGGCATGGATCAGATGGAGGATGGGATGGCAGATAGGTTGGCCTACTGCTAGAAGATCTCTGCTGCATAAAGAAATGACAATCAACCAATGAAATTAAGCAAGGAATGAAATAAGTGCATCTAGAAAAGCAGAGTTTTGCATCAAACTAATCTAAACTTTGATCTATGAAAGGAAATGCTAATAACTGCTGCAAGAAAGGAAAGCATGGAAGAAGACTATGGTAAATAAATAATTGAGCATGATGAAGAAGCTTAGAAATAAAGCAAACTAGACTATTAACCAACTAAAAAGATGTAAACACTAGAAGTCCTATGAATGAGGAAAATCTATGTTTTTGGGACAACAAGAGGGTCTTTGATTCAAATCATGGTCCCATAGGGAGGAAGAGAGGCCAAGGCACCATTGCTAGCCTTTTGGATCTTTTCTTTATCACTTCTTAACCTGCTATAGAATGTACAAATGGAAGAAAATTATTAAATCATCAAAAGCAACCTATTCTTAACCATGAAAGAAATACATCTAACAACAATCTAATCTACGACTGAAGTAAACCATACAAATACAAGTAAAGAGGAGCTTGGCTGCTTGTATTGGGTCCTAACCCAAGAGCTTCAGCCCTCTGAGGTAACTCAATGCTAACTCAAAAAGGATTCCATCTTTATTCTCAAAACAATAACAAGATTAGATGAATTGTCAAGATAATAAGCTCGAAGCTGAGCAAAGTTAACATAAGCAATACTGTAGCAAAAGTCCAACAAAAATTGGACAAAAATCTGACCCTAGTGAGGCCCTAGGCCTCTCTACTTATACAAATGAAGCTATCAATAGCTTCCTCAAAATTAGGGAGGCTTGGCTCCCAAAACTTGAGATAATCATCAGTTATCCTCCACTTGCTCGGCTTCCTGCTAATGCATGACTTGGCTATCCATACTCCAAGCTAAATGAAGTGGAATTAAAAGTGAAAAGTAATAAATGAGGGGGATTCCCTCCTATAAGTCCTCTCCTTTGTCCACCTCGAGTTATTGTTGCCATTTGTCCACTAGATCCTTGACTTTGACCACAAGATTCATAAATAATCTGCATTAAACACATATTAGACCACATGGCATCATAACTAACTCAACTCACTCTATAAGCATAAATATAATCAGAAAATCATACAATAAGCTAAGAGAATGGTTGATTTGACTAGGTTAGGAGGTAAAATGAGCCCATAAAATTACCCATTTATGAGGCTCATGAAAGGGCTCTCTCTCCTTCCTCTTGCTTCCTTTTGATGTTCATGGTATCCAATTGGAAGGCAAGGGTTTGCAAGATATCACTTTTGAAATCTTCCAACATATTTCCAATTTCACCCTTGATGGATGAGTTGGAAGATGATGTACAGGCCATAGGTTGACTACTCCTACCCCTTTTCTTGGCGCCCTAGAATGGTTTCTAAAGAAAATATTGATATCCTCATAGGGTAATGGTTAGATATCCTATCCTACTAACAAGTTTAAGGTATCCAGAAGATCTTCCCTTACTCCTCTAAGTAGGACCAACTTTAGTGACTCGGGGTCAAGTGTGCACCTTGCCCTTTTGTAACTGAGCTAGAATATTTCTTTGTAGTCTTCTAAGGATTCATCCTGGCCCATGGTCATCCTGAAAATCCTTCTTTAGTATCCTTTGACCTATAGTAGTCCCTATATTTTTTGTTAAAAGCCTGCTGCATCTGAGCACAAGTTGTGATGTTATATCCAGGTAAACCCATGAACCATCACAATGTTGCATCCTTGAGGGTAGATGGAAACAGTTTTAACTTTTTCTCATCATCTGTATAGTCATAGGTTCTGCATATAAGAACAAACTCAAATAGAAAAGTGTCAGGATCCTCTGTGATCAGGCCATGGAAATGAGGTAGAGAAGAGGGGCTTATATTCTTCATCTTAGTGTCCCCATTGGTTTCCCTAATGGGGAAGGCACCCTCAACTCTCTCTCTATTCCCCCTATCATTTTGGTTTTTATCTATTGGTTCAGTAGGAATGGGTTCCTCTTCTTCTTCTTCTTCCCCTATAGGTTCTTCAAATATGTTCGGTTGCTCACCTAAAGGTTACTTCTGTTGACATGCACCAAAGAAGAGAGAAGGTTGGTTATTGGATGCAGTGGGGGTATTTGGCAAGATTTTTTTTTTTAACCTAGAAAGTGCTTTGCAGAAATGAAATTGTTGATTGAATGAAAACTACAAACAGAAAACAACTACTTGCTAAATTGTAATTCTTCTTGTAGAATGGAAAGGAAAGAAGATAATGATAGCTGAAAGAAAGGAAGCTACTAGATTACTTTTGCGGAAATAAACTAATGGTAGAAAATTAAAGACTATAAATAGAAGAAAAGAAAGCAGACTAGAAATAGAAGAAAAGAAAATAGACTAGAAATAGAAGAAAAGAAAGCAATAATTACATTCTACTCAGACACCTCCCTGGTAAACGGTGCAAAAAGTGATGCATGCTAGTATTGCAGCAAGGATGCTGCAACTCCTGGGCTCCGAGCTTTACTCATTAACCCGGGGTGCATAAAAAATTGGAGGTGATAGTGCTATATGCACAAGTAGAAGTGAAGATCCTACCTGTTGTCACTTGTTCATCTGGTGAGAGATGCCAGGGGTTCCAATCCAAACTTCTATAAAGTCAGAAAAAGCTTGATTCTTTGATGAAAGAAGAGCAAATCTATTCTAAGAGAGCTACTCTATTGCAGTAATGAAGTAAACAACATGTAATGCTAAATTACACCATATCCTTTAACCATTTAAACAGCTATGCTAAGAAAAATTGCTAAAGCAGCACTAACCTGATGCTTTTATCTAAGTTACAGTAGTAAAGAGCATCAAACCAATCTAATGAGTAAGCAAGGAAGCTAAACTAAATCTATTTTCACTTTCTTTGTTTTGTTGATGATCGGATAGTGTTAGAGTCTGATTGAATAACCAAATTGAAGCTCAGAAGTGGTAGCGTTTAAATGATATGCAGAACAAAGTTCAGGAAGGAGTTAAGTGGAAAAGCAATCGAAGATCGAAATCAGCAAAGGGAGGATGTAATGAGGCAACAATGCATAGGAATTGTTGGATCGATCACTGAACAGTAAAAACAGAAGATGAGTGGTGGAGACCTTATCACAGGGGATTATGTGAATAGATGGGCAAACAAGATTAACATAAGATCAGCGGCAAAGATATTATCACAGGGGATTAAGTGAATAGAGGGATGAATAGGATTGATGGAAGATGAGTGGAAAACATCTTATCTCAAGGATTAAGTGAATAGATGGATGGATCGATCAACGAACATGATAAATGAAAGATAAGTGGCGGAGATCTTATCGCGGGAGGTTAAGTCAATATATGGATGAACATGATTAATAGGAGAAGAATAGTGGAGATCTTATCATGACGATGAAGTAAATAAATGGATGGATCACATCAACTCACATGGCGACAGAAGGGTAAAAAACGTGCGAAGTGATGGAGCAGGTTTTGTACGTGGTAAGCAGTTTCTCGTGCACCCTCAAAGTTGTAAGTTGTATTTCTACTTTTCACCTGATTAGCGTAAGTGAGTGACATGTAGCATGAGAAAACCACCTTGCTTGCATGCTCTCGGGCAGATATCAGCCATGCAAGAATTCACTTGAGATTGCACGATAGCAGTTGGATCATGCGGGATTGATCAATGGTGGAGGTCAACCAAGCTAGTTAGCTATCAAATGATGCGATAGCCATTGGATCGAGGGTGCGATATATCGATGGTGGATATTTGGAGCACATAAAGTAGGTGGCAGAATTCACGATAGCCATTGGATGAAGCTAGACAGGTCGATGGTGGAGATCTAGAGCGCATAAAGTCAAGCATTGAAATGAATCGGACGGTGATTGCTCAGGTTTGTTGTGGATCAGATGGCAAGGAAATCTATGGGTATAGTTCGATCAAGGTGTGTTTTATTAGCTTCCACTGAAGCATTTCGTGCTAAAGGAAATGATCATATGAGAAAAAAGTGATGGAAAAGGACGATAATGAAATGAGCCTCGTATTGAATCAAGTCAACAAACTTCATACAAGAACTCTTGCCTACCCATCTAATTGAAAGAGGGCACAAATGGAAGAAAACTAGAATGCAACTAATCTACACTACACTACTATAATGGAAATGTAGCTAATTAAGACAAAGAATGATTAAACCATGAATCTATGCGCTACACTGTTGTAATGGAAATGAAGCTACTTAAGGAAATGAATGATTAAACCATAAATCTACGCACTAGAATACATGTACAATAAAGAGGAGCCTTAGCTACGAGGGTTGGGCTCTAACCCAAGAGCTTCAGGGCTCTAAGTTAACTCAATGCTGGCTCAAAACAAAACTCATTCTTATTATCAAAACAATGGATTACATCAAAAATCGTCACAAGTCGTGCGACTAGAAAATAAAGTAGAGTTTTACAATAAAAAGTTTGAATCATAATGAGTCCTAGGCCTCTCTACTTATACGTTTGAAGTCTCCAACGACTTCATTAAAATTAGGGAGGCTCGGCTCCCAAACTCAAGAAAAACAGGTGCTTTGAATTCCACTTGCTTTGCTGCCTTCTAGTCCTCATGATTTGGCTGTTCATACTCCAATATGATGGAGGAATATTTGAATGGAGGGGTAGTAAATGAGGAGGATTTCCCTCCTATAATTCCTCTCCCTTGTCCCATTTAAGATTTGACCAAGGTCTTTGCTAAAATTCCTTGTTTTTACCCTTTAATCCTGCATTAAATGCACATTAGACCACAAAGCAAATTATCCAATTCTAACTCATCTCATAAACAAAATATGATCAAAAGTATGCAATAATTTGTGAGAATAGTTGGTTTGACTAAGCTAGGAGCTTAATTAAGGCCTATATAATTACCCAATGATGAGGCTCATCAATAACGACAATAGTAATAGGGGAATCACTAGTATTATTGTTGCACTAAAAATTGTCGCTTTCACATTCTACAATCTGTGTGAGTCCATTACCACTCATACTTTTCTCCTTTGCAAGTCTAAATCCTCAGTTCTTCATATCAAGCCTTGAAAATAAGAGAAATCCCTCAAAAGTCTTTAAAACTCTGGTTCCGCACTTTCTCTTTGCATTACCTGTGGTCCCGTACCTAATGGTCATGTCCCCTGTGCACCTGACCGCTCTGTCTCTGTGTTATGGGTGCGGGCCCCTGTAAAAGTTAAAAAGGCATGATTACATTCTAAAAAACTCACTTTCGGTCATTTCTAGAAGCTTCTGGAGGGAATCTTGAGGTGGCAAGTTCACTCTCTTAAGATTCATGCATCCCATACCTTAAGGAGCTAACCTCTTGATGTGAGGAGCTTATCCCTTTGATGGAAGATTTTATCCCTTCATAGATGGACTTGTAACCTCCTCCTTTGCACTATAAAATGAAGCATTGGGCTGGTTACTTGGGAGGTTAGAAGCTGAATATTTTTGAGGTGAAATGCTGCTGGAACTTAGTCTTCTTTAGTTGAGTTTTTATGAGGAGAGATTACATACCTCTAAGATCTCATTTGGAAGAGTGCAAGGCTTGTCAAAGTAAAGGAAATTCCTGTTTCAGACCCCAGGAAGAGCTTGTTCAACATCAAGGCTAAAAAGGTTGTAAGGTTCTTCTACTTCAAAGTTAATACAAATAAGTTTGTTTTTCTCAATAAGTTGTTCATTTATGGTTTATTTTATGGATTCCTTGATCACCATAATAGACATGATTTATGATATTTTCTATGCAGGTGCTATTTAATGTTTTCTTATTTGTGATTGCAGGTCTTTAAGGATAACTCTTTCGAACGATTCAAGGATGACTACAACGAACAAGTGTTGGATCTAAGGTAGGATCTTAACACCTTTGGAGTATTTATTTGTAAATCACATATGTCTAGAGAAAGATAGGTTTGTTTGTCTGTTTGTTGCTAGACTATCTTCTGATACTAGGGAGATTGGTCTTGTCGACAAGATCGATTTATCCGGCCAACAAATTGGTGACTCCGCTGGGGAATGAATTTGGTTTTTGGTTTTCCTTTGTTTTGACTTGAGAAAATTGTTTTCGTTTCTGTTTTTGATTGATGTATACTGGCTTGGGTAGTTTTTAAATCTGGGAGTATTTTTTGTTTTTTTCAAAATTTTCAAGGGATTGCACTTTCTCTTCATAGACAGTGCGGGCATCTCCGGACTTTTCCTTTAGTAAACAGAGCGGGAACGCACCTATTACTTCTGGAGCCTGTGGACCCTGTAATTTTTTTTGAAAAACCTAGAATACTATTTTCCAGTTAGTTTTAGGTTTTATTTAGAAGTTTTAGTGTCTACCCAGATCTATATTTTTCTTGTCAAAAACCTCTTGTGATTGAGTTCCGATAGTATTTTTGTTTTAGGTGATTGTCTAGAAGTTTGCATGCCTGGAGTGGTTTTCACTTGGTCTGTTTAGTGACTTAAAGATCAGAAGCTTGAGAAACCTTAGATTACCCTGGTGTCTTTTTGTCTTCTCGGTGAGTCCAAATTGTTTGTGAAATCTATCCTTTGTGAGAAATAGATTCAGTTTTCTCGTTGCAAATCTTTGAACAAACATTGTTATAAGTTCCAAATTTCATTTTTACAAAAGAAAACATATCTAGATGTTTTTTGATTGGTTTGTTGTTCTGAACAAATGAATCCTTAGTTTACTGAAAAACTAAGTAAAATGTCCTCAAAAAGAATTGAAGATTTTATTAAAATAGATTTTAAAAATAAAGTTTTTAGATCTCAAAATTAGTTTTTGTAGTTTTGAGTGTTTTTCTAGAACTTGTAGATCTCTTTTGAAAAGAACATTGTTTTTCTTGTAGTTTCGAGTTTTGAAAAAGGAAAGGGATTTATTGTGAGAATTAATTATTAGTCTTGTTTTGAGTTCTTATTAAAAAAGACAAAAAGGTTTTCTTTCTATTTCCATGTTGAAAGAAAGAATTGTTTCTTAAAGAATTGCATTCTCGAACTCTTTCTTTTAGCTAGAATTTCATTGAAAGAAAAACGAATTGTTTATCATTTTAGGTGCGTTTTTTAGTGTTTGGAGTCGATTCTTCACACCATCAAAGTTTAATTTCCATACCTATTGAATTAAAGAACAAACCATAAAAGAAATGTTTAATTAAAATTGATCTAGTAATCTTTTCTATTTCTAGGGATCTTATCACCAATATAGCTTAGGCTAGTATCTTGGAGTAGGGAGTAATTAACTCTCCAAGATAGTTAAAACAAACAAGTAGCTACATCTTGTGGTAGGAAATAAATTCAATTGTAATTGATACATTCTGGGAAGCTTCTCTTAAAGGAGTCAATCACGAGACCATGTCCGAACCTTTGAGACAATCAAGTCTGTTTCATTGGGAAAGATAGAAGATTTGCGCATATTATAAACGATAAACCTCAGATTAACCATTTTCGAGGAGCCTGGGGTCACTTGTTGGTAAACCTCAGATTGATCATGTCAAGGAGCCTTCAAGGGGATTGAGCTTTGTTACTCTGCCCTTGTACATAGATCGGATCGTAGACTGTTCCCCTAGTTGTATTTGTTGCTGTTGGTAACCTTAGTGTCCATAAACTTAAGATTATTTCTTAAGGTGATGGTGAAGGACGAGTCTCACTGTACATGGAGCAGACATTGACTAGACTCACTTGGAATCTCTGGTGGGTTCTCTTCACTCGAGATGGTTTTGTGAAGAAACTTGTGCCAGTCTGTTTCATTAAGTACATTGTTGGGGTAACTGTTCCAACCGCCCTTTCCGTATTAAAGCTCTACTAAGTTGGATTTCATCACCAACTAGTGTTTTTAGTATGGGAAGTTATTGTTTGTGTGTGGTTTGAACTCTTAGATTTTTTAGGTGTGTGATTCAATTGTTTGTTTCTTTAGAGACTTTAGGTGTTTTTATTGAAATTTTCTTTGTTTGCGTGTGATTAATTATTTAATCGTGGCTGAATTACTGAGACAATCTTGTAGACTTCAGGGGAAAACTCCTAAGTATTCACCAAGCCAGCTTGAAGGGCTGTGAGCTCTTGTATTACCTAGTGACAATAGATTTGGATCACCAAAAGCCAGAGAATCATATTTAATTGCTTGTCCTGATTATCAAATACAAACAACAGAGTTTATTCAAGAGCCAATTTCATTTTCCGAAGTTACTGGTAGTATTTCTCCTTCTAGTGAATTAGCTGAAGAACCTGAAATTTATAAGCCTGACACTGAACCTGCTGTTACTCCAACTTCAGGATTTGCTTCTCCAACTTCTAGTAATCCTAGTTCACCTAGGGTAAGAAATATCATTACTCAAAGTCTTCCTTCTGGCCTTATTTCTATTGAAGAACTTCTTAATCCAGATCAAGATGTAACTGTTCCCAAAAACAAACAGATTTTAAATCTTAGGGAGCGTGAATCAATATTCTATAATCCTTTTCAGAGTGATGCTTGGTATGTTTCATTGACAATTTTTTTAGAAAACCCAGGTCTTAGTTTTTCACCACCTCGAATTCCTTTTCATCCTACACCAAGAGGTTATTATCCTTCATCGATTATGTCAAGACAGTCATCTATGTTTTCCTAGACACCAGAAACATTTTTATCCAGTGGTCCTTCTGTTCCTTCAGGGTACCAATCACTCTCTGGTACTTTTTCAGGAGCATCTCCTTGACCGATTAAACAAGTGTTATCATCTGGAAGTAATGGAACTCAAGCATTGAATGCAGAACAAATCCTTATGATGTCTGGTAGTATTCCAAATTCTCAACCTCAAGGTAATCAGTTACCACCTGGGGGACAACCCCAAGGTAGTCAGTTACCACCTAGGGAGCAACCCCAAGGTAGTCAGTTACTACCTGAAGGGCTTCCTCAAGTTTATCAACCTTCAGGACAGTACATACCCCAAGGTCAACCTCAGACTCAGTACATACCCCAAGGTCAACCCAAGTTTCAGTACATACCTCAAGGCCAACCCCAGTTTCAGTATATGCCTCAAGGTTATCAACCTCAAGGTCAGTACCCAACTCAAGGTTTCCAACTACCTTCTGGTCAACCATTTTTTCAAGGAGCTGGAAATGTACCGCTTAATTATCAGCCCTACATTCAACTAGGTTATGGTCATTCATATGCGCAACATTTTATGGGTCCATACTCCGGAATGAACATGGTGTGGGATCCATCTCAAACTCAATAGACCTTGCAGCCTAATGTGCAGTTACTTAACCAACCTAGATAGCCTTTCGTTTTTGGTTCCACTCAGTATCCTGTCCAACCTACTATTCAAATCCCTGCATATGGTACAGTTCAGCAGCCTGGGGCTAGCTCACCTCGTACTCCACCTCAAATTGTTGCAACTACTGTAACTTCTGTTCAGCCTACAACACCTGTTTCTGGAGTATCAACAACTTCGGTTTCTACTGCCCCTGCATCAATGCAAATTCCTCAAGTCTTTGTGCCACATTCGGACCTACGGTTCAGACTTCGGTCCAGATACCCGCAGGACAAGCTAGTATGATTGCTACAATTCCCACAAGTCAACCACAATTCACATATCAACCATACCAGGGACAGTATCAATTTGGTCCTACTGTACAAAACCTAGTTTATCAGTATCAACCATATCCTAGCTATACTTATCAACAGCCTCAACAACCCCAGTTTGGTCCAGTTAATCCTAGTTTCCCAGGAGGTTATAACATTCCTAATGCAAATACGATTCCAAGTTATCCTAGATATCCTCCTCCTAGAACTGGTCTTGCTACTCAAGGTTTTCATGAACCTAATCGTCAGTTACCATTTATTGCAACTTTGGATTTACCTGATTTGTCGCGCCTTACGAACAACCCGATTTACTATCTTCCATATTGGCCACCAATGCATAGTAAGTTTCCTAGTGATATCCCAAAATTCGAGAGTAAGTCAAGAGAGGATCCGTCAAATGATGTTATGACTTATCACTTCTGGTGTGCATCTAATTCCATCATTGATGATTCAATTCGATAGCGTCTTTTTCAACGAACTCTTATTGGTCTTGCCGCCAAATGGTGCATTGAGTTACCACAAGCCTCTTTTTATAATTTCAATCAGTTAGCCACTACTTTCTTAACTCATTTTTAGTTTCCTGTTAGATACGACAATGATGGAACTATTAACTTCACTAAAATAGTCCACGTCCACATATATTTCTGATCATATTCATGAATGGCGATGTAGAAGGCGTTTAGTGAAAGTTTTCATTCTGGATCAAATTTTAGCGGAATGGTTCATTAAATCATTTTTACCTAAAATCACTGAAGATGTAGCTAAGGGAGGAGTTGTTACTGAAGAGCAAGTCATTTCTCTAGCTTAGTACCTTGACCTTGTCTATACACAGTCAGGTACTTTACAGGAAAAAATCGCCGATCTTCCTAAACAGGGTCAAATAACTGTAGCTCCCTCAGGGTCTCATGCTGCTGATGGTATGATTGGTTCAGTTAGCACTAAAAGTAAGAAGAAATCTTCAAAGAATTCTTCACCTATAATAAATTTAACTGATTCCATGACAGGAGTGTCTTCCGCTGAAATTTATACCGACATCCATGTCGTAAAATCATCTACGGCCAAACCAAAATCCGGTAGTAAAAGGAAGGGGACGAAGAAAAAAAATAAAAAATCAAAAGATAAAAAAAATAAGAATGAATATACTGATGAAAAATGAAAACCTCGTTATCCTTGTTTCATTTGCAACGAGTATCATTTTACCAAAGACTGCCCACATCGAGCATAGGTTTCAAAAATCGTTAAAGGTCCTCAAACGTGTGTTGTCTTGAAGGATCCTTTTCCTATTCAAGATAGTAAGATGATTGGTTCTTCCTCAAATGCCTTAGAAGAACCCATAATGATAATGTCTCATGTTAGGATTGTGACGTGATCACAAGATTAGGGTAGTAAAAATCATGTTGGTTGTAAAGAAGCAGAATCTTCTAATTTGAACACATAAACTACAACTCCTCTTGGTTTCGGTCCACTGCAGATCGAGAAACCGAACCCTGACTTAGTAATCAAACCGCCTGCTAAAGGTATTCTTCGGAAATCAGCTTTCAATCCACATGCAAGAGCTACTTAGAATTATAACATTGTTGAAGACTTAGCCATTTCCCCTTCAGCAATGTCAGCTTTGGAAGTGTTGCAGTCATGCCCAGCATAGTGTAAATTACTATTATCTGCTATAGGAGCTGTCGATATTTAGGATTTGAACCAAATAATGTTCAATTTAGAGAATAGTACACCCCGCCTCCCTCATCAAATGGCTTTTCAGATTCCATTTTTAGTCAAAAACAGACCTCGCTTTTGGACTGTGATTGATGAAGGGGCTTCTACGTGTATTATGTCGATCCAGTATTGGAAATCGCTTGGTTCTCTGACACTCAGTTAGTCTCCAACAATTCTAAGGGTTTTTGATGGCTGAGAGTTCCATCCTTTTAGTATTTTGTAGGATTTACCTATAGGGGTCGAAGGCAAAACTGTAAATCTAGATGTGGAAGTGGTTGATGCCCCTCTAGATTACAACCTTCTCCTGGGTCGCAGTTGGTCTTATGCTATGACTGTTATTCTTTCATCGGTATTTTGGCTTATCAAGTTTCCTCGTAATAGAAAGATCATTATGATAGACCAACTGACTTATTTCTCATCTGACCTAGCCTCTTCAGATAGTATTCAGCACATCGGTAAAATGAATATCCCTTACAAGGATGTTGGCATAGGTTTGATTAAAGATTCTAGTTTACTAGGAAATTTTTCCTTCCCTCTGTTAACACCCAGGTTGTTCCCTATGACTCCCAAGGGAATACAGCCGAGGTAACCACTAAACAAGCTTTGGATTACAATCTCTAGCCAAACTGTAATCAGAGAGGGCTCTCTCTTTAAGATTTATCTCTGTTTTATGAGGATTTTAGGCTAGTTATGAAGTGAGGGTTTGGTTTGAAGTTTGGTTGAATGATATCTTTCAATACCTAAGATGTAGTGTTCAGACAGTTGTAATTCATTGGGCAATGGAGTCTAGAGCTGTGAATTGCTTGAAATGCTTAAGTGAGAGTGTTCAGACTGCAGGGCCTATTGGGTATTTCAACAAACAAACTTAAAACCGTGGTGATGATGTATGATTAGCTAATGGAAAGCAATTAAGAATTTCCCATTAAGCTAGTGGTGTGAAAGTGAAGTATATTGCACAGGAGCAAACTTGAATTCATGAAACAAGGGTCACTGTGAAATATATATTCTGAAAGTGCAGCATTTAAGAATTACACTTATCAAGATTATAACTGAAGAAAACACTCATTAACAACATAGATTGAGCTCAGGGTATTTCATGAATAAATCCTGAAGCTATTCTTTTTCTTTGCTGCTAAATACTAGAACTTAGAAACATGTATGGATTGTAAAAGACTGAAACACATAACGAAGAGAGTTACAGAAGACTTATTGTATTGTGAGATGCACAGGGATCCTGCAACCTTTAACAAACACCATGAACGCACTCAAACAGCTCAGAACTTCAGAGATTCCATCACTTCTTTTATTAAACTCTGAATAGATTACAGCATAGGATCTCTTCAAGAGGAAATCAACAACCCCCTGCAAACTTATGCGAGGGGGAATATATACAATCGGTTCCAAAATATCTGAACCGTTGAGTTATCTGATAATTAAATATGTTACCAACTTTTAAAAAATATCAGAAAAGCAGTTACTACTGCTATTAATACAAAATGAATGCCCTTTATATCTGTCAGGAGATACTTTGACCCTTGGAGGCCACTTAGTCGATCTGAAGGTTCTGCTTTAATGCTGGAAAGGTGCCTTTATGGCTGTTGTGCTGTAGCTTTTCGGCTCTGCTACCTGTTAGCTGTCAATCTTGCTTTTTTTGGCCGAATATGATCTGCTGAGTTGGCTCAGCCCATTCCTCTCTCATCCACCGTGTATGCATCACTTTTTCTGAAGGTGATGACTTATGTTTTTTGCTGAAAACTGTGCTGGAAGCCTTTGGATTTACAGTATCTTCTGTATCATGCTAGTCCACCATTCTTGTGTGGGCAGTTGATGTTTAAGAATGGCATCCAAAGTCTCATCTACCTCTGTGTATTTATAGAAATTGGGAGGCACTTCAAACAGGTGTTTAATTTCATTCATTATAAAGAATAAATTCTCTACCCTGTTGTAGAGACTTTGTCCTGTAGCTGGCCCTGTTTCCTCTGAGGTGCTGGGCCTTTCAGTGATCTGATTTGTGGCGAATGTGTTGACCCTCTTGGCATACTTCTCATGTATAAGTAGTCTTCCTGCGCTGTTCAGTAAGCCAGGGAGACCTCTGTTTTGCAATGCGACAAATTTGTCCATGAACCTATTGACCTCTGTCTGCATGTCCTGGGTCCTTCTCTCTAATGTCTGTACCAGGTTTCTTAGTGTCAGGACCCTCTTTACTAACAGAATAGTCTCAGTCCTGTTGGGAGTTCCCATAGTTGCTAACTGAGCACTTGTTCTATTATTGAGCACATTGATCATCCTGTTGGCAACTTCCGGCATATTGCCTAGAGAGGCCCTTGATCTATGAATTTCCTTCTGTGCTTTTGCAATGAGCTCTAACTGCTCATGAATTGTCTCAATATACTGCCATTGGTCAGTGATGGATTGGCCAATGTTGGCCCATAAGACTGTCTTGAGCTCAGCTGTCACTTTATCCAGTGTGAGCTCCTTCTCCAGCTCTTTTATCTTATCCTTAAGGGCTTTCACTTCCCTGCCCTTTTCTGCCACAGTCTGCTTGGATTTGTCATATCGTTCATTCACCTTGGCTAAACTCTCCCTGGCCTCCTTTAGTTCTGTCATTTGGGCTTCTAGGGCTTGTATTTCATTCTTGAGCTTCTGCATGTCCAGGCTTGGAGCCTGCTCTGTTGTTGTTGGTGCAGTTGCTGATGTAGATGGTGCTGTCTTTTCAGTAGGAGGAGTTGTGGTCTGAGGAGGTTCCTCCAGGTTAATTATTTCTGGAGGAGGCTGAGATGATTGACCTCCTTCCTTCTGCTGTAATGATGCTTGTAATGCTGCCTGTGCAGCCTCTGATTCACCCAGCTTTTCTTGAGTCTGGATCAGTTGTTTGTATAAAGACACCAGTAAAGCTGTGGCATCTTGATCATGTCTCAGCTGGGCAACTTCATCTGTTTGAGGGTGAATTGTTGCTGGGATTTTGATCTTTCTCCTCAAAGCTGCCATGTCTGCATCCCTCAATTTCAATATTTCTTGTATGCCCTTGATGTCCTTAAGATCATGTCCAATCTCTATGATTATATCTTCTAAGGCCCTGATCATGTTATCCTTTGCTTGAGAGGATGCTCTCTCCAACTCAAGTTGGGCAGCTGTATTATTCAGGCTATTTTCTAGCCTGTAGTTATCCAGTGTCTTGTCTGCCAAGGAGGCATACACCATCTCACCCGTTTGTTTATGCAATTCGATTTTGTCCATTGGGTGGATGTCCTTGGCAAGGACCTCAAGATTGGTCCTCAAGTAGTCTAAAGGGGACTGTGGCTGCAATGCAGTTGGAATGAAGTGACTCATGATCGTTTTGCCTTCATTAACATCATATGCAGACATGAGCCTTTGCTGGTTGGTGGGAGCCATTTTCAACAAATGATTATATAGTTGTATCTTTATTGGCTCATTCCTCCTCTTTATGTCAATGAACTACTGTTTGATGCTCAGTTCACCTTCTCTCTGCTGGCTTGAGGAGCTGACTTCTCCTCCCATCATCCTCTCTTGTTCCTGCTGGAAGGAACTTGCTGAGGCCTCCAGACTTGGTGGGCCCATGCCCAAAGATTGCACCAAAGGCATTTCCTCTTCTAAAAGGGGATTCATTCTGTGTCTTTTCTCCCCTTGACTTATTGATGTGGTTAGGGGAGTCTCTCTGTCCCTCTTTCTACTTATGTCTTCCTTTTGTGGAGTTTGGAGGACTGAAGCTTCAGCTGTTGTTTCCTGCCTAGGAGGCACAATTTGTGGTGGCTGCTGCTCAGTAAAAATTGGGGCCTCAGCTGCCTTTTCTTGCTGTAATGGCTGCTCTTTCTCTTGCTGCCCCTCTTGTTGCTGTTGTACCTGTTGTTGTTTCTGCTGCACCTCATCATGAGGTGGCTATTCGGTTTCCATCTCTTTTTCCTTGCCTTTGCTAGAAGTCTGCCAGTAGCTTTAACTGCTTGCTGATTTGCTGTGGAGGAAGAGGCAGTTGCTCCCACTTGTGTGCTTGGAAGAGTAAACACCTGTGAACAAAGCTCAAGGTTAGCCATCTTCCTCAGATTTCTTACTGCTCTTTCATTTAACTCTTCTTGTGTGATAGCCTCCTCTAAGGTTCCTCTCCTCCATTATACTTGATTTGCATATTTTTCTATGTGAGGAATCCTTACATGATCATAACCGGACAGCCTATACTTGGCCCTTCTTAACGTTATGAAGTGATTAGGGTCATAAGGTTTCCAAAGAAAATTGGTCTGAAGGCCAAGGGATTCAAGCATTCTGTCTGCTTCATGCCAACCTTCCTCCCTCTTGTTATAGATAAAGTGGCCTAATTTGTTTCTGACCTCGAGTTGTGCTTTCTTGCCTCTGCCTGAAAAGTGCAGCACATCAGCATTTCCAAATTGCCTAAAATATTCAAGGGCAAATAATCTCATAGGCACATATCTAGGCAATCTGTATGGGGGCAACTCACACCCATATATTCTGATGACTGTGTGGTGTTGGTAATAGTACCAATCCCCAATGCTGTATGATTTGGACAACTGAAGGACCCTTTGCATCTCATCAGTAAGTCTTGGAGGAGGTGAGCTCATTAGCATAGACATGGCTGGGTGGATGAAGAGATCCATGAACTCACAGTAAGTGTATGGAGATTCAGATCTGCAGTGGAAGGAAGAGGACCAATAGACTACTGACCTTGGGTTTCCTTGTGCATCCACTCTTTTCATAGCAAAATGGAATTTCTCGTGTTGATAGTACAAAATCAAATGGTAGATGTAGGAGGTGTATCTGAACACCCTTTCTCTTGCCAAGTTCATAAACTGCTCATGTATCTTATCAGAGATGTAGGTGGCATAGTCATAGCAGATTGGAGACTTGCCAGGGGCAAACATAAGCATTATTACCAGCACAGTTTCATCAACAAACTCAATTGAATTGTAGCCCCGAATGGGACTGATCATATCTACTAGGTCTCTACCCAGTTGATTGAGGTATACATGGGAGATAGGAGGGTACATCACAGTATCAGAGTCAATGTATTGTTGATTTACCTTGGTGACCTGAGCATCTGTCAACTGGGCTCCTTGCTTAATCAGATCAACCAGTGACAAAGGAACCAATTTCTTCTGAGTTTTGAATTGCAGCATCTCTCTGATGGCTTCAGGGGTGACATAGAAAATAATTGAGCCTGAAGGGTCAATCACAGCCCTCTGAGTGGCATCATAACAGTCAACACATAGGTGGATTAGCTCAGGAAACTGGTTGACCTGTGGGAGCTTGAAGATAGGGAGAAAAGAGTCCCAAATACCTAATACATCTGTTCCAACCTCATGTTTAATCTTCAACTCATTCAATAGGTGAATGTGAAACTTGCTGTGCATCAACATTTCTTCGGATATGTGATAATCCAGGTCTGCTAGAGGTTTCCATTCCAATTCTCTCTGGGGAGCGTTCAATGGAGCAACGTTCAAAGCCACCGGGGCTACTGGTGGATCCATGGTTTCTTTAAGGATTTCGGTTGTTTATAGACTGGTGTTACTATGCAGAGCAATACAAAGAGTTTACTTTGACAGAGAAATGTGAATTACTCAAGGACAGAGGATAAATGGTCAATTGCAGCAATTGAAATACTGCTTAATGCATGGATAAGACTAATGTCTAACCTTAGTCTCTCTTTTACAGCAAATTGGTATGGTTTGGGTTACCAGTTCGCGATTGCGCGAACATAATGCAGTTTTTGATAAAAGCTCAGGCAAACAAGGCTCAGCTGGTGATTTTCGACCTTACAGGTGCAAATGGGGACCAGGCACAGGGGATTTGCCGGTGAATTATAAGCTTCTCAGTGTTTTAAGCTTTTTATGGTAAATCACAAACAAACCAGGCGCAAGAGGGATTCACAAAGATAAATACTTGGTATATAGCGAGTAATGGTCACAAATGGAGGTGGAAATGGCGCGCCGATGATCTCCAGGTTGAGTTCAGCAGGTTGGTGCGCGGTTTGAACGTAAAAAACCATGCAGAGAAAGCAACAGCGTTTTTGGAAAAAAGCGCGAAAAACACGAAAATTTGGCCGAAATATGGATTTTTCGGAACATTGGCGCTTTTTTTGGATGACGTCAGCATGACGTCATCAGGTGGGGTCAAGGTCGGATGATGTCAGCATGACATCATCGGGTGACGTGGCGACATAAGAGAGGTCCACGGGGATGGTGAGGTGGCAGACAGGTGGAGCAAATGGCGGACAGGGCGCTGACACGGCGATGACGTTGGTGGGCGGGTTCACCGAAACGGGAGGTGGTTAGCGGTTTCATATCGCACCGCCTTCCATACGGAAGCGGAAATGTCAGAGGTACCTCCGATACGATGTGGGGGTGACGCGTGGCAGAGGCCTGACATCACCCTCTGACAGATATCGGAAGGTATCTTTCGTACGTCGGGGCCGGTCCGATATGCACGGGAGCCGTCGGATGAAAAGGGCCTGATCCGACGATCGACGGATCGTTGAGGTGGCCAGACGATACGGACGAGGGTGGGATTTAAAATAATATTTCTTTTGGGATTTGCGCCCGGCGGAAACCTTTGGAATATGGTGGATTTTCATGGTTTTTCAATGTATTTTTATAAAAATGCGGATAGTGCTAAAACTTTGGGTAAATGAAAAAAGTGGGTTTTTATGCGCATTTTGCAAATGAAACGGGTTAGGGGTAAAAAGGGTTTATCACAAGGTTTCTTAGCCAATGAAGGGTTTAAAGGGTCAAATGGCTTCAGAAGGGGAAAATGGAAAGTTAGGTTTAGGGTTCTTAAACTGACCAGATGCCAATTTAATCCCAACAGTGAGCATATGGCTATAATGCCAAGGGGAGGAATATTTATACAATGCTTGGGGTTTATACACCATAGTGTTATAATAGTAGGGAAAGGGTAACATAGGGGATTTAGAAAATAGAAGTTAGGGGTTAATATGGATGGAAAAGGTGAATGAGGAGTGAAATCACTAAGTTTATTTGAAAATCACTTAGTTTAGGGAGTAGATCAAAATGAAAAGATTTTTAGACAAGAAATGTGGCTGTTAAAGGAATAAGAACCACCATAAAACCTCAAATTCTTTCCTGAATCTCAACTGATGAAGGGATGTTAGTAATGAATGTGAAAGGGGAAAATGTGAAGTTAGACATGCTCCTTTGCTTTGCTGCAACATGATGGAGAAGAAGGCCTTCTCAATCCATTGATTTTCCTTTGTGAATAGGTTAGCACACATTCAGTTGTAAGGAATGACATTTCTGCAACCCCATCTGCCTACCCATCTACTTGCCTAACATTTTTTGTTTCTTCTTGGAGGGTGCACTTAGACTTGCAGACCCTTATTTGCCTTTTCTTTTCTCTTGGCTTTTTCTTTTGATTTTCTATCTAGAACTACCCTTATTGCTTCCAAGGTCCCAGATTAAGCAGTTGGGAACCTTAATTCTCTACCTAAGCTGCTGGTCTGCCAAGATTAAACAGTTTGGACAGACTTCTTTCTCTATTCTACAACAAAAATTGAAACATGGCATGGTCCAGATTAGGCTGTTGGACCATCCATCAAAATTGAGTGCACATCAAGCTTTTTACACACAGTGTCTTCTCTTGGAAATATGGGATCTTTGCATCATCAAAGCAGAGCATATTTGGAACTTTCTTTGCCAATCATGAAATATGAAACCTATTGGTATAGGTAGCTAACAGTGGCTCCACATGGGGATGGTTTTTCCATTTGAAAGACCAAGAACAGCAGGTCAGAATGCCTTGGCCCTTGACTGCTTTTACCAAAACTTGAAGTATGCTGCTTTGAAATGCCAAAATTGTACTCTTCCCATCTTGGTAGATCTCTGAACTCATTAGCTTTTAGCTGAGAACCAATAAAACTTGAGAAACTGCATTTTTATATTTTAACAGAAAGTAATATATACACTTGATTATGTACAAGGGAAACTCAGGCTGCACTTATGGATAGTAGTCAAAATAGTGCTTCAACATCCTGCCATTCACAGGACCTTCATCCAAATCAGTTTCTTTAAGACCTTTAAGGAAATAAGTATTGTTTCCTTGTACTGCTTGAACAGCAAATGGTCCTCTCCAAAGGGAATCAAATTTTCCATGTTTTCCTTTATCTTCCCTTCTTGAATCCCACTTGAGGACTTTGTCTCCAACATTAAAATCTTCTGCCTTGGTCCTTCTGTCAAAGGCTTTCTTTAACTTTTCTTGCAAAACTTGAACTCTGCTGTAAACTTGGTCTCTAGTTTGCTGTAAACATATAATTTGATTTACCCTCCTTTGCATATCATTGGGCTCAGCTTGAGTCTCTTGAAGTAGTTTCATAACAGGGATCCCTAGTGATGAAGGGAATTTGGCCTCTAATCCATAGACTAGCTCATATGGGCTGACCCCAATTGATCTTTTGGTTGTTAGTCTATCTGCCCATAAGGTATTCACAAGCTTCTTATGCCAATTCTTCTTATTTTCTTCCAATACCTTCTTTATGATGTTCACAAGGCTTTTGTTTGATGATTCAGCAAGGCCATTTCCTTGGGGATAATATGCAGTAGAATGGCCCAAGGTAATGTGAAATTTGTGATAGAAATTCACCATCTTGTTAGATCTGAAGGCAGCAGCATTGTCTGTTATTATTTTATCAGGACAACCAAATCTAGAAAGAATATTGGTCTCAAGGAACTGAATGATAGTGGAATCATTTGCTTGTCTGCATGGAACAACTTCAATCCATTTAGTAAAGTAGTCTGTAGCTGTTAGAATCCATCTATGTTGGCCTGAAGATGAAGGGTGAATTTCCCCAATGAAATCCAAGCCTCATTGTTGAAAAGGTCTCTCTGTTGCAATAGGCCTCAAAGGAAGTGGCAGTAATTTTCTCTTTCCCTCAAATACTTGACATTTATGACATGAGGTGGTGAATTTCTTGACATCAGAGAAAACAGTGGGCCAATAGTAACCAGCCCTCAAAATTTTATCCATAGTGGACTTCCAATACAAGTGTCCACCACAGTCACCTGCATGAAATTCTTTGGTGATATTGTTAGCTTCATTTTCAATCAGGCAGTTTAACAGTATACCTTCATGGTTTTTCCAAAGCAAATTGCCATCTATTACACAAAATTTTGAAGCTTTCATTTTTAGGAACCTACACTTAGTTCTGGACAATCCTGGTGGAGCACACAGGTTTTGTAGTACATAACATATATCAAAATACCAGGGGGATTGTTCAAAGGCTATATTTATCTTTGGAGTCGCCAGCTCCGGTTCACTGTCCAGCTGGTTGATGTCCAAGGCTTGGAAATTTGTTTCAGACATTAATTTGGCCAAACCTTGCCCTTTTATCAGTTTTGTAGGTTTTATTTCAATGTCAAATTCTAAAATGTTGGCAATCCATTTTCCTCTTCTGCCCTCTAAGTTCTCTTGAGTAAGTATGTCTTTCACAATTGGGCTTGGTACATAGGCTATAACATGGGAGTATAGGATGTAGATCCTAAAGTCTTTAATAGCTTTGACCAAGGCATATGCTTGCTTCTCCATAATCTGGTATTTCAGGGGTGCATCTCTAAGAGCTTTACTAAAGAAAGCAATGGGTTTCTCATTTCCTTGGTCATCTTTTTGTAATAAGACAACAGCAATTGTGTGTTGGGAAGCAAAGGAAAATATGATAAATTCCCTATCAAATAGAGGGTTGGTTAAGACTGGGGTCTGGGTGAGGGCTAATTTTATTCCTTCAAAGGCTTGATTTGCTTCTACTGTCCATTTTACTTTTGAATCCTTTTTTAGCATGTTATTGAGTAATCTGCTTAATTCAACCAAATTTGGGATAAATCTCCTTAGGAAGTTGATTTTACCCAGAAAGGCTTGTAATTCCTTTACATTTCTTGGATGAGGCATTTGTAAGATGGCCTGGATTCTCCCTGGGTCGATCCTAATGCCATCCTTTGAAATGATGTGACCCAACAGTTTACCTTCTTCCAAACCAAACAGGGATTTCTTGGGATTTAAGGAAATTCCATATTTCCTATAGGTTATGAATATCTGCCTTAGATGTTTCAGATGTTCAGGGTCAGATTTTGAAAATGGTGTAAGGTCATCTAAGTAGACCACAAGGAAATCATGGATCTCTTTGGCAAAAGCAATATCCATTGCTCTTTGAAAGGTAGCCCCTGCATTTTTCAATCCAAAAGGCATTTTCACATATTTGAAGGTTCCCCAAGGGGTTGTAAATGCAGTTTTATCCTGGTCATCAGGGTGAACTAGGATCTGGTTGAAACCTGAGAATCCATCAAGTAGAGAAATTCTTGAGGCCCCCACTACTCTCTGCAAGATGTGATCCATCTTGGGTAAGGGGTAATTATCTTTCAAGGATACTTGATTCAAGTTCCTTAGGTCAACACATAGCCTTATTTCACCAGTTTTCTTTCTTGTAGGGACTAAGTTTGAAATCCAATCAGAGAATCTGATTGGTGCTATGATGCCTACCTTAAACATTTTTTGTACCTCTTGTTCCATTGTTGGGAGAAGCATAGGATTGATTCTCCTCAATTTTTGCTTAAAGGGTTTTTGATCTGGCTTGAGAGGGATAGTGTGTTGAATTACAGAGGTGTCATAGGATTTTAAATCCTCATAACTCCATGCAAAGACATCCTGGAACTCTTTGAAGAGGTCAATGTATTTAGGCTTTTGATCAGGAGGTAATAAAGCAGACAGTTTTATTATTTTGGGTTGTTCAGCAGTCCCAATGTTGCACTCTTCTATGGCAGTGTTGAGGGGCTGCATTTTTGGTTTGTTGGGAACATCATTGGAGTCGAAAATGTCTTCTAAAGGAGCTAAGCCTGTTGGAAGAAAATTGTCCTTCAATTGTATAACTTCAGCTTCATCTTCGGCTGCCTCCTCCCAACTGTTTTCTCCAAGTTCTTGTATGTTTTCTTTGTTAAAAATTGTTGGATGTAGGATTTGGTGAGCTGTCTTAGGTGACATTGGCTTGTTATTCTGTTTACTCTGTATTTGTGATTGACTTGCTCTTTCAGGTATTTGTGATTGACTTGCTCTTTCAGTGTCAATGTTTAGTCCTGAAAATTCTTGCTGTAAAGTCAAGAAATTGTTTATTTGTGTATCATCATCAAACACTTGCCAATCCTTGACATTGTTTGGGACAGATGGTCTGTGTTTTATCTTAGCTGTAAAGCAATGATGGGGCTCAAAAGGCAACTTGCAGGTACTTGCAAATGTGGCCAAGCTATGGGCATGCAGATTATGGGTTCTAGGAATTTTGGTAATCTGGAATTCAGTAAAGGACTGCAGTAGTTGAGCAGCAGCAGATCTATAAGATCTCAATCTTTTATCATTAGTAACAAAATTTCCCTTTACCTGTTGGATAATCAAGTCTGAATCTCCCATAATTGAAACTTTTATGGCTTGTAAGGATTTTACTAGCTTAAGGCCTAGCAAGAGAGCTTCATATTCAGCCATATTGTTGGTGCACCTGAAGTTTAACCTATAGGATATGCCCTCTGCATGACTGTTTTGTTCGTTATGTATCCAAACCCCTACTCCTGCCCCTAACTTGTTGAATGACCCATCAAATTCTAGAAACCATAGGTTCTCTTTTTCTAGGGGTGATTTAATAATTTTTCTGTGATCTGGGATAGTGAGTTGAAGCTCTGGTTTTTCACCTGGTTTGTCTTCTAGGACAGTCTGATCACTTGATTGAAGTAGCTTGATTTCTTGAGCAGCAGCTTGTTCATTAATATCCTGGTCTTGCTCAAGTGTTTTGGTTTCAACATCATTATTTATAAGACCTGTATTGTCATTGAAAAGAATATATGAGTCTATATCAGAATGAACAGCATATATGGGAAAATTTTGCGGTTTTTCTTCACTGCTGACCATGTACTTCATAAGTGTTTCTCTGTATAGCCTTTTTGGTTGCCCAAAGACAGAGATGGTTGCATATGACATGTCTAGTTGTAGGGAACCTTGGAGTTTAGCCCCCCATGATCTTGATAACAGCATCCCATATTTAGGTGGGATATCAGCAACCACCACATCCATGAGAATTGTTTTATTTGGGTACTGAACAAGGGACACACATAAGTCTTTTATCAAGCCTAGACACTTAACTTGGCTAGAGTCAAATGAGAATAGGTCCTTATATGGTCTTGTAATATCTAGATTCAACCTTTCCATGACTGATTTCGGCATCAGGTTATGAGAGGCACCTGAGTCAAACATTGCATTGTGTAGTATCTTATCATGAACATGTAAACTGGCATAAAAAGGTAAGATCCCTGTGACTGCTGTCTTTCCATCAACCTCTGGACCGAACAACAATTCTGGGGTATCATCCAACACATTGACATTGTCTTTATTACGAGTAAGTTGGAGGGACTTCTTGATTTGTTGTTTGTAGATGTCATGCTTGGCTAGTTCTGAGAGAGGGATGGCTACCTTCAGTTTGCCAATTTCAGCTTCCAAGTCAAAGGGTCTTTCAGATTGAACCTTAGTGTTGTCGGTGACAACCTTTTCCTTGTTCACTAGGTTTTCTTCTTGATTCTTATCTTGATCTTGAAGCTTATCCTTGTTACTGACCTCTTGAGGAATGTTAGTTGGGTTGGGCTGCAAGGGTGATGACTCTACTGGTTGCTGTTTTGAGGGAGAAGTTACAGCTATTTCCTCAACTGTTACCTCATCTGTAATTGGACCAGTTTTGTCACTTGGTTATGTGATAGTAGCTTTCTTAGGCTGTGTTGTGTCCTTTGTCTTGTCAGGCTGTGTCACATTTATAGTTCTGCTTCTTAGCTTATATTGTTTATGAACTTCATAAACAGCTGTGTCATATCCTTGTTTAAAGTCAAATGACTCACCTGACCTGGTTTGGAATTGCTGAATGTCATCATCTTTATGATCCTCTTGACTTAGAAAAACTTGCTGCTCATCATTCAGGCCCATGAAGTTAATGTGGGTGTCATCCGTTTGTTCATCCGAAGTGGATGCCTCAGTATAGTTTTCCTGGAAAGGAGGTCTTATGTCTGGGTCAGAACCGGTCCTGCCAACGTTTGGGTTTTGATTTCTCCTAAAGTTTGGATTCCTGTTAGGGTTATTTTGTGGTGCATCCCATGATGACTTTCTCTCAATTGATTCCACTCTATCACCCAATCTCTTCATGCCAGTGAGTATTGCATCCAGTTTTTAATCAAAGGCTGAGGGTTCTTCTTTGAAGGTGGTTCTCCTTTCTAATCTTGCCCTGTTTCTTTTGGCAATCAGGTCAGCCTCTACTGTGACAGCAACCTTTTGGGCTTCTTCAAGGGTCTCAGGTGCCCTTTCTTTTAATTGATATGCCATATCAGGGTAAAAACCATTAAGAAATTTGTACAAGGCTAAATCAGGGGGAGGTCTTAAATTCTGCTGTATTGCGTTATATACATTATTGAATCGTGCACAATACTCCAAAACGGTCTCTTGAGGACCTCGTTTGATTGTATCATATTCACCAAGTATGTGCAGGGGATCTTTCTTCTTCTCCCACCTATTAGTAAAGGCTTGATAAAGGTCATCAGGAGTTGTGATAGTATTTGCAGCTAGTGATCTGAACCAAGTTCGGACATCACCTGTTAGGCTCTGGACAAAAATTCTCATTCTCACACTATCATCATCGATTTCATAGTTCTCAAAGTGATCCTGCATCCTCTTGGCATGTTGAATAGCAGAGTAAGGGCCAGTGGAGTCAAAATATGAGATTTTGGTTTGGTAATCCTGAGGTAAAGCTGCAGGATTAGCAGGTAATTGCAAAGGTGCATATCTGTTAGCCATATTCACAAGGTTTGGGGGATTGACAAGGGCAACTGGGACAAAAGGAACGATGGGTACCACAGGGGTAACAGGTGTAGCAGCACCTAGAGTGTTGGTCAAGGGGATATGTGCAGTGGATGAAGAAGTGAGAGGAGTGCTCTGAGATGTGGATGGTGAACTAGGGGAATTGGGGGTAGACCGAAAAAGAACCTTGATTGGGGTAGAAACAGGGTTAGGATGAACTGTCTCTAGACTGAAATCAGCAAGATTTTCCTGCTCTTGCTACTTCCTAATGATTCTAGGGATGGTGTTAGGATTTTCAAAAACAGGGGGTGGATTTGGGTCAGGATTTGACCTAGTGTACCATGGATTCTTCTTGGGAGCCAGCTTCTAACTAGTTTTTGAATATTTTTTAGGAAAAAATTTTATATCTGCAAGGACTGGATAAGATTTTGGAATGGCTATATAGATCTCAAAGCTAGTATGAAGATTGGCTGAAGCAGCTCTTCCCTAAAGCTGTTAATGTAAAACAGAAACAGTTTTGAAGGTTTCCTGGCTGATATTCAGGCTTCATCTGTAGCCTTAGGAGATATATAGTAATTAGAAAATCCTAAAGAGTTCCCCAGCGGAGTCGCCATTTATGTTAACACCCAGGTTGTTCCCTATGACTCCCAAGGGAATACGGCCGGGGTAACCACTAACCAAGCTTTGGATTACAGTCTCTAGCCAAACTGTAATCAGAGAGGGCTCTCTCTTTAAGATTTATCTCTGTTTTATGAGGATTTTAGGCTAGTTATGAAGTGAGGGTTTGGTTTGAATTTTGGTTGAATGATATCTTTCAATACCTAAGATGTAGTGTTCAGACAGTTGTAATTCATTGGGCAATGGAGTCTAGAGCTGTGAATTGCTTGAAATGCTTAAGTGAGAGTGTTCAGACTGTAGGGCCTATTGGGTATTTCAACAAACAAACTTAAAACCGTGGTGATGATGTATGATTAGCTAATGGAAAGCAATTAAGAATTTCCCATTAAGCTAGTGGTGTGAAAGTGAAGTATATTGCACAGGAGCAAACTTGAATTCCTGAAACAAAGGTCACTGTGAAAGATATATTCTGAAAGTGCAGCATTTCAGAATTACACTTATCAAGATTGTAACTGAAGAAAGCACTCATTAACAACATAGATTGAGCTCAGGGTATTTCATGAATAAGTCCTGAAGCTATTCTTTTTCTTTGCTGCTAAATACTAGAACTTAGAAACATGTATGGATTGTAAAAGACTGAAACACATAACGAAGAGAGTTACAACAGACTTATTGTATTGTGAGATGCACAGGGATCCTGCAACCTTTAACAAACACCATGAACGCACTCAAACAGCTCAGAACTTGAGAGATTCCATCACTTCTTTTATTAAACTCTGAATAGATTACAGCATAGGATCTCTTCAAGAGGAAATCAACAACCCCCTGCAAACTTATGCGAGGGGGAATATATACAATCGGTTCCAAAATATCTGAACCGCTGAGTTATCTGATAATTAAATATGTTACCAACTTTTACAAAATATCAGAAAAGCAGTTACTGCTGCTATTAATACAAAATGTATGTCCTTTATATCTGTCAGGAGATACTTTGACCCTTGGAGGCCACTTAGTCGGTCTGAAGGTTCTGCTTTAATGCTGGAAACGTGCCTTTATGGCTGTTGTGCTGTAGCTTTTCGGCTCTGCTACCTGTTAGCTATCAATCTTGCTTTTGTTGGCCGAATATGATCTGCTGAGTTGGCTCAGCCCATTCCTCTCTCATCCACCATGTATGCATCACTTTTTCTGAAGGTGATGACTTATGTTTTTTGCTGAAAACTGTGCTGGAAGCCTTTGGATTTACAATATCTTCTGTATCATGCTAGTCCACCATTCCTGTGTGGCCAGTTGATGTCTAAGAATGGCATCCAAAGTCTCATCTGCCTCTTTGTATTTATAGAAATTAGGAGGCACTTCAAACAGGTGTTTAATTTCATTCATTATAAAGAATAAATTCTCTACCCTGTTGTAGAGACTTTGTCCTGTAGCTGGCCCTGTTTCCTCTGAGGTGCTGGGCCTTTCAGTGATCTGATTTGTGGCGAATGTGTTGACCCTCTTGGAATACTGCTCATGTATAAGTAGTCTTCCTGCGCTGTTCAGTAAGCCAGGGAGACCTCTGTTTTGCAATGCCACAAATTTGTCCATGAACCTGTTGACCTCTGTCTGCATGTCCTGGGTCCTTCTCTCTAATGTCTGTACCAGGTTTCTTAGTGTCAGGACCCTCTTTACTAACAGAATAGTCTTAGTCCTGTTGGGAATTCCCATAGTTGCTAACTGAGCACTTGTTCTATTATTGAGCACATTGATCATCCTGTTGGCAACTTCAGGCATATTGCCTAGAGAGGCCCTTGATCTCTGAATTTCCTTCTGTGCTTTTGCAATGAGCTCTAACTGCTCATGAATTGTCTCAATATATTGCCATTGGTCAGTGATGGATTGGCCAATGTTGGCCCATAAGACTGTCTTGAGCTCAGCTGTCACTTTATCCAGTGTGAGCTCCTTCTCCAGCTCTTTTATCTTATCCTTAAGGGATTTCACTTCCCTGCCCTTTTCTGCCACAGTCTGCTTGGATTTGTCATATCTTTCATTCACCTTGGCTAAATTCTCCCTGGCCTCCTTTAGTTCTGTCATTTGGGCTTCCAGGGCTTGTATTTCATTCTTGAGCTTCTGCATGTCCAGGCTTGGAGCCTGCTCTGTTGTTGTTGGTGCAGTTGCTGATGTAGATGGTGCTGTCTTTTCAGTAGGAGGAGCTGTGGTCTGAGGAGGTTCCTCCAGGTTAATTATTTCTGGAGGAGGCTGAGATGATTGACCTCCTTCCTTTTGCTGTAATGATGCTTGTAATGCTGCCTGTGCAGCCTCTGATTCACCCAGCTTTTCTTGAGTCTGGATCAGCTGTTTGTATAAAGACACCAGCAAAGCTGTGGCATCTTGATCATGTCTCAGCTGGGAAACTTCATCTGTTTGAGGGTGAATTGTTGCTGGGATTTTGATCTTTCTCCTCAAAGCTGCCATGTCTGCATCCCTCAATTTCAATATTTCTTGTATGCCCTTGATGTCCTTAGGATCATGTCCAATCTCTATGATTATATCTTCTAAGGCCCTGATCCTGTTATCCTTTGCTTGAGAGGATGCTCTCTCCAACTCAAGTTGGGCAGCTGTATTATTCAGGCTATTTTCTAGCCTGTAGTTATCCAGTGTCTTGTCTGCCAAGGAGGCATACACCATCTCACCCGTTTGTTTATGCAATTCGATTTTGTCCATTGGGTGGATGTCCTTGGCAAGGACCTCAAGATTGGTCCTCAAGTAGTCTGAAGGGGACTGTGGCTACAATGCAATTGGCATGAACTGACTCATGATCATTTTGCCTTCATTAACATCATATGCAGACATGAGCCTTTGCTGGTTGGTGGGAGCCATTTTCAACAAATGATTATATAGTTGTATCTTTATTGGCTCATTCCTCCTCTTTATGTCAATGAACTGTTGTTTGATGCTCAGTTCACGTTCTCTCTGCTGGCTTGAGGAGCTGACTTCTCCTCCCATCATCCTCTCTTGTTCCTGCTGGAAGGAACTTGCTGAGGCCTCCAGACTTGGTGGGCCCATGCCCAAAGATTGCCCGAAAGGCATTTCCTCTTCTGAAAGGGGATTCATTCTGTGTCTTTTCTCCCCTTGACTTATTGATGTGGTTAGGGGAGTCTCTCTTTCCCTCTTTCTGCTTATGTCTTCCTTTTGTGGAGTTTGGAGGACTGAAGCTTCAGCTGTTTATTCCTGCCTAGGAGGCACAATTTGTGGTGGCTGCTGCTCAGTAAAAATTGGGGCCTCAACTGCCTTTTCTTGCTGTAATGGCTACTCTTTCTCTTGCTGCTCCTCTTGTTGTTGTTGTACCTGTTGTTGTTGCTACTGCACCTCATCATGAGGTGGTTGTTTGGTTTCCATCTCTTTTTCCTTGGCTTTGCTAGAAGTCTGCCCAGTAGCTTTAACTGCTTGCTGATTTGCTATGGAGGAAGAGGCAGCTGCTCCCACTTGTGTGCTTGGAAGAGTAAACACCTGTGAACAAAGCTCAAGGTCTGCCATCTTCCTCAGATTTCTTACTACTCTTTCATTTAACTCTTCTTGTGTGACAGCCTCCTCTAAGGTTCCTCTCCTCCATTTTACTTGATTTGCATATTTTTCTATGTGAGGAATCCTTACATGATCATAACCGGACAACCTATACTTGACCCTTCTTAACGTTATGAAGTGATTAGGGTCATAAGGTTTCCAAAGAAAACTGGTCTGAAGGCCAAGGGATTCAAGCATTCTATCTGTTTCTCGCCAACCTTCCTCCCTCTTGTTATAGGTAAAGTGGCCTAATTGGTTTTTGACCTTGAGTTGTGCTTTCTTGCCTCTGCCTGAAAAGTGCAGCACATCAGCATTTCCAAATTGCCTGAAATATTCAAGGGCAAATAATCTCATAGGCACATATCTGGGCAATCTGTATGGGGGCAGCTCACACCCATATATTCTGATGACTGTGTGGTGTTGGTAATAGTACCAATCCCCAATGCTGTATGATTTGGACAACTGAAGGACCCTTTGCATCTCATCAGTAAGTCTTGGAGGAGGTGAGCTCATTAGCATAGACATGGCTGGGTGGATGAAGAGATATATGAACTCACAGTAAGTGTATGGAGATTCAGATCTGCAGTGGAAGGCAGAGGACCAATAGACTACTGACCTTGGGTTTCCTTGTGCATCCACTCTTTTCATAGCAAAATGGAATTTCTCGTGTTGATAGTACAAAATCAAATGGTAGATGTAGGAGGTGTATCTGAACACCCTTTCTCTTGCCAAGTTCATCAACTGCTCATGTATGTTATCAGAGATGTAGGTGGCATAGTCATAGTAGATTGGAGACTTGCCAGGGGCAAACATAAGCATTATTACTAGCACAGTGTCACCAACAAACTCAATTGAATTGTACCCCAGAATGTGATTGATCATATCTACTAGGTCTCTGCCCAGTTGATTGAGGTATACATGGGAGATAGGAGGGTACATCACAGTATCAGAGTCAATGTATTGTTGATTTAGCTTGGTGACCTGAGCATCTGTCAACTTGGCTCCTTGCTTAATCAGATCAACCAGTGACAAAGGAACCAATTTCTTCTGAGTTTTGAATTGCAGCATCTCTCTGATGGCTTCAGGGGTGACATAGAAAATAATTGAGCCCTTTAGGGTCAATCACAGCCCTCTGAGTGGCATCATAACAGTCAGCACATAGGTGGATTAGCTCAGGAAACTGGTTGACCTGTGGGAGCTTGAAGATAGGGAGAAAAGAGTCCCAAATACCTAATACATCTGTTCCAGCCTCATGTTTAATCTTCAACTCATTCAATAGGTGAATGTGAAACTTGTTGTGCATCAACATTTCTTCGGATATGTGATAATCCAGGTCTGCTAGAGGTTGCCATTCCAATTCTCTCTGGGGAGCGTTCAATGGAGCAACGTTCAAAGCCACCCGGGCTACTGGTGGATCCATGGTTTCTTTAAGGATTTCGGTTGTTTATAGACTGGTGTTACTATGCAGAGCAATACAAAGAGTTTACTTTGACAGAGAAATGTGAATTACTCAAGGACAGAGGATAAATGGTCAATTGCAGCAATTGAAATACTGCTTAATGCATGGATAAGACTAATGTCTAACCTTAGTCTCTCTTTTACAGCAAATTGGTATGGTTTGGGTTACCAGTTCGCGATTGCGCGAACAGAATGCAGTTTTTGAGAAAAGCTCGAGCAAACAAGGCTCAGCTGGTGATTTTCGACCTTACAGGTGCAAATGGGGACCAGGCACAGGGGATTTGCCGGTGAATTATAAGCTTCTCAGTGTTTTAAGCTTTTTATGGTAAATCACAGACAAACCAGGCGCAGGAGGGATTCACAAAGATAAATACCTGGTATATAGCGAGCAATGGTCACGAATGCAGGTGGAAATGGCGCGCCGGTGATCTCCAGGTTGAGTTCAGCAGGTTGGTGCGCGGTTTGAACGTAAAAAACCATGCAGAGAAAGCAACAGCGTTTTTGGCAAAAAGTGCGAAAAACACGAAAATTTGGCCAAAATATGGATTTTTCGGAACATTGGCGCTTTTTTTGGATGACGTCAGCATGACGTCATCAGGTGGGGTCAAGGTCGGATGACGTCAGCATGACGTCATCGGGTGACGTGGCGGCATAAGAGAGGTCCACGGGGATGGTGAGGTGGCAGACAGGTGGAGCAAATGGCGGACAGGGCACTGACACGGCGATGACGTTGGTGGGCGGGTTCACCGAAACCGGAGGTGGTTAGCGGTTTCATATCGCACCGGCTTCCATACGGAAGCGGAAATGTTAGAGGTACCTCCGATATGATGTGGGGGTGACGCGTGGCAGAGGCCTGACGTCACCATCTGACAAATATCAGAAGGTATCTTTCGGACGTCGGGGCCGGTCCGATATGCACGGGAGCCGTCGGATGAAAAGGGCCTGATCCGACGATCGACAAATCATTGAGGTGGCTGGACGATATGGACGAGGGTAGGATTTAAAATAATATTTCTTTTGGGATTTGCGCCCGGCGGAAACGTTTGGAATATGGCGGATTTTCATGGTTTTTGAATGTATTTTTATAAAAATGCGGATAGCGCTAAAACTTTGGGTAAATGAAAAAAGTGGGTTTTTATGCGCATTTTGCAAATGAAACGAGTTAGGGGTAAAAAGGGTTTATCACAAGGTTTCTTAGCCAATGAAGGGTTTAAAGGGTCAAATGGCTTCAGAAGGGGAAAATGGAAAGTTAGGTTTAGGGTTCTTAAACTGACCAGATGCCAGTTTAATCCCAACAGTGAGCATATGGCTATAATGCCAAGGGGAGGAATATTTATACAATGCTTGGGGTTTATACACCATAGTGTTATAATAGTAGGGAAAGGGTAACATAGGGGATTTAGAAAATAGAATTTAGGGGTTAATATGGATGGAAAAGGTGAATGAGGAGTGAAATCACTAAGTTTATTTGAAAATCACTTAGTTTAGGGAGTAGATCAAAATGAAAAGAATTTTAGACAAGAATTGTGGCTGTTAAAGGAATAAGAACCACCATAAAACCTCAAATTCTTCCCTGAATCTCAACTGATGAAGGGATGTTAGTAATGAATGTGAAAGGGGAAAATGTGAAGTTAGACATGCTCCTTTGCTTTGCTGCAACATGATGGAGAAGAAGGCCTTCTCAATCCATTTATTTTCCTTTGTGAATAGGTTAGCACACATTCAGTTGTAAGGAATGACATTTCTGCAACCCCATCTGCCTACCCATCTACTTTCCTAGAATTTTTTGTTTCTTCTTGGAGGGTGCACTTAGACTTGCAGACCCTTATTTTCCTTTTCTTTTCTCTTGGCTTTTTCTTTTGATTTTCTATCTAGAACTACCCTTATTGCTTCCAAGGTCCCAGATTAAGCAGTTGGGAACCTTAATTCTCTACCTAAGCTGTTGGTCTGCCAAGATTAAACAGTTTGGACAGACTTCTTTCTCTATTCTACAACAAAAATTGAAACATGGCATGGTCCAGATTAGGCTGTTGTACCATCCATCAAAATTGAGTGCACATCAAGATTTTTACACACAGTGTCTTCTCTTGGAAATATGGGATCTTTGCATCATCAAAGCAGAGCATATTTGGAACTTTCTTTGCCAATCATGAAATATGAAACCTATTGGTATAGGTAGCTAACACCTTCCTCCTAACGTATCTCCTTCTATTGCAACTATTCATATGATTTCATTGAATGCTCTTACTTTTGATGATCCTTGGATCGTACCTTCCGATTCTGAGGTGAATTCATTTGGTGGCGTGATGCCTCTGAGTCCCTTTGAAATTGCATATAAGGCTGTACAGTCATTTTCTGATGCATATTCAACCGAAACTGATCCAATGAATGTGATCCATGGAGAGTCACTTTCAATATCAAACTCAGCCTCATCAACACTTTCTGATCCTATTCATTCTGATGAGCAGATTCGTGAACTATTGCATGTTTATGATTTACCATGGGAAGATCTACATCAGCGATCTTCATTTTTACCTGAGCTTGATCATTTTGAAAATTATTTTTCTTCTATTTTTACGACTGACTATGTCAAAGAACTGCAGAATCCATTGCAACATTCTAATTTTGAGTTGAATTTGGAAAATATTTCTCGAACAGTTCCTATTGACATTTCAGTTAAGCCTGGAATTATTGAAAACATTCATATAGGTGCTTCCTATATGGATGATGAAATCCACACTTATAAAGCCCTATTTCAAGAATTTTGTGAAGTGTTTGCCTGGTCATATGAAGAAATGCCAGGAATCGATCCGTCAATTGTTGTCCATGAAATTAAAACATACCTAGATGATAAACCTCTCCGACAATGCTTACGTCAGATACATCTGCGAAAAGCTAATACTATCAAAGCCGAAATTGAGAAATTACTTCACACAGGTTTCATTTATCTAATTCCTTTAACCGATTTGGTATCAAATATTGTTCCTGTCAACAAAAAACAAGGAACGATAAGAGTATGTATCGACTATAGGGATATTAATCGAGCTTGTCCTAAAGACAATTATCCAACCCCCTATATCGATCAAATTATTGATGATTGTGCCAACAGTGAAATGTTCTCCTTTATGGATGGTTTTTCCGGTTACAATCAAATCAACATACTCCCTGCTGATCAAGCTAAAATAGCTTTCATTTGTCCATGGGGGACATTTGCTTATCACAAATTACCCTTTGGATTAAAGAAAGCTGGAGAAACTTTTCAAAGGGCTATGTCTTATGCATTTCATGACATCAAGAACATTGTGCAACCTTATCTCAATGATTTTCCTGCCCACTCATTACGTAGAGTTGATCATCTCATTCATTTATGAGCTATCTTTATGAGATGTAAGCATTATCGAATTCGATTGAATCCACACAAATGTGTATTATGTGTAGAAATAGGTCACTTGTTGGGATTTATCGTATTAAAGGCAGGCATTCATGTTGACCCCTCGAAGTTTGAAGCTATCGTCAATCTACCTCCTCCTTCAACTCTTCGCCAACTCCAAAGTTTGCAAGGGAAAGCAAACTTTTTACATCATTTCATTCCTAACTACGCCGAGATAATGAAATGTTTTACTAGGTTTTTAAAACAGAATATTGCATTCTTTTGGGATGAGATCGTTGATCGATCCTTTGATGCACTCAAACACGCGTTGACCCATGCACCATTACTGCATCCTCCCAATTACAACCAAGATTATTTTTTGTACCTCGCCACTTCTCATTCCACCATTGGGATGGTTTTAGTTCAGGAAGATGAATTCAACAATGAACATGTGATTTACTATCTTAGCCAAACTCAGCATTTGACTGAGCTTAAATATTCGCATGTGGAGAAATTGGCCTTGGCAGCTGTTCAAGCTGTCCAAAGATTTCGTCACTACATCTTATTATGCAAAACCACCGTAATTTCTGACTGTAACCCTATGATGTATACCTTGACCAAACAATTTATAGGGGGAAAGTATTCCAAATGGATAGTTATCCTGTAGGAATTTGACTTGGAATTTGAAAAATCCAAGGCAAAGAAATCTTTGGTTTTTGTCGAACTGACATGTGATTTCCCGCGCACTGATACTGAAACTGTGGCAGAAGAACCCATTGTGGATGAATCCTTGTTTCTTATCAGTACTCTTGATCCATGGTATGGAGATATTATTGTTTATCCCCAAAACCAATCTTTTTGGCTTGAAATCTCATGATCTCAGCGATAGAAAATATGTTTCCAGTCCAAACAATACAATATGATTGGTGATACACTTTATCATCGTGGAGCAGATTCTATTTTCTAACGGTGTTTCACTCATGAAGAAGCTGAAAAGGTTCTGAATGACTGTCACTCTGGAGCATGTGGGGGTCATATGTCTGGTATGCCACAGCCCGAAAGATATTGCGTGCTAGTTATTTATGGCCATCCTTATTCAAAGATTGTATCTATACAGTCCAGAAATGACACAATTGTCAAATCTTTGATCATAAGATGCGCGCTCCACCTGCTCCTCTTCACCCTATAATTGCTGTCGATCGTTTTGCAAAGTGGGGTATTGACTTTCTTACATGTAACCCTCACTTGGCCGGGGGGCATGCATATATTATCCTAGCAGTAGATTATTTTACTAAGTGGGCCGAGGCGATGCCTACATTTTCAGTAGATAGCAAGACTGCTACAACTTTCATATTCAATCATATAATTGCTACATTCAGTGTTCCTGAAGCTATTATTATTGATCATGGAAGTCACTTTCGAAACATCACGATGATTGAACTAACATATCAACTTGGCTTGCACCATGATAGTTCTACTCTGTATTACCCACAGGCTAATGGTCTAGTTGAAGCTATTAATAAAGTTTTAGTCACTATGATCAGACGAATCATTGGTATTCATAAGTCGAATTGGCATACCATGCTATTTTCAGCACTTTGGACATATCGAACCTTAGTAAAAACATCAACTGGTTTCACTCCTTTTCAACTGCTCTATAGTTTGGAAGCAATGTTACCTATTGAATGTGAAATTCTGTCATTACAATTAGCCATAGAATTACTCCCAGCTACTTCTGAAGAAGAGAAACATTTTTTGTACTTAGCTCAGCTAGATGAGAATCGATGCACTGCTGCAATAGCAAATGAGACTCATGCGAAATGAATAAAAGCTCCGTACAATAGGAATGTTACACCTCGTAATTTTTTGGAAGGAGACCTAGTTTTACTATATGATCAAGCAAACGATAAGCTAGGGGCTGGAAAATTTGTACCTATGTGGCATGGTCCTTACATTGTTAAGCAAAAGCTGGCCAAAGAGGCTTATGAATTGATAGATTTTGACGGTGTCTCTTTGGGTAAACCGAGAAATGGACTTTACCTAAAGAGGTATTATGCTTAAATTCTGGGTGGAGACTTTTTGTTATATTAGTTTCTTTACTACTGGTGTGTTTTAGATTAGAAAAGTGTGCCTAGTTTAGAGAGTTCTCTTATCATTATTCCTGCTTATCTTGATTTTACTCTTGATATTGTAGATGTCGACGTCTCCTCAAACATACACCAGTTTTGCTGATGGTGCTTTTCATAATACACGAAACATTTCTTGTGCAGCTTGGGTTATCTATTCACCCTCTGATGAGTTAGTATCTATGCATGGGGTAAGCCTCAGTCAAACAATGAATAACATTGCAGAGTATAGTGCAGTGATTGAGTTATTATCTAAATCCATCTCATTTGGGATTCGGAGTTTGATTATTAGGTTGGATTCTGAACTCATTATATTACAACTTAACAGGGTTTATGCCATTAGAAACCCAGTGTTATTAAGATTATTTTTGAGTTCGTCTCTTGGAACGTGAATTTGACTACATTGAATATCAGCATATTCCAAGACATTTAAATACATTAGCAGATGCAGTTGCTTTTAGTATGATAAATATACATTTGCAATAATCAAAATAGTAAATTTAATAACATTCGATAACATGTTACACAAGATAGCTGGTAATAATGATATATCATAGCATAGAAGTAGTGTTTCAAAATATACATTGTCTTCGATCATAGGTTGAAAAACACTTTATGATCAGAAAAAATGATAATGCAAAAAGTCAAAAATGTCATGAGTCTACAAAATCGATCATCCTATTCCTGGCAATGATCATGGTAAGAAACCACTGCTCGGGCCACCCTACATAGGAACCTCCTAAAAGGTCCTGGGACCCCAATCACATATCTCTGTAACCTTAGTGGAATATCATCTATATTTGTCTCTGCAATATCTAGTGTCAAGTGCTCTAGATGATGGTCCAAATCGGTCAGGATCTCTGTTGATTGGTCCTGTGGTGTTGGTGCTCCTACAGCTGGGTGTCTCCTCTTGAAAGGCTAGAGAGTGGCTGGTCATCGTGGACCCACATCTACATTTAAACTTTTTATTGTCAGTTATGGACGATTTAAAAATAAAAAAATTAAAACTTAGAAGTGTAGAGAATGATTTTGCCTAAATCACCCCATTGTTCTCCTAGTGGAAGAATCATGTTTGGGTCACCACGATAATCCATCCCAGTATATGGAAAATCCTGAATTGCAAAAAGTTGGTTGTTCAACCAATGAAAATACTGAGTCGGAAATCAAACAACCTTTGTATCCTCCTCATGGTGGTGGGCCATAAAAGAAACCCAACGAACTATCCTAGGCTCTCGAGGAAGACCAGCATCAACAGGAATATGCTACAGGGCTAACATGGGGATCCTCTCTAGAGCAAAGCTAACCACGATGAATCCATATCCAAAATTTTTCAGTTGTCCATTCTTTTCTCTGGTTAGTTCGCCTTTCACATTTGCCAACACAACCTCACACTAGTTGAATATTCTGCTTGAAAAATAGTCTATTTCCATCTGCATCTGGGATCTAGTAGCCACATGCAATGTTGCACTCCCGCATAGCCGGGTAATAGTGAATGCAATGACCTTAAGCTCAGGACGATTGATAGTTTTAATATCAATCCGTTTGTCCTTTGTTTGATCATCGTAAAACTCTAATCGAAGACTAGCGACAGACTGGCCACCTAGCCTAGTCCCGAAAAGAGGTAATTGTTCACCCCTCTTGGATAAACCAGTCAAGAAACATATGTCCTCCAGCTCGATTTCGAGCCGGTGGCCACCAATCACAAAACACTGGTCCTGTGTGTTCCATCTGTCTACTATCCATTGCAAGATGTCTACTTGGGCCCTCATATCCTGTATGCCCCAGAACTTTAACAATCTCCATGCTCTTAATTCCTGCATTATGGGCATATGATTTAGTGCAGGAAAATCTACATCCTCATGCTCACTTTCTCGCCAAATAAGCATTTTGAATGTCTTACAACGCATAAAAAGACATATTAGAACAATCTTGTTCGAAAAATTTTGGGCAAAAATGGAGAAAATAAATTTTAAAATTCATTTTCACGGGGTCTGCACCCGCCACTTACAGATAGTGCATAGGTCTGCACAGGCTGTAAGCAATAGATGCAGACCCATGACTTTTTTCTTTGTAGAAAGAAGTCAGGGTCCACACTAGCCATGTGTTGCACCTATCGACCCCCGCGAGTGAATTTCTAAACCAAATTTTCCATTAAAAATTAAATCTAAAGCCTAAAATCAAAATGTAAATGGATTAAATGTAAGATAAGGAGGACATGGATTACCTGGAGCTGACAGTTTTCAATTCCGACGGACAGATTTTCCAGAATCTTCACAGGAACTTTCTTACCCAAAAGCTCTCACTTTTCACTCTAAACTCAAATGGTAAAAATGAAGTTAGAAAAGCCCTTTTTATAAGTTTTTTCAAATAAATGAATTTTTAATTTATTTATTTTTCACTTTAAAAAGGAAATTTTTAAATCATTTTTATTTATCTTAAACAAATATGCATAATGTTTTGAGTTTTTGTGCAGAATATTGGATTTTTCATGAATATTAATAATTTTTTCAACAAAGAGAATACTTTTATCACCTTTTCGGACTCTTTAAAAGATTTACGAAAAAGTGAAACATTGTAGTCCTCTTTAAGCTCTTTTCAGACTCTTGAAAATTGAAAAGATTACCGAGCACTTGATTGTTCGAACTTGTTAAAATAAATGAATAATCATCCTTTCAGTATAAGTTTACCCCTTTTACGAACTGAAATGGACTATTTATGAAAAAGGTACACATTGACTAAATACGGTCAATAGATTCCTCTTTAAACCCTTTTTAGACCTGTTAAATATGAAAAGATTGTCGAGCGCTTGTCTTTTTTAGCTTGTTAAAGTATTGAAAAGTCATCCCTTTTGTATTATTTTATCCTTTTTTTGGGCATAACGGATTATTTTATGAAAAATTACCCCCATGGATTTTTCTTAAGTTTTTCTTATGACTCCCTAAAATTGAAAAACATCAAGTTTTTCCTATACTGGACTCGTTAAAATTTAACAAGAAAGGGCCTGTTCAATTTCAAAACAGGAATGAACCACTCCTTCTTAGGGTTCAAATTTTAAACTAAGTTGGACTCATCCGAAGGATGAGCTTATAAACAAGAAAATGTTATACCCCTCAAGCTTGTCAAAAATAAAGAGGCACTTGCCAGAAATGGTGGGGGAAAAGAGAGAAAAATGAACCTATTTGTTACACTTTGTTTTGTAAAAGGCCGTTAACCACTCTTGAACATGACACTTTATGTTCACCTGGGTTGGGAAAATCCTTTTCCTAACAGTTAATTAAACCATATTGAAAGTCTTCAGTCTATTTTTGGGTATTAGCTTTGGGTCAATTGTCACCAAACCATCTATAGTGTCGTTATGTGTTCAAGAGAATAGTTCAAACAAACCATTCATCTGCAAAATATATGTCATACATTTTGACCATACCTGAGTCAGTCCTTGCCAATATATTTCTTCAAAACTTGATCTATGATTTCATGTTGTGGGCATGCCTACAACAGATCACTTTCTATTGACTTCAGCTCATTATCTAGGAAGATGATCTAGAAATTGTTATTACTTTGAAAGTTGCATGCCCTAATGGTAGTTCTCTCACCTTCGATGATAGGTTGCATCATTGACCTTCGATCGAATGATTCTATGACATGCTCGACTTCATATCATTTATTCACATTTCATGGATTGTACTAGGTACTTTGAGAGCCATTGACATTACTGGTGGTTTCTCTCACACTTGTTAACAGTTCACATCATTGACTGGTAATCAAGTGGTTTCTACCATGTTCGACTTCGACACTTTCATTCACATGGATAGAATCGTACTAGTTCGGGAAGCAGAAATCAAGACCCTGGATCTAGTTTCTACGATCCAGGCTGTGAGGAGTTTTGTTATTCATTATACAGTGGACTATTCATAAATAGATGGCTGCATCCATACTCTGTCTACACATGTTTATACTCTTGATGTATTACAAAATCGTTCCTGTATCAGAACAGTTTAGTCAGTTTTTTAGTCAGCTTTGATCTAAGTATGGGAATGCCTACCTCAGAGATCATATGTCTATATATATACTTTGCATTGAATGTTTTTACAGGTTCCGACTGGGGTGTCCACAGGATGATCCTTGAAATGATAAAGTACTTCACTCTTCATAAATGATAGACTCTATCTTTATCTATTACAGACTTCGCACTTTAGGGGGCAATCTGTTGCACTAAAAATTGTCACTTTGACATTCTGCAATCTGTGTGAGTCCATTACCACTCATACTTTCCTCCTTTGCAAGTCTAAAGCCTCAGTTCTTCATATCAAGCCTTGAAAATAAGAGAAAGCCCTCAAAAGCCTTTAAAACTCTGGTTCCGCACTTTCTCTTTGCATTACCTGCGGTCCCGCACTTAATGGTCATGTCCCCTGTGCACCTGACCTCACTGTCTCTGTGTTATGGGTGCAGACCCCTGTAAAAGTTAAAAAAACGCGAGAACATTCTAAAAAACTCACTTTTAGTCATTTCTAGAAGCTTCTGGAAGGAATTTTCAGGTGGCAAGTTCGCTCTCTTAAGGTTCATGCATCCCATACCTTAAGGAGCTAACCCCTTGATGTGAGGAGCTTATCCCTTTGAAGGAGGATTCTATCCCTTCATAGGTGGACCTGTAACCTCCTCCTCTGCACTATAAAATGAAGCATTGAGCTGGTTACATGGGAGGTTAGAAGCTGAATATTTTTGAGGTGAAATGCTGCTGGAACTTAGTCTTCTTTAGTTGATTTTTTATGAAGAGAGATTACATACATCTAAGATATCATTTTGAAGAGTGAAAGGCTTTTCAAAGTAAAGGAAATTCCTATTTCAGACCCTAGGATGAGCTTGTTCAACATCAAGGCTGAAAAGGTTGTAAGGTTCTTCTACTTCAAAGTTAATACAAATAAGTTTGTTTTTCTCAATAAGCTGTTCATTTATGGTTTTTTTTATGGATTCCTTGATCACCATAATAGACATGATTTATGATATTTGCTATGCAGGTGCCATTTAATGTTTTCTTGTTTATGATTGCAGGTCTTTAAAGATAACTCTTTCAAACAATTGAAGGATGACTACAATGAACAAGCATTGTATCTAAGGTAGGATCTTAACACCCTTGTAGTATTTATTTGTAAATCGCATATGTCTAGAGAAAGATAGGTTTGTTTGTCTGTTTTTTGCTAGACTATCTTTTGATACTAGGGAGATCGGTCTTGTCTGCAAGATCAATTTATCCAGCAAACAATTATAGGGACCTAACATGCCCCTCTCCTTCAAAAAAGTGTTGTCCTCAATGCTTGAGTAGTTGTTAATGTTTCTATATGAAATTCTCATCCTCCCATGTGGAATCTTCAACAAGTAAGTTCTTCCAATTGATGAGATACTGTGAAATTGATCGATTTTGTAGCTGATCCAGGTGGATATTGGTGGCCACCTGCCAAGTCCACATGGACCCCCACCATTGTCTTTCTCAGCATTTTCAATTTCCTTAATTGTAGCACAACTTTTTATTTTTAGCAGTTTTTCGGGTCCTGAACTTCCGGAGCTGTTTTGAGGCCCTAAACGACGTTTTTTGGGGAATCCGGGGGCAACATGGGTCCATGAAATGTACCGATGTTGCCCGTTCCAACAATGATAGTGCTCGGATAGATCTTTCTAATGAGCTATTGTACGCGTCAAACGGAGATCATATGCCAAAGTTACGACCCCGAGAAGTTGATGTACCAACTTACCCCCAAACAGGGCCCACAGTTTGGCGTTTCATCTCCTAGGGTTAGGTTTTGGAATGTTAAGGGTTTTCCATTGTTTCTCAACAATAAATAGGCCTTCGAGCCTCATTGTAACATAGTTCAGAGGCATGTAGCCATCACATCTCTTCTCAGAGATAAGCTACCATCGCCCTAGCTGGTTTATTTCCATTTCTGGTTGTAAGCATATTTTCAGTATTTTCCATTAATGAAATGAAGTATTATTTCCGATGCATCTTTGTGTATATGGTTATCTCTGTAATTTGTTGCGTTCCTGTTTAAATCTGGATTAGTGGTATCAGAGCAGTCTGCTTTTTCTCTGTTTTTCTTTGCATGTCCCCAACAAGGTCGGGATATAAGGAGTTAGGGCTTGAACTGGTTGAACCTTTGCAAGACCAGCCTCGCAAATCCCGACAGCCTCCCATGGCGGACGAGAAGAAAGATGAGGGGGCAGGAGATCCCATCAAAATCTTGCTCGAAGAAGCCCTCGAGCGACAACGGAACGCGATGATGGACAGCTTTGCCCAGATCCTTCAGCGGATACCCAGAAGCAACGCGTCAGCTTCCAGTAGCTACTCTGGAAACGCCACACCCTTTAAGGTACAGGTTAATTTTGAAATCCCCATATTCGAGGGTCAGATAGACGCAGATGCCGTAGATAAATGGTTAAATCTGCTAGAGGATTATTTTTCTGTTCATGAATTTTCGAGTCGGGAAAAGATTGTTTTTGCTCTCCTCAAAGCAGCCCCCGACGTCAAGGACTGGTGGGAAACCTACTGCGAGCAAAAGGATGAAAGTACTGGCTCACTATTTTCAGCCGCACCCACCTGGGATTTGTTCCGGGATGCCATCAAGGAGCAGTACTACCCTGTCGGGAGCTATGAGGATGAATACATAAAGTGGACCACGCTGCGGCAGGGAAGGGACCAAGACGTGCCGGAGTTCACCAATGTTTTCCATACCCTTCGCACAAAGTTGGGTATCAAGGATTCGGAGCAACATTTGATACTCAAATACCGTGGCTGCCTGCACAATACATCCAGGAAGAAATACAATTCCTAAACATCCCCTCGCTCGGCGCAGCATACCGGTATGCCGTCAAGGTCGAGCAGAAGTTTAAACAAAAGAAGCGAGACTTTGGATCTACGAATCTAAAGCAGGGGAAAGGTGCCCCTAAACCACAGAACAAAGGACAAAGCCAAGGCGGGACAGCCCAAGACAACCAGCCGAAGCTGCAAGCAAAGAACAGCGCCGCGAAGCTGAGAAAGGACACTGGAAAATGGTGCGAGTTCCATAAGAGCTCCACTCACAACACAAGTGAGTGTCGGGCCAAGCAATCACTAGTGGTTGAGCTAAAGGTTTCAGAATCAGATGCATGTTCCGACTCTGAGTCAAAACCCGATAAGGGTATGAAAAAGGGAAGCAGATCATTGATGCGGACCCCAGTGCCACTGTTGCTACCGCAAAGATCGAGAAAAATGAACCCAAAGATCCAGAGGAGGAGGAGCGTCTCTTCCACTCCCAGATGTGGGTAAAGGGCTCCCCGATACAGTTCATTGTTGATAGCGGGAGTCAAAAGAACCTCATTTTGGCAGAGGTCGTGAAGCGGTTGGGCTTACCGACCACAGCACATCCACAACCATACACCATTGGGTGGCTTCACCAAGGACGAGATCTTCGCGTGAGCCAGCAGTGTCGCCTTCCATACAACATCAAGCCCTTCACGGATGAGGTATTGTGTGACATTGCTCCCCTTGAAGTTTGTGATGTATTACTAGGACAACCATACTTGTGGAAGCGACATGTTGTGTATGAATCAAGGCCCCGTGCTATTATTATTACATTGGGAAATAATTTGTTCAGGATACCAAAGGTAGCACCACCTGCCGCCCTCTCTTTGATTACTGCAAAACAATCCAGTAAGATCATTTCCAAAACCAGGAAATTTGTTTTCCTGATGATACGCCCTCGAGGAAAGAAGAAGACAGTGGCCGCGGCCTCCAAACGGGGCCCCTCTGCACGACAATGACAGATGGACAAGATTGTGGAGGAGTACGAGGACATCTTCACCTCCCCGGCAGGGGTTCCTCTGCACTGTCAGGTCAAGCACTCCATCGATCTGACCCCAGGTGCGCCGCTACCCAATGGACCAATTTATTGGCGCTCCGTTCTGGAGAACCATGAAATCAAGAGGCAGATTCAGGAGCTCCTGCAGAAAGGTCACATCCGTCCGAGTTCATCGCCCTGTGGGAGCCCGATCGTGTTGGTACAGAAGAAGGATGGGATGTGGAGACTCTGTATTGACTATCGGGCGCTGAACAAGATCACTGTCCGTAATAGGTACCCGATCCCGTGGATTGATGACCTCCTAGACCAACTAAAGGGGGTGAAATATTTCATCAAGATCGACCTGAAGTCGGGATATCACAAGGTACCAATCGAACCCTCCGATGTGTGGAAGACTGCCTTCAAATCCAAGGAGGGCCTCTTCGAATGGTTGGTCATGCCTTTCGGATTGACGAATGCTCCTACAACCTTCATGAGGCTAATGGATGACATCTTGCGGCCATTCACCAACTCCTTTATAGTAGTATACTTGGATGACATTCTGATCTTCAGCCAGAGTTGGGAAGAGCACCTCCACCACATCCGACAGGTTCTCCAAACACTGTGGCAACACAAGCTATGTGCCAATTTGGAGAAATGCACTTTTGGCATGACCCAGGTTCAGTATCTGGGATACATCATTGATGAACAGGGGGTGCATGTCGATCCAGCCAAGATCCAAGTCATTCGGGATTGGCCCTCTCCAACCACTCTAACAGAGCTCCACAGCTTTCTAGGTCTTGCCAACTTCTACCGCAGGTTTGTGTTGGGGTTTTCTCATATTTCTTGGCCCTTGAGTCAAGTCACCAAGGGCGGGGCGAAAGCAAAATTCTTTTGGTCTGAATCTCAACAGAAGGCATTCAGGGAGTTGAAGGATCGCCTCTGCATGGCACCAGTGCTCGCGTTACCAGATTTACAACAACCATTTGAGGTTGAGACAGATGCCTCTGACTATGCTATTGGGGCAGTCCTTACTCAACATGGACATCCAGTGGCATATCACAGTGAAACACTTTCAGACACAGTCTGGAAGTACCCCACTTATGATAAAGAGATGTATTCCATTGTACAGGCCTGCCGACAATGGAAGCATTACATTTTGGGGAAGGAAACGGTCATCCACACAGACCACCGACCTCTGCAGTTCATACAGACCCAAGGGAAATTGCAGAATGATTGCCATCAGAAGTGGTCTACATACCTGCAACAGCTTCACTTGAATATCAAGTATAAAAAGGGCAGCACCAATAATGTTGCAGATTGCCTCAGTCGACCACCGATCATGGTGCTAACCACCGTGCTCAACTCTTGTGGGCACGAGACTTCTGACTGGCCACTTCTCTACAAAAGCGACCCAGAATTCGGCCACACATACCAGACACTCTTGGAGGGTCGGCAGGTTGCATATTTTCACCTCCAGGATGCCCTATTATGCCACCTCGGTCACCTTTGTGTTCCTTCAAGCGAGCGTGCCAAGATGATTTGGGAAGCACACTACAGTCGGGCTGTTGGGCATTTCGGGGTCGAGAAAATAGTGGCAGTACTGCAAAATTATTTCTATTGGCCGAATCTTCGACAGGATGTTGGGAAGTACATCCGATCATGTACTGCCTGTGCCATTGCCAAACTGGCCATTAAGAAGCATGGCCTCTATACCCTGTTGCCTACCCCTAGTCGACCTTGGGAATCCATCTCCATGGATTACATGTCAGGCCTTCCTTCCACTAAGCATGGAAATGACAGTGTTTTTGTGGTCGTCGACAGGTTCTCGAAGATGGCCATTATGGTGGCCTGCATGAAGAATATCACAGCAGAAGCCACTGCTAAACTCTTCTTTGAACGAGTGTGGGTGCACTTTTGGATCCCACTGTCTATCATCTCAGATCGGGACAGTCGGTTTCTCAGCACATTTTGGTCCAGTATCTAGTCAATGCTGGACACCAAACTCACGAAGTCCACAACCTTCCATCCTCAAACTGATGGCCAGACAGAGGTTGTCAATAGGATGATTGTGCACATTCTGCACATTTATAACTCGAAGCATCCACGCACATGGGACGAGAGCCTCCCCTATGTTCAGCACAGCTACAACCGAGCTCTTCACAGATCCACTGGCCATAGCCCTTTTCTGGTGGGTTTGGGATTCCAGCCACTATGCCCCATTGATGTGGCCATGCCACTTGCAGCTACTCGCATGAATTCAGCTCATGTCTAGTCCGAAACAGATAAGGCCACCAGCTTCATTGAGCGCATCCAACATATTTGCCAGCAGGTCCATGACATTCGTGAGAAATCAAATGCCAAGTACAAGCAGCGACATGATCAACATCGGGTGCCACACAAGTTTCAGGTGGGCGACAAAGTCTGGTTGCATTTGCAAAAGGAACGCCTTACTGGAGCCTATCGGAAATTGAGACCACTCCGATATGGTCCTTACACCATTACTAAGGCTATGGGAGACAATGCATTTGAGCTCAGCATTCCCCCATTCCTTGGCCTGCACCCAGTGTTCAATGTGGACCGCCTTCGGCCATACTTTCCACCATTGCTAGACACATCCGACATTGCAGAACAACTCAAACCCAAAGAATTAAATCCAGATTGCATGGAACAAGCTGCAATTGATCGGATCATGGACACACAGATCAAGAACACTCGCCAACAGAATATCCAACTGTATCGAGTTGTCAAAGCAGGCCAACTCCTTCAGCAGGGCAAGTGGCTCACCAGGGAACAAGTTCAGCAGAAGTTTCCTCATCTCATGGAGGAGCTCAACGCAATGGGGACCATTGCTTCCTAAGGGGGGAGGAATGATCCAGGTGGATATTGGTGTCCACCTACCAAGTCCACCTCGACCCCCACCATTGTCTTTCTCAGCATTTTCAGTTTCCTTAATTGTAGCACAACTTACTATTTTTAGCAGTTTTTCGGGTCCTGAACTTCCGGATCCGTTTTGAGGCCCTAAACGACGTTTTTTGGGGAATCCGGGGGCAACATGGGGACCAATGTTGCCCGTTCGAACAATGATAGTGCTCGGATATATCTTTCTAATGAGCTATTGTACGCGTCAAACGGAGATCATATGCCAAAGTTACGACCCCGGGAAGTTGATGTACCAACTTACCCCCAAACGGGGCCCACAGTTTGGCGTTTCATCTCCTAGGGTTAGGTTTTGGAATGTTAAGGGTTTTCCATTGTTTCTCAACAATAAATAGGCCTTCGAGCCTCATTGTAACACAGTTCAGAGGCATGTAGCCATCACATCTCTTCTCAGAGATAAGCTACCATCGCCCTAGCTGGTTTATTTCCATTTCTGGTTGTAAGCATATTTCAGTATTTTCCATTAATGAAATGAAGTATTATTTCCGCTGCATCTTTGTGTATATGGTTATCTCTGTAATTTGTTGCGTTCCTGTTTAAATCCGGATCAGTAGCTGTCAAGTTCTTATTTCTTTGATTGCTTCAGGTTCCAATATGATTTTTCCTTCCTCATCAAGTTCTCGCAATATTGTTTGACTATAATCTTGTCATCTATAGCCTTCTTTAAGCATGAAACATGGAAAATTGGGTGCACTCAGGAAGCTACAGGAAGCTCTAATTTGTATGCCATAGTACCTATCTTTTGCAACATCTTGTACAGACCATAATAATTTGGTGATAATTTACTGTCCCTCTTAGCTTGCTTGAGGGACATTTGTTTATATGGTTGTAGCCATAGGAATACCCAATCACCTACATCAAAACTTCTTTTGCTACGATGTTGATCTGCCTATCGTTTTATTCTATTCTGTGCCAACATGAGGTTATCCTTTAAGAGTTGGAGAACTTGTTCCTGATGCTCGATGTCATCATCCACTACTTGAACCTTAGAATTTTCTCTTAAATATGATGTGATGTATGGTCGATGATATCCATAAAGTGCCATAAATGGGGTCATTTTTGTTGCAGTATGGAAGGAAGAGTTATACCACCATTCAGCCAGAGGCAACCATTTGACCCATTATGTCTATTTATAAGGTACAAAGCAATAAAGATATCCTTCCAAACATTTTTTTACTATCTCAGTTTGCCCATCAGATTGAGGATGATAAGATGAGCTATGAGCTAACTGAGTACCAAGACAAGAAAATAATTTTGTCCAAAAATTTCCAGTGAAAATGGGATCTCTGTCGCTTACAATAATCTTTGGGTTTCCATGTAGCTTTTGAATTGTTTCCATAAATGCAGTAGAAACTGTACTCACTTTAAATGGATGAGATAATGCACAAAAGTGTGCATACTTCATAATTCTGTCAACTACCACCATGATAACAATCTTTCCTTCGGAATTGGGTAAACCTATGATAAAATCCATTGAAACCTCCTCCCAACATTGGCTTGGAATGGATAAAGGTTGTAATAGTCTCGGGGTCTTAATTGTTTCAACTTTATTTTGTTGTCAAATGAAACATTCCGCCACAAACTTTTGAATATCTGATTAAAGTCCATCCAAGAAAAACCCTTCTTAACATTGTGGTAGGTTTTTAGAAATCATGAGTGCCCTCCTAAGGGAAAGGTGTGTAGTTCCCTAAGAATCTTTTGTTTGAGTTGTGAATTATTACATAGGTATAACCAATCCTTGTACCATAACAAATCATTTTTTGAGCTAAATGTATCAGATGTACTGGGATCTTGTTATATCTTTTGAATGAGTTCCCACACTTCCTCATCATTCTTCCATTCATCGCTTACTTCGTTTCTCATATTTGGTTGGATAATAGAAATGGCACAGAGAAACGCGTCCACATCCTCATCCTTTCTTGAGAGTGCATCTGCCACAACATTTTGCTTCCCTTTTTTGTAGATGATTTCAATGTCATAAGCCAACATCTTTGTGACCCATTTTTGCTGCTCTTCTAAAGATAATCTTTGTTCTAAAAAGTATTTAAGACTATCATGATCTATTTTTACCTTGAAGTGTCTCCCCAATAGGTAGGGTCGCCATTTATTAAGTGCATGTAGTATTTCCAACATTTCCTTCTCATAAATAGCTTTGTGTAAATACTATCCTTTGATTGAACGACTTTCAAAAGCATGGGTCTTTCTTATTGCATTAAAACAACACCAATTCCATTTCGTGAGGCATCACACTCCACAATAAATCTTTTCGTGAAGTCCGGTGTAGCTAATACTGGTGATGAGTGTGAGTATTGTAGCAAGGATGATGCAACTCCTGGGCTACTATTTTTACTTATCAACCGAGGGTTCATACAAACTTGGAGCTGACAGTCATATATGCACAAGTAGAAGTGAAGGTCATGTCTGTTTTCACTTGTTCATCTAGCAAGAGACACCAGGGTTTCCAAGCCAAAGTTCTATAGCATCAGAAGAAGCTTGATTCTTTGATGGAAGAAGAGAAAATCTACTCTAAGAGAGCTATTCTACTGCAGTAATGAAGAAAACAACAGGTAATGCTAAATCACACCATATCCTAATTCACCATTTAAATAGCTATGCTAAGCAGAATTGCTAAATCAACACTAACCTAATGCTACTATCTAAGTTGCAGAAGTAAAGAGCATCAAACCATACTAAGGTGTAAGCAAGGAAACTAAACTAAATATGTTTTCACTTTTTTGGTTTTTTTGGTAAAATCAAGCATGCAATGTAATTGTTCTTGTAGATGTGACAGGTGGATGGAAGGTGGTTGAGGATGGCTAGAAGGTGCTCAGGGGAGTATTGCGATGATCAGATGGCAGCGTTCAAATAATACGCAGAACAATGTTCAGGAAGGAGTCAAGCGGAAGAGCAATCGGAGGACGAAATCAGTGAAAGGAGGACGTAATGAAGCAACAGTGCATGGGAACCATTGGATTAGTCGGATCAATGAACAAGATTAATGGAAGATGAGCGACAGAGATCTTACCGCAAGCGATTACGTTAATAGATGGATAGATCAATCAACGAATATAATTAACGAAGGATAAGTGGTAGAGATCTTATCGTGGAGATTGAGTGAATAGATGGATGAACAGGATTAAAGGAAGATGAGTGGCAGAGATCCTATCGCATGAGTTTGAGTGAATAGATGCATGGATAGGGTTAACGAAATATGACCGACGGATATCTTATCACGTGAGATTGAGTGAATAGATGGATGGACAGGGTTAAAAAAAGATGAGCGGCATAGATTTTATCACAGGAGATTATGTAGTAGCTAGATGAACAGGATTAGCGAAGGATGAGCGGCGAACATCTTATCCCAAGAAAAACATGCAGAATGATGGAGTGGGCTTTCGTAGGTAATAAGCAGTTACTCGCATGCCCTCAAGGCTATAAGCAGAATTCCACAATTTTACGCGATTAGCCTAACTGGGTGACACATAGCACGAGAAAACCACTTTTCTCACATGCTCTGAGGAAGATATCAGTCATGCAAGAATTCATGTGAGATTGTGCGATAGCCATTGGATCATGCAGGATTGATCAACGGTGGAGATCGGCCAAACTAGTTGGTGACCAGTGACACGATAGCCATTGGATCAAGGGCGTGACAGATCGATAGTGGAGATTTGGAGTGGATAAAGTAGGTGTAAGACTTCACGATAGCCATTGGATAAAGCTAGATAGATTGATGGTGGAGATTTGGAGTGCATAAAGCCAAATGTTGAAATGAATCAAATGGTGATTGGTCAGGTTTTTTTGTGGATCGGACGGTGAGGAAATATACAAGTATAATTTGATCAAGACGTTTTTTATTAGCTTCCACTTAAGCATTTCGTGCTAAAGGAAATGGGGATATGTGCAAAAAGTGATGGAAAAAGATGAAAATGAAATGAACCACGTACTGAATCAAGACAACAAACTTCATGTAAGAATTCCTGGCTATCCTACTAATTGAAAGAAGGCACAAATGGAAGTGAACTAAAACACAACTGATCTACTCTACACTGCTATAATGGAAATGCAGCTACTTAAGAAAATGAACAATTAAACCATGAATCTACGCTAGCATACATCTACAATAAAGAGGAGCCTTAGTTGCTAGGGTTGGTCCCTAACCCAAGAGCTTCAGCCCTCAGAGTTAACTCAGTGTTGGCTCAAAACAAAACTCATTCTTATTATCAAAACAATGGATTACATCAACAACTGTCACAAGTCTTGCAGCTCAAAAATAAAGTAATGTTTACAATCAAAAGTCCAAATCCTACTGAGGTCCTAGGCCTCTCTACTTATACAACTGAAGTCTGCGATGCCTTCCTTAAAATTAGGGAGGCTTGGCTCCCAAGCTTGAGATAAACTGGTGCTTTGACTTTCACTTGCTCGGATGGCTTCTAGTCCTCATGATTTGGCTATTTGCACTCCGAGCTGATGGAGGAATATTCGAATGGAGGGGTAGTAAATGAAGAGGATTTACCTCCTATAACTCCTTTCCCTTGCACCATTCAAGTTTTGACCAAGATATCTTCCAAAATTCCTTTCTTTTATCCTTTAATCCTGCGTTAAATGGACATTAGACCACAAAGCAAAATATCCAACTCTAACTCATCTCATAAAAAAAATATAATCAAAAGTATGCAATAACTTGTGAGAATAGTTGGTTTGACTAAGCTAGGATGCAAATTAAGGCCCATATAATTACCCAAAGATGAGGCTCATCATCACACCCTACTAAAAGTGTTGCTCATCCTCTGAGAAAATTAGTCAATGTCCATGTCCTTCATGGCTCGGGTATCCTCTCTGAGATCCCATGCCTCTACTGTGGTCTCTTCTTCTTGTTCATAGAAGTCTTCTTTCTTTTCTACTTCTTCCCACTACCTCTTTTCCTCTTATTCTTTTCTCCCTTCTAGAGTCCCTAGGAGTAGTGGTGGTCTCAGTTTGAGGCCTATCCAATTGACCTTCAATCTTTGCATAGATTTCTTATACATAGGTACCCTGTTGAGTGCATCTCTCAACCTTTGAGGGGAGTGATGTTCTCTGATATTCAAGATGTGTGGCTGTGTGTTCCATCTCCTGAAGCAGGCATGTATATTGTCATCTCTTAGTAGCCTAAACATATCCTCAAAATGTGAAATTGCTTGCTCTTGGGCAGCAAGATATCTTGGTGCCAGCTGAGGATCATTTGCAATTAGATTATGTGTTCTGAATAGGGCATTGGGATTTCATTGTTCAGCTCTAATGAAAAGAGGTTCATTATGCTCTCTGGCCAATATTCTTTTCATCTCTGCAGCCCTTGACTCCTCATGGTTCATCCATGATTCCAAAGCAATTAATTGTATATCTCCTAGCTCAGAATTAGGATCCCAAACATTCATGTCTGTGAGGGCCATGTTGTGCAAGTAAAAATCAGCCATTTTGGCCCTATCCTCTAGCGTACTTTGATCACAAAGATCAATAAATTGTCTGTAGTCCTGAAATGGCATGGTGCCCCTTTGTGCTAGTGTTTTAATCTAAAATTGTAGCCATTTTTCTCTGAGATAAAGACCATAGGATTTAGCTGGCATCCTACACTAGATGGCCTCCAAGGAGAGGCTGGCCATACATGCTAGTTGGTTTTCCCTTTCTTGTATTTGTCCTCTCAGCCATGCATTTTCACTCTCAACTTGATCTCTCATTGTTGCTTCTCTAACCCTTAAGCCACTTAGCTCTTTGTTTTTCTTATATTCTTCCTCTTGCTATTCTTTCTTATCTCCATCAGTTTATTCCTTCATTTCCTCCTCTGTTTCAGCATCATCCTCCTTCTCTTCTCCTTCATCATCCTCCTTTGCATTAGTTTCTTCTTCATCCATCTCATCCCCATCTAGCTATGTATCTTCTTTTTTTGTTTTTCCTCCTCCTCATTGACAGAAGGACTAACATCATAGGTGAGGGTTTTGATGTCATCCTCTGCTGGTAAGTCTTTGAAGACTGACCATGTTATATGGATCCTAAGGTTTTGGAGGGCATCCTCAATGAGTATCCTGATCAACTCATGCTGAGCCAATTGTTGGGAATTTCCTTCCTTTAATTTGTTGTTGGAGTCTATGAGTGACTGCATCAAGAAATGGGGTGTGTTGAGTCTTTGGTGAACTGGTGTTTCTACCCCAAATTTTATTTCTTCAAGCATTCTAAAATGGTAGCCATAAACAACATTGTATCTACCCTCACATGAGATATGTTTGATGAGTTGGTAACCTACCTCACTCCATGGGTATGGGAGAATGTCCCTCCTTACTCCATTTTTATCCTCTTTGGGTTCTTCACCTTCTAAAAAGAATTTCCTTTTTGTCACCTGACTATCTTCTTTTTCTTCTTTTCTCCATGGAATTCCTAGGGGAAGTGTGGTGAGCCTACTGATGAGATCTCAGGTGATATCTATAGTGAGCCCTCTAACTATGATAGTGGCATGGATTTTGTTGTGTGGAGTGAGGGAATGAGAAAATTCTTGAGCCACCTCATCATCGTACCTTGTGAATTTTCTGAAAAATCCCATCCATTGGTGTCTTATAAAGATTTCAAGCACTTGGTGGTGTTGTTGTATCCTCACAATGTTTGTGTGTTCTTTCCTATTAAACCCTCCCGTCATCTTGCTTGTGAGGCTTGAGGAGGAGATGAGAGGTTTGACATAAGAATTTTAATTTGGTAGAAAGAAGAGTTTCATGTGTATGTAATTCACCTACCACTATTGTTATATCTACTAACTTTTAGAGAATTTCTAGTTCATTTGCTCGTAAATGGGGATGGATTTTTAGATACTACCTCTTTAGAATGGTGGTAGTGGACAATTCTAGTGATATTCCCTCTTGAACCCCTTTCTGCCTATCCCATAGGCTACCTTTGTGTATCTTGTATACTTCTCTTGTAGACTATTCCTGTAGGAATTATTGTGCAAGCTCCTATAGAAATTCTCTTGCAGAACAATGGATCCTTGCTTCTGGTGGGTGGCCAGATTTATGAGAGGGACTTACATGAGGGATTTTTAAGGAGGTAGAATGCATGAATGCATGCAAATGATGCTTTGTTTCCCTTTATGGATTTTTGGGGTGAGGTTCCTCATAATCAGATCCCATTCCTTGTAATCAGCTCCTACCTCATAGATCCGTAGTTAACCACTTCTTGTCCTACTCATCCGTTGTCTTTGAGTTGACTGTAGCAACGTGTGAGAGGACACCCAATTTTGTATGTGATGACTGAACGAAGGTGTCCAAGATAACTAGCCACCTTTTCACTTATAAACCAACTACCTCATAACCCTTACAACTTTTGATCACATGATGCATATGAGTGAGTGAGCAGGATACTTACATGTGGTCTTGATGCCATGCTGCAGTTGTCAAATACTAGAGGTGTTGCGTTGTTTATTTGCTGCACGGTCATTATTCTTCCTCGTCTATTGTCTACTTTCTACTCTCTGCTATGGAGCTCCTGGATCATCGTAGTGAAGACCTGTAGCTGTTGATTGATATTCTATGGGATAGGCTACTACAGGATTTCCTATAGGATGTCTTGTAGCTGCTTCTCCCTTAGAATTTCTTAATCATGTTGCTTGCTAGGGCTGTGATGATGCTGCGAGGAATGACTATGTTTGGAGCAAGGGAATAACTGGTAGAAACTGATCTCCTTTTGTTTTGAATGGTGAGTGCATGGATGATGGAAATGGACAAGGTGAGGTGTTAGATCATGTCTAGAATGAAATTTGGGAAGCTAACCAACCTACCATTCACCCTCAGATTGCTTCCTATAGGTTTCAGGAGATCTTGTAGGAATATAGGGGATCCTGTAGAAAACACAATCTTTGCCTAAATTGAAGAAATGAAGTGAGAAAACAATGGAATTGATGGAGGGATGCATGGTAAGGAGTGGAGGAGATGAATATGTGAGGTAGGGTTCCCTTTCGATCTTCTCTTTTCTCCTTCATTATCTTTCTTAGTCTTTCTCACTCACCTGCAAATAACAATTATGTCTTTTTCTCTTCTTTTTTTTTTTTTCAAAAACACTTAGGCAACCTCAGAGAGGTTTTCACCCTAGATGTTTTCCCTGGGTTCCTCAAGGATGGTTTCCACCCAAGGATCTTCTTATTCTTTTTTCAAATTTCATTTCATCAATGGGCTGCCTCACGAGGTTTTCAACCCAAAGATGGGACTCAGGCACCTCATGGAGGTTTTCACCAGAATCCTTATTCTTTTTTCCTTTTTTATTTCTCTATTGATTGACCTAATGAGGGAGGAGCTGGAACTTGCTCCACCATCATCACCGTCCTATTGATATTGTCAATGAACTCTTGTTTTGAAAAAGGCCTCTTGTACATTTTCAATCGGTGTCCATTAACATGTGATGGAATGGATTCTTCATCTATGGCTCTGATTTGCACTGAACCATTATCATGGCATCTTTCCAGCACATAAGGTCCGAGCCATCTTGTCCTTAGCTTGCCCTTAAAGTCTTTATACCTAGAATCATATAACAATTACCAATCACCCTCTTGAAATTTATTCTCCTTAACATGTTTATCATGCCAGATCTTCCTCTGAAGCTGAACTATCTATGTATCTAGGAGGTCCTGCATTCTGAATTCATCCAAGCCATTCGATTGGAACAATATTTCTTTCTATGCATGACTGAGATGCAAATCTAGTTGTGCTACCATCCTCAATGTGTTATATTCAAACTCAATGGACAACAAATCCTTTTTCCCATAGACCAGCTCATAGGGTGTAAATCCAGTGGTGGTCTTCCATGTTGTATTATAAGCCCAAGTGGCCTCAGCTAGTCTCTCTGCCCAATACTTCCTAATGTTGTTCACTACCTTGGTTAAGATGCTTTCCAGTGCCCTATTGGTCACCTCCACTTTCCCATTAGCTTGTGGATGATAGGGAGTGGAGGTCCTATGCTTGAATTTTTTTATTTCTAAGCAATTCTTCAATCATGTTAGAGGTAAACTGGTTGCATTGGTCTATGACTAGCTCTCTAGGGTACCCAAATTTGTAGAATACATTCTCCCTTAGGAACTTAGCCACCTTCTCTTCTGTTGCTTCCGTAATCACCAAGGTTTCAACCCACTTAGTCAAATAGTTAGTGCACACAATAATGTACTGTTTCTACCTTGAAGGATGGCTGATAGGGCTAATGAATTCCATGCCCCACTTGTCAAATGGCTCAAAAGTCACTTGAGGTTGTAGGGGGATTTCATCTCTTCAAGTAGGTTTTCCCATCCTCTTCCAAAGATCACACTAACTAATGTACTTTTTCACATCTTGATGAACAGTGGGCCAATAATAGCCTACTTGTAACACTTTAAATGTTGTCCTCTTTATAGCAAAGTGACCTCCACAACGCCCATCATGACAGAAGAGAAGGATGTCAAAAACTTCTAGATCCCTTACACACCTTCTCAAGATTTGATTTGGGCCAGGTTTGAAAAGATTTCCCTCAATCCAGGTGAAGGGGGCGTGTTTCCTGACTATCTTGCTCTTTTCTCTGGAGGGCAAGTTTGGTGGGAACTATGCTAATACCAAATAGTTTGCTATATTAGCAAACCATGGGGAGCAAACTGAAATAGCAAACAAATACTCATTTGGTAACTCGTCATCCACCATTCCTTCTTCACCTACAGGCAAATTCATCCTAGATAGAAAGTCTACAACAACATTTTCCTTACCAGGCTTATCAACAATAGTTACATCAAACTGCTGTCACAAAAGCAACCATCTTATATTTCTAGCATTCACATCTAGTTTGTTCATTAAATATTTGATTGTAGCATGGTCAGTATGCACAAATGTTCGGTAGCCTGTAATGTAATTCCTAAATTCGTTTAATGAATGCACAATAGCCAGGAGTTCCTTTACGGTCACAGTATAATTTAGCTCAACCTTTGACAGGTTCTTATTGATAAAATAGATGGCATAGGGAAATTTCTCTTCTACCTAACCTTAGGTTTCTCCTATGGCATTGTGTGAGACATCAACATGAATATGAAAAGGGAGGGCCCATTTTGGGCCTTGAAGAATTGGTGCAGGGGTTAAGTTACCCTTCAAAATGTCTGAGGCCTCTTAACAACCTTTTGACCATATAAAATCAGAATCTTTGGCCAACAACCTAAATAAATGAGAGGCTAACTTGCTAAAGTCCTTTATGAACCTTCAGTAGTATCCAGATAACCCCAAGAAACTCCTGACATCCCTCTACTTTTGAGGATGTGGGACCCTTTGGATGATTGCTATTTTGTTTGGGTCCACCTATAGTCCTTGCTGAGATATTGAAGGAACTATCATGGTCCCTTCAGTCATTAAGAATTCACATTTTTATGGACTGAGAGATAGGTTCATTCAATACATTTGTGCAATACTTTTCCTAGGTTAGTGAGGGCTTCTTGAAAATCACAGCCATAAGGTGTAAAGTCATCCATATAAATTTCCACTGCATCATGTACTAATTCAGCAAAAATACTCAAGACTGCTCTCTGGAAAGTGGCAAGAGCATTGCATAGGACAAAAGGAAGGACCCTATGGGAAAAATTACCCCAAGGACCTGTGAATGTGGTCTTATCCTAGTCTTCAAGGCATATTTGGATTTGTTTGTACCCACTGAATCCATCTAGGAAAGAAAAGAACGTCTTCCCTTCCAGGCCATCTAGAACTTGGTCAATGAAAGGTAGGGAAAAATGATCCTTCTTTATGGCTTTATTCAACTCCCTTTAGTCAACACAAATCCTCCACTTAGCCTTTTTCTTCTGAGCTAACGCTAAAAGAGAGACCCACTCATTGTTAGAGATAGGGTAAATGAATCCTACATCTAGCATTTTTTGTAGTTCTTCTTTGACTATATCTTTAAGAGCTGGATTCATCCTCCTTTATGGTTTTCGGACTAGCTTGCAACCTTCTTTGATGTATATTTGGTGAGTACACACTAAGGGGTGTACTCCCTTCATTTCCTTATAATTCCAAGTGAGGGCTTCAAGGTTTTCTCTCAACATGTTGCATAGCTTTTCCTCTTCAAGAGTAGAAGGATATGGATTAATTTTTAATGTTTTCTCTGGGCCAAAATTCTATGGTTTTGACATGGAGTGGATTGGAACTGGCCAAGAATAACTCAATTGGATGATTGTTTTGGGTTTCCCTTACTTCTTCTTCTAATGGTAATGAACTAGGAGTTGGACTTTGCAGTAGTTGTTCAATTAAGTCATCCTCATCTTGTTGTCCTCCTCCTATGGTTGCTTCCAAAGCATAAATTTGGGCTAAATAAGCCTCATCTTCTTCCTCCTCCTCCACCCATAAAGGGAAATCATGCTCTAGAAAAGGTTGAGCAGGAGGGTATAAGACTAAATTCTTGGACATATGCCCATTCTTGATGGTCATATTCCCAACTCTCCAGCTAATGTAAGAATCATCTATGGCCAACCATGGCCTCCCAAGGATGAGAGGGTAACCAGTAAGCTTAGACTTCGGCTGGAGAACTAGAAAATATCCAGGGTACTCCCAGGAGTCAATGGAGACCATCACATCCTCCACAATTCCCTTAAGGGTGACTGTGGAACGATTTGTAAGTTGAAAAATTGATGTGGTCTTCCTCAATTACCCTTAGAGGTTGAGCTTGAACATGGTGTCCTTGGTCATCACATTAATGGAATCCCCCAGATCAATCAGAGTGTGTGGGACAATGGTGCCATTGTGCACATCTACTATAGGGCTTCGAGGGTCCAAATATTTTGGAGATATTACCTGCCCCAACATTAAGTCAGACAGCTGCCCAATTACATTAATGGTAGGTGCATCCCTTTTTCTTCTTCTTGGATGATTGAAGCATTCCTCCTTAATCAACTTACTGTAAATGGGAACATATTTTATTGCTTGGAGAAGGGGGATCTTTACACATAGATTTTTCAATTATCCCAGAAGTTCAAGTTCTTCTGGGGTAGGCTGGAGTGGTTGGGCTAACCTCTCAGGAAAGGGTGGATTGACTTTAAGGTTACTTACCTCTCTTTCCTCCTCAACCTCCCTATGTGGAGAGGGAGGTTGGTTATCTGGGAGAATTCTCCTAGATCTTAGGTTGATCTCCGGGATTTCTATAGCATAAGCTAGGTATGATGTCTCTCCAATGTATACTTATTGAGCCTACCTATTGTTCAGGTTCAGATTTGGCTGGGCTGGCATCTAGGGTTGCTTGGGTGGAGAAGAGTGTAGGATTTGTGGTTGGGTAGGTGGTGGAAGAAATAGAGCTGGAGCATTGATCTATTGGAGCCTCCACCCCTGGTGTTGGGTATTCCACTGAGGTTGTGATGGAGCATAAGGTTGAAATGACTGGTTGGCTGGTTGGGAATGATACTGAGATGAATAGGACCAAGGAGGGGGTGTAGACCAGGAAGGATGAGCAGGGGGTCCCAAAGAAGGTATAGTTGTGGTTTGGTTGGGGTTGTAATATGCATGAGATGACCCTTGCATACGCTGCTGGTATGGTCTAGGCCCTAGAGGTCTCCTTTGGTTGATGTAGCAAAGCTGCTCATTAACCCCTTCAGCTCCTTGATATACAACTTTGAGTCTGGGTAAAGAAGGGCACTTATCATTAGAGTGGTTTTCTTCACAGATCGAGCAAATCTTAATGTAGTTCAATGGACATTCGTTCCTAGGATGCCTCTTGGTGCACCTAGGACAAAAGATGGCCAAGGTTCTCTCTTCTTCCTCTTGCTTCCTTTTGATATTCATGGTGTCCAATTGCAAGGCAAGGGTTTTCAACATCTCACTTTTGAAATCTTCCAGCATATTTCCAATTTCACCATTGGTGGATGATTTGTAAGATGATGTACTGGCCATAGGTTGACTACTCCTACCCTTTTTCCTAGTTGCCCTATAATGGTTTCTAAAGAGAGTCTTGATATCCTCATAGGTTAATTGGTAGGTATCTCCTCCTGCTAATATATGTAAGGTATCTAGAAGATCTTCCCTTACTCCTCTGAGTAGGACCAGCTTTAGTGACTCGGGTTCAAGTGTGCACTTGGCCATATTGTATCTGAGCTGGAATTTTTTTTCATAGTCTTCTAAGGATTCATCTTGACCTATGGTAATCCTAAACATATCTTCTTTAGTATCTTTTGACCTACATTAGTCCCTATATTTGTTGTTAAAATCTTGTTGCATCTGAACCCAAGTTGTGATGTTATCTCTAGGTAAACCCATGAATGAGCACAATGCTGCATCCTTGAGGGTAGATGGAAACAGTTTTAACTTTTGCTCATCATCTGTATACTCATAGGTTTAGCATATCACATCAAACTCAAATAGGAAAGTGTCAGGGTCCTCTGTGGTGAGGCCATGGAAATGAGGTAAAGAAGAGGGGCTTATATTCTTCATCTTAGTGTCCCCATTGGTTTCCATGATGGAGAAGGCACCCTCAATTCTCTCTATTTCCTCTATCATTTTGGTTTTCAGCCATTGGTTCAGTAGGAATGGGTTCTTCTTCTTCTTCTTCCCCTATAAGTTCTTCAAATATGTCATGTTTCTCACCTAAGGGTTCCTCTAGTTCACAACCATCGAAGAAGAGAGAAGGTTGGTTTTTGGATGCAGTGGCGGTATTTGTCAAGAATTTTCCTAAATTTTCCCTACTCCTACGAGGTATGAAAGGAAATGTTTTTTGGGGTGGCTTTTATAAGATTTTTTTAAGCTGGAAAGTACTTTGCAGAAATGGAATTTCGATTAAATGAAAACAACTGACAGAAAAAAACTACTTGCTGAATTGAAATTCTATTTGCAGAATGGAAAGGAAAGCAGATAATGACAACTGAAGGAAAGGAAGCTACTAGATTACTTTTCCAGAAATAAACTAATGGCATAAAATTGGAGACTAGAAATTGAAGAAAATAAAGCAGTATTGAAATTCTACTCAGACACCTCCCCGACAATGAGGCCAAAAAGTGATGAGTGCCAGTATTGCAACAAGGATGATACAACTCTTGGGCTACCAGCTTTACTTATCAACCCAGGATTCGTACAAACTTGGAGGTGACAATACTATAAGCACAAGTAGAAGCAAAAGTCTTGACTATTGTCACTTGTTCATCTGGCAAGAGACCCCAGGTGTTCCAAGCCAAACTTCTATAAAGTCAGACGAAGCTTGATTCTTTAATGGAAGTAGAGCAAATCTACTCTAAGAGAGCTATTCTACTATAGTAATGAAGAAAACAATAGGTAATGCTAAATCACACCATATCCTAATTCACCATTTAAACAACTATGCTAAATCAACACTAACCTAATGCTAATATCTAAGTTGCAGAAGTAAAGAGCATCAATACATACTAAGGTGTAAGCAAGGAAACTAAACTAAATATTTTTTCACTTTTTTGGTTTTTTTGGTAAAATCAATCATGCAGTGTAATTTTTCTTGTAGATGTGATAGGTGGATGGAAGGTGGTTGAGGATGGCTAGAAGGTGCTCAGGGGAGTATTGCGATGATCAGATGGAAGCGTTCAAATAATACACAGAACAACGTTAAGGAAGTAGTCAGCGGAACAACAATCGGAGGAGGAAATCAGTGGAAGGAGGACATAATGAAGCAACAGTGCATGGGAACCATTAGATCAGTCAAATCAATGAATAGGATTAAGAAAAGATGAGAAGGAAGATGAGTGGCAGAGATATTATAGCAAGTGATTATGTTAATAGATGGATAAATCGATCAACGAATAGGATTAATGAAAGATGAGCGGTGGAGATCTTATTCCGAAGATTGAGTGAATAGATGGATGAAAAGGATTAACGGAAGATGAGTGGCAGAGATCCTATCACATAAGATTGAGTGAATATATGGATGGACAGGGTTAATGGAACATGAGCAGCAGAGATCTTATCAGTGGAGATTAACTAGCAAATGGACGAACAAGATTAACAGAGGATGAGCGACAAATATCTTATTGTGGGAAAAATGTGTAGAATGGAGCGTGTTTTCATAGGAAGTAAGTAGTTTCTCACGCGCCCTCAACGCTATAAGTGGAATTCCAAAATTTTACGCGATTAACCTAACTAGGTGACACGTAGCATGAGAAAACCACTTTTCTCACATGCTCTCAGGTGGATATCAGTCGTGCAAGAATTCATGCAAGATTTCATGATAGCTACTAGATCATGCGAGATAGATCAACGGTGGTGATCGACCAAGCTTGTTCGTGATCGGGTGACACGATAGCTGTTGGATCGAGGGCGCGACAGATCGATGGTGGAGTTTGGAGCGCATAAAGTAGGTGGAAGAGTTCACGATAGCTATTGAATCAACCTAGACAGATCGACTGTGGAGATTTGGAGTGCATAAAGTCAAGCATTGAAATGAATCAAATGGTGATTGGTAAGGTTTCTTGTGGATCGGACAGTGATGAAATCTACGGGTATAATCTGATCAAGGCGTGTTTTATTAGCTTTCTCTTAAGAATTTTGTGTTGAATGAAATGAGCATATGCGGAAAAAGTGATGGAAAAAGACGACAATGAAATGAACCATGTATTGAATCAAGACAACAAACTTCATGCAAGAATTCCTAGCTAACCTGCTGATTGAAAGAAGGCACAAATGCAAGCAATCTAAAACACAACTGATCTACTCTACACTTCTGTAATGGAAATGCGGCTACTTAAGCAAATGAACAATTAAACAATGAATCTATGCTAGCATACATCTACAGTAAAGAGGAGCCGTAGCTGCTAGGGTTTGGCCCTAACCCAAGAGCTTCAGCCCTTTGAGTTAACTCAGTGCTGGCTCAAAACAAAACTCATTCTTATTATAAAAACAATGGATTACATCAAAAACTATCACAAGTCTTGTAGCTCAAAAATACGGTAAATTTTTAAAATCAAAAGACTAAATCCTAATGAGGTCCTAGGCCTCTCTACTTATATGACTGAAGTCTCCAATGAATTCCTTGAAATTAGGGAGGCTCGGCTCCCAAAATCAATTTAAACTGGTGCTTTGACTTTCACTTGCTCGGTTGCCTTCTAGTCCTCATGATTTGGTTGTTTTGACTCCGAGCTGATGGAGGAATATTTGAATGGCGGGGTAGTAAATGTGGATGATTTACCTGCTATAATTCCTCTCCCTTTCCCCATTTGAGTTTTGACCAAGGTCTTTGCCAAAATTCCTTGCTTTTATCCTTTAATCCTACATTAAATTCACATTAGACCATAAAGCAAAATATCCAACTCTAACTCATCTCATAAAAAAAATATAATCAAAAGTATGCAATGAGTTGTGAGAATAGTTGGTTTGACTAAGGTAGGAGGTGAATTAAGGCCCATGTAATTACCCAATGATGAGGCTCATCAACTGGTGCTTGGAAAATTTCCTCTTTAAGATGTTCAAAGGCCTTCGTTGCTTCTGGAGTTGATGAAAATGTATCTTTCTTCAATAATGTTGTTAGAGGTGCTACTATTCTCCCATAATTCTTAACAAACTTGTGGTAATAGCCTGTCAACCCGAGAAATCCTCGTAGATGCTTTATGGATGTGGGAATTTTCCTTTCCTTAATGGCTTTAATTTTGCAAGGGTCTACCTTAACACCTTCTTGAGATATAATATGACCCAGATATTCCACCTCTTGTACTCCAAAGAAACATTTGGATATTTTTGCATATAATTTTTTCTCCTCCAATAGTTTGAGCACCATGTCAACATGTTGGACATGATCCTTCCAAGACTTGTTGTGGATTAGTATATCATCAAAAAATATTAACATAAATTTTCTAAGGGTTTGAAAATGGAATTCGTCAAACCTTGAAATGTAGAAGGTGCATTAGTAAGGCCGAAAGGCATGACCAAAAATTCATAATGACCCTCCTGAGTTCTAAATGTTGTTATTGGAATGTCTTTAGTCTTCATTCTGATTTGATGATATCCTAAATGAAGATCCAACTTGGTGAAGTAAATTCATCCATGCAATTCATCCAATAATTCATCAATGACAAGAATGGGAAATTTATCTTTAATATTGAGCTTGTTGAGATCCCTATAATATGGACACATGTGCCATGACCCATCCTTCTTGTGAACCAATACTACTAGAGCAGAGAAAGAACTTTGACTAGGTTGAATTATACCACCTTCTAGCATTTTTGCAACCATACGTTCAATTTCACTCTTTTGGACATAGGGATATCTATAAGGCCTGATGTTTGGAGGAACACTTCCTGGAATCAAATTAATAGCATGATCATGATCACGAATAGGTGGGAGGGCTTTGGGCATCTCAAATACCTTGGAATGATTCTCCAAGACTTTTGGGAGATCTAGAGAAATTGATGATTTTGATGTGGAAAACTATAGTGAACATAATTGTGCAATTATGCCTTGTTGTTCTTTATTTAGAAGCTTTGTCATTCCGTTAGAGCTTATTATCTTCCTCGGTTTCCTTGCGATACCCCTTAATTCAACCTCCTTTCCTTTTGAAGAGAATTTCATAAAAAGTTCTTGAAAATTAAAAGCTATTGTACCCAAGGATTGTAGCCATTGGACTCCTAGTACAACATTAGCACCACCCATTCGAATGGAAAGCATTGGGCTATTCAATACATATTCTCCCATGGATAGCTTGATATTATGGCACTTTCTTGAGAAATTTATGGTTTCTCCACTTGCAACCATCACTTGACACTATCATGCTGGATATAGGAAGCAATTCAATTCCTTGGCTATCTTACAATGAATAAAATTATGGGTACTTCCCGAAGCATTCAACACTATTACCTTTTTCTTCTTGATATGACCTTCTATATTGATAGTTTGAGGAGTGGTAATTCCAACCAATGCATTACAAGATATGGTCAGATTCATTTCTTCTTTTTCTAGGGTTTTTTCCTGGTGTATATCATCTTATTTTGATGTTTCTTGTTCCTTTCGTTCCTCCTCTTCACAATCTATGTAAAATAATTTCTTCTCAGCACACTTATGACCTTTAGTGTTTTTTCTATCACAATTGTAACAAAGCCCTTTTGCTCTTTTTTCTTCCAATTGTTGTGGTGTCAACCTTGTAGGTTGTGGCTAGCTAGGGGCAACAACACTTCCATCTTTATGATTGTGAGTGGCAGGCTTCCTTGTTGCCATAATTTTGCTTTCCATTTTTCTTGCCAACTTGAATGCCTTCTCCAATGAATTTGGTTCCCAAAGGTGAACCTCATGTTGGATGTTATCTTTTAAAATCCCTATGAAAACATCAATCCTATGCTCCTTTGGAATATCTTTTACCCTTATATTCAATTTTTGGAAGTCCTCAATGTGGTCCATCATTGAAACCTTTTGTTTGATATTTATCAATTGGCTAAAAAAATTGTTGCTTTTCGTATCCTCATAATGTGCTATCATTTTATCCGTAAAAATATCCCAAGTGACAATTTGTTTATGAGAGCAAAGCCATCAATACCATAAAAACTGATTTGGTTCCAAATATAAATTTGCAATGCATACCTTTTGCGTGTTTTTCACATTATGGAGATTGAAATATTGCTTCATCTTTAGTATCCATGTTCCGAGATCCTTGCCATCAAACTTCCTCATATCGATCTTTGGAACATGGTGGTTCTTCGATCGAACATTAGAGTCTAAGAAATCATGATTAACATCTATTTTGTTCTCATCATGAGTTTCCTTTACTACCCTTTTGCCATTAGTAAACATTTCTTGCAGAAACATTGTCAAATCTGTCTTCAAATATTTCATGCCTTTCTTTAAATCATCCATCTTAGTTTCCATGCTATCCATCTTAGCTTCCATGCCATCCATCTTAGCTTCCACGCCATCCATCTTAGCTTCCACATCATTCATCTTAGCTTCTACGCCTTTCTTTAAACCATCCATATTAGCTTCCATGCCATACATCTTAGCTTCTATGTCTTTCTTTAAACGATCCATCTTAGCTTATGTTACTTTTTGTGTGAGTGAAATTGTTGCATTTGGTCTCATAATTTTGATATATCATGTTGCATTTCTTCCTCTTCTTCATGAGTCATGCTAGAGCTTTTAGGTTGCTTTCTAGGTGTTTCCATTTTCTTTCTTTGGGGCATCAATTACTGATAATAATGATTCATTATTCCCTTTGAATTCCTTCAAACTAATTTTTCAAACTAAGCTTATGCAAAATTTAAAAGAAACTACACACCTTTTTCACTTTGTAGGAGCTTGATATTGAATCTGATGTATCTCTCTAATATTAGATCTCGAAGGTCTGAAATTTCTTCTGTGGTAACCCTCTAAGTAATCTTTCTAATCCCACAAGTCAGATAAAGATTGGATTCTCCAGTGAAGAGTTATGTCAAATCTCCCACGATGGCCTGAGTATAGACTGGTTCAGTAGAGCGAAATTGTATGACATGCCGCGGGTCACTGTTTCAACCTTAGGTTTTGAATATGATACCCAAACAACTAAAGTCCATCCTCTTTCTGTAACCTCTTATGAAACATCAATCTGATGCTTATAGAGAAAGTTATGATGGTTTTCCCATGGTCACATGTTTGGAATGTAATTCGGGGGTTTGCAAACACCTTACTTCCTCAGATTATATCTCCGAACATATAGCGAGTCAAGATTTGAATTTTAGGCCCGAGGTTTAGCGCGATTTCTTCTCAAATGGATTTTTGTTTTAGCTTCTGAAATGTCACAGAAAAAATGTTATAGCAAAAATTGCATGATCACCTATTAGGAGTAGCGAAACCATAGAATCCAAAGCTTTGATACCAAATGTTATGAAACCAGCTCACAAAAAGATAGAAAAGATAGATCAACACCCTAGAAATAAGCCTCTTCGAGGGGGAAACCTCCTTTACATTACACAAATGAATAATTCTTAGATGATTCAAATGAAAAAATCTCCTTTCTATATATAGGAGTCTAAGAGGTCACAATATAACGAAAGCCGACCTAACGATAATAATATAAAGCCACAATAATAACAATATGGGGACAATGACAATAGCAATGGGGGAATCACTAGTATTATAGGGACCTAACAGTCTCAACTTAGCCACACTCCCTACTGATTTCCTTCACACACTACAAGGAGGTGTGATCGCAGAGATTAAGGCCTGGGAGCAGCGCACGCTGAGCATGATCAACGAGTATAAGGTAAACAATGAACAAATGTTCATGGAGAAAACAATAGCGCTAGAAGCATGGAAGAAAGTTGAGGTGCAAAACAAACAAACTATAGCCGTGGTGTTTGAGGCATGCAAAATAGTACCTGAACTGCATATCCGGAAGGAAGCGCTAGTGGACGCGAAGATCAGGAAGTTGGCTGCAGGTGTGTGCGGTGCAAAGATGGAAGTGGCAAAGGTTTAGTTTGAACTGAACCAGAAAATTACAGAGTTAGAGTTGAAGTCATAGCCTTCAACTCCGGTAGAGGTCAGAGAATAGTGCGAAGCCACTATGAAGGATGGAGTCCCAGTAGTGGATGCTGCGTAAATAGTAAAGTGTAATAAAGGGTTTTACCCTTCTTTTATGTAAGTTGTGTTGGCTGGTATAGATCTACCCATGGTCCATGGACCATGGGATTGTATAAAAAGGAGATATCAATGAAGATGAATGTAATGGGTCAGTAGAAGAAAGAGTGAAGAAGTTTTAGAGTAGAAGAGAGGCTATGCAGCTTTGTGTGCAGAGGCCTAGAGTAGAGTCTGCAGTTGAGTGCGCAGATCGCTGCAGCTGAGTGCGTAGGGAAGTCTTGAGTCTGTAAGAAGAACTAAATTATTAATAAAGAGATTATTCCATAAATTCTCGTGTTTATCTATTTCCTTGTGTTATGAATGAATGGGCTATTATGTTATGATGAATGGTGGGTTTATGAATTAATATTGTATTGATGCATGATTTTACATGGTTTATATTATTATTTGGATGAAAGTAATAATAACTGTTTATGTGAAGAATATCTTGTTGCATGTTAAAGTTATCGAACACTTAATCTGATATGGGTAAATATGGAATTAGGACATAGAGGCGCGTATGTCGTTGATTCACCTATTTAGGGTCCATAAAAGGTAGTCGTGAATGTTCACATAGGTATATGGAAGTTATATCGATAAACCCTAAAGGGTTATCGATCTGCATGAAGGTAGGTTTAGGGCACAAAATGACATTACACTAATCTCTGGGTGTGGAAACTTGGTTCCAACATCCCCCCATACTGCTTTAGGTGAGACTTCAGTCTGCGTTCCACGGGTTGATGCCAAAAGGGCCAGTAGTGTATGGATTTGTTTGGAAAAACTAACTCTGAACCTGGGTCAGGATCCACTAAGCCAACACTCTCTTTTCAATTACAACTTAGGAAAGTGTCTAGTAGATTGTCACTTCGGTTGCTAGAACCACTCATTAGGCTAGAGGGATAGTCTCTGTCTGCAGAAAGGATTTACCTACACAAAAATGATCTTAGTAAGAGAAGTCAATTTTTCTTACCTAGGTGAAGGGGAAGGCTCGTTCAGTTGTGTGCGCAGAGACCTTGGTAACTCCACATATAAGTGTGTGGGCCCCTGCAACTATATTCAAAGGGTTGAAAGAGTCTCTAATTGAAGATCTAAGCATAATAAAGGCTATTTTGGAGCATTATATATCTATCTACATGTTCTTGTTTACTTCTGAATTTACTGTATACTCACTCTATTTGCTGCAACCTATCATGAAAGATACTTAATAGATTTGTGAAAGGGGTAGACCTGCTTAATTAATTGATGTTATGAATGTTTAGAACAAGTGGCGTAGAGTTTGAATTTTTTATTTGTTGGTTACTGTAATTTCTGGGTTTCAAGGGTTATAGTTCACGAAGGTTGGAATAAAGCCCTAAAAGTAACATAAGCACATCACATAGTCCTTTTTATGTAGAAATCTAGTTCTAACATCACCCAATACTGCCTCAGGTGAGATTGCAGCCTGCGCTACGCGGGTTTTTGCCAAAAGGGCCTGTAGTGTATGGTTTTGTTGGTTAGCACAACTAACTCTAAACCTGGGTCCAAGCCCATTTAAGCCAACATGTCTCGCTTGAGTGTTTAAGAGCCATACTACAAGTACAAGTTGAATTCAATTGTGGATCCCTTTGAATTATTAGTATGACAAAAACATAACTACCCATCATCATGTTTAATATAACTATAGTATTTAGGTGATGGGATGCAAAAACATGATGGAGATCCATGCAAGAGTACACTCGAGCTACTTGAATGGTAGAGTGATGGATGACAAATAAAACATTAATCACTATGTTTCAACTAAAAAAAACCCATGATTGTAATTGAGAAAGTGGAAGAAGGCATAATTGTTCACTGATCTGTGTGGAGAGTTCTATGGGTGTGCACTGATTAGAAGAGGCAAAGTGTTCTAATGATGCAGAGAGAGGCTAAAACTACCTATGTAGAGGAAAGATTTCTAGTTTGTTCCCATGCTCATATGAGAGTCCAAGAGAGCCTATGAAACAAAAGGGGATCAGAGCTGAGTGCAAGTTGCTAAGTGTAAATGGATGTGAAAAGGGAGATGCTATTTTGGATAAAGAGTGTTGTGTGGGGAAAATAGAGAGATGTTTGGAGAGGTGAACAGGGCTGAAATTAGATAGAGTGGTTGCCAGTTTCACAAAGTAGATATTGCATTATTTAGTTTGGGTCTGTTTCTACAATATAGGGAGTTGGTGCTTCCATATTAGTGGATCTCTAAGGATATCTGGGGGTCCATGCCTCCTCTGAGTTGGTTCTTGCATAAATTCAAGGAGCTGCAATTTGGTTCTTCCAACTAATCCATAAATTAGGTACTTCAAATGGTGCTTCTAGTTAGCTAATCAGTTGTTTACGAAAGGAGGTAGTTGGTGCTTCCTGCCAATGGGTGTTAACAAACAATCAAAGGGAGTTCGTGCTTACCGTGAATGGTGGCTCACAAATATTTTGATGTAATAGACTAGAATCTTATTATTACATCAAATCAAAAACAAGATTTGGTTTTTTTTCTCCCTGAAGGGTCTCCACGTTAAACCATTATGTCCAATGTGTATGTTGCTCTTGGTGCTTGTGTTCATGTGATGATTTATGTTGTTGCACATGGCATATTTTTTATTACTCACATGAATGGTTTCCATATTTGAATGAGAAAATATAAATTGGAATAAAATATAATGTTAGCCTTAAAATTGATTCAACCCCCCTCTCAGTATTAAAAATTGTTTCGAACACTTGGTATCAAATCGAAGTTCCTTTAGGAACAACATCACCACTCTAAGGTATATCAAAAAGGAAACAAGGGATAATTAAACTTTGCTTACACCAGAAGGCATCCAGTTTTTGGATGGAGCAGAGTATCTACACTGGAATGTTATAATGGAATCCTATTTAATGGCTTTTGATGTTGATGTATGGTGCTCCTTTCAAAATGAAGAAAAGTTTTAGCAAAATGGAGAAGCCAAAAGCATTCTCTTGATAGGCCTATCAAAGCCACGTGTTGATAAAGTAATGCATTGCAAGACAACAAAGGAAATGCTAGGCATATTGAAATTTCTATATGGTGGAGATACCAATGTGGCTTAAGAGAAGTTCAAAGAACTTTTCTACTCAAGTAGTGAACCAGAACATGTAGCTATTGGTGATATGAAGAAGAAGGCATCTCAAATGAGATACGTTAAAAATATTTAAAATCTTTCTTCCAATGAAAAATTGTTGCTTGTCACTCTAGAGAGGATGATGAAGAATCATATGAGATACCATGCTTCTCATAACATATATTGTTTCTCTTTCATAAATGTAAACATATAGGTCATTTGTCTTCTATATTTTGATGTGAATTTTCTGAAGACAAGTATAAAAATGCATTTAGTAGTGATGTAGATAGACCTACTTTAGTGGCAATAATAAATGAGGGGTCCTCTACACAAGAAGACATTATATCCCAAGACAAGAATAGGAGTGTCCCTGGCAGTGATGAATATGAAATCCTCCTCATACCCGTGGAATATTTGATGTACACAGAGATGAGTTTAGATATCTATGGTGACTCAGCTACCACCTCTAATAGTGAAGAAAAAGATGTAGATGAAAGTATCTATTTTAGAAAGAATTTGATCTCAGCTTTGAAGGAGAACAATGACCTATCAGAGGAAAATAACAAGAAAAAGGAGAAATTACTCGAGTATGAGCTTGAGAATTATAAGTTGAGTAAAAAAATCATTGAACTAAATACTTAACAAGAATAGGTTAGTAGATAGAATGGTATTTTGACCAATCAACTAAATGAAAGAGAAACTCACTATGAGAGACTATGAGATGAAGTGGTCTCACTGAGACAAGACTAGGAAATGTCAAATAAATAGTTGTCTGAGTACTAGAAGCTTGAGGAGAGCAAAAATGAATTGAATGATATGCTTATTAAGCAAAGATCCCCTCTCATGAAGGCTACTTTGTGTTTCAGACAAGAATCAAGCCCCGAGAAGGAAAACGCTAGAGGTTCAGCCACCCACGTAAAGGGAAGTTGGAAATCCAAGAACAATGATGGAAAAGATGTTGTTGGACAACAATATAAGAAAGGAAAGAAATAACAAAAAGATAATATAAGGCAACAACAAAATGTTAAGAAGCAAAAACAAGGAAAGCAATAGAAGAGAGCCAAGGAACAATAAGAAATAATGCAAGGAATCAATGTAAACTTCCATGGAAGGCACATGATGAACCTGTATAGGTCCTTTTCCCCTCAAGCACAAAGGCCTCAAAGAAAAGGTATCTTTATAATTCAAAATCCTTTTTATGGGTATTTTTTTTCTTGCACTAATTTTGGGTGTATAGCCATGGACTGTAAATGACATGAAAGAAAAAAAAAATTATTGGGTAGAAGCAATCCTAGAATACAAAAAGTGGATAGGAGAAGGAATTTTAAAATTAGTAGATTCATTCATAACAATTCTATGAGATATGTTAATTCCTTTGAACCATTCTTAAGCCATATTTAATGCTACTTCTATTGTATTTTTGGGCACAAGGTAGTGTACTCTGAATATATAGAATAGATCTTGCTTCTTAGATGATGGAAGAAAATGAAGAAACATGGCCATGGAGGATGAGAAGAGATAAAGAAGTTGAGTTTTTATTCAATTCCCTTTGTCAAAAGGACTTGTTGAGTAAAGGAGGAAGAAATCCCTTTGTAATTTCCAGCTGCAATCAGTGCAACTCTCAAGTTAAGAATAGGAACAATACCTCAATCAATTTTTCCTTGGAGACAAAGAAGAGAGGCAGTGAGAAGAAGATTTGGGTGAAGAAAGAGCAACAAAAGCAGGAGTGCCCTCAAGCCATGTGTAACTAAGAAAATTCCCAAACAAGGAAAAAGGATAAAATGAAAGGAAATCCTCTTGTCGGGACTCAACCATTGAAGGTCTAGATCAAGGAGGAGGACATACTACTTAGGAGGAGTAAATAGCCTTTTTCTCTTCACTAAAATACTAGAGAAACCTTGAGAGAGGCCGCATAAGTCAGATGCAGGCGACCTGGAAAGGATACAAAGAGAGATGCATTTGAACTTTCAAGGTATGGTCGAGTCCTCTTACTGATTACAATAATAAATTGATTTATTTCAAATGTATCGACATTGTAAGAAAGAGCAAAATGCAGCCAACATGGTTTCACGGGGAGTTCTCAACATTTTATGTTGCGAGAAAAGAATGAGTCATAATAGAAAGTGTGGAATGAAAATAGGCCCATAGTTAAGTGAGGTCTATAGGATCAGTCCCTATGCAGAAGCAAGGAATCAGATGCAGGATATCAGAGAGCACTCACTTAGGGAAAAGTTCCTTAGTAAGCAATAGTAGCAAATAAATTTCAGCCTTAGGTAGAAATATTACATAGGAAATGGAAGGTTTTAATCTTGAGTGAAATACCCTTATTTCATTGAATATTGTGAGTGTAATTATGCACAACAACCTTTCGTTCATGAACACAATTGGTATAATCTTTTCATGTACTTTAGATTACAAGTGATATCACTATGTCAATTGTTGGTCCTTGGTTCATGTGGAGTAATCCTTTTGTGCAAGGGGAAATTTATTTTTGAATAAGCGCTATAAGAGTCTTCTTGGCAGATTTTCCAATTGGTATCAACCTTTTGGTGCAATTAATATAGTCAAAGCATAATTCCCTTCTTTGGAGAAGTATGATCTCAAGGGGAGAAGAGTTTGTTTATTGGGATGCTCAAGTGAAGTGAATGAACCCTCAACAATAATAACAGTGTTGCAGATTAGGTCAAAATGCATCATTATTGGCTGGTATTTGCATGCAGCATAAATACCAATGGAAATTTTATTTGGTATATATTTTTTTTAATTGGTACAAAAGATGCATTGGCAGAGAGAGTATCTAGTCAACAGACGAAGGTTTTTAGAACTAGAGGAATGTTTAGAGAAGAGGAAATGTATGTTCAGGGGGAGCGTATCACATATGGATATTTCCTAGAGCAACAATATCCACAAGATGAAGAATGCACATCAACATCTAGACACTTGGTCATTGACATGGTAATTAATTTCAAAGGGGGAGAGAAACTTTTTGGACATGTTGTAATGGCGCATATAGAGGAGATAAATTCATTGGTGGCTCATGCAAGGAGAAGTGTTGAAGAAACATTAGGATTGCCCATAAATGTGGAGAACTGAAGCGGTGTTACCATCGATGCCAAAGTGGGATACTGTTGGACAGTTGGAATTACATGGACGGTTAGAAACATAGAGTATCTTGGAATTGATGTCAACAACCATTTGCACAGATTCCATTATTTAATAATTGGAAAGCGTGTTGGAATTGATCTCAGTTGGACTAAAAATGATGGGAATAGTGTGTAAAGCTTAGAGGGAATCCCATAGTTGTTGCAATCTCTGGGAGAGAACCATCATAGTAGTAAGCTTATTTAACAATCTATAATACTATGACCATGAAGGTTGCAAATTCCAAGCTTTGGAGTGACTCATCGATGAGCACTAGTGTTGCAACAAGAATGTTACAACTCCTAGGGTTGCCAACTTTACTTCATCAACCCAGGGTTCGTACAAACTTGGAGGTGATAGTGTTTTATACAAAAATAGATGCAATGGGTCCACTCTTTGTCACTATTGAGCTGGCCGATATACCACTAGAGTTTCTCAAAACATTCTTCTATTGATTTAGAAGAAGTTTGATTACCAACTGAGAAAGGATAATTTTACCCTAATTGAGAGGATCGAAATACTACCTATTGTAGTAATGAAAGACTGAAATAGATGCCTAAAACACACAATTCATCTAGCTATTTATCAAGACACCTTTCTTCAGAAGAATTTTAATTTAACACATGTGAAGTCCTAACTAACCTAAGCATGAAATTTGATCTAATCAAACACTTAACTATTGTGCACATGAATAAGAATAACAACTTTTTTCATTTTTGTGTTTTTGTGAAATCATGAATGCTAATCCCTGTTGATTGCATGGCAGGCATGATAGGTGTAAAGAGAGATGGTTGTTATGGTTCAAATGGATTGGGAAACAAGCATGGGTCTTCTCATATTGTTCGTGATGCATTTCTCACAAATCAGGCTCAAAACAGACCACTATAGGTTGTCTACATGATGTCCTAATTCACCTACAGGTTCCCCTGTTTTCCTACAGGAATAGGTCGAAAGCATAAGGAGTGATTTGGACAGTGGTATGGAGCTTAGGGAACATTATTGATGCAAGGAATAAGGCAAGGGAGTGGTTGGGACTTACTCAGAACTCAAACCGAAGTTGTATGATGGTTGGATTTGCTCAATAAGCATGGCAAGTTGTCCTTGTGAAATGATAACTCGGATTGAGAACTTACTGGCCTTTGGCAATCATGGGTGGGTATGGTTTCACTGAGATTGATGATATGAGGTCTTCTTGCAATATTGAAACTCTTGCAATCATACACATCATTGTTAGCATTTATCCATGCATCATTTCAACATAAGAAAGGTTTACAACAAGATAGGAAAACATAATTTGATCATTTATTTTCCTAGTTCATGCATGGAAATGCTTGAAGACGATTATGAAAGCACCATGAAATCTAGTAGAAAGCTTAAGATATCACAAATGAAAACTGCAACCTATCTTCGAAAACTGAAAGATGCCGACCTAATTAGCAAAAAACCCTATATTTCATAAGAAAACAGAATTCTATGTTTTTGGGTTGAATGGGAGTGTTCCCTCAAACCATGGTCCCTGAAGGGAGGAATGAGGTAACATCCACCTGTTATCAACCTTTTTTATATTCTGTTATCTTTCTAATGCTATTGTTAAAACTATGCACAAATGGAAGCAAAGTAATCAATTTCACCAATACTTGTAATGTGACAATGCCAAAATCAATTCAACAAGTATTGTATAAAAAAATCGTAAGCTTACAAGTATAGTAAGAGGAACCTATACTACTAAGGTTGGGCTCTAACCAAAGATATTTATCCCTCTGATTCAACCCAGTGTTGGATCAAGGGAATGCTCATTTTCATTAAAATATCAAAAGATACATATCAATGTTTTGTCACAATCCTTCAACTTGAAAGTGCTTAGTTATCTTGCATAAAAAATCTGAATCCTAATGAGGCTCTAGGCCTCCTTATTTATACAACTGAAGTTTCCAACAAATTCCTTAAATCTATGGCGGCTTGTCTCCCAATCTTAAGATTAATTGGTTCTTAACTATCACTAGCTTGGCTGCCAATGATCCTCATGAATCGACTACCTCAACTCCGAGCTGGTGTGATTTAGTTGAGGTATCTTCGAATGAGTGAGTATTTAAGGAGGAAAATCCATCTCCTATAATCTCTCCTTCTTGTCTCATTTTAGTTCCTGCACTTCAATTAGTCATAATTTTCTCCCAAACACCTACAATAAATGCACATTAGCCCACTAGACATAACAACTTACTTTTACTCATCTCATTAAGAAAAATATAATTAAAACATGTAAAGAATTATGAGAAGAGTTGATTTTAGTAATCTTGAAGGTGTATTATGGTCCATATATTTTACCCAATGATGAGCCTCATCATCACCCCCTACTGAAAGTGTTTCTCATCCTCTAAGAAACTCAATCTATTTCCGTGTCTTCCATTGCTTTGGTGGCTTCTGTGACATCCCATGCTTCTGTTGTAGTCTCTTCCTCTTGTGAATAAAACCCTACCTTATTCTCTATCTCTTCCCACTACTTTCTTTATTATTCTCCTTTTCTTCCTTCCAACATTCCCAAAAGCAATGGTGGACTGAGCATCAAGCCAATCCAGTTGACTTTGATTCTTTGTAGTGCCTGCTTATACATTGGGGTTCTGTTTAGTGCATCCCTCATTTGTCAAGAAAATGATATTCTCCGATTTTTAGGCTGTAAGGCAAGGTGTTCCATCTCCTTTGGCAGGCTTGCTAGTTGTCATCTCCTAGCAATCTGAGTATGTGTTCAAAGTGTGTGACTACATGTTCTTGTACATCAAAGTGCCTTGGTGCAAGCTTGGGATCATTTGCAATGAGGTTGTGGGTGTTGATGATAGGCATTGGGTTAGATTATTCTAATTTGATCGTAAGGGGTTCTGTCTCTTCTTTTGCCATTACCTTTTTCATCTTTGTAGCTCTTTCCTCCTCATGATTCATCCAAGATGTTAAGCTCTTCAATTCCAAGTCCCCTAGCTTTCAATTTGTGTCCCACACATTTAAATCTATCAAGGCCAAATTGTGTAGGTAAAACTTAGATATTTTTTCTCTATATTCCAAGGTGCTCTGATCATAGAGATAAATGAATTGTTTGTAGTCTTGGAAGGGCATAGTTCCCCTTTGTGCTAGGGTCTTTATCTGGAATTGTAACCATTGTTCCTTGAGGTACAATGCATAAGACATTGTTGGCATCCTAAATTGGATTGCCTGCATGGACAAACTGGCCATAGTTTCCAATTGGCTTTCCCTTTCTTGTAACTACTTCCTTAGCCATTTGTTCTCAGCCTCCAACTAATATTTCGTGATTGCTTCTCTGTCTCTTATATTGATCAGTTCTCTACCCATCTCCTACAATTTCTCCTCCATGTGGCCTACATCCTCTACCTCTTTTGATTTAGAAATTTGCATCCACCTGTTGGCTTGCTTGGGCCTGACCTAGGTTCAGAGGTGATTTAGCCATGAAAATCTCGGTACTACTAGCCCTTTTGGCAATAGTCCACGGAGCGTAGACTGAGGTCTCACCCGAAGTAGTATGGGAGGGTGCTAGAACCAGGTTTCTGCACCTTGGGGATGTCTCATGAGCTTCTGGCAGTACATGATTTGACCCCGTGTGCAAGTCGCTATGCGCACCTATTAGTCCCTCGTAACCTGTGATGCTACCTTCGCGCAACCCTACTCGGGACACGATACATATTATACCCATGTTCCTTTTTATTTAACCTGTTATTACTTGATTACTTAACTTATCTCTGTAAGGCTAGTGATACTTAATAGTATATTCAGAAATCATATAAGTGCATGTGATAAACAAAAGAGTATAAATGTAAAGAATGCAATACACAAGTAGGTGCACCATATTTGGAATCAAATTATCTTTCTTATTCTCCATTCAAGGTTACAGACTAGAAACTACCCTGCGCACTTAGTTGCAAGGGTCCGTGCACTTAGCTGCGGACTCTAATCAGCCCTTGCGCACTCAACTACAGAGCCTCTTCCTACTACTACGACCCAATATACTTACACTCTTACTACATGCTCTATCTTCGTTCCTTCGCTACTCAGATGCTTAGCTACTTTTACAACTTAGAGCCTTGCTTTACTTATACAATCCCATGGTCCATGGACCATGGGTAGGCCAACATGACATTACATTACTTTATAATACTTAGGGCAGAGAACCCTATGACTTAAGTTATACGTCGCGCTCCACGCCCGAAATTCACGGATTTTTACAATACATTTGACCAAAGCTCGAGCTTTGAGCCCCAAAACATGCTATGGGGGGATTCCATGCCCAACAAGCCCATAACACAATCATCATGACTCGTCCCCGAGTCACTCTGTTGGTCCAGAGTCCCTCCAACTGGCCCCGTACTGCTTGGAGGTCCGCAGTGCATTGTTCTACAGTTTGTTGGACCTGCTACATGTGCTCTTCCAATGCTTCTTTGTGAGGATCAAAATCCTACCTTAGCACATAGAGCTCCTACATCACTGTGAGCTTTCCCTTGCTATATGCTGTAATGGTGAAGGCCTCATCAATCCATGGCTGGACGCGTGCTTTGAGAAGTGCCTCTTTCTGTCTTGCGGCATCCACCTACTCTTTCAGTGCCCTTGCTTGCTACATCTTTGCGAGCCATTGAGTGAGGACAACTATCTGTGTAGTTCCCCTTACATTGTCGTATTGCTCCTTAAGCTCGTGCACCTCTATTTCCAGGCGTTGTATTTTGGGGTCCTCCTGCAAGGATGTGAGGACTCCAAAGGCTTGGTCCAACATACCGGTACAGTCCTAGACCACTCGTCAAATTTCTTCCAACATTATTTGGATAGCGCTAACGTGTTGCTCTCTAACTTCTTGTGGAGTGGAAGGTTGCGCCTTCAGCCACAACTAGGCAATCTGGATATTCAGCTCTGGTTGCACACGCGTTGCTTCTTGGCGTGTGTTTCAGACTACACTTGCCAAACAGTGGATCTACATTTCTATTGGTAGGTCCGTGGTGATGGACAACTCTGGGACCCGTTGGCATGCTTCATCAACTGTCTGCACTAATTGCTAGTTTGTGACAGCAGTTCGTCACGCTGCAGGCTGAGCTATTCTATGTTGATCTTCTGCTCACTCATCACCTAAATTGTGCAGCCCTCCCTAGCGCAGAGCTCTACTATTATGCCATCCTGCAGTTGGTATAGTGTGTCTCATGAGAGGGCAGCCAAATTAAGGACAAGTCCCTTGATCCTACCAACCGCTTGTTGGAAATAATACTGAGAGGGGGGGTGAATCAGTATTATCAAATTCTTTTCAATATATCTTCCATATTTATACTTTAATTTATTCTTCAGATATTGATCATTAGTTTGTATGTCAGTACCATATAATAATGAGCAAGAATAGGAAAAACAAATAATCACACCAAAGAACACCAAATATAAGGTGGAAACCCAATGTGGGTGAAAACCACCTGCTGCAATATGTCTCTATCTTCTTTCAATTAGAAACTTATTTTACAATGATTTTGTACTGGTTCAGTCCTTTACCAATACGCATGCTGCAACCTATAGAGAGCTACAACCCTCTCTCATTTTCCAGTCTCTCCTGGAAGGGAGCTACAACCCCCTACTTCTTTTCTTCCAAGGACCACTTTTCATAAATTTTCAAACTGGATCCATGAACATCAAATAATCATCAAGTACATGTGAATCACCCAATCAACTTTTTCAATCAACCAATGAATCAACCAATAACTTCTCAGAATGTAGGAACTAGATCAGCAATACCAGTAATCTAAACCCGGAACTCTTCAACAATAGATAAAAGACAGCCAACAAATGTTTCAAGAAAGGTCCACAATTTCACCAATAGAAGCCTCTGAATATCCACAGCTCTTCTATGTCTAAACTGCGCAGATCTACACCTGGTCCTTCTTTTTCTCTGCATACCTCCGCATCTACTCCTTATGCTACCCTGCGTACCTCTGCTCAGATCCGCACCTGCACTGTCTGCCTGACAGCGTAACTCCGCACTTGGTCCTTCTGTTCCCCTACGTACCTCGGAACTGTGCCTTCTTCTGCGCTGCGTACCTCACACCTGCACCTTCTGCTGCACTGCGGATCCCCGCACCTGCGCCTTCTGCTGCGCTGTAGACCCCCACACCTGCGCTGTGGATCACCTGCGGACCTCTGAATAGAGCCAAATTAATAGTCCTCCAATGTGCCACAGACGGTTAGATCCACAGATCTGATCATGGGCCCGAGAGATCACGACCTATCAATAGATTCACCTTGATTTAGATCTAGCTTTTAAAAATTGATCACCCAAAATTTCAGATCTTAAGATATTCAATTTTCACAAGTATCTAGCCAAGAGATCTCCTTTCCTTTTTATAGGCAAGCCCTTATTCACACCATGGGACAAAACCATCGAAAACCAATACAAGGGATCCAAACTGGGGTTCAATACTTTAGATCCTATACCACGGACCAAAACCATAGGATCATGATCGACAGGCTAAATACCAAGGGCCAAACATAAGAAACCCCACGTGTGCATGCTTCTCTCCATTGGAGTGAGTGAACTGGGGTTCGCACCTTCTGAATGGAGCACCTGCAGATATGTCCGCACTTCTTGGTCGGCGTACCTGCAGGTCCACAGCTTCTCTTAGGATCACCTCCGGGTATCTCATTTTCTATGATTTTGAGAGCCTGAACAGAGATCTACCACTTGAGTGAGTTGCCATCAGGTACAGCACCTGTGCCATAGCACCAAACCTGAATCATAATGCCAACACCCCTGCTCTGTCGGTCTCATTCTCTGATGCTAGCGCCCCTTTCGGTAGCACTACGGTATTGGCCATCCTTGCCGTAGCATCCGCTTTGCTGCTGATGTGCCTGTTGTGGTGTAGATGGCTACAGTTCCTTCCTGTGGGGGTTGCACTTGTAGTTCCTACAATTGCGCCCTTAGGGCACCCAACACAGTCTGCTACTCTGACATGGCTTCTTGGAGCACTTCCTTGGTGACCTCGGAAACCATGTCACCAATGTCATAGAGGTCGCCTTCTGTTAATGTGATCGGGTCGATGGCCAATTTGGAAACCTTGACCTTTTTTTGTGGACCTAATCTCTCTGTGACACACAGACTTTTGAGTTGGGTGGAATTTGTGCCTGGGTCTGCACCTTCTTTTGCAAGGTCTATGTCCTTTGCCTCGTATCCTGGAGACAATTCTTGGCCCTCCTCTTCCTGCATTGTTGTGGCCCCTATTGTCTACACTGCTGTTGCTACTTCAACGACATTTACCTGCTCCACAGCTACCTTTGCTACCTCGCGGACTACCCTTACCTATGCTGCCACTTTTTCATTACACCTATTCTCAACCAACTGCATGATGTGCAACTTGGCCTCATCCTTTCATTTCTGTGCTGCTGTCCTATCCAGCTCCATTAGATCCGGGGTGCGCCACTTGGGAGGCCATGATTCTAACACTGTAAAAATTGCATCTATAGTCGCAATGAAGGGGAGCTTGGTTCACTGTTGTGCCAGATCCTTTTGAGCCTTAATGTAAATATTATGCATGTCCTCCTTAAAGTCTACAAATCTCTGCTCGACCTTCTATTAATCCACATCCGGATGCTTGCCTCCATGAGCACTCAGAAGATCTTTGTATCATGAATCCTCTTCGCATCCTTGGTAGCCCAGAGAAACACGTACTTTCCAGCCTCTGGTACGTCACACTCAATGCTTGGGAACTGACTGTCCTCTGACAATTTTCCCGCTACCAACAAAATGGACAAGAGCAACCATGTATAGTGGAAGGCCTTACCGTGCTCCTAGGCTTCCTTGCAATTAGTCAAGAATTCCTCGCAGTGGAACTCTGCCCAATTGAATTGGACCCCCTCTGCGCATTGTTTGGCCAATGTAACTACCAGTACTGGTACTTCAACGCCGCGACATTTTCTCATTACCTTCCTGGTTAGGAGTTGGGTGGCTATGCGCACCCGTTTATCTTTGATGTTGTTGATTGCGTAACCCCTATTTTTCTTCTTGAGCTTGTATTTCTTTTCCATGGCTTCCACGAAAGCCAAATCGCCAATTTTTCCTGCTATCGTTGCAGGGTCCTTTCCCTTATAGGGAAGCCAAGAAATTCTGTGGATGAGATCCACCATGATAGGAATAGGCTCCTCCAGCCATAAGTACCCATCGTGCACTAGGTAAAGCAGCTACCTGATGATGAAAATAGTGATGGGCACACGATGAAAGTGTGGAATCCATAGTAGATGAAGCAATCTGGCCTTCCCCACACCACACAGCCATTTTCGCGGCTCTAATGTTGTGACTAGCCCCTTCATGCTCTGCTTCATGAGGCTCTTCATCTCTAAGTGTGGGAACTTCTCACTATCTGCAAGGTCCCAATCTTCAAACTTCAATGTGGGTGTGCGGCCGAGGTACGAGCCCTCAAACACAATTCCCTCAGGGAGGAGCGGGGTCTGGAGTCTTCTCTTGGTGGCATCCGGATCCTTTGGTATCTTAGTTTTCCCTTTTTGTGGAGGGACATACTGAGGAAATTTCGCTATAGAGCGCATCGGCTAGATGTCCTCTTCCATGTCCTTTGCTTCCTCTACCTCAACAATGAGAGTCTACAGGTCCTCCTCTTCATCATTTGTCTCAATGGTGACAGGATTTCCCTTTTCTTCCATTGAGAGCTTACCGAACCACGGATTCCTCGGGGACATGTGGACTGGTCCCACTGCTTGCTTATATTTCTTGGGTCTAAGTGTCTGAGGTGATTTCAGGATTTCCGATGCAACCTCAATATCTTTCCGAACATCATGTACCGTAGGGCTCTGCAAAGCCCAAACCTCTCCTGGTACTTGCCATCTTGTTTGAACTTCCTATGGTTGTTCACAAACTTTGAGACTCGAATATCACTCAGCACTCAACACTCTGTGCTCTAATCAACTACTCAAATCTCAAGTGAACAAGTGTTGTCTCGCGGCTAGCCCCTGGAGTTTTATAATGCCTTTTGAATTTAAATTTGATCATTCACCTGGGCCATCAATGGTTTCTTGGCAACAGATTGTCCCAAATCTTGCCCTTAATTCGTGTCTTAAATGCCACTGCCCACTCCGTTTTGTCTTAAATCTGACATCTCGTCATGAACAGTGACACCAACGGTCACTTCGCAACCTACCCCCGTGGCAATGCAACCCCCCGTGTGTGGGTGTGAACCTTGTGACATGTTGATTCTATGCACATCTCCTTTATTTCTCAGCTCCCAAACAAACTCTTTTATAGTCTCGCGCTCTCTTTCAACTGCCTGGAGCACTGAAACCATGCTCCCTATGGCTAGTTAGGTGGTTGCACCACCTGTGTGGGACTTCAACTCGCCTTTCAGTATAGTCTATGGAAACTCTTCAATTGCCCTTGCAACAGCCAGCGCTGTGCATTCTACCATATGTAGTGTGGTCCCCTCGTTACTACGTTTGGTGAGGTGCAGTCATAGCCATGGCAGCAGAGTCATAAATTCTCCACGAAAATCTTATAATCTAGTGGTATGATCATCCATGCCTTGTCTTGTCATCCTTGGTTTATCGACGAGACATGCTTGCTTGATCTCATTTTCCAGCCTCTTGATCTCAGTGTCCATCAAAATGCTTTTCTTCCTCAGCCGTATCCGGTCTTTTTCGAGTTTGCGAAGTCTATGGTTCCCTCGCTAAATGGCTTCCTGAATCTTTATGTGTTCAATCTCACATAGCTATGTGATTTCTTCATCCTGGTCTTTGCGTACTGTCACAACTATAGGAGCTCTTATGGCTGGACTCCTCTTTCCATTTTCTTCATAAATTATGGTCCCTACTCTGTTCCTCACATTTGGAATCATTTCCATATTTAGGGTTTTACAGATGGTCCTATAGGCGCATCGAACCATTGGTACACGCAAGTCCCAATCAGTGTATCTCGCCTGGTGAATCTTTTCCAGTACTTCACACACCCTATTGAATGCCTCTCTATGGATAATTGGTAATGCATGTCGCATTTCCTGCTACTATGGTTTGTTCTGATTCTCTATTCTGGGAGTGGTGTGCACTTGTCCGGGCTGTACAGCATATGTCCATACCCATAGGAAAAGGTGGGTGCATGATTTGTTTGGCCCTTGCTGACTGGCTCTCGTTCTGAGCTGGGGTTTTCCAAAGCATAAGCACATCATCCTTCTACATCCACGCTAGTCCTCAAAACTTCCCAGATGCGTACCCCACCATCGTGCGGGCGTTGCATGTAGCGCCCACTTCAGAGCATCGAATCACTATTATTCTGGTACTGTGCTTTCAAATTTGTTTAGGAATTCATCCACCGCTGTCAACACATCATATGTAGGTAGATCCCTTGCCTTTGTTGTCACGCAGCACAGTGATCGAACCATCATGTTGAAATTAAGCATTGTTACTTCATGCAGCCAATTCTGCCATCGCTCTATCTCTTCGTCTGAATCCGAAGTGCAGGAGCTTTTGCGCTCCCATGAAATCCTTCCATCTGCAGTCGGATTCACCCAATTCTCTTCTTGCGCGGTTATTTTGTAAATACAATTGAGATCGTCATTACTATCATTGTCGCGCTCTAGTTTTGTGTATCGTGCTCCTTCGGTTAGATCTAGTAGTACTACTACACGTAGTGACTTTTTTTCAAAGATAATTTTGCGTTTCTTCAAATTTATGACTCCGTTCATATCGGTGGCCCAGTCTATTCCTAGTAGCATGGGATAGGGATTACTATCATCGAAAATCTCTATCACTTCAAAATCCACCTGCGTGCTTGCACCTTCAATATCTACTTTTACCCCTTGCAATATTCCCATGGGCAAGATCTTCTGTTGGTTCGCCATTTGTAACTGAATAGGAGACCATTGTAGCATGGGTCTGCCCTTGCGTTCCCATGTTTGTTTTGGTAGTACATTTGCATCTGATCCAAGATCCAGGATTACCTGATCCATTTCATATTTGTTGATTTGTGCAGTCAACCTCATTTCCCTTCCTATGCACAATGCATGCTTAGCAAGTTTCCAGACCACGCGTGGCTCTCCTGACCCCACAACTAGTGATAAGTTCCTGTAGTCCTCTTACTACCTTGCTATCACGTAGCAGTTTCATGCATGTCTCCAGAAAGGTAGTGAGCATTGAAGGATCCATCCCTGGTTCTAGTTGATCCTTACTAACTGAAGTGGAGGCCTCCATGAAGCTCTTCTTAGCTTCCATGAATGTCTCCTTCGCACATTCTAAATCAAATTTAGGTTCCTTTGTAGGAGCCTTGTGAACCCACACACTTTCTTCTGACTATTTCCCTTTATCATTACCTTTGGTCACACCGCTCTTGAGCATCATGTTTACATTTAGGTCTTCTTTGCGCGGTTTAGACCTCATCATTTGTACATTCTGAGTTAAAGGGGGCTGAAGTACCCCTTTTTTGCGCAGTCTCGCTATCAATGTAGGGCAGTCTTCTACCTCATGATCAAACTAAGTACAACACAAACATGATGTCCTTGTTGGGTTTGTACAATCACGGGCATAGTGCCTTGACCCTCTACAATTATAACAAATTAATTGTCTACAACCCCTTCCTGCTCCCATTCCACCTCAACCTCAACCGCGCCCCTGAAATCCAGCGCACACCATTCCTGCATTTGGGTCGAGGGCTCGCCTTTCTGCTTGCACCCTGTAGGTATGATTTTGATCTATCATTAGTTTTTAGCTTCTGTAGGTGTGTTCATCATGGCCTACCAACCTGCAAAAGTTACAAAACAATTCCTAGGATGTCTGCATATACTTATGCAATAGATGACAATTATCCATAGTGTGTTTTCCTCCTATCTGACAGATCACGCACCATAATGTAGGTGTCGGGATTGGTCCTACCTATGCCCCAAGTCTTAATCACATCGGCTCTCCTCCTGCTAAGTAATTCATGAACACTAGACAGTGGTCCTTGTCATGCCCCTGGCCTTCGCATTTTATGCACCATACCTCCTCGCGTTCCTCTAGCCGAGTTGTCTTGTCCTATTTCAAACATTGTGTTTCCAGACACAGATTTTGCAGTTGCGTGTGGATTTGTTTGACTCCTAGACCAGGGTCTTGTATAGGGATCTCATGCAATCTCATCACCATCTCTAAAGCTTCGGCCTGGGTGGAATGTTTTTGTTGTGATAGAGTCATCCTTAAGTGCGGTGTTAGTGATGCTACAAACCATGTGTGGTGTTGTCCATCTGTCAATGTCATGTTGGCTTCATCAATCATGCCCTTCAGTATTTGGTCTATAACCGAGAGGGTCTTGCCTAGGAGCATCGTGATCTCCTTAAACCTGATGATTGATTGTGTTTCTGACTTTGGCCTGCTAAATTCCCTATTCAACGCAGTCTGGATTTTTGCGATTCTTGCGTTTGGATGGTCATTAGAATGCTTGATGTACCATGTTAATGCGTGATCCTGCAACACGCTCACCATCGTATCCTTCTTGATATTATCATCCACAATGCCTTGTGCTTCACATAATTATCTTACCATGAACAAGAATTGGTCCAGATCTTCATTCCCCACTCCTCTGAATATGGTAGTTTGATCACACTCTGCATATTGAACTGTGGTGGTGGTGGAGGTGGGGTAGGTGGAGATGGAGGTGAGGAGGGTGAGATGGGTGGCAATGTAGGTGGAGGTGGTAAATGCAGAATGCACTCCCTTATCAGATTGACCGCGCTTCTCAGAGAAACTTTAGCGAGCTCCTCCTCGCTTTCTTGCAAGGGGGAAACTAAGGGATTGGTTTCCAATTCTTCACTACTTCCGCTTCTGTAGATCTTCCCACTTCACATAGTCCTAAACATTAATTTATTTGCATAACCCGCTTTTCACACAATAGCATCTTAATCCAAGTGTTAAATTATTTAATATACTTACGTTGTGGTCCCTTGAGGAAATGTCGCTCCATCTCACAGTAACTGATGGTTGTGTCTACCATGAACTCAGTGATAAATCCTTGTCGTGTTTATTTGGTGGATCCTCAATGATAATTGGAGTTTTGGTGGGGGTTTTAGGTCTTCCTTGTTTAATCCTAGTCCTCTTTCTTGTCTTGAAGTATAGTGGGGTTTGTCTTTGCCTCTTCCCCTTTGATTTGAGAGGTGTACTTAGGGCAGTACGAGAAGTTGTTGCCTTTTTCTTGTAGGCTCTGGAGACACACTTGGTGATTCTTCTTCCTCTTTGTCATGAGCTACATACCTCTATTCATCCTTCTATCCTTTTTCCTCTTTTCCATTTTCTTTCTCATCCTCTTCCTTGTCTCCTCCTTCCTCTTCTTTTTCTTCATCTATTTCTTCACTTTGCTCATCTGTTTCTTCTTTTGTTTCCTCCTCTGTCTCTTCTTCATTCCCCCCCTCAGTTTCTTCTTAATTTTCCTCTTCTGTGTTAGAAAATTATATATTACAGAGCAATGGAACACATAAAATATTGCAAAAATATAAAAACAGAAAATGCATAAAACAAGAGAGACACAGATATAGATGGTTCACCCAGTTTGGGCTGCGTCAACGGAGAAACAACGAGTCCTTGTTATAGAAATTTTTGGGCACTGCAACCCCAAGCATAAATGTCCATAAACTAAGGGCTCCTAAATCCCTAAAAGTGTTGTTCCAACGCCTAAAAGAACAAGGTCAACTGATTACAGCTTCTCCCAGAAGTTCTCCATGAAAAACTACTCAGAACTAGTCAAAACTGGACCATTTCACCTGCTCCATAGGCAAAGTGCATTGCATCTCACCTAAATACACACAGTAGGTGCGTTTCATTTCAAAAATCCCTTATATGGGGTGCGATGGGCGAGAAGGGACAAATGGAAGTGTCAATCCGCGAGATGGAGAAGCATGGAATCTTCCAGAAAGTTCTCCTGTGACACTTGGCTCTCTGAATTTGACCGGGGATGAGTAAGAGATCATCAATCTCCAAGTGGAAGCAAGAACTATCAGAGGGAAGACACTAATCAAATCTCAAAAGCTGACTCACCTCCCTTGTAGACATCTACATATGGATCCCTCATCCCAAAGATCCAGAGGCTGGAATTTTTCATCTTGTAAGGAATTGCTGTTGGTTTCTTGAGGCAACATCATAGGGTTGGGTGATCTAAGATTTCCATGAGGTGAAGAAGGGCTCACTTGCTGAGAGGATGATGCCGGGTCAGAACGATTGGTTGTAACTCTCTTGGCTCTTTCTTGATTATCAATAATGCTATTCAAGTTTTCCTCCATACGCTTGTGTGATTTATGTTTTATGCATTTGTATGGTCAATTTACATCTGATCCTAGATTGTTTATGATAATAGATACATGTTCTCGTATAGTGTTATGCTGCTTTGATTCTACAGGTACTCTGTGAAGCTGGGTATACAAGAAAACAGTAGCAAAGGACTATCAGAAGAGAGAGGAATCGAGCAAGGAACCAAGCGCAAGACAGAGGTTGGTCTCCTTTATTCTTCTCTCATCTATCCTTCATAAAGGAAAACGAAAGTAGTTTTACTTTGTTTGTTTCTAAGGTAGCTACCAGCCTTAGTGGGATTAGAAGTTCTGCATAGACACTTTTCCCTGTAACAAAATGGTGACCATACTGGGGAAGGAATTGGTCGTGAGTGCATTACATCGACGAAGGAATTGTTCAATCAATGGTAATTGAAAGGGCAGCATGGGAAGATTACCACCATCATTCCTTTCTTCCAGATTGTGAAGAAGATACTCCTGATGACCTTCATCATCCTTCAGTTTTTGATTTCCTATCAAATACTGTGAACACAGTGGATTCTGAGCGAAACTTGTCCAACATTGAATAAACTATTGCCATAAATATCTCGACCAAAACAGATGTTGTAGAGAATATTTATGTTGGAAAATGTTGTTCTCCTTCAGAACTGGAAATATATAATGCTCTTTTTCACAAATTCAGAGATGTCTTTGCTTGGTCATATAATGAAATGCCAGGCATTGACTCGAGTATCGTTGAACACGAAATTAAGATGTATCCAAATGTCAAACCAGTACGACAACGGCTACGGCAGGTGCACCCCAAGAAAGCCACTGCCATCAAGGCAGAAGTTGAAAAACTTCTCCATGCTGGTTTCATTTACCCGGTTCCTCTAATCGATTGGGTATCGAACATTGTTCCTGTTATGAAAAAACAAGGAACGAGTAGAGTGTACGTTGATTATAGGGATGTAAATCAAGCTTGTCGAAAAGAAAACTACCCTACACCCTTCATTGACCAGATAATTGACGAGTGCGCCAGATGCGAAATCTTTTCATTTATGGATGGATTCTCCGGGTATAATCAAATAAATATCCACCCACAGGACCAGTCAAAGACTGCATTCATTTGTCCATGAGGCACATTCACATATCGCAAATTACCCTTTGGTTTAAAGAACGTAGGGGCAACATTTTAGAGGGCAATGAATTATGCCTTCCATGAAATAAAAAACATCGTTCAACCATATCTCGACGACCTACCGGCTCATTCGCGAAAGTGGACTGATCATCCGCAGCATTTAAGGGTGATGTTTCTACGTTGCCGACACTACAAGATAAGACTCAATCCACACAAATGTGTGTTCTATATCAGTTCTGGTCGTTTACTTGGCTTTGTAGTCTCAAAGGACGAGATTCGTCTCAAACCATGTAAGGTTTAGGCAATCATAAATTTGCCTCCACCTTCAAATTTGCTTCAAATTCAGAAACTACAAGGGAAAGAAAACTTTCTGAGGAGGTTCATTCCAAATTACGCTGAACTTGCTAAAGGTTATACACGTCTATTGAAAAAGGAAGTGCCCTTCATCTAGGATCAGGTTGCACAAGCTTCCTTTGATGCTTTAAAAGAATTCCTAATGAAAGCATCATTAATGTATGCTCCCGATTATCAAAAAGACTTTAACCTATATCTGGCTGCAGCGGATACAACCATCGCAATGGTTTTATTTCAAGAAGACAACGGAATTGAACATCCTATATATTATTTGAGTAAGAAATTAAATGATACAGAAAGAAAATTTTGTTATGTTGAAAAGCTAGCGCTCGCAGCTGTTCAAGCGATACAGAGATTTCGACACTATGTCGTCTTTCGAAAAACTACCATTCTGTCAGATTGCAACCCCATGACTTATATATTGTCGCGACAGTTGCTGGGGGGAAAATATTCAAAATGGATAGCAATTCTACAAGAGTTTGAACTGGAATTTGTAAAATCCAAGTCAAGGAAAGCCCTGGTTTTCACAGAATTATTATGCGATCTCCCATCGTCATCCAACGATGAAACATCCAAAGAAACAATCGTGGATGAATCTTTGTTTCTGATATCTTCAAGCAATCCGTGGTATGGAGATATAATCATTTATCTCCAAAACCAAAAATATAGGCCTAATACCTCTCGCTCCGAACAAAAATGTATTCAATACCAATCAAAAGACTACATGATCCTCGATGATACACTTTACCGTCGTGGTGTTGATACAGTTCTGAGGAGGTGTCTCACCCATGAAGAGGCCAAAAAAGCCCTGAATGATTGCCATTCAAGCACGTGTGGGGGGCATCAATCTGGTTACGCTACGACACAAAATTTTTTATGAGCAGGATACTTCTGGCCAACAATGTTCAAAGATTGCATAACCGTAGTCAGAAGTTGCCATGCATGTCAAATTCTTGATAGCAAAACTAGAAGACCACCCACACCTCTACAACCAATAGTTGCTGTTGGGCCATTCGCCAAATGGGGCATCGATTTCATGACATGTAATGCCACCTCGACAGGGGGGCATGGGTATATCATAGTCGCAGTTGACTATTTTACCAAATGGGCCAAGGCGATGCCTACATTAGATAACACTGGTGAAACAACTGCCCTTTTCTTTTTCAATCATGTAGTCAGCAGATTCGGCGTTCCACAGGCTATAGTCACAGATCATGGATCACATTTTCGCAATCAGATGATGGCCGAATTAGCTGCCAAATTAGGGTTGTCTCTTGACAGATCTACTCCATATTACTGGTAAGCCAATGGACAAGTTGAGGCAATCAACAAGGTCCTGAAGCGCATGCTGCAAAGGATGATTGGAGTCCACAAAAGGAGTTGGCACCTGATCCTGTACTCAGCCTTGTGGGCATACCGAACATCGATAAGGAATGCAACCGGGTTTACACCTTTCCAACTGGTGTATGGCCTAGAAGTAATCTTACTAGTTCAGTGTGAAATCTCCTCCCTAAAACTCGCAATTGACCTTCTCCCCAGAACTTGAGAAGAGGAAGCTCGTTTCTTGGAACTAATCCAATTGGATGAAACCTGTCGTGATGCCGCTTTGGCTAACGAAGCCCATAAGAAACGAGTCAAGGTGCAGTTCAACAAGAATGTCGAACCCCATGTCTTCTCAGAAGGTGACTTGGTCTTGCTTTATGACCAGGAATCTGATAAATTGGGAGCAGGTAAATTCAAGTCTTTATGGATGGGCCCCTATATTGTTAAGCGAGCGTTAGCAAAAGAAGCCTACGAGTTAATGCATTATGATGGGATTCCACTGGCACAACCTCGTAACGGGTTGTACCTTAAGCGTTACTACGCATGATTCAGTGTGGTAACCAATATGCTTTTGTTACATTTTTTTTTTAGCTAAAGTATTTGTTTTGGTCAAGTAAATCCACTTTTTACATTTGTCGTAGATGTCGAACCTATTAGAATCATTTGTTGGATATGCCGATGGAGCAAGTCATAGTTCACAGAACCTATCTTCTATGGCATGGGCCATTTTTGATCCAAGCGGTGAGTTAGTAAGTTTCAGAGGGGTATGTATTGGTCGATCAACGAATAACATCACTGAATATAGCGCGTTGATAGAACTTCTCTCTGATGCCATCACACATGGCATATGCCGACTGGTCGTCAGGCTAGACTCACAGCTCGTCATACTACAGCTCACTGGTATCTACTCCGTCTGAAATCCAGCTATCTATCGCATGTTCCTAAGGGTCAAGATTTTGGAAAGGCAATTTGATTTTATTCAATATCAGCATATTTCCAGAAGCTTAAACACATTAACTGACTCATTGGCAAATTATGTGTTAGATAGACATTTGCAACATTTATAAAAAGAAGCATTTCATCAATATTTGCATGTGGATCATATAACCTAACCAAAATAAAACTCTGAAAATCAAAAATATATATATAAATGTTTATGGTTTACACATAACATTCTGTAACCAAGACAAAATTGGTCAAATGACCCAAAACTCAAAACGCTAGGCGGCACCCTACTCTAATGATGCTGGTGATAACAAGTCACCGCCTGTGCAATCATGCGTAAAAGCCTACTCCATCGACTTGGCACGCCAGTGGTATGTCGCTGCAACCTCAGGGGTAGCTCGTCAGTCCTCACATCTGGAATATCGAGAGTGAGGCCCTCAACCTGGTCCTGTAATGTTGAAAGAGTCTCGGCCACATCAAGGTTGCGAAGGATAGCCCTTCCCACAGCCTCTCCTGCTAGAGCAGCGGTTGGCCCTCTCAGGCGTACTACTGGCTGGACGGGACCACCATTTGCATGAGCACATTTGTTCGGATTAGTCTTGACAGAATAAATCACAAGGACATTATAAAAGAAAAACGATAAACATAAATATGGTCAAGAATTTACCAATGACACCCCACTGTTCGCCAGCCGGCAGTACTAAATCCGGGTCACCCCAGAAGTCCATACCAACATATGGGTACTCGGAATAAACAATCTCCTGAAGATCAAACCATCCGAAGAAGGTATCAGAAAAAGAAATCTGAGACTGACCAGCATGTCTGGACATGTGCTCGACCTATCTCTGCATCCGTGGTTCGGTCGGTGGAGGTAAACCAAGTGCAATATACTACGGAAGCATCAGTGGTATCCTTTCCAAGGCGAAGGCGGTCAAAATGGAACCATACCCAAAGTTCTTCAATCTCCCATTTTTCACCTTGGTCAACTGTTCTTTCATCACAAGGAGTACTGCATCACACCAGTTGAACACCTTCAGTTCAAGACATTCCAAGGCGTACTGCATATAAGACCGGTTGGCCACATGGAGAGCCGCACCACCAACCATCCTACCAAAAGTGAACAAAATGGTCCTCAAAGACCTGTCAGTGACATCTCGGATGATGATCTTGCCGTCTTTACTTGGCTGAGATCCCTCTCTGCAATACCTGTGAACATAATCTCTCACAGATTCACCTCCACGGGCCGAACCTGATAAAGAGATAGGGGCACCCCGCCTCGATAAGCCAGTCAAAAAATAGATGTCCACTATAGTCAAGGGGATGGATTTTCCCCTAATCTGGAATACCTGGCTGGTAGGATCCCAAGCATCGAGAAAATACTGCAGCAAGTTGATTTGTTGTCTCATGCTAGAGATGTGGAAAAACTTCAACAGGCCACAGTTCCACATTGCGTTTACTGTAATCGGATCATGTAAAGCAAGCATGTGCTCTTCTTCATGCTCACGTTCTCACCATGTAATAGTCATCTTACTCCAATAAATCTCTAAAAGCAAATAAGAGAGGAGTTAGATCCTGATTTTGTGAGAAACAGGCAAAATTTTCCATTAAAAACTGTGCACAAATTGCCCTCCTTGCGCCCATCGCACCTCCAGCTTAGTCCTGGGTGCGTTGCATGTCAACTGCCTAGTGAGTAGGCCAACATGCAACGCACCTTTCGATGTAGAAAGGGTGTGATGGGGCCAGAGCGAGTTTTTCAAACCTCAGAGGCTCAGAAAAACCAGAAATCAAGCTCAGAATGCAAAATGGAAAAGATGAAATGAAAGAGCTCAAGTTTAGCTCCTACCTGGTCCAGACGGCGCCAAAAATCGTCCACAGAATCTCTCGAAATCAGCTGGTGAAAATCAAGGGGGAAAAGCACCTCTAAAGCTCCAATAAGTCAAAGTTCAAATGAAATGGTAAAATGAGAGGTAAAAGCACTTTTAAATTATTTTTATCGTAATTCAAGTAAAATATTAGTGTCTTAACTCCTTTTTCAAACATATATTGTTCATTTCTAACTAGTTTGATGAAGAAATTGAGCATGCAGTACAATATTTGAAGGAACAAAGATATTAATGGTAAAGTCAGGAAATGACCGTTATATCGAGCAGTTTTAACGCAGACTTCATGCTCGTTAAAAAATAAACATAAGAAATGAGAAAATGTTTCCCCCAGCATTTAAGCTCATTAAAAGATGAACCAATTTCCTGTAAATAACCATCATGAATGTAATACTTTAGCCTTTGAAGCCTTGGTCATGTTCTCATCATCACCTCCACTTTGTATTGGCTGATCATTCACCTCCACTTGATTGTTTACCCCTTTTTAGGAACAGCCTCGAAGAGTGATTCTATTAGCCATCCTTGTAACACTGCCGTGATTGGGAAATTCCAAACCTTACCTGGAATCAGCTGCTACCCGAATTTATCACTCGTTCCTCAAAAAACGAGTCTCCTTTAAGATCTTTTCAGCTGACTCGTAAAATAAGAAAAGATTGCCAAGCCATTGGCCTCTCCAGCTCGTTAAAGTGACCAGAAGTGCTATCCCTCCTTTAGATTTTAATCTTTTTGGACCTGACGGATTATTACACAAAAAGATCGAGCGCTTGTTTTTTTCGGCTCGTTAAAAGTACCGAAAATTCATGCCTTCTATATTGTTTTATACTTTTTTGGACCTAAGGGATTAGATGATGAAAAAGGATTTTTGGAGATTCCTTTACGTCCCTTTTCAGACTCTCTAAAATTTAAAAAGATCGAGTTATCTTTGTCGTTAAACTCGTTAAAACCTAATAGCGACAAACTTGTCCATAACAGACAAGAACGAGTTTCAGTATCGCTAGGCTCGTTAAAACATAGCGATGGGTTTGCCCGAAGGGAAAATTATAGAACAAGCATATGTTATCCTCCTCAAGCTTGACAAAAATAAAGAGGTACTGGTTAGCAATGACTGGGGAAAAATTGGGAAGAAAACTTGAAGAAACTTTGTTGGTAGCAAGTCGCTCTTGAACATGACACTTTCACTCCACATCCAAGTCGGGTTGGGTTGTTTCATTCACCGGTCACATCACACCATCCACATTTGGGGTTAATGCTACCAATCCATCATGTCAATGTTGCCAATATGTTCAAGAGAATTCACTCAGAGAATTCACCTGTGTCTCACCCGCTGCAATACATCTACGCTCCATTCTTTCATGACCGCCACCCTGAACCTTATATCACCAGCTCGTTTTCACCTCCATTAAAATCATTTTCTCCGTTCCGTGTCACTGATGTGGGATTCATTAAGGCCCTCCTATGATAGATTGCTTCTTGTTGACATCAGCTCATTATCCAAGAAGTCAATCTAGGAACACCCATTTCAGTACTTTGAAGCTTGCATGCCTCAATGGCAAATTTCTCACTTCCAGCGACAGGTTTACATCAATGGCCTTCGACCAAAATATTTTGTGTGGTGTTCGATGCCAAGTCTCTTATTCACACCACGTGAATTGTACTGCAGTACCTTGAGGATCATTATCATTATCGGTGATTCCTCTCGCGCCTGTTAACATCTTAGATCATTGGCTGGTAATCAGGTGATGTCTTTCCATGTTCGACTCCAGAACATATGTCACATGGATCGACTTGTACTTTGATTGAAGATCGAACGAGATTGAAGACCCCGGATCTAGTTTCATCCATATGGGCTACGATATATATTCAGGAAAATAAAGAAATCAAATGTACATCATTACTGCACAGATAATCATCCAATCTGAGGGATGATGGCTCTACCAGAATCATCAGTCTACACTCAGACGATTGTCTATCCTATGTACATGAAAATGAATTTATAAAGTTGAGCATGGGAATGTCCGCCTCAGCTAGATCATGAAAATATTATGAAGATAATGTATTGTATTGTATCTTATTACAGGTCTCCTTCCAGATTGAAAGAACTTCAGACCCTCATGATAAAGCATTTCACCCGACATCAAAAAAGATTAAAGACCTCATGCTTTCGGGGGAAACTATTATAGATATTTTTGGGCACTACAACCCCAAGCATAAATGTCCATAAACTAAGGGCTCCTAAGTCCTTAAAAGTGTTGTTCCAACCCCTAAAAGAACAAGGTCAACTGATTACAGCTTCTCCCAGAAGTTCTCCATGAAAAACTGCTCAGAACTGGTCAAAACTGGACCATTTCACCTACTCCATAGGCAAAGTGCGTTGCATCTCACCTAAATACACACAGTAGGTGCGTTTCATTTCAAAAATCCCTTCTATGGGGTGCGATGGGTGAGAAGGGACAAATGGCAGTGTCAATCCGCGAGGTGGAGAAGCATGGAATCTTCCAAAAACTTCTCCTGTGACACTTGCCTCTCTGAATTCGACCAGGGATGAGTAAGAGATCATCAATCTCCAAGTAGAAGCAAGAACTATCAGAGGGAAGACACTAATCAAATCTCAAAAGTTGACTCACCTCCCTTGCAGACATCTATATATGGATCCCTCATCCCAGAGATCTAGAGGCTGGAATTTTTCATCTTGTAAGGAATTGTTGTTGGTTTCTTGAGGCAACATCATAGGGTTGGGTGATCTAAGATTTTCATGATGTGAAGAAGGGTTCACTTGCTGAGAGGATGATGCTGGGTCAGAACGATTGGTTGTAACTCTCTTGGCTCTTTCTTGATTATCAATAAAGCTATTCAAGTTTTCCTCCATACTCTTGTGTGATTTATGTTTTATGCATTTGTATGGTCAATTTGCATCTAATCATAGCTTTTTTATGATAATAGATCCATGTTCTCATATAGTGTTATGCTACTTTGATTCTACAGGTACTCTGTGAAGCTGGGTATACAAGAAAGCAAGTAGCAAAGGACTATCAGAAGAGAGAGGAATTGAGCAAGGAACCAAGCGCAAGATAGAGGTTGGTCTCCTTTATTCTTCTCTCATCTATCTTTCATAAAGGAATACGAAAGTAGTTTTACTTTGTTTTTTTCTAAGGTAGCTACCAGCCTTAGTGGGATTAGCAGTTCTACATAGACACTTTTCCCTGTAACATTTCTTTTATTATATCATCCAGCAAACCAAAGAGATGCAACCTACAGCAGATGCACTGTAACTCCCTCTTTGCTCTCAATCTCCTCTCTTTTCCTCACTCAAAATAAAGATCTACATAGACGCAATATAGTTCCCTCATATATAGTGAGGGGTTTCCCTCTAGGGAAACAAACCCTAAATTAAACATAACTTCTACCGTCAGATCATCAACCTAATGAACAAACCGGATTGACTAGAAATTGTTAGACTTTTACAAGGCAATTTTACATCTGTTTTTATCTTTGGGGGAACTGCCCCCGAAACCCTCTCCCAAGGGGGGGCTCCCAAAAGGTCGTAGCCACCCACCCCTGGACCCCCCATGCAGCGAATATATTATGGGCAACATTGCCACCCCATTTCAAACTAGGGTCCAATGCGGCGATACCTTTGAATACAAAAGATAATCAAGCTCCACACCCAACAATCTCCCACTTGGAGACTGATTCTAACAACTCCAACACCGCTTCATTTTCTAGAAAATGACTCCACTTTGGACGTGGCTATTTGTCATCTCCTTCATCATACTTGAAGACCAATTGAAACTGAGCAGATTCTCAATTTCTCCCTGGTTGCAACTTTTGTTATCATATCTACAAGATTCTGGCTAGTGTGTATCTTTTCCAGCTTCAACTATCCATCTTCCAATGCTGACCATATAAATGGTACTTGAGCTGTATATGATTAGACTTGGAATGAAATGCAGAGTTCTTTACAAGATGTATGGCACTCTAGCTGTCATTGTATACCCTTCCCAACTCCTACTTCCTAATTCATCCAGAAACCTTTGTAACCAAATCATTTATTTACTAGTCTCTGTAGCAGCAACATACTCTGCTTCTGTTGTTGAGAGTGAAACAACGCTTTGCAATTTTGAGACCCAACTGATAGTTGTTCCATCTATAGTAAACACATACCCTGTTGTGCTCCTCCTGTTATCTCTATCACATGTGAAATCTGCATCAACATGTCCCTATAGAGAAATGTTTGAACCACCAAAACATAATGCTTGATTTGCGGTACCTCTCAAATACCTGAGAATCCACTTCACCACCATCCAATGTTCTTTTCCTGGATTGTTCATGTACCTACTTACAACTCCCACTACATGTGCAATATCAGGCCTTGTGCAGACCATTGCATACATTAAGCTTCCAGTTGCTGATGTATATGGAACTTTAGAAATTTGAGCCATGTCTTCCTGAGTCTTGGGACACTCCTCCTTAATTAATTTGAAATGGCTAGCCAAAGGTATACTAACCAGTTTTTCATTCTGCATATTAAACCTTTTCAACACCTTCTCTATGTACTCACTTTGAGACAATGTTAATTTGTGATTCTTCCTGTCTCTAGTTATTCTCATACCAAGGATTTTTTTTGTAGCACCCCAATCCTTCATTGCAAATGAGTTTGCCAGTTTCCTTTTGAGAACATTTATTTCCTGCATGTTAGAACCTGCAACAAGCATGTCATATACATAAAATAACAATATAATATAGCTGCCATCATTTTGCCTTTTGAGATAAATACAATGATTAGAGTGACATCTAGTATAACCTTGTTCAAACATAAATCTGTCAAATTTTAGATACCATTGCCTTAGAGCTTGTTTTAAGCCATACAAGCTCTTCTTCAACCTGCACACTACTTTCTCCTTCCCTTTTACCTCATATCCTTATGGCTGCTACATATATATCTCTTCCTCCAAATCCCCATGGAGAAAGGTTTTCTTTACATCTAACTGCTCAAGATGAAAACCTTTAGTTGCTACTATACTTAGAATAGTTTTGATTGAATTCATTTTCACAACAGGAGAAAATATCTCATCAAATTCTATACCCTTTTTTTGTGCAAACCCTTTCACCACAAGTTTAGATTTATACATTTTTCTACCTCCATCTTCTTCCTTCAACTTGTAAACCCATTTATTCTGCAATGTTGTTTTACCTACAAGCAACCTGACTAAGTCCCAAGTCTGGTTATGTGCTAAGGAGTCCATCTCTTCTTTCATGGCTTGCTCCCACTTCTTCCTGGTTTCTAGCTGCACTGCTTCTTCATAAAATTTTGGTTCACCAGAATTAGTCAACAATACATAATATAATGAAGGAGAGTATCGTTCATGGGGTCTACTTATCCTGGTAGATCTTATAACACCACTTTCAGGTGTTTGAAGTGCTTGTTGTTGTTGTGGTTGTTGTTGTGGTTGTTGATCATTATGATTTTTAGGCACCATCATTTTTTCTGTGATCTTATCAAGCACTGTGTATTCTCTATTTTTTTTTCTCATTTCTTTTCCTACAACTGATCCTTATACAAAACCTTTTCATTGAATATGACATCTCTGCTCCTAATGATTTTGGGTTTTTCATAATAATAAAAGCGATAATGAAAATCTTTAACACCATATCCAATAAAGGTACATTTCTTTGATTTTGCCTCAAGCTTTGTTCTATTTTCTTTATTAATGTGGACAAGGGCTTCACAACCAAAAGTCTTTAAAAATGAGTAGTTTACCTTTTTACCTGTCCGTGCCTCCTCTGGAATACCACCATCCAAGGAAATTGAAGGCCCTCTGTTAATTAGATAAACAACAATATCTATAGCATCTACCCAAAATTGTAAAGGTAATCTTGCATGCAATCTCATGCACCTTGCACACTCCATGATTGTCCTGTTCATCCTTTCTGACACACCATTTTCTTGTGGTGTTCCTGGAACTGTCTTCTCTCTGCGAATTCCATTCTTTGAATAGTACCTATCAAACTCTTTGTTGCAATATTCACCTCCATTGTCTGATCTACGATGCTTCAACCTTTTTCCTGTCTCATTTTCAACCAAGGCTTTCCATTTCTTGAAAGTATCAAATACATCAGATTTATTTCGAATACAATAAATCCAGGTTATTTTGGTTGCATCATCAATAAAAGTAACATAATAATGAGAGCCACCAAGAGATGATACCTGAGTAGGTCCCCATACATCTGTATGCACAAGCTCTATTTTTTTTTCTTCTTTTCTTTCCCAACTCTAAGGAATCTGACTCTCTTCTGTCTTCCATAAACATAATTCTCACAGAATTTTAAATCAAAATGCTTCAAACCTGGAAAAAAAATTCTTAAGTGAAGAATATACATCCCTTTCTCACTCATGTGCCCTAGTATATGATGTCACAATGCCGTATCTTCTCCTGTAGAGGTTAAAGCATTAACAGAATTAGAAATACCATTGCATAAGTGCAATGTACCAACCTTTCCTCCTTTCGCTATTACTAGGGATCCTTTAGTGACCTTCCAGGTTTTATCTATGAAAGTAGTTACGCAACCTTCACCTCCCAACTGCCCTGTTGAAGTCAGATTTTTCTTTAGATCTAGAGCATACCTTACCTCCTTTAATTGCCACTGATTTCCATTTTGTTGTTTTATGAAAACTGTACCCATTCCAATGATTTTACAGGGTTTATCATCACCCAATCGAACCTGTCCAAAATCTCCTCAAACATAATCATTAAAATGTTTCCTATCAGGAGTGGCATGGAATGAGGCCCCTGAATCTACTACCTTGGCATGAATAATATTTTCTAATGAAAGAACCAAAGCATCTTGCAACACATCACATGTTACATTCGCTTCATGATTATTTTCTTGCTACACGTCTCCTTCTTTTCCCTTCTGAGACTTGTAGTCTTTCTTCAGGTGTCGTTTCTTCCTGCATTTCTAGCACACTATCCCTGATCTGGACTTGGATATGCCTTTTCTTGACTTACTGTGGTATCCTAGGCTCTTTCCTCTTTCCATTTTCCTTCCCCTAGTCTCTGCAGTCAAAGCATTACCTGATGTCTCACCGGAGCTTTTCCATCGCATTTCCTCGCTAAGTATTGCCCCGAAAACATCATCAAACTTTAAAGTACTAGATCTAGAGATAGAGTTACTAATGGCCATAACTAAACCATTCCAATTTTCTATCAATGAGCATAGAAATAACAGAGCCCTAACTTCATCATCAAAAGTTACCCCTATAGAACTTAACTGACTTGTAATTGTACTAAAATCATTTAAATGATCAGCAACAGATCCACCTTCTGACATCTTCATATTAAATAAATTCTTCGTAAGAAATACCTTATTTGAGGATGAGGGTTTTTCGTATAGTTTCACCAATGTCGACATTAAACCCTCTATTGTCATTTCCTTTGAAATATTAAATGCTAGCGACGCCGCTAGGCATAGCCGTATTGTTCCAAGTGCCCTTCTGTCAAGAATATTCCATTCTCTGTCTGTCATACTCGTCGGCTTCTTTGTCTTTCCGCCCAATGGTAGGTACAGATCTCTCTGATACAGATAATCTTCCATCTGCATATTCCACAGCTGGTAGTTTTGACCGTTGAATTTTTTGACCCTAAACCTACGATCTTCCACCATTGCTCCCATTCAAACTAGGAACTCTTCTCTCTCATGAGTTTATCAGCCAAATAGACCTTCATCTCTGATACCAATTGTTAGAAAATTATATATTACAGAGAAATGGAACACATAAAATATTATAGAAATATAAACACAGAGAACGCATAAAACAAGAGAGAGATAGATATACGTGGTTCACCCAGTTTGGGCTATGTCCACAAAGAAACAGCCAGTCCTTCTTTTATTATATTATCCAATAAACTGAAGAGATACAACCTACAACAAATCTGTTGTAACTCCCTCTTTGCTCTCAATCTCCTCTCTTTTCCTCACTCAGAATACAGATCTACATAAACGCAATACAATTCCCTCATATATAGCGAGGGGTTGCCTTCTAGGGCAAAAAACCCTAAATTAAACATAACTTCTAGCTTCAGATCATCTGCCTATGAACAACCCAGATTGATTAGAAATTACTAGATTTTTACAAGGAAATTTTACATTTGTTTTTAGCTTCGAGGGCACTACCACCAAAACCCCCCGCCAGGGGGGGCCTCCTAAAAGGTTGCGGTCACCCCCCTAGACCCCCCCTGCAGTGAATATTTTACGAGCGGCGTTACCACCCCATTTTGAACTGGGGTCCAATGCAACGATACCTTTGAATACATAAGATAATCAGGTTCCACACCCAACATTTTGTTTCTTCTTCTCCCTCACTATCAGTATGGATTTTGTCATATTCAATAGCTTGAATTGATCCTTCTGCCTGCATGTCTGTAAACGTTTTCCATGCAATAGGGAATCTTAAGTTTTGTAAAGCATATTCAAGGATTGGTTTGATGAACCCATGATGGGATAGCTGCTGATGTTTCCCCTCTTGCACTTTGATTCTCATGTCTATCATGGATTGTAGAAGAAAATAGGGTATACTCAATCTGTTATGAGGAGATGTGTTATCTCCAAATCTCAGTTTTTGGAGGAGTTTGAAGTGGTATCTATACACTACACTATATCTCCCTTCACATGAAATGTATTTGATGAGGTGGTAACTGACTTCATTCCAAAGGTATGGAATGCTCTTCCTTCTAACACCATTTTTGTCCTCGATTGGTTCTTCTCCTTCCAAGAAGAATCTTTTCTTTGCAAGGGTGTTGTTACACTTGTATTATTTTCTCCATGGTAACCCTAGGGGGAGTGTAGTGATTATTCTTATAACCTCAAGGGTAATTGCTACTGATAAACCCTTCACCACAATAGTGGCACTAGTTTTAGTGAGGGGTATGAGTGACAGGGAAAATTCTTGGACACATCATCATCGTATCCTCTCATCCTCTCAAAGAACCCCATCCATTGATTCCTTGTGAAAATTCCCACCACAGAAGGATGTTGGTGGATCCTTGTTGTGTTTGTGGGTTCTCTCTTCTTGAAACCTCAAGTCATCTTTCACTTGTAATTGTAGAGGCTTGTGTGGATATATTTAAATAATTTTGGTAGGTGAGGAAGTTTTGAATTTTAACTTTTAGTGGCATGCAGTACAGTCCTTCTATCCCGAGATGCACTGCAAATTCCTAACCAAATTGAGGATTTCCTTTTTTTTTTTCAAATGGAAAATATGGAGGGTATGGCTCCTACCTCTCTTTGCTACATTCCAGTGAGGATAACCCTTGATTTGACCTCCCTTAGTGCCCATTGATAGATTTGTAGGTTGATTCCTCTGTATCTTGTAGGCTTCCTCTAGGTTTCCTGTGTTGTAGATGTTGATTGTATCCTGTAGGTGCTATTTCAGGAAGGTCGAGAGAAACCTCTTCATTTGATGAATTCTTGAAGTTGGGTTTTCTTTCTTCATATGGGAATCAATGTTTTATTTCCATTTATGGATGATCATGTGCGGTGGTGTGATGGTTGGCTAAGTACAAGCACCTCCTTTTGGACCGTTGGTCCCACTATCAGTCCATCATTTTACCTTATGTCATAATTATCTCCCACTCCTATCCTCCGTAACTTAACCATTTTTGGATTTATTACCTTTTATTTTGATTTGACTATTGCCACGTGTGGAGTGGTCTAACTCTTTTCTTCTCACCAACTAGCTGAAGGTGGCAAATTTAACTGGCCACCTTTACTTATAAAATCAACTCTCGCATTATTCCTACAATTTTGATCATATCATAGTAACAAGAGAGCATGAGTAAGATGACATACCTATGGGTAAGGTGCTTCGTTGATGATGCATGTTGGAGAGTGGTGCCTCTTTGTTGTTCTTTTCAATCTGCATATCTTCACTGTGTATTTTCCTCTTTTGATGCTTTGTTCCTTTTGATGTTCAGGTCCTAGACCTTGTTGCAGGTGATCTTCTTGTTGTCTCTAAGCTCTAGAGAAGCTCTTCATCCTTTTAGTCCTTGTTTTGAAGATGGTTTCAATCTCTATGGTTTCCTTTGTGGGATAGGCTTCTACAGGATGTCTACAAGATTACCTGTAGTTGCCTCTCCCTTAAAATTTCATATTTTTCCTCAACTCTGAAGCATGAGGGATGTTGAAATGAGTGGAGAAGGGTGGTATGGAATGGTAGGTGAGGGATTTTGCCTCTGGGTATGGTTTCTCTTTCCCTCTTTTCTCTCTCTTCAATGTTTTTCTTCTCTTCCTTTTTTTTCTTTTGTAACCTTTATGTTTTTGGATTGATCTATTTGATTGATGCACTGGCGACATGGTGACAAAAGGAATAGCTATGGTGTGGTGAGGTAAATGGTTTTTCATCTAGACATAGGCTTGTATCATCACTTTTCTCTCAGATTTCTCTTCTTGTGGTTTTCAAGGTCAACTCTCATTCCTACAAGAAACTCCTATAGGATTACATGCAATCCTGTAGAAAACACAGAGTTTGGGTGAGATGAGCTGGAGGGGTTTATAAATGGAAGACTAGGTGAATAATGGAGAATATGAGATGGGTGGATAAAAAATGGCTCTTTTAGGTCTTTTTGTCCTTCTCATGTTGTGCTTATCCTTCTCTTGTAGACCTACAAAATATAATTTCCATCTTTTGTATCGTTTCTTTTTTTTATCTTCCTTTTTTATATGTTTTTCTGTAAAACAACTAGTCTGCCTCCAAGGAGGTTTTCATCCTAGTTGCCTACCCTGGGTGCCTCAAAATAGGCTTTCACCCAGAGATATTTTATTTTTCTCTCCCCCTTTTTTTTAACATGCTTGGGCCACCTCAAGAGGTTTTCAACCCAACAGTGGGACTCAGGTGCCTCATGGAGGTTTTCACCCGAGTCTCTTTATTTTTTTCTCTTGCTTTTTTTTTCTTCAAGGACTTGGTGGGGTGGAAGTTGAGACTTGCTCTACCACCATCACTGTCTTGCTAATGTTATTGATGAATTCTTGCCTTGACAAGGGCTTCTTGTAGATATTTAATCTACACTCGTTGACAAGCAAAGGGATGGCCTCCGCATCAATGGTTCTTATCTGCACAACACTACTATCATGACACTTTTCTATTACATAAGGCCCTAACCGTCTAGTCCTTAACATTCCTTTAAAATCCTTGTACTGGGAATCATACAACAGAGCCCAATCACCTTCTTGAAACTGTTTGTCTTTTATATTCTTGTCATGCCAAATTTTCCTTTGAAGTTTAGTCACCTCTGTGTGTAGGAGGGCCTGCATCCTAAACTCATCTAATCCATTCAGCTGGAGCAATATTTCTTGTTATGCCCTAGTGATATCTGGTTCCAGCTGTGTGGCCATCCTTAAGGTGTTGTATTCAATTTCAATGGACAAGAGGGCTTTCTTCCCATAGACTAGCTCATAAGGAGTGAAGCTAGTGATGGTCTTCCAGGTCGTATTGTAGGCCCAGGTGGCCTCATCTAATTTTTCTGCCCAATCCTTTCTACTGCTATTAATCACCATCGTTAAAATGCCTTCCAATGCTCTATTGGTTACCTCCACTTTCCCATTAGACTGTGGGTGCTAAGGAGTGGATGTTCTATGCTTGATCTTGTGTTGGATTAACATATTTTCAATCATGTGAGATGTAAATTGACTGACTTGATCAGTGACCAATTCTCTAGGGTACCCAAACTTATAAATCACATTTTCCCTAAAGAATTCAACCACTTTTTCTTTTGTTGCTGCTTGGATGGATTTGGCTTCAACCCATTTGGTTAAGTAGTCAGTGCACACAATGATGTACTGCTTCTGTTTCGATGGAGGGTTAATGCGCCTGATGAAATCCATGCCCGACTTGTCAAATGGATCGAAAGTCACTTGAGGTTGCAGAGGCATCTCATCCCTTGGGGTAGGTTTCCCCATCGTTTGGCACCGATCACACCGACTGATATACCTCCTCACATCTTGGTGAAGAGTGGGCTAGTAATAACCATCTTGTAGTACCTTGAATGTTGTTCTTTTAGCTGCACAGTGACCTCCACAAGGCCCATCATGACAAGCCAAATGGATGTTGAAGACTTCCTCTTCCCTGACATATATTCTTAGAATTTGATCCAAACCTAGCTTGAAGAGATTTCCCCCAATCCAAGTGAATGGTGTGCTCTTTCTTATGATCCTACTCTTTTCCTTGGAGGACAGGTTTGGTGGAATCTATGCAGACACCAAGTAGTTTTATATGTTAGAAAACCATGGAGAGAGAACTGAAATGGTGAATAAATGTTCATCTGGTAACTGATCATCAACCATTCCTTCCTCACCTACATGAAAAGTCATTCTGGATAAAAAATCTGGAACAACATTCTCCTTGTCAGGCTTATCAATAATAGTTAAATCAAATTGTTGCAATAAAACTAACCATCTCATAATCTAGGCATTTACATCAGGTTTATTCATCAAGTATTTAATTGCAACATGGTCGGTATGTATAAATGTTTGGTGACCGATAATGTAATGCCTAAATTTATTCAATGAATGCACAACAACTAGGAGCTCTTTTTCAGTTACTGTGTAGTTTAGCTCAACTTTCGACAGATTCTTATTGATGAAGTAAATGGAATAAGTTTGCTTGTCATCTATCTAGCCTAGAGTTGAACCTATGAATTTTTGAGAGGCATCAACATGTATATGAAAAGGAGGAGCCCAATTTGGCCCTCAGAGAATAGGTGCAATAGTCAACTTGTCCTTTAGGGTGTCTAAGGCTTCTTGACAACTTTCTGACCATAAAAATTCGGAGTCTTTGGCCAATAACCAAAAGAAAATAGAAGATAACTTGGTGAAATATTTTATAAATCTCCTATAGTATCCGCTAAACCTAAAAGACATCTAACATTCCTCTGTTTTTGCGGATTTTAGACTATTTTGATGATGGATATCTTATTTGGGTCTACTTGCAGTCCTTCGTGGGATATTGAGTGACATAGAACAGTACCTGTAGTCATCAAGAAATCACATTTTTCGAGACTAAGGGATAAGTTCATTACAATGCATTTATTTAGCACCTTACCTAGGTTAGAGAGATCCCCCTATAAATCACACCCATAGGGTGTACAATGATCCATATAAATTTCAACTGCATCAAGGACTAGCTCTACAAAGATACTAAAGACTACCCGCTGGAAAGTGGCAAGGGCATTGCATAGACCAAAAGGAAGGACCCTATAAGAGAAATTACCCCAATGACAAGTGAAGGTGGTTTTATCCTGGTCCTTTGGGCTAATCTGGATTTGATTGTACTTGTTGAACCAATCTAATAAAGATAAAAACCTTTTCCCTACTAGGCCTTCTAACACTTTGTCAAATGAAAGGTAGAGGGAAATGGTCCTTCTTCGTTGCTTTGTTTAACTCTTTGTAATAAACACAAATCCCCTGCTTTCCAATTTTCTTTGGAACTAGCACCAAAAGAGATACCCACACACTTTCTGAGATAGGGTAAATGAATCTTGCATCCAACAGCTTTTGCAACTCTTCTTTGACTATATCCTTGAGAGTTGGATTCATTCTCCTTTGGGGTTTTCAAACTCATTTGCAACCTTATTGGATGTAAATGTGGTGAGTACACACTGAGGGGTGCATCCCTTAATTTATTTGTAATTCCAATCAAAGGCATCCAAATTCTCTCTTAGCATATTACATAACTCTTCTTCTTAGTGTACAAGAAGAGGGGGTTTGATTTTTAGTGTTCTTTCAGGGATGAATTCTATTGTCTTGACACGAGTAGGGTTTGAGTTAGCTAAGCATACATCAATCTGATGGTTTTTCTTGGTTTCCTTCACTACTTGCTCTAGAGACATGGTGTGGGGAGTTGGATTTTTGAGGATGTGTTCAACCAAATCATCCTCAGTAGGTTGTCCTCCTCCCATGGCAATTTCTAGGGTATAGATTTGGGCATACTAGACTTCATCTTCTTCCTCCTCTTCTAGCCAAAAAGGTAAGCCATGTTCTAAAGATGTTGAGCAGGAGGGTATAGGACCAACTTCTTGGATAGATGCCCATTTTTGATAGTCATGTTTCCAGCCCTCCAACTGATGTAGTCACTCACAGTGGATAACCATGGCCTCCCAAGTATAAGAGGATAACCATTAAATTTGGCCTTAGGCTAGAGAACTCAGAAGTCTGCAGGGTACTCCCAGGAGTCAATGGAGACCATCACATCCTCAAAAATCCCCTAAGGGGCTATTGTGGATCAGTCTGCAAGCTACAAGACTATCGTGGTATTTCTTAATGAACCCTAGAGATTCAGCTTGAGAAAGGTGTACTTAGTCATTACATTAATGGTAGCCCCAATATCAATAAAGGTATGTGGGACAATGGTGCCATTGATGTGTACATCTACATGTGACTCATCATCAAGTAATGAAGTTGTGTATTCAAGATTTTTACTTCTCCTTATCCTTATGAAGATTACCATTTAAGCATAATATATGCATCATCAGAGAATCAACCACAAATCTGATCTGAACACCAACTATGTAACCCCAAGAATCATATGAGATTTTGTCATGGAAAACTCATAACCATATCATAGCAAGATGTATCATTTAGCCATTATAAGCATCATCACCAAGGACTACTAACCATAATGCCAACAATGCATTATTAAAATCATATTCTCCCCATGAACCTGTGCCATCTTGTTCACTGTCAGATCTGATCATGCATATATCAGAAAGAAGTTTCAAGGTATCATCATCATCAAGTTAGGATCAAAACAATTCTAAACATCTTACAAGTATCAAGACATTTCCACACATCATCAGCAAATTGTAACCATTAACAAACAGAGCAAATAATGGACTGAATCATATCAGACCCTTTTCCTGAGCTTGTCCCACTACTTTTCTCAAACTAACATATACGCGACTGTGCACTGTCTAACTCATGTATATACATGACTTCTCTTTATGAAACTTGCGTATGAGATTGAGAACATTGAATTTTTACACTTTCAGCTTCCTCTGAGTCTGTTATGTCTGTACATTATGCCATGCCACATCTTTCTAACTATACTTCCTTCTTCTTCCATATCTTCAAGTGTGATGATGTTTTCTCCTTTTGGTATGGTGCCCATACTTTGTTCCTGCATTACTTTGCTATATGTCCAAGCTTGTTACATGCATAACATCTTACATGCTTCATATTCCTTCTGTAGCAATCAACTACTTTGTGACCAAACATATTGCAAGAAAAACAATATCCCTTAAAGTACCTGGAACGTGATGATATTTCTGTGTGATGGTCTTGAATCATTCTACTTTTGCATCTGGCTGCAACATGTCCAAGATTATGACATACGTAACATTCAACATTATTCATCGGAGGAGTAAAAGATTTTCTTTGAAGAATTTCTTTCCTTGGTTATTGATGGGATTGACCTCTCATCTCCTTGTTGAGTATTTCAGATTGTGCATTAGAGTTCCTTGTCTTATTTTGTGAACTAGATTCACCTTCAACAGATTCATGAAAACCAAGACTAGTTTGATAGCAGGAGACCTTTGACTACTAAGAATATCATCCAAGATCTTAGTACTATATTGAAATCATAAGAGCTTATCCTTTTCTTCTAAGTTATCTTTTAGAATATTTACCTCAACCTAAAATTGCTCTTCCTTTTCACGATACTGCTTCTTCATGTTTTCTTCGGCTTTTCTTCCATCTAACTGATGTCCTAATTCAAGAACTTCATTTTCTTGTTTCCTCAAGAGCTTCGAGTAGTTATTTATTCTGCTTATTTGATTCTTCAAGATCTTGTTTTAGCAAAAGGATAGTAGCTTCAATACATTCATAGTAACTGGATCTTTCTCTGAATTTCTTGATTGTCGTGCTCATTTCATTTACTTCATTTCTTAATGGTGTCACTTCATCCTGCAACTTTTGACATTGATCTTCCTTTTCCTTGAATAACTTCCTTACCTTGTTTCCTTCCTCTAGTTGAGCCTTTAGTTTGGTAACTTCTTCTTTGGAGATACATTCCCTTTGTGCAATAGATCCTGTTGATCTCTAATTTTGTCTGTAAGCCTTTTAAATTATACCTCTATTTGATATCTTTCTTTCTCATCCATAAGAGAAAATTTAGTTGTTTCACTATCACTTTCATCTTCTTCAAATGGATGGAGAAATGTATCATCAGAGGATAAAAAACTCATACTTGATAGTTCTTTTGCTTATTCATCTTCATTCTGAAGTGATTCTAAATTTGAAGTGCTTCTTCCACATATTCCCTAATTGATTCTCCCACTGTCATATTTCTTCTGATATGTCTTCTTCTTCTTATGCGCTTTCTTCTTAAGCTTCTTTCCCATTGTTCTACGGATCTCCTTCAAGCGATCAAGCTTCTACCAAAGGACCTGCACTGATACCAATTGTTGGAAATAATACTAAAGGGGGGTGGGTGAATTAGTATTATTAAATCAAACAAATTTTCATTTCCATACTCAGATTCATATACGCTACTTCAGTTAAGGGAACCTGCGTGTACACGCAACTGTGTCTAATGCAACTAGCGTATATCCAGTAAACTTATGATTCAGTTAATCCATTAAATGTTCATATTTAGTTAGTGAATGAGAACTTTATTAACCATATCAACAGTAAACAGGTGCAGTAAAATAGAACAGATCATCTCACACAAGAAGCACACATGAGCACCATGATGTAAGGTGGAAACCCAATGTGGGTGAAAACCACCTACATTTCGTCTCTATCTTCTTTTAATAAGAAACTTCTTTTTACAATATTTCTGTACTGGTGCAATCTTATACCAGTATGCAGGCTTCTACCTACAGAAGGCTACAACCTTCTCTCATTCTCCAGCTTCTCCTGGAAGGGAGCTACAACCCCCTTAGCTCTTGTACTAGCTGATGTAATAGTACATAGGTGCTGACCTACAGAAGGCTACAACCTTCTCTTCTCTTCCAGAGACCACGTTTCATAAATTTTTAGACTGGATACTCCTGAAGCACAACACCATAATATGAAGGCCATGTTTTATCCAATTTTCATACAGGACCCATCAATATCATTGAAGCACATAATAAATCAACTCTAGCATCATCAATCTCTGAATCACCCAATACTGAATCACTGAAACCCTGTCAACAATCTGTAGTCACTAGAACACAAAGTAGAACATAGAACTCTACAACAATGTTCAGATCTAGCTATATCATCAAAAATCATGCATCAGAGTGCATATGCTACTTGGAAGAGCCGAACCAACGTGTATACGCAACTTCACCAAAGCGAACTAGCGTATATGTCATTAATTACTTACTTATAACTTCGCTGCATTTCCTGACTTCAGACATACCCATATCATTACATATACAGGGATAATATGAGTGTTAGCAACCAGATCTAGTCCATCAGATCTCATAGAGATAAGTCATTATGATTCTGATCCATTCTTAGATCTCATCCATCAACACTGAAGATAAACACAATCAACCAAACTGAATATGCAGAATACTGACACTAGTAAACAATCATTAGAACTCATCAACAACCAGAACCACCTGTAACTTCAAACATCATAGCTCATATGGTATACACTACTTATATGTATCTAACCTACGTATGTATGCGCTTTTATCATAGTCAACTAGCGTATACATCTGTAAATATTAATTCATGATTTGCAGGTATTCTAAACTTGAGCTATACCTAGATCATAATATTTATAGAACATTACATGCATTAGTATACAGATCTAGAATAAACATGATCAAACCGTATAGAGATGATTCATTCCAAGCCATTTGATCCTGATCTGTCCTTAGATCTTGTTCTCCATCAACCGCTGAGGTTCCTCCTTAGCCCAGATCAGGCAAAGCATCATGAACCCATAACCTGCATACTGGATCTCATACTTCATCAGATATTCAAGACTTTCTTAGTGCTTTTGCCTGACGATCTACTCCTCCTTTTATAGTCTTAGGCCTTACTCAATACCATGGTCCAAAACCACTTAGAACCAATACCATGGACCAAATACCTGGGATCAACACATCAGACAAGATACCTTGAATCAATACCATGGAGCACAATACCATGGTCCAAATACCATGGACCAAAACCCAATATACGTGCTTTCCCTTGCATAAAAGTGCGTGCATATGTATATGCACCTTTTGGTCAGCTAACCCATATGTATATGTAGATTTATCAAGGGGAACCTGCGTATATCTCTTTTAGTGCCTAGATTTACCTTAGGCTGAGGAAGGTAGGATCCGAGGCCAACATCAAACCACACTTAACCTGGTAGCTAGCCCTACTAGGTCGGGAGAGGGCTCTCTCCAGGTCAATATTAGCAAAATATGATCACTAAAGGCTTGAGATGATTGATATAACTATTGATCTTAGGCTAGGTATATGTGTAAAGGGTTTGATTGAATAAAATGATGTGTTTGTTGGTTCTAATGGAAAGGCAGATTTGGGTGCAGGGAATGAGGCTTAGTCTTACAGAGATCTCAATGGGGCAAGGTAGGCAACTAATTTTGGCACTTCAAATCGAAGGAGGTGGAGGGATTAGATAGGTGATGAGTTGAAGAGGGAAAGAGAAGCCATGGATCCTCTCCAAACAGCTGAAAACATCAAGAAACTAAAGCAAACCTCAAGTAGAGCATTGCAATTTCAATGGATTCTACTTTCACTCTTGTCTGATTTAGTTAGGAAGAAACAAGATAGATAATGTCACACATAACACATAAGTAAATTCAAAAATGTAGAAGAAATCACTATACCAAAACAAAATGCCACAGGGATCCCAAAGAGTGCTGCAAACCCTGGTCTCAATTCCTTAACCAAAATGTTGATATGATTGTACAATGAAGCTCCTTACTTTCTCAAGAGTCCAACCATGCTAATGACTGAAAAATCACAAGATATAGACAAACCATAGCTCATCCTAGCCTCTAGGGGTCAAGATCACATGTTTAGGAGCTGTTCCAACTAATTCTAAACTGAGAACTAGAAATTAGGCAGTAGAACAACATGCCTCTAGAAACAAGGGAACTGATTCATTCAGTTTCAAACAACTTTTTAACAGATGAATCTACCTCCATAAGTTAAAAGTTGAAATATTTACATCGTGATACATAAATGTTTGTTAAATTACATCACAAATTTGACATTAAGAACGTGAAAAAGTCAAACTGGCAAAAGCTAGGCAAAAAACGGAGTATACTTGGTCAAACTAACAAAAAAATTTCCTATGCGCCGCCACTGATTTCTCTATGCATAGCCCCTGTTTGGAGCCACGTTTGGAGGCCTTACTAGTGTCCAAATTCACTCCAAGTGTGCTTTTTGGAAAGGTCTACCTGTCCACTTTTGAACCCAAGTGGAATTTCTCAATTTGGCCTCCATTTTCCCCTCCAAAATTCAGTTCTCCCAACACTGCTTCCCGTGTGTCAAAATAGGGGCAATAAGGTCATTTTTTGAGTGTTTTTGACCTTTTTGAGGGCTCAAAACCTATCAAAATTTCTTGTAAACTAGTAGGAAAGCATATTTTTCCATGAAAAATCCAAAAATACTGAGTTTTTTTGATTTGGCGGCTCCTATCAAAAGCGAGCTCCAGGTGGCACGACGCATAGAGCAGAAATTTCTGTTTTTTGAGCAAAAAATTCCAAAAATGCAAAAAGTGCCCAAAATTTTTTGGAATTTGGGCTGAGTCTTCTCCATCAAGTGCTATGTTGGGCCAATGAAGCCGCAACCAAGATCTGAAGTCTATCATGCTCCTTTTTCCTCCTTGATGCCCTCTTCAATTTTTCCTTCAAGTTCCTGATTCTAGCTTGGCACACCATATTCCTTGAAAAATAATGATATGCCATGTTTCTCAACATATTCTTCTCATTGATGGCTTTTTTGGATATTGACTCTTTCAAGCCATGACTCCCAATCGGCATTGATCTCTTGCTCAAGTGAGGTGAGCTCCACCCACCTCCTTTGGGCATCCTGGCGATTGCTTGCATGTTTTTGAGCTCCATGGATGAGTGGGACTGATGAGGGGAGGATTTGATTGTAGATGTAGGGTATTGGGGAATTAAAGGGTTTAGGGAATAGTATTTAGGCTCTGGGATAGCAATTAGGGTTTGTGGATATTTTACTAGGGTTTGGGAATAGTGGGATTAGGTATTATGGTTTTTAGTTTTAGGGATATGAGGGATAGTGAAATGGGTTAACGAAACTAGAAAAGAAGTGAGGGAATAAAAGGTGAGGGAGTAATGGAAAAAAAAACAAACTTACCAACCCTAAGAAATCATGTTTTGAACAAAAATTGCAAGGAGGTAGGGTTTTGAAGTTTTTTTACTAAATCATCATAAACATTTGGAGACACACATTCATTGGCATTAGAAGAACGTTTGACTTACTTGGACAGGGGGAAACTGAGAAAATTTGGAAATTGGATGATTTTCATGGGTGAAATTAGGCTTGTAGCTCTATGCACCATGCCACAAACCCAACGCGTCGTGCCAGTGTATTTTTTGCACTGTGGAGGGCGGCCCAATGTGCCGTGCCAGTGACCCAATGCGTCACACTTTTTGCAGGAGACTTTTGGAGGCCTTCTCAGTGCCCAAATTGCATCTAGGATATCTCATTGGAAATATTTTTGAGTCTACTTTCCAACCCAACTCGAATTTTTCAGTCTGGAGTTCATTTGCCCTGCCAAAAATCAAATCTCCCAAGACTGGTCAAAATGTGAAAAATGAGGCTACCTAAAGGCAGAGTGATGTTGCAGTCAACTTTTGAAGGTCTTCCTCAACCCGAAATTGAGCCTATAATAATGCATTGGAAAGATCCGTGTGTCTAGTTATCATTTGACTCATCCATTAATTCATTTGGCCAACCAAGCGAGGAGAAATCTTATTTTTCCCAAGGTCACTTCAGAGGTGCGTCAATTCTCTTGAGGCAACTATATTTTTGACATTTCTCTAAAACCATGACACCTGTGTAAAAAGTGAACGACGTTTTTCTTCCTGGGCCTATTGTGGACAGAAACCTCTCTCAGGTGTCCCAAATTCATCTTTTCTTGCTTAGAGGGATCATTGAAGTAAAACCTATCCTGATGTGTGGAACAGGGGATTTGTCGAAATAAAGTGAAATGAAGGGGATAAGGGGCTTATAAATTATTGAGAAAATTTTGGGAAGTAGGGAGGGATGTTAGGAAGTAGGGGAAAGTGGAATTTCAAAGATTGAGTGAGGGGAAGGGGTCCAAAAGGGCAAAACACAGGTCTATCCTAGAAAATTGCCAAGTTGTAGCAAGAAACTAGGGTTTGTGCGAAAATGAGGAATTTGAGGGATATCAGTGATGGGAAGTGTTTAATAAGGTACATTAAGGATAGGGAAAGGTGTATGAACATCAATATACAAGTTTTTCTGATGATTTTACCATCCAAGAGGAATTACCTTCAAAACCCTAGGAGAGGAAAATGAACCTTACCTAGGCACAACTGAAGCATGAGCAAGGTATAAAATGACCCATTGGAACCTCACATGATGATGACAACCCTCTAAATGATGGTAGACTCAATTGAATGGCTACATGGACCAAGATTTGGACAACTTTGACAAGTGTAAAAGCAAATCCTAGACCTAATACCTAATGACCAAATTTTACTTGAAGACTCATTGAAATGACAAAAATTGACCTTGACACCTTAAAATCACTTTGTAAAAGCATGTTTGATCATTGGAGGAAGGCTGCAAAGACTAACACTAACATTGGCTCCAATGGGGATGGTAGCTCCTTGGAGCTGCCAAGAACTATAGACAGTGCCTTCATCCATTGGGCAATGGAGTCAAAAACTCAAGCTAAAATGCATGACTGAAAACTGATGACTCGACGACACAAACTGAATCTCACTCAACTAAAAACTGACTCGACACTTAAACACAACCAACAAACTGGAAATGATGCTCAAAGTAGACCTTATTTATCAAAACCTACTCTGACAGTTTCATTCATCACCTGATCAAGTGAAATGAAACAACCAATGCAACCAAGTAAGCATTATGGCTGCTGTTTGAATTCTCTGCAAGTGCTTGCTTATGTACAACAAGAGAGAACTACTGCAAGGAAACTCCCATGAAAACTTGTGAATAGATCCGTTGAATAATATGGATTCTCTATCCACCTTCAAAAACAATGCATAAGGATCTCGAAATTCATGCACACTGGGACTTAGCTCATCCAATGGATTACTTCTCTTCTCCTCATACAATGAATACAAGCTTTCATCTGAGCTTTGTGACGAGACTCCTGGTGAAAATGATAAAGAAACCAGCTCCGGATCAAATTTATATAAGCACACGTTTCAAGCTCACATGTAGTCGAGAATGACTTGGATTGCAGACATCATCCAACACATCAGCTATTGGATCATGAAAAACTTCAAAAGACTGCTGCAACCCATTTTCTATTGGTTCCGATGAGATTCCATGATTTCCTACATGCTGCTCATTTGAAGATATACTATGTAATTTACCCTTCAAAAATTGAAATGATTCAAAGCAAAATGGTATGAAATCATCTTGTATCATTTCATCATATGTGCCAGCTTCCATGTCTTCATCTGCAACTTGACAATCAATGGCATTGGGGGGCTGCAAATCTAGATATGAGAAGTCTTGAACAAGGTTTTCATTTCCCTCAAGATGGTCCAGATCAAGATTTGTCGACAATTGATTTCTGATTGCATGAATGTTGTCTCTGATTAACTGAAACGAAGCAAAACAAAAAGGCAAAGATCCTTCACTTACTTCAAAATTTGTTTCACTTTCCTCGTCATTGTCATAGTTGATATGCATCATTTGATCACTGTACTTGAGCTACTGAAAGTGAACTTCTTCCTCCCACAAACTAGCTGCTGATTTGCCTGCAAGATTAGCTTCTGTTTGGAGAACATAATCATCATCATACTGATCAAACTGAGGCAAATCATCAGTATAAAACACATCATCAAGCATACATTTCATATCAACTGATCTCTCTTCTCCACGATGATCTATAGGAAAATCATTATCAGATCTATGACAACTAGGATAAGAAAGAAGATGGTTTGGATCAGTAACTTTTTCTTCTTCAATCACTGAGCCATGGGTTTGAACATTATACTCATTCCTTGTGATGATCCTTTGCATCATCTATTCCACTGTACTTCCCAAAATGTCAAGATTTACCTCTAGAGATGTCGATTCCTCTGGATCTATGTTTTTCATCTCTTCTTCCTTCAATTTTTCCCTTTGGATCAACAAATGAGCCTCTACATCTACTGCACTGTTTTGCATCTCTTCAAGTCTTGCAAGATTCCTTTCTCTCAGTTGAAACTCCATTTCCAGATCAAAGGCACCCAGGTAGTGCAAGAGAGTGGATCCAAGAGGAGGTCTTATATTAACAGGAAATGAATAATAAACTTCGTTAAATCTAGCAGAAAATTGTTGTACTGTCTCCCCTGGCTGTCTTTTCAGATGGTTATACTCTTCTATAATCAAGAAAGGGTTTTTTCTTACCACCCACCTGTCGAGAAAAACTTTGGCGAACTGTTGTAAATCTAAGATGCTCACATCAGGTAGGGTTTTGAACCACCTCTTGACTTTGCCTTGCAAAGAAAGAGAAAAAAGCCTAATACGGGCATCTTCTTCATCAACTTCAAAAAGATCAAGAAAATGCTCAAAGTTCAATACATGTCTCTCGGTAGTGATGTTGTCACATTCACCATCAAATCTTGGTACCTATAGGTCCTAATTTTTAGGGAAAGCATGGGATATAGGAGGTAAAATTAGAGGCTTGTATCGATTTGGAATTTTACAAGGTATAGGGGTATGTACAGAAGGAGTAGAATCAGTTTTGGTCTCTTGAGGCTCATCATTTTGAAGACAGTTATCACAAGCTTCAGAAAAAGAATCTTGATCAAGCTCAAAGGCATGGAAATCTTTGGTATTCACAATATTCAAAGGGAAGGAATCAAATGCAGGCCGAGGATCTTTTCTCAAATACAATATACTTTGCAAAGCCTTCTTGACATTCTCGGGAAGAGAGAAGAAATCATTTAGAACAAAGAACAAAATGTCTTGGATGAAATTCCAATTTGAATACCTGATCTTTCCATATTGTCCTTTCATGTTTCTGCTGGTCAGGTTCGTCCTCCAGTGGAGTCCTTCGATCTGATCCTGAAACTGATTTGGAACCGCCAAGTGAATGATTTCAACCTTTCTGGTGTTTGATCATTGTTCACCATCAACAATCAGATCTAACTTGATACATGTACTGGGGAAATTTGCAAGCCATATGTTCCATTTATAAGACTAGACTGGAGATTTACTGAAGTATCTTTTATCTACTTGTGCTAATGCAAAGCAAAAGCGTTTCGAAGGCTACCTGGATAATATTCAGACTCCGTCTATAGTTTATAAAACAAGAACACTAACAAACAAATAATCTTTTCTTCCCAAGTATGGTCATGACTATGTTAGAGCCTAAATCTACCTTAGGTTGAGAAAGGTAGGATCATGGACCAACATCAAACCACGCTTAACCTGGTAGATAGCCCTACCAGGTCGGGAGAGGGCTCTTTCCGGGTCAATATCAAAAAAATATGATCACTAAAGGCTTGAGATGACTGATATAACTACTAATCTTAGGATAGGTATATGTGCAAAGGGTTTGATTGAATAAAATGATGTGTTTGTTGGTTCTAATAGAAAGGCAGATTTGGGTGCAGGGAATGAGGCTCAGTCTTGTAGAGATCTCAATGGGACAAGGTAGGAAACTGATTTTGGCACTTCAAATCGAATGATGTGGAGGGATTAGATAGGTGAGGAGTTTAAGAGGGAAAGAGAAACCATGGATCCTTTCCAAACAGCTGAAAACATCAAGAAACTAAAGCAAACCTCAAGTAGAGCACTGCAATTTCAATGGATTCTACTTTCACTCTTGTCTGATTTAGTTAGGAAGAAACAAGATAGATAATGTCACACATAACACATAAGTAAATTCACAAATGTAGAAGAAATCACTGTACCAAAACAAAATGCCACAGGGATCCCAAAGAGTGTTGCAAACCCTGGTCTCAATTCCTTAGCCAAAATGCTGATATGAGTGTACAATGAAGCTCCTTACTTTCTCAAGAGTCCAAACATGATAATGAATGAAAAACAACTTAATATATACAAACCATAGCTCATGCTAACCTCTAGGGTTCGATTTCACATGTTTAGGATTTGTTTCAATTAATTCTAAACTGAGAACTAGAAATTAGGCAACAGAACAACATGCCTCTAGAAATAAGGGAACTGATTCATTCAGTTTGAAATAACTTTTTAACAAATGAATCTAGCTCCATAAATGAAAATTTGACATATTTGTTGTGGGGAAAAGTATCCGACTCGGATGACCCTATCCCTACTCTAAGGGTGACAGTCCTTAGCAACAACTGAAAGTAAAAGCTTTGATATTTTCCTTTATGAAAGTACAGAGAAGGAAGAAAAGATTGACCAACCGGTGTCTTTCGCTTTTGTCGATCCTGTCCTCTCTCTTTGTCTCTTGTTCTCAGCTCCTTGCTCCCTTTGCTGGCTCAGCTACACACAGATCCTGCACAAACAAGAGAGGGAAACTACAAGAAACATGTACTCATAACTGATGCATGGATTAGAGTGAATCAGATATACAAGTAAATACAATACATCAATGCAATACAAGTATATAGGAGAACATTCAAAGCTTTATTGATAGAAGTAAAAGGGTTCTGAGAAGGTTACAACCATCAATGGCTCCAATCCAGCAGCACCTCCCCAGCAGCAAGAAATCTCCTCTTCACCTCTATAAAAGCAATCACCCAATAGCTCTAACTGTAAACCAACATCACTTCCTTGCTTTGCACAAAATTCCAGCCTCCTTAGACCTCATAGAAGAGCTCTATATATAGGATAGAAGAAGAAAGGATGAGTCAGCTTGAGACTGACATAAAGCTGCCTTGTGTCCTTTCCCTCTTCAGTTAATCTTCAGTTCTTAAGTCCACTTGGAGATCCTTGCCTACACATGGAGATCAAGTACCTCTTACTCATCACAGGGCGAATCCCTTGAACCAAGTGTCAGTTTGGAAGCTTCCTGGGCAATTGACACCTTGCAGAATGACTGTGCCACTTGGCCAATCTCGCCCAGCGCAGGTAGCCTTCATTAGATTTGACTTTCAGCGCAGGTACAAGGAGGAGCAGTTGCATTCCAGCGCAGATGCTCAGTGGAGCAGCTGACATGATCCAAAAATAGCCCGTTTCTGAGTGTTTTCAGGTGGAGAACTGATGGGAAGTGCTGTGGTTTGCTAACCTTGTTCTTCTAGGGGTGAGAACAACATGTTTAGGGGCTGAGGATCCCTGTAATTATTGACATTTCATGCTCCATGCTGCGAGGCACAAAAATGTCTATAACAATATTTACATCATTATCCATCCATGTACATCTAGTTACATCACAAATTTGACACTAATCATGTGAAAGAGTCAAACTGCCAAAATCTGGGCGAAAAACAGAGCATTCCTGGTCAAACTGGGCCGAATTTCCTCTATGTGTCGTGCCACGTGGTGCTCGCTTTTTCTAGGAGCCTCTAAATCATAAAAAATCAGCAGTTTTGGATTTGGCATGGAAAAATATGTTTTCCTACCAATGGAAAAGAAATTTGAATAGGTTTTGAGCCCTCAAAAAGGTCAAAAACACTCAAAAAATGACCTCACTGCCCCTATTTTGACACACACGGAGTAGTGTTGGGAGAACTGAATTTTGGAGGTGTAAATGGAGGACAGATTGGAAAATTCCACTTGGGCTGGAAAGTATACAGGCAAAACATTCCAACAAGTACACTTGGATTGAATTTGGACACGTCAAAGGCCTTCAAAAGCGGCTCTGAATGGGCACTATGTATAGAGAATCAGGCGCGACGCATAGAGGAAATTCGGCCCAGTTTGACTAGGAATGCTTTGTTTTTCGCCTAGCTTTTGCAAGTATGACTTTTTCACATGGTTATTGTCAAAAATTTTATGTAATTAAATGTAAATGGATGGATCATGATGTAAATATGTCAAATTTTCACTTATGGAGCTAGATTCATCTGTTAAAAAGTTGTTTGAAACTGAATGAATCGGTTCCCTTATTTCTAGAGGCATGTTGCTCTGTTGCCTGATTTCTATCTCTCAATTTAGAATTAGTTGAAATAGCTCCTAAACATGTGAGCTAGACCCCTAGAGGCTAGGATGAGCTATGGTTTCTCTATATTATGTTGTTTTTCAGTCATTAGCATGGTTGGACTCTTGAGAAAGTAAGGAGCTTCATTGTACACTCATATCAGCGTTTTGGCTAAGGAATTGAGACCAGGGTTTGCAGCACTCTTTGGGATCCCTGTGGCATTTTCTTTTGGTATAGTGCTTTCTTCTGTATTTGTGAATTTACTTATGTGTTATGTGTGAAATTATCTATCTTGTTTCTTCCTAACTAAATCAGACAAGAGTGAAAGTAGAATCCATTGAAATTGCAGTGGTCTACTTGAGGTTTGCTTTAGTTTCTTGATATTTTGAACTATTTGGAGAGGATCCATGGCTTCTCTTGCACTCTTCAACTCCTCACCTGTCCAATCCCTCCACCTCCTTCGATTTGAGGTGCTAAAATCAGTTTCCTACCTTTCCCCATTGAGATCTCTGCAAGACTGAGCCTCATTCCCTACACCCAAATCTGCCTTTCCATTAGAACCAACAAACACATGATTTTATTCAATCAAACCCTTTGCACATATACCTACCCTAAGATCAATAGTTATATCAGTCATCTTGAGCCTTTAGTGATCATATTTTGCTAATATTGACCCGGAGAGAGCCCTCTCTCGACCTGGTAGGGCTAGCTACCAGGTTACGTGTGGTTTGATGTTGGTCCTGGATCCTACCTTTCTCAGCCTGATGTAGATTTAGGCTCTAACAATCTCTTTTTCCTCATTCTGTGAGCCTGAACTGTGATCTATCATCTTAGTAAGTTGCTATCAAGGACAACATCTATATCATAATGCCAACAGTATATGGATGAAATGGCTAGTTTGTCGGCTACTAATGGTAGTAAGATGCAAAAGACCAGGGAGAAGTTGTAGACTAGGAGGGATGAGCAGGGGGACCCGAAGAGGGAATGCATGTGTTTCTTTTAGGGTTGTAATATGCATAGGATGACCCTTGCATGACCTTCTAGTATGGTTGAGGCCCATGAGGCCTCATTTGGTTTATGTAGAAGAGTTGTTTAGTCACCCGTCCAGTTCCCTGATACATAAATTTTAGTCCAGGTAGAGAAGGAAACTTGTCTGTGGAGTGGTTTCCTTCATGGTCCAAGCAGATTTCTATAAGTTTTAATGGACATTCATTCCTAGGGTGCCTCCTTGTACATCTAGGGTAGAAAATGGCTAATGCTCTCTCTGCTTCCTCCTGCTTCCTCTTGATATGCATAGTGTTCATCTGTAGTGAAAGTTTTTGTAGAACTTCACTCTTAAAATATTCCAACATGTTTCCAATTTCACTTTTTATAGATGTGTTGGAAGAGGATGAGTTGGCCACTGTCTGACTAACCCTACCCCTTTTTATAGCTTCCCTAGAAAAGTTCTTAAAAATGGTCTTCATATCTTCATAGGGTAGCTGGTACATGTCCCCTCCTAATAGCAGGTTTAGGTTATCCAGGAGATCTTTTATGATTCCCCTGAGTAGGACTAGCTTAAGTGACTCAGCATCAAGTGTGCACCTGACCCTTTTATAACTTAGATGGAATCTTTCCTCATAATCCTATAAGGACTCATCATGCCCCAAGGTCATTCTGAAAATTTCCTCTTTGGTATCTTTGGACCTGCAGTAGTCCCTACACATGCTATTGAAAGCTTGTTGCTTCTGAGCCAAGGTGGTGATACTATCCCCAGGTAAACCCATGAACGAGCAGAGAGCTGCATCCTTGGGAGTGGATGGGAATAATTTCAACTTCCAATCATCAGTGGTGTAATCATAAGTTATGCATATGACAGTAAATTTAAATAAGAAAATATTTGGCTCTTCTGAGGTCAGGCCATGGAAGTAAGGAAGAGCAGAGGGAAAAGCACCCTCAACTCTATGATGGGAAAAGCACCCTCAACTCTTTTTATGATGGGAAGAGCACCCTAAACTCTTTCTTTATCTCCCCTTTCATTTCTATTTTTATCCATTATGTCAGTTGGAATGGGTTCTTCTTCTTCCCCTATAGGCTCTTCAAGATTCTATGGTTGTTCGCCTAAGGGGTCCTCTAATTCATAGCCACAGAAGAAGAGGGAAGGTCAAATATTTGATGTGGTGGGGGTATTTGGTAGAAATTTTCCTAAGTTATCCCTATTCCTACAAGGCATGAAAGAAGTGTTTTGTTTTGTTTTTTTCAAGATTCAAGATTAATTGCAGAATGGAAAAGAAAAATTGAATTGAACCTAATTGTTGAATGAAATCACTTTGTAGAATGGAAAGGAAAGCAAACCAACTTACAACTATCTTGAAAAGATTAAACTAATAGCAAAACGAAAGAGATAAGAAATGGAATAAATAAATAATAAATCACATCTACTCAGACACCTCCCCAGTAATGGTGTGAAAATGTGATAAGCACCAGTATTCCAGCAAGAATGCTTCAACTCCTGGGGCTGCCAACTTTACTTCATCAACCCAAGGTTGGTACAAAATTGGAGGTGATAGTGTTGTATACAAAAATAGATGCAATGGGTCCACTCTTTTTCATTGTTGGGTTGGGCGATAGACCACTAGGGTTTCTCAAACCAACGTTCTATTGATTTAGAAGAAGTTTGATTACCAACTGAGAAAGGATAATTTTACCCTAATTGAGAGGATCAAAATGCTACCTATTGTAGTAATGAAAGACTAAAATAGATGCCTAAAACACACAACTCATCTACCTATTTGTAAATATACCTTGGTTCAAAAGAATTATAATTTAACAAATGTGATGTCCTAACTAACCTAAGCATGAAATATGATCTAATCAAACACTTAACTACTGTGCACATGAATAAGAATAACAACTTTTTTTCGTTTTGTCCTTTTGTGAAAACATGAACGCTAATCCCTCTTGATTCCATGGCAGGTGGGACAAGTATAAATAGAGATGTTTGGGATGGGTCAAATGGCTTGGGATGAAAGCAAGGGTCTTCTCCTATTTTTCGTGATGCATTTCTCACAAATCGGGTTCAAAATAGGCCACTACAGGTCGTCCTACGGGATGTCCTAATTCACCTACAGTATCCCTTGTTTTCCTACAGGAACAGGCCGAAAGCATAAGGAGTAATTTGGACAGTGGTATGGAGCTTAGGGAAGGTTATTGATGGAAGGAATAAGGCAAGGGAGTGGTTGGGACTCACTCATAACTCACATCGAAGTTGTATGATGGTTGGATTTGCTCAATAAGCATGGCAAGTTGTCCTTGTGAAATGATAACTCAAATTGAGAACTTAGTGGCCTTTGGCGATCATGGGTCAGTATGGTTTCATTGGGATTGATGATCTTAGGTCTTCTTGTAATATTTGAACTCCTGCAATCATACACATCATTGCTGTCATTTATCCATGAATCATTTCAACATAAGAAAGGTTTACAACAACATAGGAAAACATAAATTCATCATTTACTTACCTAGTTCATGCATGGAAATGTTTGAATTTGATTGCAAAAGCACCATAAAATCTATTATAAAGCTTAATATATCAAATTGCAACCTATCTCCTAAAATTGAAATACGCTTACCTAATTAGCAAAAAAACCCTACATTTCATAAGAAACCAAAATTATGTCTTTTTGGGCTAAATAAGAGTTTTTCCTCAAACCTTAGTCCATGAAGGGAGGTATGAGGTAAGATCCACCTGCTATCAGCCATTTTTTTATATTTTGTTGTCTTTGTAATGCTATTGTTTAAGATATGCACAAATGGAAGCAAACTAATCAATTTCACCAATACTTGCAATATAACAATGCCAAAATCAATTCAAAAATTATTCTATAAAGAAATCTTGAGCAAACAACTATAGTGAGAGGAACCTCTTGTGCTAGGGTTGGGCCCTAACCCAAGAGCTTCAGCCCTTTGATTCAACTCAGTGTTGGATCAAGGGAATCATCATTTTCATTAACATATCAAAAAATACATAACAATGTTTTTTCACAATCCTTCAACTCGAAAGTGATTAGTTATCTTGCATAAAAAATCTGAATCCTAATGAGACTCTAGGACTCCTTATTTATAAAATTGAAGTTACCAAAAAATTCCTTAACTATAGGGATGCTTGGCTCCCAATATTAAAATTAATTGGTTCTTAAATATCACTAGCTCGGCTGCGAATGATCCTCATGACTCAGCTGCCAGCAACTCCGAGCTGGTGTGATTTGGTTAAGGGATCTTCGAATGGGTGAGGATTTAATGAGTAAGATCCATCTCCTATAATCTCTCCTTCTTGTCTCATTCGAGTTACTACACCTTAATTAGCCTATATTTTCTCCCAAAAACCTGTAATCAATCCACATTAGCCCACTAGACATAACATCTTACTTTTACTCATCTCATTAAGCAAAATATAATTAAAACATATAAAGATTTATGAGAAGAGTTGATTTTAGTAAGATTGAAGGTGTATTAAGGTCCATATATTTTACCCAATGACAAGCCTGATCACTCATGAGGAGTACAATTCTTGCTAAAATTTCTTATAGAGAATCATCATAGTAGTAGGCTTTTTGGAAAATCATAATATGATGACTATGATGGTGCGAAGTCCCAGACTTTCGAGGAGATTATGCCTCAAAATATTATCTAAATTTTTTCTTGGTTATTCCATTATTGGATAGCACCTAGAAATACCATTCCAATGGTATGATGAAGTTTGGAAATGGCCTCCTAGATTCAATGTTATTGATAATCAAATTCACAGCTCCAAATTCATGATTGTAGTGTCGAAAAGCTCGGATGCTCATTAGCCTAGAAGCCCAGCAGCCCATAATTCTATTTACAAGTGTTACGAGATACTCTTGAGTTGAGGTAGCCAAAACAAATCCCAAAAGCATGGAAAGCTAGACGGTAGTTAACTGTTAGGTGAGGTTGCCCGAAATCCTAGATGCCTAGAAATCGAGAAGCATGCAAATTATTAATAAGTGATCTAGGATTTTGGCTAGCAGGAAGCCACAATTGACATATCGTCAAATGATGTAACACATAACTGATATTTCCTGGATAATTTGCAATTCCAATACAAAATAAATTATGGGCACACATGGTCTTGAGTTCGTGTTATGTACTATCATATGCAACTTTGCCAGTTGGGTTGATAGGTGGGATCGTGTTAGAGTGACATGATTAAGGTGGGACAAGCCTGGAAGCCCGCAAACCCATAAGGTGTAGGAAATCCATTTTATAAGAATTTATAGGAAAATTAGGAATCTCATCTTGAGCTTAGTAGTGACATATGTATTTGAGTGGGCCTAGTGAACATTTAAAGCATCGGCGTAAGGTTACTCATGCAACAAAAGACCAAGGGTGTGGAGAAGTTCTTAAAGGGAATTTAGCCCTCAGATGTCAACAGAGAGGTCTGGTGCCTAGAGGCCTACCCTTAGGTCATAATAGATGCTCTTCTGAAGGAAAATAGGTAAAGGAATGAGGGGGAAGGTGTTAGGGAACACAACTGGTCTAGGCTAGAGGATTGTAAGGTATATGATATTCATTTTCTGAAAATTTCTGGCCATGCGTGCATTTGGTCCTCCAATGCAGTGGTGACATATATATATATATATATATATATATATATATATATATATATATATATATATATATATATATATATATATATATATATATATATATATATATAAACACACATATAAGTGGGGTCCTATTATCAACTATGTGGCAGTTGAAAGTGTTTTGGTGACCATAGACCTTTGGGATGAGAACAAATAATAATGGCATCGTGGGAATATGTTTAAAGGCATGGATGATTTCGAAGATTTGAAGATAATTCCTCCATATTTGGCAGTTATGCCATAATTAGACATGGTCATAGCTAGATAGGAGAATCCAGGGATAATGAGGTAAATGTGAATAGAAAAGTTGGTATTGTTGTAATAACAAAAATTGAAGAAAGTGTTGGTGCAAGGTGGTAAGGACCATAATTGCATAGGTGCTTTAATGGAGTCAATAGTGACTGTCGAAGGCAAGATACTGAGATAGAGAGAACCATGATTTGCAAAGAAAGCAATGACTCGAGAAAAACTATGTTTGATCTTCCTTGCACGAAATGAAGAATTAAAGTGAAAACAAATCTAAGTACAAAAGATCTCATCACAGTATAGAGAGCCATATCCAAAATACAATCTAAATTGTAAGGGCCCTCATGACATGCTATGAATGCAGATACCATATCACAGATGCTATAACAGGAAGGAGGTTGAGATAGAAATGACCACAATTTATAAGTAAAATGAATCAAGTATTTGGACTAAGCATTGAAGAGCCATACTACAAGTAAAAGTTGAATTCAATGGAGGATTGCTTTGAATTCGGTGTATGAGAAACATTCAACTACCCATCCTCATGTTTAGTATAGATGAAAAATTCAAGAAATGATTCAGAATAGTAGGATGGTGATCCATGCAAGATTTCACTCAGGCAGCATGATGGAAAAGTGATGGATGATAGAGACAAGATCGATCATTGTGTTACAGTGAAAAAAATGTACGATTGCAGTTGAGAAAGTCAGGGAAGGAAACATTTTTGACTAAGATATGTGGATATCTATGTTGGTGTGTGTTGATGATAAGAGGAAACATGTTCCTATGTTGCAGAGAGAGGCTGAGAGTGCCTATGCAAAGGGAAGAGGACCAAAGTGTGCATATGCTTCTGTGAGAGGGCGAGAGAGCCTATGAAATAGAAGGATATGAAAGTTGAGTCAAATCCATTGAGTGTGGAGGGATGAAAAGAGTGAGTTGTTACCATGTGGACAAATAATGTTGCATGGACCAAATATAGAAAAGGTTGCATAGGAGAAAAAATCTGAAACAAGGCAGAGTGGCTACCATATGTAGAGAGAAAATATATCCTTATTAACTCTAGGTTCGTGTCTGCAATATAGGGAGTTGGTGCTTCCATTTAGTGGATGTCTGAGCAGATATTGGGTGTTGTTGCCTCCTCCAAGTTGGTGCTCTCATAAGTCCAAGGAGATGAAAGTTGGTTCTTGGAACAAATCCATGAATTTGGTACTTAATATGGTGCCTTAGTTAGCTAATTAGGTGCCTCAAAAAAGATGGAGTTGGTGCTTCCTGTTAGTTGGTGTTACAAAACAATGAAAGGGAGTTGTTTTTTTCGATGAGCGGTGGATCACAAATAATTTGATGTAATAGAGTAGGAGCTTATTATTACATCAAATAAAAAACAAGATTTGATTTTTTTTCTCTCGGAAGGGTGTCCACGTTAAAACTCTATGTCAAATTTGTATGATTCTCATGGTCTTTGTGTTCATGTGATGATTTATATTACTGAACATCATATATTGCTTATTACTCAAATGAATGGTTCCCATATTTGAATGAGAAAACATAAATTGGCATAAAAGTTAAATTTAGCGTTAGCACTAATTTACCCCCCTATCCCCTCTTAGTATTAAACATTGTTTCCAGCAAAGTCACAGACAATTCTTGGTCATTGAACAAGACCTTATCAATGCATCATGAGATGGGTAAAATCTCACAATTAGTACCTTAAGTTGAAGCAAAACGTTCCAATGTAGAATATATGAGAGGCCATAGAAATTAGGGTGCAAATTCCTAAATACTTGAAATATAAAAACATGGACACTTGGACCTATAATAACAATATTAGGGCACAAAGTGCTAAATCCATGAAAGATAAATATGTAGAGTTTTGGATCTATAATATAATGATTAGGGTGAAAAGTCCTGAATCCATGAAAGATAAATATGTGGATCTTTGGAGATATAATACAAATATTAGGGTGTTAAGCCCTATATATCTAAAAAATCAAGGTGTGGAACCTTGGATCCCTTGGGTAGATCAAGGTGCAAAGTCCTCAATCTACTAAGGAATGAAGATGCATGTAATGTCAATACAGAATCCTTATTGTTTGAAAGAAAGAAATACCACTCATGGGAAGCTTAGGGATGAAATTCATTATCTAAAATATCATATCTGGCAATTCTGGAGTGAATTTCTTAAAACAGAAAGTCGGGTCTATCATCTCAAGTATGACTTTTCAAAAACATAAATCACCTTGCCTCAATTGGTAGTTGAGAATTATTGATGGAAAATCACTTAGCATATGATTAATCAATCTTGATAGTTTAATCTCAACTTAATACTTTATCATCAATATTATTATTATCACCTTTGTGATACTATGTTATATTATTATTAAAAAGACATTATAGTCACTCAATCATGTCACTCAATAATGGGATTCCATGATGGCTATTAGGAATGGGTCCCCTGGGGTCATTTTTGGGACTAAAACCCTAAGTTTGGGACATAAAGCCTGAATTTTGTATAAAGGAATGTAAAGTCTCCACATTTTGTGGTCGTGGAGGGTGAAGATAGCAAGATTCAAAACACATTTCCACCCTTAGTTTAGATAGCTTGTGTTGGCTTTAGAGATTTCCCCTTGGTCTGTGGACCATGGGTTTGTATAAAAAGGGAGTCTTAGATGAGTCTATGGGGGTGAGGAGAGTTCTAAGTAAGTTTGAGTTCTTGATGAGTCTGTGAAGAGCTAAGAGTGAAAGTCTTAGCATAGGAAGAGGCTCTACAACTGAGTGCATAGAGGCCTAGGGTAGAAGTCCGTGGTTGAGTGCATAGACCCTTGCAGTTGTGCATGCAAGGTAGATAGAGTCTGTAGTGGAAGTCTGAATCATCAATAAAGAGAAGTATTCTGAAATTAATGTGTGTTTTTCCTCTGTGGATTTCATGCGATTATGTTATGTTAAGTTCTGGGTTTATGTTATAATGTTAATTTGATGCACGAATATATATGTTTCTATCTTCTATATGAATGCAAATAACGATTTATGTTTACATGAATATAATCTCAATTACATGGTAAAATTGGCGAACACTTACGATAATTCGGGAAATTATACAATAACGCAGTACCAAAGGTGACTAAGTGCCTAAGTTTCTAGTTAGGGTTGCGTAAAGGACAATCATATACATTCGCGGAGGTCCTAAGAGATGGGAGATAAATTACATTGATAACACCTAAAGGCTTATAAATCTGCACGAAGGAAGGGTTTAGGGTATAAAATCAACTTCAGAACCATCTCAGGGTGCAAAAACTTGGTTTTTTCATCCCCCCATACTACTTTGGGTGACACTTTGGTCCACGCTCCACAGACTGACGCTGAAAGGGCCAATAGTGTAGGGATTTCCTTGGCCGACTAACATTGAACCTGGGTCAGTGCCCATCAAGCCAACAAATGGTTTCATTACCAGGACCGGGATCTGCATAATGAGATGTATGATGTCGCATCATTGGAAGCCAACTAAGAAGGAGATTGAAGACTAGTTGGACACAAAGATCCATGAATTTGTGGCGCAAGAAAATAAGAATCTGCGATTGACAAAAGAAAAGTGGTTGGATAGATATCTATACACATATACATGAAATATTCATATGTTCCTTCCTAGTCAAACTGTGTGAGTGGATTGCGAAGTTTGTAGACGGCCAAGGGAGGTGGAGGCTTGACAATCGGATTCTTTGGGCCATAGAGTTAGTGTGGATATTGGAAGCCTCTGAATATAAGATTGCACATGATATTGATCATTGGATCAATCGTATAATAGGAGGGTTTTTGAAAGAGTTCGTAGTTGATACTTCGGTCAGCTAGAACGATGCAGAGCACCGCTTCTTCAAGAGGCTGCGAGGTAAGTATTTGAAATAATTAAATACTTGGATGAAAATGCTCTGTTATAGACATTTTTGTGCCTAACAGCATGGAGCATGAAATGTCAATAATCTGAGGGATCCAAAGTCCCTAAACATGTTGTTCTTACCCTTAGAGGAACAAGGTCAGCAAACCACAGCACTGAAAATCAGTTCTCCACCTAAATACACTCAAAAACAGGCTATTTCTGGATCATGTCAGCTGCTCCACTGAGCATCTACGCTGAATGTCAACTGCTCCACTCTGTACCTGAGCTGAATGTCAAAACTAATGAAGGCTACCTACGCTGGGCGAGATTGGCCAAGTGGCACAGTCATTCTGCAAGGTGTCAATTGCCCAGGAAGCTTCCAAACTGACACTTGGGTCAAGGAATTCGCCTTGTGATGAGTCAGAGGGTCTTGATCTCCAAGTGGAAGCAAGAATCTCCAAGTGGACTCAAGAACTGAAGATTAACTAAAGTGGGAGAGGACACTAGTCAGCTTCATGCCAGCCTCAAGCTGACTCATCCTTTCTCCAAATCTCCTATATATAGAGCTCTCTCATGAGGTCTAAAGAGGCTGGAATTTTGTGCAAGTAAGGAAGTGCTGTTGGTTTGTGTATAGAACTATTAGGTGATTGCTTTGAAGGAGGTGAAGAGGAGATTTCTTTCTGCTGGGAGGTGTTGCTGGATTGGGCCTATTATGGTTGTAACACTCTCAGAACTTTACTTCTTCCATTAATAAAGTATTTGAGGTTCTTCTATATGCATGTGTCTCTATGGCGAATTGATGCTTGTATATTTGATTTATTCTAATCCTTGAATCAGTTATGGATGTATGCTTCTTGTAGTATCCTTTTCTTGTGCTTTTACAGGATCTTTGTGTAGTTGGGCTGGTGAAAGAGCAAGGAGCCAGGAGCAAGCAGCAAGGAGTGAGGATTGGATCGACTATTAGCGCAAGATAACGGTTAGTAGATCATCCTTCTCTTCTCTCTCTCATCTCATAAAGAAGTAATCTTGAATATCTTTGCATTCAGTTGTTGCTGAGGTACTATCACCCTTAGAGTGGGATAGGGTCATTCCGTATTGGATACTTTTCCCAACAACAAATTGGCGACTCCGCTGGGGAGCGTATCTTGTTGGTTGTTTGTGTTTTTTGCTATTCATTTCATAAACAAAGGGAGTACCGAATCGAACTGTGTTTGAATCTTTCAAATACAAAGTAGAGGGCAGCTACTCTAGCTCAGTTTCTGGGCAAGTTTATGATTTGAAGAGCTGATTCACAAGGACTCTAATAAGCTCTTAGTGATAGCTTTTCATCCTCCTTGTCATCCCTTAGTGTGTCCTTGACTGATAGCTTCTGATTTGAGCAAAAACTGTGAATTTTTGAGCAATCTGTGACCCGGAAACCACCAGAAACGAAAGTTTCGTTCTTCAGTGCAGGCTGTACAAAGGCTGTTTGCATTTCAGCGTAGTTCCCGAAGGGGCTACCTGCGCTGAAGGTCAAACAGGCAGTGTTCCACCTGCGCTGGACCAGTCCTGCCTTGTGCTGCTGGGGTTTCCTGCTGTGTCTTGCCCTGTTTTCACTCTTGTTTTGCTGTTTGTTACCAGTCAGTAGGCCTATCTGAAACCAACTTTCCTGGTCACTATTCCGCCTCAGTTGTATAAAGAAACTGTGTTTGTTCTTTATGTATTTCTTGTACATTTACAGTTTCCCATAACGAAAGTGAACTAGTCTTGCTGTGACCTCTTAGATCTAGACCTGTGATAAAGTGTCGCTTTGATCTTAAGAGTTAGTTTATTTGCTGTTCATGGCTGATTGAGCTTTTTCTTTCGTCATTTGGTTTGAGTTTATATATTTCTAGTGTCGAAACAACTAAATCTTAAGGTGTCTTTTGATTTTGGACAAGCTTGTTTGCTTTCACTTGGAATTGGATTGAAAATTATACAACAGCTTTCTTTTTGCATTTCACCAACATTAAGAAAGAGAAAAGAAATACCTGCATCTTTGCATTTTGCATATAAGTTTGTATGTTGATTTAGGGAAAAGTGCATTAGCGAGTGCTCTTTGATCTGTGTGAAAAGATTTTTGTCTCTCTTTTCCCTCAGTAGTTAAGATTTTCATAAGTCGAAAAGATTGAAAAAAGCTTGCTTCTCATCTTAGACTGCATTTAGGAATTTGTATCAATACATGTCGTGGTGAACCTTGAAAGGAAAACTTTAAAAAGATCAACTTAAAATATATTGAATGAACCTAACAACGCTTTGAAACATAACGCAAACATCTAGAGTTCTAAGCTAGAGACGTGTTCCGACGTCGTTAAACGTAGTGACTGTCGATCTCGACGAAGGTGGGTGATTCCTCCTGAGAGTCGGTGGCACTAATACGGACTTGTGCTCCCACGTACCGTCGCGTATATATTGGGAGACCCCTATAGGAATAAAGCCTTTATCCAATAGGAAACCGTGTCGACCGCCCTACTGATCGCAATGCAGTGAACACAACATTCACGAAGATCGACCACCCGTACCGTAAAACGTATTCTGTGGTTTTGCGAAAGGTTTGGCACACCCTCTGCCTAGATCTCCAGAGCAGTTTCTTTTGGCCTTTTTCAAACTCTATAACTGAAAAAGTCCAACCGAGCATTTGTCACTTCGGGCTCGTTAATACATCGAAGGAGACTAGAGTCATCTTTAGCTTTTTCTCGACTCTTAAAAAGTGAAAAAGCAAGTTGTGTCTAAAAGCGTCTAATAAAATTCATTCAATTCGGAAACACAAACTTCCCCTTTTAATATTTTAGTTGATCGAGTAATCCGCAATCATGGAAGAAAGTCAATTGAAAACCCGTCGTTCACGGAGGCTTACGAGTCAACCGTCTTTGTCCCCGGAATCAAAACCAGTACGGGCAAAGCGAACTCGTTTAACCGGTTCAAAATCTCCTTTGAAAGTTAGAACAAGTGTTCCAACTGCATTCGAGGTTCCGGTTACTCCTAACATTTTTGGAAACCCTGCCTCTATAGAAGAAGTTCAACAACCACAGAAGGACAGTAATACTGATCCTGGTCTGGGGGCAAATACTTGTGTAACTGAACCAGTTCCATCTGTAACCGGTCCAGAAAGTTTTGTTCCCCAAACAACTGTCGCTGTCGAAACAACCACTTCTTAGGCACCAGAAATATTTTACGGACCTGACGGTCTTCCTCTTCCACCGGGTTTGATTGCGATAGAGGAAATTGCAGAGGATCCGCAAGCAAGTACTCCAACTCATTTTGGAGTAGGGGTCACTCTCTTTCCTTCATCAGAGGTTAATACACCACAAGTGGAAGTCCCTGTAGAATCGCTAGGCAATCTATTGGATAGACTTAAAATGTCTGAACAACCGTCATCATCTAGGACTGTGTCAAATGACACAACGACAACAGAAGCCCCTGCCGTCACTCCAACGATGTTTGCGGGCATACCAGCTGTCCCAACTAGCTCCCAACAGCTAGAAGGAGACCACCAAGGGACTATTTCGACAGTATGGTCTGTTCCAGTTTGTTCATCCAGAGTAATACCCGGTAATTCTTATGTTGAAACTCGACAGATTGATCCTCATGGAGGTCAATTTGGGCCATCTAGTCCTCAAGGACTAACAATCCCTCTGAGTTCCGGATTGCTACCATATGGGGGGCAGTATGCCCTTTCATTACCTCCTCCGGGAGGATATCCATATGGCAGTTCTCAACAGTATTCTGGTTATACTGGAATTGCATCAAGTAGTTGGGTACCTATGCTACCTCAACAACCAAGGATTGTATATTCTATGCAACAGTGTGTACCTGTGACAAACATCCCAACCACCCCAGCTATTGTAACCGTGTCGCAAGTTCAAGCGATGCCTGTTACATGTCAACCTCAGGTTGTAATGCAACAGTCGCTTGACCATGGGTCGCAACCACAATCGCCAACTGGTGGGATGACACAAGTACAAACGGGTACAATTACCCCACACCTTGGTCCAATGGTTAACATGGCACAACAGAACGTGGCGTCACAACCATGGCTTGTACAATACCAACAACCGCAGTTCCAGCAAGTGTACCAAGGTTCTGAACAACAGATCTTTGCGAATAGTGGACAACCGTATATCCAAAATGGTCAAAACCAACCACTTTACAGTGGCCAAGTCCACCAATCGTATCAATCATACCAAGATCAATTACATTATGCTGGTATGCAAAGACCTACTGCTCAAGCAATTCCATCGTACCCTGGTTACGCTTCGCCTAACCTGAATCAGCAGTTACCATTCGTGGCAACTTTAGAGTTACCTGATTTACACCGTTTAACCAACGATCCGATTGCTTATGCCCCTTGGTGGCCAGCGATTCCTCATAAACTTCCATCTGACATTCCTAAATTCAATGGAAATCCAGGTGAAGACCCATCGAATCACGTGATGACTTTTCATCTGTGGTGTTCGTCGAACACCCTTAACGACGATTCGATAAGACTTCGCCTTTTTCAGAGGACATTGACAGGTCCAGCGGCTAAATGGTATATTGAATTGCCAAGAGCCTCTTTCGACAACTTTAGGTCCCTAGCCACGACTTTCTTAACCCACTTTCAATTACCGATAAGGTATGAAACGAGAACAGAAATATTAACCAACTTCAAACAGACGACTGCTACCCATATATCTGATCATATACACGAGTGGCGTCATCGTCGTAGGATGGTGAAAACATATGTTCCCGATCAGCTATTAGCTGAATGGTTTATAAATTCGTTACTTCCGGCTATTACGGAAGATGTGGCAAAGGGGGGAGTCGTAATAGAGGAGCAAGTTATTGCTCATGCACAATATTTGGACTTAGTTTATACTCAGTCTGGCACGCTCTATGAAAAAATACCTGACGCCCCTAGACCAGAGTTTTCAATTCCTCCCCCTCCTAAATCAAATAGTGACTCTCATGCCGGTGATGGCGTGATTGGCACAGCAAACGCGAAATCAATAAAGGCTTCGTCAAAGAAAGCCCATAAGAATTCGGATCAAAATGCAAAAGAAGATATTCTTGCTTCGGAAGTAAATTCCGTATCGGAAGATAAGGGCAAAGAAACCAATAAACCAGGAAGCAAGAAGAAAAAAAACAGAGGGAAGAAGAAGAAACAGGGTGAGTCATCCCCTGGAAAAAATTATTCAAACCCTCCTGGCAGAGGGAAACAAAATTATCCATGTCTAATATGTGATGATAAGGATCATAACACAAAGAATTGCCCATTCAAAGCTGAGTTAAAGAGGTTCTTTAAAAGTTCCCAAACATCAGCTGTGTTAACTGATCCATTCCCCAACCCAGGTCAAAATCTGGTTGATAGTGGAAATGCTTCCCCGTCGCAAGTCCTTTTGTTGTCGGTTTCGAAACAGCAGAATGATGCTTTGATTTCGACAAGGAACAAAGATTACGGGAATCCTCAGGTGTCGAACAAAAAAGGTAAAGATCAACCAAGTAGTTCGACAACAACTTCGACGGAAGTTGTAACGCCCACCATCCCTGAATTAACAATAAAACCGCCAAAGGGTGTAGTACATAAGTCAACATTTAATCCTCGCGCCAGACCGGCGCAACATTATAATATAGTGGAAGATTTGGCCCAATCGCCATCCGCTATGTCAACTCTTGAAGTGCTACAAAATTGTCCGACCCAAAGGCAGGCGTTGTTATCAGCAATTGGTGGGGTTGATCCTAAAGAATCCAATCTTGTATCCTTTGATCACAAGGGATATGATCCTCAGTTACCAGCTCAGCTAGCTTTCCTTATTCAAGTGAAAGCACTCAACAAAACTGTTCACAGAACGATAATTGATGAGGGAGCCTCGACATGTATTATGTCAATGAGTTGCTGGAAAACATTAGGATCTCCGACCTTGTCGTGATCTTCGACGACATTAAAAGATTTCGACGGAAGGACTTATACCCCATACGGTATCCTTAATAACTTGAATGTGGAACTAGGAGGAAAAACAGTGGAAATTGATGTAGAAGTCATTGATGGAAATCTTGACTATAAAATCCTACTGGGTAGACCATGGATTTATGCCATGGCAGCTGTCGTGTCGACTTATTTTAGGAAGATCGCATTCCCGTTTGAAGGAGGGATTACGATCGTCGACCAACAGAATTTCCTCCCTAATGGTTCACAAGTTACAGGAAGCATTCCCATGATCCATGAGAGCAACCATTCAATTCAAGATATCGGAGTAGGATTATTGAAAGACCCCATATTGATGGGAACTTTCGCGCTACAACCTCCTATTTATATAGGAAATGTACCGTTTGTAGCGACCTGCAACATGATGTCCTCCACGAAGGTCAACATGGATCATTCAATGGTTTTGCCCCCAAGCCCTTTAGAAATATTGTAGCAATCAATGTTTCAAGCATGGGAGGCGAGCCCAAATCAACGCTCGTCAAGCGTTTGGGTAGATAGATCTAGAGAATATGGAACCCCATTAGATCCTTGGTCGAAAGTACATGGGACTGACGAAGGAATCTTACAATCAATGATGATTGAGGGGGCACCATGGAATGATCACCACCATCGTTCCCTTCTTCCGGAATATGAAGAGGATACTCAAAATGACCTTTATCACCCTTCAGTATTTGAATTCCTAACGAATACTGTAAATACGGTGGATTCCGAGCGAAACCTATCCAATATTGAAGAGACTATAGCCATAAATATCTCGACTAAAACAGATGTTGTAGAGAATATTTATGTCGGCAAAGGTTGTTCCCCTTCAGAACTGGAAATATATAACGCTCTTTTTCGCGAATTTAGAGATGTCTTTGCATGGTCATATGATGAAATGCCAGGCATCGACCCGAGTATCGTTGAACATGAAATTAAAATGTATCCTGATGTCAAACCAGTAAGGCAACGGCTTCGGCAGGTGCACCCGAAGAAAGCCGCTGCCATCAAGGCGGAAGTTGAAAAACTCCTCCATGCTGGATTCATCTACCCGGTTCCGCTAACCGATTGGGTATCGAATATTGTCCCTGTTATGTAAAAACAAGGGACGATTAGAGTGTGTGTCGATTATAGGGATGTAAACCAAGCTTGTCCGAAGGACAACTACCCTACACCCTTCATCGACTAGATAATTGATGAATGCGCCGGATGTGAAATCTTTTCATTTATGGATGGATTTTCCGGGTATAATCAAATAAATATCCGCCCAAAGGACCAGTCAAAGACTGCATTTATTTGTCCGTGGGGCACATTCGCTTATCGAAAATTACCCTTTGGTTTAAAGAACGCAGGGGCGACGTTTCAGAGGGCGATGAATTATGCCTTCCATGACATCAAAAACATTGTTCAACCTTATCTCGACGATCTTCCGGCTCATTCGCGAAAGCGGACTGATCATCCGCAACATTTAAGAGCGATATTTCTACGTTGCCGACACTACAAGATAAGACTCAATCCGCACAAATGTGTGTTTTGCGTCGGTTCTGGTCGTTTACTTGGCTTTGTAGTCTCTAAAGATGGGATTCGTCTCGACCCCTGCAAGGTTCAGGCAATCATTAATTTGCCTCCACCTTCAAATTTGCTTCAGATTCAGAAACTCCAAGGGAAAGCAAACTTTTTGAGGAGGTTCATTCCAAATTATGCAGAACTTGCTAAAGGTTATACTTGTTTATTGAAAAAGGATGTACCTTTTGACTGGGACCAAGTAGCGCAAGCTTCTTTTGATGCTCTGAAAGATTGTCTAGTAAAAGCATCATTAATGTACGCCCCGGACTATCAAAGAGATTTTAACCTGTATCTAGCTGCAGCAGATACAACCATTGCGATGGTTTTAGTACAAGTAGTCGATGGAATTGAACATCCTATCTATTATTTAAGTAAAAACTTAAACGATACAGAAAGTAAATATTCTTATGTTGAAAAACTAGCGCTTGCAGCTGTTCAAGCGATTCAAAGGTTTCGACATTATGTCCTCTTTCGGAAAACTACCATCCTGTCAGATTGCAACCCCATGACTTATATACTGTCGCGACAGTTGCTGGGGGGAAAATATTCAAAGTGGATAGTGATCCTTCAAGAGTTTGATCTGGAATTTGTAAAATCCAAATCAAAGAAAGCTCTAGTTTTCGCAGAATTGTTATGCGATCTCCCATCATTGTCCAACGATGAAACATCGGAAGAATCAATCGTGGACGAAAGTTTGTTTCTGATATCTGTAAGCGATGAGTGGTATGGAGATATCATAGCTAATCTCCAAACCCAAAAGTTCAGGCCTAACACCTCTCGCTCCGAACAAAAACGTATACGATACCAAGAAAAAGACTACATGATCGTCGGTGATACACTTTACCGTCGTGGTATCGATAAAGTTCTGAGGAGGTGCCTTACCCATGAGGAGGCCAAAAAGGCCCTGAATGATTGTCACTCAGGCGCGTGTGGGGGGCATCAGTCTGGATATGCAACAGCACAAGGAATCTTACGAGCAGGATACTTCTGGCCAACCATGTTCAAAGATTGCATAACCGCAGTCAGAAGTTGGCATGCTTGTCAAATCTTTGATAGCAAAACCAGACGACCACCCGTACCTTTACAGCCGATAGTTGCTGTTGGGCCCTTCGCCAAGTGGGGCATCGATTTCATGCAATGTAACCCCACCTCGACCGGGGGGCATGGGTATATTATAGTCGCTGTTGACTATTTTACCAAATGGGCCGAGGCGATGCCTACATTGGATAACACTGGTGAAACAGCCGCCCTTTTCTTTTTTAATCATGTAGTCGCCAGGTTCGGCGTACCACAGGCTATAGTTACAGATCATGGGTTGCATTTTCGCAATCACATGATGGTCGAATTAGCCGCCAAGCTAGGGCTATCTCACGACAGCTCTACCCCATATTATCCGCAAGCCAACGGACAAGTTGAGGCAATCAACAAGGTCCTGAAGCGTATGTTGCAAAGGATGATCGGGGTTCATAAAAGAAGATGGCACCTAATCCTGTACTCAGCTTTGTGGGCTTACCGGACCTCGGTAAAGAACGCAACCGGGTTCACCCCTTTTCAACTGGTGTATGGCCTGGAAGCAGTCTTACCAATCCAGTGCGAAATTTCATCACTTAAACTCGCAATCGATCTTCTCCCCGGAACTTCAGAAGAAGAGGCTCGTTTCTTGGAATTAATCCAGTTGGATGAAACCCGTCGTGACGCCGCATTGGCTAACGAAGCTCATAAGAAACGAGTCAAGGCTCAGTTTGACAAAAATGTCAAACCCCGTGTCTTCTCAGAAGGTGATTTGGTCTTGCTTTATGACCAAGAATCTGATAAATTGGGAGCAGGTAAATTCAAGTCCTTATGGATGGGCCCCTATATTGTTAAAAGGGTGTTAGCAAAAGGAGCCTACGAGTTAATGGATTACGATGGAATTCCACTGGCGCAACCCCGCAACGAGTTGTACCTCAAGCGTTACTATGCTTGAATAGTAACCTGCATGCTTTTGTTGTATTTTGTTTTTGCTAAAGTGTTTGTTCTGGTCGAGTGATCCACCTTTTTTCGTTGCAGATGTCGAACCTTCTGGAGACATGTGTTGGGTATGCCGATGGAGCGAGTCGTAGTTCGCGGAACCTGTCCTCCGCAGCCTGGGCCATTTTTGATCCAAGCGGTGAGTTAGTAAGTTTCAGAGGTGTATGTATTGGGCAATCAACGAATAACATCGCTGAGTATAGCGCGTTGATAGAACTACTCTCTGATGCCATCACACGTGGCATACGCCGACTAATTGTCAGGCTAGACTCACAGCTCGTAATACTACAACTCAATGGTATATATTCTATTCGCAATCCAGCTATTTATCGCATGTTCCTAAGGGTTAAGATCTTGGAAAGACGATTTGATTCAATTCAATATCAACATATTTCAAGAAACTTAAATGCATTAACTGACTCATTAGCAAACTATGTGTTAGATAGACATTTGCAACATTTATAAAAAGGACACATCATCAAAAATTGTACATATGGATCACATAAATCAACCAGAATAAAACTCGAAAATCAAAATATATAAGCTGTTTATATAAGTTCATACATAATGTTCTGTAACCAAGACAAAATTGGTCATATGACCTAAGAACTCAAAAAGATGCTAGGGGGCACCCTAGCCTAGTGGTGCTCATGATAGTACGTCACGGCCTGTGCAATCATGCGCAAGAGACGAGTCCATCGTCTAGGCACACCAATGGTATGCCGCTGCATCTGTAAAGGTAACTCGTCAATCTGTACATCCGGAAGGCCACGAGTAAGGCTCTCAACATGCTCCTGCACAGCTGTAAGGGTCTCAGTGTCGTCAAGATCGCGAATAACAACTCTCCTAGCAGGCTCCCCTGCTGGGGCAGCAGCTAGCGATCTCGGACGAACTGCTGGACGAACAGGACCAATATCTGCATGCACCCAAGAGTACAATTAAAAGTCTTGACAGAATAAATCACAGCAACATTATCAGTAAGAACAATAAACAGTAATATGGTCAAAGAGTTTACCAATGGCACCCCACTGCTCGCCATCCGGTAACACCAAATCCGGATCACCTCGGAAATCCATGCCCACATATGGATACTCAGAAAACGCCATCTCCTGGCGCTCAAACCACCTAAATAAGGCCTCAGTAAAGGTAATCTGAGGTTGACCTTCATGCCTAGACATGTAGTCAACCCACCTCTGCATGTGTGGCTCGGTCGGGGAAGGCAAATCAAGTATGATGTACTGGGGCTACATCAGTGGGATTTTCTCCAAGGCGAGGGCTGTCAGAATAGAACCAAATCCAAAGTTCTTCAGCTTCCCGTCCTTTACCTTGGTCAATTGACTTTTCATCTGAACAAGTACCGCATCACACCAGTTGAATACTTTCGGTTGGAGACACTCCAAGGCATGCTGCATATAAGACCTGTTGGCAACATGTAGAGCTGCGCTGCCGGCCATCCTACCAATAGTGAACAGAATGGACCTGAGAGCCCGATCAATAATCTCTCGGATAACAATCTTGCCGTCTCTGCTCGGCTGAGAACCTTCCCTGCAATACTGGCGGACATAATCTCTGGTGGAATCAGTCCCCCGGGCCGTACCTGATAAGGAAATGGGGGCACCTCGTCTTGACAGTCCAGTCAAGAAGTACATGTCCTCTATAGTCAAGGGGATGGTCTTTCCCCTAATCTGGAACACTTGGTTAACAGGATCCCAAGCATCAAGCATATACTGCAGTAAAGAAATCTGTGCTCTCATGCTAGAGATACGGAAGAACTTCAGCAGGCCACAGTTCCGCAGCGCGTTCACCGTGACCGGGTCATGGAGGGCAATCATGTCCTCCTCTTCATGTTCTCGTTCTCGCCATGTAAGGGACATTTTGTTCAAAGTTCCCTACAAAGCAAACAAGAGAAAGAGTGAATTCCTGATTTGATGAGAAACTGGCGAAAAAATCATCAAAATAACCTTAAAACTCAGTCCTTTTGAGCCCAGCGCAGGCAGGAAGTCTCCCACTTGCGCTGAGGGTCAGGCTGCCTTAAGGCAGCTTGACCTTCAGCGCAGGTTTCGAAAGGGAAACCTGCGCTGATCATAGAGCGCCCTGGCAAAACCCCAGGGGCTTAGAAAGACTGGAAAACAGGCAAAAAACAGGAAAAGGAAACCGTGAAAAGAAAGAGCTAGGGTTTAGCTCCTACCTGGTCCAGACGGCACCGAAAATCATCCGCAGAATCTCCCGGAATCAGCTGGTGAAAATCAAGGGGGAAGAGGCACCTCCAGAGCTCCAACAAGCCAAATGCAAATGAAATGGTAAATGAGAGGTAAAAACACCTTTTAATGGATTTTTACACAGTTTAAAGTGAAATATTAGGGTTATAATCTCATTTTCATGCAAATATTATTCATTTCTAACAAAGTTTGTTGCAGCAATTGAAAATGCAGTACTATATTTGAAAAAGAGAAAAGCTAGTAATGGTAAAAAGCAAAATTTGACCATATAATCGAGCAGTTTTACCGCAGAATTTATGCTCGTTAAAAAATAGAAAAGCGAGATCCGAGCAGTTTTAGCGTCATAGTTCATGCTCGTTAAAAAATAAACATAAGCTTTTGAGCAAGAGTTTCCTCCAGAGTTCAAGCTCATTAAAAAATGAACCTATTCCAGTAAATAACCATTGTGATAGTAAATTTATTAACCATAAAAGCCTTGGTCGTGTTTGCACCCGCCACCTCCATTTCATTTGGCCAATCGTTCACCTCCATATCATTGTTTACCCATTTTGAGGAACAGCTGCGAAGAGTGATTTCACTTAGCCATCCTTGTGACACTGCCGTGATTGGAAAATTCCAACCTGTACCTGGAATCTGCTGCTATCCCTGTTTATCACTCGTTCCTCAAAAGACGAGTCTTCTTTGAGCTCTTTTCATTTGACTCGTAAAATATGAAAAGTTTGCCGAGTTTTGGCCTTCCAGCTCGTTAAAGTGACCGGAAGAGCTATCCCTCCTCTAGATTTTAATCTTTTTGGACCTGAGGGATTATTACACAAAAAGGTCGAGCGCTTGTTTTATTCGGCTCGTTAAAATTATCGAAAAATCATCCCTTCTGTATTGTTTTATACTTTTTCGGACTTAAGGGATTGGATGACGAAAAAGGAATTTTGGAGTTAACTTTCTGTACCTTTTCAGACTCTCTAAAAATGAAAAGGACCGAGTTTTCCTTGTCGTTAGACTCGTTAAAATGATTAAATAGCGACAAACTTGTCTTTAGACGAGAACGAGTTTCCCTATCGCTAAGCTCGTTAAAATATAGCGATGGGCTTGCCCGAAGGGCAGGTTATAGAGCAAGCATATGTTATCCTCCTCAAGCTTGACAAAACTAAAGAGGTACTGGTCAGAAATGATTGGGGAAAAATTGGGAGAACCTCAAAGCTTTAATGGTAGCAAGTCGCTCTTGAACATGACACTTTGTCCTCCGTATCACATCGGGTTGGGTTGTTTCATTCACCGGTCTCATCACCATGGTCCTCGCCAAACCATCCACATTTGGGGTAATGCTACCGATCCATCACATCAGTGTCGTTATATGTTCAAGAGATGTGTTCAGAAAGAGTCAACCGTGTCCCATCCACTGCCATACATTATCCTTCATCCACCCATGACCGCCACCCTGAATCATATTTCACAGATTGTTTTCACCTCCACTAAAATCATTAGCTCCGTTCCGTGTCACTGATGTGGGATTCATTAAGGCCCTCCCTTGACGGATCGCTTCTTGTCGACTTCAGCTCATTATCCAAGAAGTTGATCTAGGAACAACCCCCCCAGTACTTTGAAGCTTGCATGCCTCAATGGCAAGTTTCTCACTTCCGGCGACAGGTATACATCAATGACCTTCGACCAGAAGATTTTGCGTGATGTTCGACGCCAAGTCCTTTATTCACATCACGTGAATTGTACTGCAGTACCTTAAGGGTCATTGTCATTATTGGTGATTCCTCTCGCGCTTGTTAACGGTTTACATTATTGACCGGTAATCAAGCGATGTCCTTCCATGTTCGACTTCAGCGTAATTCTCACATGGATCGACTTGTACTTAGAGTGAAGATCAAACGAGATTGAAGACCCCAGATCTAGTTTCATCCATCCGGGCTGCGATATATATTCAGGATATAAAGACATTTGTTATGTACATCAATGCAACAGATGATCATCCTACTCAAAGGATGATAATTTCAGCAGAGAATTATCAGTCTACCATCAGACGATCGTCTGTTCTATGTACCAAAATGAATTTATAAAGCTGAGCATGGGAATGCCTGCCTCAGCTAGATCATGAAAGCAGAATGAAAAATAATGTATTGTATTGTATTTTATTACAGGGCACCTCTCAGCGATTGAATGAACTTCGGATCCTCCTGATAAAGCATTTCACCCGATAAACGACCTCATACTTTAGGGGGCAACTGTTATAGACATTTTTGTGCCTAACAGCATGGAGCATGAAATGTCAATAATTTGAGGGATCCAAAGTCCCTAAACATGTTGTTCTTACCCTTAGAGGAACAAGGTCAGCAAACCACAGCACTGAAAATCAGTTCTCCACCTGAATACACTCAAAAACAGGCTATTTCTGGATCATGTCAGCTGCTCCACTGAGCATCTGCGCTGAATGTCAACTGCTCCACTTTGTACCTGCGCTGAATGTCAAAACTAATGAAGGCTACCTGCGCTGGGCGAGATTGGCCAAGTGGCACAGTCATTCTGCAAGGTGTTAATTGCCCAGGAAGCTTCCAAACTGACACTTGGGTCAAGGAATTCGCCTTGTGATGAGTCAGAGGGTCTTGATCTCCAAGTGGAAGCAAGAATCTCCAAGTGGACTCAAGAACTGAAGATTAACTAAAGTGGGAGAGGACACTAGTCAGCTTCATGCCAGCCTCAAGCTGACTCATCCTTTCTCCAAATCTCCTATATATAGAGCTCTCTCATGAGGTCTAAAGAGGCTGGAATTTTGTGCAAGTAAGGAAGTGCTGTTGGTTTGTGTATAGAACTATTGGGTGATTGCTTTGAAGGAGGTGAAGAGGAGATTTCTTTCTGCTGGGAGGTGTTGCTGGATTGGGCCTATTATGGTTGTAACACTCTCAGAACTTTACTTCTTCCATTAATAAAGTATTTGAGGTTCTTCTATATGCATGTGTCTCTATGGCGAATTGATGCTTGTATATTTGATTTATTCTAATCCTTGAATCAGTTATGGATGTATGCTTCTTGTAGTATCCTTTTCTTGTGCTTTTACAGGATCTTTGTGTAGCTGGGCCGGTGAAAGAGCAAGGAGCCAGGAGCAAGCAGCAAGGAGTGAGGATTGGATCGACTATTAGCACAAGATAACGGTTAGTAGATCATCCTTCTCTTCTCTCTCTCATCTCATAAAGAAGTAATCTTGAATAGGTTTTCATTTAGTTGTTGCTGAGGTACTATCACCCTTAGAGTGGGATAGGGTCATTCCGTATTGGATACTTTTCCCAACAACATGCTCTTGTGTCAAAAGTAGGTCATGCAGTTACCTTGATGTCTAGAGCTACGTGAAGTGGAAGGAATTTCAGGGACAGAGGGAGAAAAAGTCTTGAGTATAGCCTGTTGATTGAGCCTCCTTTGAGTGACAATGAAGGAGCAACATAGGCTTCTCCGCTAAGCGCTATTCAATTGATAAGACAAGGGTTCCTGCGAATACCTACACCGTGCCCATCCTCATCCCATCCATCCACACCAACTCCATCCTCACCTCCACCACTTACCCCATTTCCCACAACGCCACCACCTCCACCACTGTTCAACATGGCGAACTCCGTAAAGCTACCTGTATTCAAGGGTGTAGGAAATGAATATCCAGAATAGTTTTGGTTTATCACAAAGGCTGTATGGGAAGCTCATGGTATCATGGATTATCAAATGAAGAAATAAATGTTGGTTAGTGCTTTACAGGACTGTGCACTAACATGGTACATTAAGTATAGTACTGATAACTTGACATCTGCATTAGCAGATATCCATACTATGTTGTATGGGGAGTTCAATAGACCTAAGTCTCAAGAGAATCCATTGTGGGTTTCAAGGAGATCATGATGAAGCTTGGGGAGACACCCTAGGATTTGGATCAAATATTGAAGTGTATGATCCATGAAGCCAACATGAACCTAACTGATGGTTAGCACCGCGAATGGTTTGTGGTCTGGCTCCTCCCTCACCTAAGGGTTGTGCTATCACAAGAGAATATTAGGACCCAGGTGAAAGCTCTGGAAATCGTAATGAGAATTCACAAGACACCAATGTAGCATGATAATCTCAGGGTTCAATAGATTCATGTGCAGTTCCAGAACCTTTGCCTTGAAATGAAAATATTGAAGAAGGTTAGAACAACACAGCCAGAGGCGTGCGAAGAAGTCTAGTGCCTAAAATGCAATGGTCAGGGTCATGACAAGGATCACTTTCCAGTGTTTGTGAATTATGTTGCAGTAGGGGGACCAATGCCTCTAAGGCTAGAAGCTATAGCAGGGCCAAGTGCAGGGCCCGTGCTATGGTGTGTTATATGCCAGGTAGCTGGGAAACATGTGACCGACAATTGCAATTTTTTGCAGAATTTTGTACAGACACCACAGCAACTCTTCTACAATTTCTGTCAATCAGTAGGTCATGACGAGAACAATTTCCATTGTTATGAATTAATGATGAACATGACACCTACATACAGGGTGCAGGGAGAAAGGTGGCCTCCAGACCAAGGTGCAGGGGCAGCGTGAGGTGAGTATCAGGGGCGCGGCCTAGGCCGAGGTGGAGGACGGCCTGGTAGAGGCCGATGGCAGCTTATTTGTTACAATTGTGGGGGACCAGGACACTATGTGAGAGACTGCCCGAACCCGACACAGCTGTTATGCCACTATTGTACTCAGTTTTACCATGTGACTGAGGATTGGCCTATATTGTTGGCTAAAATTCACGAAAGGGGGGCACAACCTCTGTAGCCGACTTAGAACCTACAGATGATGAGGGCTGAATCTCGCGAGGAAGAACCTAAGGTAAACATTATGCTACAGAGTGGAACAACGACTGATGAGGATAAAGGGAAGCAATATGCAGAGGGTGAGTGGGTCCGTAAAGCACTGGAAAAGGAAATCGAGTTTGATCTTGAACACGCAAAAGAAACATTTATGGAGGAAAAGAAAAGTTTTGCTAAGGCCTCTACCTCAGGATGTCAGGAGAAACTAGTTGAAGAAATGTACCCATCGATTATTACCATGTTCTTGGATACCTACATGAAACTACTATGTGATAGTAAGGCTCTGAAGGGACTGCGGGAATTGATCAATCGGTGTGCTAGCAAGGACATCGCTACTGGTGAAATGTGCATAGTGAGAAATCTTGGTAAGAATAAGGTGGGGACTGGACATGAGATGAGTCTCACTACGAAGATAAGGGAATACAAAATGGACGAAGTTATCTTGGATTTGGGGTCCGACATGAATGTTTTGGCAAAAAAAACATGGGAAATAATGGGGAGAACTGTGCTCTAGTGGGCTCCAATCCAGTTGAGGATGGTGAATCAACAAAAAATCATCCCAATGGGGAGGCTGCAGGGGGTAACACTTGACATCAAAGGCACGAACGCACTCTCATATTTTGAATTAATAGAGATTGTGGATGATAGTAATCCATACCTCGCACTCCTTAGGATCGATTGGGCCACTAACATGAATGGGGTAATCAACCTAAAGAAGAGAAAGATGATATTTGAAAACAAATCTCTCTGCATAGTGGTGCCACTAGACCCTGCAGAAGCACTATGCTATACAGAACCCATCCGTGACTATGAAAGTGATGACAATTTGGAAAAAATTTACAAGATAGGGGAACGAGACTAGGATTGAGCGAATCCAATAGTAGACAGACATATAGCATGGGAACGTGAGAGCTCCTGCACATCATATTCAGATGAAGAACTAGAGCACTGGTAGAAAAACTACATGAAGTATTTACGCTGCGCTATAATATGATGACCAAGTCATTGCACTTCATATCATCAGAGGTAAGAAATATGCCTCACTATGATGAGCTAACTGACATTGATCACTTTTTGGATGCATTAAAAAGAGAAGTTCCCAAGAAGCATCACTTCTAGAAATTAGATTGGGTGCTGCGTGCTACACCTGCAAGATGGTGGGGTATGCACATTGGTAGTTTCGAGGATTGGCACGAATATAGGAGGATGATGAGGATATGCTTTGGCAACACGAAGGTATGACTAACATAAAAGTTTGATGGGAGGAATGATCCACGGGATCATTTAGCCAAATGGACTCAAGCATATGGAGTGAAGCCTCAGCCAGAGTGGGTCCATTTGTTTTGTCATACCTTGGAGGTTATACCAATGAATTGGTACTTGGAGACAGAACTTTGTCATGGCACTAAAGAATGGGATGTTTTATGCCAAGGATTTCTGATGATGTTCAGTTTTGAGGATGGATTTGAGTCCATCAATGAAGCATTGCAGGAGGTCAAGACAACCATCTTTAGGATACCGCAGGATCCTCTAGACCTGATTCAACCTGATTGGACTACCCAACTGAGCCACGTGCTAGAATGTTACAATGTAACAATGAAAGAAGAAGATGAAGACCTGAGGAAGATTAATATATCGGAGACTGAAGGTCACTGCAGAGTTGAAGGGCCAAAACTAGAGAACCCAGACATAACTGAGCCACTCAAGACTAGGTAGGTGAACATTGGCATGGAGGTGGAACCAAAGTTTGCAAATATTAGAGACTATTGGGACGAAGCGACAGTAGGTAAGGTCACTGAACTGCTCCATGAATATCAGGACTGATTCCCCACAAAGTTTTCCAATCTGAAAGGGATAATAGGACACCTGGGTGTCATGAAGATCGCCCTAAAGCTGGACGTGAAACCTATGAATCAAAGACCATACCACCTCAACCCGAAGTATATGGAAAGGGTTCGTGTTGAGTTAGATAGGATTCTCACGATGGGCATTATTGAACTGGTGGAAGAATCTGATTGGGTAAGCCCAATAGTGGTCCAGGAGAAGAAACATAAGGAAGAAGTAAGGGTATGTGTAGATCTCAAGAAATTGAATGACACTTGTTTGCATGATCCTTTCCTGACCCCATTCACCGACGAGGTCCTGGAGGATGTAAGTGGCCAAGAAGCATACTCTTTCCCTGATGGGGTCTCTGGGTACCATTAGATCAAAATTATGCCTAGATATAGAGGAAAGATGACCTTCGTGACTGAATGGGGATGTTTTCAATACACCATAATGCCTTTTGGGCTAAAGAATGCACCGATGATCTTTTCGCACATAGTCATTGCGGCATTCAAAGACTTCATTCATAAATTTCTGGACATATACTTTGACGATTGGACAGTGTTTGGATTGGTCAAGTTCCATGTGGCAAGTCTATGCTTGATGCTAGATACATGTAGGAGATACCAGATCGCACTCAATCTAAAGAAGTCTTTGTTTTGTGCCCCTTTTGGGATCTTGCCAGGTCATGTGGTATGTAGACAAGGATTAATGGTAGACCCTGTGAAGATCACGGTAATAATCAACTTCGAGGCATTAAGGAGTGCGAAACAACTGTGCACAACTCAGGGGCATACCAGATACTATAGGAAGTTCATCAAGAGCTATGCCCAGATTACTGTGCCTATGGAGAAATTGTTGAAAAGGGATGCTATGTTCTATTGGAATGATGAATGTCAAAAAAGCTTGGATGTATTGAAAGAGAAAATTGTCACCACGCCAATCCTAGTCTTCCTGGATTGGAAGAAGGAATTTCATGTGCACGTGTATGGATCATGTATTGCGCTTAGAGCTGTACTGACACAAGCCGGCGAGGTAGAACTGGATCATCTAATAGCATTCACAAGTAGGAAGTTGTCTAAAGTGGAGGAAAATTATTACACAACACAACGCAAAGGATTAGCTATGCTGTACGTTCTCCTGAAGTTCAAGAACTATTTCTTGGGTGGACACTTTAAGATGTATACAGATAATTCCACATTGAAGTACCTAGTCAACAAGCTTGTGCTGGGGGGAAAAATATGTAGGTGGCTGCTGTTGTTCCAGGAGCACGACTTCAAAGTTATTGTGAAGCCAAGATGACTGAATGCAAGACCTAATCATCTGTTGCACATTAAAACTAGAGAGGAACCTACTAATTTAGAGGAAAGATTTCTTGACGCATAGCTCTTTTTAGTGCATGTCGTGGACAGTCACTTTGAATATATTATCCACTTCTTAATGAGAGGAACGACTCTGGAAGGTTATACAAGTCAACAGAGGAAGGAACTTGTAGTGCGTGTGATAGACTTTTCTATCATTGTAGGGCACTTGTACAAAATGGGATTAGAAAAAATAGTGCGACGTTATGTGCCTAACTATAGAGTAGCATCTTCGCTGAGGCTCATAGAGGAGCCGCAGCAGGACATTATGCAGGCAAAGCAACAATGAAAAAGATTATATGCACTAGGTTGTGGTGGCTGAACCTACATAAGGATTCGAAAGCATATTGTAGGGCATGTGATGCATGTCAAAGGACTCGTAGGTCATCGTGGAGGAATGAGCTACCTCTAATGCCATACGTCACATTACAACCATTCCAAAAATGGGCAATTGACTTTGTGGGACCAATTCATCCTCAAGGAAAGAAGACGGGTGCTTGGTACATCATCACCACGACTGAGTATTTGACCAGACGGGTGAAGACAGATCCTATGAAGGATTGCATAGGCGTGACAATAGAAAAATTTATTTTTGAGTATGTTGTGGCGAGATTCGGTTGTCCAAATATTTTGATGAGAGATCATGGTATGCACTTTCTTAATGAAACAATCAACATGTTGACAAAGGAATTTCAAGTGTATCATTAGAAAATTATGCCTTATCATCCATAGGCTAATGGGACGGTGGAAACATTCAATAAGATACTGGAGAGCGCACTGACGAAGGTTTGTAGTACTCAGATAAATGACTAGGATGTGCGTGTACTTGTAGTGCTATGGGCCTACAGAACGACTTGCAAGAAGCTGACTGGACAAACACCTTTCAGACTCATGTATGGCGTAGAAGCTGTGATGCCAATGAAATACATTGTACGTAGTCTGTGCATTGTGGCATTCACAGCAATGGTGGATCGTGGAGCCTTGGCATAGAGGCTTGCGTAGCTAGCCGAACTTGAGGAGGACTGATTTCTAGTTGGATTTCATCAACAAGTTCAAAAGGAGCATGAAAAGGCATGGCACGATTGGCACATCAAACTGTGCACCTTCAAGGTACATGATCTAGTATGTTATATGACAACAAGTTTGATAACTTTCCAAGAAAATTTAGGATGCACTAGCTATGGCCATATGTCATCAAGGAGATTACCGATGCTGGAGCACTTTATCTGGTCAAATTGAATGGAGAACCCTTCCAGGGAAGGTGAATAGTAGCCGATTGAAGCCATACATGGTGATCTAGCTAGGTGACTATATGAGGGAAGCAAAGTCTTAGTGCTCTAGGCAGCTGAAAGGAAGCATGAGATTATAAACTACATTGCCCAAGTCGGAGAGCTATGCTATTGGGGAACTGTGTGGAATGAAGAATTGTCACAAAGCCCACAGAAGCACGCAGGAAGCTGCGCTACCAAAGGAAAAATTGCATAGGAAAATCGGAAAGTGACCATTAAAGTCATTGTTCATGATTTGACGATGAAAAAATGACCAAATGGAGTGAGTGGGTCATATTTACGTCAAAATTTATGGACCATATCTTTGAAAATATGCCACCAATCTAGAATTAATGGACCAATTGTGGGGGGAACGGTCGGATTTGAATTTTAAAATGCCTATAAATTACAAAGGGTTGCCCAACGGAAAACACTTGGCATTTTGAGAATTGAGGTTTTGAGTTGTGAGGCGTGCATGCACTGTGAATACTTTGAAGCTTTGATAGCAAGTTCAGCGTTTTAGCCGTTGCCAAAGGAGACAAAGGAGTTGTTGAATAGAATCATGTTGACGCCGGCTAAGACTGTAAATGTTGTTGAAGCAATGACATTCAAAGGAGTTGTTAGAGAGGTAGCCATTGTAGTCGGGGGAGATTCCCCAGAGGTTACAACTGCGAAGGTACCAACTAAAGTACCTAAGTCACCACGGTCGCCTAGATTGAGGCCTACCCCAACCAAGGAGTGTCCAAAGAACAAGAAAGGAAAGCATTCCATGACACCGCAGCCAGTGTGCACATCACCTAGAAAACACCCACAAAAGGATAAGCCCACCGCAGAGGAAAAGGGCAAGGTGGTTGACCTAGAGCTGGAAGAAGAGGTTGAACAAATCCTCGTGGATGATGAAAATATTGTGATGGAAGCAGATGATGTTGAGCTTGAGGCGTCTAACCCCATGTCTAAGCTACCTGAGTACATTCCTCCGCACAAGGGCAAAACAAAGGTGCCGAAGGATATTGATGAGGGTAAGGTCACCCTACACAAACCCCTACTACTAGATGAAATAGTATTTGAGGGATCATGCTTGGGGTTTGTCCCCCTTCTAAAATTGGAAGACCGGGATTTATCTAACATAGAGTGTTTCCCTCATTTAGTGACAAACCAACTTATGGACCATGTTTTCCACAGAAAAACTGGAGTAACTGCTTTGGAGCCAAGGAAGTGGCTGAGAGGTGTAGACAAGGCAGGCATGCTAAACCTATTGTGGGTGCCACATTACAACCGTGTGCGCATCACGATGATCATGATCAAGACAATGTTGTGCTTGGTTCATGATGGGTGTCTGTGGCTGGAGGAGCCGATACCCATCATTGACATGTTGATCCATAGGATCACACAGTTGCTGCACTCAGGAGAAAATTCAGCCATGGCGTTTGACAAAAAGGATGGAAAGCATGCCGTTACTGAGGCAATGAGAGAAAAATTCAATCTATTAAAGAAGCCACGGGGATACACCATCATGAGTATATCTGACCCTGTCGTCAAAGTGGCAATGCAAATATTAGCAGGAAAGGTCAGGAAGAAGTGTCAGGCAAATGAAGTGCTGACACTAGTGATAGCCTTGGTGACCCGTTGCATGGAGGGAATATAGTTTAATGAGGCACACTACCTCTGCAGTGAGTTCCTCGTGAACTAGCGCGAGGTGCAGGATCATAGTAAGACATTCCACTATGCATGGCTACTACTATCCATAGTGCTTGTTTCATGGGAGTTACCTGAGGATAACCAGTTCCTCTGGTCACGCTAGACCTACCAGAAGTAGCAAAGTTCACTTCGCTATGGGCTACAAACGATCCTCAGTGTATTAAGGATAGCAAGATCTTCTGGATCTTGATGGAGATGAGAATCCATATTTCCATCAAGCTGCAGTTGTTACCAAAAATTTTTGATAAGCTACAGGAGTACGTGGAATTCAAGGCCGACTTCCACCATGTCTCAATATGTGCATGAAAGGAACTTGAACAAAAGTTACATGACCTGCCATACTTGACCGCAAATGATGCGATTGCAACGGTCCTTGACCGCTGGTCCGTAGATTGGCACACTGCCACGGACTTGACAACAGGATCTATCAAGTCTGTCGCACAATGAAAGAAGGAAGAGGACAAGCTGAAGATGGAACAGTTGGCTGTGAAGAAAGCAAAGGAGACCAAGGATAAGGCCAAGGTAGAGCATGCTGGTACGAAGCAAACAAGTGGGCAAGTGGAGGAAGAGGAGCATGGATCTGACCCGAGTCAGAAGTTGCCTTCCTCGAAGATATAAGAAGAGGACAAACAGATGGAGTAGTGAGGAGCAGACTCAAAGACAACTCCGTTATGCACCAAGTGCATTGGAGATCTAGAAAAAGTAGGGTCGCGGAATAAGTCCAAGGCTAGCAAGTCTCTTGACCTGATCACCGTAATGGAGGGGGACTTGAATGACATAGGTGATACGATGAGGGATTCCACTGCGGAACTGCTACAGTAGTTTGAGCAACAACAATAGCAGGCTTTGGGTGCTATCCAGATGGCTCTATGTGAGTTGCAGATCCACACATCACAGGTACAGACACGCACAGTGCCAATTAGTTTGGTGCCTGGCACCTCTGAAGCTGCAGGGATACTAGACACATGGGATCCCCGAGCAATAGTGTTGCTGGGTGGAGCACTGACTATAGAGATAGAAGCTGACAGGACCGCTATTAGCACCTTTAAGGGAGTTGGACTTAACTTGGATGTGCTTCGCAGTGAGGCACTTCAGGTTTTATAGGATGGCATGATCACAAAACAATGTGCCCGCGAACAGCGCGCATTGCAAGTAATAGGTGAGCAGAAGATCAACAACATCCAGATGGCTATACAATGAGAATCTGCCATTGACCTTGTGAAAGACCTTATGAATAAGAATCAATGCATAGCTAAGGGTCATGGCTGAGGCATGCAGATCTTTCCCAGAGCTGGACATTCCCAAGGTTGAGCCAATAGATGTGTAGGTTCAAAAGCTCACTGTTAGTATATGCGATGCACGCACAAAATTGGAAAAGGTCTAGTTGGAACTGAACCTCAAAATCGTAGAGTTACAGTTGAAGGCCCAACCTTTGACTCCACCAGAAATGAGAGAATGGCACGAGTTAGCTGTGAAAGACATAATAGCAGCAGTGGACAATGTAGTAAAGGATTACATGACACTCTTCGAGCAGTCGCTAGATGTAGTCACTAGCCTACAAGAATACCCCACTATGTAGAGGCTAGAAATAGAAGCGTGGGAGCTGCAACAATGCTACAATGAAGTAAAAGCGACGGTGTGCACTGTCAGCATCACGCAGAGGCTGGAAAAGTTGAAGGAGGCCAAGGCTTTGAAAGAGTATGTAGATGCAACTCAGCACAAGGAAGTAGTGTTGAAGGCTTGCTTACAACCTTGGTTGCACGAGGCCTATTTGATCATGACCATTATTGAGGGCAAGTTGGCTAGTCTACAGAAGGCTCAGCAGAAGATTTAGTCAGATGACACAGGGCGAGAAATGGAGTAGCTGGTTAAGGAGAAGAAGCAGGCGGTAGCATAGTGTACTACCGAAGTTGTAGTAGTCCAAGTCAAGCAAGAGGTCTCCGCAACAAGATCTCCATGCCAGCCGAGTGACTGGAGGGTGAGTCACCATGTTTGTGTTGGGGGCCTATTGGGAACGGGTCCGCTAGGGTCATTTATGGGACTAAAAGCCTATGTTTGGGGCAGAAAGGCTGAATTTTGTATAAAGGAATGTAAAGTATCCGCATTTTTTCGCCACGAAGTGCGAAGATAGAAAGAGTCAAAAAGGGTTTCTGCCCTTAGTTTAGATATCTTCTGTCAGCTTTAGAGATCTGCACTGCTCTGTGAACCATGGGATTATATAAAAAGGGAGTCTTGGAAGAGTCTAAGGGGGGAAGGTGAGTTCTAAGTAAGTTTGAGTTATTGATGAGTCTGTGAAGAGCTTACAGCTAGAGTCTTAGCGTAGGAAGAGGCTCTCCAGCTGCGTGCCCAAAGGCCTAGGGGAGAAGCCTGCAGTTGAGTGTGTAGAGCCCTGTAGCTATGTGCGCATGGCAAATAGAGTCTGTATTGGAAGTCTAAACCATCAATAAAGAGAAGTATTCTAAAATTACTGTGTATTTTGCCTCTGTGGATTACATGCGATTATGTTATGTTAAGTTATGGGTTTATGTTATAATGCTAATTTTATGGGCAAATATATATGTTTCTATGTTTCTATCTACTATATGAATGTAAATAAGGATCTATGTTTAGGTGAAGATAATCTCAATTGCATGGTAAAATTGGCGAACACTTAAGATAATTCGGGAAATTATACAATAACGTAGTAAGAAAGGCACGTAAGTGCCTAAGTCTCTAGCTAGGGTTGCGTGAAGGGCGATTGTATACCTTCGTGGAGGTTCTAAGAGATGGGAGAGAAATTACATTGATAAGCCCTAAAGGCATATCGATTTGTGTGAAGGAAGGGTTTAAGGTATAAAACTGACATCACAACCATCTTAGGGTGTGCAAACTTGATTCCTACATCCCCCCATACTGCTTTGGGTGAGACTTTGGTCCACGCTCCATGGACTGATGCCGAAAGGGCCAGTAGTGTAGGGATTTGCTTGGCTGACTAATGTTGAACCTCAGCCAGGGCCCATCAAGCCAACAACGCCATTTGTAACTCTCCTCCTTAAAGCATATGTCACACTCTCCTCATTTATGCCAAAAAATTCTCTCCTAAATGAAAAAACTATTACACTCTCCGTAATGGCATAAGTTACACTTCTCTAGGGCATGTGTTTCCTCTCCTTGTGGGATGAATTTTTTGCACCTTCAATATATGTATCTCATATCATCTCATCATGTAGGAGGGGAGAGGTGCATTATGATACCAAGAGTTGGAGAGACGTGAAGAAGATTGCGAGAGGGATAGACCTAGAGAGTAGCCAAATGTTGTCGAAATGAATTTAAAATTCCTAAGTCACTTTACCTACTGGAGTTGAAGATGAGTGGTATTGAGAGGGAGTGAAGCTTATGTTCCTCAAATTTCCTTGTATATCTCTATAATGCTATATTTTCGACCTTCTTATTAGCTTATACAACTTGCGGTTTGTAGGGGGAAACGTTATTCCTACATATGGCTAGGAGGTAAAGTGCATGGTTTAAATAAGTTGGTTAAGAAATAAGTGATGGAGCATGTCTTCAACTATTGGCGTTGAAAATCACATTAGGTATAAATTTCACTTCCTTGAAATTTTAGTATAGTATTAGCACAAACGCTTTGTAGAAATTTTAATTTTGGTAAGCAGGTAACTGTGGTTGAAGCATATGTTATTTTGAAACTTATTGGATAAGTTGATAATGAAGACTAAGAGTAGTCTATGTGAATGTATGTTTATATCTCATGTTTGAATTATTATTGGTGTAGTTTATTATATTAACCTTGGTATTGTAGAAAATTGAGGAAGAAAAGAAAAATATCGTTGAAGGTAATTATAATAAAGAATTGTGGAAGAGGTTGGGTAAGAGTTTCATGACTTTTTTTTTGGTGTCATTTTAATTGAAATAGATAATAATTTGCATGTTAGAAATGGTTTCAAGGTATTTGCAAAGTGTTTGGAAAAATCCCTAAATGTGTAATGTTATCATTTTATATATATATGTAAATAATTCTGCATGAATAAATGCTAACTTTCAACCTACAAGAGAAGTAAGAAAATGGACATGTACCCAAAATATACCTATAGGAATTACAACATCATGCCTTAAAATAAAACACAATAATAATGGGAGCGAAAATATGGTTTGGAAGACCAAAGGCTTGCAATAAGTTTAAGGCAATTTTCAGTCATTTCATAGAATATGTTTCATATTCTTATTAATAACTCAATGCATTCATGGTTTGAGTTTTGGTATAGTTCTATTAGATTAAATTACTACAAACTATTTCAAAAAAAGCCATAATGGCTATAGATTCTGAGATTTCCAAGTGTTTATCAAATTGTAGTAGTGGCTACAATAAGCTTGTCAAATTATGTCAAAGGAAGTTTCTTTACAGGTTGTAAAATGCTTAATTAAATACATTTATCAAGAACTAGTATGGTGAACATATAAATTCATAAATTCAATTAAGGACTTATAGTAGCATAATTCTTGATTATATTTCTTGAGCTATAGTTGTAGATGAAATTATTCATTTCATTTATTTGACAAAAGTGGTAAATGGGTTATTAAGGGTCCACTTTTTTCATTTTAAAGAATTGTCTCACTAGGAGTTTTGGATGCAATTCAGCTCAACGTCAGGGGGTATTTGTACCTTTATGCCATGTAGAACACACTTTGAATCCAAAAATATGGTTTTCAAACTCTAATTCTCTAATCTCATCATTTTTTCAGATTTCTTGCTATTGTTTATGGATTTCTTATTATGTGGTTTTGCACAAATTTTACAGTATTGGATTTACCAGCTAATTTATATTGATGGTATTAATACATTTCATGTTTTGATATAAATTTTTGTGTTAATATATCAATGGTTGATACTCAGATAGTTTAAACATATTTATGGAAATTTATTTCTTGTTCACTCACTGTTTGTCAACATTCCCCAATGGTTGTATCTTACATGGCTGCAAGCTATTTGTAAAATTTCCTCAATTTCTATAGTTATTCATTTTCCTAAAGTGTTTGTATAAGTGAATAAATGAATATTCCTTGTATTTTTAATTGTGTATGAAGCTCAATTCGTGAATTATTGGCATTATTGTGAGATAATGAAAAGTGAGGTTATGTAATAATATACATGTTGATAATCATCGAAAACATGATTAAGAATATGAGATTATGTTTTGAAACATCATTAAACATGATGGATTAATTATAGAGTTAAATTTTTATAAGATTTATAATGAATTGTTTGGAGTGAAGTAGGGCCAAATATTTTGAGTAAGAGTTGAATCTAGAAATGTGGTATATTGTTTGATGATAAATCGGAAGTTTGTCTTACCAAAATGTTATGTCATATGTCCAATGAATTACTGGACATAATGTATCTTAAGGGTGAGGGTTTAAAGTAGAGGTGCCATGTGATTGAAAAATGAAATATCGTACTTTGAGTTTTAGTGTTCAATGAGACCTTTTATTTATCTTTAATATTGATGATTGATAAGGTGGAACCTTACATCCTAACGAGATGATGTTGCTTAAATGTAAAATGCCATAGCGAATGGTCACAAAGGAGACCCAAAAAACATGATTAAAGTTGGTTTAATCATGATTTAATTACACATGATTCAACAAGTACAAAGAGAAGGTGAGGTTCGAGTAAGTGAGGAAAATATGAAGTAATTTGATTTGCAAAGAAGAGGAGTTGACATCTCCTAGAAAAAATGACTAACATGTGAGGTATCAAATCAGAAAAAGCTAAGGAAGGCCCATTTAAGGGATCCAAAAGAGATTTCCAATGGTGCTAATAGTTCATTAGATGGAGCTAGGATGAGCTCATAAAGGTTAAGTAAAAATTTTATTATTGTTCTAGAAAAGGAATTTTCCTTCCAATTTTTGGTCATTTGTCCATTGGCTTGTGGAATGCTTGGAGAGGAGGAGGAGTCCTTAAATATTGGCAAGCTCGTTATAGAAAAATATACTCATGGAATTTGGATCTGAAATTTTAGGTACATGTCCATACTTTTCTAATAATTGTTTAGACATGGCCATAAGGGTTGTAGAAAATGGCATTAATGGTTCATGGAAAAATGTTTCCTGATGAAATATCATGGCAATACATGATGAGGCGATGAACTACTATAGCAAGCCTAGAGTCATTCCCCACCCACAATGTCAAATATGGGGATTAGATGGTAGTAGTGTGGCATCCCATAGCATAAAATCTTTCAATGTTTGGTATTGGTCATTGACTATATGCAATGTGTAGATGGCGTTCGAGAGAGGCTAGTATGAAAAACAAGAGGGTAATCAAAGTTACCTATAAATTTGTGACCTAGGCATCATATACTCTCCCCCACAAAATATGATGATGGAGTGTAATTGATTGGATATGAAATGGTGGGAATGATTGCCCCTCCTAAATGTGTATGGAACATGCTATGGGCATGCCCAAATTGGTGGTGATAGACATTTTTACGACGGGTCAATATTTGGAAATCAAGTATTTATCATGGGATACCTCATTTCATGACATGTATATTGGGAGTAACTATGCCACCAATTTTTAAAATGTGATGGACATGCTAGATGTATTTAGAGTGTTTGGATGGGGTCCCTCGGTCAGTTTTGGGGTTAAGATAACCCAAGTTTTGATCAGTTTTTTTGAGAAATGTAAAGTCTTTACGATTTGTGGGTGCGGAGTAGGTAGATGGTTAGGAGTCAAAGAGGATTAGCTCATTATTTCATGTAAATTTTGAGTCAGTTTTGAGATCCACCCATGGTTTACGGACCATGGTATTTAATGAAAAAGGCTATAAATAGATGTGTCTTAGAGAGTCTAAGGCAATTAATTAATGTGATGTGTTTTGGGAGAACGATGGATAGGCAGTGAGAGTGAAGAGAAGTGGGTTAGATAGGAGAAGAAAGGCTCTGTAGCAGACTGCGCAAAGGCCTAGGTAGAGTCCGTAGTTGAGTGCGCAAACCCCTATAGCTATGTGTGTCGTGTAGTTTTGAGTCTGTAATCCTAAATTGAAGCTCAATAAAGATAGTTTCCAAAGAATTCTTGTGTATTTCTATATCTTTGTTAGTATTATATGTTGTTGATGAATAATGTGTTCTATGGAATATTGATTGAATGTTGCGTGGTTCTATTGAATAAGCACTAATGATGTATGCAATGCATGTTTATGTATTTTCGTAAAGACTCTGACACATTCTGTGATGTTTACTAATAACTTAAGTAAATCTACGAGAACCCTAATTTAAAACTACTCTTCGATGCACATAAGTAGATAGATTAACTGTTAAAGGTACACAAAATCGATCGTAGACCTTTGCAAGGGTGTGAAGGCCATTTTGACAGAGTTGCATCAATGTGCCCTCACTCTGTGTGAAGGCAAATCTAAGGCGCTAAAAGATATCACACTAGTCTCTAGATGCAAAAACTTGGTTCTTGCCTAATGTGCCAGTAGTGTAGTGATTTGTTGGTTGGCACAACTAACTTCGAACCTTTGTGAGGACCTCCTAAGCCAACAAATGGTTCTATTGTTGGGACCAAGATCTGCATGAAAGAGGTGTGTGATGTCAGATCATTGGAATCCAACCAAGAAAGAACTTGAAAAGTGGTTGGTTTGGAATATTCACGAGTTCACAATGCGAGAAAATAGGAATCTGTGCCTATCAAAAGAAGAGTGATTGAATAGGTATCTATATACAGAGATACATGAGATCTTTTTCTACACCTTCCCCATTGAGTTGTATAAATGGTTGGCTAAATTGACAGAGAGCCAAGGAAGGTGGAAGCTTGACAGTCCTATAGTGTGGATTGCAGAACTAGTGCGACTATTAGAAGCATCTGAAAACAAGATCACGTGGGTCGTTGATCATTGGCTTGATTGGGTTCTAGGATGATTTGTTACAAAATTTGGAGTTGATACCTTAGTCGCCTATAATGAAGCAGAGAAGAAATTTTTCAAAGGACCGTGAGGTAAGTACTTAAGCTCATTGAATACCTAGATTAAAATGCTATTATGTGAAAAATGGGTGATTTCATTGCCTTGATGTTTGGAGCTATGCAAAGCAGAAGATTCTTTAGAGATCAAAAGAGATCAGGTCCAAAATATAGTCTATTAATTGGACCTCCTTCAAGCGACGACGAAGGAGTGGTGGAGGCTTCACCACGAAGTGTTGTCCAACTAATAACGTAGGGTTTTCCACGAGCACATCATCCATCCACTCCTCCAACACCTCTACCTCCATGGCATACACCTTCGCCCACACCTCCACCTTCACCATGACCATTCAACATTGTGAACACGATGAAGCTATAGATTTTCAAGGGCATAGGGAGTGAAGATACAAAGTAGTTTTGGTTTGTTGCAAATGTTGTGTGGATAGCACAAGAGATTAATGATGAAAATATAAAGAAGGCACAATTGGTTACTACTCTGCAGGATTGCGCACTAACTTGGTATATTAAGTATTATTTAGATAATCCTCTTGCATCACTGGAAGAAACTAAGGTTTCTTTAAACAATGAGTTTAGTAAGCCTAACTATGACTCACAGTTAGTAATTATGTTTAAGGAAATCATGATGACAGTCGATGAGGTGCCTTGGGAATTAGATCAAGGGCTGAAGTGTCAGATTCGAAAAGCTAACATGTAGCTCATAGATAGTCAGCATCATGAAGGCTTATATCTTCACTTCTGCCCCACCTAAGAATTGCTATGTCACAACAAAAGATAGGAACATAGGCAAAAGCCTTGTAAATCACGATGAGGTCGCATGCAATGCCTATTCAGGATGCGATCTTGCGGGTACAACAGATCCACTCTTAGTTACACATCCTACACCTAGAATTACAGAGTTTGAAGAAAGACAAGGAGACTAAACTAGAAGTGCGCGTGGAGTTATGGTGTTTAAAATGAAAGAGCTAAGGGCATGATAAAGACAATTTCCGCATATACTTAAATTACATTATAGGAGGGGGACCAATTCCTCTAAATCCAGAAACCCTAGTAGGGCTGAGCATGGGGGATGCGCTATGGTGCACTATTTGTTAGGTTGCTGGACAACATACGATGGATAACTATCATTTACTTCAAAAGTTCATCGAGACACCCGAAGAGTTGCTTTGTAACTTCTACAAGTCTATGGGCCATGATGAGTGCCACTGTCATAACTATGAGGTGATGATGGAATGGACACCTACATACCGGATGCAAGAAGAAACTCGGCCTCTAGAGCAGGGCGTCAGGGGAACACGCGGAGGTTACTAGTGACATGGATGGGGCCAAGGAGGAGGAGGACCTGGTAGAGGTCATGGTCAAATCATCTGCTACAACAACAGACAACCGGGGCTCTACGTGCGAGATTGTCAAAATCAGGCACACCCGCCATGTCCATACTGCAGCCATTTTGATCATACCATAGAAGAGTGTCCGATGCTGATAGCTAAAATGCAAGAGAAGAAAGCACAACCTCAGCAACCTACGCAGAACTTACATATGATGAGAGTTGAGTCCCGTGAGGAGGATCAAAGTGCGAATATAGTTCTGAGAAGTGGAATAATGATTGGCGATGATAAAGGTAAACAACTTGAAGAGGACAAATGGGTCTGCAAGGCCCTAGAGAAGGAAGTTGGTTTTGATATGAACCATGCGAAGGAAACATTTATGGAAGCCAAGAAGAGCTTCATTGAGGCCTCCACCTCAGGAAGCTAAGACAAGGTGTAAGAAACTAGTGCGCCTACAAAGGCTGATCCCTCTATACTCACTACGTTTTTGGTGATCTGCATAAAATTACCACATGATAGAAAAGTTGTTGAAGCCATGCAGGAATTAGAAAGCAAATGTGATGGCAAATAGAACATCCCTAAAAGACACTAGGTGGTAAGAAAGATTGGAAAACATAATGGAAGAATTGGACGCAGGATGAGGTTAATCACGCAGATAGGTGATTAAGATATGGACCAATTCATCTTGGATCTGGGTTCTGATGCAAACGTATTACCGAAACAAACATGGGAAACAATTGGCAGACCTGCACTGCAGTGGTATCCGATTTAGCTTAGGATGGTGAACCAACAGAAAATAATCACCATGGGATGATTATATGGAGTAATAGTTGATATAAAATGTGTGAGTGCAATGGCCAACTTTGAGGTTATAGAGATTGTCAATGAAAGTGATCCATACCCTACACTCCTAGGAATTAACTACACCATTGACATGAATGGGGTCATCGATTTGAAGAAAAGGACAATGTCGTTTTAAAGGAAATTGCTTTGGGTTGTAGTACCATTGGACCTTGCAGAAGGGTCACGTTATAATATACTAGTCCGTGACTATGAAGAGAGTGATGATGAATTGGACCAAATATACAAAATAATAGCATGAGACAAGGATTAGATCAATCTGATGGCAGACGGACGGATTGCATGGGACTGGGAGAGTTCCTGCACCTTTGATTTAGATGAAGAGTTGGAGCATTGGCAAAATCATTTGCATGAAGTATCCACATTGCGATGCAACATGATGACAAAGTCGCTGCGTTGTGCTTCATCAAAGGTGAGGAAATTGCCCCAATATGATGGGTTAACTAACATAGATAAATTTTTAGATGAATTTGAGCGTAAAATCCCTGAGGATCACCATTTTCAAGCATTATATTTGGCATTGCACGCTATGCCTGCACGATGGTGGGGTACACATAAATATAGTTTTGATGGATGGTGAGATTACAGAATAATGATGAGGTTACGGTTTGAGCATCCTAACACTAGATTGACTGAGAAATATAATGGAAGTGATGATCTGCGCAATCACGTAACGAAATGGACTAAATCATGGGGAACAAAACCACAACCAGAGTGGGTACACATATGTTTCCATACTTTGGATACAATTCCCATGAACTCTTATCTAGAAAGAAATCTTCGCCATGGCACCGCGGAATGGGATATATTGAGGGAAATATTCTTATTGAACTTTACCTTTGTGGATGGTTTTTCAAGCATAGATGAAGCAATAAAATAGATTAAGGCAGTTATCTTCAGAATGCTGCAAGAATGTATGGAATGGATCCAGCTATACTGGAGCACCCAACTCCACCATACGGTGGAGTGCTATAATGTGAGTGTTGAATAAGAGGACAAAGATCTAAGAAACATTAATATTCTAGAGGCAAAAGGGAATCACAAAGTCAAAAGGCCCACAAATAGACAACTCAGAAATCACCACGCCATTGAAGACAAAGCAAGTAAATATTGGTACTAAAGTAGAACCAAAGTTCGCAAAAATTTGAGATTATTTGGATGACGCTACCATGTATAAATTCATTGAGTTACTCCGTAAATATGAGGATCTCTTCCCTACCAACTTCTCCAATTTGAAGGGCATAGTTGGTGATTTGGGCATTATGAAGATCACTCTGAAGTTGGATGCAAAGCCTATTAAATAGAGGTTGTATCGCCTTAATCGGAAATACAAGGAAAAGGTTTTCCTAGAGTTGGATAAGATGTCGGAAGCAGACATCATAAAATTGGTTAAAGATTCTGATTGGGTGAGCCTGATGGTGGTTCAGGAGAAGAAACAAAAGGGTGAGATAAGGATTTGCGTAGTTCTACAGAAGCTAAATGATGCATGTGTCCATGACCCATTCCCAACATCGTTTAGAGATGAAGTGCTAGACATTGTTGGAGGGAAGGATGCCTACTCCTTTACTAATGGGTTATCTGGGTATCATCAAATTAAGGGCACTCCTGAGGATAGGACCAAAATGACCTTCATGATGGAGTGGGGTTGTTTTCAGTACACTGTGATGTTGTTTGGACTCAAGAATGCATCTGCAATATTTTGTTGCAAAGTCATCGCAACATTCAAGGAGTTCATTCGTAAGTTCCTATAACTATGTTTTGATGATTTGACAGTGTTTGGATTAGTAAAGCACCATGTAACAAGCGTGTGCCTAATGTTGTATTGTAGGTTTTAACCTTGCACAAAAATTACCTGCATACAAATTCTACAACATAGAAAATAAACAATGCGAGAGCATAACACATAAAACACATATACACAGAGATTTTCCCCTGGATCCCAAAACTGGGACTACCAGCTTGATTTTTCATTATGTTCCTTTCAATGTTATATACATATTTATACATGCTAAAGCATCCAATACCATGGACCAAAAACCATCGCATCCAAAAACATGTGTGAAAATCATGCACAAAACCATAGGTGGGTCCGCCCAACCTAACATAGGGTCCATAAAGTGGCATTACGGGTACCCCTCAAGCCGCCTGTGACCTCCCCCCCCACTACGCAATTGATACAACAAAGGGGGGTCTTTGCCCCCCATCTAACCCTTGGTTAACTATGTGCGCTAGTCATGGAAAGAATATAACACAACCCAACATGTATACCTGTCACAGATATCAGATCACGCAGAACTTGAAGAAATGCATATTCTGTGTTCCCATTTGGATCTTGCTGAGTCACGTGGTGTGCAAGCAAGGATTAATGGTGGACCTTGAAAAGATTGTGATGATAGTGAATCTGGAGGCCTCGAGGAACATTAAGTAGTTGCGTGTGACGATGCGACATACGGGATATTATAAAAATTTTATCAAAGCTTATGCTCAAATTACTGTGCCCACAGAGAAACTACTGAAGAAGGACATAACATTCAGTTGAGACGAAGAATGTCAACACATCTTAGATGTATTGAAAGAAAATATTGTAACTACACCGGTGTTCGTATTACCCAATTGGAAAAAGGAATTTCATGTACATGTAGATGCCTCTTGCATTACATTGGGTGCAGTGTTAATGTAGGTCGGTGAAGGAGAAATGGACGATTTTATAGCCTTTGCCAATAGTAAATTATCGAAGGCCAAGAATAATTATTCAACAACTGAGCATGAAGGATTGGCCATGGTGTATGCGATTTAGAAATTTAGGCATTATCTATTAGGAGGGAATTTCAAGATGTACACAGATCATTCTGCCTAATACCTGGTCAATAAGCCTACGTTGGGGGGGGGAGAATATCTATAGATGGTTGTTATTATTCCAGGAGTATGACTTTGAAGTCATTGTATAGCCAAGGAGGTTAAATGTGGGACCTAACCATCTGTCGCAGATCGAAACATGCGAGGAGCCCAATAATCTCGAGGAAGGTTTGCTAGATGCACAACTCTTTGAAATGTGAGTAGAAGATAATCATTTTGCAGACATTATTCACTTACTGATATTGGGGATGGCACATGAAGGATATACAATTCAGTAAAAGAAGAAATTAGTAGTGTGCGCAAAAAAAAAATTAGTTATTGAGGGACATATGTATAAGATGGGTGTAGATGAAATATTGCAATGATATGTGCTAGGTTTTGAGAGGAATAACATTGTTGCTGAAGCACATGGGGGACCTGCGGGAGTTCATTATGTGGGCAAGGCAACTGTGGAGAAGATATTTTGCACAGGTCTATGGTGACCAACGCTACATAGGGATTCCAAGGCGTATTGTAAGGCATGCGATGCATGTCAAAGAACGTGCAAACCATTGTGAAGGGATGAATTTCAATTACTTTCTCAAGTATCTTTGCAGCCATTTGAGAAATGGGCGATTGATTTTTCTCAGCCAATTCAACCCCCAAGAAATAAAATAGGTACGTGCTATATCATCAATGCAACAGAGTATCTAACCAGATGGGCAGAAGCACAACTGAATAAGGACTGTACAAGGGCTAGGATAGCAAAGCTTTTGTTTGAGTATGTCTTAACCAGATTTTGCTGCCCAAAAGTGTTGATCAATGATAAAGATACACACTTTCTAAACGAAACAATCAGCGTGTTGACTAAAGGATTCCAAGTATACCATCAGAAGAGTACGCTGTATCACCCACATGCCAATGGAATTGTTGAAGCCTTCAATACGATTTTAGAGAACACGCTGTTGGGCCTCCAAAATGTCTTCAAAATGACATCCACTTTCACCTTTATCGCCACCATTTCACTCACATGTCACATCTCCATAACCATATAACCTTTCATTAGCCACCATTTTCATAAATATACGGGTTAGGATCCTTATTTACCAAAGTTATTTTTTTTATGTGTTTAAAGTGAATTTATGATTAAAAACTAGGAAATTAACATGCTTTCATGTATCTATATATGTGGCTTGAGTTTCATGACATGTGTAGGTTATTTGGAAGTTTCCAAAGCACCCTTATGTGGCCTCCAATGCTCAAATTTGAATTCCCTTCAAAGGAGATTTGGATAAATTTTAAAGAAGGATATGTGTCCTATTTGGATTGTAACTCTATGCGGTGTCTCATGATTTCTTATTTGGATTAGAACTCTATGAGACACCTAGGGGATATGCGTCTCATTATGAGCTATTTGGTTGTAACTATATGAGATTTTAGTGGATCCTCATTAAATAGGGTAGCTTCTTATGTTTCTGTATAAATAGGAGAGCCTTTTCTTTTGAAGGCATGTATAAAGGTGGGGAAATGCTCATGTTTTGAATATAGAATTTGGATTTGGCACCATTCTAATGAGTGATGTTCACCTTGATTTGGTTATGCTTGCATTTGGAGCCTCTCAACTTGCCATCTGTCATGATTTTGGATTGTCCACCAACAATGTGTGAGATTTATTGTTTTTCAAAGATTTAGATTTATTGCTTTCATAGATTGAGATTTATTTCTTTCATATCTTTTCCTGTCTGAGAGGTTAAGAGTGATCGTTTCGATTTTCTTTCTACCTAGAAGTTAAGAGAAATTGTTTTTATTTTCTTTCATATCTTTTCCTGTGTGAGAGGTTAAGAGTGATTGTTTCTATTTGCTTTCTACTAGAAGTTAAGAGCATTTAAATTTATTTTCTCTTATATCCTTTCTTGTGTGAGAGGTTAAGAATGATTTTTTTTACTTTCATTTCTGAAAGAGTGGTGTGCTTTTCAATTCCTGCAAGATTTAAAGATTAAGATTTCAATTCCGCATGCTATACTATAATTGTATTATAATTTATTTTCAGTTGATTGTTGAATTAGAATAGCTGAATTTGGTCTTTCATTATTTGGTTTCATAGTTAGATTGATCTAAATTCAAAATTAATTTCTAGCCTATATAGTGCACGCATGCTTCACAAGTTTTACAAAACCCCCGGGTTGACAATTAAATGATAGGTAATTAATTTGCCTCAACATTTTGGTGTCATTTCCAGGAAAGTGTGCATAGGAACTAACTTTCAGTCTAGAGTTCACTTTTACTATTTTTTTCTAGATGCATGATTGAAGCATGTAGATGCATAAATCATTTAGCTACATATCATTTTTATAAAAATATAAAAATTCGATACTAACCATTTATGGACAAAGGATTTAGAATGCAACCCAAAGACTACATTGAGGAATGGTATCAAGAAGCGGTTACGCCACAATATTCAACAATTCCTCAAGAGATCCTTGCGGGAAATCGAAAAGTCAAGTCAATTTTGCATATCTTTACAAACAATCAGGTACATTTTTCAAGTTGGGATATGAGCATTTCAAAAATTTTAATCCATAAATGGCTTCATTGGAAGCATGAATATACTTAAAAAAAATAATAATAGTTTTTAGATAGATAGGAAAAATAAAAATAATTTTTTATAGTTTTTAGGATAAATTTGATGTTTTTTTTTGTGCAGTAAGAACCACCCATCTACTAACCCTTTGTAGGAAAATTTGCAATAAAACAAATGGTTGAGAACAAGGAGTGCAACTGAAGATCACGAATGATAATTTAAGGTGTGAGATCAATCCTTTTCATTTTATTTTTGCAAAATTTACAGAAGAATCGATTGATAAAATCTTGACTATGCTAACAAAATAAATCTCTCAAGTATGCTCTCCTTTTGCACTTAGTGTGACCTGAAGGATCAGATAAAAAAAAAAAAAAAAAAAAAATTGTTTTTTTAATATATCATAAAAATTATTTAGCTACTATAAGACTTGCAAATCTATGTGCAAAAATCCTTACTTCTGTAATGCAAGAGTTATATCTTCTCTTTTCCTTTACTAGAAAACATCCATGCAGCCAGAAGCCCAACCTTCAAAACCTGCAAATCAAAAATCATGAGAACATTTCTAGAAAACACAGTAACATAGACACCCAGTTTTAAAATGAATTTTCTGAATAAACTAGGGCAAATTAGCAAAATCTAAGACATAGTTTTTCTATGGAACGGGGGCAATTAGGTAACCTAAGAATTATTTTCTGAATTTTTCAACTGTTTAGGAGAAATCCAAAATTGATTTTTAAATAAAACGTAATTGCCAGAAAATGTAAACTCTCTTGACAACCAATTTTAGTAACGTTTCTGAGCAAACCAAGGCAAATCTAGAAAAACTAGGACATCAGTTTTTTCGGAAATGGGATGAGTTTAATAGCTCAAAAACAGTTTCCTTGGATTCCTAACCATTTGGGAGAAATTTAGGGTTCTTTAGAGCTCTATTTTTCAGATTGCGTGAGGGAAAAATGATTTGTTTTGAACTATTTATTCTGCTTCACATGGTAAGTTGAAAGCAAAAAAAAAAATCCAAGTGAATAAAAAACTCTGCTTCACATGGCATATGGTCTAAGAGTCCAATTAGATTTAATAAATTTGATTTTAAAAGAGTCCAAGAGAATAACAAACTCTGCTCCACATGGCATAAGGTCTAAGAGTCCAATCTGGTTTAATAAAGTTGATTTTAGACACATGTGTCTCATTCCCTATATGTATCATGATTAAAAAAAATTCATTTTCTTTGTTATAATTTCCTTTTGATAAAGAAAATTAAAAAAATAAAATAAAAACAAAACAAAACAAAACAAAAAATCATTTTCTTTATTATAGTTTTTTTTTGATAAAGAAAATAAAAAAATAAAAAATAAATTGCTAATTTTTATGAAAGAGGCATTGCAATTATCACTAGATTTTGGCTCCAGTAAACCACAACATTGTTTCTTTCTCTTTGAATTCATTTTTGGTTATTTACTAACTTGGGTTGTTTGTTCAAGATTTTAGCTACAGAAACTGTGCACATTCTGCATTTAACTCAATGATTTATTTGTCAAACAATGCATTCTAACCAGAAATTCATGATCAACATGCCATTTCATCTACTTACATCATCTTTCACTATAGCATCATGTTCCCATGCCACATTTTACATGACAATTTTTACTGTTTCATAAAAATTTCAAAACAATTTAACTTTCTCATATGACATCAGAATTCGATGATTCAAGCGTCGATAGAAAGATCTCGATGAAATCCAAAAAATGAGGAAGCTATTATCAGATTTTGAAATAGTAAATAATAATAAAAATTCTGAAAAGAAAGAACAGGTAACTTGAGGCACTACTTTCAACACAGGTATAAACTCTCTTGCTTTTCTTTCATGAACTTGTTTAATAATACCGATTCTTATTTTTTATGTAAATGTCATTAACAGAGAAATTGATCACCTCTCTATTTTGATAACTTTACAATCCATTGGTGAAGAAGTACAAGTTTTTTGCAGGTTCCAGGAGGAAGAACAGATGACCATAAGAAAATAGTGTCTCTCAGAGACCACATTTACTTCACAAGAAAATGATCAAAGTAGCAATAGAGATGAAACATAAATGCATGAGCACATGCTAATGCATACCAGCTCCAGCAGTTGCAAGCCTTTCAGATGCCAATGTTTCCATTGCATCCATACTCCTTCAATCAGTAAAAGCTTCATCTCATTTCCTGTGCAGTCGCATTGCATTTCACTTAGTCAGTCAATAAAATTCACATCTCATTTTCCTTGCTTTCACTAACTTATAACCCATTTTCATAAAGACATTTAGCTCACTTACATGCTGATTTGTCCTTTTACTTTCCATTCACTTTTCATTTTCCTTTTTGTTAAATAAACCTTGATCCACTGCAAAATTTTCCATTCATAGGCCTTCAAAATCATTGTTTCATGCTCACGTTAGATGATGGAGGATTCCTTAAGGCCTTCCTTCTAACAATCCTTGGCCTATCGACATCGACACATTATCTAGGTTCAGGCTAGAGTTCTCATTAGTACCTTGAGGCTTGTATGCCTTAATGATAGGCTCCCTCGCCAACAATCATCAGAATACATCAATGTCCCTTGATCGTTGGATCTTGCAAGTGGCTCAAAAATGGCTCATTTATTCGCCCTTCGCAAGATGTACTTAGGTACCTTGGCACTCGTTGACATTAATGGTGAGTTTGTCTCACATTGGTTAACAACATTCATTAATGGTCGATAATCTAATGACCTCTCTTCATGCTCGACACTGACACATTTATTCGCATGACTAGAGTTGTACCATCGGTTTTATAGCGATTGAAGACTACATCATTTTAGCATTTTGTAGCAGATACAATAGATTTAGCAGCAGAAATAAAGAATCCAATTCACAACCTCATCCACCATTTATGCAACCAAGAAGCAGATGAATTCTACATTTCATTCCATGATCTAGAAGCAGTCACACTCTTCAATTTCCATAACTCATGCACATTGAAGGTAAGTGAAGGTATGTGGTTTTCTAACTTTTGGTCATGCAATTCCTTAAAATACTAAAATTGTAACTTTGGGAAATTCCTCACTTCCACTTTCACATTGTCATATCTTTAGTTCGGGGGAGGGAACATCATTTCATATTCATGTATCATACACAATCACACATTTTCATTTCATCCTAACATACTTGTCCTAACCAATTATGATTGCATTATGGTTCAGAAAGTTATATGATTTTCAAATAATGTCTAAATTGAGAGCACACTATATGGCTGATTTTAAAGATGCATTCTTAAATATGTTCAATGAATCTTGTTGCAACAAAAAGAAACAAGGTATTGAAACACAAGAACCAATACCAATTAGAATTTGGTTGAAACATAAGAACCAACCAAACATGTTGCAATTCAATGTATAACAAGGAATACTTTGCAAAAATAAATAAAATTGTCAAATGCAAAGTTTAAGGACATATGATATAAGCCAAGCTCATTTAAAAGCAAAGACGTTGAAAGCAAATCAAAGGAATTAATGCAATATTTGCATGAGGACATGCAATTGCTCTAGTTGGGGGGTATGTTGGGCCTCCAAAATGTCTTCAAAATGACATCCACTTTCACCTTTATCGCCACCATTTCACTCACATGTCACATCTCCATAACCATATAACCTTTCATTAGCCACCATTTTCATAAATATATGGGTTAGGATCCTTATTTACCAAAGTTATTTATTTTATGTGTTTAAAGTGAATTTATGATTAAAAACTATGAAATTAACATGCTTTCATCTATATATATATATATATGTGGCTTGAGTTTCATGACATGTGTAGGTTATTTGTAAGCTTCCAAAGCACCCTTATGTGGCCTCCAATGCTTAGATTCGAATTCCCTTCAAAGGAGATTTGGATAAAGGTCAAAGAAGGATATGTGTCCTATTTGGATTGTAAATTTTGTGAGGTGTCTCATCATTTCTTATTTGGATTAGAAATCTATGAGACACCTAGGGGATATGTGTCTCATTATGAGCTATTTGGTTGTAACTATATGAGATTTTAGTGGATCCTCATTAAATAGGGTAGCTTCTTGTGCTTTTGTATAAATAGGAGAGACTTTTCCTTTGAGGGCATGTGTAAATTTGGGGAAATGCTCATGTTTTGATTGTAGAATTTGGATTTGGCACCATGCTCATGAGTGATGTTCACCTTGATTTGGTTATGCTTGCATTTGGAGCCTCTCAACTTGCCATCTCTCATGCTTTTGGATTGGCCACCAACAATGTGTGAGATTTATTGTTTTTCATAGACTTACATTTATTTCTTTCATATATTGAGATTTATTTATTTCATATCTTTTCCTGTGTGAAAGGTTAAGAGTGATTGTTTCTATTTTCTTTCTACCTAGAAGTTAAGAGCAATTGTTTTTATTTTCTTTCATATCTTTTCTTGTGTGAGAGGTTAATAGTGATTGTTTCTATTTGCTTTCTACCTACAAGTTAAGAACATTTATTTTTATTTTCTCTCATATATTTTCCTATGTGAGAGGTTAGGAATGATTGTTTTTTCTTTCATTTCTAAAGAGTGGTGTGCTTTTCAATTCTTGTAAGATTTAAAGATTAAGATTTCAATTCTGCGCGTTGTACTATAATTGTATTATAATTTATTTTTGAGATGATTGTTGAATTATAATAGGTGAATTTTGTTTTTCATTATTTGGTTTCATAGTTAGATTGATCTAAATTGAAAGTTAATTTCTAGCATATATAGTACACGCATGCTTTGCAAGTTTTACGAAACCTCCAAGTTGACAATTAAATGATAGGTAACTAATTTTCCTCAACACGCGCTAATGAAGATCTGCGACGCACATCGAATGACTGGGATGTGTGCATCCCTATAGTATTATGGACTTATAGGACTACTTAAAAGAAGTTGACAGGGAAAATGTCGTTCCGATTAGTATATGGGGTCAAGGCCAAAATGTCGACGGAGTATATTATGACTAGCTTATGCATAGCAACTCTCACAGGTATGGAAGATCGCGAGGCCTTGGAGGAATGGCCTGTGCAACTGATGGAGCTTGAAGAGGATAGATTTTTTACAAGATTTCATCAACAAGTATAGAAGCAATTGGAAAAAGCATGGCATGGTCACCATATCAAGCTTCTCACATTCAAGGTAAACAATCGAGTCCTATTATATGATAGTCAATTCACTAAATTTTTGGGTAAATTCCAAATGCATTGACTAGGACCATATATTATCAAAGAAATTTTAGATGGATGCAGAGTCCAGCTCGCGAAGTTGAAAGGGAAACATTTTCTGGGAAGAGTGAATGGGACCCGGTTGAAATTGTATATAGGGGATCCTGTGCAATGACTATATGGTAGCAACATAATCTTAGTGCTCCAAGTAGTTGCAACAGAGCGCGGGACTATAGATTGCAATGCTAGTTTGAAGGACAATGTAGCAATCAGGTTACGCAGAAAGTGACAAAGTTGCAACCTATGAAGCTGTGTGTAGGAAGCTGCACCATGGAGGGAGGTGTCGCACAACACAACAAAAAAGTGACCGCTGGAGTCATTGTTCATGACATGACGTCCAATAGAGTGTTAAGAGGAGCAAGATGGTGGCATTTACGGAAAAAATATTTGAAGATATGCCTCCAAAATAACATTTATTATCAGAAATTGGGGGCAATGGTTAGATTTGAATTCAAAAGCCCCTATAAATTACTCATGCAGATCCAAAAGAGAACACTTTGCACTCTCATAATTGTTAGTGAAATTCATTGTTTGTCACCTATGAACGGATCATCTTGGGAAGATTTAGTCGTGAGCCCCGTGTTTGCTAATTTGTCTGAGCTAAACTATAACTTTATTCTAATGAAAATGCTTGCACCAAGTCCTGCTGAAACTGTGAGTACTCGGGATGTTGCTTCTAAGGTAGATACCCCAGAAGTTGTAAGTATGGAAGCTCTGGCTCCAGTGCCTACGACACCGAGGTTGCCTAGGCCGAAGCCTAGCCCCCCAAAGAAACCCAACCAGCGAAATCAAAGAAGGACAAGCAGAAGAAACCAGTGTCAGTTCGTGCTTCCCCAAGGAAGCATACTGAAACCCAGAAACAAAAGAGAGATAAGCAGTCAGAGAAAATAGTCGACCTGGAGGTAGAAGAAACCCAGGGAATAGAAGACATTGACGCTAAAGGAGCTGACGACATAAAAAGGCTACCTGAGTATATCCCTCTATGAAAGGGAAAGGAGAGGGTCCCAAAGGACCCAGATTCTATGAAGTTCACCATTTCCATGCCCTTGCTACCTGAGCAGGTCCCTTTTGAAGGTTTGTGGCTCACAAGGATCCCACTATTGAAAATGGAGGATTCGGACATCGCAGACCATGCTACATTTCCACACTTCATGATGTATAAGTACATGAGGTGGGTATACTATGTGGAGTTAGGTGTTACCACGTTGGAAATGGAGAAATGGGTCTACGGTGTCGACTACTTGAGCTTACTCAATCTGTTGTGGGTACCCCATTATCACTACACCCCATTAAGACAATCTGTGTGTGCCAACTGCTCACATTGGTGAATGATGGATGTCTATGGTTGGGAGGGCCTACCACATCATAAACATGCTTATCCACAGAATCATGGACCTTCCTTATAAGGGTGTGAACCCGTCCAAGTAGTTTGGGAGAAAGACGGGGGAAAAGCACCTCTCAGAAAGAATGAAGAGAGATTACGACCTCGTGAAGAAGTCGTGAGGAAATTCAATTATGTCTATAACAGACATGGAATTTCAATTGGACACCGAGATATTAACAGGGAAGGTGATGAGGAAATACTGCACAGATGAAGTTCTGGCACTTATAGCTTCCTTGGCTGCACAATGCATGAAGTGTGTACAATTTGATTGGATGAGATACCTTTGTTAGGAGTTCCTAGCGAACTGCTAAGAGGCCCAAGATGAAACCAAGCCATTCCACTATGCTTGGTTATTGCTCTCGATTGTGCTTATTAGATGGGAATTTCTGAAGGATAGCCAATTTCCTCTGCCTAAGGAAGGATTACGAGAGGCAGCACAAGTCCCTTCCTTATGGGCTACAAAGGATCCCACGTGAATTACATAAACAAAGATATTTTGGGTCCTTAGGGGAATGAGTCTCTTCATGGCTGTCAATTAGCATTCTAGGTTGTCCCCAACATTGTTCATGAAATTATCAACCTATGCGACATTCAAGGTTGACTTCCATGGAGTATACATTCAAGCACGGAAGGATCTAGAGAAGAAATGGCATGACTTGCCATATTTGGTGATAGAAATAGATATGCAGGAGGTCGTCGTGAAATTTCTTGTAGAGTGGCATGCCCCATCAGACTTAGCGGTAGGAACAAGCATGGGTGCAAAATGTTCTACAACAAATAAAAGAAAGGAGGTAGCTAAGCAGGCTATGCGTAACTTGGCAGCACATAAAAAGAAGGAAACCACTAAAAAGGATTCGGTGCAGCAAAAATGCACTACCAAGGAGTAGGAGGAATAGGAACAACTCAAGTCACAAGAATGTGACAAGTCACCTTCACTGGCAACATAGGAGGAAGAACTTTGAGGGCAAGGTGGCAGAGGATATGAGGGGCAGCACACCCCATTTATTTTAAAGAGATGTGGCACAGAGCAACAAGAAGGTATAAGGAAGAAGCATAAATTGGATAATTCACAGTTTGATCCCATGGTGTTAATAGAGGGTGATCTCGATGAAATCGGGGATAAAATCAAGGATACCACAACCGAAGTGTTGCAACAGTTTGATCAACACTACATGCAGATGTTGGGGAGTGTACAAAAGGATCTGCATGAGTTGTAGATCCAATCAAATAAAATATAAGCGGACACCAAACAAGTGACTCTGGAGCAAGAGAGCCTGGCCATTGGGACAAGCTAAGCAACAGAGCTAGTAAGGACCCTAGACCTCAGAACTATAACATTTTTAGATGGGTCCCTTTGTGTAGAGACCACCGATGATCTCATTATCCTTAGTGCAATCAAGAACATCAGGTAGAATATAGAGACACTCTCCAATGAGACCCTGCACACGCTGCATAGTGGGGTGGCAGATGAATTGAGAACTAGGGAGTAACACACCTTCAACCTTATCAGTGAGTACAAAGTGAATAATGAGCAAATGTTCGATGAAAAGACACAAGATTTGAAGGAAAAGGAGGCACTTCTGATGCGTAGTTCCAGTCTAGATTTAGCAGTAGCAGATGCATGCAAGACAGTGCCTAAGCTTCACATCCCGAAGGATGTATAGCCAGAAGAAAAGATTAGAAAACTAGCTACTAGTGTATGAGAAGCTAAAGCAGAGGTTGGTTGAGTCCAGTTTGAGCTTAACATGAAGATTACCAAGCTTCAGTTAAAGTTGAAGCCCATGACTCCACATAAGGTCTGGGATCAATGCCAAGCCATGATAAAGGAAGGCATGGCTACATTGGATGCCATAATCACTGACTGTGTGACATTGCTCGAGCAGGCTATGGAGATCGTAACTAATCTCTGAGAGGATCTAAACCTATAGACGCTAAACATAGAGATAAGGGAGTTGTAGCAAAAATATGATAAAGTCAGGGTGACTGCATGCTCCATAGCACCAGCGTAACACCTTGCCAAGTTACAGGAGGGAAAGCAGCTGCTAGCACAGGTAGAGGCAGCGCAAAAGAAGTAGGCGTTGCTAAAGGCCAAGTTGCAGCCTTGGTTGGAGGAGGCTTATCAAGTCATGACTACTATTCAGGATAACCTTACAGGGTTGCAGCAGAAACAACAGATGATGAGGCTAGTTGTAGAAGGACCAGCCATAGACCAATTGGTCAAGGAAGTCAAGAATGCAACGACTTAGAGCGCTGATGAAGTTAGAGTGGTCCATGTGGAGCTGGGGGATCTTTGTAGTAAGATTGCAATGCCAACAGAGTGACTCGAAGGAGAGTGTTGGGAATGGGATCCCCCAAAGGAAATTTTGGGGCTAAAATCACATGCTTTGGCTCAATTTTTTTAATAAAGTAGTAAATTATCTGTAGTTTGTGGTCACAGAGCACAAAGGTGTCAAGAGTCATAAAGGGTTGTCTGCCCTTATTTTGTAAAGTGTAGAGTCGGTTGTAAAGATCCACCTATGGTCCACAGACCATGGGATTGTATAAAAAGTGCTAAGTAAGTAAGCTCTAAGAATTCTTAACTAAGAAGTCTTAAGCGAAGAATGGAGTAAAGAGTCTTGATAGCAAAGTCTAAGTGTTTTGGGTCTTAACATAGGTAGAGGCTCTGTAGATGAGTGCGCAAAGGCCTAGGGTAGAAGTCTGCAGCTGAGTGCACAGATCCCTGCAACTGTGTGTGTAGGGAAGTTAGAGTCTGTAATCTTCATGTGATGCGTGAATGTATGTGATTATATTGGGTAAATGAATGGAAGTAAGAATATCAGATTACACAGTGCTAACTTTGATTGTTTAGTAAGATAAGAAAAACACTTAAGTTAACTTGGGAACCTATTCAATATGCTACCATAGCAGTGCGAAAGTACCTGGATCATGGGTTAAGGTTGCACGAAGGTCAATCGTGCACCTTTGCAGAGGTACTGAAGGGTGGAATAAAACACTAGACTAAAAAATCCCTAGAACTTAGTAACCTACACGAAAGTAGGAACAGAGGCTATAAACCAACATCATGACCATCTCAGGGTGCAGAAACTTGGTTCCAGCATCCCCCCATACTGCTTCGACTTCGGTCCACGCTCTGTGGGCTGATGCCGAAAGGGCCAGTAGTGTAGGGATTTATTTGGCTAACTAAGGCTGAACCTCGGTCAGGCCGCATACAGCCAACAAATGGTTCATTGTCGGGACCAGAATCTGCTTAAGAGATGTGTGATTTTGTATCATTGGAATGCAATTAAGAAAGAGATCAAGGACTGATTAGACAAGAAGATCCACAAATTCGTGGCACAGGAGAACATAAATCCATGACTAACAAAGGAACATTGGCTGGAGAGAATCATATATACAAAAATTCAAGAGATCTTTTTATGTTCCTCTCTAGTTGAGCTATACGAGTGGATAGCGAACCTAGCATATAACCAAGGAAGGTGGAGGCTTGACGGTCCTATTGTCTGGACTTGGGAGTTAGTACAAAGATTGGAAGCCTCTGAGGATAATATGCTCGTGTTGTTGATCATTGGCTCGATCACATCATAGGAGGATTTGTGACTAAATGCGTGGTTGATACTTCAGTTAGTTATAGTGAGGCAGAGCGACACTTTTTCAAAGGTCCACAAGGTAAGTACTTAAAGTATATGAATACCTAGATTAATATGTTATTGTGCGAAAAATTGGTTATGCAACTACCTTGATCTTAGGGGCTACGTGAAGTGGAAAGACTTACAAAAATGAAGGAAGGAAGGTTTTTGAATATATCCCACTGATTTCACCTCCATTGGGTGATGAAGAGGGAGTAGCGCAGGCTTCTCCCCAAAGTGCAATTCAGTTAATAAAACAAGGATTCCCACGACTACCACCTCCACCCACACCACCTCCAACCTCACCACCATCACCGGCGACTTCACCCATACCACCACCACCTCCACCCTAGTTAAACATGGAAAATTCAGTTAAGTTGCCTCTATTTAGAGGCTTGGGAAATGAGGACCCAGACCATTTTTGCTTCATCATGAAAGCAGCGTGGGAAGCTCAGGGCGTTACTGATGATCACATGAAGAAGGAAACAATGGTTAGTGCTTTTTAGGATTGCGTGCTAACCTAGTACATCAAGTACTCTAATGATAACCCAAAAGCTAGAGTGGCGGACATCCAGACCGTACTGAATAAAGAGTTCCATAGGCCTAAATTTGAGGCACAGTCGATTGTGGGGTTCAAGGAAATCACAATGAAACCAGGTGAGACACCTTGGGAATTGGATCAGATGTTGAAGTGTAGAATCCACAAAGCCGATATGAACTTAATAGATGGACAAAACCGCAAATGGTTTGTGGCTTTACTCTTGCCACATCTAAGGGTTGCGTTGTCACAACAGAATATTACGACTCAGGTAGAAGCCTTGGAGATTACAATGAGACTATATGAAACACTGATGCAAGATCCGAATCTGGGGGAGAAATAGATCCATGCATAATTGCAAAATCATTGCCTTGAAATGCAAAGTTTGAAGCAGGACATAACAGTTTGACTGAAGGTGTGCGAAGAGGTATGGTGCCTGAAATGTAAAGGTCAAGGGCATGACAAAGACCATTGCCCGGCATTTTCAAAGTATATTGTAGGAGGATGATCGATGGCTTTGAGGCCGGAAGCTCAAGTAGGACCAAGCACGGGGCCTCCATTGTGGTGCGCTATATGTCTGGTAGTAGGAAAACATACAATGGATAATTGTCATTTGCTGCATAAGTTTGTACAAACACCGCAGCAACTCTTCTCCAACTTTTGTAGGTCAATAGGACATGATGAGAACAATTGCAAAGGTTATGAATTGATGATAGATAGAACACCCACCTATAGGGTTCAGGCAAAAACACGGCCCCCTAACCAAAGTGCAGGGATGGCGCACACAGGCTTCTAGGGGTGCAAACGAGGCCGAGGCAGAGGAGGACTTGGCAGAGGTTGGGGACAACTAATCTCCTACAATTGCGGAGGACCAGGACACTATGCCTGTGAATGCACTAACCCTATGTGACCATCATGAAAATATTGTACTTAGTTTGATCATGAGACATAAGACTATCCTACGCTGATAGCAAGGATATGCGACAAGAGAGCGCTACCACCTCAACCGACTCAAAACCTGCAGATGATGAGGTCTGAGCCTTGCGAAGAGAATCTGAATGTGAATATAGTACCCCAAAGTAGAATTACAATGGGCAATGATAAGGGGAAACAACTCAAAGATAGCGCATGGGTTTGCAAAGATCTGGAAAAGGAGGCTGAGTTTGACTTAGAGTGCGCACATGAAACATTCATGGAAGGAAAGAGGAGCTTCACTGAGGCCTCCACCTCCGGAAGTAAGGATAATCCTGATCAGGAAATGGACCCTTCTATGCTTACAACAATTCTAGAAACCTGCATGAAGTTTTTGCATGATAGCAAGGCTGTGAAGGGATTACAGGAGCTTATAAATAGATGCATCAGAAGCACTCAAAGTGAACCGCGTGTGGTACGGAAGATTGGTTAGCATAAAGCAAGGATAGGATGAGAGATGAGACTAAACACGCATATAGGAGAATATGAAATGGATCAAGTTATTTTAGATTTGGGGTTAGGCACAAACGTCCTACCAAATTAGAATTGGGAGTGGATGAGAAGACCCACACTGCAATGGTCTCTGATTCAGTTAAGGATGGAAACTCAACAGAAGATCATCCCCATGGGATGGTTGCAAGGAGTGACTGTGGGTATTGAAGGTGTGAGCATGTTTTTTGACTTTGAAGTAATAGAAATTATGGATGATAGCAACCCCTACCTTGCGCTCCTTGGCATTGATTGGGCTATTGATATGAATGGGTTAATCAATCTAAAGAAGTGAAAGATGATATTTGAGAAGAAATCGCTCTGCGTAATGGTACCCCTAGATCTTGTTGAAGGATCGCGCTATACTGAACCAGTCCGCGATTATGAGAGCGATGACGATTTGGACTGGATATACAAGATAATAGCGTGAGACAAAGATTGAGTGAATCCAATAGTGGATGCATGAAATACATGGGATCGTGAGAGTTCCTGCACCTCAGACTCTAATAAAGAATTAGAGCACCAGAAGAATCGGCTACATGAGGTAAGCACACTAAGCTATAAAATGATGACTTGGTCGTTGTGCTTTGTGTCGTTAGAGGTAAGAGATATGCCCACTTAGGATGGCCTAAATAATGTAGATGTATTTCTGGATACATATGAGAGTGAAGTACCAGAGTAGTAGCACTTCTAGGTTTTTGACTAGGCACTGCGAGCTACTTCTACAATATGGTGTGGTATGCACAAGGGTAGCTTTGATGATTGACATGAGTGTGGGAGGATGATGAGAACATGCTTTGGGAAATTGAAGGTGAAAATGAAAGACAAATATGATGGGATGGATGATCCACGTGCACACTTGGCCAAATGGGCTCAAGCTTATGGAACAAAGCCCCAACCCTAATGGGTGCAATTGTTTTGTCATACCTTGGATGTCATCTGAATGAACTGGTACTTGGAAACAGAGCTCCGCCATGGTATAGGTGAATGGGATAATCTGCGCAAAGGATTCATAATGACATTTAGCTTTGAAGATGGTTTTGACTGTATTGATGAAGCACTACAAGAAGTGAAAGTAGCGATCCTTAGGATACCACAAGATCCTTTGGATCAAATTCAACTTGATTGGATGACTCACCTGAGCCAGATGCTGGAATGCTATAACATGACTGCTGAAGAAGAAGATGAGGATCCACGAAAGATTAACATCCCTGAAATAGAGGGTCACTGTGAGGTTGAGGGACTGCATATTGAGAATCCTGATATAACAGTGCCACTGAAAATGAAATAGGTAAATATTGGTACAGAGGTGGACCCTAAATTTGCAAAGATTGGAGATTAATGGGATGATGCAATGGTGGATAAGGTTGTTGAATTTCTCTGTGAATACCAAGATTTGTTCCCTACCAAGTTTACGAAGCTAAAAGGGATAATAGGAGACCTAGGCGTTATGAAGATCACGTTAAAACCCAACGTGAAGCTGGTTAAGCAAAGACCTTACCATCTCAGTCCAAAGTATAAGGAGAAGGTCTACTTAGAGCTAGATAAGATGCTTGCCAGAGGCATCATTGAGCCCGCAGAAGAATCTGATTAGGTAAGCTCAATGGTTGTACAAGAAAAGAAGTAGAAGGATGAAATAAGGATATACGTAGATCTCAGGAAGTTGAATGACACTTGTGTACCTGATCCTTTCCTCAGTCTATTTACTGATGAGGTGTTGGATAATGTAGGTGACTAGGAAGCGTATTCCTTCACTGATGGGCTCTTTGGGTACCATAATATCGAAATCATGCTAGAGGATAGAAGCAAGATGACCTTTGTGACTGAGTGGGGATGTTTTTATTACACTGTAATGCCCTTCGGATTGAAGAATGCACTTGCGATTTTTTTGCGTGTAGTCATTGCGGCGTTCAAGGAATTTATTCATAAGTTCCTGAAAGTATACTTTAATGACTGGACAGTGTTTAGGCTGGTGAGATGCCATGTAGCAAGTCTGTGCCTAATGGTAGATACCTATCGAAGGTACCAGATTGCGCTCAATCTAAAGAAGTGTCTGTTTTGTGTTCCTTTTGCGACTTTGTTGGGTCATTTGGTTTGTAGACAGGGACTGATGGTAGATCTCGCAAAGATTGCAATGATACTTAATTTGGAGGGGCCGAGGAGTGCGAAATAGTTGCACACAACCTTAGGAAATATTGGATATTACTAAAAGTTTATCAAGGACTATGCCTAGATCACCGCACCTATGGAGAAGTTGTTGAAAACGGATGTCACATTCTGATGGAACAAGGACTGTAAGAAAAGCTTGGATGTATTGAATGAAAATATTGTCACCACACCGAATTTAGTCTTATCGGATTGGAAGAAGGAGTTTCATGCACATATTTGGGCATGGAATCCCCCCAAGGCATGTTTTGGGGCTCAAAGCCTGAGTTTTGACCCAATCTTGTTGTAAATACTTTGCGAATTGTGGGCGCAGAGTGTGAAATGTATGATACAGTCACAGGGTTGTCCGCCCTAGTCTTGTAATGTAATTTCAGCCTACCCATGGTCCATAGACCATAGGATTGTATGAATAGAGTGAGGCTCTAAGTGTAAAAGATAGCAAAGTAGGAGATAGCAAAGTAGGAGATAGCAAAGTAGGGGATAACGAAGTAGGAGATAGCGAATTAGGGGATAGCGAAGTAGGAGATAGCGAAGTCGAAGTGAAGAGAAAAAGTCTAATGGATTTGAGTCATAAGTGTAAGGTGTGTCTTAGATTGTAGAGTAGGAAAAGGCTCTGTAGCTGAGTGTGCAGAGGCCTAGTAGTCCGCAGCTGAGTGCGCAGGGTGGAGTCGAGTCTGTAATCGAGGAAGAAAGTAATAAAAAGAAGTTTTATCTTAATTCTATGTATGTTTTCTTGCGTTATTACATGTTTGATATAAATTGCAAATGTACTATTTATTTACTCTGCGCACCTGTATGAATGATTTATACTGCGAAGTATACTTTACACATGCAAGTAAGCTAAGTTACTTAACTAACAATAGAATACTAGTAAAGGATTGGGTAATAAAAACGTTTGGCCCCTGAGTAGGGCTACGCGAAGGCAGCATCTCAGGCTGTAAGGTATGGGTTTGTGCGCGTAGCGACATGCATGGAGGGTCGAACCGCGAACCACTTGAAGCTCATCAAACATCTCCACGGTGTAGAAACCTACTTATAGCACCCTCCCGTACTACTTCGGGTGAAACCTCAGGCCATGCTCTCACAGACTGTTGCTGAAAGGGCCATTAGTACTAGGATTTGTTTTGCTAAATCACCTCTAAACCTAGGTCAGACCCCAACAAGCCAACAAATGGTTCTATTGCCAGGACCGGGATCTGCATAAGAGATGTCTGATGTTGTGTCACTAGAATCCGACAAAGAAAGAAATTGAAGAGTGGCTGTACAAAAAGATTCACGAGCTCGCGACATAGGAAAATAGAAATCCATGAGTATCAAAGGAATAGTGGTTAGAGTGCTACTTATATACAGAAATCCATGAAATTTTCTTTGCATCCTTCCCCTCTGAGTTGTACGAGTGGATCGCAAAGCTACTAGATAGTCAAGGAAGGTGTAGGCTTGACAAACTGTTTGTGTGGACTCGAGAGTTGGTGCGCATACTAGAAGCCTCGAAAGATAAGATCGCGCGTGCTGTGGACCATTGGCTCGATCGAATCATAGGAGGGTTTATCACCGACTTCGCGGTAGATACTTCAGTCAGCTACAAAGAGGAGGAATGATGCTTCCTCAAAGGACCGCGAGGTAAGTAGGTTGAATCTTTGAACAATTGGATTAAATGCTACTGTGTGAAAAGCGGGTTATGTGAATAAATTGATGTTTGGGGATACACAAAGTAGGAGATAACGAGGTAGGGGATAGTGAAGTAGAAGCAAAGAGAAAAAGTCTAAGTGATTGAGTCACAAGTGTAAAGTGTGTCCTGGGTCATAGAGTAGGAAAAGGGTCTACAGCTGAGTGCGTAGAGGCCTAGTAGTCTGCAGCTGAGTGCGGAGACCCCTGTAACTGAGTGCGCAAGGTGGAGTTGAGTCTGTAACTAAGGAAGAAAGTAATAAAGATAAGTTTTATATTAATTATGTGTATCTATTATTTGGTAATTACATGTTTGATATAAATTGCAAATGTACTATTTATTTACTCCTTACACCTGCATGAATGATTTATATTGCTAAGTATAATTTACACATGCAAGTAAGCTAAGTTAGTTAACTAACAGTGGAATACTAGTAAAGGCTTGGGTAATAATAGCGTTTGGCCCCTAAGTAGGGCTATGCAAAGGTAGCATCTTAGGTTGCGAGGTACAGGTAAGTGGGCGTAGCGACGTGCGTGTAGGGTCGAACCGCAGACCACTTGAAACTCATCAGACATCTCCACATTGTGGAAACCTAGTTCTAGCGCCCTCCCATACTACTTCAGGTGAGACCTCAGTTTGTGCTCTACGGACTATTACTGAAAGGGCTAGTAGTACAGCGATTTGTTTGGCTAAATCACCTCTGAACCTGGGTCAGGACCCAACAAGCCAACATACATGTCGACGCATCATGTATAGCGCTAGGAGAAGTACTGACACAGGATGGTGGAGAAGAATTGGACCATCCTATAGTGTTCGCAAGAATAAGGTTATCCAAGGCTGAGAAGAACTATTCCATGACTGAGCATGAAGGGTTAGCCATGGTATACGTGCTCCAGAACTTTAGACACTATCTGTTGGGAGGCAATTTTAAGATGTATACAGATCATTCCGCGTTGAAATACCTGGTTGATAAGCCCGTGTTGGGGGGATGAAACTGCAGGTGGTTGTTATTGTTCAACGAGTATGATTTTGAGGTTATTATGAAGCCTGGATGACTGAACATGGGACTAGACCATCTGTCACACATCGAAATAGGGGAAGAGCCCACTAATTTGGAGGAAGCCTGATGCGCAACTATTTGCAGTGCGTGTTGCAGATGGTCATTTTGAAGACATCGTACACTTCCTAATGATAGGAACTACCCCGGAAGGCTTCACCATCTAGTAGAAGAAGGAGTTAGTGGTGTGCACAACAGACTTTTCGGTCATTGTTGGGCATCTGTACAAAATGGGGTCTAATGAAATATTGCGACAATATGTACCGGAGTTTGAAAAGAGCAGTATCCTTGTGGATGCTCATGGGGGACCCGCGGGAGGTCATTATGCAAGGAGAGCAACTGTGCTGAAGATTCTATGCATAGGGTTGTGGTGGCCAACCCTCCATCAGGATTCAAAAGCTTACTACAACGCATGTGATGTATGTCAAAGGATGGGTAGGCAATCATGGAGGGATGAGCTACCTCTAAATCCATACATGACGTTACAACCCTTTGAGAAATGGATGATAGATTTTGTGGGACCCATTGAGCCCCAAGGTTCGAGGACAGGAGCATGGTACATTATCACCGTGACAGAGTATTTGAATTGATGGGATGAGGCAAAACCTGTGAAGGATTGCATAGGCACGACTGCTGTGAAGTTCCTCTTTGAGTATGTATTAATGAGATTTGGGTGTCCAAAGATTTTTATCACTGATCGCAGTACACACTTTCTGAATGAGACGATCAACACGCTGACAGAGGAATTTCAGGTATATCACCAGAAGAGCATGCCTTATCACCCACAAGCTAATGGGATGGTGGAAGTATTCAATAAAGTGTTGGAGAATGTGATGACCAAGGTTTGCAACTCTCAGTGAAGTGATTGGGACCTATGCATACCCGTAGTACTATGGGCCTATCGAACTACATATAAGAAGTTGACTGGATAGACACCCTTTAGGCTTGTCTATGGTGTTTAAGCATTGAGCCCATGGAATAGATTGTGCCTAGTTTGTGCATAGTGGCAATAATGGGTATGACAGATAGTGGAGCCCTGGAAGAGAGGCTCGCGCACCTACCTGAGCTTGAGGAAGAGACATTTCTAGCTAGATTCCACCAACACGTCCAAAAGCAGTGCGAAAAAGCATGGTATGATCGACACATTAAGTTGTCCACCTTTAAGGTAAATGACCTGGTCTTGTTACATGACAGTAAGTTTGATAAATTTCCAGGGAAGTTTAGAATGCACTGGTTAGGGCCCTATCTAATTAAGGATATTACCAATGGTGGAGCAGTTTAGTTGGTTAAATTGAATGGAGATCCCTTCCCAAGAAAGGTTAATGGTATCCAATTGAAGCCATAGACTGATGATTTGGCCATGTGACTATATGTGGGTAGCACAGTCTTCGCGCTCCAGGTAGCTGAAAGGAGGTGTGGGACTATAAACTACACTATCCAGGTTGGGGAGATACACGATTAGAGGATCATGTGAAGCAAGAAAGTGTCACAAGGTTCATAGCAGCACGAAGGGAAATAGGCTACCTAGGGAGAAATCGCACAGGTTAGCTGGAAGGTGACTGTTAAATTCACTGTTCATGATTTGATGGTAGAAATGTGGCCAAATGGAGCGGGTAGTTGGCATTTAAGATGAAATTTATGAGTCAGATCCTTGAAAATCTACCGCCAATCCAACGTTAATGAACCGAATGTGAGGGGAATGGTTAGATTTGAATTCAAAATTCCCTATAAATTACGGGTGCCTTCCGAGCGAAAAAAGCTTGGAATTTTGAGAATTGAGTTGTTGAGCTCTCGGGTGCACATGAATCGAGAATTCTTCAGAGCTCTGATACCGAGTTCAATGTTTGAACAATTACCAGAGGAGACACGAGAATTATTGAATAGTTTCATGTTAGCACCAAAAGCTATGGACACTGAAGCAGTGACAGCCAAGGAGGTTGTGTCGGAGGTTGTTAGGGAGGCAGAAGAAGTTGCACCGCAGGTTGAAGAAGTATTAGCGAAAGTTCCCAAATCACCATGAACACCTAGAATGAAGCCGGCCCCAGCCAAGGAGAGTGCGAAGGATAAAAAGGGAAATCAGCCTGCAATACCAATGCATGCATCACCAAGAAGAAGCCCACCAAAGGACAAGCCCACTTCATAGGAAAAGGGAAAATCCATCAATCTGGAGCTGGAGGAGGAAGAAATCGAAGACATCCCAATGGAGGATGAGGTCTTGGGGATAGACGTGGAGGAAGATGAAGTTCACGGTGCTGACCCTATCACTCAGTTGCCTGACTACATCCCTCTATGCAAGGGCAAGAATAAGGTGCCAAAAGACATTGATGAGAGAAAGGTCCCCTTACAAACCGCTCTGCTGCCGGATGAGATTTTCTTTGAAGGATCATGCTTGGGGTGGGTTCCTCTATTAAAGCTCAATTATTGGGACATAGATGACCATGAGAAGTTCCTGCACTTAGCAACCGAGCAACTAGTGCACTGCATTATCAACGAAACCACTGGGATGACTACATTAGAACCACAGAAGTGGCTCAGGGGAGTAGACAAGGCAGGTCTGCTCAACCTGCTATGGGTGCTACACTATAACTGTACCCCGATTACAGTATTGGTCATCAAGCAGCTGCTATGCTTGATGCATGATGGGTGTCTGTCACTGGAGGAGCCAATACCCATCACTGATAGATTGATCCATAGAATCATGCAGCTACCCTACATAGGAGAAAATCTGGCCATGATGTTTGGCAGAAAAGGTGGTGAGTAGGCCCTCGTGGAGGCCATGAAGGATAAATTTAAGCTTGTGAATAAGTCACGTGGATATGCCATCTCAAGTATCAGTGACCCAGCTGTAAAGGTGGCCATGTAGATTTTGGTAGGTAAGGTGATGAGGAAGTGTCGCGCAGATGAGGTGCCGACCCCTGTCGTCGTGGTAGTAGCCCAATGCGCTGAAGGAGTCTAGTTCAATTGGGCGAACCATCTCTACGGTGAGTTCCTTGTGAATTGCTGTGAGGTACATGAGCTCAACAAGACCTTCCACTATGCGTGGCTCTTGTTGTCTATTGTGCTGGTAGCATGGGAGCTGCCAGAAGATAGTCAATTCCCCTCGATCGCGTCAGACCTACCAGAAGCAACAAAGTACACTTTGTTGTGGGCCACCAAGGATGCATAGCACATCAAGGATAGAAATATCTTCTGGATATTGATGGAGATGAACATCTGCATGGCCATCAATAAAAAACCATGGTTGTCACCTACTGTGTTTGGAAAACTACAGGGCTATGCAGAGTTCAATGAATATTTTCATCATGTGTCAATCAGGGCGTGGAAGGACCCTACGCAGACATGGTATGACTTGCCTTACTTGGCAATAGATGATGCCATTGGTGTAGTACTTGATCGCTGGTCGGTAGAGTGGCGCACTACATCAGACTTGGTGGTGGGGCCAAGAAAGTCTGCCACACAGTGCAAGAAGGAGGAGGCCAAGCTCAAGATGGCACAGCTGGACGAGAAGAGGAAGAAGGAGGCCACTAACAAGGCATAGGTGGAGCATAATGCCACTCAGCAGATGGAGAAGCAAATAGGTGGAATAGAGTGGGGCTCTAACAAAGGTGTGAGGTTGCCTTTGCTTGAGATAGAGGAAGAGACGGACGACCAAACAGAGTATCACAATGCAAACCCACAGGCGACATCTGCCTGCATGAAGAATCCACGGGAACAAGAGAAAGGAGGGTCGAGGAAAAAATCCAAGGCCACTAAAACATCGTTGGACCCAATCACCCTCAAAAATGGTGATTTGCATGACATTGGAGACACAGTGTGGGATGTCACTACGAAGGCCCTACAAAAGTTTGAGCAGTAGTAGAAACTAATATTGGGGGTCATCTAGAGAGGTTTGCAGGAGCTATAGACCCGCGCATCATAGGCTGGCATGGCGTCCACCAGTTTGGCTATCAGCACTTTAGAAGCTCTTGAGATGCTACGCGCAAAGGTCTCCAGTGTGATAGTATTGTTCGTTGGAGCGAAGCTGACAGGCCGATTGTCAGCACCCTCAAGGGAGTAGGGTTGAATTTGGTAGTGCTCCCTGGCAAGGCTCTCCACCTATTGTAGGATGGAGTGATTGCAGAGATGAGGGCCTGTGAACACCGTTCTCAATAGGTGATCAACGAGCAGAGGATTAACAATAAGCAGATGGCCCTAAAATGAGACTCTGCCATCATCATCGTGACTGAGGTAAATGACCAAAACAAGCGTATAATTTAGGTCATGGAGGAGGCATGCTGAATGGCCCCGGAGTTGGCCATTCCTGAGGAAGAAATGATCAAGGTGCGCATCTGCAAGCTTGTTACAGGGGTGCGTCACACTCTCATAGAGATGCTAGGGTTCAGCTGGAGTTGAACCTAGAGATTACCAAATTACAGTTGAGGGCCCGGCCTTCAACTCTACCATAAGTAAAGTAGCAGTGTGCAACCACTATCACAAAGGTAATAGTGGTGGCTGACAGTGCAGTAGCAAACTGCCCACAACATTTTGAACAATTTTTCAAGGTCTTAACAAGCCTGCAGGAGGACCCTAATGTACAGTGGCAAGAGACAGAAGCATGATAACTACAGTAGTGCTATGACGAGGTAAAAGGCACAGCGTGAACCATCCCACTCACACAAAGACTAGCAAAGCCACAGGAGGCCAAGCAGTTGAAAGAATAGGTAGATGTAGCGCAACACAAGGAGGTAGTGTTGAAGGCGTGACTTAAGCCCTAGTTGGATGAGGCTTACATAGTTACGACCTCTATTGAAGGAAATCTTAGCAATCTATAAGCAACTCAATGGAAGCTTCAGGCTGACAGTTTAGGAGCAGTGACTGAGCAGAGGGTTGAAGAAGTGAAGTAGGAGGCTACACAGTGTATTGCTGAGGTTGCGGTCATACAGGTTGAGTTGGGAGGTCTTCGTGCTAACATCTTTGTGCCTACAGAGTGACTCAAGGGCGAGTAACGATGTTTGTGTTGGAGGCCTGTTGGGAGTGAGATCCCCCAAGGACAGTTTTGGGGCTAAAAGCCCATGCTTTGGGTCAATTTTGTAATAAATTAGTAAAGTCTCTACATTTTGTGGTTGCAGAGCATGAAGGTGTCAAGAGTTATAAAGGGTATCTACCCTTATTTTGTAAAGTGTAAAGTTGGTTGTAAAGATCCACCGATGGTTCCGTGGACCATGGGATTTTATAAAAAGATCTAAGTAAGTACGCTCTAAGAAGTCTTAAGTAATAGGTCTTAATCAAAGAATGGAGTAAAGATTCATGATAGCGAAGTCTAAGTGTTTCTAGTCTTAGCGTAGGTAGAGGCCCTGCAGCTTAGTGCGCAGAGCGCAAAGCCCTACGATAGAAGTCCACAGCTGAGTGTGGGGACCCCTATAGTTGTGTGGACAGTGTGGTTAGAGTCTGTAATAATCCGAAAATATCAATAAAGAAAAGTATTCTACAAGTTCTATGTATTTATTTCTTCTTTATGCATCTGGTTATATTGTGTTTTGGGTTTAATTTATAATGTTCATGTGATGCGCAAATGTATGTGATTATATTGGGTAAATGAATGCAATTAAGAATACCAGATTACGTGGCACTAACTGTGATTGTTTAGTAAGATAAGTAAAACACTTAAGTTAACTTGGGAAGCTATACAATATGCTACCATAGCAGTGGAAAGTACCTAGATCATGGGTTGAGGATGTGTGAAGGTCAATCATGGACCTTCGCGAATGTACTGAAGGGCGATATAAAAGGCTAGACTGACAGAGCCCTAGAACTTAGTGACCTACCCGAAGTAGGAATAGAGGGTATAAACCGAAATCACGACCATCTCAGGGTGAAGAAACTTGGTTCTAGCATCCCCCAATACTACTTCGGTTGAGACTTCAGTCTGTGCTCCACGGGCTAATGCCGAAAGGTCTAGTAGTGTAGGGATTTGTTTGGTTAACTAATGTTGAACCTGGGTCAGGCCCCATACAGCCAGCAAAGAGTCACAATATTTTTGTTGGTGGCCTATTGGGATGGCATCTCCTGGGTCAATTTTGGGTTTAATATTACCCAAGTTTTCATCAGTTTTTGTAAGTAATGTAAATTCTCCGTGATTTGTGGATGTGGAGCATGTAGATGGTTAGGAGTGAAAGCGGTTTAGCCCCTTGTTTCATATAAATTTTGAGTTGGTTTTGAGAGCCACCCATGGTCCACGAACTAGAGCATTGTATGAAAAAGGCTATAAATAGGTGTGTCTTAGAGAGTCTAAGGAAATTAATTAATGTGATGTGCTTTGGGAGAAGAATGGATACAAAGTGATAGTGAAGAAAAGTGCATCAGATAGGAGAAGAAAGGCTTTGTAGCTGAGTGCACAGAGGCCTAGGCAGATTCTGCATCTGAGTGCGATGGACCCCTGCAACTGTGTCCGCAGGGTAGTTTTGAGTCTATAATCTTGAATTGAAGGTCAATAAAGATAGTTTCCGAAGAATTCTTGTGTATTTCTATATTTTTGTTAATATTATAAGTTGTCGATGAATAATATGTTTTATGGAATACTGATTGAATGTTGCATGATTCTCTTGAATAAGTGTTAATGATGTACACAATGCATGTTTATGTATTTTTGCGAAGACTCTGACACATTCTCTAGTGTTTATGAATAACTTAAGTAAATCTGCTCGAACCCTCATTTTAAGACTAATCTCTGATGCGTTTAAGTAAATAGATTGATTGTTAAAGCTCTGCAGAGGCTGATCGTAGACCTCCATGAGGGTCTAAAGGACATTTTTATAGAGTTGCAACAGTGTGCCCTAAGATTGTATTGATCTGTACGAAGGCAGATCTGAGGCACTAAAAGACATCACACTAGTCTCTGGATGCAAAAACTTGGTTCTTGCATCCCCCCATACTGCTTCGGGTGAGATTGCAGCCTACGCTATGTGGGTTGTTTTTGAAAGGGCCAATAGTGTAGGGATTTGTTAGTTGGCATAACTAACTCTGAACCTGGGTCAGGACCCCCTAAATTGACATAGAGTATTACATTCCAAGTGATTAATTGATGATGATTTTATATGATAGTATACATAATATGATTATGAAAATTTCTATGTTTGATGGTATCGCTATATAATTTATCTTTCTTATCTTCTTATGGAAAGAAGGGATGAAAATAGCTGGAGAAAGGGAATGGTGAAGTGCCAATCTCTATTGGTACTGCATGTATGAGTTAAATGGATTACATGTCTACCTTCTTAAGGAGGTGTTGCCACACGAAGGAATGTTTTGGGATATATTAAACAAACGCTCATCCAAGCAAGGCTAGGGATGAACAACATAATTGTCAGAGGAACTAGGTTGTTGAAGTAAGAAGTAGGAATGATTAAGTGGATCATCCCCAAGGTATCATGACTGATTATGGGACTCGAGAGGTTTTCTAGGATGGGGAAGGAGAATGGTATTATAATCGATACTAATAGATGAAATAATAGGGTCTGGGAAAATTTCTTATTCTTAACTCTTAAAAGTGTATGATCCCTTAACCAAATGTCCTTTAGTAACACAATGGCCACAAGGTCGATGTGGTCAAAATTTCTAGGTTCGAAGTAAGGGGTTAGTAAAATTATTTTCATGGCCTTGAATAATGTGTTTCTATTTCTCAAATTATTATTTTTAGGGACATGGTAGATTGGGTAAGAAATAGGAATGATGATGCATACCATCCCACCAATAATATAGTGTGGTAATGAATTCCATAATGTCCTCAGATGAATGAAATACTATGATGCAAGACTATGAAGAACCAAATGATAAAGATGGTGAAGGAAAAACTAATACATGATCATGATAGGTGTGGTTCACACATTTGATATTTCTATAGATATACTGAGCACTATTGGGCCAAAGATCCACTAATTTTGAGACCAAAGTGATAAAGGAAATACAAGGGATGTGTGAATCTATGTTATTAGATTTTCTTGGTGGGGTCTGAAAATTTCAATCCCATGAACTATGAAATGTAGAGGATATGTACAATATTATCTATCATTTCCACATTAGGGGGACCAATCTATATAATTAGTGTATTTATTACCTTCCCTAACAAAGAAAAGGTATAATCGGTTGCAAGTACAGGGATAAATATTCTATTATGATAAACTCAAATTTCACCAAAAGCAATGAGTGTATCATGAACATGTGGAAGATAAGGTCAGTGATGGGATTAATGTATGTACATTTTACAAAAATTGCGTGGGTGGTTTGTGCATAAGTCCTTTTTCTTCTTAGAAGACTTATGGAGGGTGACTTGCACTTTGGGTACCATTGGGTTTGGTTGATGTTCATCGAAGTTAATGATATTTATTAATTCAAGTAGCTAGGTAGATTTATTGGTGGTGTGGCCTTGAATATCAGATAAAGCACAATGAATTGGAGGATTTGGGGTATATGTTTGGGTTGTCATGGATGTTGTTTTATTCTTAGTTCCCCCCTTACCTTTGGTCTTTCCCACCTTTATATTTGTGTGAAAAATAGGAGTTCAGAGTGGTAGAGGTTTCTTTGGTATTGAAGAAATGGAATGGGTGATTAGAATAGGTTGGATGAAAGTTAAATCCATATAAGTTTTTAGGTGGTCTGGAGTGGTTAATAATGGAGGATCTAGGTACGTAACCAAAACCCATAACATGGTGTTGATGCCTTGAAAATCGTTACATTGACATTGGGGAAAACCACCCGATCTAGACCTTAAAGGCAACTCCTTTTCCATTTGGTGTGGTGGCTCTGACTGGATATAATGGGACCATTTTCCCAATGATTTGTAAATAGGATGGATAAGTGATTGATTTTCTATTATCTAATGGTAATGATGGATGATTTATTCTAAAAGTGCAAAAATATAAATAACTAATCTATCCCGGGAAATTTCTCTCTTAGTGCAACTTTTGGTAATTCTTATTAACAAGTAGGCATATAGATGACTCCACTTATAAACAAGAATATTCATTCATATGATAATTACTTTGTTCAAGTAGTTGAACAAAGTAATAATTAAAACATTATTACACTATTCTTTATATACCATTGACATAAATATGAATAAAAAGTAACAACCCTTAAACATTCAATAGTGATAAGCTAAATGACTGTTGTGAAAGCACATACATATATCAAATGATAGCAAAAATGAATAAACGTTTCTTCATATAAAAGAATGAAACAAAGACATAGATAATAGTACCATATGTAATTTGAATCCCCTCCGATATCAATCGCATTCAGGTTCCACCTTTCAATTTGGAAATACTCTTACAAAAAGTAATAGTGCATATTCCATAAAAGTACTCCTCATTAAAATTCATAATTCAGGTCCAATTTTCATTAAAAAATATATATCAGAAGCACAATAGTACAACTCCCGATCCATGTCTTAATACAAAATTTGAGGACCGTTTCTAAAAACATGAAAGGGTCTATAAATACTTTCTAAACTAACTAACTATGAAATAAAAATGTTGTGAGCTGGTATAACCAAATCATAAATATATAAAGATCTCCCCGAAATAGACATGCTTGCAGTTGGTAAGGATGATTCATTGTTTCGGCTGACTATCCTTTGGCTTGAGCTGGCATATGGCAAGCATTGGTTGCAGTTCTGGAGGGTGACTCATACATGAATGTAGTTGGGCAGAATATGTGGCATCAATAATTTCAGGAAACATGTAACCAATTGCATCGGTTAGACATTTCATCGCCACCTTTTGACTATGTGGTTTAACAAGGAAGAACCAAAAGGTTTCCCGTGTTAAATTTTGAATGCTCATGATCAATCTTTCCCTCTTTTCCAGTTATTGTTTCCATGTTTGCTCCAATGCTTTGGCTATTGGCAGTTTCCTTGGAGTGCATTCTGAAATTAAATTAGACAATAAAGAGTATCATTAATTAATTCAAGCAGATTACCAGTCGCTGATCTTCATCTTGAAGTCGCCCTCTCTGCTTTCATCAGTTGAGATTGCCATTCTAGGAACAAGATTTCCTTATATGATTCCAGAATTTGAGGCATATTTGCAGCTTGTCCTTCCTTGGTTTCTTGTCAAGAGAGAAACTTTGTTCGTGTTTCATCGACTTGCTCCAGTTTCTGTCTTGCATCAACTGACTTCTCAATCATTGATGAGGAAATTTCACATAGGAGTAGAGCAAGAGAGATATTATGACATAGCAAGTTTAATTGATTAGATAATGCCTTATTAATCTAGAGAGCTTCTGATTTGAATTCTCCTACTTGAGGAAATCCTTTGAACCTTTCTATTTGCAGTGACAGTTGAGCAATTTGTTCATCTTTTGTTTTGCTCAACTATTCATTCATTGTCTTCAGCTTGCTCAATGCTTGAGATAGTTCCTTTTTCTTTTGAACTTTGTTTTGATCTATTCTCTGTTTATCCTTGAGAAATTGCTCGTTTAATTGGTTGTTTGACTGTTGATGTGTTGCCAATTTCTATTCTAACTACTGTATCCTCTGCTGCATTTCATGTACCTGTGTCTCTAGTGAAACAATTGTCTGATCCTTTTCTTTAAGAAAATTGCTAACTTCCGATGCCTTGTCCATAGTAGCTGCCGAGTATGCCCCAGCATACTGAGAGAGTTTAGTAAGGTCTTCGGAAGGATTGACTTCCTCTCTCCATACCACATTAGTTATTTCTATTTGTGTAGGCAAAAGAGAAGATTGATCAAGTTTTCTCGTTTTCCTTTGTCTCTTTATTATAGCCCTATGCTTAGGGTTCTAGAAGACATCCAAAGGTGGTATTTCTTTTACATGTAGCACGATTTCATCGAATGGGTTTTCTGGAATCATATCTATATCCTTTTGAGTCATGGGTGGGCTACTGGTTCCTTCAGTTGGAACAGTATTAGTTGTTGTATTTTGAGTAGTTGTCCCTTCGGGCATGCTAAATCCTTGTAGGCTCTCAGTATTGCTTATGATTTAGTCGAACTGTTGCCATCCTTTAAGTAGTTTTGGAAAAATGTGAATTTCTGTATCCATGAGTTCACTACATTTTCTCTGTTCCTGTTCCTGTTCTGGCCTTTTTTTCTTTCTCGGAGACCTCTTCCACATCAGGAGTCTTATTAGTAGTTGTTTGTTCAATTTGACTAGATGGCTGAACTATAGGGATTGTGGCTAATAGGTCTAAAGGTAGAGTTTGAAACCTCCATTCTCTAAGCCTATTAAACGTTTCTAGCCCTTCATCTTGATACTTGATTCTAGCCAATCCTTTAATTTGAAATAATGATTCAGTTGAGGAAAATATATCATCGAAGTCATCTGCTTCATGATCAAATTTAGCAAGTTTGGCTTGATCAAGAACATTATAGGTGTTGTGGAGGTAAATCCTCTCTGCGGACAGAGACGATCCCTAATAGCCTAGACCGGGTCTAGCAGCAATCACACAATGCTATCACGCAAGTTCCTAATTGCAAATAAAAAGTAGATGGTGAGAACCTACTTGGATTCCAACGCTAGTGTTTGTCGAAGAGATGCCGCCTTTGTTCCTTTGCTTTGGCCGGTCACGATCCACACGATCTCCATGATTAGATACCTGCACATGCAAAGAACAACACGAAAACAAACGTAAAATCTAGTAGATGCAATTATATATCAGTCAGAAAAGATATAACTCAACATAAAACATGAAACAATGAGAGTGGAACCATAATGATAGTCATCTATTAGTAATAAATAACAGAGAAGAGTACAACCAAAGTTCTGACGTCGAATCCTTCTCAAGAGGGTCCAACCAGCAAGTCTCTCAAGCATTCACCCTTGGAGGTAGATCTCCCAAGACAAAAACTCTCTCTCACACAAGTTTACACAAGAAAGAAACACTTCACAACCTTCCTTAAGCTCTCTAGCAATCCCACACTTGTCACACCAACTACCTATCAAGATCACACACTAGCAGCAACACTCCAAGCACTATCAATTCCAAACTATCCAAAACTAGCTGCTTATGGCAATGGTAGAGGCTTAAATAGGAAGGAGTCTCCATGAATGGTGGGAGGGTGAGCTTATCTCCAAGGAAGGTGGCTCAAATGACGAAACAGACCTGCTAGAGAAGGGAGGGCGAAATTTACAAGGCCAACAACCGAGTCTGGAGTCATTTGAAAGGCCGGCTGTTAGAACAAACTTGTCCAAACTGGATCAGTGCGGGTCCATAACTGCACTGGAGCACTGACATCACAGCTGAATAACAAAGAAGGTCATGTCAGCGCGATCATATATGAATAATAGACGCGCTGTCACATGAAATTCGACCAGCGCGAGAAACCCGTGTGCTTCCTCGTTGGCAGCACATTCCGTCTGTTATGGAGCGCCTGTCAGCGCGTTTATCTTGACAACAGTCACGCTGATAGCAAAAACTTTGGCAAAGTGGGTCATTTGGCAACATTAGAGAGCATGAGCATGATTAATATGAACTCATGACACAGTAGGAAGACCGACAGGAAGATAGTGACAAATTACTGTGTAACAGATGCCCCCTAAAGCATGAAGCCCGAGAGAGTGGGAGGGGTGAAATGCTTTACGCAACTGGCTGAACTGGAACACCACCAGGAAGAACCTGCACGTATGTACAACCGATATCTCTGAAAATCGATTACATGTAGTCCAGGCATGGGCGCAACCATCCAAAAGACATACGAAGGAGGTCTGTGGTATGAACGCAGCCACCCAGCTAAAGAGACCATGATGATAATAAAGGTATGGTCGCAGCCATCCATCAATGAGTCATGTAATGATCATAATAATCCACAAAATTGCAACCTGGATTGCAATAGACAAAATCTAGGGTCTTGCGCTCCATCTCGACCCGAACAAAAGCACAAGTTCAAGCATGCGAATACATGAGCTAAAGTCGAACATGCATGAACATCGTCTGATTACCAGTCAATAATGAAAACTGTTAACAGACGCGAGAGGTACCACCAATAATGACAATGGTCCTCAAGGTACTATAGGTACAATCCACGACGTGTGAATCAATGAGCTGGCGTCGAACACCCGCAGAATCATTTGATCAGAGGCCAATGATGAAAACCTCATGTCGAACACGAAGAACATGCCATTGAGGCATGTAGGCTCTAAGGCACCTAAAGGGAGTCTCTAAGTCACCTTCCTGGATAATGAGCTGAAGTCGACAGGAAGTGACCTTGATCAAAGGCGGGCCATAGTGTTTGCCACATCATTGACACGAGACAGAGGAAAGATGTTGTGGTGATTCAGAATTATGTGAGGTATTAGAGGGAGGCTGTAATTCTACAGAGGTCAACTTCTCTTGAACGTATCGGCGGCACGACAGTGGACTTGGCAGTATCTGACATCAAATGAGCAGAGGTCATGGTGACAAGGCAATGAGCAGATGAGAGGTCAAATAGGATAACCCAAACCCATGGAGGCTAGTGTAAAACAAGATGAGATGTCCCCACCCGGACACGAATGCAGACAAGTGCCATGTTCAAGAGTGACATACTGCCGACACGACAATAATTATGGATCCATTTTCCCCACCATTTCTGGTGAGTACCCCGACTATTTTTTGATGACAAGCTTGACGGGGATAGCATATGCTTAGAAGGCGTCATCTCGACGGGCTCCAATGTCATCAAGTTTTAACAAGCCTGACAAAGGAAGAACTCGGCGTCTTTTCATGTTTAGAGAGTCTGAAAAGACAGCAGAAAAGAAAAACTCTAGGGGGGTCCTTTTTCGTAAAGTTGTGTCTCCCGAGCCCAAAAAAGTATAAAACAATGCTCGAAAGAACCGCCCGACCATTACGATCGAGGAGTACTTTTCATTTATAGTGACATCGATCTGAAAAAGTAAAAAAGTGATCAACATCACGTCGTTTCGTAACCATTAATGAACCTGAAACGACAAGGGTCCGACGATCTTTTCATTTTTACACGGTCGGAAAAGGGTTTAAAGACGACCGCCTCTTATTTACGTTTAACGAGTCAAGAGGGATAACTCGACGATCTTTTCATCTTTAAACAGTCAGAAAAGAGCTGAAAGCAGACCTCCATTTTTATTCTATTTAACGAGTGAAAAAGGGAAAATACTCGACAATCTTTTCATATTTTATGAGTCAGAAAAGAGCTTAAAGGTGACTCATCCTAGAGGAACGAGTGGTATAAAGGGTAGCAACTGGTTCTGGCAATTGTGGAACTACTCAAAACATGTAATGGTCAAGAGGCTGGCTAACAAAAACACTCATAACTGCGGTCCCTCAGGAAAGGTAAAACAACCAAGTGAAAGCATATGATTGGCCAAAGAGATGGTGGTGATGGAATGAAAACAACCAAGGCTCATCTAGCATAACTTAGAGGATAAAAATGGAAATCACGAGATGTAAATCGGGTATGGGTTCATTTTTACACAAGCTTGGACCATGGAGAACTCTGCTTGGATTCGGTTTCATGTTTACACAAGCTTGAAACGAAAAACTATGCTTGGTATCAGTTTGCATGCCCCCAGCATAATGACACAAAATGAGGTACATGCCCCCAAGCTTCATTACATTCAACAAAGTGGATGGAATGAAGGTTCACTTTCGAGATCTTGGAAAGACTCGAATGGTATTTTACGAGATCTTAATCAAAGACTCGAGTGGGAAAAGGGGTTGTTTCATTTTTTAATGAGGTTGACACAGTAAAAGAACTATCCTCATAACCCTTGTTTCATTTTTTAACGAGGTCGTCACAAGATCAAAACTATCCTCGGACTAAGCCTAGTTTCATTTTTTAAGGAGCTTGACATGGGAAAGGAACTATGCTCCAACACCGTGTTTCATTTTTTAACGAGGTCGACACAAGATCAAAACTATCCTCGGACACCTAGTTTCATTTTTTAAGGAGCTTGACATAGGAAAGCGAACTATGCTCCGACCAAACCCAGTTTCATTTTTTAAGGAGCTTGACATAGGAAAGTGAACTATGCTCCACCAGACCTAGTTTCATTTTTTAACGAGCTTGACACAAGACAAGGAACTGTGCTCCAAACAAACCTAGTTTCATTTTTTAAGGAGCTTGACACCGGAAAGGAAATATGCTCCGAACAGAATTCATCATAATGAACAGGAAGTAATTGCTTCCAAGAGTGTCACTCCCGGTGGAAGGACCACATCTTGGAAGTCGGGGCCCAATGCCTCCAGGACACTATGCATGACGGCGTCATCACTGGATACAGGCACGGGATAGGTGGCCACGTAGTTGATCTGCGGTGGGGCAGATACAACTGGTGGATAAAAACTAGGAGGGGACGACAACTGCGCAGGAGGCATCGGGGGACTAACGAATGACACTTGATCGATAGTCACAATTCTTCCATCGTGTGGAAAACAAACCACACGGAAAAGCAAAGAAATGAGGGCCCCCATGGCGTAAACATAGTCGCGACCAAGGAGAAGACTAAAGTCTAAAACACCTTGGGTAACCAAGATGTCTGTATAGACGGTTTTGCCTCCCAAAGTAATAGGGAACTTCGAGAGAACTCCTAGAGATGGATAGGCTCCTCCGTCGAAGGCCAACAGATTCTGAGTGACTGGCCCAAGCTGCGGGGAACCTAAAGCCTGCAAAGTAGTGTACGGCATAAGACTGATAGACGCCCCTTCATCCAAAACATTGCCAGGGACTGCCTTAGCACAGGCATGTACGATGATCTGGAAAGGCATATGGGATGGAAGGCGACCGGCAATCAGGTGATTCCAATCAAAGGAAGCGACCAGACTACTTAGTGGGGGAACCGTATGATTGCCCCCATGTGCTAAAGGAACCGAAGGAGAACCTTCCGGAGCAGCTGGGTTAGGAGAGTCATTTCGGGACTCAGGTGAATCTGAAGAGACGAGAAGAACATGGGCGTGATTCCCTTCCGAAATAGAGTGAGCGAGCGGCGGACTCGAGTCGACACTCTTTCCGACCAGTGGTTGGTCTGGAACAGGTTGGGGACAGCCGGGTTCGGGAAGAGGGGCCTAGATAAGAGAAGAATTTGAAGCAATCTCTTTGTCAGCAGGGGGACGATCTGCAGCTGCATAGAGACGTCAATATCCAACAGGTAGTTGGGGTGAAGGAGCTGTAAGACTTCCCAAAACACCGGAGGCTTTATCCATGAGCGGACAAAGGTGAAGGGGATGATTGTCTTCATAAAGTCTATAGGGGATTCGAATCTTCCCTTTCTCCTTACCTTTGTGAGTCGATAGGGGAACATCGCCGTGAGCCTTAATGGACGATGAGGGGTGGGCCGGATCACGAGACCATACTTCTAAGACCCTGGGGATGCCAGGACAATCACGAAGAAGATTGTCCCCCTTGCATAATCTACAAGGAAATTTGACCTTCCGCGGAGGAGCAGAAGGTGGCCCGACTTCAGGTGTACTCGGAGTAAGAGTTGTACTTCTAGCCTCTCCCTTGGGAGCCTTCTTATTCTTCGTCTTCTTCTTCTTCTTCTTAGCCACCATGTTACTCGAATCGAGACTTTCACCAGGCGAAGTAGAAGATGAGGACGTAGAAGTAGGCGTAGAAGGGGAGAGGTCCACCCTAGAATCAACATGATGTTGTTCAGGTGGAGGGACTGATTGATCAGTATGTGAGACGGCAGGGACCAAAGAGGTTGAGAACCACCAAACCGGAAACCCAACAGTTAACCCTGGGAGGGACAACGTCACCATATAAGGAGCACCAACATTTCCAAAAGGAGCGAAATGACCAGGGTTCCCGTCAGAGGGGATCCATGGGTTGGTGAACCCCGGAAAAGTTGCCATCGAGAAAGAAAAGAAGCCTACTCAAGCTAACGCGGACGAGATCTAACCGGGTAAATGTGAACGCGGCCAAATAAATTTTAAGACGCAAGGACACAACTTGACCTTTTCATGTTTTAAGAGTCGAGAAAAGGACAAAAAGGTGACTCTAGTCGCCTTCGAATGTTTTGTGAACCTGAAGTGACAAACTGCTCAAGTGATCCTTTTCTTTCAAGGATTCCAAAAAGGATCAAAAGTGACTACTCTGGAGAGACTAGGCAAAGGGTTTACCAAACAAATCCGTAAAACTGCATATACACCTTGGCAGTCATATGAAAACCAAGGACTTCCCGTACGGCAGTCAATCTTCCCGAATGCTGTGTTCGGTGCATTACGGCTTGTAAGGCGGCAGACACGGCTTCCTGTGGATAAAGGATGATAACCTAGTGGGGTCTCCCCTATATACGCGACGGTACGTGGGAGCTCAAGTCCGTGCTAGACCACTATCAAGTCACAAAAGGAGGAATCACCCAACCGTAATGTGAAACAACAATGACTAGGTTTAACGACGCCAGAGCACGTCTCTAGCCTAGACCTCTAAACAGTGAGCGTTATGTTCCAATGCGTTTTTAAGTTCATTCAGTTCATTTTAAGGTTGATCTTGTATTAGGTTTCAGTTTTCAGGCCTTACCGTATGTAATGTCTCAAAGCCTAGGATGCAGCTAAAATGAATGAAGTATCCTTTTCTTTGATGAACACCTACCTATGGGAGGGTAGAAATATCATTCCCAAACCAAGACAAGCGAATGCAAACACTAAGAAACACAATGCATCAATACACTAATCTCACGATGCATCGATACTACTAATGAAAGATTTAAATTTTGCTTTTCAATTTCTCAAACATGAAAATTCGTAATGCAAATGCACTTTCACTTTCGTATGCTAAATGAATGCAATTTTTTTTCGTGAATTCAAGAAGACAAACAAGCAAGTGTGAACTGATCGTTCCAAACAATTGTGATCTATGCTTGGTAGTGAAGAAATCGAATCAACATAAAAAATTGGTTCAATAATCGACACTAAAAATCCACCAGCAACAAGCAGTGAAAAAGCCTCAAGCAAATCAATAAGAGGGTTGTGGATGAGCCTTGAATAGACAAGTAACCCAAGCAAATGGTTTCTCGATGAAACTTCTAAAGGGCTAGGTCACATGGTCTAAAAAACACAAGACTCACTCGAATGAAATGAAAGAGAGAGTGCCCCTAACCAAAAGTAATCAAAACAAGCTAATGAGGGACAAGAAACAATAGGGGATAAGAAAGATTGATGAATTCAGGAGATAAAGTTATAAAAACAACTTTTCAGGAATCAGCGGAAGTTACACACTGAGAACCCGAGATGATCACAAAGTTTACACAGACAGCCTGAGATGTCAGCGCAATTTTTACACAGACAACCCGCGCTAGTCGCGGAAAAACACCTATTTTCTGCGATGATGCGATTTCAGGAGTCGTCACGAGAATTAAGATAGAAACCCAAGATCATCGCGGGTAAAAAGCTACCAAGTGGCACTGACATCGTGACTGTACACGTCTTTTCCGCGATGATTTGATTTCCAGGATCGTCGCGACTGTTAGGCGTAATTACGCGATGCACAGGATGTTGCAAAAGGGTGAGCGTGATGACAGTGCGACTGTTAAAATTAAATCCGCGATGGAGCTCAAAAATAGTGATAGGCAAATCAAAACTCCCAAATCAAAACAGCCAATCTTTCAATCAAACAGGGGCATTTCCCAGATCAACCCAGGAAACGCAAAAGACTGATAATTAATCCCCAAAACTTCGAAAGAGACCAAAACAAAAACTCAAGGCAAGAATGAACAAAAATGGACAAAGGCCAGCTCCCCAGCAGAGTCGCGAAATTGTTGTCGAGGTAAATCCTCTCTACGGACAGAGACGATCCCTACTAGCCCAGACCGGGTCTAGCAACAATCACACAATGTTATCACGCAAGTTCCTAATTGCAAATAAAAAGTATATGGTGAGAACCTACTTGGATTCCAACGCTAGTGTTCGTCGAAGAGATGTCGCCTTCGTTCCTTTGCTTTGGCCAGTCACAATCCACATGATCTCCATGATTAGATACCTGCACATGCAAAGAAAAACACGAAAACAAATGTAAAATCTAGTAGATGCAATTATATATCAGTCAGAAAAGATATAACTCAACATCAAACATGAAACAATGAGAGTGGAACCATAATGATAGTCACCTATTATTAATAAATAACAGAGAAGAGTACAACCAAAGTTCTGATGTCGAATCCTTCTCAAGAGGGTCCAGCCAGCAAGTCTCTCAAGCATTCACCCTTGGAGGTAGATCTCCCAAGACAAAAACTCTCTCTCACACAAGTTTACACAAGAAGGAAACACTTCACAACCTTCCTTAAGCTCTCTAGCAATCCCAGGCTTGTCACACCAACTACCTATCAAGATCACACACTAGTAGCAACACTCGAAGCACTATCAATTCCAAACTATCCAAAACTAGCTGCTCATGGCAATGGTAGAGGCTTAAATAGGAAGGAGTCTCCATGAATGGTGGGAGGATGAGCTTATCTCCAAGGAAGGTGGCTCAAATGACGAAACAGACCTGCCAGAGAAGGGAGGGTGACATTTACAAGGCCAACAACCAGGTCTGGAGTCATCTGGAAGGCCAGTTGTTAGAACAAACTCGCCCAAACTGGATCAGCGCGGGTCCATAACTTCACTGGAGCACTGACATCATAGCTGAATAACAAATAAGGTCATGTTAGCACGATCAGATATGAATAACAGACGCGCTGTCACATGAAATTCGACCAGCGCGGGAAACCCGTGTGCTTTCGCGTTGGCAGCGCATTCCGTCTGTTATGGAGCGCCCGTCAGCGCGTTTATCTTGACAACAGTCACGCTGATAGCAAAAACTTTGGCAAAGTGGGTCATTTGGAAACATTAGAGAGCATGAGCATGATTAATTTGAACTCATGACACAGTAGGAAGACCGACAGGAAGACAGTGACAAATTACTATGTAACAATAGGCAACCTTTCTTGTATCATATTTCCTGTTAGGAATTGTGGCAAGATTCAGCATTAGTATCTTTTATGTCTCCTTCTCTGCGTGCTTGTAGTCATGAAGAGTGAAAATGATGCATCGTAAAGGGAATATAGGCCATACCTATTTCTTGGAATTCCTAAGGGTTTTGAATGTCCCTTCTACTGTTATTTGATAAGCCAATTCCCGAGCTAGCAATTTATTAGGCACATACAGGGGGAGGATATGGGGTTTAGTGAGGCTACCAAAAGCCTTATATAAGTAAATTTTTCCTCCCAGAACCAACTACCTACTGCTGTCAAGTCTGTCTCTGCTTCCTGGGATATCCTGGGAGCAGGCTTATTAAAAATAGAGTAATATATAGGTAAAATAAAACCATTGCAAATTTTATACAGATGATTTTTGTAGTGAGCCTTCCATTACTATTGATGATAAAGATGGATTGGTTTAGGGTCTTGGGGAGTCCATCTCCATCCGAGTAATGGAAATTTAGAATTGAAACAAATAGTGTCCATAATGTATGCATTGTAATAGAATGGGGGAATGGTCTTGGTAGTTTGATGCGCATTTGTTTTGTACTCTAGAATTGTTGTGGCTAGTTTATCAGACAAAATATTCGCCCAATCCATCACATAACCATTCATTGCATCTTCCATTAGAAGGACCATTTCTATAGTGAATTTAGCAGAATCATGTATTCCCCACATCCTACACATCGTCGCTCTAGCATAGCAGTAAGGGGAAGTCAATGAGTCGACAGAGTACTTACTCGATGACTTGTGCTTGTGCTTTTCTAGGAAATGCCTCCACTACTTTATCAGGGATAACTCTGAGTCATTTTCCTTTGCAAATGCTTCTTCGAACACCTTTTTGTATCGCTTCTCAGGTTGAGGTAAGTGATACATTTTCCTAAGATCCTCAAGCTGAAATGAGCCAAATATCCTCCCATAAGCTGTGTAAAAGGTTACGTCCGAAACTGGAATCTTCTCTACCACCCATCTTACACATCAGTATATGGCAAGATTTTAGCTCGTGCTACTATCCTGTGAAGATAAGAACAAGCCAATCCTTTAAGAGTTCCTTCTGATTTGTTAGTTGAATCGAGTGTGGCCTCCATTGATAACTCTTCAGGCTCCTCTACTTATATTAGATTATAAATGCTCTCCCAGCTAGTGTTTCCCAGACCAAGACACGTCGTATCTAAGATTAATCCTTTTTTGCTTGGTCCTAGATCTTTGACTGCAGGAGTTGCTATTGCGAGCTTCTTTGATTTCTTCCCCATTTTCTCCAAATTTCTGGTTTTGGAGGAATTCTACACAAACAGTTGCAAACCATGATACAAAGAAAGTATTGTTGCTAGCCAATATGATAATGAATAGAGTTACGTCGATTGGCATATGATAAACGAAATATATCTAATGATTACCACAGATAAAATCTCATTAAAAGATCTACGCTTAACTGCATTATTGAATAGTCATTTAACCTGTCAATCGTGGTAAATAACATCATAAATGCCCATCACATCGTTCATATGCCAAATTATTATTTCAAACATGCCTTAGATTTCATTGATCGGTGATTGGCGATAAATCGCAAATCGACGATCGGGAGTGTCAAAGGGAAGGGCTTTAACAGTTGCTGTAAATATCTCTGATTACCGAAAGGTGATATAATGCATGCAACCCTTTTAAATGTATTTTTATTTTTCGAAATGCACACCTAATTAATAGATCGTAGTTGGTACCTGGCTCGAGCTTTATTGCTTCGTCATGCGACTCCACCGATTGCCGATTGCGATTTTCTTTATCGCATCAGGGGTTTTGAGCAGGCCTATTTATATGTTCCTTTATCATTGACACCGCCGACTTGCCGATTGTGATTTTCTTTATCGCATCGAAGGAGTTGAGGGGCTTTGTTTTATTATACCTTTGGCATTTGCTTCCTCCGATTTACCGATTGCAATTACCTTTTCGGATCAGATAATTGGATGAGGTTTTCGCTTTTGTGTGTGTTTCCTTTGTTATTGCGATATGTGATCTCCGATCACTTTATCGCAATAAAGAATGATTTTATAATATTTACTAAATGAACACTTTATTTTTATTTAAAAAGCTTTATAAAATGATTCATTTACATCGGGCCTTTTAATAAGGATTTTTTCTTATGATGGGTTAATACCAATTTTTATTTGTGGACACACAAATATTAACTAAGTTGATTTTTAAAAGGGACCAATTCCTTATCAAAATTTTATGTAAATATTTTTAGAAATAGGGGGGTTTTTGTATAGCACAACACAAGGTTATTAAACTCAACATAGCCATTGCGATTGTTCTAACCACTTATGTAGGTGGAAAAAAGAAATACATTTCACCAAATGGAGATAGAACATGGGAAATGTCCCCATTTACATGGGTTGAAATCACGGTGGTGGAATGTTGAAGATATAGCTATTAGAAAGAGGGCCTACGCTGTTGTGAAGCTTGTGACCTAGACACCATGCACACCTACGAAGTTCTAGGTGAAGTGATGGCATGTGATGGTGCATAATATTCCCCAAGAAGTGAGGAGTATTTATAGATACTGGTACTAATCTTGGTTATAGAATGCATATTTGTTTTCCAACGATAAATGAAACAACAGTATTAGGATGAACTCGAAGCCTAGGATCATAGTAGGATAGTTGGTCAATAGTGAAAATATTCTCTTTAAAGGGGAATTTCATGGTATTTATAGATGGAATAACATATTTCCTTCATGGAATACATGAAACAATCTCCTAATAAAAGATTTCAAAGGGGTGTCAATAATTTTCACATCGAGCATGAATTACTTGTCATCTAACTGGATAGGTAGTTTTCACACAAGCCTTCTAGCGATAAAGAGTGACCATGATATGATTGTAATGTGATTGTAAAGGGAAATATTTTAAGTGATCTAAGATTTCACAAGACTCAGGAATACATCATGCACATGGATTCCCATTCATTAATGATGCACCATTGATTTACAGTGTACTTCATCGACATTCAGACGAAGAAAGCCACATATGGGGGAACATGAGAATATTCTAAATTATTGACATATAATACAACCATATGATTGTCAAAAGGGTCCATGGTTCCCAAACTACAGAGTAGAGCCTTGTGTTGTGAAGGATAAGACTAAAGGACTTACAGTGATGAAATGGTGACAAGTAGATGCACAAATTCATCTACTATGCTATAGTTATGAGTGACTCACGTAAGGGTATTGGTAGCATTTTGATGTAAAGGTCCCTTTGTAATCTTAAATAATAGATAAATTATTTGTTGATAATAGGGATCTATAGTAGGTTTTTTTTTGCATCTTTCATGGAAGGTCATATTGAGGTGACCAAGTGGAGAGATTGACAATAGAAAAATGCATCATCAATATTTTATAGGTTCCATTCATAGGTTGGTTGGGTGAGGGAATATGGGGAGACGTTTGGGAATTATGAATGGCTATGTACCCTTATCTAGAGAATGGGTTTCAAATCATAGTAGGCTATGAAGGGGGTGGAGCTAAGGTAGAAGGTGGTTGGTTAACCCTTTTAGACGTTTCTTGGTCTTCCCATAACCTACATATATAAGTGAGGTGAGCACATTCATGTGTGTAATTACCATAAGTACCAAAAAATATGAAAGGATTATATGTTTGAATAACATTTTTTTCTTCGATTGGTTTCCTTATTGATTTGTTGTGGTATTCAAGTTTCTTCCTAGTTTTATTTTGGTTTGTTGGCCTTGGTCTCCTAAATTTCAATGATTTTGGGAATTATTTTTCCCTTACCTTTATTAATTCTCTTTAGATTAGGGGGATCAATAAACTTTTGTTGTGAATATGCCTGACCTTCTTAAGGAGATGCATTCTTATGCTTTATATCTCTAGGTGTTGTTTTCAGAGGCGTTTAAGCATTAGGCTAAGGGAATGGATAAGAAGTGTTTTTCATTGCACTCTAATAGGTGAGGGAATGCATCTTTTCCTAGGCACAAAATAATATGAATGGGCATAGGCATAGTAGATACTAGTACCCTCTTGTGACATAATGAAAGAAGGATCAAGGAGTGGATAAGTGTAAGACATATGATGATCATGGGGAAGATGGTGATATGTGATAGATACAATTACATCATCAGTGACATGGGATGCCCACTATGTTAAATTATTTCCTAGAAGAGAGTGTGGGGAATAAGGCATGACAATGTAAACATAACCTGATTGGGAATAAATTAGATGATGCTACATGGCATTTTGAATGGCATCTTCCTTAATTCTATGAAATTTTGACATGCCATCCTTAGAAATGGAAGGAAAAGGTGGTTTCAATAATCCATCCATGAAGAATTGGTCAATAAGTTATGGATGCTTACACAAGCTCCATTGTCTATGTCCCTCATAAGTGTGGCCACTTATATGGGTGGTAGTGGTCTAGTGGTAAGAGGTTAAGATCTCAATAACAATATCTTGGTGGAGAGGTACTTGAAAGTAGGAAAGTAACATTTTAAAAATTCCACAAGCTTGAACAATTTCATTACAACATTAGTCAATGTGTGTTGAAATAGACAAAGGTGAACTAGATATTCCATGAGGGAGTTCGAGGAACACCACATATGGAATGATCACATGTGATTAGTAGTATACTATCTTCGGTATGCCTAACACTTGGGGATATCTCAGGGAAATTTTGTTTGCATTACGGGCCACATTAGCTTGCGACGAAAATGGTTCCTTAATGGATTAGCTCAAATTGCATAGATTCAAGTTGGCCATGAAGGTGAGAAGTAGTTGAGTTACATTCATTTCCATAGGTGCTCATACATTGGTTCAAGGATTAGGATCCACATTAGTACCTGCATTAGCACCAACATTTCCTATTGGCATTACGACAAAGGTTTGGCACTATGACACAGGTGTTGTCCTTGATGGAAACTCACTCAGATGACAGATCACAGTTCAAGCTCACAGAATGAAGGAAAAAGAGATATACGCAGGTTCCCCTTGCCCAAGCCACGTACACACGCGGGTTCGCCAACCAAAAGGCGCGTATGCATATACACGCACTCTCACGCAAGGAAAGGCACACACATGTTGGAGAATTTGGTTTTGGTCCATGGTATTTGGACCATGGTATTTTGACCCATGGTATTGGTCCAAGGTATCTTGTCCGAAGTGTTGACCTGAGGTAATTGATCCAAGATATTGTTTCTAAGTGGTTTTGGACCATGGTATTGAGTAAGGCCTAAGACTATAAAAGGAGGAGGAGATCATTAGGCAAAGGCACTCAAGTATTCAATATCTAATGAAGAGAAAGATCGAGAATACTATTCATTGGGTTATGGTCCATAGCTGGATCTGAATCAAGGAGGAACATGAGCGCTTGAAGAAGGATAAGTTCTATTGATGGGTTAAGATCTTAAGGCTTGAAGAGAAGTTTCTTTGTGTGGTTTTGATCTTTTATCTCAACAATTGGTGCCTGTCGTAATCTACAAATATCATGATCTGGGTATAACTGATTTCTGAATAGTGGAAAATGTTAAATCATCTTTTATAGATTTGTACATAGGTTTAGCGTAGAAAAGGTGCGTATACACACTAGTTCGGCATTTCAAAACTGCGTATATGCAGGTCTGCCTTGAGAAAAGTGCGTATGCACACAGGTTTGACAAATTGAAGTAGCGTACGCCTCATAAAATATGTTTTAGCTACTTCTGTTTACTGTTGTAGTGTTCTGGGTTCTGGATTGAGTTCTGGTCACTATTACTGTATTCTAGTTACAACATTCAGAAAAGTGATTGTTTGATTTAGTTTTGGTTGGTACAAAGGAGATTGGTTGATGCAGATATATTTGATGAAACATGGTTCCTGGAAGAAAAGAGAAGGTTGTAGCCTTCTGTAGGTCAACACCTACGTACTAGTAAACACATCAGCTAGTACACGAGTTAAGGGGGTTGTAGCTCCCTTCCAGGAAAATCTGGAGAATGAGAGAAGGCTGTAGCCTTCTGTAGGTAGAAGCTTGCGTACTGGTATAAGACAGCACCAATACAAAATTTGTAAAAGGAAGTTTCTTATTAGAGAAAGATAGAGACGATTGCAGCAATTGGTTTTCACCCACATTGGTTTTCCACCTTATATGTTGTGTTCATGTGTGTGATTTCCTGTTCTGTTTCGTGCACCTGATTACTATTTATATGGTTCTGATACACAAATTAAAGATCAACTAACTAAATTATATGTTTGCAAGGTATACGTTGGTTTCTCTGAACACAGTTGCATATACACGCAAGTTGCATTAACAGAAGTAGCGTATATAAATTTGTTTATGAGAATGAAATATTGTTAACTTGCTAATACTGATTCACCCCCCCCCCCCCCCCCCAAGTATTATTTGCAACAATTGGTATCAGAGCATGTCCTTAAAATGAAGCTTTATCACTTGAAGGAAGATCTATCATCATGGGAAGCTACGAAAGAGAAGGATCCATTAGACCACCAATCTTTGATGGGAGCAACTTCGTCTATTGGAAGGTAAGAACCACAACCTATCTTCAATCTCTTGGAACAGATGTTTGGGAAATCATGGAAGGAGGATATACATTTCCATCAGCAATTCCTATAGATACGACAGGTAAAAAGAAATATGAAACAAATGCCAAGGCTGTCAATACACTATTGGGGAGTCTGTCACAATCAGAATTTGTCAAGGTTATGTAGCTCAAAACCACCAAAGAAATATGGGACAAGATCGTTCTAAGCTATGAAGGAGACAATCAGGTAAAACATGCAAAACTACAATCTCTCAGAATTCAATATGAAACTCTCAAAATGCACAATGATGAAAGTATAGCTCATTACTTCCTACGTATAGATGAGATTGTTAATCGCATGAAAAACTTGGGTGAAGAGATAAAAGAAGTTACTTTAGTTGAAAAGGTTTTAAGATCCTTGTCTTCTAAGTTTGAATCAAAAGTTTCTGCCATAGAAGAAAAGCAAGATCTTTAGAGTATGACTATGACACAGCTGCATGGAATCCTAACTGCTATTGAAATGGGAAAAGGAGGTCCGTCAGATATGAGAGAAGACACATTCAAGGCTTCAGGAAGAAAAGAGCTCAATGAATCGGGACACATTTCATAAGGAGAGGAAGAAGCAAACTTTGTCAAGAACCTTCAATGGGGTTCTGGAAGATTTAAAGGTAAACTACCTTTCAAATGCTTTTCTTGTGGAAGAGTCGGTCATCATGCAGCCAAATGTCCTCATAAAGATAAGCTTGATAAAGGTAAGGAACCAACAAAATGGAATAGAAAATAGAATTTAAGTAAGAAGAGCTACTATACACATGAAGATAGTGATGATTTATCAAGTATTGATGTAGATGAACATGGTAATGACTATAGACTTTTGATGGCTTTTGAAGATGATGATTTCTTTGATGCTTTAGATGAATATGGTCTCTATGAAGAAATTTCTAAACTTAAAATCTATTTAGAAGAAAAGAGTATGATTATAGATACTCTGACATTCCAACTTGCTAAAAGGGAAAAACACAATGAAAAATTAGAATGTGAAATTTTGGGTCTAAGAAAATATATTGAGAAAACAAAAGCTCTCAATCTCGGGTTTGCTGAAGGATCAGAAACTTTAGATGAAATTATCAAAGTGTAGCATTCTCCTCTGATAACGACAGGTCTTGGATATACTAAAGAAGCATCTCAAGCATAGAAGCTGTTAGAGTCGATCTGGTTATCCCTCCGTCAGAGATCAAAACTCCTTTTGCATTTCATGTTTAGGTGTCTCATCAGTTTCGATCAGTTGCATTTCATTAGAAGCATGCCATAAATCTGATGGGGAGGTTTATGTCACTCATTCCCCTCGTTTTTGGCACTACTGGCTCAGGTCTATTCTTAAAAATCAAGTCTTGAAAAGTCATTTGTAGTCTTGTTTCAGTCTCTAGGTCATAATAGTTTTTTCAGTCATTAGGTCTAGGGTTAAGTCGATAGGTCTTTGACAAAGTTTAAATAAAGCTAGAAAGACAGAGGGAGGTCCTTGTTAGATTGTTATCTCAGAGATTTTTATCATTATACGGATAGATTATGACTTCTCTTCAAAACTTTGTCTTGAAGATAAGTCGACATGTCATTTTTGTAATAAATTTTCAAAAATTTCAGTTCTTGAAATGTCCCGACGGAGCCCTGGTCTCCTTTGCCAGTGTTAACACCGAGGTTGTTCCCTTTGACTCCCAAGGGAATACGGCCGGGGTAACCACTAACCAATCTTTGGACTACAGCTTTCTAGCCTGACTGTAATCAGAGAGGGCTCTCTCTTTATGGTTTGTCTCTGTTTTGAGAAGAATTTTATGCTAGCTATGATGCTCAAGGTTTGTTTTGGATTTGGTTGGGTGATGGTTTCAATCAAGATATATATGTGTTCACTAATATGTTCTAGGCCATTGGGCATGGAGTCAGTGGTCCTTTAGTAGTTTGGTGTGCTGTGTTGATACAGTAGTGATGCTGCAGAGCTGGATAAGTGTCTGAGAAGCAATTCTTTGAAATTGTGATTAAGTGTGATGTGTCCAGTTCATGAAAGGCAGTTAAGAATCTTCCAATAAACTGATATGCAAAAGAAATGCGAGTGTTATTTAGAAGCAGTGAAGAATTTCTAGACAACATTCACATTATAGAATTAATGAAAAACATGAGCATTTAAGAATTCATGTCCATAGTTAATTCTGAAGAAAAACATTTACAGCAGTAAAAATTGAGCACAAGGTGTAACCAGACAATTCATGCACTATTCTTTTTCTTTACTGCTAGTCAGTGAAACATGAGTATGATTTAATAAACATAAGAAGACAAAACAGAGATTAAGGAAGACTTATTATTTCATCAGACAGCACAAGAATTCTGCAACAGCACGTATGTAATCAGCCAGACATCAAAGTTCCAGGAAATCACTAAGCTGGACCAGCCCTTTGTATTAGATAATCTGAAAGTGTACAATAGATTTGCCTCAGAGTGAAAATCACCAACCCCTTATGCGTTGCTAAGGGGGGTATATATACAAAACTTACATAACAAAATATAAAAGAAATGAGTTAATGGCTCATTAATGTTATGCCAACTCCTGGAGCCTTGTAGCTGAGAAATTTAATGCTGTAATAACTCTTCAGTGCTTTAGCTGTCCAGAATAGTCAGAAACTGTTGACTTGGTGGCTGTTGGAGTCGGTTGAGGGTACGCTGTCAAAAATCCGTGTATCTTGTTATCCTTTGGGCTAGCTATCGTTCTCCATGTGCTTAGTCACCTTTCAGCTGCCTTAATGCTAACTTTTTCTGTTGTTTGTCTTCTAGTTAATTTGAGCTTGCAATGACCGAGCAACTGGAGCTATCGTGGCAGAATTTGAAGCATTGCCTGCCACTAATCCTCCTTGGGCAGCTGATGTCTTCTAATCTTTATCAAATTTTCGTCAGCCTCTGTATATCTGTAAAAGTTTGGAGGAGTTTCAAAAAGGTGATTTACCTCATTTTCAATAAAAAACAGGCCTTCAAGTTTATCATATAGGCTCTGTCCTGTCGGAGGCCCTGTTTCCTCAGATGTACTGCCAGATGCAGTGATTTGATTTTCAATATAAGTTGCCATCCTGTTGGTGAATTGATCTCGGGAGATCAGTCTTCCTGCACCGCTTAGTAGGCTGGGCAGTCCCTTTGCTTGCAACACTGCCATCTTAACTTTATACTCCTCCACATCAGCATGTATTTCATAGCACTTCCTCTCCACAGTTTGTACGTAATTTCTGAGAGTTAGCACCTTTTTGGCTGTGAGGACAGCCTCTGTTCTTTTGACAATGCCAATGGCTGCCATCTTGTCCTTTTCTTGCCTGTTCAAAAAATCTATCATTCTGTTTTCCTGTTCAGGTTTGTCTCCCAGTACTGCTTTGGTCCTCTGAATTTTTGTTTGTGCTTGGTCAATTAAATCCATCTGCTCATGTATAGTTTTGATTGACCTCCATTGTTGAGTGATGGATTGGCCAATTTTGGCCCATAGAATTATTTTTATCTCAGCCACGGCACTCTCCAGATTTAGCTCTTTCTCTAAGGCCTTTATCTTTTCTTTTAGAGCCTTTATTTCTCTACCTTGCTCTGCTACAGTCACTTTTGATTTATCATACTTGGCATCCAGCTCTGCCAATTTTTCCTTGGCCTTTTTTATCTCATTTGCCTGGAGCTCCATTTCTTTGATGGCCTTAGTCAATTCTTCTACACTTGTGTTGGAATCTGGAGTTGTTGTTGTTGCTGTTGCTTCTGTCATGGGGGCCACTGCTGCCTCTGTAGTTGTTGCTGTTGTTGAAGTAGTTGGAGGAGCTTGAGATGTAGATTCTCCCTGCTTATCTTGTAATGCTCCCTCAAGCTCTTTCTCCAAATCGAGGACCTTTTGGTTTAGCTGCATTATGAGGTCCAGTTGCTCATCAGCCTGCTTTTCCTTTTGTAGCTCTGCTGTTTGAGGGTGCTCTGTGGGCAGCAGCTTTAACCTCTTCTTTAATGCATTCAGGTCATCCTCCTTTTTCTTCATAAGGGCCCTTACACCCTTTGGATCCTTAGGATCATGACCTAGGTCGATAATAATGTCCTCAAGTGATTTTATTCTGTTATCTTTGGCTAGGGAGGACATTCTCTCAAAATCCAACTGAGTGTTGGTATTCTTTAGTGATTCTTTCAGCTCATGGGCCATGGTTGCCCTGTCTACCAAGGTTGCATAGACCATTTCTCATGCCTGCTTATGGAGTTCAATTTGGTCCATGGGATGGATGTCTTTGGCTAGGACCTCCACCCTTGTCTTCACATAATCTGCCCCTGATTTTGGATTGGGCACTGTAGGTTTGAAATGGCTGAGGATCATTTTCTCCTCTTCAATGTCATATACAGACATTAGCCTTTCTTTTTGGGCTGGTGTTGCATTAAGAAATTATTTGTAGACTTCCACCCTTAGCAAGTCATTCTGTGCCTTAGTTTGCTTGGAAGAAGCCTTAGTGCTTTTGGGCTTCTTGCTCTGCTGAGAGGAGGAGGACACCTCCAAACCAAGTTGTAATCCTTGCTCCTGCTGAAAGGAGCTTGTACCTGTATGCTGGCTGCCATCCCTGTCGTTCCTTGAACTGTCAAGGACTTCTTCAGTGATGTCTTCTACCTCTGGGGAGTCAGCCCTTGGCCTTTTGGTCTGGGGTTGTTGGAAGGATCCACTCGCAGGAGTGGACTCTTCTCTGTCTCTTTTCATGCCTCTCTCCTCCTGTGCCGGGGTCTGCAAAATTGGAGCTGTTTGTGGCTCAGTTTGTGGAGGGGGAGTCTGCTCTTGTGGCTGCTCTGGTTGCTGCCTTGGTTGCTGCCCTGGTTGCTGCTCACTTGAAGGGGCAAGCTTCTCTTTCACAGTTTCTTCTTCAGCTCCCATTATTCCTTTCCCTTTGTCTGTTCCTGGTGCTGCTGTAGACGGTGCCTGGGTGACTGGTGCAGTTCTTGAGGCCGAGGTCCCTTCTCCTGCTGAGTTCGGTCGTTTGAAGGGTACCTGCTGCACAGAATCTAGGTCAAGAGTCTTTTCCAGTTCTCTGACATTCTTTAACATTGTCTCTTCTTCAGTTAATTTTTCAACTAAAGTATCCTGCTGCCATTCTTGCTGGTTGGCATATTTTTCAATGTGTGGATATTTGCAATGCTTATAACCTAGTAGCCTGTACTTGACTCTTTTAGCAGTAATGAAGCCTTCAAGGTCATAAGGGACCCACCGGAAACTATGTGATAGTTTGTATTTGTTTCTGAGGATTAGGTCAGCATCTTCCTATCCTTCTTTTTTATTCATGATGAAGGGGCCCACCTGGTGCTTGAACTTGAGATGGGCTTTCTTTTTGGAGCTGTGAAAGTGAGTGAGATCAGATTGAATTAACTGCCTATAATACTCCAAGGCAAATATCCTCATAGACACATATTTTGGGAGCCCGTATGGACAGAGCTCACAGCCATAGACTCTAATGACTGTATGCTCCTCATATAGGTACCAATCACCTATTTTGTAATTTTTGGAGAGCTACAGGACTTTCTGTATTTCAGTTGATATTCTGGGAGGAGGGGACCTCATCAATAAGCAAGAGACAGGGTATACAAATTGGTCAATAAACTCACAATAGGAATAGGGTGAATTTTGGACTTGGTGATAGACAGATGTCCAGAAGATAACAGATCTTCTTTCCCATTTGTAATCCAGCTTTTTGATGTAACATGGAAAAACCTCAGACTGATAGTACATAAAAAGGTGGTAGATATAGGATGAGTACTTGAAGACACCCTGTCTGTCTACTTTGCACAGCTGATCATGAATCTTGTTAGCTATGAACTTGGAAAAGTTATATTTGCGGGGAGGGGGTTGGCCTGGGCTGTAAGCAGCTAGCAGTACCAGCATCGTTTCATCCACATGCTCACTGGTTCTATATCCCAACACATAAGCAATCATGTCTAGCAACAATCTGCCTACCTTAGTAAAATAGACATCCAAGTAGGGAGGTGGCCCTGCAGGCTGACATTCAGGTTTCATAAATGTCCTGGTAACCTTCTGAATATCCTCACTGGTCATCTTGGCACCAGTGTCCAGCAGATAATTCATGGAAAATGGGAACAACAGCTCTGTTTGATCAAAGTGGAGCATCTTATTGATAGTTTTAGGATTAATGTGAAAGAGGATGCTCCCAGATGGAGACTTAATAGCTCTTTGCTGCACCTCATAGTTTTCAGCACAGAGGCGAATGATCTCAGGAAAGACATTGACAGAGGGGAGACAGTAGTATGGTAGATTTGACTCCCATATCCCATATGTATCATGACCATTCAGGTAGTCATCTCTTAATTGCCTGAAGGCCTGCAAGAAGTCCCTGTTACCCACAAAGTCTTCAATGAGGTAGTCCCTGTCAGCAAGAGGCAAGGACTCCAGGTCTTTGTTTGGTGCATTTAAAGGAGTAACACTAAGGGCTGATGGTGCAGGAGCAGCCATTGTGTAACCAGATTTTGGACAAGGTGAGTGCAATGGTTTGCAAGGTTCTTCAGAGCTTGAGTGACAGGCTCACTGTAGACAATGCTTGAATGTTCTTCACAGTGGAGAAAGCAGGCTTGGCAGACTTGTCTCTGCTGTTTTTTAGTAAATTCACAGGGATTGTGAATTGATGGGGATGATTACAGAGGGTGAGTTGGATTCAATTTGGTGATATGCAGCCTTGGGCCTCCACCAGGCAAAGGGAACAATGTCGGGCAAGTTCGAGGCCGAAATTGTAACCTTCAATTGTGAATTATCGTTTTATTACAGAATTCTCGGGGCAAAGGGTAATGCAGGTGGATTTAATGGAAAATTCAGTGACAGACAGTGTGGAATTTAGGATTTGAATGATTCTTATGGGAGAATTCACATAGAAATGGCATGCATAGGGGCGAAACAGGGAACTTTCGGTGAAATACCTGGAAAACAAGCACGGAACGCCTTCGGGCCGAATAGGGGGAGCTCACTGCAGCTGAATTTCCAAGTTATAGTGGCCGCAACTTCGAATTTGATGGCTGGAGGCAATTTCGCAGCAACCAGGTCAACAATGGCTGCGTCGTTTTCGCGTGAAAATGACCAAAAACGGCTAGTTCGGGTGTTTATAACAGAAAATTTGGACAAAAGGGTCATTGGCGCTTTTTCCGCCAATGACGTCAGCATGACATCATGACAGGCCCGGTACAAAAGGTGACGTGGACGCTTAGCTGGAGGCCAGCGTGGCTGGACACGGTGGCGGGCGGACACTGTGGTAGGCGGATGCTGTGGCAGGGCCACGTGGAGGGCCACGGGGCGCGGGGGCGGACGGAGTGATGCGACATTATAGTGACGTGGGCGCTGACGTGTGGGAGGGGTAGTATGGGGGAGGCGATAAGCGGTCTCCCCGCACCGCTTTTGGTGATAGGTGGTATTGGGGAGGGGGGCTCCGAACAACCCCAGCGCGTGCCACACGTCCAGGGTACGGCGCCCAATACCGCGCTTCCCAGGACGTTAAAGGGAGGGAGGTCGGGGAGCAAGATTGACCGCCCACCGTTGGATCGGGGGCGGAAGAGATCGGACGGCTGGCGGGTACTGCCGTCGGTTGCGCAGCTCTGCGTTGGGTCCCGCCCGGCCATTAAAATATTCAATTTAATAATTATGCGCGGGACCATAGGTTTGAGGGTTTTTGAGGTTTTTTGGGTTAATCTTTAGGAAAAAAAAGGTTAAAAGTGGGTTTGAGCAGAGGGAAAGGGGTTTTTTGTGGAATTTTTGAACAGAGGGGAGGTGAGGGTTTAGGATGAGGTTATCACTCTAACCAGAGGTTAGAGCAATCCCATGACAGGGTTGATCATAGTCCCTGGTGGACTAATGTCTCCCTTAACAAACTTATTTAGCTATAGTGCTAAAAGGGAGGATATTTATACATTGCTAGGGATTTATACACCATGGTGTTATAATAGTAGGGGAAGGAAAACATGAGGGATTTAGTGTGGATACAGTCATTAGTTAGTACTGGGAGGAATGAGAATCGAAACTGGTGTTACTAAGCTTTTTGGGGCTCAAACTTAGTTAGAAAGTAGATCAAAATGAAAAGAATTTTTACACAAGAAATGTGGCTTCTTTTCAGGAATAAGAACCAACATAACACCTCAAATTCTTTTATGAATTACAACTAATGAAGGGATCTTAATAATGAATGTGAAAGGGGAAAAAGGAAGTTATTCGTGCTCCTTTGCTTTGCTGTAACATGATGGAGAAGAGGAGCTTCTCTATTCACTGATATTCCTTTACAAACAGGTTATCAAACACTCAGTTTGAAAGGAATGACATTTCTGCAACCCCATCTGCCTACCCCTCTATTTCCTAGCATTTTTTGTTTCTTCATGAAGGGTGCACTTAGACTTGCATACCCTTATGTGCCTTTTCTTTTCTTTTGGCTTTTCTTTTGATTTTCTATCTAGAACTACCCTTATTGCTTCCAAGGTCCTAGATTAAGCAGTTGGGAGCCTTACTTCTCTACCTAGCTACTTGTCTACCAAGGTTAAACAATTTGGACAGACTTCTTTCTCTCTTCTATAACAGAAAATTGAAACATGGCAGGATCCAGATTAGGCTGTTGGATCATCCATCAAAATTGAGTCAACATCAAGCTGTGTACACATGTTTTCTCTTGGAAATATGGGATCTTTGCCTCACCAAAGCAGAGCATATTTGGACCTTTCTTTTCCAATCATGAAATATGAAACCTATTGGTATAGGTAGCTAACAGTGGCTCCACATGGGGATGGTTTTTCCATCTGAAAGACCAAGAACAGCAGGTCAGAAAGCCTTGGCCCTTGATCTGTTATTACCAAAATTTGAAAATTCTCTCTTTGTATTTCAAAACTAGAGGCTATTACCTCTGTGGAATTTCTGGGATGTAAAGCCCCTTTCTGCTTATTTGTAGTGACTTCTCAAACTGAACTATTTATCTGCTGAAAGAAAATATATACAGCTGATTATGTACAAGGGAAACTCAGGCTGCACTCAAGGATGGTAGTCAAAATAGTGCTTTAACATCCTGCCATTCACAGGACCTTCACCTAAGTCAGTGCCCTCCAAATTTTCCAAAAAATAAGTGTTATTTCCCTGTATTGCTTGTATGACAAAAGGCCCTCTCCAAAGGGAGTCAAATTTGCCATGCTTACCCTTGTCTTCTCTTCTTGAATCCCACTTGAGGACTTTGTCTCCAATGTTGAAATCTTCTGCCTTAGTTCTTCTGTCAAAGGCCTTTTTTAGCTTTTCTTGTAGGATTTGAACTCTGCTGTATACTTGATCTCTAGTTTGCTGCAAGCATATTATCTGATTGATCCTTCTTTGCATGTCATTGGGCTCAGCTTGACTTTCTTGAAGTAATTTCATAACAGGGACCCCTAGTGATGAAGGAAATTTGGCTTCTAATCCATAAACTAACTCATATGGGCTGATCCCAATTGATCTCTTGGTTGTTAGTCTATCTGCCCATAAGGCATTGACCAGCTTCTTATGCCAATTCTTCTTATTTTCTTCTAACACCTTCTTTATGATGTTTACAAGGCTTTTATTTGATGATTCAGCCAGGCCATTACCTTGGGGATAGTATGCAGTGGAATGGCCCAAGGTAATGTGAAATTTGTGGCAGAAATTGACCATCTTCTTAGATCTGAAGGCAGCAACATTGTCTGTTATTATCTTATCAGGACAACCAAATCTAGAAAGAATATTGGTCTCACGGAACTGAATGATAGTGGAATCATTTGCTTGTCTACATGGAACAGCTTCGATCCATTTAGTAAAGTAATCCGTAGCTGTTAGAATCCATCTGTGTTGGCCTGAAGATGAGGGATGAATTTCCCCAATGAAATCCAAGCCCCATTGTTGAAAAGGTCTCTCTGTTGCAATAGGCCTCAAAGGAAGTGGTAGTAACTTTCTCTTTCCCTCAAACACTTGGCATTTATGACATGAAGTGGTAAATTTTTTGACATCGGCAAAAATAGTGGGCCAATAGTAACCAGCCCTCAGCATTTTATCCACAGTGGATTTCCAATACAAGTGTCCACCACAATCACCTGCATGAAATTCTTTCATGACACTGTTAGTCTCATTCTCAATTAAGCAGTTCAACAATATACCCTCATGGTTTTTCCAAAGAAAATTGCCATCCATAACACAAAATCTTGAAGCTTTCATTTTTAGGAACCTACATTTAGTTCTGGACAATGCTGGGGGAGCACACAGGTTTTGTAGTACATAACAGATATCAGAATACCAAGGGGATTGTTCAAAGGCTACATTGATCTTTGGAGTCGCCAGCTCCGGTTAACTGTCCAGTTGGTTAATGTCTAAGGCTTGAAAGTTTGCTTCTGTCATTAGTTTGGCCAAACCTTGCCCTTTTATCAATTTTGTAGGTTTTATTTCAATATCAAATTCCAAAATGTTGGCAATCCACTTTCCTCTTCTGCCCTCTAAGTTTTCTTGAGTGAGAATGTCTTTTACAATGGGACTTGGCACATAAGCTATAACATGGGAATAAAGGATGTAAATCCTAAAGTATTTAATGGCCTTGACCAAAGCATAAGCTTGTTTCTCCATGATTTGATATTTCAGAGGTGCATCTCTGAGAGCTCTACCAAAGAAAGCAATGGGTTTCTCATTTCCTTGGTCATCTTTCTGCAATAAAACAACAGCAATGGTATGCTGGGAGGCAAAAGAGAAAATGATGAATTCTCTATCAAATTGAGGATTTGTTAAGACTGGGGTTTGGGTAAGGGCCAATTTTATACCTTCGAAGGCTTGCTTTGCTTCAACTGTCCATTTCACTTTTGAATCCTTCTTTAGCATGTTATTTAGTAATCTGATCAATTCTGCTAAGTTTGGGATAAACCTCCTTAAAAAGTTAATCTTTCCCAAGAAGGCTTGCAATTATTTGATGTTTCTAGGGTGGGGCATTTGTAAGATAGCTTGTATCCTGTCTGGGTCAATTCTAATGCCATCCTTTGAAATGATATGACCTAACAGCTTACCTTCTTCTAAATCAAACAAGGATTTCTTGGGATTTAAAGAAATTCCATACTTCCTGCAAGTTATGAATATTTGCCTTAGATGTTTCAAATGTTCTTGGTTAGATTTTGAGAAAGGTGTGAGATCGTCTAAATAAATGACAAGGAAGTCATGAATCTCTTTAGAAAAAGCAATATCCATTGCTCTTTGAAATGTAGCCCCTGCATTCTTCAATCCAAAAGGCATTTTTACATATTTGAAGGCTCCCCATGGGGTTGTAAATGTTGTTTTGTCCTGATCATCAGGGTGAACTAGGATCTGGTTGAAACCTGAGAATCCATCAAGTAAAGAAATTCTTGAGGCCCCCACTACTCTCTGCAAGATGTGATCCATCTTGGGTAAGGGGTAATTATCTTTCAAGGACACTTGATTCAAGTTCCTTAGATCAACACAAAGCCTTATTTCACCAGTTTTCTTTCTGGTAGGAACCAAGTTTGAAACCCAATCAGAAAATCTGATTGGTGCTATGATGCCAGCCTTAAACATTTTCTGTACCTCTTGCTCCATTGCCGGGAGAAGCATAGGATTGATTCTCCTCAGTTTTTTCTTGAAGGGTTTTTTATTTGGCTTGAGAGGGATAGTGTGTTGAATAACAGAGGTGTCATAGGATTTTAAATCCTCATAACTCCATGCAAAGACATCTTGGAATTCTTTAAAGAGGTCAATGTATTTAGGCTTCTGATCTGGTGGTAAAGATGCAGACAATTTAATTATCTTGGGTTGTTCTGCAGTTCCAATGTTACACTCTTCTATGGTAGTATTGAGGGGCTGCAATTTTGGCTTCCTGAGAATATCATTTGAGTCGAAAATGTCTTCCAAGGGAGTAAGGCCTGTTGGGAGGAAGTTGTCTTTCAATTGTGTAATTTCAGCTTCATTATCAGCCATCTCCTCACAACTGATTTGTTTAAGTTCTTGTAGATTTTCTTTGTTAAAAATAGTTCGACGTAACATTTGGTTTGTTGTTTTGGGCGAAATACTTGTTTGGTGTTGTTCACCTAGTGTTTCTGAATCACTTGCAGCATCGATATCAATGTTTAGCCCTGAAAATTCTTGTTGTAAAGTCAAGAATTGATTTATATGGGTATCATCCTCAAACACTTGCCAGTCCTTGACATTGTTTGGGACAGAAGGTCTGTGTTTTACCTCGGCTGTAAAGCAATGCTGAGGTTCAAAAGGAAGTTTACAAGTGCTTGCAAATGTGGCCAAGCTATGAGCATGCAGGTTATGGGTCCTAGGAATTTTGGCAATTTGAAATTCAGTGAAGGACTGTAGTAGTTCAGCAGCAGCAGATCTGTAAGATCTCAGTCTTTTTTCATTAGTGACAAAATTACCCTTTACTTGTTGGATAACTAGGTCTGAGTCTCCTAGGATTGAAACCTTTATGGCTTGTAAAGATTTTACTAGCTTGAGGCCTAGTAAGAGAGCTTCATATTCTGCCATATTGTTGGTGCACCTGAAGCTTAACCTATAGGCTCGGCCTTCTGCATGACTGTTTTGTTTATTATGTATCCAAACTCCAGCTCCTGCCCCTAATTTGTTGACTAACCCATCAAATTCAAGAAACCATAGGATATCTTGTTTTAGGGAAAAATTGTCAACTGTTATGGGAGTTGGCATCAACAATTTGAAATCTTGGCTTGTATTTGGTTCTCCTTCTTGAACTGCTTTGTTAATTGATTTCTCAATCATTATGTCTTGAACAGCAGTTTCTTCATTTATATGCTGATCTTGTTTGAGTGTTTGGTTTTCTTCATCATATGTGGGATCTGTATTATCATTGAAGAGAATATAGGAGTCTATGTCAGAATGGACAGCATATATGGGAAAGTTTTGAGGTTTTTCTTCGCTGCTGACCATGTATTTCATAAGTGACTCTCTATATAGCCTCTTGGGTTGACCAAAGACTGAGATGGTGGCATATGACATGTCTAGTTGTAGGGAACCTTGGAGTTTAGCCCCCCATGATCTTGATAAGAGCATCCCATATTTGGGTGGGATATCAGCAACTACAACATCCATTAGAATTGTTTTATTTGGGTACTGAACAAGGGACACACATAAGTCTTTTATCAAGCCTAAACACTTAACTTTGCTGGAGTCAAACGAGAATAGGTCCTTATATGGTCTTGTAATATCTAGATTCAGTCTCTCCATGACTGATTTAGGCATCAGGTTGTGAGAGGCCCCTGAGTCAAACATTGCATTGTGTAGTATCTTATCATGAACATGTAAACTGACATAAAAAGGTAAGATCCCTGTGACTGCTATTTTTCCATCAACTTCTGGGCCGAACAAGAATTCTGGGGTGTCATCAAACACATTAACATTATCTTTATTATGAGTAAGTTGAAGGGACTTCTTGATTTGTTGTCTATAAATGTCATGCTTGGCTAGTTCTGAAAGAGGAATAGCTACCTTCAGTTTGCCAATTTAAGCTTCTAAGTCAAAGGGTCTTTCATATGAGCTCTTGGTGTTGTGGGTGACAACCTTTTGCTTTTCAATGGAATCCTTGATGCCCTCCTCTTGATTGTCTTTTCGATCTTGAGGCTTAACCCTCTTACTTGTATTTTGAGAAATGTGGCTTGGGTTGTGTTGGAAGGGTGTTGTATCTACTGGTTGCTGTTTTGAGGAGGATGCTTGAGTTACTTCTTCAACTGTTACCTCATCTGTACTTGGACCAGTTTTGTCACTTGGTTCTGTGACAATAGCTTTCTTAGACTGCTGGTTATCCTTTGTTTTTTCAGGCTGTGTTACATTTACAGTTCTGCTTCTTAGCTTGTATTGCTTATGAACTTCATAAACAGCTGTGTCATATCCTTGTTTAAAGTCAAATGACTCACCTGACCTGGTCTGGAATTGCTGAATGTCATCATCCTTATGATCTTCCTGACTCAGAAAAACTTACTGCTCATCATTCAAGCCCATTAGGTTAATGTGGGTGTCATCTGTTTGCTCATTTGAAGTGGATGCCTCAGTATAGTTTTCCTGGAAAGGAGGCCTTATGTCTGGATCAGAACCGGCCTTGCCAACGTTTGGGTTTTGATTTCTCCTAAAATTGGGATTTCTGATAGGGTTATTTTGTGGTGCTTCCCATGATGACTTTCTTTCAACTGATTCTACCCTATCACCCAATCTCTTCATACCAGTGAGTATTGCATCCAGTTTTTGATCAAAGGCTGAGGGTTCTTCCTTGAAGGTGGTTCTCTTTTCCAGTCTTGCCCTGTTTCTTTTGGCAATCAGGTTGGCCTCTACTGTGACAGCAACCTTTTGGGCATCTTCAAGGGTTTCAGGGGCTCTTTCCTTCAACTGATATGCCATATCAGGGTCAAAACCATCAGGAAACTTGTACAAGGCTAAATCAGGGGGAGGTCTTAAATTCTGTGGTATTGCATTATATACGTTGTTGAATCTTGCACAATACTCCAAAACAGTCTCTTGAGGACCTCGTTTGATTGTATCATATTCACCAAGTATGTGCAGGGGATCTTTCTTTTTCTCCCATCTGTTAGTAAAGGCTTGATAAAGCTCATCAGGAGTTGTGATAGTATTTGCAGCCAGTGATCTAAAGCAAGTTCTTACATCCCCTGTGAGGCTCTGAACAAAGATTCTCATTCTCACACTGTCATCATCTATTTCATAGTTCTAAAAATGGTCTTGCATCCTTTTGGCATGCTGAATTGCTGTGAAAGGGCCAGTGGAGTCAAAATATGAGATCTTGGATTGGTAGTCCTGGGGTAGAGCTGCAGCATTGGCAGGCAACTGCAGGGGTGAATATCTATTAGCCATATTTGCAGGATTTATAGAATTGATAGGGATAACTGGGATAGCATGAACGACTGGTACAACAGGGGGATTGGGAACGGTAGAAACTAGAGTGGTGGCCAAGGGAATATGTGCAGTGGATGAAGGTGTGAAAGGAGGGCTTTGAGATGTGGATGGTGAACTGGGGGAATCAAGGGTAGACCGAAATAGAACCTTGATTGGAGTTGGAACAGGGTTTGGATGAGCTGTCTCAGGACTTGAATTAGCAAGAGTCTCCTGTCCCTGCTGCTTCCTAATGATCTTAGGGATTGTATTAGGATTTTCAAAAATAGCTGGTGGATTGGGGTCAGGATTTGACCTAGTGTGTCTAGTTTCCCTTTTAGGAGCCAGCTTCTGAACTTGTTTTTGTTATTTTAGGATATTTTTAGAACTGTTACGAGGGACTACTCAAACTTTTAGAACCACTGTCTATGGATAGACAACAGTTGAAAAATAAGATGGTTCCCTAGTGGAGTCGCCAATTATGTTAACACCCAGGTTGTTCCCTTTCACTCCCAAGGGAATACGGCCGGGGTAACCACTAACCAATCTTTGGATTACAGCTCTCTAGCCTGACTATAATCAGAGAGGGCTCTCTCTTTATGGTTTGTCTCTGTTTTGAGAAGAATTTTAGGCTAGCTATGATGCTCAAGGTTTGTTTTGGATTTGGTTGGGTGATGGTTTCAATCAAGATATATATGTGTTCACTAATATGTTCTAGGCCATTGGGCATGGAGTCAGTGGTCCTTTAGTAGTTTGGTGTGCTGTGTTGATACAGTAGTGATGCTGCAAAGCTGGATAAGTGTCTGAGAAGCAATGCTTTGAAATTGTGATTAAGTGTGATGTGTCCAGTTCATGAAAGGCAGTTAAGAATCTTCCAATAAACTGATATGCAAAAGAAATGCGAGTGTTATTTAGAAGCAGAGAAGAATTTCTAGACAACATTCACATTATAGAATTAATGAAAAACATGAGCATTTAAGAATTCATGTCCATAGTTGTTGTGGGCAAAAATGCCTATTTAGGACGATCCTATCCTCCTAAGGTGTGACAGCGCCTTATCAACAAATGAATACAGCTATTATGATTTCTTCCTTTATGAAATGTGAAAGAGGGGAGATTGGCAGACTTACCGTTGTCTTCCAATTGTCCCTCGATCTAGATCCTCTTCCCCTTTGTGTGTCTACAGCTACTCGCCTCCTCGCTTGCCCAAGAGAACAGCTACTTGAATCCCACAAGGTCACAAGAGAACAGCTACCTGTGACAAGAGAACAGCTACTTGCGACAAGAGAAGAACACAATACAAAGGAAAATGTACATGTTCATAAATGATTCAGGATTAGAAGCAAATCAAATACACTAATGCAATCATACAAAGTACACCAGCATATAGGAAAGAATCAAGATAGCTTTATTGAAAGTAACAGGGTTCAGGAAGAGATACAACCCATGGGGCTCCAATCCAGCATCTCCTTCCCAACAGAATGGAATTCCCTCTTCAGCTCCCTTCAAAGCATAAACACCCAATGTATCCAGCCACAAACCAACAGCAATTCTTTACATTCACAAAATTCCAGCCTCCCTGACCTCTTGTAGGAGAGATCTATATATAGGGATATTGGAGAGAGGATGAGTCAGCTTGAGACTGGTATGAAACTGACTAGTGTCCTCTCCCTCTCATAGTTCTTGAGTCCACTTGGAGGTTCTTGCTTCCACTTGGAGATTTGGAACCTCTTACTCATCACCAGTCGAATTCCCTGATCCAAGTGTCATTTTGGAAGCTTCCTGGGCATTGACACCTTGAGAAATGACTCTGCCACTTGTCCAAACTTGCTCAGCGCAGGTAGCCTTTGTTGCAGTTGAAATTCAACGCAGGTAGACAGTGGAGCAGTTGACATTCAGCGCAGATGCTCAGTGGAGCAGTTGACATGATCAAGAATTAGCTTCTTTTTGAGTGTTTTCAGGTGGAGAACTTCAGTGAATTGTTGTGGTTAGTTGGCCTTGTTCCTCTAGGGGTAGGAACAACATGTTTAGGGACTTTGGATCCCTTGATTATCGAAATTTCATGCTCAGTGATGCAAGGCACAAAAATGTCTATAACAGTTGCCCCCTAAAGTATGAGGCCATTTATCGGGTGAAATGCTTTATCCAGGAGGGTCCGAAGTTCATCCATCTGCTGGGAGGAGATCTGTAATAAAATACAATACAATACATTATGATTCATTCTGCTTTCATGATCTAGCTGAGGCGGGCATTCCCATGCTCAGCTTTATAAATTCATTTTTGTACATAGAACAGATGATCGTCTGATGGTAGACTGATAATTTTGGTGAAATTATCATCCTTTGAGTAGGATGATCATCTGCTACAATGATGTACATGTCAAATGTCTTTATTTTTCCTGAATATATATCGCAGCCCAGATGGATGAAACTAGATCCGGGGTCTTCAAACTCGTTCGATCTTCACTCTAAGTACAAGTTGATCCATGTGAGAATTGCGCTGAAGTCGAACATGGAAAGACATCGCTTGATTACCGGTCAATGATGTAAATCGTTAACAAGCGCAAGAGGAATCACCGATAATGATAATGACCCTCAAGGTACTGCAGTACAATTCACGTGGTGTGAATAAAGGACTTGGCGTCGAACACCACGCAAAATCTTCTGGTCGAAGGTCATTGATGTATACCTGTCGCCGGAAGTGAGAAACTTGCCATTGAGGCATGCAAGCTTCAAAGTACTGAAGGGGTTGTTCCTAGATCAACTTCTTGGATAATGAGCTGATGTCGACAAGAAGCGATCCGTCACAGGAGGGCCTTAATGAATCCCACATCAGTGACACGGAACGGAGCTAATGACTTTAATGGAGGTGAAAACGATCTGTGACATATGATTCAGGGTGGCGGTCATGAATGGATGAAGGATAATGTATGGTAGTGGATGGGACCCGGTTGACTCTTTCTGAATGACTTCTCTTGAACATATGGCGACACTGATGCGATGGATCGGTAGCATTACCCCAAATATGGATGGTATGGCGAGACCATGGTGATGTGACCGGTGAATGAAACAACCCAACCCGAATGTGGTACGGAGGAAAAGTGTCATGTTCAAGAGCGACCTGCTAGCATCAAAGTTTTCTTGATTTTTCCCAATTTTTCCCTAGTCATTGCTGACCAGTACCTCTTTATTTTTGTCAAGCTTGAGGAGGATAACATATGCTTGTTCTATAACCTGCCCTTCGGGCAAGCCTATCGCTATGTTTTAACGAGCCTAGCGATAGGGAAACTCGTTCTCATCTAAAGACAAGTTTGTCGCTATTTAATCATTTAAACGAGTCTAACGACAAGGATAACTCGGTCCTTTTCATTTTTAGAGAGTCTGAAAAGGTACATAAAGTCAACTCCAAAATTCCTTTTTCGTCATCTAATCCCTTAAGTCCGAAAAAGTATAAAACAATACAGAAGGGATGAGTTTTCGATAACTTTAACAAGCCGAATAAAACAAGCGCTCGACCTTTTTGTGCAATAATCCCTCAGGTCCAAAAAGATTAAAATCTAGAGGAGAGATAGCTCTTCCTGTCCTTTAACGAGCTGGAAGGCCAAAACTCGGCAATCTTTTCATATTTTACGAGTCAGTTGAAAAGAGCTTAAAGAAGACTCGTCTTTTGAGGAACGAGTGATAAACAGGGATAGCAACTGATTCCAGGTACAGGTTGGAATTTTTCGAATCACGGCAGTGTCACAAGGATGGCTAGGTGAAATCACTCTTCGCAGTTGTTCCTCAAAATGGGTAAACAATCATATGGAGGTGAACGATCGGCCAAATGGAAAGTGGAGGTGGCAGGTGCAAACACGACCAAGGCTTTAACGACTGATAAATTTACGATCACTGTGGTTATTTAGCGGGATAGGTTCATTTTTTAGATAAAAATGAGCTTAAACACTGGCGGAAACTTTGCTCACTGCTTTTATTTATTTTTTAACGAGCATGAAGACCGCGTTAAAACTGCTCAGATCTTGCATTTATTTTTTAACAAGCATGAACTTTATGCTAAAACTGCTCGGATCTATAGTCAAATTTTGATTTTTTACCATAACTAGCTTTTCTCTTTTCAACGATAGTACTGCATTCTCAATTGCTGCATCAAACTTAGTTAGAAATGAATAATATTTGCATGAAAATGAGATTATAACCCTAATATTTCGCTTTGAACTACGTAAAAAGCCATTAAAAGGTGTTTTTACCTCTCATTTTACCATTTCATTTGATCTTGGTTTGTTGGAGTTCTGGAGGTGCCTCTTCCCCCTTGATTTTCATCAGCTGATTCCGGGAGATTCTGCGGACGATTTTCAGCGCCGTTTGGACCAGGTAGGAGCTAAACCCTAGCTCTTTCTTTTCATGGCTTCCTTTTTCAGTTTTGTGCCTGTTTTCCTGTCCCCATGAGCCCCTGGGGTTTTGCTAGGGCGCTCTAGCATCAGCGCAGGCAGTCCATTCGAAACCTGCGCTGAATGTCAAGCTGCCTTAAGGCAGTTTGACCTTCAACGCAGGTAGGACACTTGCCAATCTGCGCTGATCTCATAAAAGCAGTTCTATGCACAGTTTTTGATGAAATTTTGCCAGTTTTTCATCAAATTCAGGAACTTACTCTTTCTCTTTCTCTTCATCAGAGTCAGTGCTGATGAAGAGAATCTGGACGGTGTCGTCTTGATTCTCCTCTGTGATGGTGTCATTCGAAGATGGAGCCTCTGAAGGCAAAACCGGGTCGACTGCCGTATCAACCTTTTGACTTTCGTCAGGCATGGATCCAGACGGTTCATCTTCAATGACAGGTGCTTCGGCTGACCATCTAAGTGGCTTAGCCAGACTCTCAACTGGTGAGGGACTTGGCAGGAGTCTTTGATATCCAGGAGGGAGATTCGCTCGTAAAATCGGGCGATCTTCCAGAACTCTTTTTGCCTTGTCTAAGAAGGGACAACGGTGGATGGCGTGATCACCTTCACACAGTCTGCAGGGAAATTTAGCTTTCTCGCTCTGTCCTGGAGCTTCACTCCCACTAGTTGACGGTGAGCAGTCGACATGGCTATCAGAGGTCGATGCTACCGAATTGTGCAGACGGGGGGACCAGTCTCTTAGTATCTGTAGGATACAGCGAAAATCTCTATGGAAGTGGTCTCCCCTGCATATGACGCATGGCGATTTAGGCCTTACGAGTGCGGTGTGTGGATTTTTGTTAGATGACACTTGTTTGCCCCCAGTCGTTTTAGGCTCCTTATTCTTCTTTTCCTTCTTCTTCTTCTCCTTCTTCTCCTTAGGAACACGGTTTTTTGATCTTGGTTTGTTGGAGTTCTGGAGGTGCCTCTTCCCCCTTGATTTTCATCAGCTGATTCCGGGAGATTCTGTGGACAATTTTCAGCGCCGTCTGGACCAGGTAGGAGCTAAACCCTAGCTCTTTCTTTTCATGGCTTCCTTTTTCAGTTTTGTGCCTGTTTTCCTGTCCCCATGAGCCCCTGGGGTTTTGCTAGGGCGCTCTGGCATCAGCGCAGGCAGTGCATTCGAAACCTGCGCTGAATGTCAAGTTGCCTTAATACAGTTTGACCTTCAATGCAGGTAGGACACTTGCCAATCTGCGCTGATCTCAGAAAAGCAGTTCTATGCACAGTTTTTGATGAAATTTTGCCAGTTTTTCATCAAATTCAGGAACTTACTCTTTCTCTTGTTTGTTTTGCAGGGATATTTGAGCAAAATTTCCCTTACATGGCGAGAACGAGAACATGAAGAAGAGGACATTGCCCTCCATGACCCTGTCACGGTGAACGCGCTGCGGAACTGTGGCCTGCTGAAGTTTTTCCGTATCTCTAGCATGAGAGCACAGATCTCTTTACTGCAGTATATGCTTGATGCTTGGGATCCTATCAACCAAGTATTCTAGATTAGGGGAAAATCCATCCCCTTGACCATAGAGGACATCTATTTCTTGACTGGGTTGTCAAGGCGGGGTGCCCCTATTTCTTTGTCAGGTTCGGCCCGGGGGAATGACTCCGTGAGAGATTATGTTCGTCAGTATTGCAGGGAAGGTTCCCAGCCGAGCAGAGATGGCAAGGTTGTTATCCGTGAGATCACTGATAGGTCTCTCAGGTCCATTTTGTATACTGTTGGTAGGATGGCCGGTAGTGCATCTCTACATGTTGCTAACAGGTCTTATGTGCATCACGCCTTGGAGTGTCTCCAATCGAAAGTATTCAACTGCTGTGATGCAGTACTTGTTCAGATGAAAAGTCAATTGACCAAGGTAAAGGACGGGAAGCTGAAGAACTTTGGAGATGGTTCTATTCTGACTGCCTTTGTCTTGGAGAAAATACCACTGATGCAGCCTCAGTATATCGCACTCGACTTGCCTTCTCCCACCGAGCCACGCATGCAGAGATAGGTTGATCACATGTCTAGGCATGCCGGTCAATCTCAGATTACTTTCACTAATACCTTCTTCAAGTGGTTTGAGTGCCAGGAGATGGTCTATTCCGAGTACTCGTATGTTGGCATGGATTTCCGAGGTGATCCGGACTTGGTATTTCCGGATGGCGAACAATGGGGCGCTATAGGTAAAACCTTTGACCATATTACTGTTTACTGTTCTTATTCATGATGTTGTTGTGCTTTATTCTATCAAGACTTATAATCAAACTCATGTGTGCATGCAGATGTTGGTCCTGTTCGTCCAGCAGCTCGCCCCAAAGCGCTAGTTGTCGCCTCAGCAGGGGAGACTGCTGGGAGGGTTATTCTCCGCGACCTTGATGTGGCAGAGATTCCTACAGCTGTGCAGGAGCAGGTTGAGAGCCTTACTCTTGGCATTCCCGATGTGAGGATTGATGAGCTCCCCTTACAGTTGCAGCGCCATACCACTGGTGTGCCTAGACGATGGACTCGTCTCTTGCGCATGATTGCACAGGTTGTGACGTGCTATCATGAGCATCACTAGGCTAGGGTGCCCCCTAGCATTTTTGAGTTTTGGGTCATATGACCAATTTTGTTTTGGTTACAGAACATTATGTATGAACGATAAACAACTTATATATATTTTCATTTTCGAGTTTTATTCTGGTTGAGTTATATGATCCATATGTACAATCATTGATGATGTGTCCTTTTTATAAATGTTTCAAATGTCTATCTAACACATAGTTTGCTAATGAGTCGGTTAATGTGTTTAGGTTTCTAGAAATATGCTGGTATTGAATTGAATCAAACTGTCTTTCCAAAATTTTAACCCTTAGGAACATGCGATAAATAGCTGGATTGCGAACGGAATATATACCATTGAGTTGTAGTATTACGAGTTGTGAGTCTAGCCTGACAATTAGTCGGCGTATGCCACGGGTGATAGCATCAGAGAGTACTTCTATCAACGCGCTATACTCAGCGATGTTATTCGTTGATTTCCCAATACATACACCTCTGAAACTTACTAACTCGCCACTTGGATCAAAAATGGCCCAGGCTGCAGAGGATAGGTTCCGCGAACTACGACTCGCTCCATCGGCATATCCAACACATGTCTCCAGAAGGTTTGACATCTGCAACAAATGAAAAAGTTGGATCACTCGACCAAAACAAACACTTTTAGCGAAAACAAAATACAACAAAAGCATACATGTTACTATTTAAGCATAGTAACGCTTGAGGTACAACCCGTGGTGGGGTTGCGACAGTGGAATTCCGTCATAATCCATTAACTTGTAGGCTCCTTTTGCTAACACCCTTTTAACAATATAGGGGCCCATCCATAAGGAATTAAATTTACCTGCTCCCAATTTATCGGATTCTTGGTCATAAAGCAAGACCAAATCACCTTCTGAGAAGACACGGGGTTTGACATTTTTGTCGAACTGCGCCTTGACTCGTTTCTTATGGGCTTCGTTAGCCAAAGCGGCATCACGACGGGTTTCATCAAATTGGATTAATTCCAAGAAACGAGCCTCTTCTTCCGAAGTTCTGGGGAGGAGATCAATTGCGAGTTTAGTGACGAAATTTCACACTGGATTGGCAAGACTGCTTCCAGGCCATACACCAGTTGAAAAGGTGTGAACCCGGTCGCGTTCTTCACCGACGTTCAGTAAGCCCATAAGGCTGAGTACAGGATTAGGTGCCACCTTCTTTTATGAATCCCGATCATCCTTTGCAACATACGCTTCCGGATAATACGGGGTGGAGCTGTCGTGAGATAGCCCTAGCTTGGCAGCTAATTCGACCATCATGTGATTGCGAAAATGCGATCCATGATCTATAACTATAGCCTATGGTACGCCGAACCTGGCGACTACATGATTGAAAAAGAAAAGGGTAGTTGTTTCACCAGTGTTATCCAATGTAGGCATCGCCTCGGCCCATTTGGTAAAATAGTCAACAGCGACTATAATATAATCGCCTCGGCCCATTTGGTAAAATAGTCAATAGCGACTATAATATACCCATGCCCCCCGGTCGAGGTGGGGTTACATTGCATGAAATCGATGCCCCACTTGGCGAAAGGCCCAACAGCAACTATTGGCTATAAAGGTGTGGGTGGTCTTCTGGTTTTGCTATCGAAAATTTGACAACATGGCAACTTCTGACTGCGGTTATGCAATCTTTGAACATGGTTGGCCAGAAGTATCCTGCTCATAAGATTTTCTGTGCTGTTGCATATCCAGATTGATGCCCCCCACATGCGCCTGAATGACATTCATTCAGGGCTTTTTCGGCCTCCTCATGGGTAAGGCACCTCCTCAGAACTGTATCGATACCACGACGGTAAAGCGTATCAACGATGATCATGTAGTCTTTGGCTTGGTATCGTATACGTTTTTGCTCTGAGTGAGAGGTGTTAGGCCTGAATTTTTTGGTTTGGAGATAAATTATGATATCTCCATACCACTCATTGCTTGTAGATATCAGAAACAAACTTTCATCCACGATTGACTCTTCTGATGTTTCATCGTTTGACGACGATGGGAGATCGCACAATAATTCTGCGAAAACTAGAGCTTTCTTTGATTTGGATTTTACAAATTCCAGATCAAACTCTTGAAGGATAGCTATCCATTTTGAATATTTGCCCCCCAGCAACTGTCGTGACAGTATATAAGTCATGGGGTTGCAATCTGATAAAATGGTAGTTTTCCGAAAGAGGACATAATGTCGAAACCTTTGAATCGCTTCAACAGCTGCAAGCGCTAGTTTTTCAACATAAGAATATTTACTTTCTGTATCATTTAAGTTTTTACTTAAATAATATATAGGATGTTCAATTCCATCGACTTCTTGAACTAAAACCATCGCAATGGTCGTATCCGCTGCAGCCAGATACAGGTTAAAGTCTCTTTGATAGTCCGGGGCGTACATTAATGATGCTTTTACTAGACAATCTTTCAGAGCATCAAAGGAAGCTTGCGCCACCTATTCCCAGACGAAAGGTACATCCTTTTTCAAAAGACGAGTATAATCTTTAGCAATTTCTGCGTAATTTGGAATGAACCTCCTCAGAAAGTTTGCTTTCCCTTGGAGTTTCTGAATCTGAAGCAAATTTGAAGGTGGAGGCAAATTAATGATTGCCTGAACCTTGCAAGGATCGAGACGAATCCCATCTTTAGAGACTACAAAGCCAAGTAAACGACCAGAACCGACGCAAAACACACATTTGTGCGGATTCAGTCTTATCTTGTAGTGTCGGCAACGTAGAAATATCGCTCTTAAATGCTGCGCATGATCGGTCCGCTTTCGCAAATGAGCCGGAAGATTGTCGAGATAAGGTTGAACGATGTTCTTGATGTCATGGAAGGCATAATTCATTGCCCTCTGAAACGTCGCCCCTGCGTTCTTTAAACCAAAGGGTAATTTTCGATAAGCGAACGTGCCCCACGGACAAATAAATTCCGTCTTCGACTGGTCTCGTGGGCAGATATTTATTTGATTATACCCGGAAAATCCATCCATAAATGAAAAGATTTCACATCCGGCGCATTCATCAATTATCTGGTCGATGAAGGGTGTAGGGTAGTTGTCCTTTGGACAAGCTTGGTTTACATCCCTATAATCGACACACACTCTTATTGTCCCTTGTTTCCTCATAACAGGGACAATATTCGATACCCAATCAGTTAGAGGAACCGGGTAGATGAATCTAGCTTGGAGGAGCTTTTCAACTTCCACCTTAATGGCACCGGCTTTCTTGGGGTGCACCTGCCGAAGCCGTTGTCTTACTGGTTTGACATCAGGATACATTTTAATTTCATGTTCAATGATGCTCGAGTCAATGCCTGGAATTTCATCATATGACCAAGCAAAGACATCTCTAAATTCGTGAAAAAGAGCGTTATATATTTCCAGTTCTGAAGGGGAACAACCTTTGCTGACATAAATATTCTCTACAACATTTGTTTTAGTCGAGATATTTATGGCTATAGTCTCTTCAATATTGGATAAGTTTCGCTCGGAGTCCACCGTATTTACAGTATTTGATAGGAATTCAAAAACTGAAGGGTGATAAAGATCTTGTTGAGTATCTTCTTCATATTCCGGAAGAAGGGAACGATGGTGGTGATCATTCCATGGTGTCCCTTCAATCAACATTGATTGTAAGATTCCTTCGTCAGTCCCATGTACTTTCGACCAAGGATCTAATGGGGTACCATATTCTCTAGACCTATCTACCCAAACGCTTGATGAGCGTTGATTTGGGTTCACCTCCCATGCCTGAAACATTGATTGCTACAATATTTCTATAGGGCTTGGGGGCAAAACCATTACATGATCCATGTCGACTTTGTCTTCCGCGACCTTCGTGGAAGATATCATGTTGCAGGTTGCTACAAACGGTATATTTCCTATGTAGATAGGAGGTGGTAGCGCGAAAGTTCCCATCATTGTGGGGTCTTTCAATAGGCCTACTCCGATGTCTTGAATTGAATGGTCGCTCCCATGGATCATGGGAATGCTTCCTGTAACTTGTGAACCATTAGGGAGGAAGTTCTGTTGGTCGACGACCGTAATCCCTCCTTCAAACGGGAATGCGATCTTCCTAAAATAAGTCGACACAACAGCTGCCATGGCATATATCCATGGTCTTCCCAGTAGGATGTTATAGTCAAGATTCCCATCGATGACTTCAACATCTATTTCTACTGTTTTTCCTCCTAGTTCAACCTTCAAGTTATTTAGGATGCCGTACGGGGTGTACGTCCTTCCGTCGAATGCTTTTAGTGTCGTCGAAGATCGCGACAAGGTTGGAGATCCTAAAGTTTTCCAGCAACTCATCGACATAATACATGTAGATGCCCCTTCATCAATAATTGTTCGGTGAACAGTTTTGTTGAGGGCTTTCACTTGAGTAAGGAAAGCTAGTTGAGCTGGTAACTGAGGATCGTATCCTTTGTGATCAAAGGATACAAGATTGGAATCCTTAGGATCAACCCCACCAGTAGCCGATAACAAAGCCTGCCTTTGGGATGGGCAATTTTGTAGTACCTCAAGAGTCGACATAGCGGATGGCAATTGGGCCAAATCTTCCACTATGTTATAATGTTGCGCCGCTCTAGCGCGAGGATTAAATGTCGACTTGTGTACTACTCCCTTTGGCGGTTTTATTGTTAATTTAGGAATGATGGGCGGTACAACTTCTGTCGAAGTTGTTGTCGAACTACTTGGTTGATCTTTAACTTTGTCATTCGACAGCTGTGGATTCCCGTAATCTTTGTTCCTTGTCGAAATCAAAGCATCATTCTGCTGTTTTGAAACCGACAACATAAGCACTTGCGACGGGGAAGCATTTCCACTATCAACCAGATTTTGACCTGGGTTGGGAAATGGATCAGTTAACACAGCCGAGGTTTGTGAACTTTTAAAGAACCTCTTCAACTCAGCTTTGAATGGGAAATTCTTTGTATAATGATCCTCCTCATCACATATTTGACATGGATAATTTGGTTTCCCTTTCCCAGGAGGGTTTGGAGAAGTTTTTCCAGGAGATGACTCATCCTGTTTCTTCTTCTTCCCTTTGTTTTGCTTCTTCTTGCTTCCTGGTTGATTGGTTTCTTTTCCTTTATCTGCTGATACGGCATTTACTTCCGAAGCAAGAATTTCTTCTTTTGCATTTTGATCCGAATTCTTACTGGCTTTCTTAGATGAAGCCTTTATCGATTTCGTGTTTGTTGTGCCAATCACGCCATCACCGGCATGAGAGTCAGTATTGGATTTAGGAGGAGGAGGAATTGAAAATTCCGGTCTAGGGGCGTCAGGTATTTTGTCCTAGAGCGTGCCAGACTGAGTATAAACTAAGTCTAGATACTGCGCACGAGCGATAACTTGCTCCTCTATTACAACTCCCCCCTTTGCCACATCTTCCGTTATAGCCGGAAGTAATGACTTACGTTTGAATGACTTACTTAACGCAGTTGAATCCCAAAAATGATATCTAATATAATGCACTGCGTAAATCCCCCATACTTAAATTCAAAAAGAGTCAAGGGATCTCTACTTGAATGGTTCATGAGGCACAATACTTGCTAAGGTTTTGCAAATGGGGTAGCAAGCTAAGTGGGCTTGACTGTGGGGAAAAACTCCACAGTTAAGCGCGCTTGAGCCAGAGGAGTTCTGGGATGGGTGACCTCCTGGGAAGTCCTGGTTACCGGGTGCAAGCCCCGGATGTGATGATTGATGCTATGTGATTCGTTCTCCACATTTCACTAGTTTCAATCCCACTTCTTCACCCCTGTGAGCATCACCCGATGCAATGAGTGCTAAGTGAACTATTCAAAAATCATGAGAAATTAGTCAGTTACGACTACCTCTCATGGAAATGGTCATACGTTTGAATGACTTACTTAACGCAGTTGAATCCCAAAAATGATATCTAATATAATGCACTGCGTAAATACCCCATACTTAAATTCAAAAAGAGTCAAGGGATCTCTACTTGAATGGTTCATGAGGCACAATACTTGCTAAGGTTTTGCAAATGGGGTAGCAAGCTAAGTGGGCTTGACTGTGGGGAAAAACTCCACAGTTAAGCGCGCTTGAGCCAGAGTAGTTCTGGGATGGGTGACCTCCTGGGAAGTCCTGGTTACCGGGTGCAAGCCCCGGATGTGATGATTGATGCTATGTGATTCGTTCTCCACATTTCGCTAGTTTCAATCCCACTTCTTCACCCCTGTGAGCATCACCCGATGCAATGAGTGCTAAGTGAACTATTCAAAAATCATGAGAAATTAGTCAGTTACGACTACCTCTCATGGAAATGGTCATACGTTTGAATGACTTACTTAACGCAGTTGAATCCCAAAAATGATATCTAATACTTTATAAACCATTCAGCCAATAGCTGATCGGGAACGTACGTTTTAACCATCCTACGACGACAACGCCATTCATGTATATGATCGGATATATAAGTAGCAGTTGTCTGTTTAAAGTTGGTTAATATTTCTGTTCCTGTTTCATACCTTATCGGTAATTGAAAATGGGTTAAGAAAGTCGTGGCTAGGGAGCTAAAATTGTCGAAAGAGGCTCTAGGTAATTCAATATACCATTTAGCCGCTGGACCTGTCAATGTCCTCTGAAAAAGGCGAAGCCTTATCGAGTCATCGTTCAGGGTGTTCGACGAACACCACAGATGAAAAGTCATCACGTGATTTGATGGGTCTTCACTTGGATTTCCATTGAATTTAGGAATGTCAGATGGAAGTTTGTGAGGAATCGCTGGCCACCAAGGGGCATAAGCAATCGGATCGTTGGTTAACCGGTGTAAATCGGGTAACTCTAAAGTTGCCACAAATGGCAACTGTTGATTCAGGTTAGGCGAAGCATAACCAGGGTACGATGGAATCGCTTGAGCAGTGGGTCTTTGCATACCAGCATAATGTAATTGATGTTGGTATGACTGATACGGTTGGTGGACTTGACCACTGTAAAGTGGTTGGTTTTGACCGTTTTGAATATACGGTTGTCCACTGTTCGCAAAGATCTGCTGCTCAGAACCTTGTTACACTTGCTGGAATTGTGGTTGTTGGTATTGCACTAGCCACGGTTGTGAAGCCATGTTCGGTTGTTGCGCTATGCTAACCGTTGGACCAAGGTGTGGGGTAATCGTACTCGTTTGGACCTGTGTCGCCCCACCAGTTGGCGATTGTGGTTGTGACCCATGGTCAAGAGGCTGTTGCATTACAACCTGAGAAATCTGAGGTTGACATGCAACAGGCATCGCTTGAACTTGTGACACTGTTACGATAGCCGGTGTGGTTGGGATGTTCGTCATAGGCACACACTGTTGCATAGAATATACAACCCTTGGTTGTTGAGGTAGCATCGATACCCAACCACTTGATGTAATTCCAGTATAACCTTAATACTGTTGAGAACTGACGTATGGATATCCTCCCAGAGGAGGTAATGAAAGGGAATACTGCCCCCCATATGGTAGCAATCCGGAACTCAAAGGGATTGTTTGCCCTTGGGGACTGGATGGCCCAAATTGACCTCCATAAGGATCAATCTGTCGAGCCTCAACATAAGAGTTGCCGGATATTATTCCGGATGAACAAACTGGAACAGACCACACTGTCGAAACAGTCCCTTGGTGGACTCCTTCTAGCAGTTGTGAGCTAGTCGGGACAGATGGTATGCCGGCAAACATTGTCGGAGTGACGGCAGGGGCTTCTGCAGTCGCTGTGTCATTCGACACAGTCCTAGATGTTGACGGTTGTTCAGACATTTTGAGTCTATCCAGTAGATTGCCTAGCGATTCTACAGGAACTTCTACTTGTGGTGGATTAACTTCTGATGAAGGAAATAGAGTGATCCCGACTCCACAATGGGTTGGAGTACTTGCTTGTGGATCCTCTGCAATTTCCTCTATCGCAATCAAACCAGGTGGAAGAGGAAGACCGTCAGGTCCGTAAAATATTTCTGGTGCTGAAGAAGGGGTTGTTTCGACAGCGACAGTTGTTTGAGGAACAAAACTCTCTGGACCGGTTACAGATGGAACCGGTTCAGTTACACAAGTATTTGCCCCCAAACTAGGATCAGTATTGCTATCCCTCTGTGGCTGTTGAACTTCTTTTATAGAGGCAGGGTTTCCAGAAATTTTTGGAGTAACCGGAATCTCAAATGTAGTTGGAACACTTGTTCTAACTTTGATAGGAGATTTCGAACCGGTTAAACGAGTTCGCTTTGTCCGTACTATTTTCGATTCCGGAGACAAAGACGGTTGACTTGTAAGCCTCCGCGAACGACGGGGTTTCAATTGACTTTCTTCCACGATTGCGGATTACTCGATCAACCAAAATACAAAAGGGGAAATTGGTGTTTCCGAATTGAATGAATTTTATTAGACGCTTTAGACACAACTTGCTTTTTCACTTTTAAAGAGTCGAGAAAAAGCTAAAGATGACTCTAGTCTCCTTCGATGTTTTAACGAGCCCGAAGTGACAAATGATCGGATGGAATTTTTCTGTTATAGAGTCTGAAAAAGGCCAAAAGAAACTGCTCTGGAGATCTAGGCAGAGGGTGTGCCAAACCTTTCGCAAAACCACAGAATACTTTTTACGGTACGGGTGGTCGGTCTTCGTGAATGCTGTGTTCACTGCATTGCGATCAGTAGGGCGGCCGACACGGCTTCCTAAGGATAAAAGATATATGCTTATAGTGGTCTCCCAATATATACGCGATGGTACGTGGGAGCACAAATCCATATTAGCGCTACCGTCTCTCAGGAGGAATCACGCACCTTCTTCGAGATCGACAGTCACTATGTTTAACGACGCCGGAACACGTCTCTAGCCTAGACCTCTATGTTGTACGTTATGTTACAAAGCGTTGTTAGGTTCATTCAGTTTATTTTAGGTTGATCTTTTTAAAGTTTTCCTTTCAAGGTTCACCACGAGATGTATGATACAAATTCCTAAATGCAGTCTAAGATGATAAGCAAGCTTTATTATCTTTCAACTTTGAAAATCCTAGCTACTAAGGGAAAAGAATAACATTATCTTTTCTCAAAGAGCAATCAGCACACTCTAATGCACTTTCCCTAAATCCAACATGCAAACTTATCAAATGCAAAATGCACAATGCAGGTGTTTGTTTTCCACTTTCTTAGTATAAATGCCTACAAAGAAAGCTTTTTGCACAAATTTGAATTTGCTTTTAAAATGATCAATACAAACAAGTTCACTCTTTTTGAAAACAACAAGGGTAGAAGAGATTACAATCACTTTGCTATTTTTCGAAATAAAGACTTGTTTTGACACTTAAAAGACACAAATTCAAACCAATAAGCAAAAGTAAATCTATAATCAAACTGCAAACAGCCAACGAACCCTCTTCTAAGATTATAATCAAATCTGAATCAAAGGCTACAGGATGACTACTTTACTCATGCAAAGGAAGACTGTAAATGACGCCACAAACACATAAAAACATTCACAATCTTTTTGTACAAAAATGAGGCGGAATCAAGCAAAGAAAAGCTTATCAGACCGGTACCTATGCTAGTCAAAGGCTGCAAAAACAGATATCAAAATAGGGCAATCAAAGGACAAAGAACCCCAACTGCACAAGGCCACACTGGTTCAGCGCAGGTCCAACACTGTCAGTTTGACATTCAGCGCAGGTAGCCCCTTCGGGACCTGCGTTGAAATGCAGACTGCCTTCACAGTGTCTGCGCTGAAAGGGAAAACTCTCGTTTCCCTTGGTTTCTGGGTCACAAAATGCTCAAAAATCAATTGTTTCAGGCCAAATCAGAAACACAAGCAAGGTATAAATAGAGGGATACTTTGATAGGGTACTAAAGACTATCACAAGGATCATCAAATCATTTGTGGATCTAGTTTAGATCATAGACAAGTCCAACCACTGGATCAAAGCAGCAACTTTTTACTTTGCAGTTCAAAGTTTCTGTCAAGTCTATGAATTAAACAAATGACGGCAACACAAATGAAATGAATAAACAAGTTCTTCCCCAGTGGAGTCGCCAATTTGTTGTGGGGAAAAATGCCTATTTAGGACAATCCTCTCCTCCTAAGGTGTGACAGCGCCTTAGCAACAAACGAATACAACCATTATGATTTCTTCCTTTATGAAATGTGAAAGAGGGCAGATTGGCAGACTTACCGTTGTCTTCCAGTTGTCCCTCGATCTAGATCCTCTTCCCCTTTGTGTGTCTACAGCTACTCGCCTCCTCGCTTGCCCAAGAGAACAAATACTTGAATCCCACGAGGTCACAAGAGAACAGCTACCTGTGACAAGAGAACAGCTACTTGCGACAAGAGAAGAACACAATACAAAGGCAAATGTACATGTTCATAAATAATTCAGGATTAGAAGCAAATCAAATACACTAATGCAATCATACAAAGTACACCAGCATATAGGAAAGAATCAAGATAGCTTTATTGAAAGTAACAGGGTTCAGGAAGAGATACAACCCATGGGGCTCCAATCCAGCATCTCCTTCCCAGCAGAATGGAATTCCCTCTTCAGCTCCCTTCAAAGCATAAACACCCAATGTATCCAGCCACAAACCAACAACAATTCTTTACATTCACAAAATTCCAGCCTCCCTGACCTCTTGTAGGAGAGATCTATATATAGGGATATTGGAGAGAGGATGAGTCAGCTTGAGACTGGTATGAAACTGACTAGTGTCCTCTCCCTCTCATAGTTCTTGAGTCCACTTGGAGGTTCTTGCTTCCACTTGGAGAATTGGAACCTCTTACTCATCACCAGTTGAATTCCCTAATCCAAGTGTCATTTTGGAAGCTTCCTGGGCATTGACACCTTGAGAAATGACTCTGCCACTTGTCCAAACTCACTCAGCGCAGGTAGCCTTTGTTGCAGTTGACATTCGACGCAGGTAGACAGTGGAGCAGTTGACATTCAGCACAGATGCTCAGTGGAGCAGTTGACATGATCTAGAATTGGCTTGTTTTTGAGTGTTTTCAGGTGGAGAACTTCAGTGAATTGCTGTGGTTAGTTGGCCTTGTTCCTCTAGGGGTAGGAACAACATGTTTAGGGACTTTAGATCCCTTTATTATCTACATTTCATGCTCAGTGATGCAAGGCACAAAAATGTCTATAACAATAGTTAATTCTGAAGAAAAACATTTACAGCAGTAAAAATTGAGCACAAGGTGTAACCAGACAATTCATGCACTATTCTTTTTCTTTACTGCTAGTCAGTGAAACATGAGTATGATTTAATAAACATAAGAAGACAAAACAGAGATTAAGGAAGAATTATTATTTCATCAGACAGCACAAGAATTCTGCAACAACACGTATGTAATCAGCCAGACATCAAAGTTCCAGGAAATCACTGAGCTGGACCAGCCCTTTGTATTAGATAATCTGAAAGTGTACAATAGATTTGCCTCAGAGTGAAAATCACCAACCCCTTATGCGTTGCTAAGGGGGGTATATATACAAAACTTACATAAGAAAATATCAAAGAAATGAGTTAATGGCTCATTAATGTTATGCCAACTCCCAGAGCCTTGTAGCTGAGAAATTTAATGTTGTAATAACTCTTCAGTGCTTTAGCTGTCCAGAATAGTCAGAAACTATTGACTTGGTGGCTGTTGGAGTCGGTTGAGGGTACGCTGTCAAAAATCCGCGTATCTTCTTATCCTTTGGGCTAGCTGTCGTTCTCCATGTGCTTAGTCACCTTTCAGCTGCCTTAATGCTAACTTTTTCTGCTATTTGTCTTCTAGTTAATTTGAGCTGGCAATGACCGAGCAACTAGAGCTATCGTGGCAGAATTTGAAGCATTTCCTGCCACCAATCCTCCTTGGGCAGCTGATGTCTTCTAACCTTTATCAAAGTTTCTTCGGCCTCTGTATATTTGTAAAAGTTTGGAGGAGTTTCAAAAAGGTGATTTACCTCATTTTCAATAAAAAACAGGCCTTCAAGTTTATCATATAGGCTCTGTCCTGTTGGAGGCCCTGTTTCCTCAGATGTACTGCCAGATGCAGTGATTTGATTTTCAATATAAGTTGCCATCCTGTTGGTGAATTGATCTCGGGAGATCAGTCTTCCTGCACCACTTAGTAGGTTGGGCAGTCCCTTTGCTTGCAGCACTGCCATCTTAACTTTATACTCCTCCACATCAGCCTGTATTTCATAGCACTTCCTCTCCACAGTTTGTACGTAATTTCTGAGAGTTAGCACCTTTTTGGCTGTGAGGACAGCCTCTGTTCTGTTGACAATGCCAATGGCTGCCAGCTCCTCCTTTTCTTGCCTGTTCAAAAAATCTATCATTCTGTTTGCCTGTTTAGGTTTGTCTCCCACTACTGCTTTGGCCCTCTGAATTTTTGTCTGTGCTTGGCCAATTAAATCCATCTGCTCATGTATAGTTTTGATTGACCTCCATTATTGAGTGATGGATTAGCCAATTTTGGCCCATAGAATTCTTTTTATCTCAGCCATGGCACTCTCCAGATTTAGCTCTTTCTCTAAGGCCTTTATCTTTTCTTTTAGAGCCTTTATTTCTCTGCCTTGCTCTGCTACAGTCACTTTTGATTTATCATACTTGGCATCCAGCTCTGCCAATTTTTCCTTGGCCTTTTTTATCTCATTTGCCTGGAGCTCCATTTATTTGATGGCCTTAGTCAATTCTTCTACACTTGTGCTGGAATCTGGAGCTGTTGTTGTTGCTGCTGCTTCTATCGTGGGGGCCACTCCTGCCTCTATAGTTGTTGCTGTTGTTGAAGTAGTTGGAGGAGCTTGAGATGTAGATTCTCCCTGCTTATCTTGTAATGCTCCCTCAAGCTCTTTCTCCAAATCGAGGACCTTTTGGTTTAGCTGCATTATGAGGTCCAGTTGCTCATCAGCCTGCTTTTCCTTTTGTAGCTCTGCTGTTTGAGGGTGCTCTGTGGGCAGCAGCTTTAACCTCTTCTTTAATGCATTCAGGTCATCCTCCTTTTTCTTCATAAGGGCCTTTACACCCTTTGGATCCTTAGGATCATGACCTAGGTTGATAATAATGTCCACAAGTGATTTTATTCTGTTATCTTTGGCTAGGGAGGACATTCTCTCAAAATCCAACTGAGTGTTGGTATTCTTTAGTGATTCTTTCAGCTCATGGGCCATGGTTGCCCTGTTTAACAAGGTTGCATAGACCATTTCTCCTGCCTGCTTATGGAGTTCAATTTGGTCCATGGGATGGATGTCTTTGGCTAGGACCTCCACCCTTGTCTTCACATAATCTGCCCCTGATTTTGGATTGGGCACTGTAGGTTTGAAATGGCTGAGGATCATTTTCTCCTCTTGAATGTCATATACAGACATTAGCCTTTGTTTTTGGGCTGGTGTTGCATTAAGAAATTGTTTGTAGACTTCCACCCTTAGCAAGTCATTCTGTGCCTTAATTTGCTTGAAAGAAGCCTTAGTGCTTTTGGGCTTCTTGCTCTGCTGAGAGGAGGAGGACACCTCCAAACCAAGTTGTAATCCTTGCTCCTACTGAAAGGAGCTTGTACCTGTATGCTGGCTGCCATCCATGTCTTTCCTTGAACTGTCAAGGACTTCTTCAGTGATGTCTTCTACCTCTGGGGAGTCAGCCCTTGGCCTTTTGGTCTGGGGTTGTTGGAAGGATCCACTAGGAGGAGTGGACTCTTCTCTGTCTCTTTTCATGCCTCTCTCCTCCTGTGCTAGGGTCTGCAAAATTGGAGCTGTTTGTGGCTCAGTTTGTGGAGGGGGAGTCTGCTCTTGTGGCTACTCTGGTTGCTGCCTTCGTTGCTACCCTGGTTGCTGCTCACTTGAAGGGGCAGGTTTCTCTTTCACGGTTTCTTCTTCAGCTCCCATTATTCCTTTCCCTTTGTCTGTTCCTGGTGCTGCTGTAGATGGTGCCTAGGTGACTGGTGCAGTTCTTAATGCTGAGGTCCCTTCTCCTGCTGAGTGCGGTCGTTTGAAGGGTACCTGCTGCACAGAATCTAGGTCAAGAGTCTTTTCCAGTTCTCTGACATTCTTTAACATTGTCTCTTCTTCAGTTAATTTTTCAACTAAAGTATCCTGCTACCATTCTTGCTGGTTGGCATATTTTTCAATGTGTGGATATTTGCAATGCTTATAACCTAGTAGCCTGTACTTGACTCTTCTAGCAGTAATGAAGCCTTCAGGGTCATAAGGGACCCACCGGAAACTATGTGATAGTTTGTATTTGTTTCTGAGGATTAGGTCAGCATCTTCCCATCCTTCTTTTTTATTCATGATGAAGGGGCCCACCTGGTGCTTGAACTTGAGATGGGCTTTCTTTTTGGTGCTGTGAAAGTGAGTGAGGTCAGATTGAATTAACTGCCTATAATACTCCAAGGCAAATATCCTCATAGGCACATATTTTGGGAGCCTGTATGGATAGAGCTCACAGCCATAGACTCTAATGACTGTATGCTCCTCATATAGGTACCAATCACCTATTTTGTAATTTTTGGAGAGCTGCAGGACTTTCTGTATTTCAGTTGATATTCTGGGACGAGGGGAACTCATCATTAAGCAAGAGACAGGGTATACAAATTGGTCAATAAACTCACAATAGGAATAGGGTGAATTTTGGACTTGGTGATAGATAGATGTCCAGAAGATAACAGATCTTCTTTCCCCTTTGTAATCCAGCTTTTTGATGTAACATGGAAAAACCTCAGACTGATAGTACATAAAAAGGTGGTAGATATAGGATGAGTACTTGAAGACACCCTGTCTGTCTACTTTGCACAGCTGATCATGAATCTTGTTAGCTATGAACTTGGCAAAGTTATATTTGCGGGCAGGGGGTTGGCCTGGGCTGTAAGCAGCTAGCAGTACCAGCATCGTTTCATCCACATGCTCACTGGTTCTATATCCCAACACATAAGCAATCATGTCTAGCAACAGTCTGCCTACCTCAGTAAAATAGACATCCAAGTTGGGAGGTGGCCCTGCAGGCTGACATTCAGGTTTCATAAATGTCCTGGTAACCTTCTGAATATCCTCACTGGTCATCTTGGCACCAGTGTCCAGCAGATAATTCATGGAAAATGGGAACAACAACTCTGTTTGATCAAAGTGGAGCATCTTATTGATAGTTTAAGGATTAATGTGAAAGAGGATGCTCCCAGATGGAGACTTAATAGCTCTTTGCTGCACCTCATAGTTTTCAGCATAGAGGCGAATGATCTCAGGAAAGACATTGACAGAGGGGAGAAAGTAGTGTGGCAGATTTGACTCCCATATCCCATATGTATCATGACCATTCAGGTAGTCATCTCTTAATTGCCTGAAGGCCTGCAAGAAGTCCCTGTTACCCACAAAGTCTTCAATGAGGTAGTCCCTGTCAGTAAGAGGCAAGGACTCCAGGTCTTTGTTTGGTGCATTTAAAGGAGCAACACTGAGGGCTGATGGTGCAGGAGCAGCCATTGTGTAATCAGATTTTGGACAAGGTGAGTGCAATGGTTTGCAAGGTTCTTCAGAGCTTGAGTGACAGGCTCACTGTAGACAATGCTTGAATGTTCTTCACAGTGGAGAAAGCAGGCTTGGCAGACTTGTCTCTGCTGTTTTTTAGTAAATTCACAGGGATTGTGAATTGATGGGGATGATTGCAGAGGGTGAGCTGGATTCAATTTGGTGATATGCAGCCTTGGGCCTCCACCAGGCAAAAGGGAACAATGCCGGGCAAGTTCGAGGCCGAAATTGTAACCTTCAACTGTGAATTATCGTTTTAGTACAGAATTCTCGGGGCAAAGGGTAATGCAGGTGGATTTAATGGCAAATTCAGTGACAGACAATGTGGAATTTAGGATTTGAATGATTCTTATGGGAGAATTCACATAGAAATGGCATGCATAGGGGCGAAACAGGGAACTTTCAGTGAAATACCTGGAAAACAAGCACGGAACGCCTTCGGGCCGAATAGGGGGAGCTCACTGCAGCTGAATTTCCAAGTTATAGTGGCCGCAACTTCGAATTTGATGGCTGGAGGCAATTTCGTGGCAAGCAAGTCCACAATGGCTCCGTCGTTTTCGCGTGAAAATGACCAAAAACGGCTAGTTCGGGCGTTTATAACGGAAAATTTGGACAAAAGGGTCATTGGCGCTTTTTCCGCCAATGACGTCAGCATGACGTCATGGCGGGCCCGGTACGGAAGGTGACGTGGACGCTGAGCTGGAGGCCAGCGTGGCTGGACACGGTGGCGGGCGGACACTGTGGCAGGCGGATGCTGTGGCAGGGCCACGGGGCGCGGGGGCGGACGGAGTGACGCGACGTTATAGTGACGTGGGCGCTGACGTGCGGGAGGGGTGGTATGGGGGAGGCGGTAAGCGGTCTCCCCGCACCGCTTTTGGTGATAGGCGGTATTGGGGAGGGGGGCTCCGAACAACCCCAGCGCGTGCCACGCGTCCAGGGTACGGTGCCCAATACCGCCCTTCCCCGGACGTTAAAGGGAGGCAGGTCGGGGAGCGAGATTGACCGCCCACCGTTGGATCGGGGGCGGCAGAGATCGGACGACTGGCAGGTACTGCCATCGGTTGCGTAGCTCTGGGTTGGGTCCTGCCCGGCCATTAAAATATTCAATTTAATAATTATGCGCGGGACCATAGGTTTAAGGGTTTTTGAGGGTTTTTGGGTTAATCTTTAGGAAAAAAAAGGTTAAAAGTGGGTTTGAGCAGAGGGAAAGGGGTTTTTTGTGGAATTTTTGAATAGAGGGGAGGTGAGGGTTTAGGATGAGGTTATTACTCTAACCAGAGGTTAGAGCAATCCCATGGCAGGGTTGACCATAGTCCCTGGTGGACTAATGTCTCCCTTAACAAACTTATTTAGCTATAGTGCTAAAAGGGAGGATATTTATACATTGCTTGGGATTTATACACCATGGTGTTATAATAGTAGGGGAAGGAAAACATGAGGGATTTATGTAGATACAGTCAGTAGTTAGTACTGGGAGGAATGAGAATGGGAACTGGTGTTACTAAGCTTTTTGGGGCTCAAACTTAGTTAGAAAGTAGATCAAAATGAAAAGAATTTTTACACAAGAAATGTGGCTTCTTTTCAGGAATAAGAACCAACATAACACCTCAAATTCTTTCATGAATCACAACTAATGAAGGGATGTTAATAATGAATGTGAAAGGGGGAAAAAGGAAGTTAGTCATGCTCCTTTGCTTTGCTGTAACATGATGGAGAAGAGGAGCTTCTCTATTCACTGATATTCCTTTACAAACAGGTTATCAAACACTCACTTTGAAAGGAATGACATTTCTGCAACCCCATCTGCCTACCCCTCTATTTCCTAGAATTTTTTGTTTCTTCATGAAGGGTGCACTTAGACTTGCAGACCCTTATGTGGCTTTTCTTTTCTTTTGGCTTTTCTTTTGATTTTCTGTCTAGAACAACCCTCATTGCTTCCAAGGTCCCAGATTAAGCAGTTGGGAGCCTTACTTCTCTACCTAGCTACTTGTCTGCCAAGGTTAAACAATTTGGACAAACCTCTTTCTCTATTCTATAATAGAAAATTGAAACATGGCAGGATCCAGATTAGGCTGTTGGATCATCCATCAAAATTGAGTCAACATCAAGCTATGTACACATGTTTTCTCTTGGAAATATGGGATCTTTGCCTCACCAAAGCAGAGCATATTTGGACCTTTCTTTGCCAATCATGAAATATGAAACCTATTGGTATAGGTAGCTAATAGCCAGATCATATCATAGCTATCCCTGCAAAAAATTGTCAAAGAAAATCATTATTTCAACCAAATATAAGGAGGAAACAAAAAGGTCAAAATTCTATTAATCCTGAAAAAGTGTCAATTGCAAAACATAACAAAGTGGGTTATGGAAGAGGCAAAAGTCAAATTGGTGTCTATATAAAGGTTTTTCAATGAAGTTTCAAGTCATTGTGCATACCAAAGGAGGAGAAAATCATTGCAAGCCGTGTTTGAGAGTTTTGGAGCGGATTGGTCCTCATTTCACCTGCGCGGCACATATAACAGTCTACGCGGCGCATATAACTTGTGCGGCGCACACAGACATTCAGGCCAGTGCAAAATATAATCAGCGCAACGCATATAACTTGCGTGGCACACTGGGTAAGGAGCGCGGTGCTTACAGTTTGGAGCCCGTAACTTGTTTGAAAACTCATCAAATCGCCTCCTCTTCACATCAATTTGTCAGGTAGGCTCGCCTCCATTGCCTTTGCTTTGTTTTTAATGGTGAATGTGATGGGTTCATGGATGATTGCCATGGAGACCATATTTTGAAAGCCTCCCTTTGTCAATATAAGAAGTGTTGTAGGGTTTGAAAACCGTTTTGTTACCAAGGTTGTGTCTTTTCCCCATTTCCCTTTGTTCCTCATTCCCAAATTCACTCATAAAACTTCCTCATTCATTCCCTCATTAATCCTATACTACAATCCCAGAAATCCTAATTCCCCACCTCTATAAAACTCCTTAATCCTATTTAATATACCAAACCCCAAAACCCTAATCCCATATCTACATGTCCCCTCCTTTCCCTAATTACATTTTATTTTAAAATTCCCCAATTCCCTGATATTTTCCCTTTCCTAATATTCCCTTGTACATTGTTTCCCCTTGGTCACACCATTGTTTAGATCAAAAGAACAGTCCATGTTTAGTTGCACACAACAGTTTCACTTATCAGTATTCATTTGAGGCAGTTTGTATATCAGCAGTGATGTCATCTGGTCACTCATCTAAATATGAGGCAGAAACCCAAAGTGATTCTCCCGTGGGTGAACAGGAACCCCAGAGGCCTCGTAAAAGTGGCAAACATGTCAGGGAAGAACCAATCAACCTTAGAGACTTGCATACTTGTCCTCTTGCTATGCAGTGCTTTGAGCATCAGTCATGCTATGAGTTTTGTCAAAAGGTAACTGAGGTCTAGTTTCATTATGAGTTGGCTCGCCTTTTTGTCTTGCATTTGCACGGAAACCAAGCTACGTTGGCTGGGGTCACCTTTACACTTACACCAGAAACTGTTTCGCTAGCAACAGGTATACCAAATATTGGTGAACTATGGCATAAAAAACAACATATTGATAAGCAGCATTATGAGCCATATATCAAACCCAATTGCTTGAGGCAGCTCAAAAGAGTGTTCCCATTCAGGTACCTAAAAGATGAGTATGCTCCACTCATGAGATTGATCATGAAATATTTCAACTGTGAGGGACGATTCTGTCGTCTTTATGCTTATCACATCAGGTTACTTATGCATTTCACCAGGGTGCGGATGATGAACATTCTGTATTTCATCTGCCGGAATATAGAGAGGATGACAACCTTTATACAGCATAGAACCCCTCAACAGCAACTCAACAGTGTATATTATTTTGCGCTTATAAAGATTTTGGTGGTTCATCAGCTTGGTTCGTAGGGCATCACTTGGGATGACTTTATCTCACGTCATTTCTTCAGAGCTTCACAAGAAGTATCAGAGGTGAAACACGAGGGTGAACCTTCTCGATAGTATGAGCGTCATGAGACCAGGCCTATTTTCATTACATATCAGAGAGGCTATCCGAAAGGTACCAGACCTTTGTTTGCAGTAGCAAAGCGAGTGTTATATCCACCTGGCATGGAAGGGGCCTCGCTTCTGACATCAGCACCACAGGCATAGGTACAGGACAAGGGCAAGAAGCCCATGCATGAGAAAGGGCTTTCAGGTGAGCCATCAGGTTTCATTATCATTCCTGATGTTGAGACAACTACGGATTTAGAGAAGTCTAGATATAGAATGGTGATTGAGGAGCAAGAAACAGACATTCAAGCCTTGGAAATCCAGTTGGAGATGGCGAAATGGAACATCAGGTATCTAGAACAGAGAAATAAGCAGCTTGAAGATCAGCATGCAATCATGGAGCTACAGAACATCCGTGAGAATCGCCAAGCTGCCCGACATAGGAGGATTCAGTTCACTTCTCTAGAGCGACAGGTCAATGAGGATCGAGAGTCTAATCTCGAAAAGGTCAACATTTACTTAGAGAAGCAGCTGAGCAAGGCCAATAGAGATAATGCATTGTTGAGACATATGGCTATTCACTACAGGGCACAGAACCAAGTTTGCAAGGCTCGGATAAGAAATCTAAAGGCAAAATTGAAGAAGGCAATCCGCAAGCAAAAGAAAATAAGGTAGCTCGATCATCTTCAGATTTTGGCCAAGGCCTCCTTAGCTCATCATCACACTTGATACGGGAACTCCAGCCCAAATTTCAAGAGATTTGGGGCATTTTTGGTCATTTTGAAATTTTTGCACTTAAAAAACAGGTTTTTTCCCTATATGCGCCACGCACCTTGCGCGACCCATAGGATTGGGAGCTCCAAATCACAAATGGCTTGTAGTTTTGGATTTTTCATGGAGAATCATGAATTTTGGTACTTGGAAAAGAAATTTGGGAAAGTTTTGGGTCCCCAAAAGGTCAAAAAACATGCAAAAAAATGACCTCACTGCCCCTATTTTGACACACAAGAAGCCGTCTTGGGAGAATGCACTTTTGGAGGGGAAAATGGACACCAATTTTGAAAATTCCACTTGGGTTGGATAGTAGACAGGCAGGGATTTCCAACAAGCCAACCTAAGCTTAATTTGGACTCCTACAGGTACCTCAAAAATAGTAGCAAAGTAGCGCGGTGCATATAGATTTTTTGCCCTATTTTTCATCTGTCAGCTCAGAAACTCGGCTAGTTTGACCAGTTTTGATTTGTGATGTAATTTTTGACTTTTTCTTGATGTAATTGATTGAAGCATGATTTAATTTGACACTTAGTTACTTGGTCTAGTATATTCATTCACCTAAGAGTGAAAATTTAATGAATGAATCAGTTTCCTACCTTATAGAGGCAAGTTGTTTCGACTGCCTAGATTGTAGTGATTTATTTAGAATTGGTTGAAACAACTCCTAGAATGATGAGCTTGACCCATAGAGGCCAGGGAAGAGGTTGGCTTTCCTATATTATGTAATTTCTAAGTCATTTTCAGGGTTGGACTCTTGGGAAAAGCTTGACACCCTATTGTACATTCACTTCTGCATTCTTGGCAAAGGAAAGACCAGGGTTATGCAACACTGTTTGGGATCCTTGTGGCTTTATGTGTTGATGGTGTGCTTCTTTCAGTAATTGTAAGTTGTTAATGTGTATCATTTTCCTTCTTTCATCTTCTGCAATTGAACAAATGAAGTGTTAAGGTAGAATCCATAGATTGTTATGCTCTGCCATTAAGTTTGCTTGATTTTCCATGTTTTCATTTGTTTAAGGAGAATCCTTGAAAGCTTCTTGCTCTCCTTAGCTTCTCATCAGTCAGATCTAGCCATTCATTATCTTTAAAAGCATTAAGACAATCGCCTACCTTGCCCCAAGTAGACCTATGCAAAAACTGTGTCTCATCCCCGCACCCAAAATTGCCTTTTCCTTTGATTCAACAAAAACCTCAAAAAATCAACCTCAAACTCCTTGTACTTCATACCTAGCCTAAGATCAATTGCAAATTTAGTCATCTCAAGCCTCATCGATTACCTTTTGCTGAGATTGACCCGGAGAGAGCCCTCTCCTGTCCTCGTAGGGCTAGCTACGAGGCTGAGCGTGGTTTGATGTGGACCTAGAACCTTGTCTTTTCAACCTGAGACAAATCTAGGCTCTAACATAGTGGCGGCCATACTGGGGAGAACATGGTTTGCTTGTTGATTTCATTTTTTTTATAAGCTACAGATGGAGCCTGAAGATTAGCTAGGTAGCCTTCGAAACACTTTTTCTTTGCATTAGCGCAAGTAGATAAACGCTACTTCAGTCAATCTCCGGTCTAGCTTGTAATTATGACACTTGAAACACCCTAGTACATCTACAAATTCTAAGCTCCTGGATGATAATTTTAGGGTTTGACAGGCTGAAAAAGTTGTTTATGTTCCTTTGATTTCTTGAAACAAACACGCTGGCTTCAAAGAGATATACCAGAGCTAATCCAGATCCTAATCCACCTCCTGTTTACGAAAATCCCAATTTGATTTCAAGACTCCTTCGTCAACAGAGCTCTGTGACTCCCGTGTTTAAATCCCACTCATGTCCTGCAATTTTTAAGTATCTTGAAGAACTTGATTTTGACGAAAAGTTTGAATTGTCGCTGTTTAAAACCAAATCTGAAAGTGCACTTGATTCTCTAGTTCCAAATCTTGATTTTGCTGTGGCCCTTGAAGTTGAAAGAAACAATAAGTTGATTCAAAATTTTATCTTGCGGCACCTTCAGAGAGACATTCAGTTTTCAAGTCTTGCTGATTTCGTCGAAGCTGCATCTGCAAACATTGGATCTTCTATCACGGCTTCCGCCTCAAAAGTTCCCACCGAACACCCTTTCATTCCCACTATTCCCCTGCAACTTATAATCACTTATCCAAAGTCTACAGCAAATTCTCCTTCTTCATCCCACATGGCTTCTCCTCCACATACACCTCCTCACACTCCTCATACTTCAGCTACATCCACTCCTCCAACAACTCCCAGACCAAATCCTCCATGAGCAATGGCTGCTCGGTTTGCACCTCTCGCTCTTCCTAAAGTTTTAAATGACATGCTTGCAGATTATCAAAGTAAAATTCCTTTGTTCGATGGCACACCTCAGAATATCACAGCTCAACAGCATGGCGAGAAAATGGCAGATTTCTTTGATCTCCATGAGATTGATGAAGAAAATGTGACCATGAGGCTATTCATGCAAACTTTTGGTGGAGAGGTAAGGAAATGGTTTAGAGCTTTGCCAGCTAGAAGTGTTCCTACATTAGAAGATCTGAAGAGAGAACATTGGGAAGTAAAGAAAGATCTGCTGCAAATCAAATCTGAATATACTAAGATCAAACGAAATGTTGGAGAGTTCGTTCAAGACTATTGCAGTATATAATGCAATTCCAGATGATTTAAAACCAACTAGAAAATTAGCGTTTCTCAAGTTCCCGGATGGTTTTGATCCAGACATGGCTTATCAACTAATGGAGAGAGATCTGGCTACCTTAGAAGAAATGTAGAAAATTGCTGTTAGTGTTGAGGCAAATTTGAATGATAAGCGAGCAAGAATGAAAGCCGAGAAGAAAGTCTCAATAAAAGAAGAAGCCTCTACATCAGATCAAGTTCTCCAAAAGGTAGAAAAGATGATTGAAAGGCTAGCTCTTGATAAGCCTGAACCATAGATTCAGAATCCTAATTTTCGTGGACAACAATAGCCACAATTTAGGATCAAACAACGTGAGCAGCGAGCACAAGACACGGCATCACAACAGCAGCAGGTAAACACACCTCTTCAGCAGAATTTTGTTGGTCCCGAGTTAGATGATGAAGATAATGTCTTTGGAGAAGAAAATCACTTCTTTACTCCCGATGATATGCCCGCATTTATCACTGAAGATGATGAAAAGGAAACAAGTTCAGCAGTACAATATGATGCAGATTTTATCTTGGCAAATGATATAGTTTTGGAGGAAGAGCCAGATGAGTATAAGAGAGGTTACATGCATGCTTTGTCTGCCCAACAGCGTCAGTATTCACTTGGAAGCAAAAATGTTCCCATCAATCCAGTTCAGAAAAGAAAAGAAGTTCCAACATCTAAAGATGAAACACCGGCTGCATCAAAGAAAGGAAAAGAGAGTGCTGATCCTATGACTAGCAAGCCTCCACCAGCAAATGAAAAGGTAAATCAACCCATTGTATCAAAGGATAAACCTAAAAAGAAAGATGTTCTGGCCAAAGAAGTGGACAAGACTTCTACTTTTAGTTTAGAAAATGAAATTTCTAAATTGAAGGTATCTATTCCTTTGATTGAGCTCATGAAGAACAGCAGCTATAGAGGTCAAGTCTCCAAAATTCTGAATTTTGACCCAATGTCTGATATGGTGAGTGTAGAAGATGATCAACCGGAATTAATATTTGGACCAGCATTGAGTGGTGAGTCTGAAGTACCTCCTTTTTATATCAGTTTGAGAGTGCATGAGTTTGTGTTGCATAATGCTATGTTTGATACCAGCGCCTCCCACAATCTTATGCCAAAGGCTATCATGGAGAAGTTGGGTTTGGACATCACTAGGAAATATCATGATCTTTATTCCTTTGATTCTAGCAGGGTGAGATGTATTGGGCTAATTAAAGACTTGGTTGTAAGTTTGGATCAGATCCCTGCAAAGAATGTCTTGATGGATGTTGTCGTGGCTGACATTCCTCCCCGCTTTGGTATGCTCCTTTCCAGATCTTGGGGCGCAAAATTACAAGGAACAATACAGCTTGATTTCTCCTATGCAACGATTCCCGTGTTTGGCCAAATGAGAAAATTGTACCGGGAACAGAAAATGAAATACATGATCTCCAGCAAGGAGAAACCAATTAATCATCCCATCAGTTATGTACATACAGATCTAGAGTCTTTTGTTTTGTATTCAGATAGTTTCAATGATACTGATAGTTAGTTAGTTGTAGTAGATGATATTCCAGAAATAGTAGAGAATTTCAGAGAAGTTTTGAAGAAAGAACGACAAGAACAGCAAAACATCATTGAGCAATCAGCTGGAGTTAATGGACAACAAGCAGAAAACTCACAGCAAACAACTTTTCAGCACTTGGTAGAAGAGGAAGATGGTTTGTGGACCATGGATTTTGATGGAGCAGTGGGTAATGATGGTGTTGGGATTGGTATTTGGGTACGTAGTCCTTTTTCTGCTTCAAAAAAAGTGCCTAGTAATGTGCGGGTATGTTCTTACAAGCTTGCTTTTGATTGTTCAAACAATGAAGCTGAATATGAAGCTTTGATCGCTAGTCTGAAAATTCTAAGAAAGCTAAATGCTAAGAGGATTGCAGTATATGGTGATTCTGAATTAGTGATCAAGCAAGTTAAGGGTGAATATCAAACAAAACACTCATGGATGCGGGCATGGTGTTTTGGATATTTTGAATGTGTTTTCAGATTATACATTGACATGTGTGCCTCGTATTCAAAATAGCATTGCAGATGCACTTGCTAAGGCAGCCAACAATTTGAAGATTCCTATGAACTCCAGGAATAAATTTGAAATCCATGTGAAGCATCATCCGACCATTCCGGAAAATCAAAGACATTGGCAAGTTTTCCAAGATGATGAGGAGATAAATGATTTTCTACAAAGCAAAGGTAAGTTCAAGGATACTTCAATGGATGTAGAACATGATGATGGTAACAATGATGTACGAATAAACCAAATGGAAGTATTGTAGCTCAAGGATAATGTGATTCCTAAAGGCTTGATACCTTAAGAGGAGCTCTTTGATCATGATGATGTAGCCCGCAAACCAACCTTGCAGCCAATAGAAAAGGGAGTTGAAGACGTGAATCTTGGAACAGCTGAGCATCTGAAGATGGTAAAGATCTCCAAAACATTGCAACCAGAGGTAAAATCCAAATATATCAACTTGTTGTCATCTTTTGTCAATGTGTTTGCTTGGGAGTATTCTGATTTGAAGACATATGATACAAATATAATTCAGCATACCATTCCTATTAAGCCTTATCAAAAACCTTTCAGACAGAGGTTAAGAAGGCTTAATCCAAAATTGCTGCCATCAATTGAGAAAGAGATAAATAGGTTGTACAAATCAGGAATCATTGTTCCCATCCGCTTTTCTGACTGGATATCAAATTTGGTGCATGTGCGTAAGAAAACCGGTGAGATTCGTTTGTGCATTGATTTCTGAAACCTCAACAAAGTTTCATTGAAGGATAATTATCCACTGCCCAAAATGGATCACATACTACAGCGAGTAGTTGGAGCATCTCGCATGTCCCTACTCGATGGTTATTCCAGATATAACCAAATTTTAGTCCATGAAGATGACAGAGACAAAACAGCCTTCACCACTCCGTGGGGAACCTTTCATTATGTGAAAATGCCTTTCGGTTTGAAGAATGCAGGTGCTACTTTTCATCGGGCAATGGACTTGGCTTTCGCTAATGAGAAAGATGTATTCTTAGTGGTGTACCTTGATGATCTGACCATGTTTTCCAAATCAGATGATGAACACTTGCATCATTTGAAAATTGTCTTTGAAAAGTGCAGAAAATATGGTGTGTCGCTGAATCCCAAGAAGAGTTTATTTGCCATGGATGAAGGTAAACTCCTTGGGCACATTATGTCAAAGGATGGCATTCGAATTGATCCAGCACATGTGGAAGCGATTCAGCAAATTGACTTGCCCAGGAATAAAAAGGAGATCCAATCGTTCAATGGTAAGATGAATTTTTTGTGTCATTTTGTTCCTAATCTTGCAGAGCACCTTAGAGAAATTACAAACATGCTTAAGCAGGATAGCCAAGTGTCATGGACGGAAGAGGCGGTGAAATCTTTCAATTTAGTTAAATTGATTCTTTCTTCAGCTCCGGTTCTAATCAGCCCAGATTATACTCAGGATTTTATATTGTTTTCTTTTGCTTCGGAGCATACTATGGCAGCTGTGTTAATGCAGAAAAAAGAAGAGCATGAAAGACCCATTGCTTTCTTCAGCCGAACCATAAGAGATGCTACTTTGAAATACAACATTATCGAGAAACAAGCCCTTGCACTTGTAAAAGCACTGAAAGATTTCCGTGTGTATATTCTGCATTCTCATATTTTAGCTTATGTTCCTAATGCTGCCGTCAAAGATGTTTTGGTTCAGACCGACCCGAAAGGAAGACGTGGCAAATGGATAGCCGCCTTGCTGGAGTATGATGTGGAGATAAGGCCTACCAAGCTTGTTAAAGGTCAGGGATTGGCAAAATTGATGGCTGAATCAAATCTGCGCCTCTTAGACATCAATTTGATCGCTGCCTTGTCCGATGAAAATGATGAAAGCTCTTCACTTCAGGTATCAGAAATGTTTGTTCTTTCTCCATGGTATTCAGATATCATATATGTTCTTCAAAATTTGTCTGCACCACCTGGGATGGCTAGAAACAAAGCAAGAACTCTTAAGTTGAAGGCTGCTAAGTTTTGTGTTTTAGATTCTGCACTTTATTGGAAGGATCCCGGTGGCGTTTTGTTAAATTGTTTGGTGGAAGAAGAAGCAAAACAGGTCATAGAAGATTTCCATAAAGGCGATTGTGGCGGTCACCTTTTTTGGAAAACAACGGCAAATAAAATTTTGAGGGCTGGATACTATTGGCCGACATTATTTGCTGATGTGTTTAAGGCTGTCAAGAGCTGCCATAATTGCCAGATTTTTGAAGGGAAACAAAGATTACAGCCGTTGCCGCTTAAGCCCATTGAGGTGAGTGCCCCTTTTCAGCAGTGGGGGCTGGATTTTATTGGTGAAATTCATCCTTCTTCTTCAGGTCAACATAGATGGATCCTCACGGGTACAGATTACTTCACAAAATGGATGGAAGTAATTCCCACCAGGCATGCTACGGATGCCGTAATAGTTTCATTTCTTGAGAATAATATATTGTCTCGTTTTGGTTGCTCGAGTAAGTTAATCACTGATAATGCAACAGCTTTCAAGTCAAAAAAGATGGTTGAGTTTTGTAATAAATATCATATTACTTTGGGACACTCAACCGCCTATCATCCGCAAGGAAATGGATTGGTTGAGTCTTCAAATAAATCTTTGGTTAATATCATTAAGAAAATGCTGGAAATGAACAAGAAAAGGTTGCATAAGAAGTTGGTCCATGCACTCTGGGCAGATCGAGTGAGTCAAAGGAAATCCATTGGCATGTCCCCCTTTGAATTAGTTTATGGAGTCGATACAGTGTTCCCTACCTCTCTTGCAGCTCCGGTAGTGAAACTTCTTCAAGAGGCTGGTGGTGAAGAGGATCCAATGCAGTGAAGGCTAAATCAAATGATCCACTTGCAGCAGACATGGGAAGATGTTTTTCAGAACACCTGTAAGTTGCAGGATCGAATTAAAAGGATTTTTGACAGAATAGCAAAGGGGGATACATTTCAGTTAGATGATGTGGTGTTAAAGTGGGATTCAAGAAATGAAGAAGAGGGCAAGCACGACAAGTTTGAAAATCTATGGAAAGGTCCTTTTAAGATTGCAGCATTTTGAGGTCAAAACGCTTTTCTTCTTAAGGAAATGAACGAGGAAGATTGTCCAGGAGGGCTGGTCAATGGTCGGCTGCTCAAGCGGTACATTTTTTGAGTTTCTCTGCTGTCCTATTAGCATTGTAAATACCATTTCATTTCAGTTTCAATGCAAGTGTGTGCTGTGATCATTTCTTCAGTCTGGGGCCTGAAGTGAAGGCTATAATTCTGAGGAAAGATTTCAGTTTGAGTTCAGTTTGTCGAGTCAGTTTGTTAGTCATATTCTTGAGTCATTTTCAAGTTAATTTTCAGTCAAATAAATTGGGTCAACATCTTGAATTGTTTGTCGAAGTAATGACTCCATAGCCCAATGGATGAAGGCACTGTCTAGCTCTTACAGAGATCTGCTGTTCTTGGCACCTCCGAGGAGCTACCATCCCCATTGGAGCCAATGTTAGAGTCGGTCTGGTTATCCCTCCGTCAGAGATCAAAACTCTTTTTTGCATTTCATGTTTAGGTGTCTCGTCAGTTTCGATCAGTTGCATTTCGTTAGAAGCATGCCATAAATCTGATGGAGAGGTTTGTCTCACTCATTCCCCTCGTGTTTGGCACTGCTGTCTCTGATCTATTCTTAAAATCAAGTCTTGAAAAGTCATTTGCAGTCCTGTTTCAGTCTCTAGGTCATAATAGTTTTTTCGGTCATTAGGTCTAGGGTTAAGTCGTCAGGTCTTTGACAAAGTTTAAATAAAGCCAGCAGGCCAAAGGGAGGTCCTTGTTAGATTGTTATCTCAGAGATTTTTATCATTATACAGATAGATTATGACTTCTCTTCAAAAATCTGTTTTGAAGATAAGTCGACATGTCATTTCTGTAATAAATTTTCAAAAATTCCAGTTCTTGAAATGTCCCGGCGAAACCCTGGTCTCCTTTGCCAGATCATATCATAGCTATCCCTGCAAAAAATTGTCAAAGAAAATCATTATTTCAACCAAATTTAAGGAGGAAACAAAAAGGTCAAAATTTTATTAATCCTGAAAAAGTGTCATCTGCAAAACATAACAAAGTGGGTTATGGAAGAGGCAAAAGTCAAATTGGTGTCTATATAAAGGTTTTTCAATGAAGTTTCAAGTCATTGTGCATACAAAAGGAGGAGAAAATCATTGCAAGTCGTGTTTGAGCATTTTGGAGCGGATTGGTCCTCCTTTCACCTAGGCGGCGCATATAACAGTCTGTGCGGCGCATATAACTTGCGCGGCACACACAGACATTCAGGCCAGTGCAAAATACAACCAGCGTGGTGCATATAACTTGTGCGGCACACTGGGTAAGGAGCGCGACGCTTACAGTTTGGAGCCTGTAACTTGTTTGAAAACTCATCAAATTGCCTCCTCTTCACATCAATTTGTCAGGTAGGCTCGCCTCCATTGCCTTTGCTTTGTTTTTAATGGTGAATGTGATGGGTTCATGGATGATTGCCGTGGAGACCAGATTTCAAAAGCCTCCCTTTGTCAATATAAAAAGTGATGTAGGGTTTGAAAATAGTTTTGTTACCAAGGTTGTGTCTTTTCCCCATTTCCCTTTGTTCCTCATTCCCAAATTCACTCATCAAACTTCCTCATTAATTCCCTCATTAATCCTATACTACAATCCCAGAAATCCTAATTCCCCACCTCTATAAAAACTCCTTAATCCTATTTAATATCCCAAACCCTAAAACCCTAATCCCATATCTACATGTCCCCTCCTTTCCCTAATTACATTTTATTTTAAAATTCCCTAATTCCCTGATATTTTCCCTTTCCTAATATTCCCTTGTACATTGTTTCCCCTTGGTCACATCATTGTTTAGATCAAAAGAACAGTCCATATTCAGTTGCACACAACAGTTTCACTTATCAGTATTCATTTGAGGCAGTTTGTATATCAGTAGTGATGTCATCTAGTCACTCATCTGAATATGAGGCAGAAACCCAAAGTGATTCTCCCGTGGGTGAACAAGAAGCCCGGAGGCCTCGTGAAAGTGGCAAACATGTCAGGGAAGAACCAATCAACCTTAGAGAATTGCATGCTTGTCCTCTTGCTATGCAGTGCTTTGAGCATCAGTCATGCTATGAGTATTGTCAAAAGGTAGCTGAGGTCCAGTTTCATTATGAGTTGGCTTGCCTTTTTGTCTTGCATTTGCACGGAGACCAAGCTACCTTGGCTGGGGTCACCTTTACACTTACACCAGAAACTGTTTCGCTAGCAACACGTATACCAAATATTGGTGAACTATGGCATAAAAAACAACCGATTGATAAGCAACATTATGAGCCATATATCAAACCCAGTTGCTTGAGGCAACTCAAAAGAGTGTTCCCGTTCAGGTACCTGAAATATGAGTATGCTCCACTCATGAGATTGATCATGAAATATTTCAGCTGTGAGGGACGATTCTCTCATCTTTATGCTTATCACATCAGGTTACTTATGCATTTCACCAGGGTGCGGATGAGGAACATTCCATATTTCATCTGCTGGAATATAGAGAGGATGAAAACCTTTATATAGCATAGAACCCCTCAACAACAACTCAACAGTGTATATCATTTTGCGCTTATAAAGATTTTGGTTGTTCATCAGCTTGGTTCGCAGGGCATCACTTGGGATGACTTTATCTCACGTCATTTCTTCAGAGCTTCATGAGAAGTATCAGAGGTGAAACATGAGGGTGAACCTTCTCAGTAGTATGAGCGTCATGAGACCAAGCCTATTTTCATTACATATCACAGAGGCTATCCGAAAGGTACCAGAACTTTGTTTGCAGCAGCAAAACGAGTGTTGTCTCCACCTGACGTGGAAGGGGCCTCGCTTCCGACATTAGCACCACAGGCATAGGTACAGGACAAGGGAAAGAAGCCCATGCATGAGAAAGGTCTTTCAGGTGAGCCATCAGGTTATGTTATCATTCCTGATGTTGAGACAACGACAGATTTAGGGAAGTCTAGATATAGAATGGTGGTTGAGGAGCAAGAAACAGACATTCAAGCCTTGGAAATCCAGTTGGAGATGGCCAAATGGAACATCAGGTATCTAGAATAGAGAAATAAGCAGCTTGAAGATCAGCATGGGATCATGGAGCTACAGAACATCCGTGAGAATCGCCAAGCTGCAAACATAGGAGGATTTAGTTCACTTCTCTAGAGCGACAGGTCAATGAGGATCGAGAGTCTAATCTTGAAAGGGTCAACATTTACTTGGAGCAGTGGCTGAGCAAGGCCAATAGAGATAATGCATTGTTGAGACATATGGCTGTTCACTACAGGGCACAGAACCAAGTTTGCAAGGCTCAGATAAGAAATCTAAAGGCAAAATTGAAGAAAGCAATCTGCAAGAAAAAGAAACAAAGGGAGCTCGATCATCTTCAGATTTTGGTCGAGGCCTCTTTAGCTCATCATCACACTTGATAAGGGAACTCCAGCCCAAATTTCAAGAGATTTGGGGCATTTTTGGTCATTTTGAAATTTTTGCACTTAAAAAACATGTTTTTTCCCTATATGCGCCGCGTACCTTGCGCGACCCATAGGATTGGGAGCTCCAAATCACAAATGACTTGCAGTTTTGGATTTTTCATGGAGGATCATGAATTTTGGTACTTGGACAAGAAATTTGGGAATGTTTTGGGTCCCCAAAAGGTCAAAAAACATGCAAAAAATGACCTCAATGCCCCTATTTTGACACACAGGAAGTAGTCTTGGGAGAATGCACTTTTGGAGGGGCAAATGGACACCAATTTTGAAAATTCCACTTGGGTTGGATAGTAGACAGGCAGGGCTTTCCAACATGCCAACGTGAGATCAATTTGGACTCCTATAGGTACCTCAAAAACAGCATCAAATTAGCACGATGGATATAGAAATCAGCGCGGTGCATATAGATTTTTTGCCCTATTTTTCATCTTTTAGCTCAGAAACTCGGCTAGTTTGACCAGTTTTGATTTGTGATGTAATTTTTGACTTTTTCTTGATGTAATTGATTGAAACATGATGTAATTTGACACTTAGTTACTTGGTCTAGTAGATTCATTCACCTAAGAGTGAAAATTTAATGAATGAATCAGTTTCCTACCTTATAGAGGCAAGTTGTTTTGACTGCCTAGATTGTAGTGCTTTGTTTAGAATTAGTTGAAACAGCTCCTAGAATGATGAGCTCGACCCCTAGAGGCAAGGGAAGAGGTTGGATTGCCTATATTATGTAATTTGTAGGTCATTTTCATGGTTGGACTCTTTGGAAAAGCTTGACAACCTATTGTACATTCACTTTTGCATTTTTGGCAAAGGAAAGACTAGGGTTTTGCAGCACTGTTTGGGATCCCTGTGGCTTTATCTATTGATGGTGTGCTTCTTTCAGTAATTGTAAGTTGTTAATGTGTATCATTTTCCTTCTTTCATCTTCTACAATTGAACAAATGAAGTGTTAAGGTAGAATCCATAGATTGTTATGCTCTGCCTTTAAGTTTGCTTGATTTTCCATGTTTTTGTCTGTTTAAGGAGAATCCTTGAAAGCTTCTTGCTCTCCTTAGCTTCTCATCAGTCAGATCTAGCCATTCATTATCATTAAAATCATCAAGACAATCGCCTACCTTGCCCCAAGTAGACCTCTAGAAAAACTGTGTCTCATCCCCGCACCCAAAATTGCCTTTTTCTTTGATTCAACAAAAACCTCAAAAAATCAACCTCAAACTCCTTGTACTTCATACCTAGCCTAAGATAAATTTCAAATTTAGTCATCTCGAGCCTCATCGATTACCTTTTTCTGAGATTGACCCAGAGAGAGACATCTCCTGTCCTCGTAGGGCTAGCTATGAGGCTGAGCGTGGTTAGATGTGGACCTAGAACCTTGTCTTTTCAGCCTGAGACAAATCTAGGCTCTGAGAGAAGCCATCAACATCCAAAAGCTATCTTGATGAAACAAGGAGAAGTGAACAAGTTGACAATCATCATAAAAGGCATAAAGTAGATCACCACATAAATCGAGTTCAATCTACTTCAAGGATGAACAGAAGCTATAACCAAACACAAGTAAATCATTCTCAATTTTCTTCAAGAATGAATGTCAATGGAAACTACAATCATCGGGTCAGTAGATCCGATAATCACGGGAATTTCTTTAATGGCCAATGTTTTTCATGTCATAAATTTGGACACAAAGCTACTCAATGTGTTTCTTACAAGACCATCATGACTAGAGAAGCATGAAATTAAAGGAATATGACTGGGATCATGAAAAGGACCTACAATAACTTTTATGCTCTTGAAAATGAAATAGAATGCTCTATCTGTAACAACTTCGGTCATGAAGATTCTAAATGCAGGAGTAAATTTCGGCAAACATCTCAGAAGGAGAAAGCTTCATTGGGTCCCAAAACATGGAGAAAGAAAGAACCACAAACAAAAAGATGTGGTGTAGCCTTGTATGCAGAAGGACAAGAAAATCAGTGGTACATTGATAGTAGATGCTCAAACCACATGATATGTGATAAAGAAAAACTTCAGTCATATAATGCCTTAGAAAAAGAAAAGAAGGTCTCATTTGGTAATGACACCCCTCTAGTCATAAAAGGTAAAGGCTTTGTTCTGTTAAAAAAAAAGGTTAAAGTTGGGAATGTTATGTATGTTGATGGTCTAAATCATAATCTATTGAGTGTCAGTCAAATGTGTGATCAAGGAAATGAGGTAGTATTTCAATCAAATGGATCTGTTGTTCATGAGCTTGATACAGAAGAAACATTGATCAAAGGTATAAGAACTCCAAACAATCTGTACATACTCAAGGGGGGACAACAACAGTCCTACCTAAGCAAAAACGATGAACACTAGCTATGGCACAGAAGATTGGGGTATCTAAGTTTCTCTCAAATAAGAAAAGCATGCAGATACCAGGTTGTTCATGATCTTCCTGATATTAGCATTCTAGAGAATACAATATGCAAATCATGTCAATTTGGTAAGCAAACGAGAGCACATTTCCCTGAGAAGGAAGGATCAGCTAGTAAGCCTCTTGAACTTGTTCACACTGATTTATATGGTCCATCTAATAAAAAGTCACCTCGTGGAGAAGAATACTTTATACTTTTCATTGATGACTTTTCTAGAATGTGTTGGATAGGACTTATAAAGCATAAAGAAGAAGCATTCGAAAAGTTCAAAGCCTTCAAAGCTTCAGTTGAAAATGAATCATATTGCAAAATCAAATGCCTCAGGTCTGATCAAGGAGGGGAATTTACATCGGATGAATTCTTTGACTTCTATGAAGAACATGGAATAAGAAGGGAATTCTCTACTGCAAGAACTCCTTAGCAAAACGAAGTGGTAGAAAGGATGAACACAACTATTCAACAAATGGCTCGTGTTATGCTAGATGATTTTGGAACTCCTGCAACCTTCTAGGGTGAAGTTACATTTGCTGCCATCACTATTCTTAACAAAACTTGACATCCGAGTAAACAGCACTCAAACTTCACATGAACTTTGGTATGGTAAGACTGCTACTGTAAAATACTTCAAAGTTTTTGGAAGCAAATGCTACATCAAAAGGACTGACGAAAAACTTGGCAAGTTTGAACCTAGAGCAGATGAAGGCATTCTCCTTGGTTACTCTTCCTGAAGTAAAGGATATAAGTGTTATAATAAAAGACTTGGGAAAATTGTTGAAGGTATTGATGTTGTGGTTGACGAAGCAGGTAAAAACCAAAGATTATGAAGAAGATGAGGACTGTCCTTCCACATCAAATCAGACTAATTCTGAAGAAGAAACCAATGAGGCACCAGAAGAACATATAAGGGTAGAAGAAAAGACTCCATCCAGGTATGTTCAAAAGAATCATCCAGAGACTCAAATTTTGGGGCAAAAAGAGGCAAGTGTGCAGATAAGAAGAACTATTACAGAAGATTCAAGCTATCTAGCATTGCTTTCCTCCGTCAAACCACAAAATGTAAATGAAGCATGCAAAGATGAATGTTGGTTCAAGGCCATGAATGAAGAACTTGAGCAAATTGAAAAGAATAATTCTTGGGAATTGGTTCCTAGACCTAATGATAAGAATGTCATAGGAACCAAATGGATATTCAAAAGCAAGTTGAATGAAAATGGAGAAGTTATTCGAAACAAGGCCAAACTTGTTTGTAAAGGGTATGCTCAACAAGAAGGTATAGACTTTGAAGAAACTTTTGCACCTATTGCTAGACATGAAACCATAAGAATGTTCCTTGCTCTTTCTAGATTTCAGAAGTTCAAAGTATATCAAATGGATGTGAAATTTTCCTTTCTTAATGGAGACCTAGAAGAAGAAGTATATATTCAGCAACCAGACATATTCATCCTTGGAAATGATCCAAAACTTGTATGCAGACTCAGAAAGGATCTCTATGGTCTAAAAAAAGCTCCAAGGGCTTGGTATTATCATATTGACAACTACCTTCATCAACAAGGTTTTTCAAAAGGATAAGCTGATAGCAATCTATATATAAAAATTGACAATGATAAATTGCTAATACTTGTTGTGTATGTTGATGATATCATTTTTGGTAGCAATGAAGAAGCCATGAGTCAAAACTTTGCTTTGGTAATGCAGAAAGAATTTGAAATGTCCCTACTTGGTGAGCTCACATATTTTCTTTGTTTACAAGTTCAACAAAGTAAAGATGGTATTTTTCTATCACAAACCAAGTACCTCAAGCAGATCTTGAAGAAATATGGCATGGAAGATTCTAAACCAGTATGTACCCCTATGGTAGCAGGATGCAACCTCAGCTCAGATAATGAATTAGCAGTAGTACATCAACCAACCTACAGATCCATGATTGGTAGTCTATTTTATCTAACAGGTACCTGACCAGACATCATGCATGCAGTGGGAATAGTTGGAAGATTCCAAGCAAATCCAAAGGAATCACACCTTCAGACAGTCAAACGAATTTTCCAATATCTTCAAGGAACACAAAACTTTGGTTTATGGTATCCTAGAGATACAGATCTTACACTTCATGCATATACAGATGAATTTTGAGCAGGAAGCGTGGATGACAGAAAAAGCACTAGTGGCGATGCATTCTATATGGGTTCTAGATTAGTGTCTTGGTCCAGCAAGAAGCAAAGTTCAATTGCATTATCTACAGCTAAAGCAGAATATGTGGTTGCTACATCTTGTTGCACACAACTCCTTTGGATGATGCAAACATTTCAAGACATTCAGATCACATGTACTCCACCCATCTCCATTCTATGTGATAATACAAGTGCAATCAGTATTTCAAAGAATCAAGTCATGCATTTTAAGATCAAGCACATACCTATCAAATATCATTTTCTCCAGGAACAAGTGCTTGAACAAAAGGTCAAATTGAAGTATGTTCGCTCCAAGGAACAGGTTGTTGATATATTCACCAAACCACTTCCCAGAGAAACATTTGAATACCTCAGACAGAAGCTGGGAGTAGTTGATGCATCATCTTGCTGTTGACACTTATATTTTTCAGCAAATAGTGGTTGTACACGATTTTCACGAAGCGTATTCCCTTACATAAACTGGTTGCTATGGATACAGCCACATATATGTTGGTTTGAAGAATATCAGTGGGCCAGACTCAGGATGAAAAGAGTCTGATATGGGTCTGATAGTGATCATCTAGCACAAGTTAAGGGGGAGCATATACTTCTAATAATGCATTGTTGGCATTATCATAGAAGATCTTGGTACAATTTAATAGTTGTTTTTGATTCAGGTGGAATAGGTGCAGAGGGAGATCATGGTTGCTAGTATGGATGGTGATTGACAGATGTTGTTGATGATAGTTTTTGATGACTATCATAGTCTTGTTTTAAATATTTTGTCTATATGTTATGTTTTTTTTTTCTTTTTTTTTTTTATCAAGGTCATGTAACGACCTATTTTGTTTCCCCACTATGCCTAGGATGGATGATATAATGTTCTTTTTTTATCATGTATAAACTTTTGGTTGGGTGGATGAGTCAATCTTGGTATATCCCCACTTGGTTGGGAGATGGATGTATGTATGAGTCTTTGGTGATAGGAAGGTCATTTATGATGTATAGAGTCATGTTCTTCTTGTAGAACATCTTTTTGCAGACCTTGCTTACAGCCAGGGGGAGCATGAACATCACACTTCAACATATCAGAGAATTCAGCATGTACTCAGGGGGAGCATAACCCTTTTCCCTTCATGAAAAAGGGGGAGAGTGACTTGGGGTTGCCATCAAGTCCAAAGTGGGAGATTGTTGGCATTATGACATAGGTTTGGCGCTATGACACAGGTGTTTTCCTTGATGGCAACTCACTCAAATGATAGATCACAGTTCAAGCTCACAGAATGAAGGAAAAAGAGATATACATAGGTTCCCCTTGACCAAGCCACGTATATACGCTGGTTCGCCGACCAAAAGGCGCGTATGCATATATATGCACTTTCATGCAAGGAAAGGCGTGTACATGCCGGAGAACTTGGTTTTGGTCCATGGTATTTTGACCATGATATTTTGACCCATGGTATTGGTCCAAGGTATCTTGTCCGAAGTCTTGACCCTAGGTAATTAGTCCAAGGTATTGTTTCTAAGTGGTTTTGGACCATGGTATCGAGTAAGGCCTAAGACTATAAAAGGAGGAGGAGATCATTAGGCAAAGGCACTCAAGTATTGAATATCTAATGAAGAGCAAGATCGAGAATACTAGTCATTGGGTTATGGTGCATATCTAGATCTGAATGAAGGAGGAACCTGAGCGCTTGAAGAAGGATAAGTTCTATTGATGGGTCAAGATCTTAAGGCTTGAAGAGAAGTATCTTTGTGTGGTTTTGATATTTTCTCTGAATAATTGGCGCATGTCGTAATTTGTAAATGTAATGAACTGGGTATAACTAATGTCTGAATAGTGGAAAAGGTTAAATCATCTTTTTAGATTTGTATGCAGGTTCAATATAGCAAAGGTGCGTATACATGCTGGTTCAACATTTCAAAACTACGTATATCCAGGTCTTCCTTAAGAAAAGTGTGTATGCATGCAGGCTCGACACATTGAAGTAGCGTACACCTCATAAAATATGTTTTAGCTACTTCTATTTACTGTTGCAGTGTTTTGGGTTCTCGATTGTGTTCTGGTTACTGTTACTATATTCTTGTTACAACATTCAAAAAATTGATTGTTTGATTCAGTTTTGGTTCGTAGAAAGGAGATTGATTGATGCATATATATTTGATGAAACGTGGTCCCTGGAAGAAAAGAGAAGGTTGTAGCCTTCTGTAAGTCAGCACCTACGTACTAGTAAACACATTAGCTAGTACAAGAGCTAAGGGGGTTGTAGCTCCCTTCTAGGAAAAGCTAGAGAATGAGAGAAGGTTGTCGCCTTCTGCAGGTAGAAGCCCGCATACTGTTATAAGACTGCACCAGTACAAAATTTGTAAAAAGAAGTTTCTTATTAAAGAAAGATAGAGATGATTGCAGTAGGTGGTTTTCACCCACATTGGGTTTCCACCTTATATCTTATGTTCATGTGCGTGATTTCCTGTTATGTTCACTGCACTTGGTTACTATTTATATGGTTCTGATACACAGATTAAAGATCAACTAACTAAATTATAAGTTTGCACAGTATACGTTGGTTTCTCTAAACACGATTGCGTATACATGCAAGTTGCATTAGTATAAGTAGCGTACATAAATATGTTTATGAAAATGAAATATTGTTAACTTGCTAATACTGATTCACCCCCCTGCCCCCTCAGTATTATATCCAACATTTCCGCCATTCTTTTCATTCACAGTGGGACCGACATTGTTACAAATATTTACTCCCACCATGTTAAGGGGTTGCGGTTGGGTATAACTAGTAGAATATGAGCTACTAGAAGACTAAAAATAGTTATACTCCAAAGGTGTGCAAGGGTGAGGGACCTTGACCTATCAATTAGGTGTAAGGGGTGATATAAGAGAAAAATAAGGATGATGACCTGTCAATATCCACCACTAGCACTTGATAACCATTACAGTGTTAGGTTGGGGTTGAATCTAAAAGGATAAAGGGATGAAGAAGTGAATCAAATAACAATTAGAAAGAAAACATTGTCTGTAATGGTGAAATGTAGTTTCCTACATAAGTTCTTATGCTAGTAGAATTCAAGCAATCTCCTCCTATCAAAGAAAAAGACTCTAGCCTATAATATTAATGTGTCTCAAAGAAGTCCTATACTATCTTTGAATATGGCCTTCCAAACAACCTAGATAATAGATTACCAGGGAAGAAAAAATGTTCGAGTGAATGTATGAATAGGTGTGGTTTCCTCCCACACTCAGCCCCTATAGAGTGGTTTTCCAACTTGTATAGCCACTATGTTTATGTTTGTCTAGTGAGGGTGAGAGAATCTGATCCGAATTTAAGCAGGAACGCAATAAAACACAGAGATAACCATAAAGACAGATATGCAGCGGAAATAATACTTCATTTCATTACTGTAAAATACCGAAATATGCTTACAAACAGAAATAGAAATAAACTAGCTAGGGTGATGGTAGCTTATCCCTGAGAAGAGATGTGGCAGCTACATGCCTCTGAATTGTTCTAAAAACTGTGTTACAATGAGGCTCGAAGGCCTATTTATTGTTGAGAAACAATGGAAAACCCTTCACATCCCTAAACCTAACCCCAGAAGATGAAACGCCAAATTGTGGGCCCCGTTTGGGTAGATTGGTACATCAATTTCCCGGGGTCGTAACTTTGGCATACGATCTCTGTTTGATGCGTACGATAGCTCGTTAGAAAGATCTATCCGAGTACTACCACTTTGGGAGGCAACATGGGTCCATGGACCCATGTTGCCCCAGATTCCCAAAAAAACGTCGTTTAGGGCCTCAAAACGGCTCCGAAATTTCAGGACCCGAAAAACTGCTAAAAATAGTAAACTATGCTGCAATTTAGGAAACTGAAAAGACTGAAATAGACAGTTGTGGGGGTCCAAATGGGATAGGTGGGTGGCCACCAACATCCACCTGGATCATTCCTCCCCCCTTAGGAAGCAATGGTCCCCATTGCGTTGAGTTCCTCCATTTGCTGAACTTGGTCCCTGGTGAGCTATTCTGCAATCTCTGATGTGTCCAGTTATGGTGGGAAGCATGGTTGACGATGGTCCACATTGAACATTTGGTGTAGGCGAAGGAATGGAGGAATGACGTGCTCCAAAGCATTGTTCCCCATACCCTTGGTACTGTTGTAAGGACCATGTCGGAGTGGTCTGAGCTTCTAATGGGTTCTGGTAAGGCGTTCTTTCTCTCGATGCAACCAGACTTTGTTGCCCACTTGAAACTGGTGTGGTACCCCTGTAAGTGAGGAGAAGTTGTTCTTGTGTTTTGTCATGACCGTATCCCTTTGTTGTTGCTGCTGCGTGGAGGAACCCTTTGCAGGGGTCATGGATGTAGCAACGATCTTCCCCTTACTTTGGGAGTGAACCAGATAGATGAATTTCCTAGTCTGTGATATGAGCTTCCTGCCTTTCTTGGTAGTGAGCATGGATGTGGCAGTAGGTGGGGCTACCTCTGGTATCCTGTATAATGAATTATTCAAAGAAATAATGACAGCACGAGGCCTTGAATCATACACAACATGTCCCTCCACAAGTATGGCTGGCCTAATAGTACATCACAAACATCCAGAGGTGTAACATCACACAATACCTCATCTGTGAAGGGTTTGACGCTGTAGGGAAGGCGGCACTGCTGGCGAACTTTCAGATCTCGTCCTTCGTGAAGCCACCCGATACTGTACGGCTGTGGATGCGGTGTAGTCGGTAGGCCCAACCGCTTCACGGCCTCTGCTGAAATGGGGTTCTTTTGGCTGCCACTGTTGACAATGAATTGTAGCGGCGAACCCTTCACCCACATTTGTGAGTGGAAAAGACACTCCCCTTCCTCTGGATTTTCGGGCTCATCTTTCTGGATCTTGGCGGTGGCAACAGTGGCGCTGGGATCCGCATCAATGATCTACTTCCCTTTACCATTCTCCTTGTCGAGTTCTGGCTCAGGGTTGGAACATGCATCTGATTCGGAAGCCTTCAACTTGGCCACTAGCGACTGCTTGGTTCGGCACTCACTCGTGTTATGAGTGGGACTCTTGTGGAATTCACACCACTTTCCTGTGTCCTTCTTCGGCTTCGTGGTGTTGTTCTTTTCTTGTCGCTTCGACGGGTTGTCTTGGGTCACCCCACCTTGGCTTTGTCCTTTGGGCTTCGGATTTGCAGATCCAAAGTCTCGCTTCTTTTGTTTGAACTTTTGCTCAATTTTGATAGCGTATCGGTATGCTGTGCCGAGTGAGGGGATGTTCAAGAACCCCATCTCTTCCTGGATGTATCTGTGTAGGCAGCCGCGGTATTTGAGTACCACATGCAGCTCATAATCTTTGATACCCAACTGTGTGCGAAGGGTATGAAAAATGTTTGTGAACTCTGACACAGCTTGGTCTTGTCCTTGCCGCAGTGTGGTCCATTTGATGTATTTGTCGTCATAGCTTCTGACAGGGTAGTACTGCTCCTTGATGGCATCCCGGAAGTCATTCCAAGTGGGTGCGGCTGAAAATAGTGAGCCTGTACTTTCATCCTTCTGCTCGCAGTAGGTTTCCCACAAGTCCTTGACGTGGGGGGCTACTTTGAGAAGGGCGAAAACAATATTTTCCCAATTTGAAAATTCATGAACAGAAAAATACCCATCTAGTAGATTTAACCATTTATCTATGGCATCTACGTCTATTTGACCCTCGAAGATGGGGATTTCAAAATTAACTTGTACCTTAAACGGCGTGGCGTTTCCAGAGTCACTGTTGGAAGCCGATGCGTCACCTCTGGGTAGCCGCTGAAGGATCTGCGCAAAGCTATCCATCATCGCGTTCCTTTGCCGCTCGAGGGCTTCTTCGAGCAAGATTTTGATAGGATCTCCTGCTCCCTTGTCTTTCTTCTCATCTGCCATGGGAGGCCGTCGGGATTTGCAAGGCTGGTCTTGCAAAGGTTCGACCAGTTCAAGCCCTAACTCCTTATATCCCGACCTCGTTGGGGACATGCAAAAAAAACAGAGAAAAAGCAGACTGCTCTGATACCACTGATCCGGATTTAAGCAGAAACACAATAAAACACAGAGATAACCATAAAGACAGATATGCAGCGGAAATAATACTTCATTTCATTACTGTAAAATACTGAAATATGCTTACAAACAGAAATAGAAATAAACCAGCTAGGGCGATGGTAGCTTATCCCTGAGAAGAGATGTGGCGGCTACATGCCTCTGAACTGTTCTAAAAACTGTGTTACAATGAGGCTCGAAGGCCTATTTATTGTTGAGAAACAATGGAAAACCCTTCACATCCCGAAACCTAACCCCAGAAGATGAAACGCCAAATTGTGGGCCCCGTTTGGGTAAATTGGTACATCAATTTCCCGAGGTCGTAACTTTGGCATACGATCTCCGTTTGACGCGTCCGATAGCGCGTTAGAAAGATCTATCCGAGTAATACCACTTTGGGAGGAAACATGGACCCATGTTGCCCCAGATTCCCAAAAAACCGTCGTTTAGGGCCTCAAAACGGCTCCGGAAGTTCAGGACCCGAAAAACTGCTAAAAATAGTAAACTATGCTGCAATTTAGGAAACTGAAAAGACTGAAAGAGACAGTTGTGGGGGTCCAAATGGGATAGGTCGGTGGCCACCAACATCCACCTGGATCAGAATCTTAGCTTTCGGGTGGCAACATTGGAATCATATTTTTCAATAAGAGTTTGGAGCATCAAAGGGAACCACTAGTTTCCATAGTGTAGGCATTAACTATAACACACCCACTCCTAACCCCAAAACACAACATGAGATAGAAGGAGGTGATATTATGCTAACATGAGATCAAAGGTAGTATTATAAAAATGGGGTCTCAAAGTATCAATATTTTTCAACTTTCTCAAAACTTCAAATGGATGATATCATTGTATTTGTCTCATCAAGAGGATTCTGACCACACAAATTTTCTCCCAATCTGACCTCTACATTGAAATATTTGACCATCTGATGTTTAGAAAATCAATAGCACCATGTCATCAATTTGCCACATAGCATCCACATGGTCCCCACGTGGTTGTCTTAGTCATCCTCCTCACTACCACCTATTAATTCTATATTATTTCTTGACCCATTCATAATGAACCATAATAACCCACCTCGAATGAACTATCTTTTTAGAAGAATCCTTTTCAAAACAAATGACTTTAGAGATTTGAGTGGAGCAGTGTTATGAGAACTTATAAGATCTAATAATTTGAGATTGTGAAGAAAACCCATCTCAGAGAAAACTCGATCTTAGGAGAAACTCAATCTTTGAAGAAACTCACATTGGGGATAACTCTTCTTGGAAGAAAACCTTCACCAAGGAATATTTGAGATACTACATGCCTAACTATCAAGACGAAGAAATTAGCTAGCAAATTACAGTGGGAATCTAAGAGACAAAAAATATTCACCATCATGGGGCTTGTCGAGTAAAGGGGTTGGGATGGAAATTTAAGTATTGCATTAATGCAAAAAAAAAAATCCATCTCGCAATAGAACCTCAGAGGTAATTTTTCATCTCAGAATAAACACTCAGAGGTAATTTCTTGTCTTGGAAGAAATGAAAGGGAGGCAAAAAGGACATGGGTTCCAAAATGTAGCGATCCAAGATTCTGAGATCTTTGTCACTAATGAATATTCATAGAAGTTTTAGTATTAGGGACACGAAGAGATAATAATAGAGGGTTGTGTCAATATGATGTATTCGTCGTTCTTACATAGTCATATAGTACGTCTTGACTATGATGGTTTCGTGATAATTAAGCTTGGCACTAGATTTCAACCCATCACCATTAAAGCCTTTGTAAGGTCACCTTGGAGATATTCCTCCTGTGCTTAGAAATAATGAAACATGAATAATAACTAGTTAATTTATGGTGTTGGAATTATGGCTAATGTGTTCTCCTTGATGGAAACCTACTTCATAAAGATGTCAACATTATGATAATAAGATGTTTATACTGAGTGATACAAATGCCACAGATGGTATGGATAGAGAAGGAACAATTCAATGACAGATGGATGGTAACAATAAAGTTTGAGAAAGTATACATGGGTCCTATGAAGCTAGGTCATGTATATATGCATGTATTGATAAGAAAAATCACATACATAATATGCACCATGGTAATTTGAAGACCAAGGGCCTTTACCATGGTATTAGCCCATAGTAATGGGTGCATCAATGATTATTTAATCCCTTCAAAAATACTTATGACATGACCAATGTATTCGCCTAGGGTATTGACTAAGGAAAATACTATATAAAAACATGGAGATCAAGGTGTTTGGTCTGCAGTTATTGTGTTGTCTATGAATTGTTTGATCTAAAACAGGTGTGCACCATCATGCGAGGTGAAGACTCATATCTGAAAGAACTAAAATATGTTGACATATATGCTTGATTGATTTACTTGCTGAAAATGTCTAAGTAGCTAATATTGATGAAACATTGATATTGTGATCTAAATGATTTATTCAGAAGTCTGTAGTATATATTGTGAAGGTTGCAGAAAGTAAAATTGTGATTGCAACAAAATTTTTATAGATCTATACGTAGGTGTGTTTGAGAATACTCACATACATATGTGGATCTATCTTTATAGGATCACTTATATTTCCTACAAAATAGTTTGTGTAGATCTGTATGCAGGTGTTGTGAAATTATAAGCATGTACATACGTAGATCTACTTGAGGGAAGTCACATATATATTTCAGGGTTTTGTAGTATGATTTGTTCATGATATTTGATCATTTATGTTTTGTTTGTTATTATTTGTCAATGATGTCTCTATCATGATAATCTTTGTTTGACAATATTGGTTGGGTTGAGTTGGTTATGAATGTTGATTAGTGATGATACTACAATATGGTGATGTGTCTTATTCACTAATATATGATTGTTTCAAGTGATCTATAAAATGATATATATATATATATATATATATATATATATATATATATATATATATATATGTATGTATATCTACATATACATATACATATACATATACATATACATATATATATATATATATACATACATACATACATACATACATACATACATACATACATACATATATATCAGTAATTCATGATTCAGTATTCAATATTCTAAGATCTGTATTAAAGCCTTATAAAGGGGAAACACATATATACATGATTATTATTTAGTAAAGTCACATACAAAATTTCATATATGTTATTTGTGGCTGGGTTCTTCATTTAGTGATTTGATACTTCATAATTTTCGTTTATTTGAAGTGTGACCGTATCTCAGATTCAGTGCTTCAGTTGGTTTTGGTTTATCACTGATATGGGTCCGGTTTTAAAATTTGATGAAAGGTGGTCTACACATTGTTTGATGATTATTTGATAGGTGGATACAGTTTGGAATATTTTGAGAGGTGGTCGATAAGGGGATGAGGGTTGCTACCTTCAAAAAGAAGGTAGGAGCTCCATTCATGTAGGAGCTGGTAAAAGCGATTACATGGTTGGAGCTCCCTTCCAGTAGGTGTTAGACAAAAAAGAGAATATTTCTACATGTAGGTGCCTCCATACTAACAAGAGACTGCACCAATACAAATGTAATATTTTTCTTTATATCATAAGAAGGAAGATGGAGAGAGTAACATTGGTGGCTTTCTACCACATTGGGTTTCCACCTAAAAATCTTGGTGTTCTATGTGTGTTTGGTATGCTTTACTTATGTTCTTTAGTGCGTAATAAAAAATAATTAATCCACTGATGCACTGATTAAGAATAATCATCTGATGAAATACATAAAAATCAGTAAATTGGATATATGTGGGTTTCCTTCTCTAAAGTAGCATACATACCTAGGTTTCCTTAATAACAGTAGTGTATATTTATCAGAATATTAAAATTGAAAGTTTGAGGTTGAAATACTAATTCACCCCCCCCCCCCACCCCCCAAGTACTTTTTCAAAAAATTGGCATCAGATCAAGTCCGTTAGAATAAGATTAATTTCTTAAAGGGATATACGTCAAGATCAGAAATATACTAGGGATTATCATCTAAATGACCATTGTTGTTTAATGGAGCTAACTTGGTTTTCTAGAAAGTTAGAATGGGAGCATATTTGCAGTCGCTTAGAGTTGATGTTTAAGAAATTGTTGAAGGATACTATTAGTATCCATCATCACGACATGGATGATGGTTCCAAAAGCATGACTTTAAAATGAGTATGTGATTACTTCGCAAAAATACCTAGAATAAATCATGAATCACATAAGATTTCATTTTGATAGTATTCATATTGATAAATATATAATATTAAAAATAATAATAATATTATAAAAATACCTATTTTAATAAAATAATAATTATTATTATAATATTACTAATAAGAATAATAATAATAATTATTATTAGTATTGTTATTAATTTTTATTATTATAATCATTTTAAAATAATTATTACTAAATAATTATGATTATGATTATTAATTAATATTATTATATTGAATATCATAAATATTTCAATAAAAATGACATTGGAAAAAATATGTTTCGAACCATCTAGTTTGTTTGATCGTCGGCACAAGATGGAGAGTCACATAGAGGCATCACAGTAAATAGAGATAACATCTGAAATGATAATTAATTCTAATTGTAACCATCTAGTTTGTTTCATTGTCGGAACAGGTTGGAGAGTGACGTCGAGGCATCACATTAGATAGATATAGTGTCATGAAAATATAATTAATTATAATGGCTAGAATGAAACGATTAATTTTGAAAAAAAATGAAATATTTATTAAAAATGAATAGATTAGAATAATCAATTAAAAATGGGATTAAAAATTCCAACAAATAAATTAAATTGTGTCAAATTTAACAATAATGTATTAAAGAAATAAATTAAGGCCAACTAAAATACATACAGTTTAAAAAATAGAATAAAATAAAATAAAAATAAATCAATGTCAAGTTTAATTCAAAGTTACCAACTAATTAAATAAGGGAATCCAACTTGATTTTTAATTGTGACAAAAAAATAGAATATCGAAAGGAAAAAGGCATGCTTATTTTAAAAAGAGAAAGAGACTAAATCAATAACTAAATATTAAAAATTTATTTATTTATTTGTTAAAACTTTAATAAAAGTATTCAAAAGAGTACAAAATTCATTCTATATAAAAATAATTAATCATAAAATAAAAATGGAAATAAAAATAGCTAGAAATCAAAATGGAGGAAAAATAAGGCAAACAATAACTGTTGGGTTGTGTTATATTCTTTCCACGACTAGCCCATGTAGTTAACCAAAGGGTTGGAGGGGGGGGCAAAGCCCCCCTTCATTGTGTCGATTGTGTAGCGGAGGGGAGTCACACAGGGTTTGAAGTGTACCCATAACCCCACTTTATGGGGTCCGGGGCAACGCCCCATAAAATTTTGGTTTTGGACCCTATGTTAGGATGAGCAAACCCACCTATGGTTTTGTGCATGACTTTTACACATGTTTATGGACGCGATGTTTTTCGGTCCATGGTATTGGATGCGATGGTTTTCGGTCCATGGTATTGGATGCTTTGGCATGTATAAATATTATTATAACATTCAAAGGAAAATAATGAAAAATCAAGTTGGTAGTCTCGGTTTTGGGATCCAGGGGAAAATCTCTATGTATATGTGTTTTATGTGCTATGCCCTTGCATTGTTTATTTTATGTGTTTTAGAATTCGTATGCAAGTAATTTCTGTATGGGGTTAAAACCTACATTTGGTATCAAAGCTATTTTTGGCTTCAAGGGGATGCCTTTGTTACTGAGGGGTTTCATTCGGGCCTGTGGTAGACCCTGTTCAGTGGGAGATTTGCGAGATCAATTCTGGTGGTGAAAGAAGATGGCGAGTAGTGGAAAGATAGAGATCGAGAAATTTAATGGTCAGAGTTTTGAGCTGTGGAAACTCAAGATGGAGGATCGTTTGGTGGATAAAGATCAGTGGATCACAGTAGATCCAGGTACTAAACCAATGGGAGTGTACGATGAAGAATGGAAGAATTTGGATCGGAAGGCAAAGGGAAAAATACGATTGTGTGTCGCAAATTTAGTATTGTGGAATGTATCAGGGGAAGCTACGGCGAAGGCTTTATGGGACAAGTTAGGGACTTTGTACCAATCTAAGTCTCTGGTGAATAAACTGTTCCTACGGAAAAAGCTATATAACCTGAGGATGAAAGATGGAGACTCAGTGATAGAGCATTTGAATGCATTTAATATTGTGGTAAGTCAATTAGCATCTGTTGATATTAAAATTTTAGATGAAGATAAGTGCATCAGTTTGTTGTGTTCTTTACCAGATTCATGAGATAGTCTGGTTATTGCAATAGGTAGTAATGCAACTACCTTAAAGTTTTATGAAATAGTCTCATCCTTGGTGATGGAGGAGATGAGACGGAAAAATATGGAGAGCTAGAATGGATGCCTTGTCTGTACGAGGACAGTCCCAGAATAGAAACAAAAATAAGTCATCGAGTGGGAGATCTAAATCTAGAGGGAGATCTAAATCTCCATGAAAACCTGTGAAGGTGGTGTGTTGGAAATGTGGAAAGGAAGGGCACTACAAAAGGGACTGTAAATCTAAAGCTCTTGACAAAGGGAAGGGATCTGATGAGGCTCCTTCTGCAGAGGTGAAAACCACCTCAGATGAAGGTGGGGATGTCTACATGGCTTCTTCAAGTACACATGTACATCATGAGGCATGGTTGATTGACTCAGGTGCATCATTTCACTTCAATCCTCATAGGGAGTGATTCTGTGAGTATGAAAAGTATGATGGTGGTGATGTCTTCTTGGGGGATGACAGGAAGGCTAGAATCATTGGTCATGGAAAAGTAAAGTTGAAGTTGCAAGGTGGAAGGGTTAGAACACTTCTGGGTGTTCTGCATATTCCTGCATTAGCCAGAAATCTTATTTCTGTAAGAAAGCCAAATGATGCAGGTGTAAAAACAGTGTTCGAGAAGGATACCTGCAAGACAGTGTTATAGACATATTTGGGCACATCAAACCCAACTCATATGTCAATGTATTAGGGATCATCAACCCCTAAAAGATTTGTTTCATACCCTAAAGGAACATAGTCATCTAAATACATCATTCCCCAAAAGTTCCATCTGAGACACCGTCCAGAAACTGCCTAAATTGAACCATACTAACTGCTCCATTGGCAAAGTGTGATGTATACTGAGTGGTACATTGCCAGGGTGTGATGCATACTATTTAGGCCTTATATAGGGTGCGATGGGTGAGGATGGACAAATGTCTGGGACATTTTTCAATTGATTGCTCATGAAATCTTCTAGAACTTTCTCCTATGCCACTTGCCTCTCTAAATTCGCCCAAGGATGAATAAAGGATCTAAGAAATATCCAATCCTTTCTCTTGTGGAACCCATTGTAATAAGTGGAATGACACTAATCAAATCCCATGGATGACTCACACCTTTGCAAACATCTATAGATGGATTTCCAATTCAAGAGATCTAGAGGCTGGAATATTGTGAATTGCAAGGAAGTGCTGATAGTTTGTAATTGAGGAAAGAGCATTGCATTGTTGGAGTGATCTTTCTATTTCATGAGGTGAAGAAGGATTGAAGGTAGGAGGATGATGCTGGATCAGACAACTGGGTTGTAATTCTCCTTTCTATTAATAAAGCTCTTCAAGTTTTCTTCCATATGATTGTGCAATTGTGAATGTTATCATTTGTAAATGCTATCATTTGTTCATTATATATCTAATTATATAATGTTTATGTTGTAAGAGATCACAATGCTTTGATGGTTCTTTGTTGCTGTACTTGTGCAGGTACTCTCCATGTGTGTTAAGTATGGGGAGGAGTTGCAGGATCTGTCGAAGGGGAGAGAGAGCAAGCAAGCGATTAAGCGGAAGTTCCAGGTTGGTTCCATTATCTTTCTCTTATCTGTTAGACATAGAAGAAATCGTTGAATTTCTTTAAACTGTTGTTTCTAGGGTAGATGCCAAACCTAGGGTTATAGAATCAGATACATGATGAACAAATGATGGCATTCACAAATGATAACATTCACAATTGCACAATCATATGGAAGAAAACTTGAAGAACTTTATTAATAGAAAGGAGAATTACAACCCAGTTGTCTGATCCAGCATCATCCTCCCAGCTTCAATCCTTATTCACCTCATGAAATAGCAAGATCACTCCAACAATACAATTATCCTTCCTCAATTACAAACCATCAGCACTTCATTGCAATTCACAATATTCCAGCCTCTAGATCTCTTGAATTGGAGATCCATTTATAGATGTTTGCAAGGGTCTGAGTCATCCATGAGGTTTGATTAGTGTCATTCCACTTGTTACAATGGGTTCCACAAGAGAAGGGATTGGATATTTCTTAGATCCTTTATTCATCCTTGGGAAAATTCAGAGAGGCAAGTGGCATAGGAGAAAGTTCTCGAAGATTCCATGAGCAATCAATTGACAAATGTCCCAGACATTTGTCCATCCTTGCCCATCACACCCTATAGAAGGCCTAAATAGTATGCATCACACCCTTGCAGTGTACCACTCAGTATGCATCACACTTTGCTAGTGGAACAGTCAGTATGGTTCAATTTAGGCAGTTTCTGGATGGTTTCTCAGATGGAACTTTTGGGGAATGATGTATTTAGATGACTATGTTCCTTTAGGGTATGAAACAACTCTTTTAGGGGTTGATGAGCCCTAATACATTGACATATAAGTTGGGGTTGATGTGCCCAAATATGTCTATAACAGTTGCCCCCTAAAGCATGAGGTCGTAAATATTCATCTCGGGTGAAATGCTTTATCATGAGGATCCGAAGTTTCGAACTGGAAGGTAACCTACATAAGTTACAATAAAATACATCATCATAATATAATTCTTCATGATCTAGCTAAGGAAGGCATTCCCATGCTTAGCTTCATAAATTTCATTTCATGTGCATAGATTAGATAGTCGTCTGCAGATATAGACTCATGATTCTACATATATAGAGTCGCAATCCATGGTTAGGATGACCATCTGTATAGCACCTTTGTACATTTGATTTTTTTATCTCCTTGAATATTTCGCAGCTTGGATGGATGAAACTAGATCCAAGGTCTTCAAACTCGTTCAATGTTCGCTCGATGTACAGGTCAAACCATGTGAAGAGATGTCATGAAGTCAAACATGGAAAGACATCGCCTGATTACCAGCCAATGATGTGAGCTGTTAATAGATGCGAGATGAATCACCGATAATGATAATGACCCTTAAGGTACTATAGTACAATTCACATGGTGTGAATATATGATCCGATGTCGAACACCACGCAAAATCTTTCGGTCAAAGGCCATTGATGTCAACCTGTAGCCAGAAGTGAGAAACTTGCCATTGATGTATGCAAGCTTCAAAGCACTGAAAGGGTTTTTTCCAAGTCAACTTCTTGGATAATGAGTTGATGTCGACAAGAAGTGAATCATCGTAGGAGGTCCTTGATGTATCCCACATCTACGACATGAAACAAAGCAAATGATTTTCAGGAGGTGAAAAATGAACTGACGACATAAGGTTCAGGAATGGTGGTCATGAAAAAATGAAGGTTGGAGGTATTGCAGTGGATGAGACATTAACTAAATCGTGATTTCTCAACTGAATGACTTCTCTCGAACATGTCTGCGACACTGAGATGAATTGGTAGCGTTAACCCCAAAATATGGATGGTATGAAAGACCAATGGTGAGATGACCAGTGAACAGAATAAACCAACCCAACTCAATAATGGAGTTGAAGTGAAAGTGTCATGTTTAAGAGCAACTTGCTACCATAAATTCTTCAAGTTTTTTCCCCTTTTCCCCAATCATTGCTGACAAATACCTCTTTACTTCTGTAAAGTTTGAGGAGGATAGCATATGCTTGTTCTATAATTCACCCTTCGGGCAAACTTGTGCTATTTAATGTTTTAACGAGTCTATCGATAGTGAAATTCGGTCTCATCTAGATGGACAAGTTTTTTGCTATTGTTTTAACGAGTTTAACAACAAGGATAACTCGGTCCTTTCATGTTTAGAGAGTTTGAAAAGGGATGAAAAGAAAACTCTATAAGTTATTTTTCGTAAAGTAGTCCCTCAGGTCTGAAAAAGGATAAAATATTACAAGAGGGATGACATTTCCAATACTTTAACGAACTGGAAAAGACAAGTGCTCGAAAATATTTTCATATTTAATGAGTCTGAAAAGGGTTTAAAGAGGACACTATTTTGAGGAACGAGTGGTGTCTAGGGTAGCAACTAGTTCTGGTGATGTTGGAACTTCTGAAAACATGTTGATTTATGTGAGGAGGTTGGCTAATAATACCACTCATTGAAACTGTTCCTCAAAAAGGGTAAAGCAACAAAGTGAAAGCGTATGATCGGCCAAAGGGATGGTGGCAATGGGATGTACACAACCAAGGCTCAAAAGGCTGATAGAATGGCAATCACAAGGGTTAAAAATTGAAAATGGGTTCATTTTAGACAAGCTTGAACCATGGGGAGCTATGCTTGGATTCAGTTTCATGTTTACACAAGCTTGAAATGAACAAACCATGCTTGGATTCAGTTTCATTTTTACACAAGCTTGAAATGAAAAAACTATGCTTCAATTGGTTTACATGCCCCCAACATGATGAAAAGGAGGGTCTCCTGCAACGAGATGGAAATCACTGCGGTGAAGCAAGACGGTTATCGAATACCTCTTTGGCTTCGTCCAGATGAAAAAAGGTGAATGGTGTGATAGACCAAGCATATAACCTACAGGGAAACTTATCTTTACCACTAGGTGCATGCCCCCAAAGCTTCATTGCATTCACCTAAGCAGCCTACTCATGGCTATTAGGTGGGTGGAATGAAGGTTCTTTTACGAGATCAAGTGAAAGACTCGACTTTGAATTTGGGACCTTGTTTCATTTTTAAATGAGCTTCACACAAGACAAGGAATTATGCTCACATCCTTGGTTTCATTTTTTAACGACGTTGACACAAGACTAGGAACCATCCTCATACTCATTGTTTCATTTTCTAACGAGGTTGACACAAGACTAGGAACACCCTCGGACTCCTTGTTTCATTTTTTAACAAGGTTGACACAAGACAATGAACTATCCTTAGTCTCCTTGTTTCATTTTTTAATGAGGTTGACACAAGACAACGAACTATCCTCAGTCTCCTTGTTTCATTTTTTAACGAGGTTGAGACAAGACAACGAACTATCCTCGGTCTCCTTGTTTTATTTTTTAATGAGGTTGACACAAGACTAGGAACTATCCTCAGACTCCTTGTTTCAAAACTTATATGTGGTCATGAAGGAGAGATTTGGTTCCAATATCCCCAGTACATAATGTACAACATCACTGAATTTATCGTCAGTCGATGTAGTTATGGAACAAGTTGCCACATAATTAACCCGTGGCGGGGATGATACCATTGGTACAAAAGGACCATTTAGGGAAGATGGTTGACTAAGATCCATTTTTGGACTGAGAAATGAAAGTTGGTCAATGGTGACAATCCTACCTTCATGCGGGAAACAAATCACTCGAAAGAGTCTTGAAATAATAGCTCCCATGTGATAAACATAGTCATGCCCAAGAAGTAAATTGTAATCTAAAGGTCCTGGGACTACCATCACGTTTAGATAAATGGTTTTTCCTCCCAAAGTGATAGGTAACTAAAGAAGGATCCCTAATGGTCAACTGGTTCCTTTGTTAAAGCCCAATAGATTCTGTGTAACAGTCATAAACGGTGGCGAACCGAGTGCTTGCCAAGCAGTTGAGGAAATGATACTTACTGATGCACCTTCATCTATAATAGTGCCAGATACAATAATTTTACAAACTTGTATTATGATCTGGAAAGGCACATAAGAAGGAAGGCAAGATCCTGCCAGTCGATTCCAATCAAAGGAAGTGACTAGACTACTTGGATGGGGTACCATTGAAACGGGAGAATTAACCCCTTGAGTTACGAGAACTAGAGGATTTTCCTCCTGTCTTGGTGGAACAGGTGGACTGTCCCCAAGCTCATTTGAATCTACAGAAACAAAAATAGCTTGAGCAGTATCATTTTCACTCTCTTCGGGAAAGGTACAATTAGCTGAAGGTGAAATCGAGTCAACTATTACCTCGACCTGTTGATTTTGGTCGGGTATACACTCATAGGATTCACTTTCAAAGAGAGTGGTTTCGACCGATGGTTGATTTTGGTCAGTCGGTTCATCAACTAGTGAAGGATTTACAGAGAGTTTCCTGTAACAAGATGGAAGTCACTACAGTAAAGTAGGATGGTTATCCAACACTCTTTTGGCTTCATCCAAAAAAGGACAAAGGTGAAAGGATTGATTACCTTCACATAACCTACATGGAATCCTGATCTTTCCCTTCTATCCATGAACTTTACTATCACTAGTTTATGGTGTGTTACCAACATGATCTTTAGAGGTTGATGACACAGGATGGTGTGAATGAGAAGACCATTCTTTCATGATCAAAGGAAAGTAAGGACAATTTTGATGAAAACAGTCTTCCACACAAATTACGCATGGATATTTGACTTTGTGAGGCTTAATGGATGGATTTTCATTAGATGTTACATTTAGAGCAATGGTTGCTTCGTTGCCCCCTTGCTGAATTGGCTTCTTCTTCTTCTTCTTCCCTTTCTTCTTCTTCTTAGCCACTTGGTTACTAGTACCGATATTTTCACCAAGCGAAGAGGAAGAGGGGTAGGGAGAAGGCAAAGGGTCAACTTCAAGATCAACTGGAGGTTGATTTTGTCCAGTTGGAGGTGTACTCGATTGCGGAGAAATCATGACATTTTGAACCAAAGAGGTTGAAAACAACCATACTAGCAGGCCAATGGTAAATCTTGGAAGGGATAATGTAGCCATGTAAGGAGCACCAATATTTCCAAAAAAAGGAAAAGGACTAGGATTCCCATCAAATGGGATTCCTTGATCAGTGGACTTTGGATTTGTCACCATATGTATCAACCTAATATCAACTAAGGAATATAGATGTTATTCGCGATCAATTAATTTTAACAAAACTTTAGACGCAACTTTGATTTTTCAGTTTTAAAGAGTCGAGAAAAAGATAAAGATGACTCTGGTCGCCTTCGATTTTTAATGAGCCTGAAAGGAAAAGTGCTCAGATGGACCTTTTCTTTTAAAAAGTAAAAAAGGAACAAAAGTGACTACTTTGGAAAATCTATAGAAAGGGATTACCAAACCAATCACAAAACTACAATATACACCTTTGTGATAAATTAAAAAGAAATTACTAAGGACTTATGTATGGCAGTCAATCTTCCTGAATGTTGTGCTTAGTGCATTGCGATCAATAAGGCAGCAGACCCAGTTTCCTATGGATAAAGGATTTAAGCCTATTGTGGCCTCCCAATATATATGAAAAGATATAGGGAGCACAATTCCATGCTAGCACTTGTTGTATCAAAGAGGAGGAATCACCCAACCTTCAATGAAAACGATAGCCACTAGTTTTAACGACATCAGAACACATCACTAGCCTAGACCTCTAGATATGTTGCATTAAGTTCCAAGTGTGCTAGGTCCATTGAAATTAATTTTAAAGTTGATATTGTTTAGAGTTTGCCTTTCAATGGTTCACTACGTGATGATGATCTAAAATTCCTAAGACGCAATCTACAATGATAAACAATCTTTGTTTATTTGAGCAATGAAAATCCTAGCTACTAAGAAAAGAAAATAACAGTGCTTTTAAGCAAAGAGCACACACTAATGCATTCCCCTAAATCATATTTTTACACACAAATAAAAAAATGCTAAATGAAAATGCTTGTATTTGTTTTCACTTTCCTTAATGTGAAAAATGCCAAAAAAGAAAACTAAATGCAGCAAAGATCTGAAATATTTCACTCAAAATGACATTTTTGACAATTTTTTCTTCAAAAGAGAAAGGAAGACTCTAAACGACACTTTTCAATTTTGAATAAAAATTCTTTCGACACTTCAAATATAAAATCAATCCAAATGAATGAAGAAAATTTTAATCAATTATCAAGGGAAGGAACGACACTTCTCTTTTTGACACAAAACGACGATTACGACACTCTTTGTACCAAAGCAACAAATCGATTTAAACAAATTTTCAACAAAGGATTGTAAATGAGGAACAAATACAAAAAAAAATTCACTAATCCTAATGTAATTGAGGCTGATCTAAGTGATACAAGTTTCATTAAAGAGGCACTGTTCATTTGCAACAAAACAACCAAAGAAAACTGAAAACAAGGTCAAAACCCTCAATTTCTAGATGGAAAAAGAGTTCAGTCAATCATCACACCTAGGCTTCACAAAAATTTAGATGCATCATATATGTTTCGGGGAGCATTGGTATTGATGCGGGGAGTTTGGATTGGAACTCTGTACAAGCTGCAAGGTAGCACTGTTATTGATGGGTGCAACAGTTCTGTGGTTCCTGAAAGTGGAGCAAAAAATCTAGTGGTCTTTGGAGAAAAGACGATGATGTGTCATCAAAGGCATGGACATATTAGAGAGAAGGGCCTTTGAATACTTCATGGTGAAGGTATGGTAGAAGGTATGAGTAATAGTTCTCTAGATTTTGATTTCTGTGAAAAGTGTGTATATGGAAAGCAGAATTGGGTGAGTTTCCCCTCTGGTAGTAAGAGGGTGAAACAGATATTAGAGCTTGTGCACAGTGATGTGTTTGGACCTGTGAAGGTTCCATCACTGGGTAATTCTGTGTACTATGTATCATTTATAGATGACTTCTCAAGGAATACATGGATATATTTCCTTGAGAAGAAATCTAAAGTCTTTGACAGGTTTAAAGAATTTAAGGCTCTAGTGGAAAATCAGACAGAGAAGAAGATAAAGGTGCTGAGGAGAGATAATGGTGGAGAGTTTTGCAGCAAGGAATTTGAAGAATTTTGTAAGAAGTGTGGTATAGCATGACAGAAGACTACTCCATATACACCTCAGCAAAATGGAGTTGCAGAAAGAATGAATAAGATGTTGATGGAAAGGGAAAGAAGCATGCTCAGTGTTGTCGGGTTAGGACAAGAATTCTGGGCAGAGGCAGTGGATACTACATGTTACCTGGTCAACATGTCATCTTCATCAGCGTTGGAGGATAAGACTCCACAAGAGGTATGGATTGGTAAAAAACCCTCTCTTTCACATCTGAGGGTATTTGGATGTGATGCATATGTACATGTTCCAAAGGAGAAACGAACCAAGTTGGATAGTAAATCTGAAAAGTGCATCTTTATTGGGTATAAGGATGGTTTAAAGGGTTATAAGATTTGGAACCCAGTCACACAGAAATTTGTGTACAGCTGAGATGTGGTGTTCAGAGAGGTAAAAGATGTTATTAAACATGAAGTCCAGCCAAGGGGACTTGAGAAGATAGAGTTTGAGCTTAAGGAGGAAGAATCAGACTCTACAACAGAGGAGGAATTAGAAGATGAAGAGCCACAAACTTCGGGTGTGAGAAGATGAGTTCGAGAAAGAAGGCAGTCAAAAAGGTATAGTCCATCTACTTTCTATTCAAATTTTGCTTTATCTATTACTGATGATGATCCTAGAACTGTGAAGGAAGCAGTAGATTCAAAGGATGGAAAACTCTAGAAAGAGGCCATGGTTGATGAAATGACATCTTTGCACAAAAATGAGGCTTGGCATCTGGTGGAGTTGCCGGCTGGAAAGAAACCCATTGGCAGCAAATGGGTGTTCAAGAAGAATAAAAATGTAGAAGTAAAGGTGGAGAAATACAAAGATCAGTTGGTAGCAAAAGGTTATTTCCAGGTGCCAGGAATTGATTTTGGTGATTTTTTTCTCCTGTTACCAAGGTAACTTCTATTAGGTTACTTTTATCTATTGCTACTGCTTTTGATTTTGACGTAGAATAGATGGATGTGAAGACAACATTTCTTCACAGGGATCTGGAAGAGGAGATCCACATGAAGCAACCTGAAGGCTTTGTGGTGAAGGGTAAGAAAGAACTGGTATGCAAGTTAAAGAAGTCTTTGTATGGGTTAAAATAGTCACCAAGGATGCGGTATCAGAAATTTGATACATTTATACGGGTACATGGCTTCACCAGAAGCAAAGCAGATCACTGTGTTTATTTTAAATTAATTGGTGACTGTGTTATTTATCTGGTCTTGTATGTGGATGATATGTTGCTGGTTGGAAATGACAAAGAAATTATCTAGGATTTGAGGACCCAATTGTCCTCCAAATTCGACATGAAAGATCTTGGTGCTGCAAACTATATTTTGGGCATGGAAATTAAAGGAGATCGGACAAAGAGGAAGCTCTGGTTAAACCAGAGGAGGTATGTTGAGACAATACTATAGAGGTTTAATATGTAGGATAGTAAACCGGTGAAGGTTCCTATTCCTGTAGGTGTAAAGTTATCTACTCGACCGTGTCCGAAGACACAAGAAGAGGAAGGGGATATGTCCCATGTTCCATATGCAAGTACAGTTGGTAGCGTAATGTATGCAAATGTCTATACTAGACCAGACATTGCACATGCAGTGGAAGTATTGGGTAGGTTTATGTCAAAACCAGCGAAGGAGCACTGGACAGCAGTGAAGCGGGTTTGCAGGTATTTGTGTGGCACTAGTGATTATGGTTTGTGCTACCAAGGAAGAGCAGTATTGGATAGTGTGTTGGATATTTGTGGCTTTGTTGATGGAGACTGGGCTGGAGATCTAGATCAGAGAAGATCTACAAGTGGGTATGTGTTTAACCTAACTGGAGGTGTAGTCAGTTGGATGAGTAAGAAACAATTTGTGGTGTCACTATCAACTACAGAGGCAGAATACATGGCAGCCACTCATGCAAACATGGAAGTGGTTTGGATGCAGAGATTGTGTTCAAGTATGGGGTCAGTATAGGGAGCTATAAGGATAGACTATGACAGCCAAAGTACAATTTTCTTGGAAAAGAACCCTACATATCATTCAAAGACAAAGCACATTTATGTTCAGTATCACTTTGTGAGGGATATGATAGAAGACAAAAAGGTGTTACTAGTAAAGGTGGACACTTTGAAGAATATTGTCGATGCATTGACAAAATCTGTGAGCTCTGAGCAGTTCTCTTGGTGTAGAGAAACAATAGGCATTGTAGGGCTGGATAAATGACTAAGCTCTCTTGTGTCCCCCTGTGGAAAGAAAACAACAAGTGGGAGAATATTGGGTTGTGTTATATTCTTTCGACGACTAGCCCACGTAGTTCACTCGGGGGTTAGAGGGGGGGCGGAGCCCCCCTTTGATGCGTCAATTGTGTAGCAGGGGGGGTGTGGGGGGTCACAAGGGATTTGAGGTGTATCCATAACGCCACTTTTTTTTTGGACCCTATGTTAGGATGGGCAGACCCACCTATGGTTTTGTGCATGATTTTCGCACATGTTTTTGGACACGATGGTTTTCGGTCCATGGTATTGGACGTGATGGTTTTCGGTCCATGGTATTGGATGCTTCGGCATGTATAAATATGTATTATAACATTGAAAGGAAAATAATGAAAAATCAAGCTGGTAGTCCCGATTTTGGGATCCAAGGGAAAATCTCTGTGTATGTGTGTTTTATGTGTTATGCTTTCGCATTGTTTATTTTATGTGTTTTAGAATTCGTATGCAGGTAATTTCTATACGGGGTTAAAACCTACATTTGTATCAGATTTATTTTTTGCTTCAAGAGGATGCCTTTGTTGCTGAGGGGTTTTGCTTGGGGGATCAAGGATAAATGAAAAAAAAGTAGAACAAATAGAACCTAAGATGAAAGGGCACAAATCAATCAATTGCTAATTTTCCATCCATCATCTTTGTTCAGATTACTTAGCATCCTTCCAATCTCTAAAGCTTTTATGGTGATGGAAATGATCAATTCTAACAATGACCTTGACCACTTCAATTTCTATGTGGTGCTTTGTATTTTTTGCATGGGTCCTCCCACGTGTGATTTCAGAAACATACTCATGAATCCTTTGATTTATTGAGCAGTCATTTTCACCAATATAGTGTGTCCAACATGAAAATGGGATAACATAAACACCATTCATATTCTTAGGGTCCAAAGGGTCTTTTAATAACCTTAAGGAGTTATGAATGGTGTTTAGGGGCCTAAAGGTCGAGGGAACCTTATGTTTTCTTAGGATCCTCAGAATCTTGTCCATGATCCATTGGATAAATGGAAGATAAACACCTAAATTTCAATATTTAGTTTGATTTGTAACATTAGGACCTTTATCAACTTTAAGGAAATCATTGAGACACTGGTGCCTACTATATCCATTATTTATGAACATATTAAGGGGATGAGTGTTTTCATTTTTAAGGTGGTTTTCATTAGAAATTCTTAACGCATGAGTAGCTAAAGAGTTGAGAACACCTAACTTTCGAGGAGGAAAATGATGGGACTTAACATGAAGGTACTACTCCCTGTGAGTTTTCTTCCAAAAAACTTGTTGGGAGAAATAACCATTATGCTTGTTTTAAATAAGGACATCAAGGAAAGGAAGGATCCCATTAATTTCACATGCCATAGTAAAAATAATGAAGCTAGACTGATTATTAAGCCAATGGAAAAGGAGATCCAATTTTTGCTAACCATGAGGCCATATGACGCAGGTGTTATCCACAAATATCTCCCATATATTTGGTTTGAATTGACCTGAGGCCAAAGCTTTAGACTCTAATTCCTCAATGAATAGGTTCATAAGAATAGGGGAGATGGGGAAACCCATTGCAACCCCACAAGTTTGTTCATATAATTCCCCTTCAAACATGAAGAAAGTAGAGGTGAGACAAATTTTAATTAATTTAGTTGTATCTAGATAAATAATGTTTCTGATGACCTCAATGGATCCATTAATAGCGATATTAGTGTAAAATGAGTCTACATCTAAACTTACAACAATATCCCTAGGATAAAAAATTTATACCTTTTAACTCATTGAAAAACAATGAAGAATATTTGATAAAGGACATCATATGGAAAAGAAGTAGTTTAAGCTTTTGGACTAAATACTTAGCTAGAAGTTAGGTCATCCCTCATATAGTGTTGAAAATGGGTATCAGGGATGCCCCCTCCTTGTGGATCTTGGAAAGCCCATAGGTCCTAGGAGTAAGATGGTTAGTCTCAATGAGTTGATGTCTAAAGGAGATAATAGTGCTTGTTGGGTAGCAGAGGTCCCACGTAACACTTTTGAGTCTGAGATCCTTTGTAAATCTCTGAAATATGCAGAGCGTGAAATGTAAAAGACAAAGTCGAAGGGTTGTCTGCATGAAAAATAATATAAAATAATAGGAAGTAAGTTTGTCCACTGACCATAGATAGCTATAAATAGAGCATGGCTACCTCGATTGAGACCTCAGTCCACACTTCGTGCGCTACTGCCGAAAGGGGCGGTAGCTACGGGATTTGCTGGGCTAAATAATTCTTCCAAACCTGGGTTAGGCCCATATAAGCCAACAAATGGTTATATTGCCGGTACCGATATCTACCTAAGGGGTGTTTGGTGTGAAACATGGGGACTTGAAAGAAACAAGGAATAGTAGTAGTTCAAGGGTAATGATGATGAGCACGATCTAGTTACCGGTATTCAAAGGCACAGGAGGCGAAGACCCAGAACAATTTTGGTTCATATTAACATCAGTATGGAACACGCAGCGAATTGTGGATGATAATATCAGAAAGGCCACCTTAGTCAATGCGCTGCAGGACCAAGCACTAACATGGTACATAAAGTACTCAAGCGATCACCCAACAGTGGAGACAATAGACATCCAGACTGAATTAAGGAAGGAGTTTAGCTGGCCGAAGTCAGAACCACAGTCGATTATAGGGTTCAAAGAGATCACGATGATGCTTGGTGAAACCTTGTTGAATTTGGACCAAAGACTGAAAAGTACTATTCGCGAGGCTAACATGACATTGACGGATGTGCAGCACTGCGCTTGGTTTATGGCATCCCTAACACCACATCTGAGGACAGCTTTATCACAACAGAAGATCTCAACCCAGGACGAAGCACTAGAGACAGCGATGAGGTTACACAAAACTCCATTAGAAGACCTGGGGTTGGGAGTTTAGCAAATCCAAGTGTAGATCCAAAACTTGTGTTTGGAAATGAAGAAGTTAAAACAAGAATAGGTGCTACAACCAGAAGTCCGTGAGGAAGTATGGTGTATAAAGTGCAGAAGCCAGGGACACGACAAAGATCACTGCCTGGTCTTAGTGAATCTTGTGGCAACGGGGGACCAACACTTTTGCGACCAGAGGCACAGGTAGGACCAAGCACCGTAGCCCCACTCTGGTGCGCAATTTGTGAAGTGGGAGGAAAGCACAACACTGATAATTTCCCTCTATTACCAAAATACAACCAGACACCCCAGCAGCTATTTTACAATTTCTGTGTTTAGACTTTTGCAGGTTGGTAGGCCATGAAGAAAGAGACTGTCGTAGCTACCAATTATTAATAGACTAGTCACCTACTTACAGAATGCAGACTAAGGCGTGAGGTCAGGATCTAGATGCGGTGATTGTACATGGTGGTTTCTAGGGCCGCAGATGAGGACAGGGTGGAATGGGGCTAGGAAGAGGTCGTGGGTAGCTAATCTGCTACAATTGCGAGAGACCATGACATTATGCGAATGATTTTACCAACCCCACCAAAATTTTGTGTAGTTATTGTGAGCAATTCGATCATGAGTTGATAGATTGTCCAATGCTGATAGCATAGATTCGTGGAAAAAGGGAACTGCAACTAACAACACCCCAGAACGTACAAATGATGAGGTTTGAACCCCACGAGGAAGATCCCAACATCAACATGGTACTAAAAAGTGGCATGACCATAGGAATGGATAGAAAGTACTTAAGTAAATAAGATGCAAGGGTGGGTAGGGAGACATATCTGGAAGCTTTGGAGAGCTTCGCGGAAGTCTCTACCCCAGGTGGTAGGGATCAGCTTGAGCCAGACAGGGATCCCTCGATGATAACTACCTTTTTAGAGACATGTATAAAATTACTTCGTGATAACAGGGCAGTTAAGGGCTTACAAGAACTGATAAATAGATGTGTAGGATGGATTGAACCTCGCGTAATTCGAAAGTTAGGAAGACATGTGTCACAGACCGGGAGGGAAATGCGACTCACAATGCAGATTGATGAATATAAAATGGATCAGGTCATTTTGGATCTAGGATCAGATGCCAACGTACTGCCTAAAGAGACTTGGGAACACATGGGTAAGCCTACACTACAATGGTCCCCTATCCAACTGCGGATGGAAAATCAGCAGAAGGTGCTGCCCATGGGAAGGCTAGAAGGAGTTATGGAGATCTTGACAGTGCAAGTACCAAGTTATTGGGCTCATGGATGAAAGTACACCCTATCCTGTGTTATTAGGAATTGACTAGGCCACTAATATGAATAGTGTTATTAATTTAAAGAAGCGGAAAATGGTATTTGAAACAATGTTGCTCCGTGTAGTCATTCCGCTACATCCAGCTGAAAGACCATGCTATATTGAACCTATGCACAACAAAGAGAGCGATAACGAATTAGATGGTATCTACAGAATAGCTACACAAAGGCAAGAATGGGGCAAGACAAAGAAGGATAGAAGAATATCATGAGGCTATGTAGAATCTTTCACCACCAATTCAGACGAAGAAGATGAGAAGTGGCGTAATAGGTTGAACGGAGTAACTACGCTACACTGCAATATGATGACTAAATCTCTGTACTGTGTAAGGGCCCAGGATCGTGAATTGTCAACATATGATGGGCTGATGATAATAGATGAATTCCTAACCAAATTTGAAATCACAGTACCAGAGCATCAATGGTTTGATGTGTTGAGATGGGCATTGCACGCATTGCCTGCGCGATGGTGCCGCACACATGAAGGGACTTTCGACGATTGGCGTGGTTGCAGGAACATGATGAAGATCAGATTTGGGAAGCTGGAACTACGCATAATAGAGAAATATGATGGATGTGATGACCCACGCATACACCTTACCAGATGGATCAAAGCCTACCAGGAGGAACCTCAGCCAGAATGGGCGCACTTATTTTTTCACACCCTCGATGTCATTCCCAGGAAATGGTATACTAAAGCGGAGCTTTGACATGACATAGGTGAGTGGGATATCTTGTGCGCAGGGTTTTTATCGACATTTGTCTTTGAAGATCAATGGATGGATCCCATGGATGAAGCATTACAGCTGATAAAGGCCACCATTTTCAAGACACCATTGGAACCAGAGGAAATTGTGCAGCCCGACTGGTCGCAACAACTAAGCCAGGCTCTTGAATGCTATAATGTCCAGGTAGAAGATGATGAGATGATCCATGAAATGTCAACATACCGGAATCTGAGGGAAGCCATGAGGTGCGCAGACCCGAAATCGAAGATCCATATATCACGGTCCCATTGAAAATGAGACAAGTCATTATCGGAACCGAAAAAGAGCTGAAGTATCCAACGCTGGGGGACTATTGGGATGATGCCACAGTGGAGAAGGTCATCGAACTACTTCACAAATATCAAGATTTATTCCCAACAAAAATCACAGAGCTAAATGGGATCCTAGGAGACGTGGGAATGATGAAGATAATGTTGAAGCCGGACGCGAAACTAGTTAAGCAGTGACTCTATTGATTGAACCCAAAATATAAAGCAAAGGTCCGCAAAGAATTGGACAAGATGTTGGCAGCAGGAATCATTGAACCAGTCGAGGAATCTGACTGGGTAAGTCTGATGGTTGTGCAGGAGAAGAAAGAAGAGGGTGAGATTCATATCTGCATGGATCTCAGGAAGCTTAATGATGCCTGTGTTAGCGATCCATTTCAAACTCCGTTGACAGATGAGGTACTAGAAAATGTGGGGGGGCAGGAAGCCTACCCCTTCACAGATGGGTTCTCAGGATACCACCAAATCGATATCACGCTAGAGGATAGGAGTAAAACAATGTTCGCCACTAAATGGGGTTTCTTTTAGTACACGGTGATGCCCTTTGGATTGAAGAATGCGCCGGTGATATTTTCATGAATAGTGGTAGTGGCATTCAAATAATTTATACACAAGTTCTTAGAGGTCTACCTTGATTATTAGACTGTGTTTGGACTGGTTAAGAAGCATGTAGCAAGCTTACGGTTGTGTTGGATACTTGCTGTCGACACCAGATTGTGCTAAACTTAAAGAAGTGTACTTTTCTTGTCCCATTCAGGAATCTGCTAGGCCATGTGGTCTGTAAGCAAGGCCTGATGGTGGATCCAACAAAGATTGCCATCATACTCATTCTACAAGCGCCATGAAGTGTCAAACAACTATGCACCACATTAGGGCACATGGACTACTACCGGAAGTTCATCAGAAGCTACACCCAGATCACAGCTCCGATGGAACAATTGTTGAAGAAGGATGCTACTTATTGCTGGAATCATGAATGCAACAAAATTCTGGAGACACTCAAGGAAAATATGGCATCAACCCCTATATTTGTCTTTCTGAAATGGGATGTCGAGTTTCATGTGCATGTCGACACATCATGTATCGCGCTGGGGGCGATACTTACTCAAACAAGAGCGGAAGGAATTGACCACCCGATTATGCTCACAAGTCACCAGTTATCAAAAGCTGAGAAGAATTACTCCACTACTGAGCGCAAGGGATTAGCGATGGTATATGCGCTTCAAAAATTCTACCACTATTTGCTTGGAGGCCATTTTAAGATGTATACTGATCACTTGACATTAAAATACCTAGTGAACAAGCCTGCATTGGAGGGGCACATTTCTAGATGGTTACTGTTATTCCAGGAGTATGACTTTGAGGTTGTCGTAAAGCTGGGATGTCTAAATGCAGGCCCAGATCACCTGTCCCGAATTCAGACAGGCAAAGAACCCACAACTCTAGAAGACGAACTCCTGGATGAACAGCTATATGTGGTGTGCATAGGGGATGGTCACTTTGCAGACATAATCCATTTCTTAACTACAGGAACCGCTCTGCAAGGATATTCTACTTAGCAGAAGAAGGAATTGGTGATACGTGCAGCGGACTTCACTGTGATTGTAGGACACCTCTACAAAATGGCAACGATGAAATATTGCGTAGCTATGTCTCGGAGTTCGAGGGAGGATCGATCCTAGTCGAAGCACATGGGGGGGTTGTTGGTGGACATTATGAAGGTCGTGCCATAGCCCAGAAGATTCTTCGTGCAAGATTATGGTGCCCACTGTGCATCAGGATTTGAAAGCGTACTGTCGAGCCTACAATGTATGCCAGTAGACAGGGAAACCATCGCAGAGAGATGAATTGCTGCTCCAGCCACAAATGATGCTACAGCCATTCGAGAAGTGGGAAATCAACTTCGTAGGACCTATCGAGCCACGAGGGAAGAAACACACCCACTATATCATCACCGCGACAAAATATTTGACCCAATGGGTAGAGGCACAATGGGTTAAGGATTTCACATCTGCGACAACTGTGAAGTTCTTGTTCGAGAAAATACTAACAAGGTTTGGCTGTCCCAAAATTCTCATGAGTGATTGGGCAATGCATTTCCTGAATGAAATGATCAGTACACTCACATAGGAGTTCCAAATATATCACCAGCATAGTACACCATACCACCTGCAAGCGAATGGGACCGTGGAGTCATTCAACAAAAAATTGGAGACAACATTGACCAAAGTCTACAATGCATAATGAAATGACTAGGACTTGAACATCCCACCATGTGCAAGAAGTTGACGAGTTGGATACCTTTTCAGTTAGTCTATGGCAAGGAGGTTGATATGCCTATGGAATATATTGTGCCTAGTCTGCGGATCGCAGTAATCATAGGTATGGTAGACGGTGGGGCTTTGGAGGAAAGGCTTGCGCAGTTAGAGGAACAGGAGGAGGAATGATTTTTGGCTGGATTCCATCAGCAAGTATAGAAAGAGCACAAGAAATCATAGCATGATCTCCATATCAAGGTGCACACCTTCAAGGAGAATGATCTAGTATTGCTCTACGATAGTAAGTTCAAGAAATTCCTTGGAAAAGTCTGAATGTATTGGCTGGGACCCTATGTCATCAAGGAAGTTACCGATGGGGGTGCGTTCAGCTTGCCAAACTTAATGGAGACCCCTTCTCAGGCCGAGTGAATGGCAGTCACCTAAAGCTCTATATGTGCAGGCCGGCCGCCTGACTAACCATTCAAAGGACAGTCTCACCGCTCCAACCAGTTGAAAAAGAGTGCAGGACAGTAAAGGAGTCTGGGGGAAAGAGACACGACTGCCAGGATACGCATCGATTTGTCCCATCACTAAGATTGCGGTCGCGCGGTATGAATTACGCTGCTACGTTGCTAAGAGGAAGGCTGACTGTTCATGTCACTATTCATGACAAGATGTCTGCATTATGGCAAAAGGAAGTGGGTGGCAGACAATTAGGAGAACGAGTATGAGCTAGATATGGAACGACCCGCAACATATTTCACACGAGGATGCTAGAACAGTTGGGAACCAGTGCATTTGAAATTTGAATCGCTTATAAATCAATGAGGGGCATCCACCTGGTGACCTACAATTCTAGAAAACATATGCTAGGTCTCGAGATGAAGTTGTTCATTATCTTTGCACAAGGAGTAAGCCCAAGGGTGGTGATATGGCTGAGGGAGAACCAGGACTCCCTAAGGAGCAGGGTGTTGACAGCTCCGGGCATCCGATAGGCTGTAGCATCAATAGTAGGGGATGTACTAGAAAAGGGGCGACACGAAGCAGAATTGGTCTGGATGTCATCGCCTCACCCCGGGGCAGGATGATGAACTACAACAATACAAAGAAAGGATGGAAAAATGAAGACTACGAGTCGAAACAAAGTTAATAAGTCGTCTCTAAAAGACCTTGAGGATTGGGATCTCGCAGACAACATCAACGGTCTTGCAAAATTGCAACACAAGCTGCAACAGATAGTGCGAAGAGCAGATACGAAGGTTGGAAGTGGCTGTGGTGCTATAAGGAGGTCCCGTATGCAGCTCCCCCGCTCGAGCTAAAATCCTGTGAGGGGGTGTTCTGTGTTAACCGAGTAGAGCAGAATGAGCATCATCAGTCGCAAGGAGTGCCAAAAACATTGAAGAAGGAATCGAACGAAGCGTGCAAGGAGACAACTAATAAGCAGTAGGAGGATGAGCACCACTTAGAGGGAGGTGAATAGTGAAGCCACTGTAGTGCATCTAGTTGCACCAACGAGTGACTCAGGACAAGTCACGATGATTGTGTTGGGGGACTATTGGGTAGTAGAGGTCCCGCGTAACAGTTTTGAGTCTGAGAACCTTTGTAAACCTCTAAAATATGCGAAGCATGAAATGTAAAAGATCGATTCAAAGGGTTGTCCACCCGAAAAATAATATAAAATAATAGGAAGTCAATTAGTCTGTGGACCATAGATAGGTATAAATAGAGCATGACTCTATGAGGGAAAGGTAGTTCCTTTTTGGTTTGATCTTGGATCTGAATTGTAATGGTTTGTTGAAGGAGGCACTCTGAAAGCATATGTAAGTCCAAGTTGTGGGTTTGGGTAGTGGATAGAGGCTCTACAGATTTATGCACAGAGGCCTGGAAGAGTACGCAGCTGTGTGCTCGGACCGCTGTAGCTGAGTGTGCGGGACAGATCTGGACGTGTTGGTGATAAGTGGAAATAGAGATAAGTTTCTTCTACAAATTCTATGTTACAATTTGAGCCATCATGAATCTAACTATATGAATGATTGATATAACTATTTTATTTGTGTGCATGTGGCGATGTTGATATGTGTGAATCTAAGTGTATTTTTAGTACGCGAACTGACCAAATCTGTTAAATGTTTGCTTAAAGACCCTTCTAAGTAGATTTGAGCTACAATACTTCATCCAATAGATTAGATATGTAAACTATGCACTAATAGACAGTAAGAGATATTCAGGATTTTCACGAATATAGTGCAGCGTGAAGTTGCAGAACGGGGCGCAAAACCTCCAAACCACATATAGACATCCCAAGGGTGCGGAAAGCTGGTTCCAGCACCCTCCCCTGCTACCTTGGGTGAGACCTTAGTCCACGCATCATGAGCTATTTCCGAAAGGGCCAGTAGCTAAGGGATTTGCTTGGCTAAAAAATTCTTCTGAACCTAGGTCATGCCCATATAAGCCAACAATGCTACTAGATTTTATAGCTAGAGAAAATGTTTTAGAGATCCTCTTGAATATATTCTTATTAAGTTTTCTATAACTCCCTTCATTACAAAGGGGGTCCAACATCATTTTCTAGTAATCATATTTATCTGAGATAACTACAACTCCACCCTTTTCTTCCTTGAAAATAATGTTGTCCTTGTTATTGTTTAGGGATTTGAGGGCATCGAAATCCTACTTGCTAATGTTACTCTTAGGGGGATTTTCATTTATAAGGAAAACCACATACCCTTTCATGATGATATGTTTAATGTTGTCTGGTAGGTACCTTATCCCATATTGAATGTCATAGATAATCTCTTCCATAGGGATGTTTCCATGAGCAAGCAAAAAATTTAATCCTTTCCCCAAAAAAATATAGACACGAGGGTCCAAAGAAAAGTTGGAAAGATTAACTACCCTATTACCATAAGAGGAGAGAGAGACATTATTATTATTATTATTATCATCATCATCATTATCTTCATTTTTAATATTTTTATTATTAAAATTCATATGGGAAGAGAAATTGATAAAACGAGGAGGATTTTTGGGGCCGACTCAGCCATCATTAATAAGTTGACTTTTGAGAAGGTTCATTTCAAGGTTGAACATGGCGGATTCTTCTGCTTATTCAGCTTCCAATGGAGAATGAGTAGATGGGGAGGTAGTGATAAGGTTGAATGAGAATAGGGTGAGATCCTTGTCACAAATTGTCAAAAAGTATCACTTTGTAGCCACAACTAGGAAGGAAAACAACATTAGACGTTAGATTATCCATGGTGGAAGAATTGCTTGCAGAAAGTGGGCTAACAATATAAGGAATAACAGCTAAATCCAAATGCAGATATGATAGGATGACTATGGGGTGATCTTATGAACAAGAGGAAGAAACCTCATCATGAGAACTAGTAGTTGGATGCCATGGATGAACGAAGGTGAGAGAATGTGTAAGATGTCGATCATCGAAATGCATAAGGCTTATGCAACTATCTTCAGAAGTATCTTCTGAATCATCAATTTGAACCGGTTGATAGTGAATAACAAGAACATCGCTCTCATTCAAAGGCAAAGAATCATAACTTGACTCATTGGGAATGATGATGTTAATCAATGAATGGAGAGCACAAATTTGATCTTTATATTATATTATTATTATTATTATCACTATTATAAACTATATAATTAATATTGATATTAATATTATACCTTAGGATTATAAACCCTTATATTGATAAACCAAAGGGATTGATATTTTAAACCCAGGGGAATAATAATCACAATGGATTAATACTAAAAACCCAAGGGAATAATACTAAACATAAGGGATTAATATTATAAACCCTAATATAAATATTATAAGCCCTAAAATAAACATGGTTGACCATGTTTGACCAAATTTTCTTTTCTTATTGACACAATATTTATCACAATGCGACATTGGACTATGGTTGGCCATGTTTGATTTTCATATTGAGACAATATTTTTCATAATGTGATGTTGGACAATGGTTGACCATGGTTGATTTTCATATTGATACAATCTTGGTCACAATGCGACGTTCCACCATGGTTGACCATGGATGACCATGGTTGTCACAATGTTACATTGAACCATGGTTTACTATGATTATAAACCCAATCAATTTATATTAAACCTAAAGATTAATTTTATAAACCCTATGAATAATATTATACCCTAGGAATATGAACCATTAGATTAATAATTCAAAGTGATTGATATTATAAACCCAAGGGATTAATACTAAAAACCTTAGGGATTATAAACCCAAAGGAATAATATTAAACCCAAGGGATAAATATTATAAAAACAAGGTATAAAAACCATAAGATACATATTTAAACGTAAAATAAATAAGGTTGGCCATGGTTTACCATGGTTTACTTTCATATTGAGACATTCTTTGTCACAATGACATGTTGAACCATGCTTGGCAATTGTTGATTTTCATGTTGAGACGATATTTGGCATATTGCGACATTAAACCATGATTGGCCATGATTGTAAAGCTAATGGATTAATATTATACTATAAACCCTATAGCCTAGGAACATGAAACCATAGATTAATAAACCTAAGTGATTGATATTATAAACCCAGTGGAGTAATAAAACCAAAGGATTGATTATAAAATCCCAAGGTATTATAAACCTAAGTGAATAATATTGAGCGCAATGGATTAACATTAAAAACACACGATAGATAAAACTTAAGATAAATATTATAAACCCTAAAATAAACATGGTAGACTATGGTTGATAACGGTTCATTTTCATATTGAGATAATCTTTGTCACCAAGTGATGTTGGACCATGGTTGATCATGGTTGAGCATGATTGGTTTTCATATTGAGACAATCTTTGCCACATTGCAACGTTGGACCATGGTTTATTTTCATATTGAGTAAATCTTTGTTACAATGTGACATTGGATGACGATTGACTATGGTTGACCATGATTATAATCCCAAGGGATTTATATTAAACACGACGATTTATATTATAAAACCTATGAATAATATTACACCCTAGGAAAATGAACCGTTAGGATAATAAAACCAGCGGATTAATATTATAAACCCAAGAGAATAATAAACACAAGGGATTATTACTAAAAACCCAAGGGAGTAATATTAAACCCAAGGGATTAATATTGTAAACCCTAGGTGTATAAACACTAAGATGAATACTATAAACCCTCAAATAAAAATGGTTGACCATGTTTTACTGTGGTTTATTTTCATATTGAGACAATATTTGTCACAATGCGATATATTGAGAAAATATTTGTCAGAATGTGACATTGGACCATTGTTGTGCATGGTTGATCATGATTATAAACCCAGGTGATTTACATTAAACCCTAGCATTAATATTATAAACCTTATGAATATTATTAGACCCTAGGAATATGAACAGTTAGATTAATAAACCCAAGGGATTATTATTATAAACCTAAGATATTATTTCTAAAACCCGAAGTTATTATACACCCATGGGAATAATATTAAACCCAATGGATTAATGTTATAAACCCAAGGTATATACACCTTAAGAAACATATTATAAACCCAGCGGAATAGTAAACCCAAGGGATTAATACTAAAAAACCAAGGGATTAGAAACCCAAGTGAATAATATTAAACCTAAGGGATTAATATTATAAACCCAAGGTATATAAACCCTAAGATAAATATTGAAAACCCTGAAATAGACATGGTGGACCATGATTGACCACAATTGATTTTCATATTGACACAATGTTTGTCAGAATGGGACATTGGACTATGATTGACCATGACTAATTTTCATATTGAGATAATATTTGTCACAATGCGACGTTGGAAAATGGTTGACCATGGTTGTCATAATGTTAAGTTTGTTAAAGAGATAATTTTCGGCTTAGTGGGACCTAACCCAGGCTCAAAGTTAGTTACACCAAAGAAAACCCTACAATACTTGCCCTTTTCGCATCAACCTGCTTAGTGTAGACTAAAGTCTCACCTAAAGCAGTATGGGGTGATGTTGGAACCAAGTTTCTGCATACAGAGATTAGTGTGATGTCATTTTATGCCCTAGATCTACCTCTGTGTAAATCTATAAGCCCTTAGGGCTTAGTATTGCAACCTCCTTCGAACACCCCCTAAACCTCCATGAAGGTCTACGATCAGATTTTGCAAACATTAAATAGATGATTTATCTACTTATGCGCACTGTAAATTATCCTTGGATTGGAATCTAATAAGATCTACTTAAGTTGTCAATAACGATAACATAATGTATTATGATCTTCACGTAAATACTTAACCTGTATTGCGTTAAGTTAATAAGACTTATCCAATAGATTCGTACATCAATACATTATTATTTCATAAAGACATTATTTCATCATAGCATATATCGCAGACGTAAACAATAGTAGTAAACGGATAAACACATGAATTTCTCTAGCAGTCTTCTTTATTGATATTCAATATAAGGTTACAGACTCAAAACTTCCCTGCACACTCAACTGCGGACACTACTCTAGGCCTCTGCACACTCAGCTGCAGAACATTTTCGCCCTTTAAGACTTCCTTTTCTGTGCTTACTCTCTAAGACTCCATCTGTTCATGCCCATAGACATAAACATCGATCTTCCTTACACTCTCTAAGACACACCTATTTATAAAATCCCATGGTCTGTGGACCATGGGTAGATCTCCAAACCATCTCAACTTTCCATAAACAAGGGTAAACCCTTTTTGAATCCTAACAACCTACGCAATCCGCATCCATAATTTGCAGAGACTTTACATCTTTTTATCAAAATTTACATCAAAACATGGGTTTTTAACCCCAAAAACTGACCCAGGGGATCCCGTCCCAACAATAATTTTGTCACAACATCACCATTGTTATTGACCATGGTTGAGAGTGGCTAATTTTCATATTAAGGAAATATTTGTCACAAAGCGATGTAGGAACATAGTTGACATTAGTTGGTTTTCATATTGAGGAAATCCTTGTCACAATGCGACATTAGACCATGAGCATGCTTGATTTTAATATTGATACCATATTTTTCACAATGTGACATTGGACCATGCTTGACCATGGTTGATTTTCATATTGAGACAATCTTTGTGACAATGCAACATTGGACCATGGTTGACCATGAATGATTTTCATGTCGAGAAAATCCTCCGGTAAACCCTGAGATAAATATTATAAACTGAGTTATATAAACCTTATGATAAATATTATAAATGCTAAAATACAAATTGTTGACCATGGTTGATTTACATATTGAGAAATGTTTTGTCATAATACGATGTTAGAACATGGTTCACCATGGTTGACCATCATTGATTTTTGTATTGAGACAACATTTGTCACAATGCGATGTTGGAGCATGGTTAACCATGGTTGATCATGGTTGACAATGATTGACCATGACTAACCATGGTTGACCATGGTTTTCCATGGTTGATTTTCATATTCAAATAAACTTTGTCTGAATATGACATTGGGGCATGGTTGACCATGACTAATCTTCATATTTAGACAATATTTTTAGCAATTAGACATTGGACCATGTTCGACCATGATTATAAACTCAAGGGATTTATATTAAACCCCAAGATTAATATTCAAAGCCTTATGACTAAAATTATACCCTAGGAATATGCACCCTTTCATTAATAAACCTAATGGATTGATATTATAAACCCAATTGAATAATAAAACTAAGGGATTAATACTAAAAACGCAAGGTATTATAAAATCAAGTGAATAATATTAAATCCAAGGGATTAATATTATAAATCCAATGTATATAAACCCTAAAATAAATATTATAAAGCCTAAAATAAAGGTAGTTGACCATGGTTTACCATGGTTGATTTTCCTTTTGAGACAGTGTTTATTAGAATTCCACATTGGACCCTAGTTGACCAAGGTTGACCATGATTGACTTCCATATCCAGAATATATTTGTCACAATGTGACATTAGACCATGGTTGATTTTCATATTGAGACATTTTTCATTGCAATGCAACATTGGACCATGGTTTAGTGTGGTTGTCACAATGAGAAATTCTACCATGAAATAATCTTTTTCATAATGTGACGAGAGTTATTAACCATGCTTAAGCATGATTGACTATTTTTTACCAAGATTGATTTTCATATTGAAAAAATCTTTCTCACAATGTGACATTGGACCAAGGTTGACCATGGTTGATTTTAATATTGAGAGAATATATGTCACATTTGGAATTGGACTATGGTTTACCATGGTCCAATCATTTATATTGACACAGTATTTGTCACAATGTGATGTTGGACCATGCTTGACCATGATTGATTTTCATATCAAGAAAATCTTATGATAAACCCTAAGATAAATATTATAAACCAAGGTATATAAACCCTAATGAAAAATAAACGTAAGGTATTAATACTAAAAACCCAAGGTATTATAAACCCAAGGGAATAATATTAAACCTAGGGAAGTAATATGATATACCCAAGGTATATATGTTGAAATATGACAACAAGAATATTCGAATTTAATTTGTCCTTGAATTAAATTGTGAATTAAAATTGAATTTAGTCTTAACAACTACTTGGAAATAATTAATTAATTTATTTTAAATTAATTAGTTGGAGAAATTCAAGTTATAAGTCTTTCCGAAGTCATGCAAGATTTATCCCTTAAATTAAGGAGATAATATTGAGTTATCTTTGAGCTGTAATTAGTTAACTCAGTTTACTGAGTTAAGTCCAGTCAAATTAGCTCCAAACTGTTTGAGGAACTAATAGAGATTCCCTCATCAGAAACTCATGCATGTATATTCTGAGAAAGACCCAGTTGAGATAAATGTTCAAGGACATTGTACTATCAGTTGAATGTGTTTTCTCATGGAGAAAACTCATGCATGTAGTCAAGGATTTATCCTTGAGGATTGCACAGTTTTGGTGGGATTGGTTTTCCACTTGGTAAAGGCAAATCATCCACAAGGAACAATGCAAGGAAATAGGAGCTTGGAGGGCAGAGAGGAAGGCTGGAGAGAAGCCCAGATTACCTATGAGCATCTGTGAGGATTGTACTGAGAGATGGCAAGCTGTGAGAGCTAAGGCTTTGTATAATTCCTATCTATCTCCACAATGTATGATAATACAATAGTGTGGGGTTTTTCGCTGAGGCTTTCCCCAAAGTATTTTCATGTGTATTGTGCCATTGATTCTTCTTCTTTTGGTTATATTGTTCAACTCAATCTTTAAGCTTCCACAAATTGATAGTAAAAGTAGGTTATAGTATTCTGCTTTGATTTATATTGCATTATTGGGTTAGCGTGCCATTTGATTTTCTACAATATAAAATCGAAGTTAAATATTATAAACCCAAAAATAGACATGGCTGACAATTTTCTACCATGGTTGATTTTCATATTGAGAAATTCTTTCTCATAATGTGACATTGGACCATGGTTCACCATGGTTTATTTTCATATGAAGACAATATTTGTCACAATGTGATATTGGACCATGGTTGACCATGGTTGATATTCATATTGAGACAATATTTATCACAATGTGACATTGTAACATGGTTGACCATGGTTGTCACAATGTTACATTAGACCATGAGAGAATCCTTCTCCCAATGTGAGCATGGTTGTTGATCAAGGTTGAACATGATTGACTATGGTGTACCATGATTGATTGTCATATTGAGACAATACTTCCCACAATGAGGCATCGGACAATGGTTAACCATGCCTTATTTTCATATTGAGACAATATTTATCACAATGTGGCATTGGACCATGGTTTACTATAGTTGACCAACGTTGACCACAACTGACCATGATTTATTTTCATATCGAGTAAATATTTGTCAGAAACCTAAGGGATTAATAAACACAAGATAATAATTTTAAAAACCCAATAGATTATAATCTAAAGGAAATAAGCCCTATGTGACAATGATTATTAGATTGATTTCCATATTGAGGCAATCTTTGTCACAATATGACCTTGGACAATGGTTGACAATGATTAACCATGGTTGATGATGGTAACCAATGTTGACCATGATTTTCACAATGCGACCTTGGACCCTGGTTGACTAGGTTGACTATTATATATTATATAACATTATAATGTACAAATGAAATAATATATTATAATCTATAAACCGAATGTGACAATGATTGTTAGATTGATTTTCATATTGAGACAATCTCAGTAATAATATGACATTGAACCATGGCTGACCATGATTGACCATGATTAACCATGTTTTATTTTTATATTGAGGCAATATTTCTCATAGTGTGATGTTGGACTATGGTTGACCATGTATGATTTTCATATTGAGACAATCCTTGCCACAATATGGCATTGGACAATGTTTGATCATAATTGACCATGGTCAGCCATGTTTGACAAATGTTGACCATGGTTGACAATGGTTGACCATGATTGATTTTCATATTGAGATAATATATGTCATAATGTGGCATTGGACCATGGTTGACGATGGTCAACTATTATATATTATATTGAATTATATTATACAAATGAAATAATATATTGTAACATATAAACCAAATATTATATAAACAATTTTTAATATGGCGGTTTATAATATTCTCTTTAATGTTAGGGTTTATAATATAAAGTTTATCAATATTAACCAAGGTTTTCCATAGTTAACTATATTATATTTATGTTTATATTATACTCAATTATTATTGTAATTAATTATTATTATAATCTTAGGATTTAATATTTATGTTGAATATTATAATATCTATTATAGTTATAATTATAAATTAATATTATAATACATATTTCATTAGGTTTTGTTAAAATTAGAACATTTTTGTTGTGAGAGAAAAGAGGTTTAAAGATTATGAGTTAAAAATGTTGACATGTATGTTGGAAGATTAAAGTTTCTTATTATATAAAATTTTACTAAACAAATTGTGTTTCATATTTTATTATTAATTTTGTTTTTTGAGTTATTTAAAAAACCCTTCTTATTTAAGAAATTATAATTCTTAAATTAATATTAATATTATAATTAAGATTATAATTAAACTTAACATTCTAATTAATATTACCATTTACATAAGTACAAATAATATTAATTATAATTGTAATTAATTAAGATCATATTTCACAAAATTTATTTTACTTTGACTCCACATAAAATTTATATTTAGTTCTATAAAGACTATTGCCACCGAGTAACACAAATTAGGGTATGCTCATGATATTTATGTTCACTCTAGATTGAATAATAATTCTATAAAATATAACTTATATAATATTTTGTGAAATATAATTTATTTTACATATAAATGAAACGGGTCATTAGCTGCCTTAAATTCGTCATTGCATTTTTTTTTGTTTAAAAAAAAAAAGATACATAGTCAAGTTTACTGTGAACGGACTTACAGATAACGAAAACATCCCCAAACCCAACCACACCACGGATTTATTACCATCTCTTATCAAATATCCCTTTTGGTTTAACCGTCCTGCCTAATTAATTAAGAAATCCCTTGGTCTTCAAGTATTCCAAAATGTAATCATCGTAGATTTCATCAATGCCAAATTTGCAGGAGAAACCACTCTCCACCAATTTCTTCAATTAAATGATCACCTTCAAGTCTCTAGCACTTCATCAAACCTGGAGATATACACACAAACATCAAATTTTAATGTAATACATATATACTTAGATATACTGATGATAGGAAAAGGCAATCCACTACTGATATTGATACTCACTAGGTTGGTACATCGTATCACGAATAACATTTTGACAATTGTCATGCAAGTCATTTTATGGAGGTGTTGATTGAGTAGTAGATGTAGCAGCCCTTTCTGGAGGGGTTTTCCATCAGGAAAACATGAGCATTGTAGAGGTCGTTGACATGTAGTAATGGAATAACATTCTCAGGAACTCGAAAGTAGGCAAGATCTATGGGATGTTAGTGAGGAGAGAGAGGCACACCATGGAAAAAATTGAAGAGAAAAAATAGTGGAGTCAAGGATTTCTCTTCTTAGTATTACAAATCAGTTAAAAAAGATTACATTGGAAACATCACTAAGAAATGACTGAAGTGAAACAATACTTAAACTGGATTAAGTGAAACTAAACTAGGACACTTGGAGGGATGGTTTTGAAACCTAACAGGTCATTGGAATTATATTCTCCAACACTCCCCTTTAATTACAACCACATAAAAAATTCAATTAAGGTACTTGTTGGTATATGTCACAGCTAGGCTTACAAGTTAAAAAATTGGCTTCAATTAGATGTATTTTTCTTTTCCTCTTTTCCCAGATCCTATAGCCTCTAAATTGTTTCATCTTTTTCTTTTTGTTGTAGGCTTCAAATTTCAGTGTCTTCATTTGTTGGTGTAGGTCTTCAATTACTTCAAGTTGTATAATCAAGTTCTGGACTTCTTCAAAAAATGGCTTGTATGTGGGCTGTTGCCACATATTATCTTATGTAGTGCACTTTTCATCATCAATCTGCCACAACATAAGACCATAATACAATTTCATTTCTTTAGGACTCCAATACCTGAAAATTTCTATAATTTTTTCGCCATCCAAGATATCTTCAAGGTTCATTTCTACATATTCTATGCAGACTTCATCTAGATATGGTGTTGCAAGCCATGCTTCAAGGAAATTTAATTATTCTTCATAATTGTTATGTTTGCCTGCACACTCAAAATCAACATCAGAATTAAATTATTTAGACAACCAAATTGGTTATATTCCTTCTTCTCTGTAATGAGAGTTTTCTCCTGTTGCACTTCTTTCTCTGCCTGTTTTTCTATCTATGTTTCCTCTTTGTGGGCTTCGTTGTTTGCCTCTGCTTTTATCTTTGCCTCTGCCTTTGTCTCTTCCACTTATGTATTAACTTGTTTTGTTATAGACAAGTTGTCTTCCGCAGACTCAAGTGGGCTATTTCTCACTGAATAACATCATGTCTATATGATTCTTTTCTTGCGTCACCTGCAGCGATTCATCATTAGCCAACAATTTTTCATCAAAATTTACATCATAAATATTAATTGTTGGATTCACCATAACATTGACTGCTTAAATGGAAGCTTCATTATCCTCAACAATATCTATTGTTGGATTCACCAAATTTTCATCAAAAATCTCTATTGTTGGAATCACCATATTATTAGCAGCAAGCTCTATTATTGGATTCATCATATTTTCATCAGCAAGCTTTGTTGCTACAATCATCAAATTTTCATTAGCAACCTCTATTGCTAGATTTACCAAATCATCATCCACTTGTAGTTGTGCATACTTAGATTGAACAAAATTTTCATCTTGATGTAGATCTTCTACTATAGATACACCTTCATCTTCAAATTTAATTCTCCCCCTTAGACCAAAACTCCTCTCAAGGGTATCCGAGGCCTCCTTGGTTGTCTTGGCTTTTGAAATCAGGGGAAGAATGTTTCCATCTACAGATTCTTTTATGCATGTCAATGCAAGACACCTTGTTGGCTTCATGGGCCCTAACCCAGGTTCAACGTTAAGCAGCCAAACAAATCCCTACACTACTGGCCCTTTCGGCATCAATCTGTGGAGCGCAAACTGAAATCTGACCTGAAGTAGTATGGGGGGATGCAGGAACGAAGTTTCGAACCTTGAGATAGTCATGATGTCAATATTACACTCTCACTCCTATCTTCACATAGATCGATAAGCCTTTAGGGTTTATCGATGTACTTCTTCTTCCATCTTTCAGAACCTTTGCAAAGGTATCCAACTATCTTTTGCGCAACCTGAGACGATGATTCAGGCACTAACATGCCTCTATAACTAGGTTACTGAATTGTTTCCGAAATTGACCTAGGTATTAGCCAACTTTACCATCAAATTGTGATTATCCTCACATAAAAATATATTATTACTTGCGTTGATGTAATAGATGGAAACATATATTTTCGTGCATCAACTTAAAATTATATCTAAAACTCAACATTCAACATAGCATAATCACAACATTTATAACAACAGTAAAATAACACTTACACAGATGGAAAGTACAAATTAAGTTTAGAACGCTTCTCTTTATTGATGATTCAAATTTTCAATACAAAATCTAACCACCATGCGCACACAACTGTAGGGGTCTGTGCACTCACCTGTGGACTTCTACCCTAGGCCTCTACGCACTCACCTGCGGAGTCTCTTCCTCTACTAAGGCTCTCGCTCTTAGCTCTCACAAAACCTATTAAATCAATGATTTCTGACTACTGAGCTGCCTTAGACTCTCTAAGACTCTCCCTTTTATACAATCCCATGGTCCATAGACCAAGTGTGGATCTCTAAAATCGACACAACCTATCTAGACTAAGGGCAGTAAAACCTTTTTGAAGTTAGATATCTTCACACTCCACGGCCACAAAATGTGGAGAATTTACATTCTTTATACAAAATTTGGGCCTTCTAACCCAAAACTTGGGTTTGTAACCCCAACATTAACCCCAAGGGACCTATTCCCAACAGGCCCCCAACACAATCATGGTGACTCGCCCTCGAGCCACTTGGCTAGCACGGAGATCTTGTCGCAAAGACCTCCCAGCTCGACTTGGACAACTGCTACCTTAGCAACGCTTTGCATTGTTGACTGCTTCATCTCTTTGACCAACTGCTCTATCGCTGGCCTGGTGCTATTAGCCTGTAGCTTCTCCTGAGTCTCCTACAGAATAGCTAGCTTGCCTTCAATGGTGGTCATGATCATGTAGGCCTCATCCAACCAAGGCTTCAAGCGAGCCTTCGACACGGCTTCCTTGTGTTGAGCTGTGTCTACCCCTTCTTTCAATGCCTTGGCCTCCCACAGCTTCGTGAGTCTCTGTGTGATGGCAATAGTGCACGTTGTCGCTTTAACCTTGTCATAGTGATGTCGTAGTTCCCGCACTTCTATCTCCAGCCTCTCCACATTGGGGTCTTCTTTCAGGCTAGTGAGTACCTCGAGTGACTGCTCAAAAAGTGTTGTGTAATCCCTCACTGCACTTGCTACTTCTATTGTCACATCTGTCATGGAAGTCACGCGTTGCTCCCTAACTTCTGGCGGAGTCAAAGGCTAGGCGTTCAACTGCAATTTTGTAATTTTTAGGTTCAGCTCCAGCTGAACCTTTGCTAACTCTGTGCATGCACCATGCATGCCCACAGCGAGTTTCCAAACCCATACATCTACTGGCTCAGCCTGGGGAATGGCCAACTCAAGGATTGTTCCGCATGCCTCATCCACAACCTCAATTATGCACTGATTCTTGTCTGTTAGGTCTCTCACAAGCTAAACAACTAAATCTCTCTACACATCCATCTGATCATTTTTTACCTTTTCTCGTTGATCACGTATAAAGTGTGTTGTTCGCAAGCCTGAAGTTCCGCAATCACACCATCCTACAGAAGGTGAAGCGCCTCGCTAGGAAGCACAACCAAGTTAAGTCCCACTCCCTTGAGGGCGGTGGCAGTGGGCCTGTCAGCTTCGGTCACCATTGTCAATGCTCCATCTGGCAGCACTACAGCTTAGAGGTCCCTTGCACGCAACATTCCTGCAGCTTCTGAGGTGCCAAGGGCCAAACTAGTGGACACCACCCTCGTCTAAGTCTATGATGCATGGATCTGCAGCTCATGCAGACCTGTTTGAATAACGTCCAATGCCTGTTGCTCCTGCTGCTCAAATTGTTGTAGCAGTTCTATGGTGGCTGTGATGCAGGAAAGTGTTCCCTCTACGGACAGAGGTAACCCCTCTAGCCCTAGAGTGGGTCTAGTCACAAAAAAGGACAAATCAACAATAGCTTTCCTTAAATAGTTCAAGTTGGAGGACTACCTCAATCGGTCGTCGATGGAGTTCTGTTACACTGCTCTAGCTTTCGCTTCCTTCTCCTAATGAGTAATCAACTTGAAACAATGCAAAGGAAATACAACAAAGCACGTAACCAGAACAACAGTGATCTATTTACCCACAAAGTCAAGAAGTCATGAGCTATCTAGTACATTACATACAAGACATAGGAAAACATCATTGATTGCATTAATTATGAAATAAGAGTAAGCTTACAACCAAAGTCTTGACATCACAAGCCTTTTCAGAGGGATCCAGCCAACATTTTCTTCAGGCATTCACTCTTGGAAGATGGATCTCCCAACATACAAATCTCTCTCACTCACAAGTTTTACAAAAGATCAAAGGCACTTCACAACCTTCCTCAAGCTATCAACAATCCCACACTTGTCACACTCACACCATCTATCTAGCAAACTCACAAGCACTAACAATACTATCGGCAACACTCCAAAGACTAAGAATTCTAAACTAGCAATACATAACAATGGTAGGAGCTTAAATAGGAGAAGGAGTCTCCATGAAAGGTGGGAGGATTATCTTATCTCCGAGGAAAGTAGCACAAATGATGGAACAACCATGCTAGAGAAAGGAGGGCGACATAAACTAGGCCAACAACTAGGTCTGGAGTCATCTGGAAGGCCGACTGTTGGAACAAATTCGCCCAATCTGGATCATCGCGGGCACATAACTGGTCTTCCACGCTGACATCACTATTGAATAACGTAGCTAGTTAGGTCATCGTGTAAGATTACAAGTGACAGTTGCGCTGGCACATAAAATCTGATCATCACGGGAATCATGTGTGCTTCCGCGATGGCAGTGCTTCTAGTCTGTTTTGGAGCGCCTTTCAGCATGTTTATTTAGCCAACAAACGCGATGAGGCAAAAACCTTTGGAAAAGTGGGTCATTTGGCAACATCAGAGAGCATTTGTCTAACATGAGCATGAATGAATTTGAACCCATGACACAGTAGGAAGACTAGGATGAAGACGGTGACAAATTACTGTGTAACAGATGCCCCTTAAAGTATGAAGCCCGAGAGAGAGGGAGGGGTGAAATTCTTTATGAAACTGACTGAACTGGAACACCATCTGGAAGAACCTACATGCAAGTACATCTAATTCTGATAATGAAATACATGTAGTCTAGGCATGGGCACAGCCATCAAAAAGACATACGAAATAGGTCTGTGGTATGGATGCAGCCATCCAGATAATGAGACCATGATGATGATAAAGGTATGGTTGCAACCATCCATGAAGACTCAGGTATGGTCGCAGCCATCCATCAATGAGTCATGTAATCATAAAACCAATCCACGTAGCCCAAACATTCGTAATCTAAGTTTGGGGTCTTGAACCCATCCGACCATACTACAAATCCTAACATGCGAATAGATGTGCTGAGGTCGAGCATGATAGAACATCGCTTGATTACTGATCGATGATGAAAACCGTTAACAAGCATGAGAGAAACCACCAATAATGCTAATGGCTCTCAAGGTACTGTCTAATGCAATCCACGGAGTGTGAAGAAGGAGCTGGAGTCGAACACTCGTGGAATCACCCAATCGATAACCAATGATGAAAGTCAACCGTCAGGTGCAAAGAACTTGCCATTGAGGCATGCAAGCTCTAAGGTACCAGAGGGGATCTCTAGATCAATCGCTTGGATAATCAGCTGATGTCGATAGGAGACGACCCGTCATAGGAGGGCCATAATGTTTCCCCATCAACAGCACGAGATAAGGAACAAGAGGCAGATGGTGAAAAAGAGTACCAGAGGAGAAGGCGAGGGTGTAAACTGGAGAAGGATTATACTCTTGAACATGTCGGCGACACGACTCCGGAGGGTGGCAGCATTCAGGCACCAAGGGATCAGGGGCTCAATGGAGATGGCATGAATCGAATGGAATGAGGCTAAATGACAACCGAAACCTGGGGAAGGCCAGACGACGATGTATGGATGTCCCAACCCGACAAGAAGCAAAAGTGTCAATGTTCAAGAGTGCCTAGCTACCATAGACAATCAATGATAAACCTGTTGTTGAGTCCAACCTAGTAATAGTTTAATGAGCCCTAGGAAGGAGAAGCTCAAGTCTCGTCATGGTGACGAGTCCAATGTCGTCAGGGTTTAACGAGTCCGACATAAGCAAAACTCGGAGTCTTTTTCATGTTTAGAGAGTTTGAAAAAGACTTGGAAAAGAAAACTCCAGGGGGGTCCTTTTTCGTAGATTTGTGTCTCTCGAGCCCGAAAAAGTATAAAATGATACTCGAAAGAACCACCTGACGGTTACGATCGAGGAGTATTTTTTGTAACTAGTGACTTCGACTCGAAAAAGTAGAAAAGCGGTGGAGTCATGTCATTTCATAATCGATGATGAGCTTGAAATGACAAAAGCCCGACAATCTTTTTATGCTTAAACGGTCGGAAAAAGAGCTTAAAGATGACCACCTCTTATTTCTTTTAACGAGTCAAGAGGGAAAACTCGGCAATCTTTTTGTCTATAAATGGTCAGGAAAGATCTAAAAGTAGACCTCCATTTTTATTCTCTTTAACGAGTCAAAAAGGGAAAAATACTCGGCAATCTTTTCATCTTTTACAAGTCAGAAAAGAGCTTCAAGGAGACTCATCCTAGAGGAACGAGTGGTATAAAGGGTAGCAACTGGTTCCGACAATGGTGAAACTACTCAAAACATGTAATGGTCAAGAGGCTGGCTAATAAAACCGACAATCTTTTCATCTTTTACGAGTCAGAAAAGAGCTTAAAGGAGACTCGTCCTAGAGGAACGAGTGGTATAAAGGGTAGCAACTGGTTCCAACAATGGTGGAACTACTTAAAACATGTAATGGTCAAGAGGCTGGCTAATAAAACCACTCATCCCTGCGGTTCCTCAGGAAAGGATAAACAACCAAGTGAAAGCATATGATTAGCCAAAGAGATGGCGGTGATGGAATGAAACAGCCAAGGCTCATCTAGTAAAATTTAGCGGATAAACGGCAATCACGAGATGTAAATCGGGTATGGTTTCATTTTTACACAAGCTTGAAAGATGGAGAACTCTGCTTGGATTCGGTTTCATGTTTACACAAGCTTGAAACGAAAAACTATGGTTGTTATAAGTTCGCATGCCCCCAGCATAATAATGCAAATTGAGGTACATGCCCCCCAAGCTTCATTGCATTCAACGAGGTGGATGGAATGAAGGTTCACTTTCAAGATCTTGGAAAGACTCGACTTGGATTTTATGAGATCTTAATCAAAGACTCGATTTGGAAAAAGAGGAGTTGTTTCATTTTTTAATGAGGTTGACATAATGAAAAAGAACTATCCTCATAACCCTCATTTCATTTTTTAACAAGGTTGACACATAATCAAGAACTATCCTCGGCACTCCTTGTTTCATTTTTTGTAAAAAGCTTGACACAAGAGAAGGAATTGTGCTCGAGACTCCTTGTTCCATTTTTTAACGAGGTTGTCACAAGATAAGAACTATCCTTGGAACTCCTTGTTTCATTTTTTGTAACAAGCTTGACACAAGAGAAGGAACTGTGCTCGAGACTCCTTGTTCCATTTTTTAACAAGGATGTCACAAGATAAGAACCGTCCTCAAACGTCTTGTTTCATTTTTTAATGAGGTTGACACAAGATCAGAACTATCCTTGGTCACCTGTTCATGGACCACACGAGAACATGTCTCCCAAGAGGTCTTCGCAGGATGGAAGAAACGCACTCTAGGAGGAATACATGTCATGATGCACCAATGACAGATCGGGTTCTAATGCCCCCAGTACATGATGTATGAGACCATCTGTGTGATCATCAGTAGAGGCATGGATGGAACGGGTAGCCACATAATTGACCTGTGGCAAGGAAGTTACTTCTTGCAAGCAAGAACCAAGAGGGGATGACAACTCCCTAGGAGGCCCCGGGGGACTAAAGAACGATAATTGATCTATGGTCACCATTCCTCCGTCATGTGGAAAACAAACCACACGGAAAAGTGAAGAGACGAGGGCCTCCATGGCATAAACATAGTCATGGCCAAGGAGAAGACTGAAATCTAAAGCATCTTGGACAACCATGACGTCTATATAGACGGTTTCCCCCCCCAAAGTAACAGGAAGCTTTGGGAGGATCCCTAAAGGTTGACTGGTTTCTCCATCAAATGTCAACAGATTCTGTGTGACTGGCACAAGCTGTGGGGGGCCCAAAGCTTGCCAAGTAGTGGAAGGCATAAGACTAAAAGATGCACCCTCATCCGAGACAGTGCCAGGTACTGCCTTATCATAGGCATGTACTGTAATCTAGAAAGGCACATGGGATGGAAGGCGGAATGTAGTCAAATGACTCTAGTCGAAGGAAACAACTGAACTACTTGGTTCCCCCCTGCTCTATAGGAACCGAAGGAGGACCCCCTTGGTCAGCAAGGATAGGAGGGTCATTCTCTGACTCAGGAGAATCTGACGAGATGAGAAGAACATGAGCATGACGCTCTTCTGAAACAGAGTGATCAACAGGTGGTGAACCTAAGTTGACACTCTCCCCGACCAATGGTTGGTCTAGAACAGGCTTAGCATAGCCAGGCTTGGAAGGAGGAGGACAGACAAGAGAAGAATCTAAGTCAATCTCCTTGTCAATGGAGGGAGGGTCTGAAGAAAGCCTCTGATAACCAATGAGAAGTTGGGGTGAAGAAGTTTTAAGACTTTCCAAAACGGCGGAAGCTTTATCCATGAGTGGACAAAGGTGAAGTGGATGGTTGCCTTCACATAGCCTACAGGGGAATCAAATATTCTCTTTCTTCTTACTGTTTCTAGTTGATAGGGTGGCATCATCATGAGCTTCAGAGGACGATGAGGGACAAGCTGCATCGTGAGACCATACTTCGAGGATCCTTGGAATGCCAGGACAATCACGAAGAAGATGGTCACCATTGCACAATTTACAAGGAAACTTAACCTTCCATGTAAGAACAGAAGGTGTTTGGACCTGGGATGGACTTGGAGCAGTAACTGCACAGGTGGCCTTGGATTTATCAGACTTCTTCTTCTTCTTCGTCTTCTTCTTCTTCTTCTTAGTCTCCTGGTTACTAGATATGGAGCTCTCACCAGGCAAAGGAGGAGAGGAGGAGGAAGAAACAAGAGAAGAAGGTGTAGGCTCAACCTTGGAATCAACATGTCGTGGTTCAGATGAAGGAGACGGTGGAATAGGAGTCATGACACTCGCGACCACCGAGGTTGAAAATAACCACACGGGAAAACCGATGGTTAACCCAGGCAAAGACAATGTTGCCATATACGGAGCACCGGTATTTCAAAATGGAGGAAACGGACCAGGACTTCCATCCAGGGGAAGACCATGGCCGGTAGACTGGAGGAATGTTACCATCTAGAACGAGCCTGAAAAACACTGTTATCACAACCAAGAACTCGAACTTTTACCAGGAATATTTCGTGGGCAGTAAATTTTATGACGCAGGAACAAAACTTGACCTTTTCATTTTTAAAGAGTCGAGAAAAGGACAAAAGATGACTCTAGTCGCCTTCGAACATTTAATGAGCCTGAAGTGACAAGTGCTTAGATGGACCTTTTCTTTTACGGAGTCTGAAAAGGAATGAAAGTGACTACTCTAGAGAACTAGGCAAAAAGGTTTACCAGAGAAATCCATAAAACTGCATATACACCTTGGCAGTCATATGAAAACCAAGGACTTTCTGTACGGTAGTCAATCTTCCCGAATGCTGTGTTCGGTGCGTTATGGCTTGTTAGGTGGCAAACATTGCTTCTTATGGATAAAGGATGATAACCTAGTGGGGTCTCCCCATATACTCGACGGTATGTGGGAGCACAATTTCGTACTAGACCACTATTGAGTCACATAAGGAGGAATCACCCAACCTTGAGTGAAAACAAATGTGACTAGGTTTAACGACACCGAAGCACATCTTTAGCCTAGACCTCTAAATGTGTGCGTTATGTTCCAATGCATTGTTAGATTTATTCAGTTCATTTTAAGGTTGATCTTGGATTATGTTTCAGTTTTCAGGCCTTACCGTATGTATATAATAGAACCTAGGATGCAGCTAGAATGAATGAAATATCCTTTTTCTTCGTTGAACACCTACCTATGGGAGGGTAGAGAGATCATTCCCAAACGAAGAAAACCAAGGAAACAAAATAGTCACTCAATGCAAGCAGACATCAAACGCTAAAGTGCATGGATACTACTAATGAGAGATTTAATCATTTGCTTTTCAATATGCAACCTGAAATGCAAATTCACTTTCACTTTCGCATGCTAAATGAAATCGAATCTTTTCTATTTTGATGCCTTTAATCTAAAAGAAACCAATAAGCAACAAACAAATGTGGAAAAATGGTTGGTCCAAACAATTGTAATCTATGTCCGGGTAGTGAAGAGAAATCAAATCAATGCCAATATTGGTCCAATAACAATCACTAAACAATCAACTGAAAGTAAGCAAAGGGGAAGGATCAATCAAACCAACAGCAAGTAGCAAACGAAACCTTGGAAACTGTTGACACCTAATCCGAAACGGATGAGGTGAAGCTGGAAAGTCATCTAGAAGATGAACTGATCCGTTGTGTATATGTATAAATAAATAATTGTCTAATGAATAAATCAATCAGTTCTGTCTTGCGCTCATTAATTGCTGGAGTTAACCTAGCCTGACATGGTATCAGAGCCCAGGTTCCAGTCCCTAAAATAGTAGTAACTCCTATCTTGAGAGCTTCTCTGGCTTGATTCCCTTGCTCTGCCTCTCCCTTTGCCTGAATTCGCTGCGCTCTCTGACTGCCAGAGACTGCGCCTCTGGAGACTGCGCCCTCAGACCTTGAGTACTGCACCCTGAGTTGATGCGTTCATTCCCTGGAACGCTGCGTTGAAGCTCCGTTACCTATGCGTTGATGCTGTTGAACTGTGGTATTGTATTGAAGCTGCGTTGTGCTCCGTTACCTATGCGTTGAAAACTGAGGTATCGTTTTTTGTAATGGTGACATGGTATCGTTTTTTGTAAAGACTGTGGCATAGACTGCGTTTTTTGAACTGTGAAGTCTGCGTTATATTGAAGAAACGCTGCGTTGTATTGTATAGAAACTGACAATACATTGGTGTTGTGGACTGCGTTCTTTTATTGGTAGCTATGTTTCTATTTGGCTTCTTGATTTCCCTGGGGATTTTGTACTAGTTCTCTTCATTTGGATTCATTGATCTAGATTGGGAGACTACAGCTCGAAATGTTGCAATAATATCAATGGCTGCAACTGTTGTCGAATCTCTTCCGGTAACAGTAACAAGGTTCTTGGATGACAACATTTCGGTTCCTTCAATATGCATACTGGTTGGGCTCTGCCTTTTTCCAATGCAAAGTTCATAAGGAACCAGTTTGAAGATATTATAGTTGGAAGAAATATTCGTGCAAAGTTCATGCGGAACCAGTTTGAAGACTGAAATGGTGACTGCGTTTTTATTAAAGCTTGAAATGGTGACTGCGTTTCTGACATATTTTTGCTCTCGGCATCGGTTGTTGCCAGAAACTAATTTTTGCAAAAGTTGAATGCTCCCTTACTTTGTATGTGTAGCAGAATGTTGCATGCAGTTTTGAATGGTGGTTATGCGTTGGTAAAAGTTGTAGACTGTGTGAGTTTATAAGTTGAGCAGTGATATATATGAGCGCCCTTTTTTACAGTGATATATGTGAACAGTGATATATATGAGCGCCTTTTTTTTTTACAGTGATATATGTGAGCAGTGATATATATGAGCGCCCTTTTTTTTTAGTGATATATGTGAGCAGTGATATATATTTGAGCACCCTCGTTTTTTTAAAACATAATATTATGGAAGTGATATAAAGAAATGGTGATGCTCATGATATGCTGATGGAATGTTAGAAGAAAAATAAAATGCATAAGGCTATCATATAAGGATTTTTTTTTTCTCTCTCAACAAAAGTGTTTTTGGCAGAGATATTTTTTTTTACAGAATGCATTCAATCATTTCTATGGTCGGAATAGTTCTCACTGGCAAGGAGAACTATTCTGAATGGTCCCGGATGGTAAAACACAGCCTTATCTACAATGAGCTGTGGAAAGGAGTGTGTGTCGGAGAAGAAGATAAAGACCCTGTGCAGCCCACATCAGACAAAGAACTCGCCATTTGGGAAAACAAGAACAGCAAAGCCTTTCCATTGATCGCAGCATCTGTAAATGAGGAAGTAAGTCATCATATTTCATCCTATTCCACTGCCTTTGAAGCTTTACAAAAGCTGAAAGAACTCTATGATACACATTCTGCACTTGAAGTTGTTCAGCTCATGATTAAACTCTTCACTCTTGAACTGAAAAATAATGATCCTCTTACTCTTGCATCTGAAATAAAGTCTATAGTGCATGATATTAAATCCACTAAGGTTGAGCTGGATATCTCTCTTATTGCCTTTCTCAAAGCACTCTATCCTACCTACTCTAACTATCTTGAGTCTTTACAAGCAAATGGAAATCTTAAAGATATAACCTTTGACACTCTTGTGAAAAAGTTTGCTGAAAGAGAGAAAGCCTTTGGAAAGAAAATAGTCCCTGAATCTTCTGAAGAGACTGTTTGCCTTGCTCATAAAGAAAAGCATCCTGCTCAAGATTCTACAAGAGGAAGAGGTGGACGAAGAGGAAGAGGAAGATACTTCAGAGGCAGGGGGGGCAGACATCCTCAAGCAGAAAAGGCAGATCTGCATTGCATTCGCTGCAAACGAAATGGATCACATGATGCTTCTACATGCAAGCTACCATGGGACAAAGTTGAGCAGAGAAGAAATCAGCAGAAAGGTAAAACTGATGACACAGACAAAGGTAAAGCACCTGAATCCACTCACTATATTGAGGCACAATGTAACATTGGAGTAAATGAAGATTTGTTTAATGCTTCACTTGCTTCTTCAAAAAATGACTGGTTGCTTGATTCAGGAGCAACCTGTCATATGACTCATAGGAAAGATTTCTTTGAAGATTTCACTGACAATGTTGATGGAGCAGTATACTTTGCAGATCAGTCAAAAATCAAGCCATCAGGGCTTGGCACAATCAGGCTTAAACTGCCTGGTCTTCCAGACTTTCTTCTGGATCATGTTCTATATCTCCCACAGCTGAAGAGAAACTTGTTGTCCCTGGTCCACATCCGCCAGCAAGGTCACTCCATTCACATGTTTGATGGCAAGCTTGAGGTAAGAAAGGCATCTGACCATTCACTTGTCATGAGGGGTATAGAAGAAGAAAGACTTCTTAAACTGCAAGGAACCTCTGCTCATGCACAACATTTCTCATATATTTCTCATCATGAAGAAGGTGCACTTCCATCAAGTTTATTATGGCATGCTAGATTTGGACATTTAAACTATGATAGTCTCTGCTTGTTGAAGAAAAATGGTGTTGCTGGTTTGCCTACAATTCCTAGAAAACATAAACAATGTGATGCTTGCATTCTAGGAAAGCACAGCAAACAGTCTTTTCATGAGTCACATTCAAGAGCACATAGGAAGCTTGAACTTATTCATTCAAATTTATGTGGTCCAATGTCTGTTCCTTCTGCAAATGGAAATAAATATATCATGACATTTATTGATGATTACACCAGAATGTGTTGGGTTTATTTTTTGAAGAACAAATCTGATGCTTTTCAAACATTCAAGAATTTTCATAAATGGATTGGAAATGATGCACAATCTCATATTGGGTCTATTCGCACTGATAATGGAAAAGAATATACATCAAATGAATTTGAACACTATCTTCGCCAACATGGGATTAAACATCAAACAACTGTGCCTTATAATCCTCAACAGAATGGTGTAGCTGAAAGAATGAACAGAACAATTTTGAATATGGTACGATCCATGCTTTTCTTCAAAAATGTAAAGACAATGTTTTGGGCTGATGCTGTTCTATGTGCTGCATATATAAAGAATAGATGTCCATCTAGTGCTATAAGAAACAAGACTCCTTATGAATTATGGTATGGACATGTTCCTTCGGTAAAACATCTCAGGATATTTGGTTCCACCTGTTATGCTTTAATACCAAAGGTACATAGAAACAAACTTGGTGCTAGAAGTCGTAAGTGTATCTTCCTGGGGTATTCAAACACATCTAAAGCTTACCGCCTTTATGATGAAGTAAATAAAAAGTTTGTTTTATCTAGAGATGTCATTTTTCTTGAATCATCCAAATCTGACAGTGTTGTTGAGCGGCAATTTGATCGCTTGGATAGATTCACAAAACCGAAATCATTCCAAGAGTTTGATAATCAGATTCCACATCTTGAAGGGGGGATTCCTATACTAGATCAACATGTGGAATCTTCTTCTGAAGAACAATCTCCCCTGCATGACACTCCAACAACGGATGATGCTTTAAGTGATGTAATTGATAGAATTGGGAGACTCAATCTTGATTCAGAACCAACTCAATCAACAGAACAACCTGGACCATCTCAGAAAGGTCCCCCAAAGTGGCTGACAAAGACACTTGAAAGTGTTCATCCTGATGAAATTGGAAAAACAGGAACCAGAAATTCAAACCGACAAGATGGAGGTGATGTAGATAACTCTAATTCACCTGTTGATATGGATGTTACTTATGATTGTGAATTGAACTTGTCTACAGATTTTGAACCAACTTCCTTCAAAGAAGCTGCTTCTCATGATGAATGGAAAGAAGCGATGCAGAAGGAGTATGATGCCCTCATAAAGAATGGCACTTGGAAGCTGGTTGATCCTCCATTTGGAACCAAACCAATTGGCTGCAAGTGGGTCTACAGGAACAAGTACAAAGCTGATGGCTCACTTGACAAGCCCAAAGCTAGGCTTGTGGCAAAAGGTTTTGCACAGAAGGAAGGGTTAGATTATGAGGAAACTTTTGCTCCCACAGCAAAATGGGCCACCATCCGGACACTCTTTGCACTAGCTGCTCAGAACGGTTGGAAAGTCCATCAAATGGATGTAAAAACTGCATTCTTGAATGGAGATCTAAAGGAGAATGTTTTTATGTCCCAGCCTGAAGGATTTGCTGTGAAAGGACATGAACACAAAGTATGCAAACTTGTGAAGTCCTTGTATGGCCTCAAACAAGCACCACGAGCCTGGTATGAAAAACTAACTGAGCATCTTCTGAAACTCAACTTCAATCATTTTGATCTTGATGATGCAACTTTATTTGTCAAGAAAGTTGGCAAAACAGTTGTATATCTTGTGGTATATGTAGATGATCTTTTAATGACAGGGAACAATGAAAGCTATATTGCATCCCTAAAGAAAGAATTAGGAAAAAATTTTGAAATGACTGATTTGGGCTATGTTCATTACTATCTTGGCATTGAAGTAACCCAACATCCAAAGTCCATATTTCTTTCTCAAAAGAAATACATTGGAGATTTGTTATACAGATTTGGCATGATAGAGTCCAATCCCCTTTCTACTCCAATGGAACAAAATTTGAAGCTCACATCTACTGAAGGAAAGGAATTTGAGGATGCAACAAAGTATAGACAGCTTGTAGGAAGTCTCATCTACCTCACTACTACCAGACCAGACATTTCATTTGCTGTTGGAATCCTCTCCAGGTTTATGCAAAGGCCTTGTGAGGGACATTGGTCTGCTGCAAAAAGAGTTCTAAGGTACTTGAAGGGAACTCAAGACCTTGGAATCAAGTATACACAGGTGGACGACTTCAACTTAATTGGATACTCTGATTCAGACTTCGATGGAGACAAAGAAACTAGGGTATCTACTTCAAGATATGATATGAGTCTTGGATCGGGAGCTGTCTCCTGGAGATCACGCAAACAATCAGTACCAGCAGATTCCACAACAGAAGCAGAATATGTGGCAGCAGCTGAAGCAACGAAAGAAATTGTGTGGCTCAGGAAAATTCTTGAAGATTTGCAGGTAAAACAAAAACAATCAACTCCACTCATGATTGATAACACCTCTGCAATAAAATTGGCCAAAAACCCAAAATTCCATGATCGTACTAAGCACATCAATACTAAATATCATCTGATCTGACATCATGTTGAGGCCAAAACAATCCATCTCCGTCATTGTTCCACAAACGAGCAAATTGCAGACATCTTCACCAAAGCGCTTGGAAGAGAAAAGCTTGAAAGATTCAGAATGATGCTTGGACTCACCAACATCCCTTCAGATTAAGGGGGGGAATGTTGACACCTAATCCGAAACAGATGAGGTGAAGCTGGACAGTCATCTAGAAGATGAACTGATCCGTTGTGTATATGTATAAATAAATAATTGTCTAATGAATAAATCAATCAGTTCTGTCTTGCGCTCATTAATTGTTGGAGTTACCCTGGCCTGACAGAAACAAGCGACCAAGTGAAACTGATCCAAAGGACTTGAAACAATAAAACTAGGTCACAAAGCAAAAAGACAAGATTCGTTCAACAAAGCTCACAAGAGAGTGCCTCAACCTCTAAACAGTGAAAAACAAGTCATCAAACAAGTGAGAATAGCAAGGGATTAGCAAGACTGATGGATTCAGGAGGTAGAATTGAAAAATTGAATTCTATAGCAATCAGTGCGAGCAATATACTAGCAACAAAGCGATGTCAGCGTGGAAGTACATGCCTATTCCGCGATGGTCTGATTTACAGAACCGTCGCGACTGTTAAGCATAATTACGCGATGAACAGGATATTACAAAAGAGGTGACGCGATGACAGCGTGACTGTTAAATTAAAAGCCGCGATGATGTTCAAAATAGCAATAGGCGAACCAAAAACTCCCAAATAAAAAACAATCAATCTTTAAGAAAATAAGGACATTTCCCAGATCAGGCCAGGAAACTCAGAAAACAAGTAACTAATCCCCAAAATTTCAAAAGAGACCAAAACAAAAACTAAGACAAGAGTAAACAAGAAAAGAACAAAGGCCAGCTGCCCAGCGTAGTCGCCAATTTGTGATGCAGGAAAGTGTTCCCTCTGCAGACAGAGGCAACCCCTCTAGCCCTAGAGTGGGTCTAGCACAAACAAGGACAAATCAACAATAACTTTCCTTAAATAGTTCAAGTTGGAGGCCTACCTCAACTGGTGGTAAATGGAGTTCCATTGCGCTGCTCCAGCTTCCGCCTCTCCTAATGAGTAATTAACTCGAAACAATGCAAAGGAAATACAACAAAGCACGTAACCGGAACAACAATGATCTATTTACCCACAAAGTCAAGAAGTCATGAGCTATCTAGTACATTACATACAAGACATAGGAAAACATCATTGATTGCATTAATTGTGAAATAAGAGTAAGCTTACAACCAAAGTCTTGATGTCACAAGCCTTCTCAAAGGGATCCAACTAGCACGTTCTTCAAGAATTCACTCTTGGAAGATGGATCTCCCAACATACAAATCTCTCTCACTCACAAGTTTTACACAAGATCAAAGGAACTTCACAACCTTCCTCAAGCTATCAACAATCGCACACTTGTTACACTCACACCAGCTATCTAGCAAACTCACAAGCACTAACAGTACTATCAGCAACACTCCAAAGACTAAGAATTCCAAACTAGCAGCACATAGCAATGGTGGGAGGTTAAATAGGAGAAGGAGTCTCCATGAAAGGTGGGAGGATGAGCTTATCTCCAAGGAAGGTAGCACAAATGATGGAATAGCCATGCTAGAGAAAGGAGAGCGACATAAACTAGGCCAACAACTAGGTTTGGAGTCATTTGGAAGGCCGACTGTTGGAACAAATTCGCCCAATCTAGATCATCGTGGGAACATAACTGGTCTTCCGCGTTGACATTGCTATTGAATAACGTAGCTAGTCAGGTCATCGAGGAAGATTACAAGCAATAGTTGCACTGGAACATAAAATCGGATCATCGTGGGAATCATGTGTACTTCCGTGATGGCAAATCTTCTGGTCTGTTTTGGAGCGCCCTTTAGTGCATTTATTTAGCCAACAAACGTGATGAGTTGAAAACCTTTGGGAAAGTGGGTCATTTGGCAACATCAGAGAGCATTTGTCTAACATGAGCATGAATGACTTTGAACCCATGACACAATAGGAAGACTGGGATGAAGACAGTGACAAATTACTGTGTAACAGTGGCATCCCACACAACATCCCCTATATCATTCAAATCCCCCTTTGTCAGGGTGATTGAATCCAAAGATGTCTTGATAGGCTTGGACTTCTTCCACGGCCTTACCTTTTCTGGTCCTTTGGTGCACTTGATACAAAATGAGTTTGTCTTTGGGTCCACTCCTCCCTACTCTGTCTATTCATCCTCTCCTTCCTCTATTTCTGGTGAAGGCGACTTCTAAACTCTGTCAAATCCACGCTCCACTTCTACCTGCCCATCTGACTGCTACGCGGCAGTGCACTCTTCCTTAGCCTTATCGTTGGCCTCCTTTTTCCTTTTTGCAGCTAGCTATTTCATCTTCATCTTGGCCTTTTTCTTCTTGTGTTGTGCGGTGGACTTGCTTGATCTCACATCCAAGTTCGAGGCAGTGCGCCACTCTGCCCACCAGAGGCCAACAACTCCGTCAATTGCATCATCTGTTGCCAAATAGGGCAAGTCATGCCACTTCTACTTAGGGTAATTTTGTGCTCGTATTGAGACGCGGTGGAAGTGAGCCTTGAATTCCATGTACTCCTCAAATATTTCAAAATTGGTAGGTGACAACCGCAGCTTGTGGTTGATGGCCATGTGCATGTTCATCCCCATTAAGATCCAAAATATCTTCTTGTATTTTATCCTCTAAGGATCCTTAGTTTCCCACAACAAAGCATACTTCGCTGCCTCTGGTAGGTCCTACACGACTAGAGGATTCTGACTGTCTTCAGGTAGTTCCCATGCTACCAGCACTATGGACAACAAGAGCCATACATAGTGGAATGACTTGCTGAGATCCTTTGCCTCGCGATAGTTTGTGAGGAACTCTCTGTAGAGATAGTGTGCCAAATTAAATTTAACTCCTTCCACACATTGGGATGCTAAAGGTATGATGGGTGTCGGCACTTCATCTACACAACACTTCCACATGACCTTCCTTGCCAACAGTTGTGTTTCCACTTTAACCACAGGGTCACAGATGCTCAAAATGGCATAGCCGTGCGGCTTCTTTACCAGCTTAAACTTTTCCTTCATGGACTCCATGAGGAAATGATCTCCAGCCTTTCCACCAAAGGCCATGGCTAGATTTTCCCCTTTGTACAACAGCCCCGTGATCCTATGGATTAGCATATTAGTGATGGGTATTGGATCCTCCAGCCACAAACACCCATCGTGTACAAAGCACAACAGATACTTTATTACCAGCATTGTGATGGGTGTGCAGTTGTAATGTGGCACCCATAGTAGGTTAAGGATTCCTGCGTTATCGATGCCTCTCAGCCACTTCCGTGGTTCCAACGTGGTCACTCCAGTATTTTTTTGGAGGACCCATTGCATAAGTTTATCCATTGCTAAATGAGGGAACCACTCTATGTCCACTAAATCCCAGCCTTCTAATTTCACATGGCAGACATGCCCCAAGCGCGGTCCTTCGAACAAAATTTCGTCCGATAAGAGGGGTGTGCGCAGGGTGACCTTACTCTCATTAAAGTATTTGGGCACCTTGGTCTTGTCCCTGAGCGGAGGAACATACTCAGGTAGCTTAGTGATGGGGTCAGATCCCTCAATTTCAACATCCTTTGTTTCCACCCCAACATCGTCATCATCCATTGGGATATCCTCAATCTCTTCTTCTTCCTGCTCCAGGTTAATCATCTTACCCTTTTCCTATGTTGTGGGCTTATTCTTCTGTGGGTGTTTTATGGGAGATTGTTGTGGGGGAAAAGTATCCAACACGGAATGACCCTATCCCACTCTAAGGGTGATAGTTCCTTAGCAACAACTGAAGCAAAGCTATCTAAAGTTACTTCTTTATGACATGCAAGAGATGAAAGGAAGAGATCCACTTACCGATGTCTTGCGCAAATGGTCAATCCAATCTCCTCTATTTGCCGCTCGCTCCCAACTCCAAGTCTTCTCACGAGCCCAGCTACACGAGATCCTGCAAACAAGACAAGAAAAGGAAACTACAAGAAGCATGCATTCATAATTGATTCAAGGATTAGCATAAATCAAATACGCAAGTAAGACGATACACCATTGAAACACATGCGAATAGAAGAACCTCAAATGCTTTATTAATATAAGGAAGTAAGGTTCAGGCGGTGATACAACCATGAGAGGTCCAATCCAGCATCACCTTCCCGACGGAAAGAAATCTCCTCTTCACCTCCCTCAAGCAATCACCCAATACTCACAACTGTAAACCAACAGCAATTCTTTGCACTAAATTCCGGCCTCCAGATCCCATGGGATGAGATCCTTATATAGAGTTTTGGAGTGAAGATAAGTTAGCTTGATGTGTGACTTGTTGTCCTCTTCAACTCCAGTTGTTCTTCAGTCCTTGAGTCCACTCGGAGTTTCTACCTTCCACTTGGAGTTTTAGAAGCTCTTAACTCATCATTAGGTGAATCTTCTGATCCAAGTGTCATTTTGGAAGCTTCCTGGGCACTGGCACATTGAGAAAAGATTCCTCCACATGTCAAAGTACGCCCAGCGCAGGTAGCCTTTGTTGCACTTGCTATGCAGCGCAGGTACACCATAGAGCTTTTGACATTCAGCGCAGATGCTTAGTGGAGCAGCTGCTTTGATCCAAAATTGACCTGTTTTTGAGTGTTTTTCAGTGGATAACTGATCTGTAGTGCTATGGTTTGCTGACCTTGTTCCTCTAGGGGTAGGAACAACATGTTTAGGGACTTAGGATCCCTCAGATTATTGACATTTCATGCTCCATGCTGTAAGGCACAAAAATGTCTATAACAGTTGCCCCCTAAAGTATGAGGTCGTTTATCGGGTGAAATGCTTTATTAGGAGGATCCGAAGTTCATTCAATCGTCGGGAGGTGACCTGTAACAAAATACAATACAATACATTATCTTTTCATACTTTCTTTTCATGATCTGGCTGATGCGGGCATTTCCCATGCTCAGCTTTATAAATACATTTGCTGTACATAAACAGACGATCATCTGATAATAGACTGATAATTCTCTGCTTTTAATTATCATCCTTTTAGTAGGATGATCATCTGCTGCACATGTCTATGTTTTTATCTCCTGAATATATATCGCAGCCCGGATGGATGAAACTAGATCTGGGGTCTTCAAACTTGTCCGATCTTCACTCTAGTACAAGTCGATCCATGTGAGAATTTCTTGAAGTCGAACATGGAAAGACATCGCTTGATTACCAGTCAATAATGTAAACTGTTAACAACCGCGAGAGGAATCACCGATAATGATGATGACCCTCAAGGTACTGCAACACAATTCACGTGGCGTGAATATAGGATCTGACGTCGAACACCACGCAAAGTCTCCCGGTCGAAGGTCATTAATGTATACCTATCGCCGAAAGTGAGAAACTTGTCATTGAGGCATGCAAGCTTCAAAGTACTGAGGGGGTGTTCCTAGATCAACTTCTTGGATAGTGAGCTGATGTCGACAAGAAGCGATCCGTCAAAGGAGGGCCTTAATGAATCCCACATCAGTGACACGAAACGGAGCTAGTGATGATGGTGAAAACGATCTGTGAAATATGATTCAGGGTGGTGGTCATGGAAGGATGAAAGATGATGTATGGTAGTGGATGGGACCCGGTTGACACTTTTTGAATGACATCTCTTGAACATATAACGACACTGATGTGATGGATCGGTAGCATTACCCCATGTATGGATGGTATGGCAAGACCATGGTGAAGGGACCGGTGAATGATAATAACCCAACCCGATATTTACGGAGGCAAAAGTGTCATGTTCAAGAGCGACTTGCTACCATTAAGCTTTGAGGTTCTCCCAATTTTTCCCCAGTCATTTCTGACCAGTACCTCTTTATTTTTGTCAAGCTTGAGGAGGATAACATATGCTTGTTCTATAACCTGCCCTTCGGGCAAGCCCATCGCTATGTTTTAACGAGCTTAACGATAGGGAAACTTGTTCTCGTCTAAAGACAAGTTTGTCGCTATCTAATATTTTTGACGAGCCCAGCAACAAAGACAACTCGGTCCTTTTCATCTTTAGAGAGTCTGAAAAGGGTACATAAAGTGGACTCCAGGGGTCCTTTTTCGTCATCTAATCCCTTAAGTCCGAAAAAGTATAAAACAATACAGAAGGGATGAATGTTCGATATCTTTATCGAGCCGAACTAGACAAGCGCTCGATCTTTTTGTGCAATAATCCCTCAGGTCCAAAAAAGATTAAAATCTAGAGGAGGGATAGCTCTTCTGGTCCTTTTAACGAGCTGGAAGGCCAAAACTCGGCAAACTTTTCATATTTTACGAGTCAGTGAAAAGAGCTCAAAGAAGACTCGTCTTTTGAGGAACGAGTGATAAACAGGGATAGCAGCAGATTCCAGGTACAGGTTGGAATTTTCCAATCACGGCAGTATTACAAGGATGGCTAGGTGAAATCACTCTTCACAGCTGTTCCTCAAAATAGGTAAACAATCAAGTGGATGTGAATGATCGTCCAAATGAAAAGTGGAGGTGACGGTACACAAACACGACCAAGGCTTTTATGGCTAATGAATTTACGGTCTCAAATGGTTATTTACCGGTTCATTTTTCTTAATGAGCTTGAACTCTGGGGGAAGCTTGCTCATATGCTTATGTTTATTTTTTAACGAGCATGAATTTCCGCATTAAAACTGCTCGGTTTTGCGTTTATTTTTTAACGAGCATGAACTTTGCCAAAACTGATCATATCTTGCGTTTATTTTTTAACGAGCACGAACTTTGCCAAAACTGCTCGTTTTTACCAGTCATAAAGTAGGAAGGTCTCATGGAAGATCGCTATTTTTTAAAGAGCTTCATCTCCCTACGTATTGCTCCATATCCTCTCTTTGTGCAAGCTGGGTATCGGCCTATCCTACGGGTTAGAGGGGTTAGTCCTACCTAAAACTAAAAAGCCGCCCGTGCTTGCATTCCAAGAGGTTTGCATGCCCCCAGGTGTAAGTCTAATTTCAAGGTCGCCCCTACTTTTCCGTCAAAAACCTTTGTTTTCAACGGGTGAGGCTTACCTCTTTCAGGTTATCCAAAGATCGTTCTGCTAATTCTTTCAAACAGAAACTTTCTTCGGCGATGTCTATCATTAGGTTACACAAAGATGGTTACAATTTGTTGCAGCAATAGAATCTCTTTCTTTGGAGGCTGCCCCTACTTATCCTTTAAAACATTTGTTTTAATGGGTGAGGCTTGCCTTTTACCCAAAGATGGTTACTACTTGCTGCCGCGAATGGATCCCCTTCTTTGGCAGAGCCTACTTATTTAGACAAAGGTGAATGACGGCGCTTCCGCCACACACTTAACTTTAACAAAAGAATCTTTTTCCAGAACAACCCCATTCCTAACAGCCCCTTCTTCCGCATGAGAGCTCTTACCGGCCCTTTTGTTTTACGAGGATGAAGGAGGGGATGGGGTACGGACCAGTCATATTCTCCCGTGGAAATTCTACTTTACACCCAAGGTTTTTTCTGATCTCAACAGACCAGGATGCATGGCCCCTGGGTTCCGGCCCTACTTTCCCGAATTACTCGCACTCATCAGGAAGAAGAACCGGAGGTAGAGACCTTTCTTGATCAAATAGACCATTCAGGATAGGTATGTGACTATTTGCGATGCGTGATCCCGGAAGTGAAAGTTGGTCTACGAGCTTGACCATTCTTCCTTCGTATGGAAAACACATTATTCGAAAGAGTGAGGAGACTATTGCTTCCATGCAATATATGTAGTCTCGTCCAAGGAGTAGGTTATAATCCAAGGGTCCTTGGATGACCATCAAGTTCATCTTGACAGCCTTCCCTTTCAAGGTAATAGGCACATTAGGTAGAATCCCTAATGGTCGACTGGTTCCTTTGTCAAAACCCGAGAGATTCCTTATCTCAGGCAAAAGCGCCGGGCAACCCAGCGCTTTCCAAGCAATAGAGGACAGGATACTCACAGATGCCCCTTCATCAATGATAGTCCCAGCCATCACCATTTTGTATATTTGGACTATAATTCTAAATGGTATACTGGCTGGTAACCGGGGTCTGCCTAGTTGGTTCCAATCAAAGGACACAACCAGGTTGCTTGGTGGTGGGACCGAATATATGGCCGGGTATGATCCTGACGATGCTCCTTCCTGCGATAAAGGAGTGGGCACATTGCCCTGATGTTCATCAGAATCGGTGTTGATGAAAAGAATCTGGACGGTGTCATCCTTACTCTCTTCGGTAGGGGTGTCAGCTGAAGATGAATCCTCAGTGACTGTGGTATTTGAAGATGAAACTTCTGAAGGGAGAACCGGGTCAACTGTCGTTTCGACCTTCGGACTTTCATCCGGTCCGGATTCAGTAGGTTCACTTTCAGTGACTGACACTTCAGCTGGCCCTATGAGCGGGGCAGCTGTATTTTCGACCAACGAAGGACTTGGCGTGAGTTTTTGGTATCCAGGAGGAAGTAGCAACGGTGCAACCGGTTGATCTTCCAAAACTCTCTTGGCTTCGTCTAAAAAGGGACAACGGCGGAGGGTGTGATTGCCTTCACACAGTTTGCAGGGGAATCTCATTCCCCTTCGTCGTCTAGGACCTTCACTTTCATTGGTCGACGGTAAGCATTCAACCTGGTTGTCAGAGGTTGACGCTTCTGAACTGTGCAAACGAGGGGACCAGTCCCTTAGTATCCGGGGAATACTGGGACAATCACAGTGGAGGTGGTCCTCTCTACATATGACACATGGTGATTTGGGCCCGGTCCGTGCTGTGTGTGGATTTTTGTTAGATGCCTTTTGCTTGCCCCCAGGCGCCTTTGGCTCCTTCTGCTTCTTTTCTTTCTTCTTCTTTTCCTTCTTCTTTTCTATGGGAGCTCCGCTTTCGGCGGCTTGACCTTTCGAAGAAGAAGGATCGGAGGAAGGCTTATAAGAAGTGGAAGGCTGGAGGGTAGCTTTAGACTGGTCTAACTGTTGACTCGACTGTTCAGGAACGGTGGTGGTCTGAACTACAGTGGTTGAGAATAGCCAAACTGGCAGGCCAATTGTCAGTCCTGGAAGCGACAACGTGGCCATGTGGGGCGCACCAACTTCTCCCCAAGAGGAGAAAGAGCTAGGGGTCCCACCATGTGGAATCCCTTGGTTGGTGTGTTCCATGTTCTCAACCTAAAGATCAACGTAGGAATAAGGGGTGATTATGTTCTGTTTAGAATGAATTTTATATGACGACGCTTTAGACACAACTTGCTTTTTCACTTTTTAAGAGTCGAGAAAAAGCTAAAGATGACTCTAGTCTCCTTCGATGTATTAACGAGCCCGAAGTGACAAATGCTCGGATGGACTTTTTCAGTTATAGAGTTTGAAAAAGGCCAAAAGAAACTACTCTGGAGTTCTAGGCAGAGGGTGTACCAAACCTTTTGCAAAACCACAGAATACGTTTTACGGTACGAGTGGTCGATCTTCGTGAATGCTGTGTTCACTGCATCGCGATCAGTAGGGCGGCCGACACGGCTTCCTATGGATAAAGGCTTTGTTCCTATAGGGGTCCCCCAATATACACGACGGTACGTGGGGGCACAAGTCCGTATTAGTGCTATCGTCCCTCAGGAGGAATTACCCACCTTCGTAGAGATCGACAGTCACTATGTTTAACGACGCAGGTTCACGTCTCTACCTAGACCTCTACTGTGTTTCGTTATGTTTCAAAGCGTTGTTAGGTAAATTCAGTTCGTTTTAGGTTGATCTTGCTTAGCAGTTTGCCTTTATGGATCACCACGTGATGTATGATACAACTCCTAAATGCAGTCTAAGAATGATAAGCAAGCTTTTTCAATTCTTTCAACTTATGAAAATCTTAACTACTGAAGGAAAAGAAAGACATCATCTTTTCAAACAGATCATAGAGCACACACTGATGCACTTTCCTAAATCGACATGCAAACTGTCAAAATGCACATGCACAATGCAAGTATTTCTTTTCTTCTTCCTTAATGTTGATGTATTACAAAAAGAAAGCTGTTGTATAATTTCGAATTCAATTTCAAGCGAAAGCAAACAAGTTTTTGTCCAATAATCAAAAGAACACCTTAAGATTCACTCGTTTCAACACAAGAAATACTGAAATTCGAACCATATAACGAAAGCAAATGTTCAAGCAGCTATGAACAGCAATAAACTAGCTCTTAGAATCACAACGACACTTTATCACAGGTCTAGATCCAAGAAGTCATAGCAAGACTAGTTCACTTTCGCTACGGGAAACTGTGAATGAAAGCAAGAAATACAATAAGAACAATCACGGTTTCTTCATACAACTGAGGTGGAATGAAGGCAAAGAAAGGTAGTTTCAGCTGGGTATACAGGTTGACAACAGGCTGCAAAACAATATTGAAAACTGGGCAACAGACAGTAGGGAACCCCAGTTGCACAAGGAAAAACTAGATCAGCGCAGGTACTGCACTGTCAATCTGACATGCAGCGCAGGTAGCCCCTTCGGGACCTGCGTTGCAGCGCAGGTAGCCTTTGCTGCAGCTGCACTGAAGAGACAACTCTCGTCTCTCTCAGATTCCGGGTCACAGTTTGCTCAAAAATCAACTATTTTTGGCCAAATCAGAGGCTATCAATCAAGTATACTCTAGAGGATGATTAAGGAAGATGAACACTATCACAAAGAGCTAAAAAGATTCCTTGTGGATCAGCTCTTCAAATCATAAACATGCCCAGCACTGGGCTAGAGTAGCTGCCCTCTACTTTGCATTCGAAGGACTCGAATGCAGTTCGATTCGGTACTCCCTTTGTTTAAGAAATGAATAGCAAGAAACACAAGCTACCAACAAGACACGATCCCCAGTGGAGTCGCCAGTCTGTTGTGGGGGAAAAGTGTCCAACACGGAATGACCCTATCCCACTCTAAGGGTGATAGTTCCTTAGCAACAGCTGAAGCAAAGCTATCTAAAGTTACTTCTTTATGACATGCAAGAGATGAAAGGAAGAGATCCACTTACCGATGTCTTGCGCAAATGGTCGATCCAATCTCCTCTATTTGCCGCTCGGTCCCAACTCCAAGTCTTCTCACGGGCCCAGCTACACGAGATCCTGCGAACAAGACAAGAAAAGGAAACTACAAGAAGCATGCATTCATAATTGATTCAAGGATTAGCATAAATCAAATACGCAAGTAAGACGATACACCATTGAAACACATGCGAATAGAAGAACCTCAAATGCTTTATTAATATAAGGAAGTAAGGTTCAGGCGGTGATACAACCGTGAGAGGTCCAATCCAGCATCACCTTCCCGACGAAAAGAAATCTCCTCTTCACCTCCCTCAAGCAATCACCCAATACTCACAACTGTAAACCAACAGCAATTCTTTGCACTAAATTCCGGCCTCCAGATCCCATGGGATGAGATCCTTATATAGAGTTTTGGAGTGAAGATAAGTCAGCTTGATGTGTGACTTGTTGTCCTCTTCAACTCCAGTTATTCTTCAGTCCTTGAGTCCACTCGGAGTTTCTACCTTCCACTTGGAGTTTTAGAAGCTCTTAACTCATCATTAGGCGAATCTTCTAATCCAAGTGTCATTTTGGAAGCTTCCTGGGCACTGGCACATTGAGAAAAGATTCCTCCACATGTCAAAGTACGCCCAGCGCAGGTAGCCTTTGTTACACTTGCTATGCAGCGCAGGTACACCATAGAGCTTTTGACATTCAGCGCAGATGCTTAGTGGAGTAGCTGCTTTGATCCAAAATTGACCTGTTTTTGAGTGTTTTTCAGTGGAGAACTGATCTGTAGTGCTGTGGTTTGCTGACCTTGTTCCTCTAGGGGTAGGAACAACATGTTTAGGGACTTAGGATCCCTCAGATTATTGACATTTCATGCTCAATGCTATAAGGCACAAAAATGTCTATAACAGAGATGCGCGCACTAATTTTCATGTCGTGACCTATTTTCCCTTCTTGTTCTTACAACCATCCTTGGTCAGGGTAGGCCCTGGTCTAGGTGATTGTGGGGACATTGGTACTTCAGCTATGATCTCTGCAGGTGCAACCTCCAGGGCAGCTCCTTCTACTACCATAGTGATCTCTGGAACAACTCCCTTGGCTATCATTTCTTCAACATCCATGGCTGCTGCTCATAGAATAATGTCACGGATGATTTTGTGGACAATTTCCGGAAATCGATCGAACACTGGTGTGGTGAAGTAAAATTATGAGTGTCGACACAAAAAATTCCTCTAGCCCAATAATGGCTCTAGCCACAACCGATACATTATATTGAAGATTTCATTAGGTTATAACCAATTAAGAGGGCCTACTTCTTAGTACGCTTATCTCATTTGGTGATGACCTTGCTTGCTCACTCCAACTATCTCTCGTTTCCTTCTTCGAACACCTGAAACAAGTAAACAACAACAAACAACAACCATGATAATAGACAAATTATAATTCAATCTACTTAACAAGTCAAGAAGCGTTAAGCCATGAACATGTGATATGATACATTATGTAGGAAATCAATTGATAGTTGCATATATATTTAATCAAGAAGAGATTACAACCATTGTCTTGACATTGATGTTCTCCTCCGACAAAACCAGGTTCCCACACACTTCTGTTAGTGTTCCATGATGGCCTCAACAATGATAGCTTTAAGTCTCTTCCCTTTAGGTTTCACACAAAACAAAATTCACACTTCTCCCTCACACAACTATAGAGCTACAAATATAAATAGCTTATTGTTTACTCCAAACTTAATTAGCACTAGCACACCAACATTAACACTTCAAAACTAGCTTGTACTTCGGTAAAATGGAGGTATATATAGCATGAATGGATGGGAGATGGTTCCTCTTCTCATGGGAGAAGGTCTTATCTCTTGAGGTATTTCCATCCTTATAGGGGAAAGGAGCCCAAACCAACATCCTTAACTCCATTAGGCTCAACCATTTACCAGACTTCCAAAAGAGGATCAGTGCGACTGAAACAGAGCTCAGTCACTCTCATCAGCACTAGGGATAGTGTTCATCCCTGCATATTGGTGCAAGGAGGACAAGGGTCATTAGCGTCAGTCTTGTAAATTGGGAAAAACAGAAGATTTTAGGGAAATGGTGCAAAAGGGAATTGTTCTTCTCATGGAGAGGGACATAATGTGAGTTTCTTCATGAAGGGAAAGCATGTAGGGTTCATTGTAGAGATCCTCCAGGATCAAGGAACGGGGAGTATAGAGAAAATGAAAAAATGATGTGTAACAGATGCCCCCTAAAGTGTGAAGGCTGAACTAGAGTGAAGGATGAAATTCTTTATGACTCAATGTCGGGAACTCGAGTATGTCATCAGAAAACCTACAAGCAAGTACAAATACATATACATAGCTGAAACCCATGTCAAATGAGACATGAATCATGGTATGGATGCAGCCATGTAGAGAATCATCATGTAAATGGATCCAAGCATGGGCGCAATCATCTTATAAAGAGGATCATATCGAAACCAAGGTATGGTCGCAACCATCCCATAATGAGAAGGATCAATATGATAACTCATGGTATGGTTGCAACCATCCATCTGAAAGAGACATGTATATCAACATAATCATGTCACGTCACTTCGCAACTTGCACTTGTGTGATATGAGCCCAGGGTCTTGTGCTCCAACATGACCTGATCAAAGTACAAATTCTAACATGTGAATAGATGTGTTGACGTCGAACATGTTGGAAAATCGCTTGATTATCAGCCAATGATGTGAACTATGAACAAGCGCGAGAGAAAAAACCAATAATGACAATGGTCCTCAAGGTACTATCATCACAATTTAGGGAATGTGAATAGAGGAACTGAAGTCGAACACCTACGAAATCACTTGATCCAAAACCAATGAAGTGAACTTGTCATCGAGTGTGAAGAACTTGCCATTAAGGCATGCAAGCTCTAAGGTACTCGAAGGGAGCCTCTTGGTCAACTTGTCAGATAAGGAGCCGAAGTCGACAAGAAGCAACCGTGTCAAAGGAGGCCCATAATGTATCCCACATCATCGACATGAGACAAAGGGGTGCAAAATTATTTTGGATGATAGAGAGAATCAGAGGTAAGTGTAACTGCAGATAGAAAAATCTTAAACATATCGGTGACACGACTGGAAGTTTGGTAGCGTTTGGATCCATAGGATTGGTGGTTATGATGATGTGGTAGAGATCAAATGTAAGGCAAAAATGAGTGGCCCAACACAGGAAGTTCAAGGATACAATGGAGGATATCCAAACCTGACACGAAATAGAAAGTGTCATGTTCAAGAGTGAGCTACCGACACAACTAATTAGATTTCCAAATTTTCCCCACCAGTTTTGGTAGGTACCCCAATTATTTTTTAATCACAAGATTGAAGGGGATAGAATATGCTTGCACTATAACTTCACCCTTTGGACAAATCTGACCTAGTATGTTTAACGAGACCTAGGAAGCAGAAGCTCATGTTCGTCATGGTGACAAATATGATGTCGTTTAATATTTTAACAAGTCCAAGAAAGGTGTAACTCGGTATCTTTTTCATGTTTAGAGAGTCTCAAAAGGACATAGAAAAGAAAACGCCACATGGTCCCTTTTCGTACATTTGTGTCTCTCGAGCCCGAGAGGGTAGAAAATGATACTTGAGAGAACTACTTGACCACTTCACTCAAGGAGTACCTTTCTCGTAAATAGTGCATCCCAGCCCAAAAAAGGGGTAAACATATATTGGGTGCACGATGTTTCACATCAGCTAATGAGTTTTAAATGACAAGGGCTCAGCTATCTTTTAATTTTTGAAGGGTTGGAAAAGAACATAAAAGCAGACCCCCAATTTTATTATCTTTTATGAGTCAAAAGGGAAAAATATTTAGCAATCTTTTCATATGAGTTTTACAAGTCAAGAAAAGAGCTGAAACATGACTCGACATCATCATCAAACATGCATCACCTGTTGCTGCACAAAAAGCTAAAGTGCATTATCCAATTCTTGAGGCAAAATAGGTAAAAACATTTACAAAACCTAATATTTCATGAAAAACTGAATAAAAGGGAGGAAAAGAAAATATTTTTTACCATTTACCATTTTACCTTGCTATGAAAAAAATTTCACCCACTTTTTCCTTAATTGTTCTGGAGCAGATTACGGGAGATCTGGGATGCCATTCGCTGAGCCCCGAGTTGCAGGTGAGAGCCAAAGCCCTAAGCTCCATTTCCATACCATTTATTCATGTTCTCATCCAGTTTTTCGTTTTTTGAGGGAGGTTTTGTCAAAAAAAAATTGCCCTCGGTTAGGGCGAGTTCCGAGCAGGGAATCGTGCCACCCGAGGGTGATTAAAATGTCCTATCGTGCCGTAGGCAAAACATTTTTTAAAATAGGTGTGCCAAAACCGTGAATAAGGAAACAATAATTTTACTTTCAAAACCACTGTTGGAACCCAAATTTTATTGGCCAAAAATGATTGTTCACTTAAATATATGGTTTTTGCAGGAAAGAATCGTCGAAAATGGTAGATTGGAAAGAACGTGAGCACAAAGATGTGGACACCCAAGCACTGAATGATCCAAATTTCCTGAATTATTTGAGGAACTGTGGGCTCCTCAAGTTCTTTCTTACACTAGGGATGCAGGCCAAACCTAAGCTACTTCGATACTTGATTAGTCTCTAGGATATAAATTGGGAAATATTCATCATTGGTGACCAGGAGTTGGAGTTAGAAACTTCAAACATATATTGGATCACAAGACTATCCCGGAGAGGGGAAGCAGTCAACCTTTATGGGCCACAATTGATTGGGGCAGGCATATTTGTCCTGCTTGTTGAACATTGCCTTGAAGCCCTCAGATCTAAGAGTGGAAATATTTAGATTTCCATCGTTCGAGATTTGGCATTGAGAGTGCTATTGTTGGCTATCAATAGAGTGGTTAGGTCCCAAGTAGTGCATGAGACTAACAAGTCGAAATTTCTATATGCCATCAACTTTATAGCACCAACAATCTTCAATTGGGCAGAAGCCATGACGGTCAATATAAAACACCAGATGACAAAAGCTAAGGCGGAGAATCTAAAGCAATTTTTCTTCGGATCTGTACTAGTGACTTTTTTCTTGGAAGAGGTTCCATTGTTCCAGTGCCAGTTGACTGAGGTAGATCCTTTGATGTGGTGAGACCCACAGATGGCCCATTGGAGTCATTTGATGCCTAGGATCACTGGGGCTAGCATATGTCTTACAACCCTACCTTCTTTTCATGGGTACGACCAAATCTGATCATCGTGGAGGATTGGCCATATAGTGGCACTGACTTCTGTGGAGATCTGGACATGCCACTTCCAGATGGAGAGGATTTCAATGACGAAGGTAAAAAATCAATTTTTAATTTTCTGATTTTTTAATTCTTTTTTATATATATGTGTTTATAACATTTCTTTTTGTGAATGCAGATGTTGGAATAGAGCATCCTTCCTAGATGTCCCAGACAGCCAAGCATGTTGCCCACCATTTTTATGTCACTCCTTATTAGGAGGCGAGTGACAACGAGGAGGAGATCGTGAGGAAACTTGAGGGGTTGACTCATTGTATTCCAAAGTATTCTCTGGTGGGAGACATTCCTCGCCGGTACCAGAGACATGCAGTGGGAGTATGGGATTGGATCCACCAACTGCTAACCCGTGTTGCACGAGTCATTTCATGCTACCATGATCACCATGCTGATTAGTTCTTAGGTCCAACATTTTACATTTTTGAGGCCTGTGTGCCACAGATATATGAGGCCTGCGAGCCTCCAATGTTATTTGAACACAAATATTATTTTTTGGGGTTTTGATGTATCAAACATTATCGCCATATATATGCTGTATTTTCTTGCTTACCATGGTACACATCATTTGTTATATCTTTTCACATGTTTCGAAAATGTCTATCCAACACATAATTAGCTAATGGATCTGTCAATGTATTCACGCGTCAAGGAATATGATGATATGTAATGTAATAAAAATGCCTTTCCAATAGACGAATATAGAGATACATTTTCAATACCTGAGGGTTTCTGATGGAATATTGCCTATTGAGTTGAATGACAACACATTGTGAATCCAGGTACAACCAACTCCTGAATGTCAAGAGCAATGGCTTCTGACAACAGTGTGATGACTATGTTGTACTCAGTAATGTTATTAGTTGTGTGACCTAAACAAATACCTTTACGATCAATCAACATACTGTGAGGGTCATAAATAGCCCATGCCATGGAGGATATATTCTGGGTGCCATGGAAAGAACCATCAGCGAAACCAATGTGAGGAGTCACAGACATCTGCAAAGCATGGAAAAACATAGTAAACAGGAAAGTTGTTTGAAAACTAACATAGCAAACCATACTGCAAAAAAATGAATGACACACTAATCTAGACAAGTAACCATGCAACATGACCTAAGCATAGTACTTTTTGAGAGAATCCATCTGCAGACTCGGGTAATTAATCAACACAAATGAACACCAGAGTTTTACCATTGTCATGATGAGTAAGCACTGACTCAGCCAAATAACAGAGTAGAAATCATATAAGGCATTGGCTCCATGCCCCTTGGGTGAGGGAGCATTACGAGTTAGATGGAAACCCCATTGCAATAATGGGAAATTCGTAAAAAATCGGGGAGGGAGAAAAATCCTAAATCCATAAAGGGATAAAGGGGCCTTCAGTTGAAAGAGATTGACAATTTCAAGTGAAACTGACATGTCAATAGATAGCTGAGAAGAGAACTTCTCAAGACGCATAGAGATGATCGTCGAGTGAGGTAGGAATGAGGAATGATGATGAGTATAATTCCAAGGTGGTTCCTTGAGAGACATTACTTCCATGATACTTTCGTCAACAAGAAAAGTCTCAGCTAAGGGATCAGGAGATTTCGAAGTGCCAAGCCATGGGCATTGATAATACATATCGAGAGAAGTCCTCAAAACAGGAGAATCAGAAGATGCAAAACTTGAGGCTGAAACAATCTCCATGTAATTGATTTCGATAGGACTAAGTGGCATAACCTTGCCCAAGATATCAACAAGATCTAGTAAAGGTACAAGCAAAGGATAAGATTTGACCGAGATCATGTTGACAGAGGCAACATGAGGAGGTGGGAACAGAAAAATTCCCATCAAGGAAAAATATTTGAAAAGACCTGCCCCCACACTCTCATAAGGAGCACCAGTGTGCTTGACATATGGAACATTGCCATCCAAGGAGGAAAAGGCAAAGAAGAACAAATGGTCGTCAATGACGATCTTCCCTTGATGGGGAAAATAAATGACTCAAAATAGGGAGGAGGATACAACATGCATGGCATGGGTCCAGCTTTGTCTCAGTAGAAGATTATAATTGAGATTAGTGTCAACAATCTCTACCTAAACTTGTACGGTCTTTCCCTCCAAAGTAATGGCAAGGTTAGGTAAGACACTGAATGGTTGTGAATCACGCCCGTCGAAAGATTCCAAAGTGTTTGGGGGTTGGTTCAAAGTAGGGGAGCCAATGGCATTCCAGCATGTGATTGACATGATGCAGGTAGAATCACCTTTGTCGATGATAGTCCTGAGAATGGTTTTCGCGTTGATGATTACCTGAATGAAAGGAAATTTGATGAGGCAGGAGTGGAAGATGGTTCTCTAGATCAAAAGATATCAAATTGGAATTGGTACGATCAATACCCCCAATAGAAAACAACAAATATTTCTGTTAATACGGACAACTTTGGAGCACCTCGAGAGCCAACATAACTGACGACGCTTGAGCCAAATCCCCAACAATATTATAGTGTTGAGTGGCTAGAGCATTGGGATTGTACGAGTATTTCTTGAGCACACCTCGAGAGGGTGGCCAAATGGCGGAATCAGGGTTAGGGTGCTTGATATAAAGAGGGCCAGAACTTGGGGAAGAAGAAGAAGGGGTGACCTCTTTCTCTTTCCTGACTGTCAAAGCAGGAGTTTGGTAATATTTTGATCTAGTAGCCACATTAATAAGCGTACTCATCATGAACACTTGAGATCCTGAGGAAGAAGATGATTGAGGTTGGTTTACCATTTGAGTTTGCTAAGATGGAAATCGATGTTTTAGGACAACTAGGGTCCCTTTGAGAAAATGACTAGCTTTAGATCGTGGAGGACAATCCTTGGTATAGTCATCCTCCTCAAAAATGAGGCACGGATACTTAGGCTTCTATTGTGAAGAATCGCCAGCAAATGACTTAGGAGGACCCTGTTTTGGGGCATTGACTTTACCCTTGCCTTTGCCTTTCTTCTTACCTTTCGAGGATTTTTTCGTTGTGGTAGATTGGACAGCATGGACCTCTGAGGTTTTACCAGGGCTAGGTGGATTCTAGGAGGAACTATTGGAAGTAGTGTTTGAGACCAACTTATGTTTGGAAGAAGATTTAGTAGGGGTATAGGACACTAAACCAATTACTCCATCAACAGGAGTTGTATCCTACGACTTCAATTCCGTGGGATTGGATGATGGCCGCAGAGCATCAGGTAATAACTCATACAAAGTGCCAGAATGAGAATAAACAAGATCTAAGTATTGGGTACAAGCAATGGCTTATTCTTCATTAATGCATCCACCCATAGCTATACGGTGAGCAATTGGAGCTACAAAGGACTTACTAAACCATTTGTTGAGCAACTGATCAACAATCTTGAATTTTATCAAGTGACATCTACATCTCCATTCATCGATGTGATCGGAGATGCATGTCATAGTAACTTTCTTAAGCGACATGAACAAATAGGTTCCAGTTTCATAGTGAACTGGAAACTAGAAATGCGTTAGGAAAGCCATGGCTAAAGAGTTGAAGTCATGGTAAGTACTTCGATGAATCTCGATGTAACACTTGGCTACATCGCCAGTGAGTGTTTGTTGGAAAAGGCAGAGATGAATAGAATTGTCAACGTAAGAATTTGAAGAGCACCAGAGGTGATATGTCATCACATGGGCTTGAGGATCTTCTTTTGATTTCCCATCGAACTTAGGACAATCTCTTGGCATCTTGGACGGAACTGGAGGCCAATATGGTGAATGAAGAATTGGGTCATTCGTAAGGCGAGACACATCTGGAAACTCTAGTGTGGCCAAGAGTGACAATTGAGTATTAAGAGACATTGGAGGTCAAAAAACGAGTCCAACTGGAGGAGCCCATCCCTGCTGGTAAGGATTTTGGCCCCATAGTGGGGGATTTTGGCCATATGGCATGTGATTCTACCCCCATGATGGGTTACCCTGGCCATAGGGAGGATTTTGAGCTTGAACACCTTGAAATAGTCTAGTCATAGGTTGCTGATAAGCAACATATGCGTTAAGAGGTTGTTGAGCCTGTTGACCTTGGACATATGGATGTTGTATCAGTTGTCCCTGAACATACAGGTTTTGAACTTGTTTCCCCTGAACAAGAGGATTTTGGACCTACTGTCCTTAGAAATAAGGATTGTACACTTGTTGCCCTTGGACATAGGGATTTTGGACCCGTTGCCCTTGGGAAAAAGGATTTTGTACCTGTTGACCTAGGACATTAGGATTTTGGGCCTGCTACTAGAGGACTTGACTGTGGCCTTGTCCTTATAAGGGTTGACCCTGCTGATATGTATATAAGAGTTGTTGCTACCCGGGTTGGTTTGTTGTTGTAAGGGTTGACCTTGCGGCTGCAAAAGTTGTCCCTATGACTGCAAAGCTTAGCTCTGCGAACACATTGGATGGGAAGTTTGCAGAGCATACTGCATCTACTACTCCATGGTTTGTTGCAACGGTTATGAGGGTTGCCCCTACAATTGTTATAGTTGACCTTGCTGCAGTATCATCCACCCTTGTTATTGCATGGACGACCCTTGCTGCAACAAAGGTTTCCCTTATTGCTACAAAGGCTATCCTTGTTTTTTCAAGGGCACTTGAGCAGTGCCGGAAAAATTTCTGAACTGAATATGGCCATATCAACCTTGAAAAGTGGATGAGCCAGGCTAAAGGTACCACCCAAACTGAAGGATGTAAGGCAGATTGAACATTTCTTTAGAACCATATGGAATTTAAGGAGTTTGGTACTAAACCTGAGCCTCGTAAGGCTATTGATACTAGAAATTGTGTGACCCAGATGGGCCAATGGGACTTTGAACCTGTACATACTGGACATTTCTTGATCCAACAGGACTAGTAGGGTTTTTAATAAGGCTAGAAGAAGGCTGGTTAATGCCAACCATGTGAGCCTGTGAGCTACTCACATTAGTGGTGCCTGAAACCATAAAAACACTTAGATTATACCCCCCGGGTGGTGGCACAACTTGGGCACTTATTAGAGGGATCAAAGAGCTGACAGTAACATTCTTCGAGATTGCCAGTTGAACTAGACGGGTGACTGAGACAGACAAAAAAAGAGGGTTTAGAATGGTGGGTTGCATTGGGACTAAGATAATGACCTATTGGGAGGTCAGGTTTGTAATGAATGGACTTGTAGTAGGCATGGCGCTAGACGCCCAAATAGGGTTATGGTAAAGTGATGAGGCACTAGGTGTACCTGAAACTAATTGTGCCAAAGACACATAATTAGGTGGAAATTCCCAATACACACTAATGGGAATGCTCCATGTATAGGGGAAACCTTCGGGAGGAAATGGATGTTCTTCCTCCTCGACAGTCTGTGGGGTAGAAACTTCTGACTCATCTAGAGAGGTGGTTGGAGCATTGCCTTCAGGTTCTATAGCTGGGAACAAATGACAAGGAACAACAGCAGAGTTAAAAGGGGATAATTCCAAAGGAACACCGGACTGATGTATGGACTATATGAGCACTACAATGATATCACAATAGGGTCAAACAAAGGATTCAAAGGATATATAACTACTCCAAACTGACCGTCAGTAGTCAGCTGTTACACAAAAATATCATCACCATGATTATTTGCAGTCAGTATGGGTCTATCATCACTTGTACTGTCCTCCTAAGCAAGTCTTAGACCTCAGCTCTTCAAGTCAAGCTTTGAAAATGAGAGAAAGACATTAAAAATCAATGAAACTGGTTCCGCACTTTTTCTCACTGTCACCTGCAGTCCCGCACCTTCTGTTTACAAAAACTATGGACCTGCCTGCTCTGTCCCTAAAGTTGTGGGTGTGGACCCCTGTGAAAGTCAAAAAGGTGCAAGGTTATTCTAAAAAAAACTCACTTTGGGTTAATTCTAGATGATTCTAGAAGGAATTTTGACATGGATTTGTCGCTCTTAGGTGGTTCATGCATCCCAAAAGAGAAGGAGCTAATCCCTTGATGAGAGGAGCTATCCCTTTGAAGGAGGACCTTGTAACCTCCCTCCATTGCACTATAAATTCAGGCATTGGGCTAGTTTCTAAGGAGGTTAGAAGCTGAACATTTTTAAGGGTAAATGCTGGTGAAATTAAGACTTCCTAGTTGAGCTTAAGAGGAAAGATCACATACCTTTTTGGCTTCATTGGGAAGTGAGTGAAACTTGTCAAAGTAGAGGAGACTTCTTGCTGGACCCTGGGAGGAGCTTGCGCAACGTCAAGGCACAGGTTGTAAAGTTCTTCTTCTTTTGAATTAATACAATCAAACTCATTTTTCTCAACAAGTATCTCATGTTATTTGTTTCATGAACTCCTTGACTTTCATGTTAAATATGTTTTATGATATTGGCTTTTCAGGTGCTATTTAATTTGTTTGCTTGTTTGTGTTTGCAGATTCGTGACAAAGGAGCTCATTTGGATCGAAGGAGCGAGGGTATCCACAAACTTGCGTTGGACCTAAGGTAGGCCCTAAAAACACTTGTTTGCCTTTGTTTATTAAAGCATATTTAGAGAAAGATAGTGTCTAGTTGGTTTGCTTGTCATTAGGTCTTCTTTAGATTCTAGGAAGGTCTATCTTGTCCGCAAGATTGACTTATTCCGTGTGACAAAATTGCGACTCCACTGGGGACTTGATCGTTTTCCTTTTTTTTACCTTGACCTGAGAAACTGTGTTTTTGTTTCTGTTTTTGGCTTGTTGTGTGTAAAATTGGGTAGAGTTTGTAGATCCAGGGTTATTTTTTGTTTTTCATAGCTTTGGGAGAGGACCGCACCCTAGCCCTTTGACACAGTGCGTACCTATCCGCACCTTTGCATTTAGCACAGAGCAGGACCGCACCTGTGTTAACTGTGGGCCTGCGGACCCTGTCAAAATTTTAAAAAACCTAAAATTTCCTCTGTTAGTCAGCTTAGTTTGTGTTTAGAAATTGTTATTCACTGCCCAGACCTGCATATAACTTGTCAGAAGCTTTCCTTAGGTTGATTTCATTAGTGTTAGGGTTTTAGGCGAAATTCCTAGGAGTTTTGCTTGTTGGGCTTCTTTTTCATTTTGGTTGTGTAGTGGCTCTAAGCTTAGAAGCTGTAGGGACTTTAGATCACCTTGGTGTCTACCAGCCTTCTTATGAGTCTAACTATTTATGAAATCTCCCCTTGTTGAGGAATCCGCTTTGAGTTTTCTCTTTACAAAACATCGAAAAGCTTGTATTTAAAAGTTTGGATTTTCATTTTCAAAAAGAAAACAAAATTGGTTGTTCTTGACTGATTTGTGATTCTACATAAATTGGTCCTTAGCTTACATCTAGCTAAGTAAAACATCCTTAAAAAAGACATCTTGTAGGCTTTGACTTCAAATAGGTTTTTATAATTTATAGATCTCAAAGTTAGTCATTTCCATAGTTTTGAGTGTTTTATAAAAAATAAAAAAAATCTCTTTTGGAAAAAGGTTTGTTTTTTGTAGTGGTTGAGTGCTTTGAAACGAAAAAGGGAAATTTTTGTGAAATAACTAGTTGTCTCGTTTTGAGTACATTGGAAAGGACAAAAGTTCTTCTTTTAATTTGTTTGATTAAGAAAGATTTGTTTTTACAAAGTATTTGCATTCTCAAACTCTCTCTTAGTTTAGAAGTTCATCGAAGAGAAAAGATTGTTTAAATCATCTTAGGTGCATTTTTATTGATTTTGAGTCAAGTCTTCATACCACAAGTTTCATCTCCGCACCTTTTGACTCAAACAAAAACCAATAAAAAAATGCTTTAAGTAAAATTCATCTAGCAACATTTTTATTTCTAGTGCTCTGATACACCAACTTAGCTTAGGCTAGTGTCTTGGAGTAGGAGAGTAATTAACTCTCCAAGACAGTAAAAGCAAACAAGTAGTTGTATCTTGTGGTAGGGAAGAAATCCAATTGTTGCATTTATGCTCTGGGAAAGCTCCTCTTAAAGGAGAAGCACGAGATCGTGTCCGAACCAGTGTGGGAATCAATCCTTCCTCATTGGGAACGACCCCAGATATTCATGTATTACAAATGGTAAACCTCGGATTAACCATTGTCGAGGAGCCTGGGGTCACTTCTTGGTAAACCTTGGATTATGTCAAGGAGCCTTCAAGGGGATTGAGCTTGCTACTCTGCCCTTGCATGCGTATCGGATCATAGACTGTTCCTCCAGGTATATTTGTTTCAGTTGGTAACCTTAGTGGCCATATTCTTTAAGATTCTTCCTAAGGTGACAATGGTGGGAAGATCCCACTGTACCTAGAGCAGACATCCGCTAGACTCACTTGGATTTTTTGGGGGGTTCTCTTCACTCGAGACGGTTAAGTGGAGGAACTTGTGCCAGTCTATTCATTAAGCAGGTTTTCGGGGTAACTGTTCCAACCGCCATTTCTGTATTGAACTCTGCGACGTTGGATTTCATCACCAACTAGTGTTTTTAGTATAGAAAGTTACTGTTTGTGTGTGTTTGATCTCCTAGATTATTTAGGCGTGTGATTAAAATTTGTTTGGTTCTTTAGAGGCTTTAGGTGGTTTTCATTGAGATTTTACTTTGTTTGCGTGTGAAGTAGTTAAAAGTTTTTAACCGTGGCTGAATTACTGAGGAAGTCCCGTAGACTTCGGGGCCAACCTCCTGATTTTTCACCGAGCCAACTTGAAGGCTTGAAAGTCCTCGTAACTCCTAGAGACAGTAGAGTTGGGTCACCTGAAGGAGGAGAATCTTCTTTGATAGTACATCTTGATTTTCAAGCGTTAGTAGCAGATTATAATCCACAGTCAATGTCTGTTTCCGTAGTTACTGGTAGCTTTTCATATACTAGTGATATAGGTGAGGAACCTGAAATATCCGAGCCTGAAAGTGAATTTGCTGCTACTTCGACATCGGGGTTTGCTTCTCCAGCTTCTAGTGGTCCTGGTTCACCTAGGGTAGAAAGAGTAATCACCCAAGATCTTCCTTCTGGACTTATAGCTATTGAAGAAATTGCTACTCCGGAAGAAGAAGAAGGCATCCCTATCCCTGAAAATCAACCTGTTATTGAACTAAGGGAGTGTGAATAAAATTTTTACAGTCCACCTAGGAGCAGTACTTGGTATCTTTCTTTGACTAATTTCATAGAAAACCCACGGTTAAGTTTTTCACCACCTCGTGTTCCTTATCACCCAACACCTAGAGGTTATTATCCTCCATTAAATATGTCAAGGCAGTCGTCCATGTTTACTCAATCGCTCGAATCCTTATTGTATGGCGGTTCTTCTGTTCCCTCTGGGTATCAGTCACTTTCTGGTACTTTTTCGGGAGCATCTCCTCAACCCATTGAGCAAGGGTTATTAACTGGAAGCAATGGTACTAAGCTGTTGAGCGTAGAAGACATTCTCATGATGTCAGGTTCTATTCCCAATCCTCAACCTCAAGGTGGCCAATTACCGCCTGGGGGGCAGCCTCAATTATTGCCTGGGGGGCAACCTCAAGGTACCCAATTTGCATCTGGGGGGCAACCTCAAGGACAGTACATACCTACGGGACAGTACGTTCCTCAAGGTCAACCCCAGACTCAATATGTACCCCAAGGTCAACCCCAGTATCAATTTATACCTCAAGGTCAACCCCAGTATCAGTACGTGCCTCAAGGGTATCAACCCCAAGGTCAGTACTCGAACCAAGGTTGCCAACCACCCTCCGGTCAAACGTATGTTCAAGGAACGGGAAATGTACCTTTAAATTATCAATCCTACCCTCAACCCGGTTATGGTCCTCAATATTCTCAACCTGTTATGGGTCAGTACCCCGGAATGAATATAGTGTGGGATCCATCGCAAACTCAACATGTGTTGCAGCAAAATGTACAGTTGTCATCTCAAACTGGACAACCCTTAGTTTCTGGTACACCCCAGCAACCAGTCCAGTCTAACATTCAAACTTCTGTACCTTTGGTAGTTTCTCAACCTGGGCCTAGTATGCCTCATACTCCGCCTCAAACGACTGCTACAACTACCACAACATCTGTTCAATCTACCCCACCTACTTCTGGAGTATCGACAGCTCCGGTTTCTACTATTCCTGTATCTACTCCTCAGACATCTTTACCACCATCTGGATCTACGATTCAAACTTCGGTTCAGATGCCTATAGGACAACCTGGTTTGAGTACGTTTGTCACAAGTCAACCACAATTTACTTATCAACCGTACCAGGGACAGTACTAATTTGGTCCTGCTGTGCAGCAGCCAGTCTATCAGTATCAACCGTACCCTAGGTACACTTATCAACAACCTCAACAACCCCAGTACGGTATATCCCAAATCCAATTCCTATTCCAAGTTATCCTGGATATCCTCCTCCTGGGGCTGGTCTCATGACCCAGAGTTTTAGGGACCCTAATCGTCAATTATCGTTTATCGCAACTTTGGACTTACCTGACTTGTCGCGCCTAACGAACGATCGCATTAATTATCTTCCGTTTTGGCCGCCAATGCCGAATAAGTTTCCCATTGACATTCCTAAGTTCGAAGGTAAATCAGGAGAGGACCTGTCAAACCATGTGATGACTTACCACCTCTGGTGTGCGTTTAACTCCATTTCAGATGATTCAATCCGTCTTAGACTTTTCCAGCGCACTCTAATTGGTCTCGCGTCCAAGTGGTACATTGAGTTACCGCAAGGCACTTTTTATAATTTTAGTCAGTTAGCTACCTCGTTTTTAACTCATTTTCAGTTGCCAGTCTGATATGACAATGGCACGGAATTGTTAACTTCGTTAAAACAATCGACATCCACTTACATTTCAAATCATATTCATGAGTGGAGACGTCGATGGCATTTAGTGAAGGTTTTTATTCCGGATCAGATCTTGGCTGAGTGGTTTGTAAAATCTTTGTTGCCAAAGATCACTGAAGATGTAGCTAAAGCCGGAGTTGTTACCGAGGAGCAAGTAATTTCTCAAGCACAGTACCTTGACTTGGTCTATACTCAGTCAGGTACATTACATGAGAAAATCCCCAATCTTCCCAAGAAAAATCAAATCGCTGCAGCGCCTTCGGGATCTCATGCCGCCGATGGTATGATTGGTACGGTTAACACTAAAAGCAAGAAGAAGTCTTCCAAGAATTCTTCTCCTATCATAACCTTGCGTGATTCGCCAACAGGAGATTCTTCTACAGAGATTTCTGCTGATATTCACGTTGTAGAGTCATCTACAGCCAAATCAAAATCCGGTGGGAAGAAGAAAGGAAAGAAGAAGAATAAAACGGACAAAAATTCAAAGGAGAAACCTGAAAAATTGGAATCCAATGATGAAAAGCGAAAACCTCATTATCCTTGTCTCATTTGTGACGATGAAAATTTTACAAGAGACTGCCCTCATCGTGCAGAGGTTGCGAATATTGTCAAAGGTTCCCAAACTCCTGCTGTTTTGAAGGATCCTTTTCCAGCTCAAGACAGTAAGAGGATAGGTTTGTCCTCGAGCGCCAATGAAGAACCCATACTGATGATGTCCCATGTTCGGATTGCAACTCGATCGCAAGATTATGGTAGTAAAAGTCCTGCTAATGGTAAAGAAGCAAAATCTTCTCATTCTAATCCATCAAGCTCAGCTCCTGGTTCTGATCCACTACAGATCGAGAAACCTAATCTAGACTTGGTAATCAAACCGCCCGCCAAGGGTATACTTCGAAAGTCAGCTTTCAATCCACATGCGAGAGTGGCTCAGAACTATAACATTGTTGAGGATTTAGCTGTTTCACCCTCAGCAATGTCGGTTTTGGAGGTGCTGCAATCATGCCCAGCACAATGCAAATTACTTTTGTCGGCTATAGGAGCTATTGACGTTCAGGACTCGAACCTAATAATTTTCAATCTAGAAAATAGTACACCGTGTTTGCCTCATCAAATGGCTTTCCAGATCCCAGTGATAGTAAAAAACAGGCCTATTCATCGGAATGTGATTGATGAGGGAGCCTCAACGTGTATTATGTCGATACAATGTTGGAGATCGATTGGTTCTCCTTCGCTAAATCAATCCCCGATGATTCTAAAGGCCTTTGATGGCCGTGGGTTTCATCCTTTTGGCATTCTACAGTACTTGCCTATAGGGGTTGAAGGAAAAACTGTTAATCTAGATGTGGAGGTGGTTGATGCCCCTCTATATTACAACCTTCTCTTGGGTCGAAGTTGGTCTTACGCTATGACAGCAGTCATTTCATCGGTCTTTTGGGTTATAAAGTTTCCTCATAATGGAAAGATCATAACAATAGACCAGCTAGCTTATTTTTCATCCGACCAAGCCTCTTCTGAATATTCAGCATGTCGGTAAAACGACTATCCCATATAAGGATGTTGGAGTAGGACTAGTTAAAAATGTCGGTTTACTAGGAACTTTTCCTTTTCCTTCGATCAACACATTGTCTTCATTTGAAACCATTCATATGATTACATCAGACACCATTGTTTATGATGATCCTTGGATCATTCCTTCTGAATCTAAGATAGACTCATTTGGTAATGTCATGCCTTTGAGTCCATATGAAATTGCGTATGAGGCCGTGCAATCATTTACCGACCCATTTTCAACCGAAAATGACTCCATGAATGTGGTCCGTGAGGAATCACTTTTCACATCAAGCTCAGATTTAATCACGTTTTCTGAACTTGTTCACTCTGATGAGCAAATTCGTGAAATCCTATGTGTAGATGATTTACCATGGGAAGATCTCCATCACAGATCTTCGTTTTTACCCGAGAATGATCATTTTGAAAATGATTTTTCATCAATTTTTATGACTGAATATGTCAAGGAACCTTAGAATTCAATGAAACATCCCGATTCAGAGTTAAATTTGGGAAACATCTCTCGAACTATTCCTATTGACATTTCAGTTAAACCTGGAATTGTTGAGAACATTCATATAGGTGCCTCTTGTACAGATGACGAAATTCAAATATATAAGGCCCTATTTCAAGAATTTTGCGACGTGTTTGCCTGGTCCTATGAGGAAATGCCAGGAATTGATCCCGCAATTGTTGTTCATGAGATAAAGACTTACCCAAATGCTAAACCCGTCTGGCAACGTTTGCGTCAGATTCACCTAAGAAAAGCTGCTGCAATTAAAGCAAAAGTTGAAAAATTACTCAAAGCAGGTTTCATTTATCCGATCCCGTTAACGGATTGGGTATCGAATATTGTTCTGGTTAACAAAAAGCAGGGAACAATAAGAATATGCATCGATTATAGGGACATTAATCGAGCCTGTCCAAAGGACAATTACCCAACTCCCTATATCGATCAAATCATTGATGATTGTGCCGGCAGCGAAATATTCTCCTTCATGGATGGTTTTTCCGGATACAATCAAATCAATATTCTACCTGCCGATCAACCAAAAACGGCTTTCATTTGTCCATGGGGGACATTTTCTTATTGCAAGTTACCTTTTGGGCTCAAGAATGCTGGAGCAACTTTTCAAAGGGCCATGTCTTATGTGTTTCATGACATCAAGCACATTGTGCAACCTTATCTCGATGACTTGCCTGCTCATTCATTACATCGAGCTGATCACCGCGTCCATTTACGAGCAATCTTTATCAGGTGTAGACATTATCGGATTCGGTTGAACCCACACAAATGTGTCTTTTGTATAGAAACAGGTCGATTGTTGGGGTTTGTAGTTTCGAAAGCCGGCATTCGCGTCGATCGCTCAAAGGTCGAAGCTATTGTCAAATTGCTTCCTCCTTCGAGTCTTCGCTAACTCCAAAGTTTGCAAGGGAAAGCAAATTTTTTACGACGATTCATTCCTAACTACGCTGAGGTTACAAAGGTTTTTACCCAGATGTTGAAACAGAATACTCCATTCTATTGGGATGAGATAGCTCAGAAATCTTTTGATGCACTTAAACACGCGTTGACCCATGCACCGTTGTTGCACCCTCCCAACTACAACCAGGATTACTTCTTGTATCTTGCCGCCTCTCGTTCCACCATTGGAATGGTCTTAGTTCAGGAAGATGAATTCGGAAATGAGCATGTGATATATTATCTTAGTCGAAATTTAAATCCAACTAAACTAAAATACTCACATATGGAGAAATTGGCATTGGCAGCCATTCAAGCTGTCCAACGTTTTCGTCCCTACATTTTGCTACGTAAAACTACAGTAATTTCGGATTGCAACCCTATGATCTACATTTTTACCAAGCAATTGCTATGGGGCAAGTACTCTAAATGGATTGTTATCCTGCAGGAGTTCAACTTGGAATTTGAGAAATCCAAGTCTAAGAAATCTTTAGTCTTTGCGGAGTTAATGTGTGATTTCCCACGTACTGATACAGAAACTGTGGCGGAGGAGCCCATTGCGGATGAATCCGTGTTTCTAATCAGTACTTTAGATCCATGGTATGGGGATATCATTGTTTATCTCCAGACCCAATCCTTTCGACCATAAATTTCAAGGTCAGAACGTCGGAAAATACGATTCCAGTCCCAACAATACAGGATTATTGGAGATACTCTTTATCGCCGTGGGGCGGACTCTTTTTTTCGACGTTGCATAACTCACGAGGAAGATGAAAGGGTTCTAAATGACTGTCACTCTAGAGCGTGTGGTGGTCATATGTCTGGATATGCCACAGCCCAAAAGATATTGCGCACAGGCTACTTCTGGCCATCTTTATTTAAAGATTGTATTACGACGGTCCGAAAATGGCACAACTGCCAAATTTTTGATCGAAAGATGCGCGCCCCACCTGCTCCTCTCCACCCTATAATTGCCGTTGGTCTTTTTGCCAAATGGAGTATTGATTTTATTACATGTAACCCTCACTCGGCCGGGGGGCATGCGTATATCATCCTTGCGGTAGATTATTTTACCAAGTGGGCCAAGGCGATACGTACATTTGAGGCAGACGGCAAGACAGCTGCAATTTTCGTGTTCAATCATATAATTGCTAGGTTTGGTGTCCCGCAAGCGACAATCAGTGATCATGGGCATCATTTTCGAAACGTTATGATGACCGAACTTACAGGCCAGCTTGGTTTGCGTCACGATAGTTCAACCCCTTATTATCCACAAGCTAATGGTCTGGTTGAATCCATCAAAAAAGTTTTAGTCATCATGATCTGATGAATCATTGGGATTCATTGGTTGAATTGGCATAACATGCTATTTTCGGCGCTTTGGGCATACCAAACTTCAGTAAAAACATCAACAGGGTTCACTCCTTTCCAACTAGTCTATGGTCTGGAAGCTGTGTTACCCATTGAATGCGAAATCCCATCATTGCAAATGGCCATCAAGTTACTTCCAACCACTTCCGAAGAGGAAAAGCGTTTGTTATACTTGGCTCAAATAGATGAGAATCGAAGTGATGCTGCATTGGCAATCGAGACTCACACAAAACGCATGAAATCTCAGTATGATCGAAATGTGACCCCTCGAAATTTTTTGGAAGGAGATCTAGTCTTAGTTTACGATCAAGCTAATGATAAATTAGGTGCTGGAAAATTCGTTCCTATGTGGCATGGTCCCTATGTTGTCAAGCAAAAGATAGAAAAAGGGGCCTATGAATTGGTAGACTTTGATGGGGACTCTTTTGGTAAACCCAGAAATGGTCTTTACTTGAAGAGGTATTATGCTTAAAGAATGGGTATGGAGATTTTTAGTTAGGATAGTTTTTCTTTCTAGCTGGTGTGTTTTAGTTTAAACAGTGTGCTTAGCTTAGAGAGTGTTTTTTTTTTCGTCATTATTCCTGCTTATCTTGGTTTTACTTTTGATATTGCAGATGTCGATGCCCCTCCAAACATACATTGGTTTCGCTGATGGTTCTTGTCGTAATACACGGAACATTTCTTCCGCAGCTTGGGTTATCTATCCGCCCTCTGACGAGTTAGTATCTATGCATGGGGTAAGCCTCGGTCAAACAACGAACAACATTGCCGAGTATAGTGCAGTGATTGAGTTATTATCTGAATCTATTTCATTTGGGATTTGGAGTTTGATAGTGAGGTTAGATTCTGAACTCGTTGTATTACAGCTTAATAGAGTGTATGCCATTAGAAATCCAGTGTTGTTAAGATTATTTTTGAAAGTGCGTCTCTTGGAACGTGAATTTGATTATATTGAATATCAACATATTCAAAGATCTTTAAATACATTAGCAGACGCAATTGATTCTCGAATGTTAAATAGACATTTGCAATAATCATACATGTAAATTTAAAACCGTTCCATAACATGATTTACAAGTTAAGCCAGTAATAGTGATATATACATATAGGAGTGTGTCAAAAAATACATCGTCCTCGATCATAGGTTGAAAAACACCTTATGATCGACAAAAATGATAAGTACAAAAACAAAAATGTCATATGTGCCCACAATAGGCGATCATCCTATCACTGGTGATGATCTCGATAAGAAACCACTACACGGGCCACCTTGCAAAGGAACCTCCTAAAAGGTCCCGGGACCCCAATCACATAGCACTGAAGTCGACGAGGAATGTCATCTATAGTGGTCTCCAGAATATCTCCTGTCAAGCGCTCGAGATGACCCTCCAACTCAGCCAAAACCTCTATTGATTCGTCTTGTGGGGCTGGCGCGGCTGCAACTGATTGTTTCCTCTCGTAAGGCCAGAGAGCGGCTGGTCGCTGTGGACCCACATCAGCATTTGAAACTTTTTCTATCAGTTTTGAGACGATGGAAAAATAATAAAAAAATTAAATAGGAAAAATGTTGAAAATGATTTTACCTGAGTCATCCCACTGCCCTCCTGGTGGAAGAGCCATGTCTGGGTCGCCACGAAAATCTACCCCAGTGTAAGGGAAGTCCTGAATAGAAAGGACCTGGTTTTCCAACCATTGGAAATACTCAGGTTTGAATCGAGCAACCTTTGTCCTCTCGTCCGGGTGACGGGCCATAACTGCGATCCATCGCATCAGTTTGGGCTCTCGAGGAAGCCCAACTCCAACAGTAAGGTGTTGCGGGATCAACATGGGAACCCTCTCCAGGCCAAAACTCACAACCAAAGCCCCATAACTAAAGGTCTTTAGTTGTCCGTTTTTGGCCCTGGTCAGTTGGCCTTTCAGATTGGCCAACACAGCATCGCACCAGTTGAAGATGGTGCCTCGAAAGCAATCAACTAACATACGCATCTGGGATCTAGTGGCAATATGTAATGCGGCAGCCCCGCAAAGTCTGGTGACAGTAAACGCAATCACCATGAGTTCAGGACGGGATATGGTCTTTATGTCTATCCCTTTGTCTCTAGCTTGGCTGTTGCAGAACTCTAGCCGGAGGCTATCGACAGACTGGCCACCTGGCCTAGCCCCAAACAAAGTCAAGTCTTCGCCTCTCTTAGGCAAACCAGTCAAGAAATATATGTCCGCCGGCTCGATTTCAAGCTGGTGGCCACCAATGAAGAAGCACTGGTCCTGTATGCTCCATATGTCAACTAGCCACTATAAGAAATCCACCTGAGCCCTCATGCCAGGAATGGCCCAGAATTTGTACAAGCCGCACGCCCTCAAAGCATCAAGTGAAGGCTGATGATTCCATGCGGTAGCATCCACGTCCTCATGCTCTCGTTCACGGCAATCTAGCATGATGTACTCTCTGCATCAAGTAAAAAGATAAATTAAAATGCTAGAAATTATTTTGTTTGGTCCAATTTTGAGAATTTTTGGGTTAAAAACCCTTGCAACGGGGATCGCACCCTCCGGGTTAGACACAGTGCGTGGGACCACACCCTGTCTACATGGAAGGTGTGGACCCCTGACTTTTTCCCAATGGCGAAAAATTTGGGGTCTGCAGGCTAGTTGTGGAAAACCTGCGGGCCCTCGCGCGCGGGTTTTAAGCCTAAAAACCCTCCCAAAAAATGAAACGAATGACTAAAACAAAAATTTAAATGGTTAAAAATGAAGAGTAAGATGATGTGGATTACCTGGAGAAGACGACGTTCGATTCCGATGGTTGGATTTTCCGCAATCTTCATGGGAAGTTTTCTGAACGAAAGCATTATTTTCTCACCCAAAACTCAAACGGTAAAAATGAATTGACAAAGGCCCTTTTTATAAGTTTTTTGAGTAAATAAATTGCAAATTTGTTTATTTTTCACTTTGGAAAGGTATTTTTGGGACATTTTTATCCATTCCAAACAGGTATGAGTAATGTTTGCATTTTTGTTCAGGATAACGGATTATTCAGGCGAAATTTATCGTTTTTGACGAAAAAACATTTAGAGTCACCTTTAAGCTCTTTTCTGACTCCTAAAACATGAAAATATTGCCAAGTTTTTCTTTTAAACTCGTTAAAACGGAATTAAAATGCGGTCCACTTACTGTTGGAAATAATACTGAGAGGGGGGTGAATCAGTATTATTAAGCCAAATATTTCCTTTTTAAATTCCAGATGATATACGCTACTTCAGTTAATAAAAACTGCGTATATACGCAACTCCAGATAAAGAAACCCGCATATATCAAGCAGATTTATAATTTGAATTATCTTTCAGATGTCAGTTATTAATCTGTGATTCAGATGCACATAAATAGTATCATAAACAGTGAAACAGAGTAGAAGACAGTCACACACAAGAACACAAGATATAAGGAGGAAACCCAATGTGGGTGAAAACCCCCTGCTGCAATTCGTCTCTATCTTCTTTTAATTAGAAACTTCTCTTTACAATGTCTTGTACTGGAGCAGACTTTACCAGTACGCAGGCTGCAACCTGCAGAGAGCTACAACTCTCTCTTGTTTTCCAGCTTTCCTGGAAGGGAGATCCAACCCCCTTAGTTCTTGTACTAGCTTGAGATACTAGTACGCAGGCTCCTACCTGCAGAAGGCTGCAACCTTCTCTTTGCTTTCAGGGACCTCGTTTCATTAATTTTCAGACTGGATCCACAAGTAACATCAATCAAACATCAAGAATTTCTGCATAACCCAAACTCCTTTTCACCAATCAAAAGCTAAAACAAATAAGCACTTCTCTGACCACTGTACCCAGATCACAGTAACTGTAATCAAACACCAATTCTGAACCCAGAGCACTGCAGCAATAAAACAGAAGCAGCTAGAACATAAGTCAAGATATATACGCTACTTCACTGTTCATCAACCTGTGAGTATACGCTTCTGTACCACAACCAACCTGCGTATACGCGTCTTTCATTCACAGAAAACGCGTGTATACACACCTTCAATTCACTGAACCTGCATACAGATCTATAAAGGACAATTTATTCTTTTAAGCATTCAGACACTAGTTAGCCCAGATTTATAGATCAAGAGTGCGCCACATATAACAGACCAAAATCATATAGAGATACCAATGATCAAGCCTTGAGATTTAGATCCATCAATATTCCTTATCCTTCTTGCGCTCAGGTTCCTCCTTCATTCAGATCTAGATCTGCACTATAACCCAATCACCAGTATTCTAGATCTATCACAATATCTGATATTCAATAATTCAGATGGTGTATTGCCACATGATCTCCTTCCTCTTTTATAGTTTTAGGCCTTCCTCAATACCACGGTCCAAAACCATAATAAACTAATACCAAGGGCCAAAAACCTGGGGTCAACTCTTCGGACGAGATACCATGGTCCACAACCATAGGTTCAAATTCCAAGGACTAACAACCACGGACCAAAAATAAGTTTCCCATCATGTACGCGCTTTTATGTGCATAAAAGTGCGTGTATACGCATACGCGACTTCAGAACATATAAACCGCGTGTATACGTGTCTTAGGCAAGGTGTACCTGCGTATACAAGATTTCCTTCATTCTGAGCACCTGAGCTGAGATCTTTCACCAAAGTGAGTTGCCATCAAGGACAACACCTGTACCATAGCGCCACACCTGTGCCAAAATGCCAACAATCTCCCCCTTTGGACTTGATGGCAACCCCAAGATCCTCAAAGTCATTCTCCCCCTTTGTCATCAAGGGCAAAGGGCTGTGCTCCCCCTAAGTACATGCTGATATCTCTGCTCTGGTGTGCTGAACATGCTCCCCCTGACTATAGACAGATCTGCAAAAAGATGTTCTTCAAGAAGAACCATGACTTAAACATCATAAAAGACCTTCCTATCACCAAAAGACTCAATACATACAACCATCACCCAACCAAGTGGGGATACATCAGAAATTCACATATGACAACCAATTGCATCAATCATCCCAGGCATAGTGGGGAAACCAAAATAGGCCGTTACATGACCTTGATAAAAAAATATACATGACATAGAGACGAAATATCAAGACTATGCAAATCACCAATAACAATTATCAGCAGCATCTGACAATCACTGTAGATATCAGCAATCATGTTCTCCTTCTGATCTCCTTTCTGCAGCTGATCCACCTGAACCAAAACAGCTTGAGTACTAGAACCAAGAACTTCTAAGGTAATGCCAACAATTCATTATTATAATATTAACTGCTCCCCCTGAACCTGTGCCTGATGATCTCTGATAGACCCATATCAGATGCTCTTCAACGAGAGTCTGCCCTTGCTGATTTTCTTCAGAACTACATATACACGACTGCACCTGCATAAATCGGCGTATGTACGCGGATTACCCTCATCCAACTCGCGTACACCAACTTTTCTTTGGAACAGACAAGCTTCAATAGCAGGATGAAGCATCAATGACTCCCAGCTTCTGTCTGAGACATTCAAAAGTTTCCCTGGGCAGTGGTTTGGTGAGAATATCAGCAACTTGTTCCTTAGAGGGAACATACTCCAATTTGACTTTTTGTTCCAACACTTGTTCCCGTAGAAAGTGATACTTGATCGGTATGTGCTTGGTCTTTGAATGCATGACTGGGTTCTTTGAAATGCTTATTGCACTTGTATTATCACATAAGATAGAGACAGGTGGAGTACAAGTGATTTGAAAATCCTGCAAGGTTTGCATCATCCAAAGGAGTTGTGTACAACAAGATGCAGCAGCCACATATTCCGCTTCTGCTGTAGATAAAGCAATCGAACTCTGTTTCTTGCTGAACCAAGATACTAATCTAGAACCCATAAAGAATGCACCACCACTTGTGCTCTTCCTGTCATCCACGCTTCCGGCCCAATCTGCATCTGTGTAAGCATGAAGTGTGAGATCTTTATCTTTGGGATACCATAAGCCATAGTTTTTAGTTCCTTGAAGGTACTTGAAAATTCTCTTTACTGCCTGAAGATGAGTTTCTTTTGGATTTCCCTGAAACCTTCCAACTATTCCCACTGCATGCATAATATCTGGTCGGGTACCTGTCAAATAAAGCAAATTCCCAATCATGGATCTATAGGTTGGTTGATGCACTGTTGCGGATTCATCATTTGCACTAAGGCTGCATCCTGTAACCATGGGTGTACATACTGGTTTCGAATCTTCCATGCCATACTTCTTCAGGATCTGCTTGAGGTACTTGGTTTGAGACAAGAAAATACCGCCTTCATTTTGTTGGATTTGCAATCCAAGAAAATATGTCAATTCTCCAAGTAATGACATTTCGAATTCTTTCTGCATTACCAAGGCAAAGCTTTGACTCATAGCTTATTCATTGCTCCCAAAGATAATATCATCTACATACACAACAAGTATTAGCAATTTGTTATTTTCAACTTTTATATATAGATTGCTATTTGCTGACCCTTTTGAAAATCCTTGTTGATGAAGGTATTTGTCCAACCGATAGTACCAAGCTCTTGGAGCTTGTTTAAGCCCATAGAGAGCTTTTTTAAGTCTGCATACAATATTTGGATCATTTCCAAGGATAAAGCCATCTGGTTGCTCAATGTACACTTTTTCTTCCAAGTCTCCATTCAAAAAGGCTGACTTCACGTCCATTTGAAATACTTTGAATTTTTGAAAGCTAGAGAGGGCAAGGAACATTCTGATGGCCTCAAGTATAGCAATGGGAGCAAAAGTTTCTTCAAAGTCTATTCCTTCCTGTTGAGCATACCCTTTGCAAACAAGCCTGGCCTTGTTTCTAATAACTTCCCCGTTTTCATTCAACTTGTTCTTGAAGATCCATTTTGTTCCTATGACATTCTTGTCTTTTGGTCTAGGAACCAACTCCCAAGTGTTGTTCTTTTCGATCTGCTCAAGCTCTTCATCCATTGCCTTAACCCAACACTCATCTTTGCATGCTTCTTTTACATTTTGCGGTTCAGTGGAAGAGAGCAATGCCAAATAGCTTGAAACTTCTGCTATTGTTCTTCTTGTTTGTATACCTGCCTCTTTCTGCCCCAAAATTTTAGATTCTGGATGATTCTTCTGAACATATCTTGATAGAGTCTTCTCTTCTATCCTTATCTGTTCCTCTGGTGCCTCTTGGGGTTCTTCTTCATTATCTGCTTGATTTGGAGAGTAGTCTTCATATTCATCGATATTTTCATGATTTACCTGCTTGGGGATGTATCCTTTTTCATCAACCACTACATCAATACTGTCAACAATTCTTCCAAGTCTTTTATTGTAACACTTATATGCTTTGCTATAGGGAGAATAACCAAGAAGAATGCCTTCATCTGCTCTAGGTTCAAGTTTGCCAAGCTGCTCACCAGTATTCTTAATATAGCATTTGCTCCCAAAAATTTTGAAATGCTTTACCGAAGGAGTCTCACCATACCAGAGCTCATGATGAGTTTGAGTGCTGTTCACTCAGACATTTGTTTTGTTGAGAATAACAACTGCAGCATATGCAGCTTCACCCCAGAAAGTTGCGGGAGTTCCAGACTCATCAAGCATAGCACGAGCCATTTTTTGGACTGTTCTGTTCATTCTTTCCACCACTCCATTTTGCTGAGGAGTCCTAGCTATAGAGAATTCCCTTCTTATTCCATGTTCTTCACAGAAATCGAAAAATTCATTTGAGGTAAACTCCCCACCTCTGTCGGACCTGAGGCACTTAATTTTGTAACCTGATTCATTTTCAGCCAATGCTTTGAAGGATTTGAATTTTTCGAATGCTTCGTCTTTGTGCTTCATAAGTCCTAACCAAACAAAACTGGAGAAATCGTCAATGAATAATATCAAGTATTCTTCTCCTCGAGGTGATCTTTTCCTAAATGGACCACATACATCTGTATGGACTAGCTCAAGAGGCATGCTCGCTGATCCTTCTTTCTCAAGAAAGTTAGTTCTGGTTTTCTTTCCAAATTGACATGATTTGCATATGGTGTTGTCTGGAATTTTGATATCTGGAAGACCACAAATTGCCTGGTATTTGCATGCTCTCCTTATTTGTGAAAAACTTAGATGCCACAACCTCCGGTGCCATAACCAGTGTTCATCATCCTTGCTCAAATAGCATTGTTGTTGTCCTTCTTCAAATATGTATAGATTATTTGGAGTTCTTCTACCATTGATCACTGTTTCACCTGTATTAAGATCACGAACACGACATCCATTTGATCTAAATATTACCTCGGTTCCTTGGTCGCACATCTGACTTACGCTAAGAAGATTATGCTTCAATCCATCAACATACAAAACTTTTCCTGCTTTGACCTTTTCTTTCAACTGAGTAATGCCTTTTCCTTTTATAGCTTCAGGGGTATCATTTCCAAAAGAAACCTTCTTTCCCTTTTCTAATGCAGTATATGATTCAAGTTTTTCTTTATCCCCTGTCATATGCTTCGAACATCCGTTGTTGATATACCATAGATTTTCCTGTCCTTCTGCATAAAAAGCTATCCCACATCTTTTTGGTTGTGGTTCCTTCATTCTCCATGTTCTGGCACTTGAGGTTTGTTCCTTCTGAGTTGTCTTCCAAAACCTGCTCCTGCATTCAGAATCTTCATGACCAAAGTTATTACAAATAGAGCATTCAACTTCATTTTCAAGGGCTGAAAAGTTGTTATAGGTCCTTTTCGTGATCCCGGTCATATTCCTTTGTTTTTGAGCTTCTCTAGTCATGATTGTCTTATAGGCAACACATTGAACTGCTTTGTGACCAAAATTATGGCAAGAGAAACATTGGCCATTGATAAAATTCCTGCGATTGTCAAATCTATCATCTAACCGATTGTAGTTTCTATTGACATCCATTTTTGAGGCAAATTGAGAAGATTTTACCTGTGGCTGATTGTAGCTTCTATTTATCCTTAAGGTAGTTTGCCCCCGATTTTCTTGATAGTCTTTATTTGTTTTTGAGGTAAATTGTCCCTGATTTACCTGATTATTTCTATTAGGCCTTTGCTCACTCCTCCTTGCTGCATCAAGATAAATTTTGGATGTGGATGCTTGAGATGTTTCTCCATTATATCCAAGACCTGTCTTGATTAGTGGAGAATGCTGCACATTGATAATCTCATCCAGAGTTTCAAATCTTTTAACAAATTTAAGATTAATAGCTTTTGTTTTCTCAATCTCCTTTCTAAGACAAACAATTTCACTTTCCAATTTTTCAAGATGTTTTTCCCTTTTAGCCAGTTGACATTGTAGAGAATCAATAATTGCACTTTTCTCTTCTAAGCAAATTTTGAGATTAGTCATCTCTTCACAAAAACCGTCTACATCTATAGCATCCATGTAGTCATCATCTTCAAAAGCCATTAAAAGTTTATATTCATTACCTCATTCATCTTCGTCACTATTTGAAAGACCATCACTATCTTCATGAGTGTAATAGCTTTTCTTATTTGCATTCTATTTCTTGTTCCATCTAACAGGTTCCTTTCCCTTGTCAATCTTATCCTTATGAGGACATTTGGCAGCATAGTGACCTACTCTTCCACAAGCAAAGCACTTGAAAGGTAACTTACCTCGGAATTTTCCAGCACCCCTTTGAAGATTTTTGACAAAATTTGATTCTTCTTCTTCTTCTGATATGTGTCCTAACTCATAGTAGTCTCCTTTGCCGGAAGCTTTGAAGGCAACTTCTCTCCTGTCTGAAGGTTCTTCTTTCCTCATTTCATAAGCAGTTAGAATTCCATGCAACTGTGACATTTTAAGGTTTTGAAGATTCTCCTTTTCTTCTATTGCAGAAACTTTAGATTCAAACCTAGGGGACAAAGATCTTAGCACTTTTTCAACCACAACAGCCTCTTTTATTTCTTCACCCAAATTTTTCATACAATTAACAATCTCATCTACACGAAGAAAATAGTTAGCCACACTTTCATCATTATACATCTTGAGATTTTCATACTGAATCCTGAGGGTTTGAAGTTTTGCTCGTTTTACCTGATCATCTCCTTCATAGCTTAGGACAATCTTGTCCCATATTTCTTTTGCTGATTTTAAAAACATAACTTTCACAAATTCTGATTGAGATAGACATCCCAATAGAGTATTGACCGCCTTTGCATTTGTTTCATATTTCTTCTTCTCAGCTGAATCTGTAGGAGTTGCTGCTGGAAAAGTATATCCTGTTTCTATGATATCCCAGACTTCTGTACCCAAAGATTGAAGATAGGCAGTAACTCTTACCTTCCAATATACGAAGTTTGTCCCATCAAAAACCGGTGGCCTGATTGATGCTTCCCTCTCGTAGTTGCTCATGATGAAAGATCTTCCTTCAAGCGATCAAGCTTCTTCAGAAGGACCTGGCTCTGATACTAATTGTTGGAAATAATACTGAGAGGGGGGGTGAATCAGTATTATCAAGCCAAATATTTCCTTTTTAAATTCCAGATGATATACGCTACTTCAGTTAATAAAAACCGCGTATATACACAACTCCAGATAAAGAAACCCGCGTATATCAAGCAGATTTATAATTTGAATTATCTTTCAGATGTCAGTTATTAATATGTGATTCAGATTCACATAAACAGTATCAGAAACAGTGAAATAGAGTAGAAGACAGTCACACACAAGAACACAATATATAAGGACGAAACCCAATGTGGATGAAAACCCCCTTCTGCAATTCGTCTCTATCTTCTTTTAATTAGAAACTTCTCTTTACAATGTCTTGTACTGGAGCAGACTTTACCAGTACGCATGCTGCAACCTGCAGAGAGCTGCAACTCTCTCTTGTTTTCCAGCTTTGCTGGAAGGGAGATCCAACCCCCTTAGTTCTTGTACTAGCTTGAGATACTAGTACGCAGGCTCCTACCTGCAAAAGGCTGCAACCTTCTCTTTGCTTTCAGGGACCTCGTTTCATTAATTTTCAGACTGGATCCACAAGTAACATCAATCAAACATCAAGAATTTCTGCATAACCCAAACTCCTTTTCACCAATCAAAAGCTAAAACAAATAAGCACTTCTCTGACCACTGTACCCAGATCACAGTAACTGTAATCAAACACCAATTCTGAACCCAGAGCACTGCAGCAATAAAACAGAAGCAGCTAGAACATAAATCAAGATATATACGCTACTTCACTGTTCATCAACCTGCGAGTATACGCTTCTGTACCACAACCAACCTGCGTATACGCGTCTTTCATTCACAGAAAACGCGTGTATACGCACCTTCAATTCACTGAACCTGCGTACAGATCTATAAAGGACAATTTATTCTTTTAAGCATTCAGACACTAGTTAGCCCAGATTTATAGATCAAGAGTGCGCCACATATAACAGATCAAAATCATACAGAGGTACCAATTATCAAGCCTTGAGATTTAGATCCATCAATAGCCCTTATCCTTCTTGCACTCAGGTTCCTCCTTCATTCAGATCTAGATCTGCACTATAACCCAATCACCAGTATTCTAGATCTATCACAATATCATATATTCAATAATTCAGATGGTGTATTGCCACATGATCTCCTTCCCCTTTTATAGTTTTAGGTCTTCCTCAATACCACGGTCCAAAACCATAATAAACTAATACCAAGGGCCAAAATCCTGGGGTCAACTCTTCAGACGAGATACCATGGTCCACAACCATAGGTTCAAATTCCAAGGACTAACAACCACGGACCAAAAATAAGTTTCCCATCATGTACGCACTTTTATGTGCATAAAAGTGCGTGTATACGCATACGCGACTTCGGAACGTATAAACCGCGTGTATACGCTTCTTAAGCAAGGTGTGCCTGCGTATACAAGATTTCCTTCATTCTGAGCACCTGAGCTGAGATCTATCACCAAAGTGAGTTGCCATCAAGGAGAACACCTGTATGATAGCGCCACACTTGTGCCAAAATGCCAACACTTACAGCTCTTTTCTGACCGTAAAAACATGAAAAGATTACCGGATTTTTGTCGTTTCAAATTCGATATTGGTTATAAAATGACGTGTCGTTGATCGCTTTTTTACTTTTTCGGGTCAAGGGGACTAATGACGAAAAGTACTCCTTGGTCGTAAAATATCAAGTGGTTTTCTCAAGTATTATTTTATAGTTTTTCGGGCTTGGGAGACATAAATTTACGAAAAAGGTCAATCCTGGAGTTTTCTTAAGTTTTTTCAGACTCTCTAAAATTGAAAAACGCTGAGTTTCTCCTATATTGGACTCATTAAAATTTCACAGTAAAGGACCTGTTCAATTACAAACAGGAACGAACCACTCCTTCTTAGGGTTCGAATTTAAACTAATTTTGACTCATCCGAAGGATGAGCTTATAATCAAGCAAATGTTATCCTCCTCAAGCTTGTCAAAAATAAAGAGGTACTTGCCAGAAATGGTGGGGGAAAAGAGAGAAAAATGAGCCTGTTTGTCATACTTTGTAACCGCTCTTGAACACGACACTTTTATTCACCTAGGTTGGGAAATCCTTTGCCTAACAGTTGATCAAACCACATTGAAAGTCTTCAGCCGGTTTCTGGGTATTAACTTTGGGTCAATTGTCACCAAGCCATTTGTGGTGTCGTTATGTGGTCAAGAGGTCACTGCTAATAAGCCATTCATCTGCAAAATATCTGTCATCCATCTTGACCATCCCTGAGTCAGTCCTTGCAACTAAATTTCTTCAACTTGATCTATGATTTCGTGTTGTGGGCTTGCCTACAACGGATCGCTTTCTATCGACTTCAGCTCATTACCTAGAAAAATGATCTAGAAATCATCAGTACCTTGGGATCTGCATGCCTCAATGGTAGGTTTCTCGCCTTTGACGACATGTTGCATCATTGACTTTCGATCAAAGGATTCCGTGACATGTTCGACATCAACACATTTATTCACATCTCATGGATTGTACTGGGTACTTTGAGAGCCATTGGCATCACTGGTGGTTTCTCTCACACTTGTTAACAGTTTACATCATTGACTGGTAATCAAGTCGTTTCTACCATGTTCGACATCAACACATTCATTCGCATGGATAGAATCGTACTGTTTCGGGAAGTAGAAATGAAGACCCTGGATCTAGTTTCCACAATCCAGGATGCGAGGAATATTGTATTCATTATATAATGGACTATTCATAAACAGATGGCTGAGTCCATACTGTGTCCACATGAGTTTATACTTGTGATGTTTTAGAAGATCATTCCTGTATCAGAGTAGTAGTTAGTTTTCTAAGTTAGTTTTGATCTGAGTATGGGAATTCCTACCTCAGCAATGATATGATCTCATATATATATCTTGCATTGAATGTTTTTACAGGTTCCAACCGGGCTCTCCACAAAATGATCCTTGAAATGATAAAGTACTTCACTCTTCCTAAATGATAAATGAAATCCTCATCTACTACAGACTTCGCACTTTAGGGGGCAATCTGTTACAAAAAAATATCGTCACCATGATTATTTACAATCAATATGGGTCTATCATCACTTGTACTGTCCTCCTAAGCAAGTCTCAGACCTCATCTCTTCAAGTCAAGCTTTGAAAATGAGAGAAAGAAATTAAAAATCAATGAAACTCTCGTTCCGCACTTTCTCTCACTGTCACCTACGGTCCCGCACCTTCTGTTTACAAAAACTGCGGACCTGCCCACTCTGTCCATAAAGGTGTGGGTGTGGACCCCTGTGAAAGTCAAAAAGGCGTAAGTTTATTCTAAAAAAACTCACTTTGGGTTAATTCTAGATGATTCTAGAAGGAATTTTGACGTGGATTTGCCGCTCTTAGGTGGTTCATGCATCCCAAAAGAGAAGGAGCTAATCCCTTGATGAGAGGAGCTATCCCTTTGAAGGAGGGCTTTATCCCTTTGAAGGAGGACCTAGTAACCTCCCTCCATTGCACTATAAATTCAGGCATTGGGCTGGTGCTAAGGAGGTTAGAAGCTGAACATTTTTAACGGTAAATGCTGGTGAAATTAAGACTTCCTAGTTGAGCTTAAGAGGAAAGATCACATACCTTTTTGGCTTCATTGGCAAGTGAGTGAAACTTGTCAAAGTAGAGGAGAATTCTTGATGGACCCTGGGAGGAGCTTGTACAACGTCAAGGAACAGGTTGTAAAGTTCTTCTTCTTTTGAATTAATACAATCAAACTCATTTTTCTCAACAAGTATCTCATGTTATTTGTTTCATGAACTCCTTGACTTTCATGTTAAATATGTTTTATGATATTGGCTTTTCAGGTGCTATTTAATTTGTTTTCTTGTTTGTGTTTGCAGATTCACGACAAAGGAGCTCATTTGGATCGAAGGAGCAAAGGTATCCACAAACTTGCATTGGACCTAAGGTAGGCCCTAAAAATACTTGTTTTCCTTTGTTTATTAAAGCATATTTAGAGAAAGATAGTGTCTGGTTGGTTTGCTTGTCATTAGGTCTTCTTTAGATTCTAGGAAGGTCTATCTTGTTCGCAAGATCGACTTATTCCGTGTGACATCGGTGAACTCACAGGAGTATGGATGGGATTGTCCGAATATTCTGGGCTAGTATCAACAGGTGACTTAGTATCTGAAGTAGTAGGAGGACGAGATGACAAAGGTTGAATTCTCAGAATGATTCTGAGTTCAACGCCTTGGTCCTCGTGTGACTCTGGTAGTTCATGAAAAGGCTCCTCAGACAATATTTCAGATGGAGGAGAGGAAAAGGAACTAGCTAAACTAGATGGTTGAGCCACGTTGACCTTGTCTTAGTTAACAGGAAAAGAGAGATAAACTTCAAGGCTTTAAAATGTTCTTTAGGGAAAAATCATGATTTGTTATAGAAAAGACTAATAGGATGTTATAAGATCGTGGGAAATCAATTTTTTAAGACACATAAATATATCGATGCTCTTTCATATTTTAAGAGTCGAGAAAGAAACAAAGATGACTCTATCACTTTTGATTGGAAACAAGCTCGAAAGGAAACGTGTTCGAATGATATTTTACGTTTAATGATTAAAAAATATCAAATGGCTTCTTTGGATGATCTAGGTAAAAATGATTACCAAGAAACCGTGAACTGCAGAATACCTCCCGGCGAACCGAGAAGTGCGAGTAGGAAATATCCTCGAATGTTGTGTTCGATGTATCATGTTTGTAAGGTTGCTGACTCGACTTCCTATGGATAAAGGTTTGTATCCTAGAGGGGTCTTCCATTATATACTCAATCGTACAGGGAGCACAAATCCGTACTAGTGCGGTCTAGTTCCAAAGCTAACGACAACTGCTAGGTTTAAAGATGCTGGAACACATCTCTAGCCTAGACCTTCTAGATGTGATCATTAGGTTTCAAATGTGCCTTAGGTTAATTAATTTAATTTTAAAGTTTAACTTGACTTACGTCTCAGTTTTCAGGCCTAGCAATGTGACTAAAAAAACCGTAGATGCAGCTAAATGATATAAGACCCTTTCAATTCGATGAATTGTCTACACTAGAGACGGTAGAAAATATGCAATAAAATGCAAACAACCAAGCAACCAAAAGAAAAATTATTTTTCACTACTTCACTTTGAGGAAATAAACTAGTGAAAAATACATTCCAATTCCTAATTTCCTAACAAGTACATTCTAACAATCCTTTCAAAAGCAAAGAGATTTCTTTTTCTTTTCAAATGCCAATGCAATCCTAGTCTTCAATGATGCTAACTACCATAACATATTGATCTAGAAAACTAGAATTTTACACTTTGGTGAGCACCAGTATTGCAGCAATAATGCTACAACTCCCGGGGCTTCCTACTTTACTTTTATCAACCCGATAGTTCGTAACAAACTCGGAAGTGACGGTGTTGTATGCACAAGTACTAGCTCTTACTGCAGGCTGTCACTTGGTCAGATGGCACAAGATCACTAGGAGATTAAGCCAACTTCTATGAATTCTTAGAAGAAGCTTTTCACTGTGATGAAAGAAAGCTAACTCTACGAGGACTATTCTACTTGCAGAAAGAGAAAGAAGAATGGAATGTAAAACCAAAACCTAGCAAACCCTAATTTACCCACTACCCCTACTTTTGCAGGAAAAGAAATGAAAAATAATGAAATTAGTGCCATTGACTACTGAAAAGATAAATTTCATTTATTCAAGCTACTTCTGAAAACAAATGAGAAGAAAACATTTTTTTATTCTTTTGAGTGTTTTTATGTGAAATTATTATGCTTGTGATTTTTCTGGTTGTGATTGTGCAGAGGTTTCGTGGATAAGGAAGATGGAGTTGGATTTTGCAGAGGGTAAGGAAGGTGTGGAGAGGCCCTAAGAATCCCCTAGTACCCTTCTGAAGACTTCCATTGCAATCAGATTTCAAAACACCACTTATAGGGAATTCTACAAGAGGCTGTAGGGGATCTATAGGAGGATCTATAGGAGGAGGCCGAGTGCTATTTTTGGAGTTTTGAAGGTGGAAAAATGATGGGAAAGGGTAACTGAGGGCTAGATGAAGGTGTATAGGTGTCTGGAGCTTCTCAAGGAAGATCAAGAAAGAACATGATGGTCGGATTTGTTCAAATGGCAAGAGGGAAGCTTATGGAGAAAAATGTATAAATTAGCGCAGACTGGTGAAATGTTGCAAATGACTTGGGAAATATGTGGGAAGTGAGCTAGTGTTGGCTGCTTTATGTTGGCATTATGATACAAGTGTTGTCCTTGATGGCAACTCACTCAGAGGTTGATACAGGTGATGGCAACTTAATCAGAGGACAGATCTTAGTACAGCAGGTCAAGAAAGAAATATACGCAGGTTCATTGTGAGAAATCGGCGTATACACGCGAGTTGGATGTGCTGAAGATGCGTATGCGTATACACACACTTTCACACAAGGAAAAGCACTTACATGTGGGAAAACTTATGTCTTGGTCCCTGGTAGTTAGTCCTCGTTATTTGAGCCTTTGGTTTTGGGCCATGGTGTCTCGTCAGAAGTATTGATCCCAAGTATTGGGCCCATGGGATTGATTTATTATGGTTTTGGACCGTGGTATTGAAAGAAGCCTAACCTATTTAAGGAGAAGATCATTAGGCAAAGGAGAGGAGCAAGGAATGGATGTCTAACGAAGTGGGAAGATCTAGTATTGTTGCTTATCTGTTCGTGATGCTTGGCTAGGGTTGGATATGATAGCGAAGGTATAAGTAATTATCTATAGATCTATACGCGGGTTGTCTCTGGTGAAAGCGCGTATACACGCGGTTTTGATATAGTCAAGTAGCGTATGCATTATGAGATTTGGTGTTTCAGGTTGTTGTTGTTGATTCTACTGGTTGTTGTAGAGTTCTAGGCTCTGGTTTGTGTTCTGGGTTTTTGATGACATGGTTTCAGTGATTCAGTATTGGGTGATTTAGAGATTTATGATGCAAGTATAAGTTGATGATTGTATTGCAGCAGTGATTGTTTTGTACTCATGGATCCAGTCTGAAAATTTATGAAACGTGGTCCCTGAAGAAAAGAAGGTTGTAGCCTTCTGCAGGTCAGCACCTACGTACTAGTATATTAGCCAGTACAAGAGCTGAGGGGGTTGTAGCTCCCTTCCAGAAGTAGCTGGAAAATGAGAGAGGGTTGTAGCCCTCTGCAGGTTGAAGCCTACGTGCTAGTAAAGGACTGCACCAATACATTGTAAAAGAAGCTTCTTATTAAAGGAAGAAAGAGACGAATTGCAGCAGGTGGTTTTCACCCACATTGGGTTTCCACCTTATATCTTGGTGTTCATGTGTGATTCTTATGTGTGATGATCTGTTCTATTTTACTGCACCTGATTACTATTATTATGGTTAATAATTTTCTGATGAATTTACTAAAGATAAGCTAATTGAATCATAAGACTACTACATATACGCTAGTTGCATTTAACACAGTCGCGTATATACGCTGATATACTGAACTGAAGCCACGTATATGAATCTCAGTATGAAATTGAAAATTATCTGATTTGATAATACTGCTTCACCCCCCCCCCCCCTCTCAGTATTATTTTAAACAATTGGTATCAGAGCAGGTCCTTCAGAGGTAGCTTGATCGCTTGAAGGAAAAGATCCATTAGAATGACTAATCCAGAAAGAGAGGCACACATTAGGGCACCAATCTTTGAGGGGAACAATTTCACCCACTGGAAGATAAGAACCACTGCATATCTACAATCACTTGGAGCAGAAGTTTGGGGAATCGTAGAAGGAGGATACAAATTCCCATCAGCAACTCCTACAGATGCAGCAGAGAGAAAGCAATATGAGCTCAATGCCAAAGTTGTTACTGTCTTATTGGGAAGTTTGACACAATCAGAATTTATGAAGGTCATGCATTTCAAATCAGCTAAGGAAATATGGGACAAAATCATTCTGAGCTACGAAGGAGATGATCAGGTAAAAAGAGCAAATCTTCAAACTCTCAGAATTCGGTATGAAAATCTTAAGATGCATAGTAATGAAAGCATAGCTAATTACTTCCTACGTATGGATAAGATTGTAAATTGTATGAGGGATCTGGGTGAAGAATTTAAGGAAGTTGTCTTAGTTGAAAAGGTTTTGAGATCTCTGTCTGCTAAATTTGATTCCAAAGTGTCTGCCATAGAAGAAAAGGAGAATCTGCAGAAAATCACCATGTCACAGCTTCACGGAATCTTAACTGCTTTTGAAATGCGAAAAGAGGGACCATCAGAAGCCGCATTCGAAGCGTCAGGATACATGTCAAAGGAAGGAGATGGGGTAAATTTTGTCAAGAATCTTGAACGAGGAACTGGATGGTTCAAAGGTAAGCTAACTTTCAAATGTTTTTCATGTGGTAGAGTTGGTCACTATGCTGCTAGATGCCCTCATAACAAAGTAAAGATGTCTGAAGAAGGTAATAGAAGCTATTATACCCATGTTAAAAGTAATGACTCATTCAATGGTAGTGAAGACATTAGAAGTCTCATGGCATATGGAAAGAAGAATGCAGAATCTGAAGAAGTTACCAAATTAAACGAACAATTGGAGACAGTAACCAGGGTAAGGGAGAAATTGCAGGATATAGTAAATGATCAGAGCATAACAATCAGAGACTTGAATCAAAGATCCTCTTCTAAAAGAAGATCTTGAAAAATCAAGAGAGCAGAACAGAGAAGCTCTTCAAGATCAAGAACATGAAGTGATCAAATTAAAGCAACAAGTGGAAGAAGGAAGAAAAGCTGAAGAAGACCTAAGGAATCAGTATCTGGAAAAGGAAGAACAACATCAGGTTGAGGTAAATATCTTAAAAGGTAAATTAGAAGAAAAGGATAAATTGTTGCGATTTCAAGATCGTACTAAGATTTTGGATGACATTCTTGGTAGTCAAAGATCCCCTATTATCAAAACTGGTCTTGGTTTTTATGAATCCGTTGAAGGTGAATCTAGCTCACAAGGTGAGGCAAGAAACTCTAATGAGAAATCTGAAATGCTCAACAAGGAACAACCAAGGAAAGAAATTCCTCAAGGAAAATCCTTTACTCCTAACTATGGAAGTGATAGACGATTATTTCCTCCACTGAATAATGTTGAATGTTATGTATGTCATAATTTTGGACATGTTACAGCCAGATGTAGAAGTAGAATGGTTCAAGACCATCACAAAAGATCATCGCATCCCAGGTATTTCAGAGGATATTGCTTTGCCTACAATGTATATGGACACAAAGCAATTGATTGCAATAGAAGGAACATGAAATATGTAAGATGTTATACATGCAACAAACTTGGACATAAAGCAAGGGAATGCAGGAGCAAATTTCAAAATTCAAAACAAGAGGACCATACATCATCACAGTTCCAGGAATTGAAGAAGACAGAATTAGAGACATAAAGGTGTGACATAACTCAGTTAGCTAACATAACAGTCACAGGGAAATCTGAAAGTGAAGAAATTTAGTATTCCATCTTGCATACACTGATATAATGAAGATAAGTTGCGTATATACGCGAGTTACAGGCTGTAGAGTCGCGCATATAGAGATCAGAAGAAAGGGCGGCAGAATAGACCCAGGAAATGGTTTGGTCATGGTTGGCTTAGGCTCGGGGGGAGCATATACTTCAAATAACGCATTGTTGGCATTATGGTTAGAAGTTGTTGATAAAGTCTATGAAGCTAAATGATACATCTTGCTGTTTGATCAAAGGAATGGTATTGCAGGTTTGGATGCTGATGCTTATGGTGCAGATCATATATGATGAATGATAGTCATGGTCTCGAATGAATTGATGGTCTTAGAACTTGCATCTGCTCAGGGGGAGCATGGATGGATTGATACAACTTGGCATATACAAAGGGCAGCTCAATCAGAAACTTCAGCATGTACTCATGGGGAGTATGGACAGCAAAAGGTATACCAAGGAAGAGAATATCCTGGTCTGCTCTTTGCCCTTGATGTCAAAGGGGGAGAGTGACTTGGTGTGGTGGTTGCCATCAAGTCCAAAGGGGGAGATTGTTGGCATTATGATACAAGTGTTTTCCTTGATGGCAACTCACTCAGAGGTTGATACAGGTGATGGCAACTTAATCAGAGGACAGATCTTAGTACAGCAGGTCAAGAAAGAGATATACGCAGGTTCATTGTGAGAAATCAGTGTATACACGCACGTTGGACGTGTTGAAGACGCGTATGCATATACATGCACTTTCACGCAAGGAAAAACGCGTACATGTGGGAAAACTTATGTCTTGGTCCGTGGTAGTTTGTCCTCGGTATTTGAACCTATCGTTTTGGACCATGGTGTCTCATCAGAAGTATTGATCCCAAGTATTGGGCCCATGGTATTGATTTATTATGGTTTTGGACCGTGTTATTGAAAGAAGCCTAACCTATTTAAGGAGAAGATCGTTAGGCAAAGGAGAGGAGCAAGGAATGGATGTCTGACGAAGTGGGAAGATCTAGTATTGCTGGTTATCTATTCGTGATGCTTGGCTAGGGTTTGCTATGACAACGAAGGTATAAGTAATTATCTATAGATCTGTACGCGAGTTGTCTCTGGTGAAAGCGTGTATACACGCAGTTTTGATATAGTCAAGTAGCATATGCATTATGAGATTTGGTGTTTCAGGTTGCTGTTGATTCTAGTGGTTGTTGCAGAGTTCTGGGCTCTGGTTTGTGTTCTGGGTTTTTGATGACAGGATTTCAGTGATTCAGTATTGGGTGATTTAGAGATTTATGATGCAAGTATAAGTTTATGATTGTATTGCAGCAGTGATTGTTTTGTACTCATGGATCCAGTCTGAAAATTTATGAAACGTGGTCCCTGAAGAAAAGAAGGTTGTAGCCTTCTGTAGGTCAGCACCTACGTACTAGTATATTAGCTAGTACAAGAGCTGAGGGGGTTGTAGCTCCCTTCCAGAAGTAGATGGAAAACGAGAGAGGGTTGTAGCCCTCTGCAGGTTGAAGCCTGTGTGCTGGTAAAGGACTGCACCAGTACATTGTAAAAGAAGTTTCTTATTAAAGGAAGAAAGAGACGAATTGTAGCAGGTGGCTTTCACCCGCATTGGGTTTCCACCTTATATCTTGGTGTTCATGTGTGCTTCTTATGTGTGATGATCTGTTCTATTTTACTGCACCTGATTACTATTATTATGGTTAATAATGTTCTGATGAATTTACTGAAAATAATCTAACTGAATCATAAGATTACTGCATATACGCTAGTTACATTTAACACAGTCACGTATATATGCTGATATACTGAACTGAAGCCGCGTATATGAATCTGAGTATGAAATTGAAAAGTATCTGATTTGATAATACTGATTCACCCCCCCCCCCCTCTCAGTATTATTTCCAACACTTTATGGATGTGTGGTGAGCTGAGGTGTCCTAAAATAGATCTACACATTTACTTACAAAAACTGATCAAAGAACGGACTAACTATACCATGAAAACATAACGTTTTCTAGCTTGACCTAATTTCTGACCTACAAACAGAAAATGTTGAACAGTAACCTTGGAATGGAAAATCATGCAGATAGATCTATTGTAAAAGAATAGGAAATGATCGAGGCAACTGAAACTGAACCAATATATCAATCTTTCCAAATCAAGTCATCACACTAGAAATTGCATGGAAGAGAAAATCTGTGTTTTCGGAAGCAGCAGTAGTGCCCTGACCTCAAATCATAGTCCCAGAAAGGGAGAAAGGAGATTAGGGCCTATTGTTGGACTTTTCGAATCTTAGTCTATCACTGCATTTACCTACTTGAGAAACTGAAACAAAAATAGCTATGCAAACCATCAAAAGCAACCTAATCTAAACAAAGTAAAATGAATCTTTGTAACAGAAATTAACTCATGAACTGAAGCAAAAACATATAAGTACAAAGCAAGATGTGTTGGGTAGCTTGGGTTGGGCCCTAACCCAAGAGTTTCAACCCTCTGAAAGAAATCAGTGCTGGCTCAAAAATGATTTTATCTTCATTATCAAAAATAATAGTCACATTACATGAACTGTTCTAAAACCGAAACTCAAAAATGAGCTGAACAAGTGCTTCACAAAAGTGTGAAAATTCTACCAATGACTGGCTAACCTACTAAGGTTCTAAAGCCCCTTATTTATATGAATGGATTCCTCCAACAGTCCCCCAAAAATCAAGGAGCTCGGCTTCCCATAACTGGGGATAAACAACAATCCTTCCTTACTTGCTCAACTGCCCCTTGGAATGTGGACCTTTGTGCTCCAAGTTGTTGATGGAGGATTTGAGGAAAGGGGTCATAAATGAAGGAGACACCCCCCTACAAATCCTCTTCCCTGTTTCACTCGAGTATTTGCTACCATTTTCTTATAAATCCCTTGAATTTGTCCAAAATTGACCAAAAAATATGCATAAAGCACATTAGACTACATGGAAAAATGACTAACCCAATTTACTCTATTAGCATAAATATATTCAAAATGATGCAATAAACTAATGATAATGGTGGATTAAGTCAAATTGCGAGGCAAAATGAGCCCATATAATTACCCATTTCTGGGGCTCATCATCAACCTCCTACTAAATGGGTTGCTCATCCTTTGAGCAACTGGTCTAACTCTTCATCCTTGATGGCTCTGATAGATTCCATGACATCCCATGCTTCTGATGTGATATCTTCCTCTTTATCATGGAATCCTACCTTTCTATCCACCTCTTCCCACTTTTTCTGTTCTTCCTCCTCTTTTACTCCTTCTAGTAGTGGAGGATTGAATTTGAGGCCAATCCAATTGGCCTTCAAACATTGCATAGAGTGCTTATACAGTGGCACTCTCCTCATGGCTTCCCTCGTCCTTTTTGGGGAGTGATACTCCCTAAACCATGGGTTGTGTGGCAATGTGTTCCACCTTCTCATGTAGGAATGAATGTAGTCATCTCCAAACAATCTCTCCATGTCCTCGAAATGTGCAATAGCCTGGACCTGCTTATCAACATAGTCGGGGACAACTTGAGGATTAGCTGCAAGGTCTTGGTGGGCATAGATGAGAGCCATGGGGTCTGCTGGTTTTCCTCTAACCATCAGGGGTTCATTCAGTGCTTTTGCCATCATTTTCTGGATTTCTGCTGCCCTTTTCTCTTCATGGATCATCCAAGATGCTATGGCCATCAGCTGCAAGTCTCCCAACATAGCATTGGGATCACATAGGTTCATATCAGTAAGGGCCATGTTGTGCAGGTAAAACTTTGCCAGATTTACTTTGTCCATAGCTGAACTGTGATCACATAGATTCATGAATTGGCCATAATCCTTAAAAGGTATTTTTCCCCTCTGGGCCAGTGTCTTGATCTGAAATTGGAGCCACTGATCCTTGAGGTACACTGCATATGATTTGGCTGGCTTCCTACAATGTAATGCCTCCATAGCCCAGTTGGCCATGTAGGCTAATTGGGCTTCCTTTTCCTGTAGCTACCTTCCCAAGATCAACGCCCCATTTTCTGCCTGGGATTCCCTTTCCTGTTGTTGTCTTATTAATGTCTCACTGTCTGCCTGGGGTTCCTCTTCCTATTTCTATATTTTTAAGATTGACAGCTCATTTCCTCCCCGGGTTTCCCGTTCTTGCAGCTGCTTCTTTAACATTTCATTTTCTCCCTCCAATTGAGCTCTTCTGATGCTTTCTGTATGCCTGACCATGCTCAATTCTTTTCCCATTTCCCTCAACTTGTTTTCCATGTGCCCAATGTCTTCCACCCCTCTTGATTTTGCAATCTGCATCCATGTATGGGTCCTTACTCTTTCCTTTTCTAGATCAACAGAAGGAGGGACTGCAAAATTTTGTGGGATGATTTCCCCCCTTCCAGAAGGTTGTAGTAAGAGCCTAAGTTAGGCTGAGGTCCAGGCTCTGGTATGTCTTCTACCTTGTCTTCCTCCTTGGTCTGTTCTTATGCCTTCTTTTCAGGTTTTTCAATCTCTTGAAGCTTTACCAATGTCTCCTGTAGAGAGGTTTGTGCCTCCTGTAGGACTGTTTTAGAGTCCATTAGTTTGATCCTTTCTTTCCAAGTAGAGGTCTTGGGACTTCCTCTTTCGTAAGTGATGGGGGTTTTGGATGAAGATTCCTCCTTTGTTGCAATAGGGACATCCTCAATGATGATGGGCTCCTTTGAAAGTGGCTGGGGCTTCCCCATCTTTATTCTGAGGCTCTTTTGAGCCTTGAAGTACATAGATGGTTGTCTCTTCATTTTTCCTTTAGGCTTGGCTAGAGTACTATGTGCAGCAAGAATAGTTGTTGCCTCTCTTGCTAGTGTCTCAGGAGACACTTCTTCTTGCTTTGCTTCTTCTTCTTCATCTACTGTTTTTCCTGTTTCTGCTGGTTTTGCTTCTGCTGTCTTTGATTTTGTTTTCTCCTCTGCTTGCTTAGTTCCTGCTTTTCCTGTCGAAACCTTTTTTTGCATTGTCTTAGGCTTCTTCCTTTCAGTTCTTGGCCTCTTCTTTTTCTCTGTTGTGGTTTTACCCTTTTCTGCTTTTGATTCTTTCTTCTTCTCCAATTTATGCTCTTCTTTGGTGCTATCATGTTTCTCCTCCCCCATCTGGTTTTCTTCCTTTTCTATGTGGGGTTCCTCTTCTTCCAATTGAGTGTTCTTTTCTTCTTCATGGATTTCCTTCTCACCTTCCCCTTTTTGTTCCTCCTCTTCACTTTTAGATGGACTAAGGTCATCAGTGAGAGTTTTTATATCATCTTCTTTAGTCATGTTTTTGAAAATCTCCCAGGCTATGGGGATTGTGAAAGTGTGGAGGTCATCCTCGAACCAGTATTTTAATTAGCCCATGGTGAGCCAATTGGTCTAGAACCCCTGCCTTCAATTTGGTGCTAGACTCTATCAAGGATTGGAGGAGAAAATATGGAACACTGAGTTTTCTGGATGCAAGGAGGTCCATGCCATATCTTAGTTCATGTAACAGTCTGAAATGGTACCCATAAACTATGTTGTATCTTCCTTCACAGGAGATGTATTTCATGATCTGATAACTGACCTCACCCCATGGATAAGGTATACTTGTCCTCCTGATGCCATTCTTATCCTCCATAGGATGTTCATTAGGCTGGAAAAAGGTCTTCTTGGCAACTTGACCCAGTGGTTTTTCTTCTTTGCTCCAGGGTAGCCCAAGTGGGAGACCGGTGACCCTACTGATGAATTCCAATGTGATTTCTATGGTTAGACCCCTAAAAATGACAGTGGCATGGGTTTTTGAGTGAGGTTTTAAAGACAATAAAAATTCTTTTGTGACTTCCTCATCATAGCCATGAAATTTTTCAAAGAAAGGCATCCAATTTTCCCTGGTAAAGAGGGCTACCACTTCTGGATGTTCATGCAACTTAGTTGAATTCAAAGGCTCCTTCCTCATAGAACCCCCTATCATGATGTTAAGAGACTGTTGGAATGTCTCAGGTGAGGAGGAAGGCAGCGAATTTCAAACCCAAAAACAGAGGAATAGTTGAGATTTTCATTTTGGAACCAGATAGAGAGTTTTTGTGTTCTTCCTTTTTAACAAAAACAAATTGCAACTTTCCTTCCTTCCAAACTCTATTCTTAAACTTACATTACTTCTCGGTCTGTTTGAGGGAAACAATATCTTAAAAAACAGAGAGTATACAGAACAGTGTTTTTTCCCTTTCACAAAATAAGCAGACTACCCAATGCAAGTTCACTTTTTTACAGGCTTAATTCTCTAGAGTTGCATCATCTCTTTATAAAGGAGAATACCATGGAGGAGAAAGAGATAGTATTTCAGTGCAAAGAGTAAATGGAGAAACTGTATATATATATATATTTTTTAAAAACACAGGCAGACTCTATTCTCACTTTTCCTTTCTTTTCAACTCAATACCTCACTTGAAATCACACCACCCTTTGTAGAGACGGAAATGTAGAGAGGGTCTACACAAAGCCTACCTCTTTGAGCTCCAATTTTCCATAAAATCCTGAATTTTCCTCTGCGATGCTGCTCACTGGCCCTCCTATAGAAAGGCTCCTGTAGGACTGTGTTTCCGCTCCTGTAGAGTCCAATAATTCTCCTGTAGAGCCTGATAAGTGGAAGGGTTCTGAAACTAATAGAGAGTGATTGTTTTGAGGCTCTAGAGGTGGTAGGTAGGTTGCTACAGCCGAGAGGTCATCGATACAAATGAAAACAAAGGTGGTGAAGGCAGTCGACTGCAGCGTACTTAAACTTACAAGAGTGTTCTATGGTGATGAGGTGAGGTGGCAGGCAGGGTACGTTACCCCCATCAGGACCATTGGTCCCTACTTCAGTCTCATGATGAAACCTTTATGCCACTTGCTGCAATTATTTCAATCATTCCCGTTAGAACTTGCCACTACCTGTTTTTAGTTTTTTCCCGAGTTGACAGAACACACATGCCCATTGCACCCACTAAGCGTTGTTTGAACTGGATGAGAGTGGCAAGTTAGCTAGCAACTGATATCATTTAATTGCAACCATCTCATTTTTTGATGAAGTTTTTAAATTATACTCATGCAACAGAGGAACAGGTTTAGTCACTTACCTGTTAGTCGAGAATTGTGTGTTACCGTGTTGTTGCATGCTCAGACTTTGGCATTCTGTCCATGGACTTCTGTTGTTGGTGTCCGTGGCTTCTGAATTGATGGCTCTGCTACCTCGTACTAGTGATCCTAAATCAGGTCCATCTCCTTGAGCGTTTTATACATCTTTGGCTGCATTGACCCTACCTTTGGAGCTCGATTTTTAAGGGGATCAGATGCTATAGGAATCCTGCAGGATTTCATGTAACTGCTTCTCCTTCTAAAACCCTTTGCTAAGGCCTGAGCAAGGACTGAAGAGGTAGCTGATGAAGGTTCTGTCAGTCGAGGAAAAAGGAGCTGGTATGCAATAGGTAAGAGTTAAGTTAAGGATGCTGCTTGTTTATTCTTCATTTTTTTTTTTTTTAAACAAAAGAAATAGGATTTCTGTGTTTTCTGTGCAGGGAAGAAAGAAGCGAGTAGAAATGCAGTGGTGTAGGTGTGTAATGGAGAGTTAGGAGGATGAATGGTGGTAGCGGGGGTCCACAGGTCTTTTGGACAAGTTTCTAGCCCTCTGATCCTTTTCTAGACTTGATTTCGAGTTCTTTGTGATTTCTAAAGGAACCTCCTGTAGAATGCACAAAGCCTCCTATAGGATGCATAGTTTTCCAGAACAAGTATGACCAGGGACTGGGAAAAGACAATAGTGATGGAGAAATGATCTATCAGAGGTGTATTTGGCTTGGCCATCTCCCTTTTTATACTGTGGCCCTCCTACAATCTGCAATGCATTCAAAAGAAGTTAATTTTCTATTCCTATTTTTTTTTTTTAGAGATAGTCAGGGTGCCTCCGGGAGGTTTTTCACCCTCACTGTCTACCCTAGGCACCTCCAAGGGGAGGTTTTCACCTAGGGATATTTTACTCTCATCACTTTTCTTTTATTTTTTTTTTATTTTTTTTTAGGGTGTGGGTGGAGTGGAGGCAGAGACTTTCTCCACTAACAACACTATTTTACTCAGATTCTCAATGAATTCTTGCTTAGAGAGGGGCTTCCTGTAGATTTCAACCTATACCCATTGACAAGCATGGGGATGGATTCTTCATCGATGGTCTTTATCAGAACTAAACCATTGTCATTGCACCTTTCTACTGTGTACGGTCCCAGCCATCTTGTCCTCAGTTTGCCCTTGAAATCTTTATACCTTGAATCATACAGTAGTGTCCAATCTCCTTCCTCGAATTGTTTCTCTTTGAGGTGTCTGTCATGCCATATTTTACTTTGAAGCTGGACTACCTTTGAGTGGAGAAGGGCCTACAATATTTGTTCATCCAATCCATTTAGCTAGAGTAACCTTTCCTTTTGTGCATGGCTGAGATCTAGGTCCAGTTGAGCTACCATCCTTAGTGTGTTATATTCAAATTCGATTGACAGTGAAGCCTTCTTACCATAGACCAGCTCATAGGTTGTGAACCCTGTGGTGGTCTTCCAGGTGGTGTTATAGGCCCAGGTGGCCTCAACCAATCGATCTACCCAATCTTTTCTGCTACTGCTCACCACCTTGGTCAAAATCCCTTCCGAAGCTCTGTTAGTGACTTCCACCTATCCATTTTCTTGCGGATGATAAGGGCTGGAAGTTATGTGCTTAATTTTGTGATGTGTGAGCGAGTCTTCAATCATATTGCAGGTAAACTGACTCCCTTGATCTGTGACTAATTCTCTCGGATATCCAAACTTGTAGAATATATTCTCTCTCAAAAACTCAGCTACTTTTTCTTCTGTTACTACCTTGATCACCTTTGTTTCTACCCATTTTGTTAGATAACTAGTGCACACGATGATGTAATATTTCTGCTTTGAAGGAGGATTGACAGGACCCACAAATTCCATACCCACTTCTCAAATGGCTCGAAAATCACTTGAGGTTGTAGGGGCATCTCATCCTTTAGAGTAGGTTTCCCCATCCTTTGACACCAATCACATTGGCTGATATATCTCCTTACATCTTGATGAAGAGTGGGCCAATAGTAACCTGCTTGCAGGATTTTGAAGGCAATCCTCTTTTGTACAAAATGGCCCCCACAGGGCCCATCATGACAGGTTAGGAGAATGTCAAAAACTTCCTCCTCCTTGACACATCTCCTCAAAACCTGATCTGGGCCAAGTTTGAAGAGATTTCCCCCAATCTAGGTGAAAGGGGCACTTTTCCTCATGATCTTTCTCTTCTCTTTTGAGGACAGGTGTGGTGGGAATTGTGTGGAAATCAAGTAATTTTCTATATCAGAAAACCATGGAGAGAGTACTAAGATAGCAAATAGGTATTCATCTGGCATTTGATCATCCACCATTCCCTCTTCACCTACAGGTAGATCTATTCTAGACAAAAAATCAGCAGCAACATTTTCCTTACCCGGCTTATCAACAACGGTTAAATCAAATTGCTACAATAAAAGCAGCCATCTAATAATACAAGCATTTACATCTATTTTTACAAACGTTTGATAGTCGGTGATGTAGTGTCTAAACTTATTTAGGGAATGGACTACAACCAGGAGCTCCTTTCCAGTTACAGTGTAGTTTAATTATGCTTTCGACAAGTTTTTACTTACAAAATATATGGCATAAGGCAGCTTCTCATCAGCTTGCCCTAAGCCTATTCCTATAGCTTTGTTCGAGGCATTTGTATGAATGTGGAAAGGTAGGGCCCAGTTTGGAACTCTCAAAATTAGGGCAATCACGAGTTTACTTTTCAATGTATCTAGAGCCTCTTGATAGTTGTCTGTCCATATGAACTCTACATCTTTTCCCAAAAGACCAAAAAATGGAGAGGCTAGCTTAATGAAATCCTTAATGAATCTTCTATAATACCCAGCTAAACCTAGGAAAATTTTAACATCTCTTACATTTTGAGGAGGCGGTACCCATTAGATGATGGAAATTTTGTTGGGGTCCACCTGTAATCTTTGCTGAGAGATTGCATGACCTAGCATGGTCCCTTCAGTCATCAAGAGTTCACATTTTTCAAGACTGAGGGATAGGTTCATTTCAATACAATTTTCCAAAACTTTTCCCAGGTTAGACAAAGCTTCCTGGAAGTTGGAACCATAAGGGGTAAAGTCATCCATATAGATTTCCACTGCATCATGAACCAGTTCAGCAAATATACTCAATACTGCTCTCTGGAAAGTGGCAGGAGCATTGCACAATCCAAAAGGAAGGACCCAATATGCAAAGGTACCCCAAGGACAAGTGAAAATAGTCTTATCTTGGTCTTCTAGGTTGATTGGATTTGGTTGTACCTGCTAAACCCATCTAGGAAGGGGAAAAACTTCTTCCATGCAAGGCCATCTAACACTTGATCTATGAAAGGCAAAGGAAAATGGTCCTTCCTGGTGGCCTTGTTTAGTTCTCGATAATCGACATAGATTCTCCACTTCCCATTTTTATTTGGCACTAGCACCAAAGGAGAGACTCATTTGCTATCAGAGATAGGGTAGATGAATCCTACATCTAGTAACTTTTGCAGTTCTTCTTTGACAATGTCCTTAAGGGCTGGATTCATCCTCCTTTGAGGTTGCCTGACTGGTTTGCAATCTTCCTTAATGTAAATGTGATGAGTACAAACTGAAGGGTGCACTCCCTTCATCTCCTTATAGCTCCAAGCAAAAGCATCCAAGTGGTTTCTTAATAAGCTACACAGTTCTTCCTCCTGAGAGGTGGATAGGGATGAGTTGATTTTCAATGTTCTTTCTGGGGCAAATTCTATATTCTTAACTCGGAGAGAGGACAGGTCAGCCACACAGAGATCAACTAAAGGATTGGCTTGGGTTTCTTCCACCAGCTCTTCTAATGGCAACACACTGGGGGGTGGATTCTGGATCAAGTTTTCAATAATATCATCCTCAGTTTATGCACCCCCCCCCCATGGTAGCTTCCACTGCACATAGTGGTGTGGAATAGATTTCATCCTCATCTTCCTCCTCCAACTAGAGAGGTAAATCATGTTCTAAAAAAGGTTGGGTAGGACGATATAGGACTAGCTGCTTGGACATATGCCCATTCTTGATTGTCATGTTCCCAGCTCGATAACTGATGTAGGCATCTGCAGTAGCCAACCAAGGTCTTCCCCGAATGATAGGATACCCAGTGAGCTTTGCCTTTGGTTGGAGAACTAAGAAATCCATAGGGTACTCCCAAGAATCGATGGAGACCATTACATCTTCAACAATCCCTTCAGGGGTCATTGTAGAGCGGTATGCTAACTATAGTACTATTGTGGTCTTTCTCACGGAGCCCTGAAGGTTGAGCTTGAGCATAATGTCCTTGGTCATCACATTAATAGCAGCCCCTAGATAAATTAGGGTATGGGGAATTATGGTGCCATTGATGTGGACATCGACAACAGGGCTTCCAGGGTCTAGATATTTTGGACAGATCACCTGCTCCAACATTAGGTCAGACAATTGTCCTATGACATTGATAGTTGAGGCATCTCTCCTGCGCCTGCTTGGGTGCCTGAAGCACTTCTCCTTGATCATCTTGTTGTATATAGGCACATCCTTTATGGCTTGTAGAAGTGGTATCTTTACGAATAATTGTTTCAATTCTCCAGGAATTTCAGTTTCTTCTGGGGTAGGTTGTGTTGTTCCACATAATCTCTCAGGAAAGGGTGGAGTGGCTTTTGGTTCACTTTCCTCTTTTTCTTCCTCACCCTCCTTAGGGGGAGGCTGGTTATCTAGGAGAACCTTCCTAGATCATAGGTTAATCTCTTGAATCTCCACAACATAGGTTAGGCATGATGGTTCCCTACTATATACCTGTTGGGCCTGTCTATTATTCGGGTTTGGGTTCGGTTGAGAAGGTATTTGGAGTTGCCTTGGTGGAGTAGGATGTTGGGTTGTGTTATATTCTTTCCACGTAGTTAACAGGGGGTTTGAGGTGTACCCATAACCCCACTTTATGGGGTCCGGGGTAGTGCCCCAAAAAATTTTGGTTTTAGACCCTATGTTAGGTTGGATGGACCCACCTATGGTTTTGTGCATGATTTTTGCACATGTTTTTGGATGCGATGGTTTTCAGTCCATGGTTTTGGACGTGATGGTTTTTGGTCCATCGTTTTGGACACGATGGTTTTCGTTCCATGGTATTGGATGCTTCGACAAGTATAAATATGTATTGTAACATTGAAAGGAGCATAATGAAAAATTGAGATGGTAGTCCTGGTTTTGGGATCCAAGGGAAAATCTCTGTGTATATGTGTTTTATGTGTTCTTCTCTCACATTATTTATTTTCTGTGTTTTAGAATTCGTATGCAGGTAATTTCTGTAGGGGGTTAAAACCTACATTTGGTATCAGAGCTGTTTTGGCTTCAAGGGGACGCCTTTGCTGCTGAGGGGTTTCACTCAGGCCTGTGGTAGACCCTGTTCAATGGGAGATGTATGAGATCGATTCTGGTGGTGAAAGAAGATGGCGAGTAGTGGAAAGATGGAGATCAAGAAATTTAATGGTCAGAGTTTTGAGTTGTGGAAACTCAAGATGGAGGATCTGTTGGTGGATAAAGACTAGTGGATCGCGGTAGATCCAGGTTCTAAACCAACGGGAGTGTTCGATGAATAATGGAAGAAGTTGGATTGGAAGGAAAAGAGCACAATACGATTGTGTGTCTTAGATTCAGTATTTCCTAATGTATCAATGGGAACTATGACGAAGGCTTTGTGGGACAAGTTAGGGACTTTGTACCAATCTAAGTCTTTGTTGAATAAACTGTTCCTGCGGAAAAAGTTGTATAACTTGAGGATGAAAGATGGAGACTCGGTGACAGAGCATATGAATGCATTTAATACTGTGGTAAGTCAGTTGGCATCTGTTGATATCAAAATTTCAGATGAAGATAAGTGCATCAGTTTGTTGTGTTCTCTACCAGATTCGTGGGATAGTTTGGTTATTGCAATAGGTAGCAATGCAACTGCCTTGCATTTTGATGAAATAGTCTCATCCTTGCTGACAGAGTAGATGAGACGGAAAAATATGGAGAGCCAAAATGGTGATGCCTTGTCTATACGAGGGCGGACCCAGAACAGAAACAAAAATAAGTCATCGATTGGGAGATCTAAATCTAAACAGAGATCTAAATCTCCAGGAAAACCTGTAAAGGTGCTGTGCTGGAAATGTGGAAAGGAAGGGCACTACAAAAGGGACTGTAAATCTAAAGCTCTTGCCAAAGGAAATGGATCTGATGAGGCTCCTTCAGCAGAGGCAAAAACCACCTCAGATGAAGGTGGGGATGTGTACTTGGCTTCTTCAAGTACACATCTAGATCATGATGCATGGTTGATTGACTCAGGTGCATCCTTTCACTTCACTCCACATAGAGAGTGGTTCTATGAGTATAAGAAATATGATGGTGGTGATGTCCTCTTGGGGGATGACAGGAAGGCTATAATTGTTGGTCGTGGAAAAGTAAAGTTGAAGTTGCAAGGTGGAAGGGTTAGAATGCTTCTAGGTGTTCTACATATTCCTGCATTAGCCAAAAATTTGATTTTTGTTAGAAAAATGGATGATGCAGGTGTAAAACCAGTGTTCGAGAAGGATACCTGCAAGATGGTTCAGGGAGCACTAGTATTGATGTAGGGAGTTCGTATTGGAACTCTGTACAAGCTGCAAGGTAGCACTATTATTGATGGGTGCAATAGTTCTGTGGTTCCTGAAAGTGGAGCAGAAAATCTAGTGGTCTCTGGAAAGAAGACCATGTTGTGGCATCGAAGGCTTGGACATATTGGAGAAAAGGGCCTTCGGATACTTCATGGTAAAGGTATGGTAGAAGGTATGAGTAATAGCTCTCTGGATTTTGATTTCTATGAAAATTGTGTATATGGGAAGCAGAATCGGGTGAGTTTCCCCTCTAGTAGTAAGAGGGCGAAACAGATATTAGAACTTGCGCACAGTGATGTGTTTGGACCTGTGAAGGTTCCATCACTAGGTAAGTCTATGTACTACGTATCATTTATGGATGACTTCTCAAGGAATACATGGATATATTTCCTTAAGAAGAAATTTGAAGTCTTTGACAGGTTTAAAGAATTTAAGGCTCTGGTGGAAAACTGGACAGAGAGGAAGATAAAGGTGATCAGGAAAGATAACGGTGGAGAGTTTTGCAGTAAGGAATTTGAAGAATTCTGTAAGAAGTGTGGTATAGCATGGCAGAAGACTACTCCATATACACCTCAACAAAATTTAGCTGCAGAAAGAATGAATAAGACATTGATGGAAAGGGCAAGAAGCATGCTTAGTTGTGCCGGGTTAGGACATGAATTCTAGGTAGAGGCGGTGGATACTGCATGTTACCTGGTCAACAGGTCACCTTCATAAGTGTTGGAGGATAAGACTCCACAAGAGGTATGGACTGGTAAGAAACCCTCTCTTTCACATTTGAGGGTATTTTTATGTGATGCATATGTACATGTTCAAAAGGATAAACGAACCAAGTTGGATAGTAAATCTGAAAAGTGCATCTTTATTGGGTATAAGGATGGTTTAAAGGGTTATAAGCTTTGGAACCCAATCACACGGAAGGTTTTGTACAACGGAGATGTGGTGTTCAGAGGGGTGAAAGATGTTATTAAACATGAAGTCCAATGAAAGGAACCTGACAATATAGAGTTTGAGCTAAAGGAGGAAGAATTAGACTCTGCAGCATAGGAGGAATCAGAAGATGAAGAGCCACAAACTCCGGTTGTGAGAAGATCCGTTTGAGAAGGAAGGCAACCTGAAAGGTATAGTCCATCTGCTTTCTATTTAAATTTTTCTTTATCTATTACTGACGATGATCCTAGAGCTGTGAAGGAGGTAGTAGATTCAGAGGATGGAAAACTCTGGAAAGAGGCCATGGTTGATGAAATGGCATCTTTGCACAAAAATGAGGCTTGGGATCTGGTGGAGTTGCTGGCTGGAAGGAAACCCATTTGCAACAAATGGGTGCTCAAAAAGAAGACAAATGCAGAAGGAAAAGTGGAGAAATACAAAGCTCCGTTGGTAGCAAAAGGTTATTCCCAGGTGCCAGGAATTGATTTTGGTGATATTTTTTCTCCTATTGCCAACATAACTTCTATTAGATTACTTTTATCTGTTGTTGTTGTTTTTTATTTTGATGTAGAATAGATGGATGTAAAGAAAGCATTTCTTCACAGGGATGTAGAAGAGGAAATATACATGAAGCAACCTAAAGGCTTTACGGTGAAGGGTAAGAAAGAACTTGTATGCAAGTTAAAGAACTCTCTGTATGGGTTAAAATATTCACCAAGGATGTGGTATCAGAAATTTGATACATTTACACAGGGACTTGGCTTCACCAAAAGCAAAGTAGATCACTGTGTGTATTTTAAATTAATTGGTGACCGTGTTATTTATCTGGTCTTGTATGTGGATGATATGTTGCTGGTTGGAAATGACAAAGAAATTATCCAGGATTTGAAGCCCCAATTGTCCTCCAAATTTGACATGCAAGATCTTGGTGCTGCAAACTATATTTCGGGCATGGGAATTAAAAGAGATAGGACAAAGAGGAAGCTCTGGTTAAACCAGAGGAAGTATGTCGAGACAATACTACAGAGGTTTAATATGTAGGATAGTAAACCGGTGAAGGTTCCTATTCTCATAGGTGTGAGGTTATCTGCTAAACAATGTCCAAAGACACAAGAAGAGGAAGCCGACATGTCCCGTGTTCCATATGCAAGTGTAGTTGGTAGCCTGATGTATGCAATGGTCTATACTAGACTAGACATTGCACATGCAATGGGAGTATTGAGCAGGTTTATGTCAAAACCAGGAAAGGAGCATTAGAGAACAGTGAAGCGGGTTTTCAAGTATTTGCGTGGCACTAGTGATTATTGTTTGTGCTACCAAGGAAGACTAGGATTGGACAAAGTGTTGGATATTCGTGGCTTTGTTGATGTAGACTGGGTTGGAGATCTGGATTGGAGAAGATCTACAAGTGGGTATGTGTTTAACCTATTTGGAGGTGAAGTCAGTTGGATGAGTAAGAAACAATATGTAGTGGCACTATGAACTACAGAGGTCAAATACATGGTAGCCACTCATGCAAGCAAGGAAGCAGTTTGGTTGCAGAGATTGTGTTCAAGTATGGGGTTAGTATAGGAAGCTATAAGGATGGACTGTGACAGCCAAAGTGAAATTTTCTTGGCAAAGAGCCCTGCATATCATTCAAAGACAAAGCACAGTGATGTTTAGTATCAGTTTGTGAGGGATATGATAGAAGACAAAAAGGTGCTGCTGGTACTGGTGGACACTTTGAAGAATACTGCAGATCCATTGACAAAAGCTGTGAGCTCTGAGAATTTCTCTTGGTGTAGAGAGACAATGGGCATTTCAAAGCTGGAAAAATGACTAAGCTCTCTTGTGGCCCCCTGTAGAAAGAAAACAACAAGTGGGAGAACGTTGGGTTGTGTTATATTCTTTCCACGTAGTTAACAGGGTGTTTGAGATGTACCCATAACCCCACTTTATGGGGTTCAGGGTAGCGCCCCGGAAAATTTTGGTTTTGGACCCTATGTTCAGTTGGGCAGACCCACCTATGGTTTTGTGCATGATTTTCGCACATGTTTTTGGACGCGATGGTTTTCGGTCCATGGTTTTGGACGCGATGGTTTTCGGTCCATGGTATTGGATGCTTCAGCATGTATAAATATGTATTGTAACGTTGGAAGGAACATAATGAAAAATCAAGCTGGTAGTCCAGGTTTTGGGATCCAGGGGAAAATCTCTGTGTATATGTGTTTATGTGTTCTACTCTTGCATTATTTATTTTTTGTGTTTTAGAATTTGTATGAAGGTAATTTCTGTATGGGGTTAAAACCTGTGCAGGAGGCAATGGTTGTGGTTGAGCAGGTGGTGGAGGAAAAAGAGTGGGAGGAGAGTTGTACTAGGGCCTCCACCCTTGATGAGGTGCATTCCACTGAGGCTGTGGCTGAGCATAAGAGTGAAATGAATGAGCAGTTGGTTGAGCATGGTATTGAGATGGATATGACCAAGCAGGGGGGGCCCAAGAAGGCATGGAAGTGGCTTGATTTGGGTTGTAATATGTTTGGGATGTCCCTTGCATTCCCTACAAGTAAGGTCTGGGCCCATGTGGCTTCCTTTGGTTCATAAAATAGAGTGGTTCAATGGCTCCTTCGGCCCCCTGGTTTGCAGCTTTAAGTTCGGGCAAGGAAGGGCACTAATTCCTAGAATGGTCTTCTTCACAAATTAAACACACTTCTATAGAGTTCAATGGACATTTGTTCCTAGGATGCCCTTTGGTGCACCTAGGATGAAAAATGGCCAAGGCCCTTTTGCTTCTTCTTGTTTCCTTTTGATATGCAAGGTATCCATTTTAATGGCAAGAGTCTGCATCATCTCGCTCTTGAAATCTTCCAGCAGATGTCCAAATTCACCTCTAAGGGATGAACTAGATGAGGATGTACTAGCTAAGGGTTGGCTTTCCCTACCTCTCTTTCTGGCTGCCCTAGAATGGTTTCTAAACACAGTATTTATGTCTTCATAAGGTAGTTGGTAGATGTCCCCACCAGCCAGGAAATGGAGGGTATCTAGAAGGTCTTCCGGAACTCCTTTGAGTAGGACCAACTTCAGAGGTTCGGGGTCAAGTGTGCACCTAGCCCTTTTATAACTCAGTTGAAACATCTCTTCATAATCTTCCAAGGATTCATCACTTCCTATGGTCATTTGGAAGATCTCTTCCTTGGTATCCTTTGACCTATAGTAATCTCGATATTTTTCATTAAAGGCTTGCTGCATTTGAGCCCAAGTTGTGATGCAGTTGCTAGGTAACCCCATGAACCAGTGTAATGCTACATCCTTGAGGGTAGAAGGAAACAATTTCAACTTCTGCTCATCTTCTGCATAGTCATAGCTTCGACAAATAACGACAAATTGAAACAAAAAGGTATCAGGATCTTCGGTAGTTAACCCATGGAAGTGAGGTAAGGTTGAAGGACTTATGTTCTTCATTTTAGTGTCCCCATTGATCTCTCAGATGGGAAAGGTGCCCTCTACTCTTTCCCCATTCCCTCTAACGTTTCTGTTTTCAGCCATGGTCTCAGGAGGGATGGTTTCTTTCTCTTCTTCTGCTATAAGATCTTCGTATATCTCTCATGGTTCTCCTATAGGTTCTTCTGGATCATTGCCACCGAAGAAGAGAGAAGGGTGACTTTGTGATGTGGTGGGGGTGTTGGGTAGGAATTTCCATGAATTATCTCTGTTCGTACTAGGCATGAAAGGAAATCTCTTTTTGGGTGATTTTTGTTTTTTTCTGCTTATACCTGCAAAGCTGAAATTGATTGAACAAAAAAATTACAACTAACTGAAATGAACTTGTTGAAATGAAATTGCAGAATTGAAATGAAAGCAAGGAAATGACTAATCTACTTTGCTGAAATGGAAATTGCAGAACTGAAATGAAAGTGAGGAAATGACTAATCTACTTTTGCTGAAATGGAAATTGCAGAATTGAAAGAACTAATCTACGTTTGTTAAAATGGAAATTGCAGAATTGAAAGAACTAATCTACGTTTGTTAAAATGGAAATTGCAGAATTGAAATGAAAGCAAGGAAATGCAAAAATTGAAAGAACAACTACTCTAGTTTTGCTGAAATAAACTACTTAGCAGAATGTTGTAGTAGAAAATAGAAGAAAAGTAGTAATCACAAAAAACTCTGACGCTTCCTCGGTAGTGGTGCCAAAAAGTGGTGAGCACCAGTATTGTAGCAATAATGTTGTAACTCCTGGGGCTTCCTACTTTACTTTTATCAACCCGGTAGTTCGTAACAAACTCGAAAGCGACAATGCTATATGCAGAAGTACTAGCTCTTACTACAGGTTGTCACTTGGTCAGCTGACGCAAGATTACTAGGAGCTTAAGCCAACTTCTATGAATTCTCAGAAGAAGATTTTAACTGTGATGAAGGAAAGCTAACTCTACAAGGACTATTCTACTTGCAGAACGAGAAAGAAGACTCGAATATAAAAGCAAACCCTAGCAAACCCTAATTTACCCACTACCCTTACTTTTGTAGGAAAAGAAATGAAAACTAATGAAATAAGTGCCACTGACTACTGAAAAGGTAAATTGCATTTATTCAAGCTACTTCTGAGAAAAATGAGAAGAAAACACCTTTATGTGAAATTATTATGCTTGTGATTGTGCAGAGGTTTGGTGGCTAAGGAAGATGATGTTGGCTTTTACAGAGGGTGAGGAAGGTGTGGAGAGGCCCTAAGAAGCCCCTAATACCCTTCTGAAGACTTCCATTGCAATCAGATTTTTAAAAACCACTTACAGGGAATTCTACAGGAGGCTACAAAGGATCTACAGGAGGATCTACAGGAGGAGGCCGAGAGCTATTTTTGGAGTTTTGTAGGTGTAAAAATGATGGGAAAGGGTAACTGAGGGCTAGAGGAAGGTGTTGAGGTATCTGGAGCTTGTCAAGGAAGATTAAGAAAGAACACGATGGTTGGATTTGTTCAAATGGCAAGAGGGTAGCTTATGGAGAAAAATGCAAAAATTAGGGCAGATTGGCGAAATGTTGCGAATGACTTGGGAAATCTGTGAGAAGTGAGTTGGTGTTGGCTGCTTTATGGATGTATGGTGAGCTGAGGTTTCCTACAAGAGATCTGCACATCTACTTACAAAAACTAATCAAAGAACAGACTAATTATACCATGAAAACATAACTTTTTCTGGCTTGACCTAATTTCTGACCTACAAACAAAAAATGATAAACGGTAACCTTTGAATGGAAAATCATGTAGAGAGATATATTGTAAAAGAATAGGAAATGATCTAGGCAACTGAAACTGAACCAATATATCAATCTTTCTAAATCAAGTTATCACACTAGAAATTACATGGAAGAGAAAAACTGTGTTTTCGGAAGAAGCAGTAGTACTTTGACCTCAAATCATAGTCCCAGAAAGGGAGAAAGGAGATCAGGGCCTACTGTTGTAATTTTTTAATCTTAGTCTATGACTGCATTAACCTACTTGAGCAACTGAAACAAAAACAGCTATGCAAACCATCAAAATCAACCTAATCTAAACAAAGTAAAATGAATCTCTGTAACATAAATTAACTCATGAACTGAAGCAAAAACATATAAGCACAAAGCAAGAGGTGCTAGGAAGCTTGGGTTGGGCCCTAACCCAAGAGATTCAGCCCTTTGAAAGAGATCAGTTCTGGCCCAAAAATTGTTTCATCTTCATTATCAAAAATAATAGTCACATTACATGAATTGTTCTAAAAAGAAACTCGAAAATGAGCTAAACAGGTGCTACAAAAAAGTGCGAAAATTATACTAATGACTAGCTAACATACTGTGGCTCTAAACCCCTTTATTTATACAAATGAATTCCTCCAACAGTCCTCCTAAAATCAAGGAGCTCGGCTTCCAAGAACTGGAGATAAATAGCAGTCCTTCTTTACTTCCTCAGCTGCCCCTTGGAATGTCGACCTTTGTGCTCTGAGTTGTTGATCGAGGATTCGAGGAAATTGGTCATAAATGAAGGAGACACACCCCTATAAATCCTCTTCTTTGTTTCCCTCAAGTATTTGCTACCATTTGCTCATAAATCCCTTGACTTTGTCCAAAATTGACCAAAAAATCTGCATAAAGCACACATTAGACTACATGGAAAAATGACTAACCCAATTCACTCTATTAGCATAAATATATTCAAAAACATGCAATAAACTAGTGAGAATGGTGGATTAAGTCAAATTACGAGGAAAAATGAGCCCATATAATTACCCATTTATGGGGCTCATCACACTTTTCATGAAATGACAAAATGAATTTTCTCATAAAACACTTCAATGAAAAAGTTTTCGACACAATTAGCTCTTCAAGTAAATGAAAAACAAGAAAAGAGAATCTCTTTCAAACTAATGAAAAAATTACTTTACCAAAAAATAATACAAGAAATGTGATCCATGCTGGAAAAGAAATGTTTAGAGAAGCAAACGAAAACTTTTCAAACTTGTGTAATAGAGGTCAAATTCGTAGAAGGACCATAAACGAAATGCAAGGAGTAAATGCACCAAAAACTTGACTTACTGTGTTTAGAATCACCTAAATGGATGACAACCTAGATTCCATAGTGCCACTAACCATCAAATGACCCAAGAAATGAGGTGAAAAGACGAAAATATGACAAATTAACAAGCAAAAAAACCAAGTGAAAAGCAACTTTCTAGTCAGGGAGAAGATGGTCTAGAAAGCTTACAGGGTCGAAATAATGAGAGCAAAACACACTGGACAAGATTTGGGACAAACCATAACATTCATTTACTGGCATCGGGGCAACTGCCTAAATGACAACAAGTGCCAGAAGGGGGTCAGCACGATTGTTTCTTAGCATATCACATTGATCGGCGCAACTGTCAGCGAATTAATCGCATTGAGCAAGGATGCTAAGAAAAAATAAAAATTTCGAAAAGTTGAGACTAGACTTGTTATTATGAATTTCAAACCTAGGCTAGTAAGCAAAGGAAAACAAACAGAACTAAAGGGAAATGATGAAACTAGAAAAGTTCACACAAAACCATGAAATTCCAAGAAAACAAATAGAAGGATTGGATCCCTAGTATGGTCACTAATTTGTGGTGAATTAAAATTACGATTGCTGACACAAACAATTCCTCTAGCCTGATAATGGGTCTAGCCACATCCAATATATTCTATGGAAGATTTCCTTAAGTTAGAACCAATTTAGAGAGCCTACCTCTTAGTACGCTTATCCCATTTGGTGATGACCTTGCTTGCTCACTCCAGCTATCTCTCGTTTCCTTCTTTGAGCACCTAAAACAAGTAAACAACAACAAACAACAAGCATGATAATAGAAAAATTGTAATTCAAACTAATTAGCAAGTCAAGAAGCGTTAAGCCATGAACATGTAAGATGACACATTATGTATGAAATCAATTGATAGTTGCAAATATACTGAAACAGGGAGAGATTACAACCATTGTCTTGACATTGTTGTTCTCCTCCAACAAAACCATGTTCCCTCACACTTTCATTAACATTCCATGATGGCCTCAACAATGACAATTTTAAGTCTCTTCCCTTTAGGTTTAACACTAAGCCAAATTAACACTTCTCCCTCACCCTACTATAGAGCTACAACTATGAATAGCTTGTTGTTTACTCCAAACTTAATTAGCACTAGCACACCAACATTAACACTTTAACACTAGCTTGTGCTTCAGAAAAATGGAGGTTTATATAGCATGAATGGATGGGAAATGTTTTCTCTTCTCATGGGAGAAGGTCATATCTCTAGAGGTAGTTCCATCCTTATAGGGGAAGGGAGCCCGAACTGACATCCTCAACTCCATCTAGCTCAACCATTTACCAGACATCCATTACGAAGCTTCTAGAGCTGGAAGCTTTGACCCCTTATTTAGAAAACCTTCCAAAAGAGGATCGGTGCAACTGAAGCAAAGCTCAGTCAGTCCGTTCTGCTCTAGGGAAAGTGTTAATCACTGCATATCAGTGCGACGAGGACAAGGGTCATTAGCACCGGTCATATAAACTGGGAAAAAGAAAAGATTTTGTGGAAATGATGCAAAAGGGAATTGTTCTGCTCATGAAGAGGGACACAATGGGAGTTTCTCCATGAAGGGAAAGCATGTAGGGTTCATTGTAGAGGTCCTCTGGGATCAAGGAACGTGGAGTATAGGGACAGGGACAGGGACAAAATGTTGTGTAACAATTGGGTAATCAAGTAGATCTTCGAAAAATGTGTAGTTCATGCATAAGAAATAGCACAACTCATAATTTCTCAATACGAAAAGTGTTTTCTGCTGGGCAACCATATGTAATTTATAGGTCATTTTGAACTCAAATATGACCATTCCCCCCAAAACTGGTTCATTAATGTTCGATTGGTGAGAGATTTTCAAAGATCTTGCCATAAATTCTGACTTAAATGTCCCCCGCCCCAACTCCATTTGGTTCTTTTTCATCTTCAAATCATGAAAAGTGACTTTAATGGTCACTTTCTAGCTGCTCTGTACAGTTTCTCCCCTGGTAGCGTAGCTCTCTTCGCACTATTGTGGACTATGTGACATTCCCTCATTCCACGTAGTTCTCTCCTCACACAGCCCTCCATCCCGGGCAATGTAGTTTATAGTCCCACGCCTCCTTTCAGGTGCATGGAGTGCTAAGACTGTGCTTCCATCATATAGTCACCTAACTAGATCACTAGTGTATGGCTCCAATAGGCTGCCATTTACCTTTCCTAGGAAGGGTTCTCCATTCAATTTAACCAGCTGAACTGCTCGAACATCGGTAATCTTCTTGATGACATATGGCCCTAGCTAGTGCATCTGAAATCTACCTAAAAATTTATCAAATTTGTTGTCATATAACAAGACCATATAATTTACCTTAAAGGTGCATAGTTTGATGTGCCGATTGTGCCATGCCTTTTCGCGCTTGTTGATGAAATCTAGCTAGAAATTGGTCCTCCTCAAGCTCTGCTAGCTACGCGAGCCTCTCTTCCAGGGCTCTGCAGTCTGCCATTCCTGTGAGTTCTGCTATGCACAAACTAGGTACAATGTCTTCCATTGGCATCACAACTTCTATGTCATACACGAATATGAAAGGCATTTTCCAAATAAGCTTCTTACAAGTCATTCTATAGGCCCATATCACCACGGGTATGTGCACATCCCAGTCATTTCGGTGAGCATTGCAAACCTTTTTCATCACCCTCTCGAGTATCTTATTGAATGCTTTAACCATCCCATTGGCCTGCATATGATAAGGTGTACTTTTCTAATGAGACACCTGAAATTCTTCTGTCCACGTGTTGATTTGATTAAGAAAGTGCGTACCGTGATCCCTCATAAAGATATTTGGACAACCAAATATTGTCAATACATATTAAAAAATAAACTTTTTTGTTGTCATGCATGTACAATCCTTCATAGACTCCTCCTTCTCCCACCTGGTTAAGTACTTAGTCACCATGATGATGTACCATGCACCCATCTTCTTTCCTTGAGGTTGAATTAGACCCACAAAGTCAATCGCCCATTTCTCAAATGGTTGTAACATCACCTACAGCATCAGAGGAACTTCATCCCTCCATGATGGCCTGCCAGTCCTTTGACATGCATCACATGCCCTACAATATGCTTTCAAATCCTTATGCAGGGTTCGTCACCACAACCCAACATGTAGAATCTTCTGCATTATTGCTTTCCCTGCATAATGTCCTCCTACATCTCCTACATGAGCCTCTATTAGAATGCTTCTTTGTTCAAAGTTAGGTACATAATGTTGCAATATTTCGTCTGACCACATTTTGTACAAGTGCCCTACAATGATGGAGAAGTCTGTCGCATGCACTACTAGCTCCTTCTTCTGCTGGGTTGTATAGCCTTCTTGAGTATTTCGCGTTGTCAGGAAATGCATGATATCTTCAAAGCGACTATCCATGATGTGCACTGTAAAGAGTTGTGCGTCAAGTAGCCCCTATTCCAAATTAGTAGGTTCCTCTCATGTTTCAATGTGTGACAGATGATCAAGTCTCATGTTTAGTCTTCATGGCTTCATAATAACTTCAAATTTGTACTCCTAGAACAATAGTAGCCACCTACATATTTTCCCCCTAACACAGGCTTCTTGACTAGGTATTTCAATGAGGAATTATCTGTATACATCTTAAAATGTCTACCCAGAAAATAGTGCCTAAACTTCTGGAGTGCATACACCATAAAACATCCTTCGCGCTCTCTCGTGGAATAATTTTTCTCAGCCTTGTACAACTTCGTACTCGTGAATCCTATAGGATGGTACAATTCTCCCTCACCAGCTTGTGTCAGCACAACCCCCAATGTAATACGTGATGCATCCACATGCACATGAAATTCCTTCTTCCAGTCTAGGAAGACAAGGATTGGCGCAGTGACCATTTTCTCTTTCAGCACGTCCAAGCTCTTCCAGCATTCATCATTTCAATAGAACATAGCATCATTTTTCAAAAATTTCTCCATAGGTGCAGTGATCTAGGCATAGCTCTTGATGAACTTCCTATAGTATCTGATATGCCCTAGAGTTGTGCGCAATTGTTTCACATTCCTTGGCACCTCCAAGTCGATTATCACCACGATATTTTCAGGGTCTACCATCAATCCTTGTATGCATACCACATGACCCAGCATGATCCTGGAAGTGACACAAAATAGACACTTCTTCAGATTGAGCATGATTTGGTATCTCCGACATGTATCTTGCATCAAGCACAGACTTGCCACATGGCACTTAACTAATCCAAACACTATCCAATCGTCAAAGTATACCTCCATAAACTTATGAATGAAGTCTCTGAATGCCACAATGACTACCCATGAAACGCTTGCTGGCACATTCTTCAACCCAAAAGGCATTACAGTGTACTGAAAACATCCCAATTCAGTCACAAAGGTCGTCTTGGTTCTATACTCAGTCGAAATTTTGATTTGATGGTACCTAGAGAACCCATCAGTGAAAGAGTATGATTCTTGGCCGCCTACATTATCCAGGACCTTGCCAGTGAATAGGGTCAGGAAAGGATCATGCACGCAGGCGTCATTCAACTTTTGGATATGCACACATATCCTTATTGTTTCTTTATATTTATTTTCCAAAACCACTATTGAGCTTACCCAATCACATTCTTCTACTGGTTCAATAATTCCTTCTGCGAGCATCTTATCTAACTCAGCTTAGACCCTTTCCTTATACTTCGGGTTAAGGCGGTAAGGTCTTTGCTTTACAGGTTTCGCGTCCGGTTTCAGGGTGATCTTCATGACACCTAGGTCTCGTATTATTCCCTTCAAATCATAAAACTTTATGGGGAACAAATCTTGGTATTTGTGGAGGAGCTCAACGACCTTGTCTATTGTTGGATCATCCCAATAGTAACCAAGATTTGCAAATTTCGGCTCTGACTCTGTGCTAATGTTGACCTGCCTAGTTTTTAGCGATGCGGTTATGTCTGGATTCTCTATCTTCGGACCTTCAACCTCGCAGTGACCCTCAGTTTTTGAAATATTAATCTTCTAGAGTCTCCAAAATGTATTCAAAATATCATCCACTTTCACCTTTCTCACCACCATTTCACTGACATGTAACAACTCCATGACCATATAACCTTTCATTAGCCTCCATTTTCATAATTATATGGGTTACCTTTTTGTTTTCCAAAAGTTAATGATTTCTAGTATTATAAGTGAATTAAATGGTTAAAACTTAGAAAAATGACATATACTTGTAAATACTTAAAAGTGGCTTGAGCTTCATGACATATGTACGTCATTTGGAAGCTTCCAAGGCACCCTTATGTGGCCTCCAATGCTCAAATTCGAATTATATTCAAGATATGGAAGAAGGCTTTGATAAAGGTCAAAGAGGATATGTGTCTCATCATTACCTATTTGAATTGTAACTCTATGAGATTTTCTAGGGATCTAGGGAGAGAATAATGGACCTCCATTAATGATGTAGCTTCTTATGTTTCTGTATAAATAGGAGAGCCTTCCCCTTTGAAAGGCATGTGTCAAGTTGGGGAAATGCTCATGTTTTGAATATAGAATCTGGATTTGGCACCATGCTCATGACTGATGTTCACTTTGATTTGGTTATGCTTGTATTTGGAGCCTCTCAACTTTCCATCCCTCATGCTTTTGGATTGGCCACCTATAATGTGTGAGAATTATTGTTTTTCATAGATTAAGATTATGTTTTTCATATATTAAGATTTATTTCTTTCATATACTTTCCTGTGTGAGAGGTTAAGAGTGATTGTTTTTATTTTCTTTCATATCTAGAGGTTAAGAATGATTGTTTTCTCTTTCATTTCATATCATGTGGTTTTGATTATTCATTTCATAGGATCTTGATTTGATAATGCACACATGATCCCTTAGAGTAGTTTTAATTTCATGCAATTTCATTTCTGAAAGAGTGGTGTGCTTTTCAATTCTTGCAAGTGTAATATTTTAATTCCTACAAGTGTGATAGATCAAGATTTTAATTCCTGAAAGTGTGATAGATTAAGATTTCAATTCCACGCGCTATACTATAATTTCTTTTGAATTGATTGTTGAAATATAATAGGTGAATTTGGTTTGTCATTATCTGGTTTCGTAGTTAGATTGATCTAAACTAAAAGTTAATTTCTAGCATATATAGTGCACACATGCTTCGAAAGTTTTACAAAATCCATAGGTTGATAATTAAATGATAGGTAATTAACTCGCCTCAACATTTTGGCATTGTTTCTGGGGAAGTGTGCATAGGAACTAGCTTTCAGTCTAGAGTTCATTTTTTTTTCAGTTTTTTTCTAGATGCATAAATCATTTAGCTACATATCATTTTTATAATATATATATATATATATATATATATATATATATATATATATATAGATATATATATATATATATAATCTTCAATCACCTACCACCCCCACTATATCATTTGGTGCAGTAAGAGCCACACATCCACATCATGAATTCTTATTTTTGTAGGTAGAAGAGATGGCAAGGGAGGATGAAAAAATGGATGGAGATCCTTTTGGATTTCCAATTCAAGAAACTAATGTAAATGTTAAAATGAAGAACATCCCTCCATCCGTACTTCCTAACTTCAAAGGTATAAGATGAAAAGACCCAAAAAATTTTCTTTTTGAATTTGAAATCATTTGTAGATCTTGTGGCTACTCATTACACATTCACACATTGAATTTGTTTCCAACAACATTGAAGGATAAAGCTCTTAGATGGTTCATGAATTTAGGAACAAATTCTATAAGGACATGGGATGATATGAAAAGAGTATTTTTGGAAGAATATAAATTTCATTACAAACATCATGACCTTAGAAATGAAGTCTTTAAAATGAATCAAAAGGAGGATGAAAATCTAGAAGACCTAGTGGAGAGATTTACTTATAATATCAAAATATCTAAAATCGATAATTTAGGATCAAACATATTAAAGTCTCTCCTATCAAATGCTATAAAGGATGAATGGATTGATCTTGTTAACCTGGTGGGAAATGGAGATGTTTATCAATTGCCATTTCAAGATATTTGTGAATTGTGTTAGAATATATCAAGAGGAAAAGAAAAGATCCCCTCAGGATCCTGTTACGGAAAGAGAAAGTAAGTTGACAACGGGATTGGTAAGTCAAACTGAACTTAACAATTTTCTGAACATTTTTAGTAATTCAAATGAACAAATTGAGATGCTAAGAATGCAAAACAAGAAAAAAGTTGAAAATGTTGCTTTGCATTAAAAAATATAAAATTTGTGTAGGATCACATGCTACTAAAGATTTCCCATCATTGCCAGGGTTAAAGGAAGTTTACCAAAATGATAATGGAGTGACTCAAGCTCCAAGAGGACCATGGAAACCTCATCAACCCAATATTATGCAATATCCTTGTGCACAATTTTAGGGTTATGCGCAACATAATTGGTAAACACCTTTGCTTTGGCAACCTTGGCCATCTCAATCCCAATTTCAAAACCAATCTTGGAAACAGGGTTGGGAAGAGCCTTACAGAGGAAATCCATCATATACTCAATCTTTCCCTCACTATCCTCAATGCCAAACTCAATGCTATTCATACTATTCACCTCCACCACAACATCCATTTCACCCTCAGTTAATCGCAATTCAACCTTTTCCCATTACCACACACACAAACACCCCAACGATCCATTCCCACTCCACTACCTACACAAAAATTTCAAATCCCCAACAATAAAACACCTCAATCCACTTACAATGTTGAGGTATTGTAAAATGATTCACCAACTGTCATTGAAGAACAACAACGAGAACAAGAAGATTCAGATAAGATCCAAGAATCATGGATGCCCGTCGATAAAGAAGAGTTGTTGGAACATAAGATTCAAAAGTTTCATGCATGCCTATCACCATATTCTATGAATGGGGATCACATATGTGAGGACTTGCATGGCATGATAGAAGGAATACAAGATTATATTGAATCTTGGTTCAAGACAGTCATTGGATCGCAATATTCCATTCTTTAGTATCTTCTGACATCGTCTCAATCAAGGCAATTGGTCTCTCATACATGGGTATGTATCAAAGAATATATTTCAAACCTACATATGAGCCTATATATCATTTTTTTACACATATGGCTCCATTGGTAACATTCATATACTTAAAAATTAAAAAAAAAATCATGTAGATAAATTAGGAAAAATAAAATCAAGCTTGATTGCATTTTTTTTCTTAATTCCATTTTTTTTAGAACATTAAATCTTTAGATTTTTATTTATTTTATAGAATTTTTTCATTAACATCACAAATATTTTGAATAAATTGATTCTTTGATTTTAAATAATTAAAAGAAAAAGTCATGTTAGATTTTTAATTTTAAAAATAAAATAACATAAAAAAGTCATGTTTTTGAATAAGGGAAATGTAAATTTTTAAATAAAATTATTGATTATTTTTTAAGAGAATTGAGAAATTGACAATTTATGCTCTCATGTGACTTGTAAAAAAATAAAATTGCGTTAGCTTAGTATCCATCATAATAATATAAAGTTCATATATAAATCTTGCTTCAAATTGCTGCATATTTATTCATTTTTTGAGAAGCTCCAGAAACAACTCGTTTCTACAGTTGAGCCTGATTTGATTATGCATCCATCATAAAAAAAATCTATGTGTTGAAATGCTTGGCATAGACTGATTTTTAAATCCAAGTATCATAATTCTCTAACCCAAATGATCCATATTGGTCCCTCGAGAGTGGGTTCCCTATCCATGTAATTCTTGGACAATGTTCTGATGCACTTACTCTATTTTCTTGGAGCCCTCAACTTTCTTCCTATGTTGCCATCCATTATTTCTCAGATCAATCAGATTCTTCAACATGAACCTCAACCTAAAAGGAAGCCCTTGATTATTGAACATTTTTGTGATCTTATCGAGTCTATGTATCATGAATCTGGCAGGATTTACCTCTCATAGGATACCTTTATCGTTGTCATTAGTTGTTGTTGTGTGAATGTATTGGGCACAATTGTTGGCATCCTACTGATAGATTGATCAGGAAGGAATAGATTGGGGGTGCCACCTTTGTCAGCTACTCAGGAATCTTCATTTCATGCCAAATCTCCAAATCTAATAGTCCTTCTAGAAGAAAGCCCGAGTGCAATACCTACAGAGGAAATGCGTAGCAGCTCAAAAACAACAATTTTAAATCACGATCTCTGATCTAAAAATGGAAGGTACTTGAAAAAGGATGCAAGGTATCCATTTTCATTTATGTAAATGAGTGAAAAAATACTCCAAGTTTAAATCTGAAAATGTGAGAACTTCTTATTTCTAATACAGAGATAGACTGTAAGGGCATTTACTGGATATGTCACCTAAAGAGAGGATGAGATCCAGAAGCTACCTGACCCTCTATAGACTCTTCCTAAAGAAATAATAGAAGTAAATACTCAGATTTAATTAAAAAGAACCTTGCTTGAACATGACGTTATGCAGGATTTTAGCTTGAAAGAGGTGTATGTCTTTTCCTCTGTTTATGTATTTTATGTTTATTTGTTTTTGCTGAAACTTAACATATATATAAGCAACATTATTCAGCCATAGAATATCAAAACACAACAGCAATATAATATAGGAGTTCACCCCAACTCTTGGGCTACATCTCCTTTGAGCTTCGTCAACATGCCTAGACTCTTAGGGATTAAGGTAATTAAATTCTTTTACAAGCTACACACCTAACCATAATGAATCCATAAATGATTCAAAGGGCTGATAATACCATTTTAAATCCCTTTAATGGCTATCCAATTCCTGCAAACAATGTAAGGCTTCATGGATACACATCCTTCTATCGGTGCGCTAAGATTCTCCGAGCTTCTAAATGGAACAAACTCCCTCAGATTCCTATTTTTGACACTAAAACCACTACTATTGTATCTAGTAGTGATCAGACACCAAATACCAACTGATTATTTGCTTACATCAAGCACATCATCGCCAAAAATGGCTCTCCTCCATTGTTTTTCTAGGGCTGCCCACGACTTGACATCAACTTCTCGAGCTATAGAAGTACTCAAAATGATCTGAAACCACTTCCATTGGTTCCAAAATGACTGAAATAGTCAAGATGGAGTTTTTTTCATCAGAAATAGCCTTCGGCTACTCCGGTTTCGCCTACATACACTGTTGGCACCCCTGGCACTAGGGTCAAGGAAAACTTCTCTAACAATTTTTTTACTTTTAAAAGTCTTTAATACATGTTGAAACATCTGTAAATGGATTCATAATGATGTTTTTAGTCAATAATGACCACTGGTTTGCTGCAAATGTCCTCTAGCTCCCCTTGCTAGGCTCTGCACTGTTGCTGGCCAAATCGGCAAAAATGGCCTCTAGAACTTAAATGAAGCTTTTCATCTTTCTAATGTTCTTAATAGGCTCCTCAAACCACCTAAACATATTCAAAAGGTATGAAATAGCTAAGAATGCTTGTTCATTTACCTTAAATGGAGAAACACAATCCAATACACAGCCTTCTCCTTTAAGGCCCTGATGGCTCCTTCATTTTCTTCATAGCTTAAACCTCTAAAGATGGACTTTTTTAGACTTTAGACTTGCTCCATTGATTCGAGAAGGTCAAAAAGACCCAAAATAAAAATAAAAAACACATCAAAAGGCCTCTCCTAGCAAAAGTTATGGCTAACAAAAGTTTTGACCAGTTACCCCTAGGAAAACTCCATTAAAACTGGCTAACTGCCAGTTAACTCCACTAAATCTAGCCACGGCACCGAAAATGGTAGATTTCGCCAAACTACCCACCAAATGGACCACAACCACTAGCGGGATTTATGCATGTGACCGGTGGCACCATAACCATCGGAGTTTGATTAACCGCCAAGATTTTGGGTCCTGGTTCCACGCGCGTGGTCACATGGTTTGGGACTGGCCCCTTTTCCGCCCAACCAAAACTTCATTAAGATTTAAATATAAAACTTGACCCATCAATGTTAAGATTCACCATGCAGGCGAGCTGGTCGAGCCTGTGGGCTTGCAACAAAGAGACTAGGGTTCGAATCCGTGGAGTTGTAAATTTTTTTTCCAAACGAACCAAATGGAATATTTTACACAATATTTTGGAGAATATTCCAGGGAATATTCCAAGTAATATTTTTTTCAAAATTCAAAAATGAAGGTCATTGGGTGATTTTTAAATCAGAATAACTTCTCCATACAGAGTCCATTTTTCGAACCATTCACAACGCCAGAATCAGGAAGACAAGACCTATCCATTCATTTAGGTTCCAACACAATCTGAGCACTTTCAAATTTGAGCATTTTCCCTAGCTCACACTTGAGCTCCTGATCACATCTCCCAAATGAGAGGCTTTTGGTCCCCAAAATCTTACTGAAATGCTAAATTGAACTGTAGTACAGACAATGAGAGAATGAATATCCTCTTCCTTTTAGCCCTTCAAACATTTACTTTGCATGGAAAATGACTTTGAACCAAAAATGGAAAGAAATTGACATTTCCCTTCCTAAATGCGCTTGTCCTCCTATCCATAACTATCTTTCTTGCACTCACACAGAAATTTTCTGGTGAGAAAATTACATAATGAAATTGAACAATGCTGCCTTGATCTATGATCTAAGGTGGTTCAAAACAAACATGATATTACAACGTAGAATACATGAATACATTCAAAATTTAAATATGTACAAAAGGAGTATGTCTTACTATGTCAAGAAGTCCATCCACTTCTCACCAAGCCACTTCCATGGTGACTTTTGCTACTGCAACTTTTCCTCATGTGAAACTTCCCTTTCCACATCAATAATGGAATCCGTGGTTCCTCCTTTGCCAATCTTCTTGTCCTCTTGCTGCATGTGTGTGGAACGATGAGTTGGATGTAAAGTCCAACAATGAGAGACAACATGTCCCTTATTTTGGCAAAAAGTGCAAATATTATGCACCTTATTTGAAGGTAGTCCTTGCTTCATCTGTTTCCTGTGTGCTTTCTTCCTCATCCAGCATCTCGAAACATGATGGTTAAATTGACCACAATATGTACAAGAAATCTTTCTTCCATTAAAGCATGTAAAATTTTCATGCCTTGCAGAAACACAATCAAATTGGTCATGAGAAGATGTATACCTCTTACGCTGCTTTTCATGTTCATTCATTTTGCCTCCGTGAGGAGATGAACTAGTAGAGGCTCCAGTTTTCAATTGCAAACTAACATCATCGTTTTTGTCTTGAAAACTGCCTAAAATTGCATGCTTGCCATAAGCTGCATGTCTACCATCTTCTTACTACAACAAAGGCTTAAAGCAATGGCAATCATCTTTGAAACAAATTTGACATATTTTCCTCATGGAACTTGGAAAAAAAGTTCTCTTTGAATTAGCCTCACATGCCTTAATGGCTTTTCAGTCTCCGCCATTAGGTTGCGCATAACCAAGTCCAAGATTCTTGGGTCGTTCCTCAATAGAAAGGGGTTCAATCATGCCTTGTGCATGCTTTCCTAATCCTTTGCCTTCATAACTCATCTTAATCATTAACTTGGATCCTACTCCCCTTATATTCTTTTCGAAAGATCCAACACATCTTTCTAAAGAGGAAACTGAAGACAGATAAGGATGTATTACCTCTTTCTCACGCATGTTCTTGGTTAAAGCCTCTTGGGCTTGATTAAACTGCAACTCCATATCATGCAATCTTTTAAGAATTTCTTCCTTCTCCTGCTTCATGGCCAACAATTTCTCATGAAGCTCCATGCTTTCTCTTCTATCCTCAAACAAGATCTGCACCATATCCTTCAATATAAGGAATTCACGCTTCATATCCTCATCGAAGAACCTTGTGAAGGAGGAAACTTCACTTGTAGAAGTTGTCATTATGATGTCAATGAACAAATTAACTTCAACAATGTTCTTAAAGCTTTTCAAAAAAATAACAAAGCCTTTTCACCCAAATGTCTTTACAGCCATCACATATTCAAGTAGCCAACAACACACAAATCAAGTGAAAATCTTGTTCAAGTAGCCAACAACAAACCAACTCAAGTGAAAATCTTGAAGTGGTTTTGAGTTCCTTTGGGGTAAGGAAAATATCTTCTATTCCTTTTTGTTTTCTCCAAGACTTAAGCTAATCAATAGCTATCCCCAAACTTCAGCAAACTCAAACAACATGCAGTTTGCAAAATAGTAAAGTAGTCAATCTTTTACACTGCTTTAAACACCTTTACAGCTATGAAATCAAGCTATTGTGATGACAATCAAGCAAACCAAGTGCTCTGATACCAACCTGATCTGAAAATGGAAGGTACTTGAAAAAGGGTGCAAGGTATCCATTTTCATTTATGTAAATGAGTACAAAAATACTCCAAGTTTAAATCTGAAACTGTGAGAAGTTCTTATTTCTAATACAGAGATAGACTGTAGGGGAATTTACTGGATATGTCACCTCTAAAGAGAGGACGAGATCTAGAAGCTACGTAGCCCTCTACAGACTTTTCTTAAAGAAATAATAGAAGTAAACACTCAGATTTAATTAAAAAAAACCTTTCTTGAACTTGATGTTATGCACAATTTTAGCTTGAAAGAGGTGTATGTATTTTCCTATGTTTATGTGTTTTAGGTTTATTTGTTCTTGCTGAAACTTAAAATATATATCAGCAACACAATTCAGCCATAGAATATCCAAACACAACAGTAATATAATATAGGAGTTCACCCCAACTCTTGGGCTGCATCTCCTTTGAGCTTCGTCAACATGACTAGAATCTTTGGGATTAACGTAATTAAATTCTCTTACAAGCTGCACACATCACCACAATGAATCCAAAAATGATTCAAAGGGCTGAGAATACCATTTTAAATCCCTTTAATGGCTTTCCAATGCCTTCAAACAGCGTAAGGCTTCATGGATACACATCCTTCTGTCAGTGCACTAAGCTTCTCTGAGCTTCTAAATGGCAAAAAATCCATCATATTCCTATTTCTATCACTAAAACCACTACATCTATATCCAATAATGATCAGAAACCAAATACCAACTGATTATTTGCTTACATCAAGCACAACATCCCCAAAAATGGCTCTCCTCCACGATTTGCCCAGGGCTACCCACGACTTCACATCAACTTGTTGAGCTGTAGAAGTACTCAAAATGACTAAAACCACTTCCATTGGCTCCAAAATGACCGAAATAGTCAAGATAGTGTCTTTTCTCATCAGAAACAACCTCCGGCTGCTACAGTTTTTCCTACACACACTATTGGCACCCCCTGGCACTAGGGTCAAGGAAAACTTCTCTACTGAGTTTTCGACCTCTAAAAGCCTTTAATACTTGATGAAACCTATATAAATGGATTCAAAATGATGTCTTCAGTCAAGAATGACCATTGGTTTGCTGCAAATGTCCTCTAGCTCCCCTTGCTAGGCTTTGCACTACTGCTAGCCAAATCGGCAAAAATGGCCTCTAGAATTTAAATGAACCTTTTTGGCTTTCTAATGTTCTTAACAAGCTACAAAAACCACCTAATCAGATTCGAAAGGTATGAAATAGCTAAGAATGCCTATTCATTTACCTTAAATAGAGAAACACAGTCCAATACACAACCTTCTCCTTCAAGGCCCTGATGGCTCCTTCATATTCTTCATAGCTTAAACCTTTGAAGATGACCTCTATTAGACTTTCAACCTACTCCATTGAGTCCACAAGGTCAAAGAGACCCAAAATCAAAAAAATAATTCACATCAAAAGGCCTCTCCTGGCCAAAGTTATGGCTAACTGAAGTTTTGTCTAGTTACCCTTAGAAAAACTCCACTAAAACTGGCTAACTGCCAGTTAACTCCACTAAATTTGGCCAGAGCACCGAAAATGGTGGATTCCACCAAACTACCCACCAAATGGACCACAACTGCCGGCGGGATTTCTGCATGTGACTGGTGGCACCGTAATCGTCGGAGGTTGTTTAACCGCTAAGATTTTGGGTCCCAGTTTTGTGCTCGTGGTCACATGGTTAGGGGTTGGCCCCTTTTCTGCCCAACCAAAACTTCATTAAGATTTAAATATAAAACATGACCCATTGATGTTAAGATTCACCATGCAGGCAGGCTGGTTGGGCCTGTGGGCTTGCACCAGAAAGAGTAGGATTCGAATCCATGGAGCTACAAAAAATTTTTCCGTACCAACCAAATGGAATATTCTAGAGAATATTCCTCAGAATATTTTTTTCAAAATTCAAAAATCAAGGTCATTGGGTGATTTTTAAATCAGAATAACTTCTCCATACGAAGTCCATTTTTCGAACCGTTCATGGCGCCAGAATCAGGAAGACGAGACCTATCCAGTCATTTAGGTTTCAACCCAATCTGAGCACTTTCAAATTTGATCATTTTCCCTAGCTCATACTTGAGCTCCTGATCAATTTCTAGGCAAATGAAAATGTATTTCGAAAACATAAAACATGGGTTTCTCTTAGAGAGGGGTTAGTTATAAAACCCATGAAAAATTTTCTGATATTCGTAACCGATTGGGATCTATTCAAGGTTCTTTGGAGCCTCATTTCCTAGATTTTGTGAAAAAAATAGGTTTTTAATTAACGCACAGAGGTAGTTGTGGTCCTTATCTGATCTCCCCAATTTACAGGAGGTATATCCACCATGGAGATGCTGAGTAGTACCATATTAATTATCAACTTGGGGAGCTTGAGAAGGATTGACGTTTATGCTCTCTAGGATGCAATGCTACCCAGCCATATAAATGGAACAATGGGATGCATTGCTGCCTAGCCATATGAATGGAATGATGGGATGCAATGCTGCCCAGTCATATAACTCGAATGAAAACCTTATGCACAAGGAAGTTAGTTACGCTGCTCTTTGGATTGCTTTCGCAAAACAACAGAGGACTGGAGTTAGTACCATTTGCAATTTTTGTTTCCCACAAGCCATTATTTTGAAGCAAAGCGAGTTTTTGCTAGGAAAGACTGTAGTTGTGCTTGTGACAATGACATTAGGTACACCAATGGCTGCTAGGCAGTTTCTCTTCTTACTGATGCTTTAGCACTAGCTGGATAGTCACTCATTGCTAGTGCATTTACAAAAGGGACTATATCCAGGTCAAAAAGGTTGCTCTTAATGTTCTTCAAATAGGAGCAGGATCTGGTATTGCCTTAGTTGTGATTCTATTTATAGGATTTGGATCCTTTGCTAAGTTATTCACAAAATATCCAGTGGTCTTGGAGGTTGTAAGATATGGAGTTCTGTTTGTTGTTGGTTCTCAACTAATCAATGCCCTTGCATTTGTATTTGATGGCCTTCACTATGGCAGATTATACATGGCAAATTTCATTTTTTTTATTACATTGTTTTTTTGTTATATTTTATCTTTTTGTTATGTTTTGTTTTTGAAAGTGTATATATATGTTTTGTATAATATTTGTTTTTTCCATTTTTCATTTTTATTTTTTTAATGAAGTGTTTTTTATAACATTTGTACATTTATAGGTTTTGTTATGATTTTTGTTATGTTTGTCTCTATGTATATTTTAGTTTGTATATATGTTTTTCTTTGATGTACATCTATTTTACTTTTTATTTAGCTTTGTAAATATTTCATTAATTTTTAGATTGTGTGTTTTATTATTATTATTTTTATTTTTTTAAGAAAATTTCCATGGAAAATTGTCATAAAAGAAGAAAAAAAAAATTGATGTGAAATTCATTTAGTGTCTGGAGCAAATTGAGAAAAATATTGTTGTGATGCTCCACTCAAACACATCTGTCAAAGCAAGAACCAAAAATAATAATAATGAATAAATAAATAAAAATTGTTTTATTTGCTAATTTTTCTGGAAGAGGTATTGCTCGATTTGAAGATTAGACTAGTTATTTGTTCATAATAAAAATGCACAGCTGTGTGTACTTAACTGTATATTCAAGATTTTAGCTACAAAAACTGCACAATTTTGTAGCTGAATGAAAATTCTACAGCTATATATTTAACTCAATGATCTATTTTTCAACAATGCATTCTAATCAGAAAATCATGATCAAAATTTATCAGTTTTGTGTAATGATGATGTTTTCAATAATGATGCAGGAAAGAAGAAGAACTATGATGGCACTTTATCTGCAAGATCGATTGATGAATTTTGGATTGAGGAAATTATTTTCTTTTCAAACTGGGATTTATTATCACAATTATGAAATTGGACTAACTATTTGAAATAAAAACACGTCATGCACCTATCAATTATGCAAATTTTTCGTATGTGTCAAAAAGAAATTGATCACTTCTCTTTGAACACACTTATGTTTTATTGCAATGTTAGTGCCATGTTTATTTTCATGTTCTGGTGCAAATGGAGAATGAAGGAAGCCAATTATGCATGATTGGTTTTCTACGACCAATTTCAAGAAGCATGAACCAATTGAATCCATTTCTATCATCCATAAATTCCATCATTTTTCCTCTCCAAACTCACAAGCTATCCAAGCATTTTCGCTAAGCATCATCATTACCATTTTCCTTGCTAAGTGTCACATGATTTCCATTTACATTTTCCATTCACATTTTTCGTAATTTCCATTCATAGAGACATTCAATTCGCTTACATGTTGATTTGTCCTTTTTCTTTCCATTCACCTGTTTACCCTCTTGTCATTTTCCTTTCCATTAAATAAACCTTGATCCACTGCAAATTGTTTCATTCATAGTCCTTCCAAAATCATAATTTCATACTCGCATTAGATGATGGAGGATTCATTAAGGCCTCCCTTCTAGCAAGTCTTGGCCTATCAACATCAACACATTATCTAGGTTCAAGGCTAGAGTCCTTATTAGTACCTTGAGGCTTGCATGCATCAATGACAAGTTCTCTCACTGACAATCATGGGAATACATCAATGTCCCTTGATCATTGGATCTTGCAAGTGGCTCGACATTAGCTCATCTATTGCCACTTTGCAAGATTTACATAGGTACCTTGGCACTTGTTGACATTAATGACAGGTTTGCCTCGCATCGGTTAATGACATTCATTAATCGCTGATAATCCAATGACTTCTCTTCATGTTTGACAACAACACATTCACTCGCATGACTAAGATTGTACCATTGGGTTTTGTAGGAGGTGAAGACTATATCATTTTAGCATTTTGCCGCAGATACAACAGATTTATCAGTAGAAATAAAGAATCCACTTTCACCACCTTATCCACTATTTATGCAACCAAGAAGCAGATGAAATTCTATATTCTATTCCATCATCCAACAGTAGTTACAAATTCTCTACATATGCACAATTTTTCCACTTCCTAGGTAAGTAAAGTTATGTTCTTTTCTAGCTTTTAATCATATAATTCCTTGAACACTGAAGTTATAATTTTTGGAAAATACTTCACCATATTTCCTTTTTCATTTGCAAAAAACTGTAAACACCTTTAGTTGGGGGGAAGGAACATCCATTTATTATCACATTCATATCACTTCATTTCATCCTAACATGCTTGTCCTAATCATAATGATTGCATTATTATTCAAAAGTTATGTTATTAGCAAATGAATGTCTAAATGATGAGCATATTATATGGCTGATTTATGCATTCTTAAACATGTTCAATGAATATTGCCGCAATAAAAATAAACAAGGTCTTGAAACACAAGAACCAATACCAATTAAGATTAAGTTGTCACACAATAACAACCGAACATGTTTCAATTCAATGTATGACAAGGAATACTTTACAAAATGAAATAAAATTGTCAAATACTATCAAATGCAAAGTTTAAGGACATATGATATAAGCCAAGCTCATTCAAAAGAAAGTAATGATTAAGCAATGCAATAGATTGCATGACATGCAATAATAGTAGTTGGGGGGAATGTAGAGTCTCCAAAATGTATTCAAAATATCATCCACTTTCACCTTTGTCACCACCATTTTACTCACATGTCACAACTCCATGACCATATAACCTTTCACTGGCCTCCATTTTCACAATTATATGGGTTACCTTTGTGTTTTCCAAAAGTTAACGATTTCTAGTATTATAAGTGAATTGAATGGTTAAAACTTAAAAAATTGACATACACTTGCTAATATTTAAAAGTGGTTTGAGTTTCATGACATGTGTAGGGAATTTGGAAGCTTCCATGATCTAATATTCACCCTATCAATGACATCAGTTGAAGATTTATTAAACAAAGGTATTACAGACTCATGTGCTGGTGTGTGTTCTGTGCTATTGAAGTAACAGATCAATCAGATTGCCAATACATATACAATTAAATGGAAAGACAACAGAGAAAGATAGTAAGTAAACACAAAGACATAAGAAATTAATAAGGAGTTCACCCTATTCTCCAGGGCTACATCTCCAGTCTAGCTTTTAGTGGTGGCCTTGTTTTATTGTGTCTTTAAGCAGAGAATTACAATGCAGGGACTGAAGGTGAGTTCTCCTGAAGCAGATTTGTTTGGCAAAGTGGTTCTTGGATTCTCCAAGCCACTTGAGTACACAGAATTCTTCCTCCTACCAGCTCTGTGACGTTTTGGTCTACAGTGAAAAGTCCAATGTGGTGCTCAGCCCGGACAGATCCCCTTTGGGATGGCTCGAATCTCTCAAGCCTCTGGTGCTCAATGCTGCCTTTTGTCATCTCGGCCCTCTGTCCTCTTCTGCTTTGCTTTGCTACCTCCTTCTCTGGTTTCTGTCTCTCTGTGTTCAGTCCTCCTCTCAGGGTTCACTGACAGACTGACTTCGCTTGACTGTCATGGGTTTCGTGTCTAAGTTCATCTCTTTTAGCCATCCGTTCCAAGACTGTTTGACTCCTCTTCTGCCTTTGTTGATTCACCTTTTGTAGCTTCACTTGGAGTTCCCTATTTGGCGCCATCATCAGCACTCAAGGAGTGGCCACATGTCCCCCTCTAACATCATCAGCGTGCTTCGTCGGTTTGTTTCTTCAGTTACGCCATGGATGAGTTCTTCCTCCACCATGGCAGTTAAACGGATTTCAAATCTTTCTAAAATGTAGCGTATTCCCTTGTCAATTTCGCTTCCTCCATCGGGTGCAATCTTAGCCGTCTGATCTGGGGCTTCCAGATCCAACGCCATACGTACATTTCGTGCGATTGACTTGCTTAATCGATAGCATGCGATCAATGGCAGTTTTCTCTCACCCCCACTTGCCACACATCAATTGATGAGTGGAATCCCTCCTCTCTCTTCCAAAACCTCTTACCATTTGTGGGCACCCTGATCAATACCACTGGTTTTCCAGAGCACAGGTCCCACCTTTCATCCTTTAGCACTTTTTTCTTTTCCACCCGCGGTTCTCCAGCTCCCCCATGCGTCCTAGTGCTTTGACTTTTCCATTATGGACCTGTTCGCCTGGCCGTGCATCAAATTCCACCTCTGTTTCCCGATCCGGGGCTGCTTTGACCTCCTGCACAGTCTCCATGGGCCTCGGTCAGCGCGCTTTTACCGAGGTCCTCGTCGTTCCACGTTGGCTGCCATTGCCACTGGTTTAGGGTGTTTTTGATCGTTGGTTTGGATTCATTAGAGATTTTTTCCAACCTGATACAGTCATGGTTCTTTAATAGTCTTTTATGGATCTAATTCGAATCACGACCTTCCCACTGAAAAATATTTTGGAGCACCAAAAGTTGGTTTTCAAGCATCGACTAAGTGAGCGTATTGTTTTCTCACTTGCCCAATCTCAAACCACTTTGCACTGCTTGGCTTCGAGCCTTTGAGGCCAATCCTAAGGTACTCAACATCTCCCCTACGCATCATCCTCACCTTCCTGTCCAGCACTGTGTCTTCCTGCAACTCATTAAGATATTCAGGTAGTAGGTCATCAATAGAAGGCAATTGAGTTTTCTCTTCAGGGCCCTCAATCATTGAAGGTTCAAACAATCTCAAGCAATCTGCATTTATGACTAAGTAGATGTGCATGTAAGCTGGTAGATCAAGACGAAAAGCATTTTCACAAATCTTCTCAAGTATCCTAAAGGGTCCATACCTAGTAGGCCTTAGATTTTTACCTTCACCTTGCATTCTATCCTTGCTGATATACAGCCAGACTTGGTCTCCAACTTGAAAACTATGCTCCATCTGATGCTTATCATGCCTAGCCTTGTAGTTGGCTTGGCTCTTTTCTAGTTGTTCCTGTACTACATGGTGGATCTCCTGGATTTGTTTAATGAACCTAGTTGCCCTATCCACATCACTGTGTCCATCAACCATGGTATCTTTACCAAAGACAAAATCCAAAGGCGACCTCGGTGTGAAACCAAAACAGGTCTCGAAAGGAGATCTCTACGTAGAAGAATGCTTTGCTTTGTTGTAAGCATGCTACCCATAACACAAGTGTTCATCCCAAAGCTTAATATGTTTGCTGCAATATCCTCTCAGTAACTGGATCACTGTCCTATTTACTACTTCTGTCTGGCCATCTGTTTGTGGATGAAAAGCTGTTCTTTTCTTCAGTTTGGTGTCCATCAGTTCCCACAGACTCGACCAAAACTTCCCCACAAATCGGGTTTCTTGATCAGATACAACAGAAGTGGGTAATCCAAAATGAACCCATACATGTTCAAAGAACAATTTTGCAGTTTGTTCAGTTGTAATCTGTTTACTACAAGGTATCAAAATACACATTTTGCTGAACCTATCCACAACAACATATAGATAATCATGACCTTTCCTAGATTTAGGTAGTCCTCCAACAAAATCCATGGAAACACTTTCCCAAGGGTGAGAAGGAACTGGCAATGGAGTGTACAAGCCTATTTGTCTACTACTAGGCTTTCTTTTGGCACACATAGCATGCCCTCTTACATATCTAGAAATTGTCTCATTCATTTTCAGCCAATAGCAGAATCTTTGCAGCTGTGCAACTGCTTTTCTTACCCCAAAGTGACCTGATATCAGAGAAGTGTGTGCTTCCCTAATTATATTTACTCTCTCAGTTTGTGGAATGTAGAGTTTCCCACAATGATAAAAGAGTCGGTCCTTTACATGATATTCCAATTCTTCTACTCTTTTTCCTTGACTTAAAGTTGCATATACATCTTTAAAATCCATATCCTGAGCATAATGTTCTATGTAGCTTTCATGTAGCACATAATTATGCTTAAGTATGGTGGATGCATTTATAATGGGTCTAGATAACATGTCTGCAAACTTGTTATGTATGCCCTTTTTATATTTGATGACTAAGTGAAACTGTTGTAGAAAACCCATCCATCTGTATTGTCTTGATTGCTGCAACTTAGTTTGGGAGTGTAGATATTGAAGTCGTTGATGATCAGTATGTATTACTATCTCTTTCCCATTATGTAATGCTTCCACTTTTTCACACTTTGAACTAATGCATACAATTCTTTATCATATGTAGGATAGTTAACTACTGTAGGATTAAAAGTCTCAAAATGATAACATATGGGTTTACCGTGTTGTGTCAACACTGCTCCCATGGCATAGGCACTAGCATCAGTTTGGATCTCAAATGGTCTTTGTAGATCTGGTAGTGCTAGTACAGGTGCTATACTAATCTTTTCTTTCAAGGTGTCGAAGGCTTTATGATGTTTTCCTCCCCACTGAAACACCTTATTCAATCCTGTTAAAGCATGTAAGGGAGCTGCAATTGAGGAGAAGTTAGAAATGAACTTCTTCCAATATTGTGTTGCTCCTAAGAAGCTTCTCACTTCTGCATCAGACTTAGGTTTAGGCCAGTTCACAATGACTACCACTTTAGAGGGATCTATTTTCAATTCACGTCCCCCTACTATATGACCCAAGTAGTTTAGAGATGTTTTTCCAAATTCACATTTTGATAGTTTAACGTAAAGTTTTTCTCTTTTCTAAACATCTAATGTCTGCTTAACATGCTTTAAATGTTCTTCCCAAGTTTTACTAAAAATCAGAATGTCATCCAGATACATAATAACAAAATCATTAAGAAAAGGTCTAAGTACATCATTCATTAATCTCATGAAAGTAGCAGGAGCATTAGTTAAGCCAAAAGGCATAACTAGCCATTCATACAATCCCTGCTTTGTTTTGAAAGCAGTCTTCCATGCATCTTACTCTACAACTCTGACCTGATGGTATCCACTGTGCAAATCCAGCTTGGTGAAATAAACAACTTCCTTTAATTGATCTAAAATATCATCTATGCGAGGAATGGGATAATGATTTTTGATTGTTATCTTATTCAATGCTCAGTAATCAATGCACATTCTCCACGAGCCATCTTTCTTTCTCAACAAAATGATTGGTGACCCACATGGTGATGTGCTAGACCTGATCAACCCTTTCTCGAGCAACTCCTACACCTGCTTTTTGATTTCAACATTCTCTAAAGTAGACAACCTGTACATCCCAATGTTAGGCAATGGAACATCTTGCTGCAAATTAATATCATGTACTATTCCCTGTTTGGGTGGCAAACCTTTAGGTTCTTGAAATAAGACATCATACTCTGAAACAAACTTTTCTATATCAGATTGTTGTTCAGCATTAATGCCCTCAAATACATTGGTTTTATCAGGTTTCTTTTCCTTTACAACCATCAGTAAGAATTTATTGCATGAATTTATCATTCTTTTCATCTGCCCTGAGTTTATGAGAGTATAATTATTCTTAAGCTTATGAGCTCTTAGAAAGTATTTGATTCCATCTTTGACAAGTAGATACTTGTTCTCAGCTCTATAGAAAATATTTTTTCTATCATACAAGTAAGAACTTCCTAAAACAATTCCATATATATCTAAGGGAATTATGTCTAACTCAACCTCATCTACAAATGCTGACCCAAAAGAAAACTTTAGTTTGCACTGTCTAGTCACCTGTAAGTGTGCTTTATCATTGAACCATCCTAATGGGTATAGTTTCTTGTGAGGTGTAGTTGCTAATCCCAATTTCTTTACAATTGCTTTAGAAATTAGATTTACTTGTGAGCCACTATCAAACGAAGTATCAATCTTTTGATTTTTGGAAATAACTCGAATATGGAAAAGCTCATGTCTTTTTTTCTCATTTTCTTCATCATTAACAAAATGAGCAAAATGACTAGTAGATACTTTAGAATTCTTACCTTTTATACCTGTGGCTGCTATAGTTGTTTCATTTCCTGAGTGTGACCCCAAATCTTTCTGAATAGCTTCAGTAGTCTTCTTCTTCTTGCCCTCGGACTTCTTAGGTCTCAGCTCCAGATGCAGAATCCAACAATGCTCATCATCATGCCCCTCCTTTTTACAATGAGTAAATGAAGCTTTGCTTTTCTGTGTCGTGTTAGCCTTCCTTGCTTTCCACTTCTACTTTCTTTTCTCCTTGCTCTTGCTTACAGTTGGTTGGGATTGTCACCCAACTTCTGGATTTCCATTCTTTCCTCTAGCTTCTAGATGAGTAGCTTGTACAGATACGTCATCTATACTAGTGGGATTAAACATGAGGATGGTATGCCTCATGTAGCTGTGTAGACCACCAATGTACTTCAAAAGAGTCTCTAGCGAGTCTAATGAGATACCCAACATTAATGCTCTCTTTCTGAATTCTTGAGTATACCCTTCCACACTTTGCCCTTTCAATTGTCGAAGAGTTTGCCAACACATCATGGCTTGTTGCATGTAGGCCAATGGATAGAACTGCTTTTTTATTGTAGCAACAAATTCACTCCAGACAGAGATGGTCTTACCATGTCTTTTCATATCTGCTTGGGTTTTGCCTTCCCACCAAACCAAGGTAGTGCCTCGTAGGCATAGGATTGCCAGCTGAATCTTACTCTTGTCTGAGTCTATGTTTTGTACTCTGCAATACACATCAATTTGTCTAATCCAATTCTCGAACTTTTTAGCATTTAACTCTCCATCATATATATGCAAATCAAATTTAACATCTAGCTTAATCAAAGATGCTTGCTTATTATGCACAGGGCTATTAGGAGGTGTGAGAAAGCTTTCCTCTCTCCCCTTTCCTTTGGAGTGGTCATGGAAGTGAGACTCATCTTCTTCTTTATCTTGTTTAGAACCTGATAAATCTTCAACCTTTTGCTTCCTAAAGTCCCTATACATTTCTTATATCATAGGCTTTATAGTTAGGAAACTTTCTATGAATCGAGGGTCTGGGCTTGCAGAACCTTCCTCTGACATTGTCTTCCGAGAATAGACTCTCCCAATTTTAGGATTAGTTTCCACCAACTCTCATTCTCCTAATTTGAGCTTTGATCTAGTGAGAATTCACAGCTAAACCAACACAAGCTTGTCTAACCTTACAGCCTAGAGCTCTGATACCACTTGATCTGATATTCACCCTATGAGTGACATCAGTTGAAGATTGATTAAACAAAGGTATTACCAACTCATGCACTAGTGTGTGTTCTGTGCTATTAAAGTAACAGATCAATCAGATTGCCAATACACAAAAAAATAAATGGAAAGACAATAGAGAAATACAGTAATCAAACACAAAGACATAAGAAATCAATAAGGAGCTCACCCTATTCTCTAGGGTTGTGTCTTTGGTCCAGATTTCAGCGGTGGCCTTGTTTTATTGTGTCTTTAAGCAGAGAATTACAATGCAAGGACTCAAGGTGAGTTCTCTTGAAGTAGATTTGCTTGGCAGGGTGGTTCTTGGATTCCCCAAGCCACTTGAGTACACAGACTTCTTCCTCCTACTAGCTCTGTGAAATTTTGGTCTCCGGTGGAGAGCCTAATGTGGTGCTAAGCCCAGACAGATCCCCTCTGGGATGGCTCAGATCTCTCAAGCCTCTGGTGCTCGACACTGCCTCTGGTCAGCTTGGTCCTCTATCCTCTTCTGCTTTTCTTTACTATGTCCTTCTCTAGTTTCTTTCTCTCTATGTTTAGTCCTCCTCTCGGGGTTCGCTGATTGACTGAATTCACTTGACTTTCATGGGTTTCTTGTCTCTATTCATGGATTTTATCCATTTGTTCCAATAATATTCAACTCCTCTTCTACCTCTATCGATTCACCTTCTGCAGTTGTGCTTGGAGTTCCCTATTCGGTGTCATCATTAGCGCTAAGGGAGTGGCCACATGTCCTCCTCTAACTTTTCCAACCTGCTTTGTCGGTTCATTTCTTCAGTTACGTCGTGGATGAGTTCATCCTCCACCGTGGCGGTCAAACAGATTTCAAATCTTTCGAAAACGTGGTGTATTCCTGATCCAGATTTAAACAGGAACGCAACAAATTACAGAGATAACCATATACACAAAGATGCAGCGGAAATAATACTTCATTTCATTACTGTAAAATATTGAAATATGTTTACAATCAGAAATGGAAAGAAACCAGCTAGGGCGATGGTAGCTTATCTCTGAGAAGAGATGTGCCGGCTGCATGCCTCTGAACTGTGTTACAATGAGGCTCGAAGGCCTATTTATTGTTGAGAAACAATGGAAAACCCTTCACATCCCAAAACCTAACCCTAGAAGATGAAATGCCAAATTGTGGGCCCCGTTTGGGTAAATTGGTACATCAATTTCCCAAGGTCATAACTTTGGCATACGATCTCCGTTTGAGGCATACGATAGCTTGTTAGAAAGATCTATCCGAGTACTACCACTTTGGGAGGCAACATCGGTCCAAGGACCCATGTTGCCCCAGATTCCCAAAAAAACGTCGTTTAGGGCCTCAAAATGGCTCTGGAAGTTCAGGACTCGAAAAACTGCTAAAAATAGTAAACTATGCTGCAATTTAGGAAACTGAAAAGACTGAAAGAGATAGTTGTGGGGGTCCAAATGGGATAGGTGGGTGGCCACCAACATCCACCTGGATCATTCCTCCCCCCTTAGGAAGCAATGGTTCCCATTGCGTTGAGTTCCTCCATCTGCTGAACTTGTCCTGCAATCTCTGATGTGTCCAGTGATGGTGGGAAGCATGGTCGGCGATGGTCCACATTGAACATTTGGTGCATGCGAAGAAATGGAGGAATGATGTGCTCCAAAGCATTGTTCCCCATAGCCTTGGTACTGCTGTAAGGACCATGTCGGAGTGGTCTGAGCTTCTGATAGGTTCTGGTAAGGTGTTCTTTCTGTCGATGCAACCAGACTTTGTTGCCCACCTGAAACTTGTGTGGTACCCATGTGGGTGAGGAGAAGTTGTTCCTGTGTTTTGTCATGACCGTATCCCTTTGTTGCTGCTGCTGCATGGAGGAACCCTTTGCAGGGGTCATGGATGGAGCAACGATCTTCCCCTTATTTTCGGAGTGAGCCAGACAAATGAATTTCCTGGTCTGTGAGATGAGCTTGCTGCCTTTCTTAGCAGTGATCAAAGAGGTGGCGGTAGGTGGGGCTACCTCCGGTATCCTGTATAATGAATCACCCAAAGAAATAATGACAGCGTGAGGCCTTGACTCATACACAACATGTCTCCTCCACAAGTATGGCTGGCCTAATAGTACATCACAAACATCCAGAGGTGTAACATCACACAATACCTCGTCTGTGAAGGGCTTGATGCTGTAGGGAAGGCGGCACTACTGGCGAACTTTGAGATCTCCTCCTTCATGAAGCCACCCGATACTGTACGGCTGTGGGTGTGGTGTAGTCGGTAGGCCCAACCGCTTCGCAACCTCTGCTGAAATGAGGTTCTTTTGGCTGCCACTGTCAACAATGAATTGCAGTGGCGAACCCTTCACCCACATTTGTGAGTGGAAAAGACGCTCCCCTTCCTCTGGATTTTCGGGCTCATCTTTCTGGATCTTGGCGGTGGCAATAGTGGCATTGGGATCCGCATCAATGATTTGCTTCCCTTTGCCATTACCCTTGTCGGGTTCTGGCTCAAGGTCGGAACATTCATCTGATCCAGAAGCCTTCAACTCAGCCACCAGCGACTGCTTGGTCCGACACTCACTTGTGTTATGAGTGGGACTCTTGTGGAACTCACACCACTTCCCTGTGTCCTTCTTCGGCTTCGTGGTATTGTTCTTTTCTTGCGGCTTCGACGAGTTGTCTTGGGTCACCCCGCCTTGGCTTTGTCCTTTGGGCTTCGGATTTGCAGATCCAAAGTCTCGCTTCTTCTGTTTGAACTTTTGCTCGATTTTGACAGCGTATCGGTATGCTGTACCGAGCGAGGAGATGTTCAAGAACACCATCTCTTCTTAGATGTATCTGTGCAGGCAGCCACGGTATTTGAGTACCAGATGCAGCTCATAATCTTTGATACCCAACTGTGTGCGAAGGGTATGGAAAATGTTTGTGAACTCTGACACATCTTGGTCTCGTCCCTGCCACAGTGTGGTCCATTTGATGTATATTTCCTCATAGCTTCCGACAGGGTAGTACCGCTCCTTCACGGCATCCCGGAAGTCATTCCAAGTGGGTGCAGCTGAAAATAGTGAGCCTTTACTTTCATCCTTCTACTCATAGTAGGTTTCCCACCAGTCCTTGACGTGGGGGGCTGCTTTGAGAAGAGCGAAAACAATCTTTTCCCGACTTGAAAATTCATGAACAGAAAAATACCCATCTAGTAGATTAACCATTTATCTACGGCATCTGCGTCTATTTGACCCTCGAAGATGGGGATTTCAAAATTAACTTGTACCTTAAACGGTGTGGTGTTTCTAGAGTCGTTGTTGGAAGCCAATGCGTTGCCTCTGGGTAGCCGCTGAAGGATTTGCGCAAAGCTATCCATCATCGCGTTCCTTTGCCGCTCGAGCGCTTCTTCGAGCAAGATTTTGATAGGATCTCCTACCCCCTCATCTTTCTTCTCATCCGCCATGGGAGGCCGTCGGGATTTGCGAGGCTGGTTTTGCAAAGGTTCTACCAGTTCAAGCCCTAACTCCTTATATCCCGACCTTGTTGGGGACATGCAAAGAGAAACAGAGAAAAAGCAGACCGCTCTGATACCACTGATCCAGATTTAAATAGGAACGCAACAAATTACTGAGATAACCATATACACAAATATGCAGTGGAAATAATACTTCATTTCATTACTGTAAAATACTGAAATATGCTTACAATCTGAAATGGAAAGAAACCAGCTAGGGCGATGGTAGCTTATCTCTGAGAAGAGATGTGGCGGCTACATGCCTCTGAACTGTTCCGAACTGTGTTACAATGAGGCTCGAAGGCCTATTTATTGTTGAGAAACAATGGAAAACCCTTCACATCCCGAAACCTAACCCTAGAAGATGAAACGCCAAATTGTGGGCCCCGTTTGGGTAAATTGGTACATCAATTTCCCAAGGTCGTAACTTTGGCATACGATCTCCATTTGAGGCGTACGATAGCTCGTTAGAAAGATCTATCTGAGTACTACCACTTTGGGAGGCAACATCGGTCCATGGACCCATGTTGCCCTAGATTCCAAAAAAACCGTCGTTTAGGGCCTCAAAACGGCTCCGGAAGTTCAGGACTCGAAAAACTGCTAAAAATAGTAAACTGTGCTACAATTTAGGAAACTGAAAAAGCTGAAAGAGACAGTTGTGGGGGTCCAAATGGGATAGGTGGGTGGCCACCAACATCCACCTAGATCAATACCCTTGTCAATTCCGCTTCCTCCATCGAGCACGATCTCAGTCATCCAATATGGGGCTTCCAGATTCGATGCCATAAGTACGTTTCACGCGGTTGACTTGCTCGATCGATAGCACGCAATCAATGGTGTTTTTCTCTCACCTCCACTTGCCACGTGTCGATCGATGAATGGAATCACTCTGCTCTCATCCAAAACCTCTTATCGTTTGTGGGCACTCCAATCAATACTGTCGGTTTTCCAAAGCACAGGTCCCGCCTTTGGTCCTTTAGTGCTTTTCACTTTTCCACCCGTAGTTCTCCAGCTCCCCCATGCGTCGGACTGCTGGGGCTTTTCCATTATGGCCCTGTTCACCTAGCGATGCGTGATTAGCACTAATTGTGCATCAAATTCCATCTCTATTTCTCGATTCGGGGCTCCCAATGGCTACTTTGACCTCCTACACAATCTCCATGGGCCTCGGTCAGTGTGCTTTGACCGAGGTCCTCGTCGTTCCACGCTAGCTGCCATTGCCACTAGTTCAAGGTGTTTTTGATCATTGATTTGGATTCTTTAGTGATTTGTCCCAACCTAATACAGTCATGGTTCTTTGACAGTATTTTATGGATCCAATTCAGGTCATTCCAAGACACCCTTATGTCGCCTCCAATGCTCAAATTCAAATTATCTTCAAGATATGGAAGAAGATTTGGATAAAGGTAAAAGAGGATATGTGTCTGATCATTACCTATTTGAGTTGTAACTCTATGATATTTTCTAGGGATCTAGGGAGAAAATACTAGACCTCCATTAATGAAGTAGCTTCTTATGTTTTTGTATAAATAGGAGAGCCTTCTCCTTTCAAAGGCATGTGTAAAGTTGGGGAAATGCTCATGATTTTAATATTGAATTTGGATTTGGCACCATGCTCATGAGTGATGATCACTTTGATTTGGTTATGCTTGTATTTGGAGCCTCTCAAATTTCCATCCCGCATGCTTTTGGATTGCCACCTATAATGTGTGAGATTTATTGTTTTTCATAGATTAAAATTTTTTTTTTTTATATATTAAGATTTATTTCTTTCATATATTTTCATATGTGAGAGGTTAAGAGTGATTGTTTTTATTTTCTTTCATTTCTAGAGGTTAAGAATGATTGTTTTTTATTTCATTTCATGTCATGTGGTTTTGATTATTCATTTCATAGGATCCTGATTTGATAATGCACACATGATCCCTTAGAGTAAATTTCATTTCATGCAATTTCATTTCTAAAAGAGTGGTTTGCTTTTCACTTCCTGCAAGTGTGGTAGATTAAGATTTCAATTCCTACAAGTGTGATAGATAAAGATTTCAATTCCTGTAACTGCGATAGATTAATATTTCAATTCCATGCACTATATTATTATTTATTTTGAATTGATTGTTGAAATAGAATAGGTGAATTTGGTTTGTCATTATCTAGTTTCATAGTTAGATTAATCTAAATTGAAAGTTAATTTATAGCATATATAGTGCATGCATGCTTCGCTAGTTTTACAAAACCCATAGGTTGAAAATTAAATGATAGCTAATTAACTTGCCTCAACAAATATTTCTAGGATCCTCGTCTTCTTCTTCAGCAGTCATGTTATAGCATTCTACCGCGTGGTTCAGCTGGGTAGTCCAATCAAGTTGAATAAGGTCCAAAGGATCTTGTGGTATCCTAAAGATCACTACTTTAACCTCCTATAGCACCGCGTCAATAAAGTCAAATCCATACTCAATGTTGAATGCATTATAAACCCCTGGCGCAAGATATCCCATTCTTCAGTGCCATGGCAGAGCTTTGTTTCCAAGTACCAATTCATTGGTATGACATCCAGGGTATGACAAAATAGATCCACCCCTTAAGGCTGGGGCTCTGCTCCATAAGCCTTAGTCCATTTGTCCAGGTGATCACGCAGATCATCCCTTCCATCATACTTGTCTATCATCCACACTTTCGGCTGACCAAAATGTATTCTCATCATCCTCCTATAATCGTGCCAATCACCGAAATTATGCTTGTGCCTACCCCACCATCTTGCAGGCGTAGCGCGCAGTACCTAGTCCAAGGCCTGGAAGCGATGTTTCTCCGACACTTCTCTCTCAAATCCATCCAAAAAGAGATCAACATTAGTTAGCCCATCATAGTGAGGAAGATCCCTTACTTCTGACGACACACACTGCAATGAATTTGTCATCATATTACAACGTAGCGTAGATACTTCATGCAGTCGGTTCTACCAATGCTCTAATTCTTCATCTGAATCTAATGTACAGGGGCTCTCGCAGTCCCATGCAATATGCCAATCTTATATCACATTTACCCAATCCTGGTCTCGCATCATTATCTTATAAATCTAGTCCAAATCATCATCACTTTCATAACCACGATTGGTTCTGTATAGCACAGTCCTTTTGCAATATCCAGTGACACCACTACACAGAGCGACTTCTTTTGAAATATCATCTTTCACTTCTTGAGGTTGATTACCCCATTCATGTCAATGGCCCAATCCATTCCAAGGGGTGCAAGGTAGGGATTGCTATCATCCAAAATCTCTTTTACCTCAAAATTCGTCAGTGCACTCGTGCCTTCGATGTCAACTTTTACCCCTTGTAACCTCCCCATCGAGATAATTTTCTGTTGATTTTCCATCCGTAACTGGATCGAAGACCATTAGAGCACAGGTCTTCCCATTCTTTCCCATGTTTTCTTTGGAAAAACATTCATGTCGGACCCCAGATCCAGGATAACTTGGTCCATTTCGTATTCCCCTATCTACGCAGTGAGTCTCATCTCACGCCCAGTCCTTGCCTTATGCTTACCAAGCTTTCTGACTACGTGTGGTTCACTAGTAGCTCCATCCTTGGCAGCACACCAATTGATAAGTTCTTGTAGGCCTTTCACAAACTTACTATCGCGGAGCAATTTCATGTAGGTCTCCAAGAATGTGGTAATCATGGATGGGTCCACTTTCTCAAATGGTTGTTCCTGACTCCTTGAGGTAGTGGCCTCAGTGAAGCTTTCTTTATTTTCATAAATGTTTCTTTTGTGTGCTCCAAATCAAACCCGGTGTCCTTTTATGGTGCTTTGCTGACCCATTCACCTTTTGTAGGCTGCTTGCCTTTATCCTCCCTAGCTGTAGTTCCACTTCGCAAGATAATTTTTACCTTATGGTGATCCTCGTGAGGTTCGGCCCTCACCATCTGGAGGTTCTGCATCAGCTACGGAGGTTGCACCCCCTTTTTGTGAACCTTACCACACAATGTTGGGCAATCCTCAGTTGCATGGTCAAACTAACTACAGTAGTGGCATGAAAGTCATGTCAGATTCGGATAGTCTCTCGCGTAGTGTCTTAGGCCTCCATAATTGTAACAAATTAGCTGTAATCGGCCTTTACTAGGCCCTCCTCCACCTCCAACTTGGTCGCGCCCCTGATATTCACCTTGTGTTCCCCCAACACCTTGGTCTAAAGGTTGCGTTTCCGCTTACAGCCTGTATGCAGGTGTCCTATCCATCATTAATTCGTAACTATGACAATTTCACTCATCATGGCCTACTGATTGATAGAAATCACAAAAGAGTTGTTGTGCCGTCTATAAGAATTTCTACAGCAAATGGAAATTGTCGGTCGTATGTTTCCCAGCCACCTGGCATATAGCTCACCATAGCATGAGCCCTGTACTTGGCACTGGCGTAGCCTCTGGCCATAGAGGCATTGGTCCCCTGCTACAACATAATTCACGAATACTGGGCAGTGATCCTTTTCATGCCCCTGACCTTTTCATTTTAGGCACCAAACTTCTTCACGCGCCTCTGGCCGAGCTGTTTTGTCCTTCTTCTGACTTTTTGTTTCGAGACAAAGGTTTTGCAACTGCGCATGAATCTGCTGAACCTCCAAATTAGCATCCTACATCGGTGTCTCATGCAGTCTCATTGTGATTTCTAAAGCTTCTGCCTAGGTCTAAATCTTCTGTTGTGATAGCGCAACCCTTAGGTGGGGCAGGAGCGAGGCCACAAACCATTCGTGGTGCCCGTCGGTTAGGTTCATGTTGGCTTCATGGATTGTAAACTTCAATCATTCATCCAAATCCCAGGGCATCTCCCCCAGCTTCATCATGATCTCATTGAATCCCACAATCAACTGTGCTTGAGACTTACGTCTACTGAATTCTCTATTTAGCACAATCAGGATATCTTCTGATGCAAATGTTAGGTTATCAGTACTATACTTAATGTACCACGTTAGCGCGTGGTCCTGAAAAGCACTAGCCATCGTGGATTTCTTCATCTGGTCATCCGTGATACCTTGAGCTTCGCATACAGCCTTCATAATGAACCAAAACTGGTTTGGATCTTCATTTCCTATGCCCTTGAATACAAATAGATTTATGGAGTTTGCCATGTTGAACAGCGATGGAGGTGCGGGTGGTGTGGGCAATGGGGTGAGAGGTGGGGGTGAGGATGGAGGCAGTGTGGATGGATGGGATGAGGATGGAGTTGGTGTAGGTATTTGTGGTAACTCTTGTCTTATCAGTTGAACAACGCTCAGTGGATAAGATTACGCTGCTCCTTCGTTGTCACTCAAAGGAGGCTCAATCAATGGGTTATAATCAAGACCTTTTCTTCCTTCGTCTTTGAAAGACTTTCTGCTTCACGTAGCTTCAAACATCAAGGTAACCGAATGACCCACTTTTCACACAAGAACATCTTAATCCAAGTATTTAGTTACTTTAAATACTTACCTCGCGGTCCTTTAAAGAAGCGGTGCTCTGCTTCACTATAACTAAGAGAAGCATTGACCGCTAAATCTGTCACAAAACCTCCTATGATGTGGTCAAGCCAATGGTCGACAATGCGCATGATCTTATATTAAGAGGCTTTCAATCTCCTTACTAACTCCGGTGTCCAAACAATTGGATTGTCAAGACTCCACCTTCCTTGGCCGTCTGCCAACTTCGTGATCCACTCATATAACTCAATCAGGAAGGAACATAAGAAGATTTTTTGTATTTCAGTGTACGAATATCTATACAACCACTGTTCTTTCGTCAATCAAGGATTCTTATTTTCTTGCACCGTGAATTCGTGGATCTTTCTATCCAACCAGTTCTCGATCTCCTTCTTAGTTGGATTCCAATGATACTGCATCACACTTCTTGTTATGCAGATCCTAATCCCACCAACAGAACCATTTGTTGGCTTGATGGGCCATGACCCGGGTTCAACATTAAGAAGCCAAGCGAATCCCTACACTACTAGCCCTTTTGGCATCAATCTATGGAGCACACACCGGAATATCACCCGAAGCAGTATGGGGGGATGCAAGAACCATGTTTTTGCACCCTCAGATAGTCATGATTTCAGTCTTACACCCTCACTCCTGTCTTCGTGTAGATTGATAAGCCTTTAGGGTTTATTATTGTACTTCCTCTTCTGTCTTTCAGAACCTTCGCAAAGGTATCTGACTGTCCTTCACGCAACCCTATACGAGGATTCAGGCACTTATGTACCTCTGTAACTAGGTTACTAACTTATTTCCAAAATTGTTTTAGGTATTAGCGAATTTTACAATGCAATTGAGATTATCCTCGCCTAGACATATATTATTACTTGCATTCATGTAACAAATGGAAACATATATTTTTGTGCATCAACTTAACATTATATATGAAACTTAGCATTCAACATAGCATAATCACAACATTTATAACAACAGCAAAATAACACTTACACAGATGGAAAGTACACAATAACTTTAGAACACTTCTCTTTATCGATGACTCAGATTTGCATACATACTCTAACAGCCCTATGTGCATAGCTGCAGGGGTCCAGGAACTCAACTGTAGAGCCTCTTCCTCCACTAAGACTCTCGCTCTTATCTCTCAGAATACCTATTACATCAATGACACATGACTATTGAACTGCCTTAGACTCTCTAAGACTCTCCTTTTTATACAATCCCATGGTCTGCGGACCAAGGGCGGATCTCCAAAACTAAGACAACCTATCTAGACTAAGGGTGGAAAACCCTTTTCGACTTTAGATATCTTCACACTCCGTGACCACAAAATGTGGAGACTTTAGATTCTTTATTTAAAAAATTTGGGCCGTCTGCCTCAAAACACGGGTTTGTAACCCCGAGATTGACCCCCAGGGGACCTGTTCCCAACACATATTTTTTCCTCTTTGCTTCCAAGTCTAAAAATATCTCAAACATCTCTTGTTGTCTCTTTCACCTTCTTAGCCTTTTCTATTTTCACATTTGTTGAGCACTGACTCACTATGAATCAACAAGAAAAATAAAATCTATACATCACATCTACCTATAATAAAAATATGCCTTTTCTTCCAAAAACAAACAAGTATAAAAAATTTCATTGTCCCTCTGAAACAATAACTTAACCTCTAATAAGCCCCTTTTAAAAACTTTGAATACCTTTTTTCTTTAAAAACTATGAGAAAAAGAAGAATCTTTCAAATAATTTCATAGGCCCTTTTAAAAAAAACTTCAAACAAAGCATTACATCTCACAAGTATCATACAAATCTCATCTCACAAAAAATTAGTACATTGAAATATTATGTGGGCTCTTTTTAAATAACATAAGTGATTTTTCAAAATAATACAATGCACTTTTCATTAAACATCACATGTGAATTTTATATAAAAACAACTTTAAACCTTTCATTCAAACCTTTAACTATTCGTGTTGGAATATGAAACAATATCGTGCGCATTTCACTTGACCTCTCGCTACAACATAATTTGGCTAACACTCTTTTTGAGGCTTTGTGATCACATGTGACAAAAATGGCGTAAGTTTTGGAAACTAACGTGGTTTTTAAATATTTTGAACTGCGTTAATAATTTAGTGTAACAAAGTAATACATAGCGTTATCATAAAACTTTTTAAAAATATCTTACTTTGAGCTGAACTTTCTTCAATCACCTTCTTTGGCTTAGTCATAGTTGGCTTCTCCATTCTCTTTCTTCTTCTTCACAGGCTTCTTCAAGCTTCTTCAAACTTTTTTTGCTCTCTCAAAGAGCCTTACACTGTCTCTCTCTCCCTCTGCTTCTTTGTAGTAAGCTTCTTCAAAATTTCATTTTCTCTATCAAAGAGTCTTATGTCGGCTTGCCTATTCTCTCTGCTTCTCTCTCTTCACTCACATTGTAGCTCTCTCAGGGAGTCTTATGAAAAATAGCTTACCTTCACTTTTGATTCTCTCAATGAGTCTCACATAGTCTAAGCTCTGATACCATGACAAAAAATTAAGAGAAGAAAAGGTGGAGCAGAGGATTTCTCTTCTTAGTATTATGAATCAGTTAAATAAGATTACATTGGAAACATCACTAATAAATTATGGGAGTTAAACTCAACTTAAATAGGATTAAGTGAAAATTAACTAGGACACTTGGAGGAATGGTTTTGACACCTAACAGGTGGTTGGAATTAGATTCTCCAACACACCTTAATACGGTTAGGCATGTATGGGGTAAGGGAAGAGCGCATGACAAGCAAAGGAATAATAATCATGACATCCAGATCGTACTCCTTTGCCTATTGGAGCACTGCTCACTCTACCAAAATCTTGGAAACCACATATTCCTGCATTGTCACATTATTTATTAAAAGGTAAATGAAAATGAAACGTAAACCTTGGCACATGCATAAACTTCTCTTCATTCATCTTCACCTCTCTCCCTATTGTTTTCAGATGTTTCTTGGTTGAATTAAAGTAGTAAAATAGCTGCCACAAGTTTGGTTGCCAAAGTAAATGGAAAAAATTACATTGTTACGTTGTGGTAAAGGAATAAAGTGGCAGGGGTTTAGGTATTGAAATGAACTATGAAACTAAAGATTCATTACAAGGACACCGAATGTGTTGTGTGTTTATTTTCTTTCATTTGTAATGCCCAGGTAAATGCTAGTCGTAGATAATGGATAAAATTTACAACTCTAAAAATCCCTAATAAATTTTAGATAAAATGTAACCAAACATATATATATATAAATCAAAATTAAACATGTAACAAAAATTATACATTTTGTTTATAATTTATGCTTATCTAGAATGCCAAATATTTCATCCTCCCAATTTTATGTTTTGGGAGGTTTTACAAAATTTGTTGCAATCACAAGTTTGAGTTGTGAAAATTCCACAATTCTAGCAAACCTGTGCACTGAACTACAAAGTTGAATTTTATTGAGGAAAAGGGGGTTTAAATATCTTAAGTGGAAATTGGTGATTGAACATTGTCAAGCCAAGAGGTAACTCCTCAAACGAATTGTGATTTTTCATTTATATTGAACATAGATATATACTTGGAGGGAGAGACTTGGGCTTCATCTCGCACTGTCTCTTCATATTTCAATTCTCTTTATTTTCTATTTATAGTATTTTACAAGTATTTACCTAATCCCCAACATTAGGTGTCAACATTCCCCCCCTTAATCTAAAGGAATGTTGGTGAGTCCAAGCATCATTCTAAATCTTTCAAACTTTTCTCTACCAAGTGCTTTGGTGAAGATGCCTGTAACCAGCTCATTTGGGGAATAATGACGTAGATGGATTTTCTTGGCCTCAACATGATGTCAAGTCATATGGTATTTCATATTGATATGATTCGTTCCATCATGGAACTTTGGGTTCTTGGCCAAATTTATTGCAGAAGTGTTGTCAATCATGAGAGGAGTTGAGTTCAGTTGTTTCTCCTCCAAATTTTCTAGAATTTTCTTGAGTCATAGAATTTCCTTTGTTTCTTCAGTTGTTGCCACATATTTTTCCTCAAGTGTGGAATCTAATGAAACTAATTTTTTGCATGAACTCTAGGATACAACTCCTAATCTAAGACTCATATCATAACATGAACTAGATACCCAAGTTTATTTTTCTCCATTGAACTCTGAGTCAGAGTATCCAATCAAGCTAAAGTTGCCTACATGTGTACACTTAAGTCAAAAGTCTTGAGTCACCTTAAAGTAAGTTATAACTCTTTTTGCATCTGACCAATGTGCCTCACATGCATTTTTCATAAATCTACACTACAAGAAAAAAGGACAGTGGTGAGTGGTGAAAAATCTCACCATAAGCTCATTGGTGACGGTTAGAAGAGCATTTGTCACCAAAAACTGAACGTCACCAATGGTGGCGTCACCAAAAGTACAGGTGTTGTAGTGACATACAAAGTCCGTCACCAATAATGATGGATAACGACTCTCACCATTTCATATGAGCAATGGTGATGGACCAAAGCCTCCATCACCAAAAACTGAACATCACCAAACGTGGCATCGCCAAAAGTATAGGCGTTGTAGTGGCATTCAAAGTTCATCAGCAATAATGATTTATAATGACAGATAGTGACCATCACCATTGCATATGAGCAATGGTGATGGACCATAGCCTTGGTCACCAAAAACTAAACGTCACCAAAGGTGGCGTCGCCAAAAGTATAGGTGTTATGGTGACATCCAAGGTCCATCACGAATATTGATTATAATGATGGATAGTGACCGTCATCATTTCATATGAACAATAATGATTTAATGTGATGGATCTTTAATGGATGTCACTATTGGTGCATATATATGGTGATGTTCATTGACTGTCACCAAAAGCTACATTGTTAGAAGTATAGGTGTTGTGGTGACATTCAATGTCCATCATGAATAATTACTATAATGACAGACAACGATCATCACCATTTCATATCAACAACAATGATTTATGGTTATAGACCTTTGAGGGTCATCACTATTGATGCATATATATGGTGGCGTTCATTGACCATCACCATTTCATATTTTTGGTGAGGGTCGAGAAATGTCACCAAAGCTTATTGGTTATGGTCAAAAGAGCCTCCATCACCAAAAATTGATCGTCACCATTCCATATGGATGTCAAGGCACGATGGAATCGAACCACCAACCTCCTCCTTGTAAAGCAGGTGCTCTTCCATTGAGCTAGCACCCTTTAAAGAATTATATGTTTTTAAATTAGACCTTGAAATATCATAAATTGTAAATTGTACAACTTTCAATAAATTAAAGTCTTACAATATTTTACTAAATAAGCAAAGCAACTTCAAAGATGTAGGTCCCTACCTAACAGTTATTAAAGTTATGAAAATTGGGTAGAGGGAAAAATAGTTATGTATAAGAGAATCAATATGTTCAGTTGAATACTCAATTAGATGTGAAACTTTGAAGACATTTATAACCTATAAATGACCTATAGCTATCAAATGCACCAACTATTGCAAATGAAATGTCATAAGTGGATATCATATGGAAAAAGAGGAGGCATGGACTTTGAACCCTTATACATCTTGACATGCCTTAGCACTTGGCACATTAGCTTGTTTGACATGTCTTCATACTATCTGGCACATCTTAGCATGAACTAGCATCCCCTAACACACCTTGGTAGTCATGACCTCACAACTAGCATTGCATTTTTCCATGACTTGGGAACCTTACATTCACTAGAACACCTTGGCACTCCCTTGTTGTCATGCCCTCTGTTATCCTCCATAATGTCCCAGGCTGATGAAGAGATTGACGGAGGTAACCATAGACCAAGCTTTTAGCTCGGTAGCTAGCCCTACCAAACTAGAGAGGGCTCTCTCTATGAAATCACAGCCAGGAGATGATTGGAATGTAAAGGATTTTAGGCTAGATAGCTAGGGTTAGGTGGGTTTTTGGAAAATTTATGGACTTGGAACTCTATCCACCAGTGTCTTGTTTGGAAGGGACTTTGTCAAGGAGTTAAGGCTTGGAACTTTGTCTAGGATAAAACACCTAACATGCATGAAAGAAGCTCCCTAGAATAGAGTACCTCCTACCTAGAAGAGTGTCCCCTGCTCAAAATATAGAACCCTTCTCTACTGTGCACTTTTCTTGAAGATAAATCTATGCATAAAATAGTACTAATAAAAACACCTAAATTAAGAAAAGTGAGCATCTAAGACAAACTATAAAATTATAATATATATGGCTCTATATAAGTTTGGGAAACACTAGATAAGAATGCTTTTATACAACAACAATAAGATGACTAAAATCAATGCGATTATTTCATCGTTGCTATACCCTCACAACAAAATTCGAATCTATAGCATGTACCCCAAGGCTGTATGCATTTGATGAAGGTGTAGTTTGAAAGGATATACTAAGATGAAGTACTATTGAAGGAGAAACCCCTTCAAAATAATAGATAAAGTCTATTATGAATTCAACCCATTTGCACATAGACCATGGCTACTACCAGGTACACTTATCCACTGAATGTAAACTACAATGTGTTGTAGTGTTGCTGAAGGAAAAACACCTTTAGAGAAACAAGACTAAAACTCTAACAGATATTGTCACCGTGGCCTCAGTTTTTGATGACCTCATCAATATAGGTAACAACTTCGATAATTGAAAAACCAAAAGGTGAGATACATAGATAATTTTAAATGACAGATTTGGGCATACTTTATTATTGTTTAGGAGTGTTAGTATAAAAATGAAAGGTAACTTGTTTCATCTTTATGTCAAAGGCCAAGGATGTGAATAAATACATAAAATATTAAATAGCATGGTATAGGTCGATTCCAAGTTATTTTGAAATAGGAATGGAATTCTCCTTGCGCAGGTTCTAATCTAGTGGGTATAACTTTAAATAAGAAACTGATAGTTGTGGGGTTGAAATTGTTTCACAATTCATGAAAAGTCCCAAATTTGTTCACTAAAAATAAGTAGAGCAAGTCGTTAGGTTTATGGAAGGGAACACCCTATTCTCAAGAAGATAACTTGAAATTGGTTGGGCATATTATTTCTCATCTTCTTGTACGTGTGTGCTTTGAGAAGAGAACCACATCCAAAGACTGAATAACAACTCTAGTAAAGTTTATAGATGTGAAGCACTTCTGAGAAAACCCATTGCTTAATGACAATTGAGTAAGGAATATGTCGAAGGATTCAATCTTGCACTCGGTCATAAAAAGTAAGTTGGGGTATCCAACATCTCGCCAACAAACTGAATCCAACCATAATATGAAAGGCAGGTTAATTGTGAAACCTCTTTCCCACATTGTAGTATTCTTACATCTTGAATTCCAACAAGTATCTGGCTACTTATATCCACAAAACTCGTGCCACCTAAACTATGCATGATACAATCTTGACGTGTGAGCTTTACACACACTCTAGTTTCCCTCTGAAAGAGGGTAAGTAAAAATATTATGACAATCTTAACTATAATTTGATCATACAATATTGAGGTATTGCATGGAATAAACAATATACTATCAATGCACTAATGAAGAACTCAGAATAAACGAGTTTCTTATTGCTACAATAGCACATCTTGGGATTCTCGGATAAAGCACCTAACCTGCATGGAAAAAGCTTCAAAGAATAGAGTACCTCCTACCTAGAAGTGTGTTGCCTACTCAAAATATATAACCCTTCTCTACTGTGCACTTTTATTAAAGATAAATCTGTGCATAAAACAAAACTAGTAAAAACACCTAAATTAAGAAAAGTGAGCATAAACTATAAAAGCATACTAAATATGGTTGTATACAATATTGAGGTATTGCATGGAACAACCAATATACTATCAATGCACTAATGAAGAACTCAAAATAAACGAATTTTTTATTGCTGCAATAGTGCCTCTTTGGATTCTCAGATAAAACACCTAACCTGAGAGCTTCCTAGAATAGAGTACCTTCTACCTAGAAGTGTGTCCCCTGCTCAAAATATAGAACCCTTGTCTACTGTGCACTTTTCTTAAATATAAATATGTGCATAAAATAGAACTAAAAAAACACCTAAATTAAGAAACATGAGCATCTATGTCAAACTATGAAAGCATACTAAATATGTCTAAAATCGATGCACTTCTTTCATTGTTGCTACAACCTCATAGGAAAACTATAATCTACAACATGTATCCCAAGGTTTCATGCATCTACTAAAGGTGCAGACTGAAAATATCTACTAAGATGAAGTATTGTTGAAGAAGAAACACCTTAAAAACAACAGATAGAGTCTAATGTGCATTCAACCCATCTGCACACAGGCCAACGTTGCTACTGGCTACACTTCTCCCCTAAATGGAAACTACAGTGTATTGCTGCTCTATTGAAGTTGAAACACCTTCAGAGAAAGACAGATAAAAATATAACATATATTGTCACTGTGGTATCAGTTGTAGAAGTTCTCATCAATATAGGTAACAACTTCGATAATTGAAAAACCAAAAGGTGAGCTACATAGATCATTTGGAATGATATATTTGGGAATACCTTATTATTTTTTAGGAGTGCTAGTATAGAAAATGCAAGATAGCCTGTTGCATCTTTATGTCACAGACCAAGGATGCGAATAAATACAGAAAATATTAAATAGCATGGTACAAGTCGATTGCAGTGTCTTCCAAAACAAGAATGGAGTTCTCCTTGTGTAGATTCTCATATATTGGGTATAGATTTAAATAAGAAATTTATAGTTATGGGGTTGGAATTGTCTCACGATTCATAGTAAGTCCCAAAGTTTTTTGCTAGAAAGAAGTAGTGAAAGTCGTCAGGTTTATGAATGGGAACACCCTATTCACAGGTAGATAACTTCAAATTAGTCGGGCATATTATTTATCCTCTTCTTGTACGCGTGTGCTTTGAAAAGCTAACCACCTCCGAAGACTGAAGAACAACTCTAGTAAATTTTATAAGTTTGCAACAATTCTGAGAAAACCCATCACTTAATGACAATTGAGCGAGGAATATGTCGAAGGATTGAATCTTGCACTCAATCATAAAAATGAAGTTGGGGTATCCAACATCTTGCCAACAAACCGACTCCAACCATAATGTGAAATCTAGGTTAATAGTGAAGCGTCTTTCCCAGTTTGTAGTATCGTTTCCTCTTGAATTCCAACAGGTATCTTGTTGCTCAGATCCACAAAACTTGTCCTAGGTAAACTTTACATGACACAACTGTGTTGTGCAAGCTTGATACTCACTCTAGTTTCCCTCTAAAAGAGGGTAAGTAAGAATATTATGACAAGCTTAACTTTAATTTTATCATACACTGTTGAGGTATTGTATGGAATAAACAATATATTATCAATGCACTAATGAAGAACTCAAAATAAATTAATTTCGTGTTGCTACAATAGTGCCACTCTTGGGATTCTTCAAGGAGCCACTAATTTATACACATTTGGAATATTTACTTGGTCTGCAGAAATATTAAGGAATGGTAGTGATCACTCTTTCCCCTCCCATGGAAGGTCTATATAGAGTTAGCAATAAATTGATTTAAAAGTGAGGTGTATACCAAAAAATAGATGTTTGAATCTTCAACTCTAATTTAGTGGCAAGGAAATATTCAACTGTAAATGCTTGATCTTTTGCAGTGTAAATTTCTAGATAAATGGCTAGCCTAAATCTATCCATTGTCCACATATCACAAAAAAACATGTATGTCTAGACTCTGGTTGTGTGTAAGAGAGGGGAGATCCCATAAATAATCCATTATCAAAAGAAAAACTTAAAGAAAATTATTTTATGGAGATTTTTTTTTTTTTAATTTTATTACATACCTTAGAAAGTTTGAAAGGACATAACTGAAGCTTCCCTCTCCTTCCATACTTCATTAAATATGCCCATTTCCTAATGCAGATGTGGCCTACAAAATCACAATCAGCAAATAGAATATGAAAAGTAAGTTCAATGAATTAAAGTAGCTTTGTTATACCTCAAGCAAATGGACTATCAGAAATTGGATTCATTCTCTACAAAAGATGATATAGCAATATCTAATTACAATTTTAACTGAAACAAAGGTAAATTGGATTCATGCTCTGCAATAGATGATATAATGAGATCTAATGACATTTTCAACTCAAACAAAGGTAAGTTGAGTAAGCTCAAGCTCCAAAATGATGGAATCCAACTTCTAAGTGGTAGTTACTGTATATATCCAGCTACAGGCTATAACATAAAGATATTTGTTATATGTGAAGATAAAAAAATGAAAGGAATGTGAAATTTTGGCCATCAACTATAAGTTCCTTTGAAGTACTAGATCAAACCATAATATTGTTATCAAGATAATCAACTCACCCATTCTAGTACACTTCTAGTAGTTTCAATATAACTCAAACTCAATAAACTTCATAAAACATAAATTAACCAACAATATGTCTGAGGCTGGTTACCTAAGGATTATATCATACTAAATTACCTTTTGCATCTAACATTGAAAATGACTGTCAAATAAATGAAGACAAATCAGTCATTATGATGGATGCATGTGATGAAATAAAATAAAAAAGACCTTTCTTCTTGCTACTGATGAGCCTTCTAGGGGATTCTTGGATGAAGTTGATCCTATTATGCTTTCTGAAATCAAAGAGACACTTTCTAGCTACTCTGATTTGATGGAAAACAACCCTAATGCTTATGAAAATGAATATGGAAAGAAATAAGCATCGATGAACGTGGTCTTGAAGAAGGTGTCTCAAAGTATAATATGGATAGTATTTTAAATTTCTACAGCTAACAGAGCATTTTCTTTGTTGGGTTCCCTAGATTTTTTTTTTTTTTTTTTTGCTATAGTGTGACTATGTTTTATCTATGTTCTATTCCACTAAAAATTGGTAGAGATATTTTTTTTCTTCATGCAACAATTAGTTTCAGATTTATTCATTCAAGCAGTAGTAGAATTTCAAGGAAATTCTACACAAGGATCAATTAATCTATATTTTCACTTATATCTTTTGCAAGTAAAATTCACAACTAAATTTTCATCCAAAGTGTTAGGTTACTAGCAAGTGGTATCACAACATATCTCAACATTGCAAGGCATAAATCATATTATTCAATAAGGTTGAGACTTGAGATACACAAATCTTCCCAAGTTATGCAAGCAAGAAAACCACTGATTTTTAGTTCTAAATCTATCCAAACAGAACAAAATTATGCCATTTTGAACACCCTCTAGTCAAAGTTATTCCTGGCCTCATTCAACTCAATTAAGAATATGTCAATCTCGTTGAGTTTTCTTCTTCATTTCATGCTTCTAACTTATATATTTATGCAACCTAATATATTATTTATGTTAAGTGATTATTCATTAAAAATTATTTAGTCCGTCCAATGCATCTTCCTAATTTTATGATTAGTTTCTAGGAAGACTCTATCAGAGATTTGCAATAGAAAATAGAAGACTATTTTAGTACCTAGTGTTATAAAACTCTAATCTGGAAGAAGTATTTTGGGTTGTTTCCCTAAAAAATTTACAAAATTTTCAATCCCAAAGCCATTTCAGGGAGAATTTTAGCCAGGGAGAAATTTAGTATTATTTTTGGAAAATTTGCATGCAACTAAAAGAATTCCTCCTGTTTGTTCAAAATATTCTAGCACCAAATATGAGTGAATTCACAGAACTTAAGATTTGGAAATAATTAAATTTCACTTCGCTTTTCCAGGAACATATATGAGTGAATTCACAAATCCTGAGATTTGGATTATGGAAACACTTAAATTTCACCTCATTTATTAGGATTGGAAGTTCCCTAAGATACAAACATGTAGCATTAAGGATCTACTTTGCTTGTTTAAGGCTAATGTTCAGTTTATAAATAGTGATACAAGAATCCTTGTATACATGCGTGACACAGTTCTTTGGTCACAACTAATGAAACTGAAATCCATCAATACATAATAGACAAGGTAGAATGTAAGAGAGCATCTACTTTTTAGCATATACTCTAACAAAAATAAACATCTATACAGTCATATAAAGTTGTCACCACGCCAAAGAAGGAATTAAAAACCAAAATAAAAATAGGAATAGGCTTGGATTGTTATGGTTACTCTAACAAAAAGTTAAATAGGATCAATATGTTAATATGGAAAATAGTGTAGTTGATTATGATTTATTAAGCCCAAGGGGTTAGCCCAACTTAATGTCATTAATGTTACTGGGTATTTGGCTAGTTCTGTGCTGGCAGGTGCCCTGTCTAAAATACGTTAGGTCAGATGCACTAGTCAATGCCAATGGGTTTACCAGGGATGCCATCCATGAATGTGGGGAAACATCCATTGGGATTTCCCAGAGTGTTTTTCTTGGAAAGAATAAAAATAAGATTTCCTAAAGAGAAATTTTGAGATGCATATAATGTACACCCAGTAAAATCAACTCTATAGAGACAAACCATAAGAGAAGGAAAAATACATATGCTTTTACCTGTGTTCGCTCGTTTTCCCTCCTGCCCCTTGAAAAGTGAAAATATGCTACTCTTAAACTTAAAAAAAGGATGAAAAAAATAGTGAATTTTGAACCAGTCCTCCTTGTGTGGAAGAAGACTAAAAGTGGGTTGATGTTAGAAATGAAACATACATGGGCACCATTAATGGATTAAAGAGGTAAAACCTCAACTCACAACTCTCTTCAATCTCATTTTCCCTCTCACCCTGTGAAAAGTGAAAATATGCTATTGGTAAACTTAAAAGCAAGGATGAAAAAAATAGTGAATTTTGAACCAGAGATCTAAGGTGTGTGCACTCCTCCCTATGTGGAAGAAGACTAAAAGTGGGGTGTAAATGAAGCGAGGTCAGAAATGAAACATACTCGGGCACCATTAATGGATTGAAGATCCAATGGTGGGGGATCTGAGGTGTGTGTACTCCTCCCTGTGTGGAAGAAGACTAAAAGTGGGGTGGAAATGCAGTGAGGTTAGAAATGAAACATACCTATGCACCATTAATGGATTGAAGATCCAATGGTGGGGTTCGATATTAGTCTACTACTAGTCAAAACCTTAATTCACAACACTCTTCAATCTTGTTTTCCCTCCCAACCTGTGAAAAGTGAAAATATGTTACTCTTAAACTAAAAAGAAAGGATGAAAAAAATAGTGAATTTTGAACAAGTCCTCCTTGTGTGGAAGAAGACTAAAAGTGGGGTGGAAATGCAACGAGGTTAGAAATGAAACATACTTGGGTACCATTAATGGATTGAAGATCCAATGATGGGGTTCAATATTAGTCTGCTACTGGTAAAACCTTAATTCACATCTTTCTTGAATCTCATTTCCTGTCCTACCCTGTGAAAAGTGAAAATATGCTACTCATAAACTTAAAGGCAAGGATGAAAAAATAGTGAATTTTGAACCAGATATATGAGGTGTGTGTACTCCTAAAAGATGGGTGTAAATGCAGTGAGGTTAGAAATGGAACATACGTGGGTGCCATTAATGGATTGAAGTTCTAATGGTGGGGTTTGATAGTGAGGTTAAAAATGAAACATACGTGGGTGCCATTAATGGATTGAAGATCTAATGGTTGGGTTTGATATCAATCTGCTACTGGTAAAACCTTAATTCACAACTCTCTTCAATCTCGTTTTCCCTCCCACCCTGTGAAAAGTGAAAATTTAATTCACAAGTCTCTTCAATATCGTTTTCCCTCATGCCATGTGAAAAGTGAAAATATCTATTAGTTTTCCCTCTTACCCTATGAAAAGTGAAAATATCTATTAGTTTTCCCTCTTACCCTATGAAAAGTGAAAATATACTACTTGTTTTAGAAAGTAAATGAAGATTGGAATTAGGAGGGCTTTGTTACATCAAAATTAAGGCTGAATTTTTTCAAAAATGTTAAAATTTCCCTCCCTAAAAAACAATAAATACAATATTTATAGAGTATAGAGTAGATGTGTAGGTGTAATGTAAGTATGTAAACAATTCTAAATATGGGCTTAGTTAAAGAATAATAGTAATAATAATAATAATAAAAGTCAAAAGTATGGGGATGAGTGCAAAAATCTAAATGTTGGCTCAATTAATAATAAAAATAATAAAATTCAATTTGTTATATTTTGATTTTGTTATTAACTTGTGAATAGGTTTTTTTACAATACCATGAGCCAATACCATGGCTTATCAATACCTCAAGCCCAAAAACCATAACTTATTTCACAGCCAAAATATTTTATAACAATATGACAAGATTCTTAACAATGGATATTCACCTCCACTTTACAGTGGATATTATTAACTTGTAAAAAAATGGTTTTGTTATAATACCATGGGCCAATACTATGGCTTATCAATACCACATGCTCTAAAAACATAACTTATTTCACAATCAAAATATCTTATAACAATATGAAAATATTTGTAGCCATGGATATTCATTCTCACTTTACCATGGATATTATTAACTTGGAAATAGACATTGTTACAAAACAATGGGCCAATACCATGGCTTATCAGTATCACGTGCCCAAAAACATAACTTATTTCAAAATCAAAATATTTTAAGAATATGACAGTATTCTTAATCATGGATATTTAGCCCCGCTTTGTCATTGATATTATGAACTTGTGAATAGGCTTTGTTACAATAGCATGGGCTAATGCCATGGCTTATCAATACCACATGCCAAAAAATCATATCTTATTTCAAAATCTAAATATTTTATAACAATATGACAAGATTCTTAGCCATCAATAGTTCACCCCCACTTTACCATGGATATTATTAACTTGTAAATAGGCTTTGTTACAATACCATGGGCCAATATCATGCCTTCTCAATACCAAATGCCCAAATACCATAACTTATTTCACAATAAAAATATTTTAATTTAATTTAATTTCATATCATTTTTTATTTGAAGCTAATAGGAAAAGGGTTGTAATTAGTTTTGAGATATATATAAACCCTCTATCTTCAATACTACTAAAATTACTCCCATATAAATTAAATTAAGCTTTTAATAAAATTAAAAATGAGAATACTTTTGTATTTAGAGATTTGAAATTTATATAATACAAATATTAGTAAGAACCAACATAGACATATCTTAACTAAGGATCCAAGTGATGATAGCAAGCAAAGTGAAAGGAAGAGATGGGGAGGGAGATAGTGACAAATATGGAGGGTAGAGAGAGAGACAGAGAGTGATGGGGGGAGAGAGAGAAGAGGAGGTGGGAAGAGAGGGAGGGGAGAGAGAGAAGAAGAGAGTGGGGGAGAGAGATATGGAGTTGGAGGGGGAGAGAGAGGGAGAAAAGAACTAAGGCATAGGGAGATAGAGGTGGAGAGAGAGGGAGGAAAGAACTAAGGCATAGGGAGATAGAGGTGGAGAGAGAGAGGAAGTGACAAGGGATAGATGGATAGAGAGAGAAGAAGAGAAGAGAGGAGGGGAGAGAGAGAATAGGTGGGGATAATGATAGGGAGATAAGGGAAAGAAAGAGACAGGGAGGCACAAAGATGGAGGGGGGAGAGAGAGAGAGAGAGATGGGGGGGGATAGAGGGAGGTGAGAGAGAAAGGGAGAGAGAGGAGAGATAGATGAAGTTAGAAGGGGAGAGAGAGGGAAGGAAGAAGAAAAACATAGAGGGAGAAAGGTAGATAGAGAGGGAGTGACAAGGGAGAAATGGAGATAGGAGAGACAGAGGGAAGAGAGGGAGGCGGTGAGGAAGAGGGAGGGAGAGAGAGATAGATATGGAGAGAGAGAGTGTATGTTTGGGGGGTGAGATAGAGAGAGGGAATAAGAAAGAGACACATAGATACAAATATAGATATTATATAGTATTATATAACCATCCTAGATCCATCTTAACCTGGATCTACCAAGCGCCAAAAAGTGGTTTGCACATTGAGAGATTGGATCCCTCTCAGCGCTTGATAAATCCGGGTTAAAATGGATATAGGCTGGCTTAATAAGTTTGTAGTCGTATTTGATAAACTGACACTTTTTTTTATGGTTGTGTTTGAATTTTTTTTTTTCATATTCGGTGTATTTATCATAATAATAATAATCTAATTTTAATTTAATTTTAAGCTTACCTTTCTTATGCAATGATTTTGTTGTTAGTTTATAGAGATAGGCATGTTATAATTTTGGAATTTGAAAAGGAAACATGTGCTCTCAACTTGGTTGTAATGAAAACATTTAAGTGTAAGAAAGAAACATGCCCTATTAACTTGGTTGTATTAGAAACATAAGTGTTCTTGTATGCTAGGTGGGTGCAAACAAGAGAGAGTATATGGTAAGTGGATTAAATAGTTAAAAACAAATGTTAGTTAAGGAGAAATTTACAAAAATATAACAAATAGGCTAGGGTTAGGATATTATTGTTTTGATACATCTAAATTTGAAGGTACATTTTATGGAGGTGTAGTCTGCCCTTGGGTGTAGGGCACATATTATGGGTATCTGTGACTTTTGGTGTGTGTCACTGGTGTTAGCTAGTGGTGGAGTGTCCAATCAATGAGTAGGCAAAGTTTTTCATTTACAAGGTTGGAATCAATAAAGTATTCTCCCTCTCTACCAAACTCTAAGATGAGGAGTGTGCATAATGGACTTATTATTGTACCAATTGCAAATATTTGATTATCGTTAAGTTCAAGGGCTTGAAGTGGCTGCCTCAACCTACAAATATTTAAAGGAACTATGTGTTTTTCAGTTAAACCCTTGTGGTCAAAGAGTTGCAAAAGTGGAAGGCCTTATGGCTATTTTTAATGGGTTTTAATGACCCTTGTCTTATGGTAAATATGTAGATATGATGCTAATGGTCCTGATCTTAATACATTCATGTATATAATGTAAAAAATTTCTTATCACCTTGCATTGTGTAAATATTATAAATATTTTTTGGTTACCCTGATGTACATGTTGAAGTTCCACTTGCATGATTATGGGAAACACTTCTCAATTATCCTTGTGTACATGGGGAAGATCATAATTACTCTATGCAATAAAAGCACCTAGTAATATTTTCACACTAAACACTATACAATAAACTTAACCCTAACATCTTAGTGAAGAACACGTAATTATCTAGGCTTTGGAAGGGCTTTTGGATTAATTGTTAGTGAAACTTATCGTAGTTAGGTGTGTCAATGTGTGGTGAGTGTTAGTGATTGCTAGGGAAACATAAGGGAGCGCTAGGTCAAAATGCATGGTAATGAATGAATAAGAGTGTGTGATAGGGAGTGTCAATGAGTTCCAGATGTGGCAAGAGGGGAGTGACATGGTATGCTAAGCAGTGCTAAGTCATTCTGGTGTGCCAGAGTGACATGCATCCAATATGTGATAGGTGCCAAGGTGTGCCAAATAGTGCTAGGAAGTGTTAGGGAGTGTTAGGGAAACACAAGGAAGCACTAGGAGAAAATAATGCATGCAAAAGAATGATTAAGACTTTGTGACAAGAAGTGTCAGTGATTTTAGGGTGTGCTAAGGAGGGAGTGACAAGGTATGCTATGCAGTGCTAAGGCATTCTAGAGGCCAGGGAAACATGACAAGATGTACTAGGTACTAAGGTGTGCCAATGCATGCCAGGGTGAGTTATGGAGTGTCAGGGAAAAACAAGGGAGCATTAGTTTCAAATGCATGGAAATGAATGAATAAGAGTGTGTGACAGGGATTGTCAGTGAATTCTAGGTGTGCTAAGGAGGGAGTGACAAGGCATGCTAGGTAGTTCCAAGGAATTCTAGAGTACCAAGGCGACATGCCAAGATGTGTCAAGTCCTAGGGTGTGCAAATGTGTATCAGGGAGTGCCATGAGAACACAAGGGAGAACTAGTTCAAATTGAATGGAAATGAATAGATAAGAGTGTGTGATAGGGAGTGTCAGCAAGTTCTAATTGTGTTAAGGAGGGAGTGACAAGGGTATATGCTAGGTAGTGCCAAGGCATGCTAGAGTGTCAGGGCATGTTAGGGAGTGCTAGGTCTATTAGGGAGTGGAAAATCATGCCAGGGAATGCATGGTATGATAATGTGTGCCATGTAGTGCCAATGGATTGTTATATGTGCCAGATGTTATGGCATGTGAAGATGTAAACTATGTTGCTTAGTTGTTTTATGGTCACTGTTGGATGTGAGCCTTGAATTGGTAACTTTTTAAGTGGGATGATTTAATATTGGACATGAGAAGCCTAAGATGATTTATAGTCCATTAGGAAAACAAGGCATAGTCTAGTTGTAGTAAATGTAACTTGGTAAAGTTGTTGTAGTCAAGGCAGGACTTGGTTGGGTTCCTAAGTCTAAAAGAAAATAAGGGTAGTTATGAGGGAATGGTAATTAAGGAGTGCCATGGCATGCCAATGAATGAAAAGACGTGCTGGCATATGCCAGATAGTGTCAATGCATGCCAAGGAGTGTTTTGGAGTGTCATGGAATCATAAGGGAGAACTAGGTCAAAGTGCATGGAAATGAATGAATAAGAGATAATGCTAGTGAGTGTCAGTGAATTCTAGGTGTCCCATGGATGAAGTGTGTTAGTAAAACTTCATATTAGGACTTGTAGGAGGAAAGCCTATGATTGTGATAAGAGGATGAAAAAAGAAGTTTGAGACAAAGGGAGACTTTGGTCTAGGCCCAACAACATTTTTTCAATGACTTGGTTAGGTTCCAAAGTCACAAAAAAAGTAAGGTTGTTTATGAGGGCATGAAAACTAGGGAGTGCCAAGGTGTGCAGGGAATTTCAGGAAGTGCTAACACATGTTATAAAGTTCCAATGAATGTTAGGCATGTGAAAACATGCCAAGTGCTAAGGCATGCCAATGCGTGCTAGCTTCTAGGATGTGGCTCCAACACATGCTAGGGATTGCCAAGGAAACATAAGGGAGGACTCATTTCAATTACATGTAAATGAATGAATGTTTGTGTGTGACAGGGAGTGTTAACAAGTTATAGGTGTGCTAAGGAGGGAGCAACAACATATGATAAGCAGTGCTAATAGACGATAGAGTGCTAGGAAATCCTACTAAGATGTGACAAGTGTTAAGGCGTGCCAATGTGTGTTAGGTTCTAGGATGTGGCACTAACACATGCTAGGGATTGCCAAGGAAACACAAGGGATGACTCGTTTCAATTACATGTAAATGAATGAATGTGTGTGTGTTATAGGGAGTGTTAGAAAGTTATAGGTGTACTAAGGAGGGAGTGAGAAGGTATGATAAGCAGTGCCAATAGACGATAGAGTGATGGGAAATCCTACTAAGATGTGATAAGTGGCATGGCGTGTGAATGTGTGCGAAGGAGTGTTAGGGAGTGTTAGGGAAACACAAGGGAGCACTAGGTCATAATGCATCGAAATGAAGGAATAAGAGTGTGTGGCATGGAGTGTTAGTGAGTTCCAAGTGTGTTGAGGAGGCATTACAAGGCATGCTTGGTAATGCTAAGGAATGCTAGAGTTCTAGGGCGACATGCGACCAAGATGTGCCAATGTATTTAAGGAAGTGTTAGCTGGGAGTGCCAGGGAAACACAAGGGAGAACTATGTCAAAATGAATGGAAATGAACAAATAATAGTTTGTGATTACAAGTTTCAGTGATTTCTAGGTGTGCTAAGGACAAATTGACAAGGTATGCTAGGTAGTGATAAGGCATGCTAGAGCCTAGGGCAACATGCCAAGATGTCATAGGTGCTAGGGTGTAACAACATGTGTCAAGGAGTGATAAGGAGTGCTATGGAAAAACAAGGGAGCACTAGGTAAAAGTGCATGGAAATGAATGAATAAGAGTTTGTGACCAAGAGTGTCAGTGATGTCTAGGTGTGCTAAGGAGAGAGTGACAAGGTATACTATGTAGTGCTAAGGAATGCTAGAGTGTTAAGGTGGTAGGCCAATATGTGTCAGGTGCTAGGGTGAGCTAGGGAGTGTTAGGGGGTGTCAAGGAAACATAAGGAAGCACTAGTTCAAAATGCATGGAAATTAATGAATAAGAGTGTGTGAGAGGGAGTTTCCATTATTTCTAGGTGTGTTAAGGAGGGAGTGACAAGGGTATATGCTAGGCAATGCCAAGGTATGCTAAACTACCAAGGCATGTCAAGAAGTGCCACAATTTTCTAGGGAGTGCCAAAGCGTTCCAAGGAATGTAGGGGATGTTAATGCATGCCACATAGTGCCAAGGCATTCTAAGACATGTCAAGTGCTATGGCATGTCAAGATGTAAATCGTGTTGCTTAATTATTTTAGAGCAAGGTTGGATGTGATGAGCCTTGTCTTGGTAACTTGTTAAGTAGGATGAGTGATATTATACATGAGTACCGTAAGATGAGTTACAAGTAGTTCTTAGGTGAACAAGGCATATGTTGAATTTCCATGACACATGAGAATCCGGGTTTGTCCTTAGAATTTTTTTATGCGAACAAACTCAAGTGCCATAACACATCTACTATGCAGAACGAAATTTGCCATGAAAGAAAAAGTAATGGATTGAATGCACATAGTTTAGGGTCTGCGCATATTCATATGTTAATGCCTATTATTGTGATATAAAATAGCCATTTATATGTCTGGTGTAAGACTCCTCTGGAGATTTCTATCCAACAATAGCATTTCTATGGTAAAAGGTGTACTATCAGGGGTTGCTCCATCAAAAATAGCAACCAAAATGGACCTTATTGTGTACACATATGAATAATTAAGAATATTGTTATTTATGAATGCTAATGTGGAGGTTTGGGATAAAATTACACAGGCGGAAAACCTTTTTGTTCCACCAATCAATATCTAAAAAGGAAAAATGTGTGATTATATATACATGTGTGATAGTATTTGGAGAAATGGCAACCTAACCCACAAATTTGTTGACATTTTCTGGAGCTGACCTATAATTGTTCCTAAATTTAATAAACATGTAAAATAGGACTGACCTTTCAATACAAAATATAAACTGATAGGAACATGGCCAAATTGTGAAAGTGTAAAAATTGGTATGGTTTAAAGGGATCGATACCTTTGAAAAGTCTTAAATGTGGTAATGAAGGTTGAGCCTGATTCTAGAACCCCTTTGGGCATCCATATTAGGAATTGGTTTAGGATGCAACACTTCAGAATAATTTTTGTAGCAGTGATGTTAACACTTGTATAGTGACATGGGGTAGGAGTTGGCCTGTCAAAGCTCATTGGTCTACTTTGGAACTTCTCTAGGGTGATGCCTTAGATGATTTGGAGTACAAGGGCATGATTTGATATTTAGTTTGCATTGAAGAAGCTTTGGAGGCTACATACACCAAAAAAACCCCTTATTATGAACAGGGAAGCACATGCCACTAAAGAAAGTAACAACAAATACACAGATTTGAAACTCAAATCACATCACTATTTATTACTCTTTGAAACAAGAAATAACTAAAAATTTCAAACACTACTATTCACTTTTCATTTAGTCTAGAAGGTACAATGAATATGGAAACATGTACAACAATGTCTCAACTTTCTTAACTCCTAATCCCAATGCACCTTCCTTGCATGGATAGAGAAGAAAATTAAAGTCTGTCGCTAGTGAATATGATATGAGATATGAAAACATGCTTCCTTAGCTAAGGTTGAGACTTAATAACTAGGGAAGTGGTCCTTTTAACTATGCATGCAAAAAATAACTAAAGCAAAGAGTTTCGCTACTCCAAGTGCTAGAAATGAATCCACTGCATAAGGTAAGTGCTTTGCCTATAACAAGATATTAAGGACTCGGAAACTTTGTTGCTTCCTTCAACAGAGGTGTATGCCAAACAGAACTAAGCTATCATGCACTATAAACCCATTTTGATCTTAATAATATAAATAATCAATCTTTTATCATTGTGATAAAGCGATCGCAAGATCGCATATCGCAATGACATAGGAAGCATACTTTAACGGCCCATTGGTTTTCCCCGATGCGATAATGTTCCTTTCACCCCGATGCGATGCGATATCGCTATCGGCGATCGGCAATATACTATGCATGTTCTTAAAGCACCCCAGGTAATACACCCGATGCGATGCGATATCGCTATCGGCGATCGGTGATATGCTATGCATGTTTTCGTAGAGTGCCCATACTCCTGATGCGATGCGATATTGCTATCGACGATCATGGATTTCAAAAGGTATCAATATAAGGAGTTAAGTTTTCCCCGACGCCCGATTGCGATAAAGCCAAAAGCGCAAATTTCAAAAAATCCGTTAAAACAGAGGGATATTACGATCAATTCATATTAAAATCCTAATCTGTCAAACAATGATTTACCTGCGCTCAACCGCCAAAACATCCAAGGCACGCTTAAACAAATCATTCGGCCGATTAATGATATGATGGGAATTTAAAGGATTGGCAAGTTTTAAACGGCCATTCAATGTAATAGTAAGTCCTAAAATCTTCCCATAGATTGTATCCACAGCCACTTTAAAGTTAATCTCTCATCATGCATTGATCAATATATCTCTCTCATATTCGATTTTCACTACCAATTCTCTGTGTTACGCTTATTTTCATGCCTGTGCAGAATTCTTCCAAAGCAGAAAACTCAAGCAGAATGGGGAAGAAGTCTAAGAAAGCCACAGTCGCTTCCGTTGCACCAGCCATAGGACAAGTCGTCGCTGATCCAACAAATAAAAATAAAGGATTGATATCTGATACTACATGTTCTGGTCTCGGCAAAACTACTTTGCAAAGTACCTATAATTTGATTGATGCCGAAGAACCTGAAGTGACAATAGTACAAGCCTCTGCAGATTCAACTCGGAAATCTGATGGTACTTTAAAGGACTTAGCTGACTCCTTCCTTCATCGAATAGCAGCTCGGGAACAAATTCTCCCATATACGGATGTAGTGCGGTGGGCAATTGAGGAAATCCCAATCACGGACAGAACCTTCTGCACCAGAGACGGGAGAATTTTCGGTTCAGTCAAGGCTGATGATTTAAGGCAAATGTATCATTTGCCTGAGCCAGAGAAGTAGTACAACAAGGCGTTTTTGGAGAAATTCCGAAAAGAAAACGAAATTAAATCTGAACCCATCCAGGATTGGAGACAAAATCCGGCAAAACACAAGCATGAATATTCCGGTAAGTATTCTGTTGATTCCCTATGCTCTCCTTATTGTTATGCTGGGATAATGATGTGTAGATTGTGGGGGTTTCATGATTCCGCTAATTTCACTATAGAAATGGTTCCCTTGATGGAAGCGGCATGTAACAGTGAAATAATGGATTAGGCAACTATACTGTCAAATAAACTAGCAACAGTTGTTCTTGAGTTTAGAAATAAGACCCGCGTTACTGAAGGTTAATTCCCCCATTCTACTACAGTGCCTATATTTTAGATACCTTGTGTTTTAATTCTGAATTTCCTATGCTCGGCTGGAGGTGGACATCACAAGACCCCATGCCTATTCACGTATACCATCAGAAATTGTGGAAATCCTCTTATAAGCACCATTTATACCAAGTCTGCAATGGCTTTATGTTACCCATTCATTACTCTATTTTTGATAAACCTGCTCCCAAGATTTCCTACCAAGCAGGGATTGACTTAACATCAATAGGAAGATGGTTCAGGGAGGAGAAGTTTACTTATATAAGAGTTTTCGGTAGCCAAGCCGAACCTCATGTCCTTCCCTTGTACATACCTGATAAACTGCTGGCGAGGGAAATAACCTATCAGATCATTGCCGAGGGAGTTACACAGACTCTCAAGAAAAATAAGAAGCAGGGTTGGCCCTCTTTTCCTTTGAGATGTGGTGTCTACACGTTGCATGATTTCAAACATGCAGAGAAAGAAGCTACAAAGATAAAATCATTAACTCTAGCAACTCTCCCTAATAGGCAATTTGATCCCAACAAAGTCGCCTATAATGCACTTGAACAGGCCAAATTGGAAAAGTTTGATCATAAAGAAGATATGTTCGATGACCTGTTCTCCTCAGCCGAGTCAATAATGCAGGTTAAGGCATTTGCCAGAATGAAATATCAAGATGAAGGGTTGGTTGAATTCAACAGACTTAGAGAACAGAGGTTGCAAACTCTGCCTCTAGATCTGTTAGCAACAACCCCAACAACATCATCAAGCGAGCCTGAACGGGAACAGTCAAAGGAACCTCCGGTTACAACAAAAGAACAAAAAAAACCACAGGAGGAAGCTCAGACTAAAGAGCAGGAGAAAGTGCGGGAGGAGACCCAGACTAAAGAGTAGAAACAGAGCAATATTGAAGTAAATGTGGATACTCATATTGATCCAAAACTGCTCTAGGAATGGCAATAATTTGATTCTATTATCAGCAGTCTGGAACATTCAAAGGACACCGAAACTTCGAAAGTAGCAGACACACAGGAAACCACTTCACAACAGGTTCCAAGTGGAACCAGTGGCCCACCCATTTCAAAGGAAGTAGAAATAATACCAAAGGACCCCTCCGATCAAATCATTTTGCAGGTAGAAGAGACTCCTCCCTTGGATGTCTTCTATAGCCCAAGGCATAAAGCTGTAGTAAAACGACAGAGGAAGAGAAGAAGGACTGATCAACCTTCCCTTTTCCCAGAATAGACGGTCATGGGAAATGTGGTTTGGAAGGAGGAATTTGACCCCTCTGATGACCTAACAAAACTATCACAATATGTTGGAGCCTATTCGGCAGCAACAATAGACAAGGGATCAGAGGTGAATCTTTTATTGAAAATAAAAGACGAGGAAATCTTCTTATTACAAGCACAGCTAACTGAAGCAAAGCAGAAAGCGGAGCAGGCAGAACAGCAATTGTTGACACAACAGCAAGTAAATAATCAATTAACTCAACAATTGTAGGCAGAGAAACAAAGGATTGACCACAGCGCAATCCAGAAGCAGAAAGAGTTGTTAGAGGCCTTGGCACAACTGAAGGCAGCAAATGAGCAAATGCTGAAAACAAAAGATGAGCAGATTGCTCAACTATTAGCACAACTTGAGAAGACAAAGGGAATTCCAAAAATAAGTGAATTCAGAGTAGAAGCACTACAGATAAATACGGCATTAATAGCCCAAATCAAGCTCCTATGTCAACAAATCACCCAGGCGGAGCCACTATGCGAATTGACGACATTAATTAGTGAAAAAACAGAAAAGGCTAGAGCGGAATTAGATCAAGCTGAAGAAACGATAGCTGCATTTCTTGACTGGCAAGATACTGATCAGGGACAAGCGACAAATTTACCAAGAATTTTAGAGTCACATAAAGATATATTATTTACAGAATGGTAGTCCCAGTTAATGAAAGCAGAGAGGGTAGTTTCAAGGTGCAAATCAACTACAAGCAATTTGGTTGAATTAATTAATAACACTCTCTACTTGTCAAACATGATTTCCCAATGCACTCCAGGAAAATTGACAGCGATGAAAACATTGGAGCAGTCATGTTATCCATATCTAGAGGAAAAGGGGAGATTAATTGCTGGAATTAACAGTTTAACATGGGACACCTATTGGTTCTTCTTGGTAAAACCACACACTCAAAGAGCTGCCCTCAAATGCCTTACAGATGCAATCAGGTATATTATCCTCGATATTCAGGATTCCACCTATGCCGCCCAGATTAGATCTTGCCTCAACAGACCGCCCGAAGTGGAGCCGATGCTTGCGATAAGCCAGCTCAGATTTAAAGGCAAACAACCTACTTGATGATTCATGCCGCCGACTGCGAGGTTGCTGAGGAAAATATGATCAAAATCAATTGATACCAATTAAGTAGGATTTCAGTTTCATAGATAGTTAGCTTAATTAAGTATTTATAGACCCTTTCATTGTTTTGGAAAGGGTCGTAAAGTTTTGTACTTGACTTAAAGACTGAAGTTGCACTATTGTGCTTCAGCCATATTCTTTTATAAAACCGGACCAGCTATTCTAATTTTGACAAGGAAGCTTTTGTGCAAATGTGCACTACTGTCTTTGTTTGAAAGTATTTCTGCGTTGGAATAAGATTCTCAAATAGCGATTGATATTGGGAGTGTCTAGTAGCTCATATGGTACTATTATCTACGTCTGAATTCATTCTTTTCATATGCATTGTTATTTGATTGCCTTTGCTATTATCGAATATATGTATGTGTTTTAATAGCATTTCTTTATTCCCTCCACTATTGGATGTTTATGGGATGCTTTTCCTTTGATCATATATGTATCAATGATATATAAAGTGTAGCAATATTGCGCTAATCCCTTTGCTTAACAATTTAAGCAGAGTAATTCTTGAATGAATAAAAGTCCATGTTTATTGAATAGAGTCATCTACATGCCTGTTTATAAACATAGGTCATCAAGCGCTACACTTTAAAAGTACAATAGTTCCTGGGATTAGTAGTAGTTCTTTTATTTCGAAAATAGATTAAGTTACTCGCTTATCATTAGATTAGTCAACCAATCATTCATTCATCCCGTTTATCCATTTCTAGGAAACTGGTCCCATTATCCCCAGTCGGAGCCACCATTCCAAACGGAAAAGGAGCTGTACTAAGGTCCGGACCGGGTGGTTATCCCCCAATGTTGATACAACGATTTTCGGGGCATCAACAAGTCCTATTTGGGAAAAAGGAGGAGCTCTTGGTGACAATGGGATGATCGGGCTTTTCAGAAGGGAGCTCTGCTATACTTTTCAACATACAAGCCATTCATTCTAGTGGAGGGGATATAGAGAAGCCTGTAATAAGGACCTTTCCAATATCAATTTGGAGGAAAAATTCATTTTCAAAGCTTAAACATAGTTCTAGATTCAAACAAGAGTAGTCATTTTTCAAAACAATTATTAATTCCCAAGAAATTGGAGCCAAGGTGACATGTTGACCATTTATTCTTCTACTGGACAAGGAAGCATTTACGAAAAATCCTTGGCCCTTTGATCCAGTATTTGATGTAAATCTCTTGATTAGAAATGTAATAAGAGATGTAGTTTATATTAAGGAAAAGGAAAAAGTAGAGCGCCAATTAATAATTATCTCTTAAAAAACTCTCAATAGAATCCTAACATATTTGAAATGGAAAAGGATAACTCCATCATTATTTTTTTCTTTAGAAACTTTGCTAATTTCCATTATTGAAGCATGTATTCATGCCTTGAAAGAAGCTCACAAATGCTTTTGATACTGGTTTAAGCAAAGAAAATGTGCAAAGTTACACTCACATAGAGGTATGGAGAAAAAGTACGTGGAGCTTGATGCTACATGTCGACTATTACCCCACTTTCTCTATGACTTAGAGGAGATAAAAATAATGAGATACAAGAGACACAAAGTAGATACTATTGTTATTCAAATTTAATAAAAAATATTACTATGTCTTCCTCGACAGAAAAGAAACATCTTCCATAAAATATTTTCTCCATGAATCTAATTTAAAATGAATCTCTTCAGTTGACGTGTCCAGCCGCAAATAGAAACGTGATGATGGGCCAATTTCAGTTTAGAAAATTCACAATTAGTTTCAATTGTAAGATCTCCTATTTCCAGTTTAGATTTCAGATACAAGCAATGAAACAGGACTCGACGATCAATCGCGATTAATCACGAGTTGGAATCTGCTCGCTCTCCAAATGATCTGATCTAAATATTTGTGAGTCTAACTCATGGTCAATGCAAGTTTGACTTAGACTTACCGATTAAAGCAAATTCTTGTGATTGATTCCAATTTATTCGATTTTCAGCCTTGACTCGATGAGCATGAGTTTTTCAAGTTTAGGTATGCTGCATTGCCAAAAACTAAACGTCAATCATTCCAAAGTTTATTTCTCATTTCCCAGGACCATAACTCATACATTGGGACCTTTAGTAATCAATCACTAATCACTATTACACAATCCATACTCAATATTGGGGAACTGCCAAGGTGAGGATAAGTCCAGACTCCATATCGGGCAGTCACCAATGTGTGCTCTATCCATACTCCATATCGACCCTCGGGCAATCGCGCATCACCTTCAGCATGTGTTACCTTTAGGCTTAGCCAATTCACTATTAAACAATCGAGGTACATTGGTACTTGGCTTAAATAATAGGTATATTACTGTAATGAAGTTTCAATGTCATTTTCAATGGAAAGTTTCAAGTTTCACTGTTCAGCAATCGAATGTTCGGCGTATTCCTTTGGTTATGACTTTTCAACCCTATAAATTGGGCTTAAATAGATTTTAAAAATGCACTAAGAAATGGTTTCATTCCAACCATTGACCAAGTCATAAAGCATTCCTTCCTTGGTCGATACCTTACCAACTTCAAAGGCTTTAACCATCTATTCACAGCTTTGGGTATTTTTGTTCCTCCAAAATATGTTGATAATATTTCCTTTAGGTAGCATTTCCTCATATATACCTAATTGTGTTTCATGGTCATAATGATATATTAGGTCAAAATGTGCTTGTGTTGCTGGACAAACTCCTCTTTGATCCTTAAGAAAACCTCATGTCCTTTAAAACCAACCCTCATTTTTGTGAAGTTATATATGGTGTTTTTAATTTTTAATTTTTATTGTATTTTACAGGAGCCAAATTAAATATAAGGCACAACTCTAAATCTAAACAGAAGCTGCAATTTAAACATAAGTCCAAAACAACAACAATGCTGAGGGAGAAAGACTTTGCTTGGGCCTATTGTGACAAGATTCTTAGAGACCCTAAGCTCCTTTGTAAATTTTGCAAAGAAAAATTTAGTGGAGGCATTTATAGATTCAAGTACCACCTTGCACAAATACTCGACCATGATATAGGTCTCTAAAAAACATTGACGAAAAAGTCAAACACCAAGCAACCTTGGCCATTGATATTTTGATTCAGCATAATGCAAAGAAAGAAAAGAAAAAAAAAGAAATAGGAACTCCTGGAGTTGACAATTTTTCTTCCACCACCCCATTGTCATCTCCCTCTGTTGAATCCTCAATGTAGTTCCCAAGTTTCCCACACATGCCTACAAGTCCAAGTCAAACTCAAGGCCAAATGAATCCTCCTGCATTCAACATTGGAGGTGGAAACATAAACACCTTTTTTTCTCGCCGCACAAAACCCGGTTCCCAACCTACCCTTTGTTAGTGCCTAGATCTACCTCAGGTTGAAGGAAGGTAGGTCTATGGTAACATCAAACCACGCTTAACCTAGTAGCTAGCCCTACCAAGCCGGGAGAGGGCTCTCTCCTTGTCAATCTCAATTAGAATATTGGCAATTAGGGTTTTAAATGATGGAAATGAATGTTGATTTTAGGCTAGGTATAGTAGATTAGGGTTTCAAGTTTGATTTTCAGGTTTTGGTTGCTGGAGCAATTGGAGAAGGCAGATTGGATCCGGGAAATCAACTCAAGGATATAGTCATGTCTTGTGGGGCAGCGTAGACAAGAGATTATGTACTAGAAAAGGATTGAGATCGTAGAATAAGACTGTTGAGTAGTTGAGGAGGGCAGAAGAAATTATGAATCCTCTTTAAACAGTGAAACAATTGAAAACTAAATGCAATCCCAAGACACAGCACTGTAAATCTAGTGTATTCTATCTATTCACCTTGATTCATTTAGTTTAAGAGAAAGAGAGAGATTTGGATACATATAAAACATCAGAAAAACTCATTAGAAACAAGAAACAATACGTAAAACTCATTGTCACAAGAATCCCACAAAAATATCTATGAAACCTGGTTTTATTCCTTGCCAACTGCTGATACAAAATGTTCAGTGAGTTGAACACTTCTACCAAAGTCCAACCTTTACAAATGAATCAAAAAGTACATGATATAGGCAAGGAAACTACTTAAGCTAGCTATCAAGGTCAAATCCATGAGAAAAGGGGTGGTTTCAACCATATGTAAACTAAGAACAGGAATATAGGCAGTGGAACAACTTGCCTCTAAAACTAAGTAAACCAATTCATTTAGTTCAAAACCACCTTTGACTTGATGTATCTACCCTATTAAGTGTTTTACATCCATAATTACATCATGTTACATCATTAACCATGCTAATTTCACCAAGAGAGCAAGAAAAAGTCAACTGTAGAGAAAATTAGGCGAAATCTCGAAAATGAGGCAAAACAGGCAAAATTCATCCTATGTGTAGCGCCATTGATCCTATGTGAAGCGCTTTTTCTAGGCCAATCTTGGAAGGCTTCTCGGAGTCCAAATCAGGTGCAGGATATCTTGTTGGAAATATCGATGATTCTATTTTTCAAAACAACTTGAATTTCTAAATTTGGAGTCCATTTGCCCCTCCAAAAATTGATTCTCCGAAGACAACTTCCTGTGTGGAAAAAAAGTGGCAGAGAGGGCATTTTTTGGGTGTTTTTTCCCTTTTAGAGACCTATACCTTGTCCAAAATTCTTAGCCATTTCTAAGCTTCCATATTTTTCCATGCTGATTCAAAAAATATAAACTTTTTTGCAAATGGATGCCTCCAACAAAAGCGCAGCGCCGCACCTGCAGAAAAAACATGTTTTTTACATTAAAAATTTCAAAATTGACAAAAATTTCTCCAAATTTCTTGAAATTTAGCATGATTGACCCTTGTTAAGTGCTTTGACGAGCCAATGATGCTTCAGCCAAGATCTTGAGTTTATCATGTTCTTTCTTGGCCCTCAACGCTCTCCTTAGTTTGGTTTTTAGCTGCTTAACTCTTATTTTGCAAATCTTGTTTCGAGTAAGTAATGGTAGGCCATATGGCACAAGATTTTCTTCTCTTTGTTGGCTTTCTCAAGAAAATTCTCAAGGTGAATGTTCACCTTCTCTAAAAAATATTCCCGGTCATTGTCTTTTTCAATGGATGTCAATTTTCCCTTTTCCCTCTTGGACTTTTGCCGGTTTTCTTTGATGATTTGTAACTCTAGGAGGTCTTGTTTGTCAATGAATTGTTTGTTTTCTTGCTCAAGGAAGTTCATGATCCATTTGGCCCTCTCAAGGTTAAGTGATAAGGCTTGTATTTCAGCCTCCTTCTCTTTGATAATCATGTCCTTGAGTCTTGAGCTTTGAGAGCCCAAATCAGTGACATATTCCTCAATCAGAACAAAATCTCTATCTTGCCCTTCAGGAAGGACCTCCTCAAGCATCTTTTGTTTCCCTTTTTCTCTGCTCTTTTACTGTTAGCCAACCTGTATAGCTGGAGAAGAAGGAAAAGCCCCTTTCATCCCCAGTGAAGATAACATTTGCCTATGATATGGTGAAGAAAATGAGACCCCTTCCACCTCTGGTGGAGATAGTACTCACCTGGCAGCAGCAAAAATCCTCATGGTGCCTCTCTCATAGGTGACAAACACTGACACGCCTGTAGTTTCAGTCTCATGAACACCTGGCTCTCCTGATGGCTCTCCTTCCTCTTGAGGCACTGATGGAATCACATGAGGGCCTTTGAAAATCTCATGGGCAATAAAGGTATCCCATGGTATGTTTAGCAAGCTTAGCTGATGCAAAACAACAATTTTAATCAATGAGAAGTGGTAAATGTTGTTGAATTGTTGAGGAAAAGGTTTCCTTTGCACATAGAGAGCCATCTTCTCAATATTCCTACATATAAAGTGTGGGAGGTTCATCATCCTCACTCTTGTGAAATTCATCAACAATCTGACATGATATGTATATAGGCGGGAAAACCTCCCTTCGCAAGTGAAATACTTGATGATGAGTTTCATGAGAGGAGCATAAGTGTTCTGAAAGTATTTGAAAGGAAAAACCTTATTGATTTTCATGTGATATCTAGCCTTAATGTAAGGCTCATAACGTTCTCTACCCACATGCTGCCCCTTATTCCACTGTCCACCTACATTATGGATCCCTGTTGTTGTTGAAATGGTGGCAGGTGTCAAGGTGAAAGAGACACCAGCAAGGTTCACCTGGCCATTATGAAGATGAAGAACAAACAACCTAGCAAGCTCATGATGAAATTTCACCCACTATACCATTTCACAAAACTGATGTTTAAACTTAGTTACAGCAAGAGGGCAAATAAGTAATTCTGTAAGAGTGGTGGGCTCCTCCCGGATGATCTTTCCCCCTTTTTGTGGCTTTCTTGGTACATGAGCTTCTCCAGAAGAATAACTGAGAGTTTCCTCTTGCCTCTCATAGTCCGAATCTATCTCCATGCTTATGAATTTGAAGTGAAAGCAGATGAGTATGAAGAGATTTTGAAATATGAGGTGAGTAGTGTGTTTAAGGAAGTGAATGTTAGGAGGAAGGGTTTCTTTTGGGAAATGTGGGGAGTGGATAGTATTATGAATGTGGAATGAGGGGTTTGATAATGAAGTGGATGTAGTGAAGGAATAGGATGTGGGAGTTAGGGTTGGGGAATACGGTATAGGGTTAGGGTTTTGTAAATGGGAGTGGAGTTTGGGGAGTGAATTTTGATGATTTAGGGAGAGGGAATGGGAGTTGACAAGCTCAATATGAATGGAGTGAGAAAGAAGAGAAAATGACCTTCAATAACTTGCAAGAGATGATTTAGCAACTAGCTAGGGTTTGTTTTAACCATTTATCTAGGGTTTGCTCTCAAGAAAACCAAACACATCCAAGCCACCAAACATAACTTTCCTGAGCAAGGAGGAGTGTTTTACTTACTTGGAACAGGCATAAATTTATTTTTTAGGAAGTTTTGGAGTTGTTTTGAAGCGATTTTGGTTCTTCTAACAGGTGTGCAGCGCCAAGGAATAGGTGTGCGGAGCGAGACCAATTTTCTATGGAAAAACCGTAATAGGTGCCTAGCGCCAAGGCCCAAGTGCGCAGCACCAACAAGATGACCCAAAATTTTTCCCTGTTTTTCCCTCTTTCTTCAAAAACGCAATTTAAATTAGATGAAATTTTTACAATAATAGAACAAACTCTGTTTTCACCTCAAAACAGAGTTTTGAGGTAAAAGGATTTATTGAGCATAACAGAAGTAAACTTATGATTTTATGAACTTATTTATCCTCCTCACGTGCCTGCTGACCTTTTTATTCAATTAAGATGACCATGATGACAAACCCTAAGACCTGGTGAGACCTCTGTTTTGAGGTAAAAGGATTTATTGAGCATAACAGAAGTAAACTTATGATTTTATGAACTTATTTATCCTCCTCACGTGCCTGCTGACCTTTTTATTCAATTAAGATGACCATGATGACAAACCCTAAGACCTGGTGAGACTAAACCCTAAAACTAATTTTTATAAATGAAATGAAACAGGTAATAGTAAATGACTAAAAAAATGTGTGAATAGGTCAGCAGGTCAATGTCATGAGGGAAATTGACATGAAACCATTACCATCAGTTGATCCATGACCTAATGAAATGCAGCTTGATCGGATGAGACGCCTAATATGCGTGCAAAAGAGCAATTTGATCATCGATGGAAGTGTGAAGACACTAACACTAACACCTTTGATACCATTGGTTGGAAAAAAAATATCCATAGTCAGACAAGGAAGGCCATTGCTAACTTTTGGTACTATTCTGACATAACTTTCCACTATGCCATAAGTCCTTATTGGCAAGCTATGATTGATGCAGTTGTGTTGCAGGTCTAGGGTTCAAATCTCCTTCATTAGAGAGAATTACAACAAATGTGCTATTAGAAAGTGTTGAATATGCCATGCTTGTGCTATCTAAGTTTTGTTCATGATGGGTAGAAACAAGGTGCATGATCGTGAGTGATGGATGGACAGATCAGAGGAATAGAACTTTAATAAATCTCCTTGTATCTTGTCAAGTAGGTACAATGTTTCTCAAATCAATGGATGCCTCAGACAAGGTTAAGACTGCACAATTTTTTTGTGAAATGATGGAGGAAGTCGTTCAAGAAGTGGGAGAAGAACATGTTGTACAAATTTTCACCAAAAATGTAACTAATTATATGGTTGTTGGTAGACTTTTTGAGATTAGGCACCCCACTATTTTTTGGACCCATTGTATTGCCCATTGTATAGATTTAATGCTTAAGGACATTGGTAGGTTTCATTGGATGCATGAGGTTGTGCAGAAGGAAAAATCCATAACCAAATACCTATACAACCACATTATTTTCCTAAACACCATGAGAAAATACACTGAAGGTAAAGAAATTGTTCGACCCACAATGACTAGATTTGCAACAAATTTCATATCTTTGCAATTTGTGGTTGAGTAAAAGATAAATCTGAAGACGATGTCCTTGGGACCTAAATCGATGGCATCTAAACATTTGAAGACCCTTGAAGGAATTGAAGTTGCTGCACTTGTGTTTAATGATGGTTTCTAGAAAGATGTTGAAGAGATTATTCTTGTGATGAAATCCCTTGTTCGAGTTCTCAAGTACTTCAAGTATTTTAACTTTTTCATGTTTTAAATTTCATTTCAAGATTCTTTTTATTTTCAATATTTCATATTAATTTAAATTTGAAAGCTTGAACTTTCAGGATGGTTGATGGTGACAAACCTGCTATGGGTTAGATTTATGAGGTAGTGGATCTCACAAAGGAGGCAATCAAAAGAAGATATGGGGATAAGGAGGAAAAGTATATGCCTCTTTGGGAGATTATTGATACACATTGGGATAGGAAATTTCATTCCCCCTTACATGCTACTAGGTACTTCTTAAACCCATAGGATTTGTATGATAAGAGAAAATTTAATGAGGATGGGGAGGTTCACGGAGGACTTATGACATGCATGGAAAGGTGCTTCCCTGATCTAGAATTTCAAAGTCATGTCTTTTCTCAACTATAGGATTATAGAGCACCACCTAAATTATTTTCCTATATCATTGTTATACGAGAAAGGTCTAAGGTGTTGCCAGGTACCCTTTGAGGCTTGAAGGCTTTATCAGTTCATTAAATTTGTTTAAACTTTATTTTGTATGTTAAATGTTTTATTAAATTTTTTTGTCTTTTTAAGTTTTTACTATTTAGTATTTAGTACGTCTACTCACAAACCCTTGCCACTTGCTAGGTCTTTGATGGCAAAACTTTTGTAGTGATACACCAAATTTGAAGAGATTTTCCATTCGAATCTGAAACCAAGAATGCAGTGCTTCAGGTTGTGAGTGCAAGTAGAGCATGTTTGAGAAAATACGTTCTAAGAAGCGCAACCAATTGACACAGAAGAACTTAAATGACCTTGTATTTTTCCATTACAATATACAACTTCGCAACAAGAAAATACTAGGTGAGAGCTTAAATTTGAAGGTTTCATAATCTGATTTGGAATTTAAAGTTTAAACTTTAAAGTTCAAAGTCAGACTTCAATTCACATTTCAATGTCTCATGATAATGATAGGTTTGGATCATTCACCAATAGACCTTGAAGAGATAAATTTGCAAACCACAAATGCAGTAGATTGGGTCCAATTAGAGGAGGCTCCTCTTTTAAGCCTACATGACTTGAAGAACTTTGAGAGTCAAGCAGGCAGAGGAGTGGGAGGAATCACTTCTAGTTATCACTCTTAAGAGTCTTAGACTCTTAGTTACTAATTTTTTCTAATTAGTATGCAGTTGTTTGTAAGCTTTTAGAAGCATTTGCTTCTAGTTCTATGTAGTCACTAGTTAGGAGTCATGACTCAGTACATTGGATCATGTTTGGACTCATAAGATATATGAGATTCTTATTCATTCATGGCATTTTGGACATCTATTGATATTATGAATTGTTTTTATATGGCTTTATTGAATATCAATGAAAAATGTTTTCTTTTTTAATTCAATATATGTGTATATTTTTATTTATTGAATTCACTGATTTTTTCCAGATTTTTCCCCGATTTTGTTTCCGATTTTTCCCGAATCTGATTAAAACTCTTAGCTCTTTTGCCTCACCGATTTATTCTTTATTTCGAGTCTAGTAACATTCGTTACAAGTTTCGTTCTTCACTTATGAGTTCTAAGGTGTGCTAGAGAGTGCCAATGCATGCTGAGGAGTGTTAGGGAGTACTAGGACAATAGAAGGGAGCACTAGGTCAAAATGCGTGGAAGTGAATGAATATGATGGTGTGTTGGGGAGTATCAATCAATGCTAGTTGTCATGCCAAGGAGGGAGCGACAAGGTATTCTAAGAACGGGTAAGGCATGCCAAGGAATATCAGGGAATGTCAAGAAGTGCTACAGTGTTCCAGGTAGTTTTGGGGTGTGCTAACATGTGCCAAATAGTGTCAAGGCATTCCAGATGCTAAAACATGCTAGGATGTGCAGGGTGCCAGAGTATGCCAATATGCGACAAGGAGTTTCAAGGCAAAAAAAGTAATAACCAAGCTAAAATGAAAGGAAATGAACACATAAGAGGGTTTATAAGTCAGGACTTTGTCTTTTTCAAAAGGGGCATTCTAGGCACACTAATAATATGTTCCAATACATGCCAAATGCCAATGTGTGCCAAGTGCTAATTTTTGTCAATGCAATATTATGCCAAGGAGTTCCAGGGTATGCTAGGGACTACAGGGAATGCCAACACATGATAGGGGAGTGCTATGCTATGCTATGGCATGCCAAAATGTGCTTTGGCATCCTTCTCATGGCAAGATGTTATAGGTACAAAGATGTTTGAGGTACAAAGATGTTCCAAGACATGCGAGGTGCCAAGGAATGCTAGCGTATTGTTCCAAGGCATGTTAAGGTGTGCCATGAGTGTTGAGGAGTGTTAGGTCTCTCTCATTAATAGAATTGATAGAGCTTGATTATGTATTAAATATATAGTTCCTACACACATTAGTGGAACTTTATTTAAAGGAAATTTGCTAGATAATAAATGTAATAGAGATGACTCGTGTGTTGACTCATAGGAAGACCATATTCTTATGACTTGAGGGAAATGATACACACTAATCACTTTTTAAGGAATTGACTGACTATTATAACCACTATGACCTTAGACACATAATGAAAAAGACTCCCCAACAATGGTCTTAAATCATTATATTTTGACAAAAAATATAGTAACATGTACATAGTGTCATCTAAAACTCATTGGAATGATCAATGATGACAAACATTTTTTGATCATCACCAAAAGTAACCAAAAAGAGAATTGGTGAGGGTCAATAAAAGATCGTCACTTGAAGTTTCACCAAAGAGAGAATTAGTGAAGGGACTTTAACGACCCTCACCAAAAGTGTAACCAAAGAGAGAATTAGTGATGGGAATTTAACAACCCTCGCCAAAACTGTCATTGTTGGGTAGCGGAAGCCCCGCGCAATGGTCATGGGGCACGAAGCCCGCAATTTTGGGTAAAAAGAGTGTAAAGACTTCGTAGGATGCGCATAGCATGAACTGTAATAAGTCAAATTCAAAGGGGTAGTCCGCCCAAAAATAATGTAAAGAAATGAAAGTGGAGGTGGCCTGCCCATGGATCGTGGTTCATGGAAAGGTATAAATAGAGCAAGGATCTATGGGTAGAGAAGCTAAGTTTTGATATATGCTTTTGGATCTGTAATGTAATGGGTTTTTGAGGAGAACACTCTATAAGCATCTGTAAGTCCGAGTCGAGGGTTTGGGTAGTGGATAGAGGCTCTACAGCTGTGTGCACAGAGGTGTGGAAGAGTCTGCAGTTATGTGTGCAGACCCCTGCAGCTGAGTGCGCATAGCGGATCTGGATGTATTGGTGATAAGTGGAAATAAAGATAAGTTTCTTCTACAAATTCTGTGTTACAATTTGAGTTATCATGAATTTGACTGTATGAATGATTGATATAACTGTTTAATCTAAGTGCATATGCTTATGTTATAGATATGTGTGATTCTAAGTACGCGAACTAGCCAAATCTATTAAATGTTTGCTTAAATACCTTTCTAAGTAGACCTGAGCCACGATACTTCATCCAATAGATTAGATCTATAGGTTGCACGGTAATAGACAGTAAGAGGTATTCAGGATTTGTGCGAATATAGTGTAGCACGAAGTTGCAGAACAGGGCAAGAAACCTCCAAACCACATCTAGACATCCCAAGGGTGCAGAAACCTAGTTCCAACACCCTCCCCTACTACCTTGGCTGAGACCTCAGTCCGCGCTTTGCGGGCTATTGCTGAAACGGCCGGTAGCTACATGATTTGTTTGGCTAAATAATTCTTCCGAACCTAGGTCAAGCTCATATAAGCCAACAAATGGTTCCGTTGCCGAGACTGGGATCTACCTAAGGGATGTTTGATGTTGGGATGCTGGAACCATACAAAAAAAGAGATTGAAGAGTGGTGGGATTTGAAACTCCATGAGTTCATAGCTCAGGAGAACAGAAACCCATGAGTATCAAAGGAAGATTAGTTGGACCTGTATATATTCACAGACATTAACGAAATATTCTTTGTGACATTTCCGATAGAGCTGTATGAGTGGATCATGAGGCTAGCTAATAGTGGGGGAAGGTGCAGATTGGACTAGCCTATTGTGTGGACCGCGAAACTGGTGCACAGGCTAGAAGCCATAGAAGATAAAATCACGTGTCGAGTAGATGATTGGACGAATCGGGTAATAAGAGGATTTATTACCGAGTTTGTGATAGATAGAACTATGAGCTATAGTGAAGCAGAAAGGTGGTTTCGTCAAGGACCTCAGGGTAGGTATATCAAATCCTTGAATACTTGGATTAAGATGTTGTTCTGTGAAAAATAGATTATGCATGTTTATTGATGTCTACAGTAACGCAGAGCGGAAGAGGTTATCGTGGAACTGGAGGATTAGAGAACAGTCCTTTAGCTTCCATTTCTTAGGAAAACGAGGAGGAGCTCACGAGGTTCTCACCAGGAAGTACAGTCTGGTTGATCAGGGAGTGCTTCCCATTGATATCACCTCCTTCCACACCACCACCCACTTCACCTACATCGAATCTGTCCACACCAACCCCGACCCCACCTCCAACCCCACCACCACCAAAAGTCGGGATGGCGATTGTAGTGCAGCTGCCAACATTTAGAGGGATAGGAAATGAGGAACCAGGTCAATTATGGTTTGTGATAAAGTTCGTATGGGATGCTTAGGGCATCACAGATAATAACATTAATAAAGCTACCTTAGTTAGCGTGTTACGGGACCGTGCATTGACCTGGTACATGAAATATTCAAGTGATCATACAAATGAAGGAATGACAGCAATCCAAGAGGCACTAAAAAAGGAATTTGGGTGACCCAAGTCAGAAGCATAGTCAGTTATTTGGCTTAAGGATATTGTAATGCTGCATGGTGAAACCCCATGGGATTTAGATCAGAGGTTGAAAAGCACCATCTATGAGGCCAATATGACATTGACAGATGTGCAGCATCGTGCTTGGTTTGTCGCATTGTTAATGCCATACCTGAGATTGGCTCTATCGCAGCAAAAGATCTCAACCAAAGATGAAGTGCTAGAGGCAACAATGCGGCTGTACGAAACCCCAATACAGGACCTAGGGTTGGGAGTACAGCAAATCCAAGCACAAATACAAAACTTATGTTTAGATATGAGAAGCTTGAAACAAGGACAGGAGCCTAGGATAGAGGTATGGGAAGAAGTATGGTGTATCAAATGTAAGGGACTGGGACACGATAACGGCCATTTTCCAATCTTTGTGAACTGTGTGACAGGAGGGGGGCCAATAACATTGCGACCAGAGGTACAAGCTGGGCCAAGCATGGCGCCAGCACTCTAGTGCGCAATCTATGAGGTGGGTCAAAAGCATGCCATGGACAATTGTCACCTATTTCCAAGCTTAAGACAACCCCCTCAACAATTATTCTATAACTTTTGCAGAACGGTGGGCCATGAGGAAAGAAATTTTCGTAGTTACCAACTGTTGATGGATCAAACACTTGCTTATAGGATGCAAACAGAGGTGCATGGGCAAGATCCCACCGCACCATTCATCCAGGGAGGGTACTAGGGACACGGATGGGGCCACGGAGGCATGGGACCTTGGCGGGGACGAGGGCAATTAATTTTCTACAATTGTGAAGGGCTGGGGCATTACGTGTGGGATTGCACGAACCTGACCAAAGCCTGTTACCCTTACTATTACCAATTTGACCACGAAGCAGTCGATTGCCCCATGCTGATTGCTTAGATGCGAGAAAAGGGGGTGCTTCTAACCAACCCCACTCAGAACATCTAAATGATGAAGGCTGAACCTTGTGTGGAGGAGCTGAACATAAATATGATGCTTCGGAGTGGCTCTACCAGTAGAGAAGATAAGGGGAAACAGCTAGAGACGAATGCATGGGTCCATAAGGCCCCCCCGAAACAACTAGACTTTAACTTGGAGAGTGTGAAGGAAGCCTTTATGGAAGCCAAGAAGAGCTTCACAAAAGCTTCTACGTCGGGAAGTAAGAATCAATCAGGATCATAGATGGATACATCTGTGCTAAGCACCTTTTTGGAAACCTAAATGAAGTTACTCAGGGATGCTAAAGTAGTAAAGGGGCTGCACAAATTGATAACTCGGTGCATGAGAGTAGATGAACCATGAATAATCCGAAAATTAGGTAAACATGCTTTGTGCACTAGATGAAAAATGCGACTAACTGTCCAGATCGGAGACTATGAGATGGATTAGGTTGTCTTAGATTTGGGGTTCGACGTGAATGTCTTACCAAAGAAAACTTGCGAATGCATGGGAAGGCCTCCACAACAATGGTCGTTGATTCAACTATGAATGGCTAACCAATAGAAGATTCTGCCCATGGGATGCCTGCACGGAGTTACAGTAAACATCGATGGTGCCAACACCTAGAATGATTTTGAGGTCATCGAAATTATGGATGATAATAATCCATATCCTGCACTATTGGGGATAGGTTTGGCAATGGATATGAATGGAACCATCAACCTCAAGAAACGAGAAATGATATTCGAAAAGAAAGATCTCCACGTGGTTGTTCCATTGGATCCCGCAGAAGGAGCGCGATATACCGAGCCCGTGTCCGATGAAGACAACGATGGAGAGTTGGAATGTATCTACCAGATTACAGTGCAAGATCGAGATAGGTTTAATCCAACAGCGGATGGTCGACTCTCATAGGACCGCAATAGTTCTTTCACATCAGACTCAGATGAAGAGGTTGAATGATGGCAAAACCGACTGCATGAAGTAACCACGCTCAATTGTAATTGGATGGTGACAATAGGAGCAAAGGAGCTGCCATAGGTATCCGCGGAAGCATCCCGCGCAACTGCTACTTCTGGATAGGGTATAACCCCAAAGATGTGAACAACAAGGTGTAGATGTCGAATGAAGGCACATGCGTGGCTGAAAGAGTGAAACATAGTAAGAGTTCCTTGCCAGCATAAGCTACAGACATCAACCCAGCCTAGAAGTAGGAGCCCAGAGCCACCCCTAAGGATGGGTGCCTAAGCGGCTGGCGCCAAGGTTAGCAGGGGATTAGGGAAGCTGAGGATACCAAGGGTTTGTTGGGCTTGTAATAGATGACTAAAGAAACAAAGTGTGCTACGAAGCAGAGTAGCTCAGGACCATAATGTGACCCTACTATCATGGCTGTGCCCGCACTCATGGAAGAACATAATCCCTCGACCGATGACCTAGATGCTTCAGGGGTGCTCGTAGCCCGGGCTAGTAGGGACAATCCGAACTCACACCAAAGGTGCGAGCACATGACTAGCAGTAGAAACTACAGTCTTAGTGCCTCGAGCAGTTGAAAGAAGGTGTGGGACTATAAACCAGGCTGTGAAAAACCGACGCAGCAAAAGGATTAGGCAGTCCCAAAGTTTGCAACTATGCCCCAAGGATAGTGCAACCATAGGAAAAAGTCAAAATACGACCGTTAGCCACATTTGCCCTGAAAGGAAGGTCTAATCACGTCAGAAGGAATTGGATGGCAGGCCATTAAGACGAAACTTCCAGACGAGATACGAAAAGATCTGCCAACTTAACACCACTAATAAACTGAAAACAGAGGTAAGGGATTTTTTTAAATCTCATAGTTTGTGGCCAGCGCTGGAGTTTTGGCGCTTTGAACTAGCAAAAATTAGCAAGTTCGTAGCTACCAGGCACTCCATGATTACTACGGCAAGAACCTGACCACGGGTTGCAGAAGAAATGAAGTTGAATCAAGAAGCACCTAAGGATGGGTCTCAAGTTCTTGAAGTACCTAAGTCCCCACGTACCCCGCGACCCAAGAAGAACAAGCAGAAGATGGGAACCATCTAGGCCTCCCCAAGATTCAATAAATGCTCCGCAGGTAACAAAGGCAAAGTAGTAATCAATGAACCTATTGAGGACGAGGATGATCTGCAAGACTTGATTGATCAGATTGATGCATAGGCAGAGGAAGAAGAACCTACATTCGAGCTTCCGTCGTTACCCCCATACCTTTCCCCATGGACCGGGACGACCAAGAGATCGAAAGACGAAGACACTGTAAAAAATACACTCCAGAGCCCGCTTCTTCCAAACGATATAAGGTTCGAACAGTTACCAATGGGTCGTGTTCCAAGAATCAAATTCGAAGACTGGGACCTTGTGGACAACAACAAGTTCCCTGAACTAGCCGAAGACAAGTTGTTGCCGCAGAAGTGGTTACTAGGTGTGGAAAGGGTGGGGCTACTAAATCTCAAGTGAATACCTCACTATCACTGCACAACCATCACCATATTTGTGATTCGACAACTGCTATGTCTCGTCCATGATGGATATCTCTATTTGGAAGAACCGATCTTGATTACAGCAGACCTAATCCACTGATTATACACCTACCACTTAAAGGGAATAACCCCGCAGACATAGCAGGAACCAGTAGCGAGGGAGGCCTTGCCAAAACAGTGAAGGTGAAGTACCATCTGGATAAAGGAAAGCGGGGGTATGTCATAGCAAGCATTAGTGACCATGCAATACGAGTCGCCACTCAGCTACTCGCTGGTAAACTCATGCAAAAATGTCACGCGAATGAGGTACCAGCCCCTATCATCGCATTGGAAAGATAGTGCACTTAGGGGGTTCACTTCAGTTGGGCACAATTTTTATGCGATGAATTTCTGACCAATTGTCAAGAAGCACAGGACAAAGGTAAGATCTTTCGTTATGCATGGTTTCTCTTATCAATCCTTCTGGTTACACATGAATTGTTGCAGGAGAGCTAGTTTCCTAGTATTGAGGATATCCTACCCGAAGCAATATGGCATATGTTGCTTTGGGCTACAAAGGATTCAGCAAGGGTTTCCATGATCTGGGTGTTTTGGACCGCCATGGAAGGGAAGGTACAGATGCAGATTTCTCAAAGACCATGCATGTGCCCCCACAATCTACAATAATTTTTAGAGCATGGAAGAATTCAAAGCAGACATGCATCATGTGTACATCTGCACGTGAAAGGATTCAGAGCAATCTTGGGTCACACTCCCATTCCTTGCAATAGAAGATGCCATTTAGGTAGTATTAGCAGGATGGCCTCTGGAATGGCACACCCCAGACAAGGCCATTCTCGATAGACTGACTGCATATCAGCAAAAGAGGGAATGCCAGCAACAACTCACTCAGCTGGCAGAAAAGACACGTCGGGAACAGCAAGTCGTGTTGCAGCAGGAGGCCACCACGAGCCCAATCACATCGAGGAACCAGGAAGATCATGGAATGTACTTGGAACAGGATATACAATAGGAAATAGAGACATAAGACCACCTCAAGCGATCACGTGCCAAGGGATCACCGGTCACTCGGAAAAAGTCCAAGACAGCGAAGGCTCTTGAAAACGAATTCAAGGACAGTAGCCAGCTCGCAAGCACTATTACCACCAACGTGTTGTCTGAACGAATCACCACGCAAACAACTGTGTTGGGGGAGCTCAGAGCACAGTTATAGGCCCTACAAGAGCAACCCCCAGGCTGGGTCACCCGCGAACCCACAGTAGACACAGCTACCGCTGAACAGATGGTCAGCATGCACATGCCACACATCCCTCCATTAACAGAAAGGGTTGTCCAAGCTGCAGCTGCTGGCTACGAAGGTACTTGGGAATTAAATCTAGCCATCCTATCTAGAGAAACCCTATATCTACTACAAGAGGGAGTAACTCAGGAGTTTCGAGCCAGGGAAGGTCACACTTTCCACATCTTGACAGAGCAGAAGGAAAAGATAGAACAGATCACTCTCCAGCATGATGACTTGGTTGCACGATACTGAGAGGTAGAACAAGTAGCGACAGAGGCATGTAGCACAGTACTCAAGCTAGCCATCCCCGGGGAGCTCCCACTAGCTACTAAGATTTAGCACGTGACAGCCAGCTTTCATACGACCCAAGCAGAGGCCGCAAGAAACTAGGAGGAACTAACGTTACAGGTTGCAGAGCTCCATCTCCAGGCCTAGCCTCCCACACCTCTGGCTGAACAAGAACATCACCATGATGAAGTTGTAGCTGGACTAGAAACGATGAGTAGTGCTATTCGCGAATCCTCGAGACTACTGGATCAGTCGCTCGGGATACTCACCGCCCTCCACGAGGACCCAACCATACAACAAGTACAAACCAAGGCACACAAGTTATAACAGGCCTATGACACCACCCGTGGGGCTGCACGGACAGTCACTATCACACAACAGTTGGCCAAAATGAAAGAGGCCCAGGCGCTCAAAGCCCAAGTTGACGTGGTGTGGCAATAGGAGGCAGTACTTAAAGAACGTATCCAGCCTCGGCTCTATGAAGCGTTTAGTGTATTTACAACCATTGAAGGCAAGGTAATGTAGATGCAGCCAATATGTGTGATGGAAAAGGTAGCTGCATGTGATAAGGATGCCTCACCGGCTCACTTGGAAAAGGTACAGAGTCCCACAGCTGAATTTGTTGTAGAGACCGACGAGATGCAGAAGTTGTTGACCGACCTTCGCGCAACGATTTCCGCACCTAGTGAATGACTCAGGATGATTCACAATGATTGTGCTAGGGGACTGTTGGGTAGTGGAAGCCTAGCACAATAGTAATGTGGCGCAAAGCCCGTAATTTTGGGTAAAAGTAGTGTCGCGGAGCATGAATTGTAATAAGCCAAAGTCAAAGGGGTAGTCCACCCAAAAATAATGTAAAGAAATGAAAGTGGAGTCAGCCTGCCCATGGATCGCGGTCCATGAAAGGGTATAAATAGAGCAAGGCTCTATGGGTAGAGTAGCTAAGTTTTGATATATGATTTTGGATCTGTAATGTAATGGCTTTCTGAGGAGAACACTCTGTAGGCATCTGTAAGTCCGATTCGAGGGTTTGGGTAGTGGATAGAGGCTCTGCAGCTATGTGCACAGAGGTCTGGAAGAGTCTGCAACTGTGTGTGTAGATCCCTACAGCTGAGTGCGTAGGGCGGTTCTAGATGTATTGGTCATAAGTGGAAATAAAGATAAGTTTCTTCTACAAATTCTGTGTTACAATCTGAGCTATCACGAATCTGACTGTATGAATGATTGATATAACTATTTAATCTAAGTGCATATGCTTATGTTATAGATATGTGTGAGTCTAAGTGTATTCTAAGTACGCGTACTAGCCAAATCTATGAAATGTTTGCCTAAAGACCTTTCTAAGTTGACCTGAGCCATGATACTTCATCCAATAGATTAGATCTATAGATTTCACGCTAATAGATAGTAAGAGGTATTCAGGATCTGCGGGAATATAGCGCAGTGCGAAGTTGCAGAACGGGGCGTGAAACCTCCAAACCACATCTAAACATCCCAAGGGTGCGAAAACCTGGTTCCAGCACCCTCCCCTGCTACCTCGGGTGAGACCTCAGTCCACGATTCACGGGCTATTGCTAAAAGGGCTGGTAACTGCGGGATTTGTTTGGCTAAATAATTCTTCCGAACTTGGGTCAGGCCCATATAAGCCAACAGTCATTGAGAATGGCTTTAGTGACAAAATTTAAAGTACCATCACTATATACACTTACAACAATGATTTTTAAAGATCATCACCATATGCGACATTGGTGATGGACCTTAAAGGTTCGTCACAGGCATGAAGCATCATAAAAAACTCATCGGAATGATAAATGGTGATGAACATTTATTGAACATCATGAAAAGTAACCAAAAATATCATTGGTGATGGTCAATAAAAGATCATCACTAGAAGTGTCACCAAAGAGATAATTAGTGATGGGCCTTTAACGACCCTCACCAAAAGTGTCACCAAAGAGAGAATTAGTGATAGGCCTTTAACAACCCTCACCAAAAGTGTCATTGAAAATGGTTTTGGTGACAAACTGTAAAGGACCATCACTATATACACTTACAACAACGCTTTTTTAAAGACCATCACCATATGCGACATTGGTGATGGACCTTAAAGGTCCATCACAAGCATGGCCCTCACCAATGACCTTCTTTCTTGTAGTGTTGGAAAGGATTCCAATAACAAATGAAATTTCCTGTCTAGTAGTAGTGAGGTAGTTGAGACTTCCCACAAGTTTTATATACTTTATTGCATCCTCAAATTATTTTCCTTCAATATATATTGAGTTTTAAGTTCTGCTCCATTGATGTATTCAATGGATTGCACTCAGCCATGCAAAACCTAGTCAACAGATCTCCAATGTACTTCTTCTCAAAGAGGAATATAAACTTGATATGTTGAGTTACTTCAATACCAAGATAGAAGTGAACATAGCCCAAGTCAGTCATTTCAAAACATTTCCTCAAACCTTTCTTTATCAATGCAATGTAGCTCTCATTTTTCCCTTTCCTCGAAATATCATCTACATAAACCACAAGATATACAACTGTTTTTCCAATTTTCTTGGCAAACAAAGTTGCATCATAAGGATCATAATGTTTGAAGTTTCATTTCAAAAGATGGTCAGTTAACTTCTCATACGAGGCTCGTGGTACTTTCTTGAGGCCATACAAGGATTTTATAAGCTTGATACTTTGTGTTATTGACCCTTCACAACAAATCCCTTTGGCTGAGACATAAAAACATTCTCTTTCAAATATCCATTAAATAAAGTAGTTGTTAAAACCATTTGATTTACTTTCCAACAGTTTTGTGTTTCCAAGATAAAGAGTGTCTGAATGCTAGCCCATTTTGTGCTTGTCAAGTGAGCCATCAACTTTATACTTGTTCTTGTAGACCATCTTGCAACGTATTGGTTTGGTTCCCAAAGGAGGATCAACAAGATTCCGAGTGCCATTATTTATCAAGGCATCATACTCATTTTGCATCGCTTCTTTCCATTCATCATGAGAAGAAACTTCTTCGAAGGAAGTTGGCTAAAAATCCATAGGCAAATTAAGTTCAAAATCATTAGAAACATCCATATCAATAGGTGAATCAGAATCATCTCAATCACCTCCATTTTGTCTTATTGAGCTTGTTGTTCCTTTCTTTCAAACATTATCACGATGAACACTTTCAAGTGTCTTTGTCAGCCAATTTGGAGGACCTTTTTGGGATGGCTTGGACTACTCAATTGATTGAGTTGGGGTTGAATCAAGATTTAGTCTCCCAATTCTGTCAATCACATCACTCAAAGTGTCATTAGTATTTGGAGATTCATGCGGTGGAGGCACTGCTTTGGAAGAAGATTCCACATATTGATCTAGTATAGGAATCCCCCATTCAAGATGTGGAATCTCATTATAAAATTCTTGAAAATACCTTACATTTATGAATTTATCAAAGTGATCAAGTTGTTGCTCAATAACATTGTGAGTTTTGGAAGATTCAAGAAATGTCACATCTCTAGACACTATAAACTTTTTATTAAATCCATCATAGAGATGGTATGCTTTGGAGCTATTTGAATATCGTAAGAAGATACAATTATGAATCCTTGAACCAAGTTTGTTTCTTTGTTAATTATTTATCAAGGCATAACAAGTGGAACCAAAGACCCTGAGATGATTTACCAAAGGAATGTGACCATGCCACATTTCATAAGGAGTCTTGTTTCTAATAGTACTAGATGGACACCTATTATTTATATACATAGAAAATAGAATTGCATGGACCCAAAACATCAATTTAACGTTCTTGAAAAACATCATGGAATGTACCATATTTAAGATTTCCCTATTCATTATTTCCGCTACTCCATTATTTTGGGCATTATAAGGGACACTTCTTTGATGCTTGATCCCATGCTGGCGAAGGCAATTTTTAAATTGATTCAAAGTGTATTATTTTCTATTACCAGTGAGAATAGAGAAAATTTGAGATTGTGCATCATTTTTAGGCCATGCTTGAAAGTTATTGAATGTTTGAAAATCATCAGAGTTGTTCTGCAATAAATAAACCCAACACATTCTAGTGTAGTCATCAATAAATCTCATCATCTATTTATTTCCATTTGTAGAAGAAACACGAATTGGGCCACATAAGTGTGAATGAATAAGTTCAATTTTTCTATGTGTTCTTGAATGTGAATCATGAAAACACAGTTTTTTATGAATTCCTAAGATACAAGCATCACATTTCTTAAGTTTCCTTAGACTTGTAGGAAAACTAGTAACACCACTTTTCTTCAGCATACAAAGGTTGTCATAATTCAAGTGTCCAAATCTATAATTCAATAAAATAATTGATCGAAATGTACCTTAATCATAATGAGAAATGTATGAGAAGTTTTTTACATGAGCCGAGGTTCCTTATAGCTTCATAACCCTTTATTCTTCTATCCTCGTCATGAAAAGTTAGTGATTTGATGCTTTTCTAACCTTAACCTTGCCATCAAACATATGAATAGAATGTCATTGCTGGTAGATGTGGACCAAAGACAAAAAGGTTCTCCTCAGTTGTGGGAGATATAAAACATCATGTAGAAGAAAGCCTGGAGGACAAGGAAATTTGAGCCTGATGGTGCCAATCCCTGATGGCTTCAGTTTTTACTTGTCTGTAAAGTATACTACTCCATCAACATTGTCAATAAATTCTTCAAAAAAATCTCTTCTAAAAGTAATGTGGCAAGTTTCCCATAAATCAAGCAACCAAATATTTTTCCCTAAAACAAGTGAAACATTGAACAAGTCTTCAGTTACTCTAATATTGCAATATTCCACAACATAATTAGAGGATCCAAGTTCTTTATCGTTTCCTTTTTTATTGTTTTTACCTTTTCCTTCATTTATTTCATTCTCAAATTCAGTCCCAAGGCAACTTACATGTGGATGCATCATGTCCATCCCTATTGCATCGTATGCAATGAATATCAAACTTTTCTCCTTGGAACTATCTCCCCCCCCCCCCTTCCTCTAAAATTCCTCCTTCCTCTTTCTCTTCAGCCACCTCTTCCTCTAGAAGAATATTGTGTATGATTCTTCTCTCTATGTGCAATACACATAAATTCTTAAAAATACTAAGTTGCCTTCTTCCCAAAATCCATCTCTCTCTTAGCAAACGTCTTCTCAAGGGAGTCAAAGGTAATCTCCTTGAGGTTTCCACTTGCTTGTAATGACTCAAGATAATTTGAATAAGTGGCATAATGTGTGTTGACGTAAGATATGAGAGGAATGTCTAATTCAACACCAATGATTTTTACATCATGCATAATGGATCTTACTTCTGATTCTAAAGTGAGACGATCATGATTTTTCAATTCAAGGCTGAATAATTTAACCATCAATTGGACAACTTCCAGTTTAGAGTGTGAGTCATACAATTCCTTCAACTTTTGTGAGGCTTCAAAATCATTTGAAAATGGTGAAATATGGTGACTCACTTTTTCATTTACAAATGCTACAATCAAGGCATAGGCCTCGTTGTTCTTGTTTTCCCAAATGGAAATCTCCTTATCTGAAGTGGGCTTTGTAGGTGCATTATCTCCTTCTCCTTCACAAAATCCTATCCACAACTCATTGAAAATGAGAGGGTGTTTTATCTTTCATAACCATTCAGGATAGTTCTCTTTTTTGGAGAGAATTACTCCAACAAATGATATCAATGAATGTATTAAAAAATATGTGTATGTTTAAAAAATTGTACTATTGTTGGAAAAACACTACACTTCTGGTGGTAATTTTGTAAAAAAAGAAAATTATGATATATATATATATATATATATATATATATATATAGACAAGAAAGGTATTATTTGAGGGAGGGTTATATAGGGGAAGGAGTATGTGGGGAAGGGAGTATATGGGTGAGGGTTATGTGGGGGAGGAATCATATGAGGGGAGATAAGGTATGAGGGGAACATAGTTATATGATATACAGAGGATGAGGTAATGGCAGATTTAGTCAGAGGTATATTATAATTTGAGGAGATTTTGTATGGCTGTTTGGGGAGGACTGGTGGTATAGGATCAGTGTAATGGAGAAACTGGTAGTCGCTGGTATGGGAAGGAGGAAGGGCCACCAAGCGATGCTACAACATGAACAATGTTCAACGTAATACAAGCAACATTCAATGTAAAACCACTAAATGGGGCAATCACGTAGTAATACGATCAATTCCTGACATAATACCACCAACCATGTGTTATATGTTACATAACCAAGTAGACCTAAGTTTGGAGAGTGGTATATGAACTGGGAGAAGAGTTGTATTAATTGTGCATTATTTTATTTGGACAGGGGTGCAGAAGGTGGAGGGGAAATGACATGATTCTACTGCATAGCTAGGAGAGTGGTTTATACAATGTGATAAAGTAGTAGTGTTATATACAAGTGGTATGGGGAGAGAAGCAGCACAAGTCATAAAAAGAACCAGAACCATGATGCCATAACACTGAGCCATAGTGTGATGTCGTGGGGAGGAGGAGGTGGTGTAACACAATACATTGTAATGGTGGTGTAGGGAGAGAGGTGTGATGCCTCAATACTAGAACAATCATGGTTCACATTCATGCCATTGTTTGATCACAGATAGAGGAGTGGTGCAATAGTGAAACACATTGACAATACACAGTTGCATGGTAAAAAGTTAACACAGTCAGTCACACCAACAGATAACCATGAACCATGAACCAGTTAGTCATGGAGAAGAGCACCACAGTTTTAATGCAGACTATACCACAATGAACACCCATAAATTTATTCAAAAAACTAAATGATATTACCTTATTTTCAGCCTTCGACTCTCAAACTCTCCATTGACGTCAAGAGTTCAGGCCTCTCTCCACACTCGCCTCACCAATGTCTAGTCCTCCACAAGCTTCAAACTATTATACACAGGGCTTTGGGACACCACAGTTATCCAAGGCATGAAATGGTAGGAAATGCAGGGCACAATTTCTATCAAAGGATAGGGATAGATGACAAAGGATAGAGAATAATGGTAGAAAATGACAAGAGTTACAACACAACAACTAATTCTTGGAGATGGCTTTGATACAATGTTAGGCCAAGAGGTAACTCCTCAAATGAATTGTGATTTTGCATTCATACTAGTCATAGATATATACATGGAGGGAGAGACTCTTGGGTTTCATCTCCTAGTGTCTCTTCATATTCCAATTCTCCTTATTTTCTATTTACAATATTTTACAAGGATTTACTTAATCACAAATATTAGGAGTAAACAAACATTCCAAAATCTTAGACAAAAATTGTTGTTTAGAGAATTAGAAAAACTAGGAGTTAAAAGAAGTGATGAATAATAAAGAACATAGAATGTTCTTCAAAGTTGAGAATAATGTTGAAGAGAAATGAAATTTTGCAAAAGAAAATTTTGTAGAAAAAAAATAATTCCAACAGGGTAGAATATCAAGTAATTCTTTATGTATATAATAAAGAATTGATGAAATTTCATAGACATGATTAAGAAGGATTGATTTTGTATACTTTGAATTTAGTGGAATAAAGATCTGTAACATGAATTTTGACATTTGAATGCATTATTTTCTTTTGTTTACAAATGAAGAATCTAATATTGGTATAGTGTACACCATTAGGTGGTTTAGAATGTTTGGAATAACCGACCTTGATATATGTACTCATGTGTGAACTAGATATTTACACTCTTGCATTCAAATTACTTTCGTATGTGCTTAACTGAGGTAGAATTAAATTAACTTTCAGATGCTTGAAAATGTAGAAACAAATTTCTTTGATAAGCTGATGAAATATCTTTTCTATTGGCTTAAGAAAAAATAAATCTAGCATATTTAAAGAAGATTCATATTGTTTATGAACTTGATGAAGTACTTTCTTGAAATTTGATTAGCTTGTAATTATTAAGAGAATAACATGTTTATAGATAAACCTCCTCCTTGGCTGGAACATTGTTTTATTTGAAATTCAACGATAAGTATGAGATAAATGAGAAGTTGAGTTGATTTTTTGTTTTGCAAGAATATGTGTTGATATATTTTTTATGGCCAAATCACAATTTTGATGAATCAAATTTGTTGCATGACTTAGAAACATAATATGATTGTATTATATGTGGAACATAAGAGATTGTTGGATTTAGTAATGTGTGCTTGGATGTATAGTTGTACCAGTAGTTATTATTCCTACAAAAGTATTTAATCTTTTTAGAGGGTGATAATTATCCTTAAAGAAAAGTGAATAAATTTAGGCTAGTCATGCCTTTGTGATAGTCTAAATATTATTTAATATGAATAATATTCTTCATAGTTTTAGAAATGTATGGTTTCCATAGCATTTTTTGTATATGTATTCATAGAAAGGAATAAGACCTGAAACCAAATGAATTACCTAGTTATTGAATATAAATAATGAGTAATTGGGAAATGGGTATTGATGTAATGTTATAGATAACATACATTGTGAGTTGTCTTGGGTTGGGAGAGTGCAAATTGAGATGTTAGAATCAAATTCTTCTAAACCAAGATCAAATTCAATCTCATGTGGCGAAAGTGAATAACAACAATGGTTGAGGAATTCAAGGAAAAGTCATTGGTACAATGTAAGTGATTGCCACTTTACCCCAATAAGTTAAAATATTTGTTATTTAATCTTAAAATTGGTTTTTATTCTTAATATTAAATCTCTGGTAAAAATAGTAATTAGTTCCTAAGGGTTGTGATTGTATCTATGTCATGTGGAATGTATGAGTGGACACACAATTGTATGTTTATGATTTTCCACCTCTTGCCATCCGAGTGTCATTATATGATGGGATGGACCATTAATGCTGTTATACAACTAATGTGTGAGTTATTTATAGCGTGTAAAGCTCAATATACTATTGAACCAAGAAGATGGGACATGTAGGGTTCATGTGGACTATGAAAAATAAGAATATGTAGAATGTCAAATGATTACAGCTAACTTAAGTAGAGATGATATCAATTACATAAAAATGGTATTTTTATATCGTATTACAAATTTTATGATTGTTTTTTATATAGAAATATTTTGTATTTTATATAAAGCAGTATCTAATATGGCATGCATATATTTTCTAAGTGAATAAGAATGGTATGTTTTGGTTTTCATGGATATGCTTTGAATTCAACAAAAGATTAAACTATGAATTGGCATGAAGAGAAATATATCAAATACATATACATAGAGTTAACACATTATTGATAGGAGAATTGAAAAGAACCAAGTATCTTATGAATGGGAGAAAACTTCAAGCCAAGTTTAGCCCAAGAGGTGGAGTATGTAATGTCCCTTCTCGGTTAGTTAGCTTTGATGACAATTCGAGTGGGTGATTTTGATATAGTGATATAACTATTATGTATGTCACACTCATGTATATGTTTGTATGATATAGACATTGTTTGGATCACATGGTTGTTACGTGCTTATGATAATATCTTTGGGTGTGTGTATAAACTAATTTTGGTTAACTGCATATTATTGATTTTTTCTCTTCCCGTATCCTACATTTGACATATGTGTCTTACATGGATGGTGATCCATGATTGAGACACATAGATCCATGGATAATCATCATTATGTGAAACATATGGTTAATTATGGTTTATGGATTATACATGATTTGTATGAAAGTATATGCTTAATCTTGTACAAGGAGGATGCGACATGCGACTTGGTCATTTGTTAATAAGGATGCTCAAATTATAAATGGTTGTGGACTATGGAAGTTTGTTGGATAGTTGTCATTACTTGTTTGGTTAGTGGAAGAGAGTGTGTTTGAATTCATGTCAATAACCATGGGGGAGACATGATAGACAACTTCCATTGTCTAACAATTGGCAAGTGTGTTGGCATTGATGTCAATTGGGCTATCAATGATGGGCATAATGTATCAAGCTGAGAGGGAGTCCCATGGCTGTTCCAGTCTCTGGTAGAGACCCATCATAGTATCAAGCTGATTGAAGAAGCTATAATTATATGACTATGGCGGTTGGGAGTTCCAATCTTTGGAGGAGTTCACGAGCAGTCTTATGGTTGCTATAGCCTCTTGTAGAGAATCATCATAGTAGTAGGATTATTAGAAAAACCATAATATGATGACTATGATTGTGCAGAGTCCTAGACTTTGCAGGATATTATTCCTCAGAATATTAGCTGAGAATTATCTTGGTTATGGAAATTTTGGATAGTGACTTAAAAAATATTTCCAACAGTATGTCGAAGTCATGGATCGAAAGTTGTTGATTATCAAAGTCAAGGCTCCAACGTCATATTTGTAATTCCGATATGCTCAAAACCCTAGAAGCCTAGAAGCGTGAAATTTTATTCACAAGTGCTACACAATAGTCTTGAGCTAGGGTAGTAGGAACAATACCTGAAATCATAGAAACCTGGGAGCCCAGAAGCCTCGAAGCCAATTGATAGTTAGAGGAGCTTGCCTAGAATCCCGGTAGCCTATAACTTATTAATAAGTGACCTGGGAGTCAGGCTAGCAGGGTACAACAATTGATTTATTCTCAAATAATGGAACCCATAATAGAAATTTCCTGGAAGAATTCACAATTGCATTACATAAGAAGTTACAGCCACATGAGGTTCTATGTTCATGTTTTATAGTGTGATATGTGTCATTTCTACTTTGGCCAACAAGTAGAGTTATTCATTATAGAGGGACAGATAGGTGAGCTCATGTTAGAGCAACATGTTTAGAGTGGGCCAAGTTGGTAATCCCGCAAGCTCGTAAGGTGTAGGAAAGCCATTTTATAAGAAGGTACGGGCATCAGGGAAACCAAGCTCTAGTTTAGAAGTAACATATGTATATGAGTGGGACTAGTGAACATATAAAGGATTGGCACGCGGTTATTTATTCAACAGAAGACCAAGTGTGTTAAGAAAGATAAAAATGGAATTTATCCCCCATAGGCCAACAGAGAGGTCTAGTGCCTAGAGGCCTAGCCGTAGGTGATAGCATGTGCTTCGTTGAAGGAAAACAAGTAAAATTGTTAGGGGAAAGGTGCTAAGGCGCACAAGTGGGCCAAGACAAAAGATGATAAAGTATATGAAATTCATTTTATGAAAACTGATCCGAATTTTAAACAGGAACGCAATAAATTACAAAGATAACCATAAATACATATATGTAGTAGAAATAATACTTCATTTCATTACTGTAAAATACTAAAATATGTTTACAAATAGAAATGGAAATAAACTAGCTAGGGCGATGGTAGCTTATCTCTGAGAAAAGATGTGGTGACTACATGCCTCTGAACTTTGTTACAATGAAGCTTGAAGGATTATTTATTGTTTAGAAACAATGGAAAACCCTAAACATCCAAAAACCTAACCCTACGAGATGAAGCACCAAACTGTGGGCCTTGTTTGGGTAAATTGGTACATCAACTTCTCGGGGTCGTAACATTGGCATACAATCTTCGTTTGATGCGCACAATAGCTCATTAGAAAGATCTATCTGAGTACTATAAATTTGGGAAAAACAACATCGGTTAGTGACCAATGTATTTGTCAATTTTCCCAAAAAACATTGTTTAGGGCCTCAAAACGGCTCCAGAAATTCAAGACCCAAAAAACTGCTAAAAATAGTAAATTGTGCTACAATTACGGAAAATGAAAAACTGAAAGAGATAGTTGTGGGGGTCTAAGTGGGATAGGTGGGCAGAAACCAACATCCACCTAGATCGTTCCTCCCCACTTACGAAGAAATGGTCCCTATTGGATTGGGTTCCTCCTTAAGATGAGGAAACTTCTGTTGAGCAAGGTCCCTGGTGAGTTGTTCTACAATCTCTTATGTGTCCAGTAATGGTGGGAAGCTTGGTCAAGGGCAGTCTAAACTGAACACTTGGTGCAAGTGAAGGAATGGGGGAATGTTGTAATCCAAAGCATTGTTTCCGACAACCTTGGTACTAGTGGAAGGATCATATCGGAGTGGTATGAGATTTTGATGGGCTCTTGTAAGGCGTCCTTTCTGCAGATGCAACTAGACTTTGTTACCCACTGGAAACTTGTGTGGTAAATAATAGTGCAATGGTACCCCTATGGGTGAGGATAATATGTTCCTGTGTTATTTCATGACCATATCCATCTGTTGTTGTTGTTGCATGAAGGAACCCTTCACAGGGGTCATGGATGTGGTGACGATCTTCCCCTTACTTTGGGAGTGAACCAGACAGAAAATGAATTTCCTAGTCTCAGAGATGAGCTTGCTTCCTTTCTTAGCAGTGATAAAAGAGGTGGCAATAGGTGGGGCTACCTTTGGTATCCTGTATAATGAATTACACAAAGAACTAATGACAGTGCGAGGCCTTGACTCATACATAGCATGTCGCCTCCACAAGTATGGTTGGCCTAATAATACATCACAAACATCCAGAGGTGCAACATCACACAATACCTCATCTTTGAAGGGTTTGATGCTATAGCGAAGGTGACACTACTGGCAAACTCAGAGATCTCGTCCTTGGTGAAGCTACCCGATATTATACGGTTGCAGGTGTGGTGTAGTCAAAAGGCCTACTGCTTCATGACCTCTCCTGAAATGAGGTTCTTTTGGCTCCCACTGTCAACAATGAATTGCAGCGGTGAACCCTTCACCCACATCTATGAGTGGAAAAGATGCTCCCCCTCCTCTAGATATTTGGGCTCATTCTTCTGGATCTTGGCAGTGGCAACAATGGTGTTGGGCTCCACATCAATGATATGCTTCCCTTTGCCATTCCCCTTGTCAGGTTCTGACTTAGGGTCAGAAAATGCATCTGATTTGGAAGCTTTCATCTTGGCCACTAGTGACTGCTTGGTCCGACACTCACTTTTGTTGTGAGTGGGGATCTTATGGAACTCACACCATTTTCTTGTGTCCTTCTTCGACTTCGTAGTGTTTTTCTTTTCTTACAGCTTTGACACGTTGTCTCTGTTAGGAAATTATATATTACAGAGCAATGGAATACATAAAGTATTGCAGAAATATAAAGATAGAAAACACATAAAACAAGAGAGACACAGATATATGTGGTTCACCCAGTTTGGGCTACGTCGATGGAGAAACAACCAATACTTCCTTTTATATTATCTAGCAAACTGAAGAGATACAACCTACAATAGATCCACTGTAACACCCTCTTCGCTCTCAATCTCCTCTCTCTTCCTCACTCAGAATACAGATACACATAAACATAATAGTCAGGGGTTGCCTTCTAGGGTAGAAAACCCTAAACTAAACATAACTTCTACCGTCATATCATCCGCCTAATGAATGGCCCAGATTGACTAGAAATTACTAGACTTTTACATGGCAATTTTACATCTATTTTTAGATTCAAGGGTGTTGCCTTCTAGGGCAGAAAACCCTAAACTAAACATAACTTCTACCGTCATATCATCCGCCTAATGAATGGCCCAGATTGACTAGAAATTACTAGACTTTTACATGGCAATTTTACATCTATTTTTAGATTCAAGGGTGTTGCCCCCGAACCCCTGTCGGGGGACCGCTGGCCCTGGAGCCCCTAGCCAGGGGGGTTCGGCCCCCGCGAACCCCTATTGGGGGGGACAAGTCCCCCCCCGCACCCCCCGCATGGAGGGGTGTACAATCTTCCTGGGTATACATCCAGCTGAGACCTTTGAATACAAAAGATAATCAGGATCCACACCTAACAGTCTTGGGTCACCCTGCCTTGGCTTTGTCCTTTTGTCTTCATATTCATATATCCAAAGCCTCCCTTCTTCTGTTTAAACTTTTGCTCGATTTTGACAGCATATCGGTACACCATGCTGAGTGAGGAGATGTTTAAGAACTGCATCTCATCCTGGATGTATTTGCGTAGGCAGTTGGGGTATTTGAGTACCAAATGCATCTCAATATCCTTGATACCCAACTGTGTACGAAGGGTATGAAAAATATTTGTGAACTCTGGCACCTCTTGGTCCCTTCCCTGCTGCGGCGTGGTCCACTTTATGTATTTGTCCTCATAGCTTTTGATAGAGTAATACCGCTCCTTAATTGCATCCCAGAATGAATTCCAAGTGGGTGCAACTGAAAATAGTGAGCCCATACTTTCATCCTTCTACTTGTAGTAGGTTTTCCACCAGTCCTTGACGTGGGGGGCTGCTTTGAGAAGAGTGAAAATAATATTTTCCTGACTGAAAAAATCATGAACTGAAAAATAACCCTCTAGCAGATTTAACGATTTATCTATGACACCCGCATCTATTTGACCCTTAAAGATGAGGATTTCAAAATTAACTTGTACCTTAAAGGGTGTGGTGCTTCCAAAGTAGCTGTTGGAAGCCGATGCATTTCCTCTTGGTAGTCGCTGAATGATTTGGGTAAAGTTGTCCATCATCACATTCCTTTGTCACTCGAGGGCTTCTTTGAGCAAGATTTTGATAGGATCTCCTACCCCCTCATCTTTCTTTTTATCTGCCATGGGAGGCTGTCAGGATTTGCGAGGATGGTCTTGCAAAGGTTCGACCAGTTCAAGCCCTAACTTCGTATATCCTGACCTCATTGGCGACATGCAAAGAAAAATAGAGAAAAAGTAGACCCCTCTGATACCACTGATCTAGATTTTAAACAGAAACATAATAAATTACAGAGATAACCATAAATATAGATATGCAGTGGAAATAATACTTCATTTCATTATTGTAAAATACTGAAATATGTTTACAAACAGAAATGGAAATAAACTAGCTAGGGCGATGGTAGCTTATCTCTGAGAAGAGATGTGGTGGCTACATGCCTCTGAACTATGGTGCAATGAGGCTCAAAGGCCTATTTATTTTTGAGAAACAATGGAAAGCCCTAAACATCTAAAAACCTAACCCTAGGAGATGAAGCACCAAACCGTGGACCTCGTTTGGGTAAATTGGTACATCAACTTCCGGGGGTCATAACTTTCACATACAATCTTCGTTTGACGTGCACAATATCTTGTTAGAAAGATCTATCTGAGGACTATAACTGTGGGAAGAACAAAAATGGCCTACAAACCAATGTTCTCTCGATTTTACCAATAAATGTCGTTTAGGGCCTCAAAGCGGCTCCGGAAGTTGAAGACCCGAAAAATTGCTGAAAATAATAAATTGTGCTACAATTACAGAAATTGAAAAGCCAAAAGAGATAGTTGTGGGGGTCCAAGTGGGATAGGTGCGTGGCAAGGAATACCCACCTAGATCATGCCAATACTCAAGCTTCTAACTAAGTGGCCACACACACACACACACACACATAGATACATACATACATATACATACATACATACATACATACATACATACATACATATATATACACAGACACACACGCACACACACATATATGAGCAGAGCCCTATTAATGTTTACGTGGTAGTTTCATGTGTTTTGGTGGCCATAGGCCTTTGAGCTGATAACAAAGAATAATGGCTCCACGAGAATATGTTTAAATGCATGGATTTGTCAAAATATTTGGACAATAGTCCTCTATATTTGGCGGTTATGCCATAGTTTTACATGGCCATAGCTGGCTAAGACAAACCCTAGCACATCAAGGTAAATGTGCACAAAAGGGTTGGTATCTTTGTAATAAAGGCAAGTCCAGAAATTATTGGCGCAAAGCATGAAGGACCAAAAGTGCACAAATGCTTTAATGGAGTTAATGGTGACTGTTGAAGGAAGGAGACTAAGAAAAAGAGAACCATGTTTTGAAAAGGTAGTAGTGACTTCAGAACAACCATGTTTGACATTCCATGCATGACACAAAGAATTAAAGTGAAATGAAAGCTAAGTGCATAACCTCTCATCACATTATAGTGATCCATATCCAAAGTACAATATGAACTCTAAGTGCTATTATGGTGTGTTTTGGATGCAGTTACCATATAGAAGACATTAAAATAGGCATGAGGTTGACATATAAAGGACCACAATTTACAAAGAAAATAAATGGACTATCTCACCTGAGTGTTGAAGAACCATACTACAAGAACAAGTTGAATTAAATGAAGGATCCCTTTTAATTATCAGTATGATAAAAACACAAATACCCATCCTCATGTTTAATATAATTATAGTATTTAGGTGATGGGATGTAACAACACTATGGAGATCCATGCAGGAGTACACTCGAGCAACATAAATGGCAAAGTAGTGGCTGACAAAGACAACACCGATCATTGTGTTTCAGTGAAAAAAAGCCATGATTGTAGTTGAGGAAGTGGAGCAAGGCATAATTGTTCACTGAGCTATGTGGAGATCTCGATGGGTGTGCACTGATAAGAAGAAGAAAAGTGTTCCTATGCTGCAGAGAGAGGCTGAAAGTACTTATGTAGAGGAGAGAGTTCAAGATTGTTCCCATGCTTATATGAGAGTCCAATATAGAGTATGAAATAGATGGGTGAGAACAATGAGCTACTGTTGTGGATAAAGAGTGTTTTCTTCGTCAAATAGAGAGAAGGTTGGAGAGGAGAATAGGGCTGAAATAAGGCAGAGTGGTTTCTAGTTGCACAGATAAGAGAGTACATTATTTAATTTGGGTTGGTTTCTAAAATATAGGGAGTTGGTGTTTCCATATTAGTGGATGTCTGAGTAGAGCTTGGGGGTTCGTGTCTCCTCCAAGTTGGTGTTTGCATAAATCCAAGGAGCTATAATTTGGTTCTTCAACTAATCCATAAATTCAGTCCTTCAAATGGTGCTTCTATTTAGCAAAAGAGGTGTATACAAAATGAGGGAGTTGGTGCCTCCTTCCAGTGGGTGCTAGAAAAAAATAAAAGGGAGTTTTTGCTTCCCGTGAATGGTGGTTCAAATTTTTTTTGATGTAATACACTAGGAGCTTATTATTACATCAAATAAAATAAAAAAATTGGCTTCTTTTTCTCCCTGAATGGTTTCCATGTTAAGCATTTGTGTCCAATGTGTATGTTTCTCATGGCGCTTGTGTTCATGTGATTATTTATGTTGTTGCACATGATATATTGTTGATTACTCACATGAATGGTTGCTATATTTGAATGAGAAAATATAAATTTGAATAAAACATTAAAGTTAGCCTTAATACTGATTAACCCCCCCTCTCAGTATTAAAAATTGTTTCTAGCACTTGGTATAAAATCCAAGTTCCTTCAAGAAAAACTTAATTGCTCCAAGGTAGATCAAAAGGAAACAATGGCTAATGAAATTTTTCTTGTGCTAGAAGGAGTTCCATTTTCAGATGGAGAAGAGTATCTACACTGGAATGTTAGAATGGAATCCTATTTAATGGTTTTGTATGTTGATGTATGATGATCCCTTCAAAATGAAGAAAAGTTTTAGCATAATGAAGAAGCCAAAAGAATTATCTTGATAGGGCTATTAAAGCCACATGCTGCTAAAGTAATGCATTGCAAGAGAAGAAAGGAAATGCTAGGCATATTGCAATTCGTATAAGGAGGAGATAATCATGTGGCTTATGAGAAATTCAAAGAACTTTACTACTCAAGTAGTGAACCAGAAAATGTAGCTATTGGCGATATGAAGAAGAAGGCATCTCAAAGGAGAGACATTAAATAGATTGAAAATCCTTCTTCCAATGAAAAATTGTTTCTCGTCACTTTAGAGAGGATGATGAAGAATCATATGAGAAACCATGCTTCTCAAAATGTATGTTGTTTCTCTTTGATAATTCTAAACATCTAAGTCATTTATCTTCTATATTTTCAGGTGAAGTTTCTCAAGAAAATGATAAACATTCATTTAGTAGTGATGTAGATAAACCTACTTTAGTAGAAATAATAAATGAGGGATCCTCTAAGCAAGAAGAGACTATATTCAAAGAATATAATAGGAGTATCCCTAGCAATGATGAAGATGGAGTGCTCCTCATACCCGTGGAAGATTTCATGTACACGGAGATGAATTTAGATCTCTATGGTGACTCAGCGATCACCTCTAATAGCGAATAAAATATTGTATATGAAAGGATCTATTTTAGAAAGAATTTGATCTCTACTCTAAAGGAGATCATACACCTATCAAAGGAAAATAACAAGAAAAAGGAGAAATTGCACGAATATGAGCTTGAGAATGATAAGTTGAGTAAAACAATCATTGAACTAAATACTCAACAAGAAAAGCTTAGCAGATAGAATGGGATTTTGATCAATCAACTAAATGAAATAGAAGCTCACTATGAGAGTATATAAGATGAAGTAGTCTCATTGATACAAGACTTAGAAAAGTCAAATAAATCATTTTCTTAGTACTAGAAGATTGAGGAGAGAACAAAGGCTTTGAATGAGATGATTATTAAAAAATATCCCCTCTCATGAAGGCTAGTTTAGGTTTCATACAAGAATCGAGCCCCAAGAAGACAAAGGCTAAAGTATCAACCACCCACGTAAGGGAAGTTGGAAATCCACGAAAAATGACGGAAAAGAAGTTGTTGGAAAGCAATAGTAGAATGGAATGAAACAACAACAAGATAATAAAAGGAAACAAGAGAATGTTAAGAAGCAACAATGAAGAGATCAATGGAAGAGAGCCAAGAAACAACAAGAAATAATGAAAGGAAGTTGTTAGAGCCTAGATTTGTCTCAGGCTGAAAAGACAAGGTTCTAGGTCCACATCAAACCACGCTCAGCCTCGTAGCTAGCCCTACGAGGACAAGAGAGGGCTCTCTCCGGGTCAATATCGGCAAAAGGTGATCAATGAGGCTCGAGATGACTAAATTGACAATTGATCTTAGGCTAGGTATGAAGTACAAGGAGTTTGAGGTTGATTTTTGAGATTTTTGTTGAATCAAAGGAAAAGGCAATTTTGGGTGCGGGGATGAGACACAGTTTTTGCAGAGGTCTACTTGGGGTGACGTAGGCGATTGTCTTGATGCTTTAAAGATAATGAATGGCTAGATCTGATTGGTGAGAAGCTAAGGAGAGCAAGAAACTTTTAAGGATTCTCCTTAAACAGACGAAAACATGGAAAATCAAACAAACTTAAAGGCAGAGCATAACAATCTATGGATTCTACCTTAACACTTCATTTGTTCAATTGCAGAAGATGAAAGAAGGAAAATGATACACATTAACAACTTACAATTACAGAAAGAAACACACCATCAACACACAAAGCCACAAGGATCCCAAACAGTGCTGCAAAACCCTGGTCTTTCCTTTGCCAAAAATGCAGAAGTGAATGTACAATAGAGTGTTAAGCTTTTCCCAAGAGTCCAAACTATGCTACTAATTGGAAATTTACATATATATATCAAGCCAACTCATTCCCTAACCTCTAGGGGTCGAGCTCCTCCTTCTAGGAGCAATTTGAACAAATTCTAAACATGGAGCAAGAATCTAGGTGACCAAAACAACCTGCCTCTAAAAAGAAGGAAAATGATTCATTACATTAATTTCTTGCTAATATGTGAATGAATCATCTAGAACAAGGTAAATAAGTGCCATTTTACCTTAAACACATCAAATTACATCATGTTGGGTCAAAAATCACATCAAGAAGTGAAACTGGTGAAAACTGGTGAAAACTGGCCGAATTCTTGAGCTGGAGGATGAAAACTGGACCAAAAACCTCTATGCGTAGCGCCCTGATTCCTATGCATAACACACCTTTTAGCCTGTTTTTGGGGCACTTCCCAAAATCGAAATCAAGCTCACAATAGCGGGTTGGAAAGCTCTGGATGTCTACTATCTAGCCCAAGTGGCATTTCCCAATTTGGAGCTCATTTTCCCCCTCAAAATTGCATTCTCCCAGAAGTACTTCCTGTTGTTGCAAAAGGTGGCAGCAAGGTGGTTTTCATGGTGTTTTTAGGCCTTTTGATCATCCAGAACTTGATGAAATTCTTCGGCAATAACTGACCATGCATAACTTACCATGAAAAGCCCAAAAATACAAAGTTTTCCTCCAGCAAGTGTCCTAATCAAAAGCGAGCACGCCGACGCACTACTCATAGAGCGGAAAAAACTGTTTTTGCGACCAAAAATTTCAAAATGACAAAAAATTCTCCGAATTTGCTCAAATTCAGAGCGAAGACCCTCCATAGTGTCATGCTCAGCCAACGAAGCCTCGGCCAAAACTCGAAGTGGATCTAGCCTCTTTCGCCGTTTTAGTGCTTTGCTCAACCTCCTTTTCAAAATCTTCATTTTTGCTTTGCCGACATGCATGCGAGCCCAATAATGATTTTTCATGTGACGAAGCATGTCTTTGTCTCTATTGGCCTTTGCCAACAACTCCTCCAGATGTCGATTGACTTTCTCAAGCCAAAATTGCCGCTCAACAGGTGTCAAATCACCAGGTCTTTTACGGGCCAACCTTCGGTCTTCACGGATTTGTCGCAGCTCAATAAGTGTATGCTCATCCTCTAGCTATTTATTGCGCTGCTCCAAGTATTTGATCAGACATTCTGCCTTCAGTAGCTTCTCATTCAAGCTGTCAATCTCGACCTTCTGTTCTTGGATGATCTCTTTCAGCTTCGAGCTAGGAGAGCTCCTATCCTCATCACTCAATGCAACATCAACATCATGACCACTTGAATGGCCCTCCTCATAAATTGACCTCTTGCCTCTGTCCTGAACCTATACCTATACTGAAGAAGAAGGCGAGACCCCTTCCACACCATGTGGAGATAGTACTCATCGTGTAGCTGCAAATAAGGCCCTGTGGCCTCGCTGATATGTCACATATGCTGGAGCATTGACATGCTCGATCTCAGGAATGTCAAACTGATGTGAAGGCTCTCCCTCATCATGAACTATCTCTGGAGGTGGCTGTGGCACTGTGAAAAGGTCACGAGAAATAAAATCCTCCCAAGTAATGCCCTGCTATGCCAACTGATGAACCACTAAGATCTTGATCAGCGTGTAATGATAAATACTTCTATGTTGCTGTGCTGGGGTCTTCTTTTGTACTAAGACAACCATCCTCTCTATGTTGCGAAAAATGAGGTATGGAATGTTCATCAAACGTACCCTTGCGAAATGCATCAATAAACAGACATGGTACGCATAAAGACGTGAGAATTTGCCTGAAATACCGAATGATGAGTTCCATCAAAGGTGCAAACTGATCACTCAGGTATTGGAAAGGAAATACCCTGCTCAAATGCCTCATATACCCGGGTTTGATGTATGGCTCATAGTAGGATTTCTCTAACTGCTGACGCTTATTCCACTGCTCTCCAATATTTGGTATCCCAGTGGCCTCTGCAATAGTCTCTGGTGACAAAATGAAATCAACTCCGGCAAGATTTACATGGACATCATGTAAATGTAGAACAAACAAGCGAGCTAGTTCACAATGATGTTGGATTTGTGAAATTAGCTCACAATAGTGATAGCATGACTGATAGCGAAAACAATCCATTGCAAGCAGGCAAGCCTGCAATTGAACCAAAGAAGTGGGCTCTTCCCTGAGATGCTTACCACCTTTTCCACCTCTGCGAGGCCTCCATGGCACATTACCCTCTGTTGTGGAATCACTGTCATTCTCCTGCTCATAAACTGAATCTGTGTCTGACATGGCTTTGAAAACACAATGTCTGCAATATGTATGTTGATATAGGGGTGGTGAAATCAGAATTTCAATGCATACCCAAAACCCACATATGTTTACCACAGCATCATAAGAACCAAGCCATAATGGTAATAACTCTGTTTTCAGTGTATTGGCATAAAACAGTCACTGTTTTGATCACAAGGACAGTTTTGACAAATGAACAAAAATGTGAAGTGCACCCTTTGTGATGTTGGCTAAAACTTGACAAATGAGTTATTTCACCAATGGAGAATGGGAAAATCTTCACAAAGCCACTCACATGTCTTTTTAAAAACCCTAAGGAATGATTTTGGTATGAGCATAGGGTTTCATTTTTCTACACCCAATACATCAAATTTCCCACCTCAAACATACTACGAACAATTTAAAATTGACTGAGCAGCCATGAAACACCTACTTGCAAGTTTTGGAGTCGATTTGGCAAGATCTGGACGCATTAACAAAAAAAATTTGGTGCTGTGACTGAGTGCGTAGCGCCCAAACCCAACGCGTAGTGCACACCTGTGTGCGTAGCGCCTGTGTATTTTTACACTGGCCAGTGAGGCCCAGTGCGTAGCGCACGCCTGTGTGCGTAGCGCACAGATCCAACGCGTAGCGCACACCTCCAAACGCTGTCCACAAGTATGCAAACACGGTTTCGGCCTTCACAAATTCAAACACGATTTTGCCTTGGGAATTTTTGAACAAATGGACTTGTTTCCCCTTTTATATGTGAACAAAATATCTTACCAAATCAGATTTGATTTAAATTGATTCAATAACCCACTTTATAATGTTTGGCACTTTGACATCTTTGGTCTTTTAATACAATGCTGCTTTTTGACTTTCTCTTGCTTTTTCTGAGGTTTGGACTGATAATATTTTGTTGATTTTTGCAGGGATCCGGCATTTTGGCTTTGGAGAAGATCAGAGGCTTGCTCTGAAGCTTTTTGAAATGAAACAAGTACAATTATTTACAATAACAATTTTTAGTTCCAAAACAGAGTTTTGGACTAAAAATGTTTTAAATGCTTTCTGAGAAAAATATTAAATGAGTTGAAACCAACCTCATGGCCTGCGGGCTTTTATTATGTGTATGCAAAGGACTGACAACCCTAGACTCTAGGACTAAAGACTTTTTAACGAAACTAATCTTTTATGACGATGAATGCAATGATCATGTACTTCGGTGATTTTTGAGAAATTTTTGACTAACCCTGTAGGGACAAGCATGAGGAAACACAAGACAACCAGACCCCCTCGTCAGTCAATGGCATGCCCCTAGCGAAATGCAACGAAGTGGAACGAGCGAGACACCTAAAAATGATATGCAAAAGCGAAAAAAAAAAAAAAAAAAAAAAAAAACTCTGACGAAGGGCTGTAAGGACCGACTCTAACAGAATTAATGCAAACTTCCATGGAAGGCACACGATCAATTGTATAGTTCCTTTCCCCCTCAAGGACAAAGCCCTCAAAGAAAATGTATCTTCATAATTCAAAATCTTTTTGATGAGTACTTTTTTCTTGAAATAATTTTGGGCATATAGCCATGGACTGTAAATGACATGCAAGAAAAAAAGATTTGTTGGGTAGCAACAACCCAAGAGTACAAAAAGTGGATAGGAGAGGGCATGTTGCAATTACTAGAGGCCTTCACAAGAACGTTTTGAGATATGTTAATTCCCTTGCCCCATTGTTAAGCCATATTTAATGCTATGTCTATGGTAATTTTGGGCACAAGGTAGTGTATCGTGAATATAAATAATAGAGCCTGCTTCTTAGATGATGCAAAAAAATGAAACAAGTCAGCCATGAATGATGAGAAGAGATAGAAGAGATAAATAAGTTGAGTTTGTCTTGAGTGACCTCTATCAAAAGGAATTGTTGAGTAAAGGAGGAAGACATGCCTCTTTAATTTCCAGCTACAATTAGTGCAAGCCTCAAGTGAAGAATAAGAGCAAAAAATCAATCAATTTTTCGTTGGAGACAAAGAAGAGAGGTAGTCAAAAGAAGATTTGTTTGATGAAAGAGGAACAAAAGAAGGAGGACCTCAAGCCATGTGAAACCAAGAAAATTCCCAAACAAGGATAAAGGAGAAAATGAAAGGAAATCCTCCTGCCAGGACTCAACCATTAAAAGTCTAGATGAAGGAGGAGGACATACTACTTACGAGGAGTACATCCTCTTTTTATCTTCACCAAAAGACCAGAGAAACATTGAGAGAGGCAGAATAAGTCATATCCAGGAGACTTGTCAAGTCCCCTACTGATTACAATAATAAATTGATTTACTGCAAATGTATCAGCATTGTAAGAAAGAGGAAATACAACCAAAATGTTTTCATGGGGAAAGAATGAGTCATAGCAGGAAGTGTGGAATTAAAAGAGGCCCATAGTTCTATGAGGTCTATAGGATCATTCCCCATGCATATGCAAGGAACCAAAAGCATGAGACCAGAGAGAACTGGCTCAGGGAAAACTTCCTTAGTAAGCAACATTAGGCAATAACTTTCAACCTTAGGTAGAAAGGTTACGTAGGAAATGAAAGGCTTTCATCTTGGGTGAAATTCCCTTATTTCATTGAATATTGTGAGTTTAAGTATGCCTAGAAATCATGTGTTCATGAACACAATTGGTATAAGCTTTTCATGTACTTTAGCTTTCAATTGATATCACTATGTCAATTGTCGGTCCTCAGTTCATGTGGAGTAATCCTTTTGTGAAAGGGAAAATTTATGTATGAGTAGGAGATATAAGAGATTTGTTTGGCATATTTTTCAATTTTTATCAACCTTTCGGTGAAATTACTGTAATCAAAGTAGCATTCCCTTCTTTGGAGAAGTATGATCTAAGGGGGAGAAGAGTTGGTTGATTCAGATGATCAAGTGAAGTGAGTGTGCCCTCAACAATAATAGAAGTTTTAAAGAGCAAGTCAAAATATATCATTATTGGCTGGTATTTGCGTGCAACAACAATACCATCAATAATTTTGTTTGGCATCATTTTTTGTTTAATTGGTACAAAAGGTGCATTAGCAGAGGGACTATCCAGTCAATAGACTAAGGTTTTTACAACTGGAGGAATTTTCGAAGGAGAGGAAGTGTAGGTTCAAGGGGAGCATATCGCATGTGGATATTTCCTAGAGCAACAATAGCTACAAGAAGAAGAATGCACATCAGTAGCTAGACTGTTGGTCATTGACAACAAGTGATTATAACGGGAAGGAGAATCATCTTGTAGATATTTTCCATTGATTTCAAAGGGGGGGAGAAACATTTTGGACATGATGTGATGGCCAATTTAGAAGAAAGAAAGTCATTGGTGGCTCATGCAAGGAGAAGTGTGGAAGTAACATGAGGATTGGCCATCAATGTGGAGAACTGAAGAGGTGTTACCATCGATGCCAAAGGGGGATATTATTGGATAATTGGAATTACATGGATGCTTAGAAATATAGAGTATGTTGGAATTGATGTCAACAACTATTTGGACAACTGCCATTATTTTATAATTGGAAAGTGTGTTGGAATAGATGTCAATTCGGCTAACAATGATGGGCATAGTGTTTCAAGATTAGAGGGAGTTCCATGGTTGTTTCAATCTCTGGTAGAGAACCATCATAGTAATAAGCTTATTGTAGAAGCTATAATACTATAACTATGATGGTTGAAATTTCAAAGCTTTGGAGGAACTCATGAGGAGTATTATTCTTCCTACAATGTCTTATAGATAATGATCATAGTAGTAGGCTTATTGGAAAACCATAATATGATGACTATGATGGTGAGGAGTCCCAAACTATGGATGAGATTATGCCTCAGAATATTAGCTAAAATTTCCCTTGGTTATGTCATTTTCTGATAGTGCCTAGGAAGATCATTACAATGGTATCCTAAATTCTAGGAATGGCCTCCGAGATCAAAAGTTATTGATAATCAAATTCCCGGCTCCAATGTCATGTTTGCGGTGCCCAAAATCTTGGATGCTCAGAATATTGGAACCTCAAAAACCCATAATTTTATTTACAAGTGTTATAAGATATTCTTGAGTCGAGGTAGCCGAAACAATCTCTAGCAGCATGGAAACCTAGACACCAGTTAAACATTAGGGGAGGTTGCCTAAAATCCTAGATGCCTAGAAATCTAGAAGCATGTAACTGATTAAAAAGTGATTTGGGATTCAAGCTAGCAGGAAGACACAATTGATGTATCTTCAAATGAAGGGACACATAACTGATATTTCCTGGAATAATTTTCAATTCCAATACATAAGACGTTATCGACACACAGGGTCTCAGGTTCGAGTTATGTACTATCATATGTTGCTTTTCTAGTGGGGCCAATAGGTGGAGGTATTCATTGTAGAGGGATTGATTCGTGGGCTCATGTCAGAGTGATGTATTTAAAGTGGGATAAGAATAGAAGCCCACAAGCTTGTAATGTGTAGGAAATCCATTTTATAATAATTTAAGGGTATCAGGGAATCTCAGCTCTAGCTTAGCAGTCACATATGTATCTTATTGGGCTAGGTGAACATCTAAAACACCAGTGTGAGGTTATTCAAGCAATAGAGGACCAAGGGTTCAAAGAAGTTCTTAAAGAGAATTTAGCCCTCACAGGTCAATAGAGAGGTCTAGTGCCTAGAGGCCAAGCCTTTGGTCATAACACATGGTCCTGTGAAGGAAATAGTTAAACCCACTAGGGGGAAGGTGTTATGGTGCAAAAGTGGTCCAAACTAGAGGATCATAAGGTATATGAAACTCATTTTACAAAAAATTATGGTGATGCAGACATTTGGTCCTCCAACGCAGCGGCAACACACACACACACACACACACACACACACACACACACACACACACATAAGTGGGGCATTGTTATCAAATATGTGGCGGTTTAAGGTGTTTTGGTGACCATAGGCCTTTGGGATGAGAACAAAGAATAATGGAACTCTGAGAATATAATTAAGGCATGGATGATTCAAAAGATTTGAAGATAATTCCTCCATATTTTGCAGTTATGACATAATTAGACATGACCATAGCTAGACAACAGAAGCTAGGGATAATCAAGTAAATGTGAATAGAAGAGTTGGTGTTGTTGTAATAATAGAAACTGCAGAAAGTGTGGATGTAAGGGGGTAAGGACCACAAGTGCATAGATTCTTTAATGCAGTCAATGTTGATTGTCGAAGGAAAGAGACTGAGATAGAGATAACCATGATTTGCAAAGGAAGCAGTGACTCCAGGACAACTATGCTTGACCTTCCTTACACGACATGAAGAATTAAATTGAAAATAAACCTATGTAAAGAAGATATCATCACAGTATAAAGAGCCATATCCAAAGTACAATCTAAACTCTAAGGGCCCTCATGGCATGATATGAATACATATACCATATCGTGGATGCTATAAGAGGAAGAAGGTTGAGATAGAAAGGACCAAAATTTATAAGTAAAATGAATGGAGTGTTTAGACTAATCATTGAAGAGAATTACTATAAGTACAAGTTAAATTCAATGGAGGATCATTTTGAATTCTCGTTATGAGAAACACTCAACTACCCATCCTCATGTTTAACTCAGATGCAATATTCAGGAAATGGTTCAGCATTGTAGGACGGAGATCCATGCAATAATTCACTTAGTTAGTGTGATGTAAAAGTAATGGATGATAGAGACAAGATCGATCATTGTGTTTTAGTAAAAAAAAAAGGTAGGATTGCAGTTGAGCAACTCGGGGAAGGGAACATTGTTGATTAATATGTGTGGAGATCTATGTTGGTGTGGGTTGCTGATAAGAGTCAAAGTGTTCCTATGTTATTGAGAGAGGCCAAGAGTGCCTATGCAGAAGAAAGTTGCCCAAAGTGTGACTATGCATCTTTGAGAGGGCGAGAGAGCCTATGAAACAAAAGGTGCTGAGAGTTGAGGGAAATATACTAATTGTAGAGGGCTAACAACAATGGGTTGTTTCTGTGTGGATAAATAGTGTTGAATGACCAAATAATGAAAAGGTTGCAGAGGAGAACAGAGTTGAAATAAGGCATAGTGGCTGCCATATGTAGAGAGAAAATACTTCCTTATTGATTTTGGGTTAGTTCCTGCAATATATGGAGTCGGTGCTTCCATTGCAGTGGATGTCTAAGTAGATATTGGGGGTTGGTACATTCTCCAAGTTGGTGCTTGCATAAGTGCAAGGAGATGCAAGTTGTTTCTTAGAACAAATCCATTAATTTGGTACTTCATATGGTGCTCTAGTAAGTTAATTAGGTGTCTACAAAAGGAGAGAGTTGGTGCTTCATGCTAGTGGGCACTAAGAAACAATGAAAGGGAGTTGTTTCTTCCAGTGAGCGGTGGCTCATAAACAATTTTATGTAATAGAGTAGGAGCTTCTTATAACATCAAATAAAAAACAATATTTGATGGTTTTTCTCCCAGAAGGGTGTCCATGTTAAAGATCCATGTCCAATTTGTATACTTATGATGGTGCTTGTATTTGTGTGATGATTTATATTAGTTAACATGATATATTGTTTATTACTCAAATGAATGGTTTCCATGTTTAAATGAGAAAATTTAAATTTTCATAAAAAGTTAAATTTATCCTTAGTACTAATTCACCCCCTAGTCCCCTCTTAGTATTAAACATTTTTTCCAACAAAGTCATGCACAATTCTTGGTCTTCAAACAAGGCCTTACCAATGAAAAATCAGATGGGTAAAGTCTCACAATTAGTACCTTAAGTTGAAGCAAAAAGTTTCAATGTAGACTAGATGAGAAGCCATGGAAATTAGGATGCAAATTCCTAAATACATGAAATATAAAAACATGGACTCTTGGACCTATAATAAAAATATTAGGGCATAGAGTCCTAAATCGATGAAAGAGAAAGATGTGGAGTATTTGATCTATAATAAAATCATTAGGGAGAAAAGTGCTAAATCCATGAAAGATAAATATGTGGAGTCTTGGAGATATAATAAAAATATTAGGGTGTTAAGTCCTGGATATCTAAAAAATAAAGCTGTGGAACCTTGGATCCCTTCCGTAGATCATGGTGAGAAGTACTAAATCTACTAAGGAATGAAGATGCAGAATCCCCATTCTCCAAAAGAAATAAATACCACTCATGCGAAGCTGAGGGATGAAGTTCATTATCTAAAATCTCAAATCTCTCAATTTTGGAGTGACTTTATTAAAATAGAAAGTCGTGTCTAGCATCTCAAGTATGACTTTCCAAAAAAGTAAATCACCTTGATTAAATTAGTAATTGAGTATTGTTGATGGAAAATCACTTAACGTATGATTAATCAATCCTAATTGTTAAATCTAGACTTAATATTTTATCATCAATATTATTATTATCACCTTTATGATACTATGTTATATTATTATTAAAAAGAATTCCAATTGCTCAATCATGACACTCAATAATGGGATTCCATCATTCCATATGTAACTCCCCTCATTAATCCATATGTTACACTGTCCTCATTTATGCGAAACATTTTTCTTCTAAATGATGACACTGTTACACTCTCCTTAATGGACTAAGTTACACTTCACCAAGGCATGTGCTTCCTCTCCTCATGGCATGAATTTGTTGCACCTTAAATATATGTATCTCATATCATCTCATCATGTGGGAGGGTAGAGGTACACTATTATACCAAGAGTTGGAGAGACTTGAACAAGATTGCAAGAGGGAGAGACCTAGAGAGTAGCCAAATGTTGTTGAAATGAATTTGAAATTCCTAAGTCACTCTACCTAGTGGAGTTGAATATGAGTTGTATTGAGAGGAAGTGAAGCTTATATTCCTCGAATTTCCTTGTATACCTCTCTATTGCTATATTTTTGTACTGGTTATTAGCTTACACAACTTGAGGTTTCCAGGGGGGAGACGTTATTCCTACATATGGTTGGGAGGTAGACGAGATGGTTTAAATAAGTTGGTTAAGGAATAAGAGGTGAAGAATTTCTTGAACTGTTGGAGTTGAATATCACAATAGGTATAAATTTAACTTCCTTGAAATTTTAGTATAGTATTAGCACAAACCCTTTGTCGAAATGTTAATTTTGGTAAGCATGTAAATTTGGTTGAAGCTTATGTTATATGGAAGCTTACTGGCTAAATTGAGAATGAAGACTAAGAGTAATATATGTGTATGTATGTTGATATATCAAGTTGGAATTATTATTGGTGTAGTTTATTGTACTAACCTCGGTATTCTAGAAAATTGATGAAGAAAATCAAAATATCGCTAAAAGTAATTATAATACAGAATTGTGTAAGAGGTTGGGTAAGAGTTTAATGAGTTTTGCTTTTGTTTCATTTTAATTGAAATAGGTAATAATTTGGATGTTAGAAAGGGTTTTAGGGTATTTTTGCAAAGTGTTTGAAAAAATCCCTAAATGGGTAATTGTATCATTTTATATACATGTAAATAATTACGCACGAATAAAATTGCAGCCTACAAGAGAAGTAAGAAAATGGACATGTACCCAAAATATACCTATAGGAATTACAACATCACCCCTTAAAATAAAATGAAATAAAAATGGGAGCCAAAATATGGTTTGGAAGACCAAAGGCTTGCAATAAGTTTGATGTAATTTTCAGTCATTTCATAGAATATGTTTCTTATTCTTATTAATAACTCAATTTATTCATGATTTGAGTTTTGGTATAGTTCTATTATCTTACATTACTATAAACTATTTGAAAAAAACCTTTAATGGATGTAGAATACAAGGTTCCCAAGTGTTTGTCAAATTGTAGTAGTGGCTACAATAAGCTTGCCAAATTATGTCAAGGGAAGTTGCATTGCAGGTTGTAAAATGTTTAATTAAATACATGTATCAAGAACTCATATGGTGAACATAGAAATTCATCAATTCAATGAAGAACTTATAGTAGAATAATTCTTGATTATATTTCTTCATCTAGAGTTGTAGATGAAATTTTTAATTCCATGTATTTGACAAAAGTGGTAAATGAGGCACTAATGGTCCATTTTTTTTAGTTTTAAAGAATTGTCTCACTTGGAGTTTTGGATGCAATTCAGCTCAACATCGGGGAAGATTTGTACCTTTATGCCATGTATACTACACTTTGAAACCAAAAAGATGGTTTTCAAGCTCTAATTCTCTAATCTTGTCAAATTTCTATATTTCTTGCTACCATTTATGGATTTCCTATTGTGTGGTTTTGTGCAAATTTTACAATATTGGATTTACCAACTAATTTATAATGATGGTACTTATATGTTTCATGCTTTTGTGTAAATTGTTGTCTTAATGTCTCAATGGTTGATACTCTGATAGTTTAAACATATTTATGGAGATTTATTTCATTTTCACTAACTATTTGTCAAAATTCCCCAATTGTTGTATCTTACATCGCTGCAAGCTATTTGTATAATTTCCCCAATTTTTGTGGTTATTCAGTTTCCTAAAGTGTTTGTAGAAATGAATCAATGAATATGGCTTGTATTTTACTCGTGTGAAGTTCAATTCATGAATTATTGGCATTATTGTGCGATGATGAAAAATGAGGTTATGTAATAATATACATGTTGATAACCATTGAAAACATGATTAACAATATGATATTATGTTTGGAAATGTCATTCAACATGATGGATTAATTATAGAGCTAAATTTTTATAAGATTTATATTTAATTGTTTGGAGTGAAGTAGATATTTTGAGTAAGAGTTGAATTTAAAAATGTGGTAGATTTTTTGATGATAAATTGGAAGTTTGTCTTACCGAAATGTTATTTCATATGTCCAATGAATTACTAGACATAATGTATCCTAAGGGTGAGGGTTTAAAGTAGATGTGCCATGTGATTGAAAAAAGAAAGATCATATGTTGAGTCTTAGTGTTCAATGGGACCTTTTATTTCTCTTTAATATTGATGGTTGATAAGGTGGAACCTTACAACCTAATGAGATGATGTTGCTTAAATTTGAAATTCCATAATGAATGGTCACAAAGGAGACCCAAAAAGCATGAGTAAAGTTGGATTAGTCATGATTTAATTACACATGATTAAACAAGTACAAATGGAAGGTGATGTTAGAGTAAGGGAGGAAAATATGAATAAATTTGAATTGAAAAGAAGGGGAGTTGACATCTCCTGGAAAAATGACTAACATGTGAATTATAAAATCAGAAAAAGCTAAGGAAGATCCATTTAAGGGATCAAAAAGAGATTTCCAATGGTTCTAATAGTTCATTAGATGGAGCTAGAATGAGCCCATAAAGGTCAAGTAAAATTTTTCCCTCCAATTCTTAGTATTTTGTCCATTGGCTTGTGGAAATATTGGAAAGGAGGAGGAGTCCTTAAATATTGGGAAGATTATTATAGAAACATCTGCTGGTGGAATTTTGATCTGAACTTTTAGGTATGTGTCCATACTTGTCTAATAATGGTTTATAAATGACCATAAGGGTTTGAGAAAATGGCGTCATTTTTTCATGGAAAAATGTTTCCTGGTGAAATATCGTGGCAATACAGGATGAGGGACTGAGCTACTATACCATGCCTAGAGTCATTCACCCACCCACAAACTCAAATATCGGGATTAGATGGTATTAGTGTGGCATCCCATAGAATATAATATTTCAATGTTTAGTATTGGTCATTGACTACATGTAATGTGGAGATGGCGTACCAAAGAGGCTAGTAGGAAAAACTAACCAAAGGAGGAGAGGATAATAAACCTTACCGATACATTTAGTACCTAGGCCAAGAGTGAATAAATATCAATTGAAAATGTATGCATGATATATTTCCCCCAAAAAATATTATGATGGAGTGTAATTGATTGGATATGAAATGGTGGGAATGATGTGCCCTCCTAGATGTGTATGCAACATGCTATGGGCATGCCCAAATTGTTGGTCATGGACATCTGTAAGAGGGGTCAATATTTTATTAGGTAAAGTTGACTCGGGATAGAGTCAAAGTTGACCAGGGTAAATAATGATGGTTTTGGGGCACATGGTATTGTGCACCCATGGTATTCTGCCTGTGGTATTATATCTAATGGAGCTTATAAAAGGATGGAAGGACTTCATTGTAATGCAAGACCTGGAGGTGAGCAGTGAAGGCTCACTTGCTCGGGTTGGCGAGGGTTTTGGCCAATGCTAATGAGATCTTATTAGGTTGGGTTTTTCCTAGATAAACATTTGTGCTTATGTGTTTATGGTTGTTGCTGGTTATTTTTATATTTATTCCTCTCAGTAATTATTTATGTTATGCAGTAAATTTCTTAACATATTTGGAAATAAAGTATTTATCATGGAATCCCTCCTTTCAGGACAAGTATATTGGGAGTAATTGTGCCTCCAATTTTTGAAATGGGAGGGACATGCTAGATGCATTTAGAGTAGTTGATTCCAAATGATTAATTGATGATAATTTTATGTGATAGTACATTGTTGATGGTGCTAGACCCGCCAATATTTTAGGGGATATCCCTAGTAAGAACTTCCAATTAGACCTCAGACCATTTGGTCTAGGAGTCCCAACAGTGGGTCGTACTATATCGCCTTGACCGCAATTTTGCATAGAGGCAAGTAAGGTGTACCTGTTGGTAGCAAGGGTGTGACAGCTACAGTGAGTCAAGGAGGGTGCATGAATGGTTCTAACACACAGAAAGTGGGGTGAGTGCACCAGTTGGAAACCTATAATAGTACTGTACTTGGAAGGGAACACACGAGCAAAGATGCATCACCAACTGGAAAGCAAGTTAGCGAGTAATCCAAAGTGATGTTTAAACCAATCAACATAGTTTAGTAAGATTCGTACATACTTATATAGAATAGTCCATACATGCATGCGTAATAAAATAGATACATATACCATTTAGAGTAAACAAGATAGTTGGAATACAATATGACATATGCATGAAACATGTTGGCTCTATTATATTAAGAAGTGTAGGTTCCAATAATACAATACATCCATGTCCAACCACTAGTTCCGACAATGGAAAGTTACAGCCACAACCGCCTAGTCATCAGAAGAGATGTACTAACTCTGTGCAGTGGTGAAGCCAATACTCGTTACAATAATGTCCAAGCTCTCTCTAAGATAGTCTTATCGGAAGTTTGGATGACCAAAAGCCTATAAAATGAGTTATGAGGGACTATTTATAGCAAAGGGTGGGGTGGCCCTTCCCATTCCACTTTCTAACAGTTCATCCACCCTCATGACTCTACATCTACTCTTTGATTTTTACATCGAGCTATCAACAATTGAACTTCCACTTGACAAGACATCACATTACAATGCACATGTTCTCATGTGAGACAAAACAGCTTGAGAAATACATGCAAGACGTCACTAACACTTGAACCATTGTGATGAGACCGACTCTTTCACACGCTTGTGATGGTCGAAGGTGGTGAGTTGATGCAAATCTTGGTTGTTTGTGATGGTGTCCATGTGCTCAATGGTGACATCATGCTAAAGCCATCTGTTGCCTCTGTTGCATCCAGGTGCATGGTCATCTTGGTGTCACTGAACCGACAACATGTTGATGCATAGTGTCTACGCTATTCTCAAAACATGTGATAGTGGCCGTGTTAATCAACTCTCAACTGCATGCTCATCTCTAGTTAGACTTGCCTCTTTCCTTTGCCTCGGTGAGTGTGCTGAATGGGTGTGATGACGTGTGTGTGCACAATGACATGCATGTTGTTGAATTCCCTTGCATGCGATCAATAACATTGCTCACCTTGTCTGCTCCGTGCCAGCTACTCTGATGGATCTATAACATGTACGGGCACATTTTCATACATGAGTACATGTTGCACCCCCTACTATACCTGTTCATGTTGCAACTCATTCTCTCATCTATGCATTTCCTATTCTTCCTTGAGTTGCTGCTTCAGCACATGCAACTCCTTCTTTGTTCCATTCTCTACCTTCACGTGATCTTCATGTCGCGTCATCACATCATTGCCTTAGTCTCCAAAGTTGCTTTCATGACAAGTGGACCTGCTTGAGCTTGCAAATTTGCTCCAACATTGTGTTATAAAAAACCTTCCTCTTGCATTCGTTTCATATGGTACGCTGAATTCAACTATTGTTGATGGTGCTACTTGTTGTGATTTTGTTGTCGTCATATCTTGATGTTGTTGTCTACAATAAACTTGATGTCTTCATGGGTATGAAATTTCATATACACTTGATCGACTGCATCCCCAAGTGTCCTTTGAATGGTCTCTTCGACTCTACTCTCCTAGAAACTATTGTACTTGTGTTGCTGAGAGGAAGATGAACACCTACGATACCTGTAGACATGGAAACACTCATGGCAAGAAATATTTCATTTGACACCAAAACGAACTTGAGAACTTGCAACATACCTATGTGACTGATCATGGAGGATGGGCAATTTCTATTGGGAGGTCAGGAAACTGATTGCCAAAACTATGCAAGACATAGTATGGGCTGTCAGGAGGTTGATTGACTACTAGAATTGCACAATGCACAGTCTAGCCAAGCCTACGGAGGACTGAAACTGTGTAATGCACAATTTCAGTCAGCAGTGGCATGTAACCAGCAAACTGCATTGTTTAGTCTCTTGGGCCAACGTTATATTGACTCCAAGAATTGCGTAATGAAAGCCTGGAGATCAGTGTGTTGCTAGATTTCTATAGTTTATGGAGGGTAGGAAGATCCTTCACTTCTAGAAATGCACAGTGCTAGTCGGGCAAGGCACAGTCTGGGCCAAGGCAACCTAGTCCAAGGTACAAGCGACTGAAAATATGAGGTGTGAAAGCATGAGTAGATGAGTGGAAAAAATAGTGAATGATCATTCATGCAAACAACAAGTGCAGGATTTTGGAAATGGAAAATCATGCAAGTGTTTGAAGCGAGTCACCACAACGACGACTGTCCGTGAAAAGATAGTTCCATGAGTGCGACAACAGTGAGATGCAAATGAAAACTGTAACAGTGATAGTACAAGCTAGTATGCATGTAAACGACAACAAGCAGTCACTAAAATTGAGCATAAAACACTCACACAAAGTGAAATAGAAAAAGCGACAGAAACGCAGCGAAAGTCATGAACAACGAGCTTACCCCAAGACAACTGAGATGAATGTGCCGACGAATCCTAGATGCAATGTGGGATGCCAGAACTGTAAGGCTCATCTGAGGAATGAGCTCTATAGTGTCCAGTTGATGATTTTTGATAATATTGAGGTTATGATGGGCATGCTACAAATGTAGGAAAGGCGGCACTTGGCAGGAGGTTTCTAAGATGATCCTTGCATGTAACTCCAGCTGCTAAAAATAGATCCCTGAATCAATGGATGCCTTTACATGTTGCCTTGAGAGGAGAAGCCCATGCATGAAAATCAATTTTTCTTAGTCTCGGAGGGAACCGGTAAACTCAATTTCATTTGCAACAGCCTGCTCAACTGCTGGGAGAAAATGTACATTTCTAGAATGGAGTTGGGCTAGCTTCCTAGGATATTTTCACAATTTCTAGGCAGAGCACTTGACTACTTCCTAGGATTACGTAATTCCTTGGCTAAGTAGCCCTGCTAGGAAGAATTTTCAATTTTCTCAGTGAAGCTTGACTGGCAGATTTCCACAATTCTGGAGCCCAGTAGGCTTCCAGACAGAATTGCGCAATTTCTAGAGGGAAGGCTAGTTTCCCTCATAATTGAACAATTTCTTGAGGGAGTTGATGAGTGTGCAAATGGACCAAGTTCAGAAGAATAGCGTGTGAGGGGAACACAACAAGCTCTGATGGACAAGCTATCATTGTGCAAGAAAATCACTGAAGCTTGTGTACTTGACGAAGCAAGACATGATGCTATGAAAGCTTGGTAGGCATGCTCCAAAACAAAGCTAAGGCAAAATTTTGGAGTGCGGTTGTATCCGCTACAACAATTGGTGCCACGCTTGTAGAACTCTAGCTCTCTAAATGCACATTGTTCATGAAGACAAAGTCTAACACCTCTGGAAGTATTGTGTAGTTCTTAGTTCGTCTTGGTTTCACACTAACTCGATTGTAAGATGTAGAATCTACCAAGCTCTTGCTTGATTGACATGCATTCCAAGCCAATTCAACACAATTGTTTCGATTAGCGTTAAGGGGTATATTGATGCACAAGCAGTATAGTCATCAAAGTCTTAGTTTCATCTCTAGTGTTTCTTTGCTGCCAGCAGGCCTTGACAGTACCCAGAAGAGTCACATAGGAACACAAGCATGGCTCTACTGCCAGTGAGATTGGTCATTACCTAGACAAATTCACTTGAATCACCTATCTAGGCCGGAAGCCTTTCTCTTCTTTCGCCTTATTCATTTTTCATTTTTTCATTTTTCACTTTTCCTTTTTGAAATTTTTTCATAACTATGCATAGCACTTATTCATTTCAGAGGCAAAATAGGGTTCTTGACTTATTGAGAGTGGAAGAGGTTTTTCCTACAGAGAAGTAGCTTATTATACCTCTGAAATTCTTGTTAAGGTTTTCCCCCTCACCTTACTCTACTTGACCGAGTTGACAAGGGTTAACCCAAAAACAACTAACTACAGTAGGTGACACTATTTAGTGCACAAGAGTTGTGTTCTCACCAAGGTCAACTTCAAATAGTACTTATTTTCCATCGACGTATCATGGACTAAAGGTAACAAGTTCATCATACAGAGGCAAGATGGCATATAACCAAGTAGTGATAGCAGTACAAGGCCTCTTGTACTTTAGCCATATTGTTTCAAGAGTCATACATGGTTTCATATGAAACTAATGTATAAGAAAAACAAGCAAACAATCAAACAGCAAAGCAAAGTAGAAGCAGAAGCCAAAGCAAGAACGAAGTGAGTAAGAAAACAAGAAAACAAAAAAATCAAGTAAGAAAACAAGCATGCAAGCAAACAAACTGAAAGAAACACTACTCCTACTCCTAAGCTTATGATGCATGGGCCTGATCATGTGAAGTGATATTTCCAATGCAGCCACCAGTGCATTGGCTGACCCATGTTGGTGAAGGCTTGGTCTACAAGCAACCTAGTTGTGTGAACCAACAATCAAGAAATGTATAACAATGAATACAAACACACTTCATATTTAAAAGTGTCCACAAGACATAAGTGAGTGCAAGTGCATGACATGTGGTTTGTGGAATTGTCACCGGGTTGTGTGACACTACATGCAACTTTGAAGTATACACATACTCTTTACTATGACATGCAAGCAAATGAAAGAAACAAAGACAACTTGTGTCATGCATGTGTGCTTGCAATGTAAGATTCCTCCAATGCATGAGCGATAGGATTGTGTAGTTCGAGTGGAGGAAGCATTATATTTGTGTGAGATTGATCTTCAATGCATACATATGAGTGATGAGGACCCTTGGGTGATTGAACAATTTCTTGGTTGGCAGTGAAACCAACCTACAGAGAGCGAGGGCCTGACATAACCATCAGCTCAAGATGAAGTGCCTCAACAGTCTAAGGTGTTTCAACTTCATCGTCAGATAGATCATCATAAACCAATAGCTTAAAAAAATCAACTGTGATATAATCATGATCCTGATCAAATATTGGAGTAAATGGATCACGACTGCAAAGATCAAAAAAATCAATGATTTCATCAGCATCCTCATGATCTAATGAGTCAAATAGAGGGGTAGATGAAAAGTAGACAAATTCATCCTCTATGTTTCTAGAAAAGGCAGATGAAAGATCAAGTGGATTTTGAATGAATAACTTATCCTCGCTGTTGTCAGATGATGGACTAACATTCGATCTGTCCTATGAGTGATCAACAATGGGTGCATTCGTATATGAAGGTACACATGTGAAATCATGGATGGTAGGTTTAGCAAAGATGTTAAGAAATAACGAAGGGGGCTTGGATGGAAGGGAGTCAGCCTTCACCAAGTGTTGATTCTCAAGCTCCCATTCATAGTCTTCATGAATGATAGTGCATGTTGGTTGTTCAACACCAACTCCATCAGTGGTGTGATCCTCATTTGCAAAAAGTGTAGAGTCTATAACAGAAGAACACAAGACAATATCATTTGAAGGATTAGCCTAGTACTAAGACAGAGGTTGTGGAACAAAATGCATATGACAACTCGATGGAATCACAACCAAATCTGTGCAAAAATTAAGCGAAGTGATGTTGGGAGGATGTGATAGCTAAACTAGTGTGTGAACATGATCTCCCACATCACTCTCTAGTGGTGGAGTTGTTTGATGAGGGGACGATAGATAGTCACTTGTGACAGTGACCATCTCCATCTGAGAATGTGCATCTCCATCACTGAAGAATGCTAAGTGAGGCTTGATTTCAAACTTCTTCCTGGGACAAGCAAATTTCTTAACATAGTACTAGAATTGGACCAAAAGATAGAAAAATTTCATATGGATCTTCAGAGCTTGAAAATGAAAATCACGGAAGCGCTGCCAAAAATCCATAGGTGATTCATGTAGAGCCTTCCATTGCTGTATCAGTTTTTGGTCAAGATGGTTTGGATCAAAATGATAAAAACTGTCTTCAATGAGATCACATAAGTTCTCAAGTGAGTCCATGCTGTCAACTGGTAGGCTTCACAGCCACCGATGTGGAGATTCATGAAGTTTGTATGGAAGAAACAAGCTTGCCTATTCATCAGAACATCCATCTTCCTCATGAAGCATAGAAATAAATTCATGTAAGAACTTACGATAGGCCACTTCGCCTTCACCATCATACGTGTAAGTGGACAAGAGATCAAAGAACTCCCTGGTGATGGTGACATCTTCGTGATTCGAAAAACATCATGTAGGGAGAAAAGTGAAAGAATCCATGAAAATGCAAAGGTTCAAAACAAGATGAGAGGACAAAACTTGTCATTTGGCCCTCCTTCTAGCGCAAGAAATGTTGACGGGTTGGACCCGCAACCATGTCAGGGGATCTCCCCGATAAGAAGTCCCAATTAGACCTCAGACCATTTGGTGTAGGAGTCCCAACTGTGGGTCGTATGGTATCGCCTTGACCACCATTTCACACAAAGGCAAGTAAGATTTCCATGTTGGTAGCAAGGGTGTGATAGATGTGGTGAGTCAAGGAAGGTGCATGAACGATTCTAACACATGGAAAGTGGGGTGAGTGCAGCGCTTTGAAACCTATAATAGTACTCGACTGTGAAGGGATCACATGAGCAAGGATGGATCAATAGCTGGAAAGCAAGTTAGTGAGCAAATCCAAAGTGATATTTAAACCAATTAACACATTTCAATATGATTCACACATACTTATATAGAATAGTCCAGACATGCACGCATAAGACAAAAGATACATATACCAATTCGAGTAAACAAGATAGCTGGAATACAATAAGACATATGCATGAAATGTGTTGGCTATATTATATTAAGAAGTGTAAGTTCCAGTCATACAATAAATCCATGTCCAACCACTAGTTCTGACAACAGAACATTACAGCTACAACTGCCTACTCCTCCAAAGAGATGTACTAGCTCTACATAGTGCAGAAGCTAAGGCTCATTACAATACTATCCAAGCTCTCTCTAAGATAGTTTTATCAGAAGCTTGATTGACCAAAAGCCTGTACAGTGAGTTATGAGGGACTATTTATAGCAAAGGGTGGTGTGGCCCTTCACATTCCCCTTTGTGATAGTTCATCTACCCTCATGACTCTACATATACTCTATGATTGTTACATCAAGCTATTGACACTTGAAATTCCACTTGAGAAGATGTTACATTACAATGCGCATGTGACCATGTGAGACAAAACGGCTTGAGCAATCCATTCAAGACATCACTAACACTCAAACCATTGTGGTGAGACCAACTCTTTGACATTCTTGTGATGGTAGAAGGTGGTGAGTTGATTTGAAGCTTCGCTGTCCATGATGGTGTTTGTGCGCTCAATGGTGACATCTTGTTTAAGAAAACTCTTGCCTCCATTGCATCTGGGTGCATTGGTGTGGCTCCTCTATCCAACTCGCCTGATAGCATGCACATGGTCATCTTGGTGTGACCAGACTGGCAACATGTTGATGCATGGTGTCTGCATTGTTCTCCAAGCATGTGTTAGTTGGTGTGTGCATCAATTGTCAACTGCATGTTCAGCTCCAGTCAGACTTCCCTCTTGTCTTTGGCTCGGTGAGTGTGTTGAATGGGTGTGATCGCATGCATCCACACAATGACATGCATTCTGCTGAATTCCCTTGCATGCAATCAACAACACTTCTCACCTTGTCTGCTCTGTGCCAGCTGCTGGGATGGATCGATAACTTGTACGAGCATAGTTTCATCCATGAATGCATGTTGCGCCCCCTACTGTAACTATTCCTACTGCAACTCATTCTCTCGTATATGCAGCTCATGTTATTCCTTGAGTTGATACTTAAGCACATGTAAATCCTTCTTTGTTTTTTTGTCTTCCTTCGCGTGATCTTCATGTCACGTCATCACCTCATGGTCTCGGTCTCCAAAGTTTCTTTCACCACAAGTGGATCTCCTTGAGCTTGCAACATTTTTTCGCCTTTGTGTTATCAACAACCTTCCTCTTGTGTTCGTTTCATCTGCCATGCTGCCTTCAACTGTTATTGATGGTGCTGCTTGTTGTGATGTTGCTACTGTCATATGCTAATGTCCTTTTCTATGAACAACTTGAGGTCTTCGTGGGTAGCCAAGTTCATGGAAACTTGATCGACTGCATCCCCAAGTGTGCTATGAATGATGTCTTTGACTCTGCTCTCCTGGAAACTATTTTAATTGTGTTGCTAAGAGGCAGATCAACATCTGTGATACCTAGAGACATGGAAATACTCATGACAAGTAGTTGATCATTTGAAAACCAAAATGAACTTGAGAACTTACTTACAACATACCTGTGTGACTGATCATGAAGGTTGTGCAATTTTAGCAGGGACGTTGGAGACTGACTACCAAAACTATGCAAGGCATAGTCCGGGCTGTCAAGGGGCTAACTAACTACTGGAACTGTGCAATGCATAGTCCAGCCTGGCCTACTAAGGAATGATGCTAAGCAATGTGCAATTTTAATCAGTGGGGACGTGCAACTAGCAAACTGCTTTGCGGTGTTTTTGGGGCCAACAGGACACTTCCTCCAAGAATTGTGCAATGCAAGCCTAGAAGTCAATGCTTGGCTATATTTGCACAATTTATGGAGGGAATAAATAGCGTTCACTTCTAGAAATGTGTAGTGCTAGCCGGGAAAGGCACGGTGCGGGCCAAGGCAGCCCAGTCCGGCTGACATGCGACTGCAAATATGAGAAGTGTGAATGCATCAGGAGATGAGTGCAAATAAGAGTGAATGATAATTCATGCAAACAATAAGCGTAGGGTTTAGGAAATGGGAAATAATACAAGTGTGTGATGCAATTTGCTGCAACGGTGACCATCAGTGCAAAAATAGTTCCATGCATGTCACAACAGTTAGATGAAAATGAAAACTGAAATGGTGATAGTACAAGCTAGTATGCATGTAAAGGATAGCAAGTGCTCATTGAAATTGAGCAGATGACACTCACACAAATTGAAACACAAAAAGCGATAAAACGCAAAGAAAGTCATGAAAAATGAGCTTACCCCAAGATAGCTGAGCTGAATGTGCCGACGACTCCTAGATGCAATGTGGGATTCCAGAGTTGCACGGTCAATGTGAGGAATGATCTTTACAACATCAAGTTGATGATTTTTGATAAAATTGAGGTTGTGATGTGGATGCCACAAATCTAGGAAAATCAGCACTTGGTAGGAGGTTTCAGAGATGATCCTTGCATGTAACCTCCAGCTGCTAAAAATAGATCCCTGAATCAATGGATGCCTTTGCGTGTTGCCTTGCGAGGAGTAGCCCATGCATAAAAATTAGTTTTTCTTGGTCCCAGAGGGAATCAATATGCTCAACTACACATGCAAGAGCCTGCTCAACTGTTGGGAGAAAATGTGCATTTCTGGGAGAGAGTTGGGCTGGCTACCCAGGATATTTGCACAATTGCTAGGCAAAGAAGTTGACTGCTACCCAAGATTGTGCAATTCCTGGGCTGAGCATCCCTGCTGGGAAGAATTGAGCAATTTTCTTAGTGAAGCTTGACTGGCAGATTTGCGCAATTCTGGATCCGAGCAGGTTGGCAGACAGAATTGTGCAATTTCTAGAGGGACGTTTGGTTCCCTCCAGAATTGCACAATTTCTTAAGGGAGCTTCTCAGCGTGTAGATGGACGAAGTCCGAAAGAACAACTTTGGAGGGGAATGCAGCAAGCTCTGATGGACAAGCTATCATTCTGCAAGAAAATCACTGAAGGTTATGTACGTGACGAAGCAAGACATACTACTGTAAAAGGTTGGTAGGGAGACTCCAAAATGAAGCTAAGTAAAAATTTTGGAGGGTGGTTGTAGCCGCTAAAACATATACATAATACAATTATGCAAATCTATATGTTTGATGTTATCACTATGTAATTTATGTTTCTTATCTTCTTATGGATTGGAGGGATGAATATAGTTTCAGAAAGGGAATGGTGAAGTGCCAATCTCTCTTGGTACTGCATGTATGAGTTAAATGGATTACATGTATACTTTCTTAAAGAGGTGTCACCACAACAAGGAATGTTTTGAGATATATAGAACAAATTCTCATCTAAGCAAGACTAGGGATCAACAACATAATTGTCAAAGGGACTAGGTTGTTGATGTAAGAATTAGGAATGATTAAGTGGAGCATCCCTAAGGTATCAGGAGTGATATGGGACTGGAGAGGTTGTTTATGATGGGAAAGGAGGCTAGTATTATAGTTGATACTACTATATGCAAAATGAGGGTTTGGGGAAATTTCTTATTTTTAATTCTCAAAAGCATATGCTCCCTTAACCAAACATCATTTAAAAACGTAATGGCCACAATGTCAATGTGTTCCAAATTTATAGGTTCGAAGGAAGGGATTAGTAAAATTATTTACATGGCCTTGAATAATGTGTTTTGATTTCTCAAATTATTTTTTTGAGGGACATGGTAGATTGGGTAAGAAATAGGAATTATGATGCATACCATCTCACGAATAATCTAGTGTGGTAGTGAATTCCATAATGTCCTCAGACGAATGAAATACTAGGATGTGAGACTACAAAGAACCCCATGGTAAATTCATCATCATGATGATAGGCGTGGTTCACACATTTTATATTTCTAGAGATAGACTGAGGACTATTGGGCTAATGTTCCACTAATGTTGAGACCAAAGTGATAAAGGAAAAAGGGGTATGTGTGAATCTATGCTATTAGATTTTTTTGGGGGGGTTTGAAAATTTCAATCCCATGAATTATGAAATGAAGAGGATATGTACACTATTATATACCATTTCCACATTAGGGGGACCAATCTATAAAATTAGTGTATTTGTTCCCATCCCTAACAAAGAAAATGTATCATTGGTTGCAAGTCGAGGGATAGAGATTCCATTATGAACAACTAAAATTTTAGCAAAAGCAATGAGAGTATCATGAAAGTGTGGAAGATAAGTTCAGTGATGGGATTAATGTCTGTACATTTTACAAAAATTTCATGCATGCTTTGTGCATAAGGCCTTGTTCTTGTTAGAAGACTAGGGGAGGGTGATTTGCACTTTCGGTACCTCTGGGTCTCGTTGATGTTCATCGAAGTTAATGATTCTTATTAATTAGAGGAGCTATGGAGAGTTATTGGTGGTGTGGACTTGGAAATTTCATAGAGCACAAGGAGGTGAAGGATTTGGTGTAGATGTTTGGGTGGTCATGACTGATGTTTTCTTCTTAGTTCCACCCTTACCTTTGGTCTTTGCCACCGTTATAGTTGTGAGAAAAATAGGAGTAGACTATGCTTGAGGTTTCCTTGGTATTGAAGAAAGGGAATGCGTCATTAGACTATGTTGGATGACATGTAAATATACATAAGTTCTTAGGTAGTTTGGAGTGGTTAACAATAGAGGATCCAGGTACATAACTAAAAAATCTAACATGAGGTTAGTAAAACTCAACATAATCGTTACTATTGTTCTAACCACTTATGTAGGTGGAAAAAAGAAATACATCTTACCAAATGGTGAGATAAAAGGGGAAACATCTACATTTACATGGGTTGAAATTGCAGTGGTGGAATGTTGAAGAGACAACTATTAGAAATAGGTCCTACATTGTTGTGAAGCTCGGGACCTAGACACCATGCACACCTACAAATTTATAGGTGCAGTGATGACTTGTGGTGGTTCATAATATTCCCCAAGTAGGTAGTAGTATTTATAGATACTAGGACTAATCTTAGTCATAGAATACATATTTTTTTCCAACCATCAATGAAATTATATTATTAGGATGCAATCAAAGACTAGGATCATAGTAGGACAATTGGTCAATAGTGACAATATTCACTTTAAAATGGAGTCTCATGGTATTATATATGGAAGAACATATTTCCTTCACGGAATACATGAAACCATCTCCTAACAAAACATTTCATTCTATAGGGTTGCCAATAACATTCACATCGATCATGAATTGCTTGTCATCTAACTCGATAGGTAGTTTTGACATAAGCCTTCTAGATACAAAGAGCGACCATGATATGATTGTAATGTGCTTGTGAAAGAAAATATTTTAAGTGATATGAGATTTCACAAGACTCAGGAATACATCATGCATGTCGTTTCCCATTCATCAATGATGCACCATTGATTTATAGTGTACTTGATAAACATTCAGATATAGAAAGCCACATATGGTGGACATGAGAAGATTCAACATATTGGCATCAAATACAACCATACGATTGTCAAAATGGTCCATGGTTCCCAAACTAGAGAGCAGAGCCTTGTGTTGTGAAGGATACGCCTAGAGGACTTCTAGTGATGAAATGGCAACAAGTAGATGCACCAATTCATCTACTATGCTATAGTTATGTGTGACTCATGTAAAGGTATTGGTATAATTTTAATGTAAAGGTCACTTTGTGATATTAAATGGTATATAAGCTATTTTTTGAGGGATCTATAAGGTTTTCTTTGTTAATAATAGGGACCTATGGTAGGTTTTGTTTCATCTCTGGTGGAGGGTCATATTTATGTGACCAAGTGGAGAGATTGACAATAGAAAAATGCATCATCGATATTTTATAGGTTCCATTCATAGGTTGGTTGGGTGGTGAAATATGCGGAGATGTTTGGGCATTATGAGTGGCCATGCACCCTTGTCTAGAGAATGGGTTTCAAATCATAGTAGCCTATGAAGGGGGTGTAGCTAAGGTGGAAGGTGGTTGGTTAACCATTTTAGAACTCTATTGGTCTTCCCATAACCTACATATCTAGGGGAGGCGATCACATTCATGTTTGTAATGATGATAAGTACCCCAAAATATGCAAGGCTTATACATTTGAATAGAATTTGTTTTCTTCAGTTGGTTTCCTTGTTGATTTCTTGTGGTATTCAAGTTTCTTCCCAGGTTTATTTTGGGTTGTTGGCCTTGGTCACCTAGATTTGCATGAGTTAGGGAATTTTTTTCCCTTACTTTTATTACTTTTCTTGGGAATATTCTTGATCGTCTTAAGGAGATGCATGCTTAGGCTTTAGAGCTCTAGGTGTTTTTGCTAGAGGGGTTTGAGAATTAGTCTAAATGAATGGGTAATAATGGTTTTTCATTGCACTCTAATAGGTGGGGGTGAATCAAGTTTGTTTGGGCCCAAACTAATGTCAATGGGCATAGGCATGGTACATACTAACACCCTCTTGTGACAAAATGAAAAAAGGATGAAGTAGCGGATAACTGTAAGAGGTATGATGGTCATGGAGAAGATGGTGATATGTGATATATATAATCACACTATTAGTGACATGGTATCCCCACAGTGTTGAATTATCACCTAAGAGAGAGTGTGGGAAGTAATAGATGGAAATGTACATATAACCTGATTGGGCATAAATTAGATCATGTTACATGGCATTGTGAATGGCAGCTTCCTTAATTCTATGGAATATTGACACACCATCCTTAGAAATGGAAGGAAAATGTGATTTCAAGAATCATCCATTAAGAATTTGTAATTAAGTTATGAATTTTTACACAAGCTCCATTGTCTATGACACTCCTAAGTGTGGTCATTTATATGGGTGTTAGTGGTCTTGTGATAAGAGGTTAAGATATCAATACCAATATCTTGGTGGAGAGGTAATTGAAAGTAGGAAAGGAACATTTTAAAAATTCCACAATCTTGTTCAAGATACCATTTCATTGCAACGTTAGTCAATGTGCGTTGAAATAGACATAAGTGAGCCAAATATTCCATAAGGGAGTTCGAGGAACAACACATATGGAATGATCACATGTGATTGGTAGGATCCTCTCTTGGGTTCACATAACACTTGGGGATATCTAGCAAAAATTTTGTTCACATTAAGGGCCACATTAGGCTGTGACAAAAAGGGTTCCTTAATGGGTTAGCTCAAATTGCATAGATTCGATTTTCCATTGAAGGGGGGAATTAGTTGAGTTATATTCATTCCTATGGGTGCTCCTAAATTGATTCAAGGATTAGGAACCACATTAGTACCTGCATTAGCACCAACATTTCCTTCATTTTTTGCATTCATAGTGATAATAACATTGCTATAAATATTGACTCCCACCATGTTAAGGGGTTGTGGTTGGGTGGAACTAGAACAACATGAGCTACTAGATGACTTAAAATAGTTATACTCCAAAGGTTCTCAAGGGTGAGGGACCTTGACCTCTCAATTAGGTGTAAGGGGTCATATGAGAGGAAAATAATGATGATGACCTCTCATTATCCACAACTAGCACTTGGTAACCATTATGGTGTTAAGTTGGGGTTGAATCTAAAAGGATAAAGGGATGAAGAAGCGAATCAAATAATAATTAGAAAGAAAATAATGTGTGTAATGGTGAAATGTAGTTTCCTAGATAAGTTCTTATGCTTATATAATTCAAACAGTCTCCTCCTATCAAAGAAAAAGAGTCTAGCCTAGAATATCAATAATGCCTCAAATAAGTCCTATACTATCTTTAAATATGGCCTTCCAAACAACCTAGATAATAGACAATCAGGGAAGAAAAAGAGTTTGAGTGAAGGTATGAATAGGTGTGGTTTCCTCCCACACTCGCCACCTATAGAGTGGTTTTCCAATTAGAATGGCCATCAAGGTTCCTTTTGTCTAGTGAGGGTGAGAGAATCTTAGCTTTTGGGTCACAACATTGGATTCATATTTTTGAACAAAAGTTTGGAGCATCAAAGGGAACCACCAGTTTCCATAGTGTACGCCTTACCTGTTACACACTCCCTCCTAACCCCAGAACACAACATCATATAGGAAGTGGTATTACGCTAACCTGAGATCTAAGAAATCAGGTCTAAAAGTATCTATCCTTTTCAACTTCGTCAAAACATCGAATGGATGATATCATTGTGTTTATCCCATCGAGAGGATTCTGACCATACATATTTTATCCCAATAAGACCTTTGTGTTGAAATATTTGACCACTTGAAGTTTAGAAACTCAGTAGTGCCATGTAATCAATATTCCACATGGAATCCACATGGTCCCCATGTGGTTTTCCCAGTCATCCTCCTCATGAGCACCTGTCATTGCTATATTACTTCTTGACCCATTCATACCAACCCATAATAACCCACCTTGAATGAACTCTATTTTTAGAAGAATCTTTTTCAGAGAAAACAATCTTGGAGATTTGAGTGGAGCGGTGTAGTGAGAACTTCTAAGATTTGAGATTTTGAGATCGTGAAGAAAACACATCTGATAGAAAAATCAATCTTAGGATAAACTCAATCTTTCGAGCAGCTCACCTCGGGGATAACTCTTATTGGAGGAAAACCTTCTCTGAGGGATATTTGAGATACTACATGCCTAACCATCAAGACCGAGAAATTAGCTAGCAAATTACAGTGGGAGCATCAGTTAAGAGAAAAAAAATATTCACCGTCATGGGGTTTGTCAAGTCACGGTGTTGGGATGGAACAAAACCTTAGATGATGTCCCTATCATGATAATTTGTGTTAGATAATATTGGTTGGTTTGAGTTGGCTATGAATGTTGATTACTAATGATACTACAATATGGTCATCTGTGTCTATTCACTAATATATGATTGGCTCGAGTGATTTGTAAAATAATCTATATATCATTCATTAAATGATGATTCATTATTTAGTATTCTAAGATCTGTACGCAGGCCTTATAGAGGGGAAACACATATATACACGAGTATTATTCAGTACAATCGCATACAAAATTTGATATTTGTTATTTTTTGTTGGGTTCTTCATTTAGTCATTTGATACTTCATAATTCCGTTTATTTGCAGTGTGATAGTATCTCATGTTCAATCCTTCAATTGGTTTGGATTTATGACTGATATGGGTCTAGTTTGAAAATTCGATGAAAGGTGGCCTACAAATTGTGTGATGATTATTTGATAAGTAGATCTAGTCTAAAATATTTTGAAAGGTGGTCCATAAGGAGATGAGGGTTGCGACCTTTGAAAAGTTGGTAGGAGCTCCATTTTGGTAGGAGATGGTATAAGATATTAGGGGGTTGGAGCTCCCTTCGAGTAGGTTTTAGAGAAAAAGAGAAGATTTAAGTAGGTAGGTACCTGCATACTGACATGACATTGCAACAGTACAAATGTAATATTTTTATTTATATCATAAGAAGGAGAATGGAGACAACAACATTGGTGTATTTCTCCCACATTGGGTTTCCACCTAAAAATCATGGTTTTCTATTTGTGTTTGGTGTGATTTATTTATTTTATTTATTACATACGAAAAAATAATTAATCTATTGATGCACTGATTAAGAATAATCATCTGATGAAATGCATTAAAAATGAGTAAATTGGATATATGTGGGTTTCCTTATCTAAAGTAGCATACATAACAGGTTTCCTTAGTAACAATAGTGTATATTTATCACAATATAGAAATTTGAAGTTTGTGTTTAAATTACTGATTCAACACCCCCCCCCCCATTTGAGAATTTTTTCCAACAATTGGTATCATATGAGGTCCCTCCAAAGAATCTTAGTTGCTTAAAGGGATATACATCAAGATGAGAAATATACCTAGGAGTATCTTCTATCTGACCACCCCTATTTAATGGAACTAACTTGGTTTTTTGGAAAGTTAGAATAAGAGCATATTTGTAGTTGCTTGGAGATGATGTTTACAAAATCATTGAAGGAGCCTATCAATATCCATCCTCCATCCCCATAGATGAGGAAGGGAAGAAACAATATTCAAACAATGGAAAGGAATTCAATGCTCTCGTAGGAAGATTGGAAAAATCAAATTTTGTACAGGTTTTGTAGCTAAACACCGCAAAATATATATGGGTAAAGATTATCCAGAGCTACGAAGGTGACACTAAGGTAAAGAGCACTAATCTTCAAACATTTATAATTCAGTACGAGACTCTCAGAATGCATAATGATGAAAGTATTACAAGTTTTTTCCTTAGGGTAGATGAAATCATTAACCCAATGAGAAATCTTGGTGATGAAGTGAAACATTCAAGGCTTGCTGAGAAAATTCTATGATCTCTAACCCCAAAGTTGGATTCAAAATTTTTTTCCATTGAAGAAATGTAGGATTTAAAGAACCTCACTATTGAACAACTCCATGGGTTTTTAACAACTTATGGAATAAGAAAAGGGGGTCCATTAGATACAACAGAAGCAACATTCAAAGCTACAAATAAAATAAAATAAAAGGAGGAGCTTAAGGAGATAGGTTACATATTAGACAAACAAGAGGAAAAATTTGTAAAGAAACTCCATGCAGAAACTGGAGAGTTTAGAGGCAAGCTTACTTTCAAATGTTTTTCATGTGGAAGAGTTGGTCACTATGCTCCAAAATATCCTTATAAATAAAATCATGAGAAAGGGAAGAATATTTCAAAAGGCTATGTTATAGGATGTTTTGATAGCAATAATTTTTTTTATACACATGAATATAGTGCATGCCCTTCCAATCATGAGAATGTTGAATTTGATCAAGAATATCAATTGCTTATGGCATTTGAAGAAAAATGTATAGATGAATTTGATGATTTTTTTTATGGATTCTATAGAAGAAAATTATACTCTTATTGAAGAAATAACTGAACTAAAAATATATTTGGTAGAAGATAAATTAGTTGAAGTAGTATTGAAGAAACCTAGAAAATTAAAAGCATAGTGAAATCTTATAAATTGAAATAGTGGGTCTAAGAAAGGAACTTGAAAAAAAAAAGGCTCTAAATCTTATATTTCTAAAGGATCTTATACTTTAGAAGCAATAATAAAAGCAAAAGGCTCTCCTCTAATTAATATTGGTCTTGGATACAATGGTGAATCATCAAAGAGTATAAAATCTTTTGAAACGGGTATAGGAAGCTATCTCAATATAGTATAAGGAAACAATCATTAGAATTCCAACTCTCAGCAAAGGAATGAAGGATCAAATATATCTCAAGTAAAACAAACTTACCACAACCAAAGTAGAATCTACTGAAGAAGGTATTATACTCCTAGCTATTCCTACTTCAATGGTCAATGCTTCACTTGTCATAATTTTGGTCATAAAGTTGTTCAGTGTGCCACTTATAAAACTAATATGACTAGAGAAGAAAAAAAACACAAGAATGGTATTTCGGCAAAGAAATATTCTTACAATGTCTTCTCGCCTCTTCAAGATGAAAATGATTTTTCTATTTTTAATAAATTTGGTCAGAAAGAAACTAAATGCAAAAGAAAAATAGAGAAATCCCATCAACATGAACAAAAGAAAATAACACCCAATGTATGTAAAAAGAAAACCATAGACTCTGAAAATTGTGGTATAGATTTATATGTAGGAGATCAAGAAAATATATGGTACATTGATAGTGGATGTTCAAATCATATGACATGTTACAAACATAAGTTTATGTCTTTTAATAAAATAAAGAAAGAAAAGAAGGTAACTTTTGGAAATAGTTCACATGTTGCTATCAAACGGAAAGGAAATGTGCTATTAAATAAAAAGGTAAATGATAGAAATGATTTAATTGTTGATGGATTAAGACATAAATTGTTAAGTGTTAGTCAAATGTGTGACCAGGGGAATGAATTTGTTTTCATAGAAAATAATTGCATGGTAATAAATTTGGATAGAGGTAAGATCATAATAAAGGGAACAAGAACTCGATGCAATGTCTATGTCTTGGAAGGCCACAAAGAAAATTATTAATTAAGAAAATATGAAGAATGTTGGCATTGACAAAAAACATTTGGACACCTTAGCTTTTATCAATTATATAAATCAAGAAAAATGAGAGTAGTTCGGGACTTGCCCAACATCTCTAGACCAGAAAATAACATTTGAAAATCATGCCAATTTGGGAAGAAAACTAGAGTTCAGTTTAATTCTAAAGAAGGTACTTCAAGTAATCCACTTGAACTTATTCATACTTATTTGTGTGGTCCTATCAGAAAGAATTCTCCTTGGAATGAACAATTATTTGTATTATTCATTGATTATTTTATAAGAATGTGTTGAATTGAATTTCTTAAACATAAAGATGAAGCATTTGATAAATTCAAAGTATTCAAGGCCCTTGTGGAAAATGAGTTAGATTTGAAAATAAAATGTATTATATCTGATAGAGGAGGAGAGTTTATATCATAATTTTTCTATAGCTAAGACTCCTCAACAAACTAGAGTGGTAGAAAGAATGAATAGAACAATCCAAAAAATTCTACATGTCATGATTGATGAGTCTGGAACACCTCATAACTTTTGGGGGGAAGTAGCACATAAAAATGTGAATATACTTAACAAATCTCATGTTCGAGTAAATAGTGGTAAAAATCCTTATTAACTATGATATAGTAAGCCTCCAACGTTCAAACATTTTATAATTTTTTGAAGAAAATGTTACATTAACAAAAATGATGATAAGATTGGAAAGTTTGAATCTAGAGCTGATGAAGGAATCCTCCTCGAATACTCTTCTAGAAGAAAGGGATATAAATACTATAATAAAAGGATTCAAAATATTTGTGAATTCATTTATGTTGTGATTGATGAAGCATCCACAGGTATGAAGAAGGAAGCACTAGTAGATGACGAACCTATTCCTACTATAATTCATAAGGTTGTAGAAGAAGGAAATAGAGAAGCATAATAAGAAAGAGATTAAGATATAGATACATCATAAAAGACACCTTCAAGCTATGTTTAGAAAAGTCATCCTGAATCTCAAATTATAGATGAAAAGGACACAAGAATACAAACTACAATAAGCCTTGTTGGAACTTCTAGTTATCTAGCCTCACTTTCCACAATTAAACTTCAAAATGTGAATCAAACAAGAAAATATGAATGTTTGGTTAAGGAAATGAATAAAGAACTTGATCAGATAGAAAAGAATCATACATGGGAATTAGTACCAAGGCCTCATGATAAAGATGTTATTGGAGCAAAATTGGGTGTTCAAAAACAAATTGAATGAAAATGGAGATGTAGTTCGCAACAAAGAAAGTCTTGTATGTAAAGTATATGCTCAATAGGAAGGGATATACTTTGAAGAAACATTTTCAGTTGTAGCTAGAGTTGGAGCCATGGGAATGTTTCATACATTTTGAAGTTTTAATAGCTTTAAATAATATCAAATGGATGCCAAATCTGCGTTCTTAAATGGGGATCTAGAAGAAGAGGTCTATATTGAAGAAAATGAAGGGTTCATTCTTGGGAATGATAAAAATATTGTGTGCAAACTCAAGAAAAACATTGAATGGATTGAAACACGCTCCTCGTGCATGGTGTTATCATCTTGATAGGTAACTTCAACAACAAGGATTCAAAAATGGGTCTACAGATAGCCATCTATATAGCACTGTGGATAGAGATAAACTTTTTATAGTAGTTGTTTATGTAGATGACATCATATTTGGAAGCAATGTAGAATCTATGAGTCAAGGATTTTCTTGAGTTATGAAGTAATAATTTGAAATGAATTTACTTGCTGAACTAACATACTTTCTTGGTCTTCAAGTTCAACAAAATGAGAATGGTATCTTTCTTTCTCAAACAAAGTACCTCAAATAAAATTTGAAGAAATATCGAATGGAAGACTGCAAGTTGGTATGCACACTAATGGTAATAGCATGAAATCTTAGTCAAAATGATGATTCTCCTTCAGTCAGTCAACCAAAATATATATCTATGATTGGAGGACTTTTCTACCTTATAGGTACAAGACCATACATTATGCATGTAATTGGAATTGTTAGATGATTTCAAGCCAATTCTAAGGAAACTCATATCGAAGTAGTTAAGAGCATATTCAAGTATCTACAAGGAACTCAATATCATGGTCTATGGTATCCCAAAAGTCCATACTTTTCACTTCATGCTTATACAGACAAAGATTGGGCAGGTAATATTTATGATCGCAAGGGTACTATTGGAGGAGCATTTTATTTGGGACCGCACATGGTGAAATATCATACTTTATTTGTCTTCAAGTTCAAAAAAATGAGAATGGTATCTTTCTTTCTAAAACATAGTACCTCAAACAAAATTTGAACAAATACCGAATGGAAGACTGCAAGCTAGTATGCACAATGATGGTAGTACGATGAAATCTTAGTCAAAATGATGATTCTCCTTCAGTCAATCAACCAAAATATATAGCTATGATTAGAAGCTTGCTCTACCTTATAGGTAAAAGACCATATATTATGCATGTAATTGGAATTGTGAGACAATTTCAAGCCAATTCTAAGGAAAATCATATCCAAGCAGTTAAGAGAATATTCAAGTATCTATAAGGAACTCATGTTTTTCTATGGTATCCCAAAAATCCAAAATTTTTGCTTCATGATTAAACAGACAATGATTGGGAAGGTAATATTGATGATCATAGGAGTACTAGTGGAGGAGAATTTTATTTGGGACCCCGCTTGGTGTCATGGTTTAGCAAGAAACAAAGCTCCATCGCTTTATCTACTGTTGAGGAAGAATACAACGTTGTTGCATCTTGTTGTACTCAACTTCTATGGATGATCCAAACATTTCTAGAAATCCAAATCACTTTTCTCCAACCTGTACATATTCTATCTGACAATACTGGTTCAATAAGTATTTCGAAAAATGATGTCATGTAGCCAAACATCAAGCACATTCCAATGAAATATCATTTTTTCTGAGAACAAGTTCTCGGAAAAAAGTTCAAACTAGAATATGTTCCTTCAAAGGAACATGTTGTAGATATATGTACCAAGCCACTTCCACGTGATCCCTTTATATATCTGAGACAAAAATTAGGAACGATTCCTGCTTGACCACTCTGCTAAGTATTCTGATAGGTATTTCACTTTTAGGGGGAGATGAGACTATAAATTACTACATTTTACCTTTTGTACGCAGTGGAGGTGAAGGATAGACATGTATGTATGTATTTTATGAGTTAGACATACACATACACATCTAAGTGATTGGTAAAAATGACAAGGATTCAGGGAGAACCTCCTATATGCATTCATCATTTCATTTATTTATGACATTGGTTTTCTACAATTTGTTTCTTCAGGGGGAGCAGTTATTATCCATTTTTAACATTATAGTTTCATAAGCATGTCTTGTTGCATACATTTTCTAATGACTCGATATTTATATTGTTACTATTGAAGATATATATATTTCTATTATATCAGTAGTTGTCAATGATGAACGGATTCAAAATGATAATGTTTATCTATTGTCATGCTTGATGAGGAGGATGTGTTTGTTATGATTTAATGATGTTGAAGATATTGATGGTTAATTTCCCTATCTTTATTCGTGATTAGGATTTTCGTGTTTCTTCCATATTTATACTATGAAATATTCATCACTACAGGTTCTTATATGGTATATGGTGGTTTCTGATCACTATCATGATCCTACAACCTCGTTGTCGAGGCCTTGGTTTTGGTTATGTACGTGAAGGTTGTGTAAATACCCATGATTTAATTAGTGTAATATTCAATCATGCATGGGCTACTGAGTCATTCTTTGTAAATTTGAGATATTTTGGGATCAAGTCATGTCCTGTATGTAATACCATTATTTTTGGAAATTGATCAAATATATAACCCCACTGTGTTAGGTGATCGATGTAATCATGAATCATTAGTGATAGGAAATGTGATGTTTGGTCAAATCACAAAGTATTGTTATTTATTTAATATATTCAAAACGTTTTTCATAAGCCAAGGGGGAGCATGGTCATAAGCTTCAATAGATTAGATCTACAGTAATCCTGTCTACATAAGGGGATATAAGTCTTCATTCAACATTGGTCATCCCTTTTCCCGTGATGTCAAAGCAGGAGAGAGGTTTGGTGTTTGGATTAGAATGCTTTGTGTTTTTATAGATGTATTTGGAAGTATTTACAAGTGGTGACCAAACACCAAAGTGGTTTCCATTATGTCCAAAGGGAAATATTGTTTGAATTATGGATAATGTGTTGTCCTTGATGGTAATCTACTTGACAAAGATATCAACATTATGATAACAAGATGCTTATACCAAGTGATACAGATGCCACAACTAGTATGAACAAAGAAATGTTAGTTCAGTGACAAATGGATGGTAAAGACAAAGTTTGAGAAAGAATATGTGAGTCCTTTGAATCTAGTTCTTTTACATACGTAGTTATTAAGAAGAAAAATTGCGTACATAATCTACACCATGATAACTTGAATATTAGGAGTCTTTACCAAGGTATTGATAGATAGTAATTGTCCTGTTAATGAAGATTTGATCCCATCAAAGAATACTTACGACATGAACAAGGTATTTACCTAAGATATTGGCTAAGGAAAATATCGTGTAAAGAGATGGAGATCAAGGTGTTTGGTGTCCAAATATTGGGTTGTTTATGAATGATTTGATCTAAAATAGGTGTTCACCAACATCAAGGAGAAGACTCCGATATGAAATATTTTGACATATATGCTTGATTGACTTACTTGTTGAAAATGACTAAGTAGATAATATTAATAAAACTCTGGTACTGTGATCTAAATGATTTATTCAGCAGTTTGTTCTATTGACAATAAAGGTTGCAGAAAGTAAAATTGTGCTTGCAACAAAATTTTTACATATCTGTACCCAAGTGTGTTTTGGAATAGTCTTGTAGATACGCGGATCCATATCTATGGGGTCGCTTATATTTCCTGCAAAATAATTTGTTCATATCTATATGTGGGTGTTATGAAATTATAAGCTCGTACATACGTGGATAAACTTCAGGGAAGTCACGTATATATTACAAGGTTTTACATTATGATTTGTTGATTATATTTGATGATTTCTATTTTGTTTGCTACAATGTGTTGATGATGTCTCTATCACGATAATTTATGTTTAATAGTATTGGTTGGGTTGATATGGTTATGAGTGTCTATTAGTGATGATACTATAGTATGGTGATCTATGTCCAATTCAGTAATCTATTATTGGTTCAAGTGATCTATAAAGCGATCTATATATGATTCAGTGACTGATGATTCAATATTAAATATTCTAATATCTATACACAAGTGTAACATAAGGAAAACACGTATATACACAAGTCGTATTGAGTATTTTTGCATACATAATTTGATATTTGTTATTTCTAGTTTGGTTCTACATTCAATGATTTGATACTTCTTAATTTCAGTTTATTTGTAGTATTACATTATCTCATATATTTTTCTTTTGTCTGTTTGGGTTTGTGATTGATATGGGTCCAGTTTTAAAATCTGATAAAAGGTAGCCTACAAGGTGTATGGTTATTTTTTGATAGGTGGAACAAATCTGAAGTATTTTGAAAATTGTTCCACAAGGAGCCAAGGGTTGCAACCTTTAGATAGGGGGTAGGTACTCCCTTCCACAAGGATATAGAAAATGAGATCAAGTGGTTGGAGCTCCCTTCTAGTAGGTGTTGGGGAATGACAAGAAATTATTGTAGGTAGGTGTCTACGTACTGATAAGCTACTGCACCAGTAGAAATGTAACATTTTTCTTTATATCATAAGAAAGAAGACAAAGACACAATCAAAGGTGTTTTTCTCCGACATTGGGTTTCCGCCTAAAAATCCCAGTCTTCTATGTGATTTTGGTGTGATTTCTTTATGTTCTTCACTACATATTGAAAAGTAAATAATATACTGATGCACTGATTAAGAATAATAATCTAACGAAATACATAAAAATCAATAAAATGGATATACATGGGCATCCTTCTCTAAAGTAGTGCACATACGTAGGTTTCCTTAATAACAGTAGTGTGTATTTCTCTGAATATAAAAATTGGAAGTTTGAGTTTAAAACACTGATTCACTCGCCCCTCTTAGTATCTTTCCGAACATATGGCGATGTGAGAAATGACACAAGCATTTTTTCATTCATGTTCCATGAGACCGTGGAGACATTTCCGTCTCACAATAAATCAGAGGTTTGCGTGTGTCTTAGTTTGATATTAATTGGAAAATATCAAGCCCATATTATCTCAGAGGTATCTTGAAATATGGGGCTAGTAAATAACATGTCTTAAACCCATACAAGGAAACAAGAATCTATACATTCCCCAAGCTCCTACAGGAAATGGAAATTCCATTAACATTTCAAAGGTAGATAGGAAAGCTCATTCCAGATTCAATTTATAGGCATAACCACACATGTGATCATCAAACTAATGTCATCACACACTTATAGCCAAAACAACATCTATATAATTGATAAATTCTAGAACCAACATTCCTTAATCATTATCATGACAACATCCTCTTCTAAATGAAAGAGGAAATATGGTCACCACAAAGACCAAAGTAAGGTGATACTTATCTTATGCAATTTCTAGAAATTAAAAGTGAGAATCTAACTCTCCATCGAATTGTAGAAAATATAAAACCACTATTACTGATCGTTGTCACCCCTGAGCCAGATTCCAAAGATTTAGTGGAGTGATTTAAGAGGAATTTTAAATAACAAAACAATTGAAACAATATATCATAAGGCACATCACTTTCACCCACCAACTGCACACATTATCATTTAAATAACCCATACATTTTCTCATTCATTCTAGGATTCTGCCATGCAGAGAACTTCAACTCACCTTTTGGAGAAGAGAGACCACAATAAGGAAGGCTCATTGGCAGATAAGTTTGTTATGAGTAAATAATTCAGTCCCCAAGTGGTTCCTTAGCGACTCAAGCATAAGAGCTTTAGCACCAAGGAAACTCCTGTTGGTCATCGACCTTCACAAGCACTTGATTGATTATTCCTAGTCTAATAGGTTCATCAATCCACAAGATTCTAGTCTCTTCTTCTACCCTATAAGAAAGCCACTGCCTTGTATGATTTTTATGCCCAACAAGCCTCTTAGAGGGTTCTTCAGTTGGTTTTTAAAATTCTTCCCAATGCTTAACAACAATAATTCTATATGCTATGCTCTCTCTACTCTTTTACAAAAGTTCCTATATGCTTCTTTTCGGTGCTCTTCCATGCATTTTTTGTGCCAAGGAGTCTATTCCCTCTTTGTATTCTTTCATATTCCTCCCCTCAAAAGAGAGAGAATTTGTATGAATGGACTCCACCATATAAATGTCCTCCTTCATTTTCCTAAAATCTAACTACCCATTGTTTTCAACAATTGCATAATAGTTAACCTCGTGGAAAATGCAGCTCATGTTTCCTTAATATTTTTGCCTCAATGTTTCTTATGGTTAGAGTTAAAGGACATTTGGCCCTGTCCCTTCTTCTTTTAGTTAATTTATGGCATAATCATCCCACTCAACCAACTAGGAATGATATTTAAAACAACATTTCCATTAGGTAATCTCCTTCCTCAAGAAATGGAATCAGTGTCCCTCTCTCAACCATTTTTAAAATAATTACAATTATTTACATATTCGCTAGGGAATGTCACAGTATACCCCCTTCATGGATTTCTTTTGTGAAACAATTTTTACCAAAATATGATGAAGGATTTCAATATCCCTAAAGATAACATCTATGTTTCAGTGTATAGAAATCAATGGTTTTTGCTTCGATGCTAATCCCAGTAATCCTGAACTAACTAATAGCTTATTGTGGTGCCCGCATGGGATGAATTAATTTGTGTTAGATTAAGGGTGATTTTTTGAGTTCATCTTGGGGTGATGAACCAAGCAATTTACTTTAGTGGTGTGTAGGCTTGTGCAAGTGTATTTGTTATAAAAATCTAAATTAAAAGCACATTGCACTGGAATGAAATGTAATGAATTTCATAAAGAAATAAATAGAATGTTGTAAATGAACAATAACCAAACATTCACCAAAATTAATTCACTACACAACCTATGATGGCTCTATGCAATGAAAAGGAAGAAATGAATGGGAAAAATGAGGTTCAAATGAATAGAAAAAAATCAGGAATTTATATGGGACCTAACCGATGACCAACATTCTATAGAGTTATAATAGGGAAACACAGGTTTAGGGCTAGAAATTAAACTAATAGGGATCTATCATAAAGGGGAATCCAAAGAGAAAATAAATGGAAGACTAATATTAATAAAAAAAATGGGTTTTATTAAGCTTAATCTTAAATTAACTAGGTGATCATATTTGTAAAAATATGGTGCCATGGTTCTGTCCAGCCTACTACAACAAATTACCAATTGATTCCCCTAAAACCAATCTTAGTGGAGGAGTATTAGAGTCCCTCCAAGGGGATTATTTCCTCCTCCTAAGTTTTATAGTATGAAAATATCAAGGCTTTCTAAACCACTATTAATAATAAGGAGCCTAAAACATTGTATTAGAGATTCCACCAAAAAAATAGAAAAAATAGAGAATTTGCAAGTTTCGACCAATTTATGAAATTTACCTAGAACTATGTTGACCAATGAAAAAAATGGGGAAATAATTGTGATGACATGTGTTGAAACTGGGTGAAAATTTGTGTTTACTAGCATAGGATAGAGTTTAAAGATTATGTTGAATTCCTCAATCCTACTTTTTTAGGGGGTCTTTGCCAGATATTTTGTCTATTGCCATTTCAAGACTTGTGACATGAAAAACATCCAGTAATGGAAAAAGGGCACCAAAGTCTTCCTAAAATAACCAAAAATTTAAACTTACTAAAATAATAAAGGGGAAGAATTCTTACAACACAAAACCAATGTCCTAGAGTATTGAGATCCCTAGTGGATTCACCATCTATTGGATCATAAATTAAATCCAAGTTGTCGATAGATCATGCACACTCTAGCAATTCCCCCTCCAAACCTAAAATTAATATACAAAATGCCAAGGATTTTCACAAACCAATTAAATAAGATCATTTCTAAGGAAGATGCAACAACGTGCATCTCCTTCAAGAACTTAGAGAAATTATGGTGAATAAAAGTAAGGCTACTTTCATGATAGGGGAATTTTTCTCATCCCCTCACTCCACTCAATTAAAATTGTATATCTAAACATGTGAGACCTCAATTGATTAGAAAAGTAGAGGCTTCATAGGAATAATATTCACTAGGAAAATCATGATCTTATGATGATCCAAGAAACTATGTGTTCTAGTGAAGGAGTCTCATCCATTATATCCAAATGTTTGAAGTGATCTCATAATATAGCCATTGATGCTCATGTGAAAGTTGGAGGGTTAGCTATCTATTGAAAACCAAATGAGGTATATCTCTTAGATTTTTGTGCCACACATTACATTTTAGAAGCTAAATTTATTAGGCTCATATCAATAAGGATATTTTCTTAATTTATATGTGTCGCACATATGTGGCAATAAGTCAAGTTTCCTCCATATTCTTAGATAACTAAGTTGGATGTTGGACGAAATACCATGTAATGGGAACATAATTTAGTCTAATTATGTCTCTTGAGGATAGAAAGTGTGGAATCGTGGGACTAGATTAGGTTCTTGCCAAATACAAAGAGATAATGTGTGTGCTAAAGTTGGTTGACCTGAAGAGAATTAATGGCACATTCAATTGTAATAATTGATGTAAGCGATGACACGAAGTCAACTGTAGAGTAGATAATTGTTATAGACATTTTTGGGCACTTCAACCCCAAGCATAAAATGTCCATAAACCAAGGGCTCCTAAGTCCCTAAAAGTGGTGTTCCAACCCCTAAAGGAACAAGGTCAATTGATTACAGCTTCTCCCAGAAGTTCTCCATGAAAAACTACTCAGAACTGGTCAAAACAGGATCATTTCACCTGCTCCATAGGCAAAGTGCATTGCATCTCACCTAAGTACACTCTATGGGTGTGTTTCATTTCAAAAATCCCTTCTATGGGGTGCGATGGGTGAGAAGAGACAAATGGCAATGTCAATCCGCGAGGTGGAGAGGCATGGAATCTTCCAGAAACTTCTCCTGTGACACTTGCCTCTCTGAATTCGACCAAGGATGAGTAAGAGATCATCAATCTCCAAGTGGAAGCAAGAACTATTAGAGGGAAGACACTAATCAAATCACAAGCTGACTCATCTCCCTTAAAGATATCTATATATGGATCCGTCATCCCAGAGATCCGGAGGCTGGAATTTTGCATCTTGTAAGGAATTGTTGTTGGTTTCTTGAGACAACATCATAGTGTTGGGTGATCTAAGCTTTGCGTGAGGTGAAGAAGGGCTTACTTGCTGAGAGGATGATGCTGGGTCGGAACAACTGGTTGTAACTCTCTTGGCTCTTTCTTGATTATCAATAAATCTATTCAAGTTTTCCTCCATACTCTTGTGTAATCTATGTTTTGTGCATTTGTATGGTTAATTTACATCTGATCCTAGATTGTTTATGATAATAGATCCATGTTCTCATATAGTGTTATGCTGCTTTGATTCTACAGGTACTCTGTAAAGCTGGGTATACAAGGAAGCAAGTAGCAAAGGACTATCAGAAGAGAGAGGAATCGAGCAAGGAACCAAGTGGAAGACAGAGGTTGGTCTCCTTCATTCTTCTCTCATCTATCTTTCATAAAGGAAAATGAAAGTAGTTTTACTTTGTTTGTTTCTAAGGTAGCTACCACACCTTAGTGGGATTAGCAGTTCTGCATAGACACTTTTCCCTGTAACAAAATGGCGACTCCACTGGGGAGCAAATAGATTGATTGTTTATCTACATTTGTTTACTTTATAAACTTATAGATGGAGCCTGAAGTCAAGCCAGCTAGCCTTCGAACTGCATTTGCTATGCAAATGCAAAGCAGATCAACGCTGTTTCATTCAATCTCCAGGTTTTGTTTATGAATTAAACAATTGATTTACAAGATTTCTAATTGCCCTCATGGTGGCTCTAGTAACCTCCTTAGATCTACCCTTGTGATTGATTTACTGATTAACACTTGCTTGGCCAAAATCCATGAAGTGAACTGCAAACTGTGACCCGGAACCCAAGCAAAGTCTCGTCCCTGGCCCAGCGCACTCTCTATTCTGTGAATCTGAAATTCAGCGCACTTCCCGAGTGTAGTAGGTGCGCTGCATTGCAAATTCATTGTGTTACAGGTGCGCTGGTCAGACTAGGCCTTGTTCCTGAATTTTGGTTTCTGTGTTCAATCTTTTTAGATCTATTCAAGAGTTTTGCTGCCTATAGTCAGTACACCTCTATTTGAAACCCCTTTCCTTGCTGATATTCTGCCTCCATTGTGCAAAGAACTGTAAATGTTTTTGTGTATTTGTGGAGTCATTTTCAGTTCTCCTTTGCAAAAAAGTAACGTAATTGTATTGTCGTTTCTTGATTTGAAAGTGTCGCAAGTGTCGTTTTCAATCATAGAAGAGAGTCTGATTTCTCTTGATAGTCGATTACCCTGTTACTGTTGTATTTGATCTGAATTTGTAGTTTTTCTAGTGTCGAAAGCAAGTCTTCATTTCCAAATTGCAAAGTGTTGTCATTGTCTTCATTTTGATGTTGAAAAGAAACTTGTTAGTAATTGTCGCTTGAAAAGTAATTCAGATTTGCGCATTAGCTTTCTTTTTATCATTCACATATTAAGAAGGCTGAAAAAAAATACATGCATGTGCATTTTCATTTAGACTGTTTGATTGGTTTGATTTAGGACAATGCATATAATGTGTGCTCTTTGCTCTTTGTTGAAAGAATTATGTCTTTCTTTCCTTAGTAGCTAGGATTTTCATTGCACAAAGAAGATAAAAGGCTTTTTATCATCTTAGATTGCATTTTAGGAATTGTACATCTACATCATGCGATGAACCTGAAAGGAAAATTTCTTAAGCAATATCAACTATAAAATAAACTTAATGAATCTAACAACTCTTTGGAACCTAACCCACAACATCTAGAAGTCTAGGCTAGAGATGTATTCCGGCGTCGTAAAACCCAGTAACTGTTGTTTTCACTATTGGTTGGGTGATTCCTCCACTTTGAGATGATAAGTGCCAGTACGGACTTGTGCTCCAACGTACCGTTGATTATATTTTGGGAGACCACAATAGGCTTTATCCTTTATCCATAGGAAGCCGTGTCTGCCGCCCTATCGATTGCAATGCACTGAACACAGCATTCGGGAAGATTGACTGTCGTACCGTGTTATAGAAATTTTTGTGCCTAACAGCATGGAGCATGAAATGTCAATAATCTGAGGGATCCAAAGTCCCTAAACATGTTGTTATTACCCTTAGAGGAACAAGGTCAGCAAACCACAGCACTGAAAATCAGTTCTCCACCTGAATACACTCAAAAACAGGCTATTTCTGGATCATGTCAGCTGCTCCACTGAGCATCTACGCTGAATGTCAACTGCTCCACTCTGTACCTGCGCTGAATGTCAAAACTAATGAAGGCTACCTGCGCTGGGCGAGATTGGCCAAGTGGCACAGTCATTCTGCAAGGTGTCAATTGCCCAGGAAGCTTCCAAACTGACACTTGGGTCAAGGAATTCGCCTTGTGATGAGTCAGAGGGTCTTGATCTCCAAGTGGAAGCAAGAATCTCCAAGGGGACTCAAGAACTGAAGATTAACTAAAGTGGGAGAGGACACTAGTCAGCTTCATGCCAGCCTCAAGCTGACTCATCCTTTCTCCAAATCTCCTATATATAGAGCTCTCTCATGAGGTCTAAGGAGGCTGGAATTTTGTGCAAGTAAGGAAGTGCTGTTGGTTTGTGTATAGAACTATTGGGTGATTGCTTTGAAGGAGGTGAAGAGGAGATTTCTTTCTGCTGGGAGGTGTTGTTGGATTGGGCCTATTATGGTTGTAACACTCTCAGAACTTTACTTCTTCCATTAATAAAGTATTTGAGGTTCTTCTATATGCATGTGTCTCTATGGTGAATTGATGCTTGTATATTTGATTTATTCTAATCCTTGAATCAGTTATGGATGTATGCTTCTTGTAGTATCCTTTTCTTGTGCTTTTACAGGATCTTTGTGTAGCTGGGCCCGTGAAAGAGCAAGGAGCCAGGAGCAAGCAGCAAGGAGTGAGGATTGGATCGACTATTAGCGCAATATAACGGTTAGTAGATCATCCTTCTCTTCTCTCTCTCATCTCATAAAGAAGTAATCTTGAATAGCTTTGCATTCAATTGTTGCTGAGGTACTATCACCCTTAGAGTGGGATAGGGTCATTCCGTATTGGATACTTTTCCCAACAACAAATTGGCGACTCCGCTGGGGAGCGTATCTTGTTGGTTGTTTGTGTTTTTTGCTATTCATTTCATAAACAAAGGGAGTACCGAATCGAACTGTGTTTGAATCTTTCAAATACAAAGTAGAGGGCAGCTACTCTAGCTCAGTTTCTGGGCAAGTTTATGATTTGAAGAGCTGATTCACAAGGACTCTAATAAGCTCTTAGTGATAGCTTTTCATCCTCCTTGTCATCCCTTAGTGTGTCCTTGACTGATAGCTTCTGATTTGAGCAAAAACTGTGAATTTTTGAGCAATCTGTGACCCGGAAACCACCAGAAACGAAAGTTTCGTTCTTCAGTGCAGGCTGTACAAAGGCTGTTTGCATTTCAGCACAGTTCCCGAAGGGGCTACCTGCGCTGAAGGTCAAACAGGCAGTGTTCCACCTGCGCTGGACCAGTCCTGCCTTGTGCTGCTGGGGTTTTCTGCTGTGTCTTGCCCTGTTTTCACTCTTGTTTTGCTGTTTGTTACCAGTCAGTAGGCCTATCTGAAACCAACTTTCCTGGTCACTATTCCGCCTCAGTTGTATAAAGAAACTGTGTTTGTTCTTTATGTATTTCTTGTACATTTACAGTTTCCCATAACGAAAGTGAACTAGTCTTGCTGTGGCCTCTTAGATCTAGACCTGTGATAAAGTGTCGCTTTGATCTTAAGAGTTAGTTTATTTGCTGTTCATGGCTGATTGAGCTTTTGCTTTCGTCATTTGGTTTGAGTTTATATATTTCTAGTGTCGAAACAAGTAAATCTTAAGGTGTCTTTTGATTTTGGACAAGCTTGTTTGCTTTCACTTGGAATTGGATTCAAAATTATACAACAGCTTTCTTTTTGCATTTCACCAACATTAAGAAAGAGAAAAGAAATACCTGCATCTTTGCATTTTGCATATAAGTTTGTATGCTGATTTAGGGAAAAGTGCATTAGCGAGTGCTCTTTGATCTGTGTGAAAAGATTTTTGTCTCTCTTTTCCCTCAGTAGTTAAGATTTTCATAAGTCGAAAAGATTGAAAAAGCTTGCTTCTCATCTTAGACTGCATTTAGGAATTTGTATCAATACATCTCGTGGTGAACCTTGAAAGGCAAACTTTAAAAAATATCAACTTAAAATATATTGAATGAACCTAACAACGCTTTGAAACATAACACAAACATCTAGAGGTCTAAGCTAGAGACGTGTTCCGGTGTCGTTAAACGTAGTGACTGTCGATCTCGACGAAGGTCGGTGATTCCTCCTGAGAGTCGGTGGCACTAATACGGACTTGTGCTCCCACGTACCGTCGCGTATATATTGGGAGACCCCTATAGGAATAAAGCCTTTATCCAATAGGAAACCGTGTCGGCCGCGCTACTGATCGCAATGCAGTGAACACAGCATTCACGAAGATCGACCACCCGTACCATAAAACGTATTCTGTGGTTTTGCGAAAGGTTTGGCACACCCTCTGCCTAGATCTCCAGAGCAGTTTCTTTTGGCCTTTTTCAAACTCTATAACTGAAAAAGTCCAACCGAGCATTTGTCACTTCGGGCTCGTTAATACATCGAAGGAGACTAGAGTCATCTTTAGCTTTTTCTCGACTCTTAAAAAGTGAAAAAGCAAGTTGTGTCTAAAAGCGTCTAATAAAATTCATTCAATTCGGAAACACAAACTTCCCCTTTTAATATTTTAGTTGATCGAGTAATCCGCAATCGTGGAAGAAAGTCAATTGAAAACCCGTCGTTCGCGGAGGCTTACGAGTCAACCGTCTTTGTCCCCGGAATCGAAACCAGTACGGGCAAAGCGAACTCGTTTAACCGGTTCAAAATCTCCTTTGAAAGTTAGAACAAGTGTTCCAACTGCATCCGAGGTTCCGGTTACTCCTAACATTTCTGGAAACCCTGCCTCTATAGAAGAAGTTCAACAGCCACAGAAGGACAGTAATACTGATCCTGGTCTGGGGGCAAATACTTGTGTAACTGAACCAGTTCCATCTGTAACCGGTCCAGAAAGTTTTGTCCCCCAAACAACTGTCGCTGTCGAAACAACCACTTCTTTGGCACCAGAAATATTTTACGGACCTGACGGTCTTCCTCTTCCACCGGGTTTGATTGCGATAGAGGAAATTGCAGAGGATCCGCAACCAAGTACTCCAACTCATTTTGGAGTAGGGGTCACTCTCTTTCCTTCATCAGAGGTTAATACACCACAAGTGGAAGTCCCTGTAGAATCGCTAGGCAATCTATTGGATAGACTTAAAATGTCTGAACAACCGTCATCATCTAGGACTATGTCAAATGACACAGCGACAGCAGAAGCCCCTGCCGTCACTCCAACGATGTTTGCGGGCATACCAGCTATCCCAACTAGCTCCCAACAGCTAGAAGGAGTCCACCAAGGGACTATTTCGACAGTATGGTCTTTTCCAGTTTGTTCATCCGGAGTAATACCCGGTAATTCTTATGTTGAGACTCGACAGATTGATCCTTGTGGAGGTCAATTTGGGCCATCTAGTCCTCAAGGACTAACAATCCCTCTGAGTTCCGGATTGCTACCATATGGGGGGCAGTATGCCCTTTCATTACCTCCTCCGGGAGGATATCCATATGGCAGTTCTCAACAGTATTCTGGTTATACTGGAATTGCATCAAGTAGTTGGGTACCTATGCTACCTCAACAACCAAGGATTGTATATTCTATGCAACAGTGTGTACCTGTGACAAACATCCCAACCACCCCGACTATTGTAACCGTGTCACAAGTTCAAGCGATGCCTGTTACATGTCAACCTCAGGTTGTAATGCAACAGTCGCTTGTCCATGGGTCGCAACCACAATCGCCAACTGGTGGGATGACACAAGTACAAACGGGTACAATTACCCCACACCTTGGTCCAATGGTTAGCATGGCACAACAGAGCGTGGCGTCACAACCATGGCTTGTACAATACCAACAACCACAGTTCCAGCAAGTGTACCAAGGTTCTGAACAGTAGATCTTTGCGAATAGTGGACAACCGTATATCCAAAACGGTCAAAACCAACCACTTTACAGTGGTCAAGTCCACCAACCGTATCAATCATACCAACATCAATTACATTATGCTGGTATGCAAAGACCTACTGCTCAAGCGATTCCATCATACCCTTGTTACGCTTCGCCTAACCTGAATCAGCAGTTACCATTCGTGGAAACTTTAGAGTTACTTGATTTACACCGTTTAACCAACGATTCGATTTCTTATGCCCCTTGGTGGCCAGCGATTCCTCATAAACTTCCATCTGACATTCCTAAATTCAATGGAAATCCAGGTGAAGACCCGTCGAATCACGTGATGACTTTTCATCTGTGGTGTTCGTCGAACACCCTTAACGACGATTCGATAAGACTTCGCCCTTTTCAGAGGACATTGACAAGTCCAGCGGCTAAATGGTATATTGAATTGCCAAGAGCCTCTTTCGACAACTTTAGTTCCCTAGCCACGACTTTCTTAACCCACTTTCAATTACCGATAAGGTATGAAACGGGAACAGAAATATTAACCAACTTCAAACAGACGACTGCTACCCATAGATCTGATCATATACACGAGTGGCATCGTCGTCGTAGGATGGTGAAAACATATGTTCCCGATCAGCTATTAGCTGAATGGTTTATAAAGTCGTTACTTCCGGCTATTACGGAAGATGTGGCAAAGGGGGGAGTCGTAACAGAGGAGCAAGTTATTTCTCGTGCACAATATTTGGACTTAGTTTATACTCAGTCCGGCACGCTCTATGACAAAATACCTGACGCCCCTAGACCAGAGTTTTCAATTCCTCCCCCTCCTAAATCAAATAGTGACTCTCATGCTGGTGATGGCGTGATTGGCACAGCAAACGCGAAATCGATAAAGGCTGCATCAAAGAAAGCCCGTAAGAATTCGGATCAAAATGAAAAAGAAGATATTCTTGCTTCGGAAGTAAATGCCGTATCGGAAGATAAGGGCAAAGAAACCAATCAACCAGGAAGCAAGAATAAACAAAACAAAGGGAAGAAGAAGAAACAGGGTGAGTCATCCCTTGGAAAAAATTCTTCAAACCCTCCTGGCAAAGGGAAACAAAATTATCCATGTCTAATATGTGATGATAAGGATCATAACACAAAGAATTGCCCATTCAAAGCTGAGTTAAAGAGGTTCTTTAAAAGTTCCCAAACATCAGCTGTGTTAACTGATCCATTCCCCAACCCAGGTCAAAATCTGGTTGATAGTGGAAATGCTTCCCCGTCGCAAGTCCTTATGTTGTTGGTTTCGAAACAGCAGAATGATGCTTTGATTTCGACAAGGAACAAAGATTACGGGAATCCTCAGGTGTCGAACGAAAAAGGTAAAGATCAACCAAGTAGTTCGACAACAACTTTGACGGCAGTTGTAATGCCCACCATCCCTGAATTAACAATAAAACCGCCAAAGGGTGTAGTACATAAGTCGACATTTAATCCTCGCGCCAGAGCGGCGCAGCATTATAATATAGTGGAAGATTTTGCCCAATCGCCATCCGCTATGTCAACTCTTGAAGTGCTACAAAATTGTCCGACCCAAAGGCAGGCGTTGTTATCGGCAATTGGTGGGGTTGATCCTAAAGACTCCAATCTTGTATCCTTTGATCACAAGGGATATGATCCTCAGTTACCAGCTCAGCTAGCTTTCCTTATTCAAGTGAAAGCACTCAACAAAACTGTTCACAGAACGATAATTGATGAGGGAGCCTCGACATGTATTATGTCAATGAGTTGCTGGAAAACATTAGGATCTCCGACCTTGTTGCGATCTTCGACGACATTAAAAGCTTTTGACGGAAGGACTTATACCCCATACGATATCCTTAATAACTTGAAAGTGGAACTAGGAGGAAAAACAGTGGAAATTGATGTAGAAGTCATTGATGGAAATCTTGACTATAACATCCTACTGGGTAGACCATGGATTTATGCCATGGTAGCTGTCGTGTCGACTTATTTTAGGAAGATCGCATTCCCGTTTGAAGGAGGGATTACGATCGTCGACCAACAGAATTTCCTCCCTAATGGTTCACAAGTTACAGGAAGCATTCCCATGATCCATGAGAGCAACCATTCAATTCAAGATATCGGAGTAGGATTATTGAAAGACCCCACATTGATGGGAAATTTCGCGCTAGCACCTCCTATTTATACAGGAAATGTACCGTTTGTAGCGACCTGCAACATGATATCCTCCACAAAGGTCAACATGGATCATTCAATGGTTTTGCCCCCAAGCCCTTTAGAAATATTGTAGCAATCAATGTTTCAAGCATGGGAGGCGAGCCCAAATCAACGCTCATCAAGCGTTTGGGTAGATAGATCTAGAGAATATGGAACCCCATTAGATCCTTGGTCGAAAGTACATGGGACTGACGAAGGAATCTTACAATCAATGATGATTGAGGGGGCACCATGGAATGATCACCACCATCGTTCCCTTCTTCCGGAATATGAAGAGGATACTCAAAATGACCTTTATCACCCTTCAGTATTTGAATTCCTAACGAATACTGTAAATACGGTGGATTCCGAGCGAAACCTATCCAATATTGAAGAGACTATAGCCATAAATATCTCGACTAAAACAGATGTTGTAGAGAATATTTATGTCGGCAAAGGTTTTTCCCCTTCAGAACTGGAAATATATAGCGCTCTTTTTCGTGAATTTAGAGATGTCTTTGCATGGTCATATGATGAAATGCCAGGCATCGACTCGAGTATCGTTGAACATGAAATTAAAATGTATCCTGATGTCAAACCAGTAAGGTAACGGCTTCGGCAGGTGCACCCGAAGAAAGCCGCTGCCATCAAGGCGGAAGTTGAAAAACTCCTCCATGCTGGATTCATCTACCCGGTTCCGCTAACCGATTGGGTATCGAATATTGTCCCTGTTATGAAAAAACAAGGGACGATTAGAGTGTGTGTCGATTATAGGGATGTAAACCAAGCTTGTCCGAAGGACAACTACCCTACACCCTTCATCGACCAGATAATTGATGAATGCGCCCGATGTGAAATCTTTTCATTTATGGATGGATTTTCCGGGTATAATCAAATAAATATCCGCCCAAAGGACTAGTCAAAGACTGCATTTATTTGTCCGTGGGGCACATTCGCTTATCGAAAATTACCCTTTGGTTTAAAGAACGCAGGGGTGACGTTTCAGAGGGCGATGAATTATGCCTTCCATGACATCAAGAACATCGTTCAACCTTATCTCGACGATCTTCCGGCTCATTCGCGAAAGCGGACTGATCATCCGCAGCATTTAAGAGAGATATTTCTACGTTGCCGACACTACAAGATAAGACTCAATCCGCACAAATGTGTGTTTTGCGTCAGTTCTGGTCGTTTACTTGGCTTTGTAGTCTCTAAAGATGGGATTCGTCTCGACCCCTGCAAGGTTCAGGCAATCATTAATTTGCCTCCACCTTCAAATTTGCTTCAGATTCAGAAACTCCAAGGGAAAGCAAACTTTCTGAGGAGGTTCATTCCAAATTACGCAGAACTTGCTAAAGGTTATACTCGTTTATTGAAAAAGGATGTACCTTTTGACTGGGACCAAGTAGCGCAAGCTTCTTTTGATGCTCTGAAAGATTGTCTAGTAAAAGCATCATTAATGTATGCCCCGGACTATCAAAGAGATTTTAACCTGTATCTAGCTGCAGCAGATACAACCATTGTGATGGTTTTAGTACAAGAAGTCGATGGAATTGAACATCCTATCTATTATTTAAGTAAAAACTTAAACGATACAGAATGTAAATATTCTTATGTTGAAAAACTAGCGCTTGCAGTTGTGCAAGCGATTCAAAGGTTTCGACATTATGTCCTCTTTCGGAAAAATACCATACTGTCAGATTGCAACCCCATGACTTATATACTGTCGCGACAGTTGCTGGGGGGAAAATATTCAAAGTGGATAGCGATCCTTCAAGAGTTTGATCTGGAATTTGTAAAATCCAAATCAAAGAAAGCTCTAGTTTTCGCAGAATTGTTATGCGATCTCCCATCATTGTCCAACGATGAAACATCGGAAGAATCAATCGTGGACGAAAGTTTGTTTCTGATATCTGTAAGCGATGAGTGGTATGGAGATATCATAGTTTATCTCCAAACCCAAAAGTTCAGGCCTAACACCTCTCGCTCCAAACAAAAACGTATACGATACCAAGCAAAAGACTACATGATCGTCGGTGATACACTTTACCGTCGTGGTATCGATAAAGTTCTGATGAGGTGCCTTACCCATGAGGAGGCCGAAAAAGCCCTGAATGATTGTCACTCAGGCGCGTGTGGGGGGCATCAGTCTGGATATGCAACAACACAAAGAATCTTACGAGCAGGATACTTCTGGCCAACCATGTTCAAAGATTGCATAACCGCAGTCAGAAGTTTCCATGCTTGTCAAATCTTTGATAGCAAAACCAGACGACCACCCGCACCTTTACAGCCGATAGTTGCTGTTGGGCCCTTCGCCAAGTGGGGCATCGATTTCATGCAATGTAACCCCACCTCGACTGGGGGGCATGGGTATATTATAGTCGCTGTTGACTATTTTACCAAATGGGCCGAGGCGATGCCTACATTGGATAACACTGGTGAAACAGTCGCCCTTTTCTTTTTTAATCATGTAGTCGCCAGGTTCGGCGTACCACAGGCTATAGTTACAGATCATGGGTCGCATTTTCGCAATCACATGATGGTCGAATTAGCTGCCAAGCTAGGGCTATCTCACGACAGCTCTACCCCATATTATCCGCAAGCCAACGGACAAGTTGAGGCAATCAACAAGGTCCTGAAGCGTATGTTGCAAAGGATGATCGGGGTTCATAAAAGAAGATGGCACCTAATCCTGTACTCAGCTTTGTGGGCTTACCGGACCTCGGTAAAGAACGCAACCGGGTTCACACCTTTTCAACTGGTGTATGGCCTGGAAGCAGTCTTACCAATCCAGTGCGAAATTTCATCGCTTAAACTCGCAATCGATCTTCTCCCCGGAACTTCAGAAGAAGAGGCTCGTTTCTTGGAATTAATCCAGTTGGATGAAACCTGTCGTGACGCCGCATTGGTTAATGAAGCTCATAAGAAACGAGTCAAGGCTCAGTTTGACAAAAATGTCAAACCCCGTGTCTTCTCAGAAGGTGATTTGGTCTTGCTTTATGACCACGAATCCGATAAATTGGGAGCAGGTAAATTCAAGTCCTTATGGATGGGCCCCTATATTGTTAAAAGGGTGTTAGCAAAAGGAGCCTACGAGTTAATGGATTACGATGGAATTCCACTGGCACAGCCCCGCAACGGGTTGTACCTCAAGCATTACTATGCTTAAATAGTAACCTGCATGCTTTTGTTGTATTTTGTTTTCGCTAAAGTGTTTGTTCTGGTCGAGTGATCCACCTTTTTCTGTTGCAGATGTCGAACCTTCTGGAGACATGTGTTGGGTATGCCAACGGAGCGAGTAGTAGTTCGCGGAACCTGTCCTCCGCAGCTTGGGCCATTTTTGATCCAAGCGGCGAGTTAGTAAGTTTCAGAGGTGTATGTATTGGGCAATCAACGAATAACATCGCTGAGTATAGCGCGTTGATAGAACTACTCTCTGATGCCATCACACGTGGCATACGCCGACTAATTGTCAGGCTAGACTCACAGCTCGTAATACTACAACTCAATGGTATATATTCTGTTCACAATCCAGCTATTTATCGCATGTTCCTAAGGGTTAAGATCTTGGAAAGACGATTTGATTCAATTCAATATCAACATATTTCAAGAAACTTAAACGCATTAACTGACTCATTAGCAAACTATGTGTTAGATAGACATTTGCAACATTTATAAAAAGGACACATCATCAAAAATTGTACATATGGATCACATAAATCAACCAGAATAAAACCCGAAAATCAAAATATATAAGTTGTTTATATAAGTTCATACATAATGTTCTGTAACCAAGACAAAATTGGTCATATGACCTAAGAACTCAAAAAGATGCTAGGGGGCACCCTAGCCTAGTGGTGCTCATGATAGTACGTCACGGCCTGTGCAATCATGTGCAAGAGACGAGTCCATCGTCTAGGCACACCAATGGTATGCCGCTACATCTGTAAAGGTAACTCGTCAATTTGTACATCTGGAAGGCCACGAGTAAGGCTCTCAACCTGCTCCTGCACAGCTGTAAGGGTCTCAGTGTCGTCAAGATCGCGAATAACAACTCTCCTAGCAGGCTCCCCTGCTGGGGCAGCAGCTGGCGATCTCGGACAAACTGCTGGACGAACAGGACCAATATCTGCATGCACCCAAGAGTACAATTAAAAGTCTTGACAGAATAAAGCACAGCAACATTATGAGTAAGAACAATAAACAGTAATATGGTCAAAGAGTTTACCAATGGCACCCCAATGCTCGCCATCTGGTAACACCAAATCCGGATCACCTCGGAAATCCATGCCCACATATGGATACTCAGAAAACGCCATCTCCTAGCGCTCGAACCACCTAAAGAAGGCCTGAGTAAAGGTAATCTGAGGTTGACCTGCATGCCTAGACATGTGTTCAACCCACCTCTGCATGCGTGGCTCGGTCGGGGAAGGCAAATCAAGTATGATGTACTGGGGCTGCATCAGTGGGATTTTCTCCAAGGCGAAGGCTGTCAGAATAGAACCAAATCCAAAGTTCTTCAGCTTCCCGTCCTTTACCTTGGTCAATTGACTTTTCATCTGAACAAGTACCGCATCACACCAGTTGAATACATTCGGTTGGAGACACTCCAAGGCGTGCTGCATATAAGACCTGTTGGCAACATGTAGAGCTGCGCTGTCGGCCATCCTACCAATAGTGAACAGAATGGACCTGAGAGCCCGATCAGTAATCTCTCAGATAACAATCTTTCCGTCTCTGCTCGGCTGAGAACCTTCCCTGCAATACTGGCGGACATAATCTCTGGTGGAATCAGTCCCCCAGGCCGTACCTGATAAGGAAATGGGGGCACCTCGTCTTGACAGTCCAGTCAAGAAGTACATGTCCTCTATAGTCAAGGGGATGGTCTTCCCCCTAATCTGGAATACTTGGTTAATAGGATCCCAAGCATCAAGCATATACTGCAGTAAAGAAATCTGTGCTCTCATGCTAGAGATACGGAAGAACTTCAGCAGGCCACAGTTCCGCAGCGCGTTCACCGTGACTGGGTCATGGAGGGCAATCATGTCCTCCTCTTCATGTTCTCGTTCTCGCCATGTAAGGGACATTTTGTTCAAAGTTCCCTGCAAAGCAAACAAGAGAAAGAGTGAATTCCTGATTTGATGAGAAACTGGCGAAAAAATCATCAAAAATAACCTTAAAACTCAATCCTTTTGAGCCCAGCGCAGGCAGGAAGTCTCCCACTTGCGCTGAGGGTCAGGCTGCCTTAAGGCAGCTTGACCTTCAACGTAGGTTTCGAAAGGGAAACCTGCGCTGATCATAGGGCGCCCTGGCAAAACCCCAGGGGCTCAGAAAGACCGGAAAACAGGCAAAAAACAGGAAAAGGAAACCGTGAAAAGAAAGAGCTAGGGTTTAGCTCCTACCTGGTCCAGACGGCACCGAAAATCGTCCGCAGAATCTCCCGGAATCAGCTGGTGAAAATCAAGGGGGAAGAGGCACCTCCAGAGCTCCAACAAGCCAAATGCAAATGAAATGGTAAATGAGAGGTAAAAACACCTTTTAATGGCTTTTTACACAGTTTAAAGTGAAATATTAGGGTTATAATCTCATTTTCATGCAAATATTATTCATTTCTAACAAATTTTGTTGCAGCAATTGAAAATGCAGTACTATATTTGAAAAAGAGAAAAGCTAGTAATGGTAAAAAGCAAAATTTGACCATATAATCGAGCAGTTTTACCGCAGAATTTATGCTCGTTAAAAAATAGAAAAGTGAGATCCGAGCAGTTTTAGCATCATAGTTCATGCTCGTTAAAAAATAAACATAAGCTTTTGAGCAAGAGTTTCCTCTAGAGTTCAAGCTCATTAAAAAATGAACCTATTCCGGTAAATAACCATTGTGATAGTAAATTTATTAGCCATAAAAGCCTTGGTCGTGTTTGCACCCGCCACCTCAATTTCATTTGGCCAATCGTTCACCTCCATATGATTGTTTACCCATTTTGAGGAACAGCTGCGAAGAGTGATTTCACTTAGCCATCCTTGTGACACTGCCGTGATTGGAAAATTCCAACCTGTACCTGGAATCTGCTGCTATCCCTGTCTATCACTCGTTCCTCAAAAGACGAGTCTTCTTTGAGCTCTTTTCATTTGACTCGTAAAATATGAAAAGTTTGCCGAGTTTTGGCCTTCCAGCTCGTTAAAGTGACCGGAAGAGCTATCCCTCCTCTAGATTTTAATCTTTTTGGACCTGAGGGATTATTACACAAAAAGGTCGAGCGCTTATTTTATTCAGCTCGTTAAAATTATCGAAAAATCATCCCTTCTGTATTGTTTTATACTTTTTCGGACTTAAGGGATTAGATGACGAAAAAGGAATTTTGGAGTTAACTTTCTGTACCTTTTCAGACTCTCTAAAAATGAAAAGGACCGAGTTTTCCTTGTCGTTAGACTCGTTAAAATGATTAAATAGCGACAAACTTGTCTTTAGACGAGAACGAGTTTCCCTATCGCTAAGCTCGTTAAAATATAGCGATGGGCTTGCCCGAAGGGCAGGTTATAGAGCAAGCATAAGTTATCCTCCTCAAGCTTGACAAAAATAAAGAGGTACTGGTCAGAAATGACTGGGGAAAAATTGGGAGAACCTCAAAGCTTTAATGGTAGCAAGTCGCTCTTGAACATGACACTTTGTCCTCCGTATCACATCGGGTTGGGTTGTTTCATTCACCGGTCTCATCACCATGGTCCTCGCCAAACCATCCACATTTGGGGTAATGCTACCGATCCATCACATCAGTGTCGTTATATGTTCAAGAGATGTGTTCAGAAAGAGTCAACCGTGTCCCATCCACTGCCATACATTATCCTTCATCCACCCATGACCGCCACCCTGAATCATATTTCACAGATTGTTTTCACCTCCACTAAAATCATTAGCTCCGTTCCGTGTCACTGATGTGGGATTCATTAAGGCCCTCCTTTGACGGATCGCTTCTTGTCGACTTCAGCTCATTATCCAAGAAGTTGATCTTGGAACAACCCCCCCAGTACTTTGAAGCTTGCATGCCTCAATGGCAAGTTTCTCACTTCCGGCGACAGGTATACATCAATGACCTTCGACCAGAAGATTTTGCGTGATGTTCGACGCCAAGTCCTTTATTCACATCACGTGAATTGTACTGCAGTACCTTGAGGGTCATTGTCATTATTGGTGATTCCTCTCGCGCTTGTTAACGGTTTACATTATTGACCAGTAATCAAGCGATGTCCTTCCGTGTTCGACTTCAGCATAATTCTCACATCGATCGACTTGTACTTAGAGTGAAGATCGAACGAGATTGAAGACCCTGGATCTAGTTTCATCCATCCGGGCTGCGATATATATTCAGGATATAAAGACATTTGTTATGTACATCATTGCAACAGATGATCATCCTACTCAAAGGATGATAATTTCAGCAGAGAATTATCAGTCTACCATCAGACGATCGTCTGTTCTATGTACCCAAATGAATTTATAAAGCTGAGCATGGGAATGCCCGCCTCAGCTAGATCATGAAAGCAGAATGAAAAATAATGTATTGTATTGTATTTTATTACAGGGCACCTCTCAGCGATTGAATGAACTTCGGATCCTCCTGATAAAGCATTTCACCCGATAAACGACCTCATACTTTAGGGGGCAACTGTTATAGACATTTTTGTGCCTAACAGCATGGAGCATGAAATGTCAATAATCTGAGGGATCCAAAGTCCCTAAACATGTTGTTCTTACCCTTAGAGGAACAAGGTCAGCAAACCACAGCACTGAAAATCAGTTCTCCACCTGAATACACTCAAAAACAGGCTATTTCTGGATCATGTCAGCTGCTCCACTGAGCATCTACGCTGAATGTCAACTGCTCCACTCTGTACCTGCGCTGAATGTCAAAACTAATGAAGGCTACCTGCGCTGGGCGAGATTGGCCAAGTGGCACAGTCATTCTGCAAGGTGTCAATTGCCCAGGAAGCTTCCAAACTGACACTTGGGTCAAGGAATTCGCCTTGTGATGAGTCAGAGGGTCTTGATCTCCAAGTGGAAGCAAGAATCTCCAAGTGGACTCAAGAACTGAAGATTAACTAAAGTGGGAGAGGACACTAGTCAGCTTCATGCCAGCCTCAAGCTGACTCATCCTTTCTCCAAATCTCCTATATATTCTCTCATGAGGTCTAAGGAGGCTGGAATTTTGTGCAAGTAAGGAAGTGCTGTTGGTTTGTGTATAGAACTATTGGGTGATTGCTTTGAAGGAGGTGAAGAGGAGATTTCTTTTTGCTGGGAGGTGTTGCTGGATTGGGCCTATTATGGTTGTAACACTCTCAGAACTTTACTTCTTCCATTAATAAAGTATTTGAGGTTCTTCTATATGCATGTGTCTCTATGGTGAATTGATGCTTGTATATTTGATTTATTCTAATCCTTGAATCAGTTATGGATGTATGCTTCTTGTAGTATCCTTTTCTTGTGCTTTTACAGGATCTTTGTGTAGCTGGGCCGGTGAAAGAGCAAGGAGCCAGGAGCAAGCAGCAAGGAGTGAGGATTGGATCGACTATTAGCGCAAGATAACGGTTAGTAGATCATCCTTCTCTTCTCTCTCTCATCTCATAAAGAAGTAATCTTGAATAGCTTTGCATTCAGTTGTTGCTGAGGTACTATCACCCTTAGAGTGGGATAGGGTCATTCCGTATTGGATACTTTTCCCAACAACATACCGTAAAAAGTATTCTGCAGTTTTGTGATTGGTTTGGTAATCCCTCTATCTAGATTTCTAGAGTAGTCCCTTTCGTTCCTTTTCAGACTCCTTAACGGAAAAGGTCCATCTGAGCACTTGTCACTTCAGGCTCATTAAAAATCGAAGGCGACTAGAGTCATCTTTTGTTTTTTCTCGACTCTTAAAAATTGAAAAAACAAGTTGTGTCAAAGCGTCTAAAATTTATTTTAATCGGAATAACGTCACTGTTCCCTTGTTGGTCTTAGAAGTTAGTCTCCCTTCGTCGCAAGTTCTTGCAGAATCGCTAGGAAATCTTTTGGATAGACTAGATATGTCTGAACAACCGTCGACATCCAGGACTGTGTCATCTGATGCAACAGCGGCAGAGCCTCCTGCTGCTACTCCAACGATGTTTGCCGGTATACCATCTATCCTGGCAAGTTATCAACAACAAGCTGAAGTCCAATTATGGACTGTTTCGACGACATGGTCAGTTCCTATTTCTTCATCCAGATTATCACCTGGTATTTCTTATGTTGAAACTCAACAAATTGATCCAATGTGTCTTCAAAGGCCAATCTACCCTTTAAGTACATGATTGCCACCATATGGAGGTTAGTATTCCTTTTCATTGTTCCCTCCCGGAGAACAACCATATGGGAGTTTACAACAAAGTTTAGGTCAAACTGGAATCACATGCAACGGTTGGGTACCAATACTGCCTCAGCAACCAAGGGTTGTATATTCAATGCAACCAGTCCACCCTGTGTCGAATATTCCCACTATACCTGCTATGGTGACTGCGTTGCAAGTACAAGCGCTACCTATTGTATGTCAACCCCAAGTTTCTCAGGTTGCAATACAACAGCCTCTTGTCTCAACGACTCAATCACAACCTCAGGTTAGTGCCTCCTTATCTGGAGAAACTCAGGCTCAAATAGGTACTATGACTTCCCATCTTGGTCAATCATCTAGTATTGGACAACAGCAAATGGTCCAACAACCATGGCTGGTTCAATCTCAACAACCGCAATTCCAGCAATCATATCAAGGACCTGACCAACAGGTCTTTTTAAGTAATGGGAAACTTCATTTCTAAGGCGGTTATCAACAACCATACTATAATGGTTATGCCCATCAACCTTATCAAAGTTACCATCATCAAATACTTTATGCTAGTATGCAAAGACCCACTGCTCAGGCGATTCCATCTTATCCTGAGTATGCTTCGCCTAACCTGAATCAACAGTTGCCCTTTGTAGCAACTCTAGAATTACCAGATCTAAACTGGCTGACGAATGATCCAATTGCTTACGCCCCTTGGTGGTCGACAATTCTGCATAAACTTCCGTCAGATATTCCTAAATTTAATGGAAATCCGGGTGAAGACCCATCGAATCATGTGATGACCTTTCATCTATGGTGTTCATCTAACACTCTAAATGATGATTCGATTAGGCTTCACCTTTTTCAGCGAATGTTAACTGGTCCGGCAGCAAAATGGTATATTGAATTGCCTAGAGCTTCATTTGATAACTTCAGCACCCTAGCCACAACCTTTTTAACCCATTTTCAATTACCAATAAGGTACGAAACAGGAACAGAGCTTCTTACCAATTTCAAATAGACAATGGCCACTCACATATCTGATCATATTCATGAGTGGCGACGTCATCGTAGAATGGTAAAAACATACGTTCCTGATCAGATTTTAGCTGAATGGTTTATTAAGTAATTATTACCTTCCATTACAGAAGATGTGGCAAAGGGAGGAGTCGTCACTGAAGAGCAAGTTATTTCTCATGCACAATATCTAGACTTGATCTATACTCAGTCTGGCATGCTCTACAATAAAATACTTGATGCTCCTAGACCGGAATTTTCCGTTCCTCCCCCTCCTAAATCAAAAAAAGACTCTCATGCCAGTGATGGCATGATAGGTACAACAAGCACGAAATCGACAAAGGCTACATCTAAGAAAGCCCGTAAGATTTCTGATCAAAATGCAAATGAAGAACTTCTTGCCTCAGAGGTAAATTCCATGTCGACTGACAAGGGCAAACAACTGAAGCAACCAGGGGGCAAGAAGAAAAAGAAAAGGAGGAAAAAGAAGCAGGATGAGTCATATCTTGAAAAACCTTCTGCAAACCCTTCTGGGTAAAGGAAACCCCCTACGGGGTGTCAGATATGCGATGAGGATCATCGGACGAGAGATTTTCCACATAAAGCAGATGTTAAGAAACTCTTTAAGAGTTCAAAAACCACAGAAGTATTGATTGATCCGTTTCCAAACCCAGCAACTAAACTGGTTGCTAATCAAAATGCTTCCTGATGCCAAGTGCTTATGTTGTCTATCTCAAAGCAGCAAAATGATGCTTTGACAAGGAATAAAGATTACGGGAATCCACAGCTGTTGAATAACGAGGCTAATGAACAGCCTAGTAGTTCGACAACAACTTTGACCGAAGTTGTGCCACCCATCATTCCTGAACCAATGATAAATCCGCCAAAGGGAGTAGTACACAAATCGACATTTAATCCTTGTGCCAAAGTAGCACAGAATTATAATATAGTAGAGGACCTGGCCCAATTGCCATCCACTATGTCGACACTTGAGGTACTGCAAAATTTCCCCTCCCAAAAGCAGGATCTATTATCAGTAATAGGTGGGATTGACCCAACGGATTCCAATCTTATATCCTCTAATCACAAAGGATATGACCCTCAGTTACCAGCTCAACTAGCTTTCCTTATTCAAGTGAAAGCCCTCAACAAAACTGTTCATCGAACAATTATTGATGAAGGGGCATCTACATGTATTATGTCGATGAGTTGCTGGAAAAATTTAGGCTCACCACCCTTGTCGCAATCGTCAACAATGTTAAAAGCATTTGATGGACGATCATACACTCCATACGGGATTTTAAGTAACTTGCAAGTTGAACTGGGGGGGAAAACAATAGAAATTGATGTTGAAGTAATCGACGGAAACCTCGATTACAACATCCTACTGGGAAGGCCCTGGATATATGCCATGGCCGCAGTTGTGTCGACCTACTTCAAGAAGATTTCATTTCCTTTCCAAGGAAGAATTACAATCGTCGACCAACAAACATTTCCCCCCAAAAGTTCACAAGTTACGGGAAGCATTCCAATGATCCATGGAAGCAATCATTCACTTCAAAGTATTGGAGTAGGCCTCCTGAAAGACCCTGCCTTAATGGGTACTTTTGCCCTACCGCCTCCGAGTAATTTGGCGGAAGTGGCCATAGTGGAAACCGGCAATATGAAATCTTCTATATCTAATGGATTCGGAAGATTCATAAATATTTTGTCAGCATGGATCATCGCCATTTTAGAAATATTATAGCAATCAATTTTCTTGGCTTGGGGGGCAAAACCAAATCAACACTCATCGAGTGATTGGATAGATAGGTCTAAGGAATATGGCACCTCTTCAGATCCTTGGTCGCATGTACATTCTATAGACAAAGGAATCATTCAATCAATGATGATAGGAGAGGCACCATGGGAAGATTACCATCATCACTCCCATCTTTCGGATTACCACGAAGATTATTCCAATGAACTTAATCATCCTTCAGTCTTTTATTTTCTATCAAATACTGTAAATACGACGGAATCCGAGGACGGTTCTTATCTCGTGTCGACCTCCTTAAAAAATGAAACAAGGAGTCATGAGGATAGTTCTTTTACTGTGTCAACCTCATTAAAAAATGAAACGACTCCCTTTACAAATTGAGTCTTTGATTATGATCTCGTAAAATCAAAGTCGAGTCTTTCAAAGGTAAACCTTCATTCCAACCACTGAGTTGAATGCAATGAAGCTTGGGGGGCATGCACCTTGATTTGCGTTATTATGCTGGGGGCATGCAAACTTATCACGAGAAGTGTTACTGCAGGGTTCAAGCTCATTAAAAAATAAACCCGCCACGAGCAATGTTACTGCAGGGTTCAAGCTCGTTAAAAAATAAACCCGCATCGAGCAGTTTTAACGCGGGCTTCATGCTCGTTAAAAAATAAACATAAGCAATGAGAAAATGTTTCCCCCAGCGTTTAAGCTCAATAAAAATGAACCAATTCCCGGTAAAAAACCATCGTGAATGTAATACTTCTGCCTTTAAAGCCTTGGTCATGTTCCCATCATCACCTCCACTCTGTATTGGCCGATCATTCACCTCCATTTGATTGTTTACCACTTTTGAGGAACAGCTGCGAAGAGTGATCCCGCTAGCCATCCTTGTAACACTGCTGTGATTGGAAAATTTCAAACCTTACCTAGAACCAGCTGCTACCCAATTTTATCACTCGTTCCTCAAAGACGAGTCTCCTTTAAGCTCTTTTCAACTGACTCGTAAAATATGAAAAGATTGTCGAGCCATTGGCCTCTCCAGCTCATTAAAGGGACCGGAAGTTCTATACCTCCTTTAGATTTTAATCCTTTTGGACCTGGGGGATTATTACACAAAAAGATCGAGCGCTTGTTTTGTTCGGCTCGTTAAAAGTATCGAAAATTCATCCCTTCTGTATTGCTTTATACTTTTTTGGACTTAAGGGATTAGATGACGAAAAAGGATTTTTGGAGTTTCCTTTACGTCCTTTTTTAGACTCTCTAAAATTGAAAAAGACCGAGTTATCTTTGTCGTTAAACTCATTAAAAGCTAATAGCGACAAACTTGTCCATACCAGACAAGAACGAGTTTCACTATCGCTAGGCTCGTTAAAACATAGCGATGGGTTTTCCCGAAGGGCAAATTATAGAACAAGCATATGTTATCCTCCTCAAGCTTGAAAAAAATAAAGAGGTAGTGGTCAGCAATGACTGGGGAAAAATTGGGAAGAAAACTTGAAGAAACTTTGTTGGTAGCAAGTCGTTCTTGAACATGACACTTTCACTCCGCATCCAAGTCGAGTTAGGTTGTTTCATTCACCAGTCACATCACCATGGTCCCATCACACCATCCACATTTGGGGTTAATGCTACCAATCCATCACGTCAGCGTCGCTGATATGTTCAAGAGAAGTCACTCAGAGAATTCACCTGTGTCTCACCTGCTGCAATACATTTACGCTCCATTCTTTCATGACCGCCACCCTGAACCTTATATCACCAGATCGTTTTCACCTCCATTAAAATCATTTGCTCTGTTCCGTGTCATTGATGTGGGATTCATTAAGGCCCTCCTATGACAGATCGCTTCTTGTCGACATCAGCTCATTATCCAAGAAGTCGATCTAGGAACACCCCTTTCAGTACTTTGAAGCTTGCATGCCTCAATGGCAAGTTTCTCACTTCTGGCGACAGGTTTACATCAATGGCCTTCGACTGAAAGATTCTCCGTGGTGTTCGATGCCAAGTCCTTTATTCACACCACGTGAATTGTACTGCAGTACCTTGAGGGTCATTATCATTATCGGTGATTCCTCTCGCGCCTGTTAACAACTTAAATCATTGGCTGGTAATCAGGCGATGTCTTTCCATGTTCGACTCCAAAACATCTCTCACATGGATCAACTTGTTCTTTGAGTGAGGATCGAACGAGATTGAAGACCCCAGATCTATTTTCATCCATCCGAGCTGTGATATATATTCAGGAAAATAAAGACATCAAATGTACATCATTGCTGCACAGATAATCATCCAATAAAAGGGATGATGGCTCTACCAGAATCATCAGTCTACACTCAGACAATTCTCTGTCCTATGTACATTAAAATGAATTTATAAAGCTGAGCATGGGAATGACCACCTCAGCTAGATCATGAAAATATTATGAAGATAATGTATTGTATTGTATCTTATTACAGGTCTCCTCCCATCTTGAAAGAACTTCGGATCCTCATGATAAAGCATTTCACTCGACATCAAAAAGATTAACGACCTCATGCTTTAAGGGGCAACTGTTATAGACATTTTTGGGCATTGCAACCCCAAGCATAAAATGTCCATAAACCAAGTAATCCTAAGTCCCTAAGAGTGTTGTTCCAACCCCTAAAGGAACAAGGTCAACTAATTACAGCTTCTCCCAGAAGTTCTCCATGAAAAACTACTCAGAACTGGTCAAAACAGGATCATTTCACCTGCTCCATAGGCAAAGTGCATTGCATCTCACCTAAGTACACTCTATGGGTGCATTACATTTCAAAAAGCCCTTCTATGGGGTGCGATGGGCGAGAAGAGACAAATGGCAGTGTCAATCCGTGAGGTGGAGAGGCATGGAATCTTCCATAAACTTCTCCTGTGACACTTGCCTCTCTGAATTCGATCAAGGATGAGTAAGAGATCATCAATCTCCAAGTGGAAGCAAGAACTATCAGAGGGAAGACACTAATCAAATCACAAGCTTACTCATCTCCCTTACAGATATCTATATATGGATCCCTCATCCTAGAGATCCGGAGGCTGGAATTTTGCATCTTGTAAGGAATTGCTATTGTTTTCTTGAGGCAACATCATAGTGTTGGGTGATCTAAGCTTTGCATGAGGTGAAGAAGGGCTTACTTGCTGAGAGGATGATTCTGGGTCAGAACAACTGGTTGTAACTCTCTTGGCTCTTTCTTGATTATCAATAAATCTATTCAAGTTTTCCTCCATACTCTTTTGTAATCTATGTTTTGTGCATTTGTATGGTCAATTTACATCTGATCCTAGATTGTTTATGATAATAGATCCATGTTCTTGTATAGTGTTATGCTCCTTTGATTCTATAGGTACTCTATAAAGCTGGGTATACAAGGAAGCAAGTAGCAAAGGACTATCAGAAGAGAGAGGAATTGAGCAAGGAACCAAGCGCAAGACAGAGGTTGGTCTCCTTCATTCTTATCTCATCTATCTTTCATAAAGGAAAACGAAAGTAGTTTTACTTTGTTTGTTTCTAAGGTAACTACCACACCTTAGTGGGATTAGCAGTTCTGCATAGACACTTTTCCCTGTAACAATAATGTCTTCGTATTTGAATAATTAATGAAAAATGACATCTTCTTAGAGGATTTTATCCTTCCTAGTATAGCTTCGTATCACTCGTTAATCTGTTTGACCATAGACATTAAATATTTCCTGATGAGAAATCCCTTTGATTTTGAAATAGTTTTTATTTTGGACCCATCCTTCTTTGAGAAAGCATAGAATTGGTGGTCACAATCACCCTTAGACATGATCTTAACAATGAAATAATTCCAACAAAAATTTAAATGCATAAAATATGACATTAAAACCTAGAAAAAAATAGTGTTCAAGAACATCTTTCAAGCCCAAGGGATCCTATAAGAGAAAATGAAAGAAATACAATAGAGAGACATTATAGTGGGAAGATTAGAGTATTTGGTAGTAGAAGAGGAAAATATCATCACATAATTGGAAGAAAAATGGATGTAGGAGGAAACTCTTTGATATTAGAACTCCTACTTTAGATGGCTCATGGAAAGTGAGAAAAACTTCAAATATTTCCATCACTCCATATTTAACCACCACATAGGAAACTAGATATCTTCTATGAAAAATTTGGAAGCATCTCACCTTTTGAAGCATGAGAATATTGAAGTAGAGTAAGTTTTCTATTACAATAATATGCTATTTGAACCTCTCCAATAGATAAATAATGTCATATCCAAGATTGTTGGATGTGTTGCAAAACTAGTTACTGATGAGTCCCATCAATAGATATATTTTGAAGATTAGTATGCCATCCTCTAGCCTTAAAACTATCATTCTCTTCCATTAATTCACATTTTTCATTATATTATGCTTAGTAAGGGGAGTAAAAGGTGTTTTTCATAGTATGTGGCCTAATGTGGTTTAATTGCAGGAAAATGAGTCATTTTTTAGGCTACTACTATGCAGGGGCTCAATGGAGACAACTAGGAGAGAATCTATGGATTTTTTCCACCTCCTTAACTCCCTAAAATTAGCTTGGGATCACCATATCCTCTTTCACCAATTTGTGGTCATTGGTATTCGAGTGACTGCTCGTCCAAGTGAAGATCAAGAAGGTCAAGATTCACAATTTTTGAGACCGAGGAGGGAACCATTCCTAATTTCATGGGAGATACTTCAACTTCCCTTTTGTATAAATAAACTAGAGGAAGAGCTCATTATGATTCAAAGTTTTTGTTCATCTAGGTGTAGATACTGAGATCTAAGTATTGACATTGTTATTTTAATATTTTATGTGATGTATTAGCATCATTTTTTGATAATGAGAAGTTGGATTTTAAGCTGCATCTAAGTTAGTTTTAGAGGGCTAAGACCCTTAGGTTTGGGTCCAAACCAGAGACTTTGGTCCCTCTTTTTGTCTTATTGTTTCTTCTGGATTCCAAGAAGTTCATACTTTCTTACATTTCAGTAGAAGTTAACTTATAAAATCTTGTGGTTGCAGCCTCTATATCACCTCTCTTGTGGGAGAATGAGTGGAAGGTCTTAGAACCACAACACAATTTTTATTTATTTATGATTTATTGGATATAGATTAGTGTTGGTTTTATTGTTTTACATTTTATTTCTATATTTTGAAGTTAGTTCAATGATTAGACCAGTGGTTTTCATGAATTAGATGTCATTTTAATCCAACTCATCTTTTCCATCATAATTTATTTCATTTTGTAAATTGTTAATGGATTCATGCATGTGATTGATAGCAGGGTTGATCAATATGTAGGTAAGGGCACCTTCACCACTTCCATCCTAAGCTCTTTCATCTTCTCCTTCTACCTCCAAACTCTATCCCATAAACCTTCTTTTATAAGTTATTCTGTTTAGGTCACCGAGAGTAGCCATCCTAGTGCAAGACCAGCCTCTGAGAGGTCATGAGCTTAGCTAGGTAATCAAACCAACCTCCTTTCATTTGATTCAACTACTATCACCCTCTCAATAACCTCAAAACAATGTTTTCACCATCAAAAACCACTCAAATTCCATCATGTAGAATTACAACCCTCTGTGTAGTATTATAGGCCTCCTGTAGGAATACCGTAGCACCCTTTTTCTTAATAATTTTTTAACCACATTGAAAATTTTACTTGGAATAAATTCATGATGACACCTAATTATGATAATATGATATGGAAAATCTCCTAACCCACTCCAAACCTTCCTTTTCTACACTGCAAAAACATAATAGATTTAGTTTTCTTACCATGCAAGTAGGTTATTCATTTATGAGAAAGTATGAACTAATTAGATGTTACCTGGAATTCTAATTGGTAGTTTGATGAATTATGCAAGATAAATTAGTTTCCTTTCTGCAAATAGACAAGGTAATTTTATGAGTTCTGTAATATAACATAGCTTCATTTCTGCAAGTAGGTTAACCTTCGTATTTTCATTAATTGAGTAGTTAGGGTGTTATAAGTTGAGTCAATGGCATTTCTATTTTCATAACTAGAAGCAATTTCCAACTTTTCCTTCTATCAAGCTTTCATTCTAATTCTGTAAATGGAAGTGTCTTTGAGAAATTTTGATCTAATATCATAACTGAGGGTGGCATGAGTGGAATCCTATCTATTATGCATATAGCATTGTCACCTCGAAGTTTGTACGAACCATGGGTTGATAATTTGAGTTGAGGAGCCCTTTGGAGTTGCAACATTCTTGGTGTAATACTAGGTCTAACCAGTTATTCTAGCACAAAATAATGCCATAATGTGTCCAATTGTAATGGAAGAGGTAGAGAGGGAAATCTTCATAATGTTAAGGAACAAAAACATGGATATATATGGGTTCACCTCTAACTTCTATTAGGTAGGTTGGCCCTTCATGAAGGAATAAATTACATATGTGGTAGAAGAATATCAACAAAACGAATCAATATTACTAGTTATTAATGGATTTCTTCTAGACTTGGCCCCCAAGAAAAATTATGAGTAACCTAATGTCTTTCACCCCATTTCCTTTGAAATAACATTTACAAAACAACATCTGAATTCATTACTAAATGGTTGATTGCCATCCTCCCTTCTCTCATATATGGAGAGTAGACATGATATGTGGAAGATAAATAAATTCTAGATGTAGTAGTAGTCACAAATGAGTTGGTCCACTAACTCCATTAAACAAGTTAGATCAAGTTAAATATCTCTAAAGTGTCTGATAAATTAGGTTGGTCCTATATCTCTGACATTATTTGTGTCTTTGTATTTTCAAAGGAGTGGACTCTATGGGACCTCTCTCTCATCTAGGCATCCTTCTTCTTGATTCATTTAGAAAATCCCCCTCCTCATCTTCCAATCATTCTTGAGGGATTGATCAACGTGACCCTCTCTGATCTTGGAGGATCCCAAAGTATAAGTGGCCTTGAAAATAGCATAAAAAGCAAAGTTTTCATATGGAAGAAAGAAAAACTAGGACCAGATCATAGTGCTCGTGACCTTGATTCCAACGTTGCGAATGACACACAAATATGAATATTTTATGGACGAAATAGGGTTGCTCAAATTTTTGGTCAAAGTGGGCAAGTGGCAGGCTTAAGGAGACTACAATTTGATTGGGACTGGTGCACGAAATCTGGCTCCTGAGGATGGGTGAAATTGTAGGATGGTTAATTTTTCCTATATCGCTTATTTTTAGATCAATGAATCTTAGCTAATGACCATACATATATCAAAAACAAAACAAAAACGTTAAGAAAAAGGGGGGCGACTTGTCACCCCTGCCACCAACACTCTTTTGTTATGACATAAATATAATATATGGTATATAATAAGGTTGGTTCAGGGCCACATAGTGAAAACCTTGCCCACCATATAACCATACCTTGAGAAATAAGGGTCGGGACTCACAGGGCTTGGACCCGCCCAACCCATGTGGCCGACCCCCACCAGGCAGTCCCAAAAACTACAACGGTGGATTTTTATTGCAAATTTTCATACAATGCACCAACTATATAATATGTACATTAAAACATTAAAATGGTGGATGAAAACGATCACTCAAAATTTAATATTAATGAAAACTATTTGCTATGGTGGGGGACAGGAACACCCCACCTCCACACTGCAAACACATCACCCTAACTAACACGCTATGGCAGTCGTGTTGGCAAATCTATCTGCACACCACTATTTAACCCAACCTTTTGTCATAAGGCAGGGAGCAAACCAGAGGAGCGCATTTGGTCGGGAAACCTTGCCCAAGGGAATTTGGGGGTATCAAAATGATTCCTTCGGGTGTAGAAGGTGACATTGTCATAATTTAACGAAATGATAGTCATTTTTTCACATTGTCATGCTAGGAATTCAGTGGCGATGTTAGTTTCAGCAGCTAGACTATCCATTTTTAGACCATATTCTAAGTTGGAGGTATAAGGGTCATTTATGTAAAATTGTGTGTACTCGATTTCTTTGATGCCACTTAATAAAAGAAGCCCTCCCCACTATTGAGCAGGGCCCGGAGACATAACCCACATTGGGTGAAATCCATAATCAAATCATGTGTCATTGATATTATGCTTGTTTATGTTCTTCCACTTCATGCTTATGTAGTTTTAATTTACCTGGTTAACATGCTCTAGTATATGTAACTCTAAGTGCATCATTGAAGTTAAAATATCTAGATCAACTTTTGTTATAGCACCATTTACCACTCTTGGTAGATCGGATGCTCTGATTATGGCATAGGGCCTAGGGAAACCCTTCCTTCTAGACATGGTTGAAAATCTAAAAAACAATGTTTTATTTGCTATACGCTACTTTTCCCTATGATAAAAGCGTGTACACGTGAGTCAGTATATACCCAACCCACGTACATATGGTAAAACACTTTAAAAAATTAAATTTCCTTAATTTTGAGTGGAGTTCACGGGTTTTACCTATTACTCACCTCCAATCACCTATGGCCCAACTATTTCTCAATTGAGAAAACTAATTTGGAGAAGTATAAATGAACCTTCATGGGAAGGCCTTAACGGAGAAGATATGAGATATTGATACTATAGTGAGATTATCCCTGATTGAGTCTGATGAAATCCTAGTGCCTCTTGCACTCCCCAAAGCTTCAGCAAACCCTTGTTTCTTTGTTGGAGATATCCTTCATCTTTCTTGAAGATATTCTTGTATTGGTGATGGAGGGAGATTGTCAACACCACGAAAGGATGAATCCGGAGGATGGTTCCACTTGGAGCCAGAGAAGGACTCAGGTCATATTTTTCCACTTTACTTGTAGCTAACTTCAATAAAGGAATGTTTTTATGTTTCCGATATTGAATGTGTTTATGCATCTATTTATATTGTCATTCATTTATGAATCTTACATTGATGCGTAATTGTTCATTCATTTACATGATTTAAAGTTAATATCATGAACATGCATTATGTTTCTACTGTTGTATATGTTTCATTTGAATAATTTTTAGGTTTCTAGGATATCAAGAGAAGCTGAGGGTTTGCACCCTACGGGATCTACTCAAACGTAGGACTCCTAGGTAAGGAGACTCTTACATAGCTCAATAGAATAAGCATTTAGGTTGATTGCTTGAGCATTCACTGTTGTGGTCTACCCTCGACTCTGTTGGGGTTCTCCACCCACTACCCTAGGGTGGTCTCACCCACAACAGAATTTGTGACTCCATTCGGGATAACATACTTGTTATTCCTAGTTTGGGTTGTTTCTTCTCAATCACGGTTCAATTTCTTGATTTCTTACTTTTACAGTGTTGTTTGATCCATTAGTGTCCCAGGCATCAAGTCTGATCTTCTTGATCAAACTTCGATTTTTTTTTCCTAGTTAGGCTTTGTATACATAGTTTTCTTAGGACAGTCACATATACATGCAGGTTTCTTCAAGAAGGCTCGTGTATAGGCAAGTTTCTTTTATTAGAAATGCGTGTCCACACTTCCGTGTCTTTGCATAGTTGCGTATGCAATTTTTTGAATTGTTTTTTCAAATTGTTTTTCTAAGTTAGGTCTACTTCCTGGTGTTTTATGTTGTGGTATGGTCATCTATTGTCTAGAGAAATCAGTTTCGCTACAAGATTTCTTTTTTAAAATCTCCTTCTCACTAAAAAGTCTGGTTTGGGCTAGGATTGCTTCTTAAGCAAGTTTGTAGTTTGTGTCTTGGGTTCAAGGCATCATTTTGAAGTTCCTGGATGTTCTAGTTTTCCAGAACAAGAAATTGATTTTGATTTCGTTTTCAACCTAGATTTCAATTTCCCTTGCTTTGTTTTTCCTTGTTTTATGGCCTTGTTGCTTTTCGTGCCTTTTTTAGTGTCTTTTTGGTAAGTTTGAAAGTATTTATTTCTTGATATTCTATTGGTTTGCAAAAATATTTTGCTGCTATTTGGATCAGTTTGTGCAAGTTTCTAGCCTTTCTTCATTTATTCATGATTTTTATAACTTGTGCGATTGGAAGACTCCTTGTACTTAATTCTTGATCTTTTGAATTTTAGTATTACTTTTGTGACCTCAAAAAGTTTCTTTTGTTTCCTTAAAGGAAAAAACACAAAAGCATTGTGTTTTCTTTTTCTTTTTTGAAGCTTTTGGTTTATGATTTCTTTTTTTTTGTTGTTGAGAAGTGAATTGTGATCTTTTCTAATTTGTTCTGCTTGCTTTGGAGAAAGATTTGTTTTTAATTTTTTGCCCTCTTCATTTTCAAGTTGGCTTATTGTCTCTATAAAGAACTGCATTTTCTTGTGAATGTTATTTAGGATCTTGCATCATCATTTTGACTTGCATTAGGTTAGTTTGCATTTTAAGCATTCTTAGTCTTTTTTAGATTTTGGGTGTGTGTGGATCATTTCAGAAAAGAAAAGAAAAATATTTTTCTTATACATAGGTTTTCGTAGAACCCAGGTAGAAGTCACTCTTCATCGAAGAAAATGACTACATCCATATAGTTAGTTTTCTATTGATTTCTTTTACGTCATAAAACACCATCAGTTTCACTCACGTAATTCCCCCTGACCTAAAGAACAACTATATAAAATCAAGCGATCTAATAAAATGAACTAGAACTTTTATTGTTGTCATTAATAAACACCAACAAGTTTACGTTCTTTAGGGCCTTGGAATAGGTGAGTGGAGAGTTAACTCTCCAAGGCCGCTCAAATTACAAGAATTAGAAGTTGAATAAAGAGAAAAACCCAATATCGTTAGAAAGATCGGGAAAGCTCCATGACTGGGAGTTAAGCATGAGGGAGTGTGAAGACAAGGAAGAGGGATACCCCTCTCCTACTTGTTGGATCCCACCTCACGACTGTTCTGCTTGGATTTTGGTACGAGTTGGTATCCCTAGTTGCCTTTCCTAGGGATCTTATAGGTGGTTGCGAAGAGGAATCCCGTGGCACCTGAGGCTGGCATTGCATCATGTTCAGTAGTACTTCTGGAGGGTACCCTTGCGAAACTTGGGTGCTTGCACTGGCAAAGGTTTTTGTTTGGAGGTCAGCATAACGGCTTCTGATACCTTCGCTAGTAAACCTAGGGTCTAATTACCCCAAACTATTTTTGGAAGGCCATTGATTTTGACTTCCTTGTGTTTTGGTGTCTGGTCCTAATCACCCGGAGAGGAAATACTTGAAATTTGTTTCATTTCTTATATCTTTAGGAACTTTTTAGAGAGTGCTCTTTGCTCATCGTTGGCCTAGCTTTACAATTTTTTGAGTCCTTAAGTATATCCCTTTAAAATAATTCAAAGTGGCTGATCGACCGACTCATTGGTGTAGGAGTGTTATGAAACCAGCTCACAAAAAGATAGAAAAGAGAGATCCACGCCTTAGAATTCAACCTCTTTGAGGGGGCAACCTCCTTTACATTACATAAATGAGAAATTCTTGGATGATACAAATGAAAAGACCTCCTTTCTATATATAGGAGTCTAAGGGGTCATAACATAATCAGAGCCGACATAACAATAATAATGTAAGGGCACAATAATAACAATAGTGGGCTTCTATGGGGCACAATAGTAACAATATTTGCACTACATGGGTACATCAATATAACAAGTGGGTTGTACTAATAACAATAAGGGGTTACACTAGTAGTATAGGGGCCTAACATGCTCCTCTCCTTCAAAAAGCGTTGTCCTCAACGCTTGAGTAGTTCTTGATGCTTCTATATAAAATTCTTGTCCTCTCATGTGGAATATTCAGTGGGTAAGTTCTTCCACTTGATCAGATACTCTGAAATTGATCAATTTCGTAGCTTTCGGGTTCTTGTTTCTATGACTTCTCCAGGTTCCAATATGATTTTTCCTTCCTCTTCAATTTCTGGCAATATTGTTTGAATTGGGATCTTTTGCAACTTTTGAATAAGTGGTCATACTTTTTCGTCCTTCTTCCATTCATCCCTTGCTTCGTTTATCTAATTTGGTTGGATAATAGAAATAGCACAAAACAATGCTTCCACATCCTCATCCTTGAAGAGTCTTCCCATTCGGTAAGGTCGCCATTTTTTAAGTGCATGTAGTATTGCCAACATTTCCTTCTCATAAATAGCTTGCTTGAGATGTAGCAGTAAAAATACCCAATCACCTACATGAAAACATTTTTCACTATTATGTTGATCTACCTATTGTTTCGTTTGATTTTGCACCGAAGTGGCATTATCCTTTAAAAGTTGGAGAACTTGTTGTTGATGCTCGATGTGATCTTTCACTGCTTGAACCTTTTTCTTCTTGATATGTCCTTCTATCTCTATAATTTGAGGAGTGGTAATTTCTTCCAATCCTTTACAAGATATGGTCGGATTCATTTCTTGATGCTCAATGTGATCTTTCACTTCTTGAACATTTTTTTTCTTGATATGTCCTTCTATCTTGAGAGTTTGAGGAGTGGTAATTCTTGCCAATGCTTTACAAGATATGGTCTGATTCATTTCTTCTTTCTCTGGGGTGGGGTAATGGCATATATCCTCTTATTTTGATGTTTCTTGATCCTTTTCTTCCTCATCTTCATATTCTATGTAAAATAATTTCTTCTCAGCACACTTATGACCTTTAGTGCATTTGCTATCACAATTGTAACAAAGCCCTTTTTCTCTTTTTTCTTCCAATTGTTGTGGTGCAACCCTTGTAGGTTGTGGAAGGCTAGGAGAAACAACACTTCCATCTTTATAGCTGTGAGGGGTATGCTTCCTGGTTTCCATAATTTTGCTTTCCACTATGTCACAAAGCCCTTTTACTCTTTCCAATTGTTGTGGTGTTGCTCTAGAAAAGGTGTTGCTCTTTGTATCCTCATAATGTGCTATCATTTCCTCCGTGAAAATTGACCACGTAACAAGTTGTTTACGAGAACAAAGCCCTTCATACCATAAAAATTGATCTGGTTCTAAATATGAAGATGCAATACATACCTTTTGTAACAGTGGTACACCATGTAGATCAAAATATTGCTCCATTTGAAGTATCCAATTTACCGGATCCTTGCCATCAAACTTCCTCATCTTGCTTTTTCTTGATTTTAGGAGCTTGATCTTGAAACGATTGTAACTCTATACTTTTAGATCTTTAAGTTCTGAAATTGCGATCTCTAGTAGCCCTCTGTGTCCTCTTTCCAATGCCACTAGTCTGATCCAAATTGGATTCTCCAAGAAAGAGTTATGCACAATCTCCCAAGATGACCTGATTATAGAGCTTTCCAGAAGTGGAAACTTGTATGAAGTGCCATGTGTCACTGTTTCAACCTTTGGCTCTGAAAAATACCTACAAGAAACTACAGTCCATCCTCTTTCTGTACCTTCTTACAAAATTTCAATCCGATGCTCAGAGAGAAATTTATGACGATTTTGCCCAGGTCACCTGATTGGAATGTAATTCAGGAGTCTGCAAAAAGACCAACTTCCTCAGATCATATCTTCGCAAATATAGCACAAAGATATCTGAAATTTGGACCCGAGATTCAACGTGATTTCTTCTCAAATGGTTTTTTGGTTTAGCTTCTGAGACATTGTAGAAAAAATGTTATCGCAAAAATTCCATGATGACCTATTTGGAGTAGCGAAACCCTAGAATCCAAAGCTCTGATACCAAATGTTACGAAACCAGCTCACAAAAAGATAGAAAAGAGAGATCCACACCTTAGAATTCAGCCTCTCTGAGGGGGCAACCTCCTTTACATTACATAAATGAGAAATTCATGGATGATACAAATGAAAAGACCTCCTTTCTATATATAGGAGTCTATGGGCTCATAACATAATCAGAGCCGACATAACAATAATAATGTAAGGGCACAATAATAACAATAGTGGGCTTCTATGGGGCACAATAGTAACAATATGGGCACTACATGGGTACATCAAAGTGGGTTGTACTAATAACAATAAGGGGTTACACTAATATTATAGGGGCCTAACAAGGAGACTTCATGGACTATCACCTACAAGTCCTAAGCCTTCTCCACAAAGGCGTATGAGAAATCCTACCAGTGGTTCTCAACGAGTGGTAGCAGGCGCATAGGAGTTTGTTCCTCCGGTTTGAGTTATTGATTCATAAGATAGACCTGGTACAAGTAGAGAGTTAGAGAGGAACGCTCAAGTTATTTCTCGAGTCCTTTTTCATTTGAAAGACAATATTCAAGTTGAAGAGCTTTCTGCGTCTATTGTGGCTCTTAATTCTCCTCTTCCTCCTAATTATCCAAACCTTTTATTATACATCAGGAATCTAACCAACAGGCCTTCGAGCCCATGTCTATATCGATATTTTCCTTCGATGACCACTATTGGAAGCATGGAATCCACGACAAGTGCTACGAGTATGAAAACTCCTATATCTGTAAAAGGAGGAGGAACCATTTCTATTCCTTCCGTTTCTCCTAGCACTCTTATATTTGGTTCTACTTCCATTCCATCTTCGAGTGGAAGTTCTCAAGCTATTGCCTCTGGCATTGGTTTTTTCCCTTTTGGAATGTCAACTAGTGTGATTCCTTCAGTTCCTTTAAGTATTCCATCAGCTACCTCCACATCCATGGAAAGTGGATCATATTCTTTTCAGGGTTTCCCTTTTAGGTTTGGTCATATACCACATTCCAATCCAACTTTGGGATCAATTCTTTTTTCCTCTACCAGTCAAAGTTATAATCCATTTCAAAGTTGGACAGACCCTGCGGTTAGTGGGTTAGGAGCCAAGAATCAATTTTATTTCAGCCAACAATAGAATATGTCGTATTCTTTTATCAGTTATTTCCAGAACTTTTCTCCTTACACTAATGCATGGAACCCTTATCAAGGGTTCTCTTCTCCTTTTAACACTTCTCTAGGGGACAACTTTACTAGTTATGGAGGTTTTTCAATAGGAGTTGGTAAAACTCTAGTTTTTTCTGGACCACAAGGAGCTCCTTATGGTTCAGTTGGGTCTACGAGTTACTTTAGGCAACTTGGTGCCTTCACAAATCCAGGCCATTATTTTTAGAATGTTGGGGGTTCCATCCACACTGGGTGGAATCCTCAGGGTCCACCACAACTCGCTTTTCTAGCAACATTAAACTTTCCATATCTCTCTAAATTTAATAATGATCTGATTAGGTATAACCCATTTTGGCCTCCGGTCCTAGCCAATCTTCCCTCAAATATACCAAAATTCGAGGGGAAGACTAGTGAAGATCTGGGTGACCATGTAACCACTTTCCACTTATGGTGTTCATCCAATTCCCTAATAGACGATTCAATCAAGTTGAGATTATTTCAATGTACCCTACCTGGAAATGTGGCTAAGTGGTACATAGAACTACTAGGGGGCACCTTCACTTCTTTAGGCGATTTTTCTACCATCGTTTTGAACCATTTTCAATTGCCTGTCTGATATGATGCTAGAACTGAGCTTCTAGCTAATTTCCAACAAGATCAGGCAACTCACATTTTGGATCATATCCAAGAATGAAGGAGAAGGAAGAGGCTCATTAAAGTTGATATTCCACAAGAATTCCTTCTTGGATGGTTTCTTAAATAATTACACCCTGAGATCTCTAAGTGTTATAGACATTTTTGGGCACTACAACCCCAAGCATAAAATGTCCATAAATCAAGGGCTCTTAAGTTCCTAAAAGTGTTGTTCTAACTCCTAAAGGAACAAGGTCAACTGATTACAGCTTCTCCCAGAAGTTCTCCATGAAAAACCACTCAGAACTGGTCAAAACAGGATCATTTCACCTGCTCCATCGGCAAAGTGCATTGCATCTCACCTAAGTACACTTTGTGGGTGTGTTTCATTTCAAAAATCCCTTCTATGGGGTGCGATGGGCGAGAAATGACAAATGGCAGTGTCAATCCACGAGGTGGAGAGGCATGGAATCTTCCAGAAACTTCTCCTGTGACACTTGGCTCTCTGAATTCGACCAAAGATGAGTAAGAGATCATCAATCTCCAAGTGGAAGCAAGAACTATCAGAGGGAAGACACTAATCAAATCACAAGCTGACTCATCTCCCTTACAGATATCTATATATGGATCCTTCATCCCAGAGATCCAGAGGTTGGAATTTTGCATCTTGTAAGGAATTGCTGTTGGTTTCTTGAGACAACATCATAGTGTTGGGTGATCTAAGCTTTGTATGAGGTGAAGAAGGGCTTACTTTCCGAGAGGATGATGCTGGGTCAGAACAACTGGTTGTAACTCCCTTGGCTCTTTCTTGATTATCAATAAAAGATATTCAAGTTTTCCTCCATACTCTTGTGTCATTTATGTTTTATGCATTTGTATGGTCAATTTATATCTGATCCTAGATTGTTTATGATTATAGATCCATGTTCTTGTATAGTGTTATGCTACTCTGATTCTACAGGTACTTTGTGAAGCTGGGCGTACAAGGAAGCAAGTAGCAAAGGACTATCAGAAGAGAGAGGAATCGAACTAGGAGCCAAGCACAAGACAGGGGTTGGTCTCCTTTGTCCTTCTCTCATCTATATTTCATAAAGGAAAAACAAAAGTAGCTTTACTTTGTTTGTTTCTAAGGTAGCTACCACACCTTAGTGGGATAAGTAGTTCTGTATAGACACTTTTCCCTATAACAAAATGGCGACTCCGCTGGGGAGCGACTAGGCTGTTTGTTTATCTTCGTTGTTGTTTATTTTATAAACTTACAGATGGATCCTGAAGTCGAGCCAAGTAGCTTTCGAACTGCATTTTCTATGCAAATGAAAAGTAGATAAATGCCGCTTCAGTCAATCTCTGGGTTTTGTTTATGAATTAAACAACTGATTTACAAACTCTCTAATTGCCCTTGTGGTAGCTCTAGTAACCTCCTTAGATCTACCCCTGATTGTTGATTTACTGATTACCATTTTCTCGGCCAAAACCCCTGAACTGAACTGCAAACTGTGACCTGGAACCCAAGCAAAGTCTCGTCTCTGGCCCAACGCAGGCTCTGTTCTGTGAATCTGAAATTCAGCACACTTCCCAAGTGTAGTAGGTGCGCTGCATTTCAAGTTCACTGTGTTATAGGTGCGCTGATCAGACTAGGCATTATTCCTCAGTTTTGGTTTCTGTGTTCATTCTTTTCAGTTCTATTCATGAATTTTGCTTCCTGTAGTCAGTATATCTCTGTTTGAAACCCCTTTTCCTTGCTGTTATTTTGCCTCCATTGTGCAAAGAACTGTAAATGTTTTTGTGTATTTGTTGAGTCATTTTCAGTTCTCCTTTGCAAAAAAGTAACGTAGTTGTACTGTCGTTTCTCGATTTGAAAGTGTCGTAAGTGTCGCTTTCAGTCGTAGAAGAGAGTCTGATTGCTCTTGATAGTCGATTACTCTGTTACTATTGTATTTGATCTGAATTTGTAGTTTTTCTAGTGTTGAAAGCAAGTATTCATTTCCGAATCGTAAATTGTTGTGATTGTCTTCATTTTTTATTTTGAAAAGAAACTTGTTAGTAATTGTCGCTTGAAAAGTAATTCAGATTTGTAGCTTTCTTTTATCATTCACATACTAAGAAAGCTGAAAACAAATACATGCATGTGAATTTGCATTTAGACCGTTTGATTGGTTTGATTTAGGACAGTGCATATAGTGTGTGCTCTTTGCTCTTTGTGAAAGAATACTGTCTCTCTTTCCTTAGTAGCTAGGATTTTCATTGCACAAAGAAGATAAAAGACTGTTTATCATCTTAGATTGCATTTTAGGAATTTTACATCTACATCACACGGTGAACCTGAAAGGCAAATTTCTTAAGCAAGATCAACTATAAAATAAATTCAATGAATCTAACAACGCTTTGGAATCTAATGCACAACATCTAGAAGTCTAGGCTAGAGATGTATTCCAGCGTCGTAAAGCCTGGTAACTATTGTTCTCACTGATGGTTGGGTGATTCCTCCACTTTGAGGTGATAAGTGCCAGTATGGACTTTTGCTCCCATGTACCGTCGAGTATATTTTGGGAGACCACAATAGGCTTAATCCTTTATCCATAGGAAGCCATGTCTGCCGCCCTATCGATCGCAATGCACTGAACACAGCATTCGGGAAGATTGACTCCCGTACCGTAAAAAGTATTCTACAGTTTCGTGATTGGTTTGGTAATCCCTCTACCTAGATTTCCAGAGCAGTCCTTTTCGTTCCTTTTCAGACTCCTTAACGGAAAAGGCCCATCTGAGCACTTGTCACTTTAGGCTCATTAAAAATCGAAGGCGACTAGAGTCATCTTTTGTTTTTTCTCGACTCTTAAAAATTGAGAAAACAAGTTGTGTCAAAGCATATAAAATTCATCTAATTCAGAAACATACTTCCTCTTGATTTTTAGTTGATCGAGTAATCTGCAATCGTGGAAGAAAGTCAATTGAAGCCCTGTCATTCGCGGAGGCTTACGAGTCAACCGTCTTTGTCTCCGGAATCGAAACTATTACGGATAAAGTGAACTCGTTTAACTGGTTCCAAATCTCCTGGTAAAGTTAGAACAAGTGTTCCAACAACATCAGAGACTCTGGTTACTCCAAACATTTTTGGTATCCCTGCCTTTACAGAAGAAGTTCAGCAGCCACCGAAGGACAGTAGTACTGATCCTAGTCTGAGGGTAAACACTTGTATCATTGAACCAATTCCATCTACAACTGGTTCAGAGAGTGTTGTTCCCCAAACATCTGTCGCTGCAGATTCCATACCTTCTTCGGCACCAGAAATATTCTACGGACCTGACGGTCTACCCCTTCCACCTGGTCTGATTGCTATAGAAGAGATTATGGAGGATCCTCCATCTAGTACCCCATCGCAATTTGGATTCGGGATCACTCTGTATCCTTCTTCATCAGAAATTAGTCTACCACTAGTGGAAGCTCCTGTAGAATCGCTACGTAATCTTTTGGATAGACTAGACATGTCTGAACAACCGTCAACATCTAGGACTGTGTCATCTGACACAGCAACGGTAGAACTTCTTGCTATCACTCCAACAATGTTCGCCGGTATACCATCTGTCCCAACTGGCTCTCAATCGCTAGAAGGAGCCCACTCAGGGGCTATTTCGATGGTATGGTCCGTTCCTGTTTGTTCATCCAGAATAATATCTGGGAACTCTTATGTTGAGTCTCAACAAATTGATCCATTTGGAGGACAATTTGGGTAGTCCGGTCCTCAAGGACGAACCATTCCCTTAAGTACGAGATTACCACCGTATTGGGGGCAGTATACCCTTTCATTGTCCCCTCCGGGAGGACATCCATATGGGAGTTCACAACAAAATTCGGGTTATGTTGGAATTACGTCAAGTGGTTGGGTACCGATACTACCTCAACAACCAAGAGTTGTATATTCGATGCAACAATGTTTACCTATGTCAAGTCTACCAACTACGCCAACTATGGTGACAGTGTCACAAGTTCAAGCGCTGCCTGTTGTATGCCAACCTCAGGTTTCTCAGGTTGTAATGCAATAGCCTCTTGACCCTGCAACTCAACCACAATCACCGACTGGTGGAATGACACAGGTTCAAACGGGTACAATTACCCCTCATCTTGGTCAAACAGTTAGTATCGGGCAACAACACATGGCTTCAAAACCATGGCTAGTGCAATGACAACAACCGCAGTTCCAACAAGTATACCAAGGTTCTGAGCAACAAATCTTTGCAAATAGTGGGCAATCGTATATTCAAAACGGTCAAAATCAACCATTCTACAATGGTCATGCCCACCAACCTTACCAAAGTTACTAGCATCAAATGCATTATGCTGGTATGCAAAGACCAACTACTCAGGCGATCCCATCTTATCCTAGGTATGCTTCACCTAACCTGAATCAACAGTTACCCTTCGTGGCGACTTTAGAGTTACCTGATTTAAATCGGTTAACAAACAATCCAATCGCTTACACCCCTTGGTGGCCAGTGATTCCGCATAAACTTCCATCAGATATTCCTAAATTTAATGGAAATCCGGGTGAAGATCCGTCGAATCATGTGATGACCTTTCATCTATGGTGTTCATCAAACACCCTAAACGATGATTCGATTAGGCTTCGCCTTTTTCAGAGGACGTTAACTAGTCCGGCAGCAAAATGGTATATCGAATTACCCAGAGCTTCATTTGACAACTTCAGTACCCTAGCCACAACCTTTTTAACCCATTTTCAGTTATCAATAAGGTACGAAACAGGAACGGAACTTCTTTCCAATTTCAAACAAACAACGGCCACTCACATATCTGATCATATACATGAGTGGCACGTCGTCGTAGAATGGTAAAAACGTATGTTCCTGATCAGCTTTTAGCTGAATGGTTTATTAAGTCATTATTGCCTTCTATTACAAAAGATGTAGCAAAAGGGGAGTTGTCACCGAAGAGCAAGTCATTGCTCGTGCGCAATATTTAGACTTGATTTATACTCAGTCTGGCATGCTCTATGATAAAATACATGACGCTCCTAGACCGGAATTCTCAGTCCATCCTCCTCCTAAATCAAACAATGACTCTCATGTTGGCGATGGCGTGATTGGCGCAACAGACACGAAATCGACAAAGGATACATCTAAAAAGGCCCATAAGATTTCCAGTCAAAATGCAAAATAGGAACTTCTTGCCTCGGAAGTAAATGCCGTATCGACAGATAAAGGCAAAGAAACCAAGCAACCAGGGGACAAGAAGAAAGGCAAAGGGAAGAAGAAGAAGCAGGAAGAATCATCACCTAAAAAATCTTCTGCAAACCCTTCTAGAAATAAGAAACCAAATCATCCATGCTTTATATGCGATGAGGATCATTGGACATCAGATTGTCCGTAAAAAGCTGAGCTTAAAAAATTCTTCAAGAATACAAAGACCTCAGCAGTATTAACTGATCCGTTTTTGAATCCAGGAACAAATCTGGTTGACAGTGGAAATGCTTCCCCGTCTCAAGTGTTGATGTTGTCAGTTTCCAAATAGAAAAATGATGCTTTGATATTGACAAGGAACAAAGATTATGGGAATCCACAGCTGTCGAACAACAAGGATAAAGATCAACCTAGTAGTTCGACAACAACTTCGACAGAAGTTGCGCCGCCCATCATTCCTGAACTGACAATAAAACCGCCAAAGGGAGTAGTACACAAGTTTACATTTAATCCTCGTGCTAGAGCAGCATATCATTATAATATAGTGGAAGATTTGGCCCAATCGCCATCCGCTATGTCGACGCTTGAGGTACTACAAAATTGCCCATCCCAAAAGTAGGCTTTATTATCAGCCATCAGTGGGATAGACCCAAAGGATTCCAATCTTGTATCCTTTGATCATAAAGGATACGATCCTCAGTTACCAGCTCAACTAGCTTTCCTTGTTCAAGTGAAAGCCCTCAACAAAACTGTTCATCGAACGATTATTGATGAGGGGGCATCTACATGTATTATGTCGATGAGTTGCTGGAAAAATTTAGGATCTCCAACCTTGTCGCGATCTTCGACGACATTAAAAGCATTTGACGGACGAACATATACCCCATATGGTATTCTAAGTAACTTGAAGGTGGAGCTAGGAGGAAAAACAATAGAAATAGATGTTGAAGTAATCGACGGAAATCTCGAATACAACATCCTACTGGGAAGACCATGGATATATGCTATGGTTGCTGTTGTGTCGACCTATTTTAGGAAGATTGCATTTCCCTTTCAAGGAGGGATTACAATCGTCGATCAACAAAACTTCCTCCGCAATGGTTCTCAAGTTACGGGAAGCATTCCAATGATCCATGGAATCCCCCATTCGCTTCAAAATATTGGAGTAGGCCTACTAAAAGACCCTATATTAATGGGAACTTTTTCCCTTCCACCTCCAATCAATTTGGCGGAAGTAGCGTCGGTAGGAACCTGCAATATGATATCTTCAACTAAAAATATCTCAGAAAACGATATCGACATGGATCATGCGCAGGTTTTGCCTCCAAGCCCAACAGAAATATTGTAGCAATCAATGTTCTTAGCATGGGAGGCAAACCCAAATCAACGCTCATCAAGCGTTTGGATAGATAGGTCTAAGGAATATGGAACCCCTTCAGGTCCTTGGTCACGAGTGCATGTCACCGACGAAGGAATTGTTCAGTCAATGGTAATTGAAGGGGCACCATGGGGAGATTACCACCATCGTTCCCTTCTTCCGGATTGTGAAGAAAATACTCCTAATGACCTTTATCATCCTTCAGTTTTTAATTTTCTATCAAATACTGTAAACATAGTGGATTCCGAGCAAAACTTGTCCAATATTGAAGAGACTATCGCCATAAATATCTCGACCAAAACAGATGTTGTAGAGAATATTTATGTTGGCAAATGTTGTTCTCCTTCGGAACTGGAAATATATAACGCTCTTTTTCACAAATTCAGAGATGTCTTTTCTTGGTCATATAATGAAATGCCAGACATTGACTCGAGTATCGTTGAACACGAAATCAAGATGTATCCAGATGTCAAACCAGTATGACAACGGCTACGGCAGGTGCACCCCAAGAAAGCCGCTGCCATCAAGGTAGAAGTTGAAAAACTTCTCCATGCTGGTTTCATTTACCCAGTTCCTCTAACCGATTGGGTATCGAATATTGTCCCTGTTATGGAAAAACAAGGAACGATTAGAGTGTGTGTCGATTATAGGGATGTAAATCAAGCTTGTCCAAAAGACAACTACCCTACACCCTTCATTGACCAGATAATTGATCAATGTGCCAGATTTGAAATCTTTTCATTTATGGATGGATTCTTTGGGTATAATCAAATAAATATCTGCCCACAGGACCAGTCAAAGACTGCATTTATTTGTCCGTGGGGCACATTCGCATATCGAAAATTACCCTTTGGTTTAAAGAACGCAGGGGAAACATTTCAGAGGGCAATGAATTGTGCTTTCCATGACATCAAAAACATCGTTCAACCGTACCTCGACGACCTTCCAGCTCATTCGCGAAAGCGGAATGATCATCCGCAGCATTTAAGAGCGATATTTCTATGTTGTCGACACTACAAGATACGACTCAATCCACACAAATGTGTATTTTGTGTCAGTTCTGGTCGTTTACTTGGCTTTGTAGTTTCGAAAGACGGGATTCGTCTCGATCCATGTAAGGTTTAGGCAATCATAAATTTTCCTCCACCTTCGAATTTTCTTCAGATTCAGAAACTCCAAGGGAAGGCAAACTTTCTGAGGAGGTTCATTCCAAATTATGCCGAACTTGCTAAAGGTTATATGTGTCTTTTGAAAAAGGAAGTACCCTTTGACTGGGATCAAGTTGCGCAAGCTTCCTTTGATGCTTTAAAAGAATCCCTAATGAAAGCATCATTAATGTACACTCCTGATTATCAAAAAGACTTTAACCTGTATCTGGTTGCAGCGGATACAACCATCGCAATGGTTTTAGTTCAAGAAGACAACGGAATTGAGCATCCTATATATTATTTAAGTAAGAACTTAAATGATACAGAAAGTAAATATTCTTATGTTGAAAAGCTAGCGCTCGCAGCTGTTCAAGCAATACAGAGATTTCGACATTATGTCCTCTTTCGAAAAACTACCATTCTATCAGATTGCAACCCCATGTCTTATATATTGTCGTGACAGTTGCTGGCAGGAAAATATTCAAAATGGATAGCAATTCTACAAGAGTTTGATCTGGAATTTGTAAAATCCAAGTCAAAGAAAGCTCTGGTTTTCTCAGAATTATTATGTGATCTCCCATCGTCGTCCAACGATGATACATCCGAAGAAACGATCATGGACGAAAATTTGTTTCTGATATCTTCAAGCAATCTGTGGTATGGAGATATAATCATTTATCTCCAAACCCAAAAATATAGGCCCAATACCTCTCGTTCCAAACAAAAACGTATTCGATACCAATCAAAAGACTAGATGATCATCGGTGATACACTTTACCGACGTGGTGTCGATACAGTTCTACGGAGGTGCCTCACCCATGAGGAGGCTGAAAAAGTCCTGAATGATTTTCATTCGGGCACGTGCAGGGGGCATCAATCCAGTTATGCTACAACAAAAAAAAAATTACGAGTAGGATACTTTTGGCCAAAAATGTTCAAAGATTGCATAACCACAGTCAGAAGTTGCCATGCCTGTCAAATTTTCGATAGAAAAACTAGAAGAGCACCCGCACCTCTGCAGCCAATAGTTGCTATTGGGCCATTCGCCAAATGGGGCATCGATTTCATGACATGTAACGCCACCTCGATCGTGGGGCATGGGTATATCATAGTCGCAGTTGACTATTTTACCAAATGGGCCGAGGCGATGCCTACATTAGATAATACTGGTGAAACAGCTGCCCTCTTCTTTTTCAATCATGTAGTCGCCAGATTCGGTGTCCCACAAGATATAGTCACAGATCATGGATCACATTTTTGCAATCACATGATGGTCGAATTAGCTGCCAAATTAGGGTTGTCTCACGACAGCTCTACTCCATATTACCCGCAAGCCAACGGACAAGTTGAAGCAATCAACAAGGTCCTGAAGCGCATGCTGCAAAGGATGATTGGAGTTCACAAAAGAAGCTGGCACCTAATCTTGTACTCAGCCTTGTGGGCTTACCGAACATCGGTAAGGAATGCAACTAGGTTTACACCTTTCCAACTGGTGGATGGCCTAGAAGCAGTCTTACCAATCCAGTGTGAAATCTCATCCCTCAAACTCTCAATTGACCTTCTCCCTGGGACTTCAGAAGAAGAGGCTCGTTTCTTGGAACTAATCCAATTGGATGAAACTCTTCGTGATGCCGCTTTGGCTAATGAAGCCCATAAGAAATGAGTCAACGCGCAATTCGACAAAAATGTCAAACCCCGTGTCTTCTCAGAAGGTGACTTGGTCTTGCTTTATGACCAAGAATCCGATAAATTGGGGGCAGGTAAATTCAAGTCTTTATGGATGGGCCCCTATATTGTTAAGCGAGTGTTAGCAAAAGGAGCCTACGAGTTAATGGATTATGACAGGATTCCGCTGGCACAACCTCGTAACGGGTTGTACCTTAAGAGTTACTATGCGTGATTCAGTATAGTAACCTATATGCTTTTGTTATGTTTTTGTTTTCGCTAAAGTATTTGTTTTGGTCAAGTAATCCACTTTTTACATTTATTACAGATGTCAAACCTATTCGAGTCATGTATTGGATATGCCGACGGAGCGAGTCGTAGTTCGCGGAACCTGTCTTCCGCGGCCTGGGCCATTTTTGATCCAAGCAGCGAGCTAGTAAGTTTCAGAGGGATATGTATTGGTCGATCAACGAATAACATCGCTGAATATAACACGTTGATAGAACTTATCTTTGATGCCATCACACATGGTATATGCCAACTGATTGTCAGGCTAGACTCACAACTCGTCATACTACAACTCACTGGTATCTACTCTATCTGAAATCCAGCTATTTATCGCATGTTCCTAAGGGTTAAGATTTTGGAAAGGCAATTTGATTTTATTCAATATCAGCATATTTCCAGAAGCTTAAACACATTAACTGACTCATTGGTAAATTATGTGTTAGATAGACATTTGAAACATTTATAAAAAGAAGCATCCCATCAATATATTCATTTAGATCATGTAACTTAACCAAAATAAAACTCCAAAAATTAAAAATATATATATAACTGTTTATGGTTTACAAATAATGTTCTGTAACCAAAACAAAATTGGTCAAATGAGCCAAAACTCAAAACACTAGGGGGCACCCTAGTCTAATGATGCTCGTGATAGCAAGTCACAGCCTGTGCGATCATGCGTAAGAGCTGAGTCCATCGTCTCAGCACACCAGTAGTATGCCGCTGCAACCTCAAAGGCAGCTCGTCAGTCCTCACATCTAGAATACCGAGAGTGAGGCCCTCGACCTAGTCCTGTAATGCTGTGAGAGTCTCGGCCACATCGAGGTCGCGAAGGATAGCCCTTCCAACAGCCTCTCCTACTAGGGCAGTAGCTGGTACTCTCAGGCATACTACTGCCCGAACAGGACTGACATCTGCATGAACACATGAGTTTTGATTAGTCTTGACAGGATAAAGCACAGGGATATTTTAAAATAAAAATGATAGACAGGAATATGGTTAAAAAATTTACCAATGGCACCCCACTGTTCGCCAACCGGCAGTACTAAATCTGGGTCACCCCGGAAGTCCATACCAGCATATGGATACTCAGAATAAAGCATCTCCTGATGATCAAACCACCCGAAGAAGGTATCGGGAAAGGAAATCTGAGACTGACCAGCATGCCTAGACATATGGTTGACCCATCTCTGCATACGTGGTTCAGTCGGTGAAGGTAAATCGAGTGCAATATACTGCGGCTGCATCAATGGTATCTTTTCCAAGGCGAAGGCGGTCAAGATAGAACCATACCCAAAGTTCTTCAACCTCTCGCTCTTCACCTTGGTCAACTGTTCTTTCATCACAAGGAGTACTGCGTCGCACCAGTTGAACACCTTCGGTTGGATACATTCCAAGGCGTACTGCATATAGGATCGGTTGGCCACATGAAGAGCCGCACCACCGGCCATCCTACCAAAAGTGAACAGAATAGTCCTCAGGGACCTGTCAGTGACATCTCGGATGGTGATCTCGTCGTCTTTACTCAGCTGAGATCCCTCTCTGCAATACCTGCGAACATAATCTCTCACAGATTCACCTCCTCAGGCCGAACCTGATAAAGAGATGGGGGCACCCCGCCTCGAAAAGCCGGTCAAGAAATAGATGTCCACTACAGTCAAGGGGATGGATTTGCCCCTAATCTGGAACACCTGGCTGGTAGGATCCCAAGCATCGAGCAAATACTGCAGCAAGTTGATTTTTTGTCTCGTGCTAGAAATACGAAAAAACTTTAGCAAACCACAGATCCACAGTGCTTTTACTGTAATCGGATCATCTAAAGCAAGCAAGTCCTCTTCTTCATGCTCACGTTCTCGCCATGTAATAGTCATCTTTCTCCAAAAATCTCTGAAAACAAACAAGAGAAGAGTTAGATCCTGATTTGGTGAGAAACAGGCAAAATTTCCATCAAAAACTGTGCATAAATTTCCTTCCTTGCGCCCATTGCACCTACAGTAGTGTTCTGGGTGCATTGCATGTTAGTTGGCCAGTAGACAGGCTAACATCCAATGCACCTTTCGATACACAAGGGGGTGCGCTGAAGCCAGGGCGAGTTTTTCAAACCCCAAAGGCTCAGAAAAACCAGGGATCAAGCTTAGAATGCAAAATGGAAAGCATGAAAAGAAAGAGCTCAGGTTTAGCTCCTATCTGGTCTAGACAACGCCGAGAATCGTCCACAGGATCTCCCGGAATCAGTTGATGAGAATCAAGGGGGAAAAGCACCTCCAAAGCTCTAACAAGCCAAAGTTTAAATGAAATGGTAAAATGAGAGGTAAAAGCACTTTTAAATTACTTTTTACGTAATTCGAGTAAAATATTAGTGTTCTAACTCATTTTTCAAACGTATATTGTTCATTTCTAACTAGTTTGATGAAGCAATTGAAAATGCAGTACAATCTTGGAAAGAATGAAGCTATTTATGGTAAAGTCAATAAATGACCATTGTATCGAGCAGTTTTAGCACATAGTTCAAGCTCGTTAAAAAATAAACATAAGTCATGAGCAAATGTTTCTCCCCGCGTTTAAGCTCATTAAAAAATGAACTATTCCCCAATAAATAACCATCGTGAATGTAGTACTTCAGTCGTTAAATCCTTGGTCGTGTTCTCATCATCACCTCCACTCTGTATTGGTCGATCATTCACCTCCATTTGATTGTTTACCCCTTTTGAGGAACAGCTGCGAAGAGTGATCCCACTAGCCATCCTTGTAACACTGCCATGATTGTAAAATTCCAAGCCTTACCTGGAATCAGCTGCTACCCAATTTGGTCACTCGTTCCTCAAAAAACGAGTCTCCTTTAAGCTCTTTTCAACTGACTCGTAAAATATGAAAATATTGCCGAGCCATTGGCCTCTCCAACTCGTTAAAGGGACTGGAAGTGCTATCCCTCCTTTAGATTTTAATCTTTTTGGACCTGAGCGATTATTACACAAAAAGATAGAGTGCTTGTTTTGTTCGGCTTGTTAAAAGTATCGAAAATTCATCCATTCTATATTGTTTTATACTTTTTCAGACTTAAGGGATTAGAAGACGAAAAAGGAATTTTGGAGTTTCCTTTACGTCCCTTTTCAGACTCTCTAAAATTGAAAAGGACCGAGTTATCTTTGTTGTTAAACTCGTTAAAACCTAATAGCGACAAACTTGTCCATAGCAGACAAGAACGAGTTTCACTATTGCTAGGCTCATTAAAACATAGCGATGGGTTTGCTCGAAGGGAAAATTATAGAGCAAGCATATGTTATCCTCCTCAATCTTGACAAAAATAAAGAGGTAGTGGTCAGCAATGACTGGGGAAAAATTGGGAAGAAAACTTGAAGAAACTTTGTTGGTAGCAAGTCGCTCTTGAACATGACACTTTCACTCTGCATCCAAGTTGGGTTGGGTTGTTTCATTCACCGGTCACATCACCATGGTACCATCACACCATCCACATTTGGGGTTAATTCTACCAATCCATCATGTCAGTGTCGCTGATATGTTCAAGAGAAGTCATTCAGAGAATTCACCTGTGTCTCACCCGCTAAAATACATTTCCACTCCATTCTTTCATGACCGCCACCCTAAACCTTATATCACCAGATCGTTTTCACCTCCATTAAAATCATTTGCTCTGTTCTGTGTCATTGATGTGGGATTCATTAAGGCCCTCCTATGACGGATCGCTTCTTGTCGACATCAGCTCATTATCCAAGAAATCGACCTAGGAACACCCCGTTCAGTACTTTGAAGCTTGCATGCCTCAATGGCAAGTTTCTCACTTCCGGCGATAGGTTTACATCAATGGCCTTCGACCAAAAGATTTTGCGTGGTGTTCGACACCAAGTATTTTATTCACACCACGTGAATTGTACTGCAGTACCTTGAGGGTCATTATCATTATCGGTGATTCCTCTCGTGCCTGTTAACAACTTACATCATTGGCTGGTAATCAGGCAATGTCTTTCCATGTTCGACTCCAGAACATCTCTCACATGGATAGAATTGTACTTCAAGTGAAGATCAAACGAGATTGAAGACCCCGGATCTAGTTTCATCCATCCGGGTTGCGATATATATTCAGGGAAATAAAGACATCAAATGTACATCATTGCTGCACAGATAATCATCCAATCAAAGGGATGATGGCTCTACTAGAATCATCAGTCTACACTCAGACGATTGTCTATCCTATGTACATGAAAATGAATTTATAAAGCTGAGCATGGGAGTGCCCGCCTCAGCTAGATCATGAAAAAATTATGAAGATAATGTATTGTATTGTATCTTATTATAGGTCTCCTCCCAGCTTGGAAGAAATTCGGATCCTCATAATAAAGCATTTCACCCGACATCGAAAAAGATTAACGACCTCATGCTTTAGGGGGCAACTATTATAGACATTTTTGGGCACTGCAACCCCAAGAAAAAAATGTCCATAAATCAAGGGCTCCTAATTCCCTAAAAGTGTTGTTCTAACCCCTAAACGAACAAGGTCAACTGATTATAGCTTCTCCCAGAAGTTCTCCATGACAAACCACTCAGAACTGGTTAAAACGGGATCATTTCACCTGCTCCATAGGCAAAGTGCATTGCATCTCACCTAAGTACACTCTGTGGGTGCATTTCATTTCAAAAAGCCCTTCTATGGGGTGCGATGGGCGAGAAATGACAAATGGCAGTGTCAATCCGCGAGGTGGAGAGGCATGGAATCTTCCAGAAACTTCTCCTATGACACTTGCCTCTCTGAATTCGACCAAAGATGAGTAAGAGATCATCAATCTCCAAGTGGAAGAAATAACTATCAGAGGGAAGACACTAATCAAATCACAAGCTGACTCATCTCCCTTACAGATATCTATATATGGATCCTTCATCCCAGAGATCCAGAGGCTGGAATTTTGCATCTTGTAAGGAATTGATGTTGGTTTCTTGAGACAACATCATAGTGTTGGGTGATCTAAGCTTTGTATGAGGTGAAGAAGGGCTTACTTGCTGAGAGGATGATGTTGGGTCAGAACAACTGGTTGTAACTCCCTTGGCTCTTTCTTGATTATCAATAAAATCTATTCAAGTTTTCCTCCATACTCTTGTGTCATTTATGTTTTATGCATTTGTATGGTCAATTTATATCTGATCCTAGATTGTTTATGATTATAGATCCATGTTTTTGTATAGTGCTATGCTGCTCTGATTCTACAGGTACTCTGTGAAGCTGGGCGTACAAGGAAGCAAGTAGGAAAGGACTATCAGAAGAGAGAGGAATCGAACTAGGAGCCAAGCGCAAGACAGAGGTTGGTCTCCTTTGTCCTTCTCTCATCTATATTTCATAAAGGAAAAACGAAAGTAGCTTTACTTTGTTTGTTTCTAAGGTAGCTACCACACCTTAGTGGGATAAGCAGTTCTTTATAGACACTTTTCCCTGTAACACTAAGGATGTGTCCCGCTCCAGTGTTTTCACCGAAGAGCAGGCTACTTTCAGAGCCCAGCAGTTGGAACTTATATATTCTCAGTCTGGGGTTCTTCAAAAAATTCTACCTAATGCTCCTAGATCCAAGGTGGATATACCCAAACCAAATCTAGGTCCCTATGTTGACAGGCTAGTCAGATCAATTGATGCAAACACAGGCAACCTGCTAAATCAATTGCAATAGTTGTCTTTACAAACTGCTTCTTCTATGCATGCATCATTGTCTATATCTACACATTCCCAACCAAAGTCTATAAATTCCATCCAAACTTCTAACCCCAAAGGAAACCAACAATCCGATGAGAAGAAGAAAGTACGATGTAGGAAAAAATGCCAGGATGGGAAGGGCAATGCAAACAAACCCGACAATGATGCCAATGGGGGTAGGAAAGAGTACAAGCAAAAAGTAAAATTTCCATACAAGTTATGCAATGGGGATCATTTGACTCATCTATGCCCTAATATCAAAGATGCTCAGCACTTATTAGTACAGCAGGGGCGCTCTCACTCCCAAGTTGTCCTCACTAACCCTTTTCCCCAAGGTCAGCAATTACTTCTTGGCGCGAACTCTAGTACAGGTAACCCTACTGGGGGAAACCAGGAAGGGGATAATTCGTCAAATGTCTACATGATGAGCTCACATATCAATGTTGCTACGTGATCACATGATTACGATGAATTAGAATCATCTAAGGCTAAGTCTGATTCCAATGCCTTAGAGCCGCTTCATATTGATAAGCCCTTTGTTGAGTCTATACCTCGTATGCCGAAAGGCTCCACAAAGCGCTCGACCATTAACCCTAATTCTAGAGTAGCCTAGAACTACTCAATTGTAGAAGATATGCCTCTAATTATTTATGCTATGTCAACATTAGAGGTACTCCAGTCATGCCCTGCTCAGAGGAGTGCATTACTCTCGGCAATCGGAGTAGTAGATCCAAAAAATTCTCTTGTGCTCACTTTTCATATGTCAAACATCAAAAAGAGACTTCCCCATCATATGGCTTTTCAGATAAAGTACACATATGAAAAGAGCAACATATTTCAAACCATTATTGATGAGAGAGCTTCCACATTTGTGATTTCCATGTCATGTTGGAAGGCCATTGGATCGCCTCAAGTTGTTCCTTCGCCAACTCTATTGATAGTATTTTACGAACATTCTCACAGGCTGCATGGGATTATTCCAGCCTTTCCCATCTATGTTGGGGGAAAGGTGGTAAATATTGAGGTATAAATAGTAAACCTCCTCTTAGGCATGAATTGGATTTATGAGATGGATGCCATAGCTTCATCATTATTTTGCATCCTTTGTTTCCCTTATGAGGGGAGGATTGTAAAATTTGATTAGATGGACTATTCTCCAGGTGACTCCCACACATCTTCTGATTCTACTGTTCCATTAGTAGACAATCCTAGCAAACCTGTATAGAATTTAGGAGTTGGGATGTACTCTTCTTTAATGGGTATTTTTTATCTCCCTTCTCCTATAGCTAGAATCAATGTTATTTCATCCTCTAAGGGACCTTCTCAAAGAGAGTTCTTTCAAACTCACTATTTTTCGAACCTTCTGCAATAGAAATTCCTTATTAGTATATTATTATCTCTGCAGGCTCCCATCCTACTCCTTTATCACCAGAGGAGTTAGATGGAGATGTGGCTCTAGCTTGGGCCCTAGATTCAACTTTAGCTCAGGATTGCTTAGATATAGTCTTATTGTCTCAGGAAGAAATCCTAGAAGCAATGATGGGTGTTGATAGACCATGGGATGACCTACATCATCATTCATATTTCCTCCCTCATTTGCGAGAAATTGAATCAAGTTTGTCTAGTCATTCTACTGGTGATGTTCATACAGTTTTAAACCTTTTGGCCCTAGCACAATTTTTTGTCGAAGGTAACATGTATGTTATCTCACAAACAATACCAGTGAAGATCTCTAGGAATCCTAACATAATCAAAAATATCTTCATTGGAGCTGATTGTTCCCCTGAAGAAATTCAAATTTATACTGATCTCTTCAAAGAGTTTTGTGATGTGTTCATTTGGTCTTATGAGGAAATGCCTAGAATAGATCCATCTATTGTCCAACATGAGATCAAGACATACGAAAATGCTAAACCTATTCATCAAAAACTTTGACCGGTTAACCCTACAAAAGCAGTAGCTATCAAATCTTAAGTTGAAAAGATGCTAAAGGTGGGTTCATATACCTCGTTCCTCTAACTGAGTGGGTCTCTAATCCAGTCCCCCTACACGAAAAGAAAGGAGCAATTCGAGTATGTATTGACTTTAGGGACCTAAATAAGGCATGTCTGAAAGACAATTACCCCACTCCTTTCATTGATCACATTATTGATGAATGTGCAGGTAATGAAATTTTTTCATTCATGGATGGATTCTCTGGTTACAATCAAATTACTATCCATCCAGAAGATCAACACAAGACAACCTTTATTTGTCCTTGGGATATGTTTGAGTACAAAAAGATGTGTTTTGGCCTCAAAAATGTTGGAGCCACTTTTTAGCAGGCCATGTCTTATGCTTTTCATGACATCAAGCACATTATCGAAGCATATATGGATGATTTAGCTACTTGTTCTCGAAAGAGAATTTATCATCCTAAGCACCTTCGGTTGATTTTTGAGCGGCGTCGTTTTTATAAAATTTGGTTGAATCCGAATAACTATGTTCTCGCAGTCACATCCGGTTGGTTGTTAGGATTCATCGTGTCAATAAAAGGGATTCGTGCTAATCCCTTCAAGGTTGAGGCAATACTTCAGTTTCCTCCACCATATTCCATACATTAACTTTAAAGTCTTCAAGGAAAAGAAAATTTCTTGTGGATATTTGTTGGCTTATTAGGACCTGACCTAGGTTCGAAAGAGTTATTAGTCAAACAAATCTCGCAGCTACCGGCCCTTTCGGTAACAATCCGCGGAGTGCAGGCTGAGGTCTCACCCGAGGTAGTAGGGGAGGGTACTGGAAGTAGGTTTCTACACCCTTTGGATGTTTTGATGTGGTCTGGATAGGTCATGCACTGTTCTATGGGCTCACGCCACTCTACTTCTGCATAGATCCAGAACCAGGCAAATCATTACTACTTATTAATACTAAGTTTGTTACAGATCAGATCTATTTCTTACAATCTTTAATGAAACATTTAATAGATATAACCAATGTGCGCACCCAAAAATGTTATAGATTTGCATAAACTCAGAGCATAAGCATAAGTGCACAGATCAAACAGATATATAAACCAAAAATTAATTAGATCCACAATATTTCAAAATCAACTTACCTTTATTCAAATCTTTTCCCAATACAATCAAATCTACCCTATGCAGTCAGCTATAGGGGTCTATGCACACAGCTATGAACACTACCAGGCCTCTTCGCACATAGCTGCAGAGCCTCTATCTATCTACCAACACTCTTGACTCACAAACGCAGACATTACTGTCCTTACACAACCATAACACCAAGATTCATCCAAAACACGAACTGCCTTCTACCCTTAGAGCCTCGCTCTATTTATACATTCCCATGGTCCACAGACCATGGGCAAGCTGACTTACTTCCTATTATTCTATATTATTTCTTGGGCAGACAACCCTTTGACTTGACCTATTACATTTCACGCTCCGCATATTTTAGATATTTACAATATATTTATCCTAACTTGTAGGCTTTAAGCCCCAAAACTATTACTCAAGACCTCCGCTACCCAATAGGCCCCCAACACAATCATCATGACTCATATCGAGTCACTTGTCGGTGTAGCCATACGCGTTGACTAGGCTCCACGGTTCACCTTCCTGTGAGTGACGCACTTCGTTCTACATCTCCCTCTTTGTCTCCTACAATGCTTCTTCCAGCTCCTACTCCATTGTCTCCACCACTTCATGCAATCGATAATGCTCATTCTGCTCTACTCGGTTAACATAGAACACCCCCTCATAGGATTTTAGCTCTAGCTGGGGTGCCACATCTAGGAACTCCTCGTACCAATGCAGCCATTTTCCAATTTTGTATCGTCTATGCGCACTGTCTGCTACAGCTTGTGTTGCAATTTTGCAAGACCATTGTTGCTGTCCGCGAGATCCTAGTCTTCAAGGTGCATCAACGACAACTTGTTAACTACAATTCCACCATTTGTCTCCATTTTTACAGTCGTTCCCTTATCTTTTATGGTTCGCCAATCAGCCCATGGGTGAGGTAGCCGCATCTGAACCTGTTCTGCTTCGTGTCTACAAATTTCTGGCACATCCCCTACCATCGATGTTGAACTCTACGCGGTGCCCACAACTGTCAACACTGTAATCTTTAGAAAGCCCTACATCTTCACTGGCCATATCACAACTCTCTGGCGTAACCCTTGAGCATAGATAATGAAGAGTTCCATAGTGGCGGGAAGGCACAATAGCTTACTATTCTCAAAAGTGCAGCTCATTTGGTGGATGCCCCCCTATGATTTATAAGTGTTTCAAAATTCAAATTCGTTGGCTCTCACCTTTTTTGGTGCCCTCATTTTAAGCCTGCAGCAGAACATTCCAGATCTCGTTCATACCCTGTCTCTCAATTGCCTACCTCTCGCTCTCTTTTTCCATAACTTAGACATCTTACCATGGATAGTGATAGCAACGGTCACCTCTCTACTTGTCAATGCCATAGCACAGCCTTTTCCACCCAACCACGACCCTTGTGACAGACCAAATCTATGTGCACCCTGGTTGTTGCGCAGCTTCCCCCTAGACTGCTTTATCATCCCACGCTCTCTTTCAACTCACTAGAGTGGTGATATTGTCCTTCGAACAGTTAGCCAGGTGGTCGGCCCACCCATTTAGAGATTCAGGCGACTGCCATTTACTCTTCCCGGGAAGGGGTCTCCATTGAGTTTGGCAAGCTGGACCATGCCTCCATCTGTAACTTCTTTGACTAGATAGGGTCCTAACCAGTGCATGCGGAGTTTGCCAGGGAATTTCTTGAACTTGCTGTCATATAGTAATACTAGATCATTTGCTTTGAACATGCGCATTTTGATATGGTGATCATGCCAAGCTTTTTCTCATTGCTTCTGTACTTACTGATGAAATCCTGCCAAAAATCGCTCCTCTTCAAGTTCTTCTAGTTGCGCGATCCTTTCCTCCAAAGCTCCATGGTCTGCCATACCTGTCACTACTACTATTTGTAAACTAGGAACAATGTACTCCATTGGCATGATGGCTTCCTTTCCATAGACTAACTGGAAAGGGGTCTGGCCCGTCAACTTCTTGCACATTGTTCGGTATGCCCATAGCACAACAGATATGCGCAAATCCTAATCATTTCGCTGCGCATTACATACCTTGGTCAATGCTGTCTCCAAAATTTTGTTAAATGCTTCAACTGTCCCATTTTCTTACAGATGATACGCCGTACTTTGTTGATGATATATCTGAAATTTCTCAGTGAGCGCACTAATTGATGAGCCCCAATTTTTGGTACAATTTGGGCTCATTTGGCCTACTTGCTCTGCTCAAACCATTCATTTTTTATTGCTTATGCATTCATTTCTTGGTTTATTCATGTTGTTTGTAGGAAAAAGGGTAGGCATTCTATCTACGTGACTAATGCATGATGCTTTCAGGTTTTTGGCATTAAAAGGGAGAAAAGACCACGAGAAAGGAGACAAGGAGACAATGAGGTGGCACTGCTGGTTTTTAGGAGAGGATGTCCACGGTCTTGGGGACCTTCCTCGTGATTCCCACCATAGCTCCGAGCTCCAATCCATCTCCCCACCGAGCTTAGAAGCAGCCAACTGTTCTACAGGAACAACAGTTATAACTGTTCTACAGGAACAGCAGTTATGACTGTCCTACAGGATCAGCAGTTTAAACTTCAGTTGGACAGCCGAGCTCCTCAAATCAAGGACACCTGTTGGATGAACATTTTGCATAAATACTGAGGCCGTAGCCTTGGATAGAAGCTTTTTGAACTTTTGTATTACTCTTGTAATTGGGAAGTACGAGCTACAGCTCGGTTTTTTGTTCCTTTTGTAAGCCAATGTTGGCATGTCATCAGACTTTCGTTTATGAATAAAGGCAGGCAGATTTTGATCTCATTCTAAGTTTCTAAGGGAGCTATAGCTCTCAGGTTAGGGCCCAACCTGAGAGCAATAGATCTCCTCGGTGTTGTAATGTGTTTGCATTTCGTTCCAGCACTTTGAGTTTTTACTTTCACATGCAATTTGAATTTACAGTTTGTTAATTTAGTCTTTTTCATGAGCTTAGATAGGATTAGTTTATGGTGAATTTGTTTCAGTTGCTTAGATTCGATAGGAGGATAGTTATAAAATTATTGGAGCTCCAGCAAAAGGTTGTTAAGGCTCACTACCATCTCTCTTAGGGATTGGGGTGTAGCCCATAACCAACCACCAAAAAGAAACGCAGTTCTTCTCACTTCCATGCAAGCTGCAACATAGACATTGTCGTTGAAGATCCATCCATGCACTGTTGACATCGAACCATACTTCTACATTTCACTTCCATGAACGAGTTTCATTTCTTGGTTTTGGTTTCATAGCACCGTTATCATAGGTTAATGAATTTCTCGTTTTTAGGGTGCATAAGTCATTTGTTTCATTTACGTTGCTCCTTATCATTCCACTTCCTTCTTCTTCTTCTTGATCTCTCCTCAATCCACCTACTCAGCCTCTGTCCAACTCATCCATTAATCACTTAGCTCCATTTACTTACACTTTCGTTGATCCCATCCTTCCAACCATCAACCCACTAGATGCACTCTTCCTCCATTTGATTTCTCTGCTCCAGAGCCATCACCAGCTCCATCTCCATCTCACCTATCCTCCCATACCACTCCAACACTTCACCATCTCCCAAAACTTCCACGGCCAAACATCCTGTAGAATTGCACAGACTTCCTGTAGAAACCCCTGAATTTCCTGTAGGATCCCCTGCAGACTTCCTGTAGAAGCCTGCAAACTCAGTTGCTGAGCATCCGAACGTGGTAGACTTCTATGGATCGATGCTAGAGACCCTCTGGGACCTCCCCTAGCCATCCTGACCTTGCCCATGCTTTCCTCCCATTCCAACCGCTCCTGCACAACCAAACCCTAATCAAAAGCTTCATCACAATAAATCCAACCACTTAACGAAAAAATACAAAAACATGTCTTTCCAGATGCAAGTAGCCTAGATGCATGTATTTCAGTTCACAGCAAGTAATGGCATTAGTGGTAGTAGTTTCATTCATAGTTTTGCAAAGTTAGGGTCTAGCTAGTCAAATTAGGGTTTACTAGGGTTTTCATGCTTTGTTGACTTTTAGTTCCTTTCTGCAACTAGATTAGTCCTCTTTCAGTTAGCTTTCGTCCATCATTCATAAAGCTTCTTCTGTGAGCCTATAGAAGTTGGCTTGAGCCCTAGCGGACTTGTGCCAGCTGACCAAGTGACAGCTGCGTCAAGAGCTAGTACTTCTGCATACAGCACCGTCGCTTCCAAGTTTGTACGAACTACCGGGTTGATAAAATTAGAGATAGGAAGCTCTAGGAGTTGTAGCATTATTGCTACAATACTGGAGCCCACCATCTTTTTGGCGCCGTTGCCGGGGAAGCGTCAGAGTATTAGTAATTGTTGCTTTTCTTCTATTTTCTTGCTCTTGCCTTCTGCTAAGTAGTTTGCTTCATTTCCATTTTGCAAAAGTAGCATAGACATTTCCTGCTTTCATAGATTAGCATTTCCTGCTTTCCTAGATTAGAATTTCCTTTCTGCAAGCGTAGACTAGCATTTCCATTCTTGCAATTTCCTTTGAGCAAAGTAGATTAGTTCTTTCCTGCTTTCAGTTTAATTTTGCATCTTTCATAGTTAGTTGTAGATCAATCTGTCTCAGTTTTGCAGGTACCAAAAGAAAAGCAAAGCAAAAGCAATCAAAAGAAAAAGAAAGCCTTTTCCATTTCATGCCTCGTAGGAACCGAGATAGATCAGGCAAATTCCTACCAAACACCCCCACCACATCACTGTGTCACCCTTCTCTCTTCTTTGGTGACAGTGACCCAGAAGAACCTATAGGTGAACATCCTGAGATATCCAAAGACCCTATAGTAGAAGAAGAGTTAGAGACCACTCCATATGAAGCTATGGCTGACAATAGAAGAGAAAATGAGAGAATAGAAGGTGCCTTCCCCATCCGAGAGACCAATGGAGAGATGAAAATGAAGAACATTAGCCCCTCTGCCTTACCTCACTTCCATGGGCTGACCACTGAAGATCCAGATACCTTCCTGTTTGAGTTTGTTGTCCTTTGTATAACCTACGACTATACTGAAGACGAGCAAAAGTTGAAACTTTTCCCTTCCACTCTTAAGGATGCAGCACTATGCTGGTTCATGGGCTTACCTGGGAATAGTATCACTACTTGGGCTCAGATGCAACAAGCTTTCAATACCAAGTACCGGGATTACTGTAGGTCCAAGGAAACAAAGGGGGAAATCTTTCGGATGTCCATGGGAAATGATGAGTCCTTAGAGGATTATGAGGAGAGGTTCCAACTAAGCTATAAGCGGGTCAGGCGCACACTTGAACCTGAATCCCTCAAGTTGGTCCTGCTCCGAGGAGTCCTTGAAGACCTCTTAGATACCCTTCACATGTTAGCTGGGGGGGACATTTACCAACTGCCTTATGAGGACATCAAGACTGTGTTTAGAAACCACTCCAGGGCAGCTCGGAAACGAGGTAGAGGAAACCACCTCTCAACTAGTGTCCCTTTCTCCAAACATGAGCTTGAAAATCAATTAGAAGATCTTAAGAGTGAGGTGAGACAAACCATTGCCATGCAGCTTGACACATTCAGGATTCAGCAAAAGAAAGAAGAGGCTAAGAGAGCCTTGGCTGTCTTCTGCCCCAGGTGCACAAGGAGGCACCCTAAGAACGAATGTCCATTGCATTCGGTTGAAGTGTGTTTCGTTTGTGAGGAGGACCATCCCACAAATCAGCGTCCAACCTTACCTGGGTTTAAAGCCATGTACCAAGGGACAGAAGCTCCCACAGAGCCTCTCTATTACCTCAACCAAAGGAGGCCTCAGGGATCTATACCTTATCAGCAGGGGATGCAAGGGGCATCTCAAGCTTATTACAGCCCCAACCAATCGACTCCTATGCCTTCCTGGGGTCCCCCTGCTCATCCTTCATGGTCCATACCTCCTCCATGGTCTTATCCACCTCAGTACCCCACTCAACCTACTTCTCATTCATATCACTCACATGCCCAGCCACAGCCTCAATGGAATGCACCTCAGTCGGGGTGGAGGCCCCAATACAACACTCCTCCTGCCATCTTGCCTCCACCACCAGTTCAACCTCAGCCATTACCTCCTTCTCCTCCAAGGCAGCCTCAAATGCCTGCTCAACCGAACCCGAACCCCAACAATAGACAGGCCCAGCAGGTATACACTGGGGAAACCTCATGCCCTACCTATGCTGTGGAGATCCAGGAGATCAATCTTCGATCTGGAAAGACTCTACCAGATCGCCAACCTCCTCCCCCAGAGGATGAGGAAGATAAATAGGAAAGTGAACCAAAGGCTATTCCACCCTTTCTTGAGAGACTAACAGCCACCACACAACCCAACCCAGAGGAGGATGAGCTTCTGGGTGAGCTCAAGCAGTTGTGTGTAAAAATACCACTTCTCCAAGCCATCAAGGATGTGCCAATATACAACAAGCTGGTTAAGGAGAAGTGTTTCAAACACGCAGGTAGACGGAAGAAAGATGCCTCAATTATCAATGTCATAGGACAACTGTCTGACCTTATGTTAGGACAAGTCATCTGCCCAAAGTACCTAGATCCTGGAAGTCCTGTAGTAGATGTTCACATCAATGGCACCATTATACCTCACAACTTGATCGATCTGGGGGCTGCCATTAATGTGATGACCAGGGATACCATGCTTAAGCTTAATCTTCAGGGTTCCTTGAGGAAGACCTCGACAGTACTGCAATTAGCAGATCGCTCCACCGTGACTCTCGAAGGGATTGTGGAGGATGTCTTGGTCTCTATTGACTCTTGGGAATACCCTGCAGACTTCCTGGTTCTGCAACCAAAGGCCAAGCTTACTGGGTATCCTCTCATTTTGGGAAGGCCTTGGTTAGCTACTGCAGATGCTTACATAAGTTGTCGTGCAGGAAACATGACCATCAAAAATGGTCCCATGTCCAAGCAGCTAGTCCTATACCCTCCTGCCCAACCCTCCTTAGAGCATGACTTACCACTCTGGTTGGAAGAAGGAGAGGAAGACGAGGTGTACTCAGCACCTCTGTGCACCTTAGATACCACTAGAAGAGACCCCCCAACCGAGGATGACTTGATCGAGACCTTGATCTAGAATCCACCTTCCAGTGCACTACCCTTAGAGAAATTGGTGGAGGATGCCCAAGCTAGCACCTTAGTGGATCTTTGTACAACCAACCCTGTTACTCCCAGAGTCAAGAATGTGGAGTTCGGCCCTGAGAAAGCATTGAAGATCAGCTCCTCCCTATCTCCTTCCCAGGAAAAGGAGCTGTGTAGTCTGTTGGCCAATCACCTAGATGCTTTTGCTTGGAGCTATAAGGAAATGAAAGGAGTCCATCCTTCAGTCTGTACCCATCATATATACATAAAAGAGGATTGTAAACCGGTTAGGCAACCTCAGAGGAGAATGAATCTAGCCCTTAAGGACATTGTCAAGGAAGAATTGCAAAAACTGTTGGATGCCGGATTCATCTACCCCATCTCAGATAGTGAATGGGTGTCCCCTCTAGTGTTGGTTCCCAAGAAAAATGGGAAATGGAGAATCTGTGTGGACTACCGAGAACTGAACAAAGCTACCAAGAAGGACCATTTCCCCCTACCTTTCATAGATCAAGTGTTGGATGGACTGGCAGGAAAGAAGTTCTTCTCTTTCCTGGATGGGTTTAGCGGGTACAACCAAATCCAAATCAGCCTGGAAGACTAAGATAAGACCACCTTCACTTGTCCTTGGGGTACCTTTGCTTATCGAGTCCTTCCCTTTGGGCTATGCAATGCTCCTGCTACTTTTCAGAGAGATGTCCTGAGCATATTCTCGGAGCTGGTCCATGATGCAGTAGAAATCTATATGGATGACATTACTCCTTATGGGGCCAACTTCCAGGAAGCATTGTCCAACCTCGGAAAAGTCCTAACCAAATGCACCGAGATGAACTTGTCCCTTAGTCCTGAAAAATGTGAATTCCTAATGACTGAAGGGACCATGCTAGGCCATACCATTTCTTGCCAAGGATTGCAGGTGGATCCTAACAAAATTGCTCTCATCAAGAGGGTTCGACCTCCTCAAAAGGTCAGGGATGTTCGGAGTTTCTTGGGATTAGCAGGATACTACCGGAGATTCATTAAAGATTTCAGCAAGCTAGCCTTGCCATTGTTTGGCCTGTTGGCAAAAGATGTGGAGTTTAATTGGACTGACGATTGTTAGAGGGCTTTAAATGAATTAAAGGACAAGTTGGTGTCAGCCCCAATCCTGAGAGGTCCAAACTGGGCCCTACCTTTCCACATCCACACTGATGCCTCGAACAAAGCCATAGGTGCAGCTTTAGGACAAGTTGAGCAGAAACTTCCATATGCCATTTACTTTGTTAGCAAAAACTTGTCCAAAGCTGAGCTGAATTACACTGTAACCGAGAAAGAATTCTTGGCTGTGGTCCATGCATTGAACAAGTTCCGACATTATATTACTCGTTACCAGACCTTTGTACATACTGACCATGCTGCTATTAGATATTTAATGAATAAACCAGATGTGAATGCTCGTATTATTAGATGGTTACTTTTATTGCAGCAGTTTGATTTGACCATTGTTGACAAACCAGGTAGAGAAAATGTTGTTGCTGACTTTTTATCTAGATTGGATTTGTCTGCAGATGAGGATGGAACAGTGGACGACCAGATGCCTGATGAACATCTGTTTGCTATTTCAGTACTCTCTCCATGGTTTGCTGATATAGCAAACTATCTTGTTTCAGCACAGTTCCCTCCACACCTATCTTCCAGAGAGAAGAGCAGAATCATCAGAAAAAGTGTCTCATTTACTTGGATCGGGGGCAATCTGTTCAAGCTTGGCCCCGATCAGATCTTAAGGCGTTGTGTAAGGGAGGAGGAAGTCTTTGATATCCTCCTCACTTGTCATGATGGGCCTTGTGGAGGACATTTTGCAGCAAAGAGAACTGCCTTTAAGATCTTGCAGGCAGGCTACTATTGGCCCACACTTCATCAAGATGTCAGAAGATATGTCAGTCAGTGTGACCAATGCCAAAGAATGGGGAAACCGACCCAAAGGGATGAGATGCCTCTCCAACCTCAAGTGACTCTTGAGCCATTTGAGAAGTGGGGCATGGACTTTGTGGGCCCAATCAACCCCTCTTCGAGGCAAAGGACTTACATCATTGTGTGTATTGACCATTTGACAAAGTGGGCCGAGACCAAAGCAATCAAAGCAGCAACAGAAGAAAAGGTGGCCGAGTTCCTAAGAGAAAACATCTTCTATAAGTTTGGCTATCCAAGAGAGCTGGTCACTGATCAAGGGAGCCAGTTCACCTCCAACCTGGTTGAAGATCTCCTGGCTCATCACAAGATCAAGCATAGGACTTCCACCCCTTATCACCCTCAAGCAAATGGGCAGGTGGAAGTCACTAATAGAGCACTAGAAGGGATCTTGACTAAAGTGGTGAGCAGCAGCAGAAAGGACTGGGCAGATCGCCTGGTTGAAGCCACATGGGCTTACAACACCACTTGGAAGACCACCACCGGCTTCACACCGTATGAGCTAGTCTATGGGAAGAAAGCTTTGTTGTCCATTGAGTTTGAGTACAACACATTGAGGATGGCAGCGCAGCTGGACCTAGATCTCAGCTATGCACAACAAGAAAGGCTACTGCAGCTGAATGGCCTAGATGAGCACCGAATGCAAACCCTCCTTCACTCAGAAGTGGTTCAACTTCAAAGAAAGGTGTGGCATGACCAACATCTCCATGACAAGCAATTTCAGCCGGGAGATTGGGCTTTGTTGTATGACTCCATATACAAAGATTTCAAGGGGAAGTTGAGAACCAGATGGCTAGGACCATATGCAGTGGAGAAATGCCATGACAATGGATCTGTCCTCATTCGAACCATTGATGAGGAAGCCATTCCCATGCTTGTCAATGGGCATCGTTTGAAGATCTACAAGAGACCTCTCTCAAGACAAGAGTTCATCAAAACTATAGAGAAATCTGTATTGGTCATAGAGAAGGGTTCTACCTCTGCCTCTGGCATACCCTGAAGAAAAAAAAAAAAAAAAAAAAAAAAAAAAAAAAAAAAAAGAAAAAAAAACGAAAAAGAAAAATAAATAAAGATCCTTGGGTGAAAACCTCTCTGAGGCGCCCAAGGCAGGTAGTAGGGGTGAAAACCGCATTGAGGCGCCCCTATTGTCTTTCAAAAAAAAAAAAAAAAAGAGAAAAGGTGAAAAGATCCTTGAGTGAAAACCTCTCTGAGGCGCTCAGGGCAGATGGCACGGGTGAAAACCTCTTTGAGGTGCCCCTGTTATCTTTCAAAAAAAAAAGAAAAAACAATAAGCAAAATATTGTAAAATTGCATGCAGGTTGCAGATGTTCTATGGAGGAGAGGAAGCCTTCAACTCAAAGCCAAGGGTCCTTACCATGCTGTCAAGGAACCTCACCAGCACCTCCTCCAAGGGTACCCATGTTTTTTCAAGGTATGTGCAATTTTATCATGGTTTGAATCTTCTACAGGAAGATGCTGTCTTTCTACAGGAAGATGCTGTCTTTCTACAGGAAGATGCAGTCTTTCTACAGGAAGGCGCGGATTTTCTATAGGAAAGTACAGACTTTCTACAGGAAGGCCGAACTTTCTACAGGAAGCTCTGTGTTCTACAGGAAACTTCCTGTAGGAGTTTTGGATGGCCAGAATTCATCTTAAAAGGAGATTTAGCGACTATGGATTGGTTTGGATGCATGCAAGCCTCTGTTGGCACCCTTGCACATTGCTGTCACCTTGCTCCCCCATCCTTGTCGACATGCGACCAAGTTCCCTGCACCAACAAAGAAGATCGATGAGTTCTTGCGGGAAAAGCCATTTTCAAAGTTAAACAAATGCTGGGATCTCATACCGCAGGCATCAAAGAGCTCCGGAAACGTGATTGAAACGCCAGAACCTCCGTCGTGCAGCATGCACCCAAGGAGAAAGGACTGTTACGAGACACCTCGCGAGAATCCTGTAACAGTTCAACCTGCTCAAGTGGATACCATTCACAGCACCGGCATCTGAAATAAAACGCGGGCGCATGCAAGCAACACATCCACTCCATCGTTGGCAGCCTGTAACCACGAGCCTCCGGGTCTGTGTAAGTCGCATGCAGCAGGTAGATCCACTCACCATTGTCCAAGAACTGGAAAAATCGTGTGCAGCCACGCAGGTAAGTGTCTCAACTCTTCCTTCCATCAAATCGCATGAATTTTACTTTGAAATCGTTTGCATAGCATAAAATTGAATGGTTAAGCGGCCGTATGGTCAGTCGACTGGCCACGTCGGCTCCTTCAAGTGTAATTGGATGTTTGGGTGGCGGCCACGACAAAGAGAATGAACGGCACGCACGTGAGAACACTCTCGTCAGAGCATGAGTTTAACAGGAAAGGGCGGCGGCAAATCTGTGGGAATGGATGTGGCAGCAAGTGAATACGCAGGCGGATGATGGATGACGTCGCCCAACGGTCCGGTGGGGACAGCTCATCCCCCGCGCCACGGATTGCGCCGATTCAAAATCTAATCGGCTAGATCATGCGCATGCATTTATCATCCAACACTTCAAACTCGGGTGGCTATTCTGATCTCCTCTGCACTTTGATACGCCGAGCTATTGGCTACCAGAACGTCGGTAAAGCACACCTCAAGCACGGGCCAACTACAATCCTCCCCGAGAATTGCGCACTACTTCTACAGGAACGCAGTTCTACAGGAACGCAGTTCTAGAGGAATGCAGTCTATAGGAACGCAGTCTTCTACAGGGAAGCGGGTGCCTCACGAAAAAGGTGGCCAATTAGAGAGGTAACCCTGAACTCTTCATGCAACTGGTTAGTAGAAGTGGCAAGACCATCGTCCACAGTCGGGTCATAAAGATATTGGTGGAATTGTTGTTTGCTGTGCCTATACTGTCGTTCTACAGGATGTCAGTTTAGGTAGACTGTGTTGAATTTTGTGGATTATATGCATGCTCTGCCTTAATAGACCAAATCTCTTTTGCATTTGCCACCTTTAATTAAAACGACCGTGTCCATCATGCCGGGTGGGTTTATAAGACGAGAACCCATTGATTCAACCAAATTAAGGGAAAACCCGGCAGTGGTAGAGCTCTTCACCAGAGCACAATGGATGCCTTTTTGTGATAAGCTGCAGGGTTACAATGATGAAGTGGCCGAAGAATTCTTGCAGGCTCTGAAGCCTAAATCCCAGACACTGGCCACAGTGAACTTCAGAGGTCTAAGCCACAAGCTCACCCCAGAACATATCAGTCGGATCACAAAACTTCCTATGGGTCTGCTGTGGGATAAAGAGGAGAGAAAGCTGAGTCAGCAGGCAAAGAAAGAATTCTTTCCACCTGAGGAAGAATTCTCGGAGGACAAAAATGGGGTGCGAAGAACGAGCCTGTTGCCACCTTGGAATGAAGTCAGTTTGCAAATCATGAAATATATTACTTGTGAAGGTCGTTTTAGCATCGTGTATGCATATCACTTTTCGCTGCTCACTGAATTGAGGCACCGAATTGACCTTCCTGTAGAACAAAAACTGAGCATCCCTTATTACCTCCTGCAGTCTCTAATGGAGTGTGCTACAAAGCTGAAGGAGGGAATACCAGATCAGATAGCCCACCATGGGTTGATCAATCTTCTGGTGGACGATGCATTGAATTCATATAAGGTACCCCTCTCATGGGAATCCTTCCGGAATTTGACAAAAGATGGGGACATTAAGATGTTGATCGAAGAAACGGGTTCCTCTAGCAGTGAGGAACATGAAGTAGTGGCTGAGGAACAGAGGGAAGAAGGCCAAGAGACCCCGACATCAGTTCAGGAGAGAGAACAAAGGGAGAAGCATGAGGGAAAGGAGGACAAAGAAAAAGGTGGCACACCTATCCTGTCAGCAAGGGAAAAGAGGATGAAGAGCAGAATGGACAAAGCTGAGGTGGTCCACGTCAGCCCAAGTACCTCAACAGCACCTACAACCAAAGCAAAAAGCAAAACTCAGGCAGGCAAACAAGCAGAGGTGGAGACACCTGTCTCTACAGAAAAGAAAAAACAGGCTTCTACAGGAAGCCCAAAAACAAAAACAAAGGCTTCTACAGGAAGCCCGAAGATCATTGAGAAGCAGGCTTCTACAGGCAGCCCAAAAGCAAAGACCAAGGCTTCTACAGGAAGCCCGAAAATTGCTGGAGAACAGGCTTCTACAGGAAGCCCAAAAACGGAGACAAAGGCTTCTACAGGAAGCCCGAAATTGCAAAAGCAGGCTTCTACAGGAAGCCCGAAGACAGAGATAAGGGCTTCTACAGGAAGCCCGAAATTGGAAAAAGGGGCTTCTACAAGAAGCCCAAAAGTCATTGAGAAACAGCCTCCTACAGGAAGTCTGAAGACAGAGAGAGGGCCTTCTACAGGAAGCCCGGGAGTGGCTAAAGCCGGGTCTTCTACAGGAAGCCCAAAAGCGGGAAAGAAAGAATCTTCTACAGGAAGCCCGAAATCTGAAAAGGAGGGGCCCTCTACAAGGAGCTCTAAGAGAGAAAAACGCAAGCAAGAGAAGGCTGGTATTCTGGAAAAGGAGGCAGCAGCGGCACTGGCCGCCCTCAGTAAACCTCCAAAACCGAAGGAAAAGAGAGAGAGGGAGACCCCTCTACCATCTGAGGCCAAGAGAAGCAAACGGATAACCACGAGCAAACCACAGCCTCCACCCGGCAGCCAAACCACTTTAGGGGATGTCCCTACTTCACCCAGTGCAAGAACCCCCTCTAAAACATCAGCCACCCCCGAGAAGGGGAGCCCAAAAATAACTTCCTGGACACGAAAAATAGGCCAATCGCCTTCCGAAGCCCGGCTCAAGGAAATAGGAAAGGGGGAAGAAGCATCACCTTCGTCACCACCAGGGGTAGCGAAGGCAGGGCCGCCAAAAACGGGAAAGGAAGAAGCGCCACCCTCGGTAGAAAAGGCAAGGCCACCAAAAACAGGAAGGGAAAAGCATGCTCCGGGCTCTAGTTCTCGGCCAAAGACGAGGAGCCAGGGAAAAGTTGCTCAAGGATGAGAAAATAGTTTAGTTGGGGGGTGATGATGAGCCCCAATTTTTGGTACAATTTGGGCTCATTTGGCCTACTTTCTCTGCTCAAACCATTCATTTTTTATTGCTTATGCATTCATTTCTTGGTTTATTCGTGTTGTTTGTAGGAAGAAGGGTAGGCATTCTATCTACGTGACTAATGCATGATGCTTTCAGGTTTTTGGCATTAAAAGGGAGAAAAGACCACGAGAAAGGAGACAAGGAGACAATGAGGTGGCACTGCTGGTTTTTAGGAGAGGATGTCCACGGTCTTGGGGACCTTCCTCGTGATTCCCACCATAGCTCCGAGCTCCAATCCATCTCCCCACCGAGCTTAGAAGCAGCCAACTGTTCTACAGGAACAACAGTTATAACTGTTCTACATGAACAACAGTTATGACTGTCCTACAGGATCAGCGGTTTAAACTTCAGTTGGACAGCCGAGCTCCTCAAATCAAGGACACCTGTTGGATGAACATTTTGCATAAATACTGAGGCCATAGCCTTGGATAGAAGCTTTTTGAACTTTTGTATTACTCTTGTAATTGGGAAGTACGAGCTACAGCTCGGTTTTTTGTTCCTTTTGTAAGCCAATGTTGGCATGTCATCAGACTTTCGTTTATGAATAAAGGCAGACATATTTTGATCTCATTCTAAGTTTCTAAGGGAGCTATAGCTCTCAGGTTAGGGCCCAACCTGAGAGCAATAGATCTCCTCGGTGTTTTAATGTGTTTGCATTTCGTTCCAGCACTTTGAGTTTTTACTTTCACATGCAATTCGAATTTACAGTTTGTTAATTTAGTCTTTTTCATGAGCTTAGATAGGATTAGTTTATGGTGAATTTGTTTCAGTTGCTTAGATTCGATAGGAGGATAGTTATAAAATTATTGGAGCTCCAGCAAAAGGTTGTTAAGGCTCACTGCCATCTCTCTTAGGGATTGGGGTGCAGCCCATAACCAACCACCAAAAAGAAACACAGTTCTTCTCACTTCCATGCAAGCTGCAACATAGACATTGTCGTTGAAGATCCATCCATGCACTGTTGACATCGAACCATACTTCTACATTTCACTTCCATGCACGAGTTTCATTTCTTGGTTTTCCATTGCTGTTCATAGGTTTCATAGCACCGTTATCATAGGTTAATGAATTTCTCGTTTTTAGGGTGCATAAGTCATTTGTTTCATTTACGCTGCTCCTTATCATTCCACTTCCTTCTTCTTCTTCTTGATCTCTCCTCAATCCACCTACTCAGCCTCTGTCCAACTCATCTACCCTCCAACTCATCCATTAATCACTTAGCTCCATTTACTTACACTTTCGTTGATCCCATCCTTCCAACCATCAACCCACTAGATGCACTCTTCCTCCATTTGATTTCTCTGCTCCAGAGCCATCACCAGCTCCATCTCCATCTCACCTATCCTCCCATACCACTCCAACACTTCACCATCTCCCAAAACTTCCACGGCCAAACATCCTGTAGAATTGCACAGACTTCCTGTAGAAACCCCTGAGTTTCCTGTAGGATCCCCTGCAGACTTCCTGTAGAAGCCTGCAAACTCGGTTGCTGAGCATCCGAACGTGGTAGACTTCTGTGGATCGATGCTAGAGACCCTCTGGGACCTCCCCTAGCCATCCTGACCTTGCCCATGCTTTCCTCCCATTCGAACCGCTCCTGCACAACCAAACCCTAATCAAAAGCTTCATCACAATAAATCCAACCACTTAACGAAAAAATACAAAAACATGTCTTTCCAGATGCAAGTAGCCTAGATGCATGTATTTCAGTTCACAGCAAGTAATGGCATTAGTGGTAGTAGTTTCATTCATAGTTTTGCAAAGTTAGGGTCTAGCTAGTCAAATTAGGGTTTACTAGGGTTTTCATGCTTTGTTGACTTTTAGTTCCTTTCTGCAACTAGATTAGTCTTCTTTCAGTTAGCTTTCGTCCATCATTCATAAAGCTTCTTCTGTGAGCCTATAGAAGTTGGCTTGAGCCCTAGCGGACTTGTGCCAGCTAACCAAGTGACAGCTGCGACAAGAGCTAGTACTTGTGCATACAGCACCGTCGCTTCCAAGTTTGTACGAACTACCGGGTTGATAAAATTAGAGATAGGAAGCTCTAGGAGTTGTAGCATTATTGCTACAATACTGGAGCCCACCACTAATAGTCTCATTTAGGAAGTGCATTCTGCAGTTGCTCATTATTATTTTTGGGCATCCAAGCTATGTTAACCGGCTGTGCTTCTGCCCATTGGGTCAAGTATTCTATCACAGTGATGATATAGCATGCCACTATCTTTCCTGGAGGTGTGATAGGCCCTACGAATTTGATTTCCCATTTCTCGAACGGTTATAGTGTAATTTGTGGCTTGAGTGGCATCTCATCCCTTCGCGAAGGTTTGCGAGTCCATTAACATATGTCGAAGGCCCGACAGTACACTTTGGAGTCTTGATGGAGAGTTGGCCACCATAGTCCTGCGCGCAAAATCTTCTGTGTTGTGGTGCGTCCCACATAATTTCCTCCTACAAACCCCCCATGTGCTTTGGCAAGAATCTATCCTCTCTCAAATTCTAGTACATAACGACATAATATTTCATCGTTGCCCATTTTGTAGAGGTACCTTGCAATGACAGTAAAGTTTGCTGCATGTCTCACCAGTTCTTTCTTCTGCTGAACTGAATACCCATGCGGTGCGGCTCTGGTGGTTAAGAAGTGGATGATATCCTTGAAGTGGCCATCCACGATGCATATTGCATAGAGTTGTGCATCAAGTAGCCCCTCCTCTAGGTTTGTACGTTCTTCACCATTCTCAATTCGGTACAGGTGATTTGGGCCTGTGTTTAAACATCTCGGCTTTACAATGACTTCAAAATCATATTCCTGAAATAATAAAAACCATCTACAAATGTGCCCCCCCAACACAGGCTTATTCACTAGGTATTTGAGTGCAGAGTGATCAGTATACATCTTAAAGTGTTCTCCAAGTAGGTAGTGGCGGTATTTCTGGAGCACATACACCATCCCCTGTCCCTCCCACTCTATAGTGGAGTAGTCCTTCTCAGCTTTGGATAATCGTCGACTTCCGAACACAATCGGGTGATCAATTCCTTCTGCTCCTTCCTGTGTGAGTACTACGCCCAATGCGATACACAATGCATCAACATGCACCTGAAATTCGATGTCCCATTTTGGAATGACCAAAATAGGAGCTGATGCCATCTTTCCCCTGAGTGTTTCTAGACTTTTGTTACATTCCTCATTCCAGCAATACGTAGTGTCCTTTTTCAACGATTGTTCCATCAGTTCCTTGATCTACGCATAGCTCTTGATGAAATTCTGATAGTAACCAGTGTGTCCTAGTGTGGCGCACAGCTGCTTGACACTTCGCAACACTGGTAGATTGAGTATGATTGCAATCTTTGCCAGATCCACCATGAGGCCTTGCCTATAAACCACATGGCAGAGCAGGTTCCCGAAGGGGAAGAGGAAAGTACACTTCTTTAGGTTAAGCATAATTTGGTGCCATCGGCAAGTATCCATCATTAACCGTAAGCTCGCGGTATGTTTCTTAACCAACCCGAATATGGTCCAATCATCAAGATATACCTTTAAGAACTTGTGTATAAACTCCTTGAATGCAGCTACCACAATGCGTGTGAATATTGCCGGTGCGTTCTTTAGTCTGAAGGGCATCACCATATATTGAAAGCAGCCCCATTTAGTAGTGAACGTTGTTTTACTTCTATCCTTTGGTGCAATCTTGATAAGGTGGTACCCAAAGAAGTCATCTGTAAAGGAGTAGGCTTCCTGTCCTCCCACATTTTACAGTACCTTGTCTGTAAATGGCGTCAGAAATGGATCATTAACACATGCGTCATTGAGCTTCCGGAGATCCACACAGATGCGAATTTCACCTTTCTATTTTTTCTCCTACACAACCATAGGACTTACCCAGTTGAACTCCTCCATTGTTTCAATTATTCCTACTACAAGCATCTTGTCCAACTCTTCATGGACCTTCGCTTTGCATTTTGGTTTCAACCGGTAAGGTTGCTGCTTAACTGGCTTCGCATCCAGCTTTAAGGTTATCTTCATCATTCCTAGGTCACCGAGAATCCCTTTTAACTACGTGATTTTAGTCAGGAACAAATTTTGATACTCTCGAAGTAGTTCGATGACCTTTTCCACTGTGGCATCATCCCAATAGTCCCCAAGCGTTGAATACTTCGGCTCTTCCTATGTTTCGATGTTTACTTGTTTTGTTTTCAATGGTGTGGTGATGTTTGGATCCTCAATTTTTGGTCCGTGAATCTCGCGACTCCCCTCTATTTCCAAAATATTGATGTTTCTAGGGTCATCCTCATCATCTTCTACCTGCACATTGTAACATTCCAGGGCTTGTCTCAACTGTCATGACCAGTCTGGCTGCACGATTTCTTCTGGTTCTAGTGGTATTTTGAAAATAGCAACCTTGGCAAACTACAATGTGTCATCCACAATATCCATACATTGATCTTCAAAGAGGAACTTTAACAAAAAGCCTTCAGGCAAGATATCCCACTCACTTGTACCATGTTGAAGCTCTATTTCAGTATACCAGTTCCTTGGAATGACATCCAAGGTATGATAAAATATGTGTACCCACTCTAGTTGAGGCTCTTCTCCATAGGCTTGGACCCATCTAGTAAGGTTCCTGTGCGGCTCATCCCATCCATTGTATTTATCAGTTATTCATAGTTCCATCTTCCTAAATCTTATATGCATCATGTGCCTGCATTCACGCCAGTCATCGAAGGTTCCTTCATGTGTGCCCCACCAACGTACAGGCATTGTGCCCAATGCCCATCTCAACACATCAAACCATTGGTGGTCTGGAACTGCACTTTCAAATCTGGTTAGGAATTCATCTACTGCCGTCAGCCCATCATACATCAGCAATTAGTAATCCTGAGCTCTGACGAAATACAACGACTTAGTCATCATATTGTAGTTTAACGAGGTTACGCTGTTCAACTGACTATGCCACCACTTGTCCTTCTCATCTGAATCTTCGGTGTAGGACTCTACATGCCCCCACGATATTCTTCCTTCCACAGTCGGATTGACCCAGTCTTGATTTCACCATAATTTTGTAGATACAATCTAATTCATCATCACTTCCTTCATCGTGCATAGGTTCAGTGTAACGCGGTCTTTCAGCTGGGTCTAGCGGAATGACTATGCGGAGTGACTACTTCTCAAATATCATTTTCTAGTTCTTTAAATTAATAATCCCATTCATATCAGTGGCCTAGTCTATCCCTAACAACTCAGGGTAAGGGCTACTTTCATCCATGATTTCTATTACCTCAAAGTTCGTTCGTGTGCTAGCGCCTTCTACATCTACTATAATTCCTTGCAGTCTTCCCATGGGTAGGATCTTTTGTTGATTCACCATCCACAATTACATAGGAGACCATTGTAATGCGGGCTTTCCCATGCACTCCCAAGTCTATTTAGGTAGCACATTTGCATCTGAGCCCAGCTCTAGAATGATCTGATCCATCTCATAGTTGCCAATCTGCACTGTTAATCGCATTTCCTGCCCAGTGCGCGACGTCTGTTTTCCCAATTTTCAGACCACGTGAGGTTCACTAGACCCTGCGCACCTAGTTATCAATTCTTGTAATCCTTTAACTACCCTATTGTCGCGAAGCAATTTCATGCATGTCTCTAAAAAGGTAGTTAGCATTGAGGGGTCCCTCTCCAGTTCGAGTTGATCCTTACTACCTGGGGTAGAGACCTCCGCGAAGCTCTTCCTAGCTTCCAGATCTATCTCCTTGTGAACCCCGACATCATCCTTGGTTACTTTCCTCTTATCCTCCCCTGTAGCTATGCCACTTCTGAGCACCATGTTTATGTTGGAGTCTTCCTCACATGGTTTGGCCCTCATCATTTGGACGTTCTGCATCGTTGTAGGTTGTGCTACCCTCTTCTCACGTATCTGTGCTATCAATGTGGGGCAATCTATCATTTCATGATCGAACTACTCGCAGTAAGGGCATGATATTCTGGTTGGGTTGGTATAGTCCCATGCGTAGTGTCCTGGTCCCCCGCAGTTGTAGCAGATTAGCTGTCTATGGCCCCTTCCTGGCCCCATTCTTCCCCATCCTTATCCACGTCTTAGAACACAGCGTGCGCTATCGCTGCGGCTAGATCCTAACCTCACGCTTCAGTCTACATTCTGTAGGCAGGTGACTGGTCCATTAATAATTGATAACTACGACAGTCTCACTCCTCGTGGCCCACTGATCTACAAAAGTTGCGAAACATTTGCTGGGGGGTCTGGTTAAATTTTAGCAATAGATGATAGTTGTCCATGTTATGCTTTCCTCCCACCTGACAGATTGCCCACCAGAGCGAGGGTGTCATGCTTGGCCCTACTTGTACCTCTGGTCGCAATGGTGTTGGTCCCCCGGTTGCCACATAGTTTGCAAAGACCGGACAATGATCCTTATCGTGACCGTAGCTTTTACACTTTATACACCATACTTCCTCCTGTGCTTCTGGTTGGGGTGCCTTTTTTTTTTTTTTAAATTCTACATTTCTAAACAAAGGTTTTGTATTTGCGTGTGGATTTGCTAAACTCCAAACCTCAAATCTTGTATTGGAGTTTCGTGCAACTTCATCGCTATCTCTAATGCTTCAGCTTGGATAGAGATCTTTTTCTGTGATAGCACCATCCCCAGATGTGGTATCAATGACACCACAAACCACGTGCAGTGCTACGCATCCGACAACATCATGTTCGCCTCGTAGATTGTACTTTTCAATCTCTGATCTAGATCCCACAGAGTTTCATCAGGTATCATCATGATCTCCTTGAACCCTATGATCAACTGCATTTCTAATTTAGGCTGGCTAAATTCTTTTTTCAATTCATCCTGGATCTCTACTGTTCCCGCATTTGGGTGATCACTTGAGTACTTTATATACCACGTCAGTGCGCAGTCCTACAACGCACTAACTAGGGTATCCTTTTTTATGTTATCATCCGTAACTCCATGCACTTCCCATACTTCTATTACCACTAACCAAAATTGTTTTAGATCTTCGCTTCTTGTTCCTTTTAATACCAGCAACTAGACTGCGCTCGTCATGTTTAACCTATGGTTTGCACGTCGGTGTACTAGGACCTACTATGAACTCATATTGTTCTTGATCCAATCAGTTCTCAGACTCTTTCTCCATAGGGTTCCAGTGTCTTGACATCAGACATCCCTTAGGTAGATCTCGGTCCCAGCAACATAACCATTTGTTGGCTTATTTGGGCCTGACCCAGGTTCCGAAGAGTTATTAGCCAAAAAAATCCTGCAGCTACTGGCCCTTTCAGCAACAGTCCGCAGAGCGTGGGCTGAGGTCTCACGCAAGGTAGCAGGGGAGGGTGCTAGAACCAGGTTTCTTCACCCTTGGGATGTCTTGATGTGGTTTGGAGAGGTCACGCACCATTTTGTGGCCTCGCACCACTCTGCTTTCGTGTAGATTTGCAACCAGGCAAATCATTACAACTTATTAATGCTGAGTTTGCTACATATCAGATCTACTTCTTACAGTCTTTAAGCAAACATTTAATAGAGATAACCAATGTGTGCACCCAGAAATGTTATAGATTTGCATAATCTCATAGCATAAGCATAAGCGCATAGATCAAACAGATATATAGACCAAAAATTAACGAGATCCACAATATTTTAGAATTAACACAGTATTTCAGAATGAACTTATCTTTATTCAACGCTTTCGCCAATACAATCAAATATGCCCTGTGCACTCAGCTGCAGGGGTCCACACACAAAGTTGCAGACTCTACTAGGCCTCTGTGCACACAACTGCAGAGCCTCTATATATCTACCAACACCCTTTACTCACAGATGCAGACGATACTATCTTTACACAACCATAACACCAAGATTAATCCAAAACACAAACTGCCTTTTACCCTTAGAGCCTCGCTCTACTTATACATTCCCATGGTCTGCAGACCATGGGCAGGCTAACTTACTTCCGATTATTCAATATTATTTCTTGGGTGGACAACCCTTTGACTCGACCTATTACATTTCCTGCTTTGCATATTTCAGAGATTTACAATATTATTATCCTAACTTGTAGGCTTTAAGCCCCAAAACATTTATGCGGGACCTCTGCTACCCAATAATATTTATAGCCAATTATGCTGAGTTCACAAAAGGATTTATGCGTTTACTTAAGAAAGGGGTCCCGTTTTTATGGGATGATTTCGCGCAACGAACTTTTGATGCTTTGAAAAAAGCATTAACCTCTGCTCCATTGTTAAGTCCACCAAATTATAGCAGAGATTTCCTCTTGTATCTCGCTACAGTAGAATCAACCATTGGTATGGTTTTGTTTCAAGAAGATGATGCCTTATGTGATCATGTAATCTACTATCTAAGTCGAGGCTTGGTAGGTCCTGAACTATGCCATTCTCATTAGATTTGGAAGCTAGCTGTCCATGCTGTCCAGTAGCTTTGGCATTACATTCTACTTCGCAAAACATTCATCTTAGCAGCTGTCAATCCATTTTAGTTTGTTCTCAATAGGCAAATGATTGGGGGAAAATATAATAGATGGATTGTCATTTTGGAAGAATTTGATCTTGAATTCATGTCAGTTAAATATAAGAAATATTTAGTATTTGCAGAGTTGATATCAGAGCTGCCTTGTGAGGAAGAAATTATTCACGAGGAAAGTTTTCCTGATGAACACTTATTTCTTATTTCTTCACAAGATCCTTGGTATGGGGATATCATTATATATCTCCAGACTTCAAAGTTCCCGCCCGCTTTTTCCAAATATGAGCGTATAAAGTTATGTCACCTCGCTAAGAATTATGTTATTATAGGTGACACATTGTATCATTGCGGGATTGATTCAATCCTTAGGCATTGTTTAACCTTGGAAGAAGCCGAGTCAGTTCTAAATGATTTCCATAGTGGAGGTTGTGGTGGTCACCTATCAAGTCTTGCAACAACCCAACAAAATTTCTGATAAGGCTACTTTTGGCCTTCGATCTTCAAATATTGTATTGAAGCGGTCAAAAAATGCCATCCTTCTCATGTCTATAATCGGAAAATGTGCCACATCCAGCTCCGATTTTCCCTACTATCATTTTTGGTCCTCTCACGAAGTGGGACATTGATTTTAATACTCATGATCCTCCTTCGGCGGAAATCAGAAGTATATTATAGTGGTCGTAGAGTACTTTAAGAAGTGGGCTGAGGCCATGCCTACTTTTAAGAATGACATTGGAATAGTGACCTTGTTTCTCTTCAATCAAGTTATTTGCCGATTTGGTATCCCTAAAGAGATTGTCACTGATCATGGTAGTCATTTCCAAAATCATCTTATGTCTAAATTGGCTCTCAAGTTTGGTTTCTGATAGGAGCATTCATCTCCGTATTATCCTTAGGCCAATGGGCAGGTTGAAGCCATGAACAAAATGCTTAAAATCATCCCGCAAAGGATTATTAACAAAGCTAGATCCAATTGGCACATCATGTTGTATTCAATACTTTGGTCATACGAACATTGGTTAACACTACCATTGGCTTTACTCCTTTTCAATTGGTTTATGAGTTTGAATCTATCCTTCCTATTGAATGTGAAATTCCTTCCCTTAAACTAGTCGTTGAACTTCTTCCAGAGACTTCTAGTCTCAAGGAGTGCCTCGTTCATTTGGGGCATCTTGATGAGTAGTGTTGAGATTCTGCCACAATAAATTAAGCCCATAAAAAGAGGGTAAAAACTCAATACGATAAAGTTTCCCATCCTAGAAATATTTCTAAAGGTGACCTTGTCTTGGTCTATGATCAAGACAAAGACGCCTTGGGGGCAGGCAAGTTTAAGTCTATGTGGTATAGTCCCTTTATAGTCAAACACGTTTTGAGAAAGGGAGCTTATGAATTAATTGACTTTGAAGGAAACAAGTTGGTGGAGCCCAGAAATGGGCTCTACCTTAAGAAGTACTTTGCTTAGACTTCAGACGAGCACTTACTTATTTGTATATATTGTATGTTTGTGCATATCTATCTATCGGTTTTAGTGATGTCGATATTTTTTATCTTCTTTGGTAGGTATTGATGGACGATTCAATATACCTAGGATTCGTCGATGGTGCGAGTAGGAATACCGATAACCTTGGTTCCATGGCTTGGGTGATTTATTATCCATCTAGCAAGTTGATGGTTTCAAGAGGAGTATGTATCAGTCCTGCTTCGAATAATATTTCTGAATATATTGTCATTATTAATTTGTTATACGAAGCAATATCTCTTGATATTGATTCGTTAGTGGTTTATTTAGACTCACAACTAGTGGTATCTCAGTTGAATAACATTTATCGGGTACAAGATCCTTATTTTTATCGCCAATTTCTGAGAGCATGATTGTTCCGACAGTCATTTATTTACATCACATTTGTTCACATTCCACGATTAGAAAATTCCTTAGCTGATTCTATTACCAATCAAGTATTGGACTAGCATATAAATCATTCATCAAATTAAAAAACATAAAAAATAATCAAAGTATCATATGTATATATGGTCATCATAAAATCACATTTATATAGATAAAGTGTTTGTGTCCAAAATAATATAACAAAATCGGGAAAAAATGCGCTACAAAATATGGGCTTATGCCTATCAACATGTCTAATCATAAAAAGATCTAACCATCTATCTGGTTGGATCAGGATGAGAAGCTAGAAAATAAACAATGGCATTGGCCACACGTTGGAAGAGTCACACCCAGTCCTGTGGTACTCCTACCACGGGATGTTGCATATCCTTGGGTAAGTCATCTATGGCTATGATGGGTACTTGGTGAGTCATTTTCACCAAGTTCTTCTGAACTGCATGGAGAACTCTCTCCGTCTCAGTTGCATCCCTTTCGGCATCTCTTTTGTGACGCCTATGTTGGGGAAATCTGTTAGGTCTCACTGGCCCCACATCTGAAACATGATCATATATTTTGTAAGTGTCTTGTCTCATAAAGAGATTTTTAAGTTCATTTATATTAAAAATCCAAAAAGTCTTAAGAAATTCAAAAAATAAAGATTGTTACCTATGGCACCCCATGTTGCATCTGGTGGTAATAATAAATCAGGATCTTCTCAGAAATCCATTCCGACGTAGGGTAGTCATCGAATACAATGACTTGTTAATCCCACCATGCAAAAAAATCATCGTCAAAAGTCATCCTGGGGACATCACCTCTCGCTAGGTGTTTCATCAAGTTAACCCATTTACCCAACTGTGGATCCCTCTAGCTGTTGATGGTCGATTGCACCTTGCATTGAAGCCCAGGTACTTTATGAAAGATGACTGACCATAAGGTTGTGCCATATCCAAAATTCTTGCTCTGACCCTTCTGAATTGAAGTGAGCTGGTTCTTCATGTTGGTCATTAGAGGTGTGCACCATTTAAACACAGTAGTGATGCATTCCACTGCTAGGCTCATTGATACTCATGAGGCCTGACATAAAGCAGAAGAACCATTTACCCTGGCGATGGTAAACAGTAGAATCTTCAAGGATAAGCTCTCTACGTGCTTGATTGTAATTTTACCTCCAATATTTTCAGGATGACTAGGACAGTATATGTGGATGCAGTCTTCAACACTGAGACTAGCCCTTGTCCTGCCAGTAGAATGCATTATCTCTCCCCTTCGAGAAAGACCAGTAATGAAGTAAATATCTTTGATGTCGATCCTTAGGGGAATCTGGTCGATCTTAAATGCATCATCCTCTGCACTCCAGTAATGAATCAACAACTCAAGCAATCATGTGTTTTCTTTCATATTTGGTATTTTAAAGAATTTTAGCAGGCCACAACCTCTCAAAGCATCCAAAGAATTTTGATCCTCCATTACTTGGTTATCAATGGCACTATGCTCCCTTTCTCTCCAGGGGATTTTCATCCTTCCCAAAAGATGTTTCAAATCATTAGATTTTTTATTTTTATTTTTTTACTCGTGCACATGTGGGTTCCCTTTTTACACAGTCGCGTGTAGGGCCCTCGTATATGCAGGTTACCTATATTCAACCCACGTGTACGTAGAGTTGAAATTTTTAACATATTTTCCTATGGTCAAATTATGAAAAAAACATCTAAAAGGTATCACAAATGATTAGAATCATGATAAAAGGGTTACTTGGAAGTTTTGGAGTGATTTGAACTATTGAATTCGACGGAGGAAGGTTGTTTGAGTTTGTCTCCACAAGTCCTTGCTTAAAAGACAAATGACAAAAATATGAATCCAAAAGTCCTTATATAGGTTGCAAAATGAAAATTATTTTTTTAAACGTTGATTCTTATCTTATGGGCATTTTGACCTTTTGGCTTGGAGTGTCAGGAATGGGTTGTCTTTATAGGAAAATTTGAAGACTTTGAGAAAACGTTTTGGTCCCATGACCGTAGACCCATCATGGCAGGTATCATTTTCTTACTGGCATATAGGTTAGGGAATACCACTTTTTTCTGCATTTTTCATATTAGCCCCCATACTAAGATATGTTTTCCATAGGATCAACCCCATCGTGTCTTGGTTCACAACCATTTTCACTCGTCGACTTTAAAATCATGATTCGATGGTAGAGACAACCTTTACGTGGGCATCTTAGTTAGATCCTCGCTGACATTTTTTGCCAATGCTACTATATTGAGTAGGCTTGGGATTCCTCTTTAGTCCCGCCATGAATTGTGCATTCAAGACTCATTTTCATTCTTCTGCGCTATTTTCTAGCCCTATACCCTAGAGGCTCCTTTGTGTTGAGTTGTACTGTTGCATTTCATATTGACTATTTGTACCTTTTGGCCTTGAGCTGGCTTCACTTGGACTCGTGTTTAATCCACTTTTCGACCATGTCTTCTGTAAAATCAACCTTGCAATCACTTAGCCTTTGCAACTTGACATGTCCTTTTACCCGTGGAAAGAGAATTCCTTTGAGTGTCCTTGACCAGTTTCACCACCTTGCATTGAGCATAGGAATGTTCCCCTCCCAGGAACTAGAGCATCTATTTTTTGGACACTCGTTCCTTCCATTGTACTATAGCATTCTTTTATTCTTTTTCAAGCTTCATATAAAATAAAAAGACAACAAAATGTATATTCCAAAAAGAAAGGGAATGGGACATTATTTCCATATTTGATGGCAGTTAGAGTCAGTTGTGTCACCCTTGAACAAAGCACTAAAAGGTAAGTCTTTCTTCGATTGGGATGGGATTTAGTTTGACTTAGGAGAGCCTTAACCTTGTTATTGAGTCAGTACTCCTCTGATTAGTTACCTCTTCCAATCATATGGGGAGTCTTCTTATGCCTCCTGAATGACGAACTTATACAGAGTTGTCATATGATGCCATGTTTTCACAGTTCAATCATGCTTTTGTTCAAGGGAAGTAAACCCGAGTCAGCCTCTCTACGATGTCCCTTAACCTATTTTTCACTTGGTCGTCCCTAGTTGTTACTTTCATGTTCGTTATGACATCAGCTATATTATTCCTTTTCTCATTCTGGTTTGAGAAGGTCTCCATTGACTTCTTGCTGGCGGATCTTTCTCTTATCGACCACGAAAAATTTCTCTAAGGGAATATCTAGAGCCACACCCTAGCCCTATTTTCATTATTGATAGGTCACCTTGGGCTCAACATCGATCAGTATCATGGATATTTGATTGAGTGGTTTCCCTTGTGTTTGACATCAACTTTGATTATCACACATTTGGATTCGTGTATTGCCTTGATTTCCATTTGACCCTATTGGTGGATTCCTCACCTTTGTGTAAGCTTTCATTATTGGTTGGTTCAGAGGATTTCTATCATGTGCTAGCCACATCCTGTGTATGCCAGAAATGTGCTTTGGTTGGGTTACTACATATTTGTTCCTTCCACATTATTTTCCTACGAGTTACACTCATGCTAGATTGATGAAGCATTCCTAAATGCCTTCCTTCTAGTGGATCATTTCCCATCGACTTCAGCTCATTTCTCTTGGAAAGAAATTTAGAGTCCATTTGGTAGTAACTTAGGGTTTGCAGTCATTAGTGGAAGATTCCTTTTCTATCGACATTGGGAAAACATCATTGTCTCCTTATTGATAGATTCTTCCAAGTGTTCGACTAGAACTCATTTATTCACACTTTTCAGATTGTACCAGGTACCTTGACTCTCATCATCATTATCGGTGAGTAGCCTCGCATTTGTTAACGATATACATCAATGACCGGTAATCAAACGATTTATCACATGGTTGACTTTAGATCATTTATTCCCATTGTGTAGAAATGTACCACAACGGTCGATGAAGACATTAGGTTTGCATCAACATGTCTTGGTTCACTTGTCAGTTGCTCCCGTTTCTTCTAGTTGACACCATCCACCTTATATATTGCAGTTCATTACAAAGATATATTATATGTTGGCACTTGAGTTGCAGTGTAGTACCATTTATTCCATCATGTTCACTTGGTACTATTTGGATCAGTTTCTTGACTTTAGTGATTAGCTTCATACTTCAGCATTATTGAGTAGCTCTTTATATGTGATATTCAGAGATGTACTTTCTTGCTTATGATCAGACGATCCATTATGTATTTTCATTCCCTTTATACTTGTATGCATATTGGATATGCTTTAATATTTCTAAGCATGGGTATGCCCGCCTTACACAATAGTTTCTTTCTGATCCCTTTTGCTGGCTTGGTAGGCTGAATTCCGGTGAACTCCTCCTTAGTCTCGGCATGATTCCTTCTATACACTTAATACATTTCAGCCATCATGTACCCTTTCTAACCTCATATATTAGGGGGCATCTATTATAGCACCATTTACCACTCTTGGTAGATTTGACTCTCTGATTATGTCCTAGGGAAACCCTTCCTTCCAGACTTGGTCCAAAATCTAAAAAAGAGTGTTTTATTCCCTATAAACTACTTTGCCTTGTGATAAAAGCATGTACATGCAGGTCAACATATACCCAACCTACGTACATATTTCAAGACACTTACAAAAATTAAATTTTGTTAATTTCAGGTGGCGTTCATAGGCTTTACCTGTTGCTCACCTCTTATCGCTCGTGGCCCAACTGTTTCCCAACTAGAAAACTAATTTGGATAAGTATAAATGTACCTCCATGGGAAGACCTTAAGGGAGAAGATATGAGATATTGATAGTATAATGAAATAATCCGTGATCGAGTCTAACGAAATCCATGTGCCTCCTGCACTCCCCAAAGCTTTAGGAAACCCTTGTTTCCTTGTTGGAGATATCCTTCATCTTTCCTAAAGATATCTTTGTATTGGTGCTGAAATAAGATTGTTGAGGCCGGGAAAGGATGAATCCGTAGGACGGTTCCTCTTGGAGCAGAAGAAGGACTCGGGTCATATTTATCCACTTTACTTGTAGCTAACTTCAATAAAGGAATGTTGTTTTGTTTCCAATATTAAATGTGTTTATGCATCTATTTATATTGTAATTCATTTATGAATCTGACATTGATGTGTAATTGTTCATTCATTTACATGATTTAAAGTTAATATCATGAACATGCTTTATGTTTCTACTACTATATATGTTTCATTTGAATAATTTTCAGGTTTTGAAGATATCACAAGAAGTTGATGGTTTTCACCCTATGGGATCTACTCAAATGTAGGACTCCTAGGTAAGGACACTCTTACACAGTTCAGTAGAAAAGGAATTTGGGTTGATTTCTTGAGCATTTCTTGCTGTGGTTTGCCCTCCGCTCAGTTAGGTTTCCCAACCCAAGACCCTAGGGTGGTCTCACCCGCAACAAGTTTGGTATCAGATTAGGTCATTTGATGTGAGTTTCATGAGTGAATGCTAACTAGGAACAAGCTCCAAAGAGGTGATGGAAAACTTAAGTCCTTCGATCCCAAAGTAGGGCATGCACAATAAAGACGAAACATGGTAGATGAGGAATCTCTATGGCAAGAAGAGTGGAAATCTTGCAAGTTTTTCTACAACATGACAAAGAAAGTTAACAAGCTATTTGCAGAGTATGAGAAGACAATCAAGCCCAAGAAGAAAGAGCCAGATGACCATGCATCGGTAAATCATGGAGGCAGTGGAGAAGAGCATACTCCCTCTCCATCTTCTAGTGACAATTCTTCTTCTTTCTCTTCTAATCATTCTAACAGGAATCAAAGGAATGCATCTAAAAGGCGCTTTTTTAAGCTACATGTAAAATTTTATCTACCTATTTTTAGTGGAGAATGTAATGTAGAAAATATAGATAATTGGATAAGACAAGTTGAAGTGTATTTCTGCATATGACATATCAAAGAGGATGAAGTCAAGATCCATCTAGCATCCCTCCGATTGAGTGGCACCTCTCTTAGCTGATGGGAAGGAAAACTGCAAAAGGGTGGTAGGAGTAGTTGTAAACTTATTTCGGCTTGGTCTAAGTTAATGTATGGTTTAAGAGGAAAATTTTATCCATTTGGTTATAGATATAAGGCCATGTTGGAATGGAAACATTTGAAAAAAAATCAAAGGTTAGGCTATTCATAACTTTACAAAAGAGTTTAAAAAACAAGAATTAGCATTAAATATTCCACTAGACACTTCTATGACATTGATGAAATATATTACCTCTTTGCATAGTTATTTGTGCCATTCATTGTTATTATTTGAACCTAATTCTCTTGATGAAGCTAGTGTGAAGGTCATACATCTAGAATGAAAGGAGAAGCATGAACAAGACAATCGTCAAAAGAGGACAACAACAACTAAGAGAAGAGGAGAAAATCCCTCTTGTACTCATTGTGAGAAAGAAGGGCATGATAAGGAGAATTGTTGGAAAATACATCCAAAATTGAGACCTAAGAATAATGACAGAAAAATGTAGCAGAATATAGAAGCAACCATGCCACAGTACCAAGAATCAGAATCTAAGCATGATGAGAAGATCACAGCTGTAGGACTGGAAAGAAGTTGACCAGTTGACCTGGGATCAGACTCAAGTGATGAAATGAATATTTCATATCTTGGGATTGCACCAGATGGTCCCATCGACTTGGGATCCTATTCATGCAATGCAACAAATATTTCATTGGATTTTGTACCAAAAAATAAAAGGGAACCAAGCATGGAACGACTCCAAGAAATTGAAGAAATCCACCAAAGAATTCAGGCAGAGAATGCTAAACTAAGGAGACTCCTAAAAGAAGCAGAGAAGGATGAAAAAATGTTGCGACATGAGTTACAATACAATGAGGAGGCTTTGGAAAAGTTTCAGCCTTACAAGCCTGAGGTAAAAAGTGGTTCTTGAATTTCATGTACTTTTTATGATAATAATTTCACTTCTTTTGAGAAACATACTACACGAATTGGATCGAAATTGTTGAAGAAAACAGTGTATCAAGGAAAGGGGCTTGACAGTAATGGCCAAGGCATTGTGAACCCCCTCAAAGTGGAGGAATTGCCTCATTATGCAGGACTTGGATATTGTATAAAGGAAGTCAGGGAATGCTCCAAGACAACTAGTGATCAACCAACCACAGCTGATGAGAACCCCTCATTAGATTCCAGTGATAGTGAGAGTTCCACGAGCACTTATTAGAGGCACACTAGGAGGAAGCATTCAAGGATGATCCATAAAGTTTGGAGGAGAAACAATCATTGTAGCCATTGCAATGAGGTTGGACATGAGAGATCCACGTGTCATATGCTCCATGACTAGAAGGCACCATTCAAGGGGCCAATTAGGGAGATGGTCAACAAAAAAATACATCACATTCATTGTGGTCAACTTTATTGAGTAAGATATGGTTTTACTAGGTATAGTAGCTTGTCCTGGCCACATTTTGTAAAACATGTTTTGAGAATAAATTGTAAAAGTGATGAGATGTTTTCTATCACTTACTAAAGAAACGATGGCATTTTGGCCTTTTGTGAGTAGCTGGGGTATTTTTTTCTATTATAATGTAAACTTGACCAAAGACTGTGTTATAAACCTGTGGCAAGTATGAGCTTGTTTGAGTCATGTGTGGTTTTGTTTGTGATTGCAAAGAATGTACCATATTTTCATGCAATACAAATGTTGAAAATGTGGCTTGACAAAGACACAATGATTATGTTGGATGTGTTCATGCTTTTTATGGTCCAAAAGATCTCTAAGTGAAATATAAGTGTCCTTGAAAATAACTTAAAAATCAAAGTTGTAAGATGGAAGAAAAGCTAGGACCAAATCATAGTGCTCATCACCTTGATTCCAACGGTGTGAATAACGCTCAAATTTGAGTTTTTATGGACAGTATAGGGCTGGTAAACGTTTTGGTCAAGTGGAAAAGTGGTATGCTTAAGGAGACTATAATTTGACTAGGATCGACACACAGAATCTTGCTCCCAAGGATGGGAAAAATTGTAGGACAGTTAATTTGTCCTATATCCCTTATTTTTTGATCGATTAATTTTAACTAATGACCCTATATATCTATATCTATATATATATATATATATATATATATAGATATATATATATATATAAGTGAGGTGGGTTGTTATCCCACCACCCTTGCTCTTTTGTTATGACATAAATATAATATACAGTATATAATAAGGATGGGTCAGGGATGTGTGGTGCGAACCTCGTCCAACATATAACCATACTGTTGGCCGAATAAATTGATCTTGCAGACAAGACTGATCTCCCTAGTATTAGAAGATAGTCTAGAGACAAACAGACAAACAAACCTATCTTTCTCTAAACATATGCGATTTACAAATAAATACTATAAAGGTGTTAATATGCTACCTTAGATCCAACACTTTTTCGTAGTAGTCATCCTTCAATCGTTCGAAAGAGTTACCCTACAATCATTCGAAAGAGTTATATTTAAAGACCTACAATCACAAACAAGCAAAAATTAAATAGCACCTACATAGCAAATATCATAAATCATGTCTATTATGGTGATCAAGGAATCCATAAAATAAACCATCAATGAACAACTTATTGAGAAAAACAAACTTATTTGTATTAGCTTTGAAGTAGAAGAACCTTACAACCTTTTTAGCCTTGATGTCGAACAAGCTCTTCCTGGGGTCTGAAACAAGAATTTCCTTTACTTTGACAAGCCTTGCACTCTTCCAAATGAGATCTTAGAGGTATGTAATCTCTCCTCATAAAAACTCAACTAAAGAAGACTAAGTTCCAGTAGCATTTCACCTCAAAAATATTCAGCTTCTAACCTCTCTAGTAACCAGCCCAATGCTTCATTTTATAGTGCAGAGGAGGAGGTTACAGGTCCATCTATGAAGGGATAGAATCCTCCTTCAAAGGGATATGCTCCTCACATCAAGGGGTTAGCTCCTTAAGGTATGGGATGCATGAACTTTAAGAGAGGGAACTTACCACCTCAAGATTCCTTCCAGAAGCTTCTAGAAATGACTGAAAGCGATTTTTTTAGAATGTACTCATGCCTTTTTAACTTTTACAGGGGTCTGTATCCATAACACAGAGACAGAGCGCTCAGGTGCATAGGGGACATGACCATTAGGTGCGGGACTGTAGGTAATGGAAAGAGAAAGTGCGGAACAAGAGCTTTAGAGACGTTTGAGGGCTTTCTCTTATTTTCAAGGCTTGATATGACAAACTGAGGCTTAAGAATTACAAAGGAGGAAAGTATGAGTGATAATGGACTCACACATATTTCAGGATGTCAAGGTGACAATTTTTAGGGCAACAGGTTGCCCCCTAAAGTGCGAAGCCTGTAATAGATGAAGATAAAGTCTATCATTTATGAAGAGTGAAGTACTTTATCATTTCAAGGATCATCCTGTGGAAACGCTAGTCGGAACCTATAAAAACATTCAATGGAAAATATATATATATATATATATATATATATATATATATATATATATATATATATATATATAGACATATCATCACTGAGGTAGGCATTCCCATACTCAGATCAAAACTGATTAGAAAATTGACTAAATTGTTCTAATACAGGAACGATTTTGTAATACATCAAGAGTATGGACATGTGTAGACATAGTATGGATGCAGACATCTGTTTATGAATAGTCCATTTTATAATGAATAACATAATTCCTCACAGCCTGGATGGTAGAAACTAGATCCAGGGTCTTGATTTCTGCTTCTCGAACTAGTACGATTCTATCCATGTGAATGAATGTGTCGAAGTTGAACATGGTAGAAACCACTTGATTACCAGTCAATGATGTGAACTGTTAACAAGTGTGAGAGAAACCACCAGTAATGTTAATGGCTCTCAAAGTACCCAGTACAATCCATGAAATGTGAATAAATGAGCTGAATTTGAACATGTCATAGAATCATTCGATCAAAGGTCAATGATGCAACCTATCGTCGAAGGTGAGAAAACTACCATTAGGGCATGCAGCTTTCAAGGTACTGGCGATTTATAGATCAACTTCCTAGATAATGAGCTAAAGTCAATAGATAGTGATCCATCATAGGAAAGCCCACAACACGAAATCATAGGTCAAGTTTTGAAGAAATACATTGGCAAGGACTGACCCAACAAAACGATGATCAAAATGGATGACAGATATTTTGCGAATGAATGGTTTGTTTGAACTGTTTTCTTGAACACATAATGACACTACAGATGGTTTTGGTGACAATTAACCCAAAGCTAATACCCAGAAACTGGTTGAATACTTTCAATGTGGTTTGATTAACTATTAGGCAAAGGGGGAGGCGGTAAGTGGGTTTCTATCGCACCGCTTTTAGGCTAGAGTGGTTTTAGGGGGAGGCTGCTTGATGCCATTCATCAGGTGCCATGTAGCAGCAGGGTGATCAGTGAAACTACCCATATCGATCGGGTAAGGATTGTCCTTTGGAGGCCGCCCGATATGAGCATCAACCATCAGAGAAAATAGGACCTGATTGTACGATGGTCGGGGCGGGGATTTGACATGAGGTTTAATGGAGGGGCTCGGCGGGGTTTTAAAAGCGATAGTTTTTAATTAATCATAGATTATGGATGATTAAAGGCGTCGGGGATGATTTCATTGGCGAGGGTCGATTATTAATTAACCACAGATTGATTAATTAATCTCTTTTATTTCAGCGGAGGGTGTTGGTTATTAATTAATCACTGATCAACTAATTAACCTAATATTTAATAAAGTTTATGTTTCAAACTTCCGGACAAAATATTAATATTAATGGGTTTTATAAATACATAGGGGAAAAGGGTTGTTTTCTCGGGATTTAATATGTAAATAAAGTCAAAATTTAATATGAATGAAGGTGGAAAATATTTTAGCGCTAAGTATAAAATTAGTTCTTTGCAATTCGTTTTGTTTTTCACATAGAAAACATAAAAACTTAGGCTAGGTGTATATTTGTGGGTTTTTTTGTAAAAAACTTTTTTTACATGGGAGGTGATCACTTTTCTAAGGTTCGATCCTTAGGGAAAGGGGTTTATTAGGGAAAATTAGTTTATTTTGGAATATGAGTGAATTATGGAGGGGGTGAATGCTTGTGAGGGGACTTTTAGTACTTAGGACCTATAAGTTATTGGATTGAGGGTCCGGTCCCTTCAAAATTTAGAGAAATGCTCGTAGCCCCTTTAACTTAAGATTTTAGGTACTTTAAGACTTTCCTTGGAAATTAGTTAAGTGAAAAAGGTATTGAATGAGGTAGGCCAATCAGTTGACTTTGTTTACTTTGGTAAATGCTTAATATTCTTAGAAATTTGATGATGAAGATGAATGATATGATCTTATCTAATCAATCATCACAATTCTGTGACCATTCAACTACTTACCCATCTACTCATCTTACCATTTTTGCTTCCCTTTATGAGGGTGCACTTAAGTTGGCAAACCCTTTATCAGAACTTTTTCTTTTCTTTTACAAAAACAATCTATCTAAATCTAACCTTATTACATCCAAGGGATCAGATTAAACAGTTGAGCTCCTTTTATTTACTCTACCTATCTACTTATCTGCCAAGATTAAACAGTTTGGTCAGATTTTATTCTCTATCTCTAAGCATAAAATTGAAAACATGGAATAACCAAGATTAAATTGTTTGATTACCATGGATTGTGGCATGAATAACAAGTTGCACACAATCATTATTATGCAGAAAAGTAAATAGTAGTGGCATTTGGACTTGCACACTTTCATGGTTTTTTTGTTTTTGGGGTTCATTTTTTCATCTTTTTTTACCTTTTTATTCTTTTGTCCTTTGATTTTTCTTTTAGTACATACCCTCTTTACATTTTTTAGTTTTTTTGAGTTTTTGAATATGGAAAACATTTGTAGAAAGCAAAGGTATGTACATATTACAGTTTTAATCTCACTCATTCAAAACTTATGACTCCTATTGGTATAGGAACCTAACACTAGCCTCAAGGGTCGAATCCATGAGAGGAGGAGCAGTTGCAAAAAAGATTGAACTGATAGCTAAAGACTAGGGTGGTCAAATTGACTCATCCCTAATATGAACCAAACTAATTCATTACTTGCCACTTAGACCATTCACCTGATGCATCTACCCTAGATAACAAAAACACACTTTAATTACATCATCATTATGAATTACATCAGTGAAAAGTCAAAATCCCACAGGTGAAAAGTATTTTTTCTGAGAAATAGTGAAAAAATTGGTTTCCTGTCAAATGCGCAGCACCAGTGTCAAATGCGCAGTGCCTGAAGGAAGTGCGCAATGCCATCTTCAGGGTGCATTTTGATTGCCTTCTTGGTGTCCAAATCTAGCTCATTATAGCTCATTGGAAAGCTTATCCTGTCTAGTTTCCAAAAATTTCCCTAGTTTCCAAATTTATTTTTATTTTCCCCTCCAAAAATGAAATCTCCCAAGACTTCTAAAATGCATGGCGCCTGGCTTAGAAAATAGGCAGAAACATGATTTTTAGGTGGCTTTTTGCCTCTTCCACCTAGTATTTTTGACTTTCAAATCTAGAAACATGGTTTTCTTGAGTGTAAATGGTCTTCTGAATCCAATGGTGGTGGCCATTCCTCCAAAAGGTACCCCAAAAAAGTGCGCAGCGCCCTAGGCACTGCGTGATTGACCAAGGGACCGATACAAAAATTACCTGAAGAAAATAGGAAATGCTAAAAGCGTAGTGCTTTTTGCAGGCCACTTTTGAAGGCCTTAGTGGTGTCCAAATTGAGCATGGGATAGCTCATTGATAAGCGTGTCGAGTATAATTTTCAAAACATCTTAAATATTTCAATTTGGAGCTCATTTGCCCTATCAAAATCTCAATCTCCAAACACTGGTAAAAATGTGAAGAACGAGTCTGCCAAAATGCAAAGTGTTGTTTCAGTCAACTTTTGGAGGTCTTCCTCAACTCCAAATTGAGCTCATGATAGTTCATAAAAAATTCCTCTATGTCTAGTTATCATTTGACTCATCAAACAAGTCTTTTTGACATTCCATCTAAGAGAAAAAGTGATTTTACCAAGGTCACTCCAGAAGGGCAACAACTATCATGTGGCAAATGATTGTTTGCAAATTTCTCCCAAACCATGAGACCTGTGTAAAAATGGAAGGTTTTTTTTTCTTCTTGAGTCTATGATGGACAAAGACCTCTCTCACTTTTGACAAATTCATCTTTTCTTTCTCAAAAATGTCGTTTGAATAAAACCTATCCCGATGTGTGGAACAGGGGATTTGTAGAAATGAAGGGAAATGAAGGGGATGAGGGGCTTCTAATTTCTTGAGAAAAAATTTTGGAAGTAGGGAGGGATGTTAGGAAGTAGGGGAAAGTGGAATTTCAAATATTTAGTGAGGGGAAGGGGTCCAAAAGGGCAAAACATAGGCCTAACCTAGAAAAGTGTCAAATTGTAGCAATAGGCTAGGGTTTGTGGGAAAATGATGAATTTAAGGGATATCAGTGATGGAAAGTGTTTAAGAAGGTATTTTAAGGGTAGGGGAAGGTGTATGAGCATTAGGATACAAGTTTTTTTGATGATTTTACCATCCAAGGAAAATTACCTTCAAAACCCTAGGAGAGGGAAATGAGCCTTACCTAAGCACAACTGAACCACAAACAAGGTGTAAAATGATCCATTGGAACTTGAAATAATGATGAAAACTCTTTGAATGATGGTACAATCAGTTGAATGGTGACATGGACCAATATTTGGAAAACTTTGGAAGGAGTGAAAACAATCCTAGACCTAAAACAATCCTACACCTAATACCTAGTGACCAAATTTTACTTGAAGACTCACTGAAATGACAAAATTTGACTTTGACACCCTAATACCACTTTGTAAGAGCATGTTTGATCACTTGTGGAAGGTTGCAAAGACTAACTCTAACAAGGTGGACATGTGGCACACAATTTTGAAGTTTACAAGTACCCAAAGGGCCCATAAATGGATGACACTTGGACCAATCATAGGTCGACATGTGGCTTAGTTTACGTATGTGTCATTTCATCCTGACGGTATACCACGAAGGGTCAAAACCCTGTAAAAATTTGAACGTATATTTGAAAAGGAGTCGGCTCTCCGAGGACCAAGGGGCTAGAGCAGTAGGTCATCGGGGTTCCAGCTCAGTAGTGGGGAAGTCCTAATTAGCATAATTTTCAAGCTTGTAGGAATCTCCAAGTGGTGGTGGAACTTCACCCCACTTTCGCAATACAAAAAATCAAGTATCGATGACCTGGGGCCCTAATCATCATCCATCCTTTAGCTGCCTCACCCAAGAGAAGCTCTTATGGGTGGACAAGCATGACAATTAAGTTGACACTTGTCCCTAGAAGGTCTGAGTCAATAAGGTGAACAACATAAATAAATAGTTGTCATTAATTCAAGGGGTTTGAGCCTATCCTCTGTGTTCGACCGAGGTACCTCATTAGAGGATATAAGATGGGCTCACCAACTACCAGGCCAAATTACACTAAGCTCACAAACTTATGGATTGCCTAGAGTAGCCTTATTCACTCTCGTACTAGACCTAGTTCTGTGGAAAATATGTAACCAACTAGTTAACCCAGAATGAGTCTAGGTAGTGGAGCATGGATCCACTTCAAAGGATCAAGCAAGCCAACAATGAAGATATTTTCCGATTTGGAGTCATAGCTTATCTCTGTCATTTTCCCAATTTTGTAAATATTTTATTTTCAAGAAAGAATCAGGTTGTTATGTAATAATTATAATAGATAGGCCTTTGGCAAGATGGAAAAGTTGGTTAGCTTAGATAATTATCATGCTAAAAGAGATTTTGCAATTTTTCTGTGAGAACTCTCCCTATAAAAGGGAAGAGGAACTCATTTCCAAGGGTTCAATTTTCATGCTAAGAGGCTGTAATATTTTACAAGTTTTGGAAGTTTTGAGATGTTATGAAATGTATGCCATTTTGAAAGGTTAATGAAGAAGGGTTTGGTGATTTCAAGCATTTATATATGGAGTATGTTCTTCTCACTTTGTTTATGATTTTCATATATGTTTATTTCCTCTTAGAAATTATGTCATTATAGCTACTGGAACTCAAACTTGTATGATAGATTCATCTACGCCATGTTATGGAAAGTGGTAATTATAGATTTAAGATTAAAATCCTTAAAAATATTTCCTTGTTTTATAATTTCATTTCCTTTTTCTATAAATTATTATATTGATGTTTAGTGCACAAGATTCCATCTCTAGTAATCTACACCAAAATTCTTTCTTTAACGTCTTCCATCACCTATACTACAACAACAGAAGAAGCTTCACTATCTTTGTGTAGGTCACATAACAGAACTTTAATTTTTGGGGATGAAATATTTTCACTATATGTAATGTGGTGGTCTTTGAATACGATTATTGAACCATGTTTAAATAATTTTATATTTAACTCTTGAGCTACAATGATTCATCTTCAAGAGACTCTAATATGTCTTAGCCACCGACTCTTCTCCTCAACTCGGGTGTTGTCTCTAGGAGTGACAACATCTTTTTGGCGTTTTTGTCAGGAAACAAACTAAAATACATTTACCTGGGCATGATTTTGAACATTACTTTTGTAGGGTGAGAAAAGGAAGTGCAGGTTGAGATTTCTCACCTAGCAGAGTCCTTAGATTGTAACACTAGCTTTTAGGTGGCCTCATACTCATTCAGAAACGTCTCAATAGAAAATTCCTCCAGTATTTAAATAAAAAATAATTATCTCCAAGAGAATTTGTTGAGTAAGAACACCAAGAACTCCATATAATGTTGGTTTTTCCTAAGAGGCCTCAACATATAGCTCTCAGAAATATAAGATAAAATATCCTAAAACCTTATCTAGATATTTAGATTTTTCATGAGAATAGCTTCCCCCTTTGGGTTTTTGTTCTTTGTAACATAAATTCGAAGAAATTTCCATAAGGTTTTACCCTTTTATATATCATACTTTCCTAGAAGTTTAATATATCAAATATATTCTCATTACTAGTCCATCTCAAACCCCAACTACTACCTCACACCAAATCTTATCCAATGTGGTTCACCAAAACCTCTCAGCCAAGCCCTGCAACAAATCTGTCTCAACCCCCTCTACAAAATATGGTGTCACTGACCCGAATGGGGGTGATAACTTTGATAATTAATATGATTAGATGGTTGGTCGGAGAAAGGGATGGACACATGGCCACCTGCATCGTCCTCCATGCCAACCTCTGGTGCATTCAAACCACCTTGCAGGAGCCATTAATTGTGTCCGAAGGCCGAGACACCTCCACAACCTTCATTGCCATGGAACTTGTAGAGCATCATGCAATTCTTCCCCCCTTGCTCCATTGTGTTTTCCCTTCGCAGGCCGCAGAACCCTGCTCTCGCACTGTGACAGGAAGCCGATGCTAGTTACTAAGTTGTCTTGATCTGGGCAATGGATTTCATTACTCTCATTCCAATCTCTGCAACTTAAACCAGGCTTAGACCTCCCCTGTTCATTCTCTGCATCGAAATTCCACCAACCCCTCTACTGCCAACCTTGCTCTCAACCCTGCCATGGCTCGCATCAGACATTGAATGTGAAGCAGATGTGGAGGCACTCGCGGAGGCATCACTCACCCACCGGCATCGGCTAGCTTTGCCACTGCCTCCCCTGACTCCTCCGCTGATAATCCCAATCCTCTCAGCTCTCTCTATGGCCATTACCCAGACACCCGAAGTGGAAGGGGACATGCCAAGCTCCAAGGCACAAAAGGGAGGGACGTTGCAGTTCACTTAGCAGATTTCCCCCTTCCTCCGCATCAAGCTCCCCATGTCACTCAATTTCGTTTTCGCAGCACCTTAATCCAACCTATAATCACTACCAATGTGACCATTTCTTTCTTAGAAGAAATTGATCCACAGGAACCTCTGCCTGAGCATAAGGACAAGCAGAACAGAGCGGCTCCAAGAAACCACGGTATTAGCATCCCTGGTAATCAGCAACATGATGATGGCAAAGTAGTCCTGCATGGCAAAGCAGTAGCTGGTAGTCAACTAGTTGCGGATAGCAAACATGGCGACACAAGGGCCTCAGGAAGCCGACAAGGCGACACGTCTGCAATGCAGGTGGGCACAGGTAGCACTGAGGCCGTTCCTCCAGCTCAGGGAAGTGGCAAGCCTGACGAAGACGATGATTGGTACAAATACGCGTGTCGGATCGAGGAGGAACCAGCCCCGGAGAATCTCTAGTCTTGACGCGTGGCAGCCAGATACTCCTTTTTTTGGCCAGGTGGATGATTCTTAGTTTGAATGGTTTTTTTTTCCGGTTAACTGTTTATGGTTCTAGCTATGCAATGTATCTCTCTATTTTTTGGACAACACTGATAACCCCTGTGTGGGTTCTTCTTGGTTTCATGGACTAGTTTCCCCTATGTTAGGGCAGTAAAAAATAGACAACTTTATTTTTTGGTGATGTTTGATGCTCAGTAATTTTGAGATCAACCTTTTCTGTAACAACTTTTTTGTATCATATTAATAGAACAATATTACTTAGAAAAATAATATGGTGTCACTAGTTTCTTACTCAAGATATATGCTCCTCTTAATCTATAAAAAAAATGAATTAAATGCCCAAAGACTATCTTAAGATCCTACCTAGAATCATCAGGGAAGATGATATCACAACCTAAAAACATATTGAAATCTTTTGTGCATTTGCAGAAAAAATTAAAGTGGAGCACTTAGATGTAGTCCTCAGTATATTTATCCAATCCTTAGATGGGGATGCTAGCAAATTGTTTAAGACCTTATGAAATAACTCAATCAACTCTTGCGAGGATCTACAGAAAATGTTTACGAAAAAGTGGGGAGAGAAGAAATACCATGGGTATTTCTTGACTGAATTTAATGCAATAAATAAAAGGCACAATGAGGAATTCACAAAATTTATAAAAAGGTTTAATAAATTGTATAACAACTTCCCTACTGATATTAAACCCCAACATGTATCAGTTAAGGTGGTGTTTGTTGGAGCCTTTGAGCCAAATTTTGGATTTACCCTTAGAGAGAGAAACTCTTTTTGGGTGCAGGAATTGCAGTTAAGAAAACTCATTTCAACCCTTAATTTGTCAACATGGGGTTTGTACACTTCGAGGCGTAACCTAGGAAATGTGAAGAAATGATATGAACCTTCTCTAATTGTATTCCTACTTCTTTGATTGCAAATTTCAGAATCAAAAGGATAGATCACATGACAATGAATACCAAGAAAACTCTGGTGCTGAATGAAAAGAATGTGCTTTGTAGAAATTCAAAATAAAGGAAACTCTCAATTCATCATAAACAATTTGAATCAATAAAATAAGTATTTGAGATTTTCTTTAGTATAGTTGTAAAACATAAGAATGATCCAACTAATTAGGATGTCAGTCTTCCTTAACATTTTCCTTCCTGTACCAAACTATTGTTCATGTACTACAACAAGGTTCATGTACTGGAACATTGTTTCTGTACTAGAGTGAATCTTCTATACAAGAAGTATTTATATTGGGCCCTTACTGAAGACCTTGAAATTCATAAAGATCTCTGAGCCTTTGTACTAAAGCACTCTGTTCCTGTACTCAAAATTTTGATTCTTGTACTAGAGCAGAGGTTCCTGTACTAGGAAACCAGAGTTCATGTACTTAGTTTTCCAAATTTGTTGCAAGAAATAAAAGCATTAAGTATTGGGGGTTTTCACAGTGCATTATATTAGATATCATTTTTTGGGGTTCAACTATGTTAAGTACGTCATTAATCTATGACCATTTCCATGAGAGGTAGTCATTCACCCCTGTGAGCATCACCCAATGCAATAAGTGTTAAATGTACTATTCAAAAATCATGAGAAATTAGTCAGTTACGACTACCTCTCATGGAAATGGTCATAGATGAATGACTTACTTAGCGTAGTTGAATCCCAAAAAATGATATCTAATATAATGCACCGCGAAAACCCCCAATACTTAATTCAAGAAGGCACAATACTTTCTAAGGTTTTACAAATGGGGTAGAAAGCTAAGTGGGCTTGACTGTGGGAAAAACTCCATAGTTAAGCGCGCTTGAGCCAGAGGTGATCTAAGATGGGTGACCTCCTGGGAAGTCCTTGTTACTGGGTGCAAGCCCAGAAGTGATGACTAATGCTATGTAATTCATTTCACTAGTTTCAATCCCACTTCTTCACCCCTGCGAGCATCACCTGATGTAATGAGTGCTAAGTGGAGTATTCAAAAATCATGAGAAATTAGTTAGTTACGACTACCTCTCATATGCAAGGTGAAAACATAATTTTCAAGCAAAATTCTATAAATAAAATGAACCATTAACTAATCTCATGCTCGAAAATGAAAATTTCTTTCACAACCCAAGGAAATCTCTATTGAAATAAGAAATTGTTTTACTTGGAAACTACTTTGACTCAAACATCAGAAAGCTCTTTCCTAAGATGACTATTTATAAAATAAATTAGATCCGCAACAAGGAAAATTCAAGGGGCTAATATTCACAGGTGGGCTAATTTTCCACGCTTTTTCCAAAAAAAAGATTCGCCAATTTCCATTTTTTCTAAAAATGATTCACCAAAATTTTATAGTATAAAAATATTTTACCTTAAAAATTGCCAAAATTTTATCACGACTATACAAAAAAACATTATAAATTTGAATATTTCTACAAATGTATCACCAAATATTTTATACTTTGTACACTAGGGGCTAGTAAGATTCACCAATGTTTCTAAATTTTGAGATAAATTTCCATGCTTAAAATTTTTCCTGATTTGCAACCTTATAAAAATAATTATTTTAACTAAGGGAATCCTTTTGATACATTCAATATTAAATCTAGCAACGAGTGCACACACAAATCCAAATAATGTCACAATATTTTAGTGAAATATTATGGATATTAATCAAATATAAATCTAAACTTGAATATTACAATACGCTTCACTAAAAAGCAAAACACTATTCGCAAAAGAATAATAGACCTACAGAAATAAGAATGACTGGCTACAATGAATAAAGGAAACTTTCAATCTTGTTGAAATGAAAACACACCATTGTAGGAAGCTTAAATATACGTTTTCTTTGTAAATAAAAAGGCAACACACACTTTCAGGAAAGAATCGAAGGAATTAAAAGTGGATGCAAATGAATCGAAAACATTCCTATATCCAAATCACAAATCTTGTAAGTTGGTGAGCATGAGTATTGCAGCAATAATGCTACAACTCCTGGGCTGCCAACTTTACTCTTATCAACCCGGTAGTTCGTAACAAACTTGGAAGCGACGGTGCTGTATGCACAAGTACTAGTTCTTATTGCAGGCTGTCACTTGGTCAACTAGAACAAGATCACTAGGAGCTCAAGCCAACTTCTATGGATTCTAGAAGAAGCTCTACATGTGATGAAAGAAAGGAAAGCTTACTCTATGGAGGCTACTCTAATTGTAGAAAGGAAAAAGACTGAAATGTAAAGTAAACCTAACAAACCCTACTTAACCAACTAATCCTACTTTTGCAAAAAGCACTATGAAGACCATGACATGAATGCCATTACCTATTCAAGGAAGTAAACAACATATACTCAAGCTATTTCTAGAAGTAAATGAGCAAAAAATATCTTTTTGGATTTTTATGTATTTTTATGTGAAATTGACAGGCATGTATTTTATTGTGTGTGAAGGTGGAAGCGATTAGGTGGTGTTGAAGGCTAACTTTGGGCTTTGTGGGGATGCAGGATGGTGTGGATGGGTCCTAGGAGGTCTCGGGTGGCCTTTTGGAGGATTTTCCCACACTTAGCCTTCAAAAGAAAGGCTACAAGAAAATCTACAGGAGGACAGAGGGGATCTACAACAGGTGTACAGGAGGTGTACAAGAGGATGCCGAGAGCCGTTTTGAAGGCTTTTACAGTGTGATAAATGGTGGAAAAGGTAGGTGAAGGTTGGGATGATGTGTTAGGGTGCCTAGGGTCCACCAAGAATCACTAGGAGAGGGAAAGATGATTGGGAGAGAGGAAGAAGTCCTATGGAAAAATGCAGAAAACTAAGGCAGATTTGAGGTGAAATTTAGGCAACCTGTAGGGCATGGATCAAAGAGAGAATGTGGTGGCTGATAGGCTGAACTACTGTGAGGAGAGATATGCTACAAAAAAACTGACATTCAACCAAGAAGATCAAGCAAGAAACGAAGTGAGTACATCTAAAAAACAGAATTTTGCATCAAGCTAGTCTAAGCTATGATCCACGGAAGTGAATGCTGAGTAATGCTACAAGAAAAGAAAGCATGGAAGAATAATTATTGCAAATACAGATATGAGCATGGTGGAAGAGATCTAAAGAAAAGCATTAACCTTCTAACACACTTGCAAACACTAGAAATCCTATGGAGAAGGAAAATCTATGTTTTTGGGGCAGCATGAGGGTCTTGCCTCAATTCATAGTCCCAAAGGGAGGAAAAGAGGCCAAGGCACTGTTGCTATCCTTTTGAATCTTCTTTCTATCATTGCTTAACCTACTATAGAAAACACAAATGAAAGAAAACTACTAAACCATCAAAAACAACATATTCTTAACCAAGAAAGAAATTCATCTAACAACAACTAATCCATAAACTAAAACAAAGCATATAAATACAAACAAATAGGAGCTTGGCTATTTGGATTGGGCCCTATCCCAAGAGCTTCAGCCCTCTGAGGTAACTCAGTGATAGCTCAAAAAGGATCTCATCTTTATTATCAAAATAGTAACAGGATTACATGAAACTATCCATGAAAGTAAGCTTGAAGTTGAGCAGAGTTTTACAATAGAAAAAGTACAACAAAAATCCAACCCTAGTGAGGCCCTAGGCCTCTCTACTTATACAACTGAAGCTCCCAACAACTTCCTTAAAGTCAAGGAGGCTTGGCTCCCAAAACGTGAGATAAAGATTAGTTATCCTCCATTTGCTCAGCTTCCTCCTAGTGCATTGATTTGGCTGTTTGTACTCGAGCTGCATGAAGGGGAATTTAAAGTGGGGAGTAATAAGTGAGGGGAATGCCCTCCAATAAATCCTCTCCTTTGTCCACTTCGAATTATTGTTGCCAAATTTCCATTGAATCTTTGAATTTGTCTTCAAAATTCAACAAAAAATTGTATTAACCACATATTAGACTACATGGCATCATAACTAACTCAACTCAGTCCATAAGCATAAATATAATCAAAAAACATGTAATAAGCTAATGGAATGGTTGATTTAACTACGTTAGGAGGCAAAATGAGCCCATATAATTACCCATTTATGGGGCTCATCATCACCCCCCTACTAAAAATGTTGTTCATCCTCTGAGAAACTTAGTCCATCTCCTCATCTTTTATGGCCTGGTGACCTCTCTAACATCCGAAGCTTTTGATGTTGTTTCCTCTTCCTTGTCATAGAAGCCTGCTTTTCTGTCTATATCTTCCCACTACCTCTGCTCTTCTTCTTCTGTCCTTCCTTCTAGCATGCCTAACAACAGTGGTGGACTCAGTTTGAGGCCAATCTAATTGACATGCAACCTCTACATTGAGTGCTTGTACATTGGAACTCTCCTTACTGCCTCCTTTATCCTCATTGTGGAATGATATTCCCTAATCTTCAGACTATGTCGTAAGGTGTTCCCTCTCCTCATACGTGCATGTACACAATCATCCCCAAGTAACCTTTCCATGTCCTCAAAATGTGCAATGGACTATGCTTGATCACTTATATATCTAGGGGCAATTTGAGGATTATTGGCAAGCAGCTGGTGTATGATGATAAGAGCCATGGGATCCGATGGCTCAGCTCTGATCATTAATGGCTCATTCTGCTCCCTTATCATCAACCTTTTTACTTCTGTTGCCCTTAACTCTTCATGGTTCATCTAGGAAGCCCTGGCCATTAGTTGTAGGTCCCCTAGCCTAGCATTGGGGTCCCACACATTCATGTCTGTGAGGGCCATATTATGCAGGTAAAATTCTTCCATCTTTGTCTTATCTTCTGCTGTGCTTCGATCACACAGGTGCATAAACTATCTGTAATCTTAAAAGGCATTGTGCCTCTTTGTTCTAAAGCCTTGATCTGAAATTGTAGCCATTGTTCCTTGAGGTATAATCCATAGGATTTTTCTGGTGTCCTACATTGCAGTGCCTCCATCGATAAGCTATCCATGCATGCCGGCTAGGTCTCTTCCTCCTTTAGTTGCCTCCTTAGCAATTCATTTTCAGTTTGAAGTTGGTTTCTTGCAATTGCTTCTCTATGTTTGATAGCACTTAACTCTCTACCCATTTCCATAAGTATGTTCTCCATATGGCCAACACCCTCAACTCCCTTGAATTTGGCTATTTGCATCCACCTATGTGTTCTTATTCTTTCCTTCTCTAGTTCAAAGAATAGTGGAACTGCAAATGTTTGGGGAATTATCCTTCCTCCTTCAGGAATATGGTAATAGAAGGCAAGGCTTGGCTGGGGATCAGGTTCTTGTGGCTCTGTAGCTTCCTCCTTCCCTTTTGGCTGCTCTTCTATTATTTTCTCCAGCTGTTGGGTCTCCTGAAGCTTTGACAATGTCTCCTGTAGAACTGTTTGTGCCTCTTGTAGCACTGTTTTTGGGTCCTATAGTTGCACTTTTTCCTTCCAAGTGGAAGATCTAGGAGTCCCTCTTTCATATGTGATAGGGGTTTTAGAGGGAGATTCTTCCCCTTTGACAGTCGGTGAATCTTCAATTGTAATGGGCACTGTTGAAGATGGCTGGGGTTTCCCTGTTTTGATCCTTGTGCTTTTCCTGGCCTTGAAATACATGGAGGCCTGTCTTTTTATCTTTTCTTTTGGCTTAATTGGTGTGCTTAGGGCTGTGAGGGTAGCTACTACCTCCATTTCCATGGTCTCAGGGGACCCTTCTCTTTGTTTTGCTTTTGTTGCCTCTTTTTCTCCTCCTTCTGCCTCCTTTTCTATCTCTGTTTCCTTTGTTTCTTCCCCCTTCTCCTCTTCTCTCTTAGTTTCTTCCTCCTCCTTTTATTTTCCTGTTGAGTCATCAGTTGCTTCCCCTTCTCCCCCTTTCTTCTCTTCTTCCTCACTCTCAGAATGACTAATATCATAAGTGAGGGCCTTTATGTCATATTCTACTGTCATGTTCTTGAATACTTCCCATGTTATAGGGAGTGTGAATGTATGGAGGGCTTCTTCCACTAAAATTTTGATTAATCCATGGTGAGCCAGCTGATGTGGACTCCCTTCCTTAAACTTAATGCTGGAGTCTATGAGGGACTGTAGGAGGAAATAGGGGATGTTGAGTTTCTTGGGTGTTGGAGTGTCCATGCCATATCTCAGCTCATGAAGGATTCTACAATGGCAGCCATAGACTATTTTGTACCTTCCTTCACATGAAATGTATTTGATGATTTGATAACTAACCTCATCCCAAGGGCATGGTATGCTAGCCCTTCTAATGCCATTTTTATCTTCTACAGGATGTTCATTGTTTCGGAAGAAGTTTTTCTTGGCAGCGTGTCCAATTGGTTTTTCATCTTTTCTCCAAGGTAATCCAAGATGAAGGGTAGTAACCCTATTGATAAAATCAAGGGTTATCTCCATGGAAAGACCTATAAAACTGACAGTGGCATGTGTTCTTGAGTGAGGGACTAAAGAGAGGGCAAATTCCTGGGCAATTTCCTCATAAAATCCTCGGAATTTCTCAAAAAAGTTCATCCAATTTGCCCTTGTGAATATGACCATGACCTGGGGATGTTCATGGAGCCTGGTGGAATTAGTGGGCTCCTTCCTCATGAATCCTCCTATCATTGTACTTACACCCCTTTTTAACACCAAATGTAGAGATGGAGACAATAATTTTGAAGAAACAGGAAAACAGAGGAAGACTATGTTTTTTTTTTTTAAACAGGCAGAAATTTTTTATGTAATTCCTCTTCTACTATTGACTCAATTCCTCCTTAAAATGATCTCATTTCTTGCATATGCTGATAATCAAGGTGGTTATGCATGGAACCTACCTCCTCAAGCCAAAAATCGAGCAAAAAGCCATGTTTTCTTCTTAAAAATAGCTCATTGCCCCTCCTATAGAACTGCTTGTAGGTGCTCCTGTAGAACCTGTAAGTGCTCCTGTAGACAACGCCAAGAACGGGACGATGGGTGAGATCGATGGAAAATGATGGTTTCAAGGCTGTGGGGTGACAAGGAGTTTCCTGCAGCTAAGTTTACGAGGAGAGAATGAGGGAAAAGGTGGTGAGAGTGCTCGAGGAGGAGTACTTATTAATTCTTTTAGATATTTCCGATGATGGGGGTGAGCTGGAAAAAATTTACATTGGCCATATTTGGACCATTGGTCCGCACTTGCCTTGTCATAATGGCTCCTTCCTGCAATCACCTCTTATTATTGCATCAGATTTTACATACTCTCTACTACTTGTCCTTGGTATCTTTCTCTGAGTTGACTATGCGCATGTGTGGATGACATCTTCGGATGAGTGCAGTCAACTAGATGAAGATGTCCAAGTTAACTGGCCACCTTTCCCTCATTCAACCTCAACCCTCTCGTTACTCATGCATATATTTCAATTACACTAATGCAAATAGAGGAGTGGGTTAGTCACTTACCTGTGGCTCGAATGTATGTGTTGTGAGGTGTTTTGGCTCCTTCTACTACTACATGCCTGTGTTTCCCTTGCTGCATGCTCTCTTCTTTCTAATGTGTGGTTGTTTGTCTTGTGCAGGTATCCTCTAGCTAGATCTAAGCTTCAAATTTCTCCTTCAATCCTCATGGTTTCACTTCTTTTGCTGTTGTGGCTTGATTTTGATGGGATCAGCTGCCACAGGAATTCCTACAGGAGCTCCTGTAGCTACTTCCCCCCTCGAAATTTCAAATTATTTCTGTGTTGGGGGCTATGAGGATGATGCTAGAGGTGTTGATGGAGATGGAGAGGTAATAGGTAAGCTGTAGGTTTGATTTGAGGTGTTTCTTCCTTTCTTATTTTTGTTTTCTTTTCTCTTTTTAAAAAACTAATTTATTTTGTGTTTTTCTGGGACAGGAAGAAAAAAATGATGATGATGATGTGATGTAGGCGTGGAATGGATGGCAAGGTGGGTTGATAGCTGTAGGAGGGTTTATATGTTCTTCATGAAGCTTCCCAGCCGCTCAAACTGCTTTTTGGAACCATTTTTGACTCTTTGTAATTCCTACAGGAGCCTCCTGTAGAAAACACAGAGCCCCCTGTAGAACACATAGTTTCCGGAAAAAAACACAGTGGGGTGGAAGAAAGGTAAAAAATTAGGAAGAAGAGTGTGGAGGAGATGAAATAGGTTCTAGTGTGAATGTCAAGGCTCTATGGCATCTCCTCTTGCTCTCTGTGGTCCTCATGCAAACCTGCAATGCACATTAAAATTCAGTTTTCTTTTTCTTTTCTTTTTTTGAAAACAACTAGGGTGCCTCAAGGAGGTTTTCACCCTAATTGCCTGCCCTAGGTGCCTCCAAGGGAGGTTTTCACCCAAGGATATTACTCTTTTATTTATTTATTTTTGACATCACTGGACCGCCTCAGGAGAGGTTTTTAACCCAATGATGGGACTTCAAGCACCTCATGGAGGTTTTCACTTGAGTCCTTATTTTTTTTTTTTTTTTCTTTTCCTTCAGTGAGTGGTTGAAGTGGAGGCTAATACATGCTCCACTACCATAATTGTCTTATTCAAATCTTCAATGAACTCTCGCTTGGAGAGGGGCTTCTTGTAAATTTTCAAACGGTATCCATTAACAAGCATGGGGATGGCTTCATCATCAATGGTTCTGATCAGGACTGAACCATTATCATTGCATTTTTCCACAGTGTAGGGTCCCAACCATCTTGTCCTCAGCTTGCCTTTGAAGTCTTTATACCTTGAATCATAGAGCAGTGCCTAATCTCCTTCTTGGAATTGCTTCTCCTTGATATTTTTGTCATGCCATATCTTCCTCTGAAGTTGAACTACCTCTGTGTGGAGAAGGGCCTGCAATCTTTGTTCATCCAATCCATTGAGCTGGAGTAACCTTTCCTTCTATGCATGGTTGAGGTCTAGGTCCAGCTGAGCTACCATCCTTAGTGTATTGAATTCAAATTCTATTGACAATAAAGCCTTCTTCCCATAGACCAGTTCATAGGGTGTGAACCCTGTAGTGGTCTTCCAAGCTGTGTTGTAGGCCCAGGTGGCCTCAACTAATCTATCTGCCTAGTATTTTATGTTGCTGCTCACTACCTTGGTCAAAATTCCTTCCAAAGCTCTGTTAGTGACTTCCACCTACCCATTGGCTTGTGGATGGTAAGGGGTGGAAGTCCAGTGCTTGATTTTATGATGTGTGAGTAGGTCTTCAATCAAATTGGAAGTGAATTGACTTCCTTGATCTGTGACCAATTCTCTTGGATACCCGAGCTTGTAGAATATGTTTCCTCTTAAAAACTCAACTACTTTTTCCTATGTTGTTGCTTTGATTTCTTTTGTTTCTACCCACTTTGTCAGGTAATCGGTGCACACAATGATGTATTGTTTCTATCTTAAAGGAGGGCTGATAGTACCCACAAAGTCGATGCCCCACTTCTCAAATGGCTCAAAGGTCACTTGAGGTTGCATGGGCATCTCATCCTTTGGAGTATTTTTCCCCATCCTTTGACACCGATCACATTGGCTGCTGTATCTCCTCACATCTTGATGAAGAGTGGGCCAATGGTAGCCTACTTGCAATATTTTGAAGGCAGTTCTCTTTGCTGCAAAATGACCTCCACAAGGCCTGTCATGATAGGTCAGGAGAATGTCAAAAAATTCCTCCTCCCTGACACATCCTCTCAAGATCTAATTTGGACCAAGTTTGAAGACATTACCCCCAATCTAGGTGAAAGGGACGCTTTTTCTGACTATCTTGCTCTTCTCTTTTGAGGATAGGTGTGGTGGAAACTATGCTAAAACCAATTAGTTTTCTATATCAGCAAACCATGGAGAGAGTACTGAAATAGCAAACAGATGTTCATATGGCATTTGGTCATCCACCATTCTTTCTTCACCTGCAGGAAAATTTACACTAGACAAAAAGTCATCAACAACATTTTCTTTACCAGACTTATCAATAATGGTTAGATCAAACTGCTGTAGTAAAAGCAACCGTCTAATAATAAGAGCATTTACATCTGTTTTCTTCATCAAATATCTAACTCCAGCATGATCAGTGTGCACGAATGTTATAGACATTTTTGGGCACTGCAACCCCAAGCATAAATGTCCATAAACTAAGGGCTCCTAAGTCCCTAAAAGTGTTGTTCCAACCCCTAAAAGAACAAGGTCAACTGATTACAGCTTCTCCCAGAAGTTCTCCATGAAAAATTTCTGAGAACTAGTCAAAACTGGACCATTTCACCTGCTCCATAGGAAAACTGTGTTGCATCTCACCTAAATACACACATTAGGTGCGTTACATTTCAAAAATCCCTTCTATGGGGTGCGATGGGCGAGAAGGGACAAATGGCAGTGTCAATCCACGAGGTGGAGAAGCATGGAATCTTCCAGAACCTTCTCCTATGACACTTTCCTCTCTGAATTTGACCAGGGATGAGTAAGAGATCATCAATCTCCAAGTGGAAGCAAGAACTATCAGAGGGAAGACACTAATCAAATCTCAAAATCTGACTCACCTCCCTTGCAGACATTTATATATGGATCCCTCATCCCAGAGATCCAGAGGCTAGAATTTTGCATCTTGTAAGGAATTGTTGTTGGTTTCTTGAGGCAACATCATAGTGTTGGGTGATCTAAACTTTTCATGAGGTGAAGAAGGGCTCACTTGCTGAGGGGATGATGCTGAGTTAGAACGATTGGTTGTAACTCTCTTGGCTCTTTCTTGATTATCAATAAATCTATTCAAGTTTTACTCTATACTCTTGCGTGATTTATGTTTTATGCATTTATATGGTCAATTTACATTTGATCCTAGATTGTTTATGATAATAGATCCATGTTCTCGTATAGTGTTATGCTGCTTTGATTCTACAGGTACTCTATGAAGCTGGGTATACAAGAAAGCAAGTAGCAAAGGACTATTAGAAGCGAGAGGAATCAAGCAAGGAACAAAGCACAAGACAAAGGTTGGTTTCCTTTATTCTTCTCTCATCTATCTTTCATAAAGGAAAACGAAAGTAGTTTTACTTTGTTTGTTTCTAAGGTAGCTACCAGCCTTAGTGGGATTAACAGTTCTGCATAGACACTTTTCCCTGTAACAAAATGGCGACTCCGCTGGGGAGCAAATAGATTGATTGTTTATCTACATTTGTTTACTTTACAAACTTACAAACGGAGCCTGAAGTCAAGCCAGCTAGCCTTCCAACTGCATTTGCTATGCAAGTGCAAAGTAGATCAACGTTGCTTCAGTCAATCTCCGTGTTTTGTTTATGAATTAAACAATTGATTTACAAGCTTTCTAATTGCCCTCGTGGTGGCTCTAGTAACCTCCTTAGATCTACCCCTGTGATTGATTTACTGATTACCACTTGCTCGGCCAAAATCCCTGAACTAAACTGCAAACTGTGACCCGGAACCCAATCAAAGTCTCGTCCCTAGTCCATCGCACTGTCTATTCTGTGAATCTCAAATTCAGCGCACTTCCCAAGTGTAGTAGGTGCGTTGCATTTCAGTTTCACTGTGCTACAGGTGCGCTGATCAGACTAGGCATTGTTCCTAAATTTTGGTTTCTGTGTTCACTCTTTTCAGATCTATTCAACACTTTTGCTGCCTATCGTCAGTACACCTCTATTTGAAACCCCTTTCCTTGCTCTTATTCTGCCTCCATTGTGCAAAGAACTGTAAATGTTTTTATGTATTTTTTGAGTCATTTTTAGTTCTCCTTTACAAAGAAGTAACGTAATCGTACTGTCGTTTCTTGATTTGAAAGTGTCGCAAGTGTCATTTTCAGTCATAGAAGAGAATCTGATTGTTTTTTTTAGTTGATTACCCTGTTTTTTTTTTTTTTTTTTTTTTTTTTTTGTAAGTGAGAAGATTATATTATATAACAAGTATAATACAAAAACCTGCCGAAGCAGTGTGAGCAGGGATGTACAATATTCCTGGGCTAATCGCCTGCTCAGAAGAAGTGTTACAGATAAACCAAAACGAAGCACACCACGCAGGGTGGCGATGGACAGAACAAAACATTGCTAAACCACAGGAACTACCGTGAGTAGATAGTAGAAGTAACAACCAAGCAACAGACACAAACTATAGCCGAGATAACAGAGTGAAAAGATAACAGAGAAGCAAGAACCCGAGTCGGAAAAAGAGCTAACATGAAGACCTTAGAAGTGGTAATTCCCCATCTGGGCGATGGTGTCCAAGCCGCTATTCCTGACGTGGCTGTCGACCTTCGCCTGCAGTTCTTCCAGGGAAGCAGGCTGAAACACTGCAGAAGTAGCTGGCTGAGCAGCATGGTTCGCACTGGAAGTGGCTGGCTGAGCCGCAGGAGCAGTATTAATGGAATTTTTGAGAAGCTGGATGAGCAGCATAAGCAGACGGTTGTGGGTTTTCATCGATTCATTCACCGCAGTTAATTTACTGTCCAGGGAGCTATTGTAGTCTGTAATCTTGGCCATCTGTTCTGTGGTGAGATTAACCTGTGTAGTGAGATTTACCTCTGTGACGGATTCCAGCGCCTTTGCAATTAAGGTTTTCATGCGCCAACTCTCCGCCTGGGTACGCACAAATTGTGTGGCCCTCTTCGCGGGAGTGCCGGGGTCTGTTACCCAGTTGACCTCAGCAGCAATTTCCATATCCGAGCGGCCATCCTCCTCAAGCTTCACCTGAGCCTCCAATTCTGCAATTTTGCGCTTGATCCTGGTCGCAGTCCTGGTTTCGTAGCCACCTCTTGCTGCCTGAAGTTCCCTATTAGCTGCCTCGCAGCGACTACTTCCCGCTTTCATGGTGAACCTCTTGTGACTTGCCCGAATTGAACCAGAATTGTAAGCGGAACCACTCTCAACACGAATGCTAAGAACAATGGGGAGAACTGGGAAATTGCCCATGTTTTTATAATGAAAGCAATGATGCTTCCTCAGGAGATTGGAGTAAATGCCTCTGAGAGTGGTGGTACCTTGCTGATGGGTGATCTGAGGAGTCGCACAAGCGAGCCTGTCCCTGGAATAATTGGAGCTCATGATGTAACTGCAAGGCTGACGAGCTGGGCGCCAAGTGTTTGGTGAAAACCTTCTCAAGGGATGGTGGCGCGTGAAGGGAGGTATGCCCCATATGCTAACATGCCTGATGCTATTCCTTCGGGCCGTGTTCCACCGTCTTCCACTCAGAATTGCCATTAATGGTGATGAAACCTTTCCATACGGATCCTCTCCATGTGTGCTGAGAGGACGGTGTCTGATGTGCGGGATATCATCGCTTAATTCGTTATGATCTCCAATCTCCAAGAGCTGTTGCCGCCCGGAGCTCCACTGCCTCCTGTGTCCCATCAGCCCGTTGAGGGCTTTAGGTTGATAATTCTTGCCGATCTTCTCGTGATTTCGAGACTATGGCCAGGTGCCGTCCTCGATTAAGGTTGGGTGATCTGGATACGATCTTTCGCTGCCAGTTGTATGCATGCTTCCTTTATTATTGGGTCATCAAACTCCTGCCAGCATCTGTCAATGGCAATGTTGGGGTTGTCTGCTCCACAGTTTGCCAGATGGTCAGCAAGACCATTCGCCTTTCTTCTGGTTGTTTGAAAGATTAGACCTTTCATCCCCATAACTAGCTCAGCTATGTTTTCCGTAGCTTTGGCAAGCCTCCAATGCTTGGTTGCTTTGCTTATGGCCGTGCCTGTCTGTAGGCGTTTAGCCGCCATAGTTGATTACCCTGTTACTATTGTATTCGATCTGAATTAGTAGTTTTTCTAGTGTCGAAAGAAAGTTTTCATTTCCAAATTGCAAAGTGTTGTCATTGTCTTCATTTTGATTTTGAAAAGAAACTTGTTAGTAATTGTCGCTTTGAAAAATAATTCAGATTTGCACATTAGCTTTCTTTTTATCATTTACATATTAAGAAGGCTGAAAACAAATACATGCATGTGCATTTGCATTTAGACTGTTTGATTGGTTTGATTTAGGACAGTGCATATAGTGTGTGCTCTACGCTCTTTGCTGAAAGAACGCCATTTCTCTTTCCTTAGTAGCTAGGATTTTCATTGCACAAAGAAGATAAAACGACTGTTTATCATCTTAGATTGCATTTTAGGAATTGTAAATCTACATCACGCGGTGAACCTGAAAGGAAAATTTCTTAAGCAAGATCGACTATAAAATAAATTTAATGAATCTAACAATGCTTTGGAACCTAACGCACAACATCTAGAAGTCTAGGCTACAGACGTATTCCGGTGTCGTAAAGCCCAGTAACTGTTGTTTTCACTGTTGATTGGGTGATTCCTCCACTTTGAGACGATAAGTGCCAGTACGGACTTGTGCTCCCACGTACCGTCGAGTATATTTTGGGAGACCACAATAGGCTTAATCCTTTATCGATAGGAAGTTGTGTCTGTCGCCCCATCAATCGCAATGCACTGAACACAGCATTAGGGAAGATTGACTGCCGTACCGTAAAAAATATTCTGCAATTTTGCGATTGGCTTGGTAATCCCTCTGCCTAGATTTCCAGAGTAGTCCCTTTCGTTCCTTTTTAGACTCCTTAACGGAAAAGGTCCATCTGAGCACTTGTCACTTCAGGCTCATTAAAAATCGAAGGCGACTAGAGTCATCTTTTGTTTTTTCTCAACTCTTTAAAATTGAGAAAACAAGTTGTGTCAAAGCGTCTAAAATTTATTTTAAACGGAATAATCATCACCTTTCCTACGTTGGTCTTAGGTTGAGGAAAATGGAGTCCACCAACCAAGGAGTTCCCCTTGGAGGAAATCCTAGTCCCTTCTCCTCTTGGGGAGATGTTGGTGCACCCCATATGGCCACATTGTCGCTTTCAGGATTGACAATCGGCTTGCCCGTATGGCTTTTCTCAACCTCCGTCGTTCAGAACACCGCGATTCCTGAACAATCGAGTCAGCAACTAGACAATTCCAGAGTTACCCCCAAACCCTCTACTTCATCTAATTCTTCCTCTCCTCCTTCCTCTTCACTTGATGGGGCTGGTAAAGCCAAAAATCAAGTACATGAGAAGAAGAAGGAAAGGAAGAAGAAAGAGAAGAAGAAGAAGGAGCCAAAGGCGAAAAGGGGTAACCAAGCGTCGTCTAGCAAAAATCCACACACTGCACCGACCAGGCCTAAATTGCCATGTGTCATTTGCAAGGGAGACCACTTTCATAGAGATTATCCTTGCATCCCTCAGACCTTAAGGGACTGGTCTCCTTGTTTGAACAACCAGGTGTCATCAACCTCTGATGATCATGTTGAAAATACACCGTCGACTAGTGAAAGTGAAGCCCCTGGACAAAAAGGAAAAAGCAAATTTCCTTGTAAACTGTGTGAAGGTGATCACGCTATACACCGTTGTCCCTTCTTAGACGAGGCTAAAAGAGTTTTGGACGATCGTCCAATTTCACCGTTACGACTTCCTCCTGGATATAAGAAACTCTTGTCGAGTCCGTCACTAGTTGAAAATCCGGCTGACACGTCCAGGTGGTCAGCCGAAGTATCTATCACTGAAGAAAAACCATCTAAATCCATACCAGACGAAAGTCAAAAGGTCGAGGTGGCAATTGACCCGGTCTTGCCTTCGGAGGTTCCATCTTTAGATGATACAGTTACCGAAGAGAACAAGGATGACACCATCCAAATTCCTTTTGTAAGCATAGACTCCGATGAACATGGGGGCAATTTACCCATTCCTTTACCGCAGGAAGGAAGTTCATCAGAGTCGTACCCGACCGTCTATTCGGTCCCACCTCCAAGCAACCTAGTTGTTTCCTTTGACTGGAATCTACTAGGCAGACCCTGTTTATCGGCTAGTATACCATTCTGAATCATTGCTCAAATATATAGAATGGTTATGGCCGGTACCATCATAGATGAAGGGGCTTCTGTGAGTATCCTTTCCTCGACTACTTGGAAAGTGCTTGGTTCGCCATCGCTTTTGGCTGAGATGAGAAATCTAACAGGTTTTGACAAAGGAACCAGTCGACCATTAGGGATCCTTCCCAATGTGCCCATAACATTGAGAGGGAAAACCATTCACATGAATGTAATGGTAGTCCAAGGACCCCTGGATTATAATCTACTCCTTGGGCGAGACTATATTTATTGCATGGGAGCCATTGTCTCATCACTCTTTAGAGTAATGTGTTTTCCGCATGAAGGAAGAGTGGTCAAGCTCGTAGACCAGCTTTCATTCCCCGGTTCATGCATAGCAAATAGTCATATACCATCCCTAAATGGTCTTTTCACGTAAGAATGTCTCATCAATCCCCAGTCCGTCCACCTGATGAGCACGAGTAATTCAGGGGACATGACTGAAACCTAGGGGGCATGCACCCTGGTCTGCTTCGGAAGGAAAACTCCAGGTATAGGGTAGGTTTCCGCGAGAGATATATGACTAGTCTGACACTCCCATCCGAAATTGGAAAAGGGGGTTGGACTGGAACAAGATTCCCTCGTCAAAGTTATGTGAGTGGAGGCGTCTGCGCCATTCACCTTTGTCTATTTCGATAGACATCTCCGAAGAAGTGTTTTGTTTGTGGTACAAATAGAACAATCTTTGGTAACATAAAAGAGGTAGGCCTTTTTGGCAAAACAAATGTTTTATCTGCGAAATTGCGGGGTAACCTTGAAACTCTATGTCTCTATACCTAGGGGCATGCAAACCTTTTGGCATGCAAGCGAAGAGCGACCATTTATTTTTTAAATTTGTAGGTCCTCTAACCCTTTAAACTCGTAGGATTGGTCGTTTCCTAACTTTCATAAAGAAAGGATGTGGGGCAAAGCTTTGAAATAATGTCGTTTTTATATATGAGACATTCTTATTATACGACTGGATTAATTGAGCAGTTTTAACGTGGACTTCACGCTCGTTAAAAAATAAACATAAGAAATGAGCAAAATTTTCCCCCAGCGTTTAAGCTCATTAAAAAATGAACCAATTTCTGGTAAATAACCATCGTGAATGTAGTACTTCAGCCTTTGAAGCCTTGTTCGTGTTCTCATCATCACCTCCGCTTGATTGTTTACCCCTTTTTAGGAACAGCTACGAAGAGTGATTCTATTAGCCATCCTTGTAACACTGCAGTGATTGGGAAATTCCAAAACTTACCTGGAATCAGCTGCTACCCAAATTTATCACTCGTTCCTCAAAAAACGAGTCTCCTTTGAGCTCTTTTCAGCTGACTCATAAAATATGAAAAAATTGTCAAGCCATTAGCCTCTCCAGCTCGTTAAAGTGACCGGAAGTGCTATCCCTCCTTTAGATTTTAATCTTTTTGGACCTGAGGGATTATTACACAAAAATATCGAGCGCTTGTTTTGTTCGGCTCATTAAAAGTACCGAAAATTCATCCCTTCTGTATTGTTTTATACTTTTTCGGACCTAAGGGATTAGATGACGAAAAAGGATTTTTGGAGATTCCTTTATGTCCCTTTTCAGACTCTCTAAAATTGAAAAGGATTGAGTTATCTTTGTCGTTAAACTCGTTAAAACTTAATAGCGACAAACTTGTCCATAACAAACAAGAACGAGTTTCACTATCACTAGGCTCGTTAAAACATAGCGATGGGTTTGCCCGAAGGGAAAATTATAGAACAAGCATATGTTATCCTCCTCAAGCTTGACAAAAATAAAAAGGTACTGGTCAACAATGACTGGGGAAAAATTTGGAAGAAAACTTGAAGAAACTTTGTTGGTAGCAAGTCACTCTTGAACATGACACTTTCACTCTGCATCCAAGTCGGGTTGAGTTGTTTCATTCACCGGTCAAATCACCATGGTCACATCACACCATCCACATTTGGGGTTAATGCTACCAATCCATCATCTCAGTGTCATCGATATGTTCAAGAGAAGTCACTCAGAGAATTCACCTGTGTCTCACCCGCTGCAATACATTTACGCTCCATTCTTTCATGACCGCCACCCTGAACCTTATATCACCAGATCGTTTTCACCTCCATTAAAATCATTTGCTCCATTCCGTGTCATTGATGTGGGATTCATTAAGGCCCCCCTATGATGGATCGCTTCTTGTCGACATCAGCTCATTATCCAAGAAGTCGATCTAGGAACACCCATTTCAGTACTTTGAAGCTTGCATGCCTCAATGGCAAGTTTCTCACTTCTGGTGACATGTTTACATCAATGGCCTTCGACCGAAAGATTTTGCGTGGTGTTCGACGCCAAGTCCCTTATTCACACCACGTGAATTGTACTGCAGTACCTTGAGGATCATTATCATTATCGATGATTCCTCTCGTGCCTGTTAATAGCTTACATCATTGGCTGGTAATCAGGCGATGTCTTTCGATGTCCGACTCCAGAACATCTCTCACATGGATCGACTTGTACTTTCAATGAAGATCGAACGAGATTGAAGACCCTGGATCTAGTTTCATCCATCCAGGCTGCGATATATATTCAGGAAAATAAAGACATCAAATGTACATCATTGCTGCACAAATAATCATCCAATCTAAGGGATGATGGCTCTACCAGAATCATCAGTCTACACTCAGGAGATTGTCTGTCCTATGTACATGAAAATGAATTTATAAAGCTGAGCATGGGAATGCCTGCCTCAGCTAGATCATGAAAATATTATGAATATAATGTATTGTATTGTATCTTATTACAGGTCTCCTTCCAGCTTGAAAGAACTTCGGATCCTCATGATAAAGCATTTCACCCGACATCAAAAAATATTAACGACCTCATGCTTTAGGGGGCAATTGTTATAGACATTTTTGGGCACTACAACCCCAAGCATAAATGTCCATAAACTAAGGGCGCTTAAGTCCCTAAAAGTGTTGTTCCAACCCCTAAAAGAACAAGGTCAACTGATTACAGTTTCTCCCAGAAGTTCTCCATGAAAAACTGCTCAGAACTGGTCAAAACTGGACCATTTCACCTGCTCCATAGGCAAAGTGCGTTGCATCTCACCTAAATACACAGAGTAGGTGCGTTGCATTTCAAAAATACCTTCTATGGGGTGCGATGGGCGAGAAGGGACAAATGGCAGTGTCAATCCATGAGGTGGAGAAGCATGGAATCTTCCAGAACCTTCTCCTGTGACATTTGCCTCTCTGAATTCGACCAGGGATGAGTAAGAGATCATCAATCTCCAAGTGGAAGCAAGAACTATAAGAGGGAAGACACTAATCAAATCTCAAAAGTTTACTCACCTCCCTTGTAGACATCTATATATGGATCCCTCATCCCAGAGATCCAGAGGCTGGAATTTTGCATCTTGTAAAGAATTGTTGTTGGTTTCTTGAGGCAACATCATAGTGTTGGGTGATCTAAGGTTTTCATGAGGTGAAGAAGGGCTCACTTGCTGAGAGGATGATGCTGGGTCAGAACGATTGGTTGTAACTCTCTTGGCTCTTTCTTGATTATCAATAAAGCTATTCAAGTTTTCCTCCATACTCTTGAGTGATTTATGTTTTATGCATTTGTATGGTCAATTTACATCTGATCCTAGATTTTTTATGATAATAGATCCATGTTCTCGTATAGTGTTATGCTGCTTTGATTCTATAGGTACTCTGTGAAGCTAGGTATACAAGAAAGCAAGTAGAAAAGGACTATCAGAAGAGAGATAAATCGAGCAAGGAACCAAGCGAAAGACAGAGGTTGGTTTCCTTTATTCTTCTCTCATCTATCTTTCATAAAGGAAAAGGAAGTAGTTTTACTTTGTTTGTTTCTAAGGTAGCTACCAGCCTTAATGGGATTAGCAGTTCTGCATAGACACTTTTCCTTGTAACAACGAAGGTTTGATAGCCTGTGATATAATGTCTGAATTTTTTTAAGGAATGCACAACAACTAGGAGTTCCTTCTCTGTCACTATGTAATTTAACTCTGCCTTTGACAAACTTTTGCTTATAAATTATATGGCATAAGGCAACTTTTCATCAATTTGTCCTAAGGCTACTCCTATTGCTTTTTTCAAGGTATTTGTGTGAATGTGAAAGGGTAGGGCCCAGTTTGGGCCTCTGAGAATTGGGGCAGTTACTAGCTTGGTCTTCAAGGTATCTAGGGCTTCTTGACAGTTTTCAGACCATATGAACTCAACATCTTTGCCTAAAAGGAAAAACAGGGGAGAGGCTAGCTTACTGAAATCTTTAATGAATCTTCAGTAATATCTAGCTAAGCCTAGGAAACTTCTGACATCTCTCACCTTTTGAGGAGGTGGGACCCTTTAGATGATGGCAATCTTGTTGGGGTCCACCTATGGTCCTCGTTGAGATATTGCATGACCTAACACAGTCCCTTTGGTCATAAAAAATTCACATTTTTTGGATTGAGGGATAGGTTCATCTCAATACACTTGTCTATAACTTTCCCTAGGTTAGATAAGGCTTCCTGAAAATCAAAGCCATCAGGAGTAAAGTCATCCATATATATCTCTACTACATCATGAACTAACTCAAATAATATACTCAGTACCGCTCTTTGGAAAGTGGCTGGAGTGTTGCACAAGCCAAAAGGAAGGACCCAGTATGCAAAGGTACCCCAAGGACAAGTGAAAGTGGTCTTATCTTGGTCTTCCGGGCTAATTTGAATCTAATTGTACACGCTGAACCCATCTAGGAAGGAGAAAAAATTTTTCCCTACCGGACCATATAACATTTGATTTATGAACGGTAAAGGAAAATGATCCTTTTTAGTGGCTTTGTTTAATTCCTGATAGTCGACACAGATTCTCCACTTGCCATTTTTCTTTGGCACTAGCAGCAAAGGAGAGACCCATTCACTATCAGAGATTGGGTAGATGAATCTTGCATCAAGAAATTTTTGCAATTCTTCCTTAACAATGTCTTTAAGTGCTGGATTCATCCTCCTTTGAGGCTACCTAACTAGTTTGCAATCTTCGTTAATGTATATATGATGAGTACATACTGAAGGGTACACTCCCTTCATCTCCTTATAACTCTAGGAGAAGGCATCTAAATGATTTCTGAATAAGTTGCACAACTCCTTCTCCTGGGAAGAGGATAGGGATGGATTTATTTTCAAGGTTCTTTCTGGGCCAACCTCTATATTGTTAACATGAACAGAGGTCGGGTCAGCCACACAGAGATCAGTTGAGGGGTTTTTTTGGGTTTCTCTCACTATGTCCTCTAATGGTAAGACACTGGGGGGTGGATTTTGAATCAAATTTTCAATCATATCATCCTCATCTTGCATTTTCCCCCCCTTGGTGGTTTCTAATGCACAAAGTGGTGTAAATAGACCTCATCCTCATCCTACTCCTCCAACCAAAGAGGTAGATCATGTTATAGCAAGGGTTGGGTAGGAGGGTATAGGATTAACTGCTTGGACATATGCTCATTCTTTGTGGTCATGTTCCCAGCTCGACAGCTGATGTAGGCATTAGCAGTAGCCAACCAGGGTCTTACCAAGATGAGAGGATACCCAGTGAGCTTTGGCTTCCGCTGGAGAACTAAGAAATCAACAGGGTACTCCCAAGAATCAATGGAGACCATCGCATCTTCCACAATCCCTTCAAGGGTCATGGTGGAGCGATTTGCTAGCTACAGTACTTTTATGGTATTCCTCAAGGAGCCCTGGAGGTTAAGTTTGAGCATTGTGTCCTTTGTCATCACATTAATGGTGGCTCCCAAATCAATCAAGGTATGTGGGATCATGGTGCCATTGATGTGGACATCAACTACTGGGATTCCATGGTCTAGATATTTCAGACAGATTACCTACCACAACATCAAGTTGGACAATTGTCCTATGACATTGATGGTTGGGGCATCTCTTTTGCGCCTTCATGGATTCCTAAAGCACTTCTCTTTGATCAACCTATTGTATATAGGCACATATTTTATGGCTTGCAGAAGTGGTAACTTCACACATAACTGTTTCAATTCTCCCAGAAGTTTAGTTTCTTCTAGGGTAGGCTGTGTTGTCCTGGATAGTCTCTCAAGAAAGGGTGAAATTGCTTTAGGTTCACTTTCCTCTTTATCTTCCTCAACGTCCTTGGTTGGAGGCTGGCTAGTTGGGAGAACCTTCCCAGATCACAGCTTAATCTCTTGAATCTCTACAAAATAAGTTGGGCATGATGGTACCCCACTATATACTTGCTAAGCCTGTTTGTTGTTCGGGTTCAGGTTGAGCTGGGTAGGCATTTGGGGTTTCCTTGGTGGAGCAGAAGGTAATGGTTGTGGTTGAGCAGGTGGTGGAGGCAAAAGAGTGGGAGGAGAGTTATACTAGGTCCTCCACCCCTAATGAGGTGCATTCTGTTGAGGTGATGGTTGAGCATAGGATTGAAATGAATGGTTGGTTGGTTGGGCATGATATTGAGATGTGAAGGACCAAGGAGGAGGTGTGGACCAGGATGGATGAGCACGAGGGCCCTAAGAAGGTATGGAAGTGACTTGGTTGGGGTTGTAGTATGCCTGAGATGTCCCTTGCATCCCTTGCTAGTATGGTCTAGGTCCATGCAGTCTCCTTTCATTCATGAAATTGAGTGGTTCAGTGGCTCCTTCGGCCCCATGGTATACAACTTTAAGTCTAGGCAAGGAAGGGCACTTATCTGTAGAACGATCTTCTTCACAAACTAAAAAAACCTCTATAGAGTTCAATGGACATTCGTTCCTAGGATGCCTCCTGGTGCATCTAGGACAAGAGATGGCCAAAGCCCTCTCTACTTTCTCTTGTTTTCTTTTGATATGAAAGGAATCCATGTGCATGGCAAGAGTCTACAACATCTTAGTTTTGAAGTCTTCCAGCATGTTTCCAATTTTAGCTTTAATAAATGAATTGGAAGAGGAGGTACTGGCCATGGGTTGACTCCCCCTACCTTTCTTTTTGTCTGCTCTAGAATGGTTTCTAAAAATACTTTTTATGTCCTCATAAGATAGTTGGTAGGTGTCTCCCCTAGCCAGTAGATGGAGGGTGTCTAGAAGGTCTTCTGAAATTCCTCTGAGCAGGACCAACATCAGAGATTCAGGGTCAAGTGTACACCAAGCCCTTTTGTAGCTAAGTTGGAACCACTCTTCATAATCTTCCAAGGATTTACCACTTCCCATGGTCATTCAGGTGATTTCTTCTTTGGTATCTTTTGTCCTATAGTAGTCTCCATACTTGTCACTAAAGGCTTGCTACATCTGAGCCCAAGTTGTGATGCTATTTCCAGGTAACCCCGTTAACCAGCACAATGCTGCATCCTTGAGAGTAGAAGGGAATAACTTCAACATTTGCTTGTCTTCTACATAATCATAGGTTCGACAGATGACAACAAACTCAAACAAGAAGGTGTCAAGATCTTTTGTAGTCAAACCATGGAAATGAGGTTGGGATGAAGGGCTTATATTCTTCATTTTAGTGTCTCCATTGGTCTCTCTAATGGGAAAGGTACCCTCTATTCTCTCTCTGTTCCCCCTAGCATTTCTGTTTTCAGCCATTGGCTCAAGAGGGATGTTTTCTTCTTCTTATTCCCCTATAGGTTCTTCAAATATCTCTGGTTGCTCACCTAAAGGTTCTTCTTGATCACTGCCACTGAAGAAGAGAGAAGGTTGGTTGTGTGAGGTAGTGGGGGTGCTGGGCAAGAATTTTCCTAAATTATCTCTATTCCTACGAGGCATGAAAGGAAATCTTTTTGGTTGGTTTTTGTTTTTTTTTTTCACACTGATTGTACCTGCAAAACTGAAATGGACTGAATAAAACAAATTGTAACTAATTGAAATGAACTTGCTGAAATGAAATTTGGAGAATTAAAAAGGAAAGCAAGGAAATGCAAAACTTGAAAGAAATGACTAGCCTACTCTTACTGAAATGAAATTTTCAGAATTGAAAAGGAAAGCAAGGAAATGCAGAAGCTGAAAGAAATGACTATTCTACTTTTGCTGAAATAAACTATTTAGCATAATGTTGCAATAGAAAATAGAAGAAAGAATTAATCACAAAATACTTTGATGCTTCCCCAACATTGACACCAAAAAGTGGTGAGCACTAGTATTACAGCAATAATGCTACAACTCCTGGGCTGCCTACTTTACTCTTATCAATCCAGTAGTTTGTAACAAACTTGGAAGCGACAGTGTTGTATGCACACGTACTAGTTCTTACTGTAGGCTGTCACTTGGTCAGCTGGTGCAAGATCACTAGTAGCTCAAGCCAACTTCTATGGATTCCAAAAGAATCTCTATATGTGACGAAAGAAAGGAAGGCTTACTCTACAAAGGCTACTCTTATTTCAGAAAGGAAAAAGACTGAAATGTAAAGTAAACCTAGCAAACCCTACTTAACCAACTAATCCTACTTTTGCAGAAAGCACTATGAAAACCATGAAATGAATGCCATTACCTACTCAAGGAAGTAAACAACATCTACTCACACTATTTCTAGAAGTAAATGATCAAAAAACATCTTTTTGGATTTTTATGTTTTTTTATGTGAAATTGACAGGCATGTATTTTATTGTGTGTGAAGGTGGAAGCGAATAGGTGGTGTTGAAGGGTGAATTTGGGCTTTCTGGGGATGTAGGATGGTGGGGATGGGTCCTAAGAGGTCTCAGGTGGCCTTCTGGAGGAGAGATCTATTGTGAGGAGAGATCTTCTACAAAACAACTGACAGTCAACCAAGAAGATCAAGCAAGCAAGGAAGTGAGTACATCTAAAAAACAGAATTTCGCATCAAGCTAGTCTAAGCTATGATCCATGGAAGTCAATGCTGAGCAATGCTACAAGAAAAGAAAGCATGGAAGAATACCTATTGCAAATACAAAAATGAGCATGTTGGAAGAGATCTAAAGCAAAGCATTAACCTTCTAACACACTTGCAAACACTAGAAATCCTATGGAGAAGGAGAATCTGTGTTTTTGTGGCAGCAAGAGGGTATTTGCATCAATTCATAGTCCCAAAGGGAGGAAAAGAGGCCAAGGCACTATTTCTAGCCTTTTGAATGTTCTTTCTATCACTGCTTAACCTGCTATAGAAAACACAAATGAAAGAAAACTACTAAACCATCAAAAACAACATATTCTTAACCAAGAAAGAAATTCATCTAACAACAACTAATCCACAAACTAAAAAAAAACATATAAATACAAACAAAGAGGAGATTGGCTGCTTGGATTGGGCCCTAACCCAAGAGCTTTAGCCCTTTGAGGTAACTCAGTGCTAGCTCAAAAATGATCTCATCTTTATTGTCAAAACAGTAATATGATTACATGAAACTGTCCACAAAAGTAAGCTCGAAGTTGAGCAGAGTTTTACAATAGCAAAAGTACAACAAAAATCTGACCCTAGTGAGGCTCTAGGTCTCTCTACTTATTCAACTAAAGCTCCGAACAACTTCCTTAAAATCAGGGAGGCTCAGCTCCCAAAACTTGAGATAAACATCAATTATCCTCCACTTTCTTGGTTGCCTCCTAGTGCATTGATTTGGTTGTTTGTACTCTCAGTTGCATGAAGAGGAATTCGAGGTGGGGAGTAATAAATGAGGGGAATTCCCTCCTATAAATCCTCTCTTTTGTCCACTTCGAATTATTGCTGCCAATTTTCCATTGAATCTTTGACTTTGTCTTCAAAATTCAACAAAATTTGTATTAACCACATATTAGACCACATGGCATCATAACTAACTCAACTCACTCCATAAGCATAAATATAATAAAAAAAATGCAATAAGATAAGAGAATGGTTGATTTCACTATGTTAGGAGGAAAAATGAGCCCATATAGTTACCCATTTATAGGGATCATGATAAGTAATTAATGTTCATTAGATATAAAAGAATCCAAACATGATCTACTTCATTAACCTTGCATAAAAATAAATCTAACACACCTTTAAGGAAGGGAGAACTAGCTGGGTTGGTTGGGCCCTAGCCAATCAGCTTGTTTCCCTGTAACGAAATAGAAACTTAAAGCACTCAAATGGAGCATCACAACGATATCAAAATAGAGAACTTCATAACTGGCATGTTCCTTTGTATTAAATTTCAAAAATAGAAAATACATGTCGTGGATCCCCTGATCCATACGAGAAATGGCGATACTTAAAAATTACAAATAGTAGCAAAATTTTAATACAAAATCGCTCCCTAACATCCATAGAGAAATTGTATTAAATACATACTTCGTGCCTTGGCTGTAACAAGAAATATAACAAGATGATATATTAAGCCTTCCGGCTGTTCACAAAAAGTCTAAACCGAGGTTTTATAGTCGAAGTCCAGCTTTCATATCCCACCTTCTTCTTTAAAGGATGAGCCCAGCAAGGAAACTGATCTCTTCGTAAGAAATCCACATGGTCTATCAATATGTCTCGTCCATAAATGGTGAGTCAAACAAAGAATTGATAGTTTCCTTGAAAGTGCAGGAACGTTGACTGGTACAAGCATGATTCTACACCAGCCAAATCTTTCACATAGATTAACACTTTGGTTCCATTGAATTACTTAGGAAAGGAATATATTAGTTCCAAAGAAATTTTAAGATATAAAACATATAATTTAATGATTAAGTACATATATAACCTTTGAATATGAAAAACATAAGAGGAGTGTAGGAATGTATGCAATCGGGAAAAAATACAGGAATATATAGGCCTTTTGGGTTAAAACAGGGGTTAATATGTGATAGGATAGAGACCAAAAAGTAGGAAAATTATAACCACCAACATCGTCACATCCCTATCTTGTTGTGTGTCCTCAAACAACCTCACCCTTACCTCTACAAAAAAACACATAGAGACCTTCCTTCAATTTTGTATCTATATGCTCATTCTTGTCTTCAATGTGATCTACTTCTTAGTTTGATCCTTCTTGACTTGTTTGAATAATTTCTTGAGTCAACAATAGCATTTCGAAGCTCGTAACTTTCACACTCTTTCTTTCCATTTTCATTCTTGCACTTCCCCTTCCAAATCGGCATTCTTATTTTCTAGCACTACACCATGTTATTTCATGGCTTGATTTAGAATTTCGAGTCCATAAATGCGTTGCTTCAACTCCTCCATCTAACTATTCAAAGTGAGAGTGGAGTCCTCCTTAACGAACTCCTCCTCCATCAAAATATTCTGAGTAGTTGACACAAAGAAAGTGTTTTTGCTGTCAAGACCAATACCATCCTGTATATCAACATCACATGGTGTCTCATCACCCTTCATTTCATCATCACATTGTGTTTCATCTCCCTGTTCTTGAATATTACATTGCACTCCATTACCATGGTCTGGTGCTAGACCCTTCTCTACATCGAAATCTACTATCTTAGACACCTTCCTCTTCTTCATCTTTCCAACTAACACTAACATAGGAGTAAAACCTTTCGCTTTGAGGTATCCTGCACTACCGACTATGTGAACCATAGCATCCGCAAGGAGCGAGAGATTGTTCTCATTCGGTGAATTAGGCTAGGAGTCATCTATATTTACTAAAGAGGTTGATTGAACATGGCCCTCTCTCAAGGAGGAAAAATTATTCTTAATAGAACTTATAGCTATTCTCTTCAAAGGAAGAGGGGTGCCGGTTATGGTTCATTGTTTCTCTTCACGTGCGCCTTCCTTAGTTAGGGTCTTTTTCTTACCAGTTTGTAGGATGAGGGTTTTATCTATCCGTCTAGAGTCTTCCTTTTTACTCTTACCCTTATTCCTAGGTGACTCTACCATGTTTCCTCGTAATTCCTTCAAAATCCCTTCCCAGCTCACATTTTTATTCTCTAATTCCTTCCTAATCAGAATTGAGATCAGCCCATAATGGTATAGTTTGAACCCATCCTGAGTCCTAACTCTCTTGATTTTTCTGAACACCCTTCGACATTGTTTTCAAGCTTTTAAGCAAGAAGTAAGGAAAGTTAATCAACTTACCAGATTGAAAGTGCGTTAGCCGGGTAAATCGTTCTTGTGGACAAGACCGATCTCCCTAGTATCACAGGATAATCTAGCAACAAACAGATAAAGAAATCTATCTTTCTCTAGACATATGAAATTTACAAATAAAAACTATAGAGGTGTTACAATCCTACCTTAGATCCAACGCTTTTTCATTGTGGTCATCCCTTGATGGTCCGAAAGAGTTGTCTTTAAAGACCTACAATCTCAAACAAGCAAACATCAAATAGCACCTGCATGGAAAATATAATAAATCATGTCTATTATGGTGATCAAGGAATCCATAAAATAAACCATAAATGAATAGTTTATTGAGAAAAACAAACTTATTTGTATTAACTTTGAAGTAGAAGAACCTTACAACCTTTTCAGCCTTGATGTTGAACAAGCTCTTCCTGGGGCCCGAAATAAGAATTTCCTTTACTTTGACAAGCCTTGCACTGTTCCAAATGAGATCTTAGAGGTATGTAATCTCTCCTCATAAAAGCTCAACAAAGAAGACCAAGTTCCAGCAGCATTTCACCTCAAAAATATTCAGCTTTCAACCTCCTCAGTAACTAGCCCAATGCTTCATTTTATAGTGCAGAGGAGGAGGTTACAGGTCCATCTATGAAGGGATAGAATCCTCCTTCAAAGGGATAAGCTCCTCACATCAAGGGGTTAGCTCCTTAAGGTATGGGATGCATGAACCTTAAGAGATCGAACTTGCTACCTCAATATTCCTTCCAGAAGCTTCTAGAAACGACTAAAAGTGAGTATTTTAGAATGTACTCGCGCCTTTTTAACTTTTATAGGGGTCCGCACCCATAACACAAGGATAGAGCGGTCAGGTGCACAGGGGACATGAGCATTAGGTGCGGGACCACAGGTAAGACTAAGAGAAAGTGTGGAACCAGAGTTTTAAAGAATTTTAGGGCTTTTCTCTTGCTTTCAAGGCTTGATATGAAAAACTGAGGCTTTAGACTTGCGAAGGAGGAAAGTATGAGTGGTAATGGACTCACACGGACTGCAGAATGTCAAGGTGACAATTTTTAGTGCAATAGATTTACCCCTAAAGTGTGAAGTCTGTAATAGATGAAGATGAAGTCTTTCATGTATGAAGAGTGAAGTAATTTATCATTTCAAGGATCATCCTGTGGACACCCTAGTTGGAACTTGTAAAAACATTCAATGCAAAATATATCTATATATATATATATATATATATATATAGACATATCATTGCTGAGGTAGGCATTCCCATACTCAGATCAAAACTGACTAGAAAACTGACTAAATTGTTATGATACAGGAATAATTTTGTAATACATCAAGAGTATGGACATGTGTAGACATAGTATGGATGCAACCATCTGTTTATGAATAGTCCATTACATAATGAATAACAAAATTTCTCGCAGCCTGGATGGTAGAAACTAGATCCAGGGTCTTGATTTCCGCTTTCTGAACTAGTACGATTCTATCCATGTGAATGAATGTGTCCAAGTCAGACATGGTAGAAACCACTTGATTACTAGTCAATGATGTGAACTGTTAACAAGTGTGAGAGAAACCACCAGTAATGTCAATGGCCCTCAAAGTACCTAGTACAATCCATGAAATGTGAATAAATGAGTCGAAGTCAAATATGTCAAGGAATCATTCGATCGAAGGTCAATGATGCAACCTATCATCAAAGGCGAGAAAACTGCCATTAGGGCATGTAGCTTTCAAGGTACTGATGATTTCTAGATCAACCTCCTAGATAGAGAGCTGAAGTCGATAGAAAGTGATCCATCATGGGCAAGCCAACAACACAAAATCATAGATCAAGTTTTGAAGAAATATATTAGCAAGGACTAACTTAGGGATGGTCGAAATGGATGATAGATATTTTGTAGATGAATGGTTTGTTTGAACTGATCTCTTGAACACATAACGACACTACAGATGGTTTGGTGACAATTGACCCAAAGCTAATACCCAGAAACTGGCTGAAGATTTTCAATATAGTTTGATTAACTATTAGGCAAAGGATTTTCCCAAGCCAGGTGAACAAAAGGTGGCGTGTTCAAGAATGGTTAATGGCTTTTTACAAAACAAAGTGTAACAAATAGGTTCATTTTTCTCTCCCTTCCCCCACCATTTCTGGCAAGTACCTCTTTATTTTTTACAAGCTTGAGAAGGATAACATTTTCTTGTTTATAAGCTCATCCTTCGGATGAGTCCAACTTAGTTTAAAATTCGAACCCTAAGAAGGAGTAGTTTGTTCCTGTTTGAAATTGAACAACTCCTTTACTGTTAAATTTTAACGAGTCCAGTATGGGAAAAACTCAGTGTTTTTCAATTTTAGGGAGTCAGAAGAAAAACTTAAGAAAACTCCAATGGGGATATTTTTTTGTAAAATAATCCCTTAGTCTCGAAAAAGCATAAAATAATACAAAAAGGGATGACTCTTCAATACTTTAACGAGCTGAAAAAGACAAGCGCTCGACAATCTTTTCATATTTAATGAGTTTGAAACGGGTTTAAAGAGGACTCTATTGACCATGTTTAGTCAACATGTACCTTTTTTGTAAATAGTCCATTTTAGTCTGTAAAAGGGGTAAACTTATACTAAAGGGATGATTGTTCCTTTATTTTAACAAGTTTGAACAATCAAGTGCTCGGTAATCTTTTCAATTTTCAAGAGTCTGAAAAGAGCTAAACGAGGACTCCAATGTGTCGCTTTTTCGTAAATTTTTGAAAGAGTCGGAAAAAGTGATAAAAGTATGCTCTTTGTTGAAAAATGATAAATTTTCCCAAAAAATCCAATATCCTGCACAAAAACTCAAAACATTACAAATACTTGTTTAAGATAAATAAAAATGATTTCAAAATTGCCTTTTTAAAGTGAAAAATAATTAAATTAAAAATTCATTTATTCGAAAAAACTTATAAAAAGGGGTTTTCCAACTTCGTTTTTACCATTTGAGTTCAGAGTGAAAAGTGAGAGCTTCTGGGTAAGAAAGTTCCTGTGAAGATTCTGGAAAATCCATCCATCAAAATTGAAAACCGTCAGCTCCAGGTAATCCACGACCTCCTTATCTTGCATTTCATCCATTTACATTTTGATTTTAGGCTTTAGATTTAATTTTTAAGGTAAAATTTGGTTTGAAAATTCACTCGCGGGGGTCTGCAGGTGCAACTTGCGGCCCCTGTGGACCCCAGCTTTTTTCTACAAAGAACAAAGTCGTGGGTCTGCACCTATTGTTCACAGCCCCTATGGACCTATGCACTGTTTGCAACTAGTGGGTGCAGACCCCGCAAAAATGAATTTCAAAGTTAGTTTTTCTCCACTTTTGCTCAAAAATTTTTGAACTAGTTGGTTCTAATATGTCTTTTATACATTGTAGGACATTCAAAATGCTTATTTGGCGAGAACGCGAGCATGAGGATGTGGATTTTTCTGCATTAAATCATATGCCCACAATGCAGGCATTAAGAGCATGCATATTGCTAAAGTCTTGGGGCATATAGGGTATGCGGGCCCATGTAGACCTCTTACAATGGCTGGTAGACAGGTGGAACATACAGGACAAGTGTTTCATCATTGGTGGCCACCGGCTTGAAATTGAGCTAGAGGACATCTATTTTTTTACTGGTTTGTCCAAGAGGGGCGAACAATTATCTCTTTTCGGGAGTAGGCCAGGTGGCCAGTCAGTCACTAGTCTCTCATTGGAGTTTTGCGATGATCAAAAAAAGGACAAACGGATTGATATTAAAAATATCAGCAGCCGTGAACTTAAGGTCATTGTGTTAACTGTTACCAGGTTATGTGGGAGTGCAGCATTGCATGTGGCTATAGGATCCCAGATGCAGATGGCAGTAGACTATTTTCGAGGGAGAATATTCAACTGGTGCAAGGCTTTGTTGGCAAATGTGAAAGGCAAACTAACCAGAGCAAAGAATGAACAACTGAAAAATTTTGGATATGGATTCATCGTGGTCAACTTTGCTCTAGAGAGGATTCCCATGCTAGCCCCACAACATCTTCTTGTTGATGCTGGTCTTCCTCGAGAGCCTAGGATAGTTCGTTGGGTTGCTTTGATGGCCCGCCACCCTAAGGAGGGTACAGAGGTTGTTCGATTTCTGTTCGAGTACTTTCGTTGGTTGAACAACCAACTTTTTCCTATTCAGGATTTTCCATACGCTGGGATGGATTATCGTGGTGACCCAGACATGATTCTCCCACCAGGAGAATAATGGGATGATTCAGTTAAAATCATTTTCAACACTTTCTGAGTTCTAGTTTTTTTTATTTTTAAATCGTCCAAAACTGATAATCAAAAGTTTAAATGCAGATGTGGGTCCACAACGACCAGCTGCTCTCCAGCCTTTCGAGACGAGACACCTGGTTGCAGCAGCACTAGCCCCACAGGACCAATCAACAGAGATCCTGACTGATTTGGAGCATCATCTAGAGCGCTTGACACTAGATATTCCATAGATGGGTATATATGATATTCCGCTTAGGTTACAGAGATATGTGATTGGGGTCCCAGGTGTTACAGGGAAAAGTGTCTACACAGAACTGCTTATCCCACTAAGGTGTGGTAGCTACCTTAGAAACAAACAAAGTAAAGCTACTTTCATTTTTCATTTATGAAATATATATGAGAGAAGAACAAAGGAGACCAACCTCTCTCTCGCGCATAAAACTTAAATGACACAAGACTATGGAGGAAAACTTGAATAGCTTTTATTGATAATCAAGAAAGAGCCAAGGGAGTTACAACCAGTTGTTCTGACCCAGCATCATCCTCTCAGCAAGTAAGCCCTTCTTTACCTCATACAAAGCTTAGATCACCCAACACTATGATGTTGTCTCAAGAAACCAACAGCAATTCCTTACAAGATGCAAAATTCCAGCCTCTGGATCTCTGGGATGAGGGATCCATATATAGATATCTGTAAGGGAGATGAGTCAGCTTGTGATTTGATTAGTGTCTTCCCTCTGATATTTCTTGCTTCCACTTGGAGATTGATGATCTCTTACTCATCCTTGGTCGAATTCAAAGAGGCAAGTGTCACAGGAGAAGTTTCTGGAAGATTCCATGCCTCTCCACCTCGCGGATTGACACTGCCATTTGTCACTTCTCGCCCATCACACCCCATAGAAGGGCTTTTTGAAATGCAACGCACCCACAGAGTGTACTTAGGTGAGATGCAATGCACTTTGCCTATGGAGCAGCTGAAATGATCTTGTTTTGACCAGTTCTGAGCAGTTTTTCATGGAGAACTTCTGGGAGAAGCTATAATCAGTTGACCTTGTTCCTTTAGGGGGTTAGAACAACACTTTTAGGGAATTAGGAGCCCTTGGTTTATGGACATTTTATGCTTGGGGTTGCAGTGCCCAAAAATGTCTATAACAGTTGCCCCCCTAAAGCATGAGGTCGTTAATCTTTTGATGTCAGGTGAAATGCTTTATTATGAGGATCTAAAGTTCTTTCAAGCTGGGAGGAGACCTGTAATAATATACAATACAATACATTATCTTCATAATATTTTCATGATCTAGCTAAGGTGGGCATTCCCGTGCTCAGCTTTATAAATTCATTTTCATGTACATAGGACAGACAATCGTCTGAGTGTAGACTGATGATTCTGGTAGAGTCATCATCCCTTTGATTGGATGATTATCTGTGCAGCAATGATGTACATTTGATGTCTTTATTTCCCTAAATATATATCGCAGCCCGGATGGATGAAACTAGATCCGGGGTCTTCAATCTCGTTCGATCTTCACTCGAATTACAAGTCTATCCATGTGAGAGATGTTCTGGAGTCGAACATGGAAAGACATCGCCTGATTACCAGCCAATGATGTAGGCTATTAACAGGCGCGAGAGGAATCACCGATAATGATAATGACCCTCAAGGTACTGCAGTATAATTCACGTGGTGTGAATAAAGGACTTGGCGTCGAACGCCATGCAAAATCTTTCGGTCGAAGGTCATTGATGTAAACCTGTCGCCGGAAGTGAGAAACTTGCCATTGAGGCATGCAAGCTTCAAAGTACTGAACGGGGTGTTCCTAGATCAATTTCTTGGATAATGATCTGATATCAAAAAGAAGCGATCCGTCATAGGAGGGCCTTAATGAATCCCACATCAATGACACGGAACGGAGCAAATGATTTTAATGGAGGTGAAAACGATCTGGTGATATAAGGTTCAGGGTGGCGGTCATGAAAGAATGGAGTGTAAATGTATTGCAGCGGGTGAGACACGGGTGAATTCTCTGAATGACTTCTCTTGAATATATTGGCGACACTGACGTGATGGATTGGTAGAATTAACACCAAAGGTTGATGGTGTGATGGGACCATGGTGATGTGACCGGTGAATGAAACAACCCAACCCGACTTGGATGCAGAGTGAAAGTGTCATGTTCAAGAGCGACTTGCTACCAACAAAGTTTCTTCAAGTTTTCTTCCCAATTTTCCCCAGTCATTGCTGACCAGTACCTCTTTATTTTTGTCAAGCTTGAGGAGGATAACATATGCTTGTTCTATAATTTTCCCTTCGGGCAAACCCATCGCTATGTTTTAATGAGCCTAGTGATAGTGAAACTTGTTCTTGTCTGCTATGGACACGTTTGTCGCTATTAAGTTTTAACGAGTTTAACGACAAAGATAACTCGATCCTTTTCAATTTTAGAGATTCTGAAAAGGGACATAAAAGAAACTCAAAAATTCCTTTTTCGTCATCTAATCCCTTAAGTCCGAAAAAGTATAAAACAATACAGAAGGGATGAATTTTTGATACTTTTAATGAGCCGAAAAAAACAAGCGCTCGATCCTTTTGTGTAATAATCCCTCAGGTCCAAAAAGATTAAAATCTAAAGGAGGGATAGCACTTCCGGTCGCTTTAATGAGCTGGAGAGGCCAATGGCTCGAAAATCTTTTCATATTTTACGAGTTAGTTGAAAAGAGCTTAAAGGAGACTCGTCTTTTGAGGAACGAGTGATAAAATTGGGTAGCAGCTAATTCCACGTAAGGTTTGGAATTTTCCGATCACGGCAGCGTTACAAGGATGGCTAGTGGGATCACTCTTCACAGCTGTTCCTCAAAAGGGGTAAACAATCAAATGGAGGTGAATGATCGGCCAATACAGAGTGGAGGTGATGATGAGAACATGACCAAGGCTTTAAAGGCTGAAGTACTACATTCACGATGGTTATTTACCGGGAAATAGTTCATTTTTTAATGAGCTTAAATGCGGGGAGAAACATTTTCTCATGACTTATGTTTATTTTTTAACGAGCTTGAACTATGTGCTAAAACTGCTCGATTAATCTAGTCGTATAATAAGAATGTCTCATATATCAAAACGGCAATTTTTAGAGTTTTTCCCCACATCCTTTCTTTATGCAAGTTAGGAAACGACCAATCCTATGAGTTTAAAGGGTTAGAGGACCTACAAATTTAAAAAATAAATAGTCGCTCTTCGCTTGCATGGCAAAAGGTTTGCATGCCCCCAGGTATAAAATGAAGCTTCAAGGTCACCTTTCATTCTACCGACAAAACATTTGTTTTATCAGGAAAGGTCTACCTCTTTCAAGTTACCAAAGATTGTTCTATTCACACCGGAAACAAAACACTTCTTCGGAGATGTCTACCGAAATAGACAAAGGTGAGACAATCCACTCACATAAATTTGACGAGGGAATCTTATTCCAGTCTAACCCCCTTTTCCCATCACGGATGGGAGTACAGACTAGTCATATATCTCTCGTGGAAACCTACCCTATATCCGAAGTTTTCCTGCCGAAGCAGACCAGGGTGCATGCCCCCTGGGTTTCAGTCATGTCCCCCGAATCACTCGCGCTCATCATGCGGACAGAATGGAGATTGATGAGACATTCCTTGTGTGAAAAGACCATTTAGGGATGGTATATGACTATTTTCTATGCGTGATCCGGGAAATGAAAACTAGTCTACGAGCTTTACCACTCTTCCTTCGTGCGGAAAACACATTACTCTAAAGAGTGATGAGACAATTGGTCCCATGCAATAAATATAGTCTCGTCCAAGGAGTAGATTATAATCCAGGGGTCCTTGGACTACCATTATGTTCATTTGAACAGTTTTCCCTCTCAATGTTATGGGCACATTGGGAAGGATCCCTAACGGTCGACTGGTTCCTTTGTCAAAGCCTGTTAGATTTCTCATCTCAGGCAAAAGCGATGGTGAACCAAGCGCTTTCCAAGCAGTTGAGGAAAGGATACTCACAGAAGCCCCTTCATCTATGATGGTACCGGCCATAACCATTCTATATATTTGAGCAATAATTCGGAATGGTACACTAGCCGGTAAACAGGGTCTGCCTAGTTGATTCGAGTCGAAGGAAACAACTAGGTTGCTTGGAGGTGGGACCGAATAGACGGCCGGGTACGACTCTGACGAACTTCCTTCATGCGGTAAAGGAATGGGTAAATTGCCCCCATGTTCATCGGAGTCTGTGCTTACGAAAAGAATTTGGACGGTGTCATCCTTGTTCTCTTCGGTGATTGTATCATCTGAAGATGGAACCTCTGAAGGCAAGACCGGGTCAACTGCCACCTCGACCTTTTGACTTTCATCTGGTATGGGTTCAGATGGTTTGTCTTCAATGATAGATGCTTCGGCTGACCACCTGGGTGGGTCAGCCGGATTTTCAACTAGTGACGGACTCAGCAAGAGTTTTTTATATCCAGGAGGAAGTTGTAACAGTGAAACCAGATGATCGTCCAAAACTCTTTTAGCCTCATCTAAGAAGGGACAATGGTGGATGGCATGATCACCTTCGCACAGTTTACAAGGAAATCTATATTTTCCTTTTTGTCCTGGGGCTTCACTTTCACTAGTCGACGGTGTGTTTTCAACATGATCATCAGAGGTTGACGACACTGGGTTGTGCAAATGAGGAGACCAGTCCCTTAAGATCCTAGGGATGCAGGGATAATCTCGATGATAGTGGTCTGCTTTGCAAATGACACATGGCGACTTAGGCCTGGTCGGTGCAGTGTGTGGATTTTCGCTAGATGACGCTTGGTTGCCCCCTTTCGCTTTTGGCTCCTTCTTCTTCTTCTCTTTCTTCTTCTTTTCCTTATTCTTCTCAGGTACTTGATTTTTGGCTTTAGCAGCCCCATCAACCGAAGAGGAAGGAGGAGAGGAAGAATTGGAGGAAGTAGAAGGTTGGTGGGTAACTCTGGATTCATGTTGTAGGGAAAAGTATCCGATTCGGATGACCCTATCCCACTCTAAGGGTGATAGTACCTCAGCAACAACTGTAAAGAAAACTACTTAAGGTTTACTTCTTTATGAAAGCAAGAGAGAATGAAGAAATGCACTAACCGTTGCCTGGCGCTTAATGTCGAATCCAAACTCTTCTCTTTGCTGCTTGCTCCCAACTCCTTGCTCTTTTGCTGGCCCAGCTACAATGAGATCCTGCAAAATAACAAAGAAGGAAACTACAAGAAGCATGCAATCATAACTGATTCAAGGATTAGCATAAATCAAATATACAATTATCACAATACATCCTTGAAACAAGTGCATATAGAAGAACCTCAATAGCTTTTATTAATGGAAGAAGTAAAGTTCTGAGGGTGTTACAACCATTGAAGGCCCCAATCCAGCAACACCTCCCAGCAGAAAGAATTTCTCCTCTTCACCTCCTTCAAGCAATCACCCAATAGTTCTATAGTGAAACCAACAGCATATCATTACTTTGCACAAAATTCCAACCCCCTGAGCTCATAGGAGAGAGCTCAATATATAGATGAATTGAGAGAGGATGAGTCAGCTTGCAACTGATGTGTAGCTGCCTTGTGTCCTCTCTCTCTTCAGTTGATCTTCAGTTCTTGAGTCCACTTGGAGAACCTTGCTTCCACTTGGAGAAACAGAGCCTCTGACTCATCACAAGGCGAAATCCCTGATCCAAGTGTCATTTTTGGAAGATTCCAGAGCAATGACTCAGTGTGCCACTTGTCCCATCTCGCTCAGCGCAGGTGGCCTTTGTTCTACCCGCTTTGCAACGCAGGTACACCATGGAGGAGTTGATTTTCAGCGCAGAAGCCTAGTGGAGCACCTGCTTTGATTTCAGGATTGCTTGTTTTTGAGTGTTTCCAGGTGGAGAACTGATCTGAGAGCTGTTGGTTTGCTGACCTTGTTCCTCTAGGGGTAGGAACATCATGTTTAGGGACTTTGGATCGCTTGGATTATTGACAATTCATGCCTGATGCTGTAAGGCACAAAATTGTCTATAACAGATGCCCCCTAAAGTATGAGGTCGTTTATCGGGTGAAATGCTTTATTAGGAGGATCCGAAGTTCATTCAATCTGCTGAGAAGTGTCCTGTAATAAGATATAATACAATACATTATTTTTCATACTTTTTCATGATCTAGCTGAGGCGGGCATTCCCATGCTCAGCTTTATAAATTCATTTTGGTACATAGAACAGACGATCGTCTGATGGTAGACTGATAATTCTCTGCTGAAATTATCATCCTATGAGAAGGATGATCATCTGCTGCAATGATGTACACATCAAATGTCTTTATATCCTGAATATATATCGCAGCCCGGATGGATGAAACTAGATCCGGGGTCTTCAATCTCTTCCGATCTTCACTCGATGTACAAGTCGATCCATGTGAGAATTTCTTGAAGTCGAACATGGAAAGACATCGCTTGATTACCGGTCAATGATGTAAACTGTTAACAAGCGCGAGAGGAATCACCGATAAGGATGATGACCCTCAAGGTACGACAGTACAATTCACATGGTGGGAATAAAGGACTTGGCGTCGACCACCATGCAAAATCTTCTGGTCGAAGGTCATTGATGTATACCTGTCGCCGGAAGTGAGAAACTTGCCATTGAGGCATGCAAGCTTCAAAGTACTGAAGGGGTTGTTCCTAGATCAACTCCTTGGATAATGAGCTGATGTCGACAAGGAGCGATCCGTCAAAGGAGGGCCTTAATGAATCCCACATCAGTGACACGGAACGGAGCTAGTGATTGTGATGAGGTGAAAACAAACTGTGATGTATGATTCAGGGTGGCGGTCATGAAATGGATGAAGGACAATGTATGGCAGTGGATGGGACACGGTTGACTCTTTGCAGAACAACATCTCTTGAACATATAACGACACTGATGTGATGGATCGGTAGCATTACCCCAAATGTGGATGGTGTGGCGAGGACCATGGTGATGAGACCGGTGAATGAAACAACCCAACCTAATGTGATGCAGAGGACAAAGTGTCATGTTCAAGAGCGACTTGCTACCATTAAAGCTGCGAGGTTCTCCCAATTTTTCCCCAGTCATTGCTGACCAGTACCTCTTTATTTTTGTCAAGCTTGAGGAGGATAACATATGCTTGTTCTATAACCTGCCCTTCGGGAAAGCCCATCGCTATGTTTTAACGAGCCTAGTGATAGGGAAACTCGTTCTCGTCTAAAGACAAGTTTGTCGCTATTTTAATGAATTTAACGAGTCTAACGACAAGGATAACTCGGTCCTTTTCATTTTTAGAGAGTCTGAAAAGGTACATAAAGTCAACTCCAGAATTCCTTTTTCGTCATCTAATCCCTTAAGTCCGAAAAAGTATAAAACAATACAGAAGGGATGAATTTTCGATTGCTTTAACGAGCCAAACAAAACAAGCGCTCGATCTTTTTGTGCAATAATCCCTCAGGTCCAAAAAGATTAAAATCTAGAGGAGGGATAGCTCTTCCGGTCGTTTTAACGAGCTGGAAGGCCAAAACTCGGCAAACTTTTCATATTTTACGAGTCAGGAGAAAAGAGTTCAAAGAAGACTCATCTTTTGAGGAACGAGTGATAAACAGGGATAGCAGCAGATTCCAGGTACAGGTTGGAATTTTCCAATCACGGCAGTGTCACAAGGATGGCTAAGTGAAATCACTCTTCACAGCTGTTCCTCAAAATGGGTAAACAAACATATGGAGATGAACGATTGGCCAAATGAACAGATGGAGGTGAGACTGCAAGAACACGACCAAGGGCTTTAATATGGCTGTCAAAGGTTACATTTACCAAGGTTATTTACCGATTCATTTTTTCTGGGTGAGCTTGAACTCTAGGGGAAGATTGCTCACAACTTATGTTTATTTTTTAACGAGCATGAACTATGTGCTAAAACTGCTCGGATCTTGCGTTTATTTTTTAACGAGCATGAACTGTGTGCTAAAACTACTCGAATCTTGCGTTTATTTTTTAACGAGCATGAACTGTGTGCTAAAACTGCTCGAATATACCAGTCTTAATACAAGGAACGCCTCAGGTGAGGTAGTCATTTTTAAAGAGCTATACCTCACTAGTTACTCCAATTTGGCAAGTTTTAACTTTTGCCCCACATCCTTTCTTTATGCAAGCTGGAAACGGCTAATCCTACGAGTTTAACGGGTTAGACCTACAGGTTTAAAGGGAGGACCTAAAAATTTAAAAAATAAATAGTCGTCCCGTGCTTGCACTCCAAAAGGTTCGCATGCCCCCAGGTATAAAGTATAATTTCAAGGCTACCCCTCCTCTGTCCCACCTCTGTTTTTTCTACTTGTCGTCTTGCTATATTTTTAACGATACTTGTCTTCTCGTTATTTTTCGGTGCCGACGGTACTTGTCTTCCCATCAGTTCACTTTTTTATTTTTGCAAGATCGCAACAGATAAAACATTGGCGTTACGGAGGGAGGTTTGCCTCTTACTTATTATCTGAAAAATGGTTTTGTTCGCTGCCGCAAACTAAACTCTTTTTCCGGCGATGTCTATTACTAGGTTACTAAAGATGGTGACCACTTTGTTGCAGCAATTTCATCTCTTTCTTTGGAGGCTGCCCCTACTTATCCTTCAAAACATATGTTTTAATGGGTGAGGCTTGCCTTCAAAGATGGTGGCTACTTGCCGCCACAAATGGATCTCCTCCCTCGGCATCCTACTTACCTAGACAAGGGGAGCGAGAAGCTGATTATCTCACTCACATAACTTTGACAAAAGAACTTTATCCTAGAACAACCCTCTCTTCCATGCCAGACGGGGTACGGACTAGTCATATTCTTCTGCGGAAATTAACTTTATACCCAAGGTTTTCTCTGCCCAAGGCAGGCCAGGGTGCATGCCCCCTGGGTCCCAGTTCTTTCTTCCGAATCACTCGCATTCATCGGGAAGTAGAACCGGGGGTGGAGGCATTCCTTGAGTGAATAAACCGTCAAGGGATGGTATTTGACTATTTGCGATGCATGATCCTGGAAATGAAAGTTGGTCTACGAGCTTGACCATTCTTCCTTCGTGCGGAAAACACATAACTCTGAAGAGTGAGGACACTATCGCCTCCATGCAATATATATACTCTCGTCCAAGGAGTAAGTTATACACCAAGGGTCCCTGGACGACCATGACATTCATATGAACTGTCTTCCCCTTCAATGTAACGGGAACATTGGGGAGAATCCCTAAAGGGCGACTGGTTCCTTTATCAAAACCTGATAGATTTCTCATCTCAGGTAAAAGCGCCGGGGAACCCAGTGCTTTCCAAGCAATAGAGGAAAGGATACTCACAGATGCCCCTTCATCAATGATAGTTCCAGCCATCACCATTCTATAGATTTGGACAATGATTCTGAATGGTATATTGGCTGGTAACCGGGGCCTGCCTAGTTGGTTCTAATCAAAGGACACAACCAGGTTGCTTGGTGGTGGGACCGAATACACGGCCGGATACGACCCTGACGATGTTCCTTCCTGCGATAAAGGAATGGGCGCGTTGCCCTGATGCTCATCAGAGTCTGTGTTGATGAAAAGAATCTGGACGGTGTCATCCTTATTCTCTTCAGTGAGGGTGTCATTTGAAGATGAATCTTCAATGACGGAGTCATTTGAGGATGAAACCTCTGAAGGAAGAACCGGGTCAACTGCCGTTTCGACCTTTAGACTTTCGTCTGGTCTGGATTCAGCAGGTTCATTCTCAATGACCGACACTTCAGCTGACCACTTGAGCGGGCCAGCTGGATCTTCAACTATCGAGGGACTTGGCGCGAGTTTTTGGTATCCAGGAGGAAGTCGTGACGGTGAAACCGGACGATCTTCCAAAACTCTCTTCGCCTCATCTAAGAATGGACAACGGTGGATGGCGTGATCGCCTTCACACAGTCTGCAGGGTGATCTTGGTCTCCCTCTTTGTTCTTCACTCTCGCTAGTTGACGAAATGCAATCAACATGTCTATCAGAGGTTGATGCTACCGGATTGTGCAACCTGGGGGACCAGTCCCTTAGTATCCGGGGAATACAAGGACAGTCACGGTGGAAGTGGGTCCCTTTGCAAATGACACATGGCAATTTAGGCCCGGTCGGTGCAGTGTGTGGATTTTTGTCAGATGTCTTTTGCTTGCCCCCAGTTGCCTTCGCCTTAGGCTCCTTTTGCTTCTTTTCTTTCTTCTTCTTCTCCTTCTTCTCCATGGGAGGCTGACTTTTGCCGGCTCTACCTTGCGAAGATGAAGGATCAGAGGAAAAATTGTAAGAAGTGGAAGGCTGGTGGGAAGCTCTAGACTGGTCTGACTGTTGATTCGACTGCTCAGGATTTGTGGTGGTCTGAACTACATTAGTTGAAAACAGCCATACAGGTAGGCCAATTGTCAATCCTGGAAGTGACAATGTGGCCATATGGGGCACACCAACATCTCCCCAAGAGGAGAAGGGACTGGGACTTCCACCAAGGTGACTTCCTTGGTTGGTGGGCTCCATACTTTTCAACTGAAAGATCAACGCGGGAATAACAGGTGATTATGTTCTGTTTAAAGTAAATTTTATTAACGACGCTTTAGACACAACTTTGCTTTTTCATGTTTTAAGAGTCGAGAAAAAGCTAAAGATGACTCTAGTCTCCTTCGATGTATTAACGAGCTCGAAGTGACAAATGCTCGGATGGACTTTTTCAGTTATAGAGTTTGAAAAAGGCCAAAAGAAACTACTCTGGAGTTCTAGGCAGAGGGTGTGCCAAACTTTTCGCAAAACCACAGAATACGTTTTACGGTACGGGTGGTCGATCTTCGTGAATGCTGTGTTCACTGCATCGTGATCAGTAGGGCGGCCGACACGGCTTCCTATGGATAAAGGCTTTGTTCCTATAGGGGTCTCCCAATATATACGTGACGGCACGTGGGAGTAGAAGTCCGTATTAGTGCCACCGACTCTCAGGAGGAATCACCCACCTTCGTAGAGATCGACAGTCACTACGTTTAACGACGCCGGAACACGTCTCTACCTAGACCTCTATGTGTTTGCGTTATGTTACAAAGCGTTGTTATGTAAATTGGATTTATTTTAATGTTGATCTTGCTTAGCAGTTTGCCTTTAAGGATCACCACGAGATGTATGTAACAAATTCCTGAATGCAGTCTAAGATGAGAAGCAAACTTTTCAATCTTTCAACTTTGAAAATCTTAACTACTGAGGAGAAGAAAGGCAAATCTTTTCACACAGATCATAGAGCACACACTAATGCAATTTTTCCCAAATCAGCATGCAAACAGTCAAATGCAAAATGCACAATGCATGTATTTTCTTTTCCCTTTCTTAATGTTGATGTATTACAAAAAGAAAGTTGTTATATAACTTTGATTTCGATTTCAAGCGAAAGTAAACAAGCTTGTCCAAAATCAAAAGACACCTCAAGATTTACTTGTTTAAACACTGGGAATGCATGAAATCAAACCATAATGACGAAAGTAAAAAGACTAATCAGCTATGGACAGCAAACAAGCTAACTCTTTAGACCAGCAAAATGCCTAACACAGGTTCAGATCTAAGAGGCCAAAGCAAGACTAGTTCACTTTCGTTATGGGAAATTGTAAATGATGTAAGAAATACAAAAGAACAAGTACAATTTCGTTATATAACAGAGGCGGAATGATGGCAAGTAAGGTTGGTTTCAGAACAGGTACAAGACAGGTAACTGGCTGCAAAATCTATAGTGAAAACAGGCAAGAAAAAGGGAGGAAACCCCAAATGCACAAGGCAAAATTGGGCCAACGCAGGTGCTTCATAGCCAGTCTGGCTCTCAGCGCAGGTAGCCCCTTCGGGACCTGCGTTGCAAAGTAGGTAGCCTGTGTACTACCTGCTTTGGAAAACGAAAGTTGCGTTTTCTCAGTTTCCGGGTCACAATTTTCTCAAAAATTCACAGTTTTTGCTCAAATCAGAAGCTATCAGTCAAGTACACACTAAGGGATGACAAGGAAGATGAAAAGCTATCACTAAGAGCTTACAAGGATCCTTGTAGATCAGCTCTTCAAATCATGAACATGCTCAGAAATGAGCTAGAGTAGCTGCCCTCTACTTCGCTTTTGATATAGTCAAAAGCTTTTCGATTTGGTACTCTTTTGTTCAGGAAATGAATAGCAAAATACTACAAACAATCAAATAGATACGATCCCTAGCGGAGTCGCCAGTTTGTTGTAGGGAAAAGTATCTAATTCGGATGACCCTATCCCACTCTAAGGGTGATAGTACCTCAGCAACAACTGTAAAGAAAACTACTTAAGGTTTACTTCTTTATGAAAGCAAGAGAGAATGAAGAAATGCACTAACCGTTGCCTTGCGCTTAATGTCGAATCCAAACTCTTCTCTTTGCTGCTTGCTCCCAACTCCTTGCTCTTTTGCTGGCCCAGCTACAATGAGATCCTGCAAAATAACAAAGAAGGAAACTACAAGAAGCATGCAATCATAACTAATTCAAGGATTAGCATAAATCAAATATACAATTATCAAAATACATCATTGAAACAAGTGCATATAGAAGAACCTCAATAGCTTTTATTAATGGAAGAAGTAAAGTTCTGAGGGTGTTACAACCATTGAAGGCCCCAATCCAGCAACACCTCCCAGCAGAAAGAATTTCTCCTCTTCACCTCCTTCAAGCAATCACCCAATAGTTCTATAGTGAAACCAATAGCATATCATTACTTTGCACAAAATTCCAGCCCCCTGAGCTGATAGGAGAGAGCTCAATATATAGATGAATTGAGAGAGGATGAGTCAGCTTGCAACTGATGTGTAGCTGCCTTGTGTCCTCTCTCTCTTCAGTTGATCTTCAGTTCTTGAGTCCACTTGGAGAACCTTGCTTCCACTTGGAGAAACAGAGCCTCTGACTCATCACAAGGCGAAATCCCTGATCCAAGTGTCATTTTTGGAAGATTCCAGAGCAATGACTCAGTGTGCCACTTGTCCCATCTCGCTCAGCGCAGGTGTCCTTTGTTCTACCTGCTTTGCAACGCAGGTACACCATGGAGGAGTTGAGTTTCAGCGCAGAAGCCTAGTGGAGCACCTGCTTTGATTTCAGGATTGCTTGTTTTTGAGTGTTTTCAGGTGGAGAACTGATCTGAGAGCTGTTGGTTTGCTGACCTTGTTCCTCTAGGGGTAGGAACATCATGTTTAGGGACTTTGGATCCCTTGGATTATTGACAATTCATGCCTGATGCTGTAAGGCACAAAATTATCTATAACAATTCGTCTAGTTGCTGACTCGATTGTTCAGGAATTACGGTGTTCTGAATGACAGAGGTTGAGAAGACCCATACGGGCAAGCCGATTGTCAATCCTGGAAGCGACAATGTGGCCATATGGGGTGCACCAACATCTACCCAAGAGGAGAAGGGACTAGGATTTCCTCCAAGGGGAATTCCTTGGTTGGTGGATTCCATTTTCTCAACCTAAGATCAACATAGGAAAGGGTGATGATTATTCCGTTTAAAATAAATTTTAGACGCTTTGACACAACTTGTATTTTCAATTTTAAAGAGTCGATAAAAAACAAAAGATGACTCTAGTCGCCTTCGATTTTTAATGAGCCTGAAGTGACAAGTGCTCAGATGGACCTTTTCCGTTAAGGAGTCTCAAAAGGAACGAAAGGCACTGCTTTGGAAATCTAGGTAGAGGGATTACGAAACCAATTGCAATAATGCAGAATACTTTTTATGGTACGGCAGCCAATCTTCCCCAATGTTGTGTTCAGTGCATTGCGATCGATGGGGTGGCAGACACGACTTCCTATGGATAAAGGATCAAGCCTATTGTGGTCTCCCAAAATATACTCGACGGTACGTGGGAGTACAAGTCCATACTGGCACTTATCATCTCAAAGTGGAGGAATCACCCAACCATCACTGAGAACAACAGTTACCAGGCTTTACGATGCCAGAATACGTCTCTAGCCTAGACTTCTAGATGTTGTGTGTTAGGTTCCAAAGCGTTGTTAGATTCATTAAATTTATTTTATAGTTGATCTTGCTTAAGAAATTTGCCTTTCAGGTTCATCGCAAGATGTAGATGTACAATTCCTAAAATGCAATCTAAGATGATAAACAGTCTTTTATCTTCTTTGTGCAATGAAAATCCTAGCTACTAAGGAAAGAGAGACAGTATTCTTTCACAAAGAGCAAAAAGCACACACTAAATGCACTGTCCTAAATCAAACCAATCAAATAGTCTAAATGAAAATGCACATGCATGTATTTGTTTTTGGCTTTCTTAGTATGTGAATGATAAAAATAAAGCTAATGCGCAAATCTGAATTACTTTTCAAGCGACAATTACTAACAAGTTTCTTTTCAAAATCAAAAAAGAAGACAATCACAACACTTTACAATTTGGAAATGAATACTTGCTTTCGACACTAGAAAAACTACAAATTCTGACCAAGTACAATAGTAACAGGGTAATCGACTATCAAGAGCAACCAAACTCTCTCCTATGACTGAAAATGACACTTGCGACACTTTGAAATCAAGAAATGACAGTACAATTACGTTACTCTTTGCAAAGGAGAACTGAAAATGACTCAACAAATACACAAAAACATTTACAGTTCTTTTGCATAATGGAGGCGGAATACCAGCAAGGAAAGGGGTTTCAAACAGAGATATGCTTATTACAAATAGCAAAACTCATGAATAGAACTGAAAAGAATGAACACATAAACCAAAACTGAGGAACAATGCCTAGTCTGATCAGCGCACCTGTAACACAGTGAACTTGAAATGCAGCGCACCTACTACACTCGGGAAGTGCGCTGAATTTCAGATTCACAGAACAGAGCCTACGCTGGGCCAGAGACGAGACTTTGCTTGGGTTCCGGGTCACAGTTTGCAGTTCAGTTCAGGGGTTTTGGCCGAGCAAATGGTAATCAGTAAATCAACAACAAGGGTAGATCTAAGGAGGTTCCAAGAGCTACCACGAGGGCAATTAGAGAGTTTGTAAATCAGTTGTTTAATTCATAAACAAATCCCAGAGATTGACTGAAGTGGCATTTATCTACTTTGCATTTGCATAGCAAATGCAGTTCGAAAGCTACCTGGCTCGACTTCAGGCTCCGTCTGTAAGTTTATAAAATAAACAACAAGGAAGATAAACAAACAACCTAGTCGCTCCCCAGCGGAGTCGCCATTTTGTTACAGGGAAATGTTTCTACACAGAACTGCTTATCCCACTAAGGTGTGGTAGCTACCTTAGAAACAAACAAAGCAAAGCTACTTCCATTTTTCCTTTATGAAATATAGATGAGAGAAGAACAAAGGAGACCAACCTATGTCTCGCGCTTATCTCCTAGTTTGATTCCTCTCTCTCCTGATAGTCCTTCGCTACTTGCTTCCTTGTACGCCCAGCTTCACAGAGTACCTGTAGGATCAAAGTAGCATAACACTATACAAGAACATGGATCTATAATCATAAACAATCTAGGATCAGATGTAAATTTACCATACAAATGCATAAAACATAAATGACACAAGAGTATGGAGGAAAACTTGAATAGCTTTTATATATAATCAAGAAAGAGCCAAGGGAATTACAACCAGTTGTTCTCACCCAGCATCATCCTCTCAGCAAGTAAGCCCTTCTTCACCTCATACAAAGCTTAGATCACCCAACACTATGATGTTGTCTCAAGAAACCAATAGCAATTCCTTAGAAGATGCAAAATTCCAGCCTTTGGATCTCTGAGATGAGGGATCCATATATAGATATCTGTAAGGGAGATGAGTCAGCTTGTGATTTGATTAGTGTATTCCCTCTAATAGTTCTTGCTTCCACTTGGAGATTGATGATCTCTTACTCATCCTTGGTCGAATTCAGAGAGGCAAGTGTCACAGGAGAAGTTTCTGGAAGATTCCATGCCTCTCCACCTCGTGGATTGACACTGCCATTTGTCACTTCTCGCCCATCGCACCCCGTAGAAGGGCTTTTTGAAATGCAACACACCCACAGAGTGTACTTAGGTGAGATGCAACGCACTTTGCGTATGTAGCAGCTGAAATGATCTTGTTTTGACCAGTTCTGAGCAGTTTTTCATGGAGAACTTCTGGGAGAAGCTATAATCAGTTGACCTTGTTCCTTTAGGGGTTAGAACAACACTTTTAGGGACTTAGGAGCCCTTGGTTTATGGACATTTTATGCTTGGGGTTGCAGTGCCCAAAAATGTCTATAACACCAGGACCTTTTAGGAGGTTCCTATGTAGGGTGGCTCGAGCAGTGGTTTCTTATCGTGATCATCGCCAGGGATAGGATGATTGACTTTGTAGACTCATGACATTTTTGACTTTTGTATTATCATTTTTGCCGATCATAAGTTGTTTTTCAACCTATGATCGAAGACAATGTATATTTTGAAACACTACTTCTTTGTTATGATATATCATTATCACCAGCTATCTCGTGTAACATGTTATCTAATGTTTTTAAATTTACTGTTTTGATTATCACAAATGTCTATTTATCATACTAGAAGCAACTGCATCTATGAATGTATTTAAATGTCCTGGAATATGTTGACACTCAATGTAGTCAAATTCACTTTCCAAGAGACGAACTCTCAAAAATAACCTTAATAACACTGGGTTTCTAATGGCATAAACCATGTTAAGTTGTAATACAACGAGTTTAGAATCCAACCTAACAATCAAAATACAAATCCCAAATGAAATAGATTCAGATAATAACTCAATCACTGCACTATACTCTGCAATGTTATTCATTGTTTGACCAAGGCTTACCACATGCATAGATAACCCAAGTTGTGGAAGAAATGTTCTGTGTATTACGACAAGCACCATCAGCAAAACCAATGTATGTTTGAAGAGATGTCGACATCTGCAATATCAAGAGTAAAATCAAGATAAGTAGGAATAATGATAAGAGCACTCTCTAAACTAGGCACACTTTTCTAATCTAAAACACACCAGCAGTAAAGAAACTAATCTAACAAAAAATCTCCACACCGAATTTAAGAATAATATCTCTTCAGATGAAGTCCATTTCTGGGTTTACCTAAAGAGACACCGTCAAAATATATTAATTCATAAGCCCCTTTTTCCAGCTTTCACTTAACAATGTAAGTACCATGCCACATAGGTACAAATTTTCTAGCCCCTAGCTTATCGTTTGCTTGATCATATAGTAAAACTAGTTCTCCTTCTGAAAAATTGCGAGGTGTAATATTTCTATCGTACTGAACTTTCACTCATTTCGCATGAGTCTCGTTGATATTGCAGTAGTGTGTCGATTCTCATCTAGCTAAGCTAAGTACAAAAGATGTTTCTCCCCTTCAAAAGTAGCTGGCACTAATTATATGGCTAATTGCAATGACAGAATTTCGCATTCAATAGGAGACACTGCTTCCAAACCATAGACCAGTTGAAAAGGAGTGAAACCAGTTGATGTTTTTACTGAGGTCCAATATGCCCAAAGTGCTGAAAATAGCATGGTATGCCAATTCGAATGATGAAGACCAATGATTCGTTTGATCATAGTGACTAAAACTTTATTGATAGCTTCAACCAGACCATTAGCCTATGGGTAATATGGAGTAGAAATATCATGGCGCAAGCCAAGTTGATCTATTAGTTTAGCCATCATGATGTTTCGAAAGTGACTTCCATGATCAGTAATAATAGCTTGAGGAACACTGAATCTAGCAATTATATGATTGAATACAAAAATTGCAGTAGTTTTATCGTCTGCCAAAAATGTAGGCATTGCCTCAGCCCACTTAGTAAAATAATCTACTGCTAGGATGATATACGCATGCCCCCCAGCCGAGTGAGGGTTACATGTAATAAAGTAAATACCCCACTTTGCGAAAGGATCGACAACAATTATAGGTTGAAGAGGAGCGGGTGGAGCGCACATCTTACGATCAAAGATTTGACAACTGTGGCATTTCAGGACTGCATAGATACAATATTTGAATAAGGATGGCAAGAAATAACCAGTGCGTAATATCTTTTGGGTTGTGGCATACCCGGACATATGACCACCACATGCTCCAGAGTGACAGTCATTTAGAACCTTTTCAGCTTCTTCATGAGTTAAACAACGTTGGAAAATAGAATCTGCTCCATGACGATAAAGTGTATCACCAATAATATTGTATTGTTGGGATCGGAAACGTATTTTCCGTCGCTGAGATTGTAATATTTCAAGCCGAAAAGATTGGGTTTGGAGATAAACAATAATATCTCCATACCATGGATCAAGAGTACTGATAAGAAACAAGGATTCATCCGCAATGGGCTCTTCCGCAACAGTTTCAGTATCAGTACGTGGGAAATCACACAACAGTTTGGCAAAAACCAAGGATTTCTTTAACTTGGATTTTTCAAATTCCAAGTCAAATACTTGCCCCCTAGCAATTGTTTGGTCAAGATATACATCATAGGGTTACAGTCAGAAATTACCGTAGTTTTGTGTAATAAGATGTATTGACGAAATCTTTGGATAGCTTGAACCGCTGCCAAGGCCAATTTCTCCACATGCAAATATTTAATATTAGTCGGATGCAGAGTTCGACTAAGATAGTAAATCACATGTTCACTGTTGAATTCATCTTCATGAATTAAAACCATCCCAATGGTGGAATGAGAAGCGGCGAGGTACAAAAAGTAATCCTAGTTGTAATTGGGAGGATGCAGTAACGGTGCATGGGTCAACGCATGTTTGAGTGCATCAAAGGATCAATCAGTGATCTCATCCCAAAAGAATGGAATGTTCTATTTTAATAACCTAGTGAGACCTTTCGTTATCTCAGTGTAGTTAGGAATGAAACACCATAAAAAATTTGCTTTCCCTTGCAAACTTTGGAGTTGGCGAAGAGTTGAAGGAGGAGGTAGATTGACAATAGCTTCCACCTTCGAGGGGTCAACACGAATGCCTACTTTTGATACTATAAATCCCAGTAAGCGACCTGTTTCTACACAGAATACTCATTTGTGTGGATTCAGCCGAATTCAATAATGCTTACATCTCATAAAGATAGCTCGTGAATGAGTGAGATGGTCAGCTCTACGTAATGAGTGGGTAGGTAAATCATCGAGATAAGGCTGCACAATGTGCTTGATTTCATGAAATGCGTAAGACATAGCCCTTTGAAAAATTTCTCCAATGTTCTTCAATCCAAAGGGTAATTTGCAATAAGAAAATGTCCCCCATGGACAAATGAAAGTTGTTTTAGCTTGATCAGCAGGGAGTATGTTGATTTGATTGTAACCAGAAAAACCATCCATAAAGGAAAACATTTCATTGTTGGCACAATCATCAATAATTTGATCGATATAGGGTGTTGGATAATTGTGTTTAGGACAAGCTCGATTAATATCCCTATAGTCGATACATACTCTTATCGTTCCTTGTTTTTTGTTGACAGGAACAATATTCAATACCCAATCGGTTAAAGGAATTGGATAAATGAAATCTGTGCAAAGTAATTTCTCAATTTCAGCTTTGATAGTAGCAGCTTTTCTCAGATGTATCTAACGTAAGCATTGTCAGACAGGTTTAGCATCTGGGTATGTTTTAATTTCATGGACAAAAATTGACGTATCGATTCTTGGCATTTCTTCATATGATGAGGAAAACACTTCACGGAATTCTTGAAATAGGTCTTTGTAAGTTTGTATTTCATCATCTGTACAACAAGCACCTATATGAATGTTTTCAATAATTCTAGGCTTAACTGAAATGTCAATAGGAACCGTTCAAGAAATATTTTCCAAATTTAACTCAGAATCAAAATGTTGCAATGGATTCTGTGGTTCTTTGACATAGTCAGTCATAAAAATAGAAGAGAAATCATTTTCAAAATGATCAAGCTCAGGTAAAAACGAAGACCGATGATGTAGATCTTCCCATGGTAAATCATCAACAGACAATAGTTCACGAATCTTCTCATCAGAATGAACAGGATCAGAAAGTGTTGATGAAGCTTAGGTTGATATTGAAAGTGACTCTCCATGGATCACATTCATTGGATCAGTTTCGGTTGAATAGGCATCAAAAAATGACTGTATGACCTGATATGCAATTTCAAAGGGACTCAGAGGCATCGTGCCACCAAATGAATCCACCTCAGAATCGAATGGTACGATCCAAAGATCATCAAAATTAAGAGTATTCGATGAAATCATATGAATAGTTGCAATAGAAGGTGATATGTTAGAATGAGGGAAGGAAAAAGTTCCTAGTAAACCAGAATCTTTGATCAAACCTACACTAACATCCTTGTAAGGGATAATCATTTTACAAATGTGCTAAATACTACGTGTAGAGGCTGGGTTAGATGAGAAATAAGTCAGCTGGTCTATCATAACGATCCTTCCATTATGAGGAAACTTGATAAGACAAAAGACCGATGAGACAACAATAGTCATAGCATAAGACCAACTGCGACCCAGGAGAAGGTTGTAATCTAGAGGGGCATCAACCACCTCTACATCTAGATTTATGGTTTTTCCTTCGACCCCTATAGGAAAATCCGGAAAAATTCCAAAAGGATGGAACCCGCGGCCATTAAAAGCCTTTAGAATTGTCAGAGACTGATTAAGTGTGGGAGAACCAAGTGATTTCCAACACTGGATCGACATAATACATGTAGAAGCCCCTTCATCAATTACAGTCCTAAAACAAGGTATGTTTTTGACTAACACTGGAATCTGGAAAGCCATTTGATGAGGAAGGCGGGGTGTACTATTCTCTAAATCGAAGATTATTAGGTTCGAATCCTGAATATCAAAAGCTCCTATAGCAGACAATAGTAATTTACGTTGTGCTAGGAATGATTGCAGCACTTCCAAAGCCGAAATTGATGAAGGGGAAATAGTTAAATCTTCAACAATGTTATAACTCTGAGAAACTCTCGTATGTGGATTGAAAGCTGATTTCTGAAATAACTTTAGTAGGTAGTTTGATTACTAAGTCAGGGTTTGGTTTCTCGATCTGTAGTGGACCAGAACCAGGAGGAGGTGTAGTTGAATTAGAAGATTCTGCTTCTTTACCACCAATAGGATTTTTACTACCATAATCTTGTGATCGTGTCACAATCCTGACATGGGACATCATCATAATGGTTTCTTTTGACGCATTCCAGGAAGAACCAATCATCTTACTATCTTGAGTAGGAAAAGGATCCTTCAAGATAGCAGGCATTTGAGAACCTTTAACGATTTTCAAAACCTCTACTCGATGTGGGCAGTACTTAGTAAAATGATCCTTGTCGCAAATGAAACAAGGATATCGAGGTTTTCATTTTTCGTTAGTAGATTCATTTTTATCTGTTTTATCTTTTTAATTTTGTTTATTTTTCTTCTTCCCCTTCTTTTTACTACTGGATTTTGATTTGGCCGTAGATGCTTCTACGACATGAATGTCGGTAGAATTTCAGCAGAAGATTCTCCTGTTGGGGAATCAAGTAAAGTTATTATAGGAGAAGAATTCTTTGAGGATTTCTTCTTACTTTTAGTGATAACTGTACCAATCATACCATCAATGGCATGAGACCCTGAAGGAGCTGCAGTTATTTGACCACGTTTTCGAAGATCAGGGATTTTTTCATGTAAAGTCCCTAACTGTGTATAAACGAGGTCAAGGTACTGGGGCTGAGCAATGACTTGCTCTTCAGTAACAACTCCTCCCTTAGCTACATCTTCAGTGATTTTAGGTAACAATGATTTAATGAAACATTCTGCTAAAATTTGATCAGGAATGAAAACTTTCACTAAACGCCTTCTACGTCACCATTCATGAATATGATCAGAAATATATGTGGACATGGATTGTTTTAGTGAAGTCAACAGTTTCGTGCCATTGTCGTATTTGACAGGAAACTGAAAATGAGTTAATAAAGCAGCGGCTAACTGATTAAAATTATAAAAAGAGGGTCATGGTAACTCAATGTACCATTTGGTTGCAAGACCAGTAAGAGTTCATTGAAAAAGACGCAAATGAATTGAATCATCAATGATGGAATTAGATGCACACCAGAGGTGATAAGTCATAACATGATTTGATGAATCCTCTCCTGACTTACCCTCGAATTTCGGGATATCACTGGGCAACTTATCAGGCATTGATGGCCAATATGAAAGATAGTAAATTGGATCATTTGTAAGGCGTGACAAATAAGGTAAATCCAAAGTTACAATAAATGGTAACTGATGGTTAGGATCACGAAATCCTTGAGTAGTAAGACCAGTTCCAGGAGGAGGATATCCAGGATAACCTGCAATCCGATTTGTGTTAGGAATATTATAACCTCCTGGGAAACTAGGATTAACTGGATCAAACTAGGGTTGTTGATGTTGTTGATAATTATAACCAGGATATGGTTGATACTGATAAACTGGGTTTTTCACAGTAGGACTGAATTAATACTGCCCCTGTTATGGTTGATACGTAAATTATGGTTGACTTGTGGCAATTGTAGCAATCGTACTAGCTTGTCCCGCAGGCATCTGGACTGAAGTCTGAACCGTAGGTCCTGACTGAGGCACAGAGACTTGAGGAATTTTCACTGATGCAGGAGTACTAGAAACCAGAGCTACTGATACTCCAGAAACAGGAGTTGTGGATTGAACAGAGGTTGCAGTAGTTGCAGCAGTTTGAGGCGGAGTACGAGGTGAACTAGCCCCAGGCTGCTGAACTGTACCAGATGCAGGGGTTTGAATAATAGGTTGGACATGTTGCTGGGTTGAACTAGAAACCAAAGGCTGTCCAGGTTGATTTATTAACTGCACATTAGGTTGCAAAGTCTGTTGAGTTTGAGACAGATCCCACACAATGTTCATTTCGAAGTATGGACCTACAAAAGGTTGTCCATATGGAGGAGCATAACCTGGTTGAATGTAGGGTTGATAATTAGGCGGTAAATTTCTAGCTCCTTGAAAAAATGGTTGACTAGAAGGCGGTTGGAAACCTTGAGTTGGGTATTAACCTTGGGATTGATAACCCCTGAGGCACTTACTGAAACTGGTGTTGACCTTGAGGTATGTACTGAAACTAAGGTTGACCTTGGTGTATGTACTAAGTCTGAGGTTGACCTTGGGTTATGTACTGTCGTGAAGGTTAAAAACCTTGAGGTAGCCCTTTAGGCGGTAACTGACTACCTTGGGGTTGCCCCCTAGGTAGTAACTAACTACCTTGGGGTTGCCCCCCAGGCAGTAACTGACTACCTTCAGGCTGAGGATTTTGAATACTACTAGCATCATAAGAATTTGTTCTACGTTCAATGCTTGAGTTCCATTATTTCCAGATGATAACACTTGTTCAATAGGTCGAGGAGATGCTCCTAAAAAAGTACCAGAGAGTGACTGGTACCCTGTAGGAACAGAAGGACTGCCAAATAAAATTTTTTTCGGTGTTTGGGAAAACATAGATGACTGTCTTGACATAATGGATGATGGAGAATAACCTCTTGGCGTAGGATGAAAAGGAATTCGAGGTGGAGAAAAACTAAGACCCGGATTTTCTAAAAAATTTGTCAATGAAAGATACCAAGCATCACCCCTAAAAGGACTGTAGAATATTGATTCACGCTCCCTAAGATTTAAAATCAGTTGGTTTTCAGGAAAAGTTACATCTTCTTCTATATTAACAAGTTCTTCAATAGAAATGAGGCCAGAAGGAATATTTTGAGTAATGATATTTCTTACCCTAGGTGAACCAAGATTACTAGAAGTTGGAGAGGCAAATCCTGAAGTTGGAGTAACAGCAGGTTTAGTGTCAGGCTCAGAAATTTCAGGTTCTTCAGCTATTCACTACAAGGAGAAATACTACCAGTAACTTCAGAAAATGAAATTGGCTCTTGAATAGACTGTTGTTTGTATTTGGTAATCAGGATGAGCAATTAAAGATTACTCTCTGGCTTCTGGTGATCCAACTCTACTGTCACTAGGTGATACAAGAGCTCATAGTCCTTCAAGCTAGCTTGGTGAATATTCAGGAGGTTTCCCCTTAAGTCTACGAGATTGTATCGGTAATTCAACCATGATTAAATATTAATTAATCACACGCAAACAAAGAAAATTACAATAAAACCACCTAAACTCTCTAAAGAAACAAACAATTGAATCACATGCCTAAAAAATCTAGGAGTTCAAACCACAAACAAATGGTAACTTCTCGTACTAAAAACACTAGTTGGTGATGAAATCCAACGTAGTACAAGTTTAATACAAAAAGGGTGGTTGGAACAGTTACCCCTATAACCTGCTTAATGAAACAGACTAGCATAAATTTCTTCTCAAAACCATCTCGAGTGAAGAGAACCCCCCAAGAGAGTCCAAGTGAGTCTAGTCGACGTCTTCTCTAGGTACAGTGAGACCCGTCCTTCACTGTCACCTTAGGAAATAATCTTAAGTTTATGGACACTAAGGTTACCAACAGCAACAAATACAACTGGGGGAACAGTCCACGATCTGATCTACACGCAAGGGCACAGTAACAAAGCTCAATCCCCTTGAAGGGTCCTCGACATGATTAATCCGAGGTTTGCCAACAAGTGACCCCATGATCCTTGACAATGGTTAATCCGAGGTTTACCGTTTATAATAGGCGCAAATCTTCTATCTTTCCCAATGAAACGGACTTGATTGTCTCCAACTTTCAGACATGATATTGTAATTGACTCCTTTAAGAGAAGCTTCCCAGAATGTATCAATTACAATTGGATTTATTTCCTACTACAAGATATATCTACTTGTTTGTTTTAACTATCTTTGAGAGTTAATTACTCTCTACTCCAAGATACTAGCCTAAGCTATATTGGTGATAAGAGCCCTAGAAATAAAAAAATATTACTAGATCAATTTTAATTAAGTGTTAGCTTTATGGGTTGTTCCTTAAGTCAATAGGTATGGAAATGAAACTTCGATGGTGTGAAGACTCGACTCCAAATGCTAAAAGATGCACCTAAAATGATAAACAATTCATTTTTCTTTCAATGAAACTCTAGCTAAAAGAAAGAGTTCGAGAATGCAATTCTTTAAGAAACAAATCTTTCTTTCAGCATGAGAATGAAAAGAAAATCTTTTTGTCTTTTTCAATAAAAACTCAAAACGAGACTAATAATGAATGCTCACAATAAATCCCTTTCCTTTTTCAAAACTTGAAACGACAAGAAAAGCAATTTTCCTTTCAAAAGAGATCTACATGTTCTGGAAAAGCACTCAAAACTACAAAAACTAATTTTGAGATCTAAAAATTTTAAAATCTAAATAAATGAAAGCTTCAATTCTTTTTGAGGACGTTTTACTTAGTTTTTCAGCAAACTAAGGATTCATTTGTTTAGAATAACAAATCAACTAAAAAACATCCAGATATGTTTTCTTTTGTAAAAATGAAATTCAAGACTTATAACAAACTTTGTTCAAAGATTTGCAATGAGAAAGCTTAATCTATTTCTAACAAAGGATTGATTTCACAACCATGTCAAATTCATCATGAACACAAAAAGACACCAGGGTCATCTAACGTTTCTTAAGCTTCTGATCTTTGAGTCACTACAGAGACCAAGTGAAAACCACTCCAAGCATGCAAAACTTCTAGAAAATCATCTAAAACAAAAATACTACCGGAACTCACTCACAAGAGGTTTTTGATAGGAAAAACACAGATATGGGTAGATCCTAAAGCTTCTAAATCAAACCTAAACCTAACTAGAAAAAGGTATTTTTAGTTTTTCAAAAAATTTTACAGGGTCCGCAAGCTCCAGAAGTAATGGGTGCGGTCCCACTCTGTTTACTAAAGGAAAAGTGCGGAGATGCTCGCATTGTCTATGAAAAGAAAGTGCGGTCCCCTGAAACTTCAAAAAAAACAAAAAATACTCCCAGATTTAAAAACTACCAAAGCCAGTAAACATCAATCAAAAACTAGAAATGAAAACACGTTTCTCAAGTAAAAACAAAGGAAAACCAAAAACCAAATCCATTCCCCAACGAAGTCGCCAATTTGTTTACCGGATAAATTGTTCTTGTAGAAAAGACCAATGTCCCTAGTATCACAAGATAATCTAGCAACAAATAGACAAATATATCTATCTTTCTCTAGACATATGCAATTTACAAATAAATACTATAGAGGTGTTACAATCCTACCTTAGATTCAATGCTTGTTCATTATAGTCATCCCTCGATCATTCATAAGAGTTATCTTTAAAGATCTACAATCACAAACAAGCAAACATCAAATAGCACATACATAGAAAATATCATAAATCATGTCTATCATGGTGATCAAGTAATCCATAAAATAAACCATAAATGAATAGTTTATTGAGAAAAACAAACTTATTTGTATTAACTTTTAAGTAGAAGAACCTTACAACCTTTTCAGCCTTGATGTTGAACAAGCTCTTCCTGGGGTCTGAAACAAGAATTTCCTTTACTTTGACAAGCCTTGCACTCTTCCAAATGAGATCTTAGAGGTATGTAATATCTCCTCGTAATAGCTCAACTAAGAAGACTAAGTTCCAACAACATTTCACCTCAAAAATATTCAGCTTTCAACCTCCTCAGTAACCAACCCAATGCTTCATTTTATAGTGTAGAGGAGGAGGTTACAGGTCCATCTATGAAGGGATAAAATCCTCCTTAAAAGAGATAAGCTCCTCACATCAAGGGGTTAGCTCCTTAAGGTATGGGATGCATGAACCTTAAGAGAGTGAACTTGCCACCTCAAGATTCCTTCCAGAAGCTTCTAGAAACAACTAAAAGTGAGTTTTTAAGAATGTACTTGCACCTTTTTAACTTTTACAGGGGTCCGCACCCATAACACAAGGACATAGTGGTCAGATGTGTAGGGGACATGACCATTAGATGTGGGACCACAAGTAAGACTAAGAGAAAGTGTGGAACCAAAGTTTTAAAGACATTTAGGGCTTTTCTCTTAATTTCAAGGCTTGATATGAAGAACTAAGGCTTTAGATTTGCAAAGGAGGAAAGTATGAGTGGCAATGGACTCACACGGATTGTAGAATGTCAAGGTGACAATTTTTAGTGCAACAAAGTGTAACAACAAGCGGATGTGATATAGGAATGCTAGGGAATATCATCCCTCACACATGAGAAAATTTTGTAGAATGTATAGTAGGTGCCTCCATTTATCGATCATAGCAGTTTGTTGCAACCCTTGTTTCTAGTCCATTTTCTGCTTTTTATTGACTACAAATATACACCAAGCACCTTTTTCGAGCTCTCCTTTCTTGAACCACTATTATCCTATGGCCGCAAACCCTGTAGCCTGTAAAATAGTCTACTATGTTACTTCAAACTCTAAAGACTACGTCCATCAAAGGTTCGGGCAAACTATAATGGCACAACCAAATCAAAACCATCAAATTTTAGGAAGAATGGTAGAAATCCTGCTTCTTGCATCATGGAAACATTGTTCTTGTACTCTGCCATTTCCTCTACTTACTTCACAGACCATGGTTCAATTCGGATAGGCACCATTGCTTGTTCTAGTTCACTCAACTACTCAAAATTTGGGAGAGTTAATTAGCAGATGTGGTTTAGTACTGAGAAATTCTAAATTGCCGAATGAATTGGACATTGCTATATTAATTTTTCTTTAATGGCCACACTCATGAAAATCTCAGTTCTTTGGAAAGGATATGATACAGCCTGATCTAATCATGCATGCAATAATAATGATTGGTGGTGGTAGGCAGTAATGGAGGAATTCATGTGAGAAAATTTGAGGTGGTATATATGAGCATAATCATCAACAGGCTTTTCAAAAGTGAACATTGGATTCGAGGAGATATTCACACACATCATTTGATCAACTCATGATTTCATACAAGGAACACATGTTAACTTACATAAAGATAGGTTTTCATAATTAAATGTCCATGTACTTAAAAAAATATTTCCTAATTAGTAACGATGAACAAAGTCTAATCCTCTACGAAATAAAATCATTGCATGACATCCCGCGAGCACAATTTTTGTTCTAAACATAAAAAATAAATCCCCTTTTTTATCCTTGGACTAAACTTTGATTTCATGCGTGCATTCCTGCACAAGACATTCCTGTACCATACCATACATTCTTGCACTAAAGGAATTATTAGTTCCTACACTTGGATATACATTCCTGCACTCGAACATACATTCCTGCACTGAAGAATACTACTGTTCCTATAGTGGGCACATGTTCTTGTGCTCAGGGCACACATCAGTTTGTGTTCCTGCACCTAAGATATATTTTTCTTGCACTAGAACATACATTCTTGTACCAAGGGACATCATTGTTCCTACACTAATTGATGTTGTGGAAAATATGAAAAAGGTTTCTAAAACGAAATACACTCTGTGGGCTGAATCTTGAAGATTTGAGAAATTTCCAAAGGATGTTCTATTCTCCAATTTCTTGGTAATGATACACGCCTTTCGATATAATACATGAATTTATTAGATCTTGCAATACAGTCCATGAGGAAGGTTGTAATATTTTACAAGTTTTGGAAGTTCTGATATGTTATGAAATGTATGCCATTCTGAAAGGTTAATGAAGAAGCTTTTGGTGGTTCCAAGCACCAATATGTGGAGTATGTGATTCTCCCTTTGTTTACCATTTTCATATATCTTTATTTCCTCTCAGAAATTATGCCAAAATAGCTGCTGGAAGTCAATATTGTATGACAGATTTATCTATGCCATGTTATGGAAAAGTGTACTTATAGATTTAAGATTTAAATCCCTTAAATGTGCTCCATGTTTTCTAATTTCATTTAATTTGTCTATGCATTATTATACTGAGGTTTAGTGCACAAGATTATGTCTCTAGCCCTCTACACCAAATTTCTTTCTTTAATCTCTTCCATCACCAATACTACAACAACTGAAGAAGCTTCACTATCTTTGTGTAGCCCACTATAGAAAAACAACTCAATGTTGCTTTTGCTATTATGAAAGCTGCTCACTGCTGCTTTGGCTATCGATTGCCCACTGGCAAATTTGTTGACGCTCACTGCTGATGACAAATGCCCACTGGCTGATGAAGATGCCCACTGGCTACTTCACTGATGTTGTCGAGACTTTTAGTCTGACAACCACTTGTCAATTTCATTGACATTTTCCCCCCTTTGTCAGCTGAAAGGAGAGACAATCTTCTCCAAAATATATTCGAACTCCCCCACTTCACGTGTAGGAGAGTTTCACTGTCGTACTCCCTCATTCAACTGCATGAGAGTACCATCATCAGTTCAGTACTGGCTGCACTATGTGTGATTGTAGTCGGTTGTAGAACTGAGATAACTGTTTGACTATGGATGACCATTCCCAAGGATCGATCCATTCATAATGTATCTTCAATCTGGCTGATTTTTGTTGGTTGCGACATTTTTCTGAGGAATGATTGGGCTTGCCACAATGGAAACACGGATGGAGATCAAAACATTGATCTTCCATATGACCGGCTCTTAGACAATGAGAGCATTTCGGTTGGACATAAACTTCAGGTTGCGTGCAATTCTATTTGACTACTACTTTCTCAGAACCTGCTGAGGTGAGTTGTTTAAGAAATCCTGCACTCACAAACTTAATTGGCTGGGAATAATCTGGGATATGTAAGTTGGTGTCATCAGTGACATATCCTAAGCCTCATCGATTCTTGTTATTTTGAATCTCTTCCCAGGGCTTGATGATGGGTTTGGAAGAAGTTGGAATTTGATCATGAACAACTTCGACACTTGAAGTTGTTTGGATGAGTGATTTGGAATCAACATCTTTATCTTTATCTGCATGGCTGAATGACTTGGAAGAAGCACTCTTTTGTTGCAACTCATCTCTTTGTAGTTGCGACTCTAGTTGAAGAAACTCAATGGTTTCATGTGTTTGTTGTAGATGCCGTGAAAGATCAGCAAGAGTTTCTTTGCTGATGTACACCATGTCTTCATCACTGGAGATGATCAAACTATGAAGAATGTTTAACCACTGAATATGTTGCGCCATCTGAACTTGCTCTCTTGAAGTCAAGCTCTCTTGTCGTAGATGTCGTGCTTTGAACTGTTTCACCTGATTTTGTTACTTGAATGACAGGCTCGCTTGATATGGGACTTGAATGGCACGCTCGCTTGATTTGTTGCTTATTGCACTTGCTGGGAACAGTTGCTATTGTTGTAGAACTTTCTTGCTTAAACTCTGGAATTCACACTCACTTGATGACAATCGCGTTTGTGTGAATGCTCACTTGCCTTAGTTAATGACTTCACGCTCACTTGAAGGAATAGCTACGCTCGCTTGATGTCGATCTCAACTTGCTTGATTGGTGTTAGAGTTGAACTTGTTTGGTTGCTTTGATGGTTGTTTCAATGATCTTCACTCTGGCTCACTTGAAGGTTTGAACCTTATACAATTTTGACACAAATTTCTTGAATGAATACTCACGCTCGCTTGCAGGAGATGTGAACTTGTTGCTTGTTTGCTTTAGAGTTAAAATTCATGCATTCACCTGATTCTGCTTAAAGGAAGGGTGTCGAACACTGTTGAAAATGCACCCAAAAAAGCTTATAATGATTTCAATGATTCACGACAATGAATGCAATTTGACTCAATTCAAGACTTGGGTGTTGGTTTCAACCGAGAATGCACCCTTACAATTCAATGTGATTTGAGTTTGATTACAAGTTCAACAATGTTGACGTAGACTGTGCGCTGAAACGTTGAAGTTTACAGATTCATTAACTTGATTGTAGTGATGTAAACTTTGCTTTGAAATACTGGAGTTTGCAGATTCATGAACTTGATTGTATTGAGTGAATTTGGTTGTTGACGTAGAATGCCGATGTTGAAAACTTTGATTAGTTGTTGTATGTGTTGAGCTTAATTATCCTTCCTTGGAAATATTTTGTTACAAGTGTTGTGCTTTCTTGCATTGAACTTTATGTGTGTTAAATGAGATCATTTATGTGTCAAAACTAGACACAAATCATAAGCAACAACATGAAGCATGTACCATCGTCAACACACTCTTCGTGTACCTAAGATCCCCTTATTCAATTTCGGGCGGATCTAGGACACAATCACCACAAAAAATATGATATCTTTATTAATCACTGAGTACATCTGAAGCAATGATAATGCCAAGCTGACAACCCTTCGAAACAACTCGCCTTCAAAATCTAAATGGATAGTGACATGATCCCTCTCAAAGTAAAACAGTACTTTGAAATACAACAACTTTCCCTTATCACTCCAAATATAAAATAAAACACTTATATCTCCACAAAATATTCTTCAAATTTACAAAATGTAATGCACCTTATAAGAATTTTATGGAGTCCTATTATAAAAGTGAAATGATTTCAAAACTTAAAATTTTGTGGATGTTGCCTTTTTTAAAAAATAACGCACACCTTTATAAAGTCATTTCGTTTGTAGAGCCAATGTTGTACTCAGTCAACATTACAACAATCTTAAAAAATTTGTGGGAATTTCAAAAGTCAAGTAAATTCTCGCATGACCAATTGCGCCCTATCTCCGTAGAGTAGAAAAGCCACATCAAAATCTGTAGTTGCTTGGTCTGCCATAGAAAGTGCCTCCGATGGGGATCTTCTACATAAAATGAAATAGATCGGTTTTTGCTTGCAATTGCCAGAATCCAATCAGCTTTGGCTGAGCAGAAGCAGGGGATGTATTTTTCTGCTGATGGTGCGGCTTGAGAAAACGGTGAGGACTCGGCTCCTACATGTTCTTTTGAATGTCCAAAACATTCCAGTGCTTTAAAAAACTATGGGCAAACGTCGGTTCGCCTGAACAATCTTTGAATTAGTCGGCCATTAGAAATCAATGACTTTATGTTTTGTATTTGCAGGCTATATAGCATAAATTCCCAGCTGATGATTCAAGAAACCGTCAGAAATCTGAAAAAAAGAAGAAATATTTAAGAGGTCAACATAATTTTTGAAAATAGCTTTGATCGTTTAGCTCCAAAAATGGATCGAAGGCAGGATTCTGCACGGTGCCTGCGAGGATTTCTCTGTTTTAGAGTTCCTAATTACACACGATCCAACGACTTCGACTCTTCTCTATTGTTATTACTTTATTTGGTCCTAGAATTACTTTTCTTGTCATCATTGTTATTCATTCAATGCATGATATCATTTCTATTTTTAAAATTGCAATTGGATAATTGAAATCAATCATTGATACTCTGCATCAGTCGGTCATTAGAAATTGATCACCATATGCTCCGCATTTAAAGGCCAGATAACAAAGATTCTGAATGGAGGATTCTTTGATCGTTAGGCTCTGAATTGAATTGAGAATCAGAACTCCAGAAATGTGGATGGATAGAATTTTGCAGGGAAGCAATCCCAGCAAATCTAGGATAGGTGGTAGTAGTTCCTCCACATTTAAGCATTTCTCATTAAAACCTGCTGAAGAGGATCAGCATTGCCCATCCAAGAACCTGATGCAATCTGTCTGTCAGATTAATGGGAGCTATGCCCCTGAAAGCATCCCTCTTAGTTACAGAGTAAATAGACCTCCAACCCTTAATATGCATACAATATCCAGTGACAACACCTTCAGTTACAGAACCATAAATCCAACTGAGCTATATAGGATGGAATTAAGAGCGCATTTATTTTACAACCATAAGATCATAAAGAATATTATCGCAACAGCACAAGGTTTACAAACTAGACACGTTTTTTGGTTATTCACTGGAATAAGACGCTCATACCAAAAAATGCGGCCTCCTGTGATCAAGCCATCAGCCTCCAGGCAAGAAATTTCACCTCCTGCATTCAAGCAATATTTCCTTCTTCCACGGATGCTTCACATAGAGCTGGCCTTGACTGTTTAGCCTCAGATTCAGATCCAACATGTAGTAAGCTTTCCAACCCACACAACCTTCATCTCAGGTTAACAATTCTCCCCTGACAGTCACCCAACTTAAAATAGTCACGCTCTTTACTCAGCTTACAGGATGGACAACCTCGAAGCTCTAATACCACATATTGAAAATGAAATTAACTCAAACAGATTATAGAAAAACACATATAAAAATCAGACACAAAATATTGGCGGAAAAAGGCTGAAGCCTCATGCTTCTCTCTCACTTTCAGACATTTAATAATTGAATATAGTGTTACAAATAAATATATGAGAGATAGTGTTCTCAAGATAGTGCGTGCTATCTTAGACACTTTTGGTTGAGATAATTTCTCCTTTGGTTGAGATAATTTCTCACCAGACACACACCAATATAGGAGTTACCTAAACTAACTCCTATCTTAGAGGAACAACCCAAGAGTTAGGCACAAATTCCTAACTTGGAATATTTAATTAATTAATTTATTTTTGGATTTATTATTGTTTTGTGAGAGAGGCTAACAAACTTTCATTTTTTGGACTGAAATATATTTACTGTATGTAATGTGCTTGCTCTTTCAATACGATTATTGAACCATATTTAAATAATTTTATATTTAACTCTTGAGCAACAATGATTCATCTTCAAGAGACTCCAGTATGTCTTAGCCACTAACCCTTCTCCTCAACTCGGGTGTTGTCTCTAGGAGTGACAACATCTTTCTAGCGTTGTTGTCTAGAAACAAATTAAAATATATTTCCTTGGGTATGATTTTGAGCATTCCTTTTGTATGGTGAGAAAAGGATGTGTGGGTTGAGATTTATCACCTAGCAGAGTCCTTACATTGTAACACTAGCTTTTAGGTGGTCTAATACTCATTCATATACCTCTCAATAGAAAACTCCTCCTGTATGTAAATAAAAAATAATTACTCCAAGCGAATTTTCTGATTAGAACACCAAGAACTCCATATATTTTTGTTATTTCCTAAGAGGCCTCAACATATAGCTCTTAGAAATATGAGACAAAATATCTTAAACTCCCATCTAGAGCTTTTGATTTAACATAATAATAGTTTCCCCCATTTGGTCTTTATTCTTTGTAACATAAATTCGAAGAAATATCCTTAAGGCTTGACCCTTTGACATATCATATTTTCCCAGAAGTTGAATATATCAAATATATTCTCATTACTAGTCCATCTCAAATGCCAACTGCTATCTCACAACAAATCTTATCTAATGTTGTTAAACAAACCATTCAGCCAAGCCCTGCAACAAATCTTTTTCATCCCCCTCTACAAAATATGGTGTCCCTGGTTTCTTACTCAACATATATGCTCCTCTTAATCTACAAAAACCTTTGAATGCAATGCCCCAAGACTATCTTAAGCTCCTGCCTAGAATCACTGGGGAAGATGATATCACAACCTAAAAACATATTGAAATCTTCTGTGCATTTGCAGAGAAATTTAAAGTGGAGCACTTACATGTAATCCTCAGGCTATTTATCCAATCCTTAGATGGGGAGGCTAGGAAATTGTTTAAGATATTACAAAATAAATCAATCAACACTCAGGAGGATCTCGAGAAAATGTTTACGAAAAAGTGGGGAGAGAAGAAAGACCATGGGTATTTCTTGACTGAATTTAATGAAATAAATAAAATGCACAATGAGTATTTCATAAAATTTATAAAAAGGTTTAATAAATTGTATAAAAACTTCCCTACCAAGATTAAACCCCCACATGCAGTAGCTAAGGTGGTGTTTGTTGGAGCCTTTGTGCCAAATTTCGAGTTTACTCTTAGAGAGAGAAAGTCTTGTTGGTTTCAAGAATTGCAGTTAAACAAACTCCTTTCAACACTTAATTTGTCAACCCGGAGTTTTGTACACTTTGAGGTGTAGCACAAGAAATGGGAAGAAATGATATTAACCTTCTCTAATTGTATTCCTACTTCTTTGATTATAAATTACAGAATTGAAATGATATATCACATCGCAATGAATACTAGGAAAATTCTGGTGTTGCATGAAAAGAATGTGCTTTGTAGAAATTTAGAATAAAGGAAACTCTAATTTCATCATAAACAATCTAAACCAATAAAATAACTGTTTAATTTTCTATTCAGTATGGTTGTAAGACATAAGAATGATCCAAATAATCACGATATTTGTCTTCCTTAAGATTTTACTTCCTCAGATGACTATTATTGAATAAATTAGATCTGCAACAGGGAAAACTTTAGGGGCTAATATTCACAGGTGGGATAATTTTCCATGTTTTTTCCAGGAAAAAGATTTGTCAATTTCCATTTTTTATAAAAATGATTCGCCAAATTTTTATAGTATAAAAATATTTTACCTTAAACATTTCCCAAATTTTCTCGCGACTATACAAAAAAATCAGTATAAAATTTAACATTTTTACAAATGTATCACCAAATATTTTATAGTTTGTACATTAGGGACTAGTAAGATTCGCCAAAGTTTGTAAAATTTGAGATAAATTTCCATCCTTAAAATTTTTCCTGATCTACAACCTTATACAAATAATCGTTTTATCTTAGGGAATACTTCTGATACATTCAATATTAAATCTAGCAACGAGTGCAGGTACAAATCCAATTAATGCAACAATGTTTTAGTGAAAGCTTATGGACATTAATCAAATCTAAATCTAAACTTCAATATTAGAATATGCTTCACTAAAAACCCAAACACTATTCACAAAAGAATAATAGACCTGTAGAAATAAGAACGACTGGCTGTAATGAAAAAAGGAAAATTTCAATCTTGTTGGAACTAAAACACACCAGTGCAAGAAGTTTAAATGTACATTTTCTTTGTAAAGAAAAAGGAAACACGCAATTTCAGGAAAGAATGGAAGGCATTAAAAGTGAATGCAAATGAACCATGTGCACTCGTGGATCCAGATCACACAGCTTGCAAAAAATTAAAGTTCATTAGCTATAAAAGAATCCAAAAATGATCTTCTTCATTAACCTTCCATAAAAGTAAATCTAACACACCTTTAACAAAGTGAGAACTAGCTGGGTTGGCTTGGCCCTAGCCAACCAGCTCATTTCCCTATAACAAAATAGAAACTTCAAGCGCTCAAATGGAGCATCACAAAAATATCGTAACATAGAACTTCATAACTAGCATGTTCCTTTATATTAAATTTAAAAAATATAAAATACACATCGTGGATACCTTGATAATAAGAAATTACAAACATTAGCAAAAGTTTAATGCAACATCTCTCCCTAACATATACATAGAAAACCTATTAAATACATACTTCGACTCTTGGCCATAACAAGAAATATAACAACATGATATATTAAGCCTTCCGGTTGTTTGAAAAAAGTCTCAACAAGGGTTTTGCAGCCGAAGTCGAGCCTTCATATCCTGCCTTCTTCTCTAAATGTCGAGCCCAACAAGGAAAATGATCTCTTAACAAAGAAATCTGCATCGTCTATTGATCTATCTCGTCCATAAGTGATGAGTCGAACAAAGAATTGATAGCTGCTAAGAAAGTGCAAGAATGATAGACCTGCAAAATAAAAACGATTGGCTACAATGAATAAAGGAAACTTCTAATCTCGCTGAAATGAAAACACACCAGTGCAAGAAGATTAAACATATCTTTTCTTTGTGAAGAAAAAGGCAACATGCACCTGCAAGAATGAATGGAACGAATTAAAAGTGAATGCAAATGAATGACCCACACTCCTGTATCCAGATTACACGTATAGCAAGAAATTAAAGTTCATTAGTTATAAAATAATCCAAACATGATCTGTTTCATTAACCTTGCATAAAAATAAATCTAACACACCTTTAACGAAGTGAGAACTAGCTGGGTTGGCTAGGTCATAGCGAACCAGCTCATTTCCCTGTAACGAAATATAAATTTCAAATGATCAGATGGAGCATTAAAACGATATCAAAACAAAGAACTTCATAATTGGCATGTTCCTTTCCATTAAATTTCAAAAATGGAAAATACACATCATGGATCCCCTGATCTAGCCCAGAAATGGCGATACTTAGAAATTACAAATAGTAGCAAAAGTTTAATACAACATCGCTCCCTAACCTCCATAAAGAAACCCTATTAAATACATACTTTGGCTCCCGGCCGCAACAAGAAATATAACATCATGATATATTAAGCGTTTCGATTGTTCACAAAAATTCTAAAGAGGGGTTTTGCAAACAAAGTCCAGCCTTCATATCCCACCTTCTTCTCTAAATGCTGAGCCCAGCAAGGAAACTGTTCTCTTAGCAATAAATCCACATGGTCTATTGATATGTCTCATCCATAAAAAGTGAGTCAAAAAATATTTCACAATTGCCTCAAAAGTGTAGGAACATTGACCAGTACAAGCACGATTCTTGAACCAACCAAATCTTTCACATAGATTAACACTTTTGTTCCACCGAATTACTTAGGAAAGGAATATATTAGTCACAAAGAAATTTTAAGATATAAAACTTATAATTTAATGATTAAGTACATATATAACCTTTGAATTTGCAAAACATAAGAGGAGTGTAGGAATGTGTGCAATTGGGAAAAAGTACAAGAATAGATAGGCCTTTTGGGTTAAAACACGGGTTAAAGTGGTATGTTTGGGATATGATAGAGACCAAAACGTAGGACAATTATAGCCACCAACATCCTCCCATCCCTATCTTTTTGTCTTTCCTCACACAAACTCACCCTTACCTATGCAGAAAAGCACATGGAGACCTTCCTTCAGTTTTGTATCTATATGTTAATTATTTTCTTCAATGTCCTCTACTTCTTAGTTCGAGCCTTCTTGACCTTTTTGAATAATTTATTGAGTTGACCATAGAATTTCAAATATCAGAACTTCCACACTCTTTCTTACCGTTTTTGTTCTTGCACTTCCCAATCCAAATCATCATTCTTATCTTTCAGCACTACACCATGTTATTTCATGGCCTGATTTAAAATTTTGAGTCCATAAATGCATTGCTTCAGCTCCTTGATCTGACTATTCAAATTGAGAGTGGAATCCTCCTTAATGAATTCCTGCTGCGTGAGAATATTCTGAGAACTTGACTCAAAGAAAGTGTTGTTCTCATCAAGACAAATATCATCCTGTATATCAACATCACATGGTGTCTCATCACCCTTCATTTCATCATCACATTGTGTTTCATCTCCCGATTCTTTAATATTACATTGCACTTTATCACCATGATCCTCTATTGGACCCTTCTCTGCACTGACATCAGGTATCTTAGAGGCCTTCCTCTTCTTCATCTTTCCAACTAACATTGATAGAGGAGTAAAATCTCCCTCTTCAAGGTATCCTGCATTACCCAATATGTGAACCGCAACATCTACGAAGAGTGAGAGATTGTTCTCATTCGGAAAACTAGGCTAGGAGTCATCTATATTTATTGGAGAGGTTGTATGAACATGATGCTCTCTCGATGAGGAAAACATCTTCTTAATATAACTTATGGTTATTCTTTCCAAATTGTGAGGGTTGTCGGTTATGGGTGCTTGTTTCTCTTCCTGCACTCATTCCTTAGTCAAGTTCTTTTTCTTACTAGCTTCTGGGGTGAGGGTTTTATCTGTCTATCCAGATCATTCCTTCCTACTCTAACCCTTATTTCTGGGTTACTCCACTATGTTTCCTCCTTATAATTCCTTCAAAAACCCTTCCTAGGTCACATTTTTATTCTCTAATTCATTCCTAACCAGAATTGAGATCAACCTGTAATGATATAGTTTGAACCCAACCTGACTCTCTTGACTTTTCTGGACACCCTTCGACATTCTTTTCAAACTTTTAAGCAAGAAGTAAGGAAAGTTAATCAACTTTCTAGACTGAAAGTGTAACAGAATTCAGATGTGATATAGGAAGGCTTGGGAATATCATCCCTCATAGGTGAGAAAATTTTGTGGAATGTACAGCAGGTGCCTCCATTTCTTGATCATAGCAGTTTGTTGTAGCCCTTCTTTCTAGTCCACTTTCTACTTTTATTGACTACAAATCTATGCCAAGCCCCTTTTTCGAGCTCCCATTTCTTGAACTACTCTTCGCCTATGGCCACCAGCCATGTAGCCTATGAAATAGTCTACTATGTTACTTCAAACTCTAAAGACTGCATCCATCAAAGGTTTTTGCAAACTATAATTCCATGCCCGATTCAAAACCATAAAATTTTAGAAATAACGAGAGAAATCCTACTTCCTGCATCATGGACAGACTGTTCTTGTACTCTAACATTTCCTCTACTTCCTTCACAGACCATGGTTCAATTCAGATAGGTGCCATTGCTTGTTCAAATTCACTCAACTACTTATAATTTGCGAGAGTTAATTAGCAGAGATGGTTTAGGACTGAGAAATTTGAAATTACCGAATGAACTGGACATTGCTATATTAATTTTTCTTTAACGACCACACTCATGAAAATCTCAGTTCTTTGGAAAGGATATGATATGACCTGATCTAATCGTGCATGTAGTCTTAATGATTGGTTGTGGGAGCTGGTAATGGAGGAAGTTATGTGAGAAAATTTGAGGTGGTATATATGAGCAGTCAGCATCTAGTTATCAGCATACTTTTCAAAAATGAACATTGGATTCTGTGAGATTTAAGCACACATCCTTTAATCAACTCATGATTTCATATAAGGCATACATGTTAACTTACATAGAGATAGGTTTTCATAATTAAATGTCCATGTACTTAAAAAAATATTTCCTAATTAGAAATGATGAACAAAGTCTAATCATCTACAAAAGAAAATCATTGCATGACATCATCATAAGGTAGTGCATTCAATTGTGCTTGAGCATGATTTTTTGTACTAAACATATAGAATAAATCCCCTTTTTTATCCTTGGACTAAAAATTGACTTCAAGCATGCATTCTTGCACTAGACATTCCTGTACCATAACATACATTATTTCTCTAACAAAATTGTTAGTTCGTGCACTCGAACATACATTCCTACACTGAAGACTACTACTTTTTCTGAACTAGGCACATGTTCTTGTGCTCGGGGCCCGCAATAGTGTGTGTTCCTACTACATTACTGTACATTCCTACACTAACTAATGTTGCAGAAAATCTGAAAATGATTTCTAAAAAAACACACAATCTATGGGCCAAGTCTTGAAAGCTTTGAGAAATTTCCAAAAGATATTTTGATGAGCCTCATCATTGGGTAATTAGATATGCCTTATTTCACCTCCTAGCTTAGTCAAACCAACTTTTCACATAACTTATTACATTTTTTCATCATATTTTGCTGATGAGGTGAGTTAGAGTTGGATATTATGCTTTGTGGTCTAATATGCATTGAATGCAGGATCAAAGGAGAAAATCGAGGAATTTTGGCAAAGACTAAGGTCAAAAATTGAATGGGACAAGGGAGAGGGATTGTAGGAGGTAAATATTCCTCATTTACTACTCCTCCATTTGAATATTCCTCCATTCATCACATCAGCTCGGAGTGCAAACAACCAAATCATGAGGACTTGAAGGTAGTCGAGTAAGTGAGAGACAAAGCACCAGTTTATCTCGAGTTTGGCTAGCCGAGCCTCCCTAATTTTAAGGAAGTCATTGGGGACTTCATATGCATAAGTAGAGAGGCCTAGGACCTCAATAGGATTCACAATTTTAATTATAAAACTCTAATCTATTTTCGAGCTGCAAAACTTGTGACAGTTCCACTGATGTAATTTGTTGTTTTGGTAATAAGAATGAGTTTTATTTTGAGCCAGCAATGAGTTAACTCAGAGGGCTAAAGGTCTTGGGTTAGGGCCCCACACTAGCAGCCAAGGCTTCTCTTTATTGTACATGTATGTTTAGTGCAGATTCATAGCTTCATTGTTGATTTGTTTTCATATGCATTTCCATTACAAGTAGTGTAGATTGTATTGGTTGTTTGATAGTTTTCTTCCATTTGTGCCTTATTTCAAGTAGAAAGTTAGCAAGGAGAAAATAGATCACCACAAGGTTTTTAGTAGGTGTCTCAGCCTCGCTTCCTCCCTCTGAGACCATGACTTTAGGAAAGGACCCTTAAGGAGCCCCAAAAACATAGATTTCTGGTTCTTTTATGAGCTTTGGAGTTTGTTGTCTTTAATTTAGTATTTGGTTAACTTTGGAAGGTATATTTCATTTTCAGCTTTTTCATCTCCATTTCTGTAGTAGATCTCACTCATGCTTTCATTCCTTTCAACAACTTTCTTCATGCATAGTATAGGCAGTTGATTCATTAATTCTGCTTTTCTAGTTTATGAAAATGTATCTTGTTGCATAGCTTTTTGGAAGACACACATGTTTTATGCAGAGCAAGTGCTTCAGGAGGAGACTAAGAATTCATAACTAGTAGGCACCTTCCACTTCATCCACCTTAGCCATCCCTTGTTTTCACCATCACCTTCACTAGTTTTCCATCATTTTTCATAGAAATTCTCCCAAGCACATTGAGCGAATCTAGCCATCTATTATCTTGGATATTGACTCCTGAGTGATCCTAGACCTTATCCCACTCCATTCCACCCATCACAAACCTTTCCTAAGCCTCCCATAACTTCCAACACCTCACATTTAGCTATCAACTCTATCCTGTAGGTTTCCTGTAATTCCTACAGGATCATCCTAAAGGTTTCAAGTACATCTTGTAGGTTTTCCAGAAATGGCCTACGTTGAGGCCAAATTGATGGAAAACCTCTAGAAAGTCACCAAAAGCCTCCAAAGGGTGCTCCAAACCATACAACCATCTCATAACCCTTCTATCCATCCTCATGCATCCTTAATCGGCCTGCCACATCCACAAGAACAATTAGTTTGCATACTTGATTTTGCATAAAAGACCAAAAAAGAAAAAATAGATTTAGTTTGCTCTCCTTACTTGCACATTAGTATTGGTTGATGCTTCTTACTTCTGCAACTTAGATAGTATCATTTGTTTCATGTTGATTTATCATTTTTTCCTAGCATAGCTTCTTAAATGGTTAATTAGGGCATGGTGTGATTTAACATTACATGTTTACCTTCTCCATTAATGCAGTAGAGTAACTCTCTTAGAGTAGATTTACATTTCTTCCATCAAAGAATCAAGCTTCTTCTAACTCCATAGAAGTCTTGTGTGGAACCCCAGTGATCTCTCACCAGCTGAATAGTGACAATAGGTAGAACCATCACTTTTTACTTGTGCATATGACAATGTCACCTCCAAGTTAGTACAAACCCTGGGTTCATAAGTAAAGCTGGTAGCCCAGGAGTTGCAACATCCTTGCTGAAATACTGGTGCTCATCACTTTTTGGCACCGTTTCCGGGGAGGTGTTTGAGTACAATGTGATTACTGCTTTCTTTTCTTCTATTTCTTATCTTCAATATTTGGCCATTAGTTTATTTTTGCAAAAGTAATCTAGTTATTTCCTTTCTTTCATTTTCCATTGATTTTGCAAGTAAGATTTCAATTCAACAAGTAGCTTTTTCATTCTGTCAGTAATTTTCATTCAATCAGCAATTTCAATTATACAAGTACTTTCCATGTTTAAAAAAATACAAAACCAAACCAAAAATATTTCCTTTCATGCCTCGTAGGAATAGGGATAACTTAGGGAATTTTTTTCCAAATATCCCTACTGCATCCGACAGCCAACCTTCCCTCTTCTTCGGTGGCTTCGTACTAGAAGAACCCTTAGGTGAGAACCCTGAAATATTTGAAAACCTATAGGGAAAGAAGAAGAATAGGAACCTATTCCTACTAAACCAATGTCTGAAAGCAAAAATTACAGTCAGAATATAGAGAGAGTTGAGGGTGCCTTCCATATTATGTAAACCAATGGGGACACTAAGATGAAAAATATAAGCCCCTCTGCCCTACCTCATTTCCATGGCCTGACCACAGAGGACCCCGACACTTTCCTATTTTTTTTTGTTGTTATATGCCAAACCTATGACTATACAAATGATAAGAAAAAGTTAAAACTATTTCCATCTACCCTCAAGGATGCAACATTATACTGGTTCATGGGTTTACCTGGAGACAACATCATAGCTTGGGCTTAGATGCAGCAAGCCTTTAACAACAAATATGGGGACTACTATCGGTCAAAGGATACTAAAGAAAAAAATTTCAGGATGACCATAGGCAATGATGAATCCCTAGATGATTATGAAGAAAGATTCAGTGCACACTTGACCCTGAGTCACTAAAGCTCGTCCTGCTTAGGGGAGTAAGAGAATATATTATGGATAGCTTACATTTTCTAGTAGGAGGATATATCTACCAATTACCCTATGAGGATATCAAGACCGTCTTTAGAAACCATTCTAGGGCAGCCAGGAAAAAGGGTACGGGTTGTCAACCTATGGTCAGTACATCGCCTTCCAACTCATCTATCAAGGGTGAAATAGGAAACATGCTGGAAGATTTCAAAAGTGAGATGATGCAGACCCTTGCTTGAAAATGGCCAGCATGAACATTAAGAGGAAGCAGAGAGAGTCTTGGCTATTTTTTGTCCTAGATGCACCAGGAGGCATCCTAGGAATGAATATCAATTGAACTCTATTGAAATTTTCTCGGTCTATGAAGGAAAACACTCCAACGTTGTATATCAATGAGCTGAAGGGGTCATTGAGCAACTTTTCTACATTAACCAAAGGAGACCTCATGGGCCTAAAACATACCAGCAGGGCATGCAAGGGTCATCCTATGCATATCACTATCCCAACCAAATGACAACCATACCTTCTTGGGGACCCCCTGCTCATCCTTTATGGTCTACACCCCCTCCTTGGTCCTATGCATCTTAGTATCACTCCCAGCTAGCTAACCAGTCATTTCAACCTTATGCTCCGCTGCAAGCTTAGTGGATTGAACCACTCCAGGGGTGGAGGCCCCAATACAACAATGCTCCAGCTCTATTGCCTCCACCACCTACCCAACCATAGCTCCTACACTCTACTCCACCCAAGCAACCTAGATGCCTACCCATCCAAATCCGAACCCGAACAACAGGCAGACTCAACAAGTATACAATGTAGAGACATCATATCTAGCTTATGTTATGGAAATCCAGGATATTAACCTGAGATTTTGGAGAGTTCTCCTAGATAACCAACCTACACCTCCATCGAGGGAGGTTGAGGAAGAAAGAGAGGAAAGCAACCTTAAATTAAATCCACCCTTTCCTGAGAGATTAGCCCAACCACTCTAGCCTACCCCAAAAGAGACTGAACTTCTGGGAGAATTGAAAAATCTATGTGTAAAGATCCCACTTCTCCAGGCAATAAAAGATGTTCCTATTTACAATAAGTTGGTTAAGGAGAAGTTCTTCAAGCACCCATGGAGGCGAAAAATGGATTCCCCTACCATTAATGTCATTGGGAAATTGTCCAACTTCATGTTAGGGAAGGTAATCTATCCAAAATATTTGGACCCTGGAAGCCTTATAGTAGATGTGCAAATTAATGGCACCATAGTCCCACACACTCTGATCAATCTTGGGGCTGCCATTAATTTGATAACCAAGGACACCATGCTCAAGCTCAACCTCCAAGGTTCATTAAGGATGACCACAACAGTTCTGCAACTTGTAGACCATTCCACGGTAACCGCGGAGGGAATTATGGAGGATGTGATGGTCTCCATTGACTCTTAGGAGTACCCCACAAATTTCCTAATTATCCATCCTAAGGCTAAGCTTACTGGTTAACCTCTCATCCTTGGGAGGCCATGGTTGGCCACTACTGATGCTTACATTAGCTGCAGAGCTGGGAATATGACCATCAAGGATGGGCATATGTCCACGTAGTCAGTCATCTACCCTCCTGCTCAACCTTCCCTAGAGCATGACTTACCTTTATGGTTGGAGGAGGAAGAAGAAGCTGAAGTTTATTCCGCCGAAGTTGATTCTTTAGAAGCAAACATGGGAGGAGGATGATAGGATGAGGATGACTTGATTGAACACCTACTACAAAGTCCAACTCCCAGTTCATTACCCTTAGAAGAAGTAGTAAAGGAAACCTAGAACAATCATCCAATTAACTTACGCTTGGTTGATTCGAACCCACTCCATGTCAAAACCATAGAATTCGGCCCAGAGAGAACCTTGAAAATAAATCTATCTCTTTCTGCTCTCCAATAAGAGAAGTTATGCAACATGTTAAAGGAAAATCTAGAAGCCTTCGCTTGGAGTTACAAAGAAATGAAGGGAGTACACCCCTTGGTGTGTACTCACCACATAGACATCAAAGAAGGTTGCAAACCGATTTGGCAAGCACAAAGGAGGATGAATCCAACTCTTAAATATATAGTCAAATAAGAACTGCAAAAACTGATAGATGCGAGATTCATTTACCCTATCTCTGATAGTGACTCAGTCTCTCCTTTCGTTTTAGTTCCCAAGAAAAATGGTAAGTGGGGAATTTGTGTCGATTTAGGGAATTGAACAAAGCCACAAAGAAGGATCATTTTCCTCTACCCTTCATTGGCCAAGTGCTAGATGTCCTGGCATGGAAAAGGTTTTCCTCTTTCCTAGATGGATTCAGTGGGTACAACCAAATCTAGATCTGCCTAGAAGACCAGGATAAGACCACATTCACTTATACTTGGGGTACTTTTGCCTATAGGGTCCTTCATTTTGGCCTATGCAATTCTCCTCCCACTTTCTAGAGAGCAGTCTTGAGTATTTTCATCGAATTAGTCCATGATGTGGTGGAGATTTATATGTATGATTTTACACCTTATGGTTGTGATTTTCAAGAAGCCCTGTCTAACCTAGGCAAAGTACTGCACAAATGCATTGAAATGAATCTGTCTCTAAGTCTTGAAAAATGTGAATTCTTAATGACTACAGGGACCGTGCTATGTCATTCAATATCTCAGCAAGGACTACAGGTGGACCCAAACAAAATAGCTATCATCTAAAGGGTCCCACCTCCTCAAAGCAGAGAGATGTTAGAAGTTTCCTAGGGTTAGCTGGATACTACTGAAGGTTCATAAAGGACTTCAACAAGTTGGCCTCTCCTTTATTTGGTTTGTTGGCTAAAGACTTTGAGTTTATATGGTGAAAAATATGTCAAGAGGCCTTAGACATCCTAAAGGATAAGTTAACCACTACATCAATTCTTCGAGGCCCAAATTGGGCCCTCCCCATTCATATTCATGATGATGCCTCACATAAAGCCATAGGAGTATCCCTAGGTCAGATAGATGAAAATCTTCCTTATGCTATCTATTTTATCAGTAAAATTTATCAAAGGCTGAACTGAATTATACAATGACCGAAATGGAACTCCTGGCTGTTGTGCATTCATTCAACAAATTCATGTATTATATTATAGGCTATCAAACATTTGTGCATACTGACCATGTTGCAATCAAATATTTAATGAACAAACCAGATGTGAATGATCGAATTATAATATGGATACTTTTATTACAACAGTTTGATATAACCATTGTTGATAAGCCTGGTAAGGAAAATGTTGTTGCAGACTTTTTGTCTAGAGTAAATTTGCATGTAGGTGAATAAGGAATGGTAGATGACCAGTTACCAGATGAGCACTTATTTTCTATTCCAGTTCTCTCTCTGTGGTTTGATGATATAGCAAACTATTTGCTATCAGCACAACTCCCACCAAACTTGTCCTCCAAAGAAAAGAGCAAGATATTCAGGAAAAGTGCCCCCTTCACTTGGATTGGGGGAAATCTTTTCAAACTTGGCTTAGATCAAATCTTGAGAAGGTGTGTCAGGGAGAAGGAAGTCTTTGACATCCTTCTGACCTGTCATGATGGGCCTTGTGTAGGTCAATTTGCAATAAAGAGGACAACATTCAAAGTGTTACAAGTAGGATATTATTGGCCCACTCTTTGTCAGGATGTGAAAAAATACACTAGACAATTTGATCGGTGCCAGAGGATGGGAAGGCCTACTCCAAGAGATGAAATGACTCTGCAGCCTCAAGTGACTTTCGAGCCATTTGGAAAGTGGGGCATGGACTTCATTGGGCCTACTGACCCTCCTTCAAAGCAAAAATAGTACATTATTTTTTGCACTGATTATTTGACTAGGTGGGTTGAAACCAAGGCAATTAAGGCAGCAACAGAAGAGAATATGGTTGAGTTCCTAAGGGAGAATGTATTCTACATACCCTAGAGAGTTGGTCACAGACCAAGGTAGCTAGTACATGATTGAAGACTTGCTCAGCCATCACAAGATCAAGCATAGAACCTCCACTCCCTATCATCCACAAAATAATGGGTGAGTGGAGGTGACCAACAGAGCACTAGAGGGCATCTTGACCAAAGTGGTGAGCAGCAACAAGAAGGAATGGGCAGAAATACTAATTGAGACCACCTGGGCCTATAATACCACATGGAATACCACCACTGGATTCACACCCTATGAGCTGGTCTATGGGAAAAAGGCCTTGTTGTCCATTGAATTTGAATATAACACATTAAGGATGGAAACCCGACTAGATCTGGATCTCAGCGGTGCACATAAAGAGAGATTGTTTCAGTTGAATGGTTTGGATGAATTCAGGATGCATGCCCTCCTACATACAGAGGTAGTTCAACTTTAGAGGAAGATCTGCCATGATAAAAATATCAAGGAGAAGCAATTTCAAGAAGGCGATTGGGCATTGTTATATGATTATAGTTATAAAGACTTCAAGGGAAAGTTAAGGAAAATATGGCTCGGACCTTATGTTGTGGAAAGATGCCATGAAAATGGTTTAGTGCAAATTAGAACCATAGATGAAGAAGCCATTCCTTTGCTTCTTAATGGACACCGATTGAAAATTTACAAGATACCTTTATCAAAACAAGAGTTCATTGATGATATCAATAAAACAATGATGATAGTGGAGCAAGATCTAGCTCCTCCCTCATGAAATCACTGAGAAAAGGAAAAAAGAATAAGGACTCAGGTGAAAACCTCCATGAGGTGCCTGAGTTGCATCATTCAGTTGAAAACTTCTTGAGGTGGCTCAATGGTGTCAAAACAAAAAAAAAATAAGAAAAAGAGAATAACAAAGATCCCTCGGTGAAAGCCTTTCTTAAGGAACCTAGGGCAAATAGCTAGGCTAAAAACCTCTTAGAGGCAGCCTAGTTGTTTCCTAAAAGAAATAAAAAATTAATCATGAAATTTCCATTTGTAGGTCAGTAAGAAGGATGGTCAAGGGACAAAGGAGGATCCCAAAGAGACCCCTATCACTCACATATTTATTTTTCCACTCATTACCATGCATCCCTCCATCATTTATATTGTTTTTTCACTCCATTACTTCAGTTTATAAAAGGACTGTGTTTTCTACAGGATCCCATGTATTCCTACAGGATCCCCTAAAAACCGACAGGATGATGCTACAGGAATTACAGTGAACCAGAAATCCTACATGAAGCAATCCAAAGGAAAATGGTTGACTTGCTAGGCCCTAAAATTCACCCTCTTTATCATCTATCACCAAACCTTGTCCACCATCATCATCCCTGCACTCACCATTAGAAGAAAAAATTAGTTTCAAGAGTATTTTTTTCTCAATATTCGAAAAAGGGAAACAGAGAGGAATAAAGAGCATCACCTGAATATTCCTTGCCCTCCACACTCCCACTCCTTCTTTCCATCCATGTCACCATTCTCACAACCCCAGCAAGAATAATGATCAAAGAGTTCTAAGGGAGAAGTAGCTACAGGACATCCTATAGGAAATCTTGTAGCAGCCTATCCCATAGAATACCAATCATATCAACAACAAGCCTTTAGCATGATGATCCAGGAGCTCCAAAGTAGTAGCACCATATCTTCAACCACAGGTACCTGCACAGACAAATAATCCATTAGTAGACAACAAGAGGAGGAAGAAGAATAACATGCATCAAATACACACAACATCACCTTTGGTCTTCGAGAACTGCAACATAGCATTGGAACCATAGGTAAGTATCCTAATCACTCTCTCATATGCATCATGTAGTCAAAAAAATGTAAGGGTTACAAGATAGATGGTTTATAAGTGAAAAGGTGGACAGTTAACTTGGCCACCTTCGTTCAGTCAACACATGCACAACCAAGTGTTTTCTCACACGTGGCTACAGTCAACTCAAAGATAGAGAAGGAGTAGGGCTAAAGCGATTGAAACTATGGATCCATAAGGTGGGAGAATATTATGAGGAGTGGGAAATGATGAGGTGGTAGTGGGGACCAATGGTTCAAAAATGGAATCGCACCTTAGCTGCTAGCACACCGCCTCACCCCAAATCACCATAAGAGGAAATAAAACATCGTTCCCATGAATTCATGCTTTTCACTTCCTCGAAACTCACACACTCAGGTCGCTCTCATACCTAAGCAACCCACCGGAAGCAAAACTCCATCATTTCACTACACAGGAATTCCTACAGGATTTCACAGGAATTTCTACAGGATCATCCATTGGAATTCCTACAGGATACATAGAGATTGTCTTCAGGATTGGCAGAAAAGATTTTAGAAGGGATATCATGGGAGATGGCCACTGTAAACAATATAAAGAGGTAGGCTCTATAATTACATCCCTCTTTACAAGTAAATGAACTAGAAATCCTCTAATTTTGAGTGAATTTAACAACTGTGTAAGGGAATTACATACATAGTCATCTTTGTTTTGGTTATGCATTTGAAAATTTTTTCAACCCTATCATCTCCTCAAACTTCACCAACAATATGACAGGAGAGTTTAATAGGAGAGAGCCCACCAACACTGTGAGAATCCAACAACATCCCCAAGTGCTTGAAATCTTCACAAGAGATAATTGGATGGGGTTTTTCAAAAAAATTCAGAGGGTATGATGATGAGGTGGCTCAAGACTTTTCTCTCTCCCTCACTCCACTCACCAGAATCCATGCCACTATTGTAATAAGGGGCCTCACTATAGATATCACCCCTGAGCTCATCAACAGAGTCACCACACTTCCCCTAGGAATACAATGGAGGAAGGAAGACAAAGGGGATAGCCATGTTTCCAAAAGAAATTTCTTTTTAGAAGGTGAGGAACCCACTGAGGACAAAAATGGAGTAAGAGGGAAAGTCTTCCATATCCATGGAATGAGGTAAGCTACCAATTGATCAAATACATTTCATGTGAGGGTAGGTATAGTGTGGTCTATGTCTAAGATTTTAGGATCCTTGAAGAATTGAGATTTGGAGCATAAACACCCCCTCACCAAAGGCTCAACATACCATGCTTCCTGCTTCAATCACTCATGGACTCAAGTATCAAAGTGAAGGAGGGAAATTCCAAATAGTTAGCTCACCATGGGTTAATTATGATCCTTATAGAATATTCCCTCCAAAACCTCAGAACACCTATAACATAGTCAATTTTCAGAGACATGCTATTAGAGGATGACATCAAAGCTCTCACTTATGATGTTAGTCCCATTGTCAATGAAGAGGAAGTAAAACAGGAAGAGGAAGATACAAAAGGAGATACAGATGAGATGGATGAAGAAGGAGATGACACAAAGGAACATGATGAATATGAAGAAGAATAGGTATAAAATAAAGGAGGCTTCTATGAACGAGAAGATGAGACCACAAAAGAGTCATGGGATGTCAGAGAGGCCACTAGAGCCATGAAGGATATGGATATTGATTAAGTTGCTCAGAGGATGAGCAACACGTTCAGTAGGGGGGTCATGATGACCTTCATCATTGGGTAATTATATGGGCCTTAATTCACCTCCTAGCTTAGTCAAACCAAATTTTCTCATAACTTATTATATGTTCTTTATTATATTTTGTTTACAAGGTGAGTTAGAGTTCAATATTATGCTTTGTGGTCTAATATGCATTGAATGTAGGATTAAAGGAGAAAATCAAGGAATTTTGGCAAAGACTAGGGCCAAAACTCGAATGGGACAAAGGAGAGGGATTGTAGGAGGTAAATCCTCCTCATTTACTACTCCTCCATTTGAATATTCCTCCATTCATCACATCAGCTCGGAGTGAAAACAACCAAATCATGAGGACTAGAAGGCAACAGAGCAAGTTAGAGACAAAGCACCAGTTTATCTCGAGTTTGGGGAGCCTAGCCTCACTATTTTTAAGGAAGTCATTGGGGACTTGATATATATAAGTAGAGAGGCCTAGGACCTCAGTAGGATTCATATTTTTTTTTGTAAAACTTTAATCTATTTTCGAGCTACAAAACTTGTGACAGTTCTATTGATGTAATTTGTTGTTTTGGTAATAAGAATGAGTTTTTCTTTGAGCCATCACTAAGTTAACTCAGAGGGCTGAAGCTCTTGGGTTAGGGCCCAACCTTAGCAACCAAGGCTCCTATTCATTTTACATGTATGTTTAGTGTAGATTCATAACTTAATTGTTATTTTGCTTTTAGATGCATTTACATTACAAGTAGTGTAGATTAGATTGGTTGTTTGATAGTTTTCTTCCATTTGTGCCTTATTTCAAGTAGAATGTTAGCAAGGAGAAAAAGGATCACCACAAGGTTGTTAGTAGGTGTCGCAGCCTCACTTCCTCCCTTTGGGACCATGACTTGAGGAAGGGACCCTTAAGCAATGCAAAAAATAGAGATTTCTAGTTATTTTATGATCTTTGAAGTTTGTTGTCTTTAATTTAGTATTTGGTTTCATATTTTTCATCTCCATTTCTAAAGTATATCTCATTCATGCTTTCGTTCTTTCAGAAGCTTTCTTCATGCATAGTATAGGCAGTTGATTCATTAATTCTTCTTTCCCAGTTTATGAAAATGTATCTTGTTGCATAGCTTTTTGGAAGACACACATGTTTTATGTATAGCAAGTTCTTCAGGAGGAGACTAAGACTTCATAATTAGCAACCACCTTTCACTTCATCCACCTTAGCCATCCATTTTTTTCACCATCACCTTCACTAGTTTTCCATCATTTTCAATAGAAATTCTCCCAAGCACATTGACGGAATCTAGGCATCCATTATCTTGGATATTGACTCTTGAGTGCTCCTAGACCTTCCCCCACTCCATTCCACCCATAAAACACCTTTCCTAAGCCTCCCATCACCTTGAACACCTCACATTTAGCTCTCAGTTGTATCCTGTAGGTTTCTTGTAATTCCTACAGGATCATCCTGTAGGTTTCTAGTACATCCTATAGGTTTTCTTGAAACAACCTATTTTGAGGCCGAATTGATGGAAAACCTCTAGGAAGTCACCAAAAACTTCCCATGGGTCCTCCACACCATCCAACCATCTCTTAACTCTTCTCGCCATCGTCAAACATCCTTAATTTGCCTGCCACATCCACAAGAACAATTAGTTTGCATGCTTGATTTTGCATAAAAAGACCAGAAAAGAAAAACATATTTATTTTAGTCTCTTTACATGCACATTAGTATTGGTTGATGCTTCTTACTTCTACAACTTAGATAGTATCATTTGTTTCATGTTGATTTAGCATTTCAGCCTAGCATAGCTTCTTAAATGGTTAATTAGGGTACGATGTGATTTAACATTACATGTTGACCATCTCCATTAATGCAGTAGAGTAACTCTCTTAGAGTAGATTTACCTTTCTTCGATCAAAGAATCAAGCTTCTTTTGACTCTATAGATGTTTGTCTTGGAACCCCAGTGGTCTCTCACTAGCTCAACAATGACAAAAGGCAAAACCATCACTTTTTACTTGTGCATACGTCACTGTCACCTCCAAGTTTGTACAAACCCCAGGTTCATAAGTAAAGATGGTAGCCACGGAGTTGTAGCATCCTTGGTGGTCATCATATTTTATTTTCCAAATCTTCGTCATGATATATGCCTTACGATCTAATCTATGAATTGATCAGATCCCACAATACATTCGATGAGGGAGAAAAGAAGCGGAAACGGAATCCATGAGGGAGGTTGTAATGTTTTACAAGTTTTGGAAGTTCTGATATGTTATGACATGTATGCCATTCTCAAATGTTAATGAAGAAGCTTTTGGTGATTCCAAGCACCGATATGTGGAGTATGTGCTTCTCCCTTTGTTTACCATTTTCATATATGTTTATTTCCTCTCAGAAATTATGTCATTATAGTTGTTGGAACTCAATATTGTTTGATAGATTTATCTACGCCATGTTATGGAAAATGGTACATATAGATTTAAGATCAAAATCATTGAAATGTGCTCCATGTTTTCTAATGTCATTTCCTTTGTCTATCAATTACCATGCTGATGTTTAGTGCACAAGATTCTATATATAGCCCTCTACACCAAAAATTTTTCTTTAATCTCTTCCATCACCTATACTATAACAACTGAAGAAGCTTCACTAACTTTGTGTAGGCCACTACAAAAGAAATTTAATTTTTTGGAATGAAATATTTTCACTGTGTGTAATGTGGTTGGTCTTTCAATACTATTATTGAACCATATTTAAATAATCTTATATTTAACTCTTGATTAACAATGATTCATATTCAAGAGACTCTAATATGTCTTAGCCACTGACCCTTCTCCTCAGCTTGGGTATTGTCTCTAGGACTGGCAACATCTTTCTAGTGTTGTTGTCAAGAAACAAATTAAAATATATTTCCCTGGGTATGATTTTGAACATTCGTTTTGTATGGTGAGAAAAGGATGTGTAGGTTGAGATTTCTCACCTAAATAGTCCTTATATTGTAACACTTACATGTACTGCTCAGGCTATTTGTCCAATCATTAGACGGGGAGGCTAGGAAATTGTTTAATACCTTACGAAATAACTCAATCAACACATGGGACAATCTGGGGAAAATGTTTACAAAAAAGTGGGGAGATACGAAAGACCGCGGGTATTTCTTGACTGAATTTAATGCATTAAATAAAAAGCACAATGAGGATTTCACAAAATTTATAAAAAGGTTTAATAAATTGCATAAAAATTTCTCTCCTGAGATTACACCCTTACATGTAGTAGCTAAGGTGTTTTTTGTTGGAGCTTTTGAGAAAAAATTCTGGTTTACCTGGAGAAATAGAAAATCTTCTTAGGTGTAGGAATTGCAGTTAAGAAAACTACTTTCAACACTTAATTTGTCAACCTAGGGTTTCGTACACTTCCAGGCATAGCATAGCAAACGTGAAGAAATATTGGGCATGGAATCCCCCCAAGGCATGTTTTGGTGCTTAAAGCCCAAGTTTTGACAGAACCAATGCACGACAACGACAACAATGATGATTTGGACTACATCTACAAGATAACCGCGTGGGAGAAAGATTGGGTAAATCCAACCACGGATGGCCGAATCTCCTGGGAGCATGAAAGCTCCTTCACATCAGATTCTAATGAAGAGATAGAATGATGATAGAACTGGTTACATGAGGTAACCACGCTCAACTGTAACATGATGACAAGGTTGTTGTGTTGCGTAGAAATGGAGGTAAGAGACCTACCTATGTATGATGGGTTAAGCGAGGTGGATGACTTCCTGAACAAATTTGAAAGAGAAGTACCACAACAACAACATTTCGACACTTTGAAATGGGTACTGCACGGTACGCCCACAAAGTGGTGGGGTACGCACCAGAAGAGTTTTGAGTACTGGCATGACTACCGAAGGATGATGCACCTATGATGTGGGAAGCCTCAGATGTGGTTAAAAGACAAGTATGACAAATGAAATGACCTGCGCACCCACCTTTCCAGGTGGGTACAAGTATATGGTACAAAACTTGCAAGAATACACACAGTACTCACGGTAGGAGACATGACTGAGACGCAGGTCCGGGCAAGACAATGGAACAAATGACCCCTCCGTTTGGGACTAGGAAGTATGGTAAGACCAAGCGTGCAGAAACATATTCACGAAAAAAGATTTTGATAAAGTATTCGAAGCACTGAACATGGTCCACCATGTGAAGTGGGTAGACTGGGACCTGCGTGTACCAGCGGTTATCTAGGCATATAGGACTGTGTGCAAAACCCTGACCACACAGGCACTGCCAAGGCTGGAGTATGAAGCAACTGAAGTAAGCCATATAATACTTGGAGAACTTAGACCATGCATGATTGCACCTATAGCTACGAAGATTCACAAAACCTTGGAAGCAGAAATCCAACCAGGAAATTTTAGGCTCCTTGAAATTGAAAAAGAAAGGGTACGATTAAGGAAGAAAAGTTCTTTGGTAGAAGCGGAAGTCAAGAAGATGGAAGACGAGATAAGGGAAAATTTTCTCGAGAAGAAGACCATGGTGATAAAACAAGGTGTGCATGATCATGCTGACAAGTTTGACCACTATCAACATGAATTGATCAGTCTGATGCCTTGGCTTGGACTGCATATTACTAAGAGAATTAACCAGGGTGTTGCATTGCAGATGATAAGGTGTGTGACGCTACCAGTAATGGTAAAAGGTAGGTAGTCCTAAGAATAATGTTGGATGACTAGAGGAAAGCTCACACAGGTGCCGCGACCACCTGACTAGCCAAGGGAGTTGTAGTCTTAGTGCTGCAGGGAGTTAAAAGGGAGCGCGGGACTATAAACTATTCTTCCCTGGGGCTGCACGACCTTGGAGCTGCGCGCACAAGCAAAGAGTCACAAGGTCCGCGAACGCACATGGGGGGATGCGTTGCTATGCGATTTGACCAGAAAGTGACTACTGAAGTCACTATTCATGATGGGATGCTCGACTTAAGGCCAAATGGAGTGGGCGGTAAGCATTTAAGACACAATTTATGGGAAAAATTTGGGAAAATCTACTGCCAAGGGAGCATTAATGAACACAAAGTGGCACGACATAAGGAAGTTGTCTTGAAGGCAGGCATTCATCGTTGGATAGATGAGGCCTTCACCATCATGACAGAAATCGAAGGCAAGCTTGCACACATGCAGGGGATCCACATACTGATGCAGAGAATCACTCCTAACACAGAGGTCTCGGAACAATGAATGCAGCAGATCCAACAAGCAGTAACTTAGTGTGCTACTGACCTTGCCACAGTTCGAGAATAGTTGGAGGGACTCCATGCAAAGATCTCTGCACCGACATAGCGACTCGAGGGCGAGTCACGATGTTTGGGTTGGGAGCCTATTGGGCATGTGTTATAGACATTTTTGTGCCTTACAGCTCTAAGCATGAAATGTCCATAAACCAAGGGATCCTAAGTCCCTAAAAGTGTTGTTCCTGCCCCTAAAGGAACAAGGTCAACCAATTACAGCTTCTCCCAGAAGTTCTCCACCAGAAACTGCTCAGAACCAGTCAAATCAGGATCATTTCAGCTGCTCCACTAGCTACCTACGTTGCATAGCACCCCAGTACACTAGCTAGGTGTGTTGCAATGCACCTAAATGCACTACCAGGGTGCGCTGAGCAAGAAATGACAAATGGCAATGTCATTCCGCGAGGTGGACAGACAATGGAAGCTTCCAGAATCTTCCCCAATGACACTTGCCTCACTGAGTTCGACCAAGGATGAGTAAGAGGCTCTCAGTCTCCAAGTGGAAGCAAGAACTGACAGAGAGAATCCACAAGTCAAATCATAAGCTGACTCATCCTCTCTGCATACATCTATATATGGATCCCTCATCCCAGAGATCCGGAGGCTGGAATTTTGTACTTTGCAGAGAATTGCTGTTGGTTTTGAGATTGAGATCAGTGCATTGGGTGATTTATGCTTCGTTGGAGGTGAAGAAGGGATTCCTTTGCTGGGAGGTTGATGCTGGATCGGGACTCACTTGGTTGTATCTCCTCCTGGATCTTCTTGTTATATCAATAAACCTATTTGAGTTTCTCCTACATGCTTATGTACCAATGATGTTTTGTTATATTTTGCATGTTTAGCTTAAATCTGATCCTAAGCTATTTATGAATGTAAATCTGTGTCTTTGTGTAGTTTTCCTCTTCTGTGATCTTGCAGGAACTTGGTGAATCTGGGCAAGTAAGGGAGAAGGTAGCTGGAAGCTGTCAAAGAGGAGAGCGATTGGATCAACGGACTAGCGCAAGAAACAGGTTAGTTCATCCTATTCCTCTTCATTTACATTTCATAAAGAAGAATACGAAAGTATTTTTCCTTGTTTGTTGCTAAGGCACTGTCACACCTTAGAGTGGGATAGAGGCATTCTAAGTAGATACTTTTCCCAACAACAAAATGGCGACTCCACTGGGGATCGTGTCTAGTTAGTTTGTTTGTGTTTCTCTTGTTGTTTGTTTCATAAAAACAGAAGTAGCAATCGAACTGCATTTGCCATTATCAAATGCAAAGTAGCTGCTACTTCAATCCACTCACTGGATTTGTTTATGATTTGAACATCTGATCCACAAATTCTCTAATTGCCCTTTGTGATAGCTCTTAGTCCTCCTTTAAATCATCCCTCTGATTGTACCTTACTGATTGCTTTTTCTCGGCAAAAATCCATAGATTAAACTGCAAATCGTGACCCAGAACCCAGATAGAAGTCTCGTTTCTGCCCCAGCACAGGCTCTGTGAAGAGGTTCTGCATTTCAACGCAGGTCCCGAGAGGGCTACCTGCAGTGCAATTCAGTTTCTCTGTGCAACAGGTGCACTGATCAGCCTTTGCCTTGTGCAGCTGAGGTTCTTTGCTTCATTTTGTCCAGTTTTATCTCTGATTTTGCAGCCTGTGATCAGTGTGTGTACCTGTCTAAAACCCCTTTTCTTTGCCTTAATTCCGCCTCCTTTGTACAAAAAGGCTGTAGATGTTCTTTGTGTGTTTGTTACATCATTTACAGTTTTCCATTGAAAGAGTAGAATAGTCATACTGTCGTCCTTAGATTTAGATCTGTCGTAAGTGTCGATTTTGATCTTAGGAGAAAGTTTGTTTACTATTGACAGTTGATTATACTTTTACTTTTACCTTTGGTTTGAATTTGTCTCTTCCTAGTGTCGAAACGAGTGTTTATTTCAAAATCACAAAGTGTCGTAATCTTCTCTACCTTTTTGATTTCGAAAAGAAGCTTGTTTGTGTTTTTCACTTGAAAGCAAATTTAGATTTGTACATCAACTTTCTTTTTAGGCATCAATATTAAGAAAGTGAAAACAAATACATGCATATGTGCATTTGCATATTGATAGTCTGTTTGGCTTGATTTAGGAAACGTGCATCTACAGTGTGCTCTTTGCTCTTTGAGGAAAGATTGTGTCTTTCTTTTCCCCTTGTAGCTAGGATTTTCATTGCTGAAAAGAGATAAAAGCTTGCTTATCATCTTTAGATTGCATTTAGGAATTACATCTACATCTCGTGGTGATCCCAAAAGGCAAACTTCTAAGAAAGATCAACTTAAAATAAATTGAATGAATCTAACAACGCATTGGAACTTAACGCACAACATAGAGGTCTAGACTAGAGACGTGTTCCGGCGTCGTAAAGCCTAGTAACTGTTGTCCTCACTGATGGTTGGGTGATTCCTCCACTGTGAGACAATAAGTGCCAGTACGGATTGTGCTCCCACGTACCGTCGAGTATATATTGGGAGATGCCTATAGGCTTAAAACCTTCTATCCATAGGAAGCTGTGTCAGCCGCCCTACTGATCGCAATGCACCAAACACAGCATTCGGGAAGATTGACTGCCGTACCGTAAAACGTATTCTGCAGTTTTGTGATTGGTTTAGCACACCCTCTACCTAGATCTCCAGAGCAGTCCCTTTCGTTCCTTTTCAGACTCCTTAACAGAAAAGGTCCATCTGAGCACTTGTCACTTCAGGCTCATTAAAAATCGAAGGATACTAGAGTCATCTTTTGTTTTTTCTTGACTCTTAAAAACTGAAAAAACAAGTTGTGTCCAAGCGTTGTAAAATTTATTTTAAACGGAATATTCATACCCTTTCCTACGTTGATCTTAGGTTGAGAAAATGGAGTCTACCAACCAAGGAATTCCCCTTGGTGGAAATCCTAGTCCCTTCTCCTCTTGGGGAGATGTTGGTGCACCCCATATGGCCACATTGTCGCTTCCAGGACTGACAATTGGCTTGCCGGTCTGGCTCTTCTCAACCAATGTCGTTCAGAACACCACTATTCCTGAACAATCGAATCAGCAGTTAGACCAGTCTAGAGTTACCCACCAACCTTCTACTTCCTCTAATTCTTCCTCTCCTCCTTCCTCTTCGCTTGATGGGGCTGGCAAAGCCAAAAGTCAAGTTCCTAAGGAGAAGAAGGAAAAGAATAAGAAAGAGAAGAAGAAGAAGGAGCCAAAAGCGAATGGGGGCAAACGAGTGTCGTCTAACGAAAATCCACACACTGCACCGACCAGGCCTAAATCACCATGTGTCATTTGCAAGGGAGACCACTTTCACAGAGATTGTCCTTGCATCCCTCGGATACTAAGGGACTGGTCTCCCCGTTTGCACAATCCGGTGTCGTCAACCTCTGATGGCCATGTTGACAGTACACCGTCAACTAGTGAAAGTGAAGCCACGGGACAAAAAGGGAAAGCTATATTTCCCTGTAGACTATGCGAAGGCGATCATGCCGTCCACCATTTTCCCTTCTTAGACGAGGCTAAAAGAGTTTTGGAAGATCGTCCGGTTTCACCGTTGCGAATTCCTCTTGGATATAAAAAACTCTTGTCGAGTCCATCACCAGTTGAAAACCCGGCTGCCCCGCTCAGGTGGTTATTCGAAGCACCTATCATTGAAGATAAACCATCTGAATCCATACCAGATGAAAGTCAAAAGGTCGAAACAGCAGTTGACCCGGTATTGCCTTCAGATGTTTTATCCTTAGATGATACCGTCACGGGAGAGAACAAGGATGACACCGTCCAAATTCTCTTCATAAACACAGACTCCGATGAACATGGGGGCAGTTTACCCGTTCCTTTACCGCAGGAAGGAAGTTCGTCAGAGCCATACTCGGTCGTCTACTCGGTCCCACCTCCAAGCAACCTAGTTGTCTCCTTCGACTGGAATCAACTAGGCAGACCCCGCCTACCATCAAGTGTACCATTCCTAATTATCGTCCAAATATATAGAATGGTCATGGCTGGTACCATCATAGATGAGGGGGCTTCTGTGAGTATCCTTTCCTCTATTGCTTGGAAAGCACTTGGTTTGCCACCGCTTTCGCCTGAGATGATAAATCTGACAGGCTTTGATAAAGGAACCAGTCGACCTTTAGGGATCCTTCCCAATGTGCCCATAACATTGAGAGGGAAGACAGTTCAAATGAACGTAATGGTAGTCCAAGGACCCTTAGATTACAATCTTCTCCTTGGGCGAGACTATATTTATTGCATGGGAGCCATCGTCTCCTCACTCTTTAGAGTAATGTGCTTTCCGCACGAAGGAAGAGTGGTCAAGCTCGTAGACCAACATTCATTTCCTGGATCACGCATAGCAAATAGTCATATACCATCCCTAAATGGTCTTTTCACGCAAGAAATGTCTCAACCCCCAGTCTGTCCTCCCGATGAGCGCGAGTGATTCGGAGGGATATGACTGAAACCTAGGGGGCATGCGTCTTGGTTTGCTTCGGCAGGAAAACTTCGGGTATAGGGTAGGCTTCCGTGGGAGAATATGACTAGTCTGTACCCCGTCCGTCAGTGGAAGAGGGGTTATTCTAGAAAAAGATTCTTTTGTCAAAGTTATGTGTGTGGCGCTCGTTCTCACTCACATTTGTTTATCTCAGTAGACATCGCCGAGGAAGTGTTTCATTTGTAACGCGAATGAGACAATCTTTGGTAACCTGAAAGAGGTAGGCCTTTCCTGATAGAACAAATGTTTTGTCTGCAAATTGAGGGGTAACCTTGAAATCGTATTTTATACCTGGGGGCATGAAAACCTTTTGGAGTGCAAGCAAAGAGCGGTTATTTATCTGTTTTTTGGATTAGTCATTTCCTAACTTGCTTAAAGAAAGGATGTGGGGCAAAAATCTAAATGTTGTCGTTTTATATGAGACATTCTTATCATATGACTGGATTAATCGAGCAGTTTTAGCACATAGTTCAAGCTCGTTAAAAAATAAACATAAGACCGAGCAAGTGTTTCAATCCGCGTTTAAGCTCGTTAAAAAATGAACTATCCTCCGGTAAATAACCACCGTGAATGTAGCATTATCAGCCATCAAAGCCTTGGTCGTGTTTGCACCGTCACCTCCACTTTTCATTGGCCGATCGTTCACCTCCATTTGATTGTTTACCCATTTTGAGGAACAGCTGCGAAGAGTGATTTCACTAGCCATCCTTGTGACACTGCCATGATTGGAAAATTCCAACCATTACCTGGAATCAACTGCTACCCATTTTATCACTCGTTCCTCAAAAGACGAGTCTTCTTTAAGCTCTTTTCATCTGACTCGTAAAATATGAAAAGATTGCAAAGTTTTGGCCTTCCAGCTCATTAAAGCGACTGGAAGTACTATCCCTCCTCTAGATTTTAATATTTTTGGACCTGAGGGATTATTACACAAAAATATCGAGCGCTTCTTTTGTTCGGCTCGTTAAAACTATCGAAAATTCATCCCTTCTGTATTGTTTTATACTTTTTCGGACTTAAGGGATTAGATGACGAAAAAGGAATTCCGGATTTAACTTTACGTACCTTTTCAGACTCTCTAAAAATGAAAAGGACCGAGTTATCTTTGTTGTTAAACTCGTTAAAAACATTAATAGCGACAAACTTGTCTTTAGACGAGAACGAGTTTCGCTATCGCTAGGCTCGTTAAAACATAGCGATGGGTTTGCCCGAAGGGCAAATTATAGAACAAGCATATGTTATCCTCCTCAAGCTTGAAAAAAATAAAGAGGTACTGGTCAGCAATGACTGGGGAAAAGTTCGGAAGAAACTCAAAAAATCTTTATTGGTAGCAAGTCGCTCTTGAACATGACACTTCCACTCCGTGCCTGAGTCGGGTTGGGTTGTTTCATTCACCGGTCACATCACCATGGTCACGCCATACCATCCACATTTGGGGTAAATGCTACCAATCCATCACATAAGTGTCGCCGAAATGTTCAAGAGAAGTCATCCAGAGAAGTCACCCATGTTCCATCCACTACCATACATTATACTTCATTCCTTCATGACCCGCCATTCTGAACCATATATCATCAGATCGTTTTCACCTCCATCAAAATCATTTGCTCCGTTCTGTGTCATTGATGTGGGATTCATCAAGGCCCTCCTTTGACGGATCGCTTCTTGTCGACATCAGCTCATTATCCAAGAAGTTGATCTAGGAACACCCCATTCAGTACTTTGAAGCTTGCATGCCTCAATGGAAAGTTTCTCACTTCCGGCGACAGGTATACATCAATGACCTTCGACCGAAAGATTTTGCATGGTGTTCAACGCCAAGTCCTTTATTCACACCACGTGAATTGTACTGCAGTAACTTGAGGGTCATCATCCTTATCGGTGATTCCTCTCGCGCTTGTTAACAGTTTACATCATCGACTGGTAATCAAGCGATGTCTTTCCATGTTCGACTTCAAAACTTTTCTCACATGGATCGACTTGTACTTCGAGTGAAGATCGGACGAGATTGAAGACCCTGGATCTAGTTTCATCCATCCGGGCTGCGATATATATTTAGGAAAAATAAAAACATTGACATGTACAGCATTGCAGCACAGATAATCATCCTACCAAAAGGATGATGACTTCATCAAAATCATCAGTCTACCATCAGACGATTGTCTGTCCTGTGTACATAAAAATGAATTTATAAAGTTGAGCATGGGAATGCCCGCCTTGGCTAGATCATGAAAACAGTATGAAGATAATGTATTGTATTGTATCTTATTACAGGTCTCCTCTCAGCATTGAAAGAACTTCGGATCCTCCTAATAAAGCATTTCACCCGATAAACGGCCTCATACTTTAGGGGGAAATTGTTATAGACATTTTTGTGCCTTACAGATCTGAGCATGAAATGTCCATAAACCAAGGGATCCTAAGTCCCTAAAAGTGTTGTTCCTGCCCCTAAAGGAACAAGTTCAACCAATTACAGCTTCTCCCAGAATTTCTCCACCAGAAACTGCTCAGAACCAGTCAAATCAGGATCATTTCAGCTGCTCCACTAGCTACCTGCGTTGCATAGCACCCCAGTACACTAGCTAAGTGTGTTGCAACGCACCTAAATGCACTACCAGGGTGCGCTAAGCGGGAAATGACAAATGGCAGTGTCATTCCACGAGGTGGACAGACAATGGAAGCTTCCAGAATCTTCCCCAATGACACTTGCCTCACTGAGTTTGACCAAGGATGAGTAAGAGGCTCTCAGTCTCCAAGTGGAATCAAGAACTGACAGAGAGAAGCCACAAGTCAAATCATAAGCTGACTCATCCTCTCTACATACATCTATATATGGATCCCTCATCCCAGAGATCCGGAGGCTGGAATTTTGTACTTTGCATAGAATTGTTGTTGGTTTTGAGATTGAGATCAGTGCATTGGGTGATTTATGCTTTGTTGGAGGTGAAGAAGGGATTCCTTTGCTGGGAGGTTGATGCTGGATCAGGACTCACTTAGTTGTATCTCCTCCTGGATCTTCTTGTTATATCAATAAAACTATTTGAGTTTCTCCTACATGCTTATGTATCAATGATGTTTTGTTATATTTTGCATGTTTAGCTTAAATCTGATCCTAAGCTATTTATTTATGTAAATCTATGTCTTTGTGTAGTTTTCCTCTTCTGTGATCTTGCAGGAACTTGGTGAAGCTGGGCAAGTAAGGGAGCAGATAGCTAGAAGTTGTCAAAGAGGAGAGCGATTGGATCAACGGACTAGTGCAAGACATAGGTTAGTTCATCCTATTCCTCTTCGTTTACATTTCATAAAGAAGAATACGAAAGTAGTTTTCCTTGTTTGTTGCTAAGGCACTGTCACACCTTAGAGTGGGATAGAGGCGTTCTGAGTAGATACTTTTCCCAACAACAGCGTGGAATCCCTCTCAAGGCATGTTTTGGGGCTTAAAGCCCAAGTTTTGACCAAATCTTATTATAAAAGCTCCACGAATTGTGGGCGCGGGGCACGAAAGTATGATAGAGTCTCAAGGTTGTCCACCCTAATTTTGTAATATAATGTCGACTGGATAGACCTACCCATGGTCTGCGGACCATGGGATTGTATAAATAGAGTGAGGCTCTAAGTGTAAAAGATAACTCACTAATAATGAAGGAATAAGGAATTCCAAGTGATTGAGCCGAAGTGTAAAGTGTGTCTGTGGGTCGTAGAGTAGGAGAAGGCTCTGCAGCTGAGTGAGAAGAGGCCTAGTAGTCTGCAACTGAGTGTGCGGACCCCTGCAGCTAAGTGCATAGGGCAGGTCAAGTCTGTAACCGATGGAAAATCAATGAAGAAAAGATTGGTTATCATTCTGTGTATCTATTCTTGGGTTAATGGATGATAGATATAATTTGTAAATATACTGTTGATTTACTGTGCACACTTGTATGAATGTTTTGGATTTTTAAGTATAACTTAAGACATTTAAGTAGGAAAAGGTACTTAACTAACACTGAAGGATAAATAATATCTCAGGTAATAACGCAGAGCGTGACACAGTGCGTGGTTAAGGCTACACAAGGGCAGGGTATAAGGCCGCAAGGCATGGAAGGTGCGCAAAGCCACCTACACACAGGAACATAAAAAGGACTATTTGAACTCATCAGAAATATCTAGGGTGTGGAAACCTAGTTCGAGCACCCTCCAATACTTCTTTAGGTGAGACCTCAGTCCATGCTCCGTGGACTATTGCCAAAAGGGCCAGTGGTACCTGGATTTGTTTGGCTAATTAACTCTGAACCTGGGTCAGTCCCCAACAAGCCAACAAGAAATGATATGGACCATCTCTAGTTGTATTCCTACTTCTTTAATTATAAATTGCATAATCGAAAGGATAGATCAAATGACAATGAATGCCAAGAAAACCTTGGTGCTGAATGAAAAGAATGTGCATTGTAGAAATTCAAAGTAAACGAAACTCTCAATTCATCATAAAAAATTTGAATCGATAAAATAACTATTTGAGATTCTCTTCAGTATGGTTGTAAGATAGAAGAATGATCCAACTAATAAGGATGTATGTCTTCCTTAAGATTTTCCTTCCTGTACCAAGTTGTCGTTCCTGTACCGCAACAAGGTTCCTGTACTGGAACGTTGTTCAGGTACTAGAGAAAAGCTTCTATAATGGAAGTATGTATACTAGGCCCTTACTGAATACCTTGACCTGCATACAAGAGCTCTGAGCATTTGTACTATACAACTATGTTCCTCAACTCAGAATGTTGATTCTTGTACTAGAACAAATGTTCCTGTACTAGGAAACCAAAGTTCCTTTACTTGGTTTTCCAAATCGGTTGCAAAAAATAAAAGCGTGTTAACTAAGGAAAATAAATGCAAGGTGAAAATAGAACAGTAAAGTGAAATTCTATAAGAAAAATGAACCATTAACTAATCTCATGCTCGGAAATAAAAAGTGCTTTCACAGCCAAAGGAAATTTCTATTGAAATAAGAAATCGTTTTACTTGGAAACTACTTTGACTCAAACATCAACAAGCTCTTTCCTGAGATGACTATTTATTGAATAAATTAGATCTACAACCTTATACAAATAATCATTTTAACTCAGGGAATCCTTCTGATACATTCAATATTAAATCCAATAACGAGTGCAGATACAAACCCAAAAAATGTATCAATGTTCTAGTGAAAGCTTATGTACATTAATCAAATCTAAATCTAAACTTGAATATTAGAATATGCTTCACTAAAAAGCCAAATACTATTCGCATAAGAATAATAGAAGTGTAGAATAAGAACGATTGGCTGTAATGAATATAGCAAACTCAATCTCGCTGAAACAAAAACACATGACTAAAAGAAGCTTAAATGTACATTTTCTTTGTAAAGAGAAAGGTAGCACACACTTGCAAGAAAGAATGGAAGGAACTAAAAGTGAATGCAAATGAACCACATGCACTCCTGGATTCAGATCACATAGCTTGCAAGAAGTTAAAGTTCATTGGATAGAAAAGAATCCAAACATGATTTGTTTCAATAACCTTGCATAAAAATAAATCTAACACACCTTTAACGAAGGGAGAATGAGCTAGGTTGGTTGGGCCCTAGCCAACCATCTCATTTCCATGTAATGAAATAGAAAATTCAAGTGCGTATTAAATTTCAAAAATAGGAAATAGACATCGTGGATCCCCTGATCCAACCAAGAAATGGTGATACTCAGAAATTACAAATAGTAGAAAAAGTTTAACAACATCGCTCCCTAACATCTACAGAGAAACCTTATTAAATACATACTTCAGCTCTTGGCCACAACAAGAAATATAATAGCACGATCTATTAGGACTTTTAGTTGTTCCCAAAAAGTCTAAACAGGGGTTTTGCAGCTGAAGTCCATTTTTCATATCCCTCCTTTTTCTCTAAACGTTGATCCCAACAACGAAACTGATCTCTTAGTAATATACCTTCGCGATCTACTGATCATCTCGTCCATAAGCAGTGAGTCGAACAAAGAATTGACAGCTGCCTCGAAAGTGCATGAACGCTAACTAGTACAAGCATGATTCCTGCACCAACCCAATCTTTCACATAGAATAACACTTTGGTACCACTGAATTACTTAGGAAAGGAATATATTAGTTAAAAAGAAATTTTGAGATATAAAAATTGTAATTTAATGATTAAGTACAGATATAACCTTTGAATATGAAAAAAATAAGAGGAGTGTAGGAGTGTGTGCAATTGGGAAAAAGTACAGGAATAGATAAGCCTTTTGGGTTAAAACAGGGGTTAAGGTGGTATGTTTGGGATAGCATAGAGACCAAAAACTAGGACAATTATAGCCACCAACATCCTCCCATCCCTATCTTATTGTGTGTTCTCACACAACCTCACCCTTACCTCTGTAAAAAAACACATGGAGACCTTTCTTCGTTTCTGTATCTGTATGCTAATTCCTATCTTCAACGTCCTTTCCTTCTTAGTTCGAGCCTTCCTGACCTGTTTGACTAATTTCCTAAGTCAACCATAACATTTCGATGCTCAGAACTTCCACACTCGTTCTTTCCGTTTTCATTCTTGCACTTCCCCTTCCAATTCAACATTCTTATTCTTCAGGACAACACCCTCTTCTTTCATGGCATTATTTAAAATTTTGAGTCCATAAATGCGTTGCTTCAGCTCCTTGATCTGACTATTCAAATTGAGAGTGGATTCCTCCTTAATGAATTCCTCCTGCATTAGAATCTTCTCAGTGGTTGACTCAAAGCAAGTGTTGTTGTCGTCAAGACCAATATCATCCATTATATCAACATCATAGGGTGCCTCATCACCCTTCATTTCATCATCACATTGTGTTTCATCTCCTTGTTCTTTAATATTACATTGCGCTTCATTACCATGATCCTCTGCTCGACCCTTCTCTGCATTGACATCTGGTATCTTAGAGGCATTCCTCTTCTTCATGTTTCCAACTAACACTGATAGAGGAGTAAAATATTCCTCATCAAGGTATCCTGCACTACCCACTATGTGAACCACAACATCGGCAAACTAGGCTAAGATTCATCTATATTTATTGTAGAGGTTGATTGAACATGGCCCTCTCTCAATGAGGCAAATATATTCTTAACAAAACATCTAGTTATTCTCTTCAAAGGGCAAGGGGTGTCAGTTATGGGTGCTTGTTTCTCTTCCTGCACTCATTCCTTAGTTAGTGTCATTTTCTTACTAGTTTGTGGGGTGAAGGTTTTATTTGTTTGTCCAGATTCTTCCCTTCCTAGTCTTACCCTTATTCCCGGGTGACTCCACCCCTTTTGCTCCTTGTAATTCCTTCAAAACCCCTTCCTAGGTCACATTTTTATTCTCTAATTCCTTCCTAACAAGAATTGAGATCAACGTGTAATGATATAGTTTGAACCCAACCTGAGTCTCTTGACATTTCTGAACACAGATCAACATTTTCTCCAAACTTTTAAGCAAGAAGTAAGGAAATTTAATCAAGTTACCCGAATCAAAGTGTAACATCAAGTAGATGTGATATAGGAAGGCTAGGGAATATCATCCCTCGCGGGTGAGAAGCTTTTTTAGAATGCAAATCAGGTTCCTCCATTTCTCGATCATAGTAGTTTGTTGCATCCCTTGTTTCTAGTCCACTTTTTGCTTTTTATTGACTACAAATCTATGCCAAGCCCCTTTTTTGAGCTCTCCTTTCTTGAACCATTGTTCGCCTATGGTCGCCAACCTTGTAGCCTGTGAAATATTCTACTCTGTTACGTCAAACTCTAAAGACCCCACCTTGGCTCTACATCCATCAAAGGTTTAGGAAAACTCTGATGCCACGACCAAATCAAAACCATCAAATTTTAGCAAGAACGGGAGAAATCCTACATCCTGAATCATGGACAAATTGTTCTTTTAATCCGCCATTTGCTCTAATTTCTTCGTATACCATGTTTCAATTTGGATAGGCACCATTAATTGTTAGAATTCACTCAACTAATCATAATTTGGTAGAGTTACTTAGAAGACATGGTTTAGGATGGAGAAATTCGAAATTTCTGAATGAACTAGACATTGATATATTAATTTTTCTTTAACGGCTACACTCATCAAAATCTCAGTTCTTGGGAAAGGATATGATATAGCCTAATCTAATTGTGCATGTAGTAATAATGATTGGTGGTGGGAACTGGTAATGGAGGAAGTTATGTGAAAAAATGCGAGGTTGTTTATATGAGCAGTCATCATTTAATTATCAGCAGGTTTTTCAAAAATGAATGTTGGATTCAGTGAAATTTTCGGACACATGCTTTGGTCAACTCATGATTTCAGATAAGGCACACATGTTAACGTATATTAAGATAGGTTTTCATAATTAAATTTCCATGTACTTAAAAAAATCTTTCGTAATTAGTGACGATGAACAAAGTCTAATCATCTATGAAAGAAAACCATTGCATGACATCCTCATAAAGTAGGGCAGTCAGTTGCACTTGAGAACGCTTTTTGTACTAAACATAAAAAATAAATCCCCTTTTTTATCCTTGGAATAAACTTTGACTTCAAGCATGCATTCCTACACAAGACATTCATGTACCATAACATACATTGTTTCAATGAACAAATTGTTACTTCCTGCACTCAAACATACATTCCTGCACTCATACATACATTCCTGTACTGAAGACTATTATTGTTCCTGCACTTGGCACATGTTCTTATGCTCGGGGCACACAACAGTGCATGTTGTTGCACCTGAGATTTATTTTTCTTGCACTAGAACATATATTCTTGAACCAAGGGAAATCACCTTTCTTGCACTAATGGATGTTGTGGAAAATCTAAAAGAGGTTTCTAAAAAAATACAATCTGTGGGCTGAATCTTGAAAGATTTGCGAAATTCTGAAAGGATTTTTTATTCTCTAGTTTCTTGGTAATGAAACATTCCTTCGGATCTAATCTATGAATTAACCAGATCTTGCAATATAGTCCATGAGCGAGAAAAGAAGAGGGAAAGGAGTCCATGAGGGAGGCTATAATATTTTATAAGTTTTAGATGCTTTGATATGTTATGACATGTACGCCATTCTGAAAGGTTAATGAAGAAGCTTTTGGTGATTCCAAGCACCGATATGTGGAGTACATGCTTCTCTCTTTGTTTACCATTTTCATATATGTTTATTTCCTCTCATAAATTATGTCATTATAGCTATTGGAACTCAATCTTGTATGGCATATTTATCTACGCCATGTTATGGAAAACGATACTTATAGATTTAAGATTGAAATCCTTAAAATGTGCTCCATGTTTTGTAATTTCATTTACTTTGTCTATGCATTATTATACTGATGTTTAGTGCACAATATTATCTCTCTAGCCCTCTACACTAAATTTCTTTCTTTAATCTCTTCCATCACCTATACTACAACAATTGAAGAAACCGCACTATGTTTGTGTAGGCCACTATAGCAGAACATTAATTTTTTGGAATGAGATATTTTGATTGTATGTAATTTCGTTGGTCCTTGAATACGATTATTGAACCATATTTAAATAATTTTATATTTAACTCTTGAGAAACAATGATTCATCTTCAAGAGACACTAATATGTCTTAGCCACTAACCCTTCTCCTCAAGTCGAGTGTTGACTCTAGGAGTGACAACATCTTTTTGGCGTTTTTCTCAGGAAACAAATTAAGATATATTTCCCTGCGTATGATTTTGAACATTACTTTTGTATGGTGAGAAAAGGAGGTATGGGTTGAGATTTCTCACCTAGAAGGGTCCTTAGATTGTAACACTAGATTTTAGGTGGCCTCATACTCATTCAGATACCTCTCAATAGAAAAATCCTCCAGTATTTAAATAAAAAATAATTATCTCCAACATAATTTTTTGAGTAAGAACACCAGGAACTCCATATCTTGTTGTTTTCTACTAAGAGGCCTCAACATATAGCTCTCAAAAATCTAAGATAAAATATCATAAAACCTCATCTAGAGCTTTCGATTTTTCATAAGAATAGTTTCCCCCATTGGTTTTTTATTTTTCGTAACTTAAATTACAAGAAATATCCATCAGGTTTGACCCTTTTACATATCATACTTTCCCAAAATTTTAATATATCAAATATATTCTCATTACTTTTCCATCTCAAACCCCAAATACTATATCACACCAAATCTTATCCAAGTTGTTCACCAAACCTCTCAGCGAAGCCCTGCGACAAATTTGTTTCAGCCCCCTCTGCAAAATATTGTGTCCTTGGTTTCTTAATCAACATATATGATCCTCTTAATCTACAACAACCTTTGAATGCAATGCCCCAAGACTATATTAAGCTCCTACCTAGAATCACCGGGGAAGATGATATCACAACCTAAAAACATATTGAAATCTTCTGTGTATTTGCAGAAAAATCTAAAGTGGGGCACTTACATGTAATCCTCAGGCTATTTATCAAATCATTAGATGGGGAGGCTAGGAAATTTTTTAAGACCTTACGAAATAAGTCAATCAACACTTGAGAGGATCTAGAGAAAATGTTTATGAAAAAAGTGGGGAGATAAGAAATACCGCGGGTATTTCTTGACTGAATTTAATGCAATAAATGAAAGGCACCATGAGGATTTCAAAAATTTTACAAAAATGTTTGATAAATTGTATAACAACTTCTATAATGAGATTAAACTAGCACATCTAGCAGCTAAGGTGATGTTTGTTGGAGCCTTTGAGCCAAACTTTGGGTTTACCCTTAGAGAGAGAATGTCTTGTTGGGTGCAGGAATTGCAGTGAAGCGAACTCCTTTTAACACTTAATTGTCAACCCATGGTTTTGTACACTTCAAGGCATATCACAGGAAATACAAAGAAATGATATGAACCTTCGCTAATTGTATTCCTACTTCTTTGATTAGAAATTGCAAAATCGAATAGATAGATCACACGATAATGAATACCAAGAAACCTTTTTTGCTAAATCAATAAAATAACTATTCAGGATTCTCTTCAGTATGGTTGTAAGATATAAGAATGATCCAACTAATTAGGATGCATGTCTTCCTTAAGAATTTCCTTCCTGTACCAAGTTGTTGTTCTTGTACGGCAACAAGGTTCTTGTACTAGAATGTTCTTCCTGTACTAGAATGAAGCTTCTATACTGGAAGTATGTATATTGGGCCCTTACTAAAGACCTTGACCTGCATACAAGAGCTCTGAGCTTTTGTAATAGAGAAATTTGTTCCTGTACTCAGAATGTCGATTCTTGTACTAGAATAGAGGTTCCTGTACCCAGGAAACAAGAGTTCCTGTACTTGATTTTCCAAATTAGTTGCAAGAAATAAAAGCGTGTTAACTAAGGAAAATAAATGCAAGGTTAAAATAGAACTGTAAAGTGAACTTCTATAAGCAAAATGAACCATTTTCTAATCTCATTCTCGGAAATGAAAAGTGATTTCATAGCCAAAAGAAATCTCTACTGAAATGAGAAATCATTTTACTTGGAAACTACTTTAAATCAAACATCAGCAAGCTCTTTCCTGAAATGACTATTTATTGAATAAATTAGATATGCAACCTTATACAAACAATTGTTTTAACTCAGGTAATCCTTCTTATACATTCAATATTAAATCCAACAACTAGTGCAGGTACAAATCCAAATAATGTAACAATGTTTTAGTGAAAGCTTATGGACATTAATCATATCTAAATATGAACTTTAATATTATAATATGATTCACTAAAAATCCAAACACTATTTGCAAAGGAATAATAGACCTGCAGAAATAAGAATGATTGGCTGCAATGAATAAAGGAAACTTTCAATCTCACTGAAACGAAAACACACCAGTGCAAGAATCTTAAATTTATTTTTTCTTTGTAAAGAAAAAGGTAGCAAACACTTGCAGGAAAAAATGGAAGTAATTAAAAGTGAATGGAAATGAACCACGCACACTCCTAGATATAGATCATACAACTTGCAAGAAATTAAATTTCATTAGCTATAAAAGAATCCAAACATGATCTGCTTCATTAACCTTGCATAAAAATAAATCGAACACACCTTTAATGAAAGGAGAATGAGAAGGGTTTTATTAGCCCTAGCCAACCATCTTGTTTCCCTGTAATGGAATAGAAAACACAAGCACTCAAATGGAGCATCACAATGATATCGAAATAGATAACTTTATAACTGGCATGTTACTTTGTATTAAATATCAAAAATAGAAAATACACATCGTGGATCCCATGAACCAGCCTAGAAATGGTGATACTCATAAATTACAAACAATAGCAAAACTTTAATACAACATCACTCCCTAACATTAATAAAGAAACCCTATTAAATACACACTTCGGCACTTGGACGCAACAAGAAATACAACAACATGATATATTAAGCCTTTTGGTTGTTCACAAAAAGTCTAAACACAAGTTTTGCAGCTGAAGTCCAACCTTCATCTCCCATCTTCTTCTCTAAATGTCGAGCACAGCAAGGAAAATGATCTCTTAGCAAGAAATCCGCGTGGCCTACTGATATGTCTCGTCCATAGGAGGTGAGTCAAACAAAGAATTGACGACTGCCTTGAAAGTGCAGGAACGCTCACCGATACAAGCATGATTCCTGTACCAACCCAATATTTCCAATATATTAACACTTTGGTTCCATCGAATTACTTAGGAAAAGAATATATTAGTTACAAATATATTTTAAGATATAAAACTTGTAATTTAATGATTAATTACATATATAACCTTTGAATATGAAAAACATAAGAGGAGTGTAGGAATGTGTTCAATTGGGAAAAGTTACAAGAATAGATCAACCTTTTGGGTTAAAAGAGGGGTTACGGTGGTATGTTTGGGATAGAATAGAAACCAAAAAGGAGGACAATTCTAGCTGCCAACATCATCTCATCCCTATCTGGTTGTGTGTCCTCACTGTTATCAGGAAATGTAGTGTCTACGTAGAGCTACTAGTCCCACTAAGCCTGGTAGCTACCTTAGAAACGAACAAACTAAAACCACTTTCGTTTTCCTTTATAAAAAGTAGATAAGAGGGGAACAAAGGAGACCAACCTCTGTCTTGCGCCTGGTTCCTTGCTTGATTCCTTTCCCTTCTGATAGATCTTTGCCACTCGCTTCATCGTCTACCCAGCTAAGAAAGAGCACCTGTAGAATCAAAGCAGCATAACACTATCTAAGAATAGAGATCTACTATCCTAAACAATATAGGACCAGATATATATTGACCACAAAAATGCACATATCATCAATCATACAAGAATGTGGAGGAAAACTTGAATAGCTTTATTAATAATCAAGAACAACAAAGAGGATTACAACCAATTTTTCTGACCCAGCGTCCTCCTCTCAGCAAGAAAGCCCTTCTTCACCTCATGAAAATCTTAGATCACCCAACACTATGATGTTACACCAAGAAACCAGCAACAATTCCTTACAAGATACAAAATTCTAGCCTCTGGATCTTTGTGATGAGGGATCCATATATAGATGTTTGCAAGGGGGCTGAGTCATCTTTTGAGATTTGATTAGTGTCCTCTCTCTGATAGTTCTTGATTCCACTTGGAGATTGATGATCTCTTACTCATCCCTGGGTGAATGTAGAGAGGCAAGTGTCACGGGAGAAGTTTCTGGAAGATTCCATGATCCTCCACCTTGCAGATTGACCCTGTCAGTTGTCCACTCTCACCCATCGCACCCCATAGAAGGGCTTTTCAGTATGCATCGCACCTCCCGTGTGCATTTAGGTGGGATGCAGCGCACCTTGACCATGGAGCAGGTGAGATGGTCCAGTTTTGACCAGTTCTGAGTAGTTTTTCATGGAGAACTTTTGGGAGATGATGTAATCAGTTGACCTTGTTCTTTTAGGGGTTGGAACAGCACTTTTAGGGACTTAGGAGCCCTTGGTTTATGGACATTTATGATTGGGGTTGCAGTGCCCAAAAATGCTTATAACAGTTTCCCCCTAAAGCATGAGGTCATTAATCTTTTGATGTCGGGTGAAATGCTTTATCATGAGGATCTGAAGTTTTTTGAGCTGGAAGGTGACCTGTAATAAGATACAATACAACACATTATCTTCATAATATTTTCATGATCTAGCTGATGTGGGTATTCCCATGCTCAGCTTTATAAATTCATTTTCATGTACATAAGACAGGCAATCGTCTGAGTGCAAACTGATGATTCTAGTAGAGCAATCATCCCTTGGATTGGATAATTATCTGTGCAGCAATGATGTACATTTGATGTCTTTATTTTCCTAAATATATATTGCAGCCCGGATGGATGAAACTAGATCTGGGTCCTTCAATCTCATTCGATCTTCACTCAAAGTGCAAGTCGATCCATGTGAGAGATGTTGTGGAGTCGAACATGGAAAGATATCGCCTGATTACTAGCAAGTGATGTGAGTTGTTAACAGGCGCGAGAGGAATCACCGATAATGATGATGACCCTCAAGGTAATACAGTACAATTCATGTGGTCTGAATAAGGGACTTGGTGTCGAACACCACGCAAAATCTTTCGATCGAAGGCCATTGATGTAAACCTGTTGCCGGAAGTGAGAAACTTGCCATTGAGGCATGCAAGCTTCAAAGTACTGAAAGGGTTGTTCCTAGATCGACTTCCTGGATAATGAGCTGATGTCGACAAGAAGCGATCCATCATAGGAGGGCCTTAATGAATCCCACATCAATGACACGGAATGGAGCAAATGATTTTAATGGAGGTGAAAACGATCTGATGACATAAGGTTCAGGGTGGTGGTCATGAAAGAATGGAGCGTAAATGTATTGCAGTGGATGAGACACAGGTGAATTCTCTAAGCGACTTCTCTTGAACATATCAGAGACACTGACATGATGGATTGGTAGCGTTAACCCTAAATATGGATGGTGTGATGGACAAATGGTGATATGACCAGTGAACGGAACAACCCAACCTGACTCAGATGCAGAGTGAAAGTGTCATGTTCAAGAGCGACTTGCTACCAACAAAGTTTCTTCAAGTTTTCTTCCCAATTTTTCCCCAGTCATTGCTGACTAGTACCTCTTTATTTTTGTCAAGCTTGAGGAGGATAACATATGCTTGTTCTATAATTTTCCCTTTGGGAAAACCCATCACTATGTTTTAACGAGCCTAGCGATAGAGAAACTCGTTCTTGTCTGTATGGAAAAGTTTGTCGCTATTCGGTTTTAACGAGTTTAACGAAAAAGATAACTCGGTCCTTTTCAATTTTAGAGAGTCCGAAAAGGAATGTAAAGAAAACTCCAACAATCCTTTTTCATCATATAATCCCTTCAATCTGAAAAAGTAAAAAATAATACAAAAGTGATGAATTTTCGGTAATTTGAACGAGCCGAACAAAACAAGCGCTCGATCTTTTTGTGTAATAATCCCTCAGGTCCAAAAAGATTAAAATCTAGAGGGATAGCAATTCCGGTCACTTTAACGAGCTGGAGAGGCCAATTGCTTGGCAATATTTTCATATTTTACAAGTCAGATGAAAAGAGATTAAAGGAGACTCGTTTTTCAAGGAACGAGTGATAAATTTGGGTAGAAACTAATTCCAGGTAAGGTTTGGAATTTTCTAATCATGGTAGTGTCACAAGGATGGCTAACAGGATCACTCTTCACAGCTGTTCCTCAAAAGGGTAAACAATCAAATGGAGGTGAATGATTGGCCAATACAAAGTGGAGGTGATGATGAGAACACGACTAAGGCTTCAAAGGCTGATGATAATGCATTCACGATGGTTATTTACCGGAGATTGGTTCACTTTTTAATGATCTTAAACTTTGGGGGAACGTTTGCTCATTGCTTATGTTTATTTTTTAATGAGCTTGAATTCCGCGTTAAGACTGCTCGATTATATGGTCATTGATTACCTTGATTTTACCATTGACATCTTTGTTCCTTCAAATGTTGTACTGCCTGATCAATTGCTTCATCAAACTAGTTAGAAACGAACAATATATGCTTGAAAAATGAGTCAAAACACTAATATTTTACTTGAATTACGTGAAAAGTAATTTAAAAGTGGTTTTTATCTCTCATTTTACCATTTCATTTGAACTTTGGTTTATTGGAGCTTTGGAGGTGCTTTCCCCCTTGATTTTCACTAGCTGATTCCGAGAGATTCTGCGGACGATTCTTATTGTCGTCTGGACCAGGTAAGAGCTAAACCTGAGCTCTTCAGTTTCATTCTTTCCTTTTTGAATTCTAAGCATGTTTTCTAGTTTTTCTAAGCATCTGGGGTTTGAAAAACTCGCCTTGGCTCCATCTCACCTTTCCTATATCGAAAGGTGCGATGCATGTTAGCTTGGCCATTAGCCAGTGAGCATGCATCCCACCCAGTACACTACTGGTGGTGCGATGGGTGCAAGGAGGGAAACATGTGCACAGTTTTTGATGGAAATTTTTGCCTGTTTTTCACCAAATCAGGATCCTGACTCCTCTCTTGTTTGTTTTTAGAGATTCATTGGAGAAAAATTCCTGTTACATGGTGAGAATGTGAGCATGAAGAAGAGGACATGCTTGCTTTACATGATCTAGTTACGGTAAATGCACTGCGGAACTGTTGCCTGTTCAAGTTTTTCCACATCTCTAGCATGAGGTAACAAATCAACTTGTTGCAATATTTTCTCGATGCATGGGATCCTACCAACTAGGTGTTCCAGATTAGGGGAAAATGTATCCCCTTGACTGTCGTGGACATCTATTTTTTGACCGGCTTATCGGGGCAGGGTGCCCCTATCTCATTATCAGGTTCGGCCCATGGGGGGTGAATCTGTGAGAGATTACATTCCTCAGTATTGCAGAGAGGGATCTCAGCCGAGTAAGGAAGGCAAGATCAATATCTGAGATGTCACTGACCGGTCCTTGAGGACCATTCTGTTTACTTTTTCTAGATTGGCTGGTAGTGTGGCTCTTCATGTGGCCAACAGGTCTTATATGCAGTATGCCTTGGAATGCCTTGAACCAAAGGTGTTCAACTGGTGTGATGCAGTACTCTCTGTGATGAAATAACAACTGACCAAGGTGAAAAATGGAAGATTGAAGAACTTTGGATATGGTTCTATTTTGACCGCTTTTGCCTTGGAAAAGATCCCGCTGATGCAGCCGCAGTATGTTTCACTTGGTTTACCTCCACCGACTGAGCCACGGATGCAGAGATGGGTCGACCTTATGGCTAGACATGCTGGTCAGCCCCAGGTTTCCTTTTCTGATAGCTTCTTCGAGTGGTTCAACCATCAGGAGATGGTTTTTTCCGAGTATCCATATGCTGGTATGGATTTCCGGGGTGATCCGGATTTGGTACTGCCGGCTGGCGAGCAATGGGGTGTCATCGGTAAATTCTCTGACCATATCTCTGTTTATCGTTTCTTTTATAATGTTCTTGTGCTTTCTTCTATCAGGACTAATCAAAACTCATGTGCTCATGCAGATGTTGGACCAGTTCAGCCAGTAGTATGCCTAAGAGTGCCAGTTGCTGCTCCAACAGGAGAGGTTGTGGGAAGGGCTATCCTTCGCAACCTTGATGTGGCCGAGACTCTTTCAGCATTGCAGGATCAGGTCGAAGGCCTCACTCTTGGTATTCTAGACGTGAGGATTGATGAGCTGCCTCTGAGGTTGCAGCAACATACTACCGGCATGCCGAGTCGATGAACTAGGATTTTACGCATGATTGCACAGGCAGTGACTTGTTATCACCAGCATCATTAGACTAGCATGCCCCCTAGTGTTTTGAGTTTTGGGTCATCTGACCAATTTTTTCTTGGTTACAGAACATTATATGTAAACCATAAATAGTTATATATATATTTTTTATTTTCGGAGTTTTATTTTGGTTAAGTTACATGATCCTGATGCAAATATTGATGAAATGATTCCTTTTATAAATGTTGCAAATGTCTATCTAACACATAATTTTCCAATGAGTCTATTAATGTGTTTAAGTTTTTGGAAATATGCTGATATTGAATAAAATCAAATTGTCTTTCCAAAATCTTGACCCTTAGGAACATGCGATAGATAGCTAGATTTCGGACGGAGTAGATGCCAGTGAGTTGTAGTATGACGAGTTGTGAGTCTAGCCTGATGATAAGTTAGTGTATTCCATGTGTGATGGCATCAGAGAAGAGTTCTATCAACGCGCTATATTCAGCGATGTTATTTGTTGACCGACCAATACATACCCCTCTGAAACTTACTAACTCGCTGCTTGGATCAAAAATGGCCCAGGCCGCAGAAGATGGGTTCCACGAACTACGACTCGCTCCGTCGGCATATCCAATAAATGATTCCAATAGGTTTGACATCTGCAACAAATGTAAAAAGTAGATTACTTGACCAAAACAATTAACCTTAGCAAAAACAAAAATGTAACAAAAGCATAGGGGTTACCACAATGAATCATGCGTAGTAACACTTAAGGTACAACCTATTACGGCATTGCACCAGTGGAATCCCATCATAATCCACTAACTCGTAGGCCCCTTTTGCTAATACACGCTTAACAATATAGGCGCCCATCCACAAAGACTTGAATTTTCCTACTCCCACTTTATCGGATTCTTGGTCGTAAAGTAAGACCAAGTCACCTTCTGAGAAGACACGGGGTTTGACATACTTGTCGAACTGCGCCTTGACTCATTTCTTATGGGCTTTGTTAGCCAAAGCGGCATCATGACGGGTTTCATCCAATTGGATTAGTTCCAAGAAACGAGCCTCCTCTTCTGAAGTTTCGGGGAGAAGGCCGACTGCGAGTTTGAGGGACGAGATTTCACACTAAACTGGTAAGATCGCTTCTAGGCCATACACCAGTTGAAAGGGTGTAAACCCAGTTGCATTCCTTACCGACGTTCGGTATGCCCACAAGGCTGAGTATAGGATCAGGTGCGAACTCCTTTTGTGGACTCCAATCATCCTTTGTAGCATCCGCTTCAGGGCTTTTTTGATTGCTTCAACTTTTCCATTGGCCTACGGGTAATATGGAGTAGAGCTGTCGTGAGACAACTCTAATTTGGCAGCCAATTCAACCATCATGTGATTGCGAAAATGCGATCCATGATCTGTGACTATGGCCTGTGGAACGTCGAATCTGGTGACTACATGATTGAAAAAGAAAAGGGCAACTGTTTCACCGGTGTTGTTTAATGTAGGTATCACCTCAGCCCATTTGGTAAAATAGTCTACCACGACTATGATATACCCATGCCCCCCGGTCGAGGTGGGGTTACATGTCATAAAATCTATGCCCCATTTTGCGAATGGCCCAGCAACAACTATTGGTTGCAGGGGTGCGAGCAGTCTTCTGGTTTTGCTATCGTTGACATGCATGGTAACTTCTGACTGTGGTTATGCAATCTTTGAGCATTGTTGGCCAGAAGTATCCTGCTCGTAAAAAAATTTGCGTTGTAGCGTAACCAGAATGATGCCCCCTGTTATCTCAAAAGCAAACCCTAGAAGGCTGCAGACCAGGAAGACTTCAAGTAACTGTTTCAGACCAATCTTTTGGCTAAGGCTTAGCCTTCTTAGCCTAAGAGGGCTCTCTCAAAAGGTTTAAGATTTGTGATTGTGATTAAATGGCTAACTCTTTTATGGAACAAATAGTAATGAGGCTGGTAAAATCTAAATTAACAAGCATCCATTGGGGTCATGGAGTCATATCTCATTTAGCATTAACAGTGAACTGGCTTTGCAATGAAATCAAGGCATTTAGACTTCAATATACATAAAGGACAACAGACACAAAAGGGACAGTATATGAGTACATGAAGGAAATTAGAACACAGCATGTGATTTCTAAGTAATCAAGTACTCATCAAACTGTAAACAACATGAAAGACAACAAGAGGAATTCATACATTAAAGTCACTATGATTCTTGAGCAGCAAAAAACCATTACTGTGTTACCAAAGGACAGAGTCTTTACATAAGCTTCACAACAGGATTTTTTACATCAACTTCCAACCCTTACTACATTTCCCATTCTTCTATATATAGAGTTCCTCCTTAAACATTCAGGGAACTCAAAAACTACTTCTAATGACACCTGTTTAACTTTTAACTATCTATTTAATGTAACAAACTTCAACTAGACTTTCTAGAGGTCTAAATCAAGTAGGATTCTAACACCATGTTATGCTAATCATAGCCTTGGTCTACAATCATCTTCGTTCTTTGACATCTGGTTCCCTTCTAATTTGGGCTGTGATGGATCATCAAGGCTCAATGTTGGTCTTCAATGTCACATGTTTTCCAATGCCCTGAAATATAGAAAACTTCCCCTATATACCGGTCTTTAGTTTGCCTCAAAATGTTCAGATCCAACAAAGTATATCTTTTATCTTTTAATTACCCAAAATGGAGCATACTGCCATGTCCTTGATGTGCTTTCCACCGTTTTCATGCGTGAAAGCCAAAATTCTTGCAAACTATTTCACATATCCTGAAGTGTGGTAAATATGCTCACTTTATGACAAAAATCTAAAGTTGGACTTGAATACATATTATCTCCACCTGTCTTGACCTGGTTCAATCTTAATAGCTCCAGCTGATGCTTTGCATACCTTGTATACATTCCCCTTTCAAAATTCCTGCTCATATTCAAAACCGGCTAATTGAAATTAGACTGTGTTGCTTGAGCAGTTTCGTAGCGCGAAGCTCTAGTTATCACCTTCAGCAGTTTCATAGCGCACTACGAAACTGTTGACTTTTTTCAAAAATCACAGTTTCAACCCAAAACTTTGCTATTTGAGCACTTTTTTGTTAAAACATTCTTTCAACTGTTTCAATACCTTCCAAAACTGAATGGGAATGTTTGAAAAGATTATACCAAGCAAAACTACCAAAACTTTGAAACATATCCTTACTTGAAGTGAGATTTCTTTATGGAGATCCTTTTTGCTGGTTCAATTGTATCTTTAAGTCTTCAACCTGTTTCTTCATTACTTTGATCCCAGACCTGAGGTTTGTATTGACTTTTCTAATAAATTGAGCTTCCTTTATTGCAGGAGTAGTCCAGCTATGAAATTGAACACTAAAATCAACCACTTCAGGAATTTGAAAAGTTTGGTCCTCCCACTGAGCTTGCATCTGGTTGAAATAAGCCTGCTTAGCTGCAAATTTCCTGGAAGCCTTCTTTAGTCTTGCAATTTCAAGGTTGGCCAATCCTAATTTCTTTATCAAGTCTTCCACAATACCTTCTTCTTGAGTGGCAACTGTTTTGCCTTGATCCTTTCTTTCATGGGGCCGTGTTTCCTCCCCTGTTTCATCTGCCCTTGGTAGTACCTCCTGTACTTGTTTGAATTTCCTTGTTATGGGTCTCCTGGGCTTGAAAACAAATTGTTCAACTTGCTCATCAAATTTGAGTTTCTTTGAGGCTTTAACTTTCTTGGCCTTCTCTTTATCTGACTCGATCAAATCAGCTTGAACTAGTGGGGACTCTTCAATGTCAATGGCTTGCAATAAGTCATTTAAATCTCCCTTTGAAACAGGACTTTCTTCAATAGCCACTGACTTACCCTTTTCTTTTGCCACCTAACTCCTAGTTCTTCTTCTTTGAAATCCTCTACCTGTGCTTGATTCATGTGCAGTTTCTTTGACCTGAGTTTTTTCTTTAATTGACTGCTGGGGTGTATCCTGAATAGTCAGTGGCTTGGTAGACTCTCCAACTTGTTTCCTTGATTTTAACTTTGAAACCCTCTTGGCTCTTGTTTCTGTTTGAGGACTGGTTGTTGTTGAAGGTTCTTTTACCACTAGACGGCTGAGACCGGTCTTGCTCTTGAAACCTGACATGAATATGAATGTATCCCAGTCTCTGCCTACCCTCTGGAGTTCATGCAGAACCATTAACTTAACCAAGCCATGGTGGAATAGTGAAGTCTCACAAGCTTCCTTACCTTATCACACATTTTACTTAAGCTGCAGAACAAGTAAAAAGGTAGATCAATAGATGTTTTCCCAGTGAAATGCAACAGCAATTTAAAATGGTATGAATACACTTTGTTATACCTCCCTTCACAAGTCAGATACTTTTGTATACAAGTAAGAAATTGAGCATATGATTCTTTAACATAACTACTAGGAACAGATTTGCTCAAATCTGAGTTAATGAACTCCTGTTTAATAAATTCTTTGCATGGATTCATGTCAAATTTGAAATTCTTGAACCAATTTTCTTGCCCTCTTGGTATTTCTGTGACTGTGGATATCATGTCTGGTGAGACCTGCAATTCCAACATGCCAACCTTTGAGTTTAGCCCTATGAAATTCAGTGCAAATTCCTTAGTCACTTGTGCATGTCCTCCCTGGAGCTTCTTGCAAAAATTCTGACATCCAGCTCGTTTAAATACCTATTCGACCTCTCCATTCTTTAAGGTTATATCCAATCCTTCAGGATTGTTTCTCAGACATTTGCCTGATCTATGGCCTTTCCTTTCGGTCGATCCCTCCATGAAGATTCAGTGACCTGTAGGTTGGAAATGCTAGCGCTGCTCAAACTCCCAACTCTGCCTCGCTTGAATGGCTACCTCGCTTGATAGTTGCCTCGCTTGATGACGATGTTTTCAAATTGAAATCTAGTAGATTTGTTTCTCATGCAAAGCCTACAATCATCATTAAAACTGAGCATACTTGGCCTTTCTTGGAACTTGTATTTCGTGTGTACTTGGAACTTGTATTTCGTGTGTACCAATGTACCTAGTGATTGCAATGATGGAGATAAGTGGTTGGAGATGATGTATGTAGTGCATAAACTGACAATGAATGACATAGCCATAGGTTATCTTGACAGATTTGACAGTTGGGAAAGATTCGCTGCGGAATGCACGAATCTCCGATTTCGCAGTGCGGTCAATGTAAATTTTGAATAATGCGCTGCGAAATCACCTAAAACCTATCATGCTGCGAAAACACCTAAAGGACTTTTGCACTGCATAATCACCTAATGGACCTTTGCACTGTGAAAACACCTAAAGGACTTTTGCGCTGTGAAAATACTTCAGAATGGTTACATGTGCTGTGCAATCACCTTAAAAAGGCTGTGTGGTACATAATGATTTTTAAATCAAACTGACACATGGCTATGAGATTGGTGATGGATGAGGGTGACCAGTGATAGACGAGAATGCATGCTTGACTTAAGACCTCCCAAGACTCAGACTCAAAGGAAAAACGAAAACAAACTTAGACTAACACTGACCTTTATCATCAAGCTAGTATGAGAAATTTTTGCATTAGAATTCTTAAGTGATAACACCCCCCACACGTGCCCAAATGGCAATCATTCAGGACTTTTTTGGCCTCCTCATGGGTGAGGCACCTCCTCATAATTGTATCGACACCGCGACAGTAAGGCGTATCACCAATGATCATGTAGTCTTTTGATTGGTATCAAATACATTTTTGTTCTGAGCGAGAGGTATTAGACCTATATTTTTGGGTTTGGAGATAGATGATTATATCTCCATACCACGGATTTCTTGAAGATATCAGAAACAAGGATTCATCCACGATGGTTTCTTCGGATGTTTCATCGTTGGACGACGATGGGAGATTTCATAGTAATTCCAAAAAAACTAGGGATTTCTTCGATTTGGATTTTACAAATTCCAGATCAAACTCTTGAAGAATTGCTATCCATTTTGAATATTTGCCCCCCAGCAACTCTCGCGACAATATATATGTCATGGGGTTGTAATCTGACAAAATGGTAGTTTTTCGAAAGAGGGCATAGTGTCGAAATCTCTGTATCGTTTGAACTGTTGCGAGAGCCAGCTTTTCAACATAGGAATACTTGCTTTCTGTATCATTTAAGTTTCTACTCAAATAATATATAGGATGTTCAATTCCATTGTCTTCTTGAACTAAAACCATTACGATGGTTATATCTATTGCAGCCAGATACAGGTTAAAGTCTTTTTGATAATCAGGAGCGTACATTAATGATGCTTTCATTAGCGATTCTTTTAAAGCATCAAAGGAAGCTTGCGCGATCTGATCCCAGACGAAGGGTACTTCATTTTTCAATAGACGTGTATAACCTTTAGCAAGTTCAACATAATTTGGAATGAACCTCCTCAGAAATTTTGCTTTCCCTTGGAGTTTCTGAGTCTGAAGCAAATTTGAAGGTGCAGGCAAATTTATGATTGCCTGAACCTTACATGGGTCGAGACGAATCCCATCCTTTGAGACTACAAAGCCAAGTAAACGACCAGAACTGACACAGAACACACATTTATGTGGATTGAGTCGTATCTTGTAGTGTCGGCAACGTAGAAATATCGCTCTTAAATACTGCGGATGTTCAGTCTGCTTTTGTGAATGAGCCAGAAGATCGTCGAGATATGGTTGAACGATGTTTTTGATGTCATGGAAGGCATAATTCATTGCCCTCTGAAATGTTGCTCCTGCTTCTTTAAACCAAAGGGTAACTTGCGATATGCAAATGTGCCCCACGGAAAAATAAATGCAGTCTTTGACTGGTCCTGTGGGCGGATATTTATTTGATTATACCCAGAAAATCCATCCATAAATGAAAAGATTTCACATCCGGCGCATTCATCAATTATCTGGTCAATAAAGGGTGTAGGGTAGTTGTCTTTTGTACAAGCTTGATTTACATCCCTATAATCGACGCACACTCTAATCGTTCCTTGTTTTTTGATTACAGGAACAATATTCGATACCAAATCGGTTAGAGGAACCGGGTAAATAAAACCAGCATGGATAAGTTTTTCAACTTCTACCTTGATGGCAGAGGCTTTCTTGGGGTGCACCTGCCATAGCTGTTGTCGTATTGGTTTGACATCTGGATACATATTTATTTCGTGTTCAACTATATTTGAGTCAATGCCTGGCATTTCATCATATGACCAAGAAAAGACATCTCTGAATTCGTGAAAAAGAACTTTGTATATTTCCAGTTCTGAAGGAGAACAACATTTGCCAACATAAATATTCTCTACAACATCTGTTTTGGTCGAGATATTTATGGCGATAATCTCTTCAATATTGGACAAGTTTCGCTCGGAATCCACCGTGTTTACAGTATTTGATAGGAAATCAAAAACTGAAGGATGATGAAGGTCGTCAGGAGTATCTTCTTGACAATCCAGAAGATGGGAACGATGGTGGTAATTTTCCCATGGCGCCCCGTCAATTATCATTGACTGAACAATTCCTTCGTCAGTGTAATGCACTTGCGACCAAGGATATGAAGGGGTGCCATATTCCTTAGACCTATCTATCCAAACGCTTGATGAGCGTTGATTCGGGTTTGCCTCCCATGCCAAAACATTGATTGCTACAATATTTCTATTGGGCTTGGAGGCAATACATGCAGATGATCCATGTTAATATCATTTTCTGAGATCTTTTGAATCGAAGATATCATATTACAGGTTCCTACTGTTGCCACTTCCGCCAGATTGATTGGTGGTGGGAGGGCAAAAGTCCCCATTAATATAGGGTCTTTTAGTAGGCCTACTCCGATATTTTGAAGCGAATGGGGGCTTCCATGGATCATCGGAATGCTTCCCGTAACTTGGGAACTATTGAGGAGAAATGTTTGTTGGTCGACGATTGTAATTCCTCCTTGAAAGGGAAATGCAATCTTCCTAAAGTAGGTCGACACAACGGCAGCTATAGCATATATCCAGGGCCTTCCTAGTAGGATGTTGTAATCGAGGTTTCCGTTGATTACTTCAACATCTATTTCTACTGTTTTTCCCCCCAATTCAACTTGTAAGTTACTTAAAATCCCATATGGGGTATATGTTCATCCATCAAATGCTTTAAGTGTTGTCGAAGATCGCAACAAGGTTGGAGATTCTAAAGTTTTCCAACAACTCATCGACATAATACATGTAGATTCCCCCTCATCAATAATTGTTTGATGAACAATTTTGTTGAGGGCTTTCACTTGAATGAGGAAATCTAGTTGAGCTGGTAACTGAGGATCGTATCCTTTGTGATTAAACGACACAAGTTTAGAATCCTTTGGGTCAATCCCACCTATTGCTGATAATAAAGCCTGCTTTTGGGAGGGGCAATTTTGAAGTACCTCAAGTGTCGACATAGTGGATGGATATTGGGCCAGATCATCTACTATATTATAATGTTGTGCTACTCTGGCATGAAGATTAAATGTCGACTTGCGTACTACTCCCTTTGGCAGTTTTATTGTTAGCTCTAGAATGATGGGCGGTGCAACTTCTGTCAAAGTTGTTGTCGAACTACTAGGTTGATCTTTATCCTTATTGTTCGACAGCTGTGGATTCCCGTAATCTTTATTCCTTGTCGTTATCAAAGCATCATTTTTTTGTTTCGAAACTGAAAACATCAGCACTTGGGATGGGGAAGAATTATCACTAGCAACCAGATTTGTTCCTGGATTTGGAAACGGATCAATCAATAGTGCTGAGGTTTTTGAATTCTTGAAGAATTTTCTAAGCTCAGCTTTATATGGACACTCTCTTGTCCAATGATCCTCATCACATATCAGACATGGACGATTTCGTTTCTTATCTCCAGAAGGGTTTGCAGAAGATTTTTCAGGTGATGATTTCTCCTATTTCTTCTTCTTCCCTTTGTTTTTATTCTTGCCTCCTGGTTTCTTGGTTTCTTTTCCTTTGTTAGTTGAGACGGTATTTACTTCTGAGGCGAGAAGTTCTTCTTTTGCATTTTGACTAGAAATCTTACGGGCCTTTTTAGATGTAGCCTTTGTTGATTTTGTGTCTGTCGTACCAATCACGCCATCGCTGGAATGAGAGTCATTGTTTGATTTAGGAGGAGGAGGAACGAAAAATTCCGGCCTGGGAGCATCAGGGATTTTATCGTATAGCATGCCAGACTGAGTATAAATCAAGTCTAAATATTGTGCACGAGCAATAACTTCCTCTTCAGTGACGACTCCCCCCTTTGCCACTGTTGAGCTAATTTATGTTCCTAAACTAACACAATTATTTACTATCAATCCGGGTTGTTTATTATTTGAGGCAAATTCACTATTTGTGAAGATCTAATATAACCAAATCTTGAAAGATAAATGATTAAAAGCTAAAGAGAATATATCTGATAACTCTAATTCAATCAGCTCAAAAGAGAAAACATTGAAAGGGTTCTTGAACTCAAGAAGTCCACTTCCACCTCAGTTATTACTTAATGAATTAGAGATTGTAACCAACAACTCAAGATGCATAAATTATACATGAAAGAAGCTCTTAACTTAAGAGACACTTAAAGTTTTCCATCATAACTCATTCATCTCAAGATATAAATCTAAATGAAAACAAACTATTTGCATGTAAACAAAAGAGACTAGTTCTGATTCACCATTTCATAGAGGGAATGCCCAACTTGAACACTTGTTTTCCAACTCAATTAGATGATGAATAAACCATTAACAAATGAAATCAATCACTATGAATAACCATAAGGCAATCTGAAATAAGACTTTGAAAAACTAAAGCTATCATCAACCAGATTTGCAATGAAATAAAACTAGTTTAACTTGGAAGTGTACTTAGCTTGGAGTGGGGGCCCTCCACCCTTGCCTTACAAACTTTTGAAGATGATATCAGAAGCTTTATATCAGTCACACATCCATGTATTGAGCAGAAAAAATGAGAGTAGTACAAGTCCTCAAATTAAGTCTTCAAACCAAAAATATTACAGCATAAAAGTATCATAAGTCAATGTGTTGAGCCATCAAAGTTGTGGCTCTTAAATAAGGAGTTTCATGAAAACAACTGATCTACATTTACTCTAACAATATTATCTACTCTAAGCCACCTATCCAAGTCGAATCCACTCCCCTCATCCCAAGAAATATGACTAATATCATGGAATCTCAAAACTGCCCTATTTAGATGGGATTTCTGGATGACTAGTCATGATTGACTAGCTCCAAATAGACATAATAAAGCTCGTTCTGTTGGAACCAAGCATAGGTGGCTTGGTCCTAGTTCCAAAGCTTTTCATTCATGTATCCCATTTGTGCTGAAGTGGCCTGCATCCATATCAACCATGAAGTGATTACAGGAATTTCTGAAATTGCCAAAATTGCACTTAAAATCAAACTTTTATAAAAACTTTAGAAATTGACAAATTAAAGCTAAATACCTAATTAGACATCAAATATTCATTAAAATGGAATGGATGGAGTGAAAATGAGGGATAAATAGATGGTTAGGTAAGTTTCGCAAAGCAAAATAAGATCAAAACTGAGGCCCAACATCTCTCCCATGCTTATGATCAAGCATGTCCCCATGCTTGCTTGCTTCTCTTGGACCTTCTGCCCTCTGAAGTGGATGATGTACCTGTTGCTGTTTCCCTGTTCAAACAATCAATTTCTGATTCCTGCTTTACCTTCAACATTGCTGCTTTAACCTTTTGTTTTTCATATTTAGCTTGCCACATATTTTTGTCCTTTAACCATTTGAATGCCTGTTTGGAAAGCAATTCATTTCTCCTTTTCAACCTGCTTATTTCTTCTTGTAACTTTTCATTTGTTTTCATTAGCTTTGCATTGTCCTTTTTCTGTGCCTTATTCTCTGATTTTAATTGCTTTTCCACAATTTTGCTTATTTCTATCTGATCAGTTAAGTCTTGGATTTTGGCCAAATTAATTTCCTTTTCAAAATCCTGGGTGGTTTTCATTAATGATTCTCCTGCATCATTATCATATATGGAATCCCTTTCAAGGGGTTCTTGTCCCATATCATTTTCTTCTGGTTTTCTAGGAGAATATGCTTCTACTTCCTTTTCCAAATCAATAGAATTCCTATTCCTAGGAACAGACATAACAGATGTTTCAGTCTCATGCATGGCCATATTTCTAGCTCTTGTTCTTGGATATAGGGGAGAATTCATCAAGCTTCTATTTTCCTGTTCTACTTTGTCCTGTATATCAATAAGCTGTTCAGTAAAATGATTTTTATGCATGAATTCTTTCCATTCTAGGCCCTTTGATTTCACCTGGTGTTCCACTAAGATTTTGATTAACCCCTGATGATATATCTGTGCTGCCCTTGGCCTATGCTCCTGTTTCACTGTTTCAATCATTTTCACAAGACTTTTGTATAGGAAATATGGTAAGTTAATCCTATCATCCCCTTTGATATGCTGTAGTAATCTAACATGATATAAATGAGCAATGTTGTATCCACGATCACAAGTCAAGAATTTTTGAATAACCAAGACCAGTTCCCCCCATGGTTCATTAAACCACTCCCTGGGTATCCCTTTAGTCCTATCAAATGTCCCCTTTCGGTTCTTTTCAAGGAAGAAAGTCCACGCTTTCTCCTTGAAATGTAAACCTTTATGATACTTCTCCCCTATCATCGGCAACTCTAAGGCTTTGGACAAGTACTCTTGAGTTACTGGGACAATGATTTCTCCTACTTGAGTTTGGTCTTGGCTGAAATTATTGATGAAATCTTTAGTTATCTGCTCAGAATGGCCATTAAACTTCTGTAGAAATCCTAGCATTCCCGACTGATACAGTTTTTCTACAGTTTCTTTTCCCCAGCTTTCTATGTGAAATCTTGGTTCTACCCGGTTTGTCATGATTTCTGTGAACCAATCAATATAATCCTCTGTTGTTACTAACTTCATTTTAACAAAAATTATGACTGTTGTTTTTAAATGAAATTCTAGATGCAATGAGGCTTACCTTCCCCCTCTGACTCAACTTTAATCTGTTTGACTCTGTCTTCTTTAACCTCTGTTGTCTTTCCTCTGCGCAAGCACTGTTTCAATTCCCTGTTTAAGGCAAACAACACCTGAATATCTTCTATCAATACACTGCTCTCTGTTTGTTTTTGAAAATTAAATACACATGCAGCAATAACCATGTTTTCTTAGCTCAAAATAACATGCGTTACTGTGTATTGAAAAAAAACTTGAAAAATTTTGCTCTCGGCCTCTCAACAGATCCTCAAAAACATTCTCTGCCTAATCCCATTTTACCATTTTTCAAAAAAAAATGATTGTGTAATGCAGCAAATTGCTCTCGGCCTTTCCACAAATACTCAAAAAAAATGACTGTGTAATGCAGCAAATTGCTCTCGGCCTCTCATGAAGATTGACTGTGTAATGCACATGGATTTAATTGACAGAGTTATAAGCTTTCATGCGCTCGGCCTCATTATACTTACTGCTCATAAACAATGTCAATTTTTTTTTTAAAACGCAGACTACAAAAACTCTCGGCCTCAAGGCACAAAACAATGCAAATTTTGGCATTCAACTAAATTTTACAGTCAACATAGCATGTATGCAGGCAATCCTACGCGTTTCAATCCTCTGTAAATGGCACAAATATATTAAAATCTCAATACATAGGCGCGCAGTGAAGGCATAAATGCATGTCACTTGTTTTGAATATGCGCAATCTACAACATTCCTCTGTTTTACATTTGACAATCCAACCTCTCTCGGCATATACTAATGCGTTTCTCGGTTTGGCAGCCCATAACACATACAACAATGCTCAACAATCTGATTTAATGCGTTTAACAACACATATGACAAACACTCTGTGATTTAATGCGTTCCTCTGTTCTGGTCAACCACATATTAGCATGCATATGACAGAGACTAGCGCGCAGCAAAAAGGAAGGTTAAATGCAACTATGGTTTAATCAATCAGCGCTCATATATAGACAATCCTCAGCACTTCGGCATTCAAACTAACTCTCCGCGTTTGATGCATTAGATTCCATATTTAACTCAAAATCCTCTATCGTGTTATGCATGCAATATGTAAACTTTAAATGCTAGATTGTTGACTGCTGTTCTACACCATAATTTACGCATAAAAATCTGTTTAGTCTATCCATACGTGCTGCAAACTTGGAGTTATCCCAGTTTTAGTGTTACCTGACTGTCACTGGCCGCGTGGGATGCAAACAAGCACTTCAAATCCCTCTGTCTTCGGTCAGTCAAACTGGTGGCAAAGCAACAAAATCTGTGAGTTAATGGCGAGGACTCATACATATCTACAGTCGCCGAGCGAAATAAACTCCAGTCTTACCTTACTTACTTGCAAAACTCGGCTTTCTCCACTCGTTTGACTCAGATTTCGTCTTTAAAATCACCTCAATACACTCCTTTCTCCCTTTTACTATGCTGCGGCCCAAACACAATTTTGTAAGTTATGGCAATGAGGATTTGTTGTTTGAACAGCGCAGGGGAGGTTGGTTTATGACCGTTTCTTCATTGTACCCTGCATTTCATTCATTGGTGTTGTTATGCGTGGTTACATGGCCGTCCTCATTGACTCAGTCACCTGACTGAGTCATGAGGATGGTCGTATTTTTGTTTCATACGCATATCTACCGCCGCTCCATCATCCAATAACCATAAACTACCTTGACACCGTGTCAAACCGTACCTGTGTATTGGCCTGCGTGGGGTTTGTTTTGTTCATTGCTGCGACCGGCATTGATTATGGCCACCATCGTGCGCCTTCATTGCAACGACATTTGCATATAGCATTTCATTACTTGGCCGCAGCACTGCTGTTTGATTATTATCATATGGCTGGTGCAAAAATGTGCCAAATATATACCTTATACTCCATATGATATGCGCCCAACTTTAATCTCTGCACTTTAAATATCATAGGTTTACGTTTATATGCCATAATGTTTGTTTGAATAACGTGTTTCTCCGCTATCATTCTCTAATGCTTACGGCCTTCTCCTTATATCATTCCTTTGTAACCCATGAACTTCATTATCATAACCCGCGGCCCTTCATCACTATGTTATATGCTTTTGGATATGCGCATTTGGTTTATGTATATTCCTTATACCTCCATGTTATATACGCATTATCTTATACCTTAATGTATTTGATATATGCGTAACATATATACCTTATACCATTAATTTATGCGCATTTGAAGAATAACTTTAGCGCTCATATAACTTATGATATATATGTTCAATGTCTTTCACTTATATAGCGCATACTTTTTATAACATAGCTTTATAATTTTAAAATGACCATTGGGGTCATGTTTAAAATTATAATCATTCTAATGCTTTGAGTTTATGTGCAGGTGAAAAGAGTTGTCCTAGCTTGATCTTTTTGCGTTTAAGGAAAATACCTAGGGTTATAAGAAGATGTATAGGAAATGTATGTGAATGAAATGGAATATGGATAGGGAATTTGGGGTATATATTGGGAATGAATATTAATGAATATTTGCAGATAATAACTTCAATTAGATCAAAACTAAAAGTTTCTAAAAAAAATTTGAATTTCAAGCACAAAATGGCTATGAATATACTCCCTTGAATGCTATTTGTACTGGTGGAATGTTGAATGCTGTTTGTACAGGTGGAATGTTGAATGCTGTGGATAGATGAAAAGTAGACTTTTATTACTGCTCCTTGTTCACTATGCTCCATTTCTTGAATTGTTCAGGTCCCTTTTAATAATGTTTTCCTTTCAGGTCCCTCTGTACTGCTTCTGGTATATTGTGTCGGCTTTGATCTGGTTCTGCTGCAACAAGTTTGCTTCAGGTCCCTCTGCAATACTATTTCATCTCAGGTCCCTCTGCAATGCTTCTGGAATGATTTGATCTTCTGCAACTAATGTTTGCTTCAGGTCCCTTCTGTAATGATGTTTCAACTCAGGTCCCTTCAGGTTCTGCTGCAACAAATTTTCTTCAGGTCCAAAGTGGACAACACAATCCCTTAGCCGTGGCAGCTAAAAGCTTGCTATAAGACTCTCCCTTGCTGAAAGTTTGACTTGTCCTCAAGTCAATTGTGGAAAGGTCCTGCATTGAAATTGTGTGAGAATAGTAAAACAAGAATATAGAATTCATAGAGTCCAGGTTTCCCTGGTTTTCCCCTATGAATTCGTGTTTGCATGGTGCCAGTTGCCTGGTTTTCACCAGCAAACAAATTATTTTTTATGTTTTGTTTTTTTTTTCATATATCTTTTTCCCCTTTTTTTTATGTTTTTTTTTTATATATATATATATTTTTATTTTTTAACAATTTTTTATTCTTTTGTCGAACTGGAAGATGGCAGAGCCATAATTTCCAGTCCTGTTTCTTCTACCAGTTGTTTCATGAATGTCTCTTTACTAATAGGTTGATGATAAACTTTCAGCCTATGACCATTTACAACAAATGAGGTGGGGTCCTGGTCTATGGTCTTTATCTTTACTGCTCCATTGTGAAAGATTTCCTCAATTTCATATGGCCCTAGCCAGTGTGTTGTAAACTTCGCTTTGAAATCCTTGAATTTGGAGTCAAATAATAAGGCCCAGTCTCCCTTTTGAAATGTCTTTGTTTTAATGTATCTATCATGCCATTTCATTCTCTGTTGCTGTACTAATGCTGTCTGTTCAATTGCTTGTTGACGATGTTCATCCAATTGGTTAAGTTCCATGATCCTCTGTTGTTGTGCTTCAGTCAGGTCCATGCCCAATTCTGCTGCTAGTCTGTAGGTTTGTATCTGAAATTCAATAGGCAATAAGGCTTCTTTCCGATAGACCAACTGGTATGGACTAAAACCAGTTGTGTTTTTCCATGTGATTCTGTAGGCCCATAATGCATCTTTTAACTTTTCAGACCAATCTTTCCTATTCAGCTGCACCGTCTTAGTCATGATATTTTCTAAGACCTTGTTTGTGGATTCTACCTGACCATTTTCTTGAGGGTGATATGGAGTAGACTTCCTATGTTTTATCTTATATTTCTCTGTCAGATCCCGCACTAACTTTGATGTAAACTGCGTTCCTTGATCTGTCACTATTTGTCTTGGTACTCCATATCTTACAAAAATTTCTTCAAAGAGGAAGGTAACCACTGTGTCCTCTGTCGCTCTGCTCACTGCTTTGGCTTCCACCCATTTGGTGACATAGTCCGTGCACACTAGGATGTACCTTTTTCCATTTGATGGTGGATTAATGGGTCCAACAAAATGAAGTGCCCACTGCTCAAATGGCTCAATGAGGACCTGCGGTTTGAGCGGCATTTCATCTGACATGATGGGTCTCCCTATTCTTTGGCAACTGTCACATTGCTTGACATATGCCTTAGAATCCTTGAAGACAGATGGCCAGTAATAGCCCAGTTGCAGCACTTTATATGCTGTTCGTTTGTCTGCAAAATGACCACCACATGGTTCGTCATGACATGCCCTGAGAATATCTAGTATTTCATCTTCACGCACACACTTTCTAATCATTAGATCTGAACCAGTATAAAACAAATCACCATTCACCCAGCTATACCTAGAACTTTCTCTAACAATTTTCTTTCTTTGCTTGCTAGTGAATTGAGTTGGAAATTTTCCAGATGACAAATAATTAGCAATATATGCAAACCAAGGTGTTTTAACTGTTATGGCAAATAGATGTTCATCAGGGAAGTTGTCTATCACAGGACTTGGGTCTTCTGGTGATTGGATGCGGGACAGAAAGTCAGTCACCTGGTTTTCTTTGCCTGGCCGGTCTTGGATTGTAATGTTAAATTCTTGCAATAACAGGAGCCATCTTGTAATTCGTCCATTAGTGATGGGTTTGTTCATCAAATATTTTATTGCTGAATGATCTGTGTGAATAAAAACTTGATATCCTGTTATGTAATGCCTGAATTTGTTTACTGCATGTATAACGGCTAACATTTCCTTTTCGGTGACTGTATAGTTTGTTTCTGCAGGTGTCAAATTCTTACTAATAAAGTATATTGCATAGTTGAACAAATTTTCTTTCTGTCCCAAAGAAGCACCTATTGCAGTATCTGATGCGTTAGTAGAAATATGAAATGGCAAAGACCAATTTGGTCCTCGAAGTATGGGTGCTACTGACAGCTTATCTTTTAAAATTTGAAAAGCATTCTGACAGCTATTCGTCCATTGGAATTCAACATCTTTTGCTAATAATTTAAACAGGGTTTGAGCTATTTTGCTAAAGTTTTCTATGAATCGTCTGTAATAGCCCGCATAGCCCAAGAAACTTCTAACCTCCTTTTGAGTTGTAGGTGGCATTAAGTTAACTAGGACTTGAATTTTGGCTGGATCCACCTTAATTCCGGAGCCGGAAATATGGTGCCCCAGAACTATACCCTCTGTTAACATCATATAGCATTTTTCGTTACTTAATGACAGATTTGTTTCGATACATCTCTTCAAGACTTTCTCAAGATTGTTCAGACAATCATCATATGTGTTTCCATACACTGTGAAGTCATCCATATAAACTTCTACACATTCATGGACTAGATCAGCAAATATCGCAAGCACTGCTCTTTGAAAAGTTGCAGGTGCATTGCATAAACCAAATGGAAAAACATTATATGCATAGGTTCCCCATGGGCAAGTAAATGTAGTTTTGTCTTGGTCTTCTGTCGCTATTCTAATCCGGTTGTACCCACTAAACCCATCCAAGAAAGAGAAGTATTTCTTTCCAGCCAAAGAATCTAGCACCTGGTCAATGAATGGTAAAGGAAAATGATCTTTTAAGGTAGCTTTGTTTAATTCTCGATAATCTATACATACCCTCCATTTTCCATTTTTCTTTGGTACAACAACCAGTGGTGAAACCCATTGAATATCTGAAATAGGATAGACGAATCCAACATTTAACAGTTTTTGTAGTTCCTCTTTCACTATTTCTTTCATCATAGGATTCATTCTTCTTTGAGGTTGTCTAACAGGTTTAAGTTTATCATCTGTATAGATGTGGTGGATACATGTGGTAGGATGGATTCCTTGCATATCAGTATAATCCCAGGCAAATGCTTTTGAGTATTTCTGTAGTAATGCAATTACCTCTTGTTCTTGTTTTGATTGTAGCTGGTTTCCAATATTTAAATGTTCTCCAGGATGTACCTCAATTGTTTTGATTATTGGGTTGCTAATTGTGTTTACAGGAAAGATGTCTCCCAAAGAATTCTGCAAAGTTCGAATAGTACATGTTTCCTGAAAACATTGATTCAGAAGTTCATTTGCAACTTCATATTGAACTTTCCTAAGCTGCTCTGAAATGCTTGGTTCTGAGATAAAAAGGTCCATCAGATCTTCATTCTCCTCCTCTTCTCTAAAACCAAAGAATTGATTAATACTTAAAACTGCTTTTGTTTGTTACTTTTCCTGGGTTTCAAGTATTGATTCTAAAGAAGTGGTTTGTGCAGGTGAATAGAGAGTGATATGTTTCCTTTCATCTCCATGTGATATTATCATACTTCCATATCTGCATCCTATGAAGGCATCAGCAATGGCTAACCATGGTCTGCCTAATATCAGAGGATGTCCTCCCAAGTTTGTCTTTGGTTGCAAGATCAAGAAGTCAACAGGATATTCCCATGAATCCAAGGAGACTATGATATCTTCTAACATTCCTTCAGGAACAACCTTAGATCTATCTGCTAATTCCAAGACTGTTGAGGTTGATCTAATGTTGTTTAATTGCAAGGTTTTCATTGTCTCCATTGTCATTACATTTATAGCTACTCCCAAGTCTATTAATGTGTTAGGTACAGAGAAATTATTTATTGATATGGTAACCATTGGGATACCAGGATCAATATATTTTTCTATTACAGTTTGAGTAGACAAGAGACTTGCTAATTTACCAATGACTTGGATTGTTGCAGGATCCTTTTTCTTTCTTTCTTTCCTAATGCACAATTCCTTTATTGTCTTTGCATATATCGATATTTCTTTAATGGCTTTTAATAAAGGAATCTTAACATATGCATTTTTTAACTCATCTAAGATATCAAATTCAGGAAGGGTTACTTGATTTTGAGTTTGTTGTTCTACCAACCTTTCAGGATAAGGTGGTGTTTGTGTTGTAATATTTGTTCCTTTCTGATTTTGTACCTTAGTTTGTGCTGTTTCAGATGATTCCCCTTGTTCAGTTGGTTCTTCTATAATTGGAGGAGAATCCTTCTTAAGTACTTTTCCAGACCTTAAATGGACATCATCAAGAGGAAGAATTGAATATGCAGGATAATATGCTGCTTCCTCTACAGTATATGCAGATTTGTCTACTTTGTTATTCGGATTGGCCACCGGTTGAGATGGTAATTGTGTTGGTCTGGGTTGATTTGAAGGTAACTGTAATTGCTGTGGTTGTGTTAACAATGGTGGTGGATTCTGCTGTTGGAATGGATATGCAGAATTTTGTTGCGGAAATGGCATGGATGGAGGATATGGTGGGTATGAAAATGGCTATTGGTACTGTTGCTGGTAATGTTGTTGATACTGTTGAGACTGTTGAGGTTGTTGGTTTCCATAACTATATCCCCTCCAACCTTGTGCAGGTTGTTGTGGATATTGTTGTGGAGGCCAAGCTTACCATGGCATTGGAGGGGTCCAAGGATTATAAGATGGATAAGCATAATTTTGCTGAGGGATTTGTTGCTGATTTGGTTGAGGCATTCTAGGTGGCCATGGTCTTCTTGGTGCAACGTAATAGAAACCTTCTGCTCCTGGCATTTCTTCCATTGAATTAGTTTGTAAGTCTTTCAATGTTACACAATTTTCCGTGGAGTGATTGCCTGTACAAAGACCACACACTTGAATGCTATCTAAAGGACAGTCTCTCAAAGGATGTTTCTTTTTACATTTTGAACAAAATATTGCTAAGGCTTGTTCTTGTTCTTCTTTCTTCTTGTTTGCCTTTAGCACATCTACTTGTGTCCCTAATGTACTCAAAAGATCTGTTTTGAAATTTTCCAATAGACTTCCTATTTCAGCCCTTGTTATCCCTCCTGCAGCTGACTTTGCCGCTTTAGAACTTACTTCCCTTCTTCCGGTTTTTGATCTTCCTCTAGAATATTTCTAACATAACTCGACAATTTCATCAAATGGAAGATTTGAAATATCTCCTTTACCCATTACATTTAAAATGTCAAGGTATTCATCTCTTATACCTTTGAGGAAGATTGTGCGAACAGTTTCTTGATTTAGGGAATGTTGTTTAGACTTCTGAAGATTATATGCAAACCATTCTAAATATTCTTCTAGATTTTCATCTTCTTGCTGTGTCATTCTAAACACATCTTCCTTTGAATCTCTAGATCTACAATAAGGCTGATATTTCTTAAGGAAGACAGTTCGCATATCATCCCAGGACGCTATTGTTTGTTATCCTAGACCCATAAACCATTTTAAAGTTGTTGCCTTTAATGTTGCAGGAAAAAGACGGAGCTTATGAACATCATCAGTATAACCATATGTTCTACATAAGATATCGAATTCAAACATGAATGAATCCGGACCTTCTGTAGACATTCCATAGAAGTTTGGCAACACAGAAGGTGGAATGTTTTTCATCTTTACTTCTTCTCCTAGTATTGCACTTGTATCTATTATTGGGAAACCAAAAGTAGATTCTTGGTCAAGTCCATCTTCTTGTCTTTTCCTGTCATTTTCTAACTTCCTATCATTTTCGTGTTTCCTTTCTTCCTCTCTCTTCCTTCTCCATTCTCTTTCTTGTCTTTCATTTTCTGCTCTTTGTTCTTCAGGAGTAAGATGAATGGATCCATGTCCCTCTTCTTCTGCCATTGGTTGAGTTGTTTCAATTTCAGGTGGAGGTTCAAGTTGTGGGAAGATAGGAGGATCGATGGATGGAAAAACAATTTGCTTTCCTTTCTCTTTTGGTTTTCCGGAAGTGGAGAATTTTTGCTTTGCTTCCCAAGCTGACAAAGTTTGCCTTTCAATCAAAGTTAATCTTTGGCCACTTCTTTGTTTTTCAATCAGCTCTTCAATAATTGGATTACCAGTAACAGGTGTATGTGATGATCCTATCTCTACTTGTGGGGGGTTTTTGATAAATCTACCTTGAGGATCTCTAACTCTAGGCATAAAGAAACATAATTAAAGAAATGAAATGTAACTAATGTTTTTGTGTATTTTGGATTTTATCTCTCTATTGACTATGCCGATATTTGCCTCCCCGGCAACGGCGCCAAACTGTTGAGCTAATTTATGTTCCTAAACTAACACAATTATTTATAATCAATCCGGGTTGTTTATTCTTTGAGGAAAATTCACTATTTGTGAAGATCTAATATAACCAAATCTTGAAAGATAAATGATTAAAAGCTAAAGAGAATATATCTGATAACTCTAATTCAATCAGCTCAAAAGAGAAAACATTGAAAGGGTTCTTGAACTCAAGAAGTCCACTTCCACCTCAGTTATTACTTAATGAATTAGAGATTGTAACCAACAACTCAAGATGCATAAATTATACATGAAAGAAGCTCTTAACTTAAGAGACACTTAAAGTTTTCCATCATAACTCATTCATCTCAAGATATAAATCTAAATGAAAACAAACTATTTGCATGTAAACAAAAGAGACTAGTTCTGATTCACCATTTCATAGAGGGAATGCCAAACTTGAACACTTGTTTTCCAACTCAATTAGATGATGAATAAACCATTAACAAATGAAATCAATCACTATGAATAACCATAAGGCAATCTGAAATAAGACTTTGAAAAACTAAAGCTATCATCAACCAGATTTGCAATGAAATAAAACTAGTGTAACTTGGAAGTGTACTTAGCTTGGAGTGGGGGCCCTCCACCCTTGCCTTGCAAACTTTTGAAGATGATATCAGAAGCTTTATATCAGTCACACATCCATGTATTGAGCAGCAAAAATGAGAGTAGCACAAGTCCTCAAATTAAGTCTTCAAACCAAAAATATTACAGCATAAAAGTATCATAAGTCAATGTGTTGAGCCATCAAAGTTGTGGCTCTTAAATAAGGAGTTTCATGAAACCAACTGATCTACATTTACTCTAACAATCTTATCTACTCTAAGCCACCTATCCAAGTCGAATCCACTCCCCTCATCCCAAGAAATATGACTAATATCATGGAATCTCAAAACTTCCCTATTTAGATGGGATTTCTGGATGACTAGTCATGATTGACTAGCTCCAAATAGACATAATAAAGCTCGTTCTGTTGGAACCAAGCATAGGTGGCTTGGTCCTAGTTCCCAAAATTTTCATTCATGTATCCTATTCATGCTGAAGTGGCCTGCATCCATATCAACCATGAAGTGATTACAGGAATTTCTGAAATTGCCAAAATTGCACTTAAAATCAAACTTTTATAAAAACTTTAGAAATTGACAAATTAAAGCTAAATACCTGATTAGACATCAAATATTCATTAAAATGGAATGGATGGAGTGAAAATGAGGGATAAATAGATGGTTAGGTAAGTTTCTCAAAGCAAAATAAGATCAAAACTGAGGCCCAACAGCCACATCTTCTGTAATGGAAGGTAACAATGACTTAATAAACCATTCAGCTAAAATCTAATCATGAACATACATTTTTACCAATCTACGGCGACGTCGCCACTCACGAATATGATCGGATATGTGAGTGGCCGTCGTTTGTTTGAAATTGGTAAGAAGTTGTGTTCCCATTTCGTACCTTATGGGTAGCTGAAAATGGGTTTAAAAGGTTGTGGCTAGGGTACTGAAGCTATTAAACGAAGCTCTAGGTAATTTGATATACCATTTTGCTGCCGGACCAGTTAACGTTCTCTGAAAAAGGCGAAGTCTAATCGAATCATCGTTTAGGGTGTTTGATGAACACCACAAATGAAAGGTCATCACATGATTTGACGGGTCTTCACCTGGATTTCCATTAAATTTAGGAATATTTGACGGAAGTTTATGTGGAATCGCTGGCCACCAAGGGACGTAAGCAATTGGATCGTTCGTTAGCCGATTTAGATCTAGTTACTCTAAAGTCGCCATGAAGGGTAACTGTAGATTCAGGTTTGGCGAAGCATACCCATGATAAGATGGAATCGCCCGTGCAGTTCGTCTTTGCATACCAGCATAACGCATTTGATGTTGGTAACTTTGATAAGGTTGATGGGCATAACCATTGTAGAATGGTTGATTTTGACCATTTTGAATATACGGTTGCCCATTATTTGCAAAGATTTGTTGCTCAGATCCTTGGTAAACTTGTTGAAATTGCGGTTGTTGATATTGCACCAGCCATGGTTGTGAAGCCATGTGTTGTTGTCCAATACTGGCTATTTGACAAAGATGAGGGGTAATTGTACCCGTTTGGGCCTGTGTCATTCCACTAGTTGGTGATTGTGGTTGAGTCGCAAGGATAAGAGGCTGTTGCATTACAACTCGAGAAACCTGAGGTTGGCATACAACAGGCAACGCTTGTACTTGCGACACCGTCACAATAGCCAGCGTAGTTGGTATATTTGACATAGGTAAACATTGTTGCATCGAATATACAACTCTTGGTTGTTGAGGCAATATTGGCACCCAACCACTAGATGTAATTCCAACATAACCTGAATTTTGTTGTGAACCCTCGTATGGTTATCCTCCTGGAGGAGACAATGAAAGGGTATATTTCCCCCCATACGGCGGTAATCCGGTACTCAAAGGAATGGTTTTCCCTTGAGGACCGGACTACCCAAATTGAGACCGTGAAGGATCAATTTGTTGAGACTCAACATAAGAGTTCCTGGATATTATTCCGGATGAACAAACAGGAATGGACCATACTGTCGAAATAGCCCCTGAGTGGGCCCCATTTAGCGGTTGAGAGCTAGTTGGGACAGATGGTATGCCGACGAACATTGTTGGAGTGACAGTAGGAAGTTCTGCCATTGCTATCCACAATCTCTTCTATAGCAATCAAACTAGGTGGAAGAGGTAGACCGTCAGGTCCGTAAAATATCTCTGGTGCCGAAGAAGGTATAGAATCTGCAGTGATATATTTTTGGGGAATAACACCTTCTGAATCAGCTATAGATGGAGCTGGTTCAGTAATACAAGTGTTTACCACCACACTAGGATCAGTTCTATTGTCCTTTGGTGGTTGTGGAACTTCTTCTATAGAGGCAGGGATACCAGAAATTTTTGGAGTAACCGGAGTCTCCGATGGTGTTGGAACACTTGTTCTAACTTTACCAGGGGATTTGGAATCGGTTAAATGAGTTTGCTTCATCCATAGTAATTTTGATTCTGGAGACAAGGATGGTTGACTCGTAAGCCTCTCCGAACGACAGGGTTTCAATTGACTTTCTTCGATGATTGCGGATTACACGACCAACTAAAAATCAAGGGGAAATATGTTTCTGAATTGAATGAATTTTAGATGCTTTGACACAACTTGTTTTTTCAATTTTTAAGAGTCAAGAAAAAACAAAAGATGACTCTAGTCGCCTTCTATTTTTAATGAGCTTGAAGTGACAAGTGCTCAAATGGACCTTTTCCTTTAAGGAGTCTGAAAAGGCACAAAAGAGACTACTCTGGAAATCTAGAAAGAGGGATTACCAAACCAATCGCAAAACTGCAGAATACTTTTTACTGTACGGTAGTCAATCTTCCCGAATGTTGTGTTCAGTGCATTACGATCGATAGGGCAGCAGACATGGCTTCCTATGGATAAAGGATAAAGCCTATTGTGGTCTCCCAATATATACTCGACGGTACATGGGAGCACAAGTCCGTACTGGCACTTATCATCTCAAAGTGGAGGAATCATCCAACCAGCAATGAAAACAACAGTTACCAAGCTTTACGATGCGGAATATGTCTCTAGCCTAGACTTATAAATGTTTTGTGTTAGGTTCCAAAGAGTTTCTAGATTCATTAAATTTATTTTACAGTTGATCTTGCTTAAGAAATTTTCCTTTCAGGTTCACCGCGTGATGTAGATATACAATTCCTAAAATGCAATCTAAGATGATAAACAATCGTTTAATATTCTTTTTGCAATGAAAATCCTAGCTACTAAGGAAAGAGAGACAATATTCTTTCAACATAGAGTAGAAGCACACACTATATGCATTATCCTAAATCAAACCAACAAACAGTCTAAATGCAAATGCACGTGCATGTATTTGTTTTCAGCCTTCTTAATGTGTGAATGATAAAAAGAAAGCGAAGCCAAATCCGAATTATTTTTTAAAGCGACCATACTAACAAGCTTCTTTTCAAGACAAAATGAAGACAACGATGACACTTTGTGATTTGGAATTAAAAACTTGCTTTCGACACTTAAAAAACTACTAATTCAAATCAAATACAAGAGTAACAGTGTAATCAACTATCAAGAACAATCGGATTCTCTTTTATGATTGAGAACGACACTTGGGACACTTCCAGATCAAGAAACGATAGTTCAATTATGCTACTTCTTTGTAAAAGAGAAATGAAAATGGCTCACAATACATAAAAACAGTTACAGTTCATTGCATAATGGATGCAGAATAATGGCAAGGAAGGGGGTTTCCAACAGAGGTATATTGACTACAGATAGCAAAACTCCTGAATAGAGCTGAAAAGAGTGAAAAAGCCAAATTTTGAAGGCAAAACTAGCCCTTTCTGATCAGCACACCTGTTACACAGGGATTCCAGTATGCATCCCACCTACAGCACATGGGAAGTGTGATGCATACTGATATCCTTGAAGAGAGGGTGCGATGGTATAGTGCGAGACTTTTGATCCAGTTCTTGACCACAGTTTGCAGCAAAGTTCAGGGATTTAGGCCGAGTAAGTGGTAATCAGTAAATAAATCATAGGGGTAGATCTAAAGAGGTTACTAGAGCCACCACAAGGGCAATTAGAGAGTTTCTAAACCAATTTTTCAGTTCATAAACAAAACCCGGAGATAGACTGAAGCAGCATTGATCTACTTTGCACTTGCATAGCAAATGTACTTCGAAGGCTAGCTGGATTGACTTCAAGCTCTGTCTATAAGTTTATAAAGCAAACAAATATGGACAAACAAACAATCTATTCGCTCCCCAGTGGAGTCGCCATTTTGTTATCGGGAAATCTAGTGTCTATGCAGAGCTGCTAGTCCCACTAAGGCTGGTAGCTACCTTAGAAACAAACAAACTAAAACCACTTTCGTTTTCCTTTATAAAAAGTAGATAAGAGGGGAACAAAGGAGACCAACCTCTATCTTACGCTTGGTTCCTTGCTTGATTCCTCTCCCTTCTGATAGATCTTTGCCACTCGCTTCCTCATCTACCTAACCTCAAAGAGCACCCGTAGAATCAAAGCAGCATAACACTATCCAAGAACAGAGATCTACTATAATAAAAAATATAGGACCAGATATATATTGACCACACAAATGTACATATCATCAATCATACAAGAATGTGGAGGAAAACTTGAATAGATTTATTAATAATCAAGAATAGCAAAGAGGATTACAGCTAATTGTTTTGATGCAGCGTCATACTCTCAAAAACAAAGCCCTTCTTCACCCCATGAAAAGCTTAGATCACCCAACACTATGATGTTACGCCAAGAAACCAGCAGCACTTCTTTACAAGATACAAAATTCCAGCCTCTGGATCTCTGGGATGAGGGATCCATATATAGATGTTTGAAAGGGGGGTGAGTTAGCTTTTGAGATTTGATTAGTGTCCTCTCTCTGATAGTTCTTGATTCCACTTGGAGATTGATGATCTCTTACTCATCCCTGGGAGAATGCGGAGAGGCAAGTGTCACAGGAGAAGTCTCTGGAAGATTCCATGATCCTCCACCTTGCAGATTGACCTTGCCTTTTGTCCACTCTCGCCCATCGCACCCCATAGAAGGGATTTTCAGTATGCATCGCAACTCCCGTGTGCATTTAGGTGGGATGCAGCGCAATTTGACCATGGGGCAAGTGAGATGGTCCCGTTTTGACCAGTTTTTAGTAGTTTTTCATGGAGAACTTCTGGGAGATGAAGTAATCAGTTGACCTTGTTCTTTTAGGGGTTGGAACAACACTTTTAGGGACTTAGGAGCCCTTGGTTTATGGACATTTATGATTGGGGTTGCAGTGCCCAAAAATGCCTATAACACTCACTCAACCTCACCCTTACCTCTACAGAAAACACATGTAGACCTTCCTTTAGTTCTGTATCTGTCTGTTAATTCCTATCTTCAACGTACTCTGCTTCTTAGTTTGAGCCTTCTTAACCTGTTTGACTAATTTCCGAAGTCAACCATACTATTTTGAAGCTCAGAACTTCCACACTCTTTATTTCCGTTTTCGTTCTTGCACTTCCCCTTCCAATTCATCGTTCTTATTCTTCAGCAATACACATTGTTCTTTCATGGCCTAATTTAAAATTTCAAGTCCATTAATATGTTTCTTTAACTCCTTGATCTAACTATTCAAATTGAGAGTTCAATCCTCCTTAACGAATTCCTCCCACATCATAATCTTCTCAGTATTTGACTCAAAACAACTGTTGTTGTCAACAATACCAATATCATCATGTATATCAACATCAAAGGGTGTCTCATCACCCTTCATTTCATCATCACATTGTGTTTCATCTCCATGTTCTTCAATATTACATTGTGCTTCATTACCATGATCCTCTGCTGGGCCCTTCTTTGCATTGACATCTAGTATCTTAGAGTCCTTCCTCTTCTTCATCTTTCCAACTAACATTGGCAGAGGAGTAAAATATTCCTCTTTGAAGTATCCTGCACTACCCATTGTGTGAACTACAACATCCGCAAGGAGTGAGAGCCTGTTCTCATTCGGTGGACTAGGCTTGGACTCATCTATATTTATTGGAGAGGTTGACTGAGCATGGCCCTCTCTCAAGGAGGCAAACCTCTTCTTAACATAACTTCTAGTTATTCTCTTCAAAGGGAGAGGGGTGTCGGCTATGGGTGCTTGTTTCTCTTCCTACACTAGTTCCTTAGTCAGGGTCTTTTCCTTACTAGTTTGTGAGGTGAGGATTTTATCTCTCTGTTCAGATTCTTCCTTCCTACTCTTACCCTTATTCCCGGGTGACTCCACCATGTTTCCTCCTTGTAATTAATTCAAAAATCCTTCCTAGGTCACATTCTTATTCTCTAATTCGTTCCTAAGTAGAATTGAGATCAACCCATAATGATATAGTTTGAACCCAACCTGACTCTCTTGACTTTTTTGAACACCCTTCGACATGTTTTCCAAACTTTTAAGCAATACATAAGGAAACTTAATCAACCTACCAAACTCAAAGTGTAACAACAAGCGGATGTGGTATATAAAGGCTAGGGAATATCATGCCCCACAGGTGAGAAAATTTTGCAGAATGTACAATGGGTGCCTGCATTTCTCGATCATAATAGTTTGTTGCAATCCTTGTTTCTAGTCCACTTTCTACTTTTTATTGACTAAAAATCTACCCTAAGCCCCTTTTTCGAGCTCTCCTTTCTTGAACCATTGTTTGCCTATGGCCACTAGCCCTGTAGCCTATGAAATAGTCTACTCTATTACTTCAAACTATAAATAACCCACCTTGGCTCTTCATCCATCAAAGCTTTTGGGAAAACTCTAATGCCACAGCTGAGTCAAAACCATCAAATTTTAGCAAGAACGAAGAAATCATGATTCTTGCATCATGGAAAAACTCTTATTGTACTCTACCATTTTCTCTACTTCCATCACATCCCATGGTTCAATTCAGATAGGTGTCATTGTGCATTCGAATTCACTCAACTACCCAGAGTTTGGGAGAGTTAATTATAAGAGCTGGTTTAGGACTCAGAAATTCGAAATTGTCAAATGAAGTGGACACTACTATATTAATTTTTCTTTAATGGCCACACTCATGAAAATCTTAGTTCTTGGGAAAGGATATGATATGGCCTGATCTAATCGTGAATGTACTAATAATGATTGGTGGTGGGAGGCGGTAATGCAGGAAGTTATGTGAGAAAATGTGAGGTGGTATATATGAGTAGTCATCATTTAATTATCAACAGGCATTTCAAAAATGAATGTTGGATTCAGGGAGATTTTTTTCTCAGATCCTTTGATCAACTAATGATTTCATATAAGACACACATGCTAACGTACATAAAGATAGGTTTTCATAATTAAATGTCCATGTACTTAAAATAATATTTCCTAATTAGTAACAATGAACAAAGTCTAATCATCAACAAAAGAAAATCATTGCATGACATTATCATAAAGTAGTGGAGTGAGTTGTCCTTGAGCACGATTTTTGTACTAAACGATTTATCCTTGGACTAAAATTTGAATTCAAGCATGCATTTTTGCACCAGGCATTCCTGTACCATAAAATACATTCTTTCAGTGAAGAAATTGTTAGTTCCCGCACTCAAACATACATTCCTCCATTCAAACATATGTTCCTGCACTGAAGACTACTACTGTTCCTGCATTGGGCACATGTTCTTGTGCTCAGGGCACACATCAGTGTCTGTTACTACACCTGAGATTTATTGTTCTTGCACTAGAACATACATTCTTGTACCAAGGGACATCACTGTTCCTGCACTAATTTATGTTGTAGACAATCTGAAAAGGGTTTCTAAAAAAAAACAATTTGTGGGATGAATCTTGAAATATTTGTTAAATTTCCAAAGGGTGTTTTATTCATTAGTTTCTTGGTAAGGATAGATGCCTTCTGATATAATCCATGAATTGATTAGATCTTGCAATACAATCCATGAGGGAGGCTATAATATTTTACAAGTTTTGGAAGTTCTGATATGTTATGACATGTATGCATTCTGAAAGGTTAATGAAGAAGCTTTTGGTGATTCCAAGCACTGATATGTGGAGTATTTTCTTCTAGATTTGTTTACCAATTTCATATATGTTTTTTTCCTCTCACAATTTATAGTTATTGGAACTCAATCTTGTATCACAGATTTATCTATGCCATGTTATGGAAAATGGTAGTTATAGATTTAAGATTGAAATCATTAAAATGCGCTCCATGTTTTTTAATTTCATTTCCTTTGTCTATGGATTATTACACTGATGTTTAGTGTGAAAGATTTTGTCTCTAGCCCTCTACACCAAATTTATTTCTTTAATCTCTTCAATCACATATACTACAATAATTGAAGAAGCTTCACTATCTTTGTGTAGGCCACTATAGCAGAAATTTAATTTTTTGGAATGAAGTATTTTCACTGTATGTAATGTGGTCAGTATTTGAATACTATTATTGAGCCTTATTTCAATAATTTTATATTTAAACATTGAGCAACAATGATTCATCTTCAAGAGACTCTAATATGTCTTAGCCACTGACCCTTCTTCTCAACTCGAGTGTTTTCTCTAGAAGTGACAACATCTTTCTGGCGTTGTTGTTGGGAAACAAATTAGAATATATTTCCATGGGTATGATTTTGAACACTCCTTTTGTATGGTGATCAAAGCAAGTGTTGGTTTAGATTTCTCACCTAATAGAGTCCTTACATTGTAACACTAGCTTTTAGGTGGGCTCATACTCATTTAGATACCTGTCAATAGAAAACTCCTCTAGTATTTAAATAAAAAATAATTATCTCCAAGAGAATTTTTTGAGTAAGAACACCCAAAAATCCATATCTTGTTGTTTTTTCTTGAGATGCCTCAACATATAGCTCTCATAAATCTAAGATAAAATATCCTAAAACCTCATCTAGAGCTTTATATTTTTCATAAGAATGGTTTCCCCCATTGGGCTTTTATTCTTTCTAACATAAATTTGAAGAAATATCCATCAGGTTTGACCCTTTTACATATCATACTTTCCCAAAAGTTAAATATATCAAATATATTCTCATTACTATCCATCTCAAAGCCCAACTACTATCTCACACCAAATCTTATACAATATTGTTCACTGAAACTCTTAGCCAAGCCCTGCAACAAGTTTGTTTCATCCCCCTCTGCAAAATATGGTGTCCCTGGTTTCTTACTCAACATATATGATCCTCTTAATCTACAACAAAATTTTAATGTAATGATCCAAGACTATCTTAAGCTCCTGCCTAGAATCACTGGGGAAGATTATATCACAACCTAAAAACATATTGAAATATTTTGTGCATTTGCAGAAAAAATTAAAGTGGAGCACTTAAAGGTAATCCTCAGGATATTTATCCAATCCTTAGATGGGGGGGGCTAGGAAATTGTTTAAGACCTTATGAGATGACTCAATCAACACTTGGGAGGATCTAGAGAAAATGTTTACGAAAAGATGGGGAGAGAAGAATGATCACGGGTATTTCTTGACTGAATTTAATGCAATAAATAAAAGGCACAATGAGAATTTTAGAAATTTTATAAAAAAGTTTAATAAATTGTATAAAAAATTCCTTACTAAGACTAAACGCCCACATTTATCATCTAAGGTGGTGTTTGTTGGAGCCTTTGAGCCAAATTTTAGGTTTACCCTTAGAGAGAGAAAGTCTTGTTGGGTGTAGGAATTGGAGTTAAGCAAACTCTTTTCAACACTTAATTTGTCAACCTAGGGTTTTGTAAACATCAATGTGTAGCACATGAAATGTAAAGAAATGATATGAAACTTCTATAATTATATTCCTACTTCTTTGATTAAAAATTTCATAGTCGAAAGGATAGATCACGCAACAATGAATACCAAGAAACCTCTGGTGCTAAATGAAAAGAATGTGCTTTGTAGGAATTCAAAATAAACAAAACTCTCAATTCATCATAAACAATGTGAATTGATAAAATAACTATCTTAGATTCACTTCAGTATGATTGTAAGATAGAAGAATGATCCAACTAATCAAGATGGTTGTCTTCCTAAATATTTTCCTTCATGTACCAAGTTGTCGTTCTTGTACTGCAACACGGTTCCTATACTAGAACATTGTTCCTATACTAGAGTGAAGCTTCTCTACTAGAAGTATCTATATTGGGCCCTTACTGAAGACCTTGACCTACATACAAGAGCTATGAGCCTTTGTACTAGAGCACTATATTCATGTACTCAGAATGTCGACTCCTGTACTAGAATAGAGGTTCTGTAATAAGAAACTAGAGTTCCTGTACTTGGTTTTCCAAATCAGTTGCATGAAATAAAAGTGTGTTAACTAAGGAAAATAAATGAAAGGTGAAAATAGAACTGTAAAGTGAACTTCTATAAGAAAAATGAACCATTAACTAATCTCATGCTCGGAAATGAAAAGTGCTTTCACAACCAAAGGAAATCTCTACTGAAATAACAAATATTTTTACTTGGAAAGTAATTTGACTAAAACATCAATAAGCTCTTTCCTGAGATGACTATTTATTGAATAAATTAGATCTGCAACCTTATAAAAATAATCATTTTAACTCAGGGAATCCTTTTGATACATTCAATATTAAATCCAGCAATGAGTGCAGGCACAAATCCAAATAATGTAACAATGTTTTAGTGAAAGCTTATGGACATTAATCAAACTAAATCTGAACTTGAATATTAGAATATGCTTCACTAAAAATCCAAACACTATTTGCAAAGGAATAATAGACCTGCAGAAATAAGAACGAGTGGATGCAATGAATAAAGGAAACTTTCAATCTTGTTGAAATGAAAACACACCAGTGCAAGAAGCTTAAATGTACATTTACTTTGTAAAGAAAAAAGGGAGCACGCACTTGACGGAAATAATGGAAGGAATTAAAAGTGAATGCAAATGAACCACACACACTCATGGATCCAGATCACACATCTTGCAAGAAATTAAAGTTCATTAGCTATAAAATAATCCAAACATGAACTTCTTCATTAACCTTGCATAAAAATAAATCTAACACACCTTTAATGAAGGGAGAGCTAGCTGGGTTGGCTGGGCTCTAGCCAACCATCTCATTTTGCCTATAATGAAATAGAGAATTCAAGCGCTCAAATGGAGGATCACAATGATATCAAAACAAGGAACTTCATAACTAGAATGTTCCTTTCTATTAAATTTCAAAAATAGAAAATACATATGTAGGTGCCTTGATCCAGCCCAGAAATGGCGATACTCAGAAATTACAAACAGTAGCAAAATTTTAATACAACATTTCTCCCTAACATCTACAGAGAAACCCTATTAAATACATACTTCAGATCTTGGATGCAACAAGAAATATAACAACATGATATATTAAACCTTTCGATTGTTTGTAAAATGTCTAAACAAGGGTTTTATATCCAAAGTCCAACCTTCATATCCCGCCTCCTTCTCTAAACTCTGAGCGTAGTAATGAAACTGATCTCTTAGAAAGAAATCTACACAGTCTACTGATCTGTCTCATCCATAAGTGGTGAGTCAAACAAAGAATTGACAACTGCCTCAGAATTGTAGGAATGATGATCGGTACAAGCACAATTCCTGCACCAACCCAATATTTCACATAGATTAACACTTTCATTGCTTCGAATTACTTAAGAAAGGAATATATTAGTTACAAACACATTTTAAGAAAAAAAACCTATAATTTAATTATTAAGTACATATATAACCTTTGAATATGGAAAACATAATAGGAGTGCAGGAATGTGTGTAATTGGGAAAACATATAGGATAAGCCTTTAGGGCTAAAACATGGGTTAAGGTAATATGTTTGGGAGAGGATAGAGAGCAAAAAGTAGGACAATTCTAGCCACCAACATCCTCCCATCCCTATCTTGTGGTGTGTCCTCACACAAACTCACCCTTACCTTTGCAAAAAAACACATGGAAACCTTCCTTCAGTTCTGTATCTATATGCTAATTTTTTCCTTCAACATCCTCTGCCTCTTAGTTTGAGCCTTCATGACCTGTTTGACTAATTACCTGAGTCGAACATAGAATTTCAAAGCTCGAAACTTCCACACTCTTCCTTTTCGTTTTAGTTCTTGCACTTCCCCTTCAAATTTAGAATTCTTACTCTTCAACACTACACCCTATAATTTCATGGCCCGATTTAAAATTTCCAGTCCATAAATGGGTTGCTTTAGCTCCTTGATATGACTATTCAAATTGATAGTGGAGTCCTCCTTAATAAAATTTCTCCTGCATCGAAATTTTCTCAGTAGTTGACTCAAAGCAAGTGTTGTTATCGTCAAGACCACTATCATCCTGTATATCAACATTATAGGGTGTCTCATCTCCCTTCATTTCATCATCACATTGTGTTGCATCTCCCTATTCTTCAATATTACATTGCGCTTCATTACCATGATCCTCTCTTGGACCCTTATTTGCATTGAAATCTAGTATCTTAGAGGTCTTCCTCTTCTTCACATTTCCAACTAACACTGAGAGAGGAGTAAAATCTTCCTTTTCGAGGTATCTTGCACTACCCACTATGTGAACTGCAACATCTGCAAGGAGTGAGAGATTGTTGAGGTTGACTGAACATGGCCCTCTCTCGAGGAAGCAAACCTCTTCTTAACAAAACTTCTAGCTATTATCTTCAAAGGGCGAGGGATGTTAGTTATGGGTGCTTGTTTCTCTTCCTGCACTCATTCCTTAGTCAATGCCTTTTTCTTACTAGTTTGCAGGGTGAGGGTATTATTTGTCTATCCAGATTCTTCCTTCCTACTCTTACGCTTATTCCTGGGTGACTCCACCATGTTTCCTCCTTGTAATTCCTTAAAAAACCCTTCCTAACTCACATTTTTATTCTCTAATTCCATCCTAACTAGAATTGAGATCAACCTGTAATGATATACTTTGAACCCAACCTGACACTCTTGACTTTTTTGAACACTCTTTGACATTTTTTCCAAAACGTTAAGCTAGAATTAATGAAAGTTAATCAACTTACCAGACTTAAAGTGTAATAGCAAGCAGATGTTATATAAGAAGGCTAGGGAATATCATCCCTCATAGGTGAGAATTTTTTTCAAAATGTATAATAGGTGCCTCCATTTCTCAATCATAAGAGTTTGTTGTAGCCCTTGTTTCTAGTCTACATTCTACTTTTTATTGACTACAAGTCTATGCCAAGCCCCTTTTTCAAGCTCTCCTTTCTTGAACGATTGTTCCCCTATGGCCACCAACCTTGTATCCACTGAAATAGTCTTCTTTTTTACTTCAAACTCTAAAAACCCCACCTTGGCTCTGCGTCCATCAAAGTTTTAGGAAAACTGTAATGCAACTAAATAAAAACCATCAAATTTTATCAAGAATGGGAGAAATCATGTTTCCTGCATCATGGACAAAATGTTCCTATACTCCCCCATTTTCTCTACTTCCTTCACAGACCATGGTTCAATTCAGAAAGGTGTCATTTCTTTCTCGAATTCACTCAACTACTCAGAATATGGTAGAGTTAATTAGCAGAGGTGGTTTAGGACTCAAAAATTTGAAATTGTCGAATGAATTGGACATTGTTATATTAATTTTTCTTTAATGGCCACACTCATGAAAATATCATTTCTTGGGAAAGTATGTGATACATCCTGATCTAATCGTGCATGCAATAATAATGATTGGTAGTGGGAGGTGGTAATGGAGGAAGTTATGTCAGAAAATGTGAGGTGGTATATATGAGCAGTCATCATTTAATTCTCAGTAGGGTTTTCAAAAATGAATTTTAGATTCAGGGATATTTTCACACACATCCTTTGATGAACTCATGATTTCATACAAGGCACACATGTTAACTTACATAAATATATGTTTTCATAATTAAATGTCCATGTACTTAAAAATATCTTTCTAATTAGTAACGACGAACAATGTCTAATCATATACGAAAGAAAATCATTGCATTACAACATCATGAAGTAGTGCAGTCAATTGTGCTTGAGCATCATTTTATACTAAAAATAAAAAATAAATCTCATTTTTTATCCTTGGACCAAACTTTGACTTCAAGCGTGCATCCCTGCAACAGGCATTCCTATACCATAACATACATTCTTGCACTAAAGTAATTGTTAGTTCCTGCACTCGAACATACATTCCTGCACTTGAACAAACATTCTTGCACTCAAGACTACTACTATTCCTGCACTGTGCACATGTTCTTATGCTCGTGGCACACAAAAGTGCACTGTGCGTGTTCCTACACTTGATATTTATTGTCGTTGCCTTATAACATACATTCTTGTAACAAGGGACATCATTGTTCCTGCAGTAACTGATGTTGTGGAAAATATGAAAAAGGTTTCTGAAAAAACTACAATCTATGGGCTGAATCTTGAAATATTTGCGAAATTTCGAAAGGATGTTTTATTCACCCGTTTCTTGGTAATGATACATGCCTTCCGATCTAATCCATGAATTGATCAAATCCTTAAATATAGTCCATGAGGGAGGCTGTAATATTTTACAAGTTTTGGAAGTTCTGATATTATATGACATGCATGCCATTCTAAAAGGTTAATGAAGAAGCTTCTCGCAATTCTAGGCACTGATATGTGGAGTATGTGCTTCTGCCTTTGTTTACCATTTTCATATATGTTTATTTCCTCTTAGGAATTATGTCATTATAGCTGCTGGAAATCAATATTGTATGACAAATTTATCTATGCCATGTTATGGAAAATGGTACTTACAAATTTAAAATTGAAATCCTTAAAATGTGCTCCATGTTTTCTAATTTCATTTCCTTTGTCTATGCATTATTAAATGAATGTTTAGTCCACAAGATTCTGTCTCTAGTCCTCTGCACCTGATTTCTTGCTTTAATCTCTTCCATCGCCTATACTACAAAAACTGAAGAAGCTTCACTATATTTGTGTAGGTCACTGTAGCAGAACTTTAATTTTTTGGAACGAAATATTTTCATTGTATGTAATGTGGTTGGTCTTTGAATACGATTATTGAACCATATTTAAATAATTTTATATTGAACTCTTGAGAAACAATGATTCATCTTCAAGAGATTGTAATATGTCTTAGCCACTAACTCTTATCCTCAACTTGGGTGTTGTCTCTAGGAGTGAAAACATCTTTCTCGCGTTGTTGATAAGAAACAAATTAAAATATATTTCCATAGGTATGATTTTGAACATTCCTTTTGTATGGTGAGAAAAGGAAATGCGGGTCCATGTTTTCTAATTTCATTTCCTTTGTCTATGCATTATTAAATGAATGTTTAGTCCACAAGATTCTATCTCTAGCCCTCTGCACCAGATTTCTTGTTTTAATCTCCTCCATCACCTATACTACAACAACTGAGGAAGCTTCGCTATCTTTGTGTAGGCCACTGTAGCAGAACTTTAATTTTTTGGAATGAAATATTTTCATTGTATGTAATGTGGCTGGCATTTGAATATGATTATTGAACCATATTTAAATAATTTTATATTTATCTCTTGAGCAACAAGATATTATAATATGTCTTAGCCACTGACTCTTATCCTCAACTTGGGTGTTGTCTCTAGGAGTGAAAACATTTTTCTCACGTTGTTGACAGAAACAAATTAAAATATTTTTCCCTAGGTATGATTTTGAACATTCCTTTTGTATGGTGAGAAAAGGAAATGCGGGTTGAGATTTCTCACCTAACAGAGTCCATAGGTTGTAACACTAGCTTTTAGGTGGCCTCATACTCATTCAAATGCCTCTCAATGGAAAACTCCTCCAATATCTAAATCAAAAATAATTATCTCCAAGAGAAATTGTTGAGTAAGAACACCAAGAACTCCATATCTTGTTGTTTTTTCCTGAGAGGCCTTAACATATAGCTCTCAGAAATCTGAGATAAAAAATCCTAAAACCTCATCTAGAGCTTTAGATTTTTCATAAGAATAGTTTTTGCCATTGGGTTTTTATTCTTTGTAACTTAATTCGAAGAAATATCTATTAGGTTTGACCCGTTTACATATAATAATTTCCCTTAGGTATTTGAATATATGAAATATATTCTCATTACTAGTCCATCTCAAACCCCAACTACTATCTCAAACCAAACCTTATCCAGTGTTGTTCACCAAACCTCTCAGCCAATCCTTACAACAAATATTTTTCAACCCCCTTCGCAAAATATGGTGTCCCTAGTTTCTGACTGAACATATATGCTCCTCTTAATCTAGAAAAACCTTTGAATGAAATTCCCCAAGACTATCTTAAGCCCCTTCCTAGAATCACCGGGGAAGATGATAATCACAACCTAAAAACATATTGAAATCTTATCTGCATTTGCAAAAAAAAAAAAATTGGAGCACTTACATGTAGTCATAGGGCTATTTATCCAATGCTTAGATGGGGAGGCTAGGAAATTTTTTAAGACCTTACAAAATAACTCAATCAACAATTGGGAGGTTCTAGAGAAATGTTTTATGAAAAAGTGGGGAGAGAAGAAAGAACATGGTTATTTCTTGACTGAATTTAGTGAAACAAATAAAATGCACAATGATGATTTCACAAAATATATTAAAAGGTTTAATAAATTGTATAAAAACTTCCCTACTAAGATTAAACCCCCACATGCACTAGCTAAGGTGGTGATTGTTGGAGCCTTTGAGCCAAATTTCAGGTTTACCCTTAGAGAGAGAAAGTCTTGTTGGGTGCAGGAATCACAATTAAAAGAATTCCTTTCAACAGTTAATTTGTCAACCCAAGGTTTCGTAAAGTTCGAGGCGTAGCACAGGAAATGCGAAGAAATGATATGAACCTTCTATAATTGTATTCCTACTTCTTTGATTACAAATTTTAGAATCGAAAGGATAGATCACACGGAAATGAATACTAAGAAAACTCTGGTGATGAATGAAAAGAATGTGCTTTATAGAAATTTAAAATAAAGGAAAACCTCAATTCATCATAGTCAATTTGAATCGATAAAATAAACATTTGAGATTATCTTCAGTATGGCTGTAAGATAGAAGAATGATCTAACTAATCAGGATACCTACCTTCCTTAAGATTTCCTTCTTATACCAACTTGTCGTTACTATATCGTAACAAGGTTCTTTTACTGGAACGTTTCTCCTATACTAGAGCGAAGCTTCTATACTGGAAGTATGTATATTGGGCCCTTACTGAAGACCTTGAACTACATACAAGAGATTTGAGCCTTTGTACTAGAACACTACGTTCTTGCACTCAGAATGTCGATTCTTGTACTAGAAAAGACGTTCCTTTACTAGGAAACGAGAGTTACTGTACTTGGTTTTCCAAATAGGTTGCAAGAAATAAAAGCGTGTTAACTAAGGAAAATAAATGCAAGATGAAAAAAAAATATAAAGTGAACTTCTATATAAAAAAATGAACCATTAACTAATCTCATGCTCGAAAATTAAAAGTGCTTTCACAGCCAAAGGAAATATCTATTGAAATAAGAAATCGTTTTACTTGGAAACTAATTTGACTCAAACATCAGCAAGATCTTTCTTGAGATGAGTATTTATTGAATAGATTAGATTTGGAACATTATAAAAATAATTTTTTTAACGTAGGGAATCTTTTTGATACATTCAATATTAAATCTGGCAACAAGTGCAGGTACAAATCCAAATAATGTAACAATGCTTTAGTGAAAGCTTATGGACATTAATCAAATCTAAATCTGAACTTGAATATTAGAATATGCTTCACTAAAAATCCAAACACTATTCGAAAAATAATAATAGACCTACAGAAATAAGAACGACTAGCTCCAATCAATAAAGGAATCTTTCAATCTTGTGTAAACGAAAAAACACCAGTGCAGGAAGCTTAAATGTACATGTTCTTCGTAAAGAAAAAGGTAGCACACACTTGTAGGAAGGAATGGAAGGAATTAAAAGTGAATTCAAATGAACCACACACACTCCTAGATCCATATCACACAACTTGCAAGAAATTAAAGTTTTTTAGTTATAAAAGAATCCAAGAATGATCTGCTTCATTAACCTTCCATAAAAATAAATCTAACACACCTTTAACGAAGGGAGAACTAGCTAGGTTGGCTTGGCCCTAGCCAACCAACTTGCTTCCCTATAACTAAATAGAGACTTCAAGCACTCAAATGTAGCATCAAAACGAAATTGAAACAGAGAACTTCATAGCTAGAATGTTCCTTTCTATTAAATTTCAAAAATAGAAAATACACATCGTGGATACCCTGATCAAGACCAAAAATGGTGATACTCAGAAATTACAAATAGTAGCAAAAGTTCAATACAAAATCTCTCCCTAACATCTACATATAAACCCTATTAAATACATACTTTGGCTATTAGCCACATTAACAAATATAACAACATGATATATTAAGCCTTTCAATTGTTCGCAAAAAGTATAAACAGGGCTTTTGTAGCCGAAGTCCAGCCTTCATATCTCTCCTTCTTCTCTAAACATCGAACCCAACAAGGAAAATGATCTCTTAGCAAGAAATCCACATGATCGACTAATCTGTCTCATCCATAAGTGATGAGTTGAACAAAGAATTGATAGCTACCAAGAAAGTGCAAGAATGATGACCGGTACAAGCATGATTCCTACACCAACCCAATCTTTCACATAGATTAACACTTTGGTTCCATCGAATTACTTAGGAAAGGAATATATTAGTTACAAATAGATTTTAAGATATAAAACCTGTAATTTAATGATTAAGTACATATATAACCTTTGAATATGAAAAACATAACAGGAGTGCAGGAATGTGTGCAATTGGGAAAAAGTACAGGAATAGATAGGCCTTTAGGTTAAAATAGGGGTTAATGTGGTATGTTTTGGATAGTATAGAGACCGAAAATAAGGACAATTCTAGCCACCAACATCCTCCCATCCCTATATTTTTTTGTGTCCTCACACAACCTCACCCTTACCTCTACAAAAAAACACATGGAGACCTTGCTTCAGTTTTCTATCCATATGCTAATTCATGTCTTCAATGTCATTTTCTTCTTAGTTCAAGCTATAATGACTATTTTGACTAATTTCCTGAGTCAACCAAAGCATTTCAAAGATCATAAGTTCCACACTCTTTCTTTTCATTTTTGTTCTTGCACTGCCCCTTCCAATTCAATATTCTTATTCTTCAGCACTACACCTTTTTCTTTCATGGCATGATTTAAAATTCCAAGTCCATAAATTTGTTGATTCAGCTCCTCGATCTGTCTATTCAAATTGAGAGTGGAGTCCTCCTTAATGAATTCCTCTTGCGTCATAATCTTCTTAGTAGTTGAATCAAAGCAAGTGTTGCTTTATTCAAGACCAATATCATCCTGTATATCAACATCAGATGGAGTCTTATCACCCTTCATTTCATCATCACATTATGTTTCATCTCCATGTTCTGCAATATTACATTTCACTTCATTACCATGATCCTCTATTGGACCCTTCTCTGCATTGACATCTGGTATCTTAAAGTCCTTCCTCTTCTTCATATTTCCAATTAACACTGACACAGGACTAAAATCTTCCTCTTCAGGGCATCCTACACTACCCACTGTGTGAACCACAACATTTGCAAGGAGTGAGAGATTGTTCTCATTCAGTGAACTAGGTTGGGAATCATCTATATTTATTGGAGAGGTTGATTGAACATGGCCCTCTCTCGAGGAGGCAAACATCTTCTAAAAAAAACTTCTAGTTATTCTCTTCAAAGGGCGAGGGGTGTCGGTTATGGGTGCCTGTTTCTCTTCCTCCACTCATTCCTTAGTCAGGGTATTTTTCTTACTAGTTTGAGGGGTGAGGGTTTCATCTGTCTGTCTAGATTCTTCCTTCTTACTCTTACACTTATTCCCAGGTGACTCCGCCATGTTTCCTCCTTGTAATTCCTTCAAAAACCCTTCTAAGGTCACATTTTTATACTCTAATTCCTCCCTAACTAGAATTGAGATCAGCACGTAATGATATAGTTTGAAACCAACCTGACTCTCTTGACTTTTCTGAACACCCCTCGACATTTTTTCCAAACATTTATGCAATAAGTAAGGAAATTTAATCAACTTATGGACTCAAAGTGTAACAGCAAGTGGATGTGACATAGGAATTCTAGGGAATATCATCCCTCACAGGTGAGAAACTTTTGCAGAATGTACAGTAGGTGATTCCATTTTTCGATCATAGAAGTTTGTTGCAGCCATTGTTTCTAATCCACTTTCTACTTTTTATTGACTACAAATCTACGCCAAGCCCCTTTTTTGAGCTCTCCTTTCTTGAACCATTGTTCGCCTATGGCCACGAGCCCTGTAGCCTACGAAATAGTCTACTTTGTTACTTTAAACTCTAAAGACCCTGCATTGGCTCTACAACCATCAAAGGTTCGGGAAAACTCCAATGCCATGGCCGAATCAAAACCATCAAATTTTAGCAAGAATGAGAGAAATCTTGCTTCCTACATCATGGAGAGACTATTCTTGTACTCCTCCATTTTCTCTACTTTCTTCACAAACCATGGTTCAATTCGGACAAGTGCCATTTCTTGTTCGAATTAACTCAACTACTCATAATTTGGGATAGTTAATTAGCAGAGGTGGTTTAGGACTGATAAATTCAAAATTCTTGAATGAACTTGACATTGCTATACTATTTTTTCTTTAACGACCATAATCATGAAAATATCAATTCTTGGGAAAGGATATGATATTTCCCGATCTAATTGTGCATGCAGTGATAATGATTGGTTGTGGGAAGTAGTAATGGAGGAAGTTATGTGAGAAAATGCGAGGTGGTATATATGAGCGGTCATCATTTAATTATCAACAGAGTTTTCAAAAAAGAATGTTGGATTCGGCGAGATTTTCGCACACATCCTTTGATCAACTCATGATTTCATACAATGAACACATGTTAACTTACATAAAGATAGGTTTTCTTAATTAAATGTTCATGTACTTAAAAAAATATTCCCTAATTAGTAACGATGAACAAAGTCTAATAATCTACGAAATAAAATCATTGCATGACATCATCATAAAGTAGTGCAATCAGTTGTGCTTGAGCGCGATTTTTGTACTAAACATAAAAAATAAATCCCCTTTTTTATCCTTGGACTAAACTTTGAATTCAAGTGTGCATTTCTACACTAGACATTCCTGTACCATAAAATACATTTTTTCACTAAAGAAATTGTTAGCTCCTACACTCGAACATACATTTCTGCACTTGAGCATACAATCCTGCACTCAAACATACATTCCTACACTCAAGACCATTGTTGTTCCTGCACTGGGCACATGTTCTTGTGCTCGGGGCACACAACAGTGTGTGTTCTTGCACCTGATCTTTATTGTTCTTACACTGGAACATACATTCTTGTACCAAGGGACATCATTGTAATTGCACTAACTGATGTTGCAGAAAATCTGAAAAGGGTTTCTAAAAAGAAATACAATCTATGGGTTGAATCTTGAAAGATTTGCAAAATTTCCAAAGGATGTTTTATTCGACATTTTCTTGGTAATGATACATGCCTTCTGATCTAATCCATGAATTGATCAGATCCTAAAATACAATCCATGAGGGAGAAAATAAGTGCAAAAGGAGTAAATTTCAAAATGGGAAGGAAATTCAACAGGGATTTCAAGTGTGAAACCACCAAGAGGGCGTATGGAAAAGGGAAAGGGAGAATAAATTCAAGGGAAAATAGGGAAAAATGAAATTGGATAGCGGCAGTTCTTTAGAAGAAATGGAATGTTCATTTCCATAGGATGAAGAAGAAAAAATAGAAGGGAATTTATGAATAGGAAATGGAAGAAGGGCATAATTTCACCTCAAAAATATACCTGAATAGCGCCGAACCGAAATTAAATGCAGCGGAAATTGAGTGTTGCTTGAATAAAAATTTCCATGTCAGTTATCTGAAACATGGATAAGGGCCCGATTCCTGCACTTATAAACCTGCTTCTTCTTAGTGATAGTTAGCACATATAAAGATGAAACAAATTCCCATATTATTAGAATTTCGATCATCTTGCTAGCATGCTAGTTTTCGGCTTAATCCTTCTATGACCATGTCAGCAAACTAATTTTCACAATCACAGAAAAAAAAAATAAAAAATATTGTTTTATTTTTAATTTTTATCATTTTTCATTATTTTCTTTTTATTATTATTTCTTTTTAATTTTGAAAAGAGAGAATAGGATCTATAATAGGTTGGCATAGCCACCTACCATCTCTAGCTCATATTGCTACTGCACTTGCTGCATGAACTCTACCTTTGTGAGGGGTTTAAAATATACCTTGAGTCTATGCTCGTTCACAAGGAATATTGAATCTTGCCCATCAATAGTTTTCATCTCTATAGCCCCATTCTCGAAAATTTTGACTACTTCATAAGGTCCCATCCAACGTGTATGGAATTTTCCTTTGAAATGTTTAAATCTAGAGTGATAAAAAAGTACCCAATCACCTAGTTGGAAATTCTTCTTCCTGATAGACTTGTCATGCCACTTTTTGCGTTGATGTTGTACTAACACGTTTTTTTTTTAACAACATCTCTTCAAAATTTATTTAACTCATTTAACTGTAACAAAAATTGTTGTTGTGCTTCTGAGAGATCTAATCCCAACTGAAGTGTTGCTCAAAAACTTTTTATCTGGAACTCTATCGGCAAAAGAACTTGTTTCCCTTATGTCAGCACATATGGTGTATGTCCTATTTTGTTCCACCAAGTGGTTCGATAAGCCCATAAGGCTTTAGGTAACTAGCTGGAACAATCCTTCATATGCATATTTACTGTTTTGGTGAGGATGGATTCGACCACCTTGTTGCGAGACTTCACCTAGCTGTTTTCTTGTGGGTGATACAGAGTGGACTTCCTGTGTCAAATTTTATATTGATCCATACGTTCCTGTACCAGATTAGAAATAAAATGTGGTCCATTGTCAGTAACAATCTCTCTAGAAACACCAAATCTAGTATAAATTTCAATAAACAAAAATTCAACAACAATTTTTTCTGTACCAAAAGAAATAGCTTTAGCCTCTACCCATTTTGTAACAAAATCAGTGCAAACCAATATATGATTTTTATTAGTAGATGTTGGATTTATTAGTTCTACAAAATTGATAGCCCATTTTTCAAAGGGTTCAATCATAATCTGAGGACATAAAGGCATTTCATTGGCTTGAAGAGGTTGACCCATTTTCTGATAGCTATTGCATCGTTTGCAATAATGTTTAGCATCCTTAAACAAAGAAGGCCAAAAGTATCGAGCGTGTAATATTTTGTATGCAGTTCTCTTATCAAAAAAGTGACCACCACAAGGTTCATCATGGGAAAATTTCAATATAGCAAACACTTCTTCATCTCTTACACATCTATGAATGATAATATATGGTCCAATGTAAAAGAGGTCTCCTTAGATCCAAAAATATGTAGCACTTTTGATCCAGGTGGATATTGGTGGCCACTCGCCAATTCCACTGGGACCCCCACCATTGCTTCTTTCAGTTTTTCAGTTTCCTTAATTGTATCACAGTTTACTATTTTTAACAGTTTTTCGGGTCCTAAACTTCTGGAGCCATTTTGAGGTCCTAAATGATTTTTTTTTTGAAATCTACCGCCAACGATTTTCTATCTAAAATTGTCTTTTTTGTTGTATTCCTTGGACATATTTTTCCAACGGGTTATCATACACGTCAAATGAAGATAATATGACCAATTCGTGACCCTGAGAAGTTGGCTATCCAACTTAACCCAACGGGACCCATAAACTCTTGGTGTTACATCTCCTCAGGTTAGGATTTTGGTTGTTTAGGGTTTCCTCTTATGGTTCAGTAATATAAAGGCCCTTGAGCCTCTTTGGAAGGCAATTTAGAGGCATGTAGCTGCCACATATCTTCTCTAAGATAAGATACCATCGCCCTAGCTGATTTATTTCCATTTCTATTTGTAAGCATATTTCAGTATTTTACATTAATGAAGTGAAGTATTATTTCCGCTGCATCTTTGTGTTTATGGTTATCTCTGCAATTCATTGCATTCCTGCTTAAATCCGGATCAATGGTATCAGAGCAGTCTGCTTTTTTTCTCTATTTTTCTTTGCATGTCCCCAATGAGGTCAGGATATAAGGAGTTAGGTCTTGAACTGGTCGAATCTTTGTAAGACCAGCCTTGCAAATCCCGATGGCCTCCCATGGCGGATGAAAATAAAGATGAGGGGGCAGGAGATCCTATCAAAATATTTCTCGATGAAGCCCTCGAGCGATAAAGGAATGCGATCATCGACAGCTTTGTCCAGATCATTCAGTAGCTACCCAAGGGCAATGCATCGACTTCCAATAGCTACTCTAGAAATGCCACACTATTTAAGGTAGAAGTTAATTTTGAAATCCCCATATTCGATGGTTAGATAGACGCAGATGTCGTCAATAAATGGTTAAATCTACTAGAGGGTTATTTTTCTGTTCATGATTTTTCCAGTCGCAAAAATATTATTTTTGCTCTTCTCAAAGCAGCCCCCCATGTCAAGGACTGGTGGGAAACATACTACGAGCAGAAGGATGAAAGTACAGGTTCACTATTTTTAGCCGCACCCACTTGGAATTCATTATGGGATGCCATCAAGGAGTAGTACTACCCTGTTGGAAGCTATGAGGATTAATACATAAAGTGGACCATGTTGTGGCAGGGAAGGGACCAAGACGTACCGAAGTTTACCAATATTTTCCATATCATTCGTACAAAGTTGGGTATCAAGTTTTCAAAGCACCATTTGATACTCAAATATCGCGGCTACCTGCACAAGTACATCTAGGAAGAAATAGAATTCATAAACATCTGCTTGCTTGGCACGACATACAAATATGTCATCAAGGTCGAGAGAAATTTTAAACAGAAGAAGCAAGACTTTGGATCTATGAATCTAAAGCAAGGGAAAGGTGCCACCAAACCACAGAACAAAGGACAAAGCCAAGGCAGGGCAGCACAAGACAACCCGCCAAATTTGCAAGCGGAGAACAACACCACGAAGCCAAAAAAGGACATGGGAAAGTGGTGTGAGTTCCATAGGAGCTCCACTCACAACACAAGTGAGTGTCAGGCCAAGCAGTCACTAGTGGCCAAGCTAAAGGTTTCAGAATCAGACGCATGTTCCGAATCTAAGTCAGAACTTGATAAGGGGAATGAAAAAGGGAAGTAGATTATCGATGCGGAGCTGACCGCCACCGTTGCTACCATGAAGATCCAGAAGGAGGAACTTGGAGATCCAAAGGAGGAGGAGCGTCTCTTCCACTGCTAGGCATGGGTAAGGGGCTCCCCACTGTAGATCATTGTCAACAGAGAGAGCCAAAAGAACCTCATTTCAGCAGAGGTCGTGAAGCCACTGGGCTTATCGACCACAGCATATCCACAACTGTACACCATTAGGTGGCTTCACCAACGATTAGATCTTCGCATGAGACAGCAGTGTCTCCTTCCATACAACATCAAGCCCTTCACGGATGAGGTATTTTGCGACATTTCTCCCCTTGAAGTTTGTGATGTATTATTAGGACAACCATACTTGTGGAAGTGACATGCTGTGTATGAATCAAGGCCCTGTGCTATTATTGTTACTTTGGTAAATAAGTTGTACAGGATACTGGAGGTAGCATTGCCTACCACCATCTATCTAGTTACTACAGAACAATGTAGTAAGCTCATTTCTAAAATTAGGAAATTTGTTTTCCTGATGATACACCCTCAAGGAAAGAAGGAGACGGTGGCCACAACCTCCAGATTGGGCCCCTCTGCATGACAACTACAAATGGACAAGGTCGTCGAGGAGTATGAGGACATCTTCACCTCCCCTGCAGGGGTTCCTCTACACTGTCAGGTCAAGCACTCCATCGATCTGACCCCATGTGTGCCACTATCCAATGAACGAATCTATCAGTGCTCTGTTCTAGAGAACGGTGAAATCAAGAGGCAGATTTAGGAGCTATTGCAGAAAGGTCACATCCGTCTCAGTTCATCACCCTATGGTAGCCCAATCGTGTTGGTGCAGAAGAAGGATGGGACTTGGAGACTTTGTATTAACTATCGGGCATTGAACAAGATCAATGTTCGTAATAGGTACCTGATCCCACAAATTGATGACCTCCTGGACCAACTAAAGGGGGAAAAATATTTCAGCAAGATTGATTTGAAGTCAGGATATCACTAGGTACCAATCAAATCCTCTGATGTGTGGAAGATTTCCTTCAAAGCCAAGGATGACCTTTTCGAATGGTTGGTTATGCCTTTCAGATTGATGAATTTTCCTACAACCTTCATGAGGCTAATGGATGACATCTTGTTGTAGTGGTATGCTTGGATGACATCCTCATCTTCAGCCAGAGTTGGGAAGAGTACCTCCACTAGATTCGACAGGTTCTCCAAACACTACGGCGACACAAGTTATGTGGAAATTTGGAGAAATACACTTTCAACATAAGCCAGGTTTAGAATCTGGGATACATTATTGATGAATAGGGGGTGCATATGGATCTAGCCAAGATCCAAGTCATTCGAGATTGTCCATCTCCAACCACTCTAACAAAGCTCCATAGCCTTCTAGGTCTTGCCAACTTCTACGACAGGTTCGCGTTGGGGTTTTTTCATATCACTTGGCCCTTGAGTCAAGTCACCAAGGGAGGAGCGAAAGAAAAATTATTTTGGTTTGAATCTCAACAGAAGGCATTCATAGAGTTGAAAGATCACCTCTGCTTAGCACTAGTGCTTGCATTACCAGACTTGCAACAACCATTTGAGGTCGAGACAAATGCCTCTAACTATGCTATTGGGGCAGTCCCTACTCAACACGGCCATCCAGTGGCATATCACAGTGAGACACTTTCAGACACAGTCTGAAAGTATCGCACTTATGACAAAGAGATCTATTTCATTATACAGGCCTGCCAACAATGTAAGCATTACATTTTGGGGAAGGAAACGGTCATCCACACAGACCACCGACCCCTGCAGTTCGTACAGACCCAAGGGAAATTGTAGAATGATCACCATCACAAGTGGTCCACATACCTGTAATAGTTCCATTTGAATATCAAATATAATAAGGGTAGCACCAACATTGTTGCAAAATTACCTCAGTTGACCACCGATCATGGCGTTAATCATTATGCTTAACTCTTGTGGGCACGAGACTTCTGATTGGTCACAGAATTGGGCCACACATACCAGAAACTCTTGGAGGGTTAGCATGTTTCAGATTTTCACCTCTAGGATGACCTCTTATGCCACCCGGGTCACCTTTGTGTTCCTTCAGGTGAGCGTGCCAAGATGATTTGGGAAGTACACTACAATCATGCTGTTGGGCATTTCAGGGTTGAGAAAATGGTGGTAGTACTGCAGAATTAGCGGGAAGTACATTAGATCATGCACTACTGGCACCATTGCCAAACCAACCATCAAGAAGCAAAGCCTCTATACCCCCCTGCCTACCCCTAGTTGACCTTGGGAATCCATCTCCATGGATTACATGTCAGGACTTCCTTCCACTAAGCATGGAAACAACTGTGTTTTTTTTGTCATCGACGGGTTCTCGAAGATGGCTATTATGGCAGCCTGCAAGAAGAATATCACAACAAAAACCACTACTAAACTCTTCTTTGAACAACTGTGGGTACACTTTAGGATCACACAGTCTATCATCTTAGATTGGGACAGTGGGTTCCTCAATACATTTTGGTCCAGTCTCTAGTCGATGCTAGACACCAAACTCACTAAGTCCACAGCCTTCCATCCTCAAACTGATAGCCAAACAGAGGTTGTCAACAGGATGATCGTACACATTCTATCTGTGTACAACTCAAAGCATCCATGCACATGGGATGAGAGCCTCCCCTATGTTTAGCACAGCTACAACCGGGCTCTCCACAACTTAACTGGCCACGACCCTTTTCAGGTGGGCTTGGGATTCCAGCCACTATGTCCCATTGACGTGGCCATGCCATTTGTAGCTACTCAAACAGATTCAAATCATGTCCAATCTGAAACAGATAAGGAAAATAGCTTCATTGAGCACATCCAACATATTCGCCAGTAGGTCCATGACATTATGGAGAAATCAAATGCCAAGTCTAAGGAGCGACATGATCAACATCGGGTGCCACACAAGTTTCAGGTGGCGGCAAAGTCTAGTTGCATTTACAAAAGGGACACCTTATCAGAGCCTATTGGAAACTCAAACCACTCTGATATGATCCTTACACCATTACCTAGGCTTTGGGAGACAATGCATTTGAGCTCAGCATTCCCCCATTCCTTGGCCTACACCCAGTGTTCAATGTGGACCACCTTCGGCCATACTTTCCATCATTACTAGACACATCCGACACTGCAGAACAGCTCACAGCCACAAAGTTGAATCCAAATTACATGGAACAAGTTGCAACTGATCAAATCATGGACACACAGATCAAGCACACTCGCCAGCAGAATATCCAACAGTATCGAGTTATCAAAGCAAGACAACTCCTTCACCAGGGCAAGTCGCTCACGAGAGACCAAGTTCAATAGAAGTTTCCTCATCTCATGGAGGAACTCAATGCAATGGGGACCATTGCTTCCTAAGGGGGGAGGAATGATCTAGCTGGATATTGGTGGCCACCCGCAACTTCCACTTGGACCCCCACCATTGCTTCTTTTAGTTTTTCAGTTTCCTTAATTGTAGCACAGTTTACTATTTTTAGACGTTTTTCGAGTCCTAAACTTCTGGAGCTGTTTTGAGGCCCTAAATGATGTATTTTTGGAAATCTACCACCAGTGATTTTTTTGTCTAAAATCATATTTTCCATCGTAGTCCTCAGAGAGATATTTCCAATGGGTTATCATGCATGTCAAACAGAGATAATATGACCAAGTTTCAACCCCGGGAAGTTGGTTGTCCAACTCACCCCAATGGGGCCAATAAAATCTTGGTGTTACATCTCCTTGGGTTATGGTTTTGGTTGTTTAGGGTTCCCTCTTATTGTTCAATAATAAAAAGGCCGTTGACCCTCATTGTAAGGTAGTTCAGAGGCAGGTAGTTGCAACATATCTTCTCAGAGATAAGATACCATTGCCCTAGCTGATTTATTTCCATTTCTGTTTGTAAGCATATTTCAGTATTTTACATTAATGAAATGAAGTATTATTTCTATTGCATCTCTATGTTTATGGTTATCTTTTAAATTTTTTGTGTTCCTGTTTAAATTCGGATCAACTTTTTAATATTATATTATTCTTTTCACTAGCGGAAAAGTGAGGTGGTTTTTTTCCAATGACTAAATAGTTGGTTATGTCAACAAACCATGTAGACTTTGTTGACACAGCAAAAACATGTTCATTAGGGAAATCATCGTCAATAGTAATTACTTCACTAGGATTATTCAATCTAGAAAGATAGCTGCAACATTAGATTTTCCTGGTCTATCTACAATAATAACATTAAATTTCTGTAACAACAGTCACCACCTGGTCACTCTACCACTAATCAATGGCTTGTTCACTAAATATTTTATCCCAAAATGATCACTATGCACAAAGAATTCATATCCTATGATGTAGTGTCTGAATTTATTGATCGCAAAATTATGGCTAAAAACTCCTTCTTAGTCACTGTATAGTTCAATTTGGTGGGTGACAACTTTTTATTGATGAAGTAAATATCATAAGATTGTTTTTTTTCTTCCTTTCCTAAAGTTGTGTCAATGGGAGTATCTGAGGCATCAAAGGAAATGTCTAATGGAAGGGACCAATTGGTACATCTCAAAACTAGCGCCTACACTAATTTTTCCTTTAATGTCTCGAAATACTATTGGAAAGTTGTGGACCAGAAAAACTCACTATCCTTAGCTAACAATCGGAAAAGGGGGGTAGCTATCCTAGAAAAGTTCTCAATGAACCTCCTGTAATAGCCCACGTGTCCCAGGAATCCTATTACTTCCTTTTGTGTTTTGGATGCAAGAAGATGCAAGATAACTTCTATTTTGGCTGGGTATACCTGGATACCTTTATCAGAAACCAAATTTCCAAGGACTGCTCTTGCTTTGCACATTAATCTACACTTTTTATCACTGAAATAAAGTTGAGCCTCTTGGCAACATAAAAGAAATTTTTCTAAATTTTTGAGGGATTCTTTAAATGAGTTACCAAACACTGAAAAATCATCCATGTAAATCTCAACACACTCGAGATTAGAAAAAAAGGCTAGCAGAACCCCTTGAAAGGTGGTTGGGGCATTACATAGTCCAAAGGGAAGCACTTTGTAAGAAAATGCATCCCATGGACATGTAAAGGTGGTATTATCTTGATCTACGGGTGTGATCTAAATTTGGTTAGACCCACTGAAGCCATCTAAAAATGAAAAGTACTTTTTACTAGCAATGGTATCTAGCACCTAATTGATAAAAATATGGGGAAAGTAATCCTTGAGAGTGGCTTTATTAAATTCTCGATAATCAATGTAGATGCGCCATCTCTCGTACTATTTTGGGACTATTACCAATGGGGAGACCCACTAGCTATCAGATATAGGATATATAAATTTAGCATCTAAAAGTTTTTCTAATTCTTCTTTCACAACATCTCTTAGCGCAAGGTTCATGCACCTTTGGGGTTGATGAACAGGTCGGGCTCCCTCTTGGATATAAATATGGTGAGTATAGGTTTCATGAGGTATGCCTTTCATGTCCTCATAACTCCATGCAAAGGCATCAAGGTGATCACACAACAAATAAACAAGCTTCTCTCATTGAGATGAGTTCAGGTCTGAATTGATATGTAAGGATTTGCTTGGACTAATTGCAACAAGAGTAGTCTTGGGTTCAAGAGTGCGGGAAGATGTTACTAATATCGGTGATGAGGAGGGTTAAGAATCAAATTTTTCTTGAAAATCTAGACTAAAGATTTGACGAAACATGCGAAAATTAGGAATTGTGTCCAATTTATTCAAGAAATATTGTACTACACCCTCCTGCGTAGACTTTGTATGATGGTGGATCAAAGAAAAAAGTTGAGTCTCCTCATCTCCATTGTGATAATATAACCAAAAAGTGTCTTTGAGATCCTGAATAGATCTAGCAGGCAGGTATAAGGTGACTTTCTTCCTAGAGTCTCCATGTGATGTATACATATCACTAGAGTGACATCCAATGTAAGCATCGGTTGTGGCAAGCCATGGTCGTCCCAAAATCAACGGATGTCCACCCACAAGATTTTTTGGCTAAAGGACAAGAAAGTCTGTGGGGTATTCCCAAGAGTCTATGGATATAACCACATAATCTAGTACACCTTCTGGCTTGATTTTTCATCTATCTTCAAGTTCAAGCACAGTAGGGGTATGACGAATATGGACCAACCCAAGTTGATCCATGGTTTGCCTAGTCATGACATTCATGGGTGCACCCAAGTATATTAACACATTAGGGACAAGGATATCACCTATTTGAATAGAGACAATTGGGTTTCTAGGATTGGTATACTTTTTTATTTGTGCACATCCTGTCATTAACTCTGCTGGTTAGTCAACAAATTGAATGGTCTGAAGTTCTACTCTCTTCCTCCCTCATTTTTTGAGACAGAGTTCCCTAATGATCTTTGTGCAAATGGGGATCTCTCTAATAGGCTGAAGTAAAGGTACCTTTATGCAAAGATTACTCAGCTTAGAAGCGAGACTGAACTCGGGGTCACTCCTCTCCATAACTAGCCTCTCTAGATAAGGAGGTCGGTTTGAAGAATATGGTAACTCTGATGGTGCGGGAATGGGCTAAACAATGTCGTTTTTCTTTTAATGACCAGGAGTTTCCTCCTTATTTTTCTCCTCAATTATCACCATGGGTTGATTTTCTTTTTCTTTCTTGATTACCCTTCTCAATCTCAATTGAAGCTCATGTATCCCAACTGTCAAGGTTTGGTGAAAAAGACAAGCGGGTGGTTCAACATAATGGGTCAACTGTACTACCTTATTATTAGGCTTTGGTATGATTGAGAAGGTAGTAGGGGTAGTCGAAAAGGTTGTGGTAAAGGTAATGGTGGCATCGGTTGACTTTGGTAAGGTAGGGGAGGAAAGAACGGTTGCGACATATGGTGAGGTGCATATGTAGGAGGATATGATGACATTTGTGTTGGATAGGACTGATGTGAATGGTTTGACCCTCTCCGTCCTTGTTGCAAGGACTGAGAGGGTTTCCCATACTCATAATGCTTCCCATGCTACCAAGGTTGAGAGTGTTGATTGTTATGATAGGAATATGGATGTGCATTATGACCAAAAAAATGTGGTGAAGGTTCAGGAACCATACCTGCATCTATCTGAGGCCAATTTCTTTGTGCTCCAAGAGCATGTAATGGCTCAGGTTCATAATGATCCCCTTCAAATACACCTTTTAATCCTAGTATGGAGGGGAATTTTTTGGTGGCATGTTTTTTGCACAAATCACATATTTTAAATCAGCAAGAGATTCTCTTAAAAGATGCTTTTTCCTACATATAGGGCAAAAAATAAACAAAGACTCTTGTTCATCTACCAATTTCTGTTGATTTTTGAAGAGTCTATTTTCTTGCTAACAGTATTCACTATTTCAATTTTCATATTGTCCATTTTTTTCTCGAACCCAATAACCATAACATCTTTAGGTCCAAGTTTACTATTTTTATTTTTATTTCCTCTATTGGATCTAGATTGATTCCTCAAAAATTTCCTGCACAAGTCACAAATTTTATGAATATCTTTCTGAGCATATCCCTTTTTCCTAATAAATTCAAATGATGCCTAGAATATTTAGTAAGTCCATGTAAGAACAAGGTCCTAATAGTACTTATGTCAAATTTATGTTTTGACCTCTGAAGGATGTATAAAAATCTCTCTAAGTAATCCTCCAAGGTCTCATCATCACCTTGCACAATGGTAAAGATCTCATCCTGCATTTCTCTAGTTTTACAATATTCTTGGTATTTAGTCAAAAATGCCCTCTTCATTTGGTCCCAAGAAGTTATAGTTTTTCCCTCTGAGTCCCATGAACTAGCACAAGGTAGAGTCCTTGAGAGTTGCAGGGAATAACTTTAATTTTTGGGAATCTAAAGAGTAATCATAACTTCCACATAGGTTGTCAAACTCAAAAATAAAAGAATCGGGATCTTCATTCACCTTAACATACAAATGAGTTAGAGCCGACAATGGAATGTTCTTCATTTGAGTAATTGTTTCGGGATCCACTATTGGAAATCCAAAGGTGGATTGTTCATCAATTACCTGATTCTCCACAGTCCCCTCAGCATGATCCTAAACCTATTCCATTTTTTATCGCTTGATCAAACCACCCCCATTAGAGTGAGAAGGTTGACTATGGCCCAAATTAATCTTTGGAGCACAACTAGTTTCCTTCTTCCCCTTCTTGGGTTTTGTCACACCTGAACTGTTGTTTCTAGAATCCAAATGGACAGTTCCTATGTGATGATTTTATGTCTATTTGATTTTCTGCCTACAAAAGAATGTCCAATATCAGAAAAAGTTTCAGATTTATCAGCGTTCCCTTGGCCCTTATTAGGCTTCAGACTTTTACCCCTTTTAGGCATTCATACTAAAATAAAATCCAAAAAATGACAAAACTTTTAAATTTACAAAAAATAATCTTAAATCAAATGTTGTGAACGAATAAATAAATTGGAACTACGAAATCCTTCAAGAATAGAAGCATACTGCAGAAAAAATAAAAGCAGAATTACCCCTACTGCGAAAGAAAGAAAACAAGAAAATTCTTACCAATCTTTAGAAATGTCTCCCTGACAACGGGGCCAAAATGTTGGGTGCAAGAATTGTAGTTAAGCAAACTCCTTTCAGAACTTAATTTGTCAACCTAGGGTTTCGTACTGTTCAAGGCGTAGCACAGGAAATTTGAAGAAATTATATGAACCGTCTCTAATTTTATTCCTACATGTTTGGTTACAGATTTCAGAATTGAAAGGATAGATCACACAACAATTAATACCAAGAAAACTCTATTGCTGAATGAAAAGAATGTGAATTGAATAATTCAAAACAAAGGTATCTCTCAATTCATCATAAACAACATAAATTGATAATATAACTATTTGAAATTCTCTTCAGTATGGTTGTAAGACAAAAGAATGATCCACCTAATCAGGATGCGTGTCTTCCTTAAGATTTTCCTTCCAGTACCAAGTTGTCATTCTTGTACCACAACAGGGTTCTATACTGGAACATTGTTCATGTGATAGAGTGGAGCTTCTATACTGGAAGTATGTTTATTGGGCCCTTACTGAATACCTTGACCAACATATAAGAGCTCTAAGCCTTTGTACTAAAGAACTCTATTCTTGTACTTCAAATGTCGATTCATGTACTAGAACAAAGGTTCCTGTACTAGGAAACTAGAGTTCCTATGCTTTGTTTTCCAAATCAGTTGCAAGGAATAAAAGCATGTTAACTAGGGAAAATAAATTCAAGGTGAAAAAAGAACTATAAAGTGAAATTCTATAAGAAAAATGAACCATTAACTAATCTCATGCTTAGAAATGAAAAGTGCTTTCACAGCCAAAGGAAATCTCTAATGAAATAAGAAACCCTTTTACTTGGAAACTACTTTGACTCAAACATCAGCAAGCTCTTTCTTGAGATGACTATTTATCGAATAAATTATATTTGAAACCTTATACTAATAATCATTTTAACTCAAGGAATCCTTATGATACATTCAATATTAAATCCAACAACGAGTGCAAGGACAAATCCAAATAATGTAACAATGTTTGAGTGAAAGCTTATGGACATTAATCAAATCTAAATATGAACTCGAATATTACAATATGCTTCACTAAAAAGAAAAACACTATTCACAAAAGAATAATAGACCTGCAAAAATAAGAACGACTGGCTGCAATGAATAAAGGAAACTTTCAATCTTGCAGAAGCGAAAACACACCTGTGCAGGAAGCTTAAATGTACATTTTATTTGTAAAGAAAAAGGAAACACACACTTGCAGGAAAGAATGGAAGGAATTAGAAGTGAATGGAAATGAACCATGCACACTCCTGGATCCATATCGCACAACTTGCAAGAAATTAAATTTCATTAGCTATAAAAGAATCCAAACATGATCTGCTTCATTAACCTTGCATAAAAATAAATATGACACACCTTTAATGAAGGGAGAGCAAGTTGGGTTGGCTGGGACCTAGGCGACCAACTTGTTTCCCTATAACGAAATAGAAACTTCAAGTGCTCAAATGGAGCATCGCAATGATATCGAAACAGAGAACTTTGCAACTTGCATGCTCCTTTGTATTAAATTTAAAAAATAGCAAATATAGATTGTAGATCCCTTGATCCAGCCCATAAATGGCGATACTCAGAAATTGTAAATAGTATAAAAAGTTTAAGACAAAATTTCTCCCTAACATCTATAGAGAAACCCTATTAAATGCATACTTCGGCTCTTGGCCGCAAGAAGAAATATAACAACATGATATATTAAGCCTTTCGATTGTTTGCAAAAAGTCTAAATAGGAGTTTTGCAGTCGAAGTCCAGCCTTCATATCCCACCTTCTTCTCTAAACACTGAGCCCAGCAAGGAAAATGACCTCTTAGCAAGAAATCCACACTATCTAATAAGTTGTCTCGTCCAAAAGCAGTGAGTCGCACAAAGAATTGACAGCTTCCTCGAAAGTGCAGGAACACCGACTAATACAAGCATGATTCCTGCACTAACCCCATCTTTCACATAGATTAACACTTTGGTTCCATCGAATTACTTAGGAAAGGAATATATTAGTTACAAAGACATTTTAAGATATAAAACCTGTAATTTAATGATTAAGTACATATATAACCTTTGAATATGAAAAACATAAGAGGAGTGCAGGAATGTGTGCAATTGGGAAAAAGTACAGGAATAGATAGGCCTTTTGGGTTAAAACATGGGTTAAGGTGGTATGTTTTGGATAGGATAGCGGCCAAAAAGTAGGACAATTATACTTTGTCAAATTTAAATCATGAAAAGCAAGTGATAAATGTACCTGATGTAATTAATTTCAAGAAAATATGGATGATGTATGAGAGGCATGGAAGGAAAATAGAGGAAAAATATAGGTTATGCAACTAAAATAAACATCAAAAATTGGCACCCAACATTCCCCCAAGAGGAATACGTTGCATGTCATCATGCACAAAATTGTCTTTGATGTCTTGCCACTAATCCTCTTCCAACTCTACTGCTTGTAATGGTATTTCCATATTAGCTTGAGTAGTGTGAATTTTTTTTTAACTTCTGATACTTTTCCTTTATTTCCTTCTTCTTTTGATAATATTTGTATGCCTGCTTTAAAATTATGATTTGTTTTATTTTCAATTTGTTGTTTTTTTTCATCAATTTTTCATTTTCCTTTTGAATTTTCTGACTTCAATTTTTCGGTTGTTCATTCTCCTTTTTAAGATGTCTTTCAAGGGTCTCCATATCCTTCACAATTTGTTTCAATTTTATATTTTTCTTATTCTTCTTTGAAGATCCTTTTCTTTTTACTTTCTCTGAAATTTTTGGATCTTTCTCATCAATAGGAATATCGTTTGTCATTTCCTCTTCCTGGTTATCCCTTTCTTCTTTCTCTTCTAAGGCTTGAAGGTAATCATATTGAAATTGTTATGCTTCATCATATTTTTCTTCTATATGTCCTCTTTTGGGATATGGACACTTCCTGGACTTTAGTTCATAAGTGTAAAAGATCTTCTCTTTTTGTTGAAGTTATTCCTCTCTTCTTATCATAATTATTTTTTTTTTCATTTTCGTAGGATGTTTTTATCTTGTCGCCTTAGGAATATTTCCTTCTTATTCATTATCACTTATGATGAAAATGTCATATTCCCTTGAGTCTTCTTCCATAGCTTCAAAATAGTTACTTAATAAAAATTGATTCCATAAAAATTTATAGTTTTTTAATTCATGCTTTATAATCATCTTGATGAGGCCACGATGATAAAGGATTTTTTCCATGTTTTTACCCTACTTTTGGACTCCTTTAGCCATTTTTAGAAATACTTTGTAGTAAAAAATAAGGTATGTTGATCTCACAGTAACCTTTCAAATGCTCTAAAAGTTTAATGTTGTAAAAGTATACGATACTAAATCTGAGCTCACATGTGATGCATTTTTTGACAATGTAAGCCATCTCATCCCTCAGATGAACTAACTAGATTATTGAATTCCCTTTCTTCCAGTTAGCATATGATGCTCGATATTTTCATAAAAATGGGGTCCAATATTTATCTTTGCATTGTTTAGTTTTGAAGCATCTTTCTCCTTGTTTAGGTTGTACCATCGCATGTCCCATAATGTCTTCTAATAATCTTATAGTGAGGTTACCTATTGATGCCATCTACCCATTAAAAGAGGAAGCATATTCTACACAAACCTTTTTATTATACCCATCAAACTTCTCTAGAAAATAAACCCAATGATTTTTTTCAATAAGTTCCAAACAATCTTTATGAATTGATGTGGAATTGAATTTCATTGGTTCAACCCAAGACACCTTAATGATTTTCTAAAATAAAAACAATCTTTTCTCTGTTTGTAAAACTTTCTAAAATTTTCCTTACTTGTCAAAGCGCCTATTGTTGACACAAATGTTGATACCATAGGCTTTTATCTCTATTTAAAAAGAAAACAAAAATTCCTCAATTTTCTATTTTCAAATTCACAATTTTGCATAAATTAGGGTTGTTTACAAGGTTGATCCTCTCTGCGGATAGAGACGATCGTTCTAGCACAATGAGTGGGTCTAGCAACTGAAGTGACAATCTACTAGACATCTTCCTAGATTATAATTGAAAAGTGGAACGAGAAAGATGACCTACCTCATTCTGATGCTATTCCAATTTCATTTGTTGAGATCCTCAAACTGCTTGTGTCACAAACTTTTTCCTATTTCTCTCAGCACTTATGTACCTGCACAAGTAATCAAGAAAAAACAAAGTATGCCAAAACCAATAGAAAATCCAATAATAACCTACTTGGCTGATCAAGGAATGCCAAGCTAATACATACATGAACATATATATTTTGTGAAGATGAACCAGTAGTTGTATATTATTTAAAGAATAAAGGGAAGCTTACAACCATAGCCTTGATGTTGAAAGGCTCTCCTTGAGTGGTAATCCAAGTCCAATCCAAGAAAATCTCCAAACATTCCTTCTCATGTCTAATGAATAGCCTCTAAGAACAAGCTCAACATAGGGTTGCAAATGGACATAGAAAAAGCATTTGGGAATGGGAGAGGGAGTTAGGACTCCTCCAAATATAGGAATAGGCTCACATATCAAAGAGGTATCTCATAGGGATAAGAAAAAGAGGTCAAGTAAGGAGGATTCAACCTCATCTATGTGAAACCACCTCCATCTCGTTGCTATGGAAGCTTCTAGATCACGAAGCTTCTCATCCTCTTTGGGAAAAATAACTTTTCTGGATCATTGCGGCTATGATAGGGAATATATTGGTGCCATCATGGTTCAAACATGGTGCAATAGGTGACCATCACGCTTTTGATCTTCATAAGAGAGATGACCCTCATTTTAGGGTTTTAAGAGCTATTTCTTCACGGAAATCTCAAGACATTTTCCAAGAAAAGTTAAAGGAGGGATCTGAGAGATATACATGGATGAGTATACTGTACAATGATCATTTTTCAGGCACTTCAGGGTATGTCACAGGGAAGTGAAGGAGGTGTGAAGAAATAGTGTGCAATAGATACCCCTTGAAGCAAGAAGGTAGAACGAGGACTGATGGCTGAGATGCTTTACGAGCTTTTGGCAAGGAAAAGGACATGCACTCTCAGGAGACCTGCAAATCAAGGATGCATATACATATGCATATCTAAGATCAAGACATGAATACACTGCATGGACGCAGCAATCTAGATGATGAAGACTAGACAAAAGATCCATGGTATGGGTGCAGCCATCCAAATAACAAGGATCATCATAAATATAAAGTCTCATGGTATGGTCACAAGCATCTGTATAGTAAAAACATGTGTACAATCTTGATTGACATATAAATCCATGCAGCCTAAGCCATAATAGACAAGACTCAGGGTATTGTGCTCCATCCCTACCTAATCAATTCATGAATCCTAACATGCGAATAAACATGTTGAGGTCAAACATGCTATAAAATGACATGATTATTGGCCAATGATGTGGAGCGTTAACAGGTACAAGATAAACCACCAATAATTACAATGGCTCTCAAGGTACAATAGTACAATCCATGAATGTGATAATGAATTTGAGGTCAAACACTCATGGAATCACTCGATCGAAAGGCAATAATGAAGATATGTTGTCGGATACAAAGAAGTGGCCATTAGGGCATGCCAACTCTAAGGTATTGAAAGGGAGTTCCTAAGTCATCTTCCTGGATAATGAACTGAGGTCGACAAGAAGTGACCTGTCGAAGGAGGGAAATGATGAATACCCCATCATCAACATGAAAGAAGGAATAAAGCGGAATAATATTCAGGACTGTAGCAATGACTCAAAAAAATGTATAGGTAAATAAATGTAGATTGGACTTCTCTTGAACATTGGTGACACAACTTTGGAATGTGGCAGCATTAAACTCCATATAGGACTAAAGGTCATGATGACAGAATGGAATAGTCAAAATGAGAGGAAAAATGGATCACCCAAACCTAGGAGGTCAAGTGGTTGAGTGAGGATATCCCAAACCCGACACGAGAGCAGAAGAGTGTCATATTCAAGAGCGACATGCTCCATATACAAAGGATGTCTCATATTCATTTTTCCCCCTTTATTTCTAGTGAGTACCGCAATTATTTTTATCACAAACTTCAAGGGGATAGGATATGTGTTGGCTTAATGGGGCCTCACCCAGGTTCAGAAATGTTTAGACAAACAAATCTCAACACTACTGGCCCTTTCGGTAACAGTTCACGGAGCGCGGACTAAAGTTTCACCCAAGGTAGTATGGGAGGGTGTTGGAACTAGGTTTCCGCACCCTAGGGATGTCTTGATGTGGTTTGGGTTTGCGTGGAGCGATCCTACATGTTGCGTTGCTTCCACGTAGCTATCTTCTCGGGGAAACTACCTCAGTCAAGCACAAATGCAATTTACCCTTTTCTATGCTTAATATTATTATAGATCTTTTGTTACTTATGAAGGTACAACTCTTCAGTTATTGTTTAATATATACAGACATGCACGTAATCATAAATCAGGAACATATGCATAAACCAGAATCTAGAACAGATACATGATATTTCAAAATCAACTTATCTTTATTAATGCCTTTATCTGGTTACAATCCTCTTCCTGCCCTGTGCACTCGGCTGCAGGGATATATGCACACAGCTACAAACTCTACCAGGTCTCCATGCACATAGTTGTGGACTCTACAAGGCCTCTGTGCACAAAGTTGTGGAGCCTCTATCTCCTATTACAACCCAAACTCTAGACTTACGAACTCAGAGCAACTATTGCTGTCCACGACCCATGCACTATAGATCTAATTTTATCCTCCTTAAAATTGTCTTCTACACCTACAGTCTTGCCTTATTTATACACTCTCATGGTTCGTGGACCATGGGCAGGCCGACTTACTTTCTATTATTTTACCTTATTTTCGGGCTAACTACCCTTTAACTTGACTCATTACAACTCACACTTCGTGCACTTCATGGAGCCTTTACAATACCAACATCCCAAAAATTGTGGGCTTTAAGCCAAAAACCCATTACATGGGGGATCCGCTACCCAACAAGCCCCCAACACAAACATCGTGACTTGTCTTGAGTCACCTGGCTGGTGCAGTAATCTTCGTGCGAAGTTCATATAGCAATCTCTGTGCTTCATTGATGTCGACAACACATTCCTCCACTGTTTATTGTATAAAATGTGTGCTGCGTTCTGATGCATTATTGTTAGCGGCGTCCGCTTGCCCTTTCACATATGTGTCCTGCATCTGGGTTAGCTTACACTCTATCACGGCAGTGACCATGAACGCATCCTTGAGCCAAGGTTGGATGCGTGCTTTAAGCCCTGATTATTTTTGTTGCGCAGTGTCCACTCATTCCTTCAGATGCTGGGCCTCCCTTATCTTAGCCAAGCGTTGGGTGAGGGTGACCATCTGCGGAGTTCCTCGAACATTGCCATAAGCCTACTGCAATTATCATGCTTCCGTTTCTAGTCTCCGTAGCATTGGGTCCTCTTGGAGTGAAGTGAGCATTAAGAGGGATTGGTCCAACAAGCCAGTGCAGTTTTGTACAACATGCTCTATCTCTTTCAACCCCAATTGAATGGCTTAGTGGTGAGGCTCTCTGACTTCCAAGGTTATAGAGGACTGCACCTACAATTGCATCTCTACTATCTGCAAGTTCAACTCCAATTTCACCTTCGCAGCCTCCTCATGGGTCCTGCGAACTCCAGCTGCCAGTTGGCGAATCTTTTCTACTGTGGGGAGCTCTGTTGGTACGGGCAACTCTGCAATACTACTACAGGCTTCCTCCACTACCTATTCTACTCCCTGTTTTCGGGCAACCATGCTATCACACTGCAGGCTGAGCTGTTCTAGTTTTGCCTTTTTCTCACTGAAGATTTGGAGAGCGCAACTTTCCCTGGCATGAATCTCAGCAGTTACCCCTTCCTGCAGCTGGTGGAGGGTTTCTCTGGGAAGGGTGGCCAAATTCAACCCCTAGCCCCTTATGTCACCTTCGATTGCTACTAATATGGCTCCTTCTAACAACACCTATGTGTGCATTGTGCTTGCGCATAGCATCTATTCAGCCTCGGTTATAACTTCCACAAAGTGTGGTGTCATCATTCCTGGGGTTTGCACCTGTAATTCCTGTAACTGCGCTCTGAGTGCCCCCAACATAGTCATTTGCTCCATCATCAATTTTGTCAGGGCATCATTATCACTAAGGGTTCCTCCCATGAACTATGTTGCATTTGTCCTCTTTCACACGGAATGTTGCTACTAGACGCACGACCTTTTGAATTGGGTCACATTTTTTGTAAGCTTCGTGCATTCCTATGTCTCCACCTCTCGCTGTATGTTTTGCTCCATGGGCATTTCTTGGCCTTCCTCGACTTCCTCAGCGGACGCGGTTGTGGTTTGTGTCATTTGTTCTAGTGTGGCTGCCTCAGCTGCCATCGGCTGTACGGCCACTTCCTGTTCCTAACGCTTTCTTTCCTCTAGCTTTGCGAGGCGTAGCTTGGTCTGCTTCTTCTTCTGTTGTGCCACAATTTTTTCCAATTCCACCAAGTCTGTGGCATGCCACTTCAGAGACCATGATGCCATTGCTTTGAAGATTGCATCATCTATGGTAATGAACGACAACTTTTCCCATGCTCGAGTTGGATCCTTGTGCACCCAGATATAGACATTACGCATATCTGCCATGAATTCTTCCACCCTCTGTAAAGTGTTATATACCGTCAGGGACAAGCACGGCCTATGGTTGATCGATGTTCATAAAGTCGCCTCTACAAATGTCCAAAATACCTTTATATCCCATATCCTTTCCACATCTTTGGTCGCCCACAGTGAGGTATACCTCATGGCCTTAGGTATGTTCTGCTATGCGGAATGGAAACTGGCTGTCAGCTGGCAGCTCCCCTATAATCAACAGTATGGATAAGAGCACCCACATGTATTGGAAGGTCTTACCCTGGTCCTATGCTTCCTTGCAGTTCGTAAAAAATTCATCATAGAGAAACTTCGTCCAATTGAACTGGACCCCTTCTACACACTGCTCTACCAATGCAATTATAGATGTTGGTACTTCGTTTGCACAACATTTCCTCATGAGCTTGCTGGCGAAGAACTGGGTGGCAATGTTCACCCCTCTATCTTTGATACTTGCTATTACATACCCTCGTTTATTTTTCTCTAGCTTATATTTGGCCTTTATAGCTTCCGTGAGGCCCAAGTCACTACTTTTTCCCCTATGTCTACGAGATTGCTTCCTTTAATTAGCAGCCACAATATTCAGTGAATTAAGTCAACCGTGATGGGAATCAGCTCTTCTAGCCACAAATACCCATCATGTAATAGACACAGTAGCTGCTAGATGACAAAGATAGTGATAGGCGCATGGTGGTAGTGGGGTATCCACTGCAGATATAGTAACCTTGCCTTCTCCACACCTTGCAACCATTTCTACTATCATAGTTTTTCTGCAGTCAACTGTGGGAACTTCTCACTATCCACAAGGTCCTAGTCTTCGAATTTTATATTTGGTACCTATCCTAGTGGTGGTCCATTAAACCTGATATCATCTGGAAGAAGCAGGGTTTGGAGCATGCTCTTCGTGGCCTTGAGGTACTTTGGTACCTTGGTTGTCCCTTTCCATGGGGGAATGTAGGAGGGTAACTCTATCACTAAAGGTGCTTGGGTGACATTTTTCTCCTCATCGTCTTGTGCCTCAATTTGAGCTACCAGGTCTTGTAGATCTTCCTCCTCCTCTTCTGCTTCAATAATGACAGCTTTTCCCTTTTTGGGCAGCGAGATTTGATTAACTCTTGGGTGTCGTGGTAATACACGGATGGGCCCCATTGGTTGTTTGTTCTTCTACGGTCGTGGTGTGCATGGGGACTTCGATACCTTTGGTGCACTTGTTGCTTCTCTAGGTTCCTCCTGGGTCACCCCGGGTTCTTGGCTACCTCCCATAATTCATACTCTAGTTCTCGACATTGTGTTTATACTGGACTAAGTTAGTCACGCATTTATGGGTGGCAAGGTAGCTTGGGACTCATTGCTCTGTTCTACCTCAATTCTTAACAAACTTGGAGCTGCTTGAAAACTACCCCATGGAATTTTATAGTAATAGCTGGATTTAAATTCAGCCCTTCCCTCCATTTTTGAGTCCTTTGTACTTGCTTGGCAGCAAATCTCCCCGAATCTAGCTCATAATTCATGTCTTAAAGGTCCGGCGCCCGCTCCTTTTTGCATTAAATTAGCCTTCTTGTCATCAACAATGTCATCAATGGTAATCTTCTAGTCTATCCACGTGGCAGCACATCCCCTTAAGCTCGATTGTGAGCCTTATGCCAGACAGGCTCTACGGAAACCCCCTTTTCTGCGTAGATTTCTTGCAGCCTTGTTTATAGTCCCACGCCTTCTTTCAACTGCTTGGAGCGCTAAGACTGTGCCTTCTACAGATAGTCAGGTGGTCACACCCTTGGTGCGAGACTTCGCTTTTCTTGCTAACCTGGGCTATTGGCACCTTCCACATGCCTTTGCGTCATGTCCCTCTTTGTATGGTAGCTTCCCTTGTTTAGTAAGGTGCAGTTGTAGCCATAATAGAAGGGTCGCAATTTCTTCTAACGCCGTAGTAGGGCTAGCTAGACTCGATCCCCTCATACTCATTTTCTTGCGGCCCACTTGTGTGACTTCATTTTCTAGTTTGTGAATTTCTTCATCCAATGTCATACTTCTCTTCCTCAGATGTGCCCATTCATCATCAAGTTCCCAAAGTTTCATTCTTCCACGCTGAAGGTTTTCTTGTAACTGCCGAATTCTTTTAACCAGGTCCTCCCGTCCTATTCCTACTGCGGGAGCCGTAGTCCAAGGATTCTTCTCTGCCTTCCTGATTTCCTCTCGTCTTGTTGTCATTGAAATCATTTTCGTGCTCCAGTTTGTGCTTATGGTCCCATCAGCACATTCAACCACTGGGGTGCACAGGTCTCCATGTGATCGTCCCAGCTAGTAAACTCTCTTCACAGTCCCGTATGGCCTTGTGAATGCACATCGCTCTTTCCGCTGCCATGTAGGGTCCTGATTTTTGAACCTTAGCCTGAGTTGTGCTTGCCCAGGACGCGACTGCACCCACCAACACAGGTGGGCTCGCAAACTGCTTTGCCATAGTTTCCCGACACGCATTTGACACTGGGAATTTTGAAACCACAAGTGCATCCTTCTTCTACATCCATGCCAACTCCCAATATTTTGTTGGTGCTTTTTCCACCCTTGTGTAGGCGCCGTGCACAGTTCCCAATCCATCGTGTCACAATGCCGCTGTTTTGGTCTTGACCTCCCAATTTCATGTAAGAGCTCATCCCCCCCTTTGTCCCCATCATATGTTGGTAATTCCTGGGCTTCATTTTTCATGTATCGTAGTGATCTAATCATCCTGTTGCAATTTAGCATTGATACGTCATGCAACCGGTTCTGCCAACATTCTACTTTTTCATCAGAATTCGATGTACAGGAATTGTCATGCTCCCATGAGATTCACCCAACTTCAGTCAGGTTTACCCTATCTTGATCTTACATAGTGATCTGGTAAATGTTGTCCAGCTCATTGTCATTGTCATCTTCATGCTCAGGTTCAGTGTAGTGCACTCCTTCAGCTGGATCTAGTGGAATGACGATGCATAGAGACTTTTTCTCAAAAATCATTTATCACTTCCTCAAGTTGATGACTCCATTCATATCCGTAGCCCAACCTATCCCTAATAACGTGGGGTAAGGGTTACTGTCATCCACAATATCTATTACCTTGAACTCTGTCTGCGTGCTTGCATCATCAATATCCACAGTTACCCTTTGCAGTCTTCCCATGGGCACAATCTTTTGTTGATTTTCCATCCATAATTAAATAGGAGATCACTGTAACATGGGCTGGCCCATTCGCTCCCAAGTCTGTTTTGGTAACACGTTCACATTCGAATCTAGGTAGAGGACTACCTGATCCATCTTATATTTGCCAATTTGCGCCATCAGCCGCATTTCCATCCTAGTACTCAAAGTATGCTTTCCCATCTTTCGAACTATGGGTGGTTCCCCCAATCCTGTGCACCTAGTGATCAATTCTTGCAATCCTTTAACTACCTTATTGTCTCGTAGCAGCTTCATGAATGTCTCTAAAATGGTAGTAAGCATAGATGGATCAATTCCTGGTTCAAGTTGATCCTTACTACCTGGAGTAGAGGCCTCCTTGAAGCTCTTCTTAGCTTCCATAACCGTTTCCTTTGCGCATTCCAAGTCAAATTCAGATTCCTTCGTAGGGGCCTTACAGACCCATGTATCATCCTCAGGTTGCTTTTCCTTATCTTCCCCTGTAGTTGTGCCACTTCTAAGCACCATATTCATGTTGGGGTCTTCTTCGCATGGTTCTGACCTCATCATTTGGATATTTTGAGTTGGAGTAGGTTGTAGTACCCCTTTCTCACGCATCTGTGCGATCAACGTTGGACAATCTACTGCTTCATGGTCAAACTGATAATAATACAGACAACATATTCTAGTCGGATTCGTAGAGTCTTGCACGTAGTGCCTTGGTCCTCTGTAGTTGTAGTATATTAACTATCTGCGTCCTCATCCTAGTCCCATTCCTCCTTGTCCTTGAAATCCCCTCAGCATGATTGCTATAGCTGGATTGAGGCCTCACATTTCTATCTACATTCGATATGCGGTGGTCCTATCCATCATTAGCTCATAGCTCTGACATGTCCACTCATCATGACCTACTGACCTATAAAAATTATAGTATAATTTTTACGGAGTCTGGGTATACTTTTGCAACCGAGGACAGTTATTTGTCGTGTTCTTTCCTCCCACCTGGAAATCACACACTAGAGTGTGGTGGGCACACTCAGCTGTGCTTGCACCTCTGGTCTCAATGACATTGGTCCCCCTCCCACAAAATAGTTTTTGAATACAGGACAATTATCCTTATCGTGACCTTGGCCCTTACATTTTATACACCACATTTCTTCGCGTGCCTCTGGCTAGGGCACCCTATCCTGCTTCAAAATCTGCATCTCTAAGCATAGGTTTTGTAGTTGCATGTGGATTTATTGGACTCCCAAACCTGGATCCTGTATCATTGTTTCATGCAACCTGATCACCATTTCCAATGCCTCTGCCTGGGTTGAGAGCTTTTGTTGTGACAATGTCGTCCTCAGGTGTGGTGTCAAAGATGCCATAAACCACGCGCGATGCTGTGCATCCATTAATGTCATATTAGCCTTGCAGATCATACTTTTTAGCCTTTGATCTAGATCCCAAGGGGTTTCACCTAGAAGCATCACGATCTCCTTGAATTTGATGATCGACTACGTCTCCAATTTTGGTCGGCTAAATTCTTTGTTCAATGCAATCTGAATTTCTGCTATTCTGGCATTCGGATGATCATTCGAGTGCTTGATATACCAAGTCAGTGCGTGATCCTGCAGCACACTTACCAATGTGGCCTTATTAATGTTATCATCTATAACCCCATGTGCTTCCCACACTGCTCTTACTACAAACCAAAATTGACCTAGGTCTTCGTTTCCTACTCCTCTGAATATAGGCAACTTGATCACGCTCCACATGCTAAACTGATAGTTTGGTGGAGGCATAGTGGGCGAAGTCGGAGGTGAAGAAGGTGATCGGAGTGGTGGCATTAGCAGAGATGATAACTGTGGAATGCGCTGCCCGATCAAACAGACCGCACTCCTTGGAGAAACCCAAGCGCGCTCTTCCTCACTTGCTCGTGGTGGTGAAATTACTATTTCCTAACCCTTCGATCCCTTTATAGACCCTTATGCTCCATGTCGTTTCACTCATTAATGTATGCACATCACCCGTTTTTCACACAATAGCATCTTAATCTAGGTATTCAAAGACTTGAGGTGCTTACCTTGTGGTCCTTTGAGAAAACATCTTTCTGCTTCGCTGTAGCTGACAGTCATGTCTATCGTGAATTCAATGATAAACCTTCGTACTATCTGATCCAGCCAATGATCTATGGCCTGCACGATCTTATCTTCAGATGCTTCTAGCCTATGCACCAAATCCAAAGTCCACACTATTGGCTGATCAAGCTTGCACCTTCCAAGCATATAGTTCCAAAGAGAATGTTGTGAAGAAGACCTCGTGGGTTTCTATATATATGAAGCAATCTAACCACCTTCTCTAGGATATCTGCGAAGTTTTGCTTTCCTATATCATGAACTCATGTAGCTTTTGATCAACCAATCTTCAAGTTCTTTCTTCATAGGGTTCCAGTGTTCCGACATCAGACATCCCTTAGGTAGATCTTGGTCCTGGCAATGGAACCATTTGTTGGCTTAATGGGGCTTGACCCAGGTTCACAAATGTTTAGCCAAACAAATCCCGACACTACTGGCCCTTTTGGAAACAGTCCACGGAGCGCGGACTGAAGTCTCACTCGAGGTAGTATGGGAGGGTGTTGTAACCAGGTTTCCACACCCTAGGGATGTCTTGATGTGGTCTGGGTTTGCGCGGAGCGATCCTACATGCTGCGTTGCTTTCGCACAACTATCTTCTCGGGGCAACTACCATAGTCAAGTGCGAATGCAATTTACCCTTTTCTATGCTTAATATTATTATAGGTATTTTGTTACTTACGAACGTACAACTCTTCAGTTATTACTTAATATAAACAGACATGTGCGTAATCATAAATCAGGAACAGATGCATAAGCCAAAATGTAGAACAGATACATGATAGTTCAAAATCAACTTATCTTTATTAATAACTTTATCTAGTTACAATCCTCTTCCTGCCCTGCGCACTCAGCTTTAGGGGTCTGTGCACATAGCTACAGACTCTCCCAGGCCTCCATGCACATAACCGCGGAGCCTCTATCTCCTATTACAATTGAAACTTTAGACTTACGGACTTAGAGCAAATTCCGTTGTCTGAAACCCATGCAATATAGATCTACTTTTATCCTCCTTAAAACTATCTTCTACACCTAGAGTCTTGCCTTATTTATACACTCTCATGGTCCATGGACCATGGGAAGGCCTACTCACTTTATATTATTTTCCCTTATTTCTGGGTGGCCTACCCTTTAACTTGACTCATTACAACTCATGCTCCGCACACTTCGCGGAGCCTTTGCAGTACCCACATCCCAAAAATTATGAGCTTTAAACCAAAAACCTATTACGCGGGAGACTCGCTGCCCAAACATGCTTGTCATGTAAGTTAATTTTTTGAATGAATCCATCCTAGTAAGTTTTGGGAGCCCTAGGAAGTAGAAGATCATTCTCATCGTGGTTGTGAGTCTTTCGTTGTAAATTTTCAATGAGCTCGATGTAAGAATATCTCGGTATATTTTTCATATTTAGAGAGTTTGAAAAAGAAACGAAAAAGAAAATTCCATCTTGTCCCTTTTCATAATTTGTCCCTCGAACCCAAGAAGGTAAAAAACAATATCTGAGGGAACCTCTCGACCTTGTCGATCAAGGTACACCTTTTTGGTAAATGCTCAATATCAACCAAAAAATATTAAAATATTATGAAAATATCAACAAAATTGACTTGCAAAACTTATAAAATAGGAAAAAGTAATTTTATTTTTAACCATTTTACCAAAGTGAGCTCTAAAAGTGCATTTTAGGCCCTAATTCTCTTGATTTTCCAATGGCTGCTATGGGAGATCTAGGGTACCATTTTGTGAACTGTTTGTGACAGGTAAGAGACTCATCCCTACTCTCGCATTTTATCACTTTTTTATGCAATTTAAATGGTAATTTTGATGCTAGAAAGGAGGATTTCTAAAATTTAGGGCACTGGTGACCATCGCGGGTACGGTCATTGGCCCCACAATGGTCGCGATTGAGCATAAAGCCTTGCACGACAAGATCACACTGTTTGTAAAAACAGGTGCAATGGCGTTGAGGGCAATTTTTTGAGAAATAAAAGTCTCTTTTAAGCAACATTTTATGTTTTTGATTCATGAAAAAGGCATTAATAGGTGTTAAATGTTGTTTTTGTCAGAGAATATGGTCTTGCTATGGAAATAAAGAGGCCATGAGGTAAAAGATCATCAAGCAACTCAATTTCTTACATGCATAAACGCTCTGAGGAATTGCAGGCTACTAAAATACTTCAGGACCACAGGGTTAAGGGCTCAAATGGATTTGCTTCCCTATCTGAACAGTATCTAGGATGGAGATTGAGATATCTTCGTCATAAAAGGAAAGGAACTATAACTAGAGGAGATGGATATCTACTTCATCATGAGATTGTCCTGACGAGGGGAAACAATTCACCTCTTTGGATCTCGCCAAGGAGGTGAGAGTACGGGGGGTTTAGTCAAGAGGTATTGTTGTGGTGCTGAAATAACCAATGGAGGTAAGGTGAAGATAATGAAAATCACCAACAACCTCATCTTAAGAATGATTTTGTTCACTATGGCACGTGTATCTACAAGCAAGACTTGCATCAGACTTCAAATTCCCAGTTCCAATATGTTATCGCATGTTTCACCCCCATTGTCTTCAATTGGTGTGGAGGCCTTTTGGAAAACATGAAATGACAATTGACTAAGGGGAAGCATGGACACCTGAATTAATTTCGGTTTGGTTCTATATTGGTGACCTTATATTTGGAGCGAGTGCCCCTATTATGGTAGCAGTGGGCAAAGGTACTAGGGCCTACCCCCGAGATTAGAGACTTGTGCGATGGAGTTAACTGATGCCTCGAGGAGGAACATGTCAACACATGCATTACCCACCACAATTCTTTGTTTGGCTAGAATTCCAACTATTTGTGATGGATGATTACGCTTATGCTGGCACAAATTTCTGGTGGGATCCAAATCTGCCTCTACCACCAGGAGAACAATGGATCGATGCAAGTAAAAACTTGTTTTCTAGATTTTTTCAAGTTTTATAATTTTTTGTAAAAGTGTGAGATGAGACTCAACTTGTGATAAATGTGCAGATGTGGGACCAGAGAGACCACCAATCATGTCGATAATAGAACAATGAGCTACTCATTCGATAGTGGGTGTGGACTACTAAGAAGGGGCTAACCCCTTAACCGATATGGAGTGTAATCTGGAGGCAATAACTCGAAGAGTTCTAGATTATGCCACTATTAATGATGTTCCATTGTGTTGGCAAAGACACACTGTGGTAGTCTCTGCGAGACCGCGTTGGCTGCTAGGTCGAGTAATTAGGGTGGTCTCCTGCTATCATGAGCACCATGTTGTCTGATAGTTTATCTAGTCTTTTACACATTTTGTAGGCTTTGAAAGCCAAGTGTCCTAGAACACTCTATTTTTGGATATTTTGATGTAAATACTCCAACAAATGCAATATATATATATATATATATATATATATAGATATAGATATAGATATATATATAGATATGTACATATATACACATATATATGTGTGTGTATATATATGTATATATATATATATATATACATATATATATGTATATATATATATATGTATATATATATATATGTATATATGTATATATATATATATATATGTATATATGTATATATGTATATATGTATATATATATATATATATATATATATATATATATATATATATATATATACATTTTCTACTTATGTGTCCATAATCATGATCAATTTTATAAATGATGAAAATGCCTATCAAGAACAAAATTTTATAATGCATTTGTCAATGTATTTAAATTACGTGGGATATGTTGATATGTAATGAAATCAAAATTTCTTTCCAGCAATCTTATACGTAGATACATACACAATATGTGTGGATTTCTCACTGAGTAGGGATTGTTTAATTGTAACACAATGAGCTGCATATCCAACTTGAAAGCTAAGTCCCTAATGCCAAGAGCAACTACTTCTGAAAAGGGTTCAACAACTACACTGTGTTCAACAATATTAATGTTATTCGACCAAGGGAGATACCTTGTAAGTTAATCAGCTTGCCATCAGGGTCATAGAATACCCATGCTACGGAAGACAGATTATGTGTGCTATGACAAGCACCATCAACAAAACCAACATAATAGCCTGATGACATCTACAAACAGAGTGGAACACAGGGTAACCAGAAAACAATATCTCTGCAAAGCAAACAAACACACCAAAAATAAAAAACACACACTAACGAATTAACACACTAATGTACAAAAGTTATTACACGAATTTCACGCATAATACTTCTTGAGATACAACCCATTACAGGGCTATTACAATGCATTTCCCTCATAGTCACATAGCTCATAGGAAACTTTTTGTAAGAAATGCTTCATGATATAGGGCCCATGCCACAGTTGTTCAAACCTTCCTGCTGCCAATTTATCATTGGCTTGACCGTAACGAAGGACCAAGTCACCTTTAGCAAAAGTGCGAGGAGAAATGGTTTGGTCAAAATGAGCTTTGGCTCATTTCTTTTGAGCTTCGATGACCATCACAGGAATGTGACGAGTCTTATAAAGCCTCCTAAGATATAGTAGTCGTTCCTCTTCAGGTGAGGTATTCGGAAGAAGTTCGATAGCTAGCTTAAGTGAAGGGATTTCACATTCGATTGGAAGAGTTGCTTCTAAACCATACACCAGCTAGAATGGAGTGAATCTAGTGGCCATCTTAGTAGAAGTTCTGTAAGACGAAAGAATTGAGAATAGCATTAGATTGTAATCCTATCTGTGGTTCCTAATGGTACGCTAAACCATAGTGATCAAAAATTTATTAATGGCTTCAACCTGGCCATTTACCTGTGGATAATAAGGAGTTGAGTTGTCATGTCGAAGGTCCAACTGAGAAGTCAGTTATTCCATCATGTGATGAGGAAAAGGTGATCCATGGTTAGTAACGATAGATTGAGGGACACCAAAACGTGTTATAATGTGGTTAAAAAGGAAATGAGCAGCAACAATACCATCATCATTTTATGTAGGCATCGCGTCAACCCATTTAGTAAAATAGTCGATGACAACAATTAAATAACCATGCACCCTGACCGATCGAGGGTTGCATGTCATGAAAATAATGCCCCATTTGGAAAATGGCCCAACGGTAATTACTGGGTGTAGGGGTGCAAGTGCGACGCACTTCTTACAATTGAAAATATGGCATTTGTGGCATTTTTGGATAGCTAGAATGCAATCTTTGAATATAGAAGGCCAAAAATAATCAGCAGGGAGGATTTTCTTAGCAGTGGCATATTGAGACATATGACCACCATAGGCAACATAGCGGCAATCATTTAAGACCTGTTCAACCTCTTCTAGGTTGAGACACCTGAGAAGGATATAGTCCATGCTGACCAGAGACAATTTATTGCCAAGGATCTGATCAGGTTGCAACTGATGTCAAATGCGGCGTCGGTTAGATCAGGACAACTTAGATCAGAAAGCCTAGGTTTGGAGATAAAATGTAATATCTCCATACCATGGGTCATGGGTGCTAATCATAAACATATTTTCATTGGGTATCTACTTAGTAAAATTAGTTTGGGTGCTTGTAAACAAAAGAGCAAAGATTAACTTAACATAGTAGAGAGATTTCTTTAATTTGGTAGCAGTAAATTCCAAATCAAACTCCTGCGGGATTACGATCCATTTGGAGTATTTTCCACCCAATAACTGGCGAGTCAACATATATGTCATGGGGTTGCAATTAGAAATCACGGTGGTTTTTCGTAAAAGGATATAGTGTCAAAATCTTTGGACAACGTAAACTGTCGCGAAGGAAAGCTTATCAACATGAGCATATCGAGACTCAGTATCGAGAAGATTGCCACTCAAATAATAAACCATGCACTCATTTCAATCATCATCATCCTGAACTAATACCATAGCAATAGTAGTCTCAATTGCAACCAAGTACAGGAAGTAATCGCATCGATAATCAGGGGCATGCAGTAAAGGACACTTATTAGTGCATTTTTTAAAGAATTTAAGGATTTCTGGGGAACTTCATCCCAAATGAAATGGGTCCCCTTCTTAAGTAGGCGAGTAAATACCTTGGCAAGTTCTGCGTAATTAGGGACAAATTGATGGAGAAAATTAGCCTTTCCCTATAGGCTTTGTAGTTGCAGTAATGATGTAGGAAGGGTAAATTGACAATGGCCTCCACTTTCAAGGGATAAATCTCGATACCTTCACGAGATGCCACAATACCCAAGAGACGACCAGAATCGGTGCAAGGCACACACTTGTGTGGATTGAGACAGATATTATAATGCCAACATCATAAAAAGATGGATCTTAAGTGATCTGGATGGTCACGATGCTTAGCAAAATGAGCTGGTAAGTCGTCGAGGTATGGCTAAACAATGTGTTGAATGACATGAAAATCATAAGACATTGCTCGTTGGGAGGTAGCACCAACATTCTTCAAACCAAAAGGAATATTTTTATAAGGGAAAGTACCCCATGGATAGATAAAGGCCATTTTATGTTGATCAGTGGTTGAAATGTTAATTTGGTTATAGCCAGAAAAACCATCCATGAACGGAAGAACCTCACTCCCAGCGCATTTGTCGATTACTTTGTCGATAACGGGAGTAGGATAATTATCCCTAGGACACACGCAATTGATATCGTAGTAATAAACAAAAACATGTATCATGCCCTACTTTTTGGAAACAGGGACGATATTGGATACCCAATCCGTCAATGGAATAAGGTAAATGAAACCCGCTTTTAAAAGCTTCTTCACTTTTTCTTTGATAACAACAACCTTCTGAGGGTGCACAGGGTGAAGTCATTTTCAAATAAGCTTAGCACTGGGATAAGCCAGAATCTCATGCACCACTATTGTTGGATTGATACCATGCATTTTCTCGTATGACCAAGCGAAAACGTCTCAGACTTCTCTAAAAAGTTGAGTATAAATCCTGACCTCATCTAGAGAATAGGAAACCCATTATGAATGTTCTCAAAATTCCCAATTTAACAGAAACTTCAAGAGGTATATTAGCAATGATGTTCCCCATATTACCCTCCAACAAGACGTCATGCACCAAGATAGGTGTCTGAAGTGGAGGTGTAGGATAATGAGAAACATACGCTTACAGACAAGAAGGCATCTCATCGAGGCTAGGAAGAAAGATGATGTAGACCATTCCATGGACTTTCATTTAGAGACATGACCTCAAGGGTACTCTTGTCATTGGAGAACATCTCATTGAAAAGATCTGAAGAATCCCAAGAACCAAGCCAAGGAGATGGCATGTAAGTGTCCAGGTTCATACTAAAAATAGTATGACTTTTTGAAGCGCCCATTGAAGCCAATAAAATTTCTTGATAATTTAGTTCCAATGGACTTAAAGGCATAACATCACCAAATGAATCAATATGATCTGCAATACGATAATCCAAGTATCTGTAGAGTCCGAGATCATATTTACTGAATGAACATTCAGAGGTGGGACAATGAAAGTACCCATTAAAGAAGAGTCTTTGAAGAGACCTGCCCCCATGCTCTCGTAAGGAATATTAGTATTTCCCATGTAAGGAACATTGTCATTCGATGATTTAGAACAAAAGAAGGACAGTGGACCAACCGTGACAATTCTTCCTTCATTAGGAAAAAGAAGCATGCAGAACAAAGAAGACACCACAAAAAACATGGTGTGTGTCCAGCTTCGGCCGAGAAGAAGGTTGTAGTTGATATTTTCATTTACAACTTCTACTTCTAATTCAACAGTATTTCCTTCTAATGTAATCAGCAAGTTCGTGAGAATACAGTATGGATGTGAACCTATGCCGTTAAAGACTTCCAAGGTGTTCAGAGACTAGTTAAGAGAAGGACAAACAATGGCTTTCCAACACAAAACTGACATGATGCAGGTAGAGGCACCTTCACCAATAACCATTTGATGAATCGTCTTTCCTCTGATAAGAACCTGTATCATAAATGCAATCTGATGAGGAAGATGAGGTACATGATTTTCTAGATCAAAAGTAATCAAACTTGAATCAGAAGGATTGATAGCACATATGGCAGACAATAGTGACTTTTGCTGCATTGGACAGGATTTTACAACCTCCAAGACAGACATCGTTGAAGGTGTTTTAGCTAAATCCTCAACAATATTGTAATGTTGCACAACTCTAGCATTTAGATCAAAAGATCACTTTCGAAGAACACATTTGCGAGGTGGTCAGATGACAGACTCAATGTTATGGCACTTGATATGGAGTGGACGAGAACTAGACAGAGTAGAAGTAGAAGGAAAATTTGTAGCTTCTTTCTCCATCATCTACTTAGGTGTGGATTGATAGTCCTTAGTTTGAGTAGTGATCCAGATAGGTGATGACCCTTGCATCATGAAGACTTGAGAACCTAAGGAAGTAGAGGACTGAGGTTGGTCTACCAACTGGGTCTACTGTGAGGAGAGAGTTCTTTCAAGACAACGAGAGTCCCTTTCATCAAGAAGCTAACTTTAGATCATCATGGACAATCTTTAGTGTAATGATACTCGTCACAAATGAGGCACAGATATTTTGGCTTTTCTTCTAGAAGCATCATCAACAAATGATTTAGGAGAGCCATGTTTTGGGGCATCAGCTTTGGCCTTACCTTTGCCCTTATTTTTACCTTTAGAGGCCTTATCTACTGCATTAGACTGGAAAACATGCACCTTAGAGGTTTTACCAGGACTAGATGAATTTTTGGAGGGATTATTAGAACTAGTGCTCAAGACAGATTTCTACTTCGAAGAAGCTTTCACAAAAGTCTAAGACACATAACCAATTACATCGTCAACAGGTGTTGTACCCAGAGACTTCGATGATGTCAGATTCGATGATGGTCTCAAAGAATTAGGTAACATCTCATACAATTTTCCTATTTGCAAATAGACCAAGTCTAAATACTGGGTAGGAGCAATAGCTTTCTCTTCAATAACACATCCACCCATAGCTATGTCCTTAGAAATTTTGTTGACGAATGATTTTGTGAACCATTTTGTCAACAACTCATCAGTGATCTCAAACCTAATGAGGTGATGCTGACATCTCCATCCATTGATATGATCAAAAATGTGGGTCATGATGTCTTGCTTAAGGGAGATAAGAAAATGAGTGCTAGTTTCATATCAAACTCACAATTGTAAATGAGCGAGGAAAGCCATAGTGAGAGAGTTGAAGTTACCATAGGTACCTCGAGAAAATTCAATGTACCATTTAGCGGCAACACTTGTGAGAGTTCTTTGAAAGAGTCGATGATAGATAGAATCATTGACATAAAAATTGGAGCACTAGAGATGATATATCATCACGTGAGCTTGTGGATCCTCCTTCACTTTTCCCTTGAATTTGGGGCAATCACTCATAATTTTCATTGGAATTTGAGGCTAGTCACAGTAATGAAGAATGGGATTATTCGTGAGCCTCAAGACATTGGGCAATTTCAACGTAGCCAAGATAGGAAATTGTGTCTTAAACTACATATAGGTCCTTTGAGGAGACCGAAACTACGGAGTCCATCCTTGTTCGTAAGGATTTTTCCCCCATAGTGGAGGATTTTGTCCCCACTGAGGGTTCCCTTGACCGTAAGGTGGATTTGGTCTAGGGTAGGCTTGATATTTTCCTGCCATAGGCCATTGATAAGTATTGTACATGGCATACGAGTTATAAGGTTGCTGAACCTGTTGACCCTATATGTAAGGAGATTGACCCTGTTACTGCAAGGGTTGACCTTGACCTTCCAAATGCTGACCTTGTTGATATGCATATAAAGCTTGTTGTTGCCAAGGCTAACCTTATTGTTGCAAAGGCTGACTTTGCTGCTGTAAAGGTTGACCTTTCTGCTACAATGGGTGGTCGTGCGAGGACGAAGGCTGGGAGGACTGCTGAACAAAATGAATTTGCGGTTGCAATGGCTGTTGCAATTGTTAAAAAGGTTTCCCTTGCTACTGTGACTGTTGCCCTTGCTACTGTGACTGTTTCCCTTACTACTGTGACTATTTGAATTAATGCTGCAAATATTTCCCTTACTATTGCGAAGGTTTCCCTTGCTGTTGTAGAGGTTTTCCTTGTTGCTGGAAGGGTAGCTGAGCAGTTCCTTGGATTATACCCTAAGGATATTGATAGTTGTCGAATTGAATCTATCAATATCCACCAGGAAAAGTGGATTGACCAGGCTGGACATAAGGTTTAGCTTGAGGAATGTAAGTTATATTAACCAAGGCTTGTGAACCATATGGGAGATAAGCTAGTTGGAGTGGGACCTGAGCCATTTACGACTACTGATATTGAATGTTACCTGACATGGATGGACCAACAGGGTTAGGAATAGAACCATAATAAGGTTGATTAACTCCAACCATGTGAGTTTGTAATCCACTCACACTAGTTTTTCCTAACACAAGAGGAGTATTCGGATCTTTCCCACTAGGTGATGGCACAATCTGTGCACTTGATGGAGGGACAGAAGAACCTAGCAAGAGTTGACATGAGATAGTCGATTGAACTAGAAGAGTGGGTTGAAATGATGCAATAGGTTGTGATAGAATGGTAGGTTGAACAGGAACTGAAGTGAGCGTTGTTTGTACATTAGTTTGAGAGGTCTTGTTCAAAATGAACAGACCTGATGTAGGCATGGCATTGGAAGACCACATGGGGTTTTGATACAATGACAAGGCACTAAGAGTACCTAACACTAATTGAACTAGAGTGGTATAGCCATGTGGCAACATGGGTCCACTAGTTTCAGGATAGGTGACAGATGAGACTCTTCCTGTATAAGGAAAGCCTTCTGGAGGAAATTTATATCCTTGCTCATCATCAATGTGAGAAGTATGGGTAGCAGAAACTTCCGAATGACCCAAAGAAGGGACTGGAATTTCACCAAATGACTCCATAGACAGAAACAATTTATGACGAGGAACCCGAGATGTACCAGGAGATAACTCCGAAGGAATACCAGGCCGGTCATATGCACTGTAAGGGACTTGAGGGGATATCACAACAGGATCAAACAATGGATTTGATAAATAGACAATAAGCATCTACGGACTCTCAGGGGTATGAATATGATTATCAAAGGAACCTTGATCAAATTCTTGAGGTGACCAGGAATCTAATGGAGGCAGATGATAAGACAATGGTTGGATGCTTGGAATGATACCAAGTTCAAAACCTTGATCCTCAAGTGACTGAGGAAGTTCCATATGAACTCTTTGGGAGGACCCTTAAGTATATGATAATGAAGGGGAACTATGAGATGAACACAATGGTTCATCCACAATGACTTCCTCTCAAATCAAAAAAGGAAAGGCAATTCGTTGAGGGAATTTAGCAATATTGAAATTAATAGGGAATTACTCAATATTGGTCTAAGAAGCAACTGCTTGGGTTCAACATGTTTATAGTGGGAAATTATTTTTAGAAACAAAAACTTTTCCTTTTCATCTTTTAAGAGTCGAGAAAAGGGAAAAACGGTGACTCTAGTTGCTTTCGATGGTTTAGCGAGCTTTAAAGGACAAGCTTCTCAATGATATTTTCAAATTTAATGAGTCAAAAAAGATCGAAATGACTGCTCGGGTGAATGTAGTTAAAAGGAGTACCAAGTAGCCGTGAACTATAATATACACCTCAACAAATGAGTTTACCAAGGACTTGATGTATGTGTAGGCAATCTCCCCGAATGTTGTGTTCAGTGTATCATGTTTATGGGACGACAGACTCAACTTCCTATGGATAAAGGTTCGCAACCTATGGGGCTCTCCCTTCATATACGTGATAGTGTGAGGAGCACAATTCTATGCTAGCATTGTCTAATGCTGAAGGGAACGACATCTACTATGTTTTGAAGACATCGGAACAGGTCTCTACTAGAAAGTGACACTGACTACAGACAAGCAATGAAGTCTAAAAGTGAATGGTTGATCAAACTCATCAAAAGACAAGGTGAAGAAAGGGAAGGAAAGGGTCATAAGCTCCCCAGTGGAGTCACCATTTTATTGACAAGGTTAATCCTCTCTGTGGATAGAGACAATCCGTCTAGCCCAATGTGTGGGTATAGCAACTAAAGTGGCAATCAACTAGACATCTTCCTAGGTGATAATTGATTGAAAAGTAGAATGAGAGAGATGACCTAACTCATTCTGATGTTATTCTAATTTACTTTGGTAATATCCTTGAACTTCTTATGTCACAGACTTGTACCTACTTCTCTCAATTCTTATGTACTTGCACAAGTAATCAAGAAACAACAAAGTAAGCCAAAACCAATAGAAAATCCAATAGTATCCTACTTAGTTGATCAAGGAATGCCAACCTAATACATACATGAACATATATATTTTGGGAAGATGAACCAATAGTTGTATATTATTTAAATATTAAAGGGAAGCTTACAACCATAGCCTTGATGTTTAAAGGCTCTGCTTGAGTGGTAATCCAAGTCCAAGCCAAGAAACTCTCCAAACACTCCTTCTCCAAGTCTAATGAAGAGCCTCTAAGCACAAGCTCAACATAGGGGTGCAAATGGACATAGATCAACCATTTGGGAATGGAAGAGGAGGAATTTATACACTAGGAGAGGGAGTTAGGACTCCTCCAAAGATAGGATTAGGCCCACATCTCAAAGAGGTAGTTAATAGGGATAAGACAAAGAGTTCAAGTTAGGAGGATTCAACCTCATCTATGTGCAACCACCTTGAGGTCGTCACTGTGGAAGCTTTTATATCACAAAGCTTCTCATCCTCTTTGGAAAAATTACCTTTTTGGGATCATCATGGGTATGATAGGGAATAGAGTGATACCAACATGGGTAGAAGATAGTGCAACAGGTGACCATTGTAGTTTTGATATTCATAAGAGCGATGACCCTTACTTTAGGGTTTTAAGAGTTATTTCTTCAGGGAAAGCTCAAGACATTTTCCAAGCAAAGTTAAAGGAGGGATCTGAGATGTATACATGGATAAGAATACTCTATAATGGTCATGTTTCAAAAACTTGAGGGTATGTCACAGGGAATTGGAGGAGGTGTGACAAAATATTGTGTAATAGATGCCCCCTAAAGCAAGAAGGAAGAATGAAGAGTGATGGTTGAGATGCTTTACAAGCTTTTGGCAAGGATGAGGACACACACTGTGAGGAGACCTACAAATGAAGGACATATATACATATACATATCTCAGATCAAGACATGAATCCACGACATGGATGCAACCATCCGGATGATGAAGACTAGAGAAAAGATCAATGGTATGGGTGCAACCTTCCAGATAACAAGGATCATCATAAATATAAAGTCCCACGGTATGGGCACAACCATCCATATAGTAGAAAAATGTGTACAATCATGAATGACATATAACTCCATGCATCCTGAGCCATAAGTGACAAGACTCAAGGTCTTGCGCTCCATCCTGAACTAATTAATGTATGAATCCTAACACGCCAATAAACACGTTGAAGTCGAACATGCTAGAAAACGACTTGATTACTAGCCAATGATGTGGATCGTTAAGAGTTATGAGAGAAGCCACCAATAATGACAATGGCTCTCAAGGTACAAAAGTACAATACATGAATGTGATAATGAAGCTGAGGTCGAACACTCATGGAATCACCTGATCGAAAGCCACTAACGAAGACGTGTTGTTAGATGTGAATAACTGGCCATGACGATATGCCAACTCTAAGGTACTGAAAGGGTGTTCCTAAGTACCTTAGGAACACCCCTTTAGGACAATTTTGTTCACTATGGGGTGTGTATCTGGCACATATGCCTTGCATGAGGCTTCGAAATTCCAGTTCAAATATGCTATCGCATGTTTGATCCCCACCATATTCAACTGGTGTGGAGGCCTTTTTGAAAACCTCAAATGACAACTAACTAAGGGGAAGCATGTACACTTGAAGTAATTTGGGTTCGGTTCTACACTAGTGACCTTCTTTTTGGAGGGAGTCCCCCTATTTTGGTATCAGTGGGTAGAGGTACCAGATCATGCCCCACGAGATCCGAGACTCGTGCGATGGAGTCAACTAATGCCTTGACGAGTAATAGGTCAATACATGAATTTCCCACCACAATTCGTGTTTTGTTAGAATTCCAACTACTCGTGGTGAACGATTATGATTATGCTAGCACAGATTTGAGGTGGGATCGAAATCTACCTTTACCACCATGAGAATAGTGGACTGATGCAGGTAAAAACTTGTTTTTTGGATTTCAACTTCTATAATTTTGTTTAAAAGTGTAAGCTAAGACTTAACTTGTGATAAATGTGTAGATGTTGGACTAGGGAGACCACCAGGCATGTCGCCAATAGAATGACGAGCTTCTCATCTGACAGTAAGTGTGGACTATGAAGAAGGGGTTGACCCCTTAGCTGAGATGGAGTGCAATCTGGTGGCAATAACTCGAGGAGTTCTAAGTTATGCCACTATTGATGATTTTCCACTACGTTAAAAGAGACATACTATGGGAATTTTTGCGAGACCGTGTCGGCTGCTAGGCAGATTAATCAGGCCAGCCTCGTGCTATCATGAGCACCATACAGTCTTATAGTTTATCTAGTCTTTTACACATTTTGTAGGCTTTGAAAGCCAAGTGTCCCAGAACGCTCTATTTTTTATATTTTGATGTAAACACTCCAACAAACACGATATCTATATATATCTGTTTGTGTGTGTGTGTGTGTGTGTGTGGTTTATTTTCTACTTATGTGTCCATAATCATGATCAGTTTTTAAATGGCGCAAATTCCTCTCAAGAACAAAATTTTCTAATGCATCTATTAATGTATTTAAATTATGTGGAATATTTTGATATGCAATGAAATCAAAATTTCTTTCCAGCAATCTAATACGTAGATACATACACAATATTTGTGGATTTCTCATTAAGTAGTGATAGCTTAATTGTAACACAATGAGTTTCAAATCAAACTTGAAAACCAAATCCCTAATTCCAAGAGAAAATGCTTCTGAACAAAGTTCAATAACCACATTGTATTCAACAATATTATTGGTTGTTCAACCAAGGTATATACCTTGTAATTTAATCAGCTCGCCATCTTGGTCATAGAGTACCCATGCTGCGGAAGACAGATTCTATGTGCTACGACAAGCACCATCAACAAAACCAACATAATGGCCTAACAACATATGAAAACCGAGTGGAACACATGGTAAGAAGAAAAACACATGTCTACAAAGAGAGCAAACACACCAAAAATAAAAAAACACACTAATGAATTAACACACTAATGTACAAAAGTTATTACAAGAATTTCACACATAATACTTCTTGAGATACAACCCATTACAAGGTTGTGACAATGCATTTCCCTCATAATCACATAGCCCATAGGTACCTTTTTGTAAGACATGCTTAACGATATAGGGCCCATGTGACATGGGTTCGAAATTTAATGCTACCAATTTATTGTTGGCTTGATCGTAAAGAATGACCAAGTTGCCTTTAGAAAAAGTGCAAGGAGAAATGGTTTGGTCAAAATGAGCTTTCGCTTGTTTTTTAGCTTTGATGACCATCGCAACAATGTGACGAGTCTTGTGAAGCCTCTCATGGTATAGTAGTTGTTCCTCTTCAGGTGAGGTATTTGGAAGAAGTTTGATAACTAGCTTAAGCTAAGGGATTTCAAATTCGATTGGAAGAGTTGCTTCTAAACAATACACCAGCTAGAATGGAGTGAATCCAGTGGTCATCTTAGTAGAAGTTCTGTAAGCCCAAAGAACTGAGAATAGAATTAAATGTCAGTCCTTTTTGTGCTTCACAATGGTACACTAAAGCATAGTAATCAAAACTTGATTAACTGCTTCAACCTAGCCATTGGCCTGTGGATAATACGAAGTTGAGCTATCATGTCAAAGGCCCAAATGAGCAGCCAACTCTACCATCATGTGATGGAAATTATTTTCTCCATGGTCAGTCACGATAGCTTAAGGGACACAAAAATGTGCCATGACGTGGTTAAAAAGGAATTGAGTAGCAATAATACTATCATCATTGTATGTAGGCATCACCTTGACACATTTAGTAAAATAGACGACGACAATGATTATATAACCATTCCCCCCAACTAATCGAGGGTTACATGTCATGAAATCAATCCCCCATTTGGTAAATGGGACAATAATCATTATTAGGGGTAGGGGTGTGGGTGGGGTGCACTGATTATGGTTGAAAATCTGACATTTCTGGCATTTTTGGATAGCTAGAATGCAATCTTTGAAGATAGAAAGCTAGAGATGACCGGTGCAGAGAATTTTCTGAGCAGTGGCATATTCAAACATATGAAAACCATAGGCACCAGAATGGAAATAATTTAAGACTCACTCAACCTCTTCTAGGGTGAGACACCTGTGAAGGATAGAGTCCACACCCACCCGATACAATGTATCACCAAGGATCCAATATGGTTGCGACTAGTGCCGAATGCAGCGTCGATCAGATCGAGACAACTCAGATCAGAAATTTTGGGTTTAGAGATAAACAATAATATATCCATACCATGGGTCAAAAGTGTTGATTAGAAACAGATTTTCATCAGGTATCTGCTCAATAAAATTAGTTGGGGTGCTTGCATACGGAAGAGCACAAATTAAATTAGCAAAGATGAGCGATTTATTTGATTTGGCAGTAGTAAAAGTCCAAATCAAATTGCTGCAAGATTATGATCCGTTTGGAGTATTTTCTCCTCAGTAACTTGTGAATCAATTTATATGCCATGCGGTTGCAATCAAAAATCATGGTGGTTTTTTGTAAAAGGATATAGTGTCGAAATCTTTGGACGACATGAACTGCCATGAAGGCAAACTTCTTGGCCTGAGAATGTCGAGACTCAGTGTCAAGAATATTTTGGCTCAAATAATAAACCACGTGCTCATTTCTATCGTCTTCATCCTAAACTAATACCATAGAAATAGTATTATCAGTTGCAACCAAGTACAGGAAGTAATCGTGTTGATAATCAGGGGGATGCAGTAAAGGAGCATTGATCAATGTGCTTTTTAAAGCATCGAAGGATTTCTGAGCAACTTCATCCCAAATGAAATGTATCCCCTTCTTAAGTAATCGAGTAAATCCCTTGGAATGTTCAACGTAATGAGAGACAAATCGATGGAGAAAATTAGCCTTTCGCTGAAGGCTCTGCAGTTGCAGTAATGATGTAGGGGTGGTAAATTGACAATGGCCTCAACTTTTAATGGATCCATCCCAATACCTCCACTAGACACCACAAAACTCAAGAGATAGCCAGAATCAATGCAAAGCACACACTTGTGTGAATCGAGATGGATATTATAATGCCAACATCATAAAAAGATGGATCTTAAGTGATCCAGATGGTCACAATGCTTAGTAGAATGAGCTAGTAAGGTGTCGAGGTATGGCTAAACAATGTGTTGAATGTCATGAAAAGCATAAGACATTTCTTGTTGGAAGGTAGCATCAGCATTCTTCAAACTGAAAGGAAACGTTTTATAAGCGAAAGTACCATGGGGACATATAATGGCCGTTTTATGCTGATCAACAGTTGAAATGTTAATCTGGTTATAGCCAGAAAAACCATCCATGAATGAAAAAACCTCACACCCCGTGCATTCATCGATGATTTGGTCGGTAAAGGGAGTAGGATAATTATCCTTAGGACACACACGATTGATATCATGGTGATAAACACAAACGCATATTATGCACTGATTTTTGGCAACAGGGATGATATTGGATACCTAATCTTTCAGTGGAATAGGGTAAATGAAACTCACTTTTAAAAGCTTCTCCACCTCTTCTTTGATAGCAACCTTTCAAGGGTGCACAAGGTGAAGCCGTTGTTGAAAAGTCTTAGCACCAGGATAAGTCAGAAGCTTATGCACCACTATTTCTAGATCGATACAAAAAATTTCCTCGTATCACCAAGAAAAAACGTTTCGAAATTCTTTAAAAAGCTAAGTATAAATATTGACCTCATCTTGAGAACAGTGAACCCCAATATGAATGTTCTCATCAATTCTTGGTTTAATAGAAATTTCGAGAGGTATAGTAGCAGTGATGTTCCCCATATTACCCTTTGACAAGACTTCATTCACCAAGATATGAGTTTGAAGGGGAGGTGTAGGATAATGAGAAACAAACACTTAAAGAAAATAAGGAATCTCATAGAGGCTACGAAGAAAAGAAGAACAATGATGTAGACCGTTCCATGGATTTTCATCTAGAGACATGACCTCAATGATACTCTCATCGCTGAATAATGTCTAACTAAAAGGATCCAAAGAATCCCAAGAACCAAGCCAAGGAGACGGCACATAAGTCTCCAGGTTCATACGGAAAACAATATGACATTCTGAAGAGACCATTAAAGGCAATACAATTTCTTTGATAATTTAGCTCCAATGGACTTAAAGGCATAGCATTTCCAAATGATTCAACTTGATGTATGGTAGGGATAATCTAAGAATCCATAGAGTCCAAGATCATATTGACTGAATGAACATTCGAAGGTGGGAGAGTGAAAGTACCCATTAAAGAAGAGTCTTTGAAGAGACCTTCCCCCATGCTTTCGTACAGAATCTCAATATTCCCATGTAAGGAATGTTTTCGTTCAATGAGCCAGAAGAAAAGAAGGACAGTGGATCAAGAGTGACAACTTTTACTTCATTAGGAAAAAGAATCATGCTGAACAAAGAAGAAACCACGAAAAACATGGCATGGTTCCAACTTTGGTCGAGACAAAGGTTGTATTTGAGATTTTCATCTACAACTTCTACTTCTAATTCAATAGTCTTTCCTTCTAATGTAATGGATAAGTTCATGAGAACACCATATGGACGTGAACCTCTATCGTCAAAGGCTTCCAAGGTGTTCTGAGACTAGTTAAGAGAAGGAGAGCCAATGGCTTTCCAACATAAAACAAACATGATGCAGGTAGAGTGTTACAGGGAAAAGTGTCTATTTAGAACTACTCTATCCCACTAAGGTGTGACAGCTGCCTTAGAAACAAACAGAGAAAAACTACTTTTTCTTTCCCTTTATGAATTATAGATAGAGAGGAACAGAAAGACCAACCTCTGTCTTGCGCTAATCCTTCGATTTGACTCCTCTCTTGTTTGATAGTCCTCAGCTACCTGCTCCCTTGCATGCCCAGCTTCACAAAGTACCTGTAAGATCACACAAGCATAGCACTATACAAAGACATGGATCTATAATCATAAACAATCTAGGATCAGATGTAAATTGACCATACAAATGTAACAATCATCAATGATACAAAAGCATGGAGGAAAACTCAAATAGCTTTTATTGACAAACAAGAAAAGATCCAGGAGGAGTTACAACCAGTTGTTCCGACCCAGCATCAACCTCCCAGCAAAGAAGCCCCTCTTCACCTCAAACAAAGCTTAGATCACCCAACAATCTGATGTTTGTCTCTAGAAACCAACAACAATTCCTTACAATATGCAAAATTCCAGCCTCCGGATCTCTGGGATGAGGGATCCATATATAGATATTTGTAAGGGGGATGAGTCAGCTTGTGATTTGATTAGTGTCTTCTCTCTGATAGTTCTTGCTTCCACTTGGAGACTGAGGGCCTCTTACTCATCCTTGGTCGAATTTAGTGAGGCAAGTGTCACAGGAGAAGATTCTGGAAGCTTCCATTGCCTCTCCACCTCGCGAAATGACACTGCCATTTGTCATTTCTCGCCCATCGCACCCCACAGAAGGGACTTTTGAAATGCAATGCACCCTCACAGTGTGTTTAGGTGAGATGCAACGCACTTAGCCAGTGGAGCAGCTGCAATGATCCTGTTTTGACCAATTCTGAGTAGTTTCTCATGGAGAACTTCTAGGAGAAGCTGTAATCTGTTGACCTTGTTCCTTTAGGGGTTAGAACAACAATTTTAGGGACTTAGGAGCCTTGGTTTATGGACATTTCATGCTTGGGGTTGTAGGGCACAAAAATGTCTATAACAGTTTCCCCCTAAAGTATGAGGCCGTTAACCTTTTGGTGTCGGGTGAAATGCTTTATTATGAGGATCCGAAGTTCTTTCAATGCTGGGAGAAGACCTGGAATAAGATACAATACAATACATTATCTTCATACTATTTTCATGATCTAGCTGAGGTGGGCATTCCCATGCTCAGCTTTATAAATTCATTTTCATGTACATAGGACAGACAATCGTCTGAGTGTAGACTGATGATTCTGATAGAGCCATCATCCCTTTGAGCGGATCATTATATGTGTAGCAATGATGTACATTTAATGTCTTTATTTCCCTGAATATATATTGCATCCCGGATGGATGAAACTAGATCCGGGGTCTTCAATCTCGTCCGATCTTCACTCGAAGTACAAGTCGATCCATGTGAGAAATGTTCTGAAGTCGAACATGGAAAGACATCGCTTGATTACCAGTCAATGATGTAAACAGTTAACAAGCGCGAGAGGAATCACCGATAATGATAATGACCCTCAAGGTACTGCAGTACAATTCACGTGGTGTGAATAAAGGACTTGGCGTTGAACACCACGCAAAATCTTTCGGTCGAAGGTTATTGATGTAAACCTATCACCGGAAGTGAGAAACTTGCCATTGAGGCATGTAAGCTTCAAAGTACTGAATGGGGTGTTCCTAGATCAACTTCTTGGATAATGAGCTGATGTCGACAAGAAGTGATCTGTCACAGGAGGGCCTTAATGAATCCCACATCAATGACACGGAATGGAGCAAATGATTTTAATGGAGGTGAAAACGATCTGGTGATATAAGGTTCATAGTGGCGGTCATGAAAGAATGGAGTATAATGTATGGTAGTGGGTGAGACACAGGTGACTTCACTGAATGACTTCTCTTGAACATATCGGCGACACTGATGTGATGGATTGGTAGCATTAACCCCAAATGTGGATGGTATGGCGTGACCATGGTGATGTGACCGGTGAATGAAACAACCCAACCCGACTCGGACACGGAGTGGAAGTGTCATGTTCAAGAGCGACTTGCTACCAACAAAGTTTCTTTGAGTTTTCTTCCCAATTTTCCCCAGTCATTGCTAACCAATACCTCTTTATTTTTGTCAAGCTTGAGGAGGATAACATATGCTTGTTCTATAATTTTCCCTTCGGGTAAACCCATCGCTATGTTTTAATGAGTCTAGCGATAGTGAAACTTGTTCTTGTCTATAGACAAGTTTGTTGCTATTAATCTTTTTAACGAGTTTAACGACAAAGATAACTCAGTCCTTTTCAATTTTAGAGAGTCTGAAAAGGAACGTAAAGGTAACTCCAAAATTCCTTTTTCGTCATCTAATCCCTTAAGTCTGAAAAAGTATAAAACAATACAGAAGGGATGAATTTTCGATACTTTTAATGAGCCGAACAAAACAAGCGCTCAATCTTTTTGTGTAATAATCCCTCAGGTCCAAAAAGATTAAAATCTAGAGGAGGGATAGCACTTCCTGTCCCTTTAACGAGCTGGAAAGGCGAATGGCTCGGCAATATTTTCATATTTTACGAGTCAGTTGAAAAGAGCTTAAAGGAGACTCGTCTTTTGAGGAACGAGTGATAAAATGGGTAGCAGCTGATTCCAGGTAAGGTTTGGAATTTTCCAATCACGGCAGTGTCACAAGGATGGCTAGTGAAATCACTCTTCGCAGTTGTTCCTCAAAATGGGTAAACAATCAAATGGAGGTGAATGATCGGCCAATGAAAAAGTGGAGGTGACGGTGCAAACGTGACCAAGGCTTTAATGGCTGAAGTACTACATTCACGATGGTTATTTACTGGGGAATAGTTCATTTTTTAACGAGCTTAAACGTGGGGGGAAACATTTGCTCATGGCTTATGTTTATTTTTTAACGAGCTTGAACTATGTGCTAAAACTGCTCGATTGAAAGGTCTCATTTTTATTTTACCATAAATAGCTTTGTTCTTTCAAAAGTTGTACTGTATTTTCAATTGCTTCATCAAACTAGTTAGAAATGAACAATATATGCTTGAAAACGAGTTAGAACACCAATATTTTACTTTGAACTACGTAAAAAGTAATGAAAAAGTGTTTTTACCTCTCATTTTACCATTTCATTTGAACTTTGGTTTGTTGGAGCTTTGGAGGTGCTTTCCCCCCTTGATTTTCATCAGCTGATTTCGGGAGATTCTGTGGACGATTCTCGGTGCCATCTGGACCAGGTAGGTGTTAAACATAAGCTCTTTCATTCCATGGTTTCCATTTTGCATTTTGAGCTTGATTCCTAGTTTTTCTGAGCCCCTGGGGTTTGAAAAACTCGTTCTGCCTTCAGCGCACCCTCTGTGTATCGAAAGGTGCGTTGAATGTTGGCCAGTCTAAAGGCCATCTGACATGCAACGCACCCAGAGTACTACTGCAAGTGCGATGGGCGCAGAGAAGAAATTCTGTGCACAATTTTTGATGGAAATTTTTCCTGTTTCTTACCAAAATCAGGATCTAACTCTTCTCTTGTTTGTTTTTCAGAGATCTTTGGAGTAAGATGACCATTACATGGTGAGAATGTGAGCATGAGGAAGAGGACATGCTTGCCCTACATGATCCAGTTACAGTAAACGCACTGCGGAACTGTGCCTTGCTGAAGTTTTTCCGCATTTCTAGCATGAGACAACAGATCAACTTACTGCAGTATTTGCTCAATGCTTGGGATCCTACCAGCCAGGTTTTCTAGATCAGGGGCAAATCTATCCCCTTGACTGTAGTAGACATCTATTTTTTGACTGGCTTGTCGAGGCGGGGTGCCCCCATCTCTTTATTAGGTTCGGCCCGAGGAGGTGACTCGGTGAGAGATTATGTTCGTCGGTACTGTAGAGAAGGATCTCAGCCGAGTAAAGACGGCAAGATCATCATCCGTGATGTCACTGACAGGTCCCTCAGGACTATTCTGTTTACTTCTGGTAGGATGGCTGGTGGTGTGGCTCTTCATGTAGCCAACCGATCTTATATGCAGTATGCCTTTGAATGCCTCCAACTGAAGGTGTTCAACTGGTGCGACGCAGTACTTCTTGTGATGAAAGAACAGTTGACCAAGATAAAGAGCGGGAGGTTGAAGAACTTTGGGTATGGTTCTATTTTGACTGCCTTTGCCTTGGAGAAGATACCACTGATGAGCCATAGTACATTGCACTCGATTTATCTTCTCCTACTGAACCACGTATGCAGAGATGGGTTGACCATATGTCTAGGCATGTTGGCCAGTCTCAGATTTCATTTTCTGATACCTTCTTCAGGTGGTTTGATCGTCAGAAGATGGTTTATTCCGAGTATCCATACGCTGGCATGGACTTCCGGGGCGATCCAGATTTGGTACTGCCAGATGGTGAACAGTGGGGCGCCATTGGTAAAATCTTTGACCATATTCCTGTTTATCATTTTTTGTTTATAATGTCCTTGTGCTTTATTCTATCAAGACTTTAATCAAACTCATGTGTACATGCAGATGTTGGTCCTGTCCGTCCAGCAGTTCGCCTGAGAGTACTAGCTGCTGCCCCAGCAGGAGAGGCTGTCGGAAGGGCTATCCTTCGTGACCGCGACGTGGCCGAGACTCTCACAGCATTACAGGAGCAGGTTGAGGGCCTCACTCTTGGTATTCCAGATGTGAGGACCGACTCTTGGTATTCCAGATGTGAGGACCGACGAGCTACCTTTGAGGTTACAGCGGCATACTACTGGTGTGCCCAGACGATGGACTCGTCTCTTACGTATGATCGCCAAGCTGTGACTTGCTATCACGAGCATCATTAGACTAGGGTGCCCCCTAGAATTTTGTGTTTTTTTGGTCATTTGACCGATTTTGTCTTGGTTATAGAACGTTATGTGTAAACCATAAACAATTATATATATTTTTGATTTTCGGAGTTTTATTTTGGTTAAGTTACATGATCCAAATGCAAACATTGATGGTATGTTTCTTTTTATAAATGTTGCAAATGTCTATCTAACACATAATTTGCCAATGAGTCAGTTAATGTGTTTAAGTTTCTGGAAATATTTTGATATTGAATAAAATGAAATTGTCTTTCCAAAATCTTATCCCTTAGGAACATGCGATAAATAGCTGGATTTCGGACAGAATAGATACCAGTGAGTTGTAGTATTACGAGTTGTGAGTCTAGCCTGACAATTATTCGGCATATACCATGTGTGATGGCATCAGAGAGAAGTTCTATCAACGCACTATATTCAGCGATGTTATTTGTTGATCGACCAATACATACCCCTTTAAAACTTACTAACTCGTCGCTTGGATCAAAAATAGCCCAGGCTACGAAAGATAGGTTCCGCGAACTACGAATCGCTCCGTCGGCATATCCAACACATGACTCCAATAGGTTTGACATCTGTAACAAATGTAAAAAGTGGATTACTTGACCAAAATAAACACTTTAGCGAAAACAAAAACATAACAAAAGCATACAGGTTACCATTATGCATAGTAACGCTTGAGGTACAACCCATTACGAGGTTGCGCCAGTGGAATTCCGTCATAATCCATTAACTCGTAGGCTCCTTTTGCTAACACTCATTTAAAAATATAGGGGCCCATCCATAAAGACTTAAATTTACCTGCTCCCAATTTATCGGATTCTTCGTCGCAAGGTAAGACCAAGTCACCTTCTGAGAAGACACGGGGTTTGACATTTTTGTCGAACTGCGCCTTGACTCGTTTCTTATGGGCTTCGTTAGCCAAAGCGGCATCATGATGGGTTTCATCCAATTGGATTAATTCCAAGAAATGAGCTTCTTCTTCTGAAGTTCTGGGGAGGAGATCAATTGCGAGTTTGAGAGACGCGATTTCAGACTGGATTGGTAAGACTGCTTCCAGGCCATATACCAATTGGAAAGGTGTGAACCCGGTTGCATTCCTTACCGATGTTCGGTAAGCCCACAAAACTGAGTACAGGATTAGGTGCCATCTTCTTTTGTGAACTCCAATCATCCTTTGCAGCATGCATTTCAGGACCTTGTTGATTGCTTCAACTTGTCTGTTGGCTTGCGGATAATATGGAGTAGAGTTGTCGTGAGACAACCCTAGTTTGGCAGCTAATTCGACCGTCATGTGATTGCAAAAATGTGATCCATGATCTGTGACTATAGCCTGCGGCACGCCGAATCTGGCGACTACATGATTGAAAAAGAAGAGGGCAGTTGTTTCACCAGTATTATCTAATGTAGGCATCTCCTCGGCCCATTCGGTAAAATAGTCAACTGCGACTATGATATACCCATGCCCCCCGGTCGAGGTGGGGTTACATGTCATGAAATCGATGCCCCATTTGGCGAATGGCCCAATAGCAACTATTGGCTGCAAAGGTGTGGGTGGTCTTCTGGTTTTGCTATCGAAAATTTGACAAGCATGGCAACTTCTCACTGCGGTTATGCAATCTTTGAACATTGTTGGCCAGAAGTATCCTACTCGTAAGATTTTTTGCGCTGTAGCATATCCAGATTGATGCCCCCCACACGCGCCTGAATGACAATCATTCAGTACTTTTTCGGCCTCCTCATGGGTGAGGCACCTTCTCATAACTGTATCGATACCACGACGGTAAAGTGTATCACCGACGATCATGTAGTCTTTTGCTTGGTATCGAATACGTTTTTGTTCGGAGTGGGAGGTGTTTGGCCTATATTTTTGGGTTTGGAGATAAATTATTATATCCCCATACCACTCATTTCTTGTAGATATCAGAAACAAATTTTCGTCCACGATTGTTTCTTCGGATGTTTCATTGTTGGACGACGATGGGAGATCGCACAATAATTCTGCAAAAACTAGAGCTTTCTTCGACTTGGATTTTTCAAATTCCAGATCAAACTCTTGTAGGATTGCTATCAATTTTGAATATTTGCCCCCCAGCAACTGTCGTGACAATATGTAAGTCATGGGGTTGCAATCTGACAAAATGGTAGTTTTCTGAAAGAGGACATAGTGTCGAAATCTCTGTATCACTTGAACAGCTACGAGTGCTAGCTTTTCAACGTAAGAATATTTTCTTTCTGTATCATTTAAGTTTTTACTTAAATAATATATAGGATGTTCAATTCCATCAACTTCTTGAACTAAAACTATTGTGATGGTCGTATCTGCTGCAGCCAGATACAGGTTAAAATCTTTTTGATAATCAGGAGCGTACATTAATGATGCTTTCATTAGGGATTCTTTTAAAGCATCAAAGGAAGCTTGCGCAACTTGATCCCAGAAAAAGGGTACTTCCTTTTTAAAAGACGTGTATAACCTTTAGCAACTTCGGCGTAATTTGGAATGAACCGCCTCAGAAAGTTTGCTTTCCCTTGGAGTTTCTGAATCTGAAGCAAATTCAAAGGTGGAGGCAAATTTATGAATGCCTGGACCTTACATGGGTCGAGACGAATCCTGTCCTTTGAGACTACAAAGCCAAGCAAACGACCAGAACTGACGCAAAATACACATTTGTGTGGATTGAGTCGTATCTTGTAGTGTCGGCAACGTAGAAATATCGCTCTTAAATGCTGCGGGTGATCAGTCCGCTTTCGCGAATGAGCAGGAAGGTCGTCGAGGTATGGTTGAACGATGTTTTTGATATCATGGAAGGCATAATTCATTTCCCTCTGAAACATCGCCCCTGCGTTCTTTAAACCAAAGGGTAATTTTCGATATGCGAATGTGCCCGACGGACAAATAAATGCAGTCTTTGACTGGTCCTGTGGGCGGATATTTATTTGATTATACCCAGAGAATCCATCCATGAATGAAAACATTTCGCATCCGGTGCATTCATCAATTATCTGGTCAATGAAGGGTGTAGGGTAGTTGTCTTTTGGACAAGCTTGATTTACATCCCCATAATCGACGCACACTCTAATTGTTCCTTGTTTTTTCATAACAAGGACAATATTCGATACCCAATCGGTTAGAGGAACCAAGTAGATGAAACTAGCATGGATAAGTTTTTCAACTTCTGCCTTAATGGCAGCGGCTTTCTTGGGGTGCACCTGCCTTAGCCGTTGTCGTACTGGTTTGACATCTGGATACATCTTAATTTCGTGTTCAACGATACTCGAGTCAATGCCTGGAATTTCAATGTATGACCAGGCAAAGACATCTCTGAATTCGCGAAAAAGAGCGTTATATATTTCCAGTTCTGAAGGAGAACAACATTTGCCAACATAAATATTCTCTACAACATCTGTTTTGGTCGAGATATTTATGGCTATAGTCTCTTCAATGTTGGACAAGTTTCACTCGAAATCCATCGTGTTTACAGTATTTGATAGGAAATCAAAGACTGAAGGATGATAAAGGTCATCTTGAGTATCTTTTCCACAATCCAGGAGAAGGGAACGATGGTGGGAATCATTCCATGGTGCCCCTTCAATTACCATTGATTGGACAATTCCTTCATCGGTGACATGCACTTGCGACCAAGGATCTGAAGGGGTACCATATTCTTTACACCTGTCTATCCAAACGCTTGATGAGCGTTGATTTGGGTTTGCCTCCCATGCTAGGAGCATTGATTGCTACAATATTTCTGTTGGGCTTGGGGGCAAAACCATTGCATGATCCATGTCGATATTGTTTTCTGAGATCTTTTTAGAAGATATCATGTTGCAGGTTCCTATCGATGCTACTTCCACCAGGTTGATTGGAGGTGGAAGGACGAAAGTTCCCATTAGTATAGGATCTTTTAATAGGCCTACTCCAATATTTTGAAGCGAATGGGGGCTTCCATGGATCATGGGAATGCTTCCTGTAACTTGAGAACCATTGGGGAGGAAGTTTTGTTGATCGACGATTGTAATCCCTCCTTGAAAGGGAAATGCAATCTTCCTAAAATAGGTCGACACAACAGCCGCCATAGCATAAATCCATGGCCTTCCTAGTAGGATGTTGTAATCAAGATTTCCATAGATTACTTCAACATCTATTTCTACCATTTTCCCTCCTAGTTCAACTTTCAAGTTACTTAGAATACCATATGGGGTATACGTTCTTCCGTCGAATGCTTTTAATGTCGTCGAAGATCACAACAAGGTTGGAGATCCTAAAGTTTTCCAGCAACTCATCGACATAATGCATGTAGATGCTCCCTCATCAATAATTATTCGATGAACAGTTTTGTTGAGGGCTTTCACTTGAACAAGGAAAGGTAGTTGAGCTGGTAATTGAGGATCATATCCTTTATGGTCGAAGGATACAAGATTGGAATCGTTTGGGTCTATCCCACCAATGGCTGATAATAAAGCCTGCCTTTGGGATGGGCAATTCTGTAGCACATCAAGGGTCGACATAGCGGATGGCAATTGGGCCAAATCTTCCACTATATTATAATGTTGTGCTCCTCTAGCGCGGGGATTAAATGTCGACTTGTGTACTACTCCCTTTGGTGGTTTTATTGTCAATTCAGGAATGATGGGTGGCGCAACTTCTGTCGAAGTTGTTGTCGAACTACTAGGTTGATCTTTATCCTTGTTGTTCGACAGCTGTGGATTCCCATAATCTTTGTTCCTTGTCAATATCAAAGCATCATTTTGCTGTTTTGAGACTGACAACATTAGCACTTGAGATGGGGAAGCATTTCCATTTTCAACCAGATTTGTTCCTGGATTTGGAAACGGATCAGTTAACACTGCGGAGGTTTTCGAATTCTTATAGAATTTTTTAACCTCAGCTCTATGCGAACAACTTGCGATCCAATGATCCTCATTGCATATGAGGCATGGATTTTTTGGTTTCCTATCTCCAGGAGGGTTTGAAGAAGATTTTTCAAGTGATGATTCCTCCTGTTTCTTCTTCTTCCCTTTGCCTTTCTTCTTGCTCCCTGGTTGTTTGGTTTCTTTGCCTTTATCTGTCGATACGGCATTTACTTCCGAAGCAAGAAGTTCTTCTTTTGCATTTTGACTTGAAATCTTACGGGCCTTTTTGGATGTAGCCTTTATCGATTTCGTGTCTATTGTGCCAATCACGCCATCGTCGGCATGAGAGTCATTGTTCGATTTAGGAGGAGGAGGAATTGAGAATTCCGGTCTAGGGGCATCAGGTATTTTATAGTAGAGCGTGCCGGACTGAGTGTAAATCAAGTTTAGATATTGCGCACGAGCGATAACTTGCTCTTCTGTTACGACTCCCCCCTTTGCCACATCTTCCGTGATGGAAGGTAGTAATGACTTGATAAACCATTCAGCTAAGATTTGATCGGGGACATACGTTTTTACCATTCTACGACGACATCGCCACTCATGTATATGATCAGATATGTGAGTGGCCATTGTTTGTTTGAAGTTGGTAATAAGTTCTGTTCCCGTTTCGTACCTTATTGGTAACTGAAAATGGGTTAAAAAGGTTGTGGCTAAGGTACTGAAGTTGTCAAACGAAGCTCTAGGAAATTCGATGTACCATTTTGCCGCTGGACCCGTTAACGTCCTCTGAAAGAGGCGAAGTCTTATCGAATCATCATTTAGGGTGTTTGATGAACACCATAGATGAAAGGTCATCACGTGATTCGATGGATCTTCACCTGGATTTCCATTAAATTTAGGAATATCTTATGGAAGTTTATGCGGAATTGCTGGCCACCAAGGGGCGTAAGCGATTGGATCATTTGTTAACCGGTTTAAATCAGGTAACTCCAAAGTTGCCACAAAGGGTAACTGTTGATTCAGGTTAGGTGAAGCATACCCAGGATAGGATGGGATTGCCTGAGTAGTTGGTCTTTGCATACCTGCATAATGCATTTGATGCTGGTATGTTTGGTAAGGTTGGTGGGCATGACCATTGTAAAATGGTTGATTTTGACCGTTTTGAATGTACGGCTGTCCACTATTAGCAAAGATTTGTTGCTCAGAACCTTGGTATACTTGTTGGAATTGCGGTTGTTGGTATTGCACCAGCCATGGTTGTGAAGCCATGCTGTTGCCCGATACTAACAGTTTGACCAAGATGAGGGGTAATTGTACCTGTCTGAACCTGTGTCATTCCACCAGTCGACGATTGTGGTTGAGTCGCAGGGTCAAGGGGCTGTTGCATTACAACCTGAGAAACCTGAGGTTGGCATACAACATGCAGCGCTTGAACTTGTGACACCGTCACAATGGCTAGCGTAGTTGGTATATTTGACATAGGTAAGCATTGTTGCATCGAGTATACAACTCTTGGTTGTTGAGGTAGTATAGGTACCCAACCGCTTGAGGTAATTCCAGTATAACCTGAATGTTGTTGTGAACTCTCGTATGGATATCCTCTCGGAGGGGACATTGAAAGGGTATACTGCCCCCCATACGGTGGTAATCCAGAACTCAAGGGAATTGTTTGCCCTTGGGGGCCAGACTGCCCAAATTGACCTCCAAATGGATCAATTTGTTGAGACTCAACATAAGAGTTTCCGGATATTATTCCGGATGAACAAACAGGAACAGACCATACTACCGAAATAGCCCCTGAGTGGGCTCCTTCTAGCGGTTGAGAGCTAGTCGGGACAGATGGTATACCGGTGAACATTGTTGGAGTGATAGCTGTTGTGGGGAAAAGTATCCGATGCGGATGACCCTATCCCTACTCTAAAGGTGACAGTCTTTAGCAACAACTGAAAGTAAAGTTTTGATGATTTCCTTTATGAAAGTACAGAGAGAATGAAGAAAGATTAACCAACCTGGTGTCTTTCGCTTAGTCGATCCTTGTCCTCTCTCTTTGTCTCTTGTTCCCAGCTCCTTGCTCTCTTTGCCGGTCCAGCTACACACAGATCCTGCACAAACAAGAGAGGAAACTACAAGATACAAGTACTCATAACTGATGCATGGATTAGAGTGAATCAAATATACATGTAAATACAATACATCAATGTAATACAAGTATATAGGAGAACATGCAAAACTTTATTGATAGAAGTAACAGGGTTCTGAGAAGGTTACAACCAATGATGGCTCCAATCCAGCAGCACCTCCCCAACAGCAAGAACTCTCCTCTTCACCTCTAGTAAAACAATCACCCAATAGCTCTAACTGTAAACCAACAGCACCTCCTTGCTTTACACAAAATTCCAGCCTCCTTAGACCTCATAGAAGAGCTCTATATATAGGATAGAAGAAGAAAGGATGAGTCAGCTTGAGACTAACATGAAGCTGCCTTGTGTCCTCTCCCTCTTCAGTTAATCTTCAGTTCTTGAGTCCACTTGGAGATCCTTGCTTACACATGGTGATCAAGTACCTCTTACTCATCACAGGGCGAATCTCATGAACCAAGTGTCAGTTTGGAAGCTTCCTGGGCAGTTGACACCTTGCAGGATGACCGTGCCACTTGGCCAATCTCGCCCAGCGCAGGTAGCCTTCATTAATCTTGACTTCCAGCGCAGGTACAAGGAGGGACAGTTGCATTCCAGCGCAGAAGCTCAGTGGAGCAGCTGACATGATCCAAAATAAGCCTGTTTTGAAGTGTTTTCAGGTGGAGAAATGATTGGAAGTGCTGTTGTTTGATGACCTTGTTCTTTTAGGGGTAAGAACAACATGTTTAGGGACTGAGGATCCCTGTGATTATTGACATTTCATGCTCCATGATGCGAGGCACAAAAATGTCTATAACAGTTGCCCCCTAAAGTATGAGGCCGTTTATCGGGTGAAATGCTTTATCTAGAGGGTCCGAAGTTCATTCCAGTGCTGAGGAGGTGCCCTGTAATACAATACAATACAATACATTATTTTTCATTCTATTTTCATGATCTAGCTGAGGCGGGCATTCCCATGCTCAGCTTTTATAAATACATTTTGGTACATATGACAGACGATCGTCTGAAGGTAGACTGATAATTTTCTGCTGAAATTATCATCCTTTGAATAGGATGATCATCTGTTGCAATGATGTACATGACAAATGCTTTTATATTTCCTGAATATATATCGCAGCCCGGATGGATGAAACTAGATCCGGGGTCTTCAAACTCGTTCGATCTTCACTCTAAGTACAAGTCGATCCATGTGAGAATTGCGCTGAAGTCGAACATGGAAAGACATCGCTTGATTACCGGTCAATAATGAAAACCGTTAACAAGCGCGAGAGGAATCACCAATAATGACGATGACCCTCAAGGTACTGCAGTACAATTCACGTGGCGTGAATAAAGGACTTGGCGTCGAACGCCACACAAAATCTTCTGTTCGAAGGTCATTGATGTATACCTGTCGCCGGAAGTGAGAAACTTGCCATTGAGGCATGCAAGCTTCAAAGTACTGATGGGGGTTGTTCCTAGATCAACTTCTTGGATAATGAGCTGAAGTCGACAAGAAGCGATCCGTCAAAGGAGGGCCTTAATGAATCCCACATCAATGACACAGAACGGAGCTAATGATTTTAGTGGAGGTGAAAACAAACTGTGACATATGATTCAGGGTGGCGATCATGAATGGATGAAGGATAATGTATGGCAGTGGATGGGACACGGTTGACACTTTCAGAATGACCCCTCTTGAACATATAACGACACTGATGCGATGGATCGGTAGCATTACCCCAAACGTGGATGGTTTGGCGAGGACCATGGCGGTGAGACCGGTGAATGAAACAACCCAACCCAATGTGGTACGGAGGAAAAGTGTCATGTTCAAGAGTGACTTGCTACCATTAAACTTTGATGTTCTCCCAATTTTTCCCCAGTCATTTCTGACCAGTACCTCTTTATTTTTGTCAAGCTTGAGGAGGATAACATATGCTTGTTCTATAACCTGCCCTTCGGGCAAGCCCATCGCTATGATTTAACGAGCCTAGCGATAGGGAAACTCGTTCTCGTCTAAAGACAAGTTTGTCGCTATTTAATCATTTTAACGAGTCTAACGACAAAGAAAACTCGGTCCTTTTCATTTTTAGAGAGTCTGAAAAGGTACGGAAAGTCAACTCTATAATTCCTTTTTCGTCAGCAAATCCCTTAAGTCCGAAAAAGTATAAAACAATACAGAAGGGATGGCTGTTCGATACTTTTAACGAGCCGAACAACACAAGCGCTCGATCCTTTTGAGCAATAATCCCTCAGGTCCAAAAAGATTAAAATTTAGAGGAGGGATAGCGTTCCGGTCATTTAACGAGCTGGAAGGCCAAAACTCGGCAAACTTTTCATATTTTACGAGTCAGTGAAAAGAGCTGAAAGAAGACTCGTCTTTTGAGGAACGAGTGATAAACAGGGATAGCTACAGATTCCAGGTACAGGTTGGAATTTTCCAATCACGGCAGTGTTACGAGGATGGCTAGGTGGAATCACTCTTCGCAGTTGTTTCTCAAAAGAGGTAAACACACAAATGGAAGTGAATAATCGGCCAAATGAACGGTGGAGGTGATGGATGACAACACGATCAAGGCTCTTATGGCTGATGAATTTGCGATCCCAAAAGGTTATTTACCGGTTCATTTTTTCATGAGCTTGAACTCTGGGGGAAACTTTTGCTCACACTTTTCTATTTTTTAACGAGCATAGATTCAGTCATAAAACTGCTCGAATTTTGCGTTTATTTTTTAACGAGCATGAACTATATGCTAAAACTGCTCGATATACCAGTCATAAAAAGAACGCCTCCCGTAAGGACCAATTTTTATAGAGCTTATGCCTTACCACAGCTATGCTCACTTTTGGAAAATTTTACTTTTGCCCCACAGGCTTCTTTCATGCAAGTTTGGAAACGGCTAATCTTAAAACCAGATAAATAACCGCCCCTAGCTTGCACTCTAGAAGGTTTGCATGCCCCCAGGTATAGGATAGAATTTCGAGGCTGCCCCTCCTCTCCCCTACCTCTGCTTTTCTTTGGGTGTTCACAGTTACTTGTCATCTTGCCAATCTAATGCTAACGATACTTGTCTTCTCGTTATTCTAAGGGGTCTTGCCCACTTTTAATAAACAGCTATTTGTGACAATAGAAGAACACTACTCAAAGACAAAACATTGGTATTATTGAGGGAGGCTTGCCTCTTTCTTATTATTCCAAAGACGGTTCGATTTGCTGCCGCAAATCAATCTCTTTCTTCGGCGGTGTCTATCATTGGGTTGTCCAAAGATGGTTACCCTCTGTCACAACAAAATAGTCCCCTTCTTTGTAGGCTGCCCCTGCTTATCCTTCAAAACATATGTTTTAATGGGCGAGGCTTGAATTCAAAGATGGTTACTATTCGTTGCGATAAGGGAATTCCTACTTGGGCATTGCCCACTTTTTTAGACAAAGGTGAATGACTCCTTTGCCAAACACATAACTTTAACAAAAGAACACTATTCCAGAACAACCCCACTTCCTTCCACGGACGGGGTACGGACTAGTCATATTCTTCTGCGGAAATTCTTCCTTATACCCGTGGTTTCTTCTGCCCGAAGCAGACCAGGGTGCATGCCCCCTGGGTCCTAGTCTTTCTTTCCGAATCACTCGCACTCATCGGGAAGGAGGACTGGGGGTGGAGGCGAATCTTGAGTGAACAGACCATTTAGGAATGGTATTTGACTATTTGCGATGCGAGATCCCGGAAACGAAAGTTGGTCTACGAGCTTGACCACCCTTCCTTCGTGTGGAAAACACATTACTCTAAAGAGTGAGGAGACTATCACTCCCATGCAATAAATATAGTCGCGTCCAAGGAGTAGGTTATAATCCAAGGGTCCTTGGACGACCATCACGTTCATCTCGACGGTCTTCCCTTTCAATGTAACAGGTACATTGGGGAGGATCCCTAATGGTCGACTGGTTCCTTTATCAAAACCTGAGAGATTTCTTAACTCAGGTAAAAGCGCTGGGGAACCCAGTGCTTTCCAAGCAACAGAGGAAAGGATACTCACAGACGCCCCTTCATCAATGATAGTACCAGCCATGATCATTCTATAGATCTGGACAATGATTCTGAATGGTACACTGGCTGGTAACCGGGGTCTGCCTAGTTGATTCCAATCAAAGGATACAACCAAGTTGCTTGGTGGTGGGACCGAATATACGGCCGGATATGACTCTGATGATGTTCCTTCCTGCGATAAAGGAATGGGTGCATTGCCCTGACGCTCATCGGAGTCGGTGCTGATGAAAAGAACCTGGATGGTGTCATCCTTATTCTCTTCAGTGAGGGTGTCGCATGAAGACGACTCTTCGGCGACGGTGTCATTTGAAGACGGGTCTTCAATGACGGAGTCATTGGACGATAGAACCTCTGAAGGAAGAACCGGGTCAACTGCCGTTTCGACCTTTAGACTTTCGTCTGGTCTGGATTCAGTAGGTTCATTCTCAATGACCGACACTTCAGCTGACCACTTGAGCGGGCCTGCTGGATTTTCAACTATCGAGGGATTAGGCACGAGTTTTTGGTATCCAGGAGGAAGTCGCAACGGTGAAACCGGGCGATCTTCCAAAACTCTCTTGGCCTCATCTAAGAATGGACATTTGTGGATGGCATGATTGCCTTCACACAATAGACAGGGTGATCTTGGTCCCCTTCTTCGTCCTTCACTCTCGTTAGTTGACGGATTGCAATCAACATGACAACCAGAGGTTGATGCTACCGGATTGTGCAACCTTGGGGACCAGTCCCTTAGTATCCGGGGAATACAAGGACAATCACGATGGAAGTGGATCCCTTTGCAAATGACACATGGCGATTTAGGCCCGGTCGGTGCAGTGTGTGGGTTTTTGTCAGCTTTCTTCTGCTTGCCCCCAGTCGCCTTCGCCATAGGCTCCTTCTGCTTCTTTTCTCTCTTCTTCTTTTCCTTCTTCTCCTTGGGAGGCTGGCTTTTGCCAGCTCTACCTTGCGAAGATGAAGGATCAGAGGAAGTATCATAAGAAGTGGAAGGCTGGTGGGTAGTTCTAGATTGTTCTGACTGTTGATTCGACTGCTCAGGATTAGTGGCGATCTGGACTACATTAGTTGAAAAGAGCCATACAGGGAGGCCAATTGTCAACCCTGGAAGTGACAATGTGGCCATATGAGGCGCACCAACATCTCCCCAAGAGGAGAAGGGATTTGGACTTCCGCCAAGGTTACTTCCTTGGTTGGTGGGCTCCATACTTTTCAACTGAAAGATCAACGTGGGAATAACAGGTGATTATGTTCCGCTTAAAATAAATTTTATTAACGACGCTTTTAGACACAAACTTGCTTTTTCATGTTTTAAGAGTCGAGAAAAAGCTAAATATGACTCTAGTCGCCTTCGATGTTTTAACGAGCCCGAAGTGACAAATGCTCGGTTGGACTTTTTCAGTTATAGAGTTTGAAAAAGGCCAAAAGAAACTGCTCTGGAGATCTAGGCAGAGGGTGTGCCAAACCTTTCGCGAAACCACAGAATACGTTTTACGGTACGGGTGGTCGATCTTCGTGAATGCTGTGTTCACTGCATCGCGATCAGTAGGGCGGCCGACATGGTTTCCTAAGGATAAAGGATAAAAGCCTATAGGGGTCTCCCAATATACGCGACGGTACGCGGGAGCACAAGTCCGTGTTAGTGCCACCGACTCTCAGGAGGAATCACCCACCTTCGTAGAGATCGACAGTCACTATGTTTAACGACGCCGGAACACGTCTCTACCTAGACCTCTAGATGTTTGCGTTATGTTACAAAGCGTTGTTATGTAAATTGGGTTTATTTTAATGTTGATCTTGCTTAACAGTTTGCCTTTCAGGGTCGCCACGAGATGTATATATACAACTTCCTATATGCAATCTAAGATGAGAAGCAAATCTTTTCAATCTTTCAACTTTGAAAACCTTAATCTACTGAGGGAAAAGAAAGACACAACTTTTTCCATAGATCATAGAACACACACTAAAATGCACATTTCCTAAATCGTCAAGCACACAGTCAAATGCAAAATGCACAATGCATGTATTTCTTTTCGTTATCCTTAATGTTGATTTAAGACAGAAAGGAAACTGTTGTATGATTTTGAATCTAATTTCAAGTAGAAATAAACAAGCTTGTCCAAAATCAAAACGACACCTTATGATCGACTTGTTTAAACACTGGAAATGTATAGATTCAAACCATAAAGTGAAAAACAAACAAACTCAAACAGCCATGAACAGTAATAAAACTAGCTCTTAAGATCACAAAGACACTTTTACAGTTCAGGATCTAAGAGGTCACAACTATACTGGTTCGCTTTTCACAATGGGAAACTGTAACTGAAACAAGAAATACTGAAAGAACATTCACAGTTTCATCACACAACTGAGGCGGAATAATGTCAAGGAGAATGGTTTACAGCAAGTACAATGACCAGCAAGCAATCAGCAAAAAATCAGTGAAAACAAGGCTCAGACACAAAGGGAAACCTCAGCAAGACACTGGCTAACTGGACCAACGCAGGTTCTGGTCTGTCAGTTTGATTCTCAGCGCAGTTCCCGAAGGGAGTACCTGCGCTGGAATGCAGACTGCCTGTGGACAGCCTGCACTGAGACACGAGAGTTGCGTTTACAAGGAATTCCGGGTCATAAAAAGCTCAAAAATGCACTGTTTTTGCTGAAATAAAAAACTATAGGTCAAGTACAGGCTAAGGGATGATCAAGAGGATGAAGATATATCACAAAGAGTAAAGATTCTTTTGTAGATAAGCTCTTCAAATCTTGAATTTGCTTAGCAAATGAGCAAGAGTAGCAGACCCTCTACTTCGCTTTTGATATAGTCAAAAGCTTTTCGATTTGGTACTCTTTCCTTCAAGAAATGAATAGCAAAATACTACAAACACCAACAAGATACTAGGCTCCCCAGTGGAGTCGCCAGTTTGTTGTGGGGAAAAGTATCCAATGCGGATGACCCTATCCCTACTCTAAAGGTGACAGTCTTTAGCAACAACTGAAAGTAAAGTTTTGATGATTTCCTTTATGAAAGTACAGAGAGAATGAAGAAAGATTAACCAACCTGGTGTCTTTCGCTTAGTCGATCCTTGTCCTCTCTCTTTGTCTCTTGTTCCCAGCTCCTTGCTCTCTTTGCCGGTCCAGCTACACACAGATCCTGCACAAACAAGAGAGGAAACTACAAGATACAAGTACTCATAACTGATGCATGGATTAGAGTGAATCAAATATACATGTAAATACAATACATCAATGTAATACAAGTATATAGGAGAACATGCAAAACTTTATTGATAGAAGTAACAGGGTTCTGAGAAGGTTACAACCAATGATGGCTCCAATCCAGTAGCACCTCCCCAGCAGCAAGAACTCTCCTCTTCACCTCTAGTAAAACAATCACCCAATAGCTCTAACTGTAAACCAACAGCACCTCCTTGCTTTACACAAAATTCCAGCCTCCTTAGACCTCATAGAAGAGCTCTATATATAGGATAGAAGAAGAAAGGATGAGTCAGCTTGAGACTAACATGAAGCTGCCTTGTGTCCTCTCCCTCTTCAGTTAATCTTCAGTTCTTGAGTCCACTTGGAGATCCTTGCTTACACATGGTGATCAAGTACCTCTTACTCATCACAGGGCGAATCTCATGAACCAAGTGTCAGTTTGGAAGCTTCCTGGGCAGTTGACACCTTGCAGGATGACCGTGCCACTTGGCCAATCTCGCCCAACGCAGGTAGCCTTCATTAATCTTGACTTCCAGCGCAGGTACAAGGAGGGACAGTTGCATTCCAGCGCAGAAGCTCAGTGGAGCAGCTGACATGATCCAAAATAAGCCTGTTTTGAAATGTTTTCAGGTGGAGAACTGATTGGAAGTGCTGTTGTTTGATGACCTTGTTCTTTTAGGGGTAAGAACAACATGTTTAGGGACTGAGGATCCCTGTGATTATTGACATTTCATGCTCCATGATGCGAGGCACAAAAATGTCTATAACAATAGCAGGGAGTTCTGCTGTCGCTGTGTTAGACGACACAGTCCTAGATGTTGACGGTTGTTCAGACATTTGTAGTCTATCCAAAAGATTACCTAGCGATTCTACAGGAGCTTCCGCTGGTGGTAGACTAACTTCTGATGAAGAAGGATATAGAGTGACCCTGACTCCAAATTGCGTTGGAGTACTTGTTGGAGGATCTTCTACAATTTCTTCTATGGCAATTAGACCAGGTGGAAGGGGAAGACCGTCAGGTCCGTAGAATATTTCTGGTGCCGAAGAAGGTGTGAAATTGGCAGCGACAGATGTCCGAAGAGCAAGACTCTCTGAATCGGTTGAAAATGGAACTGGTTCGGTAACACAAATGTTTACTCTCAGATTAGGATCAGTATCACTGTCCTTCTGCGGCTGCTGAACTTCTTCTATAGAGGCAGGGATTCCAGAAATGTTTGGAGTAACCGGAGTCTCGGATGTCGTTGGAACACTTGTTCTAACTTTAATAGGAGATTTGGAACCGGTTAAACGAGTTCGCTTTGTCCGTACTGGCTTCGATTTCGGAGACAAAGACGGTTGACTCGTAAGCCTCTGCGAACGACGGGGTTTCAATTGACTTTCTTCCATGATTGCGGATTACTCGATCAACTAAAATAAAGGGGAAGTATGTTTCCGAATTAAATGAATTTTAGACGCTTTGACACAACTTGTTTTTTAAGTTTTTAAGAGTCGAGAAAAAACAAAAGATGACTCTAGTCTTCTTCGATTTTTAATGAGCCTGAAGTGACAAGTGCTCAGATGGACCTTTTCTGTTAAGGAGTCTGAAAAGGAACGAGAGGGACTGCTCTGGAAATATAGGTAGAGGGAGTACCAAACCAATCGCAAAACTGTAGAATACTTTTTATGGTACGACAGCCAATCTTCCCGAATGCTGTGTTCAGTGCATTGCGATCGATAGGGTGGCAGAAACGGCTTCCTATGGATAAAGGATTAAGCCTATTGGGGTCTCCCAAAATATACTCGACGGTACATGGGAGCACAAGTCCGTATTGGAACTTTTTGTCTCAAAGTGGAGGAATCACCCAACCATCAGTGAGAACAACAGTTACCAGGGTCTACGACGCCGGAATACATCTCTAGCCTAGACTTCTAAATGTTGTGCGTTAAGTTCCAAAGCGTTGTTAGATTCATTGAATTTATTTTAAGTTGATCTTGTTTATGAAGTTTTCCTTTCGGGTTCACCACGAGATGTAGATGTAATTCCTAAAATGCAATCTATGATGATAAACAAACTTTTTATCTCTTTTATGCAATGAAAATCCTAGCTACTAGGGAAAATAAAGACAGAATATTTTCACAAAGAGCAAAGAGCACACTCTAAAATGCACCTTCCTAAATCAAGCCAAACAGACTGTCTATATGCAAATGCACATGCATGTATTTGTTTTCTACTTTCTTAGTATATGGATGCTAAAAGGAAAGTTGATGCACAAATCTGAATTTCTTTTCAAGCGACAAATATAAACAAGTTTCTTTTCGAAATCAAAAAAAATGGAGACGATTACAACACCTTACGATTTTGAAATGAATACTTGTTCTTGACACTAGAAAATTGCGAATTCATACCAAAAGCAATAGTAACAGGATAATTGACCATCAACAACAATCAAACTCTTTCCTACGATTGAAATCGACACTTGCGACAGATTCAAATCAAAGGATGACAGTACGATTATGCTACTTTTGCAAAGGAGAACTCTAAATGACTCAACAAACACACAAAAACATCTGCAGTTCTTTTGTACAAAGGAGGTGGAATAACAGCAAGGAAAAGGAGTTTCAAACAGACATACACTGATCACGGGCAGCAAAATTCAGGAATAGAACTGGAAAGAATGAAGCACAGAAGCCACAGCTGCACAGAGCTAGTTTGATCAGCGCACCTGTAACACCGAGAATCTGAAATGCAGCATAGGTTGTCCACTCGGGAAGTGCGCTGAAATTCAGAATCTCTAAACAATACCTGCGCTGGGCCAGAAACGAGACTCTGTTCGGGTTCCGGGTCACAGTTTTCAGTTCAGTTCTTGGGTTTTGGCCGAGTAAAGAGTAATCAGTAATTCAACAATCAGGGGTAGATCTAAGGAGGATCTAAGAGCTATCACAAGGGCAATCAGATAGTTTGTGAATCAGTTGTTTAAATCATAAACAGATCCAGTAGATGGATTGAAGTAGTAGTTATCTACTTTGCATTTGTTATGGCAAATGCAGTTCGAATGCTACTTGTAAGTTTATGAAACAAACAACAAAGAATGATAAACAAACAAACTAATTATCTCCCCAGCGGAGTCGCCATTTTGTTACAGGGAAAAGTGTTTATTTAGAACTGCTCTTTCCCACTAAGGTGTGACAGCTGCCTTAGAAACAAACAGAGAAAAACTACTTTTGATTTTCCTTTATGAATTATAGATAGAGAGGAACAGAAAGACCAACCTCTGTCTTGCGCTAATCCTTCGATTCAATTCGTCTCTTCTTTGATAGTCCTCAGCTACCTGCTCCCTTGCACGCCCAGCTTCACAAAGTACCTGTAAGATCATAGAAGCATAGCACTATACAAAGACATGGATCTATAATCATAAACAATCTAGGATCAGATGTAAATTGACCATACAAATGTAACAATCATCAATGATACAAAAGCATGGAGGAAAACTCAAATAGCTTTTATTGATAAACAAGAAAAGATCCAGGAGGAGTTACAACCAGTTGTTCTGACCCAGCATCAACCTCCCAACAAAGAAGCCCCTCTTCACCTCAAACAAAGCTTAGATCACCCAACAATCTGATGTTTGTCTCTAGAAACCAACAACAATTCCTTACAATATGCAAAATTCCAGCCTCCGGATCTCTGGGATGAGGGATCCATATATAGATATTTGTAAGGGGGATGAGTCAGCTTTTGATTTGATTAGTGTCTTCTCTCTAATAGTTCTTGCTTCCACTTGGAGACTGAGGGCCTCTTACTCATCCTTGGTCGAATTTAGTGAGGCAAGTGTCACAGGAGAATATTCTGGAAGATTCCATTGTCTCTCCACCTCGCGGAATGACACTGCCATTTGTCATTTCTCGCCCATCGCACCCCATAGAAGGGACTTTTGAAATGCAACACACCCTCACAGTGTATTTAGGTGAGATGCAATGCACTTAGCCAGTGGAGCAGCTGCAATGATCCTGTTTTGACCAATTCTGAGTAGTTTCTCATGGAGAACTTCTGGGAGAAGCTGTAATCTGTTGACCTTGTTCCTTTAGGGGTTAGAACAACACTTTTATGGACTTATGAGCCCTTGGTTTATGGACATTTCATGCTTGGGGTTGTAGGGCACAAAAATGTCTATAACATAGAGGCACCTTCATCAATAACCATTCAATGAATTATCTTTCCTCTAATAAGAATTTGTATCATAAATTCAATCTGATGAGGAAGACAATATAGGTGATTTTCTAGATTGAAAGTAATCAGACTCGAATCAGAAGGATTGATAGCACATATGGTAGATAATAGTGACTTCCATTACATTGGACATGAATAGACAACCTCCAAGGAAGACATCGCCAAAGTTGCTTGAGCTAAATCCTCAACAATATTGTAATGTTGCACGACTCTAGCATTTGGATCAAAAGATGACTTCCGAAGAACACCTTTGGGAGGTGGTCGGATGACAGACTCACTTTTAGGGCACTTGATATGGACCGAACTAGAACATGATGGAGTAGAAGTAGAAGAAACATTAGTAGCTTCTTTCTCCATCGTCTTTCTAGGCGTGGATTGATAGTCCTTAGTTCAAGTAGCGATCGAGATAGGTGATGACCTTTGCATCATGAACACTTGAGAACCTGAGAAAGAACAAGACTAAGGTTTGTATACCAACTACATTTGCTGTGATGGAAAGGGTTCTTTTAAGACAATCGGAGTCCCTTTCAGCAAGCGACTAACTTCAAATCATCGGGGACAATATTTAGTGTAATGATCCTCCTCACAGATGACGCAATTATATTTCAGCTTTCTTCTAGAAGCATCATTAGTTGATGATGTAGGAGAGTCATCTTTTGGGGCATCGAATTTGGCCTTACCTTTCCCATTATTTTTCCCTTTAGGGGTCTTATCTATTGCGGTAAACTGGATAACATCCACCTCAAAGGTTTTACCAGGACTGGATGAATTTTTGGAGGGATTATTGGAAAGAGTCTTCAAGACATATTTCTTCTTCGAAGAAGCTTTTGTGGAAGTTTGAGACATGGAACCAAATACACCGTCAATAGGTGGTGTATCCAGATACTTTGATGTTGTCAGATCCGATGATGATCTTGAAGCATCAGGTAACATCTCATACAATGTGCCAAATTACGAATAGACCAAGTCTAAATACTGGACATGGGTGATTGCTTGCTCTTTAGAAACACATCCATGCATAGCTATGTCGTTAGCAATTTTCCTGAGGAATGAATTTGTGAACCATTATGTCAACAACTCGTCAAAAATATCAAAATTGATGAGGTGACACCGACGTCTCCATTCATGGATATGATCGTAAATGTGGGTCATGGTGTCTTTCTTAAGGGATGTAAGAAAATGAGTGCCAATTTCATATTGAACTGACAATTGGAACTGAGTGAGGAAAACCATAGTGAGAAAGTTGAAGTCACCGTAGGTACCTCAAGGCAATTCAATGTACCATTTAGCAGAAGCACCTGTGAGAGACCTCTAAAAGAGTTGAAGATGGATAGAATCATTGACATACAGATTGGAGGAGCACTAGAGGTGATATGTATTCAAGTGAGCTTATGGATCCTCCTTCGCTTTTCCCTCGAGTTTGGGGAAATTGCTCGGAATTTTTGTTGGAACTAGAGGCCAGTAAGGCGAATGAAGAATGGGATCATTCGTGAGCCTCAAGACATTGGGAAGTTCCAACGTAGCCAAGAAAGGACATTGCATGTTAAATGACATATAGGGCCTTTGAGGAGACCCAAACTGTGGATTACATCCCTGTTGGTAAGGATTTACCCTGCAAACTGGAGGATTTTGTCCATATGGAACCTGATGTTGTCCACACTGAGGGTTCCCTTGACCATAAGGTAAATTTGGTTGAGAGTGGGATTGATATTTTCCTACCATAGGCCATTGATAAGCATTGTACGTGGCATATAAGTCATAAGGTTGTTGAACCTGTTAACCCTGGATGTAAGGAGATTGACCCTATTGTTGCAGGGGTTAACCTTGGCCTTGCAAAGGCTAACCTTGTTGATACGTATATAAAGCTTGTTGCTGCCAAGGCTAACCTTGTTGATGCAAAGGATGACTTTGCTGCTGTAAAGGTTGACCTTGCTACTGCAACGGTTGGCCATGCAAGGATAAAGGTAAGGACGAATTTTGAACAAACTGAGTTTGCAGATGCAAAGGTTGTTGCGATTGCAACAAAGGTTTCCCTTATTGTTGTGACATTTTCCCTTGTTGCTACAATGCTTGCCCTTGCTGCTGCAAAGATTTCCCTTGCTAATGTGAAGGTTTCCCTTGTTGCTACAGAGGTTGTCCTTGTTTCTGCAAGGGTAGCTAGGAAGTTCCTTGAGTTATACCCTGAGGGTATTGATAGTTCCCGAATTGAATCTGGCCATATCCACCAGGAAAGGTGGATTGACCAGGCTAGACACAAGTTCCATATTGAGGAATGTAAGGCAGATTAACCAAGGCTTGTAACCATATGGGACATAGGCTGGCTGGAATGGGACCTGAGCCATATACGGCTGCTGATATTAGATGTTAACTAACCTAGATGGACAAGAAGGGTTAGGATTAACACCATAATAAGGTTGATTAACTCCAATCATGTGAGTTTTAATCCACTCAAACTGGTTTCTGCTAACACAAGAGGAGTATTCAGATCTTGCCCCTCCAGCGGTGGCATAATCTTTCCACTTGATGGAGGGATTGAAGAACTTATCGAGTCCTGACATGAGATAGTCAGTTGAACTAGAAGAGTCGGTTGAAATGAAAAAACAGGCTGTGATGGAATGCTACGCTGATTAGGAACTGAAGTGACTACAGTTTGTATAGTAGTTTGAGAGGTCATGTTCGGAATGAACGAACCTGATGTAGGCATGGCATTGGAAGACCAGATGGGGTTCTGATACAATGATGAGGCCCTAGGAGTGCCCGACAGTAACTGAGCTAGAGTGGTATAGCCATGTTGCAACATGTGTCCACTAGTTTCAGGATAGGTGAGAAACATGACTCTTCTTGTATAAGGAAATCCTTCTAGAGGAAATTCATATCCTTGCTCATCATCAATGTGAGGAGTATGGGTAGTGGAAACTTCCAAATGACCCAGAGAAGAGACTAGAATTTAACCTTCTGACTCTATAGATGGAAATAATTGGTGACGAGGAACCCAAGATGTATGAGGAGATAACTCCAAAGGAATACCAGGCCAGTCATACGGACTAGAAGGGCACTGAGGAGATATCACTGTAGGATCGAACAATGGATTCAATGAATAGACAACAAGCCTTTGCAGACTCATAGGAGTCTACAGACTCTCAGGGGTCTAAATAGGATTATCAAAGGAATCTGGATCAGATTCTTGAGGTGACCAAGAATTTGATGGAGGCGGATGAGAAGACAAAGGTTGGATACTTGGAATGATACCAAGTTCAAAACCTTGATCCTCAAGTGACTGAGGATGTTCCACATGAACTCCTTGGGAGGACCCTTTAGTATTAGACAATGAAGGGGAACTATGAGATGAACTCAATGTTTCAGCCATGATGACTTCCTCTCAACAGAAGAAAAGGAAAGGAGATTCATTGAGGGCTTTTAATAATATTGAGTTTAACAGGGAATTACTCAATTTTGGTCTAAGAAGCAACTACTTGAGTTCGACATGTTTATCATGGGAAGTTATTTTTAGAAACAAAAACTTTTCCTTTTCATCTGTTAAGAGTCCATAAAAGGGAGAAAAGGTGATTCTAGTCGCTTTTCATGGTTTAGCGAGCTTGAAAGGACAAGTTGCTCGATAATATTTTCAAATTTAATGAGTTAGAAAATATTGAAATGACTGCTCAGGCGAATCTAGGTAAAAGGAGTACCAAGTAACTGTGAACTGCAATATACACCTCAACAAATGAATTTACCAAGGACTTGACGTACATGTAGGAAATCTCCTCAAATGTTGTGTTTGGTGTATCACGTTTACAGGGCAGCAGACTTGGCTTCCTATGGATAAATGTTTTCACCCTCTGGGGGTATCCCTTTATATACGTGATGGTATTGGGAGTACAATTCTGTGCTAGCGATGTCTAATGTCGAAGTGAATCACAACTACTGTGTTTGAAAGACGCCAAAACACATCTCTAACCTAGACCACTAGGTATGAACATTAATGCTTCAAATTCTCCTTAGATTAATTGATATATTTTAAATTTGATCTTGGAATTATGTTTCAAATTTAAGGGCATAATGATGTTACCTGTTCCGAAAATGAAAACTAGATGATGAAATGAAATCGTTCAATTCGATGAAAGTTATCTGTGTAGGGAAGAATATTGCTCAAATCATCCATCAAACCAAATGAAAAAGTTCATCCATAACAATCTTGAAACGCTAAATGAAAAATATGAAATCTAGTCTTTCATATGATAAGCAAATGCAATGCCAAAATAAACCTTAAAGAAAAATTTCCTTAAGATATAATGATGATTTTTTCTCCTTTTCAAAATGAAACTAATGTAATCTAGTGCAAAAGCAAAAGATAATGCAAGAAATTCAACAAATATGAAAATCTCATTCACATCAATGATTTGAATGCAACTAAAAATCCTTTGAAAACTATGAAAATAATAGCACTTTCACTTTTCGAAAGATGAAAATCAAAGCAAACACTAACTTTTGATTCCAATGAGATAATCGATTTGTAATCTATCATTTGTAAAAGAGAACTTAAGAAACTTTCTCAGTATCTACTATTGAAAACAACTTAAGAAGAGAGAACCAAATAGTGATCTACAAAGTATGTCTAGACACAAAAAGATTCGTTAACACAGGCTATTGATCTCGGATCTCTAAAGGGAAGACGAATGAGTGCATGAAAGTTGACCTAGAAGACATAGAAACCCTAAAAGGCTAATCAAACACGAAGGATACTCAAACTAGGTTAAAATACAATTACAATCAGACAACAAAAGAGTCAATGAAGATCACATTAGTAAATCGCTAGGATAAGGTACACAAAACTGAAAATGAGAAGAAAAACCCTGAATTTCTTAATTCTCTGCAATCATCGCACCTGGTAGGAGGAATGTAGCCATCATCATTATTGTAACTAGAAAACCTGTGATATCATCACGAATATCAGGGTCAAACCCGTGATGGTTGAGGAAAACAAAAAAGAAACTCAAAATCTTCAAGAACAATTCAAATTAACAACCTTCAGACATCTACCAGAAAGTGACATTGACTACAGACAAGAAATGAAGTCTAAAAATGAATGGTTGATCAAACTCATCAAAAGACAAGGTGAAGAAAGGGAAGGAAAGGGTCATAGGCTCCCCAATGGAGTTGCCAATTTTTTGACAAGGTTAATCCTCTCTGCGGACAGAGATGATCCCTCTAGCATAATGAGCTGGTCTAGCAACTGAAGTGACAATCAACTAGACATATTCCTAGATTATAATTGAAAGTAGAACAAGAGAGATGACCTAACTCATTCTGATGCTATTCTGATTTCCTTTGTTGAGATCCTCGAATTGATTGTGTCACAGACTTGTTCCTACTTCTCTCAGTGCTTATGTACTTGTACAAGTAATCAAGAAACAACAAAGTATGCCAAAACCAATAGAAAATCCAATAGTAAACTATTTATCTAATCAATGAATGCCAAGATAATACATACATGAACATATATATTTTGGGAAGATGAACCAGTAGTTGTATATTATTTAAAGAATAAAGGGAAGCTTACAACCATAGCCTTGATGTTGAAGGATATCCTTGAGTGGTAATCCAATTCCAAGCCAAGAAACTCTCCAAACACTCCTTCTCCAAGTCTAATGAATAACCACCAAGCACAAGCTCAGCATTGGGGTGTAAATGGACATAGACCAACCATTTGGGAATCGAAGATGAGGAATTTGTAGGCTAGGAGAGGGAGTTAGGACTCCTCCAAAGATAGGATTAGGCCCACATCTCAAGGAGGTAGCTCATAGGGATAAGACAAAGAGGTCAAGTTAGGAGGATACGACCTCATCTATGCAAAACCACCTCTAGTTCGTCGCTCTAGAAGCTTCTAGATCACGAAGATTCTCATCCTCTTTGGGAAAATTACCTTTTTGGATCATCGCGGGTATGATAGGGAACAAAGTGATGCCATCACGGGTCAAACATGATGCAACCAGAGACAATCGTAGTTTTGAGCTTCATAAGAGCGATGACCCTCATTTTATTGTTTTAAGAGTTATTTCTTCAAGGAAATATCAAGACATTTTCTAAGAAAAGTTAAAGGAGGGATTTGAGCTATATACATGGATGAGTATACTGTATAATGATCATGTTTCGGGCACTTCAGGGTATGTCATACGGAAGTGCAAGAGGTGTGACAAAATACTATGTAACAAGGGATCATGTGAAAAGTTTCTTATGTGTTGATCGAATTTTGAAGAAAAAATATGTTCTTTATAATTGGTCAATCAAAAAGTTATCTTTTTGTCCCCCCCCCGCCCTCCTTACTTCAACAAAATGATTTTTTCAAGGAATACTGACATATGAATATATACTTGTAGTGGTTTTCCTTAAAAAGAATATTATTTTACCTCCTGAGGTTGATTCCTTCTTGCTTTCAAACTCCTCACACCAAGTCACCCTAATCACAGAAAATATATGTTTTCCTCAATAGTCTCTAAAACTCTATTTGATTTAGAAACAAGGAAGTGATTGTATGTTTGAAAATTTCATTTCTCAACATACAAATCATGGTTTTTATGGTGGAAAATTGTCAACATTAATTTCTGGCTAAAATTAGTAATGAGGAAAGCATGGAAGTTGACATAGGAAGACAGATTAGGTTCCTACACAGCTAGAGTTTGATTCTCATGAAATGCATACACTAGAGGAATACATAGTTGAAATATAATTCAAATGGCATTGAGTGAGTAAAATTTTGAGTGGGGAACGTGAGAAAAAGGATTGTGGGGCTTACCTCATGAAGTCGGTATCGTTTTGAAAAAGTTGGGTGTGTAAATCGAAGTGTTGTGTAAAATTGTCATGACTTCAATTCTTATAACCAAGAATTTACTTTTCCTCTGTTGGGTTTTTATGGCAAGTCATGAAAATAATTCGTGGTAGAGAGAAATATTGGAGGTAAATACAATTTTGTAGAGGCAAAATGATGACAAAAGTACCTAGTATGAGTTCATGGGTCTTCAAACACACTCGATTCAATGATTCAGCAGACAACCTTCAAAAAATTGGAAATATGTTGAATTATGGAGGGCAATGAATTTGAATAGAATGATTCGTATGAAACAGACATGGTTTCAAAATCACTTATAAACATAATGAGGTTCTATAGGTTGGATTAGCATTTTAAAAGAAAATTTTCCAAATCAACATTTATGAATTCACTAAGGCTACCTTAAATTATGTGCTTTCTTTTTTAAACTTGTGCACCCATATTTCCTTGAATTCTTTTGAAACCATATGCTCTTATCCTCTTCTTCCTTCATTAACCAAACTTTGTATTCCATCCAACCTTAAATCAATGCTATGATTCTCATATGTTGACAAATAAAATTGTCAACTTATAAATTTCATTTTCTTGCTTCAATTGGTCTATTATAGCCACTCTTTGTTGACAAAAATCTATTTTCTTTTAATGTGCTATTTTTAGGAAATCTTGTGCCATGATGTAGACATTCATTATGCCTATCCTTGAACTATATTTGAAGAGGATAAAACACTATTTCTTAGGCAATATGTTTTCTTCTTTTGAGAGATTGATATTGTGACCAATATTGATAATTTTCCCCTTATTTCTCCTTGTTATTGGAAGAGTTGTATACCCGTTTTTTATGCTTATGGATATGAAAATGAAATGAATGAAATTGTAAATGAAATGATGTGATACAAAAGAAAGGAAAATAATGGCTAAGGTAAGGAAAGGGAATAGGTACAATATTATTACTTTTAAATGAACGTATTTGTCAAAATTTAAAACATTAAAAATATTCTTTTCTTACATATTTTTCAATTTCTTCCTTGGTCATGCTTTTTAATGATTTTGTAGCTGATTCTATTGGACAAGCTACTTCATGTCTCCAGTAATATCTTCTAACTGATTTTGGCTTTTGAGATGCTGCCATTATCTTGTCACTAAATTTTTCTTACAATTGTAGATCTCATAAATTTCTTGAAGTGTTTTATGATTCCACTGTTGGAGTAGGCTACAGGTCCCTCTGCTAAAAATGTCGCTAAGGTTGAATTTCGGATCTGTCTAAAACTTTAATGTTTTCAAAATATAGTGTTGATGGATGAAAATTCAGGTTCCTCTTTCTGATCATACAGGTCCCACTGAAACTGAGATGTTATTTAAAAGATAATGCATAACTATAAAAGGGCTTTCAACAAGGAAAGCTCAAAAATTGTGCACCTTCCCCCTCAACTTAGGAATTGAATTGTCCTCAAGTCATGTTTGCAAGTAAAAGTGTTTTATTGACTACCAAAAAATTGAAATTATTCAGATGAAAATTTGGGAGGTAAATAGTAGATCCTTTTGTAAATTCTCATTGAACAATTTTACTTGGTTTTCCAATGAGGATTCTAGTTTATATTGTGCTAGTTGCCTGGTTTTCATAGCTAAAACCCTAATTTATTTTATATTTTTTATATTTTGTTAGTTTCAGTCTTTCCAGTCTTCCTCCAGTGATCAAACGTGCTCTTACGAAGTGATTTTAAGGTGTCAAGGTCAAATTTTGTCATTTCAGTGAGTCTTCAAGCAAAATTTGGTCACTAGGCATTAGGTCTAGGGTTTTCTTTCACTCCTTTCAAAGTTGTCCAAATGTCGATCTATGTCACTATTCAGCTGAGTCTACCATCATTCAGATGGTTTTCATCATCATGTCAGGTTCCAATGGGTCATTTTACACATTGTTCATCCTTTAGTTGTGCCTAGGTAAGGTCATTTCCCTCTCCTAGGGTTTTGAAGGCAATTTCTCTTGGACGCTCAAATCATCAGCAAAAATTGTATCCTGATGTTCATACACCTTCCCCTATCCTTAATGTACCTTATTAAACACTTCCCATCACTGAGATCCCCCAAATTCCTCATCTTTGCACAAACCCTAGTTTCTTGGTACAAACCCTATTTTCTAGGCTAGGCCTGTGTTTTGCCATTTTGGACCCCTTCCCCTCACTAAATTTTTGAGATTACACTTTTCCCTACTTTCTAACATCCTTCCCTACTTCCCAAAATTTCCTAAAGAATTTAGAAGCCCCTTATCCCCTTCATTTCACTTCATTTCGACAAATCCCCTGTTCCACACATCGAGATAGATTTTACTCAAATGATGTTTCTGAGAAAGGAAAGATGAATTTGCAAAAAATGAGAGAGGTTTTTCTCAAAAACAGGCTAAGGAAAAAAAACCTCATTCTCATTTTACACAGGTGTCATGGTTTTAGAGAAATGTCAAAAATACAATTGCCTTGGGAGAATTGATGCACCTCTGAAGTGACCTTGGGAAAATCAATTTTTCTCCTAGTTTGGTTGACCAATTGACTTGTTTGATGAGTCACATGATATGTAGACACAAATATCTTTCCAATGAGCTATCATGAGCTCAATTTGGAGTTTAGGAAGGCATTCAAAAGTTGACTGTAACAGAACTCTGCCTTTAGACAACCTCATTTGGCACATTTTGACCAGTCTTGGGAAATTTGATTTTTAGCAGGGAAGATTAACTCCAAATTGAAAAATTATAGTTGGGTTGGAAAGTAGACTCAAATACCTTTCCAACGATCTATCCTGCGCCCAATTTTGAGACAGGGAAGGCCTCCAAAAGGCTCTTGCAAAGAGGCGCGGTGCACTAGGGCGGCGCAACGCACTGGGAGAAATTTTCCAGTGTAAATTTACATTGGCGCGGCGCACTGCGGAGGCGCGGTGCATTGGGCTAAAAGGCCTGAAATTCATTAAAATATTCTTCCAAATTGAAAATTATTCATTCCAAAAGTAGGTAGAGCCTCCATTTTTGTGTTTCATCCAAGTTTGTGCTAGGGTATGGTGGTTGATGGATGCTAATGATTGAATCAAAAATTCAAACCCTATCATTTTGAATTCCTCACATGTAAACTGCTGCCTAGGGTTTCAAAACTTGTTTGCCATCAATTTTTCTCTTTTCCATTATTTCTCTTGTCCTTAATTCCCTTTGTTCCTTGACTCCATTGTTTGCCATCCCCTAAAGTTACTAAACCCCTATCCTAAATTCCCTTCCCCAAAACTTTCAAAGGTGAAACCATAAACCCTATCCCACACATAAAACCCCTCAAACCCTCCTACATTTCCCTAATAAAATTTTTCCCAATAGTCCCTAATCCCTCACTATTTTTCCCTCCCCTTACTGTCCCTCATGTCATTGTTTTCTCTTGGTGACAAAGGTCAAGCACATCATCAAAGGCATTACAAGGCAATGTGACATATCAACACCTATTTGTCCAAGACAGTTTGTCCACCAGCAGACATGACATCTGATCTGTCATATGATCATGAAGAAGAGACACAGTGATTCACCAAACATCCACGAGAATCACCAAACTGCACAAAGGAGAAGAAATGAGCTCACGTCATTGGAGCAAGAGATTAATGAGGTTCAGGAGTCTAATCTCGAGAGAGTTAACATGCACTTAGAGAGGCTTTTGGAAAAGGCCGATAAGGACCATGCATTGCTGAGACACATGGCTTTCCACTACATGGAACGAAACAAGGTCTACAAGGCACGAATCAGGCATTTAAAGGTAAAATTGAGGAAGGCAATGAGGAAGCAAAAGAGGCAAAGGGAGCTTGATCGTCTTCAGATACTGGCCAAAGCCTCTTTAGCCCAGCATAACACTTAATGAAGAAACTCCAGCCCCGATTTCAAGAAATTTGGAGCATTTTTGACATTTTGAAATTTTTTGCACTAAAAGACAGGTTTTTCTCCTTGTGCGCCGCACCACCTGGCGCACGCTTTTGCTATGGAGCTCCAAATTGCAAAAAGTTTATATCTTTGGATTTGGCATGAAAAATCATGACTGTTGGTGCATGGCCAAGAATTTTGGGCAAGTTTTGAGTCCTCATGAGGTCAAAAACACTCAAAACATGACCTCTCTACCCCTATTTGGACACACAGGAAGCAATCTTGGGAGATTGAACATTTGGAGGGGCAAATGGGCACCAAATTCAGAAATTCCACTTGGGTTGGAAAGTAGATAGGTAAGGCTTTCCAGAAAACAAACTTGGGCTCAATTTTGACTTTAGGAAGTTCCTAAAACTCAGTCTCAAAGTGGCGTGATGCACAGAGAAATTGGCGCGGCGTAGAGAGGTTTTTTGCCCAATTTTTCACCTTCCAACTCAGAAATTCGGCCAGTTTGACTAGTTTTGCTTTGTGATGTAATTTTTGATCTATCTTGATGTAATTGGATGAACATGATGTAATTTTGGCACTTATTTACTTGTTCTAGAGGTTTCATTCACTAAAAAGTAAACATTTAATGAATGAATCAGTTTCCTACCTTATAGAGGCAAGTTGTTTTGATTGCCTAGATTTTAGTGCTTTGTTTAGAATTGGTTCAAACAACTCCTAGAATGATGAGCTCGACCCCTAGAGGCAAGGGAATAGGTTGGGCTAGTCTATATCATGTAATTTCTAAGTCATTTTCGGGGTTGGACTCTTTGGAAAAGTTGCGTACTCTATTGTACATCCATTTCTGCATTTTTGGCTAAGGAAAGACCAGGGTTTTGCATCACTATTTGGGATTCATGTGGCTTTATGTTTTGATGGTGTGCTTCTCTGAGTAATTGTAATTGTAATTTTTTCAACCTTAGGCAAATCTAGGCTCTAACATATTGTTTTTATATTCTTTTATGTTTTTTTTTTGCTTATTCAAGAGGGAGGTATGGTTGACACAAGATTGTGTTTTTCCAGTACCTCCATCTCATTTGTTGTAAAATATGTTGCAAAACATCTTCTTTGTTTATAGGCTTGTTATAGAGCTTTAGCCTATCGCCATTAACCAGAAAAGAGACTTATTCTTCATCAATTTTCTTGACCTTGACTGAGCCATTCTCATAAATGTATTCAATATTATATGGACCAAGCCAATGAGTTGTAAATTTGGCTTGAATGTATTTTAATTTTGAGTCAAATAATAAGGCCCTGTCACCTACTTTGAATTTTTTCTTCTTCATGATTTTATCATGATAGGTTTCTCTTTTTTGTTGAATCGGGAAAGTATGTTGTATTGTTGCTTGTGTTGTAGAATTTTTTGATTTTGGTAAGTTAAATAAATTAGTCCAAAAAATGAAAATATTTTTCAAAAAAATGTTAAGCTAGGATATGGAAAAAAAAAATACTGAATAAAATGTTAGGAAATACTTTGATAAATATGTCCATATCAAAGAAAATGCTAGAATAGATGCCCTAGAAAATGAAGGTAAAAATAAAATGTTAGGTTAGAGAGAAAAGCGAAAAGCAATAAACTCTGAAAGTGTTCAAATCCAAGTGCCACTACGTTTTACTTTATCATGCAAAATGATGGTTGTGTGCAGCTTGTCATAAATGCCACAACCCATGATAGCCAAATAGTTTAATCTTGACTAGTTCATGCTTTAAATTTCATGTTTATAGTTAGAGAATAAAGATCTAGGAAAACTGTTTAATCTTGGCAGATCAATAGTTAGGTAGAGAATAATAGGGAGCTCATCAGTTTAATCTAAGCCCTTGGATGTTATAAGGCTAGAATTAGATAGTTTTCTTTTCAAAATAAAAAGGCAAGAAAAGGGTGTGTTAGCCTAAATGCACCCAATTCAGTGAAGAAAAAATGTTAGGATAATAAAGGGTAGGTAGAAGAAAGGTTGCACAAGTACAAAGTTGATTGAAGCATAAGCAAATTTATCATGCTTAATCCAATTTTTAGTGTGCAGGAGAAGCTATGAAAGTGAAAATATGTTCACAAGTTGATTTGGTTAACTTCCCCTAATTTCATTTCATCCCCCACTATATACTTACTAATTTCCTCGTTATCCCATCATTTCTTGATAAAATACCCTTTTCCCTTCATTTTCACCCTTGCCCTTTGGTTTCACACATTTCCCTAGCAAATTACCCTCCAAACTCATTCCCCTACACAAAAACCCATTTTTGCTAGTGTGAAACCCTTTCCCATTGAAAAATTCACTTTCCCCTTGTAATTTCCTAAAAAATCCATAAATACCCCTTATCCTACGTTTTATTCCCCCCTCTGCTTTATTTAATTAAACTCTGCCATTCACATTTTTCCTGACAAAACACCGAAAACCCCATAAAACCCTTTCTCCTATGTTTTGTGTGCCCCCTGCATTACTTAACAAATCTCCGCGATATTAACTTTTTCCCAATATAAGACCTTTTAACCCACCCTTGGTGCGGTTAAACAAACCCCAACCATATTAAACCCTGGTCCCACTCCATAAACTTTTTTAACCTGCTTTATTCATTATTTAATTCCCCTGGGCCTTACTAGTGTCTGCCTGATTGCCCTCCATGCAACCCCGTTGTGTGATAGTCATTAGATCCTTCACCCCTAGATCTAATGGCGCACATCCATATCATGCACTCCTGATGTCCGACCTTTACAAGCCCTAGGGCACACGAGATTTGTGGTTTTGCTTGGGCCCCTTGCGGTTACGTGGCAGCATTACGTTAACTCGTGTGCTCTTAGAAAAATATCGCCCTTCACTCAAAAGCGGGGCGATGGCCTCTGATACCGCCTCCCCGCGTAGGCCAAAACCATCCACTATTCACATTATGAATTTCTACACCAAAGTTAACCTTTACCTGTTAAAACGCTGAAGACCCTCGTTTTCACTCTTTTCGCCCATTTACACAGTGAAACTTGCCTAACCCTTCTTGTGCCACCCTGAACCTATGAAACCCAATTTGACCTCCGATTACCTTCCAAACATTGCCACAAATCTGTCCATAGACCTCTTGGCTCAAATAAAGCCATTTATCACCTCCTTGTTACCCTGTGTTTTTCTTAACAATTGTTTTATTTTGCAGGTGATTAGAAGACCAGGAGTCTGGATAAATAGTTTTGATATTAGTCACAAAACTTGTTTACTCCAAGATTCACAAGGAAATGAATTCAAAATCATTTATTCATAATAAAAGGACAATTATCACAGAGTAGAAGGGAACATTTACACAGTAAAAGTTAAAATAGACAATTTACACAGTAAATGACAAAATAGAGGAGGTAGATAAAGAAATACAAGTCAAAGACAAACAAATGAAAGTGTATCAGATGAAAGGTCATAAATAAATATGAAATCCAGCATGAAAATGAAACAACATTTAGTTTTTGGAGGAACAGTCAGTAGCTTCAACAATTTTCAGTTTTTTCAAGCAATAGTCACCAACAACACAGCATCAAAATAGTGCTAGATCAACTAGTAGTCTTTAGTTCGATAATCTATTTTTGAAAAAATAGTTTAGGATATTTTCTTAGTTCTACCATTGTATAAATAACTCTCTTCACAAGTAATTATGGGTTGCACCCTTGAAGAAGAGTGGCATCATTGAAGAAAGGTTGCACCCTTGAAGAAGAGTGGCATCCTTGAAGAAAGGTTGCACCCTTGAAGAAGAGTGTCATCCTTGAAGAAAGGTTGAACCATTGATGAAGCATTTCAAAACATTTGATGTACTTGACTTTTATGGAACATTAATACAAAGCAAAGGATTTTGAATTCTCTTTTACACAATTTTTGTTTCCTGTAAGTTTTTCTAGTATTACTCGTTATGTTTTTCTTCATATTATTATCTTACTGAGATAACCAGGTAGGAATAATTGTGTTTCAATCTATTCCTATAAGCTTCTGAAGTGATAATCTATAAAGAGAATGAATTAATGTACTGTCTGTTTAATTAACTCCCTGTGAATCAATAAATCGTCAACATATTTTGTAAGCTTAAGCATATTCTCCTAAACCTTTTGAACATAGGTCAAATGTTTTCATACTTATGATTATTTAATTTTCAATTCGAAAACTATGATAATCATATTATTTTTTGTTTCTACTCACCACTTGTCACACGGAATTGGTCAAGGGTGCGGACACAGCTGACCTTCCTAGAAGTCTAAGACATTCTAATGACAAACAAGACAAAATGGAGTGATCTTTCTCTAAATACACCTTTTACAACATGAAAACTACAAGTGTTTAGGCTTACCTTATTCCAAAACGCTGTTGTCGTAGTTTGTCCTTGCCAATCCGGATAAGCTCCTCCTTCAAGTCAATTCCTGCAACCACAAACAATCAAACAATTACCAAGCACTTGCATTTCATATAATAAAACATATATTCAACATGTAGACCAAGGAACACATGAAATAACTCATTAACACAAGCTATTGAGAAAAATAAACCAGTTTGTATTAATAACGAAACAAAGAAACTCTTACAACCTGGCCTTGGTGTTGTGCAAGTTCCTCCCAGGGTCCATCAAGGGTTTTCCTCTACTTTGACAAAGCTCACCCACTTCCAAGTAGAATCAAGCAAAGACAATCTCTCCTCACAAAGGTTCTAAATGGAAGACCTAAATCCTGCAGCATTTACCCAAAGAAAATGTATAGCTCCAACCTCCCCTCCTTCTGGCTCAATGCCTTTATTTATAGTGTTGTAAAGAGGTTATTCAGGTCCACCATCAATGGGATAATCCCCCTCTTTGGGTGGGATAGCTCCCTTATTGATGGGATAAGTTCCTCCTTAATAGCGATACATGAACCAACTGGAGGCGCATCCATTTCATCAAACCGACCTCTAGAAAGTTCTAGAAGTAACCACAAGTAACTTTTTTAAGATGAAACTCGCGCATTTTGCCTTTTACAGAAGGACGCACCTGTCCCTTAACATACAGAGCGTCCATGGACGCAACTTTTGTGAACATTGTGAGCGTCCCCGCAGGTAAGGCTAGAGAGAACCTGCGACCCCAGAGATAAACACATTTTTTACAAGACTTTCTCTCTTCTTTGAGTTTGAGATGGATAGCAGAGGCATAAGACTTGCCTAAGAGGGTAGCATGACTGTTGATTGAGCCATACTAACTGTAAATAGTCATGGTGACATTTTTTAGTGTAACAGATTGCCCCCTAAAGTGCGAAGCCTGGAATAGATTAGGGTTTTGTAATTCTAGGAAGGTTGAAGCGCTTTATCATTTCAAGGATTGTCTTGTGGATGACTTGGTTGGAACCTGCAATTTTCAACACAAAATACATGTATAAGATTATATCATCACTGAGGTAGGCATTCCCATACTCAGATTCAAAACTTTAACTAATGGACTAACTACTCTGATACAGGAATGATCTTGCAGTACATCATTTTTATAGACTTTTGTAGACACAGTATGGACGCAGCCATCTGTTTATGATTAGTCTACATAGATAATGAATACAAAACTCCTCGCAGCCTGGATGGTAGAAACTAGATCCAGGGTCTTCACTTCTACTTCCCGAATTGGTACGATTCTAGCCATGTGATTAAATGATTTGATGTCGAACATGTTAGAAACCACTTGATTACCAGTCGATGATGTAAACTGTTAACAAGCGTGAGAGAGACCACCAGTAATGTCAATGGTTCTCAAAGTACCAAGCACAACCCGTGAAATGTGAATAGATGTTTTGATGTCGAACACTTCACGGAATCCTTTGATCGAAAGTCAATGATGTAAACTGTCGTCAAAGGCGAGAAACCTGCCATTGATGCATGCAGACTTCAAGGTACTGTCGATTTCTAAGTCATCTTTCTAGGTAATGTGTCGATGTTGATAGAAAGCGACCCGTTGCAGGCAAGCCCGCAACACGAAATCATTGTTCAAGTTGAAGAAATGTTGCTGTAAGGACTGACTCAGGGATGGTCAAATGGATGACAAGTATTTTGCAGATGAAAGTTTTTCTTGCAGACCTCTTGAACACATAACGACACGACAGATGGCTTGGTGACGAATAACTCAAAGTTAATCCCCGAAACCCGGTTAAAGACTTTCAAAGTGGTTTGGTCAACTGTGAGGTAAAAGATTTCCCAACCCAGGTGAATGAAAAGTGTCATGTTCAAGAGTGGTAATAAAGTTTCTTTTGAGACAAAAGGTGACAAACAGGTTCATTCTTCTCTCTTTTCCCCCACCATTTCTGGCAAGTACCTCTTTATTTTTAACAAGCTTGAGGAGGATAACATATGCTTGATTGTAAGCTCATCCTTCGGACGAGTCCAACCTAGTTTAAATTCGAACCCTAGGAAGGAGTGGTTCGTTCCTGTTTGTAATTGAACAGGTCCTTTACTGTAAAAGTTTAACGAGTCCAGTATAGGAGAAACTCGGCGTTTTTCATTTTTAGAGAGTCTGAAAAAACAAAAGGAGACTCCACGTTGAACTTTTTCGTATATTTGTGTCCATCAAGCCCGAAAAAGTATAAAATAATACCTGGGGGAACCGCTTGATCTTGCGACCAAGGAGTACTTTCATAATAGTGTCGTCGACCTGAAAAGTAAAAAGCGATCAAGGACACATCGTTTTATTTCCTTATCGAGTTCGAAACGACAAAAACCCGACAATCTTTTCCTGATTTTACGGTCAGAAAAGAGCTAAAAGGGGACCGTCTTTTAATTCCGTTTTAACGAGTGTAAAAGAAATGCTCGGCGATCTTTTCATGTTTTAGGAGTCAGAAAAGGGCTTAAAAGATGACTCTAAGGTGTCACTTTTTCATAAGTTTTAACGAGTTCGAAAAAATGATAAAAATGTACTCATGGTTTTCACTTTTTCGTATGTTTTAATGAGTTCGAAAAAATGATAAAAATGTACTCATATGGCCGACTTTCAATTTAATTTACGAGTAGGAAAAGACGGAAAGATCTCGGCATTTTCATGTATGGCTCAATCAACAGTCATGCTACCCTCTTAGGCGAGTCTTATGCCTCTGCTATCCATCTCAAACTCAAAGAAGAGAGAAAGTCTTGTAAAAAATGTGTTTATCTCTAGGGTCGCAGGTTCTATCTAACCTTACCTGTGGGGACGCTCACAATGTTCACAAAAGTTGCGTCCATGGACGCTCTGTATGTTAAGGGACAGGTGTGTCCTTCTGTAAAAGGCAAAATGCGCGAGTTTCATCTTAAAAAAGTTACTTGTGGTTACTTCTAGAACTTTCTAGAGGTCGGTTTGATGAAATGGATGCGCCTCCAGTTGGTTCATGTATCCCTATTAAGGAGGAACTTATCCCATCAATAAGGGAGCTATCCCACCCAAAGAGGGGGATTATCCCATTGATGGTGGACCTGAATAACCTCTTTACAACACTATTAATAAAGGCATTGAGCCAGAAGGAGGGGAGATTGGAGCTATACATTTTCTTTGGGTAAATGCTGTAGGATTTAGGTCTTCCATTTAGAACCTTTGTGAGGAGAGATTGTCTTTGCTTGATTCTACTTGGAAGTGGGTGAGCTTTGTCAAAGTAGAGGAAAACCCTTGATGGACCCTGGGAGGAACTTGCACAACACCAAGGCCAGGTTGTAAGAGTTTCTTTGTTTCGTTATTAATACAAACTGGTTTATTTTTCTTAATAGCTTGTGTTAATGAGTTATTTCATGTGTTCCTTGGTCTGCATGTTGAATATATGTTTTATTATATGAAATGCAAGTGCTTGGTAATTGTTTGATTGTTTGTGGTTGCAGGAATTGACTTGAAGGAGGAGCTCATCCGGATTGGCAAGGACAAACTACGACAACAGCGTTTTGGAATAAGGTAAGCCTAAACACTTGTAGTTTTCATGTTGTAAAAGGTGTATTTAGAGAAAGATCACTCCATTTTGTCTTGTTTGTCATTAGAATGTCTTAGACTTCTAGGAAGGTCAGCTGTGTCCGCACCCTTGACCAATTCCGTGTGACAAATTGGCGACTCCACTGGGGAATCCATTAATGTGAAAGTCTTTTCCTTTGTGGGAACTTTGCTCTGAGAAAATCATTTTTATTTTCTGGTTTTTGACTGTGAGAATTAGTATTTGGGTGGCTTAGCTTTAGATTTAGTTAGATTTGGTTTTTCTTAACTTTTCCAGAAGGACGCACCCTCTGAGTACTGCACAGTGCGTCTTTGGACGCGCTGTTGCCGTTTGCACAGAGCGGGCCCGCGCCTGTTCTAACGGGTTGCCTGCGTCTTCCTGTAAAAATTTAGGAAAACTCCATTTTTGCTTTAATTGCTTTTAGATTTTGGTTTTTCTTAGTGTTTTCTGCCCAGATCCTTTAGTACCCTGTCAAAAATTTTCACCTGAACTTGTTTCATTAGCATTCCTGCTTTTAGCTTTCATCAATTGGGTGTTTTGAGTCTCTTTTTTGAGAAATTCTTAATTTGATTTCCTTTGGTCATTACTTGGAGGTTCCTCTCAGTATTTTCACAATTTTGCATCTTTTTGCTTTTGTTTTTGCAAAAAAATTTCCCCCTCATTCGCCGGGGGGGGCTAAATTGTGTATGAGTGTTAATCGCCTTTGAGTGTTTTCATGTTTTGGTCTTTGGAACTCTCACCCAATTTTCTCGACTTGCACTTGATTGGTTCTTAGATTACATTAGAATCATCTTGTGTTTGAGAATTCTCTTGCATAGATCACATTTGCATAATTAGAGTTCTCAGTTTCAGAATATGAATGAAAAATGTGCATAGATTACATTTGCATACTTTTCATGTGAATTGTGCATAGATTACAATTGCATAGTTTACATTCTGAAAAATCAATCGTAGATTTAGATCAGTTTTCTTTGGTTTGAATTTACACAAAATAAAAATAAAAAAAATGGTTTGGAATTGATTTGCATTAGTTTTTCTTGATAAAATTAGTGCATTAGAGGATTTGTTATATTTTCTCTTAGTGATCAATTTTTTGCATTGTTGGAAGTGAATGGAAACTCTCTCCTTACTCTAGTTAGGATTCATCGAATTGAAAGGATTGCATTATCATATTCGATTGCATTCAGTTGAGTCGGGTCATAACACCATTGGTTTCATCTCCATTTACCCATTTGAGTAATAACAGCCTTAATAACACAGCGCTTAATTAAAATTCATCTAGTAATTTTTTGCATTTCTAGGGCTCTGAAACACCAACATAGCTTAGGCTAGGGTCTTGGAGTAGGTGAGTACTTAACTCTCCAAGACTACAAAACCAAACAAATAGTTTATCTTGAGTAGAATAAATCCAATTGTTTCAATTGCACTCTCGGAAAGCTCCTCTTAAAGGAGAAGCACGAGCTCGTGTCCGAACTAGTGAGGGGATCATTCCCCCCTCGTTGGGAACGACGCCAGACAGTACGTATTACAAACGGTAAACCTCGGATTAACCATTGTCGAGGAGCCAGGGGTCACTTATCGGTAAACCTTGGATTGTTGTCAAGGAGCCGGTAAGGGGATTGAGCTTGCTACTCTGCCCTTGCGTGCTGTCGGAGTTTAGACTGTTCCCCCAGGTGTATTTGTTACTGTTGGTGACCTTAGTGACCATAATCTTTAGGGTTCTACCGAGGTGACGGTGGAGGGAAGGTCCCACTGTACCTGGAGCAGACGTCGGTTATACTCACTTGGATTTTCCGGGGGGTTCACTTCACTTCGAGACGGTTAAAGTGGAGGAACTTGTGCCGGTCTATTCATTAAGCAGGTTGCCGGGGTAACTGTTCCACCCGCCATTTCTGTACTGAATTCTGCGAGGTTGGGCTTCATCACCAACTAGTGTTTTCGGTCCGGAGAGCTTACTGTTTGTGTGTGGTTTGACTCCTAGATTTGATAGCGCGTGTTAATTTGTTTGTTTTTACTTTTAGAGACCATAGGTGTGAATTGTGAATTTTAGTTGTTAAGTGTGAATTGTGAATTGTTAATTTTAGTTTTAAATTGTTAATAAAATTCACTGAAGTTGAATATAATGGCAAATGTTCTGGAATTTATCAACCTAGGAACCCCTCCTAATGAGAATCCTAGTAATTTTCCTTACTTTGGAAATGTTGGTCCTCCTTATATGGCTACTTTGTCATTACCTGGATTTACAATAGGTTTACCGATATGGTTATTTTCAACTTCGTTGGCCCAAAATACTCCAATTGTTCCATCTCAACCGGATGCTTCACCTCAACAGAGTTCACCATCTCAACATCACCAACCTTCTGTTGACCCTTTACCTTCTTCGCCTAATTTTTCTTCCTCCATTTCTTCCTCTTCGCCTGGTAAAAGCCTTGATGTTAGTAACCAGGAGGTTAAGAAGAAGAAGAAAGGGAAGAAGAAGAAAAAGAAGAAGAAGCAAGATAAGAAAGAAGTCAACCAACCAACCACGATTGTAAGTGTTAGTGGTGTTGAGGAAAATTCCGACATGCATCGTAAACCCAAATACCCTTGCAGGCTTTGTAAGGGTGACCACTTCCTTGTCAATTGTCCTGGTATTCCAAAGGTCTTGGAAGTATGGTCAGAAAAATCTCATCAACTTTCCATTGATCCATCAACCAGTGATAGTCAGGTTCCTGGGAAAAAGGGTAAAGTTAGGTTTCCTTGTAAGTTATGCAAAGGGAGTCATCAAACTCACATTTGCCCTCACATGGATGAAGCCTCAACATTGTTGGAAAACCTTACTGTTCCACAGCAAGAATTTCCAACTGGTTACCGTAAACTTTCTCCCAACCTACCGTCAACTGACGGAGTGATTGATCTAAATTCAAGTACAGTCGATCACACTTTCCCATTGGAGAGTGAAACTCATGTCACTCAGGTTGATGATCCATTAGTTGATCAAGTGGTCGATTCAATTTCACATTCGGTCGATCACACTCTCCTTTTCGAGAGTAAATTTCATACCGCTGATGTTCTTCTTGTTACATCGGATTCTTCTATGCCGGGGGGCATTTCACCTGTTTCTACAGAACCCCCTCCAAGTACTGAGGTCTTTTCCTTTGATTGGAATAGACTGACAGAACCTCGTCTTCCTTCCTCCATCCCTTTCCAAATCATTGTCAAGGCTGGTGGTAGGGACATACATCGTACTCAGGTAGATGAAGGTGCTTCTGTTAATATTTTATCCTCAGCTGTTTGGAAAGCTTTGGGTTCCCCTCAGCTTGCGCCTATTACGCAGAATCTGAAAGCTTTTAACAGAACAATTAGTGAACCTTTAGGGATCCTTCCTAAGTTTTCTATTACCTTGGAAGGTAAAACTGTTTGTGTTGATCTTATGGTAGTTCGAGGTCCCTTGGATTTCAATTTACTCCTTGGGCGAGACTATGTTTATGCAATGAAAGCTGTCGTATCGACACTATTTCGCGTGATGTCTTTCCCTCACAATGGCAGTATTGTGACTGTAGACCAGCTTTCATTCCCTAGTCTTGTCTCAACTACCAATAATATGACACCCCTAAATGTTCCTGAGTCTAAAGTGGTATCTACCCTACCACGGGTTAATTATGTGGCAACTGGTCCCATGTTTTCAGTTACCGATGTAAGTGAGCCTCTCACTGTTTGCTCATCTTCCTTTGAGTTAGATCCGGTAATTGACATGGAAAACTCTATGGGATTACTTGAACACGATGTTCTTATCCCATTTGAGTCCCTTGACATGTGTTCCTTCCAGAGAACTATTCTTCCTTCTGATGAAGACCTCTGGGAAGCCATGATCAAGGTGTGTCCATTGACATGTCTTTCTTCCAGTTGGAAGCCATGATCAGTGAGTTGCGAGGATAGTTCCTTTTACTGTGTCAACCTCGTTAAAAAATGAATCAGTGAGTGCGAGGACAGTTCTTTTCCTGTGTCAACCTCGTTAAAAAATGAATCAGTGTGAGTGAGGAAAGTTCCTTTTACTGTGTCAACCTCGTTAAAAAATGAATCAATGAGTACGAGGATAGTTTTTTCCTGTATCAACCTCGTTAAAAAATGAAATAGGCTGCAACGAGGAAAGTTCCTTTTACTGTGTCAACCTCGTTAAAAAATGAATCAGTGAGTACGAGGATAGTTTGTTCCTCTCTCAACCTCGTTAAAAAATGAAATTGGATGTTATGAGGAAAGTTCCTGTTACTGAGTCAACCTCATTAAAAAATGAATCAGGTAGATTTTAGGTTACGTAGGTAGATTTTAGAAAGTAGGGTTTTTGAGGATAGTTCCTGTTACTGAGTCAACCTCGTTAAATAATGAATCAGGTATGAGGATAGTTCTTCTCTTGTGTCAACCTCCTTAAAAATGAAACAACTCCCTTTTCAAGTTAAATATTGAAAGTAAACCTTCATTTCATCCAGCCGGTTGAATGCAATGAAGCCTGGGGGGCATGTACCTCGCTTTGCATCATTATGCTGGGGGCATGCGAACTTTTTGAGCATAGTTCCTTGTCTTGTGTCAAGCTCGTTAAAAAATGAATCAAGGTTTTTAGAGCACAGTTCTTTGTCTTGTGTCAAGCTCGTTAAAAAATGAATCAAGGTTTTTTAGAGTATAGTTTTTTGTTAGGTAGATTGTAGAAAGTAGTTATGAGCATAGTTCCTCGTCTTGTGTCAAGCTCACTAAAAAATGAAACAACTCCCACGAGTCTTTCCAAGATTTTGAAAGTAAAGCTTCATTCCATCCACCTCATTGAATGCAATGAAGCTTGGGGGGCATGTACCTTGATTTGCATCATTATGCCGGGGGCATGTGAACTTGTAACAAGCATAGTTTTTCGTTTCAAGCTTGTGTAAACATGAAACCGAATCCGAGCATAGTTCTTTTCCTGTGTCAAGCTCGTTAAAAAATGAAACAAATCCTCCTCTACTTGAGTCGAGAGATTGACTAGATCTCGTAAATGTTAAGTGTTTAGGTTAGTTATTTCAGTTTTTTGCATAATTTTCTTACAATTTTAGGTCAAGTCTTTCAAATGATCTCGTAACTCAAACCTTCATTTCATCCAAATGGTTGAATGAAATGAAGCTAGGGGGGCATGCACTCTAGCAGTTATGCTTAGGGGGCATCAAGCACAGTTTTATCTCTGTTTCAAGCTTGTGTAAAAATGAAACTACTCTGAAGCATAGTTTTTCTCTGTTTCAAGCTTTTGTAAAAATGAAACCTATCTCGAGTCAATTTCAGTTATTTTCAAGACTCGTTAAACTCATGAAAATACCGAGATTATTTTGCTATCTTTCATTCTCGTAAAACAAATGAAAATGCCGAGATCTTTCCGTCTTTTCCTACTCGTAAATTAAATTGAAAGTCGGCCATATGAGTACATTTTTATCATTTTTTCGAACTCATTAAAACATATGAAAAAGTGAAAACCATGAGTACATTTTTGGCCGACTTTCAATTTAATTTACGAGTAGGAAAAGACGGAAAGATCTCGGCATTTTCATTTGTTTTACGAGAATGAAAGATAGCAAAATAATCTCGGTATTTTCATGAGTTTAACGAGTCTTGAAAATAACTGAAATTGACTCGAGATAGGTTTCATTTTTACAAAAGCTTGAAACAGAGAAAAACTATGCTTCAGAGTAGTTTCATTTTTACACAAGCTTGAAACAGAGATAAAACTGTGCTTGATGCCCCCTAAGCATAACTGCTAGAGTGCTATATCACTGTGTGAAATTTTATAGCAGCCCTCTTCTTTGGTATTAATATTATTCAAAAGGTTAGTCATTACAGTGTTACATTTGTTTCATTCATTGGTCCTCCAAATTAAAACAACACCCCCAAAACAATTATCTTAGATGCTCTAATATGACAGCTAACCATTATCATCTCAGAGGTACAACAACTTGTCTCACTTCATCTAATTGATTTAAATCCATCACCCTTTCCTTTTGTGCTTCATCTAGATCCATTCCTAAGTCAACTTCCAACTTATAAGTATGAATTTCTAACTCAATAGGGAGTAATACTTGTTACCATACACCAACTTATAAGGAGTGAAACTTGCTATATTTTTCCAACTGATTCTATATGTTGATAAAGCCTCATGAAGATTTTCTAACCAATCTTTTATATGAATTTGAACCGTATTCGTCATTATTTCTTCCAAATTTTTATAAGTAGACTCAAATTGGTCATTTTCTTGTGCATGATAGAGTGTAGACTTCCGATGCTTGATCTTGTATTTTTCTGCTATGTCGTGCACTAGTTTAGAAGTGAATTGTGTTCCTTGATCAGTAACAATTTGTCTAGGAACTCAAAATGTTACAAAAATTGCTTCAAAGATAGAGTTAACTAGTATTTGTTCTGTAGCTCTAAGAAATGCCTTTTATTCCACCCATTATGTCACATAGTCAGTACATACCAAGATATACTTCTTTCCATTTGATGGTGGGTGGACAGGACCAATGAAATCAAGTGCCCATTTCTCAAATGGCTCTATGAGAATTTTTGGTTTCAAAGGCATTTCATTAGATGCTATTGGTTTTCCCATCCTTCGACAACTATCACAACTTTTGACATATTTCATGGAATCTTCAAAAATGGATGACCAATAATACCCTAAATTGAGTATTTTGTATGTTGTTATCTTATCTCCAAAATGTCCACCACAATGTTTTTCATGACAAGCTTTTAAAATTTCTAATATCTCATCTTGTATTACACATTGTTTAATAATAAGATGATAACCATCATAGAAAACATCCCCATTAAGCCATATGTATCTAACACTTTATTTAATTAGTTTTCTTTTCTCTTTTGATGTAAAATGTGGAGGTAAATTTCATGTTGATAAATAGTTAGCTATATCAACATACCATGGAGTTATAACAGATATTTCCAATAAATGTTCATGAGGAAAATTATCCGAGATAGGAAAAATCTCACCAGAAGTATATAATCGAGATGGAAAATATGCCACTTGATTTTCCCTTCTATATCTATATAGGACAATAATCTTGAATTCCTACATCAATAGACACCACCTTGTTATTATTCCATTAACAATGGGTTTATTCATCAAATACATTATGGAAGAATGATTTGTATGGATGAAAACTTCATAATTTGTGATGGAAGGATGAAATTTATTCATAGCATGAACTACTGCCAACATTTCTTTCTTAGTAACTATATAGATCAATTTTGTAGGGGTTATATTTTTTCTAATAAAATAAATAATATAAGTCATATGATTTTCTTTTTGACCCAAACATCCCTATTGCAGCTTTTGATGGATGAGTAGAGATCTGGAATGGTAAATCCCAATTAGGTCCTCTAGAAATTTTTGTTGTGGATAGTTTGTCTTCGATATTTTTAAATCATTTTTGACAATTATAATCCCAATGAATTTGTATATCTTTTACAAGTATTTTAAATAAATGTAAATTTATTATACTAAAATTTTCAATGAACTTTCTATAGTAGCCTGCATATCCAAGAAAGCTTCTTACTTCCTTTTTATTTGTAGGTTCTGATAAATTGAAAATGATTTTTATTATTGTTGGATCAACTATTATCCTTGAAGATGAAAAATGATGACCGAACACTCTTTCTTCTATTAACATCATAAAGTATTTTTCATTGCTAAGAGATAAGTTTGTTTCAATGCACCATTTTAAGAATTTTCCCAGTTTATTCAAAGAATCATCAAAAGTGTTGCCATAACATAGATTTCATCCATATAAACATCTACACATTCATGTATTAAGTCAGAAAAAATAGCTAAAACCTCTCTTTGAAAAGTAGCTGGTGCATTACATAATCCAAAGGGTAACACATTGTAAGAAAATGTACCCCAAGGATAGGTAAAAGTAGTTTTGTCTTGGTTTTCTAATACTATTTTCATTTGACTGTAGCCACTAAATCCATCTAGAAAGGGGAAAACCTTTTCCCCAGCTAGTGAATTTAAGACTTGATATATGAATGGTAATGTAAAATGATCTCTAACAATTGATTTATTTAGTTCTCGATAATATACAAAGACTCTCCAATTTCCATTCTTCTGTGGTGCCACAACTAAAGGAGAATCCTATTGACTATCAGAGATAGGATTGATAAATCTGACGTTTAATACTTTTTGTAATTCATCTTTAACTATCTCCTTTAACATTGGATTCATTATTCATTGAGGTTTCCTTGTAGGTTTAACATTATCATCTCTATAAATATGGTGAGTGCATGTTTGAGGATGGATGCCTTGCATATCAGTGTATTCCCAAGAAAAACCTTTAGAATATTTTCTTAACAATACAATAAATTGTTCTTCTTGTGATGGCTCTAAATTGTTACCATTGTGAATACATTTTTAAAGACTCATTTCAATTATTTTTATTTTAGAATTTGTGATTGAAGTATAAGGAAAAATAACATTAAATGATATTTATAGAAAATGTATTATGCAATTTTCCTAAAAATGTTGTTCTAGAATCTTATCTACAACAATGTATTGCATAGTTCTTAATTGCTCTGAGATATCTAGTTATAGAATGAAATAATCTAACATATCTTCATTGTTTTCCTCTCTAAGATAAAAAACTTGATTATTACTTAATATAGGTTGACTTATTTCTTCCTTTTGTTGTTCATCAAGCCATGATAATTGGTTTAGTACAGAAGGTGATTGAGCAGGAGGATAAAGTGTTATTTTTTTCTTACATTTCCATGTGAAATAATCATATTTCCTAGCCTACAACCAATAAAAGAATCAACTCTAGCTAGTCAAGGCCTTCCAATAATTAATGTATTTCCTCCTACTTAGATTTTGGTTGAATAATAGTATACAAGATATTCCCAAGAAGCTAAGGAAACTATGATATCTTCAAGTACACCTTCTTGCACTACTTTAAATCTATTTGCTAATTCCAAAACTATAGTGATTGGTTGAATATTTTGAATATTTAGATATTTCATTGATTTTATTTTCATCACATTAACAGTTGCACCCAAATCAATTAAATTCTTAGGAAACAAAAAAATTGTTGATAGTAGTTGTCACCATTGGAATTCCTGGATCAACATATTTTTCAATTGGACTATTTGTTGACATGATCCTAGCTAATTTTCCAATCACATGAATTGTTGATGGATATTTCTTTCTTTTTTTAGTTTTATTTATACATAATTCCTTGATTGTCTTTGTGTAGATTGGAATATCTCTAATAACTTTCAGTAAAGGAATTTTCGCATAACCTTTTTTTAATTCATCGAAGATATCAAATTCAGAAAGAGAAACTAAATATCTTTTCTCAATTAACCTTTATGGAAAAGGAGATGTTTGAGTCATTATCATTTTATTATTCTGAATTTTATTACCTTTTAGCATGCGCTCTCTGTAATCAATTGTTCTTCTATAATGAAGTAGAGTCCTTTTGTAAAAACAACTCAGACCTGAAGTTAATATTTTGAATAGGAAAGATTGGATATGTAGGAAATGAGGTTCCTTCCTCAACATTATATATTGGTCTTTCCACTTTATTACTCGTATTTTCCATTGGTTGGGTTGGTGATTGAGTTGGTCTGGGTGGTGGTTGGCTAGATGGAAGCTAATGTTGCTGAGGTTGGGTTAATGGTGGTGCAAGTAATGATTTTTGACGAAATGGATTTTGTTGTTGCGGTTGTTGGAATTGTTGATATGGAAGAGATTGTTGATGATAAAATTGTTGGTATTTTTCATAAGATTACTCATATGGCTAATGACATGGCTATTGGTAAAATTGTTAAGGAGGTTGGATTCCATAAGCATATCCTAACCACCCTTGAGAATATTGTTTTTTATTTGTTCAGGAGGCCAATCCTACCAAGGAATATGAGTGTTCGATGGATTATAAACAAACTACTGATATTTTTGAGGAAATTGCTGAGAAACTTATTGAGTAGGAATTTGAGGCATATCTGCAAATCGTGGCTGCCAAGATCTTATTTGTGCTAGGTATTAAAGTGATTGCTTTACTTGAGATTATTCCATTTGGGTTTCCTATAATTCTTTCAGCTGTGGACAATCATCAGCTGCATTATTTTCTCTGCAAAGTCCACAGACCTGAATACTATCTAAAGGACATTCTTTCAATGGATGCTTCTATATACATTTAGGACATAAAATTGGTAATACTTGAATTTGTTCTCCTTATTTCTTTCTTGATTTTAGTATATAAACTTGTGTTCGTAATGTACTTAAGAGATCAAATTTTAAATATTCAAAAAAAATTCCATGTTCATCTCTTATTATACTTTCTGTTGCTTATTTGTTAACTTTAGAATTTACATCAATTTTTCCATTTTTATCTTGAGTATTTCTGACATAATTTGGTAATTTCTTCAAATGGTAAATATGAAATATCTCATTTTCCCATTATATTAAAAATATCAAGATACTCATCTCATATGAATTTTAAGAAGATTTTTTGAATGGCATCAGATTTTAAAGAATGATGTTTAGACTTTTGTAAGTTATAGAGAAATCTTTCTAAATATTCCCCTAAACTTTCATCTTATTGTTGAGACATTGTAAAAATATCATCCTTTGAATCTCTAGACCTATAGTATGATTGATATTTCTTGAGGAATAATTTTCTCATGTCATCCCAACTAGCAATAGTATGTTCACCTAATCCCATGAACCATTTTAATGCATATGCTTTAAGGGTAGTAGGGAAACGATGAAGCTTATGTGTATCCTCAGTATAACCATAGGTACGACATAAAATATCGAATTCAAATAAAAATGAGTGAGGATATTCAGAAGCCATACCATAGAAATTTGGTAAAACAAAGGATGGAATATTTTTCATTTTTACCTCTTCTCCCAACATTTCTCTAGTGCCCAAGATTGGAAATCCAAAAGTAGTTTCCTATTCTTCTTTCTCATTTACTACTCTTTCATCTTCCCTTCTCTTGTTTTCATTTTCTCTTCTTCTACACTCTACCACTTTCCTTTCTCTTTCCCATTCTCGTCATTCCTTTTCATATTATTGTCATTGTTTTGGAGTTAGTCCTCCTAATCCTTTTGGAATATTGGATCCTTGTTACTTTTCCATTTATTTTTTAGTTGTTTCCTCAAGGGTCTTGTCTAATTTTTCTTTTTTTGTTTCAATAAAAATCTGACATTGTGTTTCATATTCTAATTGTTCAAGGATAGGTTGAAAAATGGGTTTCTTAATTTTTCTTTGTTTTCCTACAAAATGTGTTCCTACTTGTGCTTGTTTCCTCTTTACTTGATAGGAAATTAAAGTTTTTCTCTCAATAAGAGTTAACCTTTTCCCTGAACATTGCTTTTGCTCTAACTCTTCCAAAGTTTGTCCTCTAGAAATTGGTGTAGTTAGTTTAGATGTAGATCTTCCTGCTACCATAAATGGCTGAATAGTAGTTGGGGGTTTTTGTTTTGTATATATACCTTTTTTATCCCTTTCTCTAGACATAGAAAAAACTAAACTAGATTAAAAACTAAAATTTGTTTTTGTTTTTTTCTTCAAGGAAATATAAATGAATTAACTAAGACTATAGTCTCTAAATGTGCTTCCCCAAATATGACATCAAAAAGGTTGGTCCAATTTGGGGGTGTAAATTAGATCATAAATTTAATTATCAACCCAAAATTCATGAAATTCGAAGAACACCAAAATATATGGTTTAGAGACTAATTCCTAAACTAACTTAAATTCCAAATTTTTAACACACATGTACTTGGAAATGTTTCTAGATTATCTTGAGATATTAAATGTTGTAAGAAAGTAAACTTTAAGCTCCCTTACATGAGATGGATTCATAATGTTTCCAAGAGCATAACAATATTTTCATATTATCAAGTTCTTTTTAAAAATGAATTACAAAAATGAATTAATTGACAATTCTTAATTTTTGTAGATGAAAACACATTAAGCTTGTTTACAAGAGGTCATTGCATAACATACTATCAAACATAGCAACATTAAATATTGTTCAAATATTATAAACTATAGCATGCAAGAAATTCCAACAAAATTGAAAAATCGTACCAGACATTTTAAAGACTAAGTGAACATGCTTGGAAATGGGAGCCCTCCATGCTTCGCATGCACACTTGAATGAGAACCAGTTAAGAAAGATTGCGTAACAAAATCAACATAATACACACATAAAAATGAAGGTAGTTAAAAGGTCCAAATTTATTAACTTCAGTCAAGTAGCATTCTTCCACAAAATAAAATATCTCTTACTTCAAGTGCTACAGGTTTGATAATCAAAACTACTAGAAATGCTAGATCCTAAAAAAGTTATAATAGATTGAATTCAACCTTTAGACCCATGAAATATGAATAAGATCCATTAAAATAAAAAATTGTCATGATTTATTCCCGAAAACATGGGATTTTCTTAACAAGCGACCTGGTTTGACCAACGTTTATCGGGAACATGTGAGGCTCTTTTTTGAAGGAATATAGGAATTTATCCATCCTTGGACATTGAGGATCTTTCCACATATATTGAAACATTCTTAGCTACTCTCCACACATGTGAAGCTTGGAGCTATTATGGGAAGTTGCAAGATCTTATAATTTCTGCTAAAAATTTAATTTTAACACCATATTTTTTCCAAATTCAAATCATGAAAAAAAGTGATAAATGTATCTAATGTAATATATTTCAAGAAAATAGGGATGATATATTAGAGCCATGGAAGGTAAATAGAGGGAAAATATATGTGATATCACTAAAATAAACATCAAAAAGTGTCACCCAATAGAGCAGTAGCCCAAACTAATTAAGTTGGCTAAGGGGATTCCATGGAGATACAAATAGAAGTAACTTGACCTATTAAAAAATATATTGATATTTTTTCTTGGTCCTATGACAACTTGAAGGTGTGATATTTTTACTATCCAACATAAAATTCCTATGAAGTTTAAAATTAAGCCTCACAAGTAGAAGGTCATGGAAAAAAATCCCCTCCTCCCATTGATAGAGAAAGAAATTAGATAAATGATCCAAGATAAAATCATTGTACACTTGATATATTCATATTGGGTGGATAATCTGGTCGCTGTTAAAAATACAAATTGAGAGATCAACTTCTGTATGGATTTCATAAATTTGAATAGGGCCTACCTAAAGGATAATTACCCCCTATCGAAGATGGATTATAGTTTGGAGAAGGTGGTGGGGTCATCAATAGTGTCCATGATTGAAGGGTTATCTAGGTACAATAAAATTGTTGTACATCATAAATATTAGAAAAAGACAACATTCACCACACCCTGGGGACCGTTCATGTTTTCTCGAATGCCTTCTATCTAATGAACACTGGAGCTACCTTTGAAAGGACAATGGAGATAAAAATTTTTGGGGAGAAGGACAAATTTGTGGTTACTTACTTGAATGACATGAAAATATTCTAAAAAATGAAAGAATAACTTTTACAAAATTTACAACGCACCTTTTATAAGTGAAAAAATTATGTCTTGTCCATGAATCCAAATAAGTCACAATTTTCTCTTAGAGAAGGCAAGTTGTTGGGGCATATAGTCTCAAAGGAGGGAGTGAGAATTGACCCCAAAATGGGAGAAGAAATAAGTACCATACTCCTACCAAGAAATCAAAAGGAGATACAATTCGTCTTAGGGAGGATAAACTTCTTGAGGAGCTTTGTTCCCAATTATGCTCAGATTGTGAATTACATTATAGACATGTTGAAAAAGGTTAGGAAGGTCAAATGGACTATAGAGGAAAGAGAATATTTTCCATAATTAAGAATGCATTTGGAGAGGCTCCAATCTTGGATAGCCCTAATTACTAAAAACAATTCCTTATATTTTCTTTTGTGTCCCCTATCATTGTTGCAGTTGTCCTATCATAAAAGAATGAAGAAGAGATAGAACAAACAATGGCATTTTTCATCCAAGTACTGAGGGATGCAGAGTTGAGGTATGTCATATTGGAAAAATAGGCCTATGCTTTAGTTAAGTTAATAAAATATTTCAAGACCTATGTTTTACAATCTAAAATTATTGCATATGTTCCTACAACAACTGTGAAGGACAAGGAGATAGAAAAGGAAAAAGGGGCAAGTGGATAGCCAAAATTTAGAACTATAACATGGACATCAAGCCAAATAAATTAATAAATGGGAAAAGTTTTAGCCAAGATCTTATCAGAAGAAAACTTCCAAGTGATGGGAATAAATTTCTTGGCTGAGACCTCAGCACCAAATGCAGTAAGTAAGGAGAACCAATCTAGTGAACAAGATAATATAATTTCTTATAAATATATTTGCTCAGATTGGTATAGAAGTATTGTCCATTATTTTTTATTTCCTAGTAGCCTGCTAGGTTTTGTTAGAGAAAAATATAGGGCTCTGAGAATGAAGGCCCAATAGTATGTAATAAAAAATGGTCAACTATATTGGAAGAATCATGTTGGTGTATTCTTGTTGTGCTTAATAGAAGATGAAATTCCTAATATTATTAATGAATAGGTTATGCAACATCTCACAAAATAAAATAAAATATAGATCAACGTCTTAGAATTTAGCCTCTTCGAGGGGGAAACCTCTTGTACATTAGATAAATGCACAATTCCTGGATTCTACAAATGATAATACTTCCTTGGTATATTAAGAGTCTAAGGGGTCACAATATAATCAGAACCTACACAACAATAATAATGTAAAGGCACAATAATAACAATAGTGGGCTTCTATGGGGCACAACAATAACAACATGGGGGATACATGGGAACAATAATAACAATAGGGGGCTACATTATAAATTACAATAAGGGGAATAATATAGTATTATATGGACCAAACATGTTCCTCTCGTTAATAAAGCGTTGTCCTCAAAACTTGAGTAGTTTTGGATGCTTCTGTATAAAATTATCATCCTCCGATGTGGAATATTTAGCGGGTAAGTTCTTCCACTTAATAAGATACTCTGAAAGTAATTGATTTTGTATTTTTTAGTTTCTTATTTCCGTGACTGCTTCAGGGTCAAATATGATTTTTCCTTCTTTGTCAATTTCTAGGGACACTGTTTGAACTGGGAGCTTGTCACGAATAACCTTATTTAAGCACAAAACATGGAAAACTAGGTGTACTCGGAAAGATGCAGGCACCTTCAATTTGTATGCCATACTACCAATATTTTCCAACACCTTGTAAGGACCATAGTACTTGGGTGATAACTTTTTATCCTTCTTATCTTACTTGAGGGACATTTTTTTGTATGGTTGTAGCCGTAAAAATACCCAGTCACCTATATCAAAACTTGTTTCACTATGATGTTGATATGCATGTTGTTTCATTCGATTTTGTACGAGACTGAGGTTATCCTTTAAGAGTTGGAGAACTTGGTATTGATGCTCGATGTGATATTCCACTACTTGAACCTTATAATTTTCTCTTAAAGATAATATGATGGATGGTGGATGATATCCATAAAATGCCACAAATGGGGTCATTTTTGCAGCAATATGGACTGAAGTGTTGTGCAACCATTTATCTAGGGTAACCACTTGACCATTGTGTTTATTTATCAGGTACAAAGCAAAGAAGATATCCTTCCAAAAACTTGTTCACTATCTCAGTTTTCCTATTCAATTGAGGATGATAGGTTGAGGTATGGGCTAATTGAGTGCTAAGACAAAAAAATAGTTTCGTCCTAAAATTTCTAGTAAAAATGGGATCTCTATCACTTGAAATAACCTTTTGGTTTGCATGGTGTTAGGGTCCTATAATTTATAGGATCTCAAGGTGATTTAGTATCTCACATTTTGCAAATTTCATATTGTTCAAAGATCTCAATATTCAATTGATTTCCAAAAAAAAGAAGAAAAGAAAAGAAAAGAGGGTATTTAAAAAAAAATGAAAAGAAAAAAGAAAAAAAGAAAATGAAAAGAAAAGAAAACCCCAAATATTGTTCAATTCATACTGTCTAAGCATGTTTGAACAAATTTCAATTTCTATTGATAGGATACAAAATAAAAATCTGCCAAACAGTTCAATCTTGGCAAATCAGTCACTAGGTAGAAATGAAATTGGTTCAACTGTTCAATCTGGACCAATCGGAAAAATAAGTGATAGAGTAGGTTAGAAATAAATAAAAAAGAGAAAGTAAAAAGGGATCTGCAAGTCCAAATGCACCCTACAAAAAAAGGAAAAAATGTTAGATTAGAAACAAAAGGGTAGGTAGATTGAGAGAATTACAAAGGGAAAAGGACATGAAAAATTCCTTTAATGTTTCATGTGTTTTTCCTAATGTTAAAAAAAATAAAAAATTAAAAAGGTTAGGGGTCTTACACATTACTCCTAACTTTATCCTATACTCCGCCCCCCTTTTCATTTTCCTACCCCACCACTCATGTGCCCGTCACATCAAATATTACCCACCTCGCACCTTTCATCAAATCCCTGTAACCCATATTTAATCCAATGGCCCATATGAGTTTCTGGGTCCCCCTCACCCTCTGAATGTTGATTCTGGGTGAGACGTATGAAATCAGTAGTTTCAGACCACTTACGTGTCATGTTGTCATTATTTCGCACACCAATTGTTCATTCCACTTACCACTGCATAGGCCCTCTTAAAAGCAGCTTTTGCTTTCCAATAAACCACCCCTTTGTTGTGACCATTCACCAATCCTACCACTCTGCGACGCAACTCTATCCCATCTGCCTATCACCTCCATTCCCATGCTATACCGTTGCACATTCAATTCACTGGACTATTAGCCAACAGACCCTCACCACTTCAAGCCACCCCAACGGGGATTCTGCGAAACTAAATTGCATCATCTCACTCATTTACTGAGTTTTGAATATGTTCTCTTTTTCTTACAGGAGAAGGTGAAGGCTTGCTCGGGTAGACAAAGTGAAACAATATCATAGTTGCAGAAAGCTACACTTCTCTGCATTTAGCAGACATCCCCGTTCTTGAATATCATTTTGTATTCATCCCCTTTCTATTTTCCCTCTCCGAGTTCCCTCTTCTTTCATTCCTTTTCTGTTATAGTTCACTTGCAAATTCAAAAAATAGTCCAGGTTTAAAAATTTGCAGAAGATAGCCATGCCACCAAAGAGGAAAGAACATGAGTTGTTCAATCCAATGGTGCACCCATGAGTGGACTTGGACCATATTTCACTTGCAAACAGAGATTTCAAGATACATGAAACTATATCAGAATTTGATCTCTTTATCATCTACTGCTGGTGGAAGGACAAATATGTTAATGAAATGGATGATATAGGACTCTAGGATACAAATTTCCTTTTCTATGTTTTTCCCAAAACCCATACATGCCCATAATTCATCAGAAAATGCCAATCATGCTATAACCCACAACAAAGGGATGTAATAGCCCCAGTAGGATACATATTGTTTACCATTGATGATAAATCTATAATGCAGATGGTGCAAGATCCTATCACTGAAGGAGCATCTCCTTTTTCCCATCAAAATTCTTAGTGAAATGTACCAAAGACTAGACCTTTCCAAAAGATTTAAAAGCCTGGAACTCTTCACGACTGAATAGATTCCATTTCCTAGCAAAACTCCTCCATATTCCTCCTCCTCTTTCCTCGATAAAGCCAGGCATATAGTCACTTTACATTCATATATGTTAGGTAGTTATTCATATCAGTGGCTTGATGAGGCCATAATAGGTTTCCTGTCCATATTGTCATCTGATGCAAAGCCCTCTATCTTGTTTAATTTTAGATGGTTCCTCGCAGATGCCATCCATGAGAAATTCATAAATTTCACCACAGAGGAAGTGTTTCAATATTCTTCAATATTAGTGTACTTGTTTGTTTATTTCGAGGTAGACAGATTTGAGTTTGCAATGACCAAGTTGAAAGAAGAAGGAGAACCTCAATCTGTCATCTTCTAGAAAACCTTAGTAATGAGGATAATAGGAAATTCACATACAAAACATTCATAGAGATGTTTTTCCATCCACCTATGAGCCTCCTCAATGGAACAACAGAACCCATAATAGGTGAAGAAATTAAAAGGATTATGCAGTTGACAGATCAAACAAGAACATGAGATTGGTACTTGTACCAAAACTACACATAATTGAGGGTGTATGGGTGTGAATTGGTCCCTTACAAGTTGCAAAAGTTCCTCCCCATGAGGATCTTTTCACTTCATTATATCAGGGAGGTGATCAATGCAGATGAAGTATATTTTCTAGTAGCAAAGAAGAAGTCTCAATTTAGGATCAAATCCCAGATTGGCCCTTTTATTTGAAACAACAGGGCAACAGATGGGGAGGCTGAGAATAAATTGAAAGAAATGAAATTCACTCACAGCTTCACATTGTCCTATTGCCCATGGGGCATCATCTCTAAGAAAAGGATGGAGAACAAATCAACACCTTACATTCACACTCACAGGCCTGAAATATGAAACTATATGAACCAAATTGAGTGGATGCCTAAAACCCTACAAGAAGCTCAGGAACAAATGCTTTCTTCTTTAAGTGCACAAACTCCTAGGAAGAAAGAAAGGTAATGTATAGAAGACATACCTGAAAAGGGTAAGGAACATGAAAAATAAGCAACTACAAAAAGACCAAGAGAAGATCTGTCACCAGGGACTGATACTTCTATGAAAGAGTTCAAATCAAAATTTAGGAAAAGGGCAAGGATACACATGGACATAGGCAAGGAATCACCACAACCAATAGTCACTAATCTCAGTGATATTCCTGATTCATCTCCAGCAGGAGGTCAATCTTTTCCTACCACGCCAATATGGGAAAGGCAACAAACTCTCTAAGTTTCCACATCTCCCAGTGTAACAAGAGAAAAGGAGGAGACCATTTTTTATACTTTCAAAGAGATAAAGATCAGAAATGAGATGTTGAAGAAGAGTACTTATGGTCAATTTTGGAAGAAAAGTTCTACTTCTGAAGGTAGGATTCTATCATCTTGTGATTCAGGGATAGGAAAAATGCGTATGGCATTCCTTGAGGCACTAACAACAAAGCCTAAAACTTGAGCTAATTATAAACATACTTCTTTTGAGTTTGATGCCAAGAATGTTCATCCTATTGATCAGCTGGAAATGCATAAGAAAATAGGTGAGATGGTTTCCTCCACTCTAACAAGTACCTCCATGAATTTGTTTAAAATGCAGGTGACTTTATCAAATGCCCAATATCAGTTGAAGATGGAAAAGATTTCATCACAATAGAAAGACAATAGGATCAAGTCCTTGGAAGACTTAGTGGTGAAAATTGGATATGATCCATCAGATGTGAAAGCAGCAAAATAAATTATTAAGACGAAGGAGATGCATATAGAAGCCTTGAAGAAACAGCTCAAAATTCCTACCACATATGATCCATTGACCAAAGAGATAGAGGAAATAGAGAGTCAAAAGGCAGAAATGATGAAATTGATTATGGAGAAGTCACTCCAAATAAGACAAATGCAAACAGAGATGGAGAAGATGGTACAAGAGAAGGAAAAAGCAGCACAATCAGACATCCCTACTATGGAGGCTCTTCCTCTTACAATTGTTCCTACAGCTACTCCAGCAACTACTACTACAGAGACAGGAAGAAGTACAGAATAGCTAGCCAGATCCATGGAGAGCATGAATCTTCAAATAGAGGAAATCAAGAGACTTGAAACTCAAGTCAATTTTCTGTTGGACCATATTAAAAGAACCGAAAGTGCATATTCAACATAAACACAGAGAGCAAGAACATTAATTGAAAAATTGCAGAAATCTGAAAAGGAATCATCAATTGGCAACACTCTAGGAAGGGTGAAGGAAATTATCTCAAACAATATCATCAATGGCATGAATGAGATATGGCCTAGCATCCAGATTATATTTGAACAGAAGGAGCTAGTTGAAAAATCTAAGGAAGCTATTTAAACTACTAACATAGACCTAGGAGACATGACAACAACAGCCAAGAGAATCATCAAATTTCTGAATTCAAAGAACAGGTATGAGCTTGAAGAACGGGGAGTAGCAGATAGGATAGAGACCATCCTACAGGTGAAAAAAGTATTAACAAAAAATAACTTAACTGTATAGCTTGAGGAGAAATGTCAGAATTTTGAGCTGACAGTAAACAAATTTTTTAACAGAATTGAACCTTTAACACATAGGGGTCTCCCTTCTTTGTTTGTCATTAATGACAAAATCATAACCAGAGAAGATGATGTCAAGAGGCCAAAAGACATAACAAAGGATGCTTTCAATCTTTCTAATATCAGAGGCAGCATAGCAGGAAAAGAAATGTTGGAGGCTATCAACAGTCTAATCTATATTGAACATGAACTGAAGCACGTTTTTATAGTAAATCCCACTTTTTCAAAGCGAAATGAAGCAGATGAAGTATACCACAGGTTGATCAATGTCAAAATCCTAGATGAAGATCAATGGAGTGAATTTTCTGACTACCAAGAGGAACAGTACAAGCAGGATTGAAGGAACAATGCACCAATGAGTCAACACCCAGCCGAGTCAGCAAAGGTAAGACACCATATTAAAGAGCAGCCAAACCAGCCACTACAACAGAAATAATTAACCCAAAACGACATTCAAAAAAAAAGGGACCAGATGTCCATGTTACCTCATCATGGCCACTTTGTGGTTACATTAGTCAAATTTTAGGTTTCTTGTAATTAATAACAAATTGCCAAGTGTATACGATAGTCATTATAGATTTTAGTTAAATACTTCATGCATTAGAAGTATTAGGGGTTGGAACCTAGTAATTGAAAGACATTTTCATTTGGAGCACTGTAATTTTGGAGATGGAGCATTGATAATAAATACCATTTGCATGACACTAGAGTTATTTTTACCTGGTGATGTTTTTCTTTCTGTGTTAAATATTTTGTTGTTTTCTACATTATGCATCATTTAAATATTGTGGTAAAATAGAAAATTTAGAATAAGATATGCCGTTAGAGCACCTTATTTCTATCTATGTTATCATATATATGTTTTCCTCTGAATTCTGGTTAAAAAATACTTAATTTATTTTTAACCACTACTGATTTCACCATTTCTCTCATTTCATTCCTTATTGTGCTTTAAATATCCAGTAGAGATAGTTAGCTAGCCTTGCAAATGCTTTGAAAAAATTGATGCTACAATCTAGTTGTTGACTCCATAGCCCAACGGAAAAGGTTTAAACAAGATCTACCCCAACCAACAAATCAATCAATTAAACACTTTTTTATCTATATAACTAGCCTAAAATATTAAAATACTAAGAAGAAAAATCAAAATCTCAAATATACAGAGAGAACTTTCTCTGAGTCTAAGATGGCTAGATCCTAGACTCCAAAGTGGTTTGATGTGTCCTTTATGCTCCTTTTTCTTGCCAATATTAAGAATCATAGAGCGATAACATAGTGGCGACCATATTGGGGACCTATTGAAAATTTTCCATTTCATTCGAATTTAGAGTACCCAGTCAAAAGCTTTGTGTGATAAGATAATTCCTAAGATTGGTTTCTTTTCCACTCCTGTATATATTCAGTTTGTATGTGTTTTAAATTTGAGCACTAGCTCCCAAAATAATCTCTACTAGATCCCACCTAGATCCAAATCCTCCTACCATAGTGGACAATCCAGAAAAGATCCTAAGAACAACTCCTAGAAATAAGAGTCAGACAAGCAACAATTCCTTCACAGAGCTAACTCACTCCCTGAAAACTTTGTTACCTTCCATGATATCCAGTTTGATTTACACTTTGAACAAGGCTTATTCAGGACTAAATCAGAGAATTGGAAAGATCATGTTATCTTTGATCCCTCTATTTTACCAAAAATCCCAGTGAAATAACTTTCTTCAAAAACTGAACTAGATATTCATCTCTTAAAGCATTTTGATACTCTTCAAGATTTAGTAACACGTCTCACCTTAGAAATTTATGATGCTTATCTTCACCACTCAGTAGAATTAATTTCCTTAAACATAGCAGCTTCTTCCCTCACATCTTAATCTACACATATTTAGTCACCAAGTCCTACTGCCTCCATAATCCCCACCCCTTCTTTTATCCTTCAACATAAGGTTACTCAAATTCCATTACTCCCTTTTCCTCCTAGTGCTAGCCCAACCTCATCCACTGTTCAACTTCCTTCAAGTGTTCCTCCACCACTACTGATCATGGCAGCCAAGTATGCTCCCTTGGTGTTTCCAACACCATTGGCCAATATGCCACAAGACTATCAGCCCAAAATCACCCTATGTGATGGCACTGGTCCTTTAACAACCCAAAAACATGTGGATAAAATGAATGATTGTTTTGACCTACAAGAGGTAGATGAAGAAAGTATCAAGCTCAGAATGGTTTCTTAAAGTTTAGGAGGAGAAGTTTGGAAATGGTTTAAATATTTGCCTGCAAATAGTATAAATGATCTCCCTGCATTCCATCAAACCTTTCTTAATAGATGGGAAGTCGAAAAGAACCCTCCACAAATTTTATCAGAATATGAAAATATTAAGAGGGAAGTAGGTGAAAGTGTTTAGGACTATTGTGCTAGATTCAACAATACCTATAATCCAATTCCTATAAATACTAAATAGCCATAGGACTTAGCCTTGATAAAATTCCCAGAGGGATTTGATACAGATATGTCCTACCAGCTAATGGAAAGGAATTCCCCAACATTAGAAGTGATGCAAAGCGATGATGTGAGTGTAGAAGCAAATTTACAAGAAAAAAGAGCTAGGATGAAAATTGAAAGAAGGGTGATGATAAGAGAAGAAGCTTCAAATTCTGTAGCAGATGCTAAGATTGATTCCTTAGTGAGGACCATGGAAAGAATGATGGAGAGAATAATTTTAAATGAGAGAAGTGTACCTAGGGAAAACCAACCTGCTCCCCATAACCTAAATCCAAATCCTAGGAGAAACACTCCACAAATCAGACAAAGAGAACAATGAGACCCATATCAATAAATTAGGGCCCCATTTCAAGAAAATTATGTTGATGAAGTTGTAGGTGTGGTTGAATAAGTTGAGGAAAATGAAATTAATTTAGTGGGGACAAATGAAGATAGTTTTGTTTTTCTTACACAAGAGGAACAAGAAATTTTCTTGTTAGCTCAAACAGAGCTAGAATCTAAAGAATCTGATGACTATAAACATGGATTTGGGAATGTTATATTAGAAGTCCATGAACAATATAATATTAGAAGTAAGAAAAATAGTGACAAATCAAACAAAAATAACTTTGATAACCCTACCAAGAACATTGTTGAGTCCGTTCTCAAGAAAACAATTGAAATCTCTAAGAAAAATATAAAAAGTTCAGAAAAGAAGAACACAGAGAATATTACCAAGAAAAAAATTGATTTTTCCACTAAAACTGTCCAAACTGATATCCCTAGTACAAGTCAACAAACTGTACCTGTCACCAAAGAAATAGCTGAAAGAGATGAGTTATCAAATTTGCATAAAATTCAAACACCATTCAGTATTGAGAATGAACTTGCTAAACTCAAAATTTATATTCCTCTCACTGAATCAATAAACAAAAATGTGTATAGGTCTCAAGTCCTAAAAGTACTCAACATAGGAGAAATCACTGATACTGTAAACTTGAATGATGATCAGCCTGAGCTATTATTTGGCCCAGAATTTGATGGCAAGCCTCAGGAAGGTGAAGTTCCCCATTTTATGTCATCCTTAATATTCACGACAAAATACTTCATAATGCCATGTTGGATTCAAGCGCATCTCATAATCTCATGCCAAACACTGTTATGGAAAAACTTGGACTTGAAATCACTAGACCATACAAAGGTTTGTACTCATTTGACTCTAGCAAAGTTAGGTTTCTAGGTCTTATCAAGGACCTTTGTGTCACATTAGCCCAGATACCAGCAAAAAGTTTATTCATGGACATAGTGGTCGCAAACACTCCACCTAAGTATGGCATGCTATTGTCATGTTATTTGGCGGCTAAGTTACAAGGAACACTTCAAATGGATATGAAATATGCCACAATACTAGTATTTGTCCAACCAAGGAGACTATATAGAGAAACCTTAATGAAATATATGGTGAGTAGCCAAGAAAAGCTAGACAACTATCCCTTCTATTCTTTCTATACTAATATTGATTCCTTCATTCCGTATAATTATGGGACTATAGATAAGTAGATGACTAATTCAGAAATTGATTTTAATGAAAATCATAACTCACAAGTACAAATGATACAACAGAACCCTAAAACAAAGACTATTTGGAATATGACTTTTGATGGTTCATGTGGTAGAACAGGTTCTAGGGTAGGAGTCTAGCTATACAATTCAAAGACTAATAAGGGTGAAGGTCATTCTTACAAATTGAATTTTTTGTGTACACAAAATATGGAAGAATATGAGGCATTACTATTAGGCTTGAAATTGATTCAAAAATTGGGCACTAGAAGAATTTCAGTCTAGGGAGATTTTGAATTGATCATAAACCAAATTAAAGGACAATATTTTTCAAAGAACCCTAGATTGAGAGAGTACATAAATGCTATGATTGATTTCCTAAAAACATTTGAAGAGTATGACCTTTTTTTCATTCCAACGATCCAAAATGTACTGGAAAATGGTTTAGCTTTTTCAGCCAACACTTTCAAATTACCTCACCCAAACAAACAACACACAATCGAGGAGAAACATCGTACTGCAGTACCTGATAACATGAGATACTGGAAAGTTTTTGGAAGTGATAAACAAATTGAGAGTTTCTTACAATCAAAATATGAATTTGAGAATAGTAACATAGATTTGGAGGATGGGCTAGATAGTCAAACTGATGTACATATTAGTGTAGAGCAACATGCTATTTCTGATGTGACTATTTTAGCAAATAAAACTGCACATGAAATTGAAATACATAAAGACCCATAAAAAGAGGAATTCAAAGTACTTCAACTAAAGGATAGAATTTTGCCTAGAGGTCTTGCCCCTTTGTAAGAACTATTTGACTTTAATGATGTTGCCAAAAAGAAAAAAAATGGAACCAACAAGAACAAACATTGAAGATTGTAAGATAGGCAGTGAGAAAAACCCCAAAATCATAAAACTGTCAAAATCATTGCCCATCATGGAAAAATGAAGATATATAGCTCTATTTAAATAATTCATAGATGTATTTGCTTAGAGCTATGAGGATTTGAAAGCTTATGATACTAGCATTATACAGCACAAAATTCAAATCAAGCAAGACCAAAAACCATTTAAACAGAAGTTGTTTAGGATAAATCATGTCCTAATGCCCTTGGTTGAAATGGAAATCAAGAAAATGTATGAGGCTAAAATCATAGTCCCAATCAGGTATTCCAAATGGGTATCCAATATTGTGCCTACAAGAAATAAGACAGGTGAAATAAGATTGTGCATTGACTTCGTAAATCTATGCAAGGTTTCCCTTAAGGACAACTACCCCTTACCCAAAATGGATCAAATATTACAAAGAGTAGTAGGTTCTAGTAGGATCTCCTTGTTAGATGGTTTCTCAAGGTATAATCAAGTTTTAGTATTTCCTGATGATCAAGATAAAATAACTTTCACTACTATATCTTTCACTACTCACTGGGGAACTTTCATGTATGTGAAAATTCCCTTTGGATTAATGAATGTTGATGCCACTTTCCAAAAAGAAATGGACATTTTTTTTGCTGATGAAATTTGATATTTTATTGTGATTTATCTTGATGACATCACAATTTTCTCAAGAAATGATGAAGAACACCTAGCACATTTGAGAAGAGTATTTGAAAAATGCTGAAAATTTGGTATTTCACTGAATCCCAAGAAAACATTATTTGGGCTTGAAGAAGGAAAAATTCTAGGCCATATCATTTCCGAAGATGAAATTAGAATTGACCCCAATAGGATTGAAGGTATCCTTAAAATCAGTCATCCAAGGAAAAAAAAAGGAACTTCAATCTTTTATTGGAAAAAATAATTTTTTGAGAAGCTTTATACAAAACCTTGTTGAACTACTTAGAAATATAACAAGCATGCTCAAGAAAGATACATAAATTAAATGGAATGTAGTATGTAAACAATCTTTTGATCTGGTCAAACATGCTTTAACAAAAATTCCAATTTTAACTAGCCCAAACTTCACCAAAGATTTTATTATCTTTTCTTTTTCATCTGAACATACTATTGCAATTATACTATTACAGAAAAATAGAGAAGGATTTGAACATCCAATAGCATTATTTAGAAAAAATTTGAGAGATGCTTCTTTAAAATAGAATATCATGGAAAAATAGGCATTCTCTCTAGTCAAAGAAATAAAAGATTTTAGGGTTTATATTTTACATTCTCATATCATTTCTTATGTTCCTAATGTGATTGTCAAAGATATTCTAACACAAAATGGACCTGATGGAAAGAGAGGAAAATGGATAGCTATTATTCTACAATATGATATAGAAATCAAACACACCAAGTTGATCAAAGGACAAGGATTAGCCAAATTGATGGCCGAATCAAATTTTAATGCACTAGATATCAGCACGGTATTTTCCTTGGATGCTCAAGAAGAGCTAGTGACTCCACCAATAGATGAAGCATTCTTAAATTCACCCTCGTATGCAAATTTTTTGTATGTTCTATTCAATATGAATGCTCCTCCTGGATTATCCAAAACAAATGCTAGATTTCTAAAATTAAAAGTAGTCAAGTTTTGCATTATTGAAAACACATTATATTGGAAAGATGTTGGAGGTTTATTACTCAAATGTTTGTTAAAAGATCATGGTGACAAGAGTTATGAAGGAATTCCATGAAGGTGATTGTGGAGGCCATATTTATTGAAAAACAACTGCTAATAAAATCCTTAGAGATGGTTTCTATTAGCTTACCCTCTTCCCAGACATCCATAAGATGGTAACTACTTGCCATAAATGACAAATCTTTGAGGGAAATAGAAAATTATTACCCTTACCCGTGAAACCCATCTCTGTTGAAAGTCCTTTCCAATAGTGGGGATTGGATTTCATTGGTGAAATTAATCCTCCATCCTCTACCCAACATAAATGGATCTTGACTACCACAGACTACTTTACCAAATGGATGGAAGCCACCCCTTCCAGAGCTGTTATTGATACTGTTATTATAAAATTCCTTCAAACCAATATCCTTTCTAGATTTGTTTGTCCTAGGAAACTTATCATTGATAATGCTGCAACTTTCAAATAAAAAAAGATGGTGGATTTTTGTCACAAGTACCATATTTCTTTGGGTCATTCAACAACTTATTACCCTCAAGGTAATGGGTTGGATGAATCCTCAAAGAAAAGTTTGGTAAATATCATTAAGAATATAGTGGAGGACAATAAGAAGTCATGGCACAAAAAATTGATTAACGCACTATGGGATGACAGATTGACTACAAAGAAATCAATTGGCATGTCCCCATATCAACTAGTTTATGGAATGGATGTGGTTTTCGCTTCCTCCATGGGAGTGCCAATCACAAAGATTCTTCAAGAGATACAAACTAAACCAAATGATATAGAAAGAAGGATAAATCAAACAATTCAGTTGCAACAGTCGAAAGAAGAGCTATACAATAGAACTCAGGTTGTTTGGGAAAACATAAAGAAAAGTTTTGATAAAAGAACTAAAGCTGATGCTTTATGCCTGGGAGACAAAGTGTTGAAATGGGACTCAAGAAGAAAGGATAAATGGAAGCATGGTAAATTTGAAAATCTTTGGAAAGGTCCATACATTGTTTCTGCTTTCAAAGGAAATAATCCATTTTTTCTTAAATAGTTGGATGGAACAGAGCTGCTAGGAGCTTCTGTCATTGGTAGGATACTAAAGCATTACTTCTCATAATCACAAAGATTTCCCTCATTCCATTGTAAATACCACAACATTTTATGTTTTTGATTGGATGACTCATTTGACAAAGGTTGAAGCCTTCTTTTGATGAAATTACTACAAAAAGAAATAAAATTGAAGACAATGCAGATATGAGAGCTCAAGGTTACTGATCTAATGTCCTTGACACTTCACCTTGAGAAGTGCCATCCCGAGCTAGAGCCACTGTTAGGGTCCTATATTTTATAGGATCTCAAGGTGATTGATTATCTCACATTTTACAGATTTCATATCGTTCATAGATCTCAATATTCAATTGATTTCCAAAAAAATTAAGAAAAGAAAAGAGGGTATTTAAAAAAAGAGAGGAAAAGAAAAAAAGAAAACAAAATGAAAAGAAAAGAAAACCCAAAATATTGTTCAATTGATATAGTATAAGCATGTTTGAACAAATTTCAATTTCTGTTGATAAGATAGAAAATAAATAAATTTGAAACAGTTCAAGCTTGGAAAATCAGTAGCTAGGTAGAAATGAAATTGGTTCAACTGTTCAATCTAGACCAATAGGATAAATAAGTGATAGAGTAGGTTAGAAAAAAAAAAGACAGAGAAAGTAAAAAAGGGGTCTACAAGTCCAAATGCACTCTGCAAAAAAAGAAAAAATGTTAGATTAGAAACAAAAGGGTAGGTAGATTGAGAGAATTACAAATGGAAAATGACATGAAAAATTCCTTTAATATTTCATGTGTTTTTCCTAATGTTAAAAAAAAAAAGAATTTAAAAAGGTTAGGGATCTTATACATTACTATTAAATTTATCCTATACTTCGCCCCCCTTTTTCATTTTCCTACCCCACCACTCACATGCTCGTCACATAAAATATTACCCACCCCACATCTTTCATCAAATCCCCATAACCCTTATTTGATCCAATGGCCCACATGAGTTTTTGTCCCCTTCTCACCCTCCAAACATTAATGCCTGGGGGGGGTACGAAATCAGTGGTTTTGGACCACTTACGTGTCACACTATCATGATTTTGCACCCCCCCTGTCATTCCACTTACCATTCCATAAGCCCTCTGAAAATTGGTTTTCGCTTTCCAATAAGCCACCCCTCTATTGTGACTGTTCACCAATCCCGCCGCTCCGCGACGCCACTATTTCCCATCCACCTATCACCTCCATTCCTGTACTATACCATTACACATTCAGTTCACTAGACTATTATCCAATGAACCCACGCCACTTTAGGCCACCCCAACAGGGATTCTCCGAAACTACAAATTCATCATCTCACTCATTTACCTAGTTTTGAATCTGTTCTCTTTTGCTTACAGGAGAAGGTGAAGGCTTTCTCCGGCATACACAGTGAAACAGTATCACAGTTGCAAAAAATTGCACTTCTCTGCATTTAGCAAAGATCCCTCTTCTTGAATCCCATTTTCTATTCATCCCCTTTCTATTTTCCCTCTCCAAGTTCCCTCTTCTTCTCATTCCTTTCCTATTATAGTTCACCTGCAAATTCAAAAAACAGTCCAGGTTTAAAAATTTGTAGAAGACAAACATGCCACCAAAGAGGAAAGAATAAGAGTTGTTGAATCCAATCGTACACCCACCAGTGGACATGGACCATATTCCACTTGCATACAGAGATTTCAAGATACATGAAACCATATCCGAATTTGATCTCTTTGACATCTACTATTGATGGGAGGAAAAATTTGTTGATGAAATGGATGATATAGGACTCTGGGATAGAAATTTTGCTTTCTATATTTTTCCCAGAACCCATACATGCCCAGAATTGATCAGAAAATGTCAGTCATGATACAACCCACAACAAATGGAAGTAATAACCCCAACAGGAGACATAATGTTTACCATTGATGCTAAATCTATAATGCAAATGATGCAAGCTCCTATCAGTGAAGGATCATCTCCTTTTTCCAATGGAATCCTCAGTCAAATGTACCAAAGACTAGACTTTTCGAAAAGAGCTAAAACCTTGGAACTCTTGATGACTAAACAAACTCCACTGCCCAGAAAAAATCCTCCACATTCCTCTTCTACTTTCCCTGATAGAACCAGGCATATAGTCACTGTACTTTCATATCTACTAGGCTATTATTTATATCAGTGGCTTGATGAGGCCATAGTAGGTTTCTTGTCCATATTTTCATCTGATACAAAGCCCTCTATCTTGTTTAATTTCAATCAGTTCTTGGTAGATGCCATCCATGAGCAATTCATAAATTTAACCATAGAGGAAGTTTTTCAATATTCTTTAGTATTAGTGTACATGTTTGTTTATTTTCAGGCAGATAGATTTCAGTTTGCAATGACCAAGTTGAATGAAGAAGCACAACCCCAATCTGTCATCTTCTGGAAAACCTTAGTAATGAAGGACATACAAAACATTCATAGAGATGTTTGTCCATCTAGCTATGAGCCTCCTTAGTGGAATAGTAGAACCTAGAATAAGTGAAGAAATGAAAAATATTATGCACCTGACAGATCAAGCAAGAACAAGAGATTGGTACTTGTACCAAAGAAACATAGAATTAAGGGTGTATGGGTGTGAATTGGCCCCTTAAAAGCTTCCAAAGTTCCTCCCCATGAGGATATTTACACTTGAGTATATTAGGAAGATGATCAATGCAGATGAAGTACAGTTTGTAGCAGCAAATTACAAGTCTCAATTTAGGATCAAATCCTAGATTGGCCCTTTTATTTGCAACAGCGAGGCAGTAGGTGGGGAGGCTGACAAGAAATTGAAATAAATGAAATTCAATCATAGCTTCACATGGTCCTATGACCCATGGGGCATCATCTCTAAGAAAAGGGTGGAGAACAAATCAATGCCTTACATTCACACTCACAGGCCTGAAATAGAAAAATTTATGAACCAGATTGAGTGGATGCCTAAAACCCTACAAGAAGATGAGGAACAAATGCTTTCTTCTTCAAGTGCACAGACTCTTGGGAAACAAGAAAGGTAGAGTACAAAAGACAAACTGGACAACGGTAAGTAACATGAAAAAGGAGCAACTAGGAAAATACCAAGAGAAGATTAGTCACCAGGGACTGATACTTCTATGAAAGAGTTCAAATTGAAATTTAGGAAAAGGGAAAGGATACACATTGACATAGGCAAGGAATCACCACAACAAAAAATCATTAATCTCAGTGATATTCTTGATTCATCTCTAGCAGGAGGTCAATCTTTTCCTACCACTCCAATCTCAAAAACCAAACAAACTCTCTGACTTTCCACATCTTCCAATATAACAGGAGAAAAGGAGGAGACCATCTTTGACACTTTCAGAGAGATGAAGATCAGAAATGAGATGTTGAAGAAGAGTACTTATGCACAATTCTGGAAGCAAAGTCTACTTCTCAAGGTACGCTTTTATCAACTTTTTATTCAGAGAAAGAAAAAATGCATATGGCATTCGTTGAGGCACAAACAACAGAGCCTAAAACTCTAGTTGATTATAAACATACTTCTTTTGAGTTTGATGCTAGAAATGTTCATCCCATTGATCAACTGGAAATGCATAAGCAAACATGTGAGATGATTTCCTCTATTCTAACATGTACCTCCATGAATTTTTTTAAAATGCGGGTGGCTTTATCAAATTCGCAATCTCAACTAAACATGGAAAAGATTTCATCACAATCAAAGGACAATAGGATTAAGTGCTTGGAAGACTTAGTGGTGAAAATTGAACATGATCCATTAGATGTGAAAGCAGTAGAATAAATTATTAAGAATAAGGAGATGGATATAGAAGCCTTGAAGAAACAACTCAAAATGCCTACCACACATGATCCATTGACCAAAGAAATATAGGAAACAAAGAGTCAAAAGGAAGAAATGATGAAATTTATTATGGAGCAGACACTCCAATTAAGACAAATGGAAACAGAGATGGAGAAGATGGTACAAGAGAAGGAAAAATAAGCACAATTGGACATCCCGACTATGGAGGCTCTTCCCCTTACAACTATTCCTATAGCTACTTTAGCAACTACTACAGAGACAGGAAGCAGTATAGAACAACTAGCCAGATCCATGGAGACTATGAATGTTCAAATAGATGAAATCAAGAGACTTGAAACTCAAGTCAACGTTCTGCAGGACCATATTAAAAGAACCGAAAGTGCACATTCAGCATAAATGTAGAGGGCAAGAACATTAGTTGAAAAATTGCATAAATATGAAAAGGAATCATCAATTGGCAACACTCTAAGAAGGGTGAACTGAATTATTTGGAACAATATCATCAATGGCATGAATGAGATCTGGCCCAACATCCAAATTGTATTTGAACAGAAGCAGCTAGTTGAAAAATCTAAGGAAGCTATTTCAACTACCAACCTAGAGCTAGGAGCTAGAAACAACCAACATAATCATAAAATTTCTGAATTCAAAGAATAGGTATGAGCTTGAAGAACTAGGAGTAGCAGACAGGACAGAGGCCATCTTATAGGTGAGAAAAGTATTAACCAAAAGAACTTGACTGTATAGCCTGAGGAGAAATGTTAGAATTTGGACCTAACAGTAAATAGATTCTTAACAGAATTGAGCCTTTAACACAAAAGGGTCTCCCTTCTCTATTTGTGATTAATAACAAACTCATGACTAGAGAATATTATGTCAAGAGGCTAAAAGACATAGCAAAGGATGTTGAAAATCTTTCTAATATCAGAGGCAACATAACAAGAAAAGAAATGTTGGAGGCTATCAGCAATCCAATCTATATTGAAAATGAATTGAAGCATGTTTTTACAATAAAGCCAACTTTTGCAAAGTAAACTAAAGCAAATGAGGTATACCGCAGGTCGATCAAAGTCAAAATCTGAGATGACGATCAATGGAGTGACTTGTGTGACTACCAAGAGGAACAATACAAGTAGGACTGAAGTAACAACACAGAGCTAAGTTAGCACCCAGCTGAGTCAGCAAAACCAACACACTATATTAAAGAGCATCCAAATCAGCCACTACAATAGAATTAATTACCCGGCAATGACATTCGGAAAAAGGGACTAGGTGTCCAAGTTACATCATTGTGGCCACTTCGTGGTTACATTAGTCAAATTTTAGTTTTTTTGTATTTAATAACAAACTTCCAAGTGTATACGACAGTCGTTGTATATTTTAGTTAAATACTTCATGCATTGGAAGTACTAGGGGTTGGACGCTATTAATTGAAAGACTTTTTCTTTTAGAGCACTGTAATTTTAGACCTAGATCATTGATAATCAAGACCATTTGTAAGACACTTGAGTTATTTTTATCTGGTGATGATTTTCTTTCTGTGTTAAATATTTCGTTGTTTTCTACAATATGCATCATTTAAATGTCGTGGTCAAATAGAATTTTTAGAGTAAGATATGTTATTAGAGCACCTTATCTCTGTTTGTGTTACCACATGTTGGATACCTATACCAATAGGTTTCATATTTCATGATTGGCAAGGGAAAGTCCAAATATGCTCTGCTTTGATATCACAAAGATCCCATATTTCCTAGAGAACAAGAGGTGTGTAAAGTGTTTCAAATATTGATCACCTTATTTCAATTTTGGTGGATGATCCAACAGTTTAACCTGGATCATGCCATGTTTCAATTTTGAGTTATAGAATAGAGAAAGAAGTTTGTCCAAACGGCTTACTCTTGGCAGACAACTAGTTCAGGTAGAGAACAAAAGGCTCCCAAAAGCTTAATCTGGGACCTTGGAAGAGATAAGGGTAGAAGTAGATAGAAAAAACAAAGGAAAAGCCAAAGAAAAGAAAAGGCAAGTAAGGGTCTGCAAGTCCAAGTGCACCCTCCAAGAAGAAATAAAAATGCTAGTCAAGTAGCTGGGTAAGTAGTTGGGGTTGCAGAAAGTTATACCTACCATTGCAGAGATGGTAACTGTGGGCATCAAAGCAAAAGATACAGCAGGAAGCATGACTAATTTCCCTCATTCCCCTCCAATTTCATTTCTAACATCCCCCCATCAGCTTAGATTCATGAAAATGACTAAGTTTTCATGGTGGTTCTTAATCTTTAAAAGCCACATTTCTTGTCTAAAAATCTTTTCATTTTGATCTACTCTCAAAACCACGTTTGTTTCACATAAACTAAAATGGTTTCCCCCTCCACTCACCCTCTCATCCATATTAACTCTAATTCTACTATGTAAATCCCCTATATTACCTTTTCCCCTACTAGTATTAAACACCATGGTGTATAAATCCCAGCATTATCTACATATTCTCCTTTTGGCATTATAGCCAAGTAAATGGTCTAAGGGGACTTCAGTCCACCTGGGACTGTGGTCAACCTTGTCTTGGATGTGCTCTGACCTCTGGTTATGAGCAGAAATCCTCTCCCTCAACCCTCACCGTCTCTCTGCTGAAAATGCACAAAAACCCCGTTTTCCTATATAAACCCTTGAAAAAGCCCAAAAAACCCAAAAACTGCGAAAAAACCCACTTTCCTATAGTCCTCCACCCAATCATTGAATTGAATATTTTATTGCGCTGGCGGGACCCCCCCCCCAAACATGCTCGACCAGTCGGAAGGCCCGCCAGCTGTCAGATCTCCGTCGCCCGGATCTAAAGGTGGGCGGTCATTTTCACTCCCCGACCTGCCGACCTTTAGCGTCCGGGGAAAGTGGTTTTGGCCATCCCGTACAGGGGACGCGTGGCAGGCGGTGGGGTTGTTCGGAGCCCCCCTCCCCGTTACCGCCTTTGCCCAAAGGTGGTGCGGGGAACCCGCTTACCGCCACCCCTAATACCACTCTCCTCCCACGTCATTTGCACGTCACCCTGACGTCACCTCGCCAGTGCCCGCCCCAGCGTCCCGTGGCCCTCCACGCGGACCCGCCACTGTACCCGCCCGCCACCGTGTCCTGCCACCCTGGCAAACACCTCAGCCGCCACGTCGCCTTCGTATCTGGGCCCCGCCATGACGTCATGCTGACGTCATCGGCGGAAAAGCGCCAAATGCACACTTTTGCCAAATTTAACGATTTAAACGACTAAATGAGTTGTTTTCGCTCATTTTCATGCGAAGGAGAAACTAGCCGTTGCCAACAGCTGCTGCGAAACCTCTCACTCAGCCATCAAATTCGACAATTCGACCATTCAAAGTTCAGAATTCGACGGCACTAAGTCTCCACAACCCGGCCCGCGAGCTTCCAAGTCGATTTTCCAGGTATTTTGCCATTTCCTTCCACTTTGCCCATGAATTCCAATTCTCTATAGAATTCACCATTAAAGACTGGTAAATTCACTTAATTCAGCTCCACCTGATCACCTAAACCAAACCCAAGCAACCTGCCCCGTCCCTAAGCCACAATTTGACATTGGAGCAATCAGTTCGCGGGTTAAAACTGCAAAATTGCCCCCGAGGTACTCGGCATTGTTCCCTTTTGCCAAGTACAGGCCACCTGCACTCTTCCTAAAGAATTATCACTGTCTCTGCAACGTCCCCTTAGGCAATCCACATCCCTGAGAATTTGCAGCAATTTACCAACTTGCTTACAATTTTACACTAGAAGAGGACATCACACTGTGTACAGTTTACCTGCTGCTTAAGTCTTTAAAGACTTATCAAACTATTACCTCTCCCTGCACACATACAGATTATATCATGGCAGCCTCTGCATCCTCTTCCCTCAGTATTACTCCACTAAATCAAACCAATAAGGAACTGGAGGCCTTGCCATTTATTGACAAGGATTGTCTCATTGATGACTTTGAGGGAGACAGGGACTTTTTGAAGACCTTCACTACACTGAGGGAAGACCATAAGGATGGACTTGGTACAGATGGAATATGGGAGTCAAACCTGCCCTATTACTGTCTCCCAGCTGTGAATGTTTTCCCTGAAATCATTCACTTATGTGCTCAAAACTATGATCTGGAGCACAGAGCTGTCAATACTCCATCAGAGAGGATCCTTTTTTATATAAATGCTGAGTCCATCAACAAGATGTTACAGTTTGATCAAACGGAGTTGCTAATCCCATTCTCCATGAGGTATTTGCTGGAAGCTGGTGACAAGATGACCAGTGAGGAGCTGCAAAAGGTCACCAGGAACTACATGAGAACTGAGTGCCAGCCTACAGGGCCACCCCCTTATCTGCATAAACATTTCAATGACTCAGGCAGGCTGCTACTGGACATGATAGCCTATGTGTTAGGTTACCAAAACAGTGAGCATGTGGATCAAGCCATGCTCGTATTGCTGTCTGCTTACAGCCCACGTCAACCCCCTGCCCGAAAGTATAACTTTGCTAAGTTCATAGCCAATAGGATTCATGATCAATTGAGCAAAATGGACAGACAGGGGGTCTTCAGATACTCAGCTTACATCTACCACCTGTTCATGTTTTATCATTCTGAAGCTTTCCCATGCTACATCAGAAGGCTGGATAATAAAGGAGAGAGGAGATCTGTCATCTTCTGGACCTCAGTCTATCATAAAATCACAAATTCACCCTATACCTACTGTGAATTTGTTGACCAGTCTGTGTACCCAGTCTCCTGCATGCTTATGAAGTCCCCTCGACCTAGAATATCTAATGAGATCAAGAAAGCTTTGCAGCTATCTAAGAAGTACAAAATAGGTGATTGGTACCTATATGAACACCATACTGTGTTCAGAGTATATGGCTGTGAGCTCTGTCCATACAGGCTACCCAAGTATGTTCCTATGAGATTATTTGCCTTGGAGTATTACAGGCAATTGATTCAGTCAGACCTTACCCATTTCCACAGCTCCAAGAAAAAGGCACACCTTAACTTCAAAAATGAGTTGGGCCCTTTCATCATGAACAAGAAGGAAGGATGGGAATCTGTAGACCTGATCCTCAAGGACAAATATAAATTGTCATACAGTTTTCGATGGGTCCCTTATGACCCTCAAGGTTTCATCACTGCTAGGAGAACTAAGTACAGACTCCTAGGGATTAAACACTGCCACTACCCACACATAGAAAAGTATGCCAACTTACAAGAATGGCAGCTGGACACTCTAGTTGAGAGCTTAACTGAAGAAGAAAGAATGCTTAAAAATATGAAAGAACTTGAGAAGACTATTGACCTGGACTATGTGCTCCAGGTACCTTTCAGACTGCCTCAATCAGTGGGAGAAGGGACCTCAGTTACCAGGACAGCGCTGCAGACACTCTCTACAGCAGCACCAGGCTTAGATAAAGGAAAAGGAAAAATGGATGCAGAGGATGAAGCAAAAAAGGAACAGTCAGAGCAACAGTCACAGCAAAAAGATCAGCAAACAGAACAACAAACAGAGCAGCAACAAGGACAAACTGTTCTGCCACAAACTGGGCTGCCAGAAACCCCCCTAATGCAAACACCGCCACCTCAAACTGAGCCATTAACTACCTCAGTTTTGCAGACCCCAGCACATGAAGAGAGGGGTACTAAAAGGCAAAGAGAAGAGTCCACTCCCCTCAGTGGATCCTCCCACCAGCCAGAAGCCAAAAGGCAAAGGGCAGATTCCCCAGAGGTGGAAGACATTACTGAAGATGTCTTGAACAACACAGCAAAGGATAGGGAGGGCAGCCAACATACATGGACAAGCTCCTTTCAGCAGGAGCAGAATCTACAGCTTGGTTTGGAGGTGTCATCCTCTTCTCAGCAAAGCCAGAAGCTTAAAGGTGCTAAGGCTTCCTTCAAACAAATCAAGGCAGCAAATGAGTTATTGAGGGCTGAGGTTTACAAACAGTTTATAGATGCCACTCCAGCCCAGCAGGAAAGGTTGATGTCGGTCTACGACTTCAAAGAAGAAAAAATAATATTCAGCCATTTCAAACCCAAGGGGCCGCAGCCAATGACAACTGCAGATTTCATCAAAACAAGAGTTGAGGTCCTGGCCAAAGACATACATCCTATGGACCAAATTGAACTCCACAAGCAGACTGGGGAGATGGTCTATGCCACTTTGGTAGAGAAGGCCACATTAGCTCATGAGCTGAAAGAATCTTTGAAGAACACAAACACTCAACTAGATTTTGAGAGGATGTCCTCTAAGGCCAAGGACAATAGGATAAAATCTCTTGAGGAGATTATTGTTGATCTAGGGCATGACCCTAGTGATCCAACCAGGGTAAAAGCCCTCATGAAGAAAAAGGATGATGATCTAAATGCCATGAAGAAGAGGTTGAAGCTGTTACCTACAGAACACCCTCAGACAGCTGAATTGCAAAAAGAAAAGCAAGTTAATGAACAACTTGACCTCTTATTACAGCAAGATCAAAGGATCCAAGAACTAGAGAAAGAGCTGGAAGGAGCATTACAAGACAAACAGGGAGAATCTACACTCCAAGCTCCTCCAACAGATTCCACAACAGCAACAACTTCTGGGGCAGCAGTGGCCCCCACAACAGAAGCAGCAGGTACAACAACGGCTCCAGATGCCCACCCCAATGTAGAAGAATTGAGCAAAGCTGTCAAGGCAATGGAGCTACAGGCGGATGAAATAAAGAAAGCAAAAGAAAAACTGGCAGAGATAGATGCCAAATATGATCAATCAAAGATAACGGTAGAAGAACAGGGCAGACAGATTAAGGCTCAAAAAGATAAAATAAAGGCCCTGGAGAAGGAGCTCAATCTGGAAAATACTATGGCAGAAATCAAAAGAATCTTGTGGAATAAAATTACCCAAGCCATTATCAAACAGTGGAAATCCATTAAAACAATCCATGAGCATATGGATTTAATTGTACAAGCCCAGACAGATGTCCAGAGGGCCAAGAGAGTGTTAGGAAACAGACCTGAGCAAGCTAGCCAATTGATAGAATTTTTGAACAGACAAGACAAAGAGGAGCTGGCAGCCGTTGGAATCACCAACAGAACAGAGGCCATCCTCATGGCTAAAAAGGTGCTAACTCTCAGAGGTTATGTACAGACGGCAGAAAGAAAAAGTTATGAGATACAGACTGAAGTTGAAGATTATAAACTCAGAATGGGAATGCTACAAGCAAGAGGACTGCCTAGCCTGTTGAGTAGCACAGGAAAATTGATCAGCAGAGATCAATTTACAAACAGGATGGCCGCTCACATTGAAAATCAAATCACTGCATCCAGCAGTACTTCTGAGGAAACAGTTCCTCCAACAGGACAGAGCTTGTACACTAAGCTCGAAGGCTCATTTTTTATTGAAAATGAGGTAAATCATTTATTTGAAACTCCTCCTAGTTTTTTCAGATATACAGAGCTTGATGAGACTCTAATTAAAATTCGGAGGCATCAAATGCCTAAGGAGGACTGGTGGCAGGCCATGCTCCAAATTCTGCCACGGTAGTTTCAAGACATTCGACCACTGCCAGCTCAGGTCACCAGAAGACAAGTGTAAAAGGGTTAATGTTTGAAAAGCATCCAAAAAGTGATTCATCACTAACGATGACAGCTAGCCACATTTTGAACAGCATGTCTCCAACCGACTCCAATTGCCACCAAGTCAACAGTCTCTGACCATTTTTGACAGCTAAGGGACTAAAAGTTATTACAACATTTACTCTTTCAGCTGCTGCACTCCAGCAGTTGGTAGGACATTTATGGAGCATTTACTCTTCATTCAGATATTTTCCAAATGTAAATTTGTATATATACCCCCCTTAGTAACGCATAAGGGGTTGGTAAATTTTACTCTGAGGCATGTATACTCTGTATTTTCAGAAAAGTTTAATACAAAGAGCAATTTCAGCTCAGTGATTTCCTGGAACTCTGGTGTCTTGTTGATAATCTAAGAGCTGTTGCAGAAACCTTGCGTTGTCTGGTGGTATGATATGTCTTCTTTAAACTCTATTTCGTTTCCCTATGTGATTTCATTTTCATATTTTCGTCATATCTAGCAATAAAGAAAAAGAATATTTCAGGACATGTTTCTTAACACCCTGTGCTCAATCTTATGTTGCTGTAAATGTTTTCTTCAGGATTAAAACAGACATGAATTCTTAAATGCTCATGCTACATTTAATTCCATGCTGTGAATGTTATCTAGAAATTCTTAAATGCTTCCAGGTAACAATTGCTTCTCCTTTCATACCAGTTTATAGAAAGATCCTTAATTGCCTTTCTTATCCTGGACATAATACACACAAATTCAATTTCAAAGCCTTGTTTCCCGGACAATTACCTTGCTCTGCAGCGTTCATTACTGTATCAACATAGCACACCTAACCAAAGGACCACTGACTCCATTGCCCAATGTTATATAATATGCTGGGAAGAGCATACACGTTTGACTGAAACTTATCCAACCAAACAATTAAAACAAGATTAAACTTAATAGCTAGCCTAAAACACCATCATAACAGAGACAAATCATAAAGAGAGAGCCCTCTCTGGTTGCAGTTAGGCTAGGAACTGTAACCCAAAGATTGGTTAGTGGTTACCCCGGCCGTATTCCCTTGGGAGCCATAGGGAACAACCTGGGTGTTAACATAATTGGCGACTCCACTGGGGACTTCTCAGGATTTTTCAATTACTATATATCTTCCATGAGCTACTATCAAGCCTGAAATAAGTTAAGAGGCCTTAAATCTGTTTCTGTATAACATTGACAGTTTTAGGGAAGAGCTGTTTGGGAATCTTCATCTTAGCCCTGAGAATATATAGCCATTTCAAAGTCTTCCTCCAGTCCTTTCAGATATAAAGAAAGAAAATCTCTTACAAAAACCTAAAAAACAGTTAGAAGCTGGCTCCTAAGAAAAATCCTCGGCATACTAGGGCAAATCCTGACCCTAATCCACCCATCATTGTTGATAATCCAAATACCATTCCAAAAAACATTAGGAGACAGCAAAAGCAGGAGAAGCCTGCTGATTCAGATATAAGTTCAGATCAACCTATCCTCATCCCCACTCCCTGCAAAGTTCTTTTTCGGTCCACCCCTAGTTCCCCTAGTTCATCATCAACACCTCAAAGTCCTCCTCTCACATCTGCATCCACTGCACATACTCCTTTGACCAGTCTCCCACTAGCTACTCATCCCATTAACCCTGTTATACCACTGATCCCTGCCGTCCCATTTGTTCCTATTAACCCTCTAAACCTCATAAATATGGCTAACAGGTATGCACCTCTGCAGATACCAGCTAATGTTGTGGCCTTACCTCAAGATTATCAAAGTAAAATCTCATATTTTGACTCAAATGGCTCTCTAACAGCTATCCAGCATGCCAAGAAAATGCAAGACCACTTTGAGACCTATGAAATAGATGATGACACTGTCAGAATGAGAATTTTTGTTCAAAGTTTAACTGGGGATGTTAGAACTTGGTTCAGATCCCTCAATGCAAACTCCATTACAACACCAGATCAGCTTTACGAAGCTTTTACTGAGAGATGGGAAAAGAAGAAAGATCCTCTCCACGTACTTGGTGAATATGACACTATTAAGAGAGGTCCTCAGGAGACAGTTTTGGAATATTGTGCTAGGTTTAACAATGTATATAATGCTATTCCACAGAACTTAAGGCCTCCTCCTGATTTAGCCCTGTATAAATTCCCTGATGGTTTTGACCCTGATATGGCCTATCAGTTGAAGGAAAGAAATCCTCCAACCCTTCAAGAAGCTCAAAGGGTTGCTGTCACAGTGGAAGCTAACCTAATTGCCAAAAGAAACAGGGCAAAATTGGAGAAAAGGACTGCCTTCAAAGAAGAAACTTCGGGCTTTGATCAAAAGCTGGATGCAATACTAAATAGTATGAAGAGATTGGGTGAAAGAGTGGAATCAGTTGAAAGAAAATCATCATGGGAAGCATCACAAAGCAACCCTCCTAGAAATCCGAATTTTAGGAGAACTCAGAACCCAAACATAGGAAAGACAAGTGCTGACCAAGACATTAGACCCCCTTTTCAAGAAAATTACGTAGAAACTTCCACATCTAATGAACTTAACGAAGATCCGGAGATTAACTTAATGGGTCTGGATGGTAAAAGCCATGTTTTCTTAACACAAGAGGACCATGAGGAGGATGAAATCAAAACATTCCAAACCAAGTCAGGAGAATCTTTTGACTTCAAACAAGGATATGATACTGCTGTCTATGAAGTCCATAAACAGTACAAACTAAGGAGTCGGACTGTGAATGTAAATCAGCCAGACAAGATAAAGGATAAACAGAGGTCTAAAGAAACCATGATCACAGAACCTAATGACAAAATAAACTTGCCTGCAGAAGAAATTGTAGTTGAAGAAGTTACTGAACTACTGTCCCCACTACAACAGCCCATGGCAACTTCGTCCTCTCGCCCTGATCCAAATTTTACCCCTCAAGACATGAGTAAAAGGGGCAGGTCTCAAAGTCAAGATGAAATCCAACAAGAAGATTTAATGAACAAAGAAAAGACTGCTATCCGTGACTCCAAAACCCAAGTTGACAAACCTTTTGACCTAGCCTCAGAGATTGGCAAGCTAAAAATAGCAATTCCCCTCTCAGAGCTAGCCAAGCATGACATCTATAAGCAGCAGATCAAGAAATCCCTTCAACTCACTAATAGCAAAGATGATGTAAATGTGCTAGATGACACTCCAGAATTACTGTTTGGCCCAGAGGTAGATGGAAAAACAATAGTCACAGGGGTTTTACCTTTTTATGTCAGCTTGCATATTCATGATAAAATACCGCATAATGCAATGTTCGACTCAGGCGCCTCTCACAACCTGATGCCAAAAGCAGTCATGGAAAGATTAAATTTGGATATAACAAGACCATACAAAGACCTGTTTTCCTTTGATTCTAGCCAAGTCAAATGTTTGGGCCTAATAAAAGATTTATGTGTGTCTCTGGTTCAATATCCCAACAAAACCATTCTAATGGATGTTGTAGTCGCTGATATCCCACCTAAATATGGGATGCTGTTATCAAGATCATGGGGAGCCAAGCTCCAAGGCTCCCTGCAATTAGATATGTCATATGCCACTATCTCTGTCTTTGGGCAACCAAAAAGACTTTACAGGGAAACACTCATGAAGTATATGGTCAGCAGTGAAGAAAAGCCTCAAAATTTTCCAATATATGTTGTCCATTCGGACATAGCCTCCTTCATCCTCTTCAATGGCAGCATAAGCATCTCAAACAATGACATTAGCACCGAAACACTCATACAAGAACAAAACATTGATCAAACAAGTGGCACCTGCCAAACATCAATCAGCCCAACAATACACATTATCCCTCCTCTAGTTGTCAAAGATTGTCAAACAAGTGATGAAATTGTCCTAGAAAACAAATGGGAGAAGAAACCCCAACTCATGCTCGCATTGCCATCCCATGAACAAGATTTTAAATCTCCTGTCCAGCAGGATATCCTGTGGGTCCTAGAATTTGATGGCTCAGTTAACAAGTTAGGGGCAGGAGCTGGAGTTTGGATACATAACAAAGAGAAAGACCATGCAGAAGGCAGGGCTTATAGATTAAATTTTAGATGCACTAATAACATGGCAGAATATGAAGCTCTGTTACTAGGTCTCAAACTAGCAAAGTCATTACAAGCTCCTAGGCTTTCCATCATGGGAGATTCTGATCTAGTAATTCAACAAGTGAAAGGAAGTTTTGTCACCAATGACAAAAGGTTGAGATCTTACAGGTCTGCTGTAATTGAAATATTGGAGACTTTCTCTGAGTTCTTTATCACAAAAATTTCAAGGGGCCACAATCTCCACGCACACAGTTTGGCAACATTTGCCAGCACCTTCAAATTCCCACTAGAACCCAATAACTGTTTCACAGCCGAGGTCAGATACAGACCCTCTATTCCAAACAATGTCAAAGAATGGCAAGTATTTGAGAATGATATACAAATAAACAATTTTCTAACCTCACAACAAGAGTTTGCAGGATTAAATATTGACACTGAATCAGCAAGTCAATCACAAACGCTTAATGGAACAAGTCCATCACAAATACAGTTCCAACAGTCTGCTCACCCAATGTCACCTAGAACAGCAAAACAATTATTGAGTCCAACCATTTTCAACAATGAAAACATTCAGCAAATTCACCAAATTGACTGTGAAGAGGTGAGCAGTGCTGAAGCTGAAATCATACAACTCAAAGACAATTTCCTTCCAGCAGGCCTTACCCCACTAGAGGACATTTTTTATTCAAATGACGTCCCCAGGAAACCAAAGATGCAGCCATTAGATGCAGCGATTGAAGAATGCAATATTGGCACTAGTCACAAGCCCAAAATAATAAATCTATCTGCTTCTTTGCCCCCTGATCAAAAACCCAAATACATTGACCTCTTTAAAGAATTTCAAGATGTTTTTGCATGGGGTTATGAGGATCTAAAGTCCTATGATACTTCTGTCATCCAGCATACCATTCCCCTCAAGCCTAATCAAAAAACATTCAAACAGAAATTGAGAAGGATCAATCCTGTACTCCTTCCTTCTATTGAAAAGGAATTGCATAAAATGTTCAAAGCTGGTATCATAGCACCAATCAGGTTCTCTGAGTGGATTTCAAATTTGGTCCCTACAAGAAAGAAAACTGGTGAGATTAGACTTTGTGTAGACTTAAGGAATTTGAATCAAGTATCACTCAAAGATAACTATCCTTTACCCAAAATGGATCACATTCTTCAAAGAGTAGTAGGGGCTTCAAGGATATCATTGCTTGATGGGTTCTCAGGCTTCAATCAAATCCTAGTACACCCTGATGATCAAGACAAAACTGCATTTACAACCCCATGGGGAACTTTCAAGTATGTAAAAATGCCCTTTGGATTGAAAAACGCAGGGGCAACGTTTCAAAGAGCAATGGACATTGCTTTTGCAAAAGAGATTCATGACTTCTTGGTCATTTACTTAGATGATCTTACACCCTTTTCAAAATCTGACCAAGAACACTTGAAACATTTGAGACAGATTTTCATAACATGCAGGAAATATGGTATTTCCTTAAACCCCAAGAAGTCATTATTTGGCTTGGAAGAAGGGAAACTCTTAGGACACATTATTTCAAAAGATGGCATAAGAATTGATCCAGACAGGATACAAGCTATCCTACAAATGCCTCACCCAAGGAATGTCAAGGAGTTGCAGGGATTCTTAGGAAAAATTAACTTTTTAAGAAGATTTATCCCGAATTTAGCAGAACTAATCAGATTATTAAACAATATGCTAAAGAAAGATTCAAAGGTCAAATGGACTGTTGAAGCAAAACAAGCCTTTGAAAGTATAAAATTGGCATTAACTCAAACCCAAGTGTTAACCAATCCTCAGTTTGACAGAGACTTTATCATTTTCTCCTTTGCCTCCCAACATACTATTGCTGCTGTTTTATTACAGAAAGATGACCAAGGAAATGAGAAGCCTATTGCCTTCTTCAGCAGAGCTCTTAGAGATGCCCCTCTAAAGTACCAAATTATGGAGAAACAAGCCTATGCTTTGATCAAAGCTATTAAAGACTTTAGGATTTACATCCTTTACTCCCATGTTGTGGCTTACGTACCAAGTCCTATTGTCAAAGACATTCTCACCCAAGAAAACTTAGAGGGCGGGAGAGGAAAATGGATTGCCAATATACTAGAATTTGACATTGAAATAAAACCTACAAAGCTGATAAAAGGGCAAGGTTTGGCCAAATTAATGACAGAAGCAAATTTCCAAGCCTTAGATATCAATCAACTGGACAGTGAAACAGAGCTGGCGACTCCAAAGATCAATGTAGCCTTTGAACAATCTCCTTGGTACTCTGATATCTGTTATGTGTTACAAAACATGTGTGCTCCCCCAGGACTGTCCAGAACTAAGTGTAGGTTCCTAAAAATGAAAACATCTAGATTTTGTGTGATGGACGGAAATCTGATTTGGAAAAACCATGAAGGTATATTGCTGCACTGTTTAATGGAGAATGAAACTAACAATATCATGCAAGACTTCCATGCAGGAGACTGTGGTGGACATTTGTACTGGAAGTCCACTGTGGACAAGATACTGAGGGCTGGTTATTACTGGCCCACCATGTTCTCTGATGTGAAGAAATTCACAGCCTCATGCCACAAATGCCAACTCTTTGAGGGCAAAAGACAGTTGCTGCCACTTCCCTTAAGACCCATTGCAACAGAGAGACCTTTCCAACAATGGGGCTTGGATTTCATTGGGGAAATTCATCCTTCATCTTCAGGCCAACACAGATGGATCTTAACAGCCACAGACTACTTCACTAAGTGGATTGAAGCTGCCCCATGTAGGCAAGCAAATGATTCAATAATCATTCAGTTCTTGGAGAACAACATACTTGCTAGATTTGGCTGCCCTGATAAGATAATTACAGACAATGCTGCTGCGTTCAGATCCAAAAAGATGGTGAATTTCTGCCACAAATTTCACATTACCCTGGGTCATTCTACTGCATACTATCCCCAAGGAAATGGCCTTGCTGAATCATCAAACAAAAGCCTGGTAAACATCATAAAGAAGGTATTGGAAGAAAATAAAAAGAATTGGCATAAGAAGCTAGTCAATGCTTTATGGGCAGACAGACTAACAACAAAAAGATCAATTGGGACCAGCCCATATGAGTTAGTTTATGGACTAGAAGCCAAATTTCCATCATCACTAGGAGTGCCTGTTATGAAGCTTCTGCAAGAGAGTCAAGCAGAACCAAATGATACGCAAAGGAGGATCAATCAGATTATCTGTTTACAGCAAACAAGAGAACAAGTTTTCAGTAGAGTGCAGATATTACAAGAAAAATTAAAAAGGGCCTTTGATAGAAGAACTAAGGCAGAGGATTTCAGCATTGGTGATAAAGTCCTTAAATGGGATGCAAGGAGAGAAGAAAAAGGAAAACATGGGAAATTTGATTCCCTTTGGAGAGGACCATTTGCTGTCCAAGCAGTGCAAGGTAACAACACTTACTTCCTCAAAAGTCTGACTGAAACTGACTTGGATGAAGGTCTTGTCAATGGCAGGATGCTGAAGCATTATTTTGACTATTTCCCATGATTGCAACATCAGGTTCCCTTGTATATATGTAGATGTACATATTATTTCTATTTAGATTGTAAAAATGCAGTTTCCTAAGTGATTCACCAAACAGCAAAAGGCAAATAGGATCAGAGGTCTTTCAGGAAGGAAGCACACAGTTTTGACACATCAAAGCAGCAAATTTCAAGATTGAGATGGGCAGTCAAAGAACAAGGCAATCTGACCTGCTGTTCTTGGTCTTTCAAAAGAAAAACCATCCCCATGTGGAGCCACTGTTGGATACCTATACCAATAGGTTTCATATTTCATGATTGGCAAGGGAAAGTCCAAATATGCTCTACTTTGATATCACAAAGATCCCATATTTCCTAGAGAACAAGAGGTGTGTAAAGTGTTTCAAATATTGATCACCTTATTTCAATTTTGGTGGATGATCCAACAGTTTAACCTGGATCATGCCATGTTTCAATTTTGAGTTATAGAATAGAGAAAGTCCAAACTGCTTAATCTTGGCAGACAACTAGTTCAAGTAGAGAACAAAAGGCTCCCAACAGCTTAATCTGGGACCTTGGAAGAGATAAGGGTAGAAGTAGATAGAAAAAACAAAGGAAAAGCCAAAGAAAAGAAAAGGCAAGTAAGGGTCTGCAAGTCCAAGTGCACCCTCCAAGAAGAAATAAAAATGCTAGGCAAGTAGTTGGGTAAGTAGTTGGGGTTGCAGAAAGTTATACCTACCATTGCAGAGATGGTAATTGTGGGCATCAAAGCAAAAGATACAGCAGGAAGCATGACTAATTTCCCTCATTCCCCTCCAATTTCATTTCTAACATCCCCCCATCAGCTTAGATTCATGAAAATGACTAAGTTTTCATGGTGGTTCTTAATCTTTAAAAGCCACATTTCTTGTCTAAAAATCTTTTCATTTTGATCTACTCTCAAAACCACGTTTGTTTCACATAAACTAAAATGGTTTCCCCCTCCACTCACCCTCTCATCCATATTAACTCTAATTCTACTATGTAGATCCCCTATATTACCTTTTCCCCTACTAGTATTAAACACCATGGTGTATAAATCCCAGCATTATCTACATATTCTCCTTTTGGCATTATAGCCAAGTAAATGGTCTAAGGGGACTTCAGTCCACCTGGGACTGTGGTCAACCTTGTCTTGGATGTGCTCTGACCTCTGGTTATGAGCAGAAATCCTCTCCCTCAACCCTCACCGTCTCTCTGCTGAAAACGCACAAAAACCCCGTTTTCCTATATAAACCCTTGAAAAAGCCCAAAAAACCCAAAAACTGCGAAAAAACCCACTTTCCTATAGTCCTCCGCCCAATCATTGAATTGAATATTTTATTGCGCTGGCGGGACCCCCCCCCAAACATGCTCGACCAGTCGGAAGGCCCGCCAGCCATCAGATCTCCGTCGCCCGGATCTAAAGGTGGGCGGTCATTTTCACTCCCCGACCTGCCGACCTTTAGCGTCCGGGGAAAGTGGTTTTGGCCATCTCGTACAGGGGACGCGTGGCAGGCGGTGGGGTTGTTCGGAGCCCCCCTCCCCGTTACCGCCTTTGCCCAAAGGTGGTGCGGGGAACCCGCTTACCGCCACCCCTAATACCACTCTCCTCCCACGTCATTTGCACGTCACCCTGACGTCACCTCGCCAGTGCCCGCCCCAGCGTCCCGTGGCCCTCCACGCGGACCCGCCACTGTACCCGCCCACCACCGTGTCCTGCCACCCTGGCAAACACCTCAGCCGCCACGTCGCCTCCATATCTGGGCCCCGCCATGACGTCATGCTGACGTCATCGGCGGAAAAGCGCCAAATGCACACTTTTGCCAAATTTAACGATTTAAACGACTAAATGAGTTGTTTTCGCTCATTTTCATGCGAAGGAGAAACTAGCCGTTGCCAACAGCTGCTGCGAAACCTCTCACTCAGCCATCAAATTCGACAATTCGACCATTCAAAGTTCAGAATTCGACGGCACTAAGTCTCCACAACCCGGCCCGCGAGCTTCCAAGTCGATTTTCCAGGTATTTTGCCATTTCCTTCCACTTTGCCCATGAATTCCAATTCTCTGTAGAATTCACCATTAAAGACTGGTAAATTCACTTAATTCAGCTCCACCTGATCACCTAAACCAAACCCAAGCAACCTGCCCCGTCCCTAAGCCACAATTTGACATTGGAGCAATCAGTTCGCGGGTTAAAACTGCAAAATTGCCCCCGAGGTACTCGGCATTGTTCCCTTTTGCCAAGTACAGGCCACCTGCACTCTTCCTAAAGAATTATCACTGTCTCTGCAACGTCCCCTTAGGCAATCCACATCCCTGAGAATTTGCAGCAATTTACCAACTTGCTTACAATTTTACACTAGAAGAGGACATCACACTGTGTACAGTTTACCTGCTACTTAAGTCTTTAAAGACTTATCAAACTATTACCTCTCCCTGCACACATACAGATTATATCATGGCAGCCTCTGCATCCTCTTCCCTCAGTATTACTCAACTAAATCAAACCAATAAGGAACTGGAGGCCTTGCCATTTATTGACAAGGATTGTCTCATTGATGACTTTGAGGGAGACAGGGACTTTTTGAAGACCTTCACTACACTGAGGGAAGACCATAAGGATGGACTTGGTACAGATGGAATATGGGAGTCAAACCTGCCCTATTACTGTCTCCCAGCTGTGAATGTTTTCCCTGAAATCATTCACTTATGTGCTCAAAACTATGATCTGGAGCACAAAGTTGTCAATACTCCATCAGGGAGGATCCTTTTTTATATAAATGCTGAGTCCATCAACAAGATGTTATAGTTTGATCAAACGGAGTTGCTAATCCCATTCTCCATGAGGTATTTGCTGGAAGCTGGTGACAAGATGACCAGTGAGGAGCTGCAAAAGGTCACCAGGAACTACATGAGAACTGAGTGCCAGCCTACAGGGCCACCCCCTTATCTGCATAAACATTTCAATGACTCAGGCAGGCTGCTACTGGACATGATAGCCTATGTGTTAGGTTACCAAAACAGTGAGCATGTGGATCAAGCCATGCTCGTATTGCTGTCTGCTTACAACCCACGTCAACCCCCTGCCCGAAAGTATAACTTTGCTAAGTTCATAGCCAATAGGATTCATGATCAATTGAGCAAAATGGACAGACAGGGGGTCTTCAGATACTCAGCTTACATCTACCACCTGTTCATGTTTTATCATTCTGAAGCTTTCCCATGCTACATCAGAAGGCTGGATAATAAAGGAGAGAGGAGATCTGTCATCTTCTGGACCTCAGTCTATCATAAAATCACAAATTCACCCTATACCTACTGTGAATTTGTTGACCAGTTTGTGTACCCAGTCTCCTGCATGCTTATGAAGTCCCCTCCACCTAGAATATCTAATGAGATCAAGAAAGCTTTGCAGCTATCTAAGAAGTACAAAATAGGTGATTGGTACCTATATGAACACCATACTGTGTTCAGAGTATATGGCTGTGAGCTCTGTCCATACAGGCTACCCAAGTATGTTCCTATGAGATTATTTGCCTTGGAGTATTACAGGCAATTGATTCAGTCAGACCTTACCCATTTCCACAGCTCCAAGAAAAAGGCACACCTTAACTTCAAAAATGAGTTGGGCCCTTTCATCATGAACAAGAAGGAAGGATGGGAATCTGCAGACTTGATCCTCAAGGACAAATATAAATTGTCATACAGTTTTCGATGGGTCCCTTATGACCCTCAAGGTTTCATCACTACTAGGAGAACTAAGTACAGACTCCTAGGGATTAAACACTGCCACTACCCACACATAGAAAAGTATGCCAACTTACAAGAATGGCAGCTGGACACTCTAGTTGAGAGCTTAACTGAAGAAGAAAGAATGCTTAAAAATATGAAAGAACTTGAGAAGACTATTGACCTGGACTATGTGCTCCAGGTACCTTTCAGACTGCCTCAATCAGTGGGAGAAGGGACCTCAGTTACCAGGACAGCGCCGCAGACACTCTCTACAGCAGCACCAGGCTTAGATAAAGGAAAAGGAAAAATGGATGCAGAGGATGAAGCAAAAAAGGAACAGTCAGAGCAACAGTCACAGCAAAAAGATCAGCAAACAGAACAACAAACAGAGCAGCAATAAGGACAAACTGTTCTGCCACAAACTGGGCTGCCAGAAACCCCCCTAATGCAAACACCGCCACCTCAAACTGAGCTATTAACTACCTCAGTTTTGCAGACCCCAGCACATGAAGAGAGGGGTACTAAAAGGCAAAGAGAAGAGTCCACTCCCCTCAGTGGATCCTCCCACCAGCCAGAAGCCAAAAGGCAAAGGGCAGATTCCCCAGAGGTGGAAGACATTACTGAAGATGTCTTGAACAACACAGCAAAGGACAGGGAGGGCAGCCAACATACAGGGACAAGCTCCTTTCAGCAGGAGCAGAATTTACAGCTTGGTTTGGAGGTGTCATCCTCTTCTCAGCAAAGCCAGAAGCTTAAAGGTGCTAAGGCTTCCTTCAAACAAATCAAGGCAGCAAATGAGTTATTGAGGGCTGAGGTTTACAAACAGTTTATAGATGCCACTCCAGCCCAGCAGGAAAGGTTGATGTCGGTCTACGACTTCAAAGAAGAAAAAATAATATTCAGCCATTTCAAACCCAAGGGGCCGCAGCCAATGACAACTGCAGATTTCATCAAAACAAGAGTGGAGGTCCTGGCCAAAGACATACATCCTATGGACCAAATTGAACTCCACAAGCAGACTGGGGAGATGGTCTGTGCCACTTTGGTAGAGAAGGCCACATTAGCTCATGAGCTGAAAGAATCTTTGAAGAACACAAACACTCAACTAGATTTTGAGAGGATGTCCTCTAAGGCCAAGGACAATAGGATAAAATCTCTTGAGGAGATTATTGTTGATCTAGGGCATGACCCTAGTGATCCAACCGGGGTAAAATCCCTCATGAAGAAAAAGGATGATGATCTAAATGCCATGAAGAAGAGGTTGAAGCTGTTACCTACAGAATACCCTCAGACAGCTGAATTGCAAAAAGAAAAGCAAGTTAATGAACAACTTGACCTCTTATTACAGCAAGATCAAAGGATCCAAGAACTAGAGAAAGAGCTGGAAGGAGCATTACAAGACAAACAGGGAGAATCTACACTCCAAGCTCCTCCAACAGATTCCACAACAGCAACAACTTCTGGGGCAGCAGTGGCCCCCACAACAGAAGCAGCAGGTACAACAACGGCTCCAGATGCCCACCCCAGTGTAGAAGAATTGACCAAAGCTGTCAAGGCAATGGAGCTACAGGCGGATGAAATAAAGAAAGCAAAAGAAAAACTGGCAGAGATAGATGCCAAATATGATCAATCAAAGATAACGGTAGCAGAACAGGGCAGACAGATTAAGGCTCAAAAAGATAAAATAAAGGCCCTGGAGAAGGAGCTCAATCTGGAAAATACTATGGCAGAAATCAAAAGAATCTTGTGGAATAAAATTACCCAAGCCATTATCAAACAGTGGAAATCCATTAAAACAATCCATGAGCATATGGATTTAATTGTACAAGCCCAGACAGATGTCCAGAGGGCCAAGACAGTGTTAGGAAACAGACCTGAGCAAGCTAGCCAATTGATAGAATTTTTGAACAGACAAGACAAAGAGGAGCTGGCAGCCGTTGGAATCACCAACAGAACAGAGGCCATCCTCATGGCTAAAAAGGTGCTAACTCTCAGAGGTTATGTACAGACGGCAGAAAGAAAAAGTTATGAGATACAGACTGAAGTTGAAGATTATAAACTCAGAATGGGAATGCTACAAGCAAGAGGACTGCCTAGCCTGTTGAGCAGCACAGGAAAATTGATCAGCAGAGATCAATTTACAAACAGGATGGCCGCTCACATTGAAAATCAAATCACTGCATCCAGCAGTACTTCTGAGGAAACAGTTCCTCCAACAGGACAGAGCTTGTACACTAAGCTCGAAGGCTCATTTTTTATTGAAAATGAGGTAAATCATTTATTTGAAACTCCTCCTAGTTTTTTCAGATATACAGAGCTTGATGAGACTCTAATTAAAATTCGGAGGCATCAAATGCCTAAGGAGGACTGGTGGCAGGCCATGCTCCAAATTCTGCCACGGTAGTTTCAAGACATTCGGCCACTGCCAGCTCAGGTCACCAGAAGACAAGTGTAAAAGGGTTAATGTTTGAAAAGCATCCAAAAAGTGATTCATCACTAACGATGACAGCTAGCCACATTTTGAACAGCACGTCTCCAACCGACTCCAATTGCCACCAAGTCAACAGTCTCTGACCATTTTTGACAGCTAAGGGACTAAAAGTTATTACAACATTTACTCTTTCAGTTGCTGCACTCCAGCAGTTGGTAGGACATTTATGGAGCATTTACTCTTCATTCAGATATTTTCCAAATGTAAATTTGTATATATACCCCCCTTAGTAACGCATAAGGGGTTGGTAAATTTTACTCTGAGGCATGTATACTCTGTATTTTCAGAAAAGTTTAATACAAAGAGCAATTTCAGCTCAGTGATTTCCTGGAACTCTGGTGTCTTGTTGATAATCTAAGAGCTGTTGCAGAAACCTTGCGTTGTCTGGTGGAATGATATGTCTTCTTTAAACTCTATTTCGTTTCCCTATGTGATTTCATTTTCATATTTTCGTCATATCTAGCAATAAAGAAAAAGAATATTTCAGGACATGTTTCTTAACACCCTGTGCTCAATCTTATGTTGCTGTAAATGTTTTCTTCAGGATTAAAACAGACATGAATTCTTAAATGCTCATGCTACATTTAATTCCATGCTGTGAATGTTATCTAGAAATTCTTAAATGCTTCCAGGTAACAATTGCTTCTCCTTTCATACCAGTTTATAGAAAGATCCTTAATTGCCTTTCTTATCCTGGACATAATACACACAAATTCAATTTCAAAGCCTTGTTTCCCGGACAATTACCTTGCTCTGCAGCGTTCATTACTGTATCAACATAGCACACCTAACCAAAGGACCACTGACTCCATTGTCCAATGTTATATAATATGCTGGGAAGAGCATACACGTTTGACTGAAACTTATCCAACCAAACAATTAAAACAAGATTAAACTTAATAGCTAGCCTAAAACACCATCATAACAGAGACAAATCATAAAGAGAGAGCCCTCTCTGGTTGCAGTTAGGCTAGGAACTGTAACCCAAAGATTGGTTAGTGGTTACCCCGGCCGTATTCCCTTGGGAGTCATAGGGAACAACCTGGGTGTTAACACCACATATATGTTTTCCTCTAAAGTCTGGTTAAAAAATACTTAATTTATTTTTAACCACTACTGATTTCACCATTTCTCTCATTTCATTCCTTATTGTGCTTTAAACATCCAGTAGAGATAGTTAGCTAGCCTTGTGAATGCTTTGAAAAAATTGATGCTACAATCCATTTGTTGACTCCATAACCCAAGGGAAAAGGTTTAAACAAGATCTACCCCAACCAAACAATCAATCAATTAATCACTTTTTTATCTATATAACTAGCTTAAAATATTAAAATACTAAAAAGAAAAATCAAAATCTCAAATAACAGAGAAAGCCCTCTCTGAATCTAAGATGGCTAAATCCTAGACTCCAAAGTGGTTTGATGTGTCCTTTATGATCCTTTTTCTTTCCAATCTCAAAAATCATAGAGCGATAACACATGGATATTTTGAATTGTTTGCATAAATGTAGTAGCAACTATATTGGCTTTAAAAGGATGATATAATTCAAAAAAGTGTGCATACTTGCTAAGTCTATCAACAACCACCATGATGACACTCTTTCCTTAAAACTTAGGTAAACCTGTGATAAATTCCATTGATACCTCCTTTGAATATTGCCTTGGAATGGCTAAAGGTTGTAACAGACGTTGGTTTTAATCGTCTCAACTTTATTTTGTTGGGAAACCAATATTATGCGAGAAACTTTTGAATATCATATTTAAGGCCATCCCAAAAAAATTCCACCTTGACCCTATGGTAAGTTTTACAAAATCTTGAGTGCCCTCCTAAGGGGGAGGTGCATAATAAAAAAAGAATATCTTTCTTGAGTTTGGAATTCTTACAAAGATATAAGTGATCTTTGTACCATAATTAGTCATTTTTCTAGTGAAATGTATCATATTTACTGGGATCTCACTGAAAATTTTGAATGAGTCTCCATACCTCTTCATCATTCATCCCTTGCTTCGGTTATCTAATCAAGTTGGATAATAGGAATGGAACAAAAAAATGCTTCCACATGCTCATCCTTTCTTGAGAGTGCATCTGCAACAACATATTTCTTCCTTTTTTTGTTGACGATTTCAAAGGCATAACCAAACATCTTTGTGACCCATTTTTGCTGCTCTTCTAAAGATAATCTTTTTTCCAAATTTTTTTAAGGCTATCGTGATCTAATTTTACCTTGAATTGTATTCCCATTAGGTAAGGTATCCATTTCTTGAGTGTGTGTAGTACTGCCAACATTTCCTTCTCATAAATAGGTTTGCGTAAATATTTTTGTTTGATTGGACAACTTTCAAAAGAAATGGGTCTTCCTCTTGCATTAAAACAACGACAATTCCATATCTTGAGGCATCACATTCCACAATAAATGTTTTTGTGAAGTCTGGTGTAGCTAAGATAGGTGCTTGGCACATTGCCTCCTTAAGATGTTCAAAGGATTTAGCTATTTCTGGAGTCTAAGAAAATGCATATTTCTTCAGTCATGTTGTTATACGTGTTGATATTCTCACATAATTCTTAACAAACTTGGGATAATAACCTATCAACCAGATAAATCCTTGAATATTCTTCATGGTTGTGGGGATATTTCATTCCGTAATGGCATTAATTTTGTTAGGGTCTACCTTAACACACTCATGCGATACAATATGACCCAAATATTCCACCTCTTGTACTACAACGAAAAATTTGGAGATTTTTGAATATAATTATTTCTCCTCCAATAGTTTGAGCACCCTGTCAACATGTTCAACATGATTCTCCCAAGACTTGTTGTAGATTAGTATATCATAAAAAAATACTAAAACAAATTTTCTAAGGGTTTGAAAATGGAATTCATAAAACCTTGAAATGCAGAAGGTGCATTAATGAGGCCAAAAGGAATGAAAAAAAATTCATAATGACCCTGATGAGTTCTCAATGTTGTTTTCAAAATGTCTTCAGGCTTCATTCTAATTTGATTATATCATAAATGAAGATCTGTCTTGGTGAAGTAAATTTATCCATCTAATTCATCAACAATTAATCCATGACAGGAATAGGAAATTTATCTTTAATGGTGAGGTTGTTGAGCTCCCTATAATCCGAACATATATGCCATGATCCATCCTTCATGTGAACCAATACCATAGGACGAGAGAAAGAACATTAACTAGGTTGAAGTATACCATCCTCTATGATTTATGCAACCATATGTTCAATTTAATTATCTTGAGCACAAGGATATTTGTATGGTATGAAGTTTGGAGGAATACTTTTTAGAATGAAATGAATAAGATGATCATGATCATGAATAGGTGGGAGGCCTTTGAGAGTCTCAAATACCTTGGAATTATTGTCCAAGGATTTTCAGATATCTAGACAAATAGATTATTTTGATTTTTGAACCTACAGTGAGCATAATTGCGCAATTATGCCTCATTGTTATTTATTCAGAAGATTTTTCATGCCATTAGAACTAATTATATTTCCTGGTTTCCCTGTGCTGCCCCTTAATTCAACTTTATTTACTTCCCAAAAGCAATTCAAGAAAAATTCTTGAAAATTAAAACCCGTCGTCCTCAAAGATTGTAACCATTAGATGCCTAGTACAACAACAACAACACCCATTTTAATGAAAAAAATTGGACTACTCAGTACATATTCCCCCATGGTTAGCTTGATATTATCGTACTTTCCAAATAATTTTGTAGTTCCTCCATTTGCAACCATCACTTGACACTCTGGTGCTAGATACAGGAAGAATTTAAATTCCTTGGCTATCTTATAATGAATAAAATTATGAATACTACCTAAATCAATCAACACTATTACCTTTTCCTTCTTGATATATCTTTCCATCCTGAGAGTTTGAGTGGCAATTCATGCCAATGCATTACACGATATGGTTGGATTCATTTCATCTTTCTCTAGGGTTGGCTCTTGGTGCATATACTCCTCTTTCGATGTTTCTTCTTCCTTTTCTTCCTCCTCTTCACAATATATGTAGAATAATTTGTTCTTAGCACACTTATTACCTTTAGTGTATTTTCTATCATTACTACAACAAATCCCTTTTTCCATTTTTCCTCCAATTTTTGTTGTGTCAACCTTGTAGGTTGTGCAAGGCTAGGAGTAGAAACACTTCCATATTTATAGTTGTGAGTGGTAGACTTCCTTGTTTCCCTAATTTTCCTTTCAACTTTTCTTGCCACCCTGAATGCCTTCTCCAATGAATCAGATTACCAAAGGTGAACCTTATCGAGGATGTTATACTTTAAAGTCCCTATGAAGAAATCAATCCTATGCTCCTATCGAATAAAAGTTACCCTGATATTCAATATTTTGAAGTCCTCAATGTCCTCCACTATTCAACCCTTTTGTTTAAGATTTAGCAATTGGCTAAAGAAGGTGTTTCTCTCTATATCTTCACATTGTGATATGATTTCCTCCGTAAAAATTGACCAAGTGAAAAGTGGTTTATGAGAACAAAGCAATTGATACCATACAAATTGATTGGGATCTAAATATAAATATGAAATTCGTACCTTCTGTGTGTTTTACATCATGGAGATCAAAATATTGCTTCATATGTAGTATCCATGTTATGAAATCCTTGCCATCAAACTTCCTCATATCAATATTTGGAAAGTGGTGGTATTTAAATCCAAAATTGGAGTCTCTAAAATAATAATTCATATTCCTTTTTTTCCTCATAATGATTTTCATGGATTACCTTTTCACCACTAGGAAGCCTTTCATCTAGAAACTTTGCCAAACCTTCCGTCAACCCTTTTATCTTGGAATTCATCATTGCTTCCACATCTGATCTTAAACCGTCATTCTAAACTCACATGTACCTTTTTATACCATCTATATTAACATTCATGATGGCTTCTAATTCATTTTTTGTTACCTTTTGTGAGAGCGAAATTTGTTGCACTTAGTCTCGTAATTTTGATATATCAACCTGCATTTCTTCCTTTTCTTCATGCAACATGGAAGAGATTTATGGTTTCTTACTAGGTGTGTCATTTTCTTTTATTTCTAGGCATTTTGGAATAAAAAATATATATCTATGCTTCACTCTACCCTTTGAATCATTCTAAACAGATTTTGAAAACAAAGGTTATTAAGAATAAAAATAAAACCACACCTTTTTCTTTCTTTTTCAGAGCTCGATATTGAAACTGTTTTACCTCTATAATTTCAAATCTCCAAGGTTTGAAATTTCGTTTTTTGTTAGCATTTTGTCTTCTTTTCAACCCCATAAGTGAGACTGAGATTAGATTCTTCAAGAAATAGCTATGTCCAATATACCACAATGACCTGATTATAGACTCATTCAATAGAGCAAACTTGTATGGAGTTCCAAGTGTCCTTGTTTTGACCTTCAGCCCTAAACATGACACAGAATAATATAGTACATGCTTTTAGTCAATCTTTAGGAAATTAAAATCTAATGCTCAGAGAGAAAGTTATGGCGATTTTCCATAGGTCACATGTTTGAGATGGAATTATGCACCATGCAAATATCCTAACTTCCTTGGATCATATCTCCAAAAATATAGTGCACAAATATCTGAAATTTGTGCATAGAGTTCATAGATATTTATTCTCCATGTGGTTGCAATTTCATCTTCTAAAGCCTCATAGAAAAAGATGTTATATAGGAAATTCCAAGATGACCTTTTCTAAGAATCCAAACCCTAGAATCCAATGCTCTAATACCAAATGCTATGCAACCAACTCACAAAATAGAAGAAAAGATAGATCAATGACTTAGAAATTAGCCTCTTCTAGGGGGAAACATCCTTTAAATTACATAAATAACAAATACTGAATGATACAAATGATAAGACCTCCTTGGTATATATAGGAGTCTAAGGGGTCACAATATAATTAGAGCCTACATAACAATAGTAATGTAAGGTCACAACAATAACAATAGTGGGTTTCTATGGGGCACAACAATAACAACACGGGTGATACATGGGAACAAAATTAACAATAGGGAACCACACTAACAATACAAATAAGAATAAGGGGAATCCACTAGTATTACAAGGACCCAACAGAATACCATGCATCTGTTTGTGGAGGACATTATAGTTGGGAGGTTACAACACATAAGATCATAAAGGTTCATTTTTATTTGCCTACCGTGTTTTCAGATGTTTATAAGATGCTGAAAGGTTGTAGTGAATGTCATATTATCACTGAGAAGAATAATATATATCCATTTCCATTGATCCCAATTTTTGTGGAGGAACCTTTTATCGAGTGGGATTGGAATTTATATGAGAGATCCACCCACCATCCAGTGGGTAGAATATATGGATTTTGAAAACTACTGACTATTTTACAAAGTGGGTGGAATCCATCCCTACTCAGAATGCAACCAATTTGATCTTTATGAAGTTTCTTGAAGAAAATATTTTTTTGACATTTAGTTGTCTGAAGAAGAGAATGACTGATATTGGGCATGTGTTTAAGTATGTAAAGTTTATTGATTTCTGCTAGAAGTATAATGTCATACTTGGTCATTCCACCAGCTTTTATCCATAGGGTAATAAATTTTTCAAGTCATAAAACAAGACTTTGGTTAGAGTTTTAAAGAAATCAATTCCAGAATATAATAAGAACTAGGGCTCTTACCTTAAATTTTCTCTTTGGGAAAATAGAGTCACAACACATAATTGCATGAGGAAGTCACCTTTTGAATTTGTATATGGCTCTGCAACATTGTTTCCTAGTCAATAGGTTATGCCAATGACTAAGTTAATTCAGGATGGAGCGGAGGAATCTAATATGTTGACCATGAGGATAAACCAGTTTGGTGAATTGCAAGAGAATATAGACCAGGTGATTCAGGGTTTACTCAAATACTAGTATAAGATAAATTCCCTGTTTGATAAAAATTCCAAGGACATAATTTTTCAGTAGGGAAACCTTGTGGTCAATTAGGATGTCAGGAGAGAAGACATAGGAAATCATGGGAAATTTGATCCTTTGTGGTTTGGGCCATTCAAGGTAGTTGAAGCCAAAGTTGACAACACATTCTTCCTAGAAAATATAGATGGTGAAGTGTTTGAATTTCTTGTTAATCGGAAGTACCTAAATAACTACTTTCATCACTAAACTTAGGTATCCAACTCCATTGTAAATACAAGTGAGACATTGTAAATACCAGAGTGTTTGTTTCATTTTTAATTTTTTATATGTTTTTGACTCCGTGCCCAACAAGGATACTAGTATGCAAGCTACCAGTTCCTTTCCAGCAAGACATTGTCCCCCGTTGGAGCTAATGTTGTACCCTCTTCTTCTTTCCTCTTATTCCTCATATAGAAAAGGGGTTCAAATGAAAAGCATAACAGAGTTTGGATGGTGAAGTTTTTGAGTTGCTTATAAATGGGAATTACCTCAACAACTACTTTCATCACTAAATTCAGTTATCCAACTCCATTGTAAATACTAGTTATCCATTTTAAATAATGGAGTGTTTGTTTCATTTTTCAAGTTTTTATATGTTTTTTACTCCATTCCCAACAAGGCTACTAGTTTCCAGGTTCTCAGTGCCTTGCCAACAAGACATTGTCCCCATTTGGAGCTAATGTTCTATCCTCCTCTTCTTTCCTTTTATTCTTCATATAGAAAATGGGTTGAAGTGAAAATCATATCAGTGTTTCAATCAGTCTTCAGACTAGTAAATGAGATCAAATAATATATCACGCCCATTTAATTAGAAATTTCTTAGTAAGAGATTTACAATGGTATAAAGAAGTTTGAAAATGGCCTCTTGGATCAAAAGATAGTGGCGGTCAAAGTTGGGCCCATAAAAGTAAAAATCCTAGAGACCTCGCAACCCCATAATCATGTAACTCATCAGTAAATCAATTTGAAAAGGTTCCAGGGGCTAGGTACTAAGGATCTATCAACTGTTGGAGTTAGGGTCATCTATTGATAAAACCATGTAATAGAAATTGGAGGCCTAGACTCTGCGACCCCACAACCCTGCCAGATTTGGTTAAATTGTTTTTTGAAGGCATAAACATTGATCCATTTCTGGAGAAATTTCCCTCACAACTAGGTATGGGGACCCTTCTCTCTATCCTCTGATTAGGTAGGTGCCAACATGTCATTCGGCGAAGGTGACATCAAAAACCACCCACTGAGAGGTGGACACATGACACGGTGATTCTTTCAAGTATCCAAAAGGCCCATATATGGATGAAATTTGGGCCAATTATGTTAGTTTGAACCTTGTACAAAAATTAACTGCATAAGAATTCTAAAAAATAAAAAATTAATGGCTAGAACATAAAACATAAAACAAATATAGATAGATATTTTCCTCTAGAAACCAAAACCAAGGCTACTAGATTGATTTTTCATTATATTATTCTATATGTTATAGTACATATCTATACATGTCGAAGCATTCATAAACCCCAATCCATTAACCCTGGATTAGGACATAAGCATAGTTCCCTTAACCAGCTCTACAAAATACCATCGACAGAAAACTATCATGCCCAAAACCATGTGCAAAAACCATGCACAAAATGATAGGTACATTTTCCCACCTAATATAGGGTACAAAAAAATTCCTAGGGCACTACATTGGGCCCCATATAGGGGGGCTACCACCCACCTGAAACCCCTCGATAGGGAGGGTTGTGCCCAGTGCAATGAACAGGGGGACCTATCGCCCCCCTGTGACCCCCCCGTACGTGCGACTAGTCCTGGAAAGAATATAACACACACCGAACATTATCATGCTTGTTTTCTTTTCGACACAGGGGGTCACAAGAGAGCTTATTCATTGGTCTAGTCTTGCAATGCCCATTATTTATTTACACAAAGAAAACTTCTTAGTGTTCATAGACATTTTTAATGCATCTATAACATTCTTCAAAGTGTCCATCTTTACCAACAAAACCTTTTCATCCTCAACATATCTCTCATAAAGTGATATTTAACATCAACGTGATTTGTCTTTGAATGATAAGTAGGGTTCTTTGACAATAAAATTGTACTGTCACAATATATCCTTTTAGATTGTTGTACTAGCCCCATACTTGTACATAATATCTACAACAAAATTACTTTCTTGCTTGCATGACTGGTTACCATGTATTCTGCCTATATAGTTGAAATTGCCACTACACATTGTCTCTTGCTTATCCAACTGACTACACCTCCAAATAGGTTAAACACATACCCACTTCTATATCTTCTCTTATCCAAATCTCCAGCCTAGTCTACATAAAAAAAGCCATTGATTTCCAAAACCCTATCCAATCCTGGTCTTTCTTAGTAGCATAGACAATAATCACTAGTGCCACACAAATATCTAAAAACCTTCTTCACTATTGTCCAATTCTCCTTCCTTGTTTTTGACATAAACCTACTCAATACTCCTCCTACATGTGCAATGTTTGTTCTAGTATAGACCATTCCATACATTAGGCTACTGAATGCACCTGCATATGGAACATGATACATGTATGCGACCACTTTTTTTTTCTTAGTAAACTATTCAACACATAAATTTACACCTATATTAATAGGAACCTTCACTAGTTTAATATGCTACATATTAATCCTCTATAATATTTTCTCGACACAGTTCCTCTAGTTTAACCAGTGCTTCCTCATTTCCTGATCTCGTTTAATGTCCATGCCCAAAATATACTTTACAGTACCAATATCCTTCATGTTGAATTTCGAGGACAATTCGATCTTCAAATCCTGGATAATTTCTTTGTTATTTCCAATCAACAACATATATATGTAAAGCCAAGTCCTCATATATATGTATCAAATTTCTAATTCCACATCCTTGGTGACTATTTTAACCTATACAAAGACTTTTCTTCATGTAGATCTCTTCTTGCAGATCTTCGTGAAGAAATGAAGTCTTCACATCCATATGTCCTACTTCAAAATCAAAAGAAAAGCAATAGATATAATATACGCTACCTTGGCAACAAGAGAAAAAATATTACCAAAATCAATTCCCGACACATGGGAATAACCTTTTTCTACCAATCGAGCTTTGTATTTCTCCACCTTGCCTTCTATATTCATCTTCTTATTAAACACCCATTTTCTTCCGGGTTTCCTTCCATTCGAAAACTACACCAGATCTCAAGCCTCATTTTTTTCCAAATATGCCATTTCATCAACCATGGCCTCTTTCCAAAGTTTTCCATCCTCTGAATCTACTACCTCCTTGAGAGTTCTTGGATCATCATCAGCAATAGATAAATACAAATTTGAACAGATAGCAGATGGACTATACCTTTTTGGTTGCCTTCTTTCTCGAATGGATGTTCTCACAACTGAATTTTGTGCCTCTTCATCTTTGAATTCTATTATGCTCTTGTTGTAGCATCATTCAACAATCTTGTAGTTCTAATGCTCTGATATGGCCTTAGGAAATAGTTTCCTATTCAGACTTGAAAATTTATTAAAAGATAATACTTTTAATTATATACATGACTCTACCCTTTAAAAAGCATGTACACATGCGGGTACCATAATATATACCCACCTATGTAATTTAAAATATGAAAAAAATAAAAATATTTCCTATTTCTCGGATGGGGTTTACGAGTTTCACCAAAAGCCCACCTACATTACCCTATGCCCTAACTGAATCAACTAATTTTTGGTGGTATTTATACACCTCATGGGAAGGCCTGAATCATAGAAGGAGATAAGATATCAACATTATAGTACCTTTTGTCCCCAGATCAAGTGTGGTTTTCCCTGTGCCTCCTACACTCCCAATCATAGGAAACCCTTGTTTCATTGTAGGGATATTCATCTGTCATTAAATGACATCCTTTTTCACATCCTTGAGAGGTGATGTTTGAGGCTTGGGCTGGACAGATCCAGAGGAATGTTCCGTTAGAGCCGTGGTCAGATCAGGTTGTATTGTTTCACTACTAATTTTTTAATCTCAATATAGAGCCTCTGTCTTGGTCCTGAAATGTTATGATCTCATGCTTTTTATGGTTCATGTCTAATATATCATGAATTATATGTTTGTTCTCGATGACCTAACATGTTTATTATGCATGCACTTTTAACTACTTGCTATGTATATTCTTCTTTGAATTGTGTTACAGGTCTGATTACTTTGTAGGAAATAGAGGGTTTGGACCCTATGGGATTTACATCAAACCTAGAACCTACAGGTAGTCCTCTTAAACCTGATTCTAGTAGTTTACATAGTTTCCTTACTTGAGTGTATGCTTATTGTTGATTGTCTTCCTTCGATATGTTAAGGTTTTCAATCCTTACCCTGACGAAGTTTTTCCCACCAAATAGAATGGGGGACTCTGCTAGGGAATATAGTCTTGTTTTTACTAAAAGGGTTGTTTTCTCCTTGATATAGGGTTTTCTATCTTGTTTCTTGATTTTGCCATTATTATTGACTCATTTCTTGTCCAGTCAATCATTCTAATTGTTTGGATCAGGTCTATATTTTTTTATTTTTCCCTATTTTTCTCTATATGTGTAGTTTTATTTGTATATAGTAACATACACATGTGGTTTCCTCCAAAGAAACCCATGTATACACTGATTTATTAAGAAACAATCATGTGTATACACGACTCTCCTTGTACACAATCATGTATATTTTGGAAATTTTGAATTTTTTCAAATTTTTGCCTTCAGTTGGGGGAGTAGCGTGGTTTTCCTACTCTTTTAGAGTCATTTACAATGTGGAATGATCTTGTTTCTTGTTACTATTGATTTCTTTGTCTCTTTTTGCAAAAATATTTTGACAACCTAGGGTTTGCAAGTTTTTGAAGTTTTGCATTCTTAGTTTGGATTTGATAACTTTTGGCAAAGTTTCTGACTGTTCTATGCCTCTAGAATAGTGATTTGATTCTCAATTTGCCTTATAATCCAATCTTTTAATTGTTTCATTTTGAATTCTAGAATTTGGCTCAACGAGTTTCTTTTTGGTTATTTGAGAAGGGTCTTTGCGATTTTGGTTCAGTGAAGGATTTTGGTTCTCTGAATTTTTTTTTTTTTTTTTGAATCTTTTATGGGTTCTTGAGGTCAATTTACTCAAATGTTTTGATCCCTTAGGCACTTTGGTCTTAGCATCCTGTTTATTTTTTATGGCTCGTGATGTTTGGATTCTTTTTTCTTGATTTTGATCTTGAGGTGGTTGATTTCTTTCCCTTCTTGAAACATTTATTTGAAGTCCTTAAAAAAAACAAAACATTTGTTTTTACCTTTTCTTTTTTTTGGTTCTTGGTTTTTTTATCTTTTCGTTTATCAACAAGTGTGGGAATTTTTGTTTGAGGATGAAATTTGCTTCGCTTGGGAGATATTTTTCTTAGATATTTGCTTCTCCTTGTTTGGTTAAATTTTGACTTTAGGATATTAAAAGAACACATTTTTTTGTTTAGAGAATTCCATAGATTATTGCATTTAGGAATTCTAGTATGCATTAGGGTAGTTTGTATTTGAGGAATTTTAATCTCTTTTGATAGATGTTGAATGTGTGAGCATGTTTAAAAGAAAAATAAAAGAGTTTTTTTCCTTGATATATTTCTTGTAAAACCCTTTAAATATCACTTTTCATCAAAGAAAAAGAAGTTGCATTTACATGTAGCCTAGTTTTCTATTGGTTTCTTTTCACGTTAAAACATCATAAGTTTCACTTCCGCTACTTGTGACCTAAATAACAATAAATAAAATCAAGTGCTTAATATAAGATGAAATATATTTTTCTTTTTGTCATACATACATCTATTAGTATAGGGAATTTAGCACCTTGGAATAAGTGTGTGGAGAGTAAACTCTCCAAGGCCACTTTAAACTGAAACATAGAAGTTGATTAAAGAGTGAAAAATGTAGTCTCATTAAGTTGTCCATGAAAGATATTCTAAAACATGAGTTAAGCAAAAGGACGATTGAAGATAGGCAAAGGGAGATACCCCCTCTCCTGTTTGTTGAAGTTCGTGCTGTGGCTATTCCACCCGACTTTTGATTACAAACTCGTGACCTTAGTTTCCTATCATAGGGACCACACAAGTGACTATGGGGGTGAATGTCCATGATACCTGAGACAAACGTTTTATCACTTTCATAGTACTTCTATAGGGTGCGATTTCAAAGCTCGAGTACTTGAACATGCTATTTTCTTGAGGTCAGCGTAACTATTTTTGATACCTTCGCTAGTATGCTTAGGCTGTAATTATGCCAAACTATCTTCAAAAGGTCCTTATATTTGATTTCTTGTATTTTGGTGTCTAGTCCTAATCACCCAGAGAAAAACTACCTAAAACCTGCTTGTTTGGTTTCATATGTAAGGACCTTTTAGTGAGTGCTCTCTCCTCCTAGATTGCCATATGTTTTTATTTTTAAGTCTTTAAAAAGTTCTCTTAATATTTAAAAGTCATTGATCGACATGTTGATCGATCTTGGAGGCTTCGTGGGCTTTCACTTGTGAGTGCCGAGCATTCATATAGAAGGCATAGGAGTATCTTTCCTGGTGATTTTCAACAAGTAGCAATTGACACATCGGAGATTAATCCTACTTCAGGGGCTCTCATTTCACAGGGTGAACCTAGTGTAGTTCAGAATTTGGATAGAAATGCTCTGGTCCTTGCTACGATGCTCTTCCAATTAGAATAGTAGATTGATATTGAGGACTTCCTTAAGTCTCTTGTGACTCCTTCAACACCCTTTCCTTCTCATCTCCTGTGCATTGTATCATACATGGGTACCCCGACTCACAAGCCAACAAGCCCTGTTTACTCTCCTTTTGTCCAGATGGCCAATGTGAGTGGTGTAAGTATGGCTACTAATACTTCTAGTGTGAATACCCCTCCTTTAGTTGTATTAGGGGGTACCATTTCATCTATATTGCTATACCTATTAAAGTATTTATTGGCTTTACCTCCATTCTAGGTGCGAGTGGGGGCAACCAACCTTCTACTCCTTTCACTGGTGCCTATCCCTTCGAGATTTCATCTAGTGGGATTCCCTCAATTCCTTCAACATTCCCATCTATTGTTTCCACATCTATGACTTATATGCCAAGTGGTTCAAAATCTTTTCAAAGTTTTTCTTTTGGAAGTGGTCATATCCCTCACTCAAATCCATCTTTGAACTTAGGACAAGCTCAAAATGTTAATCCTTTCCAAGCAGGTCAAGGATGGTCAAATCCTTCAGTCAGTGGCTTAGGGGCTGGGAAATTATCCCATCCATTTTCTCAACATGGGAGCATGTCCTTCCCTTTTGTCAGGACCTCATAGGTCTTTCCTCCACTAGCCAGTGCATGAAATCCTTATTAGGGGATATCCCCTTCTTTCAATGTTTTTCTAGGATGAAACTTTCCTTTGTATAGTAACCTTATGGAATGGGGTGGATACCCTTCGAATACTTCTAGGCCACAAGGATTTCCTTATGGTTCAACTCCTTCTATGAGTAACTCATGGAAACCTGGTGCCTATCCAAATCTAGGATACTCTTTTCCTAATGTCAACAATTCTACTCTTGGTGGGTGGATTTCTCATTCTCCTCCACACTTAGCATTCCTACTGACTTTGAACCTGCTAGGTATTTCGATGTTAACAAATGATCAAATCCATTACAATCTAGATTGGCCTCTAGTTCCCACCAAATTCCTTAATGGTATTCATAAATTTGAATGGAAGTCTGGGGAGGATATGGCTGATCATATAAACACGTTCCATTTGTGGTGCTCATCTAACTCCTTGATCAATTATTTTATTAGGTTGAGATTATTCCAATACACCCTAACTGGAAATGATGTAAAATGGTATATTGAGCTTAGAGGGGGTACCTTTGCTATGTTTGGTGAACTGGATACTATATTTTTTGAACCATTTTCAGTTGTTTGTCTGATATGATGCTAAAATTAAACTTTTAGCCAGTTTTGAACAAGATAAAGCAAATCATATTTATGACCACATCCAAGATTGGCATAGAAGGAAGAAGGCCTATGTTATGTAGAATTCTTCTCGAATGTGTACGTGAAGAAATCACTTAAGGTTGTGGATGACAAACAACCCTAACAATAAAAATGGTTGTTAAACAATGTAGATCCACAACAAATGATAAAAACAAAACTTGCCAAATCCCTAATCTATGCCACACTCAAATAAGAGAAAATAACTCCAATAATCCAATGGAAAGTAGATATATAAAGAATATATTTTATTAAAAAACACCTGTCAAGGGAACAAATAATGTTACTAGTCCCCCTTTATTAGATGGGTTCTTGGCTATTGACAATGTTGTCAGCTTTTGTAGAGTCTCTCTCCTCTATAATTTGTAAAACCCAACAAATAAAATGTTTGAGCTCAATGAGAACTCAAATGGAAGAGAAAATGGTGAGCGACAATGATGATAATCAAAGCTTTAACAGTGACTGCAACAATGAAAATAATCGAAAGTGAAGAACGAACAGAAAACCCTTCTTTTTATAACAAAATATTAGGTTATCCTCGAATAATGAACAATAATAAAATATTATTAACCCCATTCTAGAATTAACTATTTGGAATATTTTATTACATTTGGTTTGGAGGGAAAAAGTATTTCAAATTTTATTTAGAAATAATAAATAAATAAAAGATTTATTTATAATCTCAAGAGATATGGTTAAGGAATAATAAACAAATAATGATTTATTTAATTATTCCTAGGGGATTTGGTCAAACTTGGTAAGGAATAATAACTAATTAGTGATTCATTAATTATTCCTAGAGAAAAATAAGATAATTAATGATTTATCTATTTATTTCTCATAAGTGGGTCAAATGTGACAAGGAATATTAATTAAAGAATGGTTTAATTAATTATTCCTAGAAGATAATTAAATAAATAGTGATTTATTTAATTATTCTTCATGGGTTTTATTATAAATGACTTAACCTATGTGGTTTATTAAGTAATTTCTCAGAGTGAAAGAAATTTTACTATGGTAAAATTGGTCCTACATGGTTTACTTTGATCCATCTAGTAAATTATTGCTAGATGATCAATTTTTTGTGATAACATATTGCCCCCCAACATAAGAGTGTTAGGAGAAAAATGTATGATCGAAGTAGGTTTACAATCACTAGACAATGAAGTGGAGTCAAAGAGATATAGAGAGAGACCAATGGAGTTGAAGCAAAAGAGGATAGTGAGAAAGGGGGCACAACCAATGAAAGTCTCCTTCTATGTTCTGGTACCATATATCATTGAGGCAGGGGAGGCATACCTATACCCGGCAAGATAACTTAGTACAAAAATTATGATGTCCCTAAAGACATGAAGCTGAGCAATAAAATACATGTTGAATGGTACATGACAAGCTCGCATAAATAAGCCAGAGAATAATACAATGTGTCCCATATACATAATGAGCCCGTAAAAAACATGAGCTAGGACTAAATACAATAACATCTAATTACATGAGATTTAATAGCCCTTCCCTCAAAAGATCGATGGGAGGGAGGGTAGAACAACCAAAGAAGCCCTGTTGAATAGGAAAGGGCTTTCAAAAACTGAATGGATCATCTAAAGGAGACATGCATTCTATGAATGCTGCAAGTGGAAAGAACTAAACCCATCAAATATGTGGAACTGCATCTGAGATTGTAGCATAATAGGGAGATATCCGGGCATGTGGGGGGCTACCAGAAGGTCCACCCCCTCACGAGGTTTGAAACATCTCACACACACTCGGAAATCATTGGTAATCTGTTGCATCACTGGACCAACATGTGTATGAATCACGAGCATGAAACAACCAAGTCAAAGGGTAATCATGATTCCCTTTGCTTGATTTGAGGTATCGAACAAGAGTGGAAGCTGGAACCAAGATACACTGCCATCTTGGTCATTCTTTTGGAATAGATGTGTTGATGTCAACAAAATAGGGCCTGCCATAGGTGAGGTAATGAGGATCCTCAACTAAGGCATGAGGGAAAATAGTAATGTTATTGATGCACTGACACCCGGAAAAATAGAGAAAATGGGACTGAGGAACAAATGAATGTATTAATAAAGTGCATGGTTGACCTTGCAGCAATTGACTCGACTTTAAAGGAGATGGTGGACAGTATGACCGAAGGCCAAAATGGCCACATGGGATAAATGGTATGCAAATATGGGTGGAATATTGTGAAGTGATACAATGGGATGCAAAATAGACTCCATGGATGCAAAGATGACTCATCGTGGATGCTCTGAACAAGGGTGACTCGATGATCCTCCCACACAGAATAAGGCTAATAGGGACCATGAAAACATGAGCAAATGATGGTTACTCATGATGAAAATTGACACATGAGATGACAAGTGCCAAGGGAAGGCAATCCCCAAAGTACAAGTGTCTCTTATGAACAAATTTGATTTTGAGAGGCGACGAAGTGGCCCTTCTTGGAAAAATCATTTCCAAGTGAAGTGTAAAATGATAAAAAAAAAAGAAAGACCCATTATAGTACTAACAGAGATAGTTCCAATTGTTCTAACAGTTTATCAAACTGAGCTACGATTTGGTCACAATGGGTGACAGAAAACTGTGGGTGTTTCTATAAAATGATGTTTTCCCTCCAATTTGAATTCATTTGTCAACTGAATAATAGTGAATTTGGAGAGGAGGAGAAGGCCCTTTATCTTATAGAGATCATAGTGGAAAAATTGACTTTCGAAATTAGGATCTGCGAATTTTAGACAAGTGGCCTTACTTGTATAAAGATGGCCTTAATGCTTCTTGGAATAATGGTTCCTCGTGAAGAATTAAGGGAAGAGGAGAATGAGAATGAACTACTAAAGGAGGTCTAGAATAATACCCACCCACTTAGTCAAACATGGGGACTATGTGGTAAAGGTTGTATGACATAGAGTAGAATATTCGAAGATACGGTATCAAACGTAAACAATATGTGATGTGAATATGGCTCACCAGAGAAGTCCGTAGGAAAAACTATCCAAAGAATGGGAGGATAATCAACCATAGCTAGATTCGGTGGGATCTAGGCTGAGACTTATGTTAATCAATTGAGAAGATGGCCATGGGAAAACCATTATGCCCCTAAGAATGGGATACTACCCACAAGCATATGTGATGGAGGGGACTGGATTGGTATGCAAAGGTGGGAAGGATGCCCCCTAGTAGGAGGCGTTTGTGGAGTGCCATTGTGTTTTGAGTGCTCGAAAAAAGGGATTCAAGCATCTCGACCCAAATTGCAACAAGATCCTCCAAAGGAAGCATGCATGATGGTGCATATCATCCCAAGGGTAATTAGGGGTAGACATGGCTTCCATGATGTCCTCATCAGAATGGAAGGTGGGCAGACACGAGGAAGATTGGGTACATGATGCAGCATAAGTACCTAGTGCATCATCCTGAGAAAGAAGGTTCACATACGTCGCATCATATGAAATGGTAGATGACATTTTAGTAGATGAAAAATCTACCAATGATGAGTCATGGGCTTCCAACGAAGGAGGTTCGTTAGAAGCGTGCACAAAAACCTCAGTGAGTTTTCTTGGCGAGGAACTCAAGGATGACAAAACATAAAGGATATGGCCCGTGCAGACTGTCATCTTGACATGAGGGGGAGGGATCATGATGGTGGGACCAGAGTCCCCCTGTTCTGGTGTACTAGTGGTACCAAAATCCACGGGTAGAGGAGTAGATGATCCACTACGAGTGGCCTCGTATTATAAAATTGCTTGAAGGCAATCATGAAATTCTTCTAGATGAGGGCAACAATCAGAATAGTGACCATAAATATCACACACACAAGGATGATTTGTGCACAACATTTTGAGTTTCTTGGTTGTTCCTCATAAGGTAATTTGGACATCAAGGATTTTTTACTCAGGGAATGTTTCATGAACCAATCATTTGAGACGAGGAAGTTCTGTACAGTTATTGGTGGCATCCACAACAACCTCACACAAGCGCATGAAGGTGTCAACTTTGGAGTTTTGGGGGGTGGAGGAGCTTGGGGATCCTTGTCCTTAGGTTCTTTCCTCTTGGTTTTTCCCCCCTATCTGGATGCCTTCACAACAGGAGTGGGTTCATGTTGATGTTGTGATGGAACTGAAGCAGTTTGTTAGCCTGGTGGGGCCTAACCTAGGTTCAGCGTTAGTTAGCCAAACAAATCCCTACACTACCCGCCCTTTCAGCATCAACCTGCGGAGGACAGACTGAAGTCTCACCCGAAGTAGTATGGAGGGATGCTGGAACCAAATTTCCCCACCGTGAGATGGTTGTGATGTCGGTTTATTCCTTATATTCCTACATTCACGCAGGTCACATAGTTGTAGGGCTCGCCGGACTAGAAATTTATTCTGCCCTTCAGTACCTCCACGAAAAGGTAAAATTTACCTTCGCGTAGCCCTAACCTATGGCTCAAGTACTTTCGCGTTGCTAGGGCAATATACCATGTTGATTCCCAAACTAGTTCAAGTGTCTTAATTATCTTATTAAACAATCATAGTTAGCACCATGTAAAGAGATGTTGTTACTTGCATTCACTTAACCAACGTAATTACATACATTCGGACATCATATAAGCATTATAAATGAAATTCATACATAACATGTCAAGATGCATTAAAAAGAAACAAAGACATAGAGTTTGTAAAATACTTCTCTTTATTGATATCTTGACATGATTACAGACTCTATCCGCCTTGTGCACATAGCTGTAGGGGTAAGCGGACTCAGTTGTAGACTTCCACCCTAGGCCTCTGTGCACTTAGCTGCAAAGCCTCTACCTACGCTACGACCCAAACTTAGACTTATTTTCTTATCTTCAAGACTTCATCTACAACTTATGACTTCTTAAGACTACTTAGAGCTTAGTTACTTAGCTCTTTTTATACAATCCCATGGTCGATGGACCATGGGTAGATCTGTTACAGTCGACTTTACTTTACAAAAAATGGCAGACAACCCTTTACGATTCATGACACCCTCGTGCTGCATGACCACAAAATTAAGATACTTTACAACCTTATTACAAAATTCGACCCAAAATATAGGCTTTTAGCCCCAAAACTATCCTTGGGGGATCCCGTTTCCAATAGGCGCCCAACACAAACATCGGACTCGCCCTCGACTCACTCGGCAGGTGCGGAGATCTTAGCGCAAAGACGTTCCAGTTCAACTCTTATGACCATGACCTTCTTTTTCTACATGGCGTACTTTCTCCCTCCCACCACCAAGTTTGTTGTAGCGCGCCACTCTACCAGCCATTGATCAAGTACTACATCAATGGCTTCATTCGTTGCTAGGTAAGGCAAGTCATACATTTCTATGCAGGGTCCTTCCATGCCCTGATGGACACGTGGTGAAAGTCTGCTTTAAACTCTCCGTAGCCTTATAGGTTGGTGTACACAGTAGGCGACAATAGTGGTTTGCGATTGATGGCCATGCAGATGTTCATCTCCATTAAGATCCAAAAGATCTTCCTATCCTTGATTTGTTGTGCGTCCTGGTCGCCCACAGTGAATCGTACTTCACTTCTTCTGGTAGGTTTGGCACGATCGAAGGGAATTGGCTATCCTCTGGCATCTCCCATGTTACCAGCACAATAAAAAACAAGAGCCACGTGTAGTGGAATGTCTTGCTCAGCTCCTGTGCCCGCATGACATTTTTCTAGGAACTCTCCACGAAGATAGACTGACCATTTGAACTGGGCTCCTTTGGCACACTGGGCTGCTAGCGCAATGATAGGCGCCGACACCTCGTCGACATGACACTTCCTCATCACCTTCCTTGCTAAAATATGCATAGCTACCTTTACTACAGGGTCGCAGATGTTGGATAAGTCATATCTGCACAACTTCTTCATCATCTTAAACTTTCCTTTCATGGCCTTGATGAGGGCCTGCTCACCCACTTTTCCACCAAATATCATGGCCAGATTCTCTCCTGTGTAAGGCAATCATGTGAACCTGTGGATCAACCTATCTGTGATGGGTGTTGGCTCCTCCAGCCATAGACACGGATCATGCACCAAGCACATCAGCTGCTTCTTGATGACAAATACTGTAACCGGGGTGCAATTGTAGTACAACACCTAAAGTAGGTTGAGAAAACCTACCTTGTCTACTCCTTTGTGCCACCTCTGCAGCTCCAATGCAGTCATTCCGGTGGATGTGTCGATAATGCAATGCATCAGCTGCTTGGTCACCAGGTGTGCGAACTTCTCATGATCGGCCAAGTCCTAGTCTTCAAGTTTCAACAGAGGAAACCACCCCATGCGTGGTCCTTCAAAACCAATTTCATCCCGTAGCAGAGGGGTTTGCAATGGGACCTTGCTCTCATCGATGTCTTTAAGCACGTTGGTCTTGCCCTTGCGTGAAGGGAAATACTCAGGCAACCAAGTGATAGGGTTAGCACCCTAGGCTTCAACCTCTTCCAAATCTACTCCCACATTCTCATCGTCCATTAGGATGTCCTCAATTTCTTCCTCCTCCAGCTTCAAATTGATGGCTTTCCCCTTCTCTTTTGTGGTAAGCTTTGGTGGATTTCTTCTTGGATGTGCACACCAGTATTGCGGGCTGCTTGCCCTTCTTATCCCTCACGCTCTCCTTGGTTGGGGTGGGCTTTGGTCTACGAATTCTTGGTGATTTAGGGACTTTTTCTAATACTTCGACCACTTTTGGGGAAAATTCCTTTGCCTCTATCTCCATTTCCGGCACCAACTCCTCCGCTTCAGTATCTATGGCTTTTGTGGGCGCCTACATGATTTTCTGCACGAACTCCTATGTCTCCTTCGGCAATGTGTCAAATAGTTTACTGGCTATCAGAAGTTCGTAGTGATCACGATTCATGTGTGCCTGAGAGCTCAACAAGTCAATTCTCAAAATGGCAAGTGTTTTTCACTGGATAGCCACTTGTAATTTATATGGCATTTTGAATTCAAATCCGACTATTCCCCCTAAATTTTGTTCATTAATGCTGGATTGGCTATATATCTTGAAGGATCTAACCCATAAATTTCATCTTAAATGCTAGCCGCCCACTCAATTTGGCTGCATTTATACCGTCAAATCATGAAAAGTGACTTTAACAGTCACTTTTTGGCCGACCTGTGCAATTTCTCCCTGGGTAGTGCATCACCCTTCACACTATCGTGAATCCTATGACACTTCCTTGCTTCGCATAATCCTTCAATTACACAGCTCCCCAACCTGGGAAGTGTATTTTATAGCCCCACACCTCCTTTTAGCTGCCTGGAGCACTAAGACTGTGATACCTTCATGTATTCACATGGTTGGACTATCAACGTATGGCTTCAATTGACTGCAGTTCACCTTTCAAGGGAAGGGATCCCCATTCAATTTGTCCAGTTGTACCGTTCCTCTGTCGCTCACTCTCCCTGCATAATGCCTCCCATTGTGCTCGCATGAGCATCCACGAGGATGTCTCTTCTTTCAAAATATGGTATGTACCATCGTAATATCTCATAAGACCCCATTTTATAGGGATTCTCAACAATGACAGAAAATTCTGCCACGTGCACCACTAACTCCTTATTTTTCTTGACGATGTATCCTTCCATAGCAGTTATTGTAGTTAGGAAATGTATGATATCTTCAAAATGACCATCCCTGACATGCACTGCAAATAGTTTTGCATCGAGCAATCGTTACCCCAAACTAGTGGCCTCTTCCCCTGATTCGATGCGTGACAAATGGTCTAGTCACACGTTCAGTCATCCAGGCTTCACAATAACTTCAAAATCATACTCCTGGAACAATATGTCGATCTAAAGATGATATAAGGTTGTCATTGATGTCAACCCAAGCAGCACCAGGGGCTATCCTAATCTTGGAAGGGAATTTTGACTTGACAACTTACTCTATTTTGAGTCAAGGATATTCTATATAGATTCTACTCATTGAGATGTTTTTGTTGATATATGGCACGACAAGTAATTCTTCACGGTTTGAGAGATATTCATGTTTGAATTTAGTAACCCCAGTTAGTGGGCTAAAACCCTCTGGGGTTGTGGCATGGAACTCATAATTGGTTTTGGTCATTGAATAGTAATTAATTAACAATTTTTTAAGCTCCTAAAATCCCTCCAACATTCTCTATAGAAGCCCCTCTCAACTCTATAAAAAGAAATATCATATATCCTCCAAATGTAGTGATCATGGAGTTTTCACTATCACTTCATTTCTGTGAAGTCTTAGATTCAGAAATTACAACCCATTTGATTTTCAATCCTCATGAACGTTGTGACCAAATTTTAGATCTTGGTTCGCTATATTTTCTGAGATATGATCTGTGGAAGTTAGGGTTTTTGCAAGCTTCCAAATTTCATCTCAAATAAGGGACCTTGGGAAAATCATCATAACTCTCTCTCTCTCTGAGAAGAGGATTGGAATTATGTAAAACTTGGTGGATAGTGCAAGGACTATAGTTTTTCATGTATCAATTTTAGATCCAAAGGAGGAAACAATGACACATGGCACACATACAAGTGTGCTCTACTAAACTACTCCATAATTAGGTCATTATGAGAGATTGGACATAACTTTGCCTTGAAGAGTCCAAATCAGGTCAGATCAGTGGCATTGGAAAGAAGACTCGGGTGGCTTCTACAAGACCTAATATCACATGTTGGGGATATGAAATCACAAAGATACATCAAGTTAAATATCATGCTCCTAGAAGGCAAGAAAAACCAGATCAACTGTTGTCAATGGGTGCAAAGGACCAGACTTTCTAGGGCAGCAATGAGAAAGGTGCAGCAAAACTATGCAGTAGAGGTAAGCTACAGGAAATTATCTTCTATATATGCATGTTCATCTCTTAATTACATTATGTTCTTTGTATTCTAATTTGTTATTTTTATTTAGCACTGACATATGCTCTGTGGGATGAGGTAAGTTTTGCTATTATCATGTCATGGGTATTTGCTTGAAGACCTTTTGTAGGTATTATATATTCATTAAGAGAAGACTCAATGCGTAATCTAATGTTTTGAAGAATGAGAAAAGGTAGCATGACAAGAGCAACAATCATGGTGCATAACAGTAGCAAGAAGTTCACCACATGAAGTCTTCAAGTGGGCAGCACTGCATACAGACATTGTAAAAGTATCATTGTATAGAGTCATTGTAAAAGCATCTTTGTGAAAGTTGTACAAGTGTCTATCTACCAAGAGTTGAAGAGGTAGTGTTGGGAGGTCTAGGATCATCATTAGGTGGTTGTGTCATAGTTGGGGTTATGGTCTATTGTGTCGTCTTCTTCTAGATCATTTTATATCATTGTAAAGTGGACCATTTTCCCTAGTACAGGAGTCCATTCTTCTTTTATTCTTCTATAGGGTGGTAGGGTGGTGCTAGGGTGGTGCATGAAGTCACCAACAGGTTCAAGCTTGTGAAAGCTTTAGGGTGGTAGGGTGGTTCTAGGGTGATTTGTAGCACATTGGGTGTTGGGGCATCTGTTCAGTTCACTACTGAAGAATCTCGAGGATTGGAGCATCCATCGAGTGGGAGCTGGAGAAGAATTTTTTTCTAGATAATAGGAAGTTGGAGCTTTCATTTCGATTGGAGTTGAAGATTAAAGAATTATTAGAAAAGCATTCAGTGGTTTTTGACCTAGAAGGGGTTTTCCACCTAAAATTTTTGTGCCTCCTATGTTCTTTTATTCATTGTTGTTACTGCATAAACATTAATGATAATTGAAGATTAATTAATGTTATGAAAAGATTTAAAAGTTATGATTGCTAAGGAATACTGATTCGCCCCCCTCTCAATATTTTCGAACAATTGGTATCAGAGCTTGGTTCCTTCAATAGAAGTTTAACAACTGGAAGGAGATCATGGAGCATACCAAGAATGGTGTATCCCTATTCAATGAAAATAGTTATGCACTCTCGAAAGGAAGAATGGAGGTCTATCTCTTGGAACAAGGTTACGAAGTATAGGACACTATTCAAAATGGCTTTACACCAACTACGGATGAACAACATAAGAAGAATTTTGTAAATGATCCAGAAGCAAATAATATTATTATCAGTGGACTTACTGAATCTACTTATCATAAGGTGTTTGGTTATAAAACCACTAAAAATATATGGGACAAGCTTGAGAATATATATGCAGGTGACTCAAATGCCAAAGAAGTAAAGCTTCAAATCTACATAGCAAAATTTGAGAAACTCAGAATGAAAGAAGATGACAATATTTCTGCATACTTCCAACAGGTTGATGAAATAACCAACACTATGGAAGGATTGGGAGAGCCTATTGACGAGAAGACTATTATATGAAAAATTCTTAGAACGTTACGAAGAAGACTCAACCCAAAGGTATCTGTCATAGAATATAGTGAAAATCTGGACAAACTCAGCAAAGAGGTATTGCATGGAGTTATCATAGCATATGAAATGAGACTTGATGAAGAAGAGGGTACTTTGCATCTAGAAACTATGTTCACTGCATCTAAGAAAACCAATAAGGACAAACAACCTTCAAAGGAAAAGACCTGCACCTACAAGTGTGAAGAAAAGGAAGATGGTGAAGAAGGATTTTCAGATGGAGAATATGCTTACTTTATGAGAAAACTAAAAATTGATAAGGGAAAATTCAAAGGTAAACTTCCATTGATATGTTTTGGTTGTGGTAACATTGGGCATTTCACAGCAAAATGTCCAAATAGAAGTGATGGCAACTCAAACGGAAAGAAAGGATTTAAGAAATTCAACAAGCAAGGCAAGAAGAAAGGATTAAAAAGGAACTTTCTCTCTAAAGAAGATAGCTCATCATCCGATGAAGACAGTGACAGTGAAAAAGAAGCCGATGAGAGAGTATTGTTTATGGCCAAGCAAAGTAAACAAGATGTATCAAGCAATGAAGAAGAAGGGTTGACCATAGAATAAAATAGCTATAGGCTAAGAAGATTCGTTCCAATACTCTTAAAGGACAAGTTCAAGGTCTCAAAATTGAAGTTGAAGAACACAAATGTATTGAAGAGTCACTTCAAAATAAGTTGGAAGAAAGAAACCGAGAAATGGAAGCATTAGACGCTGAAGTAGTCTTGCTGCGTAAGGAAGTGAAGAAAGGAAAAATTTTCCAAAACTATCTTAAAAGCTCAAGGGCATTAGAATAACTCATCAACAATCAACGATCTTACAATGATAGAATTGGCCTTGATTACAAAGAAGAAGAAGTAGGAACTTCTACAACAAAATACAATGAAACTATGAGATCTGACAAGCATGTAGACTTCATTGAACAAGATTCACAAGAACATCCTTGGAATACAATTCCCCGATGAAGATTTCCATCCAAGTACCAACATATTTTACATGGCTATTATTATTCATGTGGAAATTTTGGTCATAAAGCTATAGAATGTTTCACGTACCCTAGGAGCCAATACAATTCTAGGAGATCTGTCAAATATGAACCTCCCAGGGCTCAAGAATACATCAATAGATTTGAACATTTAAGAAGTAATATTGAATGTTACAAATGTCAAAACTTTGGACACATAGCCAGAGACTGTAGAAGAAGAATCTTTGAAGCCACAAAACGAACAAACATGGAAGAAGAAGAACACTGATAATTGTGTTCTCGCTCTCATGGCTCAAAACAACAAAGATGTATGGTATGTTGATAGTTGTCACTCAACACATATGACTAGAGACAGAAAGAAATTTGTATCTCTGAAAGAGAAGAACTAAGGAACCGTGTCCTTTGGAAATGATGGATATTCAAATGTTATAGGATCAAGTACCGTTAGTCTCGAAAGGAAAGATGCTATAGCCAAGAATGTTCTATTGGTCGAAAACATGAATCACAATCTACTTAGTGTTGGAAAAATGTGTGATCAAGGACACAAAATGTTGTTCAAGTCCACAACATTTGAAATCAGGAAAGGTAGGTATACTAAAATTGTGGCTACAGCAAGTGGAGCTCCAAATGACATATATGTTCTAGATGAATCAACTAAAGCATGTCTACTAGCCAAAGAAGATGAAAGCTAGTTATGGCACAAATGAATGGGTCACATAAACATTGACAATCTTTCCAGGATAAGTAAAAAGGAAGCAGTACGAGAAATGCCAAAAATCTCAAAACCTTCCAACACACTATGCCTGTCGGCATAGCAAGCAGACAAAATTTGGATTTAAAACAAAAGAACACTTTGCATCACATCCATTGGAATCGATACATACTAATCTATGTGGTCTTATGGGAACAAAAATCTTAGATGGAGAATTATATTTCATGTTAATGATAGATGACTATACCAGGATGAAAGCCATCAGTTTCCTAAAGAAAAAATATGAAACATTTGAGTGATTTAAGATCTACAAGGAGTTGGTAGAAAATGAAACTAATTTAAAAATAAAGTGTCCCGGATCAGATAATGGTAGAGAATTCACTTCCAAATTATTTCATCAATAATGTCACGAAAATGGATTAAAAAGACAATTTTCAATAGCACGAACACCTCAGCAAAATGGAGTTACTAAAAGAAAGAAAAGAACCATATAGGAAATGGGTAGAACAATGTTGAAGGACTCAAAATTGGATGAAAAATTCCGGGTTCAAGCAATTGATACGACAGTCTTTATTATCAACAGAACTCTTCTCAAAAGTAATTGTAATAAGACCCCATATGAATTATGGAAAGGAAAACCGGCTAATGTAAAATATTTCATAATCTTTGGAAGCAAATGTTATATCAAAAGAGAATACAAAAGGTTGGGTAAGTTTGAATCGTGTGTTGATGAAAGTATCTTTTCCGGTTACTCATGCAAAAGAAAGGCCTATAAATGTTGTAATCTAAGACGAAAATAGATAATGGAGAGAATAAATGTTACATTTGATGAAGATAGTGTTCTAACGAATAATGATGAGGATCTAGAATCTTTGAAACTTGAGACAGAGGCTGAAAAAGGTACAGAGAAAATTCTAGAACAAGAAGCAACTATCAACCAGGAAGAAGTAAATAATGATCAACAAGATATATAGGAACAACAACAAGAAGCTCCTCCAAATAGAACAAAAGAATGGATTCAAAAGAACCATCCATCAAATCAAATCATTGGTGCCATAAATGAAGTAATTGGAACAAGAAAAGGTTGACAGCTTCACTCATCACAAGAAGCTCACATTTATTTTCTAGAAACCTTTGAGCCTAGTAGTTTTGAGGAAGCTAGCCAGAAAGAACATTGGGTAGTAGCTATGAAAGAAGAATTGGATCAAATCGAGAAGAATAACACTTGGGAATTAGTTCCACGACAAAACGATAAAAATTTCATTGCGACTAAACAGGTGTTCAGGAACAAATTGAATGAAGATGGATAGGTTACTAGAAACAAAGAAATATTGGTTTGCAAAGGCTATGCACAAGTGGAAGGAATTGATTTCGACGAAACATTTGCACCAGTTGCCAGAATGGAATCCATCCAGATGTTTCTCGCATATGAATGTTCAAGAAAAATAAAAATCTACCAAATGGATATTAGGTCAGCATTTATGAATGTAGAATTAGAAGAATAAGTTTACCTCGAACAACCTGAAGGTTTTCTACTATCAAAAAAGAAGACTATGTTTGCAAGTTAAAGAAGGCTATGTATGGTCTCAAGTAGGCTCTTAGCGCATGGTATGCTCATCTTGATGGATATCTACGTCAACAAGGGTTCAAGAAAGGTACTGCTGGTAACAATATTTACGTACAAATATATAAGGATAATTTAACAATCGTTGAGGTATATGTGGATGATATAATCTTTGGTAGCAATGATTATCGATTAAGTAAGAACTTTGCTACAAAGATGCAAAGTGAGTTCGAGATGTCTTTACTTGGTGAGTTGACATACTTCTTAGGGCTTCAAATATCTTAGCAAGAGAAAGGAATATTTATATGTCAAGCCAAGTACATCAAGGAAATGATCAAGAAATTCAAAATGGAAGATTGCAAACCCATCCTTACTCCGATGGTAACAGGTTTCAAATTGATCATAGATGACTCATCTAAGGATGTGAATTAGAGGTTGTATAGATATATTATTGGTATTCTTCTATATGTAATAGCCTCCTGACCAGATGTTATGCAAACATTTGGACAAGTAGCTAGATTCCAAGTAGCACCAAAAGAATCACATATTATTTCCATCAAAAGAATTCTTCGATATCTAAAGGGCACAATAGAATATGGCTTGTGGTATCCCAAGGGCAACAATTTCATTATTCAAGCCCTTACAGATGAAGATTGGGTAGGAAGCATTGATGATCATAAGAGTACTAGTGGAGTAGCATTCTATCTAGGTGGTTGTCTTGTATCATGGGTGAGAAAAAAGCAAACCTTAATCTTGTTATCTACAGTGGAAGCAGAATACATTACAGTGGAAACTTGTTGCACTCATGTCCTTTGGATGAAACAAACTTTGCAAGATCTTCAAGTACAATTCAGTGAGCCTATTCCCATCCTTTGTGATAACAGCAGTGCCATCAGCATCTCCAAGAATCTTGTCATGCATTTAAAAGCAAAACACATTCCGATAAAATATCATTTTGTTAGAGAACAAGTCGCTGAAAAGAATATCAAACTTGAATATGTTGGTACAAAAGAACAAATCGTTGATATCTTCACTAAACCTTTACCTCATGAAGCATTTGAATATATTCACCAAAATCTTGGGATTCTTCCTTATTCAAAAAATAAAGGGGGAGTGGAAGTGTGTACAGGTCCGTAGGATGGTTGTGTGTTGGGGGAGTTACCCTTTGCCATTGATGTCAAAGGGGGAGATAAGGTAGTAGGAAGAGGTGCCCTGATTGCAGGGGGAGTACTTGTGTTGCCATCAATGCCAAAGGGGGAGATTGTTGATCTAAAGATGATCTGAGGTTTTCATTGATGTCAACCAAAGCAGAACTAGGGGCTACCCTAATGTTGAAAGGAAATTTTGAATTGACAACTTACTCTATTTTGAGTCAAGGATCTTCTATATAGATTCTACTCGTCGAGATGTTTCCGTTGATATATGGCACGACAAGTAATTCTTCACGGTTTGAGAGATATTCATGTTTGAAGTTAGTAACCCCAGTTAGTGGGAAAAAACCTGATGGTGTTGTGGCATGGCACTCATAATTGGTTTTGGTAATTGAATAATCATTAATTAATAATTTTTTAAGCTCCTAAAATCCCTCCAGCATTCTCTATAGAAGCCCCTCTCAACTCTATAAAAAGAAATCTCATATATCCTCCAAATGTAGTGATCGTGGAATTTTCGCTATAACATCATTTCTACAAAGTCTTAGATTCTGAAATTAAAACCCATTTGATTTGCAAACCTGATGAACGTCATGACCAAATTTCAGATCTTCGTTCTCTATATTTTCGTAGATATGAGCTGTGAAAGTTAGGGTCTTTGCAGGTTTCCGAATTTCATCTCAAAGAAGTGACCTTGGGAAAATCGTCATAACTCTTTCTCTGAGAAGAATATTGGAATTCTATAAAAAGTAGCTGATATTGCACAAAATTTAGGTTTTTGTGTATCAATTTCTGAGCCTAAGGAGGAAACAGTGACACGCGGCACATCCTACAATTTTGCTCTATTGAACTAGTCCATAATTAGGTCATTGTGAGAGATTGGGCATAACTTTGTCTTGGAGAGTCCAAATCAGGTCAGACCTATGGCATTGGAAAGAAGACTCAGAGGGCTACTCCAAGAGTGAATATCACATCTTGGGGATCTGAAATCGCATATATACATCAGATTAAATATCGTGCTCCTAGAAGGCAAGAAAAACTAGATCAAGTGTTGTCAAGGGGTGTAAAGGACCAGACGTTCTAGGGCAGCAAAGGGAAAGGTGCAGCAAAATTATGCAGTAGAGGTAAGCTACAGGAAAGTATATTCTATATATGCATGTTCATCTCTTAATTACATTAGGTTATTTGTATTCTAATTCGTTGTTTTTGTTTAGCACTGACATATGCTCTGCAGGATGAGGTAAGTTTTGCTATTATCATGTCATGGGTATTTCCTTGAAAACTTTTTGTAGGTATTATATATTCATCAAGAGAGGAATCAATGCATAATCTAATGTTCTGAAGAATGAGAAAGGGTAGCATGACAAGATTAGCAATCAAGGTGCATAACAGTAGCAAGAAGTTCACCACATGAAGTCTTCAAGTGGGCAGCACTGCATACAAACATTGTAAAAGTATCATTGTACAAGGTCATTGTAAAAGCATCTTTGTAAAAGTTGTACAAGTGTCTATCTACCAAGAGTTGAAGAGGTAGTGTCAGGAGGTCTAGGATCATCATTAGGTGGTTGTGTCATAGTTGGGGTTATGGTCTAGTGTTTCATCTTCTTCTACATCATTCTAAATCATTGTAAAGTCGATCATTTTCCCTTGTACAGGATTCCATTCTTCTTTTATTATTCTATAGGGTGGTAGGGTGGTGCTAGGCTGGTGCATGAAGTCACCAACAAGTTCAAGCCTATGAAAACTTTAGGGTGGTAGGGTGGTGCTAGGGTGAGTTGTAGCTCATTGGGTGTTGAGGCATCCGTTCAGTTGACTACTAAAAAATCTCAGATGTCGGAGCGTCCATCCAGTGGGAGTTGGAGAAGAACGATTTTCTAGATTCTAGGAAGTTGGATATTTATTTTCAATTGGAGTTGAAGATTAAAGAATTATTTTAAAAGCTTTCAGTGGTTTTTGACCCGGAGGGGGTTTTCCACGTAAAAGTCTTATGCCTCTTGTGTTCTTTTATTCACTATTGTTACTGCATAAACATTAATGATAATTGAAGATTAACTAATGCTATGAAAAGATTTAAAAGTGCTAATTGCTAAGGAATACTGACTCACCCCCTCCCCTCTCAGTATTTTCCAACACAATAGTAGCCATCTACAGATTCTCCCCCCCAACGCAGGCTTATTGACCAGGTATTTCAGCGCAGAGTGATTTGTATACATCTTAAAATCGCCACCCAGCAAGTAGTGTCTAAACTTCTGGAGCGCGTATAACATGGCTAACCCTTCGTGCTCGGTTGTGGAATAGTTCCTCTATACTTTGGATAACCTTCTACTTGTGAATGCTATAGGATGGTCCAAGTCTCCTCCACCAACATGTGTCAATACTGCTCCCAACTCTATACATGATGCATCGACATGTACATGAAACTCCTTCTTCCAATCTGGGAAGACTAGGATCAGTGCGGTGACCATCTTTTCTTTCAATACATCCAAGCTTTTCTTACAGTCCTCGTTCCAGTAGAATGTGACATCCTTCTTCAAAAAATTCTCCATAGGCGCGGTGATCTGGGCATAGCCTTTGATAAACTTTCTGTAATATCCCGTATGTCCTAGGGTAGTGCACAACTGTTTCACACTCCTCGATGCTTCCATATTTAGTTTCACCATGATATTCGCAAGATCTACCATCAGTCCTTACCTACAAACGACATGACCCAGCAAGGCCCCAAAATGAACATAGAATAAGAATTTCTTCATATTATGCACGATCTGGTACCTTCGACAGGTATCCAGCATCAAGCAAAAGATTGCTACATGGCGTTTCACTAGCCTAACAAAAGTCTAATCATCAAAGTACACTTCCAGGAAATTATGAATAAATTCATTAAAGCTGCAATGACTACATGCAAAAAAATCACAGGCATATTCTTCAATCCAAAAGGCATTACAGTATACTGAAAACAACCCCACTCAATCGTGAAGGTCATCTTGCTCCTATCCTCCAACACAATTTTGATTTGATGGTATCTAAAGAACCCATCAGTGAAGGAATATGCTTCCTAGCCACCTACATTATCTAACACTTCATCAGTGAATGGAGTTGGGAAAGGATCATGTACACAAGCGTCATTCAATTTTCTGAGATCCACACATATGCTTATTTCATCCTTCTACTTCTTCTCCTATTCCACCATTGGGCTTACCCAATCAGATTCTTCCGTGGGCTCGATGATGCCTGCTGTAAGCATCTTGTCTAGCTCTAAGCGGACCTTCTCCTTATACTTCGGATTCAGAAGGTAAGGTCTCTGCTTAACCGATTTCACGTCGGGCTTCAACGTGATGTTTATAACACCTAGGTCTCCTATTATCCCCTTTAGATCTGTAAACTTGACAGGGAATAAATCCTAGTATTCGCAGAGCAATTCACTGACCTTATCCACCATCGCGTCATCCTAGTAATCTCCAATATTTTTGAATTTGGGCTCTGCCTCCGTACCAATATTTACTTGTTTCATTTTCAGCAGCATGGTTATATCAGGATTCTCAATCTGCAGTCCTTCAACCTCGCAGTGACCTTCCATTTCAGGGATGTTAACCTTTCACGGATCCTCATCTTCTTTTTCAAATGTTACGTTACAACATTCCAGTGTGTGACTCAACTGAATAGCCCAATTAGGCTGAATCAGGTCCAAAGGATCCTGCAATATCCTAAATATCGCTTCTTTCACCTCTTGTAGTGCTTCGTCAATACAGTCAAACCTATCTTCAAATATGAATGTCATTATGAATCCTTTACGCAGAACATCACATTCACCTGTACCATGGCAGATCTTTGTTTGTACGTACCACTTCATCAAGACGACATCTAGGGTGTGATAGAATAATTGCACCCATTCAAGTTGGGGCTTCTCCGCATAAGCCTGGGCCCATTTGGCCAAGTACACTTGCGGATCATCATGTCCATCATATTTGTCTATTATTCACACCTTAGGCTTCCCAAAGTGTGTTCTCATCATCCTCCTACATTCACGCCAATCATCAAAGCTTCCCTTGTGCATACCCCACCATCGTGCAGGCGTAGCGCACAGTGCTTAGTCCAATACCTAGAAGTGCTACTTTTCTGGTACCTCCCTCTCAAATGCATCGAAAAATTTATCTATATCATTCAAGCCATCATAAGTGGGCAGACTTCTTACCTCTGATGACACATAGTGCAATGACTGGGTCATGATGTTATATCTCAGTGTAGTTGTTTTGGAGAATTTAGAATCTACGATAAATACTAATTTACTAGACAGGTAGTTGTGCCTAGAACAATAGTTTAAAGTGTTTTAGACTTTCCTATAAGAAATACATAAGAAGAGAGGATAGAAGGCCTACCTGTAGTTCTACTTTCCTCTCATCTCCCTTGTATTGATTCTGTCACTCCTTCCCATACTTAATCCGCTTGAGAAGTACCCTTTAAACGCAACAACAAATGAAAATCGATCAAAGCCTACGATCCATTGAATATAAATAAAAGGAATCAAAAGCAATTTGTACATATAAGCATTATGAAACAACACATCATATGGAAAAAGGTTCAAACACTTTATTAGATAGAAGAAGGAATTACAACCATCAGTGTCTGATTCAAAGTCATTCCTCCAGCTTGGATCCCATCCACATCACATCAAAAGCAAGACAAGCTTGTGGCATCACATAATTTGCTCCAAAGTTAAGTCTCATAGTAGCATTATCTCCTTACAATTCAACATAATCCAGCCAGCCCCTAATCACTTAGATGAGCGGTCAATTTATAGGAAGATGAAGGAGATTTTTTCATTAATGGTGACATTGAATGGCCTTCCATACTTAGAATTAGTTCCATGGAGGAAGGGATGAGAGGATAGGATGCTCCTTAACTCATTCCTCATCCATTTTCGAGCTCATAGGAGTAGATAACTGAGGGAAGCTTCTAGATGACTCCAAGAGATAAGAATATTCCCCAAACCCCAATTGAATTTCACTCAAATTCACCCAACGCAACCTAAAGAGGGCTTAGGTGCTCTAGAGAGCACCCTGACAGTGTATCTACCTGTGCTGCAGAGCACCCTGGCAGTGTATCTACCTGCGCTGGTCCCTTTAGAGACCATTTCTGGATGTCTTAGGTCATGGAACTTTCTGGGAAGGAGGCATTCAAAGGGGTGACTTGTTTAGGGCATGTAACAACTGAAATTAGGGTTTGATGATCCCTAAAACACTGGGATTTAATGTGCCCAAATGAATCTATAATAGCTGTCCCCTAAAGCATGAAGACGGAAAATTTCTAATGTTGAATGAAATTCTTTACGATGTGATGAGGAGATATCGAAGTAGAAGGTGGCCTGCATCAATTACAATACATATATCATGATATTTGATTTCACCTGAATTGCTGAAGGAAGGCATACCCATGCTTAGCTTATAAACTTTCATTACATGTACATAAACAATCGTCTACAGATATAGACCAATGATCGGAATGACTATCAATGTAAAGACATTGTACATATGATTTGGTACTCCTGATATCATAGCCCAGATGGATGAAACTAGATCTAGGGCCTTCAATCTCGTTCAACCGTTCTCTCAAGTACGAGTCTAACCATGTGAATATGTGATCTGAAGTCGAACATGGGAAGACACCATTTGATTACCAGCCAATAATGTAAGTTGTTAACAGATGCGAGAGAAATCATCGATAATGATAATGATCCTAAAAGTACTACAATACATTCTACATGGTGTGAATGGACAATTTGATGTCAAACACCATACAAAGTCTTTTGGTTGAAGGCCATTGATGTATGCCTATTGCTGAAAGTGAGAAACCTGCCATTGATGCATGCAAGCCTCAAGGTACTGAATGGGTGCTTCTAAGTCAACCTCTTGGATAATAAGTTGATGTTGACAAGAAGTGACTCGTCGCAAGAGGTCCTTGATGTATCCCACATCAACGACACAAAACAAGTGTAGTGATTTTTAGAGATGGAATTTGACCGACGACACAAGGTTCAGGAATGGAGGTCATGAAAATGAAGGTTTATGGTATTGCAAAAGATGGATTTTGACTCGATGACTTCTCTTGAACATGTCGGCGACACTAAAGTGAATTGGTATCATTGACCCAAAACAAAGTGATGGATGGTATGATAGACCAACGGTGTGATAACCATCAAGCTAATAACCCAAACCAGATTGTCACGGTGATGGGGTGAAAGTGTCATGTTCAAGAGCGACCTGCTACCATAAAGTGGTTTCCCCCTTTTCCATTTTCCCTAGTCATCACTAACCAGTACCTCTTTATTTTTATCAATATTGAGGAAGATAACATATGCTTGTTGTATAATTTCACCCTTTAGGCGAATCCATCGCTATTTGATGTTTTAACGAGTCTAGCGAAGGTGAAACGCGGTCTTGTCTAGATCGACAAGTTTGTTGCTAATTGATGTTTTTTAACGAGTTTAATGAAAAATATAACTCGGTCCTTTTCATTTTTAGAGAGCTTGAAAAGGTACAAAAAGGAAACTCCACAAGTTATCTTTTGTAAATTAATCTCTCAAGTCTGAAAAAGCATAAAGTAATACAAGAGAGATATCTTTTCCAATCCATTAACGTGCTAGAAAGGACAAGTGTTGGCATTATGATTCTGGTATGGCTTTATGATACATATGTTGTACTTGATGGCAACCCACTCTTCTCATGTAGAGAAAAGTTCACGCACTTATATGCAGAGAAAAGTTTATTTCATGTAGAGAAAAGTTCACGAAATTTTATGCAGAGAAAAGTTTATTTCATGTAGAGAAAAGTTTATTTCATGTAGAGAAAAAGTTCACGCACTTTCATGTTGGAGAACTTACCTTTGGTCCATGGTAGTTAGTCCTTCGTATTTGAACCTATGAGGAAAAGCGCGTATATGTTGGAGAACTTACCTTTGGTCCATGGTAGTTAGTCCTTGGTATTTGAACCTATGGTTTTGGACCATGGTACTTCGTCAAAAGTGTTGATCTCACGTACTTTCATGGTTGGTTCATGGTATTAGTCCAACAGTTTTTTTTGATCCTATGGTTTTGGCCCATGGTATTGTGAAAGGCTTAAGCCTATATAAAGCAAAGGAGATCACTTGGCTAATTTATTCTCCCAAATCGAATATCTTAAGATCTGAAATATTGGGTTATTGTTTTAAAAGTTTGATCTATGAAAGGGAAGTTGAAAGCGAATCTGTGAAGGGTGATCTCTCGAGCGATGCAGCTGTGGAAGTGCGGAGGCGCCACAGAAGGCGCAGCACGGAGGCACCACAGAAGGCGTAGTATGGAGATGCCACAGAAGGCACAGTGCGGAGGCGCCACAGAAGGCGCAGTGCGGAGGCGCCACAGAAGGCGCAGTGCGGAGGTGCCACAGAAGGCGCAGTGCGAAGATGCCATTGAGGCGCCACAGAAGGGGCAGTGCGGAGGCGCCACAGAAGGCGCAGTGCGGAGGCGCCATAGAAGGCGCAGTGCGGAGGCGCCACAGAAGGCGCAGTGCGGAGATGCCACAGAGGCGCCACAGAAGGCGCAGTGCGGAGACGCCACAGAGGTGCAGTGCGGAGGTGCCATAGAAGGCGCAGTGCGGAGACGCCATAGAGGCGCCACAGAAGGCGCAGTGCGGAGACGCCACAGAGGCGCCACAGAAGGCGTAGTGCGGAGGCGCCACAGAAGGCGTAGTGCGGAGACGCCACAGAGGCGCAGTGCGGAGGCGCCACAGAAGGCGCAGTGCGGAGACGCCACAAAGGCGCCACAGAAGGCGCAGTGCGGAGACGCCACAAAGGCGCCATAGAAGGCGCAGTGCAGAGGCGCAACAGAAGACACAGTGCGGAGGCACCACAGAAGGCGGAGGTGCGGTGGTCGCAGTGCCATAGAAGGCGCAGTTTGAAAATTTATGAAAAGTGGTCCTTGAAAAGAAGTAGGCGGTTGTAGCTCCCTTCTAGAAGAGACTGGAAAACGAGAGAGAGTTGTAGCTCTCTGCAGGTTGCAGTCTGCGTACTGGTAAAGGACTGCACCAGTACAAAACCATTGTAAAAGGAGTTTCTAATTTGAAAGAAGATAGAGACATATTGCAGCATGTGGTTTCACCCACATTGGGTTTCCACCTTACATCTTGTGTTCTTTGGTGTGACTATCTGTTTTCTTTGTTCATGCTCATTATTTTATGGTACTGACATGCAAAAATAATTCAAAGAATAAATAAGGAAGATTTATTAAAAGAACTTGATAATACTGATTCACCCCCCCTCTCAGTATTATTTCCAACAATTGGTATCAGAGCAGGTCCTTCGGAGAAGCTTGATCGCTTGAAGGAAGATCATTCATCATGAGCAACTACGAGAGGGAAGCATCAATCAGGCCACCAATTTTTGATGGGACAAACTTCAATTATTGGAAGGTAAGAGTTACTGCCTATCTTCAATCTCTTGGTACAAAAGTTTGGGATATCATAGATACAGGCTACACTTTTCCTTCAGCTACTCCTACAGATGCTGCCGAAAAGAAGAAATATGAAACAAATGCTAAAGCAGTCAATACTTTACTGGGATGCTTATCGCAAACAGAATTTGTAAAGGTTATGCAATATAAATCCGCAAAAGAAATATGGGACAAGATTGTCTTGAGCTACGAAGGAGATGAACAGGTAAAACGTGCTAAACTTCAAACTCTCAGGATTCAGTATGAGAATCTCAGGATGTATAATGATGAAAGTGTGGCTAACTGTTTTCTTCGGGTAGATGAGATTGTTAATTGCATGAAAAACTTGGGTGAAGAAATAAAAGAGGCTATTGTGGTTGAAAAAGTTCTAAGATCATTGTCCCCCAAATTTGAATCTAAAGTGTCTGCAATAGAAGAAAAGGAAAATCTACGAATTCTTACCATATCTCAGCTACACAGAATTCTAACTGCTTATGAAATGAGAAAGGGAGGTCCATCAGACAGAAGAGAAGCTGCTTTCAAGGCTTCAGGCAAAGGAGATTATTATGAAACAAGTCACGTGCCAGAAGAAGAAGAAGAAGAATCAAATTTTGTCAGAAATCTTCAAAGGGGTTCTGGAAGGTTCAGAGGTAAGTTACCTTTTAAATGCTTTGCTTGTGGAAGAGTGGGTCATTATGCTGCAAAATGCCCTTATAAGGATAAAGGAAAGGAACCTGCTAGATGGAACAAGAAAAAAAGTGCAAATAAGAAAAGCTACTACACTCATGAAGACAGTGATGGTCTATCAAATAGTGATGAAGATGAACGATGTAATGACTATAAACTGTTAATGGAATTTGAAGATGATGATTATATGGATGCTATAGATGTGGATAACCTTTATGAAGAAATTGCTAAACTCAAGAGATGTATAGAAGAAAAGAATATGATCATTGATACTCTACAATTTCAAATTGATGAAAAGGAAAAATGTCTTGAAAAATTAGAAGGTGAAATTGTTGGTCTTAGAAAAGAGATTGAGAAAACAAAAGCTATTAATCTTAAGTTTGTCAAAGGATCTGAAACTTTGGATGAGATTATCAATGTACAGCGTTCTCCACTAAACAAGACAGGTCTGGGCTATAATGGAGAAACTTCTCAAGCATCCACCTCAAAAAGTTATCTTGATGCAGCAAGAAGGAATGAACAAAAGCACAATGGAGACCATCAGGTAAAGCAGGGATGAACTGCAAACAGAGACTATCAAGGGCAATCCGCCTTAAGGGTAAACAAAAGCTACAACCAGCCACAGGTAAAATCTTCTCAATTTGGTTCAAGAATGGATGACAATAGAAATTACAATCATTTGGCTGGTAGATTTGATAACCGCAGAAGTTACTTCAATGGACAATGTTTCTCTTGCCATAACTTTGGTCACAAAGCAGCTCAATGTGTTGCATATAGAACAATCATGACTAGAGAAGCTCAAAAAAAAAGAAGTATCACCGGGATTACAAAAAGGACCTATAACAACTTTTCGGCTCTTGAAAATGAAGTTGAATGTTCTATTTGCAATAACTTTGGTCATAAAGATTCTGAATGCAGGAGCAGGTTTCAGCAGACAAAGGAACAAGCCTCAAGCACCAAAACATGGAGAATCAAGGAACCACAAACAAAAAGATGTGGGATAGCATTTTATGCAGAAGGACAAGAAAATCTATGGTACATTGACAGTGGATGTTCGAAGCATATGACAGGTGATAAAGACAAACTTGAGTCATATTCTGCTCTAGAAAAAGGAAAGAAAGTTTCTTTTGGAAATGATACTCCTGCAACTATAAAAGGGAAAGGCATTGCTCAGTTGAAAGAAAAGGTCAAGGATGGAAATGTTTTGTATGTCGATGGATTGAAGCATAATCTTCTAAGTGTCAGCCACATGTGTGATCAAAGAACCGAGGTGATATTCAGATCAAATGGATGTCTTGTTCGTGATCTTAATAGAGGTAAAACAGTGATCAAAGGTAAAAGAACTCCAAATAATCTATACATATTTGAAGAAGGACAACAATAATGCTATCTGAGCAAGGATGATGAGCACTGGTTATGGAATCGGAGGTTGGGGCATCTAAGCTTTTCACAAATAAGGAAAGCATGCAAATATCAGGCAGTTCATGATCTTCCAGATATCAAAATTCTAGACAATACCATATGCAAATCATGTCAGTTTGGAAAGCAAACCAGAACTAACTTTCCAGAGAAGGAAGGATCAGCTAGCATGCCTCTTGAGCTAGTACATACTGATACATGTGGTCCATTCAGAAAAAGAACACCTCGAGGAGAAGAATACTTGATATTATTCATTGACGATTTCTCCAGGTTTGTCTGGTTAGGACTTATGAAGCACAAAGATGAAGCATTCGAAAAATTCAAATCCTTCAAAGCCTTGGTTGAAAATGAATCAGGACACAAAATTAAATGCCTCAGATATGATAGAGGTGGGGAGTTTACCTCAAATGAATTTTTCGATTTCTGTGAAGAACATGGGATAAGAAGAGAACTCTCTACAGCTAGAACTCCTCAGCAAAATGGAGTTGTGGAAAGAATGAATAGAACAGTCCAACAAATGGCTCGTGCTATGCTTGATGAGTCAGGAACTCCCGCAACCTTCTGGGGTGAAGCTGCACATGCTGCGGTTGTTATTCTCAACAAAACAAATGTCCGAGTGAACATCACTCAAACCCCTCATGAGATCTGGTGTGGTGAGACTCCTTCGGTAAAGCACTTCAAAATCTTTGGGAGCAAATGTTATATTAAGAACACTGATGAGCAACTTGGCAAACTTGAACCTAGAGCAGATGAAGGCATTCTTCTTGGTTACTCTCCACATAGCAAAGAATACAAGTGCTACGATAAAAGACTTGGCAGAATTGTTGACAGCATTGATGTAGTGGTTGATGAGAAGGGATACATTCCTAGGCAAGTACATCATGAAGACATCGAAGAAGATGAAGGCTACCCTCAAAGACAGAATGATGAAGAAGAAGAACCTCAAGAAGAACCAGAGGAGCAGACAAGAATAGAAGAAAAGACTCCATCCATATATGTTCAGAAGAATCATCCAGAATCTCAGATTGTGGGACAGAAAGAAGCAGGTGTACAAACAAGAAGAACAGTTGCAGAAGCTTCAAGCTATTTGGCATTACTCTCCTCCACTGAACCACAAAATGTGAAAGAGGCATGCAAAAATGAATATTGGGTGAAAGCAATGGATGAAGAACTTGAGCAGATCGAAAAGAACAACACTTGGGAGCTGGTTCCTAGACCAAAGGATATGAATGTTATCGAAACAAAATGGGTCTTCAAAAATAAATTGAATGAAAATGGAGAAGTAATTAGAAACAAGGCCAAACTTGTTTGTAAAGGGTATGCGCAGCAAGAAGGAATAGACTTTGAAGAAGCCTTTGCTCTGGTTGCAAGACTTGAGGCCATCTGAATGTTCCTTGCTCTCTCAAGCTTTCAAAACTTCAAATTATTTCAAATGGACGTGAAATCAGCCTTTCTGAATGGAGACTTGGAAGAAGAAGTATACATCGAGCAGCCAGATGGGTTCATTCTTGGAAATGATCCAAATCTTGTATGCAGATTGAAAAAGGCTCTCTATGGTCTCAAACAAGCTCCAACGGCTTGGTACTGTTGTTTGGACAAATATCTTCATCAACAAGGTTTTTTAAAAGGATCAACAGATAGCAATCTTTATATAAAAGTTGAAAATAACAAATTGCTAATACTTGTTGTGTATGTAGATGACATTATCTTTGGCAGCAATGAAGAAGCTATGAGTCAAAGCTTTGACTTGGTGATGCAGAAAGAATTCGAAATGTCCTTGCTGGGAGAATTGACATATTTTCTTGGTTTGCAAATCCAACAAAAAGAAGGAGGGATCTTTTTGTCTCAAACCAAGTATCTCAAACGGATTTTGAAGAAATTTGGCATGGAAGATGCAAAACTAGTATGTACATCTATGGTAACAGGATGTAGCCTCAGTGAAAATGATGAATCTGCAGTAGTGCATCAACCAACCTATAGATCTATGATTGGAAGTTTACTTTATTTGACAGGTACCCGACCGGATATCATGCATGCAGTTGGAATAGTTGGAAGATTTCAGGCAAATCCGAAGGAGACTCATCTTTAGGCAGTGAAGAGAATTTTCAAATATCTTCAAGGGACTCAAAATTATGGCTTATGGTATCCTAGAGATACAAATCTCACACTTCATGCTTATACAGATGCAGATTGGGCTGGAAGCGTGGATGACAGGAAGAGCACAAGTGGTGGTGCATTCTTTATGGGTTCCAGACTAGTATCTTGGTTCAGTAAGAAACAAAGTTCGATTGCCTTGTCTACAGCTGAAGTGGAATATGTTGCTGCTGCATCTTGCTGCACTCAACTCCTTTGGATGATGCAGACCTTGCAGGATTTTCAAATCACTTGTACTCCACCTATTCCCATCTTATGTGATAACACAAGTGCAATCAGCATCTCAAAGAACCCAGTCATGCATTCAAAAACCAAGCACATACCAATCAAGTATCATTTTCTCTGGGAACAAGTGCTTGAACAGAAGGTCAAGTTGGAGTATGTTCCTTCTAAGGAACAAGTTGCTAATATTCTCACCAAACCATTGCCCAGGGAGACTTTTGAATACCTCAGGCAAAAGCTGGGGGTAGTTGATGCATCATCTTATTGTTGAAACTCTTCTGATTGATGGTTGTACGTATGGTTCATCTGGGGTATATGCATACATGTGCTAGGTTGCGGATTGGTTGAAGATTGACTGGCACAGGTTTAGGGGGAGCATATAATGCATTGTTGGCATTATACAGGATGTACAGAAGGAGTTCATGGATGCTGGTCTGAATATAGCTGCAATATGTCTCTATCTCTTTCATGGTCATTTATGGTGTTTAGTGGATTATGGTTCTTCTTTGCAAATCTGGTTCATATTCAGGGGGAGCATGTTCTTAGGGGGAGCATAACCCTTTGCCCTTGATGTCAAAGGGGGAGAATGATGCTGAATATTTTGAGGTTGCCATCAAGTCCAAAGGGGGAGATTGTTGGCATTATGATTCTGGTATGGCTTTATGATACATATGTTGTACTTGATGGCAACCCACTCATCTCATGTAGAGAAACGTTCACGCACTTATATGCAGAGAAAAGTTTATTTCATGTAGAGAAAAGTTCACTCAATTTTATGCAGAGAAAAGTTTATTTCATGTAGAGAAAAGTTTATTTCATGTAGAGAAAAAGTTCACGCACTTTCATGTTGGAGAACTTACCTTTGGTCCATGGTAGTTAGTCCTTGGTATTTGAACCTATGGTTTTGGACCATGGTACTTCGTCAAAAGTGTTGATCTCACGTACTTTCATGGTTGGTTCATGGTATTAGTCCAATAGTTTTTTTTCGATCCTATGGTTTTGGCCCGTGGTATTGTGAAAGGCCTAAGCCTATATAAAGCAAAGGAGATCACTTGGCTAATTTATTCTCGCAAATCGAATATCTTAAGATCTGAAATATTGGGTTATTGTTTTAAAAGTTTGATCTATGAAAGGGAAGTTGAAAGCGAATCTGTGAAGGGTGATCTCTCGAGCGCTGCAGCTGCGGAAGTGCGGAGGCGCCACAGAAGGCGCAGTGCGGAGGCGCCACAGAAGGTGCAGTACGAAGACGCCACAGAAGGGGCAGTGCGGAGATGCCACAAAGGCGCCACAGAAGGCGCAGTGCGGAAGCGCCACAGAAGGCGCAGTGCGGAGACGCCACAGAGGCGCCACAGAAGGCACAGTGCGGAGACGCCACAGAGGCGTAGTGCGTAGGCGCCACAGAAGGCGCAGTGTGGAGACGCCATAGAAGGCGCAGTGCGGAGATGCCACAGAGGCGCCACAGAAGCCGCGGTGCAGAGGCGCAACAGAAGATGTAGTGCGGAGGTGCCACAGAAGGCGCAGGTGCGGTGGTTGCGGCGCCACAGAAGGCGCAGTTTGAAAATTTATGAAAAGTGGTCCTTGAAAAGAAGTAGGGGGTTGTAGCTCCCTTCTAGAAGAGACTGGAAAACGAGAGAGAGTTGTAGCTCTCTACAGGTTGCAGCCTGTGTACTGGTAAAGGACTACACCAGTACAAAACCATTGTAAAAGGAGTTTCTAATTTGAAAGAAGATAGAGACATATTGCAGGAGGTGGTTTTCACCCACATTGGGTTTCCACCTTACATCTTGTGTTCTTTGGTGTGACTATCTGTTTTCTTTGTTCATGCTCATTATTTTATGGTACTGACATGCAAAAATAATTCAAAGAATAAATAAGGAAGATTTATTAAAAGAACTTGATAATACTGATTCACCCCCCCTCTCAGTATTATTTCCAACAACAAGCACTCGGTAATCTTTTCATATTTAGAGAGTCTGAAAAGAGCTTAAAGAGGACTCCATTTTGAGGAACGAGTGGTGGCTAGGGTAGAAACTGGTTCCGGTGATGTTAGAACTTCTCAAAACATGTTGATTTATGTGAAGAGGTTGGTTAATAAGACCACTCATTGCAACTGTTCCTCAAAAAGGGTAAAACAACCAAGTGAAGATGTATGATTGGCCAAGGGGATGGTGGCGATGGGTTGAAAACAACCAAGGCTCATCTGATGAAATGGGATGATAGAATGGCAATCACGAGGGTTGAAAATGGAAATGAGTTCATGTTTACACAAGCTTCAACCAAAGGGAACTATGCATAGATTCAGTTTCATGTTTACACAAGCTTGAAATGAAAAAAAACTGTGTTTGGATTTAGTTTCATTTTTACACAAGCTTGAAATGAAGAACTATGCTTGAGATTAGTTTACATGCCCCCCGCATGATGAAAGGGAGAGTCTCCTGTAACCAGATGGAAGTCATTGTGGTGAAGCCAGATGGTTATCCAACACATTTTAGGCTTCGTCCAGATAGGGGCAAAGGTGAATGGGGTGATTCCCTTCAGATAACCTATAGGGAAACTTAACTTTACCACTAGGTGCATGCCCCCCAAGGTTCATTACATTCACCTAAGTAGACTATTCATGGCTATCAGGTGGATGGAATGAAGGCTCATTTACGAGATCAAGTGAAAGACTCGACTGGGATTTTACGAGAACTACTCAAAGACTCAACTAGGAACTTTTCTCCAGGGGATCTTGTTTCATTTTTAAAGAGCTTGACACAAGACAAGGAACTCTACTCTAATTGCTTGTTTCATTTTTAACAAGCTTGACACAAGGCAAGGAACTAGGCTTATACTTCTTGTTTAACTTTTTAATGAGGTTGACACAAGACCAAGAACTATCCACATGGGAGTTGTTTCATTTTTTAATGAGGTTGACACAGTAAAATAACTATCCTCATGGGAGTTGTTTCATTTTTTAATGAGGTTAACAAAGTAAAAGAACTATCCTCATGGGCCTGTTTCATTTTTTAATGAGGTTGACACAGTAAAAGAACTATCCTCATGGACCTGTTTCATTTTTTAACGAGGTTGACACAATAAAAGAACTATCCTCATATTCCTTGTTTCATTTTTAACAAGGTTGACACAAGACCAAGAACTATCCTCATACTCCTTGTTTCATTTTTTAATGAGGTTGACATAAGACAATGAACTATCCTCGTGGACCTATTTCATTTTTAAATGAGGTTGACACAGTAAAAGAACTATCCTCATATTCCTTTGATCACAACTCATAAGAGGTCATGAAGGAGAGATCTGGTTCCAATGCCCCCAGTACATGATGTACAACATTACTGAATTGACCATTAGTTGATGTAGGTATGGAACAAGTCGCCACATAATTAGCCCGTGGCGGGAATGATACCATTGGTACAAAAGGATAACTTAGGGAAGATGGTTGACTGGAAGCCATATTTGGACCGAGAAATGAAATCTCGTCAACGGTGACAATTCTGCCTTCATGTGAGAAACAAATTAGTCAAAAGAGTGTTGAAACAATAGCTCCCATGTCATAAACATAGTTGCACCCAAGAAGTAAATTGTAATCTAAAGCTCCTAGGACTACCATCATGTTTAGATAAACATTTTATCTTCCCAATGTAATAGGTAACTAAGGGAGGATCCCTAACAGTTGAATAGTTCCTTTGTTAAAAGCCAACATATTATGGGTAATAGGCATAAGTGGCGGTGAACCGAGTGCTTTCCAAGCAGTTAAGGAATGGATACTCAGAGACACACCTTTATCTATAATAGTGCCCAATACAATCATATTACAAACTTGTACTATGATCTGGAAAGGCACATAAGAAGGAAGATGGAATCCTACCAGTCGCTTCCAATCAAAGGAAGTGACCAGACTACTTGGAGGGGGTCCCGTAAGAATGGGAGAATTAACACCTTGAGTTACGAGAGCGGAAGGATTTTCCTCCTCTCTTTATGGAACAGGAGGACTGCCCCCAAGATCATTAGAATCTAAAGAAACAAAAAGAACCTGAGTGGTATCATATTCACTCTCTTCGGGAAAGGTACGAGTAGCTGAAGGTGAAATCAGGTCAACAGTTACCTCGACCTGTTGATTTGGGTTGGGTATAGACTCATAGGATTCACTTTTAGAGAGAGTGGGTTTGACCGATGGTTGATTTTCGTCAGTCAATTCATCAACTAATGAAGGATTTAGGGAGAGTTTCCTATAACCAGATGGAAGTCACTACGGTGAGGCAAGATGGTTATCCAACACTTTTCTGGCTTCATCCAAATAGAGACAAAGGTGAATGGGGTGATTCCCTTCACATAACCTACAGGGAAACTTATCTTTACCCTTCTTTCCATGAACTTTACTACCACTAGTTGATGATGTGTCACCAGCATGATCTCCAAAAGTTGATGACACGAAATGATGTGAACAAGAAGACCATTCTCCGAAGATCTGAGGAATACTAGAACAATTTCGAAGAATATGGTCTCCTGCGCAAAGTTTGCATGGATATCAAACTTTTTGAGGCTTGATGGACAGATTTTCATCAAATGTTTCCTTCAAAGTGATGGTTTCTTGGTTGCCCCTCTGCTGAATTTGCTTCCCCTTCTTCATCTTCTCTTTATTCTTCTTCTTAGCCACCTGGTTACTAGTACCAATACTTTCACCAGGTGAAGAGGAAGAAGGGAAGGAAGAAACAACCGAGGAAGAAGGCAAAGGGTCAACTTTAGGATCAATGGGAGGTTGATTTTGTCTAGTTGGAGGTGTACTCGATTGTGGAGAAATAACGAAATTTTGAACCAAGGAGGTTCAAAGCAACCATACTGGCAAGCCAATGGTAAATCCCAAAAGGGACAATGTAGCCATATATGGAGCACCAATATTTCTGAAAGGAGGAAAAGGACTAGGATTCCCATCAAAAGGAATTCCTTGATTGGTGGACTCCGGGTTTTTTGCCATATGCTTCAACCTAAGATCAACTAAGTAGTGAGCGTGGAGGATGTTATCCGCGGTCAATTAATTTTATTTTAATCAAAGTAATGTAACAAAACAATAGAGGGATAATCTAGGCAAAAGGTTTACCCAGCAACTGTGAACTGCAAAATATGTCACGGAGAACTGAGAAGTACGAACAGACAATCTCCCTGAATGTTGTGTTCAGTGTATCACAGTGTACAAGGCAGTTGACTCGGTTACCTGAGGATGGATAGCAACCTAGTTTTGTCATCCCATATATACCCAAAAGTACATGGAGGCCCAATCCGTATAAGCGTTGTCTAATACAAAACTGCACAGTGAGAGAATTCCCATATACTTTACGTACTTTAACACCGCCCTATATACTCGAAGGTACGTTGATGAGCTATGATATACTCACGTACGTTGGATGAGTTATCACACTCAGGATGTATTGTAGACAAGTTAGCGACAGCTGCTTTATTTTATGATGCTAGAACATGTCTCTAGCCTAGACCTGTAAATATTTTTCGATAAGTGACAATGCTCCATTAGGTAAATTCAGATAAATTTTAAGTTGATCTTCTTTAGAATTTTCCTTTCAAGGTTCAACACATGATGTATGTTTGCAATTCCTAAAATGAAACTAATATGATAAGCATCATTTTCATTCAATTGAACAATGAAAACCTTACCTAGTAGGGATAGAGGGATCAGATCTTTGACAAAGAGAAAAGAGCATAACTAATGTGATTTCTATAGCTATTCCTTTCAAGCAATAAAAAAATACAATATGAATGATGCAAGTTTTTTTTTTGATTTCCTTAATGTGAATATGAAGAAAAGGAAATATGCACATATAATCAATCAATCTTTCATAAGAACGAAGACTTTCATGACAATTATAATTCGAAGGAAGAGAAGACTTTACGACACTTTCTTTCGAATGAATATTAATCAACTATATTCTAACTTTGATTATAGACTGATAATGACAAAGAAAACATTAATCAATCAAATCAAAGTAGGGCTAGCAAGGAGATAGAAACTTGTTCTCTAAGACATGACATTCATTGATCAATCGACGAGCAATCAAACAGAGGAAATTTGGTAAAAAAACTCAATCCAAAGGTGAAAATTTTCCGTAAGGTTTATCATCGTAGGTCAAAGAGGGCCTAACTGCACTGCAGAGCATTGTCTCTCACCTAAGGGTGCTCTACAGAGTAGTGTCCCCTGACCAAGCCTGCGCTGATTTCTGAGAGGCCACTCAAGAATCATCTAACCTCAATTTTTGACCAAAATTCAATGCACAAGAGCTGAAATATAGTCAATGAACACAAGTAGGGTTTACAAGAATTTCTTAGGAGGTGAATAAGCTACTAGGAAAGGTGATATCTCCCCAGTATGGTCGCCAATTTGTTTTGGAGAATTTAGCATCTATGGATAAATACTAATTCACTAGACAAGTAGTTGTGCCTAAAACAATAATTTAAAGTGTTTTAGACTTTTCCTATAAGAAATAGATAAGAAAAGACGATAGAAGGCCTACCTATAGTTCCGCTTTCCTCTCATCTCCCTTGTATCGGTTCAGTCACTCCTTCCCTTACGTAATCCACTTGAGAAGTACCCTCTAAACACAATAGAAGACGAAAACTGATCAAAGCATACGATCCATTGAATATAAATGAAAGGAATCGGAAGCAATTCATACATATAAGAATTATGAAAGAACACATCATACGAAAAAAGGTTCAAACACTTTATTAGATAGAAGAAGGAAATACAACCATGAGTGTCTGATTCAAAGGCATTCCTCCAGCTTAGATCCCATCCACATCACATCAAAGGCATGACAAGCCTATGGCATCACATCATTTGCTCCAAATTCAAGTCTCATAGCAGCATTATCTCCTTACAATTCAACATAATCCAGCCAACCCCTAATCACTTATATGAGTGGTCAATTTATAGGAAGATGAAGGAGGTTTTGTCATTAATGGTGACATTAAATGGCCTTCCATACTTAGAATTAGTTCGATGGAGGAAGGGATCAAAGGATAGGATGCTCCTTAACTCATTCCTCATCCATTTTTGAGCTCATAGGAGTAGATAACTGAGGGAAGCTTCTAGATGACTCCAAGAGATAAGAATATTCCCCAAACCCCAATTGAATTTCTCTCAAATTCACCCAGCGCAACCTAAAGAGGGCTTAAGTGCTCTATAGAGCACCCTAACAGCGTATCTACCTGCACTACAGAGCACCCTAGCAGTGTATCTACCTACGCTAGTCCCTTTGGAGACCATTTCTAGATGTCTTAGGTCATGAAACTTTCTCGGAAGGAGGCATTCAAAGGGGTGACTTGTTTAGGGCATGTAACAACTGAAATTAGGGTTTGATGAGCCCTTAAACACTAATCTGAATGTTGGGATTTGATGTGCCCAAATGGATCTATAATAGTAGTTACTTCATGTAATCGATTCTGCCAGCACTCTAATTCTTCATCTAAGTTTGAGGTACAGTAACTCTCGCGATTTCATTCAATTCATCCATCCACTATTAGATTTACCCAGTCTTGGTCTCGCGTTGTTATCTTATAGGTACAATCCAGATCGTCATTAGTCTCATAATCACGGACTGGTTCAGTATAGTGCGATCCTTCAATAGAACCTAAGGTTACTATTATGCCAAGCGATTTCTTCTCAAATATCATCTTTCGCTTCTTTAGGTTGATTACTCCATTCATATCAGTAGCCCAATCAATTCCAAGGAGCGCAGGGTAGGGGTCCATCTCCTGATTAGGCTTATCCTTGCTCCCTGAGGTGGAGGCCTCAATGAAGCTCTTCTTTGCTTCCATCAATGTTTCATGTGCGCGCTACAAATCAAACTTAACCTCCTTCACTGGAGCTTTGCGAACCCATGTGTTGTCCTCGGGTTATTCCCCTTGTCATCTCTTGTTATGATTCCACTTTAGAGCACTATATTCACATTCAGATCCTCTTCGTGTGGCTCATACCTCATCATTTATAGGTTTTGAGTCAGCTGAGGTGGTAGCGCCCCTTTTTCACATATCCTTGCTATCAGGATAGGACAATATTATGTTTCATGATAAAACAGAGTGCAATATTTGCATGACGGGCACATAGGGTTAGTGCAATCATGGGCATAGTGTCTTGGTCCTCCGCAATTGTAGCAAATCAGTTGTCCCCGACCTCTGCTAGGTCCTCCTCCACCTCAGCCTCGTCTGTGCCCCTGAAATCCTATCCACACCATCCCCACACTCCAGTCAGGGAGCCTTGTTTCTGCCTATACCCTATTGGCACATGTACTATCCATCATCAATTCATATCTTCTTCAATCACGCTCATCATGACCTACCAACCTATAAAAGTTACAGAATAGTTGTTGCGGTGTTTGTACAAACTTCTTCAGCAATTGATTGTTATCCATGGCATGTTTTCTTGCTACCTAAAATATAGCGCACCACAATGCAGGCCCCACGCTTGGTCCTTCCTGAGCTTTTGGCCTCAAAGGCATCGGCCCTCATCCTACAATATAGTTCGCAAAGACTAGGCAATGGTCTTCATCATGCCCCCGACCGTTGCATTTCAAGCACCATACCTCTTCGCGCACCTCCAGTCGAACTGTTCTATCTTGCTTCAAAATTTTCATCTCAAGGCAAAGATTTTTCAACTGTGCATGGATCTACCAAACCCCCAAATTCAGATCCTGCATCGGTGTTTCATGCAGTTTCATTGCAATCTCCAAGGCCTTTGCCTGAGTCGTTATCTTCTATTGTGACAGCACAACCCTTAGGTGTGGCAGGAGCGAAGCCACGAACCATTCATGGTGTTTTCCATCTGTTAAATTCATATTAGCTTCATGGATTTTACACTTCAACCTCTAATCTACTTCCCAAGGGGTCTAGCTTGGTTGCGTCATGATTTCCTTGAACCCCACAATCAACTGTACCTCAAATTTAGGGCTAATGAGTTCTTTGTTCAACATGGTTTGGACGTCTGCCACTCCAACATTTGGGTTATCATTTGAGTACTTGATGTACCATGTTAGTGCATGATCCTGCACAACACTAACCAATGTTGCCTTCTTCATGTGATCATCTGTAATTCCCTGAGCTTCCCATATAGCTTTCATGATGAACCAGAATTGGTCCGAGTGTTCAGTTCCCAAGCCTTTGAACAAAGCAAGCTTGACTGAATTTTCCATACTAAACTACAGTGGAGGTGGAGGTGGTACGGGTGAAGTTGTAGGCTATGGTGGTGAAGTTGGGGGTGGTGTGGGTGGAGGTGGTATTCATGGGAATTCTTGCCTTATTAACTGAAAAACACTTAACGGAGAAACCTGCACAATTCCCTCTTTGTCACCTCATTGAGGTGAAATCAATGGACTATATTCGGGACACTTTCTTCCTTCATTTCTATAAGTTTTTCCACTTCATGTAGCCCCAAACATCAATGTAGCTGCATAACCCATTTTTCGCACAATAACATTTTAATCTAGGTATTCAAAGATTTCAAGTACTTACCTCGTGGACCTTTCAAAAAGTGTCGCTCCGCTTCAATGTAGTTGACTGAGGTGTTGACCGTGAATTCAGTTACAAATCCTCCTATGGCACGATCCAGCTAATGATCAATAGCACGTGCGATCTTATCCTCAGATGCTTCCAATTTTTGTACTAGCTCCGAGATCCAAATAATAGGACTGTCAAGTTTCCACCTTCCTTGGTTATCTACTAGCTTCACGAGCCACTTGTATATTTGAACTAGAAAGGAACAGAAAAATATCTCATGGATCTCTGTATATAGGTAGCTTTCCAGCCACTGTCCCTTTGTTAGTCGCGAATTTCTGTTCTCTTATGCCATGAATTTGTGGATCTTCCTATCCAACCAGTCTTCAATCTCTTTCTTAGTTGGATTCTAGTGATACAACATCACACATCTCTTATGCAGATTCTGGTCCCGACAACGAAACCATTTGTTGGATTGGTGGGCCCTAACCCAGGTTTAGCGATAGTTAGCCAAAAAAATCCCTACACTACTGGTCCTTTCAGCATCAGCCTGAGGAGTGCAGACTGAAGTCTCCCCCAAAACAGTATGGGGGGATGCTTGAACCATGTTTCCGCACCCTGAGATGGTTGTGATGTTGATTTATTCCTTACATTCCTGTGTTCACACATGTCACTTAGTTCTAGGGCTCGCCAGACTAGACCTTTACTCCGCCCTTCAGTACTTCCACGAAAAGGTACAATTGACCTTTGTGCAGCCCTAACCTATGGCTCAGGTACTTTCGCGCTGCTAGGGAAGCGTACCGTGCAGATTTCCAAACTAGTTCAAGTGTCTTACTTATCTTATTAAACAATCATAGTTATAACTGCATAATGAAATGTTGTTACCTGCATTCACTTAACCATCGTAATTACATACATTTGCGCATCATATAAGCATTATAAATGAAATTCATACATAACATGTAAAGATGCATTAACAGGAAAAAAAGACACAGAATTTTTAAAATACTTCTCTTTATTGATATCTTCAGATGATTACAGACTCTATCCACCCTGTGCACACAACTATAGGGGTCAGCGCACTCAGCTATGGACTTATACCATAGGCCTCTGTGCACTCAGCTGTAGAGCCTCTACCTATGCTACGACTCGAACTTAGACTTATTTTCTTATCTTCAAGACTTCATCTACAACTTATGACTTCTTAAGACTACTTAGAGCTTACTTACTTAGCTACTTTTATACAATCCCATGGTCGGAAGACCATGGGTAGATATTTTACAGCCGAATTTACTTTACAAAATATGAGCAGACAACCCTTTATGACTCATGACATCTCCATGCTCCGCGACCACAAAATATGGAGACTTTACAAATTTATTACAAAATTCGACCCAAAATATGGGCTTTTAGCCCCAAAACTATCCTTGGGGGATCTCGTTCTCAACACAGGGACAGGGGTCATAGGGACTGGTTGAAATAGGGTCAAAGCCTGATATGGTCTGAGCTAACTAGGCAGAGTGCTCATCGGGGGATCAATGTACCAAATTGGGATCCCAAAAGTGATATTAGGGAGAATCAATGAAGCCATGATAGGGACAGAAAAGGCTCCAGGAGGAGGAAACAAGAAATTTATCTATTGTGTGGGGAAATGTCCCGGTAGAACAACTCTTATATTTTTAAGTCCTGGAGGAACATTTCTTGGTGGAAACAAAGGAGAGGCACACACAAAATGAGGAGTTCCTGAGGGAGTGGATCTGGATGGCTCAGTTGAAATGTAAACAACAAGGTGTTGAGGAGATGGTTGTTAATCAGATGTACCTGATTGCTTGCGAGCAGAGCGTGATGCTTGTAACATGCAAACACTCAAAGAGATAGGCTCAGAGATAGGAGGGGGAGGACCAGGGAATGCACCTAATAATGAGGAATCTTTGTAAACTTCAGGTGAAACACTAGTGAGAGGGATACAAGACTGCTTCTCGGACATCGATGAGATAATTAACTAAGGGGAGGTCAAGGATGACGGCTTGCAGTATGTCAACTGATCGATGGTGAGGGTCTTCCCTTCATGGGGGTAGCACATCTTGCAGAAAACCACAGAAATGATGATTAAAATTCCATAAGTGTAAATACGACCTAAGAGAATGTTGTAATCTAGAGGGGCATCAATAACCTTGATGTCTACATGAACATCCTTGCCCGCAAGAGTCACAGGATAATGATGATACATGCCGAGAGGCTAGGAGGAGTGATCATCCCAAGCATGCAAAGTGATTGTGGATGGGGACAGTTCAGGTGACTTTAGTTGCTTCGAAATGGTAGTGGACATCACATAAGTGGATGCACCTTCTTTAATAATACATCGGGAGATTATGCCATTACGGACTTGGACTAGTATCTATAAAGAAATGGATGGAGGTAATGGAGGAAGTTCTGACGTATCAACAAGAAAGATAATCAAATGATCATTTTAAGGATCTACTACACCCAAAGTAGTTAGTAGAGATTTATTTTGAGATGGGCATGACTGGAGCGCCTCCAGCGTTGACATGGAATCAAGTGATTGTGCCAAGTCATCTGCTATATTGTATGTATGGGAAACTCTATTATAAGTCGCGTTACAGTGTAATGGTCCCTTTGGGATCTTAGGAATTGACTCAACTTTACGTTGAGGGATCTGTAGCGGACCATTTGGTGCCATAAAAGGCTGAGTAGATGCTTTGGTTTTTGATTCAGTGGCGGACGAAGTCGATGGCTTGTCATATTGATGCGACCGAGTTTGCAAGTTGATATCAGAGGTATTGATCTTGTCAGAATTCATCATGAGGATCTGGTAGTCACCAGGACCAGAAGGTTGTGGGAGGTGGGCTGCTTGACCTTACTGAGGTTGAGGAGCAACAAAACCTAGCAGAGATGGCGCAAAATTATAAGGCGGTTGTTGCATGGGTGGTTGACCTCAAGAAGTTGCTTGGGATTCCCAAATTTGGTGCATCTAGGGTAAGAGTGGACACTAATGAGAATAATGGCCATGTACATCACAACATGCACAAGGCTTGTTTGTACAAATAACCTTGTTCTCCTTGGGGTAGTCACCCTATTGCTGGTTATTGCTTTTGGGTTGGTTTCCCTATGATTCGTTAGGTTGATTACCTTGGTTACCCTAGTTACCCTTTTTACCTTTTCCCTTATTCATTTTCTTCGAATTTTGGGGCTTGGTAGCACTTTGCTATGAAAACAATTGACCCTGAGGGGGCAGTGGCTGCTGGGGCTGAGGATGCATGGGAGGCTGTGGAATTAATTCCTAAGGGGATGGAGTCTTCGGCAGGACATAGGTATAATATGGTGAAGGGGCAATGGTATGGTAGAAAGGTCAAGCACTAGCTGGCCCTAACATCTGCTGATGTGGTTGGGTAAATGTGTAAGAGGTGCTTTGCCCTAAATACATGTTGCTGGTAGGATGGGCATAAGTGTTGGAGAAATGGTTCCCACCTACGGATAGATATAAATCTACTAAGTATATGGTGAAGGATGTGAAATAGCTCCAACAATACCGTAGGTGGTGTGAGATGCCCCCAGTGCATTGGAACCATGAGGACGGGGGAGGTCTGATATAACGGTATAGACATAACTAGAATGAGAATAAATCAAGTCATATCTCATAGCAGTCTAGAGAGCCTCTTCCTCTATCTGATAAAAATGAGACATGACATATTTGGAAATAGGTGCTAAAATAGACCTAAGAAACCAATCCAGGTAGACACGGTCTTCAAAGGGTGGAGCAAAACACATGCTCCTCCTTCTACGCCTTTCATGGACATGATCGGAAAGATAGGTGGCAGAGGACTGACAGAATGTGGTAAAGAGCTCTATACTAGTGTCTTATCGGAGAGGTAACTAAAAATATGGAAGGAACGCTTTAGCAATCATCATGAAAATGGAATGAGAGGCCGCGGGGTGGTCGACATGCCACTTCGCAGCATCTCCATTAAGCGCGTGTTGGAACAACTGAAGACAAATGGAATCATCGGTGATGGAATTAGATGAACACCACATATGGAAGGAGCATACGTGATTGCTATGGTCCTCTCTAGAATTACCCTCAAACTTGGGAATGTCATAGGGGATCTTAGTTAACATAGCTAGCCAACTAGCATCATGGTGTATAGGGTCATTGATCAACTGGCTAAAATCTGGGAGGCTTAACCTACCCATGAAAGGTAGCATAGGAGTTTCTGAAACAGTTCCTGAGAGGGTTCCACTAGATGTGACTACCAAGGTATAAATGAAACCACCACTAGGTTGGTTTCCTGCACCTCCAGTGGTTCCTGACATGATGATGGTATGTGGTGAAGGGGGCTTAGAATCAGATGAGCTAGAAGAGGAGTCGATATGGGTACTCGGGGGACTATGAACATGGACCCTACGGGGAGGAGTAATATTCCCAAGCGGAAACTGGGGATGAAGGCCTAAGAGTCTCCGCGACAAATTCCTTGGTGACGCAATGGTTGTAAGACACAAATGACATGGAAATGGTGAAGGGAGATAAACAATATTTTTTTTGTCTCTAGGTGGGGAGATAAATTAATTAAGTTAAGTCTTGGCTTGGCAGTGTAAACCAAGCACCCTTCGCTAAGGTGTGCTTCTATGTGTAAGTTTTTTTATTAATTAATCCCGGATCATGTTTGAAAAAAGAAAAATATTGTTGAAATAAACTAAAATTAAAAACTAAAAAATGAACAGCAAATCAACTCTCTAAACCCCACTCAAACTGGGTTTGCAACCATTGTGCCGGCTGGTGGTGAAATCAACTAGAAGCACACAAAAAAGTCTGAGAGATCTAAGCATTGGTGTTACTAGGATCAAATGACACTATGCTCCTGGAAAGTAGTGTAGCAACAATAAAGAACGAGACAGGAAAATTGTTGCAAAAGGATAGGGGTATGGGTGTGAAACCTAGGGTAAACATTGGGACCCTAAGGAAAATGACCAAAAAAGGTTTGAGATGAAACTTTGGATGGAAACAACCTATCTTTGAAGATCTAAAACAAGAAGGTATAGATCTGGAAGATATGGCTGAAAGCTCTGCAAAAACTCAGATTTCTTACTCAGTGAAACTCCTCCTATAAAGGTGGAAGCATACTAGAATCCCTAAGGGGCTAAATTCCACTTCGACGAGTGAAAAAGAGTATATCAAGGCCTAAGTGGCCTAGGACAATGGTCAACCAACCTAATAGATAACTCTCGGCAAAACCTAGAAATAGATCAGAAAAAATCCTAGAAACCCTTAAAATCACAGGTACTGACCTCTTTAGGGGGAGATCACACTTTTTGGGCTAGAAAGTGCACTTTGGACCTCCAGATCACACTTATGAGGCAGAAAAGTGTTATTTCTTCTCCTTGATTCTTGGTCGGAAAGTCTCGAAATAATTCGTCGTCTCTATCGCGGTTGGTTCATGTGACCTGCACAAATGACCAGAAAATTTACAGAAGTTAGAAATTTGATTGATCTATGGTTAGAATATTAGTAAGAAACATTAAGAGACTGAAAAAGAAAAACCCTAAGCTGAAAAATTAAGGTCACCCAGGATTTCGTATCACAATTAAAAATGCAGTGGAGTCGCTAGTTTTTAGCGATAATCAGAAAATCCCCAATGGAGTCACTAATTTGTATCATCAATCAGAAACTCCCTAGTGGATTTTCCAATTTGTTATGTAGAATTCTTCTCAAATGTGTACGAAAATGAATCACTTAACGCTATATTGGATGGAAAACAACCCTAACAATAAAAATTGTTGTTAAACAATGTAGATCTGCAGCAAATGATAGAAACAAAACCTACCAAAGCCTTGATATATGCCACAGCCATAGTTAAACAACAAAATGGAATAGTAAAATAATCACAAATAAATTCAATAATCCAATAGAAACCAGATATATAAAAAATATATTTTATTAAAAAACACTTGTGAATGAAACAATTAATGTTACCAGTCCCCCTCTATGGGATGGATTCTTGGCTATCCTTAATGTCTTGAGCTTTTATAGAGCCCCTCTCCTCTATAATGTGTAAAACCCAACATATAAAATGTTTGAGCTCAATGAGAACTCAAATGGAAAAGAAAATGGTGAGCGACAACGATAATAATAAGAGCTGCAACAGTGAGTGCAACAATGAAAATAATCAAAAGTGAAGAATGAATGGAAAACCCTTCTATTTATAAAAAATATATTAGGTTATCCTCCAATAATGAGAAATAATAAAATATTACTAACCCCATTCTAGAATTAACTATTTGGAATATTTTATTATATTTGGTTTGGAGGGAAAAAGTATTTAAAATTTTATTTAGAAATAATAAACAAATAAATGATTTATTTATTATCTCAAGAAATATGGTTAAGGAATAATAAACAAATAATGATTTATTTAATTATTCCTAGGGGACTTGGTCAAACTTGACAAGGAATAATAACTAATTAGTGATTAATTAATTATTCCTAGAGAAAAATAAGATAATTAATGATTCATCTATTTATTTCTCATAATTGGGTCAAATGTGACAAAGAATATTGATTAAACAGTGGTTTAATTAATTATTCCTAGAAGATAATTAAATAAATAGTGATTTATTTAATTATTCTTCATGGGTTTAATTATAAATGACTTAACAAGTGTGGTTTATTAAGTAATTTCTCAGAGTGAAAGAAATTTTACTATGGTAAAATTGGCCCTACATGGTGTACTTCGATCCATCTATTAAATTATGACTAGATGATCAATGTTTTTTGATAACATCCTATATCCCTGATGAGTTCCTTCTCGAATGGTTTTTGAAATATTTTCAGCCATAAATTTCTAACGATGTGTCACTCTCCAAAGTGTTCGCTAAAGAGCAAGCCATCTTTAGAGCTCAATAGTTAGAATTCATAGCTTCTCAGTTTGAAGTCCTTTATAAGATTTTTACTGATGCTCCTCGATCGAAGATCAATTTAGCCAGAGCTAAGTGAGGACCTCATGATGGCGGAATTCTAGGGTCAATAGATTGTAGTACAAATAACCTGTTGAGTCAATTGCAGCAATTGCCTTTACAATATGCTTCTCCCACATACGCTTCACGTTAGTGGCTATGCCTTCCCAACCTCTAGCATTTAATTTTGTCCAATTCTTGAATCCCAAAGGAGACCAACAATCCAATGCGAAGAAAAAGGGACATGGTAAGAAGAAAGATAAGGCTAGGAAGTGGAATGCAAACAAGTCTAGTAATGATACGGGAGTAGGCAAGAAGGACTAGTAAAATAAATTAAAGTTCCCATTCAAGTTATACAATAGTGATCATCTTACCCATATTTTCCCTAAGATTCAGGATGCTCAATGCTTGGTAGCTCAGCAAGGTTCTTCAAGTTCAAAGGCTATGGTGGCTAACCCTTTTCCCCAAGGGAAACAAATTCTTCTTGGTATTAATGCTAGTACTAGAACCTTCATAGGGGGGACCAGGAGGGCGAATAAACATCGAATGTCTATATTGTGATGTCTCATGTTGATATTGCTACAAGATCACATTATTATGCTAAGATGGAACCTTCTAAGGCTAAGGTTGCTTTTGATATCCCAAAGCCACTCCATATCGAGAGGCCCATAGTTGAGCCTATACCTCGGATGTCGAAAGGCTCTACAAAAAGTTCGACTGTTAGTACCAACAGTAGGGCTACTCAAAACTATTCTATTGTAAAAGATCTGGCTCAGGGCCCTTGTGTGATGTCAATGTTAGAGGTATGCCAATCGTGTCCTACACAAAGGAGTGCATTGTCCACTACGCTCAGGGAAGTAGATCCGAAGAACTCCCTTGTTACAACATTTGATATGTCAAGCTCTAAGAAGAGACTCCCTCACCACATGGATTTCTAGATTAAATCTATGTATTAGAAAATGAATATCCTTCAAATTGTAGTTGGTGAAGGGGCTTCCACATGTGTCATGTCTATTTCATGTTGGAAGGCTATCAGGTATCTAAAAGTGTTTCCTTCCCCTAATATCCTTAACTTATTCGATGGTCATTCTCATAGGCCTCATGGAATTCTTCCATCCTTTCCTGTCTATATTAGGGTCAAGGTTGCTAATGTTGAGGTAGAGATAGTTGATGCCAACCTTGATTATAATCTTTTGTTGGGTCAAAATTGGGTTTATACAAAGGATGTTATTGTTTCATTGTTTTTTTGTATCGTGCGCTTCCTCCACGAGGGGATAATTGTTACAATTGATCAAATGGCTTATTTTCCTAATGATCTGTTATAGGGAAAAGTGTCTACTCAGAACTGCTTATCCCACTAAGGTGTGACAGCTGCCTTAGAAACAAACAGAGTAAAGCTACTTTCATTTTTCCTTTATGAATTATAGATAGAGAGGAACAAAAATACCAACCTTTGTCTTGCGCTAATCTCCTGATTTGATTCCTCTCTTCCTTGATAGTCTTTCGCTACATGTTCCCTTGCACACCCAGCTTCACAAAGTACCTGTAAGATCACAGTAGCATAGCACTATACAAAGACATGGATCTATAATCATAAGCAATCTAGGATCAGATGTAAGTTGACCATACAAATGTAGCAAACATCAATGACACAAAAGTATGGAGGAAAACTTGAATAGCTTTTATTGATAAACAAGAAAGAGCCAAGAGGAGTTACAACCAGTTGTTCTGACCCAACATCAACCTCTCAGCAAGGAAGCCCCTCTTCACCTCATATAAAGCTTAGATCACCCAACAATCTGATGTTTGTCTCAAGAAACCAATAGCAATTCCTTACAATATGCAAAATTCCAGCCTCTGGATCTCTGGGATGAGGGATCCATATATAGATAAATGTAATGGAGATGAGTCAGCTTATGATTTGATTAGTGTCTTCCCTCTGATAGTTATTGCTTCCACTTGGATATTGATGATATCTTACTCATCTTTGGTCGAATTCAGAGAGGCAAGTGTCATAGGAGAAGTTTCTGGAAGCTTCCATTGCCTCTCCACCTCACGGAATGACACTGCCATTTGTCATTTCTCACCCATCGCACCCGATAGAAGGGATTTTTGAAATGCAACGCACCCACATAGTGTACTTAGGTGAGATGCAATGCACTTGGCTAGTGGAGCAGCTGAAATGATCCTGTTTTGACCAATTCTGAGCAATTTTTCATGGAGAACTTCTGGGAGAAGCTGTAATCTGTTGACCTTGTTCCTTTAGGGTTTAGAACAACACTTTGAGGGACTTAGGAGCCCTTGGTTTATGGACATTTCATGCTTGGGGTTGTAGTGCCCAAAAATGTCTATAATAGTTCCCCCCTAAATCATGAGGTCATTAATCTTTTGATGTCGTGTGAAATGCTTTATTATGAGGATCCGAAGTTCTTTCAAGCTGGGAGGAGACCTGTAATAAGATACAATACAATACATTATCTTCATAATATTTTCATGATCTAGCTGAGGTGGGCATTCCCATGCTCAGCTTTATAAATTCATTTTCATGTACATAGGACAGACAATCATCTGAGTGTAGACTGATGATTCTGATAGAACCATCATCCCTTTGATTGGATGATTATCTGTGCATCAATGATGTACATTTGATGTTTTTATTTTCCTGAATGTATATCGCAGCCCGGATGGATGAAACTAGATCCGGGGTCTTCAATCTCGTTCGATCTTCACTCGAAGTACAAGTCTATCGATGTGAAAAATGTTCTGAAGTCGAACATGGAATGACATCGCTTGATTACCAGCCAATGATATAAGCTATTAACAAGCGCGAGAGGAATCACCGATAATGATAATGACCCTCAAGGTACTGCAGTACAATTCACGTGGTGTGAATAAAGGAATTGGCGTCGAACACCACGCAAAATCTTTCGATCGAAGGTTATTCATTGTAAACCTGTCGCCGGAAGTGAGAAACTTGCCATTGAGGCATGCAAGCTTCAAAGTACTGAATGGGGTGTTCCTAGATCAACTTCTTGGATAATGAGCTGATGTCGACAAGAAGTGATCCGTCATAGGAGGGCCTTAATGAATCCCACATCAATGACACGGAATGGAGCAAATGATTTTAATGGAGGTGAAAACGATCTGGTGATATAAGGTTCATGGTGGCGGTCCTGCAAGAATGGAGTATAAATGTATTGTAGTGGGTGAGACACAGGTGAATTCTCTGAATGACTTCTCTTGAACATATCAGCGACACTGACATGATGGATTGGTAGCATTAACCCCAAATGTGGATGGTATGATGGGACCATGGTGATGTGACCGGTGAATGAAACAACCCAACCCGACTTGGATGCAGAGTGAAAATGTCATGTTCAAGAGCGACTTGCTACCAACAAAGTTTCTTCAAGTTCTCTTCCAAATTTTTCCCCAGTAATTGCTGACCAGTACCTCTTTATTTTTATCAAGCTTGAGGAGGATAACATATGCTTGTTCTATAATTTTCCCTTCGGGCAAACCCATCGCTATGTTTTAACGAGTCTAGCGATAGTGAAACTCGTTCTCGTCTATAGACAAGTTTGTCGCTATTAAAATTTTAACGATTTTAACGACAAAGATAACTCAGTCCTTTTCAATTTTAGAGAGTCCGAAAAGGAACGTAAAGGAAACTCCAAAATTACTTTTTCGTCATCTAATCCCTTAAGTCTGAAAAGGTATAAAACAATACAGAAGGGATGAATTTTCAATACTTTTAATCAGCCGAACAAAACAAGCGCTCGATCTTTTTGTGTATTGATCCCTCAGGTCCAAAAAGATTAAAATTTAGAGGAGGGATAGCACTTCCGGTCCCTTTAACGAGCTGGAGAGGCCAATGGCTCGGCAATCATTTCATATTTTACGAGTCAGTTGAAAAGAGCTTAAAGGAGACTTGTCTTTTGAGGAACGAGTGATAAAATGGGTAGCAACTGATTCCAGGTAAGGTTTGGAATTTTCCAATCACGGTAGTGTTACAAGGATGGGTAGTGAGATCACTCTTCGCAGCTGTTCCTCAAAATGGGTAAACAATCAAATGGAGGTGAATGTTCGGCCAATGCAAAAGTGGGGTGACGGTGCAAACACGACCAATGCTTTAACGGCTGAAGTACTACATTCACGATGGTTATTTACCGAGGGAATAGTTCATTTTTTAATGAGCTTAAACGCAGGGGGAAACATTTGCTCATGGCTTATGTTTATCTTTTAACGAGCTTGAACTATGCGCTAAAACTGCTCGATCAATCCAGTCATATGATAAGAATGTCTCATATATAAAAACGACAATTTTTAGAGCTTTGCCCCACATCCTTTCTTTATGCAAGTTAGGAAACTACTAATCCTACGAGTTTAAAGGGTTAGAGGACCTACAAATTTAAAAAATAAGTAGTCACTCTTCGCTTGCACGCCAAAAGGCTTGCATGACCCCAGGTATAAAATAGAATTTCAAGGTTACCCCTTCTTCTTTCCGTTAAAACATTTGTTTTACCGAGAGAGGTCTACCTCTTACAGGTTACCAAAGATTGTTCTATTCATGGCGTAAACAAAAAACTTCTTCGGTGATGTCTACCAAAATAGACAAAGGTGAGTGGAGGAGGCTACTTCACTCACGTAACTTTGATAAGAGAATCTTGTTCCAGAATAACCCCCTCTTCCAATCACGGACGGGAGTACAGACTAGTCATATTCTCTCGCGGAAACCTACCCTATACCCAAAGTTTTCCTGCCGAAGCAGACCAGGGTGCATGCCCCCTGGGTTTCAGTCATGTCCCCCGAATCACTCGTGCTCATCAGGCAGGTGGACTGGAGATTGAGACATTTCTTGTGTGAAAAGACCATTCAGGGATGGTATATGACTATTTGCTATGCGTGAACCAGGGAATGAAAGCTGGTCTATGAGCTTGACCACTCTTCCTTCGTGCAGAAAACACATTACTCTAAAGAGTGAGGAGACAATCGCTCCCATGCAATAAATATAGTCTCGTCCAAGGAGTAGATTATAATCCAGGGGTCCTTCAACTACCATTGTGTTCATTTGAACGGTTTTCCCTTTCAATGTTATGGGCACATTGGGAAGGATCCCTAATGGTCGACTGGTTCCTTTGTCAAAGCCTGTTAGATTTCTCATCTCAGGCAAAAGCGATGGTGAACCAAGCGCTTTCCAAGCAGTCGAGGAAAGGATACTCACAGAAGCCCCTTCATCTATGATGGTACCAGCCATAACCATTCTATATATTTGAACAATGATTCGGAATGGTATACTAGCTGGTAAACGGGGTCTGCCTAGTTGATTCCAATCAAAGGAGACAACTAGGTTGCTTGGAGGTGGGACCGAATAGACGGCCGGGTATGACTCTGATGAACTTCCTTCCTGCGGTAAAGGAACGAGTAAATTGCCCCCATGTTCATTGGAGTCTGTGCTTATGAAAAGAATTTGGATGGTGTCATCCTTGTTCTCTTCGGTGACTGTATCATCTGAAGATGGAACCTCTGAAGGCAAGACTGGGTCAACTGCCGCCTCTACCTTTTTACTTTCATCTGGTATGGGTTCAGATGGTTTGTCTTCAATGATAGATGCTTCAGCCGACCACCTAAGTGGGCCGGCCGGATTTTCAACTAGTAACAGACTCGGCAAGAGTTTTTTATATCCAGGAGGAAGTCGTAACGGTGAAACTGGACGATCGTCCAAAACTCTTTTAGCCTCATCTAAGAAGGGACAATGGTGGACGGCATGATCGCCTTCGCACAGTTTACAAGGAAATCTGTATTTTCCTTTTTGTCCTGGGGCTTCACTTTCACTAGTCGACGGTGTGCTTTCAACATGATCACCAGAGGTTGACGACACTGGGTTGTGCAAACAAGGAGACCAGTCGCTTAAGATCCGAGGGATGCAACGACAATCTCTATGATAGTGGTCTCCTTTGCAAATGACACATGGAGATTTAGGCCTGGTCGGTGCAGTGTGTGGATTTTTGCTAGACGATGCTCGTTTGCCCACATTCGCTTTTGGCTCCTTCTTCTTCTTCTCTTTCTTCTTCTTTTCCTTCTTCTTCTCAGGTACTTGACTTTTGGCTTTACCAGCCCCATCAAGCGAAGATGAAGGAGGAGAGGAAGAATTAGAGGAAGTAGAAGGTTGGTGGGTAACTCTGGACTCGTCTAGTTGCTTATTCGATTGTTCAGGAATTGCGGTGTTCTGAACGACAGAGGATGAGAAGAGCCATACAGGCAAGCCGATTGTCAATCCTAGAAGCGACAATGTGGCCATATGGGGTGCACCAACATCTCCCCAAGAGGAGAAGGGACTAGTATTTCCTCCAAGGGGAATTCCTTGGTTGGTGGATTCCATTTTCTCAACCCAAGATCAACGTAGGAAAGGGTAATGAATATTTTGTTTAAAATAAATTTTAGACGCTTTGACACAACTTGTTTTTTCAATTTTTAAGAGTCGAGAAAAAACAAAAGATGACTCTAGTCTCCTTCGATTTTTAATGAGCCCGAAGTGACAAGTGCTCAGATGGACCTTTTCTGTTAAAGAGTCTGAAAAGGAACGAAAGGGACTGCTCTGGAAATCTAAGTAGAGGGATTACCAAACCAATCGCAAAACTGTAGAATAATTTTTACGGTACGGCAGTCAATCTTCCCGAATGTTGTGTTCAGTGCATTGCGATCGATAGGGCGGCAGACACGGATTCCTATGGATAAAGGACTAAGCCTATTGGGGTCTCCCAAAATATACTCGACGGTACATGGGAGCACAAGTCCGTACCGGCACTTATCGTCTCAAAGTGGAGGAATCACCCAACCATCAGTGAGAACAACAGTTACCAGGCTTTACGATGCCGGAATACATCTCTAGCCTAGACTTCTAAATGTTGTGCATTAAGTTCCAAAGCATTGTTAGATTCATTGAATTTATTTTATAGTTGATCTTGTTTATGAAGTTTTCCTTTCAGGTTCACCGCGAGATGTAGATGTAATTCCTAAAATGCAATCTAAGATGATAAACAATCTTTTATCTTCTTTGTGCAATGAAATTCCTAGCTACTAAGGAAAGAAAGACAGAATCCTTTCACAAAGAGCAAAGAGCACACTCTAAATGCACTTTCCTAAATCAAACCAATCAGACTGTCTATATGCAAATGCACATGCATGTATTTTTTTTCGACTTTCTTAGTATATGAATGATAAGAAGAAAGTTGATGCACAAATCTGAATTTCTTTTCAAGCGACAAATATCAACAAGTTTCTTTTCGAAATCAAAAATGGAGACAATCACAACACCTTACGATTTTGAAATGAATACTTGTTTTTGACACTAGAAAATTACAAATTCAAACCAAAAACAATAGTAACAGGATAATCGACCATCAACAGCAATCAAACTCTTTCCTATGATTGAAATCGACACTTGCGACAGTTTCAAATCAAAGGACAACAGTACGATTATGCTACTTTTGCAAAGGAGAACTAAAAATGACTCAACAAACACACAAAAACATTTACAGTTCTTTTGTACAAAGGAGGTGGAATAACAGCAAGGAAAAGGGGTTTCAAACAGACATATAGTGATCACAGGCAGCAAAATTCTGGAATAGAACTAGAAAGAATGAATCACAGAAACCAAAACTGCACAAAGCCTAGTCTGGTTAGCGCACCTGCAACACAGGGAATTTGAAATGCAGCGCACCTTCTACACTCGGGAAGTGCGCTGAATTTCAGATTCTCTGAACAGTACCTGCGATGGGCCAGAAACGAGACTCTGTTTGGGTTCCGAGTCACAGTTTGCAGTTCAGTTCATGGGTTTTGGCCAAGCAAAAGGTAATTAGTAATGCAACAATCAGGGGTAGATCTAAGGAGGATCTAAGAGCTATCACAAGGGCAATCAGAGAGTTTGTGAATCAGTTGTTTAAATCATAAACAGATCCCGTAGATGGACTAAAGTAGCATTTATCTACTTTGCATTTGCTATGGAAAATGCAGTTCGAATGCTACCTGTAAGTTTATGAAATAGACAACAAGGAAGATAAACAAACAAACTAATTCTTCCCCAGTGGAGTCGCCATTTTGTTACAGGGAAAAGTGTCTACTCAAAATTGCTTATCCCACTAAGGTGTGACAGCTGCCTTAGAAACAAATAGAGTAAAGCTACTTTCGTTTTTCCTTTATGAATTATAGATAGAGAGGAACAAAAAGACCAACCTCTGTCTTGCGCTAATCTCCTGATTTGATTCCTCTCTTCCTTGATAGTCTTTCGCTACTTGTTCCCTTGCACGCCCAGCTTCACAAAGTACCTGTAAGATAACAGTAGCATAGCACTATACAAAGACATGGATCTATAATCATAAACAATCTAGGATCAGATGTAAATTGACCATACAAATGCAGCAAACATCAATGACACAAAAGTATGGAGGAAAACTTGAATAGCTTTTATTGATAAACAAGAAAGAGCCAAGAGGAGTTACAACCATTTGTTCTGACCCAGCATCAACCTCTCAGCAAGGAAGCCCCTCTTCACCTCATACAAAGCTTAGATCACCCAACAATCTGATGTTTGTCTCAAGAAACCAACAACAATTCCTTACAATATGCAAAATTCCAGCCTCTGGATCTCTGGGATGAGGGATCCATATATAGATATCTGTAATGGAGATGAGTCAGCTTATGATTTGATTAGTGTCTTCCCTCTGATATTTCTTGCTTCCACTTGGAGATTGATGATCTCTTACTCATCTTTGGTCGAATTCAGAGAGGCAAGTGTCACAGGAGAAGTTTCTAGAAGCTTCCATTGCCTCTCCACCTCACGGAATGACACTTCCATTTGTCATTTCTCGCCCATCACACCCCATAGAAGGGATTTTTGAAATGCAACGCACCCACATAGTGTACTTAGGTGAGATGCAACGCACTTGGCCAGTGGAGCAGCTGAAATGATCCTGTTTTGACCAATTCTGAGCAATTTTTCATGGAGAACTTCTGGGAGAAGCTGTAATCTGTTGACCTTGTTCCTTTAGGGGTTAGACAACACTTTTAGGGACTTAGGATCCCTTGGTTTATGGACATTTCATGCTTGGGGTTGTAGTGCCCAAAAATGTCTATAACATGATCCCAATTCATCTTCTGAGTGTACTCTCCCCTTGGTGAAGAATGACAAGCGAGCCATTGAGAATTTGGGAGTTAGAATGTATTCCTCATTGATGGGTACTTTTGATCTTCCTTCTTCTATTTCTCATGTTAATTCCATTTCATCCTCTAAGGTCACTCTTCGAGTAGGTTCTTTCAGAACTCATTATTTTTTTTATCCTTGGTCTTTACCCCACTCTACTGCCACATTAGAAGAGGGGAATGTAGGTGAAGTGGAATACCCTATATCTGTAACAGAAATCACATACCAATCTATAGTGAATTCTATAGATTCTGATCCTATTCTTCTCCCATCAGAGGATTTGGATGGTGATGTGGCTCTAGTATGGACTCTTGACTCTACCTCAGTTATGGAATGTCTTAAAAGAGTCTTTCCATAGGAGGAGTCAATCCTAGAAGCAATAATTGGTGTAGAAATACCATGGGATGATCTGCATCATCAGTCATATTTTCTCCCTGATTTGCATCAAACTGAGTCAAATTTGTCCGGTCCTTCTTCAACTAGAAGTGTTCCTAAAATTCTAAATCGTTTGGCCCCAGCAAAAATTTTTGTTGAAGGTAATACATCCAATATTTTGGAAACCATTCCGGAAAACATTTCCAAGAATCCCAATATTATGAAGAATATATTCATCAAAGCTACATGTTCCCATGAAGAAATCAAGATTTATACCAACCATTTTAAGGAATTTCGAGATGTGTTTTCTTGGTCTTATGACGAAATTCTTGGAATCAATCCAGCAATAGTTCAGTGGGAGGTCAAGACATATGAAAATGCTAAGCCTATACGGCAAAAGCTTTGATTGGTAAATCTTAAGAAAGTTGCAGCTATTAAATTTGAGGTTGAAAAGTTTTTTAAGGAAGGTTTCATATACCTCATACCTTTAACTGAATAGGTCTCAAATCTAGTCGATGTCGATAAAAAGAAAGGAATGATTCAGGTATGCATCGAATTTAGGGATTTAAATAAGGATTGTCCCAAAGATAATTTCCCGACTCTATTTATAGATCAGATCATTGATGAGTGTGCTGGAAATGAGGTGTTCTCCTTCATGGATGGTTTTTCAAGATACAATCAAATAAATTTTTGTCATGAAGATCAACATAAGACAACATTAATTTTTCCCTAGGGTACATTTTCTTACAAAACTATTCCTTTTTAACTCAAAAAAGTTGGAGCTACTTTTCAGTGGGTCATGTCTTATGCTTTCCACAACATCAAGCACATAATAGAAGTGTATTTGGATGACCTAGTTCTTCATTCTCAAAAGAGAATTAATCATCCACATCACCTTTGCCTAGTTTTTGAACGATGTCGCCACTACAAGATTCAATTGAATCCTAATAAATGTGTTTTCACTGTCACATCCAGTCAACTATTGGGATTCATTGTGTCCAATGAAGGGATTCTTGTTGATCCCTTCAAGGTTGAGGCAATAATTTAGTTTCCTACCCCATAAACAGTTCGTCAACTTCAGAGTCTCCAAAATAAAGCCAATTTATTAAGGAGATTTATCATAAATTACATCAACATTATGAAAGGATTTATGCGATTACTGAAGAAAGGAGTTACTTTTGTTTAGGACCATTTCACTCAACACTCTTTCGATGCTTTGAAAAAATAATTGACCTTCTCTCCTCTTTTGAACCCACTTGATTATAGTATGGATTTCCTCTTGTATATCGCTATGACAAAATCAACCATTGGTATAGTTCTGGTTCAAGAAGACCATGCTGATAGAGATCATGTGATTTATTACCTGAGTCAAGGCTTAGTCGATTTTGAACATAGATATTCTTATATAGAGTAATTGGCTTTGGGAGCAGTTCACACTATCTAGCAACTTCGTAGCTATATTCTACTTAGAAAAACGTTTTTGTTGGTTGATGTCAATCCATTTCAGTTTGTCCTTAGTAGGAAAGTGATTGGGGGAAATATAATAAATGGATTTTCATCTTACAGGAATTTGATCTCGAATTTATGTCATCCAAGTCCAAAAAATATGTAGTATTTGCATAATTGATTTTAGAGTTTTGTTGTGAAGAAGATGTTGTTTATGAAGAGTCATTTCTCAATGAACATCTCTTCCTAAGCTCTTCACGGGATCCTTGGCATCGACACATCATAGTAAATCTCCAGACTTTGAAGTTTCCTTAGACTTTTTCAAAGGATGAACATAGAAAATTGTGTCACCTTGCCAAAAATTATATTATTATCGGTGACAATTTGTAATGTCACGGGATTGACTCAGTCCTTAGACATTGTTTAACCTTAGAAGAAGCTAATTCTGTTCTTAATGACCACCATAATGGAGCTTGTGGAGGTCATCTATTTGAGCTTTCTACAACCCAAAACATCTTGCGTGCATGCTACTTTTGGCCCTCAATTTTCAAATATTGCATGGAAGTGGTCAAAAGGTGCCATCCTTATCAGGTATATACTCAGAAAATGTGCACTCATATAGATACACCTTTTCCCATCATCATTTTCAGTCCTTTCAAAAGGTGGGGTATTGATTTTATGACTTTTAACCCAACTTCAGATAAGGGTCACAAGTACATTATCATAGTGGTGGAATACTTTAAGAAGTCGTAAGAAGCTATGCCTACCTTCAAAAACAATGGTGAGACAACAACTCTTTTCCTTCTCAAACAAATCATTTCACATTTCAATATTCCAAGGGAGATTATCACTGATCAAGACAGCCATCTTCAGAATAAGATGATGTTTGAGTAGGATTTAAAGTTGAGATTTCAGCATCAGCATTCATCTCCGTACTATCCTCAAGCTAATGGTCAGGCTGAAGCTGTGAAAAAAAACCTCAAAAATATCCTACAAAGGAAAATCAATAAATCTAGATCCAACTGAAACATCATGTTATATCTTGCTCTTTGGGCATACAAGATGCTTGTTAAGACCACCACAGGTTTTACTCCTTTTCAACTAGTTTATGATTTGGAATCAATCTTCCTTGTGGACTGTGAGATCTAATATCTTAAATTAGCAGTTGAACTTCTTCCAGACACATCTAGTATTGAAGAGTGCCTTATTCATTTGGAACATCTCAATGAGCAGCATCGGGATGCAACCACAATGAATGGGGCTCATAAAAAGAGAGTAAAAACCCAATATGACAAGATTATGCATCCTAGGGTTTTCTCTAAAGGTGACCTTGTCTTGGTCTATGACCAAGATAAGGACACGTTGGGGGCAGACAAGTTGAAAGCCATGTTGTACGATCCATTTATAATTAAAAGGGCCTTGTAAAGGGTTCTTATGGGTTAGTTTATTTAGATGGAAACATGTTGTCAAAGCCTAGAAATGGGCTTTATCATTAGAAGTATTATGAATAGGGTCTTTCCTAGCATTTGATTCGTTTTTTAAATATTGTACATAGTTGTTTATTTATGTCTATGGGTCTTGTGGTGATGTTGGTATTTTGATCTGATTTGGCAAGTTTCAATGGGTGATCTGGTATATCTAGGATTCGCCGATGGTGCTAGTAGACATACTTAGAACTTAGATTTCGTGACTTGGTTACTATATTATCCATCTGGTTAGTTGTTAGTCTAAAGAGGAATATGTATCAGTCATGCATCCAACTATTGTTGAATACAATGCTATGATTAATTTACTATCTGAAGCAATATATTTTGGTATTGAATCGTTAATGGTTTATTTGGATTCACAATTGGTGGTGTAATTAAACAACATATATCATGTGGGAGATCCTACATTACATTGGAAATTTCTAAGAGTGATATTATTTACAAATACCATTTAATTTTATTACTTTTATTCATATTCCACAATCAGAAAATTCATTTGTTGATTCTATAGATAATCAAGCATTAGATTGGCACATTAATCATTCATCACAATAAAACCAAAAATAACGTAAAATCCTCTATATATTATCAAACCATCGTGAAACAATTTATATATAGATAGGAATAATATCTCGAAAATATTACAAAATGTGGCAAAATGTCCTACAAAATTAGGTCTTAAGCCTAATCATGTTCATAAAAGACCAGTCATCTAAAGCTAAGTTTGTGGGCCTTGCCTTGGATGAGGGTCATGGAAGAAGAGAATGGCATTTTCCACTCATCAGAATAGCTATACCCACTCTTTTGCTACTCCTACCACTCACCTCTGAATAGCCTCAGAGATATCCTCTATGGCTACCATGGGAACCTCACAAGTCAAACTCTCCAAGTTCCTCTGAATTGTATAAAGGACTCTCTCTGTCTTAGTTCTTGCTATCTTTGTGTCTCTTCCATGATACCTATGCCCAGGTAGACCCTCAAGTCTCACTGGTATGACATATGCATCATGATCAAATTATCTTGTAATGTTTTTATTTCACGAAGAAAAAAAATTTAACTTCTTAAGATCATATTCAAAATCCAAAAAAAACAAATAACATAAAAATCTAAAAAATTTAGCCATCTCACCCCATGCAGTGCCATAGGGAAGGGCCAGATGTAGGTCCTCTCATTTTTCTATGCCTACATAGGGGTAGTCATCTATAAATATTATTTGTTCCTCCCACCAAAGGAATAAAGCATCATCGAATGTTGCTCAAGTGACTTCGTCCCCGTATAGTCGCTTGATAAAGTCCACCCATCTTGCCATCCTCAGATGTCTAGGACGGTTGATGGTGGTAGACATTGTGGGTTGACATGCTAGTAATCTCTCAAAGAAAAAGGAACAAAGTATGCTACCATATCTGAAATGCTTCATTTTCCCTTGTCTCACTGAAGAGAGTTGCTTCTTCATACAAGTCAAGAGCCTTATACACCAATCAAAGACTTTCAAACAAAGGCACTCTATTGCCAAGAGCATGGCAGGTTGAGAGGCCTGATGTAGAGTTGCTAAGCCTCCCACTCTAACAATGGTAAAGAGAATGATCTTGATTGGAAATATTCTCACATCCTTGATCAGAAATTGAGATTTGACCTTGTCTGTTCCTTGTGGGTAGTAGATATATGTAAGTAGATACATTTAGGCCTCCCTGTGTCATCACTTTTAGATCGACTATATCCCCTTTTCAGGAAATTCCTATAGTGAAGTAAATATATTCTACATCAATTTGTAAAGGAATTTGATATATCAAGAAAAACTCTTGCTCTAGATCCCAGTTATGGACAAGCATATCTAGAAACCGAGTTTGGGTTTTCATATTTGACATCATGAAAACTTGAGAAATCCACATATTCTTAATGCATACAATTCCATTGGATCCTCTAAATCCTCATTTACAACTTCACTATACTCCCTCTCCTTTCAAACAATTTCCATCCTGCAATTTCAAGGAGATTCATCAATTAAAAATAATATTTTTTTTTTATTTTTTGCGCGTACGCAACCTTTCTAAATGATAGTGGCATGTACACACGTCTTTTCCATTGAAAACCTGCACGTAGGGATTTATATATGTGACTTTCAAAGGGCCGACCCACATACACGCAAAGGGAAATTCAAAATTAAAATTCCTATGGTGAAAAATCGATTGAATCTATTCAAAATGCATAAATTAGATGGCATTATGGATTTAGAATTACCTAGAAGCCTTCAGTTGATGAATTGACTAAGGAAATCATGGAATGGAGTTTCCAAAGTTTTCTCCCAAGCTCTCAAACTCTCAACACTTCCAATTAAAAATGAATTCTGTTGAGTTGAAATGTCTTTTTATAGTGAAAATTTAAAAAACCACTTTTATAAAATTCATAATTTTTTAATTTTATTATTTCATGAAATTTTTAATTTTGGGCTTGAAATGTTGGGAGAGGTTGTTTTCGAGGGTAAATGAAGACTTTGTGATTATTTTTAAACACTTTTAATCCATGATCGCAGACCTATCATGGCAAGTATCATTTTCTTCACTGGCATATCGGCTAGGACATATCACTTTTTCCACTACATTATGCATCTTAACCTCATATTGCGATATTTTTCCATAGGGTACATCCCATTATGTTACAATTTTCAAACCACTTTCACTCACCATATTATAAAATCATAACATAATGGTAGAGCCATTCCTTACATGGGACTCCTAGTTAGATCCTCACTAGCATATGTTGCCAATGCTTCAAGAATTGCTTAGGTTCAGGAGTCCTCTTTAGTTCCTCCATGACTTCATGATGAAGCCTCATTTCTCTTCTTCTTCGCTATTATAATAGCTTTATACCCTAGAGGATCCCATGTGTTAAGTTGTATAGTTGCATTTCATATTGACTACTTGTACCCTTTTGGCCTTAAGCCGGCTTCATTTGGACACATGTATAAGCCACTTTTTACCATGAACTTTCTGCAAGTCCAAACTATGAATTCATTAGCCTCGGTGACTTGAGACCTTTTATTCGTGGAAATAACATTCCTTTGAGTGTTGAAAACCAGTTTTCACCTACTTGCATTGAGCATAGGAATGTTTCAGTCCTAGGAAATAGTTCACCTACCTTTAACACTCATTCTTTCAATTGTACTATAGGCATTCTTTTATTCTTTTTCAAGCTTTAATATATATATATATATATATATATATATATATATATATATATATATATATATATATATATATATATATATATATATATATATTCCAAACAGAGCGAGAACGAGACATTTACTTGTATATTTGATGGAAGCAAGAGTCAGTTATGTTTCCCTTGAGAAAAGCACTCAGAATGAGTCTTTCCTCCATTGGGATGGCACTTATCTTGACTTTAGGAGAGCCATAACCTTGCTCTTGAGTCAATACTCCTCTGGTCGGTTATCTCTTCTAATCATACGGAGAGTTTTTTAATGCCTCCATTGCAAATTGATACAAATTTATTTTATGCTGCCATATAGTCACATATGAATCATGCTTTTGTTCATCAGAATTCAACTTATGTCGGCCATCCTCGAGTGTCTCTTAACTCATTTTCAATTGGCCATACACAGTCTATCAATTTATCTTCAGTATCACATCAATTATTTGGTCCTGCACTCATGCTAGTTAGGAAGGTCTCCAATGACTTCTTGCTAATAGGTATGCTCTTATCGACTTCGATAAATTGCTCTAAGAATAGGCCTAGAGTCAAACCCTAGCCCTATTTACATCATTGATACGTGAACTTGTGCTCATAATCGATCAGTATCATGGGTCTTTGACTGGGCAATTTTCCTTGTGTTTGACGTTAGCTTACATTCTCACGTTGGGATTTGTGTAGTACCTTGGTTTCCATTTGACCCTATTGCTCGATTCCTTGCCTCTATGTCATCTCTCATTATTGGTTGGTTCAGATGGTTTCTATCATGTCTTAGCCACATTTTTCTTACACCGAAACCATACTTTAGAATTGTTACATCATCTCTTTTTGTCTGAGTTCTTCCAAATTATTGGCCTGCGGCTTACACTCACACTAGTTGATGTGGGATTCCTTAATTCGTTTTTTCCAATAGATATTTTCCCATCTACTCCAACTCATTTCTCTAGGAAAAATATCGAAAGTCCTTTTTTAGTAACTTATGGTTTACAATCATCAATGGCAGAGTCCTTCACTATCGACAGTGAGAATACATCAATGTCTCCTGATTGGTAGATTCTCTCAAGTATTCGACTTCAGAACATTTATTCACACTTGTTAGATTGTACTTAGGTACCTTGACTCTCATCATTATTATCAATGAATTGCCTCATGTTCATCAAAGGTATACATCAATGAGCGATAATCAAATAATTTGTCACATGGTAATTCAACTCATTTATTCCCATAGTGTAAAAATTTACCATCCGCGATCGATGAAGACCTTTGCTGTGTGAGCATCTTAGTTAACTTGTTAGCTCCTTTAGTTTTCTGCCAGTGCTACAAGCCACCCTTATATGTTGTAGTTCATCTTAGTAGCATTCTATATGTTGACACCTAAGCTTTATGTAGTACCATTATTCCACCTATATGACATGGTACTATTACGAGGATAAGTTATGCAACAACAATGATCACACATTCTTCGAGCATCATTGATCAGTTTTTCTTCTATATGTGATATTGAGGCATAGTTCTGATGTGTTCCTTTATGGCTATGATTGGACAATCCACTATGTATTCTTAATTTTTCTTTGTACACTTATGTATACATGATGGATTCAATTTGTACTTGATCAACGAACATGATTTACTGAGCATGAGTATGCACGCCTCAGAGATGAGTCTTCTTTCTGATTCGTGTTATAAGTAATCAGTGCATTTGAATATGGTGATCTCCTCTCAAGTCCTAAAATGATCTCTCTTTATGCTTAATACATTTCAGACATCATGGACCCCTTCTGACCTCATATATTAGGGGGGGTCTATTATAGCATCATTCAACACTCCTATAGTTCCAATGCTCTGATATGGTCTTGGGAAACCCTTTCCTATTTAGAATTGGTAATTTATTAAAAAATAATATTTTCAATTCCATACATGACTCTTCCCTTTAAAAAGTGTGTACACAAGTGGGTACCATAATATATAACCCACCTACATAATTTAGAATATGAAAAAAATCAAAATATTTTGTATTGCTCAGGTGAGGTTTTACAAGTTTCACCGAAAACCCACCCACAAGAGCCCATGGCCTAACTGAATCCATTGATTTTTGGTGGTACTTATACACATCATGGGAAGAAATAAATCATAGAAGGAGATAGGATATTGACATTATAGTCCTTTTCTTCCCCAGATCAATTCTGATTTTCCCTGTGCCTCCTACACTCATAGTCATAGGAAACCCTTGTTTCCTTGCAGAGATGTTCATCCTCCATTATATGACATTATTTTGCACATGCCTAAGAGGTGATCTTTGAGGCTTGGGCTAGACAGATCTGAAGGAAAGTTTTGTTGGTGCCGTGGTCAGATCAGGTTGTATTCTTCCACTCTTATTTGCTAGTATTAATAAATAAGTTGTGTCCTTTTCCTAAAATCTTATGATCTCATTTTTTTTATGACTCATGTCAAATATATCATGATTTATATGTTTATTCTTGATGATATAACATGTTTATTATGAACACACTTTGAACTACTTGCTATGTATATGATTCTCTGAATTGTGTTGTAGTTCTGGCTACTTTAGAGGAAGCGAAGCGTTTGGACCCTGTAAGATTGACATCAAATGTAGGACCTACAGGTAGTCCTCTTAACCATGACTTTAGTAGTTTGCATAGTTTGTTTGCTTGAATGTATGCTTCTTGTTGGTTTTTTGCCTTTGATCTATTAAGGTTGTCAACCCTTACCTTTGTATTTCTCCACCTTTCCTTGTACATTCATATTCTTCTTAAACACCCATTTTCTTCCATTTGGTTTTCTTCCAGCCAACAGGTCCACTAGATCCCAAGCCTCATCTTTTCCCAAAGATGCCATTTCATCAACCATGGCCTCTTTTGAGAGTTTTCCTTCATCTGAATCTACTACCTCCTTGACAGTCCTGGGATCATCTTCAATAATAGATAAAGAAAAATTTGAACACAAAGAAAATGGACTATACCATTTTGGTTTCCTTCTTTCTTGAACTAATTTTCTCACAACTCAAGTTTGTGGCTCTTCATCCTCTAATTGTTATTTTGCTGTAGAGTCTGATTCTTCCTCCTTTAGCTCAAACTCTATCTTTGTAGGTTCCTATGGTAGGACTTCATGTTTAATAACATCTTTCACATCTCTAAACATGACATCTTGGTTGCAGACAACCTTTCTTGTTTACAAGTTCAAAATATTATAACCTATTAAACCATCCTTATACCCAATAAAGATGCACCTTTCAAATTTACTATCCAACTTCGTTCTTTTCTTCTTTAGAACATGTGCATATGCATCACATCCAAATACCATCATATGTGAAATAGAGGGTTTCTTTATAGTCCATACCTCACCTGGAGTCTTATCCTCCAACACTAATGAAGGTGATCTATTAACTAGGTAACATGCAGTCTCCACCTTCTCTGTCAAGAATTCTTGTCCTAACCTCACACCACTCAGCATGCTTCTTGCCTTTTCCATCAACATCCTGTTCATTATTTTTGCAACTTTGTTTTGATGAGGTGTGAATGGAGTAGTCTTCTACCATGATATACCACACTTCTTACAAAAGTCTTCAAATTTCTTATTGCAGAACTCTCCACGATTATCCGTCTTGAGCACCTTTATCTTCGTCTCTGTCTAGTTTTCCACCATAGATTTAAAGTCTTTAAACCTATCAAATACTTTAGATTTCTTCCTAAGCAAATATATCCATGTATTCCTTTAGAATTTATCTATAAATGATGCATAGTACACAAACTTGCCCAGTGATGGAACCGAAATAGGTCCAAACACATCAATGTGCACAAGCTCTAATATCTCTTTCACCCTCTTAGCACCAGAGGGGAAACTCACACGATTATGCTTCCCATATACACAATGTTCACAGAAATCAAAATCCATAGAGAAATTAGACATATCTTCTACCATACCATTACCATGAAGTATTTGAAGGCCCTTCTCTCCAATATTTGCAATTTTTTGATGCCATAGTATGGTATTTTCTTTAGAGACCACTATATTTTCTCCTCCACTTTCAGGAACCATTGAACAATTGCACCCATCAAGAACAATACTTCCTAGAAGCTTGTATAGAGTTCAAATCCAAACTCCTCCCATCAAGACCAATTCTCCCTGAACCATCTTGCAAGTATCTTTCTCGAACACTATTTTTACACTTGCACCATTCAACTTGCTTACAAAAATCATATTTTTGGTGAATGAAGGAATATGCAGAACACTCGAAAGTGTTCTAATCCTTCCACCTTGCAACTTTAGTTTGAATTTTCTGCATCCGACGATTCTAGCCTTCTTGACATCCCTTAAGAAGACATCACCACCATCATATTTCTCATACTCATAGAACCACTCCCTATGGGGAGTGAAGTAAAAGGATGGACCTAAGTCAATCAACAATGCCTCATGATCTACATTTGTACTTGAAGAAGAAGCCAAGTACACATCCCCACCTTTGTCTAAGGTGGTTTTTTCCTTTGCATAAGGAGCATCATCAGATCCCTTTCCTTTCTCAATAGCTTTAGATCTAAAGTCCTTTTTGAAGTGCCCTTCTTTTCTGCATTTCCAACACACCTTTATAGGTTTTCCTGGATATTTATATCTCTCACTAGATTTAGATCTCCCACCTGAGCAATTTTTTTTTTTTACGCTCTAGGACCATTCTCATACATACAGGGCATCTCCATTCTAGCCCTCCATATTTTTCTGTCTCATCTCCTCCAATAACAAGGATGATACTATTTCATCAAACTTCAACACATTTTTATTGCTACCTATTGAAATAGCCTGACTATCCCAAGAATATGGTAGAGAACACAAGAAACTCATCCACTTATCTTCATATAAAATTTTAATATCAACAGATAATAACTGTATTACCACATCATTAAAGGCATTTAGATGCTCTGTCACTGAGTCACCATCCTTCATCCTCAAGTTATACAACTTTTTCTGTAGGAATAGTTTGTTTACCAAAGACCTAAATTGAGAAAAATTCCATAAATTTTCCCACAAAGCGTTCATCGTAGCTTCCCCTTCTACGTTCAAAAATATTGAATTTGAGATGCACAACTGTTTTTTTCTCTTTTCTTTCGAATCCAACTTCGCGCAGACTTCATCTGACATTGTCGTTGGCTTGGTACCCAAATCTATCACGATCTACTGATATTTATGCAACATTAGATCCTCCATATTGAGATTCTACAACTCAAAACTCTCACCATCAAATTTCTTGATCTCTATCTTTCCACTACTCGCCATCTTCTTTCACCACAAGAATTGATCCCACAGATCTCCCACTAAAGAGGGTCTGCCACAGGCCCAAGAAAAAATCCTCAGTAGCAAAGGCATCCCTTGAAGTTGAAACAAATATCATAACAAATGTAATTTTTAACCCTATTGTTGTAACAGCTACAACCACCCTCTGAAATTTTGGCATGCACCAATTTCAGAGCTTCCCTTGAAGAGTTTCTCTTGATGACTGCACACACTTGGGCTCACTCTGTGAGCTCGTGTAGGTCTTTACATTCGCCTTTCTTGTCTATGGCACTCAAGTCTCTACATGTTGATGTCTAAGTCATGCTTGCAACCATGTTATGGTTATGCTCAAAGTCTTCAGTTCGTATGTGTTTGTTGTGTTCGCCATGAAAGCATCTATTGCACTCACTCATGGAGTCACATTCAATGTTGCACAAGCATTGCCTCAGTCATGAATGATCAATCACGAGTGTCGTGCTTGTTGCTCGCACTGTCGATCAGTCATGTTGAAATGTGTGTATGAATGGTTTGGTCATTTCGTTGTCAAGTCACATGATTGTGTGTTCGTATGATCACTTATGCATCTTTCGAGTGTTCACACACTTACTCATTTTTCTAAAGTTCTAACGACTAGACCCCTCACTGACAACCAGACCATCACCCTACTTTTGACTTGATCGACTGTAAACTAGAACATCATAGAAACACCAAGCTAGTTCTTTCAAGCTACACCACCCACAAGAAACTCAAGTTGCACTCATGCTGGCCACCCAAACAATCGACCGGCTATTCATCTCGGAAATTGCACAGTGCTCATGAGTAGGTCTCCCACTACCCATCAGTAAGCTCAGCTCAGAAAATGCATAAAGATGATCAACATGTCAACCTCCCAGCCTTAGTTCCTTTTTTCTAGCCAGTAGCAGACCGCTTGTTCCCTCGAGGAATTGCAAAGTTTCTACTGCGAGTGACTGAGAAACAAACTAGTAATTCCCTCTGGGAATTGCTTAGTTCTGGCTGCCAGGGACCCCAGTAGCCAACTAGCAGTTCCCCCTGGGAATTGTGTAAATTTGGCTACCAGTCTTTCAGGCAGTTCCCTAGGAAAATTACGCAATCCCTGCTTGCTGACCCCTCATGCAGCCTGGCCTGTTCCTCTTGAAATTTGCACAAATTTGGCTATTTAACCCTTGTTGATAATTCATTCTAGAAAAATTTTAGAGCATGCCTGCCTTGTCTTCCAATAGCCCAGACTGTCCCTCCAGAAATTTGTGCAATGTTGCCTCCCAGCCGAGCTAGACCTTGCAGTCAGTCACTGTCGACTAAGACTGTCCATCTCCATCCTTCAGTGACTCTTATGCAGTTTTCATCAGCGGTTTCTCGGAGCCATCATCCTGCATCACAACCCTGCTGCCTCTCCTAGTCACCCACATACAAATGATCATGTGTCATGGTAGACTAGGAGGTTTTGGATTTGATGTCATCCCATCATGATTGACTGCAGGTACAGGTACACCAACAAACATGCCAAGGCAACAAATGGGATGAACGAAGGGAGCACATGCATATGGAAAGGTTCACCAATGTATGAAAGAACGAAGCATGCAAAGTGGATGAACGAACAAATCATGCGAAGTGGATGAATGCATCGAACATGCACCTTCGTGAACAAGTGAACCTATCAAGCCTTCCAACATGAAAGAAAGGAACAACATGCTAGAGTTTCATCAAGAGAACCAAGGACCATCGAAGACTCTATGCACTTAGCCAAGTAGAGGTGAAGCTATGATACACCATGAAGACATCCATCACATAGCAACATTGTAGCTCGACATGCACTCCAGCAGTAGCACGAATGTACCAGCATTGTCTTGTCAAGTCATGTCGAGTCAAGTCATGAGTCATGTTGCCCACATATCCACTATGGGTTTGTTGTCAATTAATGTGATGTAACGTGGAAGTCTAAGAGACCCACTTGTTGAGCACAACATCATGTAAGTCTGAAATTCATGGAAGTCGAAGGGTTATGACGGTAGTCGAGCAGCCAAAAAGGTTCAGTTTCACCCTTGGCTATAAATACCCCCCTCATTTGTAGATGAAAGGAATTTTCACCTCAACTCCTCCCACATCGCCAACAGAGTCTGTAATATTTTCTTTGAGGAGTAAGTAGTGGCTCCAATGCCCCATTGATGGGGTTAGTGATGCATGGTGTACCGTTGTGTCTTGGAACTTTCTCTTAATCTAGAAGCCTGTTAACAGGCGAACACATTTTAACACATGTGTTGTATTTGTTGTAAGACTGATCTTTAACACTTGTAATTCATGTTTCTCCAACCATGTGTTCTACATATGAACTAATTCATTTGTTTTAATGCATCATATATTAATGGAAATGTGTTGTATATTTTGTTAATGTTGTCTCGTCCGTGTTGACTGCTCTTCTGGACACCAGAAAGGCCTTTCACATGAACCTTGTTGTAACAACCGTCACACTCATCTCAGACTGATTCGTGAGTGTTGTACGTGTTACCTTACCTTGAATGTCGTGACAGCCATATCCGAGTGGACTACTCCACCAGAATTTGTTCATGTTCTTTTGTGTTGTGTGTTCCTAGCCGAGTTGGGACTGATCCCTTTCAACTTGGAATTCACCTCCGCTCTCTTCCCCTCACGGTGAAAGAACCATTGACATAGGTACACTTACACTCACCAGGAACCCGAACCTCACTTCCAAAAGACAAAGTAGGCCAATCTCATGTGTTGATAAGGAAGAGTTAAGGAAAATCCTTAACACAATGGTAACCAGGTGATCATACCAGGTGCGACTCCCACAACAAACAATGTGAGGTCTAGTTGGGACTTCATATTGAGGTGATCCCCTGAATGTTGGCAGGTCCAGCACTGTCAACATTTATGGCGTTAGAAGGAGGGTAACCAATTGTACATGGCTGAAATTCCCATCACACTCACTCATCAACCATTTGGTTAATGCAGTAACTCACAACCCCTCTCTCACAACTATGTATTTGGTTACTCCTCACCTCCCAGAATTGAACACGAAATTTCATATCAACACCTCCAATCAGTCTGTCCTATCACTTGCTAGTTCACAAAAGTAGTTGGATTGATCCCACATGTACAATACCTTCCACACACATCTAAGACGTTAAAGGCCACTCCCACAGGAGTGGCTGTATCATCGGTGGAAGAAGCAGTCCTTACTACTCTTGAAGGGTTGGAAGAATCTACTGAAGATGGAGAGGAAACTCTAATCTTCTTTGAAGATGAATAAGGTACTCTTGTGGTCTTGGGATTGAACTCTGGTGTAGGAGGCAAAGGGGAAGGCAGTGAAGGAGGTGGAGGTGGACACAAAATGATAGACTCAGATCTGAAACCATCAGATTTGGATAGAGAGGATGAAGAAGAAGAAGAGGATGAAGAAGATGAAGAGATGGCTAACCCAAATATTGAATGGATGACTTAGGGACCATTGGCTCTCTTGGATGTTCTGCACCAGATGACAAAGAAAGCAGAGAGAATGAACATGAATTTTAACCTTGACAGCACGGTGAAGGCAGAAGACCACTTAGATAACTTCTACCTACAGCTGCAGACCCTTGAGGTACGTTATGATGACATATCATGTAGATTGTTTCGATGTACCTTGGATGGTTGGGCAGCTTCTTGGTATCACAACCTTCCACCTAACTCCATACAGAATTGGGGTTCTTTCAAACATATGTTCCTTGAAGAATTTGTTGATGACAACACTCCGGCCATGCTACTCAAAGAATTGGGAAGCCTCAAGATGTAGGGAAAAGAGAAAGTAAAATATTTCAACCATAGGTTTACATGCATCTTGAAAAAAAAATTCAACAAACACCAAACTTCATGACTCCATCACTGTCAGCTATTACACATCTGCATTGCGAACCACCATTGTGTAGTTCGTCAGACGAGCTGTGAAGCCAACACTTTTAGAAAGCTACAAAGGGTTTATTGTTGTTAAGAAAGACTTGCACTCCATTGGAGTCATCAAGGATGATGAATCAATGAAAATCTCCAAGGATGTGAGCAGAAAGCCCCAAGCAACAATGTGCAAAGGTAGAGACAAGGAAGCAACTGACATTCAGACCCTCACTCGCCTTGTCAAGAACTTGACCATTGAAATGTCTGAACTCAAGCAACGGAAGATAGACACATTCGCAAACAGTCACTTGCCCAGAAAGAGACAGGAAAGAAGTTCATCAACCGTCTCATCAAGAAACAGCCAATTCAGCTCCAGATCTGCGCAGAAGCCTATGTTCCAATTCTCTCAATGTGCTAATCCTAAGTATTGTTCCTTCCTTGAAGAATTTCATCATGAGAACTCTTGTTCAGATTGGAAGCAGGTTGTTACCTCTATCCGTACTCATACACTCAATGTGGATGGTGACATACAAGAGCAACCAGAAGACACCGATGATAACGAAGAGGTTGCACCTGATGAAGCACCAAGTTATGGGCATGTGGTGAACGCATATCAGTGCTCACAAATAGTCTCAAAGATGAACACCAAGAAGCAACGCCAAAATAAAAATGATTGATACAATATTAGGAGTAAAGGGGCTCCCTCAACACTTGAGGAGATGTAAGAGAAAGTGAGATGGCTAATAAAGAAGACCGATCCACCAACTTCCTCAAAGCAACAACCACAAAGAAAGTCTAAAAAGATAGTGACGGATAAGAACACATCCGTGAGCAGCAAGTTGCAGAACAGTCCACCAGATAGCACGAGCATCTGTTCCACCCCAAACACCTTGTGAGTCTACCTCCTCTAGATTACAACATAGTCGATGAAATGAAGAAAACTCGAGCAAACATCAGTTTGTTCAAGTTAGCCAAAATCTAGAGCCAACAAGATATCTTATTGCACGCATTGGGACAAACGAAAGCACACAACATGACCTCTACCAGCAAGGGAGCATCCACACCTCTCGGATCACTATCCAATGTGATCAATACACTCCAGATGGAAGAATCAAACTCAGGTTGCCCCCCATTCCTGCTTTCATTTGAAATTTTCAACTACAATGTCCACAACTGTTTGGTTGATTCTGGCATGACAGGTAATGTCATGCCGCTCTGCATTCCTAAGAAGATCATTGCACAATGGAGCGGAACATCCGCGGGAATCATCCAACTTGATAGAACATTAGTACCAACCATTGGTGAACTACGAGACATGATCATCTAACTATCCCATGGCAGTCAAGTCCACTAGTGCATCAACATAATTGTTGTGTACATATCAGAAGCATATGGTCTACTGCTTAGCAGAGACTAGTCCAGCAAGCTATATGGGTACTTTGCTATAGACTGGTCTCACCAGTGGATTGTGTACAAGGGAAAATGCAACCAAATCCAGGTGTTATTTGAGAGGTATATGAAACACAATTTCACTCCTCTTGATGGCGAGAATGAACCGTTGGCCTTTGTAGAACTCATGTTTGGCAACTGCTTCTTAGAAAAGACATTGTAGTGTTATCTTACTTGACTAACCCCATTAGAAAAGTAGTTGGGACTCCTTCCTCACCCAACTAATGATAATGAAACTTGTACGGTTTCTTTTTATGTTAGTAGTAGTAGTAACAACAATAGTAGCAAAAGTACTAGCACGCCAAATGATCCATGTATAGACAAGTTGTAGACCATGAGTCTTAATAAATCAATAACATGTGATGAATCAAGGACCGACTGCATATCAGTCATCCAAAACAATGAACAATGCATGATTTCAAGCTGTTTGAAGTTCAGAGTCACAAACAAGGATGCTAAAGCACTCATGCTGAACACAAGGAGGACCAACATTATGAATGAACAAAGCCACTTGGGAATCGACGAGGATCCAAATATGGCTAATCTCGATACAAGTTTTACACTAAAATAGTGACAAATCGTTGAGTGCTTGATCGAACAGTACCAAGATGGGCTTACATGAGTAGATGATGCCCTGAGTACCCACAACATGTGAACAATCCAACATGAGGTTCCAGGTAAAGGGGAAGACAAGCCATTATAACAAAGAACAGGTAACATGTATATGTTGTTTGCACTCTTGCAAAATAGATTGACTAATATTTCAAGTGGTTGGATTACTTACAAAGTTCGTCATCACACTTGGTGTTCTGATGTAAATCCTACACATAAGAAATCTGGGAAGATCTTCTTATGCATTAATTTCAGAAACTCAAACCATTCTCGGAATAAAAACAACTACCCCATGCCATCATCCGAGCCCGTGTTGCACACATCTCCTGAAATAATGTTGGTATCTCCACTTGAAGGTTTTCTGAAATGCCACAAAGTTCCGGTTGTAGAGCCTAGTGGACCGGCATTGATCGATGAGAAACTTGGCTCACACACCTATCATTTGCAATCACTTGATGGGAGGATTGATAATCTTCCTATCAAAGGCCAAGTCCTCAAACATTATTTCAGTAGGTTGGGCCATGCCCGTGCCTTGTACATAGTCTGCTTGATGCTTGTTGTTTCATTTGGTTTATTTCACTTATTATCATTGCTTTTTCTTTGTTGTGCTTACTATTTTTGTTCACGTGCATTTTTTTTGTTTGATATATTACTATTTTTGTTTCTATAAATAAGTGTTGTCAACTACTATGTTCCGGCTTTTGAATAGAGTATGTGGTTGAAATGTGAAGAGACTTGTGACACTGCAGCACTTGGCTAGTCTTATGTCCATTTTCCCTATGCTTGGTTACAACCTTCGGCTGATGAAGTCCTGACTAAAGATACAAACCATCTGTAAAGGAAGCTTTGGTCCAACCATGAACCAATGTCCACACTAGGAAGCCCCATGCTTGTACTCAGCCTTCTACTCTGTGTGTTGAAGCTAATCTAATTAGTAGAAATGGAGAAGGGGAAAAATCTAAACGAGCAAACCTATGTCAGAGGTCTTACGTTCTTCTTTGAAGGAACAACCTCTTCTTCTCTCAATAAGTTGGGATCCATCTTCAGCCCCAAAAATAAATAAGTGCCTATGCACCGTTTTATTAAAAATATATACAAAGGCAAAAGAAGAGAAAGGCTTCCTCGACAGAGAGGTGAAGCATGCAACTCCACCAGGGTACTAAAAGGCTTCATTGGCAGAGAGGTGAAACATGCAACTCCACCAGGGTACTGACCAGGCTCGCTAGAATTGGATCAATGTGTGTGTTCCTACATGACTTCGCCGAGGTACTGTCCAAGCCTTCTAGTAGTGGAGCAACACCAGACATGAAAACTTATACTCTGAAAATCTTCAACTCGCGAGCTAAGCTACCCTTCCTAGATTCGAAACACTAAGATCTAAGCAAAAAGTTTGATTGTGTTTGACTGAGTTGGCAAAGGGTGAACCATGTATGTCCATGGGGTAAGGTGAGAAACTGAACTAACCTTCACAATGATTCAATACTCCTCGAAGGACCAAGGCCCTATGCTAGCAATGAAACGAAACAGAGAAGCTAGAGTTCTACTAGCATGTCACCAAGTGTTGCAGTGGCTACAACCACCCTTCGAAATTTTTTGCCTTCACCAATTTCAAAGACCCCTTGAAGAGTTTCGCTTGATGAATGCACACACTCAGGTTCACTCCATGAGCTCATGTGGGTCTTTACTTTCACCTTGCTTGTCTATTGCACTCAAGTCTCTACATGTAGATGTCTATGTCATGCTTGCAACCATGTCCTGGTTATGCTCAAAGTCTTCTCTTCCTATGTGTTTATTGTGCTCGCCATGAAAGAATCTATCGTACTCACTCATGGAATAACATTAACTCTTGCACAAGCATTGTCTCGATCATTAAAGATCAATCATGAGTGTCCTTCTTGTGTCTCACACCATTGGTCAGTCATGTTGAACATGTGTGTCTTGATGGTTTGGTTGTTTCGTCGTCAAGTCATGTGAGTGTGTGTTCATATGATCACCTATGCATCTTTGAACTGTTCACACACTTAGTCATTTTTCTGAAGTTCTAATGACTGGATTCCTCACTGTGAGCTAGACCATCACCCTACTTTCGACTTGATCGATTGCCAACTAGAATAGTGCAAAAACACCAAGGTAGTTCTTTCAAGCTACGCTACCCGCAAGCAACTCAAGTAGCACTCATGCTGGCCACCCGGATAGTCGATCAACTATTCATCTCAAAAATTTCACAATGCTCATGAGCAGGTCTCCCACTACCCATCAGTCAACTTAGCTTAGAAATTGTACAGAGATGATCAGTAGGTTAGCCTCCCAACCTTAGTGCCTTTTTTCCAGCTAGTAGCAGATTGCCTATTCCCTCTAGGAATTGCACATTTTCTACTGCTAGTGACTGAGCAAACAACTCGCAGATCCCTCTAGGAATTGTGTAGTTCTGGCTGCGAGTGACCCCATTAGCCAACTAGCAGTTCCCTATGGGAATTGCACAGATCTAGCTGTCAGTCTCCCGGGTAGTTCCAAAGAAAAATTACACAATCCCTGCTTGATGACCCCTCATGCAGCCCAACCCGTTACTATGGAAATTTGCACAAATTTCATTGTCTAGACCGTGCTGACCATTCATTCCAGAAAATGCACAGAGCATGCCTACCTTTCCTTCCAACAGCCTAGACTATCCCTCCCTAAATTTGGACAATGTTGTTTCCCAGCCGAGCTATACCTTGCAGTCAGTCATTGTTGACTCAGATTTTCCATCTCCATCCTTCAGTGATTCTTGGGAAATTTTCATTAGCAGTTTCCCGGAGCCATCGTCGCACATCACGACCATGTTCCCTCTCCCGTTCACCCGCATCCGAATGATCATGTATCATGGTAGACTAGGCAGTTTTGGATTTTATGTTGTCTCGTCATGAGTGACTATAGGTACAAGTACACCAACAAACATGTCAAGACGAAGAACAAGATGAACGTAGGGAGCACATGCAGATGGACGAACGAATGAAGCATGTGAAGAGGATGAACGAACAAAGCACGCGAAGTAGACAAATGCGATGAACATGCACCTTTGTGAACAAGTGAACCTGTCAAGCCTTCCAACATGAAAGAAAGGAACAACATGCTAGAGCTTCATCAAGTGAACCAAGGACCATCGAAGACTCCACGCACTTCGCCAAATGAAGGTGAAGCTATGATACACCATGAAGACATTCATCACTTAGAAGCACTGTAGCTCGACATACACTCCAGCAGTAGGAGAATGTACCAGTACTGTCTTGTCAAGTCATGTCGAGTCAAGTCATGTGTCATGTTTCCCACATCTCAAGTATGGGCTTGTTTTCAATCAATGTGATGTAATATGGAAGTTTAAGAGACCCACTTATTGGACATAGAGTCATGTAAGTTGGAAAGTCATGGACGCCGAACGATCATGAGGGTAGTCTAATAGCTAGAAGGGTTAGTTTCACCCTTGGCTATATATACCCCCCTCATTTGTACATGAAAGGAATTTTTAGCTCAGCTCCTCCCACATAGCCAAGAGAGTCTGTAATATTTTTTTTGAGGAGTAAGTAGTTCCTCTAATGCCCCACTGATGGGGTTAGTGATGTATGGAGCAACGATGTATCTTGGAACTTTCGCCTAATTCAGAAGCCTGTTAACACGGCAGCACACTTTCACACATGTATTGTATTTGTTGTAAGACTGATCTTTAACACTTGTAATGCATGTTGCTTTAACCATGTGTTCTACATATGAACTGATTCATTTGCTGTAATGCATCATCTTTTAATGTAAATGTGTGTATATGCTATTAATGTTGTCTCATCCATGTCGACTACTATGTCGGACACCAAACAGACCTTTCACATGAACCTTGTTGTAATAACCATAGCACTCATATTAGACTGATCCATGAGTGTTGTACGTGTTATCTTACCTTATATGTTGGGATAGCCGCATCCGAGTGGACTACTCCATCGGAAGCTATGCATGTCCTTTTCTGTTGTGCATTCCTAGACGAGTTGGGACTGATCCCTTTCAACCTATAACTCACCTCCACTCTCTTCTCCTCACAGTGAAAGACACATTGACACATGTACACTCACACTCACTAGGCATGCGAACCTCACTTCCCAAAGACAAAGCAGACCACTCTCCTTTGCTGACAAGCAAGATTTGAGGAAAATCCTTAAGACAATGGTGAGAAAACCATCATACTGTATGGGACTCCCACACCAGACGATGTGATGTCTAGTTGGAACTTCATACTGGGGTGATCCCCTGAATGTTGGCGGGTCTAGCACTGTCAACACCTGTACGAAAATTACTTACATACAAATTCTAAAAAATAGAAAATATACAATGGTAAGAACATACAACATAAAAAAAATATATGCATAAAGATTTTCCCTTGCATCCAAAAACCAGGATTACCATATTGATTTTTCATTATATTCCTTTCAATGTTACAATACAAATATATACATGTTGAAGCATTCAGAAACACCAATCCATTAACCATGGATTAGAACATAACCATATCTCCATTGACTGGATCTATAAAATACCACAAGCGAAGAACCATCATGCCCAAGACCATGTGCAAAACCCATTCATAAAACCATACGTAGGTCCACACACCTAATATAGGGTCCAAAAAAACATTTCCTGGGGAACTACCCTGAAGCCCATATTGGGAGGCTACCACCCCCTGGCTACACTTGGTGTAACAAATAAGGAAAGCCATCATCCCCCTGTGACCCCCCCACATGTGCGACTAGTCATGGAAAGAATATAACACACACCCAACAAATTAGAGGTCAACATGTGGCTTGGTTAATGTCAATGTTAGGTCATTCTAATGGCATACCCTAGAGTGTCGGAACTATATAAAAATTTCAAATTATATTTCAAAAGGATTTGGTCCTCTGGGGACCATGGGATAAAAGAAATAGGGCATCTAGGTTCCAAATCAACATTAAGGAAGTCCTAAGCGATGTTATTTTCAAGTGCGTAAGAGTCACTAATTGGCAGTGGGTCCTCCCCCCTCCTTTTAAACAAAAACAATTAAATAACTACCACATGGGGTTGGATCAGCGTCTATATTGAAGTTGCCTCACCCGAGAGAAGTTTCGATGGGTAGATAAGTGCAATAGTTAAGCCAACACTTTCCCTTGGAAGTTTAGAGTCAATCAAGTGAATAATGTAAGTCAATAGTTGTGATTAATTCCAGGGGGTCAAGCCTAGCCTCTCAATCTAACCTAAGCACCCCGTCGGCGGAGATAAGACAAGCTCCCCAAATTAAACTGAGCTTACAAACTTAAGGATGGCCTACAATATGCTTATTCACACTCCCACACCAGATCCAATTATGTGGCAAAGATGTAACCAGTTGGTTATCCCACCACAAGTCCAAGTAGTGGATAGTGGATCCACTCTGAAGGATTAGGTTAGCAAGTAGTGAATATATTTTCCAATTAAGAATCATAGAATATCTCTGCCATTTTGGCAATTTTGAAAACATTCAGTTTTCAAGAAAGAATCAATTTCTTATGTAATAATTAGAACAGTTAGGTTAGTATAGACAAATGTCCCACTAAAGGTATTTTGTAACTACTTTTGTTAGGACTCTCCCTATAAAAGTGAAGATTAACTCATTTTTAGGGATTCGATTTTCATGCTAACAGGTTGCAGTCTTCTTCCAGTTTTGCAAGTTTTGAGGTGTTATGACATCTATGTTGTTCTGAAATAATAATGAAGAAGATTTTGGTGATTCCAAGCACTCATATATTGAGCGCGTGTTTCTTTCTTTGTTTACCATTTTCATATGTGTTTGTTTCCTCTTAGAATTCATGTAATTGTAGTTGCTGGAACTCAATCTTGTATGACATCTTTATCAACATCATTCTATGGAAAATGGCACTTGTAGATATAAGATTGGAAACCTTAAAATGTGCTCAATGGTTTCTAACTTCATTTTCTTTGTCAATGAACTATTCTGCTGAAGTTTAGTGCATGTGATTCTATCTCTATCCTTCTACACAATATTTATTTCTTTAGTCTCTTTCCTCACCTATACTACAACAACTGAAGAAGATTCACTATCTCTGGGTAGGCCACCATAGCAAAACTTTAATTCTTTGGAATGAAATATTGTCAATGTATGTAATGTTGTTGGTCTCTCAGTACGATTATTGAACTAGATTTAAGTTATTTTGCATTTAACTCTTGAGCAACAATGATTCATCTTCAAGAGACTCTAATATGTCTTAAGCACCGGCCCTTCTCCCCAACTTCGGGGTTTTCTCTAGGAGTGAAAAGAGGAAAAATAGTTTAAACAAATGGTTACTTGTTTATAGATATTAGAATTTCAAAATACTATTTAATTTTAATTTTCTTTATTTTATTTTAAAAGAGTAATGAGCATTATTTACTAAAATATTTTTTTTTTTACCATTAATGAGAGTTTACAAGCCGCATTATTTTCTTTGAACAATAATCATATATTATTTATATTAATATTAAATTATAATAAACACTTTGGATTTATTTATTTATTTAGTGGTTTACGAATGCCTTAGAAGTAGCCACTACATCTATAGTAATATCTGAGAAGATTTGCATGAAGGGATCACATTGTACCAACTCATTATTAGAGCCTAACTCGAAGAGCATCGAGGAGAATTGTGCCCGTGACCTAACAATATCCCAGTACTTTTACCATTAGGAACTTGTTAAAATTGGAAACTAGGGCCAAACACCATGTGGGTCATCTTATTTATGGCAGTTGATATTTTTCTTGGATCACTCTCATCGAGAGGTGTAGGATTGATCTAAAGATCATCCGATTCTGATAAGTATTCATGGAGTTATGAATTTATGTGTTATAAGACAATTTGTCAAGATTGACTAGCAACCAAATAAACCCCACATGTGCTCAACGTTTTAGTATGAATAGAGGTGGCCTTCAAGTCATTTCAACACAGTTGGGATCTCTTCCTCTCTTTAGTAGGAGGAGAGATTGTAAGGAATAACATTTCCCTAATCCAGAGGGTAGAAAGTTGGAACTGCCAGAAAAGCCAGAATTGCAGGAAAAGCTGAAACTGTCGAAAAAGCCAGAAAAGCTGGAAAAGCTAGAACTACCGGAAAAGCCGGAATTGCCATAAAAGCCACAAATGGCAGAAAAGATGGAATGGCCGGAAAAGTTGGAAAAGCAGGAACTACCGAAAAAGCCGAAAATGTCGAAAAGCTGAAACTGCCAGAAAAGCCGGAATAGCCAGAAAAGCCAAAAATGTCAGAACTACTGGAACTACCAGAAAAGCCAGAACTGTCGGAAATGTTGAAATTGCCAAGACTTCCAGAATTGTCGAGAACAACCAGAATTGCCGGAACAGCCGAAACTTCCAGAACTGTCGGGAACTGCCGAAACAACCGGAGCATCTGTCTCCGAAGGAGAGTAGCATGCAAGGGATAACTAACTAACATTGGGACAGTTGTATGGTACTTAGCAGCAAATACACCAAGCATGCAATGTTACAGCTAGCATGCAAGGGACAACTAGCATGCAACAACAAGCATGCTAAGGACAACAAGCGTGCTAGGGACAAAAAGCAAGCAAGGGACAACAAGCAAGCAAGGTGCAACCAACACATAGGTCAGGACGGCAACATGGTGCAGCAATGGCACATAATGCAGTACAGTGATGGGTATAGTCATGATTAATGAAGCATGATGAGATGCAGCATAGTGATGATGGGTGCAACTTGGTGCAGCACAATGAGGTGCAGCACGATGACGAAATGCAGCACAACGATAGTTGAAGGAGTCACCTTGGAGAATTAGTTGAAGCAGCATGTCTTCAACTGATCTCATGTATCATCTTCTCAGAGATAATCTATGCTCTTATCTAGATAAGTCAAAGTGTTGACTTCTATTGTAAAAGTACTATCTCTCTCTCTCTCTCTGCTGAACTATTGAAGAACATATAAGAAGAATTGATCAAGGGTTTCCCCACATTGGGGTTTGTCCCTGGATAGCACCGCATCTTGTGTCCTCTTGTCTTGGCTTGTCTCCTATGATTTATGTTTATGTTCTATCTGTAGTTTACTTTAATGCTGATGTGATTGCTAATGTGGAAAAGATATGGAGCTAACTGTGAAAATTGAAATAAATTGCTCTAAGCATAGAACATACCTAAAATTAACGTGGTATCAGAGTTGAGGTGAAGACAATGCCCAAGCAAGAGTGAAAGAGAAATCACCGAAGACAGTTGGAAAAAAAGGATAAATGGATTCCTCACCCCTCTTCAAATTCACCAAGGGTGAAGTCGAAGAAAAGAATATTATCAAAATGCCGCAGTGGAATATGGCCTACCTAAAGATCACTTCATTGAAAGACTAGATGTCAGGGTGGAAGGAAAGGAAGATAACTAGTTCGTCCATTATGCGAAGGAGTGTCTGAATGGTAGGGACACATCACTTGGTGATGATAACAATCATTCTAGGGACATCTTCAGTGATCAAAGGAATGACAGGTAATGCAGGTCATCAAGGAAATGGCCTACTCTTCAAAGAAAGCAAGGAACCCCTGGTATGAAGAATCAAATTTTGTTTTTGATAAGATAAAGAAGCATTATCTTGTATTGGCCCCCTCCCTCAGATTCTTTGGGAATTTGGCTTATTGATTGTAGCGCTTCAAGGACCTTCATCGGATAGATGGGTTCACTCTCTAATTTGGTAGAGATGGAAACAATCATGGGATTATACTTGGAGTCGATGCCACCTATCTCGGAAAGGGTGTAGGGAATGTTAACCCTCAATTGAATGAGGGTAACTTGATTCATTTACAGAATCTATATTATGTACCTGATGGCAAGAAGAACCTGGTCTCCATCTCGGAAATGGAAGTCAAAGGTTTCAGGGTGGCATTCATCGATGAAAAGGTACATGTTAAAAAGTATAATTTTCAAAGATGCTTTTTCTCATGGGTTCAGGGTTGGAAATTTGAATCAAGTTATAGGATGGTCCATTGGGATCACGTTAATTGAAATATCACATCTAGAACACCGGAGGTCTACCTATGGGGCCCTTCTTGATGTGAGTCAAATTGTGATAGGGATTTCAGAATTCAAGTAGAGCATGAAGGTACATGTCTGAGATGTACCGAAGGAAAGTATTATAAGGGGAACATTCCCCTCATGCAGCAGGTCCATAGGTTTGGAACAACCCAAGGAGTTTGAAATTCATGATCGGGAATCTCATGCATACAGGTGGAAGAAAGCCCTCTATGGCTTGAAGAAAAACACCCCGGGCATAGTATGAGAGGATTGATAGCTGTGCGATGGAGCTGAGATTCACTAGGAGTGAAACCAATCCAAACCATTACCCGAAGGTTGTGGATGATAGATCTCTCATGCCGGCACCTTATGAGGATGACCTATTTCTGACAGGTGTAGACCCTCTCATTTATAGAAGTAAGAGGGAGTTGGATTCTGGATGTGGAATGATAAACTGCAAGCCTGTGACTACCTTGAGGATTTTAACTTTCAGAAGTTATATGGTAGTGATGTCGGACTAGATTTGGGAAATGCCTTTGAGTTTCATAAACTCATTTGCGTTGACGTTCTTGGTGAACTTCCCTCTGGACATATGTTTTGCAATTAGCATGGTGAGCTCATATTTGGTTGAGCCTCACCGGATTGGTGCCAATAATCTTCTAAGATATCTTCGGGAAAAAATCTCTCATGGATTGTGATACACTGCCGAAAATATGAAACTGCATGATTATTCAAACGCTAATTGGGTAGGCAGTGTGGAGGATCACTAGAGCACTTCTCAGTGCTGATTCTCTTTGGATTATGCTTCGATATCATGGATGAGCAGGAAGCAAAAGTCGATTGCTATAAGAACTGCCGAGGCCGAACACATAGCTATGAGTATGATCTCATGTGAAGTTACATGGTTGCAGAAGCTCTTAAGTGAGATGTTTTTACACATGATGAATACCATTGTGATTCTCTGTGATAACCAGAGGTGAGATTCGATTATTGACGAATCCTGTATTCAATTATTTCTCCAATAGATAGACATCAGATACTACCTTATCTGGGATATTCTAAGTTGATGAGTATGGAGGCTCCATCGCGTTGAGACTGATGTATAGGTCGCAAACATTTTGTCAAAACCCCAAGGAAAGGTCAAATCTGTGACTTTACCGAACAACTTGTAGTCATTGAGAGACCTTCTTATAAGGGTCCTACATGTTGCATGCATTGAGCTCTGGGAGCTCTGAGGGGCTTGGGGTACTTACTAGAGCAACATACCACTCACCCTCCCCTGGTGGTGCACTATGTATAGGATGACAGGTTCAACCTTCCCCTGTGATACCCCGTGGCGACTTGTGGAATAGGATGATTAGTTCTCCTATGGATCGAGATGATTAGTTCTCTCATGGCAACTGTGGAATAGGATGATTAGTTCTCCTGTGGGTTGAGATGATTAGTTCTCCCGTGGCAACTGTGGAAGAGGATGATTAGTTCTGTTGTGGGCTGGGGTGATTAGTTCTCTCGTGGCAACTGCGGAACAGGATGATTAATTCTCCTGTAGACCAAGATGATTAGTTCTCTGTGGCATCCACTAGATAGGATGATTCGTTCTCCTACAGACATGATGATTAGTTCTCCTGTCGAGGCATCCTACCCATGTAGTCTGGGACCCATGGGAAGTACCTCTCATTTGATCAATGAGCAGGGAAATGAGGATAGGGACCATAGTAGTAATATCAATGGACGCATCGCTATATCTACCATACTCCCTATGCTAGGATGACCTCCATTGATCTAGGATCAATGAAACTGATCTGGGATCAGTATGAGTGGTTTGAGACACTCTCTTATGACATTGATTTGGGATCAATGAAAATGATCTGGGATCAGCATGAGTGGTTTGAGACACTCTCTTGTGACATGGATCTGGGATCAATGAAACTGATCTTGGATAAGTATGAGTGGTTTTAGACACTCACTTGTGACATTGATCTGGATCAATGAAACTGATCTGCGATCAGTTGAGTGGTTTGAGACACTCTCTTGTGACATTGATTTAGGATCAATGAAACTGATTTGGGATCAGTATGAGTGGTTTCAGACACTCTCTTGTGATATTGATCTAGTATCAATAAAATTGATTTCGGGTCAGTAGAGAATGGTATGAGACATTCTCGATCAGTTCTTCTTCTTCATGGTTCAGCAGAGCAAAGCAAAGCAGAGTAGAGCAGAGCTCAGCAAATCAAAGCAAAGCATAGAAGAGCAAAGCCCGACAAAGCAGAGATTAGCAGAGCAGAGCAGTGTAGGGCACTGATGGCAGAGATAGTACAGTCGGACATGTGGATCAATGGATGGAGTTCTCCCTAGTTGAGAGGGAGTGTTAAAATTGGAAACTATGGCTAAACTCCATGTGGGTCATATTAGTTATGGTAGCTGATATTTTTCTTGGATCCCTCTCATCAAGAGGTGTAGGATTGATCTAAAGATCATCCGATTCCAAAAATTATTCATGGAGTTATGAATTTATTTGCGTTATAAGACAATTTGTCAAGGTTGGCCAACAACCAAATAAACCCCACATGTGCTCAACATTTTAGTTTAAATAGAGGTGGCGTTCAAGTCATTTCAACACACACTTGGGATCTCTTCCTCTCTTTAGTAGGAGGAGAGATCCTAAGGAATAACATTTCCCTAATCCAGAGGGAAAAAATCCAGAACTACCGGAAAAGTCGGAGCCATCGGAAAAGCTAGAACTACTGAAAAAGTCGGAACTACCAGAAAATCTGGAACTACTGGGAAAGATGGAAATGCCAGAAAAGACAGAATTTCTGGAGAAGCTAGAAAATCCGGAACTACCGAAAAAGCCAGAACTGCCAGAAAATCTAGAAAAGCCGAAAAATCCCAAAATGTCGGAACTACCGAAACTACCAAAAAAGCCAGAACTGTTGGAAAAGCCAGAACTATTAGGACTACCAGAACTGTTGGAAAAGCCAGAACTATCAGGACTGTCGGAACTGTCGGGAACAACTGGAACTGCCGGAACTGCCAAGAATAGTCAGAACTGCCAGAACTGTTGGGAACTGCCGAAACAACCAGAGCATCTATCTGCGAAGGAGAGCAGCATGCAAGGGACAACTAACTAACATTGGGATAGTTGTATGATACTTAGTAGCAAATACACCAAGCATGAAATATTATAGCTAGAATGCAAGGGACAAATAGTATGAAACAACAAGCATGCTAGGGACAACAAGTAAGCAAGGGACAACAAGCAAACAAGGTGCAGCCAACACATAGGTCAGGATGGCAACATGGTGTAGCAATGGCACATAATGTCGTATAGTGATGAGATGCAACATAGAGATGATGGGTGCAACATGGTGCAGCGTGGTGAGGTGCAACATGATGATGAAATGCAATACAATGATAAGTGAAGGAGTCACCTGGGAGAATTAGTTGAAGCAGCATGTCTTCGACTGGTCTCATGTATCATCTTCTTAGAGATGATCTATGCTCTTATCTAGATAAGTCAGAGTGTTGACTTCTGTTGTAAACATACCATCTCTCTCTCTCTCTCTGTTGAACTATTGAAGAAGATATAAGAAGAATTGATCAAGGGTTTCCCCACATTGGGGTTTTCCCCTGGCTAGTGCCACATCTTGTGTCCTCTTGTCTTGGCTTGTCTTCTGCGATTTATGTTTATGTTCTATCTGTAGTTTACTTTAATGCTGATGTGATTGCTAATCTGGAAAAGATATGTAGCTAACTATGAAAATTGAAATAAATTTCTCTAAGCATAGAACATACCTAAAATTAACAGAACTCTACCAATTGAGCTAACCCTCACAACTTTTAACTTTTCAAATATATATATGGTATTACTTTTTTCAAAATGTTACTATGTAGATTTCATATTCTAAATATTATTGAAATATTTGGAGGTTTCATATTCATTTTTTTGGTCTTGCTTTTTCAAAATGTTACCATGTAGATTTCATATTCTAAACAATTTTGAAATATTTGGGGACATCATATTCTAAATGCATAAAAACTAAGAATGTTAAGGGGGTTTTACATGTATTTTTTCCATATCAACATAGCAAAGAATTTTGAGATTTGACACCTTATTAAATAAAACGTTATCATAAGAAACAAATTTTTCGATAATACTACATTTAGAAAAATATGGTTGACCCTTTTCCAACCACCCACTGTGGTTCATCCTTAGGACTAAGATGGAGTGTCTGATCCAAGCATAATATAGTTAAATAATCTAAAGATGCAAAAAAACATAGAAGCACTAAATTTTTAATAATAGAAAATGTAATTAATAGTATATCCATTAAATTTTCCAAGCTAAATAATAAATAATAATTATTGTTCCCAATAATATTATTCAAATGAAACATCTAATAAACAAACAAACAAACAAAAAAGACAAAAATAAACTAATTTGTAGTATATCGAAATATTAATGCAAATCTACTAATATATATATCTTAATTTATGTATTAAAGAATAATTTTTTTTTAGTATGAACAAAAAAACAAAAGAAAAACAAAATTAACTAATACTATTAATCTATATTTATGCATTAATAATAAGTAATAAGTAAGTGAATAACTTTCTTCATCGCAAAATAGAAATTTTTGTGAATTATAATTTAAGCAAAATCTTCAGCTGAAAAAACTCTTAAGAAATTAATATATATGAATTATATATCTATATATCTATATATATATATATATATATATATATATATATATATATATATATATATATATATAGGTATGAGTAAAAAATAAAAAAATAAAATTAACTCAGACTATTAATCCATATTTATGTGTTAATCATAAGTAATTTAATTACTTTCTTAATATTTATAAATGAATATTTATTATATATATATATATATATATATATATATATATATATATATATACCAATATTAATATTAATATCAATATAAATAAAATCGCCAAAAAAGACTAAAAAAATATACTTATTACAAAAAGAAAGCAAAAAAATTATGACCAATAATAAAGAATAATAGAAAAGGAAAAAATAAAGAAGGCAAGTAAAATAATTTAAATAAAACAAATGAACTGAAAAGAAGGAAGTAGATTATAGAAACGTAGATAAGAAGGGGAAAAACACGAAGGAATATTCCAAAGACATTGCAAGTGTCCAAGATGGGTCTAACTAATCTTCTAGCCATCTTCCCTATTCGGTGGGACTCTTCTTTACAAATGTGATGCTTAGTCTTATGAGCATGTTCTACCAAAGTCAATAGACTAGTCCTACAATATTTATGTGAGCTTCATGCTCTTAAATCCTTTCATTTATGGAGGGGTCAATTTCTGTAATATAGGGAGTCTCACAAGAACATGGGATTACATAAAACCCTTGATATTTTTGGGGTCCATCTCATCTTTAAGGAGCTCAAAATGGTGTCAAAGGGCCTAAAAGTGGAAAATACCTTGTGCTTGGTATATTTTTTAATCTATTTAATTTATTTTTTTATTGGAAGTTCCATTTTAATAATATTATTGTGAACATTAAATATTTTTTACCATGACAAATTTAATAGAAATATTAGTAATTACAAGTTTTATGACCAAAAAGTTAATTATTGGAATTTATTTTCTTATGTACATTATATAACTACATGATTGGATCAAGCGCTTATGTACATTATATAAATACATGATTATATCAAGCGATACATCTTAATCTTGAATATATGAGTGAGTGCTTAGAAATGACTCCATCATATTTTTTTGAATGTGATTTCACCACACAAGAAAGATAATATGAATCACATGAACCCAAATTCAAAAATACATTATCTTTTGAACATAATTCTAGAGTCACATAAATGTGAAACCAGTTGCAAAATCACGTAAGTTGAGCTGTAAAACTATTGGAAGTAATGTTTCCATGTCATGTGTAGTTATCAGTGTGAGTCCCTAGGCGTCAATCTAGAAGGTGTTCATTCCTATGTAATGAGTTGGAGAGTGAGATCCTAGGCATCAATATAGAAGGTGTTGATTCCTATGTAATCAGTTGGAGTCCTGATCTAGATGTGTTGAAGTCGGTAATTTGTGTCTTTTATATTTTTATCTTGTAGAAAATCTGTGATAGGTTAACCCAATAATGCAATATAAATCAAGGCAGAATATTATAACTTACTGCTACTATCAATTTGTGGAAGCTTAAAGATCGAGCTAAAAAATGTAATAAGAAGAAGAAGAATCAATGGCACAATACACATGAAAATACATTGGGGAAAGTCTTAGCTAAAAACCTCACACTATTGTATTATCATACATGGTGGAAATACATAGGAATTATACAAAGCCTTAGCTCTCACAACTAGCTAGCTCTCAGTACAATCCTCACAGATGCTCACAGGCAATCTTGGCTTCTCTCCAGCCTTCCTCTATGCCTTCCAAGCTCCTATTTCCTTGTGTTGTTCCTTTGTGGATGATTAGTCATCACAAAACTGCACAATCCTCAAGGATAAGTCCTTGACTGCATGCATGAGTTTTCTCCATGAGAAAACACATGCAACTGATAGTACATTGTCCTTGAACATTAATCTCAACTGGGTCTTTCTTAGAATAAACATGCATGAGTTTTTTATGAGGGAATCTTCAGTTAACTAGAGTAGCACTCGTTGAGTGTATTAATGCATCAACTCACTGTTAACTCATTATTAGTTCCTCAACTAGTTTGGAACTAATTTAGCTGGACTTAACTCAATAAACTGAGTTAACTAATTGCGACTCAAATAAAACTCAATCTTATCTCCTTAATTTAAGGGATTACTCTTGCATGACTTCAGAAAGACTTCTAACTTGAATTTCTCCAACTAATTAATTTAAAATAAATTAATTAATTATTTCCAAGTAGTTGTTAAGACTAAATTCGATTTTAATTCACAATTTAATTCAAGGACAAATTAAATTGGAATATTCTTGTTTCCATATTTCAACACTCCCTCTCAACAAGAAAGGGATTCATCTGCCACCCCGATCCTATCTCTATGGAACTCGAATTTACACTTTGAAAATACCTTTGTCAAAATGTTAGCATCTTGCTCATTTGTCGAAATATACTGTAGCAACATGATCTTATCGACCTGTGAAAAGCCATGGGCAACAAATCTTGCCTTATGCTTCTCCACACTACCATCAGAAACTTGCTTTACCTTGTAAAGCCAACGAGAACTGACAACTGAATTTTTCTTTGGTCTTGAAACCACGTCCCAAACACTGCTACAAACTATGGAGTCATACTCCTCCTTCATAGCATCAACCCAAATCGGCTGTTGCATTGCTTCCTCAAAGGAAGATGGCTCGGTCTCAACACATTCCCCAGCAAGGGCCATGTATCCAATGTGCCTCTCAGGTGACCTCCCCTATCTATGCTAAAAAGATGGTGCTCTATGTTAGTGCCTAAATCTACTTCAGGCTGAGAAAAGTAGGATCTAGGACAACATCAAACCATGCTTAACATGGTAGCTAGCCCTACCAGGTTGGGAAAGGGCTCTCTCCTGTCACTCTTAGCAAAATATGATCAATAAAGGCTTGAGATGACTGATATGAATACTGATCTTAGGCTAGGTATGTGTGTAAAAGAGTTCGATTGAATTTAAAGATGTTTTTGTTGGCTCAAATGGAAAAGCAGATTTTGGGTGCGGGGAATGAGGCTCAGTCTTGCAGAGATCTCAATGGGGCAAGGTAGGCAACTGATTTTGGCACTTCAAATCGAATGAGGTGGAGGGATTAGATAGGTGAGGAGTTGAAGAGGGAAAGAGAAGCCATGGATCCTCTCCAAACAACTAAAAACATCAAGAAACTAAAGCAAACCTCAATTAGAGCACTGCAATTTCAACGGATTCTACTTTCACTCTTGTTTGATTTAGTTAGGAAGAAACATGATAGATAATGTCATACATAACACATAAACAAATAAAAAAAAAGCATTGTACCAAACAAAATGCCACAGGGATCCCAAAGAGTGTTGCAAACCTTGGTCTCAATTCCTTAGCCAAGATGCTGATATGAGCGTACAATGAAGCTCCTTACTTTCTCAAGAGTCCAACCATGCTAATGACTGAAAAAACATAAGATATAGGCAAACAAAAACTCATCCTACCCTCTAGGTGTCAACCTCACATGTTTAGGAGCTATTCCAACTAATTCTAAACTAAGAACTAGAAATCAGGCAATGGAACAGCATGCCTTTAGAAAAAAGGGAACTGATTCATTTAGTTTCAAACAACTTTTTAATAGATGAATCTACCTCTATAAGTGAAAATTTGACATATTTACATCATGATCCATAAATGTACATTAAATTACATCACAAATTTGACATCAAGAAAGAGAAAAGTCAAACTGTCAAAGAACTAGGCGAAAAACAGAGTATACTTGGTCAAACTGAGCAAAATTTCCTCTATGTGTTGCGCCTGATTCTCTATATGTAGCACCTATTTGGATCCACCTTTGAAGGCCTTTCTAGTGTCCAAATTCACTCCAAGTGTGCTTTTTGGAAATTTCTGCTTGTCTACTTTCCAACCCAAGTGGAATTTTCCAATTTGGCCTCCATTTGCACCTCCAAAATTCAGTTCTCCCAACATTGTTTCCTATGTGTCAAAATAGGGGCAGTAAGGTCATTTTTGAGTGTTTTTGACCTTTTTGAGGGCTCAAAACTTGTCTAAATTTCTCGGCCATTGGTAGGCAAGCATATTTCTCTATGCCAACTCCAAAAATGCTGAGTTTTTTTCATTTGGAGGCCCCTATCAAAAGCGAGCGCCAGGTGGCGCGGTGCATTGGGCAGAAAAGCCTGTTTTTGTTCAAAAATTTCTAATCCTGCACTTTTTCTTAGTATTACTATGGTCCCGCACCCATTGGCCATGCCTCCAGGGAACCTGACCACAAATTTTCTTTGTTAACGGTGCAGACCACTGAGTGCGTTGTGCCACTACCCAAGCGCGTCATGCCTTTTTGAAGACCAGATTTGAAGGCCTTCTCGATGTCCAAATTGGGCGTGAGATAGCTCATTGGAAATATCACTGAGTCTACTTTCCAACCAAACTTGAATTTTTCAATTTGGAGTTCATTTTCCCTGTCAAATGTCAAATATCCCAAGACTGGTCAAAATTGAGGTTGCCTCAAGGCAGAGTGCTGTTGCAGTCAACTTTTGAAGGCCTTCCTCAACTCCAAATTGAGCTCATGATAGCTCATTGGAAATCTATTTGTGTCTAGTTATCTTTTAACTCATAAAACAAGTCATTTGGCCAATCAAGCTAGTAGACATCTTGATTTTCCCAAGGTAACTTCAGAGGTTCATCAATTCTCCTAAGGCAACTGTATTTTTGACTTTTCTCTAAAACCATGACACCTGTGTAAAAATTGAAGGATTGTTTTATTCATTGTCCTATTTTGGAGAAAAACCTCTCTCAGTTTTCCCAAATTCATCTTTTCTTGCTCAGAAACATCATTGGAGTAAAACCTATCTCGATGTGTGGAACAGGGGATTTGTTGAAATGAAGTGAAATGAAGGGGATAAGGGGTTTCTAAATTCTTGAGAAAATTTTGGGAAGTAAGGAGGGATGTTAGGAAGTAGGGGAAAGTGGAATTTGAAATATTGAGTGAGGAAAAGGGATCCAAAAGGGTAAAACAAAAATCTAGCCCAGAAAATTGTCAAATTGTAGCAAGAAACTAGGGTTTGTGGGAAAATGAGGAATTTGAGGGATATCAGTGATGGGAAGTGTTTAATAAGGTACATTAAGGATAGGGGAAGGCTTATAAACATCAGGATACAAGTTTTGTTGATTATTTGACTATCCAAGAGAAATTACCTTCAAAACCCTAGGAGAAGGAAATGACCTTACCTAGGCGCAACTGAAGCATGAACAAGGTGTAAAATGATCCATTGGAACCTGACACGATGGTGACAACCCTCTGAATGATGGTACACTCAGCTGAATGGTGACATGGACCAACATTTGGACAACTTTGAAAGGAGTGAAAACAAACCGTAGACCTAATACCTAGTGACCAAATTTTGCTTGAAGACTCACTGAAATGATAAGATTTGACCTTGACACTTTAAAATCATTTTGTAAGAGCATGTTTGATCAATGGTGGAAGGCTTCAAAGACTGACACTAACACTCCCACATTCTCTCTTGTGTCCTCCAACAAATTTTCAGCTTCTCTTGTGCGATTCCATCCATCTCTGGAAGACTCTGCTTGAGTGGATGTCTCCATTCCTAGAACCTCTGCATGCGGTTGCTCCGCATCAGTTTGAGGCTCCTCCTCCTTAGGAACCAACAGTTTCTCCATAGCCTGTAGTTGGAGGTCCATCTCAAGGGAAGCTTGCATGCCCTTCTACTCATCAAACTTGAGATCTCTGTGAACCACTGTCCTCTGACTGGTAGGCAAGTACACCCGATAGTTGTGAGGTGTATCAATGTACCCCACAAATATCCCCAACTCTACTGTTGGCTCAAGATTCTACCATGCATCCTTTGTCACATGGAAATATACCGATGAGCCAAAGATCTTGAAGTGACCCACATCTGGTCTCTTACCGGAGAAAGCTTCCTCTAGTGTCTTCATCCCAAGTATGTGATTCAGGCTTCTATTCTGCAAATAGACCACTTTATTGCATGGCTCAGCCCACAAGTGAAGTGGTAGGCCTTGGTCATGGAGCATTGCTCATGCTGCCCCTACAATAGTTATGTTCTTCCTCTCAACGACCGCATTATGCTGTGGGTTATGAGTTGCTGTCAAATCTCATTTAATTCCTTCTACTGCACATAAGTCCTTAAACTCTTGAGAGACATATTCTTCACCATTGTTGCTTCTCAAGGTCTTGATCTTCTTCCCTGACTCTTTCTCGACCAAAGCTTTGAACTCACAAAACTTTGTGAAAGTTTGGTCCTTCTTCTGCATGAAATAAATCCAGCATTACGATAATAGTCATCAATGAAAATCACAAAAAACCTTTGCTTCACTGTGGATGCCATTGAGAATGGTCCACTCAAATCAGTATGAACTCGCTCTAAGATAGTCTTTGTTCGACTGTCTCAATCATGAAGGGAAGACCTGGTGTACTTTCCCAAGGTACAACCTTTGCATGTGTCAACTTTCTCAAGTTTACCTTTGGAAAGTCCTGTAAATATCTGTTGCATTATCTTCAAAGACTCATGATGCAAATGGCCCAACTGCTTATGCCACAACTGGCCAATGTCTTGGCTTTGCACAAATTCTTCTTTCATACACAATGCTGCACAATCATTGATCCGGATTTAAACAGGAACGCAAAAAATTACAGAGATAACCATATACACAAAGATGCAGCGGAAATAATACTTCATTTCATTAATGGAAAATACTGAAATATGCTTACAACCAGAAATGGAAATAAACCAGCTAGGGCGATGGTAGCTTATCTCTGAGAAGAGATGTGATGGCTACATGCCTCTAAACTATGTTACAATGAGGCTCGAAGGCCTATTTATTGTTGAGAAACAATGGAAAACCCTTAACATTCCAAAACCTAACCCTAGGAGATGAAACGCCAAACTGTGGGCCCCTGTTTGGGGTAAATTGGTACATCAACTTCCCGGGGTCGTAACTTTAGCATATAATCTCCGTTTGATGCATACAATAGCTTGTTCGAAAGATCTATCCGAGTACTATCATTGTTGGAACGGGCAACATCGATCCATTCCATGGACCCATGTTGCCCCCGGAATCCCAAAAAAACGTCGTTTAGGGCCTCAAAAAGGCTCCGGAAGTTCAGGACCCGAAAAACTGCTAAAAATAGTAAGTTGTGCTACAATTAAGGAAACTGAAAATGCGGAGAAAGACAATGGTGGGGGTCCAGGTGGACTTGGCAGGTGGCCACCAATATCCACCTGGATCATTCCTCCCCCCTTAGGAAGCAATGGTCCCCATTGCATTGAGCTCCTCCATGAGATGAGGAAACTTTTGTTGAACCTGTTCCCTGGTGAGCCACTTGCCCTGCTGAAGGAGTTGGCCTGCTTTGACAACTAGATACAGTTGGATATTCTGTTGGTGAGTGTTCTTGATCTGTGTGTCCATGATCCGATCAGTTGCAGCTTGTTCCATGCAATCTGGATTTAATTCTGTGGGTTTGAGCTGTTCTGCAATGTTAGATGTGTCGAGCAATGGTGGAAAGTATGGCCGAAGGCGGTCCACATTGAACACTGGGTTCAGGCCAAGGAATGGGGGAATGCTGAGTTCAAATGCATTGTCTCCCATAGCCTTAGTAATGGTGTAAGGACCATATCGGAGTGGTCTCAATTTCTGATAGGCTCCAGTAAGGCGTTCCTTTTGCAAATGCAACCAGACTTTGTCGCCCACCTGAAACTTGTGTGGCACCCGATGTTGATCATGTCGCTGCTTGTACTTGGCATTTGATTTCTCAAGAATGTCATGGACCTGCTGGCGAATATGTTGGATGCGCTCAATGAAGCTGGTGGCCTTATCTCTTTTGGACTGGACATGAGCTGAATTCATGTGAGTAGCTGCAAGTGGCATGGTCACATCAATGGGGCATAGTGGCTGGAATCCCAAACCCACCTGAAAAGGGCTATGGCCAGTGGAGCTGTGAAGAGCTCGGTTGTAGCTGTGCTGAACATAGGGGAGGCTTTCGTCCCATGTGCGTGGATGCTTTGAGTTATACATGCGCAAAATGTGCACAATCATCCTATTGACAACCTCTGTCTGGCCATCAGTTTGAGGATGGAAGGCTGTGGACTTCGTGAGTTTGGTGTCCAGCATTGACCAGAGACTGGACCAAAATGTGCTGAGAAACTGACTGTCCCGATCTGAGATGATAGACTGTGGGATCCCAAAGTGCACCCACACTCGTTCAAAGAAGAGTTTAGCAGTGGCTTCTGCTGTGATATTCTTATTGCAGGCCACAATAATGGCGATCTTCGAGAACCTGTCGATGACCACAAAAACACAGTCATTTCCATGCTTAGTGGAAGGAAGGCCTGACATGTAATCCATGGAGATGGATTCCCAAGGTCGACTAGGGGTAGGCAACGGGGTATAGAGGCCGTGCTTCTTAATGGTCGGTTTGGCAATGGCACAGGCAGTACATGATCTGATGTACTTCCCAACATCCTATCGAAGATTCGGCCAATAGAAATAATTTTGCAGTACTGCCACTATTTTCTCGACCCCGAAATGCCCACCAGCCTGACTGTAGTGTGCTTCCCAAATCATCTTGGCACGCTCGCTTGAAGGAACACAAAGGTGACCGAGGTGGCATAATAGGGCATCCTGGAGGTGAAAATCTGCAACACGCCGACCCTCCAAGAGTGTCTGGTATGTATGGCCGAATTCTGGGTCGCTTTTGTAGAGAAGTGGCCAATCAGAAGTCTCGTGCCCACAAGAGTTGAGCACGGTGGTTAACGCCATGATCGGTGGTCGACTGAGGCAACCTGCAACATTATTGGTGTTGCCCTTCTTATACTTGATATTCAGGTGGAACTGTTGCAGGTATGTAGACCACTTCTGATGGCGATCATTCTACAATTTCCCTTGGGTCTGTATGAACTGCAGGGGTCGGTGGTCTGTGTGGATGACCATTTCCTTCCCCAAAATGTAATGCTTCCATTTTCGGCAGCCCTGTACAACGGAATACATCTCTTTATCATAAGTGGGGTACTTCCGGACTATATATGAAAGTGTTTCACTGTGATATGCCACTGGATGTCCATGTTGAGTAAGGACTGCCCCAATAGCATAGTCAGAGGCATCTGTCTCGACCTCAAATGGTTGTTGTAAATCTGGTAACACGAGCATTGGTGCCATGCAGAGGCGATCCTTCAACTCCATGAATGCCTTCTGTTGAGATTCAGACCAAAAGAATTTTGCTTTCGCCCCTCCCTTGGTGACCTGACTCAAGGGCCAAGAAATATGAGAAAACCCCAACACAAACCTGCGGTAGAAGTTGGCAAGACCTAGAAAGCTGTGGAGCTCTGTTAGAGTGGTTGGAGAGGGCCAATCCCGAATGACTTGGATCTTGGCTGGATCAACATGCACCCCCTGTTCATCAATGATGTATCCCAGATACTGAACCTGGGTCATGCCAAAAGTGCATTTCTCCAAATTGGCACATAGCTTGTGTTGCCGCAGTGTTTGGAGAACCTGTTGGATGTGGTCGAGGTGCTCTTCCCAACTCTGGCTGAAGATCAGAATGTCATCCAAGTATACTACTACAAAGGAGTTGGTGAATGGCCGCAAGATGTCATCCATTAGCCTCATAAAGGTTGTAGGAGCATTCGTCAATCCGAAAGGCATGACCAACCATTCAAAGAGGCCCTCCTTGGATTTGAAGGCAGTCTTCCACACATCAGAGGGTTCAATTGGTACCTGGTGATATCCTGACTTCAGATCAATCTTGCTGAAATATTTCGCCCCCTTTAGTTGGTCTAGGAGGTCATCAATCCACGGGATCGGGTACCTATTACGGACAGTGATCTTGTTCAGCGCCCGATAGTCAATACAGAGTCTCCACGTCCCATCCTTCTTCTGTACCAACACGATCGGGCTCCCACAGGGCGATGAACTCGGACGGATGTGACCTTTCTGCAGGAGCTCCTGAATCTACCTCTTGATTTCATTGTTCTCCAGAACGGAGCACCGATAAACTGGTCCATTGGGTAGCGGCGCACCTGGGGTCAGATCAATGGAGTGCTTGACTTGACAGTGCAGAGGAACCCCTACCGGGGAGGTGAATATGTCCTCGTACTCCTCCACAATCTTGTCCATCTGTAGTTGTCGTGCAGAGGGACCCCGTCTGGAGGCCGCGGCCACTGTCTTCTTCTTTCCTTGAGGGCGTATCATCAGGAAAACAAATTTCCTGGTTTTGGAAATGATCTTACTGCATTGTTTTGCAGTAATCAAAGAGATGGCGGCAGGTGGTGCTACCTCTGGTATCCTGAACAACTTATTTCCCAATGTAATAATAACAGCACGGGGCCTTGATTCATACACAGCATGTCGCTTCCACAAGTATGGTTGTCCTAGTAATACATCACACACTTCAAGGGGAGAAATGTCACACAATACCTCATCCGTGAAGGGCTTGATGTTGTATGGAAGGCGACACTGCCAGCTCACGCGAAGATCTCGTCCTTGGTGAAGCCACCCAATGGTGTATGGTTGTGGATGTGCTGTGGTCGGTAAGCCCAACCGCTTCACGAGCTCTGCCAAAATGAGGTTCTTTTGACTCCTGCTATCAACAATGAACTGTATCGGGGAGCCCTTTACCCACATCTGAGAGTGGAAGAGACGCTCCTCCTCCTCTGGATCTTCGGGTACATTTTTCTGGATCTTTGTGGTAGCAACAGTGGTGCTGGGATCCGCATCAATGATCTGTTTCCCTTTTTCATACCCCTTATCGGGTTCTGACTCAGAGTTGGAACATGCATCTGATTCTGAAACCTTTAGCTCAGCCACCAGTGACTGCTTGGCCCGACACTCACTTGTGTTGTGAGTGGAGCTCTTATGGAACTCGCACCATTTTCCAGTGTCCTTTCTCGGCTTCGCGGCGCTGTTCTTTGCTTGCAGCTTCGGCTGGTTGTCTTGGGCTGTCCCGCCTTGGCTTTGTCCTTTGTTCTGTGGTTTCGGGGCACCTTTCCCCTGCTTTGGATTCGCAGATCCAAAGTCTCGCTTCTTTTGTTTAAACTTCTGCTCGACCTTGACGGCATATCGGTATGCTGCGCCGAGCGAGGGGATGTTTAGGGATTGTATTTCTTCCTGGATGTACTTGTGCAGGCAGCCACGATATTTGAGTATCAAATGTTGCTCTGAATCCTTGATACCCAACTTTGTGCGAAGGGTATGGAAAAGATTGGTGAACTCTGGCACGTCTTGGTCCCTTCCCTACCGCAGCGTGGTCCACTTTATGTATTCATCCTCATAGCTTCCAACAGGGTAGTACTGCTCCTTGACGGCATCCCGAAACGAATCCCAGGTGGGTGCGGCTGAAAATAGTGAGCCAGTACTTTCATCCTTCTGCTCGCAGTAGGTTTCCCACCAATCCTTGACGTGGGGGGCTACTTTGAGGAGAGCAAAAACAATCTTTTCCCGACTCGAAAATTCATGAACAGAAAAATAACCCTCTAGCAGATTTAACCATTTATCTACGGCATCTGCGTCTATCTAACCCTCGAATATGGGGATTTCAAAATTAACTTGTACCTTAAAGGGTGTGGCGTTTCCAGAGTAGCTGCTGGAAGCCGATGCGTCGCTTCTGGGTAGCCGCTGAAGGATCTGGGCAAAGTTGTCCATCATCGCGTTCCGTTGTCACTCTAGGGCTTCTTCGAGCAAGATTTTGATGGGATCTCCTGCCCCCTCGTCTTTCTTCTCGTCCACCATGGGGGGTCGTCGGGATTTGCAAGGCTGGTCTTGCAAAGGTTCAACCAGTTCAAGCCCTAACTCCTTATATCCCGACCTTGTTGGGGACATGCAAAGAAAAACAGAGAAAAAGCAGACCGCTCTGATACCACTGATCCGGATTTAAACAGGAACACAACAAATTACAGAGATAACCATATACACAAAGATGCAGCGGAAATAATACTTCATTTCATTAATGGAAAATAATGAAATATGCTTACAACCAGAAATGGAAATAAACCAGCTAGGGCGATGGTAGCTTATCTCTGAGAAGAGATGTGATGGCTACATGCCTCTGAACTGTGTTACAATGAGGCTCGAAGGCCTATTTATTGTTGAGAAACAATGGAAAACCCTTAACATTCCAAAACCTAACCCTAGGAGATGAAACGCCAAACTGTGGGCCCCGTTTGGGGTAAATTGGTACATAAACTTCCCGGGTCGTAACTTTGGCATATGATCTCCGTTTGACGCATACAATAGCTCGTTAGAAAGATCTATCCGAGTACTATCATTGTTGGAACGGGAAACATCGGTCCACGGAATGTTTCCCCCGGAATCCCAAAAAAACATCGTTTAGGGCCTCAAAACGGCTCTGGAAGTTCAGGACTCGAAAAACAGCTAAAAATAGTAAGTTGTGCTACAATTAAGGAAACTGAAAATGCTGAGAAAGACAATGGTGGGGGTCCAGGTGGACTTGGCAGGTGGCCACCGATATCCACCTGGATCAATCATCTACCTCCACTTTATAGAGATTCTTCACCGGAATCCCTATCCTCTTGGTTTAACTTGTGTCTATGTGTCTTAGGAATGCCTTTCCTTTACTGAAGACAACATCGTAGCCTTCGTCCTCCAACATCATGACTGATACCAACTTATTCTTCAGTCCAAGCACATATATCACATCTGTCAAGGTGAGAGGAGCTCCATGCTCCCTTTGAAAAGAAATCGTGTCCACTCCTGAAACACTATACCTTCCATCTTCACCCTTCTCTGTGCGCATCTTGAGGTCTTTCTCCTCCAAGACACTGAATAAATTTTTATCACCGGTCATGTGGAATGAGGCTCCATTTTCAAGATACCAGACACAACCCATCATTAATGACACCATGCATGCGATGAGGGTAAAGTTCATTTCGAACTGAGAGGCTAATGCCTCACCTTTCGATCCTTCTGAGGATCCATTATTGGACTTCTTTGATGGGAAATTAGTCGGATAATTTCCCACCTTGTGACAATTAAATAATCTTACTTTATACATGTCACCCTTCTTCCCCCATGAGAAGAATTCGATTTGAAATGGGAAGCCTTCCCCTTCCCTTTCCTTTCCTTACCTGCTAAGGCCAGATTTTCTTCAATCATTCTTGGATGAAGGACCATCTCGTGTGCTCCTCCTGATATCCTCCTACATAATATCCGACCACAGTCGTTCCCAATCCTGTAGTTTCTCCCTTCCATTCATAGAGTCCTGGTAGCTATTCTAACTCATTGGAAGGCGAAGGAGAGCGAGGCTCACTATATCATCATCAGCAGTAGTTATTCGCACACTGCCAAGCTTATCTCTGTAGGTGGTGAGCTTGTTCAGATATGTGGAAATAGTATCACCCTTCTCCATCTTGATTCTTCAAAGCTTATCCTTGAGCACCAATTTCTTCTGATCGCTACTGTTCTGGTAGAGGTTGTTCAACGACTTCCACATTGAAAATGGAGTATCCTTCCCATGTAGTCTCGAGACAATATGGTCTCGAACTCCCTCAAGGATGATCCATCTCGCCTTCACCACACACTTCTTCCACTTAGCCAACTCTTGTGCATTAGTTGAAGTTGGCTTTGGGATTTCTTGATCAATGAATTCCTTCAAGCCATTGTCTTCTAATACAACCTCCATTCTATCTTTCCATGCTATGTAATTCGAGCTACCTTCCAAGGCATACTCGAGTCTCAAGCCATAGAATGCCATTGGCCAACCTTGATGTATGATATGATTTAGATTTGCAACTGCAACCCCAAACTTCAAACTTTGAATTTTCTTCTCAGTATACTATTCACAGCACCATTACCATGTAGAGAATCTATGATAGGTTAACCGATAATGCAATATAAATCAAAGAAGAATATTATAACCTACTTCTACTGTCAATTTGCGGAAGCTTAAAGATCGAGCCGAATAATATAACCAAAAGAAAAAGAACCAATAGCACAATACACATGAAAATACATTGGGGAAAGCCTCAGCTAAAAACTCCACACTATTTTGTTATCATATATGGTGGAAATACATAGTAATTCTACAAAGCCTTAGCTCTCACAGCTATCCAACTCTCATTACAATCCTCACAGATGCTCATAGGCAATATTGGATTCTCTCCAGCCTTCCTCTCTGCCCTCCAAGCTCCTATTTCCTTGTGTTGTACCTTTGTGGATGGTTAGCCTTCAAAAAATTGCGTAATCCTCAAGAATAAATCCTTGACTGCATACATGAGTTTTCTCCATGAGAAAACACATGCAACTAATAGTACATTCTCCTTGAACATAAATCTCAACTGGGTCTTTCTCAGAATAGACATGCATGAGTTTCTGATGAGGGAATCTTCAATTAACTGGAGTAGCACTAGTTGAGTGCATTAATGCATCGACTCACTGTTAATTCACTATTAGTTCCTCAACCAATTTGGAAATAATTTAACTGGACTTCACTCAGTAAATTGAGTTAACTAATTACAACTCAAATATAACTCAATCTTATCTCCTTAATTTAAGGGACAACTCTTGCATGACTTCAGAAATATTTCTAATTTGAATTTCTCCAACTAATGAATTTAACATAAATCAATTAATTATTTCCAAGTAGCTGTTAAGACTAAATTCGATTTTAATTCACAATTTACGACAAATTAAATTGGAATATTCTTGTTGCCATATTTCAACATATCTGTAATGATCAATAAAAAGATCAAGTGTGCTTTGTGTTTTGTGCAATTTCTCTATGTGCCCTCTTCTATTTCTTTCATATGGCTTTAGAGCCGGTACTGGCGTGACTCCCTTAAGGAGAGCCAGGAAGATGAATTTTATTATGCAGTAAATTAATTAGGGTAAGAGATCATGTTGTGCTTAGTGTTTGCGTGAGAAAATTTTGTTTTTATATATTTGTATGTTTTCCTCTAGATTCTTAGATCCATATACAGAAAAATCGTTGCCTCAGCTCACCCATACAACCATGCTGCTTACAAGAATTCTGAAGGAAAGATCAGAGGAACACTCACTAAAGCATAGTTGAGTTGTAGTAATTCTATTTCTAGTTAAATTGAGGTTGGTTTTTAGAGCTTTGTCCCTGTCAACACATGTTGGGCGTGGCATCTGACAGCCTATATCCATGCCCAAGAATTCGTTCGATCCATATCTTGTGATAGATCTGATGGCTGTGGAGACCTGAGTGTAGTCTAAGCCCTTGCTTATTTGTTGCTTCGGTGAAGTATTTTTAAACCGACTACGGGAACACTAAACGTGAGAAATATGTTTCTTTTGCTTAATCACTTTTGCTACTAGCGAGGTAGGAACACATCGTAGTGATGGTGATCAGTCTTTCGTTAGTTGTTTACGCAGAGAATGATGAGACCATCATTGCCAGAATCGAGCACAAGTCTAGCTAGGTGGATGGGTTGTTTATTTCCTTGGATCATTTTTTTTTTTTTTTGGTCTGGATGCCGCCGTATAGAAATCCTTTCCTGCAGTAACAAGTTTGAGGAGTCTTGAATTTTATATCTAGAAGGATCAGATCCTTGTTCAACATATCTATAATGCCTAGAATAATGGTTGTGAATGCAAAGGAAATGTTTACCGGATAAGAGAAGTTCAAGAAATCGATTTTGCAGCATTGGATGCATCTATATGAGAAATCTTTGACTCATTTTCGCGTGGATCAAAATGGAATGTGGGGGAGAGATTATTTTCTGAGTCTTGTGGAGCAAGTATTTCTGATTGGAAATCTTCAATCTGTGGGCGAGTTCTGGTTTAAGATTTGTTTTTAAGATGTTGTGTGTAGTTATATATATTATAATTAAAAGAAAAAAAAGGAGAGTGAGAGATGGTGTTAGTGTTTGTTTTTTTAATTAAAGGAGTTGGTGGTTCTTAAACTCGAAGCGCCGTGTCTGAAACATGAGTTCTTGTGTGTTAATAATTTTGATTATAAAAAGGGTTGGTGGTTCTTAAACTCAAAGCCCCAGTGTCCGAAACATCAACTTTGTGTAAGGTCAAAGTTGTTTGATCAACTCTTCATCACATTCAGTATCCATACCTCCATCCTATCAACGGACAAATAGCGGAAAGTGAAATATCTCACAGATGGTGGTTGGTCCGTAGGATGCTTCATTACTTGATGGCTCTTATCGCGAAAGCCCTCACAAGCCGAGTTTTCAATATTGTTGATCCTGCAAAGTTCATCAACGATGGCCGGAGGCAATTACGTTTTAAATGGAGTTCAAGTAACAGCTCAAAGAAGTGGTGGTGAAAGAGCGGAGTTTGCAAGATTCCAGAGTGGATGTGGATGCTCATGAAGACGAGTCAGACATATATTTATTTATTGTTGTAATATGTTTTCCATGTAAGCATTAAGGGAGGGTGTTGGAAGTAATGCTTCCATGTCATGTGTAGTTGTGAGTGTGAGTCCCTAGGTGTCAATCTAGAATGTGTTGATTCCTATGTAATGAGTTAGAGTCCTCATCTAGATGTGTTGAAGTCAGTAATTTGTGTCTTATACATTTGTATCTATGATGATTATTAAAAATATCAAATGTACTTCGTGTTATGTGAAATTGCTCTCTGTGCCATCTTCTATTTTTCTAGTAGCTTCATCCCAAAGAAAACTATGTTGCATCATTGCTTCATCCCAAGGAAAACTATGTTGCATGGTAATGATGCAGTAAATTTTACTTCGAGATGAACACAAAGCCTATTTATCACTTAAGGCTCAACGATCAATGACCAATGTCCCCACCATGTGGGCATTATATAGTAACGGGAATGTATATAAAATCAACGAGTTAAATTTAGAAATTGTAATATTATAGTAGTGTTGTTGTTCGTAGAGGTGTAATAAGGTTAAAATGTCCAACTTTGTGTGTCTATTTCAAAGTTGGGCTAAAGGGGTCATATTGATTTTAGCTTTTCGAAATATCGATATGAAATTTTTAATTAAAATAAAATAGATATATATATATTTTTTCTTTTTAGTTAAAGGTTAATGGATGTAATATGTATTGTATTGTTTGATAAATAATAAGGCCACATAGTTAGCATTCCTGCTATTTAGTTTAATTATTGAACTTTGAAAGGTATGAACCAATTGCCACATTTGAACAAGGGCTACATTGTAGATATTCTCACTTAGTTTAAATATAGTTAAATTAGGGTCAAAAACAAAACTTTCATTGAGGGTGATTGAGAGAGATGTAATCATAATAATAGACAAAGTACAAAATTTAGTTTTAAATTTTATGTATGCAAAGCTTTGAGTTTGATTATATTAACCTTTAGTTAATCATATTTTTCAAGTTCGTTGTTTCATAGTTAATATTCTTTTGACTAAATATACAAATTGGTAGATTGTACAAGTACATACAATCATCATATTATATGTCAACCCGTGGCATTAGAATAAAAAATATGGTATTATATATAATTAAATAATAATATTAAAAAAATTTGTTTACATACATTACATATATTGAATTAAATTAACAACAATAATAATAAAACAAAATAAAATCGAGCATGATTTAAAATGTAGTTAATCTAAATTTTTCTTATACTAAATAAAGTTTTTATTAAATTAATAAAATTTGATATTTAATAAAGGTTCTAATTGAGGCATAATAATTATTTTATTATTAAGATAAATATTATTTTAAAAATATGTTTTTTTGCCACGCTAAATTTACTATCGGTTCATGCTTTGCCATATGACCAAAATTCCTTAATAATTACATCTCAACATATTACTCCAAAAGATTCAAGCAATTGTAGAAACCAAAAGTAGACTATTCATGTGCTCACACTTTAATATATTCCTTGAACTCTATAGAGTGGAGTTTTGTCTTCAGTTATGATAATGCCATGTGGAACACACAAACCATCATAAATTTTCTTGTATGATGTCCCTTAAGGTAAAGAATGGCTTCACAAAACAATTTTAAAAAGCACAAATGTTACCCAAAGGCCATGATGAAGAAAATTAGTATTAAATAATATTAATTATTCTTAAAAAAAAAACATGAAAACCACACTTTAATTCATGTGATCTAAAATTGTAAATAAAATAACTTATCATTATAGAAAATTTATACATTTGAGATAGCTTTATTAGCAATAACATTTTCAAACAATATTTTTTAACTAATAAATCTCTTTACATAAATAATTTAAATATATAAATATAAATAATTTTAATTGGGGAGAACACAAATCAATGAAAAACAATAGATATATAAAAAGTTTAAACCCATCCGTTTACAAATTCTTCTACTCCCTACTAACACACCAATGCTTCTGGGTGCTTGGAAATGCATAAATCAAAGGAGCCTCGGTCTGCTTAATAATATAGAGTCATTTAAAATTTTTACAAATATAATGTTAAACCTTTTAAATTTTAGTTTGTAATAATTTATTTTTAATAATATACAATGAGTTATATTTTTTTAAATTAAAATGTTAAAGATTTTAAATTTTAATATTTTTTAATAAATTTATTTACACATAAATGAATCACATATTGAATAAAAAATCGGTTCAAATTTTGAATTATATACCTCAAACAAAACTCTACCCTTATTCAATCAAATTTCCACATTATCATGGAAATGTGTAAAAAGTTTACTTAAAAAATTGGCGCACACGTTGACATGAGGTTTCCAAATAAATCGCTGCATAACGATAACCATGTGCCTCGTGGGCGGTGGACCACATTATTTTTTGTTTAGTTATGTTCTTTAAGCACCATGTTCCATGAAATGAAATAGATATTCCACTCGCTAGTTGTGTGGGGAGGATGGTTGTGGTAACCGATTTAAATAAGGAGAAGATGGGTAAGGAACGTAGAGAGGCAGCCAAACATCCCTTTAAAATGACAATTTAGAGTGATAGATTTTCTATCTCACAATTAATAGCCCAGTGGACATATAGATACTCAATATTTCGTACTAAGAGGTTTTGTTTTCTTTAAATAATTCTTATAGATGATTGTGAAAGATTGGCATTATATTTTCAAACCAAAATTCACTTATCTAGTTTGAGTAAACAAAAAAAACATTGACAAGTATTACCTGTGCCAAATCTAGTAAGTCTGAAGTGCTTGTTGTGGGGAAAAATGCCTATGCAGGACGATCCTATCCACCTAAGGTGTGACAGTGCCTTAGCAACAAACAGAGACAACTATTATAGTGTTCTTCCTTTATGAATTAAGAATGAAGAGAGAGATGGATGGACTAACCGGTGTCTTCCGTTTGTCCCTCGACCCAGATGCTCTTCTCTTGGAGAGTTCCCAGCTACTTGCCTTCTCGCTCGCCCAGCTTCAAGAGGTTTCTGCAAGATCACAAGAAGAGAACACTACAAAAGACAGGGATTCATATTCATAACTAGTTCAGGATTAGAAATAAACTAAACATACTAATGCAATCATACATCAAAAGTACATCAATATATAGGAGAAACCAAGATAGCTTTATTGATGAATAACAAGGTTCAGGAAGATATACAACCCAGAGGGCTCCAATCCAGCATCTCCTTCCCAGCAAATGGAATTCCTATCTTCACCCCCTTCAAAGCATTAAGCACCCAATGATTCCAATCTCAAACCAACATCAATTCTTTGTAATAACAAAATTCCAGCCTCTAGATCTCATGGAGGAGAGATCCATATATAGATGTTTGGAGCGAGGATGAGTCAACTTGAGATCTGACTAGTGTCCTCTCCCTCTGTCAGTTCTTGATTCCACTTGGAGGTTCTTGCTTCCACTTGGAGATTTGGAACCTCTTACTCATCACCATTCGAATTCCCTGAGGCAAGTGTCATTTTAGAAGCTTCCTGGGTTCTGACACCTTGAGAAATGAACTTGCCACATGTCCACTCTCGCTCAGCGCAAGTAGCCAGTGTTGCCTTTGACATTCAGCGCAGGTAGCCAGTGTTGGCTTTGACATTCAGCGCAAACAACTAGTGTAGCCACTGAAATGATCCTGAATTGACTTGTTTTTGAGCAGTTTCTGGTGGAGAACTTCTGTGAATTGTTGTGGTTTGTTAGCCTTGTTCCTCTAGGGGTAGGAACAACATGTTTAGGGACTTTGGATCCCTTAGATTATGGACATTTCATGCTCAATGCTGTAAGGCACAAAAATGTCTATAACAGTTGCCCCCTAAAGTATGAGGCCGTTTATCGGGTGAAATGCTTTATCATGGGGATCCGAAGTTCATCCAATGCTGGGAGGAGACCTGTAATAAGATACAATACAATACATTATTTTTCATACTGCTTTCATGATCTAGCTGAGGCAGGCATTCCCATGCTCAGCTTTATAAATTCATTTTTCTGTACATAGAACAGACAATCATCTGATGGTAGACTAATAATTTTGATGAAATTATCATCCTTTGAGTAGGATGATTATCTGCTGCAATGATGTACATGTCAATGTCTTTATCTTTCCTGAATATATATCGCAGCCCGGATGGATGAAACTAGATCCGGGGTCTTCAAACTCGTTTGATCTTCACTCTAAGTACAAGTCGATCCATGTGAGAAATGTTCTAAAGTCGAACATGGAAAGACATCGCTTGATTACGGTCAATGATGTAAACCGTTAACAAGCGCGAGAGGAATCATCGATAATGAAAATGACCCTCAAGGTACTGCAGTACAATTCACGTGGTGTGAATAAAGGACTTGGCGTCGAACACCACGCAAAATATTTCGGTCGAAGGTCCTTGATGTATACTTGTCGCCGGAAGTGAGAAACTTGCCATTGAGGCATGCAAGCTTCAAAGTACTGAAGGGGTTGTTCCTAGATCAACTTCTTGGATAATGAGCTGAGGTCGACAAGAAGTGATCCGTCAAAGGAGGGCCTTAACGAATCCCACATCAGTGACACGGAACGGAGCTAATGATTTTGATGGAGGTGAAAAAGATCTGTGACATATGATTCAGGGTGGCCGTCATGAAAGGATGAATGATAATGTATGGCAGTGGATGGGACACGGTCGACTTTTCTGAACGACTTCTCTTGAACATGTGGTGACACTGATGCAATGGATTGGTAGCATTACCCCAAATATGGATGGTATGATGAGACCATGGATGTGACCGGTGAATGAAACAACCCAACCCGATTGTGGTACGGAGGAAAAGTGTCATGTTCAAGAGCGACTTGCTACCATCAAAATTTTCTTGAGTTTCTCCCAATTTTTCCCCAGTCATTGCTGACCAGTACCTCTTTATTTTTGTCAAGCTTGAGGAGGATAACATATGCTTGTTCTATAACCTGCCCTTCGGGCAAGCCCATCGCTATGTTTTAACGAGCCTAGCGATAGTGAAACTCGTTCTCGTCTAAAGACAAGTTTATCGCTATTTAATGATTTTAACGAGTCTAACGACAAGGATAACTCGGTCCTTTTCATTTTTAGAGAGTCTGAAAAGGTACATAAAGCTAACTCCAAAAGTCCTTTTTCGTCATCTAATCCCTTAAGTCCGAAAAAGTATAAAACAATACAGAAGGGATGAGTTTTCGATAGTTTTAACGAGCCGAATAAAACAAGCGCTTGATCTTTTTGTGAAATAATCCCTCAGGTCCAAAAAGATTAAAATCTAGAGGAGGGATAGCACTTCCTGTCCCTTTAACGAGCTGGAAGGCCAAGGACTCGGCAATCTTTTCATATTTTACGAGTCAGTTGAAAAGAGCTTAAAGAAGACTCGTCTTTTGAGGAACGAGTGATAAACAGGGTTAGCAGCTGATTCCAGGTACAGGTTGGAATTTTCCAATCACGGCAGTGTCACAAGGATGGCTAGGTGAAATCACTCTTCGCAGCTGTTCCTCAAAATGGGTAAACAATCATATGGAGGTGAACGATCGGTCAAACGAAAAGTGGAGGTGACAGTGAAAACACGACCAAGGCTTTAATGGCTAATGATATTATATTCACAGTGGTTATTTACTGGGAAGGTTCATTTTTTATTTTAAAATGAGCTTAAACGCTGGTGGAAACACTTGCTCATTGCTTATGTTTATTTTTTAACGAGCATGAAGTCCGCGTTAAAACTGCTCGGATCTTGCGTTTATTTTTTAACGAGCATGAACTGTGTGCTAAAACTGCTCGAATCTTGCGTTTATTTTTTAACGAGCATGAACTGTGTGCCAAAACTGCTCGATTTTATGTTTGCATGCCCCCAGCATAATAATGCAAATCAAGGTGCATGCCCCCCCAAGCTTCATTGCATTCAACTTGGTGGTTGGAATGAAGGTTTACCTTTGAGATTTGGAAAGGGGATTCTTTCATTTTTTAATGAGGTTGACACAGTAAAAGAACTGTCCTCATGACTCCTTGTTTCATTTTTTAATGAGGTTGACACGAGATAAGAACCGTCCTCGGAGCCCATTGTATTTACAGTATTTCTATTAGGGCGATGATCCATGCTGACAAAATGTTTAGGAATCTTCCGAATCCATTAGATATAGAAGATTTCATATTGTAGGTTTCTACTGTGGCCAGTTCCGCCAGATTACTTGCAGGCGGTAGGGCAAAAGTACCCATTAAGGCAGGGTCTTTTAGGAGACCTACTCCAATATTTTGAAGCGAATGATTGCTTCCATGGATCATTGGAATGCTTCCCGTAACTTGTGAACTGTCGGGGAGGAAAGTTTGTTGGTCGACGACTGTAATTCCTCCTTGAGAGGGAAATGCAATCTTCCTGAAGTAGGTCGACACAACTGCGGCCATGGCATATATCCAGGGCCTTCCCAGTAGGATGTTGTAATCGAGGTTTCCATCAATTACTTCAACATCAATTCCTACTGTTTTACCCCCTAGTTCAACTTGCAAGTTACTTAAAATCTCGTATGGAGTGTATGATCATCCATCAAATGCTTTTAACGTCATTGAAGATCTCGACAAGGGTGGTGAGCCTAAATCCTTCCAGCAACTCATCGACATAATACACGTAGATGCCCCCTCATCAATAATTGTTCGATGAATAGTTTTGTTGAGGGCTTTCACTTGAATAAGGAAAGCTAGTTGAGCCGGTAATTGAGGGTCATATCCTTTATGGTCAAAGGCCACAAGATTGGAATCCATTGGGTCAATCCCACCTATTGCTGATAATAAAGCTTGCTCTTGGGAGGGGCAATATTTCGGTACCTCAAGTGTCGACATAGCGGACGGCAATTGGGCCAGGTCCTCTACTATATTATAATTCTGTGCTACTTTGGCACAAGGATTAAATGTCGATTTGTGTACTACTCCCTTTGGCGACTTTATCATTGGTTCAGGAATGATGGGTGGCACAACTTCGGTCAAAGTTGTCGTCGAACTACTAGGTTGTTCATTAGCCTTGTTACTCGACAGCTGTGATTCCCGTAATCTTTATTCCTTGTCAAAGCATCATTTTGCTGCTTTGAGACAGATAACATAAGCACTTGGGATCGGGAAGCATTTTGATTAGCAACCAGTTTGGTTCCCGGGCTTGGAAACAGATCAGTCAATACCGCTGGGGTTTTGGAACTCTTAAAGAGTTTCTTAACTTCAGCTATATGTGGACAATCTCTCGTCCAATGATCCTCATCTCATATATGACACCCCGCAGGGGGTTTCCTATTGCTCCCTTTCTTTTTCTTCTTGCCCCCTGGTTGCTTCAGTTGTTTTCCCTTGTCGGTCGACATGGCATTTACTTCCGAGGCAAGAAGTTCCTCATTTGCATTTTGACTAGAAATCTTACAGGCCTTTTTAGATGTAGCCTTTGTCGATTTCGTATCTGTTTTGCCAATCACGCCATCGCCAGCGTGAGAGTCATTGTTTGATTTAGGAGGAGGAGGAATTGAGAATTCCGGTCTAGTGGCGTCAGGTATTTTGTCGTAGAGCGTGCCAGACTGAGTATAGACCAAGTCCAGATATTGCGCATGAGCGATGACTTGCTCTTCTGTTACGACTCCCCCTTTTGCCACATCTTCCGTGATTGTAGGAAGTAAGGATTTGATAAACCATTCAGCTAATAGCTGATCGGGAACGTATGTTTTCACCATCCTACGATGACGTCGCCACTCATGTATATGATCAGATATGTGAGTGGCCGTTGTCTGTTTGAAATTGGTTAAGAGTTCCGTTCCCGTTTCATACCTTATCGGTAATTGAAAATGGGTTAAGAAAGTCGTGGCTAAGGTACTGAAATTGTCGAACGAAGCTCTAGGCAATTCAATATACAATTTTGCCGCTGGACCCGTTAACGTCCTCTGAAAAAGGCGAAGTCTTATTGAATCATCATTCAGGGTGTTTGATGAACACCACAGATGAAATGTCATCACATGATTCGACGGATCTTCACCCGGATTTCCATTAAATTTAGGAATATCTGACTGAAGTTTATGCGGAATAGCTGGCCACCAAGGGGCATAAGCAATTGGATCATTCGTCAGCCGGTTTAGATCTGGTAATTCTAGAGTTGCTACAAAGGGCAACTGTTGAGTCAGGTTAGGCGAAGCATACCCAGGATAAGATGGAATCGCCTGAGCAGTGGGTATTTGCATACCAGCATAATGTATTTGATGCTGGCAACTTTGGCAAGGTTGATGGGAATAACCATTATAATATGGTTGTTGATTACCGCTTTGGAAATGCGATTTCCCATTACTTACAAAGACTTGTTGCTCAGGTCTTTGATATGATTGCTGGAATGGGGGTTGTTTAGTTTGAACCAGCTCTGGTTGTTGAACCATTTATTTTTGACCAATACTGGATGATTGACCAAGATGAGGAGTCACAGTACTTGTTTGATCCTGAGTCGCTCCAGATAAGGAGGCACTAACCTGAGGTTGTGATTGAGTCGTTGAGACAAGAGGCTGTTGTATTGCAACCTGAGGTTGTTGGGGTTGACATACAACAGGTAGCGCTTGTACTTGCGACGCAGTAACCATAGCAGGTATAGTGGGAATATTCGACACAGGGTGGACTGGTTGCATTGAATATACAACCCTTGGTTGCTGAGGCAGTATTGGTACCCAACCGCTGGATGTAATTCTAGTTTGACCTGAACTTTGTTGTAAACTCCCATATGGTTGTTCTCCGGGAGGGAACAATGAAAAGGCATACTGCCCTCCATATGGTGGCAATCCAGTACTTAAAGGGCAGATTGGCCTTTGAAGACACATTGGATCAATTTGTTGAGTTTCAACATAAGAAATACCAGATGATAATCCGGATGAAGAAATAGGAACTAACCATGTCGTCGAAGCAGTCCCTGATGGGACCCCAGCTTGTTGTTGATAACTTTCCGGGACAGATGGTATACCATTGAACATCGTTGGAGTAGCAACAGGAGGTTCTGCTGCTGCTGTGTCGGATGACATAGTCCTAGATGTCGACGGTTGTTCAGAAATATTTAGTCTATCCAAAAGATTTTCTAGCGATTCTACAAGAACTTGTGATTAAAAGAGACTAACTTCGAAGACCAACGAGGGAATGGTGATGATTATTCCATTTAAAATAAATTTTAAAGACGCTTAGACACAACTTGCTTTTTCAATTTTAAAGAGTCGAGAAAAAGCTAAAGGTGACTCTAGTCTCCTTCGATGTTTTAACGAGCCCGAAGTGACAAATGCTCGGCTAGACTTTTTCCGTTATAGAGTTTGAAAAAGGCCAAAAGGAACTGCTCTGGAGTTCTAGGTAGAGGGTGTGCCAAACTTTTCGCAAAACTGCAGAATACTTTTTAAGGTACGGGCGGTCGATCTTCCTGAATGCTGTGTTCAGTGCATTGCGATCAGTAGGGCGGCCGACACGGCTTCCTAAGGATAAAGGTTTTATGCCTATAGGGGTCTCCCAATATATACGCGACGGTACGTGGGAGCACAATCCGTACTGGCGCTATCGTCCCTCAGGAGGAATCACCCACCATCAACGAGATCGACAGTCACCAGGCTTTACGACGCCAGAACACGTCTCTAGCCTAGACCTCTATGTTGTGTGTTATGTTGCAAAGCGTTGTTAAGTTCATTTAATTTATTTTAGGTTGATCTTTTTAGAAGTTTGCCTTTTGAGGTTCACCACGAGATGTATGATACAAATTCCTAAATGCAGTCTAAAGATGATAAGCAAGCTTTTATCTTTTCAACTTTGAAAATCCTAGCTACTAAGGGAAAAGAAAGACACCATCTTTTCTCAAAGAGCAATCAGCACACTCTAATGCACTTTTCCTAAATCAAACATGCAAACTATCAAGATGCAAATGCACAATGCAGTTTTTTTTTTCCGCTTTCTTAGTATTGATGCCTACAAAGAAAGCTTTTTGCACAACTTTGAATTTGCTTTTAAATGACAAATACAAACAAGTTTACTTTTTTGAAATCAGAAAGGGTAGAAGAGATTACAACACTTAACGATTTTCGAAATAAACTCTTGTTCCGACACTTTAAAAGAGACAAACTCAAACCAATAAGCAAAAGCAAATGTATAATCAACTGTAAACAGCCAATGAACTCTCTCCTAAGATCACAATCAACAGATCTGAATCAATGGCTACAGGATGATTATTTCACTCATGCAAAGGAAAACTGCGAATGACGCCACAAACACATAAAAACACTCACAGTCTTTTTGTACAAAAGGAGGCAGAATTTAAGCAGAGAAAAGGAGTTATTAGACTGGTACCTATGCTGGTTACAGGCTGCAAAAATCAGAGATCAAAACAAGGCAAAACGGAGTAGAGAACCCCAGCTGCACAAGGCCTAACTGGATCAGCGCAACCTCAACACAGGGGTTTTGACATTCAGCGCAGGTAGCCTTCACGGGACCTGCGTTGAAATGCAGAACCTCTTCACAGGGGTCACGCTGAAGGAGAAACGAGAGTTTCTCACTGGGTTCTGGGTCACAGATTGCTGTTTAATCTACGGTTTCAGGCCAAATAAAAGCAACAAGCAAGGTACACTCAAAGGGATGCTTTGAGGGGGTACTAAGATCTATCACAAAGGATCATCAAATCATTTGTGAGTCCATTGTTCAGATCATAGACAAATCCAGTGATTGGATCAAAGCAGCAGTTGTCTACTTTGCATCTAAGAATAGCAGATGCAGTTCGATTGTTGCTGTTGAGTCTATGAAACAAACAATGATAGAAACACAAATAAAATGACTAAACAAATCTCCCCAGCGGAGTCGCCAATTTGTTGTGGGGAAAAATGTCTATGCAGGACGATCCTATCCACCTAAGGTGTGACAGTGCCTTAGCAACAAACAGAGACAACTATTCTAGTGTTCTTCCTTTATGAATTAAGAATGAAGAGAGAGATGGATGGACTAACCGGTGTCTTCCGTTTGTCCCTCGACCCGGCTGCTCTTCTCTTGGAGAGTTCCCAGCTACTTGCCTTCTCGCTCGCCCAGCTTCAAGAGGTTTCTGCAAGATCACAAGAAGAGAACACTACACAAGACAGGGATTCATATTCATAACTAGTTCAGGATTAGAAATAAACTAAACATACTAATGCAATCATACATCAAAAGTACATCAGTATATAGGAGAAACCAAGATAGCTTTATTGATGAATAACAAGGTTCAGGAAGAGATACAACCCAGAGGGCTCCAATCCAGCATCTCCTTCCCAGCAAATGGAATTCCTATCTTCACCCCCTTCAAAGCATTAAGCACCCAATGATTCCAATCTCAAACCAACAACAATTCTTTGCAATAACAAAATTCCAGCCTCTAGATCTCATGGAGGAGAGATCCATATATAGATGTTTGGAGAGAGGATGAGTCAGCTTGAGATCTGACTAGTGTCCTCTCCCTCTGTCAGTTCTTGATTCCACTTGGAGGTTCTTGCTTCCACTTGGAGATTTGGAACCTCTTACTCATCACCAGTCGAATTCCCTGAGGCAAGTGTCATTTTAGAAGCTTCCTTGGTTCTGACACCTTGAGAAATGAACTTGCCACATGTCCACTCTCGCTCAGCGCAGGTAGCCAGTGTTGCCTTTGACATTCAGCACAGGTAGCCAGTGTTGGCTTTGACATTCAGCGCAAACAGCTAGTGTAGCCACTGAAATGATCCTGAATTGACTTGTTTTTGAGCAGTTTCTGGTGGAGAACTTCTGTGAATTGCTGTGGTTTGTTAGCCTTGTTCCTCTAGGGGTAGGAACAACATGTTTAGGGACTTTGGATCCCTTAGATTATGGACATTTCATGCTCAATGCTGTAAGGCACAAAAAAGTCTATAACAGTGCTTCCAATGTGAGCTCACACCTGCTAATCCTAATACTAGAATACCCAAACATATAAATTTCCACTGGAATCTTTTAGAGAGTTTCTGCAAGAGATTATGTGATCCTCCTTTCAAGGCCTGCCATCTGCAGTCCAATACCTTGCAAGTTAATTGGAATATTTACAAAAATCAACACAATAGTAAATACTAATATTAACTATTTACTATTGTAACATTTATTGTATTTAATATTTAGTTTGCTTTAATTTCTTTATGTTATCAAATTCATTACATGGTATATGGGTTGAATAGTTCAAATAAGTTTTTTTTTATAAAATATAGTTAAAAAAATTGGAAATTTTTAATTTTTGAACTTATATTTAAGTATTTTATAAGTTTGGAGTATATTCTATTCTTTTTTTGTTCAGCTAAGAGCTGGCTTTCTTGTTTGGCTAAGAGTTAGTTTTTTTAGGACTTAAGGAAACAACTTAATAGCCCAAGACCCAAAGGTATCTAGCACGAGTGAAAGCTTGCCCCCTTATGAACCACTAGTAGAACCACGAGCCAATAATTATAGATGGCTAATTTTTTTTGTGATCACGGCATTAGTGGATAAGAACCATTGATAAATATTTTTAATATTAACAAATTTTTAGACTATATTAAAAAAAATATTCAGAATATTTCAACAAATTTCTAAAATATTAAATCTATTTTTATATATTTTAAAAACAATTTAAAAATAAAACATTATAATCTTAAAAAAAATCCAAAAAACATATCACAATAAAAATGCCCCCAAAAAATAACCTCGCTAAGCAACGCCATTCAAATAATTCAAATAATTTCCAATTCTCTTTTTGTTTTTAGGACAAAATGGCCACAATTAAAAAGCAAATTTGATCGCCATGATATAGAGATTTAAAGCTGTTGGAGTGATTAAAATTAAATCTCTTGGTTCCCACAAATCCAGCCCATGCCAGCTTTTATCATTTGCAGGGAAAGTTGCTCAATCAAATCTAATCTAGTTCAACCGTGCAAGTACAATGATGGCCCAAAAGAAAAATAAAAACAAGGTATTTTAAAAAATTAAGTATTTTTAGTTTTATAATGCGAATTTTAAAAAGTCGGTTTTAATTTGTGGTCAATAAATAAGTAATTTTGCAGTCAAAGATTTATCCAACACGTTATACTGACAGCTGCAGGATAATAAAAAACGAATCAGCTGCAAAGGGCAACGGCTAACCAGCCTGCCATAGGGCATTAAATGCTCGGGGAGATGTAGGCTGGATAACTCGCTAACACGCAAATTCGGAAACTGGGCATTAAATAAAATGGGAATTTACGTGTTAGCGGGATATCCAGCCTGCATCTCCCCAGACATTTAATGCCCTATGACAGGCTAGTTAGCTGCTGCCGCTGCGGAGGCTCTCCTGCCTACCGTGTATTAAATATGACATTACCACATAAAATAAGTTAACGAATCCGTATTCGTTTTACACGGCCACATTAGCTGAGTTGGTCACCGCTCTTCTTTTTCTATGCATAACATTGACAATCATTGTTGAAAACAAACACAACAAAGGTGTCTCCAGCGAAGTTGGGTTAGTGGAGGAGTGTGGGCTTTGGAAGGAATGATCTTTGTTCTCGTCTACTGTGTTTCGGGAATTTCTAGCAATTCGGAAGGCTTGTTTCTTTTGTTGCATTGTTCACTGGATTTCTTACTTCGATCCTTTTCAGCGTTTGACTAGATGTAATCTCGAGTTGGGCATTGAGATAGAAGAAACGCAGAGCTGAATGTTAATCATTAATGTGTATGTAACACATATTTCATTAAATTTGGAAGTTTTTTATTACAAGGCCTTCAACTATATTCATTCTTTTGTAAATTGCCATATTAACTTGATTCAACATTAAAATAATTTTAGTAATCTCAAACCAATTAGAAATTGTGAATGGGTCAAACATGGGGTTGTTATGTGCAATAGTATCAATACACAATAGGAGTGTGAAATCAAAAATAAATTACGTTTATAAAATTATATGAATACAAATAACTAGATGAAATTCAATAAATAACTTCCCATTCATGTCTAGTATCAGCAGTGATTTTTTCTTCAAGTCATATTGGATTCTAATAATGAAATTATTTAAACCACAAATAAACTATTTAAGAATTGAAAATGACAAAACGCTAATATGGATTGGAAAGTCAATGTCCTATGGTGCAAAAAGATTAGATACAACCATTTTTTACCCATCTCTTTAATGAGTCTAGATGGTCCACTTAACACATAATTTGTTAATTAATTATTCCATGTTTTATTAAGAAGAGAATTTTGTTTTGCATAGAGTTTTGTTTCAAAACAATACAATATGAGATTAATACAGTCTTAATAAATTACGTGATAGACAAATAAAAATCAATAAATGGATTCCTTATTAAATTAAATGAGATGAGATGATTGCATATACAAATAGTTGATTTAAGAATATATGAAAAAAAAATTATGTGTTAAAAATTGAATACCCTACAACTTAACGAGTAGTATTCACTTATGAGCCATCACCCATTAGCCTAAATAGTCAACTTAATACTTATTATCAAGAAATTAAAAGACTTATTTTTCGAAAAAAATGCATCATAATATATGGATATTATAAATCACATTTATATACTCATATTAATGGACATAACTAAGTACAATTCAATAATATAATTCTAGCTCAAGTGATGATTTCAGTGTATTTAAAATACGAATTTACAAAAAAATGACTTTAAATAATGAAATTAGATGCCTTACAATTCAAAAAGTTCAATGACATAATTCATCCATGATTGTGTCTAATCAAACCTTGATAATCCACTTATCAATTATTATCATCATATATATGTTTTTTTAAGAAATGCAAAATTATTTAGAATACATTTTTATCTCAAAAATTACATATCACATTTATGCACTCATATTAGTGCATTTTATATGTAAACAATGAATAACTCACTTTGTACATTGTTGATTTTCAATATGATATGATTGCAGTTACAACCATTAATTGATTCAAGCATATAAATTTATGAAAACTATCGATTGAGAAATCACATATCTTATGCTTCAAAACTATCAAATCATTTACCTATGACACATTTCTCGTTAGCCTTACTAGTGAATTATGCATTTTGAATAGTGAATATTGCACATAACATTTATCAAGTAAATTATTATAATTTCTTTAGTAAGAATAGCACCTTTGTTTGTAAGTATTTTATTACAAGGCCTTCAACAACATTCATTCTTTTGTAAATCATCATATTAACTTGATTCAATATTAAAATAATTTTAGTAATTTCAAACCAATTAGAGATCATGAATAGGTCAAACATGTGGTTGTTATGTACAATAGTATCAATACACAAAAGGAGTGTGAAATCAAATTGTTAGAAGAAATTGATTTAAGCTAGATCATATTAATATGACAACTCTAACCCCCTTTCCCCCAACCTACGGGGGATTTGTTGATTGAATGATGGTGATGTGAAGATCTTATTATAAATGACAATGATAAGTGTCCCTTGCATTTCTTTGAAACTAGTCTACTAAAACCTTAGTAAAATGTTCTTGTGCTCAATTTCCTGCGGTCCCTATGTGCCTTTATGAACCACTAATGAGGGGGTCATCATTCATCTTCATAGCATGCAGACATCCACTATAAAAGTTATACATTGTTGATCTAGGTATTTCAAGAAAGTTAGGCACCATTGATCTATCTCCACTCAAATCCAAGTACATCAAATGAGAGTTCTTAAATGGGTATTCAAGTCATTCCATTATGATGGACAATGTCACAAATTGAAGTAAACAAGAAACTTTAGTGGTGACTTCTTGTAAGTAGTGGAGGCAAAGGTTTTCAAATATTAGCACAGTTGATGGCAGTGTGGATATTGATCTCTCCTTGTCAACAGTGTCAAGACCAGTAATAGTCTCAATGTAATTTTAGTGTGAACCAACTGTATGGAAAACCATGATTGATCATTACTTTCACTAAGAAGAGAAAATGATAAGCATTTTTAATGGGGAAGAAATAAGTGGGAAACATAACTCATGTATTTTAGTTGAAATTTATATAAGTCCCCGTGTTCTTTAATTATTAAATATGTAATGTAAATACAAATAAATTATCATTAAGATATTGATTTTGAATATTAAATATGTATTAAAAGGCATTCATCTATGACACTTGATTTTTCATGTAGTCTGAATAAACCACTTAAAGTTTATTATCAATTAATTCTAATTAGTTTTGTATAAGATATATCTTTACTTACATTAATAGCTTTATTTCAAAAATAAATTACAATTATAAACTTATATGAATACATATAACTAAATGAAATTCAATAAATAACTTTTGAGTGTTGTTGGATTCTATGAGATTATTTTAAGTACAAATAGTTTATTTAAGAATTGAAATCTACAAAATGTTAATATTGATGGGAAAAGCATGTCATATGGTGAAAAGAGTTTAAAGGCATTCATTTATGGCCCATCTCTTGAATGAGCTTAAATAGTCTACTTAATGCTCATGGTGAAGTCATTAATCCATGTTTGATTAGAAAATTCATTTTCTTTACATGGTTTTTTTTATTCTAGAAATATCAATTTCACATTTATACATTCATATTAAACCACATGATAGTTAAATAAAAATCAATTAATGGTTTCTTGACTTATTGACTTATATGACATGATTGCATATAGGAATAATTGATTTAATAATGCATAGTTAGAAAAAATTGTCAATTCAAAATAGAATAAACCAGTTGCAAGTCATAAATAATTGATTTTAAATTATTAATTTTCTAAAAATATATATATATTTACTTACATTGAGATATTTATTTCAAAAATAAATTCTATTTACACATACATACATACTAAATATAATTTAATACATACTCATCTTGTTGGTTTCTATGAGATCATTTCAATTACAAATAATTTATTTAAGAATTGAAATTTATGAAATGTTAATAAAGGTGGGAAAATCAAATACCATATGTTGCACAAAGTTTAAATACATTTATTTATGACTTGTACCTTTAAATAACTTTAACAATCTACTTAACATTCATTACCAATTAATTATTCCATGTGTTGTTGGGAAAAACATTTCATATTACATGGAGTTTTATTTTTTTTAAAAAGTGTCACATTTACACACTTAGACCACTTAAAACTCATTATCAATTAATTATAATTTGTTTTGTAAAATATATATATATATATATATATATATATACCTACTTACATTAAGAGTTACATTTAGAAAATGCATCACATTTATGAACTTCTATCAATGCATATAGCCAAATAGAATTCTTCAACTCATATTCGATTCTATGAAATTATTTAAACCACAAATAAAATATTTAAGAAATGAAAATGAAAAAATGCTAATATGGATTATAAAATCAATGTCTTATGGTGCAAAAAAGTTTAAATACAACCATATTTTACCCATCTCTTTAATGGGTCTAGATGGTCCACTTAACACATTGTTAATTAATTATTCCATGTTTTATTAAAAAGAGAATTTTGTTTTTCATGGAGTTTTGTTTCAAAACAATATAATATGAGATTAATACAATCTTAATAAATTCCATGATAGACAAATAAAAGTCAATATATGGATTCTTTATTAAATTAAATGAGATGAGATGATTGCATATACAAATAGGTGATTTAAGAATATATGAAAAAAATATATGGGTTAAAAATTGAATGCCCTACAATTTAACGAGTAGTATTCACTTATGAACCATCACCCATTAAGCCTAAATAGTCCACTTAATACTTATTATCAAGAAATTAAAAGACGTATTTTTCGAAAAATTGCATCATAGTATACTCATATTGATGGACATAACTAAGTACAAGTCAATAATATAATTCTAACTCAAGTGATATGATTTCAATTTATTTAAAATACTAATTTAAAAAAAAATGACTTTAAATAATGAAATTAGATGCCTTACAGTTCAAAAAGTTCAATGACATAATTCATTTGTGATAGTGTCTAATCAAACCTTGATAATCCACTTATATATCATTATCATCATGTATATGTTTTTTTAAGAAATGCAAAATTATTTAAAATATATTTTTTATCTCAAAAATTACATGTTACATTTATGCACTTATATTAGTGCATTTTTTATGTAAACAATGAATAACTGACTTTGTGCCTTGTTGATTTTCAATATGATATGATTGTAGTTACAACCATTAGTTGATTTAAGCATATACATTTATGAAAACTATCGATTGAAAAATCACATATCTTATGCTTCAAAAAGATCAAATCATTTACCTATGACACATTTATCATTAGCCTTAATAGTGAATAATGCATTGTGAATAGTGAATAATGCACATAACATTTATCAAGTAAATTATTATAATTTCTTTAGTAAGAATAACACCTTTGTTTGCAAGGAGTTCTATTTAAAAACTTATATTTCACATTTATATGTGATTATTGATACATATAAGTAAACATAAGTCATTAACAATAACATGCATTGATGGTTCCTGTAAGATAATTTGAATGGCAAACAATTCATTTAAGAACACACGCACACGTGCACACACATCTTAGAAAAAAAGTCGATACAACAAAGTCATTGCAAAAACAATTATAAATAATAAGAAATATACATATTAATATAATTGGCATCCCATATATCAAAAAATATAAAACCATACAAATTGATTCAACAAAAACTATGTCCAAAATGTATTGAAAAATTGGAATGTACTTTTCAACAAATTTATAAAGGAAAATATCTCCATCAACTACAATGAAGTACATGTTCTATTGAACATTCGAATGTACTCATGTTTTTGTTTGATACGATGAAGTGTCTTAAGAAAGGGGAATAAAACTTGCAGAAGCCACATATCTTGCTCTTTTCCTGTATATGATTTTATCAAGATGTGGTTTGATCGATATCCGATGAATTGAGAAGTATGCTTTTTTGTATCTATTAGCAATACATTTGATTCTTCATAACTATCTCCATATTGGGACCACACATCAATCAACTTTTTCTCATAAAATTGTCCTGTTCTCCCTGCTTCCAATTTTGTTTGTAAATGACAATGAGACCTGTCCCATGCAAATTTAAATTCCTCTATATCAATATTTGATTTTTCAAGTACTTTTTGGATTTACTTGTCAGTGACATTTAATGTCCATATTGCGACATCATAATTTCTTAAGCAATATTTTAATACTTCTAACTGAAAAGGCCTTAAAAAAAAGGACCTATCACCAAACTGCCAATCTGGTTCTCTTTGGATATGAAAATTTTGTTCATCTTTGGTGTATGATTGGAAGAATACTCCTTCCATTTCAAATATCAACAACATCTTCTGACTTGTAGTAATGCCCATCTGCATCTGCACTGTAACCACATGTATGATATTAACATATCTTCACTTCAACACTTCATTGCTTAAGGACATAAAAACCTATCATTTTAAAAATGATTTAATATTTATTATGAATTATTTCCATTTGTATGCTAAGGTAATTTTACAATGAGTTCATAGTATCACAAAATACAAAAACAGTTGCCCCATTAAAATGAACAAACAAATAATATGTTTACTTTATACATACAACCTAATACCTTTATTTAATTTGTATGGAATAAAAGTCTTATAAGAATGCATTGAACCACCATTTAAATCAATGATTTTAAGACTTATAATGATTTATTTAATTGCAATTGAAAAATATAATTAAAATGGTCTAGTGCAAGTAAGCAAACTAATTATATATTATTTTTCACATATAATATAATACAATTTCTAAATTTCAAACCTAATTATTATATGTTAATTTATAGAGTTTCTACCTTAGTTTCCTTTGGTGCTTCTTTTAGTACAGATTGTATGTTTATTGTTGGTGCTACATACAACTTAATATAGTTTTTCAACTTATATGGAATAAAAAAGGTTATAAGAATGCAATGGGTCATCCTTCACATTACTAATTTATAAGAGGTATAACAATAACTTAAACCATATTTATAGTCAATAATTGTAATGATCTAATTAAAACAAATAGACCAATGATCTATTAATTTTACATACAATGTAATCCATTGTAAAAAAAAAAAATATAGCATGGGAAATTTTGATATGAAAACATTAAATGACCATTCATCTCACCAAAAATAAAGAAAATAAAAATATTTTATTTTTGGTAATGACAAACCAAATCAACAATTCTTTTATTAATTTTGTGAAATAAAAATAATAATTCATGATGCCATACATATAATAGCATGAAATAGACATCAATAATCTTAAGGTACTTCTTAATGTAATTGAACATCCTTCAAAATAGCTCGCACATCCGTAGCCTTGTTGAGTTTATGCAATATTCTCCATAGCCCATTGATCAACCAATTATCCCCTTGATTTGCTCCAATGAATGGAGGGGCAAGAATCACATTTTCTTTTGGATTCTCTTTCACTCTCTCAATTAAACAATCAACTATAATAGTATTGGTTGCGTCATATTGGGTATGCATTTCCCACACTTTTTTCAATGATTTAGTGTGTATAACTTTCGTTGGATTGTCAATGACCTTATGTCCCTTTTGTGGTTTACAGTCTGAAGCAGTCCACTTAAACAAAAGTTTATCTTGTAATGTTTCTGAAACCAACTTTTTTAGAAATCTTGTTGTGCTTTGTTTCAAAGCTGTCGTCCAAATTGCAATTTCAAGAGATTCATTTTTGAAACAAGTTTCAAAAAATGATTTTGCATGTGGATGAATCCAAAATAATTTTTTCTCTATTGTGTAATCAGCATCAGCTCCCATTTTCTCAATATGCCCTTTGTTTGTTGCTTCATCATCGATGCTATGATAAAAAATGTCCTTTAGTTCAAAAATAACTAGTTTATTTTCAGTTATTTTCGCTGCAACACAATGGAAAATAATCTAGTCAAACCGTTTTATTCAAGTTACAAAAATTACTAAAAAAATTGTTGAAATGATACACTTACCTTGAGAGGTTTTTGCGCTTTTTATAGATGAAACAATAATTTCTTTTATCATCTTGATAGAACCTGGAGTAAACATATTAAACCTTCAATCAAATACCAATTGTACTTCCTATTAAACCTTCAATCAAATACCAATACCAACAAAAACATTAGTAATGCAACCTTTAAAAAGAAAAACACACACACACACCTTTAACATTATTTTGATTATTAATTTTATCTTTTTTATTTGTTCCTATAATAATAATATACAACGTTATGGTAGTTACAAGAATTAGAGTTTGAAGAATAATAAGATAAACAATAAGACAAGTTATAAGTATCTGACATGACATTATCTTCATATTTGTAACATTGCACCTCATCATCATCTTTGTTACCTTTAGCTATCTCCAAATTAAACATATAAAATATTTTGAATTGTGAAAATGAATAGAATCATTAAATAATAAGGAAAACAAGTGGACAAATTATAAGTACCTGATGTTATATTTTGTTCTTGATTAAAGTTTTGTTTAACTTTCATTTGATCAATTTCTTGGTTCTCCTTGCTTGTCGCTATAATAAACATAAAAAATGTTATAAATTGTGACGATGAACAAAATTCATTAAACAACTATACAAAAAAAGAATCATCTATAATCGTCCATAATAATATATTGGTCTTGATTGCAATTTTGTGGGACAGTCCCCTGGTCATTATATTCATTCTCTTTATTTCCAACTATAATCAACATATGAAATGATATCAATCACCATAATAAAAATAATAATTTAGCATAATAATAAAATAAATAAAAATGATAGAGTTATGTTGATTAATACCCATGTCTATCTCCATCGTTCCATGGTCATTGTCTTGATTAATTCCATTCATCTCATAATTCCCTGTAATAGTCATCCAAAAATGTTATGAATAAGGAAATTAAATAAATTGAAAAATTATCAAGAGCAAAAATCAAAAAAATTATGTACCTGGTATGATAACTTCTTCCTCTCCTCCTTCTCCTCCTATTTCCATCTCTATACTTTTTTCAACATCATGAGCACTATGTTGACTATTTTTTTGCTTCCCACTTTCATCATTTTCTGTTTTAGAATCTCCATCATTAATTATTTTAGTAAAAACTTTGGATGTACCAATCAAACCATTTTATTCATGTTACAAAAATTACTAAAAAAATTGTTGAAATGATACACTTACCTTGAAAGGTTTTCACGCTATTTATAGATGAAACAATCATTTCTTTTATCATCTTGATAGAACCTGGAGTAAACATATTAAACATTCAATCAAATACCAATTGTACTTCCTATTAAACCTTCAATCAAATACCAATACCAAGAAAAACATTAGTAATGCAACCTTTAAAAAGAAAGAAACACACACACACACACACCTTTAACATTATTTTGATTGTTAATTTTATATTTTTTATTTGTTCCTATAATAAAAATATACAACGTTAAGGTAGTTACAAGAATTAGAGTTTGAAGAATAATAAGATAAACAATAAGACAAGTTATAAGTATCCGATATGACATTATCTTCATATTTGTAACATTGCACGTCATCATCATCTTTGTTACCTTTAGCTGTCTCCAAATTAAACATATAAAATATTTTGAATTGTGAAAATAAATAGAATCATTAAATAATAAGGAAAACAAGTGGAGAAATTATAAGTACCTGATGTTATATTTTGTTCTTGATTAAAGTTTTGTTTAACTTTCATTTGATCAATGTCTTGGTTCTCCATGCTTGTCGCTATAATAAACATAAAAAATGTTATAAATTGTGACGATGAACAAAATTCGTTAAACAACTATAAGAAAAAAGAATCATCTATAATCGTCCATAATAATATTTTGGTCTTGATTGTAGTTTTGTGGGACAGTCCCTGGCCATTATATTCATTCTCTTTATTTCCAACTACAATCAACATATGAGATGATATGAATCACCATAATAAAAATAATAATTTAGCATAATAATAAAATAAATAAAAATGATAGAGTTATGTTGATTAATACCCATTTCTATCTCCATCGTGCCATGGTCATTGTCTTGATTAATTCCATTCATCTCATAATTCCCTGTAATAGTCATCCAAAAATGTTATGAATAAGGAAATTAAATAAATTGAAAAATTATCAAGAGCAAAATCCAATAAAATTATGAACCTGGTATGATAACTTCTTCCTCTCCTCCTTCTCCTCCTATTTCCATCTCTATACTTTTTTCAACATCATGAGCACTATGTTGATTATTTTTTTGCTTCCCACTTTCATCATTCTCTGTTTTAGAATCTCCATCATTAATTATTTTAGTAAACACTTTGACAATTAAGAAATATGAACAAAATATTATCCAAAGTATTATAAGAAAAAAGAATGAATTGTAGTACCTGAATTTTCAAAGAAGTTAATGGATCCTTGATTTGATAGTTGAAAAGATTTGTAAGTATTTAACATGATTGTCCTTTGTGTCTCTAGTTGCACAACACATGAAATTCTTCTTCCATATGTACAACAGGCCTTGATTAAATTTGTCCCTGCATAAAGAGAAATGACCACTTTTGCATCACTACATTGTTGGTGTTTTTCCAATAAATCCATCCAGAAATCATAATCTCTCTCATTTTCATCGAATGTGTGAGAGTATTTGATAGCCTCCAAAATTTTTAATTCTGAAGTATAGAAATGTATAGTAAGAACTACATCATAACTATAATTGTTTTGGGACTTATATTCATAAATGCCACTAGTCATTTTATAGTTGAACTTGGAGTTCTTTATGGAAATTTCCAAAGGCTGGCATACATCATTACAAAACCAAATTTCTACTAAGAGAACTGTAGTAAAGTCATTCAACTCATTTTTTTCGATAAGAAATCGAAAAAATTCAATATAATATCCCTTGTGGAATTGTTCTTTTTTCAAAGCTAGTGTATCCAAAACAACAAGGTCAGTATGTAAAACTGGTTGCAACTGACATGGAAAAGAGTGCAAAAGTGTTGACAAAAGATCAGGGCCCCCAAAATGACAACCAAATTCAAAATTGTTGTCAACCTGTTGAACACTTGTCGATCCATTTATTATTCTGTCAAGGACTCCACATGCTTTCTGAGAAAGGGACTCTATCTTTGTATTACGTGTTCCTTTGACATAAGTAGACTCCTCCACCGTGTTGCAAAAATTGGTAAATATGATATCATTAATTTCATAATGCTCAAGAATGTTGAATGTGGTAAGAGTCATCTCATTCAAGTTGTGATCATGACTTTGACAATATGTTACCATTGCATCCAATATTGTTCTGTTGGTTTTCAATTTAGAACAATAATCTTTTAATTTTGTGGCATTTGATGGATGTGGAATAGAAAACCAAATGGTTCCATCCAATATCTTATCTGCTACTGAAGCAATTTCTTCCATGGTTAATCCCTGAAGGGGCCGAAGAGTAGCTGCTGTCAAACTGTGTAGACTATTTCTCTTGTAGTTCTCAAAATCAGGTTGGCTTGGAGAACACTTTAATGTGCCTAGTTGGTAACAGTTAAAAACAGTGTCCCATTTATCCCAAATAGGTTCCTCGAGATATAAGAGAATTTTTTTATCAGAAAAAATTGTAATTGGACAGTCGAAGAATGAGCACAACATTTCATCATCAACCTGATAAAATAAGAAATATAAACTAATAAGAATTCAATGTAAAAATTAAACTAAATAAGGTTTTACAAACTAATGAGAATTCATTATAAATATGAAAAAAAATGACTTATATTATCAACTTTAGTCATTTATCTACAATAAAAATAGATACAATAATAAAATGTTAAATGTAAAAATAATTAAAATTACATACCTTGTCTTCAGCCGTCTTAGAACATCCAATCCTTCTTTTCTTTAATTTGTCATTGGCAATTAAGAAATGCCTTGCCGAGCACACACAATCAATAAATGGAGTTTTGTAGAACACCTTATTTGCAGAATTTAATTGACAACAAATGCGGATCACCTCAGTGGGTTCAACTGATGGATGCAAGAATCGAGCATTACGTTTTTTATATTTTTTTTTCGCTTCTGTAGATACATTATATTTAGGATTTGTTAAAATTTCTTTCGCTGCTTGAATGGTGTGTTGACCAACTATCCAAAAATTGATATTCTTGGAATTTAGATCTGTCTCATTTATAATTTTGATAGAGTTTACCAATGGATCAAACTCATTGATGTCAAATGGAATCAGAAGAGCATCAGGTAATGAGGTTTGAAATTTTTCTAAGAATGATTTCACTAATACTTGAACATTTAAATCATCTCGTGATCTTAATTTGAACACCTTAGGAGCTTATATTCATCTTTCAACAACCACTTTTCTACTAAAGGAGTTTGAAAATAGATAGCAATGCTTGAAGGCTTCATGAATCTCATCACATTGATTTGCAAGGTTTGTTGTCTCATATTCAACTTTCCTAGTTTTTTGAAATTCTGTAGTAGGCTTGAAATCACTTTCTGTTATGTTCCCCTCCAAATCAGATAAATATACTCTTCTCAAAGCAAGTAATTGAGAATCAAGTTTATCATCTGGTATTTTATCAAGAAATTTACCTTTTTGTTGTAAATGAAGAAGTACAGATGATGTTTTTTTACTTCTTACATAGCGATATCTCAGAACGGTGGCAATGCGTTTTAAAAGATCTGCGCAACTATTTAGTCCAGATTTAGATAAGCTCTCATAGTTATCCAACTTGAACATTGAATTCTTTATCGTATTTGTTGAATCAGTACTTGAAGCTTCAATCAAATCTGGTCTAAAATTTGTATACTCCACTTGACATGAAATTAATTTTACCTCATTTTCTTTAATCATTTCCACTTGAAAGTCAATGTCATTTTCATTGCAAGCATAGCAATTAATTATTATTCCTAATATCTCTGGTTCTTTTCCATCTATTGATCCAAATAGATACATATCAGGAAACATATTCATGGGAGCTTCTATTTGGATGTACCAATCTTGCACAAACTCATATTTATTAGATGTATTGTATTTTTTAATCATTTCAAAAGTAGAAGTAGAAGGTGTTATTGATACTGCCATTTGAGTTGAATAACTTTTCTTTTTCTTAAGTGATAGTTGTAACATTTCATTTGCTTTAGGGCTGACCAATTCTGCAAATAACAACAAAAAAAATATTTGCATGAATCAAATTGAAAATATAATTTTAAATATTGTCACATAATGTTCTTTTAAATATTGAAAAATCACATAATCTAACCATTTCTAAGAGAGTGTACATAAAATATAAAACCACATACCAGTTGAAGGAGGCATCGTTTGTATATCACTTATTTTTTGTTTCTTCTTCACTACTTTACTTCGAATTTCAGGCACACCAGATTCCACAGTTTCTAAAAAAAAAAAATTATTGACTACATAAAATACCAAATATTATTAAACAACCTTATAATACACGATTTCCATTTACATGCACAATAATAAATGAGTACATATTTTAATGCAAGTTTACTATATGACACCAAAAGTTATCACGTGGGTAAAATTGCTATGAAAAGAAACCACCTAATCCAACCATTTCTAAAAAAGTACAAAAAATATAAAACCACCATACCAGTTGAAGGAGGCATCGTTTGTCTATCACTTGTTTTTCTTTTTCTCTTCACTACTTTACTTCGAATTTCACGCACACCAGTTTCCACGATTTCTAGAAAAAAAAAAGAATATGGAAGACATGAAATAGCAAATATTATTAAACAACCTTATAATACACAATTTCCATTTACACGCACAATAATAAATAAGTACATATGTTATGCAAGTTTACTATATGATGCCAATAGTTATCACCTAGCTAAAATTTCTCAGGAAAAAAAAATTACCCATGTTGGTATGGGTTGTCCTCATTAAAAAACCACTCCTAAGGCTATTTCCATGGTTTTTATTAATCAACAACCACTTATTAACATAATGTCTAACAATTGTAACAAAGTATAAACTAATTTAAAATTCTCATACCATTTAAAGAATTTGGTGTTGTGTTTCTTGAACTTCCTTTTTCCTTGGATGCTTCCTTTGAATTCTCACTAGCTTCATAGTCCATGGTTTCTGAAAATAAAGTAAAATATTATTATCACATTCTTCATTTATTGAAGAAAATATGAATTTATAAATACTATAACTACTCGCATCATTGTATGTGTAACAAAATGAACAAGAACAATAACAAGTGTAGAACTCACAATAATAGCTATTCAAATGTAGAACATGTGTTAGATTTCCTCTTAGTGCAAACTCAAGCTCCTAGAAACATTGTAGGATGAGAAATCTAGCAAGTGCTGTATTTATGTCTACCATAAATACAAGTATGTTTCTAACAACAACATTGTAGAGTATAAGAATTCTAGATTGTGTTAAATTTTCTTCCAACACAAACACAAGCACATTTTAATTTGAAAGAAATCTAACACATGTTATATTTCCTTCAAGCATAAACACAAGAACATAACAACATTGTAGGACTAAATAAGTCTAATGTGTGATAGATTAACAACATTGCAATGTAAAATAAAATGTAACATGTGTTAGATTTCCTTTTAGCACAAACTCAAGCACATAGAAACATTGTAGAGTGAGAAATCTAGTAAGTACTAGATTTATATCTTACTAGATTTATATCTACCACAAATACAAGTACATTGCCAACAACAACATTGTAGAGTATAAGAAATCTAGCTTGTGTTAAATTTTCTTCCAAGACAAACACAAGCACATTTAAATTTGAAAAAAATCTAACACATGTTATATTTCCTTCTAGCACAAACACAAGAACTTAACAACATTGTAGGACTAAATAAGTCTAATGTGTGCTAGATTAACAACATTGCAATGTAAAAAGAAAATCTAACATGTGTTAGATTTCCTTTTAGCACAAAATCAATCACATAGAAACATTGTAGAGTGAGAAATCTATCAAGTGCTAGATTTATGTCTACCACAGATATAACCACATTGCCAACAACAACATTGTAGAGTATAAGAATTCTAGGTTGTGTTAAATTCTCTTACAACACAAAGACAAGCAGATTTGAATTTGAAAGAAATCTAACACATGTTATATTTCCTTCGAGCACAAACACAAGAACATAACAACATTGTAGGACTAAATAAGTCTAATGTGTGCTAGATTAACAACATTGCAATGTAAAATAAAATATAACATGTGTTAGATTTCCTTTTAGCGCAAACATGAGCACATAGAAACATTGAAGAGTGAGAAATCTAGCAAGTGCTAGATTTATGTCTACCACAAATACAAGCATGTTGCCAACAACAACATTGTAGAGTATAAGAAATCTAGCTTGTGTTAAATTTTCTTCCAACACAGACACAAGAACATAACAAAATTTTAGGACTAAATAAGTCTAATGTGTTCTAGATTAACAACATTGCAATGGTAAAGAAAATCTAACATGTGTTAGATTTCCTTTTAGCGCAAACTCAAGCACATAGAAACATTGTAGATTGAGATATCTAGTAAGTGTTAGATTTATGTCTACCACAAATACAAACACATTGCCAACACCAACACAAGCACATTTAAATTGAAAAGAAATCTAACACATGCTATATTTCCTTCTAGCACAAACACAAGAACATAACAACATTGTAGGACTAAATAAGTCTAATGTGTGCTAGATTAACAACATTGCAATGTAAAAGAAAATCTAACATGTGTTAGATTTACTTTTAGTACAAATTCAAGCACATAGAAACATTATAGAGTGACAAATCTAGCAAGTGCTAAATTTATCTCTACCACAAATACAAGCACGTTGCCAACAAAAACATTGTAGAGTATAAGAAATGTGGCTTGTGTTAAATTTTATTCAACACAAACACAAGCAAATTTAAATTTGAAACAAATCTAACACATGTTATATTTCGAGCACAAACCCAAGAACATAACAACATTGTAGTACTTAATAAGTTTAATGTGTGCTAGATTAACAACATTGCAATGTAAAAGAAAATCTAACATGTGTTAGATTTCCTTTTAGTGCAAACTCAAGGACATAGAAACATAGTAGATTGAGAAATATAGTAAGTGCTAGATTTATGTCTACCACAAATACATGCACGTTTCCAACAAAAACATTGTAGAGTATAAGAAATCTAGCTTGTGTAAAATTTTCTTCCAACACAAACACAAGCACATTTAAATTTGAAAGAAATCTAACACATGTCATATTTCCTTCTAGCACAAACACAAGAACATAACAACATTTTAGGATTAAATAGGTCTAATTTGTGCTAGATTAACAACATTGCAATGTAAAAGAAAATCTAACATGTGTTACATTTCCTTTTGGCACAAACTCAACCACATAGAAACATTGTAGATTGAGAAATCTAGCAAGTGCTAGATTTATGTCTACCACAAATACAAGCACGTTGCCAACAACAACATTGTAGAGTATAAGAAATCTAGCTTGTTTAATTTTTCTTCCAACACAAACACAAGCACATTTAAATTTGAAATAAATCTAACACATGCTATATTTCCTTCTAGCCCAAACAGAAATACATAACAACATTGTAGGACTAAATAAGTCTAGCGTGTGCTAGATTAACAATATTGCAATGTAAAAGAAAATCTAACATGTGTTAGATTTCCTTTTAAAGAAAACTCAAGCACATAGAAACATTGTAGAGTGAGAAATTTAGCAAGTGCTAGATTTATGTCTTACCACAAATACAAGCACGTTGCTAACAACAACATTGTAGAGTATAAGAAATCTAGCTTGTGTTAAATTTGTTTCCAACACAAACACAAGCACATTTAAATTTGAAAGAAATCTAACACGTGCTATATTTCCTTCTATCACAACCACAAGTACATAACAACATTGTCGGACTAAATAAGTCTAATGTGTGCTAGATTAACAACATTGCAATGTAAAAGAAAATCTAACATGTGTTAGATTTCATTTTAGTGCAAACTCAAGCACATAGAAACATTGTAGAATGAGAAATCTAGCAAGTGTTAGATTTATGTATACCACAAATACAAGCAAGTTGCCAACAACAACATTGTAGAGTATAAGAATTATAAACTGTATTAAATTTTCATCCAACACAAATAAGCACATTCTAATTTGAAAGAAATATAACACATGTTATATTACCCTCAAGCAAAAACACAGGAACATAACAACATTGTAGGACTAAATAAGTCTAATGTGTGCTAAATTAACAGCATTGCAATGTAAAATAAAATCTAACATGTGTTAGATTTCTTTTTAGCGCAAACTTGAGCACATAGAAACATTGTAAATTGAGAAATCTAGCAAGTGCTACATTTATGTCTACCGCAAGTACAAGCACGTTGCCAACAACAACATTGTAGAGTATAAGAAATCTAGCTTGCGTTAAATTTTCTTCCAACAGAAACACAAACACATCTAAATTTGAAAGAAATCTAACACATGCTATATTTCCTTCTAGCACAAACACAAGAACGTAACAAAATTTTAGGACTAAATAAGTCTAGTGTGTGCTAGATTAACAACATTTCAATGTAAAAGAAAACCTAACATGTGTTAGATTTCCTTTTAGCGCAAACTCAAGCACATAGAAACATTGTAGAGTGAGAAATCTAGCAAGTTGTGATGGATTTCTCACACAAAACAATCTCATACTCATCTCCATATCCCTCCACTTACTCATCCCTATCAAGGAGATGCATATACATGTTTATAAACCACATCAAGTAAATTGTCTCTCTCACTCGTGTGAAATCCCGGGTCTTTGTAATATTTCACAAACTCTGCAAATAGAACAAACTCTAACATTATCATCAAGAAATTAAATCCCCCTCTATCCTCACTAAATCTAGAGTTAAGATGGATGTAAACGAAAAGCATGCACCTTAGAAATTTGATCCCTTTGTAGGCTCAAAATAGTTCAGAAGATTTTAATTTGAGGGCTTATATTATTCTTATCAATAATTTAGATAAAGAGTCTTACTTTTTAGTTAACAAATTTGTTTTCACGAAAATTTGAATCATGGTTAGACAGGTTTGGATCACTACACAGAGGGCAGAGACTATCTCTGAAGCAGAATCGACGGTTCGATAGACAACACAGCACACGAGAAATCACTTGAGGACAAGTTTGCTTGGAAGCAATAACAGGGAGCAAGCGACGAAGTGAGGAATACTTAGCGTTGATGAATGAAGGAAGGGGGTGAGATATAGGAAGAAGCTGGAGAGTGGTGAGGCGGGAGAGGGACCAACCAGTCACGGGATGAAGGAGGGAATCCTGAGGGTAGACTAGAGAGATGTCCTGGAGGATCCATGAATCAGATCTAAGGAGACATCTGCCGGCAGATTTGATGAGATTGTCAAGCTTAATAAGTATTTTGTGGATTTTGTGTCCTTGCAATATCCTGCTGCAGTAAGCAATCTTGTTGAAATCCTGAGGAAGATGATTCCAGTCGATTCTGTCAGTGCTTTTAGGCTTAACGCTGTTGAGTTTATTTAGAGTCATGGCAAAGGTTGGTAAGTCTCCTTAGAGTTGCAACTTAGGGTGCCAACTGGCCTTCCACACGCACTGTTGGTGCAATCGTCAGCCCTCTTGTTAAGGTTACGAAGAATATGGTAGTATTGAATGTCATCCATTGCCTGATACAAAATTTGATTGTGTCTGTTAATTTGCTAAATGAGAGTGTTGGGAGAGTCCTGCTGATGGACCATTACATAGATGACAACAGAGGAATCACCGAATACCTTTGCCTTCTTTATCCTCAGTTTGCCTAACTGAGTTAGGCCCTGAAACAAAGCTAGTGCTTCAGCTCTATTATTTGAGACCTTCCCTAGACCCCACTCATAATGGAGGATGCACTCCTCATTGGCGTTGATAATCAGTCCCCCTGCTCCAGCTGTACCAATATTTGATTTAGATTCCCTGTCGAAGAATAGATAGAAGCAATTGCAGTTTTGTATCCAATTGGAAAACTCCTCTTCTTTTAATCTAACTTTCCATGAGCTAGCTTCTGCCTTTCTCTGTGCATCCCTCCTGCTACCTTCCTGTACATTATGATTTTTTTCCAGAATGTAACTTATGAAATCTCGCTCCTCCACACTATATCTTGTTGCATCTATCTTTCCAGTGGTGTTGATTAAGATAGTTTCCAGAGCAAGGATTATGGCTTTGTTGCAGGTTATTTGTGTAGTTGAGCTCTTGTCTTGGAAAATTTTTCGATTTCTAGCTAACCAGATACGCCATAGCAAGGTGTGAGGGAGAATGTTCCATACTCTCTTCACCAAGTTGCTTCTTTTTTCTTTCTAGGGGCAACATTTTCTCCATTTGTAGATTCTCTCTGCTATGGTATGCTGAGGTTCCCAAATTAAATTTCCAGTGGAAGACATCTTTTCCCAACATTCAACATCAAAAGGGCATTCTATGAATAGATGATGCATCGTTTCTTTGGCATTGCAACATGTGGGGCATCTGGATGGGCCATTGATGCCTCTTCTTTTTAGGTTCTTTGTTGTTAAGATTTTGCCTTTCAGCAGGAGCCATATAAAAAAAATTATTTTTGGGAGAGCCTCTGATCTACAAACAATTTTCCAATGGTTCCACAAATTCATCTGAAAGGTGCTATTGCAAAGGTGTTGATGGCCTGCTTTGACTGTATAATTTGTTCCTGTTGAGTCCCAGCGAAAACCATCCCTTTCACCTTCCTTGATGGGAGCCTTGATGTGGAGGAGAGACTTCAGATAGCTGAGGCTGGGTTCTAAAGCGTTGGGGATTTCTGGGAAGGACCAACCAGTCCAGGCATGGGAATGAGGGTCCCAACTGGAAATTTGAGCCAGATGATGGATGCCTCTATTGTTAAGAAATTTGATGACGGGTATGGCCTCTTTATGCATGATCAATGGTTGTTGTCCCTGGATTTTGTCAGTTCCAAAGTTGATGCTGGCTCCCCCCCTAGAACTTTCGAAATATTTTGAATCATAAGAGGTAGGGCTTTCTTGCATAACCTCCAAATTTTAGTGGAGTCTCTATTGGGGATATTGGAGTCAAGGAGCTTCTGCCTTTGGAAGTTTAGATATTTGATCTCTAGCACCTTTTTCCACCACGATGAGGGTCTTGTTATTAACCTCCATACTATTTTCGCTCCAAAGGCCAAATTTAAGAACTTTGGCGATCTAATACCAAGACCTCCTCTATCTTGGGTTTGGATTACATGCTTCCAACTAACTAAATTAAGCTTGCTTTTATCATTCTTCCCCCTTTTCCAAAGGAAGTGGCGAAGTGCAACCTCCAATTTATGGTGAAAAATGGCAGGAGCTTGATATAGAGAAAAACGGTAAAGGGGAAGGGTAGTGATACCTGATTTAAGGAGAATGAGCCGGCCTGCAGGGTTGAGCCACAATCTTCCCCATTGCTGCACTTTTCTCTTTACCTTGTCAATGATTCCGTTCCAAGTTTCAGCCTTCAAAGGGCCCAAGCTCATTGGCATGCCCAGATAGAAAAAGTGGGTCCATTCCAGCTTGCATGTGACACCAAATATGTTTGAAATGCTATGGATAACCTGATTTGAAGTGTTCCATTCATATATACAACTTTTGAGCTGATTGACCAAGCCTCCAGAGTACCCCATAAATTGGTCAAGGAGTTTCTTGAATTGCCTTGCTATTATGCTGGAGGCTCCCCCAATTAATAAGGTATCATCAACAAACTGTGAGTGATTAATGTTTTTTGCTCCATTCCAGAATTTGATACCGGTTATAAGGCCCACTCTCCGATTGTGGTCCAAAGCTTGACTGAAGGATTCTGCCATGAGGATGAAGAGGTAGGGAGAGAGGAGACAACCCTGTCTGAGACCTCGGGAAGATTGGAATGCTTCACATGGCCTACCGTTGATCAGGGGGGAGATCCATGGCCTAGAGATACAAGCTACAATAATATTAATGAAGGGAGATTCGAAGCCCATCTTTTTTATGACAGCAACAAGGAAGGAATGCCTTACTCTATCGAAGGCATTCACCAGATTGAGTTTTAGAACAAATCCTTTCTCTTTCCTGGATAAACTCGAGTGGATGGCTTCTTGGACAAGAAGAATGGAATCAGTGATATGTCTGTTGGGCAGGAAACCTCCTTGATTTTCAAAAATCAGGGAGGGAAGGAGGGGTTTGAGTCTGGTAGCTAAGATTTTGGATAGAATTTTGTAGGAGGAATTGCAGAGGGAAATGGGTCGGAATCTGGAAAAGGAAGAGCACCGATTTTCCTTAGGTATGAGGGCAAGAAAGGTGGAATTGGTGAATCCTCCTATTTTCCATTTTCTTTGTGCCCATCGAATCATCTTTGTCAGGTCCTTTTTTATCAGAGTCTAGAACTCCCTGAAAAAATAGATGGGGAATCCGTCAGGCCCAAGCACCTTATCAAGGTGTAGACTCCAGATTGCTCTTTTAATTTCCTCTTGTTCAATTTCCTTGCTAAGGTTGTCATTCATCTCCTTACTGACTCCTTTGGGCAGATGCTGGAGCAAGTCGGAATAGTCTTCTACCCCTTTGATTTCAGTTAGGAGGTCCCTGTAGTGCTTGGAGGCAGTCTTCCTTATGGTTTCTTGAGTGCTGTGCCGATTTCCTTCGCTGTCCAGGATTTTGTTTACATTGTTCCTAAGCTTTTGAGTAGTCACCTGTTTGTGGAAGTAGCCTGTATTTTTGTCTCCTCCTTGAAGCCATAATTGTCTAGATTTTAAACGCCACTTGGTTTCTTCCTCCCTATTAATGTGACTCAGTTATGTGTATAATACACTTTCTTGCTCCTTATTTTGCTGTGATAATCCATGCTCTTCGATCCTTGACTGCACACCTTCTAATTCATTCTTGGCTTTCTTTTTGATCTCCTCTGGCTCCTGATAATTATCTTTGGCCCAATCTTTTAAAATCTGCTTGGTTCTTTTTAATTTGGTTTCCCAAATAAAGCATGGCAAACCTTCCACATGCTGGCTCCAGGTCATCTAAACAATTTCTCTGGCTACAGGAAGCTGATTCCAAAGAGGGTTGTATTTAAATGGAATAGGGCCAAGAGGGTAGTGGGTTTCCAAAGTTAGAGTGATGAGGTAGTGATCAGAGGCAGAGGTATTGAGAAATAGTGTAACAATTAAAGATATTTCCACCAGAGATTCAACTTTCCATTCAAGTGATATATGGTAATTATATACTCTAAATTTGAAGAATAGTGTAACAATTAAAGATATTTCCTCATCTCTAGCAACCAGGTATTTTCTTCTTCCCTTTTCTTATTTTCGCCATTAAATATGGGGGCCTTAATTTTTCTTAGCTTTGCTTTTCTGCTCTTCTTCTAACTTCTCTAAGTGTTGAAAAAATATGGATATTATCAGATTTGATAGTAAAATAATCCCTTTTACTTGTTTTCCTAGCTGAGTGATAGTGTTGATAAGAAACAATTTTGGAGTAACTTGACCTTCCGATACCTCTCATCATAAACCATGCACTTTGCTCATAAGCTAATCTGGACTCAGTTTTCTATGTCAATTCACTCTAAATTTTGTTTAAACTCTTAAATATTTGGTTGCTAATATGTTGTTTATCTTTTATCAGCTTCTCATTGTCATCTTTATAGTTGAGAAATTCCAATTTGAGATTTTTGATTGTTTCTTCCAAATCCCTACCCTTAGGTTGGTCCACTACATGATCATTAGTTTTTTTAACATCATTCATGCTTATGTTTGTAACCCTAACTACTTCCTCTTCACTCTAAGGTCCTTGGGCATATTTTCGACTCCTATATGTTACTAGGAAATTTTCCCTGAAAATTTACTTATAGTGTTTCCTAAATATTTTGTTCAAATTGATCATTGACTTAAGAATTCTAGATTTTCCAGGTTGTCCTCTTCGTCAATTTCTTTGTATTGACTATCTACTTGTGTTATTCCAATCCCCAGGCTAAAATATATGACCTTTGAAATATTGTAACCTATTATGACATTTTAACATGTGAAGACTCTTGTAGACTTTCTTCAAAATTTTCCAAAAATTTAACCTTCAATTCAAATTTTTGGGTAGGAAGTTATAATCATCCTGAAATTGTCATTCTGATTATTTGTTATATGCCCAATTCTTATTTGTGAGCTGTAACTTACGGTCTTTTTAAGTTTGCATAATTTTCGTCAAATTCTCCATACCGAGAAAATTCCAATTCTACCTACTTTCCTCAATGTTGTAACTATATTTCAAAATCTATAACTAATTTTCCTGTCAAAAGTACTTGTATTTTCTTGTACTTCCATATTTTTACCTATTCCTTGTGATTCTCACTCTTCTCTTTAGGATTTCCTTGGTTCCTTATTGGAAGTAAACAAGCTTTTTGGCCTCTTTCTCCAACTAGCCAACATGCTAACTTCTTTCTGACCCCACACACAATTTCATATATTTTCATATATTGTTTTATTTAAGATATATAAATATATATGTTTTTGTTTATATATTAATTGATTATATAAATATTATCCAATTATTAATCTATATATAAAAATGGAAATCATTTAAATAACATATAAACTTAACACTTATGGACCAAAGTATATCCCCTCTATGTAAATATTCATAAATAATAAATAAATATGAAACCCAACCCTCAATAGCTCACAGTTCTAGTGACAACCCAAAAGGGTCATACATATAACATATTTATGTTTTTAAATAAATTACACGGAGCCCACCACTTCTCTTTTCATATTGCATGAACGCAAAACAACATATATATATATATATAACCCATCTTACAATATTTTAAATAAATTAATAAATGCATTATTGTTGACCCCACATAACCTCAAGGGTCCCTTCGGTTTATCGACCATTGGTAGTTTAAAATATCAAACAGTCGTTATGTTGGTTGATCTTAGATCTGATAGCTCATATCAACCCTATACAATTTCTAAAATCGTCCTTGGACATCGAATTGTTGGTCCATTAACAAGCTCCTCACAATCTAATATTCCAGGTTCCAAACTCCCTTAGCATGGTTCCAACTCCACATTGACAGAAGGCCCCTAACATCCAACGGTGGATACATGTTGAAAATGGATGGTCAAGACACAATCCGGACCCCCGCTCTCTCACTAATGTCATAGGGGTTCGTAATCAATGTTCCAACTCAGGGTTCTTCACATTATATCTGACGACGTTTATGCAATTTGACATTGGTCATCCAATGGCCAATATCAAATATGACCGCCCCCCCTCTCCCTTTAACAACATAGTGGGAGGTCCCCTATCACGGTAACACCCTACCCCAACATGGTTCCACAACACATTAATTAACATAGGCTTAGCCCACCTCTATGGCCCCACACCACCCCATGCTACCATGATCAAACTTCCATGACATCATGACCTTCCTGGCCTCACTACACCACATCTACAACCTTCATCATCGTTACTACTCCATCATGCCCTCATGGCCCTGAACTCCTTGAAAAACAATTTTGACCCAACTTCAACCTATGGACCTTAGTAGCTCTTGAGGCCCATATCAACAATATTTTATAAAAAGGGTCTTGTAGATATATTAAACATGTATAATTACATTAAATATGTCATTAAAATTAATCATTCTAAATTATTAGCCATAGCATCATTCTTCACCAGGGGTGTGATATCGAACCATAGCTCTCTCAGGCATAATTAATATTTTCCTTTGAAATTGGCTATGAAATTGAATCAAGCCATCCATACTGTATTTTTTTATTACACTTGAAATTCTAATTCCCTGGTGAATTTTTACGCTCACATTCTTAGGACATTTGTCGAAGACTTAGCAGGAAACCTGTATTTCCTTAATTTTCATCAAACTTTGTCCAATCAAGCCTAAAACCCATCAATTTTTAACCAACAATTCCAGGTCGGGCGCTGTTATACATCTGTATTGGCCTTAGAAATACCAAGAAATGAAATCACAACAAGGTTCCACTGAATTACAGGAGGAATAGACTAATTGGGATCTCTAGTTAGCTGATTCTGTGAGATTATATGCTACAGGTGTGCAGTATCCAAACCAAAATGAACCTTCAGAGGCCAAGATTTTCTGTGGAGTATACCTGCTTCCAGGGTTTATCAATCATCCCTGCATTCCATCTGCATCGAGATTCTGCATTGGGAAATACAATAGCTTGTTTATGTTATTATTTCCACAAACCCCAAAAATCAGATTTATCCCCCCTCAAGACCCCTAAGAAGAAGAAACAAAAAACTTGAACTACCTGCTACCAACTCAAGGAGATTAGTTTCTTTCTGCTTCTATTCTAATTTTCTGTCTTTATATATTGTCAACACATTATATGCAGAGGGCAGGGTTTATGTTTGTCATCGTGAAGACACTCTAGCATGTTACATGTTTCTCATATCGTTAAACCTCTCAAGATGTATTATCTTATTCCAGTTATATAGCTTTTAATTCCCATTACTCTCTTTATTTCTTGGTTTGTTTTTCTTTCCCAAGTTGTTTTGATTTGGGGTTTTTGGTTTCATTTTTTTACCAGAAGTGTGGCTAGAAGACCAGTATCATGTGATGCTACTGTTATAATTTGTTGTCTTTACGCAGTGCTAGTACATTTGTAACATTACTAATATATGACAGATGGGAGGATTCATGATTCTTATCCTAAAACCTTCTAGCCCTGATTATTATTATCGTATTCATATTTCCATTTCAGTGTATTGTTCCTAGGTTCCAGTAATATAGCTTTCAATTCCCTTTTGGAAGTGAAGGTTGCTTTGACTGAAACTTGGGTGTTCATATTATATGGGCTGTTAATTTTTTTTATGAAGAAGTAACCCTCTAGCCTGTTTAATTTGCATTCTCATTACCTATTGTTACCTGTTTCCTATAACATAGCTTTTGATATTTGTTTGAAGGCAAAGGTTTTTTTGATTGAAAAGTTGGATTGACCTTGATCTACAGGTCTAAAATTATTGAAACAAAGCTGCATTTTTAAAAGTGCGATTAAAAGGGGTTATTTTTAGGTGTTATATATGTTTTTCATGATCTACTAGTATCACTCTGGCAGTTGGGTTCATAAACGTATGTTGTGGAAATGTATTCTGATCATATTCACTTTAGAAGTTGCATTCATGGTTGTTAGCCATGTTTTACATTGTCCAGTGACTGGAGCTTATTCCCTGGTCATCTCAATTTCAGCACTGTGATTTGATACCAACCTTGATCACAATTCATTGCAAGCTGCATTTTGGGTGTGAGTCAGCCTTTCTTATCTTGGATAACGTGTCTTTTTTATGTAAATATTTATGCTTTTCTAGATGTGCTCTGCTACCTCTTCTTACTTCATGATGTCAATTTAATATTGACTGAGGTTTTGGGGTTGCAACACTTAAATCATTCTTAACTTCTCACTCAAACAATAGTCTTTTCATCCATTTGTAATCTATTTTTCCCATGTTTCTAAAAATACCCTTTCTTTGGTGACTGTCGTGTATGGCTATATAATTCTTTTTGATATTTACATGTCAATCCCAATTTGATTGTTTGGTCTAATATATAAATCATGAAGTCAAATCTGCATAGGTAAATGTCTGTTATAGTCATAATCTCATCTAGTGTTTTAAATCACATTTATTCAGAATAAGATAGGACAAGGTGAAGCAATTAACTTATCAGACATCAGCGTAATCCTTTTGGACCATGAATTTCCAATATGCATATCATGATTGTAAGTAATCACTTGATCCAGAAGGTGATATGAAAGATCTCCCATTCCATCATCAATAATACCATAATTTCCATGCACATGAATATTCAACAGCAACCCTAGAGCATTCAAGTAAACCTGAGAACCCAAAAGACAGCCAATTGCAAATGAAAACCAAGAGCAAGTAATCTTAAGAATATCTTAGACCAGGTCACTCTGCCAATTTAGCAAAAATGGAGAAAGGTTATAGTAATCATGATGTGTGAAGGATCAACATTCTCTTTGCAAAGAAGCCAAGATATGGGAGTCATATATATGGAGCTCTTTACTCAAATGTGCATGGCCTTCCAAGTAACATAACGCTAGATGCCACCAATTGTGAGTATACCTGGCACCCTAAAATATGTCAGTGCATGATCGAACCCACTTCGCAAACTACCTACCATCTGTAATGTATGGATCACTGAATAGTGATAGAAGAGGGAAAAGACTACTTCACATGAATGAACAACAAGCATTCCATGAATCCATGAAACATGTTTTCATAAATTGGATTGCCTCCTTAAAGCAACATTCATGCTGAAACACATGACATAGTTGTACGAAAAACTAATGGAGATCAAAGACATGTTGTAAAATGATTAACACAAATAAAGTAGGTGCCCCCAGCCAAAACAAAATACTATTTTTCAAATGCAATGCAAAAAATAAGCCATCAATCTTGGATAAAAATTTAAAATATAGCATGCTAAGTGTCTGCTGTTTTGTGGCACACACCGCATGCTAAGTAATCTTAAGAATATCTTAGACTAGGTCACTCTCCCAATTTAACATACATGGAGAAAGGTTATAGTAATCATGACGTGTGAAGGATCAACATTCTCCCTTTGCAAAGAAGCCAAGATATGGGAGTCATATATACAGAGCACTTTACTCAAATGTGCATGGCCTTCCAAGTAACATAACACTAGATGCCACCAATTATGAGTATACCTGGCACCCTAAAATATGTCAGTGCATGATCAAACTCACTTTGCAAACTACCTACCATATGTAACGTATGGATCACTAAACAGTGATAGAAGAGGGAAAGGACTACTTCACATGAATGAACAACAAGCATTCCATGAATCCAAACATGTTTTCATAAATTGGACTGCCTCCTTAAAGCAACATTCATGCTGAAACACATGACATAGTTGTACGAAAAACTCATGCTGAAACACATGACATAGTTGTACGAAAAACTAATGGAGATCAAAGACATGTTGTAAAATGATTAACACAAATAAAGTAGGTGCCCCCAACCAAAACAAAATACTAATTTTCAAATGCAATGCAAAAAATAAGCCATCAATCTTGGATAAAAATTTTAAATAAAGCATGCTAAGTGTCTGCTGTTTTGTGGCACACACCGCATGCTGAGACCATGGGTAATCACTTTTGATTGTCAAGCCTTTCCTTGAAGCCAATTCTGCATCCCCCATTCACCCAACCTCCAATAAAGAAAATAAAAGAATTCCATATATATAGTTTTCACCTTGATTTGCTGGCAAAACCTGCCTTGATAAGTCAGAATCTATGAATAGAAAATCTCAGACTCTTCCTTAGGAACTTCTTCCTTAGCTTAAAATGAGAAAGGCAAGCCTACTAAGATGACAATAGGTAGCTTGCGTAAGTTGCCTATGGGGTCTTCACCCTTATGGTTAGGACTTTTCCACCAAGTGAAACTTCGGGAGGTAATACTCCCTCGTGGAAGGTATATCTTTGGTGAGGCTATATATCTCCATTGATCTCCTTCAATTTACCGGGTTTTCCTTCTTGGAATAATCTACTTGTTATGTCTATTTTATGTCATTTAATTTCTTTGTGATCTTGTACTCATCTTACATTTCATTTCATCTCATTTTTGAGACAGAAGTTTCAATTTCAATCTCTAAACTTGGCATAAATTATAATTGTGTTCTTGGCAATTTCGGAAGGGTTTTGCATTTCGGGCCTGGGAGTCCTCAAATCTCAATGGGTGTCAATCCATTATGTGGTTCCATTGGTAGGGACATATTTTTCACTTGGAAGAATAGATCTAACATCACTTCAACATCTTATATTTTAAAGCAATATGGATAATCAGTGATCATGTGTTTTGTATAACTTCACTCCAGACACAATAGGTTCATACGGCATTCTGACATATCCCCACATAGCTGAGGAACCTTCAACACAGACCCGAGACAGTAGTATGCCTAGCAAGGGGGAAATAAAAAGTAAACTGATCGCTTGCTTTATGTTTATGTGTTGGAAAGAAGGGGCTAGTAGTAATATAGCCCACCACGGCTACACTTAGATTTCATTATATTTCCATATGCAGCAAAGCAAAAAATTCTATAAGCAATGGACCACCCTTACAACAGAATTGGTTCCTTGCCCGGATGAAAGGTTTATAAAAAAGGTTGTGACTGGACTTCGACTTCCTAGCTAGATAAATAGAAGAGCCTCTGGTATAGACCCCTACAGGGGAGAGACATTTTAATCAAGAGAAGGAAGAAAGCGCAAAATTATAATCTCTTCTGACATTAAAACATTTATAATTTCTAAATCTCGTATCTTTTCCTTCAGTATTCTGGATGAGTGTTGTTGTCGCGCAAATCCACACTCTTTAAGCCCAGCTACCTCCTTGATGGCTATGAGAAGATTCCTTTAAAATACCTCACCCAATCAATAAGAACAATGCCTTAAATTGGATCTATGGGTGAAACAGAGGAGTAAACTATTTGTTGTCCTACTGGCTGACTTTTAGTCATCAATCCTTTTGACCTATTTTGGTGTTTCGTGGACACTGACAGAAGTTTCAATTTCAATCTCTAAACTTGGCATAAATTATAACTGTGTTCTTGGAAATTTCGGAAGGGTTTTGCATTTCGGGCCTGGGAGTCCTCAAACCTCAATGGGTGTCAATCCATTATGTGGTTTCTAGAGTACGAGGCATAGGCCTGTGACACTTAAAAAAATATACTAATTATTTATTGTGTCCTTGTTGCCTACTTGTTTTGTATAGGAAACAACTATATGAGTGTGCTACACCATATCATTCAGAAAGCCAAACCCACAAAAATATTCAGGAGGCTTTCCTCGTTACCATGCTTCTTCCTTGACATAGGTTTAGGTTTTCGTTTCTGTATACAGGAAGAAGGAACATGACCAGATTTATCTCTTTTGGATTTGATGCTACAATCTAAATCTTCCAGTCGATATCTAGAATTTTAATTTCTTTCCATTGGTAGGGACAGATTTTTCACTTGGAAGAATAGATCTAACATCGCTTCAACATCTTATAGTTTAAAGCAAGATGGATAATCAGTGAGGATGAGGATGGAAAGTTGGATCACTGGGAGGCTGTAGCTGATGCCCTAAATCTTTTTGAGGACTGTTTGAAATTGTCAGGAGAAAAAGTGAGGGAGGAAATACCCACTGTTGCTCAGTTTCAAATCAAAATTTGTTATTCAATTAAAGCAGAAAACAAAGAAATTCTAAACCACAATACAAAATCAAGCCCGTAGTGATTCCAAATCCTGTCTCATTGCCCAGTCTTTCTAAACTGCACAGCATTCCAGCACAATCTGGGAGGCTATCTGCATGCGTATCAACTAATAGGACTAAAGAAAGCGATCAAACCTATATCAACTAAGCAAATTGCAAATACTTACAGCCAGGATGAACAAATTTTGTGTAAAAGTATTTTTCATTAACAGAAAAAGAGAGTATATTAAAAACACATGGCAAAAACTGTTTAAAAAAAGTGCACAGGTAATCAAAATTACAATCAGAAGTGGAAAAAACCTGTATTTTGCATGAACTCTCACTTCCAAAAGGGAAAAATCTGAACCAAAAACTTGTGCTGCTTTTGAAGATTTGTTCTTCTGAAAATCAGACAGAATCCTGTATGTAAATATCGTGCTTGTAAATTTGTAAATCTCAGTGCTTTTAAGGAATCGTTGGGTGCATTAATGGAAATAAATTTAACAGCTGAGAACTGCATATTTATTAATTCATTACAGCCCGAACTGTCTCATGACATCAGATTAGATATCAGATGGAGTGGTAATCAACACTTAGTTTACTAACTACTTTCACCTAGTTTACTAACTATTTTCACCAAGTAGCTTATATTTACTGACAAAAACGTTTTCAAATAACTACTTTCACCTAGTTTACTAACTATTTTCACCAGGTAGCTTATATTCACTGACAAAAACGTTTTCAAATTTTAATAATATATGTATATTTTTTATATATGGAAAAAATTGTATTGGACCAAATTATAAGTAAAAGTTCAATATGCATGTAACGAAAAATCTATTTTTTATTGTTTATTTTTTATGTTAAATAATATATTTAGTAATTATTAAAAGAAAAAAAATAGATTTTTCAATTTTTTTAATTTATGTTAAATAATAAATTTAGTGATTATTAAAAAAAAAGGAAAAAAGATTTTTACTTATTTCAAATAAGGAATTACTTCAAACACACAATTTAGTAATTATTAAAAAAAATAAAACTAGAGATTTTTTTTTTTAATACAAATAAGGAATTTAGGAATTTGTTAATTATTTTTTATCTCTATTTTTCTAGCAATATATACTTGTATCGTATAAAACCTCATGCAATAAGTTTGGTAACACCCTTGAAATAATATTTACTCTCGTTTATTAAATATTTTGTATTTCCACTTTTCAACTTCAGTGACAAAGAAATAATAAATTTAGTTAACAATGAGCAAAATCCATCAAAAGTGTTGCCTAAAGTCATAGTAATTTGACCTATTACAGATGATGAAACTATTAGTGAAATGAAAGATTTCAATATGTGACATAGTAATCAAGATAATTTATAAGAATTCTTACCTATAACTATTCATGTGATACATAACTTTGGTTCCATTACAAGAGATATTGAATAATTATGCCATGTTCATTTTAGCAATGATATAAACAATAATGTTCATTTTAGCTTACCTATTCAATTAATTTGGCTATTATATCCACTATCGACCACTTGGGAAATATCACATTAGTTTAAAAATTGCTTACTCGGTCTTCACATAACCAAACAATGGGTCATCAATTAACACAATTACCTTTCCATCATCTACCTTATCCATCTGCCAGATCACTAAGATACTATCCCCCCAGGACACTTAATGCTCTATACATACTTACTATCTCGATACTCGACACCTAACATACAGACGAGCTTGTAGATTGAAGCCCTAATGTCTCAATACTCGATAGCTTGAAAGGCCAATGGTCGGGCTATCAAGCGATCAGGCCCTCAGAAGAGGCTAAAGAGTGTCATTGATACTAATTACCTTTCCATCATCTAACTTATCCATCTACCAAATCACTAAGCTGCTATCCCCCCAGGACACTTAATGCTCTATACATACTTACTATCTCGATACTCGACACCTAACATACAGACGAGCTTGTAGATTGAAGCCCTAATGTATCAATACTCGATATCTTGAAAGGCCAATGGTCGGGCTATCAAGCGATCAGGCCCTTAGAAGAGGCTAAAGAGTGTCATTGATACTGATTAGCTGATATATTAACATCCAAAAGCCCAACATCCATGTCATTGCTATATGGTTACCACCTATACATCACCTCGGTGCCTAATCAACCTTCCATTGCTATGTCAACATGCCACATCACTTACCACATTGGTATGTCATGTCATCTAGACCCACATTGGTGCCACATCATAATGAAACGTTAGCATGTCGAATCAACTGCCACACAATTGACTGTTGTATCCCCAGATCCACGTCCACTCACCACATCATTACTCTATTGATACCAAGGTTTCTTGTTGGTGACTAGTGTCCTACTTACTAATGTCTACTACCCAGTATTGTGCCATTTTGATAGGTTGATGTACCAACAACTAATACATTGCATTAGTGTTGGTTGACCTCAAGGTGCCCTTAACACAGTTAGCCCAAAATTTGACCTCTCGATGGACTATAGTCCCCAACCATCAAGTGAGAGTCCTTGAACCCTCTATCTCCATGAGCTAATGGATAATGTAGGGTGATATGATAATATCGAGGACATGTTTGACGTGGAATCTAGGTTAGTTGGGGATTTTTGCACAATTAAGTGATGGGGAGCACTATTTTCCAACATTATAAACCATAGCTATATAGATGGTGTATGGGTGTTAATGTGAGGATAATTTTGCCCGACAAGGATGGCTTTGTTTGGGTCCTTGGACATCATCTAAGGAGAAACACCATTATCATGCTAGGGTCTAGTACGAGTGGTTTTTAAGGCTTAGTAATAATACAGACTATGCACATGGTAGAAAACCACCCTCCAATGCCTCTAAGGTGAATAGTTGGCCTAGTGGTACTCATGGAGACCATCTAAGGGATGGTTCTTAGGCCCTTGAACATTTTTCAAGGATGAAAACTAGTCCCTAAGGGCCTAAAAGAGGTGTAAGATAATGGTCATAGCCCATGTATAAGCTCCCAAGCCACTTCAATACAACACCTACAAAGTTGTGGAGTTGCCTCCTCAAGGGCAAAGGCCTTGATTGTGTGTATATCTTCCTTGAAAAGTAATTTCTCCATTCCTGTAAGGGAAGGGTCTGCAAATCAGTTAGATATGGCCAATATTCCTATGGAAACCAACCAAGGTACCTTTTCAAAAGGAGATCCTTGTGCTTTTCCTTTCTTTGGAAACATTGGTACTCCCTTGATGGCCACTTTGAATATTCCTGGGTTGAATGTTGGACTACCCGTTTGGCTGTGGTCCACCCCAAATATTCCCAATACTCTTGAAGCTTCTCAGATGAATGCTTTATTTCAGTGGCATCACATGGGTGCTAATTGTTCATCTTCTGTCCAAGAGAAATCTAGGATTCATTCTTCTCCTCCTTCTTGTAACAAGAAATCTAAAAAGAGGAGAAAGAGAAAGTCAAAGAAGAAGAATAATTCTATCCCTTCATCATCAACCTTTGCAAGTCATGTTGGAGATGAACCTTTAGCTGCAGCAAGTCATGCTAGGGGCACGAATCTAGTCACTGTGAGTCATACTAGCAAAGAGTCAGGATCCTCTGCAAGTCATGTTCAGGACTCTCCACAAACCACTACTAGTTAGGTTGGCGAAAGGGAGGTTGATAAGAAACCTGGACGTAGAAGTTTTAAACCTAAGTTCCCTTGTAAGATATGCAAGGGAGACCATCTTACTCATTTATGCCCTGGTATTCCAGAGATTCAAAGGATATGGTCCGAGTCTGAAAGTACTTCTACTCCTAGATCTGATATGGTTTCTCATTAATCCCACCAACCATTGGTTGATAATGTGGTTGAGCCAATGCAATCTCTAGCCGATTACACTCCTTTTTTGGGGGGTGAAGTGCCTAACAAAAGAGTCTGTTTGATCTCTAGTGCAGAGTCTTCTGATATAGCGGGCATTCCGACTGCTTCAAATGTTCCCCCTCCAAGTTCTAGGAGTGTCTCCTTTGATTGGGATAGTCTTGTCGAGCCTCGTCTTCCTTCCACTGCACCTTTCCAAATAAAGGTCAGGGTTAATTCCACAAATATCTATCGATGTATGGTGGATGAAGGATCCTCTGCAAGTATTATATCCTCTTTGACTTGGAAAGCTTTGGGTTCCCCAAAGTTGTTGACAACTCAGAGTTAGTTGTTAGCCTATGATAGAAGGCCTGGTGAATCTATGGGTGTTCTTCCCCAATTGCCTATCACTTTAGGTGGGAAGACTGTCTTAATCGATATGATGGTGGTTGATAGCCCTTTAGACTTTGATAGCCCACAAGCCGACTCACATGTTGGGGTGACTTGAATGAAGGATTGTTTGCCGACCAGCAATCAGATGGCAAGTTTGCGACGTGTAAGGGCATTTTGGCACGCGGTGGTCGAGTCGGCCTAGGCAGCGACTCGCCCAACCGCTCGTATAAATATGGCAAGGCGTTGGAGCATTTGGCATTCATTCGAAGATGGACATTCGAACATGAGCATTCGGTGATCAAGAAAAAAGTGCGAAGTAGTGGAGCAGGTCGCAAAAGAGGCGCGGGCATATATGCACCCGCTCTTGGGCAAGCACACATGATATGCACAGGGTTCAGTTATCGGGTGAGGGTGCGGGTAAGGAAGGCACCCGCCGTTCGGTGAGACATGGGCCCGCCCGTCGTGGAAGAAGAAACGCAGAGGTGTCTCGGGTGACTCGGGTAAGTCGCCCGCCCGTCGTGCAAAAGGAAACGCTGGGTGACTTGGGTGAGGTCGCCCGCCCGTCGTGCAGCGGTAAACGAGGTTCGGTCGACGAGTACGGTTGGCAGCTCGTGTGAGGGCGCGCCCGCCCAGCTCGGGCAAGGAACTCGGTTGGCACACGGAGGTGTTGCCTATTTGTAAAATTGGCTAAGTATGAAACTTGGTGTTTCCCAAGTATACTTGTAAAGCCTCGTAAACATTGTAGAGTTGAATAATATATTGTATTCGGGCAGACTCATTGTTCAGGGAGTTGCCCCTCCCTTTACACTGTGCAATTGTGTTCTTCATGTATAATTGTTGATGATAATGAATGTGTATGGGTGTTCATTGGCATAAAGGAAACATAATAGTACTTGGTTGCGAAAAACAAACTAAGTAGACTAATGGTTAGGCGTAGTCCATGAACATAAGTATTGGTGAAAAGAAAGTGTTCGGAGGCGCCGCACCTCACCAAGTACGGCTGAAAGAGTACTGTAGGCCTGAGGGCATGACACGCGGGGTTCCCATGTTGCTCGCGCCGTGTTGGGGATGGCGCATGCCCCTTGATACTTGCACGATGGGCCCGGATGAAAGAGGTGACCATGTGCGGACGAGTCAGGATGTGGGCAAGTGTGCGATGGGTGTAATCGGCGAGGTGTTGGAGCCGACCCATGGGTGCGACGGTGCACACGAAGGGACGCGGCGGTTCGTCGGAATGGGGCCTGTCGAGGTTATGTGGCAGGTCAGCCGGGCATGCATGTTGATGGAGCCGACCCTTGTTATCCTCGAGAGACACGGCCCCTGGGCGAAAGGATGCGTATAAGCAAGGAGGATGGCGTTCGACGAAGGGATGTCGAACTCAGACTTCCACATCGCAGAACAAGTGCGAAGGAAGGAGTTGGGCGAAAACGGAAGGAAGAGAAGGACGCGGGTAAGAGGGCCGCACCGGCGGGCGGATTACAGAGGGCGGGTCGGGCTTGGTAGCGCGGACAGGCAGAGCGGGGCGGGTTACCGTCCGGGCAGGCAGGCCGCACTGCATGCGGGCCATGCGCCCTCACTATGGACCGCACTGACGAGCAGAGTTTGGGCACCGCGGAAGGGAAAGTCGGGCGGACAGGTTCGCAGTTCAGGTGTGGAGTTGTGTCGTGCAGGCCGCGGGCCAGTGCAGCACGACCACACGACACGACAGGTTGAAAGAATAATTGAAGAAGATAAATTTATGGTAAGTTATTTTCGCTGCATTGTTAAGAACACTTATTGGAAAATTGACCGAGTGTTGAAGTAGGCGCAGACCGTGTACTCAAGTATTGGTAAAAGGAAAAAGTATGGCGGTGCCGCACCCGCTTATGCGTGGTTGAAATACTACCACTAGGATAGGAGCGTGACATGGGGTCTCCCAGTCCCTCCTCGATAAAGGTCGCCAAATTGCGGGGAACCCGGGGATTCCATGTCCCGCCTTGTCGAAAGCATCCCAAGTGCGGGAAATTTGGGGTTTCCATGTCTCTTCGCGATGGAAATCGCCCCAGGTGCAGTAAACTTGGTGTACATCGAGCCTGCAACCTCACATCAAGAAAAAGGCTCGGTTGGTCAAGAGAATGAAGGTTTCTTCATTGGTAAAGGATCTCGCTAAGGATCAAAGGTTGGAGTCTCTTCTAGAGCTAGTCCACCATGGACTATCAAAAGTTGAAAGAAGGACAGAGTGCCGGGGAATGAAGCGCCGAAGAAACAAAGTGCAGAGAGGAGGAAGGACTCGACTTGTGCTTGGGGGATATTATTGTCAAGGGTCTAGGGCTTCGCAATGACCAACAAGAAGCTTATGAAAGGGTTTTCCTCTCTGAGAGAGAGAGAGGTTTTTCCCTGGCAGATAGCCAACATCCTGTGTTCTTGTTCTTATGTTTTTGGCACCAGTTTGATGAAGGTAAACGTACATGCATTAATAAGAAGAGAAGAAGATTAAGATAACACGATAAATTGCAAAAGAGCTTCACAAGTTGTTATCAAGTCTAGAAGAATCCCGCTATACCCCATTGCCCCAGATTGTTCATCGCGGTATCGGAGCTAAGGTGACACATCAAGGAAAGGGAATCTCAAGAACATCTGCAAGGTTGAAGCGTCAAGCCAAGAAGTCTCAATCACATCAAGGACAAGAAGGTCTACCATCTATCATTCATCATGGAAGACTACAAAGCAAGAAGAAACGCCTTGTATAAAGGCACCTACAAGAAGAGCCACTTTTCACGAAGGGAGCAATGACATGACAAACCAGGGGGGAAAGTGATCGATGGCCAGTACCCTGCCAAGAAGAAGTTCAAACAAAGACTTCATGACATCGAAGGAAAGAAGGAGATCAAGCGACTGAAGGACCCACGAAGAAGACGTTGTTGATGAATGGACAAGTCCCTAGCTAAGAGGGAGTTCTAACAAGTTCCCAAATACAAAGGAGCTTGGGCAAGTTCCTTGTCAGAGGAAACTTGGGCATGTCTTCCCCAATCAAGGGGAAGAGATAGACACAACATTCTTGTCTTCACTTGGCAAGAAATAACGGGAGGATTGGGCAATCATTTGGCATCTGATGCTCTTTGAGGATGTGTAGGGCACCCAAGACAAGAGTAGGCAAGAGGAGCGATATTCTTTGAGGGCTGGGAACCCAAGACAAGAATTGTCCTAGAAGGTCATACTCAGGGAACACCTGGGTGGGTATGTACCTTTAGAGACAATGACCAAGGTGTTTATAAGCCATTGGCCTTGCCAACATTGTGCTCTGATCTTATGAGAGATAAAGTTGTTAGTCAAGGCCTTGCTTCTCAGATGAATGCTTTATTTCAATGGCATCACATGGGTGCTAATTGTTCATCTTCTTTCCAAGAGAAATCTAGGATTCATTCTTCTCCTCCTTCTTGTAACAAGAAATCTAAAAAGAGGAGAAAGAGAAAGTCAAAGAAGAAGAATAATTCTATCCCTTCATCATCAACCTTTGCAAGTCATGTTGGAGATGAGCCTTTAGCTGCAGCAAGTCATGCTAGGGGCACGAGTCTAGTCACTGTGAGTCATACTAGCAAAGAGTCAGGATCCTCTGTAAGTCATGTTCAGGACTCTCCACAAACCACTACTAGTTAGGTTGGCGGAAGGGAGGTTGATAAGAAACCTGGACGTAGAAGTTTTAAACCTAAGTTCCCTTGTAAGATATGCAAGGGAGACCATCTTACTCATTTATGCCTTGGTATTCCATAGATTCAAAGGATATGGTCCGAGTCTGAAAGTACTTCTACTCCTAGGTCTGATATGGTTTCTCATTAATCCCACCAACCATTGGTTGATAATGTGGTTAGCCAATACAATCTCTGGCCGATTACACTCCTTTTTTGGGGGGTGAAGTGCCTAGCAAAAGAGTCTGTTTGATCTCTAGTGCAGAGTCTTCTGATATAGCGGGCATTCTGACTGCTTCAAATGTTCCCCCTCCAAGTTCTAGGAGTGTCTCCTTTGATTGGGATAGTCTTGTCAAGCCTCATCTTCCTTCCACTGCACCTTTCCAAATAAAGGTTGGGGTTAATTCCACAAATATCTATCGATGTATGGTGGATGAAGGATCCTCTGCAAGTATTATATCCTCTTTGACTTGGAAATACATACGAGCTTGTAGATTGAAGCCCTAATTTCTCAATACCCGATATCTTGAAAGGCCAATGGTTGAGCTATGAAGCCACTGGGCCCTCAGGAAGAGGCTAGAGAGTGTCATTGATACTAATTAGTTGATATCTTAACATCCAAACGCCCAACATCCACGTCGTCACTATATGGTTACCACCTATACAACACCTCGGTGCCAAGTCAACCTTCCATTGCCATGTCAACATGCCATATCACTTGCCACATTGGTATGCCATGTCATCTAGACCCACATTGGTGCCACATCATAATGAGACGTTAGCATGTCAAATCAACTGCCACACAATTGACATGCGATATCCCTGGGTCCACATCCACTCATCACATCATTACTCTATCGTTATCAAGGTTTCTTGTTGGTGACTAGTGTCCTACTTACTGATGTCTACTACCCAATATTGTGATATTTTGATAGGTTGATAACGAACAACTAATACATTGCATTCGTGTTGGTTGACCTTGAGGTGTCCTTAATACAGTTAGCCTGACATTTGACCTCTTGATGGACTATAGTCCCCAACCATCAAGTGAGAGTCCTTGAACCCTCTATCTCCCCGATCTAATGGATAATGTAGGATAATATGTTAATATCGAGGACATCTAACCTAGACTAGGTTAGTTGGGGATTTTTGCACAATTAGGTGATGAGGAGCACTATTTGCCAGCATTATAAACCATAGGTATATAAATGTTGTATGGGTGTTAATGTGAGGATTTGCCCAACAAGGATGACTTTTGTTGGGGCCTTGGACATCATCTAAGAAGAAACACCATTATCATCTTAAGGCCTATGAATGGTTTTTAAGGTTTAGCAATAATATAAACTATGCACATTATACAAAACCACTTCCTGGTGCCTCTAAGATGAATGGTTTATAGAATGCAAATGTGTGTTTATATAATTTATAGGATGCATAGGTTAGTTAATATTATATGGTTTGTATTAATAAAATAAATGGACAAATTAATAGAACTGCTGGCAAATGAACATTTAAAAAATTATTATGATGAAGACTTTTCAAACAATTTTGTGGGAAAATTCAATTAATATAACTGTTGGCAAATGAACCTTTAAAAAAATATTATGAAGTAGACTTTTCAAGCATTTCTGTGAGAAAATTTAAAATTTTGTGGGAAAATTTAAAATTTCGCTTCTCCTTGTGTGGGCTTGGCGCCAATCGGCTGTTCTTTTCTCCTTGTCTCGAAGTCCCACCGCCTGAACATTCTCTTCCAACGATTGATTAAGGTGTCGCTGTCAGGGTTCACACCCAGTGGAAAGCTTACTTTCTGAACCAGCTGTCTTATATTATTATATGATATTTGGCAAGGTGGGCTCTAAATATCTGGTATTCAACGATTTGGAAAACTTTGGAGCAGACAGATCAATGTGCTTTGAGGAGCAATAGCCAAGATAGGTTTACCAGCTCTGCATTTACTAATATTTTTTCTGTGATGCCGATCTTCCATAGTTTTTTCCTAAAACAGGTATGTGTTTTAGCTTTCTCTTTGTTTTCTTAAAAAATAGCTCCTTGAAGATAGGGTGTAGAAACTGCAGGCAAAATTTTCATGTATGTTTTAGCTTCTGGATCTTCTCCAGTGCCATTCCTGCCTCCTTCTGTAGCCTGCTTGAGGAGATGATTGATCAAGTGGGGGCACATGTACGCCTAGTGCCGATTTTGGTGGAGATTAAGGAGGGGACCCTACGCTCTCAGTTTTTTGTAAAGTTATGATTATGCTTAGGGCATATTTTATGAATCATTAGGGGAGATGGATCCTTTGGGTAAAAAACCTTGACAAATTAGATCTCTTTTGTGGAGAGTAGAGTGAAGGTTAGCCATTTCGTCTGCGGACGGGGAAGATTTGCGATCGCACACACAGACATTTGAATTGCAGAGACGGAAGTAGAAGAGACAGGAACCATAGCAAAACGAGGAAAGTAGAAAAGGCGCACAACAAGCGATAGCATAGTAGAACAAGGAAAGTAGAAGAGACGGGGACCATAGCAGCAACCTCCCACTGCAGCGAGAATCATTACATCCCGTCGTATACCCTACCGGATTCCTAGTCGTTGCAGATTTCGTCATAACCTGTCATCTCATGGTTAAAATTATATTAAAACACCCGGGACTATTGACCTTCAAAAAAATCATAAAAATTTTGTTCTTGGCACTTCTGCACTTGCTAAGACAGCGATGAAGGATAAAATACTGGTTGTGTCTGAGCAGTATATGGGTATCTACACCAAAACCCAAAACTGGTTGAATCTAGCCGATCTTGCATTGCAAGACCTTGATAGGGGTATACCGATTTTATCAATAGGATGCATATGTTTGTATAGTTTTTTTATTTTCTTAATCATATGACGAAAACCAGAGTACAAGAATATGGGTTTCAATGCTTTGAAACTGTTGAGTTCTTGAGGCTCGGTTGCAACTTGGAGAACTAGGAATATTTTGAGAAGAGTATATATATTCTTTTCAATCCATGTCCTTGCCTTGCAGGACATTGAGAGGGGTATATAGATTCTTCTCAATGGAAAACAGTTGCATTTTGTGTGGTTGTTTATGATCTTGCCATTTATTCACGTTTTTTTGTAATATGTAAAAAGTTGCAACCTCATTAAATGACATTTACATAGCTAGAATACACCAGTGCTACCTCTAGAGAGATAAAATCAGCTGCATTCATCTGATTCCTCAGTGCTCAAGATACTGGCCCATTGATTATGTATTACAAAACGTTGCAACCTCATTAAATGACATTTACACAGCTAGAATACACCAATGCTACCTCTAGAGAGATAAAATCAGCAGCGTTCATCTGATTCCTCAGTGCTCAAGATACTGGCCCATTGTATAAACATGATCGAAGGGAATATCCTTCGCTTTGACAAGTGAAATAGCTAGTAAACTCAAGGCAGCAATATCAAGATGAGTCCATATGTGCTACATTATTAGATTAACTTGGTAAACTGATATCCTGTTGCCTATTCAGATTGTTGGGGCTACCTTTAGATTCTTTCTTTTTGATTGTACAGACTTTAAACACATACCCAACCAATCCTACACCTCTTGACGAGACTGTCCTGTTGTGCCACTGCTACACTATGTCATGGCTGTCCCGTTGTGCCACCACTGCACTATGTCATGGTTGTCTCGTTGTGCTTTGCCATACCATAACAACACCATGAATTTGCCACACTAAATACTAGTTGTCCCATGTTGTACCATTGTACCATTGTTGTCCCGTTGTGCACTATATGCCATTGACCATTGTTGTCTCATTGTTGTAACATATGCTGCACCATACTGCACCAAGTTGCCTTTGCTGTCCCATTGTTGTATCATTGCAGCACCATGTAGCATTGTTGTCCCACTGCTGCAACAAACATCTTGCTATCCATACTGCTGCACCATTGTTGCACCATACATTTTGTTGTCCATTCTGCTGCACCATTGCTGCACCATACATCTTGTTGTCCATACTGTTGCACCACTGTTGCACCATACATCTTGCTGTCATCGATAATACTACTATGGTCCCTAACCCCATTTCCCTGCTCATTAATCAGATGAGAGGTACTTCCAATGAGTCTTAGATTGCATAGGTAGGATGCCTCGATAGGGGAATTGATCATCTATCCTACAGGAGAACTAATCATCCTGGCTCACAGGAGAATGAATCATCCTATCCCAAAGTCACCTTGGGGTATTACAAGAGAAGGCTAAGCTATTCATCTTGTACACAGTGCACCATTAGGGGAGGGTGAGCTGCCCTATGGTCGTGTGTTGCTCCAGTAAGTACCCCAAGACCCTTAGATCTCCCAAAGCTCAATGCATGCAACATGAAGGACCCTTATACGAAGGTCTCTCAACGACTCCAGTTTGTTCGAGAAAGTCACAGATTTGACCTTTCCCCTGGGCTTTGACAAAATGTTTGCAACCTGTACATCAGTCTCAATGCCATGGAGCCTCATCGCTCATCGACTTACTATATTCTAGATAAGTTAGTATCTGATGTCTATCTACTGGAGCAATCATCGAATACAGGATTTCTCAACAATCGAATCCCCCCCTGGTTGTCACAGAGGATCACAGTGGTATTCATCATGTGTACAAACAACGCACTGAAGAGCTTCCACAACCAGGCAGCGTCACACAAGATCATACTCGTAGCTATGTATTCGGTCTCGGCGGTGCTTATAGCAATCGACTTCTGCTTCTTGCTCATCCATGATATCGAAGCAGAATCCAAAGAGAACTAGCACTGAGAAGTTCTCTAGTGATCCTCCCCATTGCCTGCCCAGTCAACATTTGAATAATCATGTAGCTTCATATTTTAGGTAGTGAATCTCAACCTATGAGAGATTGTGCTCCGAAGATATCTCAAAAGATTCTTGGCACCAATTGTTGGGTCCCTATAATATTAGTGATTACCCCATTAATATTGTAGTTATACCCCTCATTTATATTGTTGTGCCCCTATTACCCCCATATTATTATTTCTGTGCCCCATAGAATCCCTCCATTGTTATTTTTGTGGCTTTATATTATTATTGTTAGGTCGGCTGGATTATATTGTGACTCCTTAGACTCCTATATATAGAAAGGAGGTTTTGTCATTTGTATCATCCAAGAATTGTTCATTTATGTAATGTAAAGGAGGTTGCCCCCTCGAATAGGCTGAATTCTAAGGCGTGGATCTCTCTTTTCTATCTTTTTGTGAGCTGGTTTCATAACACCAATCTAGTGAGGCTCAACCAAATATGAGCTCACCATGCTAACTATAAAACATATATACGGACGAAAGTTCACCAAGAACATCAATGCAAATGAGTTTATGAAACTTAGAGGCATTTCTCAAATCTCGTCCAGCATCATCACAATATAACTTCTGAAAGTTAAGATCCTCGAGGTAGTCAAGGTCCTGCAGTTTACTATTCCACATCCGGAATCCAACTCTCTCTTACTTTTGCAAGTGAGAGGGTATGCACCTATTAGATGTTGGCATTATGATTCAAGTGTTGTCCTTGATGGCAACTCACTCAGTGGATGGTACAGGTGCTCAGAGGTTAGTACAGGTGATGGCAACTTAATCAGAAGACAGATCTCAGTACAGCATGCCAAGGAAGCTCATACACGCTGTTTCGTTAAGCCCAAGTCGCGTGTACACGCTAGTTCGATTCAGAAAAAGCGCGTGTATGTGGAAAGGTTCCTTTGGTTCATGGTGGTTAGTCCTTGGAAGTTGTGCCTATGATTTCGGACCATTATGTCTCGACGGGCGTGTCGATCCCTAGTTTTAAAGTTGATGGTATTGTGTTACTATGGTTTTGGCTCTTGGTATTGAGAAAGGCCTAAGGCTATATAAGGAGAAGAAGATCATTAGGCAAAATCATCTTTCGACAAGGCATGAATATCTAAGAGAGAAAGAGATCTGATATGCAGGTTTTGAGTTGCATGATCTAAGCCAAGGAGAGATCACATCGGTTAATGGAAGACTAGATCTAAGGATAGATCGGGATCTAATGGTTTGAAATGCACTATCATGATATGGTTGATTATGCGTATTTCTAGATCTGCATATTGTCGCAATGTTACGTTCTGAGTCTAACTAATGTCTGGTACAGCTGCAAATTGAGAAAGTTTATTTTTAGATCTGTACGCAGGTTGGCTTCGGTAAAAGAGCGTGTATACGCGGGTTCTGCTCATTAAAGTAGCGTATATCTTTTGAAGCTTGATTTGGGTTTACAGTGGGGTCTGACTGTTATTGCAGAGTTCTGTAGTCTGCTCTGTGTTCTGGTAACTGGTGATTGACAGGGTTCAGTGGTTCAGTGATTCAAAGTTTGGTTGTTTTATGCTTCAATGATCTGTTGTGGAAATTGAATGAATTTTGGTCTTCAGATTGTAATGTTGTGCTTCAGGAATATCCAAGTCTGAAAATGTATGAAAAGTGATACCTGGAAGAAGGAAGATTGTAGGTCAGCACCTACGTACTAGTATCTTGGCTAGTACAAGAGCAAAGGGGGTTGGAGCTCCCTTCCAAGGAAGTTTGGAGAACGAGAGAAGGTTGAAGCCTTCTGCAGGTTGTAGCCTGCGTACTGGTATAAGGCTGCACCAGTACAAAAGATTGTAAACTGAAGTTTCATATTAAGAAAGATAGAGACAACTTGCAGCAGGTGGTTTTCACCCACATTGGGTTTCCACCTTATATCTTGGTGTTCATGTGTGTGGCTTTTTATCTGTTCTGTTATACTGCACATGTTTACTGTTAATATGATGAATAATGTCCTGATGCACTTAATTGAAGAATAAGCTAACTAAATTGTGAGTTTTCTGCTTATACGCTGTTTTACTTCGTCACAGTAGCGTGTACACGCTGGTTCACTTAACTGAAGTAGCGTATATGTTTCTGGGCATTTGAAAAGTTTGATTAATCTGATAATACTGATTCACCCCCCCTCTCAGTATTATTTCCAACAATTGGTATCAGAGCAGGTCCTTCAGAGAAGCTTGATCGCTTGAAGGAAGATCATTCATCATGAGCAACTACGAGAAAGAAGCATCAATCAGGCCACCGGTTTTTGATGGAACAAATTTCAATTATTGGAAGGTAAGAGTTACTGCATATCTTCAATCTCTTGGTACAGAAGTTTGGGACATTGTAGAAACAGGCTATGCTTTTCCTTCAGCTACTCCTACAGATCCAGCTGAGAAAAAGGCATATGAAACAAATGCAAAAGCAGTCAGTACTCTATTAGGAAGTATATCTCAAACAGAATTCATGAAGGTCATGCACTTCAAATCAGCAAAAGAAATATGGGACAAAATGATCACTAGCTATGAAGGAGATGAACAGGTAAAGCAAGCTAAACTTCAAACACTCAGGATTCAATATGAGACTCTCAAGATGTATAATGATGAAAGTGTGGCTAATTATTTTCTTCGGGTAGATGAGATTGTTAATTGTATGAAAAATTTGGGTGAAGAAATAAGAGAAACTATAGTAGTTCAAAAGATTCTAAGATCTTTATCCCCCAAGTTTGAATCTAAAGTATCTGCAATAGAAGAAAAAGAAAATCTCCGTGTTCTCACTATGTCTCAGCTACATGGAATTCTAACCGCTTATGAAATGAGAAAGGGAGGTCCATCTGACAGAAGGGAAGCTGCTTTTAAGGCATCAGGAAAAGAAGATTACTATGAAGCAAGCCATGTTCCAGAAGAAGAGGAAGAAGAATCAAATTTTGTCAGAAATCTTCAAAGGGGTTCTGGAAGGTTCAGAGGTAAGCTACCTTTCAAATGCTTTGCTTGTGGGAAAGTAGGTCATTATGCTGCAAAATGTCCTTATAAGGATAAAGGAAAAGAACCTGCTAGATGGAACAAGAAACAAAGTGCAAATAGGAAAAGCTACTACACCCATGAAGATAGTGATGGCTTATCAAACAGTGATGAAGATGAACAAGGTAATAAATATAAGCTGTTAATGGCATTTGAAGATGATGATTATGAGGATGCTATAGATGTGGATAATCTCTATAATGAAATCACTAGACTCAAGAGAGGCATAGAAGAAAAGAATGTGATCATTGATACTTTGCAATTTCAAATTGATGAAAAGGAAAAACATCTTGAAAAACTAGAAGGTGAAATTGTTGGTCTCAGAAAAGAAATTGAGAAAACAAAAGCTATTAATCTTAAATTTGTCAAAGGATCTGAAACTTTGGATGAGATTATCAGTGTGCAGCGGTCTCCTCTAAACAAGACAGGTTTGGGCTATAATGGAGAAACCTCTCAAGCATCCACCTCAAAAAGTTATCTTGATGCAGCAAGAGGAAATGAGCGGAAGAACAATGAAGATAATCAGGTAAAGCAGGGACGAATTACAAACAGAAACTATCAGGGACAATCCTCCTTAAGGATGAACAAAAGCTACAACCAACCACAGGTAAAATCTTCTCAGTTTGGCTCAAGAATAGATGAAAATAGAAATTACAATCAGTTGGCTGGTAGATTCAATAACCGCAGAAGCTTCTTCAATGGACAATGCTTTTCTTGCCACAACTTTGGTCACAGAGCAGCTCAATGTGTTGCATATAAAACAATCATGACTAGGGAAGCTCAAAAACAAAGAAGTATGACAGGGATTACAAAAAGGACCTATAACAACTTTTCGGTGCTTGAAAATGAAGTTGAATGTTCTATTTGCAATAATTTTGGTCATAAAGACTCTGAATGCAGGAGCAGGTTTCAGGAGAAAAAGGAACAAGCCACAAGCACCAAAACATGGAGAATAAAGGAACCTCAAACAGAAAGATGTGGGATAGCATTTTATGCAGAAGGACAGGAAAATCTATGGTACATTGACAGTGGATGTTCGAAACATATGACAGGTGATAAAGAAAAACTTGAATCTTATTCTACTTTAGAAAAGGGAAAGAAAGTTTCTTTTGGAAATGATACTCCTGCAACTATAAAAGGAAAAGGTATTGCTCCTTTGAAAGAAAAGGTCAAGGCTGGAAATGTTTTGTATGTTGATGGATTGAAGCATAATCTTCTAAGTGTCAGCCAGATGTGTGATCAAAAAACAGAGGTTATTTTCAGATCGAATGGATGTCTTGTTCGTGATCTTGATACAGGTAAAACAGTTCTCAAAGGCAAAAGAACTCCAAATAATCTGTACATATTTGAAGAAGGACAACAACAATGCTATCTTAGCAAGGATGAAGAGCACTGGTTATGGCATCGAAGGTTGGGACATCTAAGCTTCTCACAAATAAGGAAAGCATGCAAATATCAGGCAGTTCGCGATCTTCCAGATATCAAAATTCCAGACAACACCATATGCAAATCTTGTCAGTTTGGAAAGCAAACCAGAACTAACTTTCCAGAGAAGGAAGGATCAGCTAGCTTGCCTCTTGAGCTAGTCCATACAGATGTATGTGGTCCATTTAGGAAAAGGACACCTCGAGGAGAAGAATATCTGATATTATTCATTGATGATTTCTCAAGGTTTGTTTGGTTAGGGCTTATGAAGCACAAAGATGAAGCATTCGAAAAATTCAAATCCTTCAAAGCATTGGCTGAAAATGAATCAGGACACAAAATCAAGTGCCTCAGATCTGACAGAGGTGGGGAGTTCACATCAAATGAATTTTTTGATTTCTGCGATGAACATGGGATAAGAAGAGAATTCTCTACAGCTAGAACTCCTCAGCAAAATGGGGTTGTGGAAAGAATGAACAGAACTATCCAACAAATGGCTCGTGCTATGCTCGATGAATCAGGTACTCCTGCAACCTTCTGGGGTGAAGCTGCACATGCTGCTGTTATCATTCTTAACAAAACAAATGTCCGAGTAAACAGCACTCAAACACCTCATGAGCTTTGGAGTGGTAAAACTCCTTCCGTGAAGCATTTCAAAATCTTTGGGAGCAAATGTTATATTAAGAATACTGATGAGCAACTTGGCAAACTTGAACCTAGAGCAGATGAGGGCATTCTTCTTGGTTATTCTCCACATAGCAAAGCATACAAGTGCTACAATAAAAGACTTGGCAGAATTGTTGACAGTATTGATATAGTGGTTGATGAGAAGGGATATATTCCTAGGCAAGTTCATCATGAAGAAGATGAAGGTTACTCTCAAAGGCGAAATGATGAAGAAGAAGAACCTCAAGAAGAAGAAGAATCTCAAGAAGAACCAGAGGAGCAGACAAGAATAGAAGAGAAGACTCCATCCAGATATGTCCAAAAGAATCATCCAGAAACTCAGATTGTGGGGCAGAAAGAAGCAGGAGTACAAACAAGAAGGACACTTGCAGAAGCTTCAAGCTACTTGGCTCTACTCTCCTCCATTGAACCACAAAATGTGAAAGAAGCATGCAAAGATGAATGTTGGGTCAAAGCAATGGATGAAGAACTTGAGCAAATCGAAAGGAACAACACTTGGGAATTAGTTCCTAGACCAAAAGATAAGAATGTAATAGGAACAAAATGGGTCTTCAAGAATAAGTTAAATGAAAATGGAGAAGTAATTAGAAACAAGGCCAGACTTGTTTGTAAAGGGTATGCACAGCAAGAAGGAATAGATTTTGAAGAGACCTTTGCTCCTGTGGCAAGACTAGAGGCCATCCGAATGTTCCTTGCTCTCTCAAGCTTTCAAAACTTCAAGGTATTTCAAATGGACGTGAAATCAGCCTTCCTGAATGGAGACTTAGAAGAAGAAGTATATATTGAGCAGCCAGATGGGTTCATTCTTGGGAATGATCCAAACCTTGTATGCAGATTGAAAAAGGCTCTCTATGGGCTCAAACAAGCTCCAAGGGCTTGGTACTATCGGTTGGACAAATATCTTCACCAACAAGGCTTTTCAAAAGGATCAGCAGATAGCAATCTCTATATAAAAGTTGAAAATAACAAATTGCTAATTCTTGTTGTTTATGTAGATGATATTATTTTTGGCAGCAATGAAGAGACTATGAGTCAAAACTTTGCCTTGGTTATGCAGAAAGAATTCGAAATGTCACTTCTTGGAGAATTGACATATTTTCTTGGATTGCAAATCCAACAAAATGAAGGAGGTATCTTCTTGTCTCAAACCAAATACCTCAAGCAGATCTTGAAGAAGTATGGCATGGAAGAGTCAAAACCAGTATGTACACCCATGGTTACAGGATGCAGCCTCAGTGCAAATGATGAATCAGCAGCAGTCCACCAACCCACTTATAGATCCATGATTGGGAGTTTGCTTTATTTGACAGGTACTCGACCAGATATTACACATGCAGTAGGAATGGTTGGAAGATTTCAAGCCAACCCAAAGGAAACTCATCTTCAGGCAGTCAAAAGAATCTTCAAATATCTTCAAGGGACCCAAAACTATGGCTTATGGTATCCTAGAAATACAGATCTCACTCTTCATGCTTACACAGATGCAGATTGGGCTGGAAGTGTGGATGATAGGAAAAGCACAAGTGGAGGTGCTTTCTTCATGGGTTCCAGATTAGTATCTTGGTTCAGCAAGAAACAAAGTTCGATTGCCTTATCTACAGCTGAAGCAGAATATGTGGCTGCAGCATCTTGTTGCACACAACTTCTTTGGATGATGCAGACCTTGCAGGACTTTCAAATCACTTGCACTCCACCTGTCTCTATCTTATGTGATAATACAAGTGCAATCAGCATTTCAAAGAATCCAGTCATGCACTCAAAGACCAAGCACATACCAATCAAGTACCATTTTCTTCGGGAACAAGTGCTTGAGCAGAAGGTCAAGTTGGAGTATGTTCCTTCTAAGGAGCAAGTTGCTGATATTCTCACAAAACCACTGCCCAGGGAAACTTTTGAATATCTCAGACAAAAGCTGGGAGTAGTTGATGCTTCATCCTGTTGTTGAAATTTGTTTGTTCTACAGAAAAGTTGGTATACGCAGGTTACGGAAGGGATATGAGCGTATACACGCGGATTCATGCTGGGTAAGTCGCGTGTATGCTGGACGCTTGTTGCAGAAAGAATATCCGCGTACATACGCTGTTTTATACAGGATAAAACGCGTATATGAAGTTCTGAACAGCAAGGGAAAACTCTGAAGTTCTGAACAGCAATAGGAATGTCAGAATTATTCAGGCACAGTTTCAGGGAGTGCAACAGGCACAGGTTCAGGGGGAGCAGCTCAAAAGTCTCATAAAGCATTGTTGGCATTCAGATGTTTTGGTTGTTGGTTTCAGGAGAAGGAGCTCAGAAAGAAATTCTAGTTGCTGATCTAACAAGATGTTTATCAGATGCTGCTGTGTCTTTCCTAAGTCTTGGTCTAGATCTGTTGTCTCTATGTCATGTATCTCTCTTGTCTCTTTTATGGTGTCAAGGTCATGTAACGGCCTTTGTTGGTTTCCCCACTATGCCTGGGATGAATGCTGTAATATAATTGGTTGTTTCTGATATGTTATGGTTGTATGTATTGAGTCCTTTGGTGATAGAAAGGTCCCTTATGGTGTATAAGTCTTGGTTCTTGTTGAAGAACATCTTTTGCAGATCTGGCCTACTGTCAGGGGGAGCACGAGTCAGCACAGCCAAGCAGAGGTATCAGCATGTCCTCAGGGGGAGCATAGCCCTTTGCCCTTGATGTCAAAGGGGGAGAGTGACTTGGTGTGGTGGTTGCCATCAAGTCCAAAGGGGGAGATTGTTGGCATTATGATTCAAGTGTTGTCCTTGATGGCAACTCACTCAGTGGATGGTACAGGTGCTCAGAGGTTAGTACAGGTGATGGCAACTTAATCAGAAGACAGATCTCAGTACAGCATGCCAAGGAAGCTCATACACGCTGTTTCGTTAAGCCCAAGTCGCGTGTACACGCTAGTTCGATTCAGAAAAAGCGCGTGTGTGTATGTGAAAGGTTCCTTTGGTTCATGGTGGTTAGTCCTTGGAAGTTGTGCCTATGATTTCGGACCATTATGTCTCGACGGGCGTGTCGATCCCTAGTTTTAAAGTTGATGGTATTGTGTTACTATGGTTTTGGCTCTTGGTATTGAGAAAGGCCTAAGGCTATATAAGGAGAAGAAGATCATTAGGCAAAATCATCTTTCGACAAGGCATGAATATCTAAGAGAGAAAGAGATCTGATATGCAGGTTCTGAGTTGCTTGATCTAAGCCAAGGAGAGATCACATCGGTTAATGGAAGACTAGATCTAAGGATAGATCGGGATCTAATGGTTTGAAATGCACTATCATGATATGGTTGATTATGCGTATTTCTAGATCTGCATATTGTCGCAATGTTACGTTCTGAGTCTAACTAATGTCTGGTACAGCTGCAAATTGAGAAAGTTTATTTTTAGATCTGTACGCAGGTTGGCTTCGGTAAAAGAGCGTGTATACGCGGGTTCTGCTCATTAAAGTAGCGTATATCTTTTGAAGCTTGATTTGGGTTTACAGTGGGGTCTGACTGTTATTGCAGAGTTCTGTAGTCTGCTCTGTGTTCTGGTAACTGGTGATTGACAGGGTTCAGTGGTTCAGTGATTCAAAGTTTGGTTGTTTTATGCTTCAATGATCTGTTGTGGAAATTGAATGAATTGTGGTCTTCAGATTGTAATGTTGTGCTTCAGGAATATCCAAGTCTGAAAATGTATGAAAAGTGATACCTGGAAGAAGGAAGATTGTAGGTCAGCACCTACGTACTAGTATCTTGGCTAGTACAAGAGCAAAGGGGGTTGGAGCTCCCTTCCAAGGAAGTTTGGAGAACGAGAGAAGGTTGAAGCCTTCTGCAGGTTGTAGCCTGCGTACTGGTATAAGGCTGCACCAGTACAAAAGATTGTAAACTGAAGTTTCATATTAAGAAAGATAGAGACAACTTGCAGCAGGTGGTTTTCACCCACATTGGGTTTCCACCTTATATCTTGGTGTTCATGTGTGTGGCTTTTTATCTGTTCTGTTATACTGCACATGTTTACTGTTAATATGATGAATAATGTCCTGATGCACTTAATTGAAGAATAAGCTAACTAAATTGTGAGTTTTCTGCTTATACGCTGTTTTACTTCGTCACAGTAGCGTGTACACGCTGGTTCACTTAACTGAAGTAGCGTATATGTTTCTGGGCATTTGAAAAGTTTGATTAATCTGATAATACTGATTCACCCCCCCTCTCAGTATTATTTCCAACATTAGAAATAGGTCGTTGTTAGAAGGTGTTGGTATGAGAGGTCTATCATCCACAATCTTCAAACAATGGTTTGGATTGGCTTCACTCTTAGTGAATCTTAGCTTCATCTGACAATTATCAATCCTCTCATATCAAACCCACGGTGATTTGCTTCAAGCCATAGAGGGCAGCGTATTTGACGCAGAGGCCCAGAGAGGCCAGCGTATTTGACGCAGAGGCCCAGAGAGCTAACGCAAGGCCTCTTGGGACTGACACAGGCCTAGATAGGCTGACGCACGGCCAATTCTGGGGAAGGAGAGGCCGACGCAGTCCAAATTGGGCAGACGCTGCGGTTTCAGTGCAATTTTTTGCTGAGGAGCTGTCGGAATGATTATCTGAGTTTTCAGCCAGGAGATCTATGAGAAACTGTGAGGTATTACTACTAAGGAAATTCTCTGTTGGGTAGGCCAGTTTTGACACCCAGATTATACTCTTATATTGTGTAGTAAAAAAAACCCTCAAATAGCTACACCAATTTTCTAGCATTGGGTTTTTCCGGGGACATTGGTCCAAAAATAACGGTGTCATATGGTGTGTTTGTTTCTATTTCTTTTAGTAGCCTTTTAGTAGCCTTTTGTGTTGCAAAAAACACCTCTTATACTCCCTTTTTCTTCAACTAGCCTTTTGATAGTAATATATACGAAGGTCTCTCAACGACTCCAGGTTGTTCTGGAAAGTCACAGATTTGACTTTCCCCTGGGCTTTGAAAAAATGTTTGCAACCTGTACATCAGTCTTAATGCGATGGAGCCTCCTCGCTCATCGACTTACCATATTCTAGATAAGTTAGTATCTGATGTCTATCTACTGGAGCAATCATCGAATACATGATTTCTCAACAATCGAATCCCCCCCTGGTTGTCACAGAGGATCACAGTGGTACTCATCATGTGTACAAACAACGCACTAAAGAGCTTCCACAACCAGGCAGCGTCACACAAGATCATACCCGTAGCTATGTATTCGGTCTCGGCGGTGCTTATAGCAATCGACTTCTGCTTCTTGCTCATCCATGATATCGAAGCAAAATCCTAAGAGAACTAGCATTGAGAAGTTCTCTGGTGATCCTCCCCATTGCCTGCCCAGTCAACATTCGAATAATCATGCAGCTTCATATTTCAGGCAGTGTATCTCAATCCATGAGAGATTGTGCTCCGAAGATATCTCAAAAGATTCTTGGCACCAATCTAGTGAGGCGCAACCAAATATGAGCTCACCATGCTAACTATAAAACATATATACGGACGAAAGTTCACCAAGAATGTCAATGCAAATGTGTTTATGAAACTTAGAGGCATTTCCCAAATCTGGTCCGACATCATCACAATATAACTTCGGAAAGTTAAGATCCTCAAGGTAGTCACGGTCTTGCAGTTTACCATTCCACATTCGGAATCCAACTCTCTCTTACTTTTGCAAGTGAGAGGGTCTGCACCTATCAGAAATAGGTTGTTCTTAGAAGGTGTCGGTATGAGAGGTCTATCATCCACAATCTTCAAACAATGGTTTGGACTGGCTTCACTCTTAGTGAATCTCAGCTTCATCTGACAATTATCAATCCTCTCATATCAAAGTCATGGTGATTTGCTTCAAGCCATAGAGGGCGACGTATTTGACGCAGAGGCGTAGAGAGCTAACGCAGGGCCTCCTAGGGCTGAAACAGGCCTAGATAGGCTGACGCAAGGCCAATGCTGGGCAAGGAGAGGCTGACACAGTTTAGATTGGGCAGACGCTAGGGTTTCAGTGCAATTTTGTGCTGAGGATCTGTCGGAATGATTATCTGAGTTTTCAGCTAGGAGATCTGTGAGAAACTCTGAGGTACTACTGCTAAGGAAATTCTCTGTTGGGTAGGCCAGTTTTGACACCCAGATTGTACTCTTATATTGCTTCGTAAAAAAAACCCTCAGATAGCTGCACCGGTTTTCTCGCATTGGGTTTTTCCAGGGACATTGGTCCAAAAATAACGGTGTCATATGGTGTGTTTGTTTCTGTTTCTTTTAGTAGCCTTTTAGTAGCCTTTTGTGTTGCAAAAAACACCTCTTATACTCCCTTTTTCTTCAACTAGCCTTTTGATAGTAATATATACGAAGGTCTCTCAATGACTCCAGGTTGTTTGGGAAAGTCACAGAATTGACTTTCCCCTGGGCTTTGACAAAATGTTTGCAACCTGTACATCAGTCTCAATGCGATGGAGCCTCCTTGCTCATCGACTTACCATATTCTAGATAAGTTAGTATCTGATGTCTATCTACTGGAGCAATCATCAAATACAGGTTTTCTCAACAATCGAATCCCCCCCTGGTTGTCACAGAGGATCACAGTGGTATTCATCATGTGTACAAACAACGCACTAAAGAGCTTCCACAACCAGGCAGCGTCACACAAGATCATACTCGTAGCTATGTATTCGGTCTCGGCGGTGCTTATAGCAATCGACTTCTGCTTCTTGCTCATCCATGATATCGAAGCAAAATCCTAAGAGAACTAGGACTGAGAAGTTCTCTGGTGATCCTCCCCATTGCCAGCCCAGTCAACATTCGAATAATCATGCAGCTTCATATTTCAGGCAGTGAATCTCAATCCATGAGAGATTGTGCTCCGAAGATATCTCAAAAGATTCTTGGCACCAATCTAGTGAGGCGCAACCAAATATGAGCTCACCATGCTAACTATAAAACATATATACGGACGAAAGTTCACTAAGAACGTCAATGAAAATGAGTTTATGAAACTTAGAGGCATTTCCCAAATCTGGTCCGAAATCATCACGGTATAACTTCTGAAAGTTAAGATCCTCAAGGTAGTCACGGTCTTGCAGTTTACCATTCCACATTCGGAATCCAACTCTCTCTTACTTTTGCAAGTGAGAGGGTCTGCACCTATCAGAAATAGGTCATTCTTAGAAGGTGTCGGTATGAGAGGTCTATCATCCACAATCTTCAAACAATGGTTTGGATTGGCTTCGCTCTTAGTGAATCTCAACTTCATCTGACAATTATCAATCCTCTCATATCAAACCCGCGGTGATTTGCTTCAAGCCATAGAGGGCAACGTATTTGACGCAGAGGCGTAGAGAGCTAACGCAGGGCCTCCTGGGGCTTAAACAGGCCTAGATAGGCTGACGCAGGGCCAATGCTAGGCAAGGAGAGGCTGACGCAGTCCAGATTGGGCAGACGCTGGGGTTTCAGTGCAATTTTGTGCTAAGGAGCTGTCGGAATGATTATCTGAGTTTTCAGCCAGGAGATCTGTGAGAAACTGTGAGGTATTACTGCTAAGGAAATTCTCTGTTGGGTAGGCCAGTTTTGACACGCAGATTGTACTCTTATATTGCTTAGTAAAAAAAACCCTCAGATAGCTACACCAGTTTTCTCGCATTGGGTTTTTCCAGGGACATTGTTCAAAAAATAACGGTGTCATATGGTGTGTTTGTTTCTGTTTCTTTTGGTAGCCTTTTAGTAGCCTTTTTTGTTGCAAAAAACACCTCTTATACTCCCTTTTTCTTCAACTAGCCTTTTGATAGTAATATATATGAAGGTCTCTCAACGACTCCAGGTTGTTCGGGAAAGTCACAGATTTGACTTTCCCCTGGGCTTTGACAAAATGTTTGCAACTTGTACATCAGTCTCAATGCGATGGAGCCTCCTCGCTCATCGACTTACCATATTCTAGATAAGTTAGTATCTGATGTCTATCTACTGGAGCAATCATCGAATACAGGATTTCTCAACAATCGAATCCCCCCCTGGTTGTCACAGAGGATCACGGTGGTATTCATCATGTGTACAAACAACGCACTGAAGAGATTCCACAACCAGGTAGCGTCACACAAGATCATACTCATAGCTATTTATTCTGTCTCGGTGGTCCTTATAGCAATCGACTTCTGCTTCTTTCTCATCCATGATATCAAAGCAAAATCCGAAGAGAACTAGCACTGAGAAGTTCTCTGGTGATCCTCCCCATTTCCTGCCCAGTCAACATTCGAATAATCATGCAGCTTCATATTTCAGGCAGTGAATCTCAATCCATGAGAGATTGTGCTCCAAAGATATCTCAAAAGATTTTTGTCACCAATCTAGTCACGGTCTTGCAGTTTACCATTCCACATTCGGAATCCAACTCTCTCTTACATTTGCAAGTGAGAGGGTCTGCACCTATCAGAAATAGGTCGTTCTTACAAGGTGTTAGTATGAGAGGTCTATCATCCACAATCTTCAAACAATGGTTTGGATTGGCTTCGCTCTTAGTGAATCTCAACTTCATCTGACAATTATCAATCCTCTCATATCAAACCCGCGGTGATTTGCTTCAAGCCATAGAGGGCAACGTATTTGACGCAGAGGCGTAGAGAGCTAACGCAGGGCCTCCTGGGGCTGAAACAGGCCTAGATAGGCTGACGCAGGGCCAATGCTGGGCAAGGAGAGGCTGACGCAGTCCAGATTGGGCAGACGCTGGGGTTTCAGTGCAATTTTGTGCTAAGGAGCTGTCGGAATGATTATCTGAGTTTTCAGCCAGGAGATCTGTGAGAAACTGTGAGGTATTACTGCTAAGGAAATTCTCTGTTGGGTAGGCCAGTTTTGACACCCAGATTGTACTCTTATATTGCTTAGTAAAAAAAACCCTCAGATAGCTGCACCAGTTTTCTCGCATTGGGTTTTTCCAGGGACATTGGTCAAAAAATAACGGTGTCATATGGTGTGTTTGTTTCTGTTTCTTTTGGTAGCCTTTTAGTAGCCTTTTGTGTTGCAAAAAACACCTCTTATACTCCCTTTTTCTTCAACTAGCCTTTTGATAGTAATATATATGAAGGTCTCTCAACGACTCCAGGTTGTTCGGGAAAGTCACAGATTTGACTTTCCCCTGGGCTTTGACAAAATGTTTGCAACTTGTACATCAGTCTCAATGCGATGGAGCCTCCTCGCTCATCGACTTACCATATTCTAGATAAGTTAGTATCTGATGTCTATCTACTGGAGCAATCATCGAATACAGGATTTCTCAACAATCGAATCCCCCCCTGGTTGTCACAGAGGATCACGGTGGTATTCATCATGTGTACAAACAACGCACTGAAGAGATTCCACAACCAGGCAGCGTCACACAAGATCATACTCATAGCTATTTATTCTGTCTCGGTGGTCCTTATAGCAATCGACTTCTGCTTCTTTCTCATCCATGATATCAAAGCAAAATCCGAAGAGAACTAGCACTGAGAAGTTCTCTGGTGATCCTCCCCATTTCCTGCCCAGTCAACATTCGAATAATCATGCAGCTTCATATTTCAGGCAGTGAATCTCAATCCATGAGAGATTGTGCTCCAAAGATATCTCAAAAGATTTTTGTCACCAATCTAGTCACGGTCTTGCAGTTTACCATTCCACATTCGGAATCCAACTCTCTCTTACATTTGCAAGTGAGAGGGTCTGCACCTATCAGAAATAGGTCGTTCTTACAAGGTGTTAGTATGAGAGGTCTATCATCCACAATCTTCAAACAATGGTTTGGATTGGCTTCACTGTTAGTGAATCTCAGCTTCATTTGACAATTATCAATCCTCTCATATCAAACCCGCGGTGATTTGCTTCAAGCCATAGAGGGCAACGTATTTGACGCAGAGGCGTAGAGAGCTAATGCAAGGCCTCCTGGGGATGAAACAGGCCTAGATAGGCTGACGCAGGGCCAATGCTGGGCAAGGAGAGGCTGACGCAGTCCAGATTGGGCAGACGCTGGGGTTTCAGTGCAATTTTGTGCTGAGGAGCTGTCGGAATGATTATCTGAGTTTTCAGCTAGGAGATCTGTGAGAAACTGTGAGGTATTACTGCTAAGGAAATTCTCTCTTGGGTAGGCTAGTTTTGACACCCAGATTGTACCCTTATATTGCTTAGTAAAAAAACCCTCAGATAGTTGCACCGATTTTCCCGCATTAGGCTTTTCCGGGGACATTGGTCCAAAAATAACGGTGTCATATGGTGTGTTTGTTTCTGTTTCTTTTAGTAGCCTTTTAGTAGCCTTTTGTGTTGTAAAAAACACCTCTTATACTCTCTTTTTCTTCAACTAGCCTTTCGATAGTAATATATACGAAGGTCTCTCAACGACTCCAGGTTGTTCGGGAAAGTCACAGATTTGACCTTTCCCCTGGGCTTTGACAAAATGTTTGCAACTTGTACATCAGTCTCAATGCGATGGAGCCTCCTCGCTCATCGACTTACCATATTCTATATAGGTTAGTATCTGATGTTTATCTTCTGGAGAAATCATCGAATACAGGATTTCTCAACAATCGAATCCCCCCCTGGTTGTCATAGAGGATCACAATGGTATTCATCATGTGTGAAAACAACGCACTGAAGAGCTTCCACAACCATGCAGTGTCACACAAGATCATACTCGTAGCTATGTATTCGGTCTCAGCGGTGCTTATAGCAATCGACTTCTGCTTCTTGCTCATCCATGATATCGAAGCAAAATCCAAAGAGAACTAGCACTGAGAAGTTCTCTGGTGATCCTCCCCATTGCCTGTCCAGTCAACATTCGAATAATCATGCAGCTTCATATTTCAGGCAGTGAATCTCAATCCATGAGAGATTGTGCTCCAAAGATATCTCAAAAGATTCTTGGCACCAATCTAGTGAGGCTCAACCAAATATGAGCTCACCATGCTAACTATAAAACATATATACGGACGAAAGTTCACCAAGAACATCAATGCAAATGAGTTTATGAAACTTAGAGGCATTTCCCAAATCTGGTCCGACATCATCACAATAGAACTTCTGAAAGTTAAGATCCTCGAGGTAGTCAGGATGTTGCAGTTTACCATTCCACATTCAGAATCCAACTCTTTCTTACTTTTGCAAGTGAGAGGGTCTACACCTATCAGAAATAGGTCATTCTTAGAAGGTGTTGGTATGAGAGGTCTATCATCCACAATCTTCAAACAATGGTTTGGATTGGCTTCACTCTTAGTGAATCTCAGCTTCATCTGACAATTATCAATCCTCTCATATCAAACCCGCGGTGATTTGCTTCAAGCCATAGAGGGCAGCGTATTTGACGCAGAGGCCCAGAGAGGCCAGCGTATTTGATGCAGAGGCCCAGAGAGCTAACGCAGGGCCTCCTGGGGCTGACACAGGCCTAGATAGGCTGACGCAGGGCCAACGCTGGGCAAGGAGAGGCTGACGCAGTCCAGATTGGGCAGACGCTGGGGTTTCAGTGCAATTTTGTGTTGAGGAGCTGCCGGAATGATTATCTGAGGTTTCAGCCAGGAGATCTCTGAGAAACTGTGAGGTATTACTGCGAAGGAAATTCTCTGTTAGGTAGGCCAGTTTTGACACCCAGATTGTACTCTTATATTGCTTAGTAAAAAAAACCCTCAGATAGCTGCACCGGATTTAAATGGGTTGTTATTTGGTTGCTTGAAACTGTTCATGTGCTGTAGGTGTAGAATTTCTTTGCTAACAAAATTCAGAGTTGATTTGCCTCCCAAACAAATTATTGTTTGTGTGTGGATTTTTTGATTTGTTGATCTTATATGTCTTTCCATAATATTACAAGTGTCCACAATGAATGAAACTCTGTGATTTCTTGTTGGGGTTGCACATTCTCTAAGCATGCTCCTATTTGGATCGCAGGAAAATCAAGGTTATGGTCTTGAATACCAACATGATTGGACCAAGAACCAGTAATGTATGTCTAACAATAGACCTTAGGCAACACAAAGGACACACCTCCAGTCATATGATGGTCTGATAATTGATGTCAAAGAATTTTTAAACTCCAGTATCAGTTGTAGTTGCTTTAGTTTCTTAAATAGTTTCTTCTCCTGTGATTGGGTGCATAGTTATACTTATCTATTGATCTGATTTTGTCAAAATTTGGGTTCAAAAACTATCTTGAATTCATGTCTGGAGGGATATAAAGATAGTGGTCACTACAAAAGGTAAGTTATTAATGGTAGGTGTTGCCCATATTTCAGAAATTTTGATATAAATCCTAAGAGAAGCTTTGTATCCTAAATTGAGTGGGGCTTTAGGATTGAGAGACTTGGGGATCCTAAACAAAGCATTGGGAGAGAAATTATGTTGGGATTGACTTCGGGTTAGAGATGAACTCTAGAAACAAATATCAAATATGGCCACTCTTCTCAATTGAAAAAGTTGCAAGCAACCAAGCATCCTCTAAGACCTTCCATATGAAATTTGCCACAGGCCAACTAGACCTTAATTCAAAGTCATGTTTTTTGAGAGACCTGGAATGGTCACACTAGTGACTACATTATTCTCAAAAGATTCTTGGCAATAGATGCCACAATTGAGGGATTGTTAATCCTAGAGATTTAATAACATTTACTTCAAAGAATCAGGGTCTTACTGTAGAAGAATTTTAGAAACTGATTCAATCCCCTAGGCTATGGAAGGAATGGAAAACAGTTGAAGATTGGCAATCACATCCATCTTTCTCTCCCTGGCCTAGGGCACTGGAATCTACGTTCCTACTCTGGAACTTACAAGGATTGATATTTTCTTTAATAAAAGAATTATGCCAACCTTTATGCTCCATTGTTTATTCATTTAAGCATTCTGTGAGATAATATTTTACAGGAGGCAGGGGTTGGTTGGTAGGGTCCCTAACCCAGCTTGTTTCCCTCCTTTGTGCTTTTTGGGTAGCATATGTTATAGAACTGCTTTCTGTGTTTGATATTTTATTTCTTAATGTGCTAGTTTGTATCTTTATTTTAAAGTTATTACACGTCAATAGCAATAGGGATTGCATACTTTGACATTCTGATTTAATTAAATCTTAATTTTTTTAAACCGTAGTAGTTTTCCCTATGTGCATTGTAATGAACCAGCAATCTGATTTTCTATCTTTTGAATGCATTTCTTTGGTTTTAAGTCATGGATCAAAATTTGTAATGTTTTATTGATAGCACAAAGCGTGATAGATCTACCAACTATATTTGTGCACTCAATGATTTTCATTCCTGCAATGTTATCTCTCAATCAATTCTCAATTACGTAGGGATAAATTCTGTTTTAATATATATGTATTGTATTATGTTAAATATTGGTGATATGTATCAATCCTACAGGAATTTGAGTCTAAATTCACATCCTGGAGAGAATATATATATATATATATATATATTGAAACATCGATCTACAGTTCAATTTCGCAAGTTGAATGTACAGAGCATGTATTGGATGTTGTGGGAACCTATGTTCAAGGTTATTTGAAGAGAAAAGGAGCTTTGGAAATCAATTTGAAGAGGCACATCATTTTAGGACATTCTTGATTGATGGTTCGTTAAAAGTTTCTATATATACATCCACCAAGGAAGTCGTAATAAAATTGTATTCCAAGTTGTCTTTTTTGTTTTAAGACTCGAACTTGAAATGAATTTGTCTGCAAATCTTTTTGGAGAATATGATAGCAAACCCTGTGATATAAGCCAAATTGAACTTGCATACCAAACCATTTCAAAAGGATTTTAATCTTATCTATAAACAAGATTTGAGAATATTTTATTGTGACAATGGTGTTTTCTTTGAATGCAATAATTTCCATAAATCATATTATTTCCATATTTCATTATACAAGCTTCTATAATCAAGTTTGAGATCCAAATATACATTTCACAAAATATTGAGTTTGTACATCACCCTATAATACTTATGACGAAATATTGAGTGTCATATTTGAGTAGAGACATTTTTTTTCATGAATATGATTTATGGGTTAGACAACTACAATATTTACATTGGTATTCTTCCTCAGCAGATTTAAACTCTAGAAACAAATATGGGTTAGAGATGAACTCTAGAAACAAATATGGGATATGAAATATGGCCACTCTTCTCGATTGAAAAAGTTGCAAGCAACCAAGCATCCTCTAAGATCTTCCATATGAAATTTGCCACAGGCCAACTAGACCTTAATTTAGAGTCATGTTTTTTGAGAGACCTGGAATGGTCACACTAGTGAATATATTATTCTCAAAAGATTCTTGGCAATAGATGCCACAATTGAGGGATTGTTAATCCTAGAGATTTAATAACGTTTACTTCAAAGCATCAGGGTCTTACTGTAGAAGAATTTTTGAAACTGATTCAATCCCCTAGGCTATGGAAGGAATGGAAAACAGTTGAAGATTGGCAATCACATCCATCTTTCTCTCCCTGGCCTATTTTTAGCTCTTGAGCTTCAAAAATGAAAAATATCCAATGCTCAGGATGAAGGCAAACTCTGGTGAGGTTCTCAAACCAAAGGGATGTTTACTCTCAAGAAATCCTACTCTCTTATAGTTGGTCATCAATACATCCACTAGGATCCCATTTGGAAGAAAATCTAGATGAATGGTGTTTTCCCATGGTCCTCAATTCCTTTGGCTAGTTGGATGACGTAAGATCCTCACATGGGATCAAATCAGGAAAAATGGATTTTAGGGCCCCTGACTTTGTACTTTATGTTGGAATTATGAATATTCTGTGGAGCATATATTGAATGTATGTCCTTCCATTGAAGATATTTGGATGCATAGTTGACTACCTTTTGGATCCTTGTACTGTAAATTCAACAGTTTTTTATTCATGTACTCCCTCATAGATCCAGCCTATTCAATAGTCTAGTTCAAAATAGAGAGTGGATTATTTCCCGTAGTTTTGTCATGTCAATGCTTTGGAAAGAAAGGAAAAACCAAATATTTAAGCAAAAGAAAGAAAGGACAAAGTCATGGTCTACATCAAAGTGCAACATGGGGGTTACATTACTCCTACTCAAACTCACAATGAAATGCTGAGGTGCCAAGTGTATTACCATGAAAGTCTACAGCTCCCTTACTTTCAGTGTCTGTGAAAATAGGATTAGTTTAATGAACTGTATTTCTGTGACCTCAAAAGTGTTTTCAGGATCTAAATTATCAGCAAGGAAAGTGTGATCTTCACCATACTTTTCATATGGCTGATTTTCTTCCCCTACCTTTGCATGTTGTTATTTGGTTGCTTGAAACTGTTCATGTGCTGTAGGTGTAGAATTTCTTTGCTAACAAAATTCACAGTTGATTTTCCTCCCAAACAAATTATTGTTTGTGTGTCGATTTTTTGATTTGTTGATCTTATATGTCTTGCCATAATATTACAAGTGTCCACAATGAATGAAACTCTGTGATTTCTTGTTGGGGTTGCACATTCTCTAAGCATGCTCCTATTTGGATCGCAGGAAAATCAAGGTTATGGTCTTGAATACCAACATGATTGGACCAAGAACTAGTAATGTATGTCTAACAATAGACCTTAGGCAACACAAAGGACACACCTCCAGTCATATGATGGTCTGATAATTGATGTCAAAGAATTTTTAAACTCCAGTATCAGTTGTAGTTGCTTTAGTTTCTTAAATAGTTTCTTCTCCTGTGATTGGGTGCATAGTTATACTTATCTATTGATCTGATTTTGTCAAAATTTGGGTTCAAAAACTATCTTGAATTCATGTCTGGAGGGATATAAAGATAGTGGTCACTGCAAAAGGTAAGTAATTAATGGTAGGTGTTGCCCATATTTCAGAAATTTTGATGTAAATCCTGCGAGAAGCTTTGTATCCTAAATTGAGTGGGGCTTTAGGATTGAGAGACTTGGGGATCCTAAACAAAGCATTGGGAGAGAAATTATGTTGGGATTGACTTTGGGTTAGAGATGAACTCTAGAAACAAATATGGGATATGAAATATGGCCACTCTTCTCAATTGAAAAAGTTGCAAGCAACCAAGCATCCTCTAAGATCTTCCATATGAAATTTGCCACAGGCCAACTAGACCTTAATTTAAAGTCATGTTTTTTGAGAGACCTGGAATGGTCACACTAGTGACTACATTATTCTCAAAAGATTCTTGGCAATATATGCCACAATTGAGGGATTGTTAATCCTAGAGATTTAATAACATTTGCTTCAAAGTGTCAGGGTCTTACTGTAGAAGAATTTTAGAAACTGATTCAATCCCCTAGGCTATGGAAGGAATGGAAAACAGTTGAAGATTGGCAATCACATCCATCTTTCTCTCCCTGGCCTATTTTTAGCTCATGAGCTTCAAAAATGAAAAATATCCAATGCTCAGGATGAAGACAAACTCTCGTGAGGTTCTCAAACCAAAGGGATGTTTACTCTCAAGAAATCCTACTCTCTTATAGTTGGTCATCAATACATCCACTAGGATCCCATTTGGAAGAAAATCTAGATGAATGGTGTTTTCCCATGGTCCTCAATTCCTTTGGCTAGTTGGATGACGTAAGATCCTCACATGGGATCAAATCAGGAAAAATGGATTTTAGGGCCCCTGACTTTGTACTTTATGTTGCAATTATGAATGTTCTATGGAGCATATATTGAATGTATGTCCTTCCATTGAACATATTTGGATGCATAGTTGACTACCTTTTGGATCCTTGTACTGTAAATTCAACAGTTTTTTATACTTGTACTCCCTCGTAGATCCAGCCTATTCAATAGTGCAGTTCAAAATAGAGAGTGGATTATTTCCCGTAGTTTTGTCATGTCAATGCTTTGGAAAGAAAGGAAAAACCAAATATTTAAGCAAAAGAAAGAAAGGACAAAGTCATGGTCTACATCAAAGTGCAACATGGGGGTTACATTACTCCTACTCAAACTCACAATGAAATGCTGAGGTGCCAAGTGTATTACCATGAAAGTCTACAGCTCCCTTACTTTCAGTGTCTGTGAAAATAGGATTAGTTTAATGAACTGTATTTCTGTGACCTCAAAAGTGTTTTCAGGATTTAAATTATCAGCAAGGAAAGTGTGATCTTCACCATACTTTTCATATGGCTGATTTTCTTCCCCTACCTTTGCATGTTGTTATTTGGTTGCTTGAAACTGTTCATGTGCTGTAGGTGTAGAATTTCTTTGCTAACAAAATTCACAGTTGATTTTCCTCCCAAACAAATTATTGTTTGTGTGTCGATTTTTTGATTTGTTGATCTTATATGTCTTGCCACAATATTACAAGTGTCCACAATGAATGAAACTCTGTGATTTCTTGTTGGGGTTGCACATTCTCTAAGCATGCTCCTATTTGGATCACAGGAAAATCAAGGTTATGGTCTTGAATACCAACATGATTGGACCAAGAACTAGTAATGTATGTCTAACAATAGACCTTAGGCAACACAAAGGACACACCTCCAGTCATATGATGGTCTGATAATTGATGTCAAAGAATTTTTAAACTCCAGTATCAGTTGTAGTTGCTTTAGTTTCTTAAATAGTTTCTTCTCCTGTGATTGGGTGCATAGTTATACTTATCTATTGATCTGATTTTGTCAAAATTTGGGTTCAAAAACTATCTTGAATTCATGTCTGGAGGGATATAAAGATAGTGGTCACTGCAAAAGGTAAGTAATTAATGGTAGGTGTTGCCCATATTTCAGAAATTTTGATGTAAATCCTGCGAGAAGCTTTGTATCCTAAATTGAGTGGGGCTTTAGGATTGAGAGACTTGGGGATCCTAAACAAAGCATTGGGAGAGAAATTATGTTGGGATTGACTTTGGGTTAGAGATGAACTCTAGAAACAAATATGGGATATGAAATATGGCCACTCTTCTCAATTGAAAAAGTTGCAAGCAACCAAGCATCCTCTAAGATCTTCCATATGAAATTTGCCACAGGCCAACTAGACCTTAATTTAAAGTCATGTTTTTTGAGAGACCTGGAATGGTCACACTAGTGACTACATTATTCTCAAAAGATTCTTGGCAATATATGCCACAATTGAGGGATTGTTAATCCTAGAGATTTAATAACATTTTCTTCAAAGTGTCAGGGTCTTACTGTAGAAGAATTTTAGAAACTGATTCAATCCCCTAGGCTATGGAAGGAATGGAAAACAGTTGAAGATTGGCAATCACATCCATCTTTCTCTCCCTGGCCTATTTTTAGCTCATGAGCTTCAAAAATGAAAAATATCCAATGCTCAGGATGAAGACAAACTCTCGTGAGGTTCTCAAACCAAAGGGATGTTTACTCTCAAGAAATCCTACTCTCTTATAGTTGGTCATCAATACATCCACTAGGATCCCATTTGGAAGAAAATCTAGATGAATGGTGTTTTCCCATGGTCCTCAATTCCTTTGGCTAGTTGGATGACGTAAGATCCTCACATGGGATCAAATCAGGAAAAATGGATTTTAGGGCCCCTGACTTTGTACTTTATGTTGCAATTATGAATGTTCTATGGAGCATATATTGAATGTATGTCCTTCCATTGAACATATTTGGATGCATAGTTGACTACCTTTTGGATCCTTGTACTGTAAATTCAACAGTTTTTTATACTTGTACTCCCTCGTAGATCCAGCCTATTCAATAGTGCAGTTCAAAATAGAGAGTGGATTATTTCCCGTAGTTTTGTCATGTCAATGCTTTGGAAAGAAAGGAAAAACCAAATATTTAAGCAAAAGAAAGAAAGGACAAAGTCATGGTCTACATCAAAGTGCAACATGGGGGTTACATTACTCCTACTCAAACTCACAATGAAATGCTGAGGTGCCAAGTGTATTACCATGAAACTCTACAGCTCCCTTACTTTCAGTGTCTGTGAAAATAAGATTAGTTTAATGAACTGTATTTCTGTGACCTCAAAAGTGTTTTCAGGATTTAAATTATCGGCAAGGAAAGCATGATCTTCACCATACTTTTCATATGGTTGATTTTCTTCCCCTACATTTGCATGTTGTATATGTACTTGTATGTTTCTTTGGTAGAGATTTCTCCTCCATGAGAAAGACCGCCCCAAGAATGCCTATCTGCCCTCTTAGACAGAGCAATATTTGCGTGATAGAGATGAGATCTGTAATTTTCCCATTTGACATTGAGCTCCATCAGAAGAGCCAAATTTTCAGCATGTGGTCAACTGGAAGAGGAGGAAATGACAGATTGTTGGCACCCAATATCAGCAAGAGTGAACAGCTCATGCCTGTGTAGAAACTGGATGATTGGGGGAGGAAGAATGTGATTCCCAGCCAGTCCAATGATTACTAAAATGGCTTACAACTTCCTGTAGGATGTCTTTCTGAGTAGTTAGTATTATATTGTCCATATTTCTAATATACCAGATTGTGTCGAAATTTTTTCTTTTGGAAGCTATCTTATGAAAGTACTTAGTATTATTATCTCCCCTAGAAACCCGCGTCATTTTTATTTTTTGTCTCCATTCCTCTGCCTGATAATTTAGAGAGCTCCAATATTGTATTTTTGCTTTGTTCAGATAGGAAATTAGGACTTGTAGGGTCCATCAATTCTGAAATCTCTTTATCTATAATAGAAAACTCCCGAGAGAGTGTCTTCTTGCACATGATGATGCATGTCTTAACCTTTGACTTTAGCCTGTGCAGTTTTTGAGTGACCTGATACATCATTTTATTTTTCATTATCCCTAAAGGCTTCATCCAAGATATCTTAATCAGGTCCATTAAATATTTATCTTGTAGCCATACTTGATTGAACTTGAATGGAAATTCCTTGGCTTCTTGTTCACCATTCCATTCCAAAAAGATTGCATTATGATCGGAAACTAAAATTCCTTGGGGCAGAAGTAGATGCAACTCAGTTGCTTGAAAGCACAAGTTGATGTAGAAGGATCGAGTTTTGTACATATCCTATGGGGAATGAGCCTGCCAAATCAAACAAGAATCTAAGAGAAATGGTTCAGGAGGATGATGAAGTAAGAGATGGTGAAGGGGGTTTGGGATGAGAAACAATGCAACTTGAAGATGAAGAACAAGCTCCAATGGAATGGGCGAGGACAGACTTAGCTGGTGAAAATCAAGGGGGAACATTAAACACCAGGACTGGTGCTGAACCAAAAAGATTACCTGATACATATAACAGTGGCCAACATTGGTGAGAACATCCCATCCTATTGGAAACTTGTTAAATGGGGAGAGGCAGAGTCAATCTCCTGTCAGTCAGTAGCATAGAGATGAGATAGATGCTATAAACAAGGGAGATAATCATTCGATAGCAACAATTGATCTATTAGCATCAGAGGTTGCTGGTAGTTGGGCAGTCAGTACAGTTGGTTCAGTTCATGGCGACAATGAATCTCTTCGGAGTGATGACAGACATCCAGGGACAGGAAGGATCAGTGATGAAGGAATTAATCAAGATTTTGATGCTAGTAAGATTGCAGCAGCAGGTGAGAATATTAGGTCCAGGCAAGATCTACTATTAAGTAGCTTGAAGTGTCAACACACAGTTCCTGAAGATGCAGTGGCGGGAAGTCAAAATTCTCCACCTCCCAAGTTAGCTTCTTGGCAAAGCTATGAGCACCAAGCTTTGAATGAGATGCTTGATAATGTTGCCCCTGATTTCAGGCAGCTTCATGGACTTAGAAGAAATAACGATAATGCCCTTGACACTGAAGAAGATATTGAAGGGGAAGAAGATGATAAAAATCATGATGATGATGACACTGAGGAGGGTTCAGAAGAACCAGAATCTGAATAGGAAACTGTCTTTCTATTAACTCTGGATGTGTCTGAACACATGCCAAATGATTCTCCTGTCATGGCAGTGCAATTGTTCTTTGGTAAGCCATGCCATTACTTGGTGTTTTTATGACTTCCATACCTAATGGTTTGAAAGTTTGACTACTGTAGTTTGGTTGAAGTAATGATCCATGGATGGTAATGCCCATTAGATGTATAAGCATGCTAAGCTTTTGCTTGGAAGGTGCTTAGAAATCTTTTGGCTTTCTGAACATTGCGATCTCGTGTATGACTGTAGATGAGTTCCTATTTATTGACTGTTATTCTACTTAAGCAGAGTACACTTTGGCACTTTGGTGCATAAGCACCTTGACTCTACCTCTATAATATTAATTATAAAATTCTAGCAGACAAGATCTGTGAGGAGGTGCTCCAAATTTCTAGGAAAACATCATATATTTATGATGATATACCATTGCTTAGTAAATTGATGCAAACAAATAACAGTTTTTTTTTTTTTTTTTTTTTTTTTTGTTCTGGCAAACGAATATATGCATTTACTGGGAACCAATTACAACTAACAACCAAAGATACTACTTGAATCTGAAATCTTCCACCTTTTCTTGCTAAGCAACTATTTATGTGTTGATATTTCTTCATCCTTTTTCATTCTCACTCATCTTGTTCTTCATTTCTGTGCATGATCCTTCTTTCCTGCTCACTTTTTCATCTTAATTGCTCCATCTTAGTCATATTAAGCTTCTCTTCTCATTATTCACCAAGTTTCCCCGTCCATATGGCCTCTCTTGGGAATCTATTTCTTGACTATTAATTCCTAGAGTCGACATACTGTTATCCTTTCTACTACTATTGTTTATAGGAACTTATTCTAGCGTAGGCACCTACACTTCATTTGGCAGCTCCCAAGGGGTATGTTCTTTCTTGGGAAAAATATGATTCTGATTTATGCCTATAGCCTTACCATACATTTTGATATCATCCCAACCAAGTCTACGTAGGAATTTCGCTATTAGATGTATGGTATTATGGCATCCCAAACATCTAAAAGGGATTCCCCAGTAATCCACTCGTTTTATGATAGATTGTGTACTCTAATAGATATCAAGGGTAGCCGAGAGACCTTTTATGGAATCTGGTTCAATGAAAAACCATGCTACTCATTTTTCTAGAAGGCCAGCACTCCCTTCATCGACATAATAGAATTTTCCTATCTTGTTGGCAATTTCCATGATTTCCTTCTTGGTCCATAGTTCCAAAGGAAGGCTAGGGAGTTTAACCCATATGTATTTTCGCTGGGGATCTTCTTTAATAGGATTAAATCCGACTGTCTAATTCTACAAGCATAAAAATCCCCTACCTTTCACACATGAGATTGAGCCAATCCTATCTGCATCTTCAAATGTCATGAAGTGGAATCCAAACCAACTATTGAGGAGCATGCTTACCTTCGGTCTATTTCCAACAATACAGAACCAACATTTCTGCACCCATTCTTTCATTTGTCCACTAGACATCCTAATGTGTTCCCAGTGGCCCACCAATACCTTATGCTTCATCTTTACCACATTATCCCAATATATATCAATACCCATAATGAGTTTTTGAATCTGTTCCTGGTTCTTGATCGATTTCTTTTACGTTTGTCTATTTTTTTTTGGATCGGGTTCCATTTGAAGATTCCTTTCCAAGATATGTATTTGAGTCCTCATGTTGGGATGTTTTCAACAGGCCAATGGATGTGGGAACTTGATTTGGTCTTCCCAGTCTCTCTGCAAATTCATTTTCTATGACTATCGATACTTCTATAATTTTCCTATCGTCATAAATCTATTCCATAGAAAAAGATTGACCAACCATGTCAATATTGACTATTAGAACTACATTACTTTTTAAAGCCAACGTACTGGTCAACACAATGCTACTACATATGGGTGAAAATAAAATCCAAATAAAATGTGAAAGTGTGACCGATTTTATTTGTACTATAGAACAAAGGCTAGTGGGTTAATCTCCTAAAAAAAGGTGTTAACATAGTCTGTCGAAAGGTACATTTTGCATCAGGATAACCCCTAGATTGCTATCTTTTTATGAGGAAGCAAAAACATGGAAAATGTTTGGTTAGGTAGGAATACAACTTGTCAATTTGGTCTAGCTTGAGTGATTAAAAGAGAAGGTTGTTAGGCTCTCCACCATTTCATGGATTGATATAGTGATGAGACAAAAGAAGCTCTCTCTTGAGACCTGACTAGGTGATTCATAACAGTTGTGGTGTTGGTGCCTTAACTTAGCTAGAAAATACCAAAACTCTATTGATGCACAAAATTTATTACTGAATCTACCTCAGAGTATGCCATAGTCACTGAATATGACATGCATGGTTTTACCAAGGAGGCCCTAAACTTTTGAACAATGAAACTTTACATCGATATCTTGGCAATAGCTGCATTGGTCTTATTAGCATTACACCACTTTTAATATGGGTCTTCACAACAGAGAATCACCATTACACTTTGTTGATTTGTGTTAAAAAGAAAAATAACACACAATAGATTTCTTTTGGCATGCAATGTTGTTGTTGGTAGTTTTCTTGTATTTGTGCCACATGTAAAGCTAACATGCGTTAAATTTCTTTCACCTTGCAATATTTTTATTGGAAGCGTGCTTGTGTTTGGGCTAGAAACTATGCTAGATTTCTTTTTCTTTGCAATATTGTTGTTGTCAATTTGGTTGTTTATGATAAAAGGAAATCTAGCAAGTGTTAGATTTCCTTCACCTTGGCAATGTTATTGGAAATGTTGTGCTTGTGTTTGGGCTAGAAGTTATGCTAGATTTTGTTTGCTATGCAATATTGTTGTTTTCAATTTGGTTGTTTATTATAGAAGGAAATCTAACACGTGTTAGATTTCCTTCACCTTGGTAACGTGCTTTTGTTTGTGTTAGAAGGAAATATAACATGCACTAGATTTCTTCTGGCATGAAATGTTGTTTTTGGTAGTATGCTTGTATTTATGCTACATGTAAAGTTAGCATGCGTTAAATTTATTTTACCTTGCGACATTGTTATTGGAAATGTGATTGTGTTTTTGATAGAAGTTGTTGGATTTGGTTTCCCCTACAATATTATTGTTGGCAATGTGCTTTTGTTTGTGCTAGAAGTAAATCAAGCGTATGCTAGATATCTTTCACATTGCAATGTTGTTTTTGGCAATGTGATTGTGTTTGTGCTAGAATAAACTTTAGAATGTGTAAGATTTCTTTTACTTTGAAATGTTTTTGTGAGTAATATGCTTTTATTTACGTTAGAAGGAAATTTAGCATGTGGTGGATTTCCTTCGCCTTGCAATATTCTTATGGACAATGTGCTTGTTTGTCCTAGAAGGAAATCTAGCACGTGCTAGATTTATTTGACCATGTAATGTTGCTTCTAGCAATATGCTTATGTTTGTAGTAGAAGGAATGATATTGATTGTTAGCTTTCATTTGAGGAAACAATGTTTCATTACATACAATATTACTACCATGCTATTTTAATTTTTGCATCTATATTACTTTTTCGTAAGTTGTGTGTTTTTATGAAAATATAAAGTCACACTTTACACGGTTCAACCTTTTAATTACAAGTTACGTTTTAATTGTTGTTACAGAATTGATACAAGCTACAATGGAAAATATAATTTTGGCAAAAAGGGACTATGTTGATCTCCTTATTAATGATCAAGTCATTGGGCTAGGAAGGGTCGAATCTGCAGAGTCTGGAACTTATTATGTTGGAGAAAGGGTTAACGTTGGTTATGTTACAATTTTGATAATTGATGTAACTCAACCACATTTGATTGATGAGGATGTTAATGAAGGGGACATACATCCATGGAAGATCATGGATTTGAGACACAACATAGGTAAATCAAAATATTGAAGCATGTGTTATATATTATTGATAGCATAATAAATGTTTTTTTTGAGTAAATACTAACCTTATTTACATTTGTTTATAGGTGCAAATGTTTCTTCCACATTTTCTATTGGAGCCAAGGTAGATCTTCTACAACATGGAGTGAAGGTGGGCAAGGGCTCCATATTCAATACAGAGCTTGGGCATAAAGCGCATGGAAAGATGGTAAAGAAAGGATGCATAGTGGTTAAAATCGAGAAGGTGTTAAAACATAATGCTCCTCTACCACATCCAACAGGATTTGAGCATACACTTGGGGGTGCATTAGAATCTTATGAAATTTGCGAGAATCAGATTTGGAGCCTCACTGTCATGATCATGCCACAAATATTCCCCAAGATAGGGTTAGATTCATATGTGCAATAGTTTCTCTTACACATGAATGCATGGGAACAAGCATGTGCATTGCCAAAGGAATGCTATTTAATGTCCATGAGGATGACATTGTTGGGGGTGAAACACTACGTGAAATGGATTTTGGTGTTTTTCTAGAAGAGATAGATGAAAATTGTGAGATATGCAGAATTGGGGATAAGTCTATACACTGTTTGGTTAGATGGCCAATAAATAAGTTTTTGGACAACAAAGGTGTGACATTAAAGGTCAAGGAAAAGTTCAAGGAGCCACCCAAGGAAATGGTGATATGCGATGTTATAGAGGACACAAATCCCTTAAACAATTGGGATGGGTACTTTTGTAATGTAAAAGATAGAAACTCAATTCATATGCATGTAACAAGGCCATATAAAAGGATTAAATGAGTTATGGCTACAAAAAAAAATTCAAAATGTCAAACAAAAATAGATGAAGAGAAAGAAATTCGAGTTTTGGCAGCAGATGTATGTTGTAGAAAAAATTGTCTTCAACATGTTGATAGGAAGGCCATTGTAGGTGCTAGAATGGATATGAGACAAATAAATAAAAATGGTATTAGAGAATTTGTCTTGAATTCACTCATGTCAAACAGTCATGTCAAAGGGCCATGGCCATGGACATGGCTTACCACCTATTGCTAGAAATGTAAAGGACATGAGATTTAATGGGAATATTATTTGTAAGAAAGCATGGTATAAGATACATAAAATTCCTCAAAGCACATTCTATAACTACCAGCATTATTTCCAACATGGACAGACCAAAGCTATTCATGGTAACACCAACACATGCAAAGAAAGAGCTCACACAGTGGCAGCCATAGAAATATTGCACAACATTGTAATGGATAATTCAGATTTTTCACCAAACCAAACACGTCAAGTTGAAGAAGATGGAACATCTACTCCTTTAAGATTGCTTCCTTCGACTTACACACAAAATTCTTTGTTAAAAGAGATCAATGAGGCTCTTCAAAAGCTCAATTACCCATCAATATCACAGTCAACAATGAGCAATATTTGGAATACTAAGTTTCGAGATGTGGCATTTTCAAAGAACACCAACTTCAGTAAATGCAATGAATGTATTGTGTTGAAAGCACAAATGAAGTCAGCAACTACAAAAGAGTTGGAAGAAAAGGCACGAGGTAGGTTGAAGAAACATAACAAGATTGTTATGTGTGGAAGATATTGCTACTATGCCCATAGAATTATGTCAGAGCGGTTTCCAAAGGAGTATTTGAGCATTATCCATGATAAAATGGAAAAAACAAAGACTTCAATCCCAAGGCTACGTGTCAAATCAAAATCTATTGTAGGAACAAATTTAGGTTTGTCATTGACAGGTATGCTTACACATGGGCATAAGGCAGGAGATTTTGGTCATTTCTCCTTACCATTTGTCCATATGGGATCACAATTTACTATTACATCTCTTGCAAAGTGCTTAAGGGACCTTGAAGACCCACAAATGGATATGTATGGTGATCTACTTTATGAAAGTGGAATTTCAAGAAACCCACTTACAAATGCATTACTTGACACCTCTATTTACTCAAAATGTCAAGGGTACAAGGATGATTTTATATTTCATGGAAGTTCAAAAAGTCAAAATGTTGATTTTAAAACTCTTCCTCCACATTTGTTGCTACAGTTGGACAATGCAGCAAGTGATAATAAGAATCGCTATCTTTTCATGTTTCTATCACTTTTAACTGTACTTGGTGTCTTCATCACTATTGAGGTTGGGTTCTTGCTTGTGGGGCACACCCATGAAGACATAGATGGAACCTACGGAAGAATGTCTTCCAACCTAAAAAGTAAAGATATTTATTCTTTACCTGAAATGATGGATACATATCGTACAATTGAAGAAAATCGAGTGTTTCCACCTACACTTATTGACAAGGTCTATGACTTCAAAAGTTTCCTTAATGGATACATCAAGGAGGGAAAAAATGCACTAGTTGGACATCTTAATGTCCAATACTTCCAATTTCTTGTACTCAATGATGTTCCAGTACTAAGGTACAAAGAATCAATTAGAGATACTGAGTGGTCAGAACCAGTTGAGTTATGGAATATAGATGATGAAGGCCGACCTATAATTCCCATATGGAATCCATCTTTCTTAGCTTCCAAACAGAATGATGTCTATTTAAAAGAACTAAAGGAAGGGATAACATCATACATAAAAATGTGGAAAGACACTATTGGGAATGAGGATTCACCAATTGTTACGGAGGAATGGAAAAATAGAGTAGTGTATTGGGAAAAAGTTCTTGATACATTAGATGGAATCTATAATGATCATAGAATAATAGATGGAAGTGATTCATCTTCTGAGGATTTCTGGCCCAGGACAAGGCACATTGTTGATGTTGATCGTAATGCACTCCAAGTAATGTCAAGTATTATGGATGGAGATTTTGATAATGTGATAGATGAACCAATATATGTTGGACCCAAATGCAACAAGCCAAAACCAACTTTCAATCCGATGATTGATGTTGAGAAAGGAAAGATGTTGCTAGTTAGATCAGGAAATGAGGATGCAGGAGAGATGATTTGGATGGCAAAATCCATCTCAAATATCTTTAGGGATAATGAAAGTGAGAATCTTCATGTAAAGGTTGACTGGTGGAAGCCTATGTCAGGGAAATACAATGGAAAATTTTTAGAGCAATATTGGGTACCAAATCCTGATGACACAGAACTTGGCTCTATTCCAATTAATACCATAGTGTGGACATGGATGCCAAAGAAAAAACATTGCAAGAAGATCAAGATAAATAAATATGGTGTAGAAGCCATTCTTGATCTACTTGAGCGAATATCTTAAGAGTAGGCTTATATGATTCATGAATGTAGTTTTTTTTGAAGGATCTATTAATATACTTTCATACACACTTTTCCATATTTGTTGTATATCAAATATTCTCTTCATATTCTTTTTGGAGGAGTTTTATATTATTTAATATTTCAATGTAATCATGTGTTATACAAATTACATGACAATGCCATAAAATATTTAAGTTTTCAAAGCTTTATTTGACCAACATGACTTCTCACCATATCAAATATGCATAATCAAATTCAGTAATGCACTTAAAAACATCTTCTAAACTTGGTCTATTAAAAAAACAATGGAGTACCTAATTAGTATTCTATTTAATATAAACCATTTAAACACTTAATGAATAAATTAGACACTAGAAAAAATGTTTGAGGCGAGGTTTCCTTAATTTTCCTTATTATAATTGATATAAATCAAATTCGCTATTTTGTTGCACTCTAATTTATATAAAAAAATATTTTGATCATTGAACAACACAACTAGAATTATAAAATATTTCCTCTTATAGATTTTGAAGTGGTGCCAACATTGTACTAGTATAATTAATTTGTACTCAACATAGGAAAAATAGTTAGTGTCAATTTAAAATGGTTAATAATAGTAAAAAAAACAATATTAGTATATTCTTAAATAACTTTATAGGTAAGTTTTTTTTGCAAAATCTATTATTCACGAGTCAAATTTAATACATAAATATAAATGTTAATGATAATAAAAATAATGTAAGGAAACTAAGTTTTAGATGAATATTATTCATGAGTCAAATTTAATATATAAATATAAATGTTAATGATAATAGAAATAATGTAAGGAATCTAAGTTTTAGATGAATGTTAATATGTTCTTTTCAATATAATATCCTTAAACACTACAGGAATATAAACTAAACATTTGTAATAAATATCTTAGTAAATTTTCTTTCTTTCTTGTTGTATTTGAAAATAATCAAATTGTACTACTTTGTTACTATTCTAATTCATGATTAATTTTGATCATTATGGTCAATAATAGTAAGAACAACAATATTAGTATATCGTTAAATAACTTCATAGGTAAGTTTTTTTTTTTTGCAAAATCTATTATTCAAGAGTCAAATTTAATACATAAATATAAATGTTAATGATAATAGAAATAATGTAACTAATCTAAGTTTTAGATGAATGTTAATATGTTCTTTTCAATATAATATCCTTAAACACTACAAGAATAAAAACTAAACATTTGTAATAAATATCTTAGTCAATTTTCTCTCTTTCTTGTTGTATTTGAAAATGATCAAATTGTACTACTTTGTTACTATTCTAATTCATTCATGATTGATTTTGATCATTAAAATAATTGATAATTGAGACGAGAGACTCATTTTACAACCCAATATGGGGGGGGAAATAAAAATTATGTTCTAAATAGAAAAATAAAAGAAATGAATATTTTGTAAAGTATTTAGAAGTATATAAAATGTGTGAATTAGATGTTTAAATTTTATACTTCTTCAAAAAATTTCAGCTAGAGATACAGAGGAACTATTTGAAGATTTATGTTAACTAATTTATGTCCATATCAACTTCATATATATCTATATATAAGAAAAAAAAAAAAATTGGTTAAAATTCTTATTTGGTCATATATATACTCTATTTAGCATTCAAAAATACAGTTTCAACAATGAAAAATAACACATTGTATCTTTCATTCAAAATATTTGCACGTGAAGAAATTTGATCCCTACATCTCCACTTAAAATGGATCTATGATGGTATATATTGGACACATACTATGATCATTTGTCATTAAATAACTTTATACTTAATATATAGCTTGCATATTAATCTATTATTAATTAAGTAAGCCTCAAGTTTTAATCATAGAAGTACAAATAATAAATAAAAATAAATTGTGCTACTAGCATTCAACATTTAATTTGATCTTAAAAAAATATTTTATCCTCAACTCTAAAATGGTGAAAACTTTCTACAATAGTATGTAATGTTGATGGTGATAATGATGATTATCATCCACTAAGACCAAATATGGTATTTAAGAAGGTAAAAAGATATTACTAAATGTTATTTCGAATTTTATTGTTATGCTAAAAATACATTAAAAGGAGTGTTTCAAGATCATCATAATTTTGTTTAGTTAAACAATTTCGAAGGTTGGTAGCGTCACAATATTTTGAAATTTAATTCCAATATGAGTATAAACTCGATGATCTATGAAAGTTTTTAAATCTTCAACCATATTACTAGTGTTGCAAAGGTGATAGCCTTTTTATTGTGCTAACACTCTTTTAGTAATAATCATAACTTAACACATACATGATATTTTACTATATATTGGATTATAATTAAATGGGTTAATAATAGCAACATACACATCATTATTTTCATAAAATAACCTTAACAAACTTATCTTTTAACATAAACCATACACATATTAAAAATAGATAATGTAAAGAATTAACATTAAGATGTGAAAGATTTGCTTTTGCAAGTTTATATAAATTTGTTTTATAAATTTTATCATGATAATTTTTACACAAAAAATGGTGAATATCTACATTAAAATTAGTGAACTAAGTGACTTTCTAATTCCTCATTTCGAAAAAAATTAATCTAGTTAATGTTTTAAATAATAGTATATATTGGACACATTACTAAGATCATTTGTCATTAAATAACTTTATGATATATATTAATCTATTATTATTTAAGCAAGCCTCAATCTGCTATTGACATTCAACATTTAATTTGATCCTAATTTTTTTTTTTCTCCTCAACTCTAAAATAGTGCAAACTTCCTACAATAGTATGTAATTATGATGGTGATAATGATGATTATCATCCACTAAGACCAAATAAGGTATATAAGAAGGTAAAAAGATATTACTAAAAGTTATGTTGATTTTTTTTTTTCTCGGTAAAAGACTAAACTATTATATTATGTACAAGAGTCAAAAATACATCATGGTGAAACAAGAGAGAATGGTATGTCACTCGAGAGCAATTGAGGCATCCAAAAAACTAGCCCACACAGGGGCACCAGACACAAAAGCCAGACTTCCATAAGAGCACGCCCACGCAGGGGCACCAACCATTACATCCCACGCAGGGGAGACTGACCTTACCCAAATCATTAACACAAAATTCAGGAACAGGGACATTCAACCAGGGCACGAAAGAGACCAGAAGCATGGTTACTATAACTGAGTCAAAAAACAAACAGCAGAAGACATGAGTCTAAGACCAAACAAAAAGCCATAGGAACCTTGTGCGCGGGCATCATCAATCGTCCATTTGCACTTCAATTGTCCATAGGCTTCTCTTTCAGCAGCAGTGAGAAAGGTGTCTTCCTCCTCGCCAGTTCCCGCCCTCTGTTCTTTCTTGTGTTGCTTTGCGTTTTCCGGATCTGCGGCCGCATCTTTAACCTCCTGCTCCTTATTAGCTTCAGGGCCTCTGCTTCATGCTTTCGATTGTCAGTCGTTCTCTGCCCCTGTTCATCCAGGGCGTCCTCATCTTCCCGGGCATTTTCTATGAACAAGACTGAGACATGCGCGCTGATCTACGGAGTTATTTTGAATTTTATTGTTATGCTCAAAATGCATTAAAAGAAGTGTTTCCAGATCGTCGTAATTTTTTTTAGTTAAACAATCAAGAAAGTTGGTAGCGTCACAAATATTTTGAAATTTAATTCTAATATGAGTATAAACTAGATGATCTATGAGAGTTTTTTTAATCTTCAACCATATTACTAGTGTTGCAAAGGTGATAGACTTTTAAATTGTGCTAACACTCCTTTAGTAATAATCATAACTTAACACATACATGATATGTACTATATCAGATTATAATTAAATGGATTAATAATAGTAACATATGCCATTATTTTCATAAAATAACCTTAACAAAGTTATCTTTTAATATAAACCATAAAAAATATTAAAATAGTTAATGTAAGGAATCCAAATTGAGATGTGAAAGATTTGCTTTTTCAAGTTAATATAAATTTGTTTTATAAATTTTATCATGATAATTTTACACAAAAAATGGTGAATATCTACATTAAATTAATAAACTAAGTGACTTTCTAATTCCTCATTTTGAAAAAACTTAATTTAGTTAAAGTTCTAAATAATGGTATATATTGGACATATATGGTAAGCCTCAATCAACTTTTTTATTAACATAAAAGTACAAAAAATAAATAAAAATAAATTATGCTACTACTCACACTAAACATTTAATTTGATACTATTTTTTTTTCTTGGTGCAAACTTCCTACAATAGTATGTAATTGTGATGGTGATAATGATGATTATCATCCACTAAGACCAAAAATGGGTAAAAAGATATTACTAAAAGTTTTTCGAATTTTATTGTTAATATGCTCAAAAAGTATTAAAAGAAGTGTTTCAAGACCATCATAATTTTGTTTAGTTAAACAATCAAAAAGGTTGGCAGCGTCACAAATATTTTGAAATTTAATTCCAATATGAGTATAAATTGGATGATCTATGAGAGTTTTTTAATCTTCAACCATATTATTAGTGTTGCAAAGGTGATAGACTTCTAAATTGTGCCAACACTTTCTTAGTAATAATTGTAGCTTAACACATACATGAGAATTACTATATTTGATTATAATTAAATGGGTTAATTATAGTAAAATACACATCATTATTTTCATAAAATAACCTTAAAAAACTTATCTTTTAATATAAACCATAAAAACTATTAAAATAGATAATGTAAGGAATCTAAGATTAAGATGTGAAAGATTTGCTTTAGCAAGTTTATATAAATTTTTTATAAAGCTTATCATGATAATTTTTACACAAAAAATGGTGAATATCTACATTAAAATTAGTGAACTAAGTGACTTTCTAATTCCTCATTTTGAAAAAACTTAATCTAGTTAAACTTCTAAATTCTAGATCCATTAAAAACTTCCAAATTTAATGAAATATGTGTTATGTGAAAAGAGACATGTGAACACAGTAATAATAAAAATAAAAGTTATTATTTCTTGTCAAGAATGTTGAGATATTCTCACTCTCTGCTAGTTGTCATCACATTTGATTCTCAGGTGTCATAGACGGTTTTGAATATTGAGAACAACTATCTATGCTCCACTTTTCGTCCTCATTCACAGAACGACTCACTTCTTCCAGCTGTGAGTGCTATTTATGGAACTACCATTTCCAGCGGCATTCATGAAACCTCCAACGGAGGAGGATCGAACTCTGTATCTCCTGGTTATTCCGAGTGAAGTGCCCTTCTTGTGGAGATCATCGGCATTAAACTATTGTACATATAAACTATATATTACAATTCCCTGTACATATTACAATTCATATTCTAATTGTGAAACTATTGTATACGAAATTGTATATAGGAAATTTGGCATTTATTATTCATTCATAGAAGAAAATTAATAATATACGAAGAAATTTATGCGGGTTTTGGCTCTGCTTATAATCGAATTAGCCGTATTCTTTGTCCATAACGACGGCTTTCTTATGTATACCTTATGCTTTGGATCTTTACACATTTGTTTTTCATCACTTCGTTAAAGGATATTTTTAAAAGCTTCCAGCGTAGGATTGATATTAATCAATTCGTGCTTTAGATTTTGCTTACATGAATGGATTTCGTGTTTTCGCAATGGAAATTAATATAGTGTTGTGCGCTGAATAGTTTCTTTAAGCAGAAGTAGTTTTCAAAAGCATAAACAGTTATATGAGAAAAAATGTTCGACATCAAGAGAGAGGTTTATTCATTGACCTCTTTCCTAAACGTCTAGATATTACTGGAATCTGAAAGAGAGGTGTTTGACCCTATCCTGACCCTCAAGATATTGATGGAATCTGTGTTCGAAAACAGTTATCAATATGAATGTAATGAGGGATATTGCTGGAATCTGAGCGAGTGGTGTTTGACCCTCTCCTGAGCCTCAAGATATTCCTGGAATTGGACACAAGTTCATCAATATAAATGTACTAATACCAATCTTTCTAATGTAAATTAAATTAGGTTTCACTGACAACTAAGGCTAATCACGATTTGGGAAGCATCGACATCCTCTACTTTGCATTAGCTGATCAAGAGCTTGGTACCCATAGAAACAACTTGCAGCGTGACAATAATATTCCGGTTTATCTGTGTTATTTGGATCAACAAACTTAGTTATTGCATGCCGCTTACACTAACCGCAGTACTGGCTCATAGAAGTGGTTAAATATCCAAGTGGCTCTCCAAGAAGCGGTTCTCACTGCCCTCTTTTCTTTTGCACAGACAATGAAGGTTGTGCCAACGTGCTACAGTAAGGGATGGTGCACAACCCCACTATTGCTCTCAAGCATTACCACCGCAGCAGTAATTTCATATTGTACTCAGTAAATTTGTTCAGCAGTTACAACTACTCAAATGTGAAAGACAACTCCAAGAAGAATGCCAAAATATTTTACTTAACAACGTCAGCATGGAATTGCATTAATGATAATGAACAAATTTCTCTTCTTCAATTATATCAGAGGGAGCTTCATATGTATTGAAGTGGCAGATTACATTTCTGGGAAAAATTACAGCTGGTCGGTTTGCCCAGTTGTTGGCTCCAGTGAATTTCTGTCCGAGAAAGTCAGATTTTGATCTAAAATTGGAAGAATGTCAATGCTTATCAAACTCTTAAATTCATGAGAAAGAAAAGTAGATCCAATTGTGCTTTTCATTTGTCTTCATATCTTTTGTATATTTAATAAGTTGCAATTAACGCATTCTAAGAAAAAGAAAGCAAACGTGAAGACTTAAAATGAAGACAGTAAGATAGAAGAGGGAGTGACTATGAATATAAATTATGTTCGTTAAATTTTGTTTTTACATTTAGGTTGATGTTAAGTAAGAGTTAATTTTAATATGGGATGGAAAAACAAATTAAGTAACTATAAAATATTGTTATAAAATTGATAAAAAATGTGTAAGAACGGGTTAGGTTTAAATATTTTTTAAAAATAATTTTTATTCCACAACTTTAAATATATTTTAAAATAATTTTTATTCCAGAATTAACCCATCCCCTCTCAATCCCTGGTTTAAAATGTTAACTTAAAACCGAATGAAAAATAAACCCTTCACAAATAGACAATATACAAACTTCAGTTTATTTACAACTTTCTGATGATCAGCATTGTTGTGAATTCTTTGACTTTGATTGTGTTATTCTTGAATTAAGCATTTTGATAGTGTTTAATCAGATATTAATTATGCTAATAGGTATGTCTATTTTAGAATTAGGTTTCTAGAATTTAATGTATTTATGTGAAAAAACAAACGGATAGAAATTTAACTTCCAAACAAATATTTAAAGAAAATTTATAACAATATACACACATCAAGTATTCATATTGATTTCAGAATTAGTTATGAGTTTCTTGAAAAACAGATTTGAAAATTTTAATTAAAATAAAATAACTAGCATTACTTGTTACTTTTTAGATGAGGTTAAATAAATGTAATAGATGTTATACCTTTCATAAATAATTAATCTTATAATCTACTATGAAGGTGAGGCTGGCTCAGGCTCCATCCCACCATGTCTTATGGTGGATTCATAAGTTAATTAAATATGCCACTTCCATATAAAATAAGTTAACTGAGCAGTGGTTATTTTACCTAGCCACCATAGTTGAGTTAGTAGCCATTCTGTTTTTTCTCTGCATAACAACTAGCATTTGCACCAGATGTTGCAAAGGAAACGCCGTAAGGCATAAATTGAGGAACACAAATACAACAAAAGAATACTTTGATAAAGAATAAAAATATATTGAACCCTCAAATCAATGCCCCATTAACTGGAACCACTTAGTAGACATATCTATCAACATTAAGATTACACACAATGATCAAGAAATTTCCCATATACAAACGGCACCTTTATTGACCAGAAGACCCTGATTTGGCCTTTTGTTGAAACATCCATATATATTTGCATTGGCAATGCTTGTGTTTGAAGAATTTTACTATTTAAATGGTTGGAATTTATCCACACCCTATTTGTATATGCCAACTTTATTTGGGATTCAATATTTCCATGGCCTCTTGTGTGGTGTGAATTCATGTCTCTTATTATTTGAATTTATTATTCTATCTACAATTGCTATTTATCATTAGGAGATTAAATTGTTTTAAAAGATTGCTAATAAAACATAAGAATTAGGGTAGAAGTGATTGTAACAACATATAACGGTGGTAAATTAACAATATCAATGTACCATTCAAACACAATATTTATAATGAGAAGGAAGTACAACATTAGGAGAGAAACCCATTATTAAAATGGCACAATACTAATCTTTAAATCAAGCTAGAAGATCTAGATGTATAATATTGACCACTCAACTCTAAGTGCTTAGATCATCAATCAATGTGTAATTAGTGTAATTACAATTTCATATGACTATGTCTATTTATAGTTTAAATTCATTCCACAATATTAATTAGTAAAATCAAAATTAATTATACATTATATGCATCTAAAACCCATAGTATTACATTGATATCACTTTTTTAAATATTTTCTTATACTACAGTATTTTATTCTCTTTATTTTATTGCCCATTTCCCTGTTTGTTTGTAAAGGGATGTATCACATTTTTCTTATGGAGGGATGTATTACATTTTTCTTATATTTCCATATTTTACATATGTCATGTTAGGAATCAATGTCAGAAGTGTTCTTCAAATTTATCTCTTTGTGGAATGCTAGGACGAAAGCAGATCTTGCATTGGTGGCAAATTATGTGGTGGCATTACTGAAAAATAATAAGCCCGAGAAGGAGTTGCAAAAGATCCGCGTTACTCAACTTAAGGAGATTTTAACATTTTTGTGCTTATTATTTAATTAGAATTTCTGATGTTATATCTGAACTTATAGACCAGAAATATTTCCAATGCCTATATATGTGCAGTTCGTGTTTTTTATTTTATTTTTACTGAAATGGAAGATAGCACGAATCTGGCTTCTGTGGATGATATAGAATTTAGGAATCTTGTATTATTTGTGTGGATGATATAGAATTTAGGAATCTTGTATTATGATTTTTCTTTCTGAGAAAAAAAATAGAATTTAGGAATCTTGTATATTCCACTACTACTATTGTCCTTGCTGATTCTGCAGGTATGAGTTCGTCTCTTCAGAATTAGAGACTTCCTACTTCCTAGTGCTATTGTTGATGCTTTTTCTGAACATGATGAACATGAGCGAAGTAATGATGAAGACGCTGACGGAAACTCTAAACACAGAAGGCAAATTGTTGACTCTCCATCATTTACACATGGTGAAGATTTAAGAGGTATTTGAAACAGGAGGGTCAGGTCTCATTCTAACTGTTTGGATATCAATAGGTTATTAAAATAAACTTGTAATAATGGAAAGAGAAATAAGGTTCTGGAATTTAGTTGATTGTTTTACTTTCAGAATTATAAGTATTAAATCTGTGAAACTACAATGAAAATGAATATTAACAAATATATAAAATAATTAAACATAAAATAATTATAAAATTTTCAAAATCACAATGATAATCATGATTACTGAATTGAAAATTACATGAAAATGAATATTAACAAATATATAAAATAATTAAACATAAAATAATTATAAAATTTTCAAAATCACAATGATAATCATGATTACTGAATTGAAAATTACAGCGAAAATAGGTCTTTTGCTGATACACCAGTCCTAAAAACATCCCTGATACTGAACATATGATTCCCTGCAACATTTCATATGTTTAACCATTTTCAACCTGCAAAGTGGTTTACCAAACTTTTGGGTGTTAGTGACATAGATCTGTTTAAATGAAGTTTATACCATTACTTTCTCTCTTTTAATGATTAATATAAGTGGACTATAGACTAATTTGTGCTCATAGGGAACTGAATACTCAACAGTGGACCAAATTATCTGATAAAATAAAGCGATGTCTTGAAAGAGGACCTCTTAAATTGCCAACTTACACAAGTTCTGGAGATATCCAGCTAGGTGCCCCAAATGAAACCTTCATTCCTGATGACTTGAAGTTGAACGAGTTGTTCATGGGATCTTCTGCAAGCCCAAAATTTGCATGGCATCCTAACCCTTCTGATCCCAGGATACCACTGGACTCATTGCTCTCAATTTATATCCATTTTGGAGCTCGGAACATATCCCAAGAAACACAAAAGGTTGACATATCTTTGCAAAAGATTTCTGCAGGAAAGGGGATGGTCGGAGTAGGACTATCCAGAGTTATTTTAGCATATCTTGCAAACCCTTTCGCCAAATTGCCACCTAATACAAGGCATCAAAATCTATAATAAAAAATGAGTTGCATTAAAACACTAAGCAGTGAGGGCAGAAAATCTATAAAAAAGAATAACAGAATAACAATCTCACCCATTTTTTTAACAATTTGAGAAAGAACAGTATGAGGGTTTAACCTCTGGAACAGAGCATAGCATATTGAACTTTTGGGTGTTAGTGACGTAGATCTGTTTAAATGAAGTTTATACCGTTACTTTCTCTCTTTTAATGATTAATATAAGTGGACTGCAGACTAATTTGTGCTCATAGGGAACTGAATACTCAACACTAGACCAAATTATCTGATAAAATAAAGCGATGTCTTGAAAGAGGACCTCTTAAATTGCCAGCTTACACAAGTTCTGGAGATATCCAGCTAGGTGCCCCAAATGAAACCTTCATTCCTGATGACTTGAAGTTGAACGAGTTGTTCATGGGATCTTCTGCAAGCCCAAAATTTGCATGGCATCCTAACCCTTCTGATCCCAGGATACCACTGGACTCATTGCTCTCAATTTATATCCATCTTGGAGCTCAGAACATATCCCAAGAAACACAAAAGGTTGACATATCTTTGCAAAAGATTTTTGCTGGAAAGGGGATGGTCGGAGTAGGACTATACAGAGTTATTTTAGCATATCTTGCAAACCCTTTTGCCAAATTGCCACCTGAGTTTTTGGTCCTTTAATTATACATATGATCCACATTGTTTTGGTCCCCTCCACATACTATTTAGGTCTAGCAACGTGATCTTGTAAAAAGAAAAAAACCAAAATGTCATGAGTCTGTCATCCACTCTAACGAGGTCAACTTAAAATTACATTGAACATCATCACTTCATACATGTTGCAAGGATGATGATCCTTAGGTAACAAACTTATGTCCTTTGCATATATCTGGGAGTAACGTCTCACAGGTCCTCACATATAATGTGTCTCAAGATTCAAATATAATGACAAGAGGAATTGCTATAAAAATGCATAAGAGATATAGACACATATTGTCACAGAATTCACTAATACATAGCCATAGAACTTCGCACAAGTTCTCATAGAATGGAATCTTGGATCCTTCCAAAGAGAAATTTATCATTTTACTACTTAGAAAATTTCAAATATATTTCAGTGTCACCATAAAGGTTTGATGATATAGTAAGCTTAGATGTCATAGAGAAATATTACCACAAAACCTTCGTATTGATCTCATGAAAAATGCTTCAGATATCTGCATGTCACGGAGAAATTTTTGCCTCATATTTGTATTAATTATAGTGCATCAGAACCTTTCAGAGTAGATATGATTAATTCCAGAACTTTGCTTAGATTTTTTGTCCTTCTATATTTCGACCATCATTCTTTATGAATTTTGCAAAGATGGATAACTTGGTATCAAATTTATCTCTTTGTCAAATGCTAGGACGAAAGCAGATCTTGCATTGGTCGCAAATTATGAGGTGGCATTACTAAAAAATAATAAGCCCGAGAAGGAGTTGCAAAAGATCTGCGTTACTCAACTTAAGGAGATTTTAACGTTTTTGTGCTTATTATTTAATTAGAATTTCTAATGTTATATCTGAACTTATAGACCAGAAATATTTATAATGCCTATATATGTGCAGTTCGTGATTTTTATTTTATTTTTACTGAAATGGAAGATAGCACGAATCTGGCTTCTGTGGATGATATACAATTTAGGAATCTTATATATTCCACTACTACTATTGTCCTTGCTGATTCTGCAGGTATGAGTTCGTCTCTTCAAAATTAGAGACTTCCTAGTGCTATTGTTGATACTTTTCCTTAACATGATGAACTGGAGCGAAGTAATGATGAAGACATTGACCGAAACTCTAAACACAGAAGGCAAATTGTTGACTCTCCATCATTTACACATGGTGAAGATTTAAGAGGTATTTGAAACAGGAGGGTAATATAAGTGGACTGTAGACTAATTTGTGCTCATAGGGAACTGAATACTCAACACTGGACCAAATTAGCTGATAAAATAAAGCGATGCATTGAAAGAGGACCTCTTCAATTGCCATCTTACACAAGTTCTGGAGATATTCAACTAGGTGCCCCAAATGGAACCTTCATTCCTCATGACTTGAAGTTGAACGAGTTGTTCATGGGATCTTCTGCAAGCCCAAAATTTGCATGGCATCCTAACCCTTCTGATCCCAGGATACCATTGGACTCATTGCTCTCAATTTATATCCATTTTGGAGCTCGGAACATATCCCAAGAAACACAAAAGGTTGATATATCTGTGCAAAAAATTTCTGCAGGAAAGGGGATGGTCGGAGTAGGACTATCGAGAGTTATTTTAGCATATCTTGCAAACACTTTCGCCAAGTTGCCACCTGATACAAGGCATCAAAAACTATAATAAAAAATGAGTTGCATTAAAACACTAAGCATTGAGGGCAGAAAATCTATAAAAAAGAATAATAGAATAACAATCTCACCCCTTTTTTTAACAATTTGAGAAAGAATAGTATGAGGGTTTAACCTCTGGAACAGAGCATAGCATATTGAACTTTTGGGTGTTAGCGATGTAGATCTGTTCAAATGAAGTTTATACCATTACTTTCTCTCTTTTAGAGTTATTTTAGCATATCTTGCAAACCCTTTCGCCAAATTGCCACCTGATACAAGGCATCAAAATCTATAATAAAAAATGAGTTGCATTAAAACACTAAGCAGTGAGGGCAGAAAATCTATAAAAAAGAATAACAGAATAACAATCTCACCCATTTTTTTAACAATTTGAGAAAGAACAGTATGAGGGTTTAACCTCTGGAATAGAGCATAGCATATTGAACGTTTGGGTGTTAGTGACGTAGATCTGTTCAAATGAAGCTTATACCGTTACTTTCTCTCTTTTAATGATTAATATAAGTGGACTGCAGACTAATTTGTGCTCATAGGGAACTGAATACTCAACACTGGACCAAATTATTTGATAAAATAAAGTGATGCCTTGAAAGAGGACCTCTTAAATTGCCAGCTTACACAAGTTCTGGAGATATCCTGCTAGGTGCCCCAAATGAAACCTTCGTTCCTGATGACTTCAAGTTGAATGAGTTGTTCATGGGAACTTCTGCAAGCCCAAAGTTTGCATGGCATCCTAACCCTTCTGATCCCACGATACCACTAGACTCATTGCTCTCAATTTATATCCATCTTGGAGCTCGGAACATATCCCAAGAAACACAAAAGGTTGACATATCTTTGCAAAAGATTTCTGCTGGAAAGGGGATGGTCAGAGTAGGACTATACAGAGTTATTTTAGCATATCTTGCAAACCCTTTCGCCAAATTGCCACCTGAGTTTTTGGTCCTTTAATTATACATATGATCCACATTGTTTTGGTCCCCTCCACATACTATTTAGGTCTAGCAACGTGATCTTGTAAAAAGAAAAAAACCAAAATGTCATGAGTCTGTCATCCACTCTAACGAGGTCAACTTAAAATTACATTGAACATCATCACTTCATACATGTCACAAGGATGATGATCCTTAGATAACAAACTTATGTCCTTTGCATATATCTGGGAGTAACGTCTCGCAGGTCCTCACATATAATGTGTCTCGAGATTCAAATATAATGACAAGAGGAATTGCCATAAAAATGCATTAAGAGATATAGACACATATTGTCACAGAATTCACTAATACATAGCCATAGAACTTCGCACAAGTTCTCATAGAATGGAATCTTGGATTCTTCCACAGAGAAATTTATCATTTTACTGCTTAGAAAATTTCAAATATATTTTATAAGGTTGATGCATAGGTTAACCTTTTAAACTACATAAGATTTTTTATGTTACATTTTTAATATTTTCTAACAAAATGCAAATTATATATAAAATATACTTTTAATTCTCATCCTATTGTAACATACAATAATTTTAATCATACACATACACATAAAAGTGACCAAACAAATATTTATTAGATACTTAGCCCATTACAATTTCTCTATATTTACCAAATTACAATATCACATTCTAATCAAAACAGTGTTAAATAGACACTCACAACTATGCGTTCAGGTACTCACAACTCCGCCTTTTTTTGGAGGATATTGGTTGTTGTAAACTAAAAAGATTGCATGTTTGCCCTTGCCAAGTAAGATCAAAGACCAACTTGATGTGTCATATTCTTTAACAACCAAACCATGACATGGTGTAGTTCTCTGCCATCCTTTAACTGACCTACCAACTTTCCAGATGCCATGCCATTTTTAGGTTGGAACATAATATATTTATAAAAGAATAATGTAATATATTTATAAAAGAGTAATGTAGCACGTTGCATCCTAGACAAAGAGGTTTCATAGACTCAACCTGCATAAAGTATGGCAATCAACCTGCATAAAGTATTGCAATCATATGATATGAAAGTAAGAATGTGTTTAATCTGTGATTCACCAATTGATAATGATGTTGATAAGAACGTATGAAATGGATTAAACTGTTTTTTTGCTAAGGCAAGAGTGAAACTTTCTATTCAATCAGAAAAAGAAATATTGTACAAAAGGCTTAACACACAACTAGTCGTTGGATTAAACTGTTATTCATAAAGTATGTATTGTAATTATATGATATGAAACTAAGAATGTGTTTAAAGCATAGCTACCAAATACGTCTGTATCAGAGAAATAAATACGGAAATTTGGCAATTCGATTCAAACATCGAATAATTTGATGAAAATTCGATTCGGTTCATGGTAGCTTCGTTTGGATGACAGAAAATTCACCATTTGTAATTTATTATAGTTTATTGCACGGATTTGTTAATTTGTGTCTAAGATAATAGTAAGTTCAGTGATCCCTAAGTACCGTTTATAGTTTATTTCAGGGATTTGTTAATTTGCGTTTTTTAGAATAGTAAAGTAGTAATCCTTAAGCATAAAATAGATAACTGCCTTATGGCAGGTAGGAAATGGAAAGGCCACCGGATTGTAGGTAGGAAATGGAAATAAATTTTGAGTGGAGAAAATTTGTTATTTTTAATTTGAGTATTGTTTTAAAGATTTAAAAAGCTGAAATAATAAAAAAAAAAAAGCAAAAATCTTGAAGAGTAAATTTTATAATAATTAATTGATTTTTTAAATATAATATATTTATATTTAGAGAAATCTTATAAACATATTTTTGAATGTTTGATTTTTAAATATGTATTAATTATAAAAGATTTTAGATAAAATTTGAAATTAAAGAAAAGTAGTTCTCAGTTTTTTTAAATAAATATTAATCATAAAATATTTTTAAATAAGATTTGAAAGTAAGAGGGAAGTTTTGAATTTTGAGAAGAAGAGAGATCTTGGAGCTAAGATAAATGTGGTTATAATTTTGATAAGTAAACTCTATTTTTAAAATTGTTTATATTGATTAAAATTATTAAAAATTATTTAAATTTCAAAATGAATGGGAAGAAATTGATAACACATTGTTGTTACAAGAAAAAGAGTATATATATTTAAATGTTTAAGATATATACTTTCGAATTTTTTCCGAATTGAAATTTTTCCAGTCGAATTTTAATCGTATCGTATCGAATCCGAATTCGAATTCTAACTCGAACTTGGTAACTATGGTTTAAAGTATGTGTTGTAATTATATGATATGAAACTAAGAATGTGTTTAATCTCTGATTTACCAATTGATAATGATGTTGATACAGAAAGTATGTCATTCCTCAGTTAATAACGATGAAAAGAATATCAACCACGAAAAAGAAAGAAACAAACATCATTTATATTAGCTTCTATTACTATTTACAAACCAAAACAGCAAATTTACACCCATTATCTTTTTTTGCATCATTTATGTTAGCTTCTATTACTATTTACAAACCAAAACAACAAATTTACACCCACTATCTTTTTTGAGATATATATTACGTTGATGATGAGAATATTAACCATGAAAAGGAACCATGAAAAGGAAAAAGAAAAAACATAATGTATGTTACTTGCTATTACAAACCAAAACAACATTGCACCCATTATAATTTTGGGTGACACATATTGCGTGGTTGCTCTCCCTGATATTATTTGATGCTCTACAAACAAATACCAACAGTTTCGTTAGATACTCACTGAAGGAGAGCTCACTGTAATAACAATAACCAGGTGCTCAAAAACCTGGCTGAGGTGGGTACCCCTAACCATGTATTAGGGTTAATAAAAAGTAAACAAAACCAATGTAGTTTTTAAAATTACTCTAACAAGAAAAACCAGAGTATTATTTCCTCTATTGATCATATTTAGACAACTATTATAAATAAACTGAGCATAAATTGATCTTACTTTTTTCCTAATGTGCCTCAAAGGGATCCATCATAAAACCACTGCAAATAACATAATATAAATTGAGCTTAACCTTTTATCTAATGTGACTCATAGGGATCCATCTTATATGAGATAGAGTGGATATGGTAACTTTGCATCTATTGAGTACCAAGAGTGCGAGAGGGATAGTAAAAAAATGAAAATCAAGTATAAATTTTTAGAGATATAGATATGCTATTTTATTTTTCTGGTTAAGTTAAGGAAGAATCTATCTTAAATGAATCAGGAATCAAAAAAAGATATGCTATAATATAATGTACTTAAACGAATCCATTTTAAATGATGTGCAGTAACTTTGAATCAATTGAGCCCAAGAGTGTGAGAGGGATAGAGAAGAAAAAAACAAAAAAAAGTGCAAACTTTTTGTTGTTTTAAAAATCAGGAATTAAGACAGACATGTTATTTTATTTTTCCACTTTTATCCTATTTATAAATGGTTTGCTTATAGTAGAGGCCAGTCCAAAAAGATTGAGGTTTGTTTATCTTATTTATAGCATGTCACAAGGATGATGATCCTTAGATAACAAACTTATGTCCTTTGCATATATCTGGGAGTAACGTCTCGCAGGTCCTCACATATAATGTGTCTCAAGATTCAAATATAATGACGAGGAATTGCTATAAAAATGCATAAGAGATATAGACACATATTGTCACAGAATTCACTAATACATAGCCATAGAACTTCGCACAAGTTCTCATAGAATGGAATCTTGGATTCTTCCACAGAGAAATTTATCATTTTACTGCTTAGAAAATTTCAAATATATTTTAGTGTCACCATAAAGGTTTGATGATATAGTAAGCTTAGATGTCATAGAGAAATATTACCACAAAACCTTCGTATTGATCACATGAAAAATGCTTCAGATATCCGCATGTCACGGAGAAATTTGTGCCTCATATTTGTATTAATTATAGTGCATCAGAACTTTTCAGAGTAGAGATGATTAATTCCAGAACTTTGCTTGGATTTATTGTCCTTCTATATTTCGACCTTCATTCTTTATGAATTTTGCAAAGATGGATAACTTGGTATCAAATTTATCTCTTTGTGGAATGCTAGGACGAAAGCAGATCTTGCATCGGTCGCAAATTATGAGGTGGCATTACTGAAAAATAATAAGCCCGAGAAGGAGTTGCAAAAGATCCGCGTTACTCAACTTAAGGAGATTTTAACATTTTTGTGCTTATTATTTAATTAGAATTTCTGATGTTATATCTGAACTTATAGACCAGAAATATTTCCAATGCCTATATATGTGCAGTTCGTGATTTTTATTTTATTTTTACTGAAATGGAAGATAGCACGAATCTGGCTTCTGTGGATGATATACAATTTAGGAATCTTGTATATTCCACTACTACTATTGTCCTTGCTGATTCTGCAGGTATGAGTTCGTCTCTTCAGAATTAGAGACTTCCTAGTGCTATTGTTGATGCTTTTCCTGAACATGATGAACAGGAGCGAAGTAATGATGAAGACACTGACCGAAACTCTAAACACAGAAGGCAAATTGTTGACTCTCCATCATTTACACATGGTGAAGATTTAAGAGGTATTTGAAACAGGAGGGTAATATAAGTGGACTGTAGACTAATTTGTGCTCATAGGGAACTGAATACTCAACACTGGACCAAATTATCTGATAAAATAAAGCGATGTCTTGAAAAAGGACCTCTTAAATTGCCAGCTTACACAAGTTCTGGAGATATCCAGCTAGGTGCCCCAAATGAAACCTTCATTCCTGATGACTTGAAGTTGAATGAGTTGTTCATGGGATCTTCTGCAAGCCCAAAATTTGCATGGCATCCTAACCCTTCTGATCCTAGGATACCACTGGACTCATTGCTCTCAATTTATATCCATTTTGGAGCTCGGAACATATCCCAAGAAACACAAAAGGTTGACATATCTTTGCAAAATATTTCTGCAGGAAAGGGGATGATCGGAGTAGGACTATCCAGAGTTATTTTAGCATATCTTGCAAACCCTTTCTCCAAATTGCCACCTGATACAAGGCATCAAAATCTATAATAAAAAATGAGTTGCATTAAATACTAAGCAATGAGGGCAGAAAATCTATAAAAGAGAATAACAGAATAACAATCTCACCCATTTTTTTAACAATTTGAGAAAGAACAGTATGAGGGTTTAACCTCTGGAACAGAGCATAGCATATTGAAATTTTGGGTGTTAGTGACGTAGATCTGTTCAAATGAAGTTTATACCGTTACTTTCTCTCTTTAAATGATTAATGTAAGTGGACTGCAGACTAATTTGTGCTCATAGGTAACTGAATACACAACACTGGACCAAATTATCTGATAAAATAAAGCGATGTCTTCAAAGAGGACCTCTTAAATTGCCAGCTACACAAGTTCTGGAGATATCTAGCCAGGTGCCCCAAATGAAACCTTCATTCCTGATGACTTGAAGTTGAACGAAGCTGTTCATGGGATCTTCTACAAGCCCAAAATTTGCATGGCATCCTAACCCTTCTGATCCCAGGATACCACTAGACTCATTGCTCTCAATTTATATCCATCTTGGAGCTCGGAACATATCCCAAGAAACACAAAAGGTTGACATATCTTTGCAAAAGATTTCTGCAGGAAAGGGGATGGTCGGAGTAGGACTATACAGAGTTATTTTAGCATATCTTGCAAACCCTTTCTCCAAATTGCCACCTGAGTTTTTGGTCCTTTAATTATACATATGATCCACATTGTTTTGGTCCCCTCCACATACTATTTAGGTCTAGCAACGTGATCTTGTAAAAAGAAAAAAACCAAAATGTTATGAGTTTGTCATCCACTCTAACAAGGTCAACTTAAAATTACATTGAACATCATCACTTCATACATGTCACATGGATGATGATCCTTAGATAACAAACTTATGTCCTTTGCATATATCTGGGAGTAACGTCTCGTAGGTCCTCACATATAATGTGTCTCAAGATTCAAATACAATGACAAGAGGAATTGTCATAAAAATGCATTAAGAGATATAGACACATATTGTCACGGAATTCACTAATACATAGCCATAGAACTTCGCACAAGTTCTCATAGAATGGAATCTTAGATTCTTCCACAGAGAAATTTATATAAGGTTGATGCATAGGTTAACCTTTTAAACTACATAAGATTTTTTATGTTACATTTTTAATATTTTCTAACAAAATGCAAATTATATATAAAATATACTTTTAATTCTCATCCTATTGTAACATACAATAATTTTAATCATACACATACACATAAAAGTGACCAAACAAATATTTATTAGATACTTAGCCCATTACAATTTCTCTATATTTACCAAATTACAATATCAGCCCAATTACAATATCACATTGTAATCAAAACAGTGTTAAATAGACACTCACAACTCTGCGTTCAAGTACTCACAACTCCGCCTTTTTCTTTTTGGAGGATATTGGTTGTTGTAAACTAAAAAGATTGCATGTTTGCCCTTGCCAAGTAAGATCAAAGACCAACTTGATGTGTCATATTCTTTAACAACCAAACCAATACATGGTCTAGTTCTCTGCCATCCTTTAACTGAGCTACAAGTTGGTGCTTTCCAGATGCCATGCCATTTTTAGGTTGGAACATAATATATTTATAGAAGAGTAATGTAGCACGTTGCATCTTAGACAAAGAGGTTTCATAGACTCAACCTGCATAAAGTATTGCAATCATATGATATGAAAGTAAGAATGTGTTTAATCTGTGATTCACCAATTGATAATGTTGATACAGAACGTATGAAATGGATTAAACTATTTTTTTGCTAAGGCAAGAGCGAAACCTTCTATTCAATCGGAAAAAGAAATATTGTACAAAAGGCTTAACACACAACTAGTCGTTGGATTAAACTGTTATTCATAAAGTATGTATTGTAATTATATGATATGAAACTAAGAATGTGTTTAAAGCATAGCTACCAAATACGAAATAAATATGGAAATTTGGCAATTCGATTCAAACATCGAATAATATGATGAAAATTCGATTCAGTTCATGGTAGCTTCGTTTGGATGACAGAAAATTCACCATTTGTAATTTATTACAGTTTATTGCATGGATTTGTTAATTTGTGTCTAAGATAATAGTAAGTTAAGTGATCCCTAAGTACCATTTATAGTTTATTGCAGGGATTTGTTAATTTGTGTTTTTTAGAATAGTAAAGTAGTAATCCTTAAGCATAAAATAGATAACTGCCTTATGGCAGGTAGGAAATGGAAAGGCCACCAGATTGTAGGTAGGAAATGGAAATAAATTTTGAGTGGAGAAAATTTGTTATTTTTAATTTGAGTATTGTTTTAAAGAGTTTAAAAAGCTGAAATAGTAAAAAAAAAAAAAAAAAAGCAAAATCTTGAACAGTAAATTTTATAATAATTAATTGATTTTTTAAATATAATATATTTATATTTAGAGAAATCTTATAAACATATTTTTGAATGTTTGATTTTTAAATATGTATTAATTATAAAAGATTTTAGATAAAATTTGAAATTAAAGAAAAGTAGTTCTCAGTTTAGAATATTTAATTTTTAAATAAATATTAATCATAAAATATTTTTAAATAAGATTTGAAAGTAAGAGGGAAGTTTTGAATTTTGAGAAGAAGAGAGATCTTGGAGCTAAGATAAATGTGGTTATAATTTTGATAAGTAAACTCTATTTTTAAAATTGTTTATATTGATTAAAATTATTAAAAATTATTTAAATTTCAAAATGAATGGGAAGAAATTGATAAGGCATTGTTGTTACAAGAAAAAGAGGATATATATTTAAATGTTTAAGATATATACTTTCGAATTTTTTCTGAATTGAAAATTTTCGAGTCAAATCTTAACCATATCGTATCGAATCGGAATTCGAATTCTAACTCGAACTTGGTAACTATGGTTTAAAGTATGTGTTGTAATTATATGATATGAAACTAAAAATGTGTTTAATCTCTGATTTACCAATTGATAATGATGTTGATACAGAAAGTATGTCATTCCTCAGTTAATAACGATGAAAAGAATATCAACCACGAAAAGGAAAGAAACAAACATCATGTATGTTAGCTGCTATTACTATTTACAAACCAAAACAACAAATTTACACCCATTATATTTTTTTGTGATATATATTACGTTGATGATGAGAATATTAACCATGAAAAGGAAAAAGAAAAAACATAATGTACGTTACCTGCTATTACAAACCAAAACAACATTGCACCCATTATAATTTTTGGTGACACATATTGCGTGGTTGCTCTCCCTGATATTATTTGATGCTCTGCAAACAAATACCAACAGTTTCGTTAGATACTCACTGAAGGAGAGCTCACTGTAATTACAATAACCAGGTGCTCAAAAACCTGGCTGAGGTGGGTACCCCTGACCATGTATTAGGGTTAATAAAAAGTAAACAAAACCAAAGTACTTTTTAAAATTACTCTAACAAGAAAAACCAGAGTATTATTTCCTCTATTGATCATATTTAGACAACTATTATAAATAAACTGAGCATAAATTGATCTTACTTTTTTCCTAATGTGCCTCAGAGGGATCCATCGTAAAACCACTGCAAATAACATAATATAAATTGAGCTTAACCTTTTATCTAATGTGACTCAGAGGGATCCATCTTATATGAGATAGAGTGGATATGGTAACTTTGCATCTATTGAGTACCAAGAGTGCGAGAGGGATAGTAAAAAAATGAAAATCAAGTATAAATTTTTAGAGATATAGATATGCTATTTTATTTTTCTGGTTAAGTTAAGGAAGAATCTATCTTAAATGAATCAGGAATCAAAAAAAGATATGCTATTTTATTTTTCCACCTTATCATATTTAATATAATGTACTTAAACGAATCCATTTTAAATGATGTGCAGTAACTTTGAATCAATTGAGCCCAAGAGTGTGAGAGGGATAGAGAAACAAAAAACAAAAAAAGGGGTGCAAACTTTTTGTTGTTTTAAAAATCAGGAATTAAGACAGACATGTTATTTTATTTTTCCACTTTTATCCTATTTATAAATGGTTTGCTTATAGTAGAGGCTAGTCCAAAAAGATTGAGGTTTGTTTATCTTATTTATAGTATTTAAATATTTTAAATAAAATAATATAATCTAAATATAATATTAAATTTATTTATTTTAAATTATATAAATTTAGAATTTATTGAAAATTTAGAGGGATAGATTTTTTTATATATATTTTTAGTTGTTTAAAGATTTGGGATTAAGATGAATCCATTCTCATTTATTTTTTTCATCTTTAATATATTTCTAAATAATTTGCAAATAATATATAAAAATAAGAAAAAAAATTGAGCTTTACAACTTATATATCCTGCTTGATACTTGATATTTCTAAATTAAAATGAATCTATGCTACTTAAAATAAAATAAGTAATGTAGTTTCTAAATGTTTTCTAGAGCAACAAAGTAACAATTTACTTTTTTCTCTCTCTATGAACATGTGATCTGAAATCTACATTTTCATCTCGCTAATATCTTCCTGGGAAGTTACAATGGGAACACTATTTCACATGCTTGGAAACTGAAGCGTAATTTGAACACTATATCATCACGGGCCTATAATGAAGGATCCTTCATAGCTTGTAAAAGTTAGTGATCCAAGTGACAGCGAATAGCAGATTGGATAGAAGTGAAAACTGATAGCTGGTGAGGTAGGAATAATGGCACCAGAGATAAGACCAATCCAATATTTGCCCATGACATGGATTCTTAAAATGTTGAGTGGCCATTTTTGTATGAGCCACTCTTCAGTGAGTTGGAGGGAAGATGTTCTCCCTAGGGACTACACAAAATGTCATAATAATGGAGTTTGAGTATTTGCAATGTTGCAGTTGAAGTATGCAGTGTTGCAAAAAGTTAAAATTTGAAGCCAGATTTGTGGAATTTCACAGGTCATAGGTTTCTGCAAAGAAAGGCTTAGAAATTTCACAATGGTAGATCAGGCTTAGAAATTTCACAATAGAATGTTTGCGGAACCCATAATGGAAGTCTTCAGCGTCCCTAGAACAAAATGGTTTTGTTTAGTAGAATTTAAATGTGTGCAGGTGCCACCACCAACAAAGCTTGCAGATTGTGGTTATCTCTGCAATAGTGCTGTTGCATTTGCGCATGCCAACCTAGATGATTTTTCCTCGACAGAGAGATTGCTCTCTCCCATGGGCAATAAGTAGAACTCCAACAACATTATTTTGGAGGTGGGGCAGGGGACTGACAGGAAAATAATAGACATTTTTGGGAAACCGTAAGTATATTGAATCCAACAAAATTTGTGTTAGTATGCAAACAAATAATAATGATAATTGTATAATTGTAGGAAGATTTGATGCATTTACTTTTTCAGCTGGGGAGTGCAGGGCTAAAGCTCCAGAACCAACATTTTATTTCACTGTGGCCGGGGAGGTCCACACTATTTTCTTACAATGTTTCCATCACCACGGTGTGGCACTTACATTCACTCCGGTCTGTCCTAACAACCCAAGGCACTCTTGAAACACCATTCTTGCAAATATCCAGCAAAGACGCACTATATTCATCATGCAACAGAGGTGTGGACTCTGGAGGGAACCTCTTAAGCCATTATTGCTAAAGCTATGCCCCAAACTGGCTTCTTCCATAAACAGTAATAGATTGTGCTGGTTTTGGTCAAACCCAATCTTTCACTTGCTCGGGATCTGAAATTTGAATCTGGAAAATTGTGAATTATCCTGCTTTAACAGTACTACATTGATAAACTTCATAAGCCCTTCCTATCTATTAGCTATTAAGCTAACAATATACTTTTCACTACAAAATCTCAAACAATTTCAGGTATGATTGCTGAAACAGCAAATTGAAATTGCAATGGCAGTTTAAGGTTCCATTGAGAACTGTAAAAGATAAAATGGGTCTTGTTTGTCTGAAACAAATCATGGGTATGAAAACTCAAATACAGAGTTTTAAATGCCAGGTTGAAGCATAATTATTCAGCCAAATGTTTGATAAAAATAAAATGCCTGAAACTACTCCCATTGCTTATCAACCATGAGAATTCATGTTTTAGAAATCAATTCTTCAAAAAAAAATCAAAATGTCGAGAGTGGGCAAGATTACTGCATTCATTGGGGTAACATATGCATCTTAGCGTGATCCCGCAGTCCCCATCAGGCCTCTGGCATTCATCACAGAGTCTGAGGTCCAGCCCACGATCTGGAACAGAGAAGGAGAGCCAAATTCCATATGCCCCAACAGCGTCATTGTCCTCTTTCCTATACACACTCGTATAATGCGAACATTGCAAATCCTTCAAACTCCATTTCCCCAGCCTCTGGAAATCCGTGGCGCAGCAAACCGGCGAGGACGAGGAGCTTCGAACCTGCTCCCTAAGCCCATCAAATGCAGGGCAACTCCCGTACAGAGCCTGGCAATCCACAGAAGAAGTATTCTTACACAGCTCAGAATACTTCTGAGAGCAATTGAGAAGAAGAATGGTGTTGTGGGCTGTAGGCGGAAGGAGGGAATCTGGAGAGAAAGATCGATGATCTGAGATGGGATTGAAAGTAGAGCAATTGAGAAGAAGAATGGTGTTGTGGGCTGTAGGCGGAAGGAGGGAATCTGGCGAGAAAGATCGATGATCTGAGATGGGATTGAGAGTAGAGCAAGTAGACATGGCGGGATCTGAGATTGCCATGGTTTTAGCTTTGTAGTTTATTTCCTGCCATAAACTCCATGAACTCTCCTGCACGAACTCTCCTGGAAGCTCCGCACACAAATGTCAAGTGGAAAGTGAAACGTTTTTTAAGGTTTTTTTAATGTCGTTTTAATGTCTTAAAACATTTTGTATTAAATCAGACGGTTGATTTTTGTTCAATTGTCTAACAAAAGATCTAACAGCTACGATTAAGACAGAAAGGCATTTGGGGGAGTTCATTTTAGAGGGAAACGCCTTACGGCGTAATTATGATCGTTTGTATTTGCGGTGGAGTTGGGTTAGTGGGAGAAGTGTCAGCTGTCAAGTGAATGATATTCATTCTCATTTATTTCATTTCGGGAATTCTGGGTATTTCATATGGCTTGTTTCTTTTGTTGCATTGTTCACTAGATGTCTTACTTTGAGCCATTCTGTGTTTCACTTGATGTACTCTCAAGGAAAACATTGTATCTGTACAGGTTCACACTAATATATATAGAGTGAATAATGACGGAGTTGAATGTTAATCATTAATGTGTGTAGGGAGACATGTTAACCCACTAATAATGCTTGCATTGTTTCATGCCCAGAAGGTCTTGCTTCCTCGAGCTATATTGTACAATGTAGTACAATGCTTCGATTCTCTTTACAGAAATGGCCTTGTAGAGGAATTTAGGGAATCTTCTGTGACTCCAACCGAGGAGGATCAAACTATGTTTCTGCCCATTATTCCAAGGCAAGTGAACATCATTGCAAGGTCGATAAACAACATCATAATGTGAAAAACACTAAACAATGTGGCAAACTGAAGAACAACCAACATCATATGTTTCTGTCCATTATTCCAAGGGAAGTGAACAACATTGCAAGCTCAATAAACAACATCATAATGTGAAAAACACTAAACAATGTGGCAAACTAAAGAACAACCAACACCATTGTAATGTAACAAATAATAAATTTCATCATAATTAGATGAACAATAAACAATTGATAAAAACATGAATATATTAACTATAAACTAGAGTGTACAAACACTCATACAAGCCCGCTTCCATTGAGTCAGATGAGCTTCAAATATATAGGCTTTCACACTAAAGGGGTGGTTTCAACCACTCCCTAGATATTAGGGTATGAGGTCTAAGATTAGAGTCTCAAACCTATCATCATCATAACAACAATCTAAGTTTAGCTTTCTCCATTACATCCAACACTCCCCCTTAATGGAGAAAGGGTACTTAACAATAACATACGCCCGTTGGTTTAGTCTCAGCTAGGCTTACAATTAAAACATGAAATACTTGGTAAGAAAGATTTTCATTTTGGTCTTTTTGCTTGTGAGTCCATACTTGTTCATCTTGAGTCTAGGCTTCATCTTCACTTTCCTCATCATGAGGTATTGATGTATCTTCTCCTCATTTCTTCCCCATTGATGGAAAGCTTGAATTCTTATTTTCGCCCTTCTCAAGATTATGACACGCTGGATAGGAGAATTTTCCCTCTCACTATTTCCGGTGTCAACCATCTAAACGTCAGCTATGATGTCTTCATCATTCATTGATGTAACGTCTACACACACATAAATATTAGTGAGATCATCACAATTTAAATTCTCTCCACCTTTGTCTTCTTCTACCACGTCTCCAAATGACATTCAACACTTTGTTTCTCTTTACACCCTTTTTCAAGATCAGCTTGTGTGTCTTCAATCTCAGGATCTTGCACAACAGACTGTGCCTCTTGATTCTCATGGTCATCAACAGAACCACATTGTTTTTATGAAATTTCTTCCAACTCGAACATACTACTCATGCTAATGCCTCCAAATGCCCACACGATAAAATATCATTATGAGAATAAAAAATATATAAAAATATAGGTATGTTGACTCCACACGGTCCTCTAACAAGCTCCAACAACTCCATTACCATGCAGGCAGGAAACTTTTCCTTTTGGCGGCTCTTTAACTGTAGAACCTTGTAGACTGCGGCTTTTGTGCCATTCAGGTCTCAGTGCCCTCGGCTCTTGATCCAAGTGGCTATTGGTGGCTACCAACCTATCCCACTTAGACCCCCACAACTGTCTCTTTCAGATTTTCAGTTTCTGTAATTATAACACAATTTACTATTTTTAGCAGTTTTTCGGGTCCTAAACTTCTGGAGCCGTTTTTAGGTCCTAAACGACTTTTTTTGGGAAATCTAGGAGCAACATGGGTCCATGGATCAATGTTTCTCTTTGGGTCCCAAAGTTGTAGTGCTCAAATATATCTTTCTAACAAGCTATTGTATGCATCAAACGAAGATCGGGTGCCAAAGTTACGACCCCAAGAAGTTGATGTACCAACTTATCCAAAACGAAGGCCCACAATTTGGCGTTTCATCTTCTAGGGTTAGGTTTTGGGATGTTAAGGGTTTTCCATTATTTCTCAACAATAAATAGGCCTTCGAGCCTCATTGTAACACGGTTCAGAAGCATGTAGCCACCACATATCTTCTCAGAGATAAGCTACCATCGCCCTAGCTGGTTTATTTCCATTTGTGTTTATAAACATATTTCAGTATTTTATAGTAATGAAATGAAGTATTATCTCCACTACATCTCTATATTTATGGTTATCTCATCTCTATATTTATGGTTATCTCTGTAATTTGTTGCGTTCCTGTTTAAATCCAAATCAGTGGTATCAGAGCTGTCTTCTTTTTTCTCTATTTTTCTTTGCATGTCCCGAACGAGGTTGGGATATAAGGAGTTAGGGCTTGAATTGGTCAAATCTTTGCAAGACCAGCCTGGCAAATCCCAACAGCCTCCCATGGTGGATGAAAAGAAAGATGAGGGGGTAGGAGATCCTATCAAAATCTTGCTTGAAGAAGGCCTCGAGCGACAAAAGAACGCGATGATGGACAACTTTGCCCAGATCCTTCAACGGCTACCCAGAGGCGATGTATCGGCCTCCAACAGTTACTTTGGAAACACCACACCCTTTAAGGTACAAGTTAATTTTGAAATCCCCATCTTGAAGGGTCAGATAGATGCAGATGTCATAGATAAATGGTTAAATCTGCTAGAAGGGTATTTTTCTATTCATGAATTTTTGAGTCGGGAAAACATTGTTTTCCCTCTTCTCAAAGCAGCCCCCCACGTCAAGGACTGGTGGGAAACCTTCTGCGAGTAGAAGGATGAAACCACGGGCTCACTATTTTCAGCCACACCCACTTGGAATTCCTTCCGGGATGCCATTCAGGGGTAGTACTACCCTGTTAAAAGCTATGAGGACAAATACATAAAGTGGACCACGCTGTGGCAGGGAAGGGACCAAGATGTGCCAGAGTTCACAAACATTTTTCATACCCTTTATCAAGGATTCTGAGTTGCATTTTGTACTCAAATACCCCGGCTGCCTACACAGGTACATCTAGGAAGAGATGGAGTTCTTGAACATCTCCTCGCTCAGCACGACATATCGATACATTGTCAAAATCAAGCAGAAGTTCAAACAAAAGAAGCGAGACTTTGGATCTGCAAATCCGAAGACCAAAGGACAAAGCCAAGTTGGGGTGAACCAAGACAACCTGTTGAAGCTGCAAGAAAAGAACAACACCATGAAGTTGAAGAAGGACATGGGATAATGGTGTGAGTTCGACAAGAGCCCCACTCACAACACACGTGAGTGTCAGACCAAGCAGTCGCTGGTGGCCGAGTTGAAGGCTTCAAAATTAAATACATGTTTGGACCCTGAGTCAAAGCTCAAGAAGGGGAATGGAAAAGGGGAGTAGATCATTGATGCAGAGCCCAGCATCACTGTTGCCACCACTAAGATCCAGAAGAATGAGCCTGAAGATCCAGAGGAGGGGGAGCGTCTTTTCCACTCACAGATGTGGTTGAAGGATTCGCCGCTACAATTCATTGTCGACAGTGGCAGCCGAAAGAATCTCATTTCAATAGAGGTCATGAAACAGTTGGACCTACCAACTACACCACACCCGTAGCTGTACAGTATTAGCTGGCTTCATCAAGGACAAGATCTCCGAGTTTGCTAATAGTGTCGCTGTCCTTACAACATCAAGCCCTTCACAGACGAGGTATTGTGTGATGTACTATTTTTCCAGCCATACTTGTGGAGGCGACATGCTGTGTTTGAGTCAAGGCCTTATGTTGTTATGATTACTTTGGGTAATTCATTATATAGAAGAGGTAGCCCCACCTACTGACACCTCTTTGATCTCTACTAAGAAATGCAGCAAGATTGTCTCCCAGACTAGGAAATTCATTTTCTGTCCTATTCGCTCCCAAAGTAAGGAGAAGATCATTGCAACATCAATGAACCCTATGAAGGGTTCCCCCATGCAGTAGCAGCAACAAAGGGATACGGTAATTACAGAACACAGGAGCAACTTCTCCTCACCCACAGGGGTACCACACAAGTTTCAGGTGGGCAACAAAGTTTGGTTGCATCGGCAGAAAGAACGCCTTACCAGAACCCATCAAAAGCTCAGACCACTCCAACATGGTCCTTACAGAATTACCAAGGCCCCGCGAAACAATTCTTTGGAGCACAACATTCCTCCATTCCTTCACTTGCACCGAGTGTTCACTGTGGACCATCATTAACGAAGCTTCCCACCATTACTGGACACATCAGAAGTTGTAAAACAATGCACCAGGGACCAAGTTCAACAGATGGAGGAAGTCAACGTAATGGGGACCATTGCTTCCTAAGGGGGGAGGAATGATCCAGGTGGATGTTGGTGGCCACCCACCTATCCCACTTAGACCCCCACAGCTGTCTCTTTCAGTTTTTCATTTTCTGTAATTATAGCACAATTTACAATTTGCAGCAGTTTTTAGGTTCTTGAACTTCCGGAGCCGATTTGAGGCCCTAAACGACATTTTTTGGAAAATATGGGAGTAATATACGCCCACAGACCAATTTTTCTCTTCACAAAGTTGTAGTGCTCGGATAGATCTTTCTAACAAGCTATTGTGTGCGTCAAATGAAGATCGGGTGCCAAAGTTACGACCCTGAGAAGTTGATGTACCAAATTACCCAAAACGAGGTCCACAATTTCGCATTTCATCTTCTAAGGTTAGGTTTTGGGATTGTTGAGTCCCAAACCTGCACTTCCCTATATACCTTTTTAGCCTTCTTTTCCATTTACTTCATCCACCAAGCTGTCAAATCATTGCATATTAGTCTAAAAAGAGCTTATGGAATGGTTTCCTAACTATGTTTATGACTGCTGTTTGATTTAGATTTTTGTTCAAGCAGCTGCGGAAACTTGTCACTTTCCGCAGCCAGCTCAAGTTTCCACAGCCATTTTGTTAAAGACTATGTTACAGGTGTCCAATGGAGAAACCGGCCACATGGGCAAGCTGCAAGTGACATGTACATGGAGCGTGTCCCCTCAGTTCAGCCAAATCACTCATAAACAGTCATGGTCAAAGACGGTCAAAGGAAGGGCCAAACCAAGAGTTTTACGGTGGCACGGCTTTGTTTTGCCCACGTGAAGGTTTGCGTGGCACGATCCTCAATTTCTGGAGGTACTGGAACACCTGTAGATCAACCCGTGAACTGAATCGAGCAGCCACCACTCCATGGATTTAACTGTCATGATTACCATAATGCTAGATCTCAGGCCGTGGAGATTTACGTGTCTCTTTGGCAGTGTAGAATCTAGGAATTAGTTGCAGCATTTTCACTTATAAATAACGTGTTGATATACGCTGGATAGTTAGCTTTTCAGATGTAATTTTGACTGTTGTTATAAGCCCACTGTACTGTGCTTTACTCTTGTCTTATTATTGCACTTTAATATATGAGAAGACAACATTCTTGAATTTGATTTGTGACTAAGTACTGATTGGCTGAGGTTGCAAAGGGCCCCTGTACACCAAGGCTCTATATAGTTTCTTACTTGGTTTCATTTACTGTTTTTATAATCATTGCTTGTATATATTGCGCTGTTCTGATGTTCATTGCTGTCCATATTTGCCTTTATATTTTCTCATAACTGTTATCTGATCAGTGCTTTTCTTACAGGTTTTTGTAGGTAGCTCGAGAAAATTTACATATTTTTAATGACTACTGACATGAGATCATCTTGTCCTTTCTGCTTATTTTCATTTACTGAGTTTTAATTCCAGCATTGTCATTTCTTTCAGTTTTTCTTTGCTTATTTACTTTTCTGCCACTTAGACATCATATTACTCATCTGTTTATGATTTCCTTTCTATAGCCAAGCGACTCAATTAGTGAAGAATCAGAATATTACTTGTTGTAGTATGATTTAGTTTGCTTTCCTGCAAGTTAGAGATTGAATTACTTATGTCATTTTCATGAATTCAAATATGAATGAGTAGTTAAATCTTAGTTTCCTTTTATGCAATTTTATTTCCTGCAATTTAGATATGATATTACTCAGCTTGTTTATGATTACTTCCTATAGCCGGAGTGAGTCGAAAGGTGAAGGGTCAGAATGTGGGTTGAAGTAGTGTGATTTAGTTTTCTTTGCTTTCAGTCTTTGAGTTGCTTTGAGTTCAGTTTTTATTTTCTTTTTCATACAACAGTAAGGATATTGGGCCATCGTCACTAGTTCACTGTTTTGGTACATTTATTTCCTTTTGAGAATTGATTTCATCACAGTCAGTTTGAAACCTTCTTTTTGAGAACTTTAAAGTTTGAAAAATCATTGTAGAAATCACCATTACGATCCATACTTAACTTTAAATTTCGCCATCTCACACTAGGGAATCCACAGAAGATAAACCCAAAAACAAACTAAAAAAAAAACTCAAAACCGACAAAAGACTAAGAAATCGGTTATCTTGCATATACAGTGCACTTCACTTCAGCAGTTTACGACTCCCAGATTGACATTTTAAATAGCAATTTAGGATACATTAAATTGACCAAACATTTTGGTGCCGTTGCCGGGGAATTGAAACTAGGTAGCCAATTTCTTAAAAAAAAAATAAGGAAATTTCAAGGAAGGAAAATTGATAACCTCTCAAAGTATGCTCTCCTCTTGCACTTAGTGTGAACTGGAGGATCAGAAAAGAGAAAGTTATTGGTTTAATAATTTCTTGAGTATGCTCTCTTCTTGCACCTAGAGTGACCTGGAAGATCAGAAAGAGAATTATTAGCCCGACTTGAAGAAAAAATGACATGCATAGAGCAAGAGATTCTAGGGGAAGGTTTTTAGCTAGGGCAAAGAGTTCGATTTTTATAACTCCATCTACTTCAAGGAATAGACAAGAGACACCTCCATCATCTCCAACTCACACTCCTAGCCTTAGGATTCCTGGAATTCAAGAGGTAGTAGTTGAATTACGAGACTCTCCCACACCATCCATCGAATCTGAATTAGGAAAAGATCCTTTCTTTCCTTCTATAGGGAGACACATTGTAATTGAAGAAGTAGAATCACCTGAGGAAGAAGAGGGAGAAATTCCTCCTCGTTCGCCATTAGTGGAGGAACCAGAGGAGTCTGAAGTCTCTGAGGAAGCTATCATGACAGAGGAGGTAGTAAATGGATTTGGTAGAGGTAGAGGTAGAGGAGGAGGAGGAGGAAACAATGGAGGAGGTAGAGGTAACAATGGGGGAAATAGGGATGGAGATAACTCATTTGGATTTCCTATAGTCGATGACGATTCTCGAGCAACAATGAAAAACATCTCACCATCTATCCTCCCAAACTTTCATGGGTTAAGAAATGAGGATCCTGAAACATTTCTATTTGAGTTTGAGGTCATGTGTCGAACTTATGATTATCTGGAAGACTCTCAAAAACTCAAACTGTTTCCTTCAACAATGAAAGGAGCTATTTTGAAATGGTTAATGGGATTAGTCACCCAATCCATTAGGACTTGGAATGATATGAAACAAACATTTTTGGATAGATACCTGGACTATTGTATGCCCACCAATCACAAGGATGAAGTATTCAAAATGGTGCAAAGAGAGGATGAAAACTTGGAAGATTTACTTGAAAGATTCCAATACAACCTGAAAAGAGCAAAAATGAGTAACTTAGATGAGGAAACCTTGAAATCCATTCTATTAAAAGCCATTAGAGATGAATGGATAGATATTTTGAACATGATTGGAAAAGGAGATATATCTCAACTTCCACGTCATGATATAACAGAGCTATGTGTCCATCTCTCAAGGGGAAAATCTAAAACTGGAAAAGGGCCTAGAGATCCTTCTCTCATTAGAGCAAACAAATCTGCAACTGGATCAGTAAGTAGGGCTGAGATTGGAAACATGCTTGATGAATTTAAAACTGATATCTTAGGGAGTCTTAGTGAACAAATAGACACCCTTAAAATACAAAACAAGCGAAAAGTAGAAGCTGAAGCTTTGGCCATCTTTTGCCCAAAATGTAGAAAGAAACATGCTCTAAGGGAATGTCCCTTGGATGCAAAAGTTGTAGAAACATGTGTGATTTTTTCAGAGAATCATGAGACCAAGGATTGTCCTTCAATTCCTGGACTCAAATCTTTCTTTCAAGAAGATCCAAATACAATTGAGTCTCTCTGTTTTGTTGCAAGGAGACCTTGGCAGGGGCAACAAAACCAAGGGTTTAACAACTCTATGAACTTTCAACCCCCACCGAATTGGAATCCTTGGCAACGACCTTGGTCCCAACCTCAAAAACCTTTTCAATCATGGGTACAAGGTATGCAAAATCCTTATGGGATATTTGCTCAATTTTATCAATATCCTCCATCTTTTCAAAACCAACAAGCTCCACAACTTCCAAATCAAAATCCACAACTATCATTGCCATTTCCACAACAACAACAACCTTCTCAACAGAATCCAAATTCTCAACTCTTGCTTCCATTCCAAGAGAAGCCAAATCAACTTCCTTCCCAGCCATTGCCAAACCCCAACAATAAAAACCCTCAAAATGCTTACATGGTATAAGGTCAACAACTTCATACCTATATGATTGTTCCTCTCAATGACGTACAACTCAGATCTGGTAGAGTTTTAGATAAGCCTTCTATAGATGCCCAAAAGCAAAGCATTTCTGAGGAAGATTCTCTTGAAGCCAATAAAGGTTCTGAAGCATCTCTTTAAAACCCAAGCACTCAAAAAGAAAAAGAAAAAGAGTCAACCCCCACAACTCCTATAGTTGAGAAACTTGCATCTTCATCCACACCTCCTTTTCCTGAAAGATTACAAATTGACAAAGGGGTGGAAAAACAGATATTGTTGCCCGACTATGATTTTCTAGATGAATTGAAGAATGTTTGTATCAAGATTCCTTTGTTACAAGCCATTAGAGAGATTCCTATTCTAGCAAAAACAATAAAGGAGTTGAGTCTTAAAAGACCAGGAAGGAAACCAAGAGATACAAGAAGAATCCACCTGGTAGGAAAAATTGCAGATATCATGATGGGAAAAATTACTATGCAGAAGTATGTAGATCCCGGTAGTCCGATTGTCAAAACTCACATCAATGGGGTAGAAATTCCAAATACTTTGATTGATTTAGGGGCTGCTATCAACATTATGAGTAGACAGACTATGGAATAGCTGAAACTTCCTAATCTTCTTTTTACACCTACTTTACCGCAACTTGCAGATCGATCAATTATCAAACCAGATGGTGTATTAGAAGACATTTCGGTCTCCTTAGACTCTTGGGAATATCCAGTAGATTTCATGATTTTAACTCCCAAGAGTAATTTAGGAGGACACCCTCTCATCTTAGGAAGACCTTGGCTAGCCACAGCTGATGCTTTTATTAGTTGTAGGTCTAGGGATATGTATATTTCTGATGGTAATTCAATAAAGAAATTCAATCTGTATCCTCCAGCAAAAGCAATTACAGAAATAAGAGATAATGAGTCGGTTGATGATGAGGATACTATACAACCTGTCTTTACCATTTCTGAAATCAGTGAAGATAGTCAAATTCTGAACACATTAGAAAACTTTGAAACATCTTCAGAATATGACCACACACAATTTCAGTTAGATTCTGACATTGAGTATCTATCATCTAGACAAATGTCTCTTTTCTCTATGGAAGAATTTGGTAGTTCCGCCATTGAGATCTTTCCAGGTAAAACATTGAATATCAACAAAAACTTGGAAAGATCACAACAAGGAGAGCTAACCAAAATCTTGCAAAAACATTCTACTACATTTTCATGGGAGTATACTAATATGAAAGGTATTGACCCTAAGACTTGCATTCATCACATCTACATCGAGGAAAATAGTAGACCAGTCAGACAACCTCAGAGAAGGATGAATCCAAACCTTAGGGAGATAGTGAAAGAAGAGCTTCAAAAACTACTCAATGTAAACTTCGTTTATCCAATTTCAGATAGCAGATGGGTTTCTCCTTTGGTTATAGTACCTAAAAAGAATGGTAAATGGAGGGTATGCATTGATTACAGGGAATTGAACAAAGCGACTTTGAAGGATCACTTTCCTTTACCCTTTATTGATCAGGTATTAGATACTTTAGCAGGCAAAAAGTATTTTTCATTTTTGGATGGTTTTAGTGGCTATAATCAGATTCAGGTAGCACTTGAAGATCAAGATAAGACCACATTTACCTGTCCATGGGGAACTTTTTCTTACCGAGTACTTCCTTTTGGATTATGTAATGCACCCGCAACATTTCAAAGGGTAGTACTAGGAATCTTTTTTGATCTAATCCATGATTGTGTAGAGGTTTATATGGATGATTTTACAGTTTATGGTAATTCATTTGAAGAGGCATTAGAGAATTTGGAAAAAGTCCATATAAGGTGTAAAGAAACAAACCTTTCGTTGAGTCATGAAAAATTCTTTATGATCTTTACTGAAGGGATTGTTTTAGGACATCATATTTCAGGGGATGGGATTAAAGTTGATAGATCAAAAGTTGAAGTCATCTCCAAGTTGCCTATTCAAAATTGTCAGAAAGATGTTAGAAGTTTCCTTGGATTTACTGGATACTATAGAAGATTTATCGAAAACTTCACCAAAATAGCATCTCCACTCTTCAAATTACTTACAAAAGACTTTGAATTCAAATGGGATCCTGATTGTCAATCTGCATTTGAAACGTTGAAAGCAAGAATATCTGAAGCACCCATTCTGAGAGGGCCAAATTGGAAACTTCCTTTCCATATTTCTACATATGCTTCAGATACAACTCTAGGAGCTATGTTGGGTCAAAAGGATTTAGTTCCTTATGCCATTTACTACACCAGTAAAAATTTGACTCCCACCGAGTTAAACTATAATGTGACTGAAAAAGAATTCTTAGCTGTTGTTCATGCAATCAATAAGTTTAGACATTATATAACAAGCTATGAAACTTTTGTCCATACTGATCATTCTGCAATTAGATATCTAATGAACAAACCTGTTACTAATGGCAGAGTTACAAGATGGCTCTTACTTTTACAAGAATTCAATATTACTGTGTTGGATAGACCAGGGAAACAAAATACAGTAGCTGATTTATTGTCTAGAATCCAAAATACTAATGAAGATTCTCCTGTAGAGGATAAGTTTCAAGATGAATATCTATTTGCAGTAACTACTAAGACTCCTTGGTATGCAGATATTGCTAACTATTTGGTTACAGGGAAGCTACGTCCACATTTATTTCCTAGTGGAAAAAGAAGAATTATTCAGGAGAGTTTGAATTATTCATGGATTTCTAATGAATTGTTTAAAACAGGGCTATATTGTGTGATCAGAAGATGTGTTCGGGAAGATGAAATGCCTAACATCCTCAAGGCATGTCATGATGAACCATGCGGTGGACACTTTGCTGACAAAAGGACGGCCTATAAAATCCTTTCTTTAGGATATTATTGGCCTTCCCTTTTCAAAAATGCAAAACAATGTGTCAGAAGGTGTGACAGCTGCCAAAGAGTTGGGAGACCGACTCTTTCAAATGAAATGCCATTACAACCACAGATACTCATCAAACCCTTTGAAAAATGGGCTTTAGATTTCATTGGACCCATTAATCCACCATCTAAACAGAAGAAGTATATATTGGTATGCACTGATTATGTCACTAAATGGGTAGAAGCCAAAGCATTGCCTTCTGCCACTGAAAATTTAGTTGTTCATTTTCTTTATGAGGATATTTTTACTCGTTTTGGTGTCCCAAGAGAAATTGTGACAGATCAGGGAAGTCAATTTACATCTAACTTGATGGAGAAGTTGATGGAAGAATACAAAATCAAGCACAAAATATCTACTCCTTACCATCCACAAGCAAATGGCCAAGTGGAGTCTACAAACAAAGTTCTTGAGAGCATCATCACCAAAATTGTCCATCTACACAGAAGAGATTGGGCAGAGAGGCTTCCTGAAGCCTTGTGGGCCTATAGAACTACATGGAGGAATACAACAGGACATTCTCCCTATGAACTTGTTTATGGGAAAGAAGTCCTGCTCCCCATTGAGTTTCAAGTCAAGACTTTCAAGATGGCAGTCCAGTTGGGGATGAATCTATCAAAAGCCCAAAAGCACAAAATGGAGTAGCTAAATGAGCTAGATGAGATCAGACAAGAAGCTATTTTAAGGACTGATCTAGTTCAACATCAAAGAGCTAAGTGGCATGACAGATATATCAAAGAGAAAAAGTTTCAAGAGGGAGATTGGGCGCTACTGTTTGATTCCAAGTTTAAAGACTTCAAAGGTAAATTTTAGACCCATTGGATTGGGCCATATGAGATTGACAAAGTCTTTAACAATGGAGCGGTAAGAATCAAGACCATTGATGAATTTTAGACTCCTCTTATTGTGAATGGCCACCGATTGAAAATTTATCATAAGCCACTCTCAAAAGAGGAATTTGTCAAAATGTTCCAAGAGAATTCTGCAATAAGGTTGGTGGAGAAGAATCCTTCTTCCCCACCAGCCTAGCCTTTGTTTCTTTCAGTGAAAAAAAAGGAAAAAATTGTATAAGCCTGAAAACCAATCATAGATTGGTGGTCTTATACAGAAAATATAGAGTGAAAATTAGGGACACCTGACACTCTATATTTTCCAAAAAAAAAATCTCTCCTCTCCTTCTTTTTCCACCTTCATTCCACCTCATTTGCCATTTCACTCCATCTCCATCTCATTCTCATTTGCCATTTCACTCCATTTCCATCTCATTCTCATTTTCATTCCATTTCACTCATTTCATTTTCATTTCATCAATAAAAGTCCCTTTCAGGACTATTTTCACTCAGTTAGTTCTTTTCTAACTATCTTTGTTCAGCTAAGTGGGTGCTCTCCCAGTTTCTGAAGCTGGAAGCAGTTTCCGCAGCCAGAAACGATTTACGTAGCTACTACCACTCTGTTTTTCAAATTCACAGTCAAAATGTTAGTGCAATAATCATGAAAATGTAGGTGTAATTGAGCAAATGCTATGAAGACTTGGAGCATCTCCAAGGCATCAAGGAAGAGCAGTTGGTTAAAAGCTATGAGCAAGAAATGACAAAATTTCCAAAGGTATGAGCAATTTTTTTTATCAAATAGCAATTAAAGTCATGATTATGCATAGTTATCAAACCATAAAAGTTCTACTATGTGCAATGATTCAGTATGATAGCTCCATTACCCACTCCTATTCCACGATATTACTCCACACACCATGCATTCATTTCTTAACGGTCTCATGATTTATTTTCGGGTTTAAACTCAAGTTGACTGCACTTTCATTTACCACCTGTACTCATGAGATGTGACCTATCCCATTACGGCTCCTCTCCACCGCATTTCCTGCAGCCATCCATCAAAACGTGTGATATTTCGTATGCAGCCGTTAATTTGAAAATCTCGACTCCACTCCATTCACTTACCATTCTATTAAGATCATCCTCTTCACATACATGCATTTCAACTTGTGAACTCATTTGCAGCTGCTCATCCTTTGTTCTGCCTGTAATCCGAAGCATTCCCATTACCTACTACCGATTGCAGCCACTGCATTTTACCATAAACCCTGCAACCGAGCTACCTTCCCTCTGCTAAACCCTCACACACAATTGAATCCTCAGTTGAAATTCAAAACAGAGGAAGAAATGGGAAAACTACTAAGGGCAGAACCAGAAGGACCGAAATATTTAGAAGGTTACCCTCAAGCAAAAGATTTGTTGAAGAAAGCCAAATGGTTACGCTTCATCCAAAAGTTTAAAGGCTATAATAAAGAGGTAACCAAAGATTTTGCACGGTCTTTCAATGGCCAAATGGTGGAGATTGGAAACTTGAAGCTCACTGTGACTGAAACAACAATAGCAGCTGCCACAGGCTTACCCCAGGAAGGTGAGCGATGGTTCAAAAACAAAAGAATGGATGAATAGGCATGGAGAATTATGCTAAGAAACCCAGGTATGGACACCACTATGTTTACTAAAGGAATTACTATTCATGCATTGAAAGAAGAATGGGCCAGTCTGCTGTTAGTTATCCAAAAATTTGTCACTTGCGAAGGACGCTTTGGTTCAATGTACATGTACCATGCTAGACTGTTGATGAATTTCTTAGAGATTCAGACTCTTAATTTTCCATATTTCTTACTGTTGAGTTTGAAGAGGATGAGTATTATAGTCCAAAAACACATAGGCAATATAAAACCTCATCTATATCATCATGGACTTGTAAAAATTCTCATTGAGGACAAACTAAAGAAAAAAAAAGATACCTGGGAACAATTCTTGATAAGAAACTACTTTCAAGAGCCATTTGAGGCCTCTAAAAGTAGTACACCAAAGACACCAAGAAAAAGTAGGAGAAAAGAAAAGAGTTCCATAGTCCAAGACTCCCCTACTACAGAAACTCAAGAAGTTGGTCAAAAAGAAGAAGAGAACAAAACTAAAGACAAGAAACAGAGAAAAGATAAAGGCAAAAGAATCATCCATGAAGTCTACCAATCACCTGAGCCATCCATAGAGGAGGATTATCAACAACTGTCAGAGAGATTAGCGCATCTTCAAGAACAGGTTGCTATAGCAAAGAAAAAGGAAAAGGGGAAGCAGAGTATACAAGAAAGGAGTACTAGTCCACCATACTTAAGGAGAAGCACCAGGATAAGAGGAAAGGGGAGTAAAACACAAATAAAACAGCCCCACTTCATTGACTTGGGTGGAGAGACACCCGAGAAACCTCCAGCTGGCCGTAGTCCACCTCGTCCTCAGCCAAGTATTGAAACTAGTCCTCCACATGATGAAAGCCCTTCTCGGCCAGAGCTAGAGAGTAGTCCTTCTCCTCCACAAGATTTTGAACTCAGTCTAAGAAAGACACCTGAAGTAGATCCCAATCAACATGAGCTATATGACTACTTGGAATCTTTAGAAAAATCAGCTGTAGGTCCGAGTACCACTCTGCCACCAGATGCACAAGTTCAGTCCTTAAAGCAGGAGGTATTTGAATTAGAGGTCCTAAATAGGCATATCAAGAAAGAAAATGAAGCACTCAAGGAGCAGAGCAAAGTAGATAAAATTATTCATGATAACATTATGCTTCATTTGGGACTATGGCAAAAGAAAAACAAGAAACTAAAGAAAAAGTGCAGGAAGTTGAGCAGAGCATTGATCAATCTCAAATTCAGATGTCTAATAAGGAAACCCAGAATGGTGGTAGCACCAAAGAAGAAGAAAAGATGGCTAGATGTCCTAGTAGAAGCTTCTGAACATATGGATTAGAGGGGAATGACTAAATTTTGGTTGCATGAGGACATGCAACACCTTCACAGTGGGGGTATGTTGAGTCCCAAACCTGCACTTCCCTATATACCTTTTCAGCCTTCTTTTCCATTTACTTCATCCACCAAGCTATCAAATCATTGCATATTAGTCTACAAAGAGCTTATGAAATGGTTTCCTAACTATGTTTATGGCTACTATTTCATTTAGATTTTTGTTCAAGCAGCTACAGAAACTTGTCACTTTCTGCAGCCAGCTCAAGTTTCCGCAGCCATTTTGTTAAAGACTATTTTACAGGTGTCCAATGGAGAAATCGGCCACATGGGCAAGCTACAAGTGACATGTACATGGAGTGTGTCCCCTCAGCTCAGCCAAATCACTCATAAACGGTCATGGTCAAAGACGGTCAAAGGAAGGGCCAAACCAAGAGTTTTGCGGTGGCACGGCTTTGTTTTGCCCACGTGAAGGTTTGTGTGGCACGATCCTCAATTTCCAGAGGCATTGGCACACCTGTAGATCAACCCGTGAACTGAATCGAGCAGCCACCACTCCATCGATTTAACTGTCATGATTACCATAACGCTAGATCTCAGGCCGTGGAGATTTACATGTCTCTTTGGCAGCGTAGAATCTAGGAATTAGTTGCAGCATTTTCACTTATAAATAACGTGTTGATATACGCTAGATAGTTAGCTTTTCAGATGTAATTTTGACTGTTGTTATAAGCCCACTGTACTGTGCTTTACTCTTGTCTTATTACTGCACTTTAATATATGAGAAGACAGCATTCCTGAATTCGATTTGTGACTAAGTACTAACTGGCTGAGGTTGCAGAGGACCCCTGTACACCAAGGCTCTGTATAGTTTCTTACTTGCTTTCATTTACTATTTTTATAATCATTGCTTGTATATATTGCACTGTTCTGATGTTCATTGCTATCCATATTTCCCTTTATGTTTTCTCATAACTATTAGCTGATCAGTGCTTTTCTTACAAGTTTTTGTAGGCATCCCGAGCAAATTTACATATTTTTAATGACTACTGACATGAGATCATCTTGTCCTTTATGATGATTTTCAATTACTGAGTTTTAATTCCAGCATTGTCATTTCTTTCAGTTTTGCTTTGCTTATTTACTTTTCTGCGACTTAGACATCATATTACTCATATGTTTATGATTTTCTTTATATAGCCAAGCGACTCAATTAGTGAGGAATCCGAATATTACTTGTTGTAGTATGATTTAGTTTGCTTTCCTGCAAGTTAGAGATTGAATTACTTATGTCATTTTCAAGAATTGAAATATGAATGAGTAGTTAAATCTTAGTTTCCTTTTATGCAATTTGATTTCCTGCAATTTAGATATCATATTACTCAGCTTGTTTATGATTACTTCCTATAGCCGGAGTGAGTCGAAAGGTGAAGGGTCAAAATGTGGGTTGAAGTAGTGTGATTTAGTTTGCTTTGCTTTCAATCTTTGAGTTGCTTTGAGATCAGTTTTTTTTTTTTTCATATAGCAATAAGGATACTGGGCCATTGTCACTAGTTCAATGTTTTGGTACATTTATTTCCTTTTGAGAATTGATTTCATCACAGTCAGTTTGAAACCTTCTTTTTGAGAACTTTAAAGTTTGGAAAATCATTGTAGAAATCACCATTACCATCCATACTTAACTTTCAATTTCGCCATCTCACACTAGGGAATCCACAGAAGATAAACCCAAAAACAAACTAAAAAAAAAAACTCAAAAACAACAAAAGACTAAGAAATCGGTTATCTTGCATATACAGTGCACTTCGCTTCAGCAGTTTACGACTCCCAGATTGACATTTTAAATAGCAATTTAGGATACACTAAATTGACCAAACAGGGATGTTAAGGGGTTTCCATTGTTTTTCGACAATAAATAGGCCTTCGAGCCTCATTGTAACACAGTTCAGAGGCATGTAGTTGCCACATCTCTTCTCAGAGATAAGCTATCATCACCCTAGCTGGTTTATTTCCATTTCTGTTTGTAAGCATATTTCAGTATTTTATAGTAATGAAATGAAGTATTATTTCTGCTGCATCTCTGTATTTATGGTTGTCTCTGTAATTTGTTGCATCCCTGTTTAAATTTGGATCAGCTCTGGTGATGAGCAACAAAACGACCTCTCACAAGCTAGAACCTCTATCAATATCTAATTCTGATGTATGTAATTAGAAATTTCTGATAACACATATTTCTGAAGATGGGTTCAAATCATCAAGAAATTTCACATTTTCATTGTGGCATATAATAACCTAGAAGAAAATTTACCCAATTGGTTTTGGGATCTCCACAACCTATAAATTCAGTTTCTCAAACAATTAAATTTCTAGGACAAATCTGCTAGATGACGCTTTGGAACATGAAGCTCTGGAACACGCCTAAACAACATGCTGCCTCCACACAGCTTTCTTGCTCCACTGACTTCACTGGGAATCTACTTTACTAGAGATGTTATTGCTACAACCACATGAGAATGTGCCAAACTCATGAATAATTAGATGGCTTCCACATTGAATTCACGCTAAAATGCCACAAACGCTTCTTTCTCAAGATGTAAATGTTTAGTGCTTGGTTGTTTCACCGTGGATAAAGAATGTGCCAACTCCTTCTGCAAAAAATTAAACTCCACCACCTCCATGCCTCAATCACGATCTCCTTCCTTCTTAGCAAACCGCAGCAACCTCAGCCTTAGGAGCAGATCCACGGTGATATGGTAGCGAAACCATGCTTACGTAGCAACTCTCTGCCACCTCTACTACTACAACAGGACTCCTCTTCTGTTGTGCAGGTCTCCTCCATGGATCAACAGCTTACTCCCTAGATCGAAATCCACCACGCTGCCTCTTTCATGCGGCCTCTACCACGTGGCCTCCTCCACGCATTTTCCACACCTTCCATAGCCTCTGAAGTACAAAAATGACCGTAGATTAGATGTTTCTCCACACAGGTCAATTCAGATTCACAGATCAATAGCATAGATAATCCGAATGATTCACACAAATGTTCTCGGCACTTGATCAAGAAGCCAAAATTAAAAAGAAATGTGCCCCTTTGACCATGCCACAGCTACCACACAGCAGCCACAGCTCACAGGCTTTCAAAAAAAAAACACACATCTTTCTTCCCCACAAGGTCAGCGCTATTTTACGCCAACCCCTCGGGCCGATCTGCAAAATAAAAAAACACGCAATTTTTTCCAGTGAATTGCCGCAATTTTTCGCTGACACACACAAATTGATGCTATTCCATGCCCAAACCACGCGATGCTTTTGACTCAGGCGTGCCGGGCAGATTCTTCACTCAACGTACAGGTTCCTCCATCTTGTAGCTCTAATACCATGATAAAAGCTTCAATATGTTAACTATAAAATAAATGGCTCTCTAGGTGAGATACCTGGAGAGTGTACAAACACTCATACAAGCCCGCTTCCATTGAGTTAGATGAACCTCAAATATATAGGCTTTCACCCTAACGGGATGGTTTCAACCACTCCCTAGATATTAGGATATGAGGCCAAAGATTAGAGTCTCAAACCTATCATCAGCATAACAAAAATATAATTTTAGCTTTCTTCATTACTTCCAATAGGTTAGTGGGAGAAGTGTCGGTTGTCGAATGAGTGATTTTCATTCTCATATATTTCATTTCAGGAATTCTGGGTATTTCATATGGTTTGTTTCTTTTGTTTCATTGTTCACTAGATGTCTTACTTTGAGCCATTTTGTGTTTCACTCGATGTACTCTCAAGGAAAATATTGTATCTATACAGGTTTGCATTAATATATATAGAGTGAATAATGACAGAGTTGAATGTTAATCATTAATGAGTGTAGGGAGACATGTTAACCCACTAATAATGTTTGCATTGTTTCTTGCCCAAAAGGTCTTGCTTCCTCGAGCTATATTATACATTGTAGTACAATGCCTCGATTCTATTTACAGAAATGGACTTGTAAAGGAATTTAGAGAATCTTATGTGCCTCCAACCGACGAGGATTAAGCTAACATTCCAAGGGAAGTGAACAACATTGAAAATTGTCTTAAAGAGAAGTAAAACATTGTCAAACCCTAATGAACAATGGTCAACATTGATGACTATGGTTGAAACATAGTTAATATAACCAACTATGGTAAACCATGGCCATCATGGCTAAGGTGGCTAACCATAGTCAACATGGATGTCACAGTATGACAAAAAACAAATGTGATTGCAACATGATGAAAAATAAATATCATCACAATGTGATGAACAATAAACGTGATTGCAATGTGACAAGAAATAAACAACGTCACAATGTGACAAACAATAAACAACGTTGGAAACTTATGAACAACAAAAATCATTGTAATGTTACAAATAATAAATTTCATCACAATCTGATGAAAAATAAACATCATCACAATATGGTGAACAACAAATGAAATAATGATGTGCCAAGAAAACAAATGATGTCACAATGTGATGAACATCAACCATCATTACAATTGGACAACAAATGATGTTTTAGTGAAACAAAAAAAAAACATTAGTAATCATGGTCAATCATGTTTAACTATTTCAACCATGATATTCTTTTTGTTGACCAACCTCAAACATCGTCAACCATGGTCATATGTCGTTTAGCATAGACAATCGTAGATAAAAAGGTCAACCATGGTGAAGAGACAACCACGTTTACCTATTGCCAATTGTGGAAAAACCATAGTCAACAATGGTCTATGTGGTTGGCACTATTTACTGTAATTCTCCCAACCACCCCCTTAGACTTTCCAAGATGAATGGGAGGTGTTACTTTAGACTAACCCAACTTCCATGATTTCATTATGGGAATGGGGTTACAAAAATCCTTAATCCAAAAGGTTCTCAAAATCAATTCTTAATACCATATTTTAATCAACGTGGTTGAGAAATTTATAGAAATATAAATTTTACCTCAACTTGATACCCGGATCAAAAGTTATGCTCATTCAAATTTTAGACATTTAAGCCCTACCACATAAGTAAATAGCTACCACATAAACTAGCTCATGGGCCCAACGAGTCTGACCCTTTCTTGTAAATCCTTGGTTTTACATATATCTCATTAGAGGAACAATATAGGTGTCCCAAGTACTATCACACAACAAAACTTCTAGATCCCAATATCTTCATATCCCCATAACACTCACCACATCTAGTGTCGCGTGTAGCCAACACATATGGCACCTAACTTTTATGCCACCTTGGATATATATCTAATGGAGTATTAATCCAACCCTCTCCGAATTTATGCCAACTAGGCGTCATCCTGGAGCACCTCCACTTTATCTTGTTGAAAAGACATATCTAGAACATAAGACAATCTGTCTCTCCAATGAACTTCTACATGTCAAATATTATGGATATCTGGATTCCTAGATGTATCCAGATTCTTGTGATACATTTACGATAAATACATGTTTTGTGACTTTACCAATGCTTAGATAAAGGACAATTTCTAGCATTTTCAAACTTAAAAAATTTCCAAAGTATTTCATGAAATCAACCATGTTTCCTCTAGGAGCCTCGTCTTTCCCAAAACACCTACATTTACAAGAATGCATCCTTGTACCCATCACAATTAAACCAAGTGCTAAACATAGAGAAATCACAATCATAGAGATATAAATCTTCCTACCAATCAAGCATTGAAATAAGCCAATCCATGGCTAAAAACACTATAATTTCACTCACAACAACTCTAGATCCTTTCAAAGGATGAATCTAAACATTTCCCTTAAATCCCTTGACGTATCATGCACTACTCCAGTATTTTTTGTAACTAGATAAGGAAAAAAATAGTCTTATACAACATAAAATCCATGCCAATTCCTAGCATGACACATACAACACTATAATAGTAGGTTTCAATAGTCCTAAAAAAATATAAATTCCTTAACAATTATAACACACAAGCTATGGAGTTTCACACACCATAACGTCTTAAATGGGTTCATTATATTGTCATACATAAACATGTAAATAGATTTGAAATTCAAGAAACATATCAACATCCACAAGGATCTACAAGTCACTCACACGATGAGAATAATCATACAATCTATCTCATTACAATTGCATAGGAATACATGTTCCTCATAGTCCGTGTTGATACAGTCGTTTTCATATAAGAACAATAATTATCATTCTATGTAACATATATACACAAAGAATACAAGTAGGAAACTTAGCTTATTATCTTTGAGTGATTGGAAACTAAGGGAGGGATGTCAACTCTCCACCAACTCGTAGGCCAACTACACTACAATTATTTCTTGTAGTTAGCAACCCTCAAGACAAATTCATAGAAGTGACGTGCTCAAGGGTATTCACACCAACACAATTCAACAAAAGTAATCAAGAAGAGGAGTCGACTATCCAAGTGTCTTATCAACTACCTCCAGCAGTAAGCACCACAATGACCTCTACTCCAACAAAAATCAATAACAAGGATTCACCAAAATCTCAATGAGATGGAGTTTAGTTCCAGAAGGATGAATACACTACATGGGTGGTTTATCATCTATTTTTTTAATCTAACACTGTAGGATTCAAGATCCTCCTATTCAGGTGGTTTATTGACTTACTAAGCCAACACATAATTGGTTTATCAACCCAAGGTCTAACAATTAGTGTTTTATTGGTTCCTTTCAGCTAGTTCTCGGGTTTTTGAGCCTTTCAAGTGGTTTATCAACTTACTAAACCAAGGCTTAAGTGGTTTATTAGTTCCTTTCAGTGAACACCTGAGTGATTCAATTTAACTAAAATGTCACTAGCTAATCAATTCATAGGCATGCACACTCGCCTTAGCAAACACATGCAGTGTTATTCAAAAAATAGAACATAGGCTAGAAATGTTATTCTCCCTAGATTCATGTACACCACTAGTTACACACTCAATTCTCTCAAAATATTCACTACAAATTCACTCCTCGAATTCACTTTCATACCATTTTGTTTTCCCTTTGATATTACATTGTATCCATGTATTGTTTTTCACCCCCTTTATTTGTCATCATCTTTTCTTTGCATCATTTTTCCTTACATGTTGACCACTTACATATGTTCCATGAGGAAAATGATGGATCGTCTTCTCCTTAGTAGTGCATACATTAGCTTTGATTCCTTCACATCTTTTCCATACATCCATCAGGAAGATATGTGGTAATTAAATATAGATCTTGAATTTGACAACTTTCCTAAGAAATTTCCCAAGCAAATTCTCCTCTCAACTCTATATTTGTGCCCTTATCTCAGTCTAGTCATCATTTATATTTTACGTTAATTTAGACAAATATTTTGTATAATAACATTTACATGACCAGTGAAAAAATGATTGTTATAGACCCAACCTTCTTAAAGGAACTCTATCCTTATTTTTCTAAACCCAAACACAAAATTTACATGAAGATTTATACACACAACACTTTACATTTACATTTTCTTACCTCACAAACATAAATGGGTATGACACCCTCATTTGTTAAGCCATTTTCCAAGTGGCCTCATATGCTCCAAGGTGCCTCAAATTCACTTTGACTTTCTCGATTACTTGATTTCGAAGAACAATTTTCCTCGAGTCTAGAATGTGATATGGTTTTGGTTGGAATTCCCCTAGGATTCCTCATGTATAATAGATCGATCAAAAACATTATTAGCATAATGCACATACATTTTAATTAAATAAATATGGAAAACATCATGTGCCTTCCCTGTGGGTGGCAAGGCCAATCTATAGGCCACTAACCCACTCTTTTGATAATCTAAAATGGTCCACAAAATCTAGGTTCCAGCTTTGCACATGACACAATTTTCAGTGAACTTTTCCATGTCCTAATGGAGAGGTAAACATGTTCTCCCACTTGGAACTAGTTGGGAATTCTCTAATAACATGCATAGTTATTTTTCTTGTCTTGATCTATATTTAAATTCTGTCCGAGAATAACTATTTCCTATTCCATTTCCTTCAACATGTGAGACACAACAAGTAATCTATTCACTGGATCATTCCAGTTGATGGTGTGCAACATTAATCACCATACAAAGCTCGAAAGGGACTCATTTTGAGTGACTCTTGGAAACCGTTGTTGTAGGAAAACACTACCAAATGAAGAAACTCTTCTCACCTTTTATCCTAATCCATAACATACATCTTGAGCATGTATTCCAGCACCCTGTTAACTCTTTTAATCTACCCATTCTTTTGAGGATGGTATGTTGTGTTGAAATAGAATTTTGTCCCAAAACCAACAAACATCACCTTCCAAAACTTTGAGGTAAACTTGGCATCCCAATACTAAAAAATATTTTTTGGTGTACCATTCAAACTAAATATCCCCTTCCTAAAAATGTGAGCACTATCAATTTCCTTGTACATGGATTTAATAGCTACAAAATTCCCTACCTTCATAAGTGTTGGCTTGTTGGGGCCTGACCCAGGTTCAGAGTTAATTAGCAAAACAAATCCCTATACTACTGGCCCTTTTGGCAATAGTCCACAGAGCACGGACTGAGGTCTCACCCGAAGTAGTATGGGAGGGAGCCAGAACTAGGTCTTCACACCCTTGAGATGTCTGAGAGGTTTGCTTGGTCCAAGTGTTTGTCCCTACGTGCAGGTCACTTCGTGCACTTCCCTGTTCCTCACACCCTGATATACTGCCTTCGCAAAACCCTAACTAGGGCTTGTGGAGCTTCCGCATTGCTAGAGCCGTGCTTTGCGCTATTAACCGAGATCCTACTTATCTTCATATACCAGTTAATTACCTTCACGTACTTGGATGTCTTATGTTATATTTATTTATAAAAAACATTCATATGAGTTTGCGTAGCAAATAAACAGTCTACTTGCCAATTATACCCAATCATATACTAAACAAGAAAAGATACATAGAAATATGGTAAAATTCTCTTTATTGATTCTTCCAATAGTTACAGACTAGACCTGCCCTGCGCACTCAGCTGCAGGGGTCCGTGCACTCAACTGTGAACTACTAGGCCTCTACGCACTCAGCTATAGAGCCGTCTCCTACTCTACGACCCAAAGACACACTTTACACCTTGACTCAATCACTTAGACTTCTCATTCTTCTTGTTCTCTCCTCTACACTTAGAGCCTCGCTCTATTTATACAATCCCATGGTCCGCAGACCATGGGTAGGTCTATTAAGCGGACATTACTTTACAAAAACAAGGGCGGATAACCCTATGACTCTATCAGAATTTTGTGCTCCACGCCCATAATTCATGGAGCTTTTACAAAAGGATTTGGTCAAAACTTGGGTTTTAAGCCCTAAACCATGCCTTGGGGGAATTCCATGACCAATAGGCCCCCAACACAGACATCGTGACTCGCCCTCGAGTCACTCTGTCGGCATGGAGATATTCACGATGAGTCCTTCCAATTCTTCTCAAGCTGTTGCAAGGTTGGGAGCGCACTAAGCTGTTGCCTACTGGATCTATTGTATGCATTATTCCGAGACTGCGGTGTCGGAAGTGATTCTCTGCATCTATGCCTGTATCCCCTACATTTATGTGAGCTTGCCTTCAATTTCTGTTGTGATGGTGATGGCCTCATCCATCCAAGGTTGAACACATGTCTTCAGGACTGCTTCCTTGTGTCGTTTCGTGTCCACCTCTTTTTTAAGCTCTTTGGCCTGTTGTGTCTACGCGAGCCTCTGAGTGAGGGCCATCGTCTGCGCAGTTCCTTTGACATTTTCATATTGTTGTTGGAGTTCTCGTGCCTCTGTCTCTAAGCACTGGATGTTGGGGTCCTCCTGTAGATTCGTGAGGACCTCAAATGACCCTTCCAACATGCTGGTGCAGTCTCACACTGCACTGCTTATCTCATCCAGTCCCACTATAATAGCATTAGTGCACTGCTTTTTTACTTCCGAAGTGGTGGATGGCTTCGCCTTTAACCGTAGCTCGGCGATCTGAAGGTTCAGCTCTAGCTAAATGTTTGTCATTTCCTCCTGTGCCTTGCACACCCCTGCTACTAGCCTGTGGACGCGCACCTCTACTGGTGTGTCTGTTGGGATGGCTAGCTTAGGGATGCTTTGAAAAGCTTCATCTAGTACCTGTACCAACTGTTGATTCTGCGACACCACTTCGTCGCGCTACAAGCTCAACTGTTCCATGTTGATTTTCTACACGCTGAGGACTTGCAGTGCATGGCTCTCCCTAGCCTGCAGTTCTGCAGTTATACCATCTTGCATAACGTATAAGGTCTCCCACAGGAGTGCAGCCATGTTGATGCCGAGACCCTTCAATGCATTAACAGTAGGCCTGTCGGCCTCATTTGTTATCACGAGTGCCCCTTCTGGTAACACTATGGTATTCACCACTCGAGCATGCAACATCTGTTCTTCTACCGTTGTTCCAACTATGAGGCTGGTCGAAAGGGTACGAGCCTGAGGAGTACGCACCTGCAACTCCTGCAGCTACGCTTTGAGGGGCCCTAAAACAATCTGGTTATCCTGCATAAAATTTTGGAGGGCCTCAGAGGTGACATCGTGCACTGTCTCACTGATGTCATGCAGGTCACCCTTGGTTAGGGTGATCAGGTCAATAGACAACTTCGATGCCTTGACCTTCTTGTGCAGCCCTATCCACTTAGTCGGGTGCTAGCCCTTCAACTATGTTGATGCGGTTTGTGGGTCCGCACTGCCCTCTTCTTCCTCTACGTCCTGCAGATGTGAAGGCAACATTTGGCCCTCACATGCCTTCATGGCTGCCTCCTACATTGCTACTGCTGCAGCATTTTCCTGTTCAGTTGTTGTTTGTGCGGCATCCCATGCCGCCCGCGCTTCTGTGACTGCTGCCTCCTTCCTTCACTTCTCCGCCGACTGTGCCATGCACAGTTTGGCCTCCTCTGTCTTCCTCTGCACTGTCGACTTCTCTATCTTCGTGATGTCTGTAGCACACCACTCTGACGGCCATGTCTCCAGTGCGTTAAAGATGACATCATTCGTGGCTACAAAGGGTAGCTTTCTCCATTGCTTGGTCGGGTCCTTGTGTTCTCTGATGTATATGTTGTGGATGTCCACTTTAAATTCCGCAAAACTTTGCAGGCTATTGTAGATAATGGGAAACATCTGCAGCTTGCGGTTGATCCCCATTCTAAGGTTCATCTCCATGAACACCCAGAATATCTTACTGTCCTAGATCCTATTTGCATCCTTTTTGGTCTAGAGCGAAGTGTACCTTTTGGCCTTTGGCAGATCCTTGTCAATTCTGGGGAATTGACTATCTTCCATCAATTCCCCTGCCATGAGCACTATGGACAGCGAAATCCATGCATAGTGGAATGTTTTGCCCTGTTCCTGAGCTTCACAGCAATTCTCCAAGAATTCCTTGCAGAGGAACTCAGACCAGTTAAACTAGACACCCTCCATGCACTGTTCAGCAAGTGCTACCACTGGCGTGGGTACCTCGTCCGCATGGAACTTGTGCATAACCTTACTAGCAAATATTTGGGTCACCACTATCACTGCTTTATCGTTGATGTTGGATATGGCATAGTCCCTTTTCTTCTTTGCCAGCTTGTATTTCTTCTTCATGGCATCCACGATGGCCAAGTCACTGCTCTTCCCCTTCGAGATGTCTACGGGGTCCTCTCCTTTTCATGGAAGCCAGGTAATGCGGTGAATCAAGTCTGTTGTGATGGGGATGGGCTCCTCCAGCCAAAAAAACCCATCATACACCATGCAGAGTAGCTTCCTGATGACAAAAATTATTATTGGGGTGCGGTGGAAATCCAACACCTAGAGCAGGTTAAGTAACCTGGCCTTTTCCACTCCGCGCAACCACTTTCATGGCTTTAATTCTGTAACCCTCACCATGGTGTTCTTCTTGGGCTTCATGAGGTGCGAGGTCTCAAGGTGAGGGAACTTCTTGTGGTCAGCGAAGTCCCAACCTTCAAATTTTAAGCTTGGCACCCATCCCAGGTGCATGCCCTCAAAAATAATGGTGTCTGGGAGGAGCGAGGTCTAGAGCAATCTCTTAGTCTTGTTAAGGTCCTTGGGCACTTTGGCCTTTCCTTTCCGCAGGGGGACATACGCGGGAAACTTTGTCGGAGGGTGCGCAGGCTCAGTTTCCTCCTCCATGCCTTTGTCCTCTTCTTCTTTGATGATAAGATCCTCCAAGTATTCTTCTTCCTCATCGGTCTCTATGGTAACGGGTTTCCCCTTCTCCTCCATCGATAGCTTGGTGTGTAGCGGGTTCCGTGGGGACACACGTACGATAACCATCGCTTGATTGTCCTTCTTTGGTCTTGGCGTGCATGGTGATTTCGGGATTTCTGCCACAATCTTGGTGCCTTCTGGAGCATCTCCCACAGCGAGGGCTTGCGCAGCCTCTTCGACAGTCATTTCTCTTATTTCCATAACTTCCTCAGCTGTTGTCGTTGTGTCCATCCAGAAATCTATTACTCATGAACTCAGGGGCTCAATCAACACTCGGCATAAAACAAATAGGGCTCTGCTCAATAGCTCAATTTTCAAATGACCAAGTGTTGTTTGTTGGGCAGCCCTTTGTAATTTATAGCACTTTTTGAATTTTAATTCGACCGTTCCCCCCAAATCCGGTTGATTAATGCTCCCTTGGTGGCATATTTTCCCCAATCTTGCCCATAAATCGCATCGTAAATGCCTATCACCCACTCCATTTGGTCTCAAGTCGAGCATCCCATTGTGAATAGTGACTTTAATGGTCACTTTCTAGCCAACCTGCGTGGCAGTGCAACCCCCTATGTGTGGTCGTGAACCTTGTGACTCTTTTCTTCTGCGCGCAGCTCCTGGGCAGAATAGTTTATAGTCTCGCGTCTCCTTTCAATTACCTGGAGCTGCAAGACCGTAATTCCCTCAGCTAGTCAGGTGGTTGCACCACCTATATAAAGTTTCATCCTATCATACATCAATTTTCCTGGAAAATACCTGCCTTTTATTGTTACGGGCAGCGTCACGCCTTATCGTCTGCAACACGCTACCCTGGTTGATTCACTTAGTAATGTGCAGTCCAAGCCAAGGCATCAGATTGATCAATTCACGATGATAGTCCTCAAACTTGTCAGTGTGATCATGCACATCCTGTCTTATCAGCCTAGTGTTTTTATCGAGAAAATATTCTTTTATCTCATCCTCCAGCTTCTTGAATTCCGTGTCTACTAGAGTGCTTTTCTTCCTTAATCACACCCTTTCTTTCTCAAGTTCTTAGAGCCTAGAATTTCTTTGTTTGATTTCTTCTTCCAAGGTTCTGTGAATCGTCGTATCTACTGGTGCTATCATGCACAATCTAAGCTTTTCATGTACTATAGGGTTTGCTTTATATTGTAGCCTTAGCGGTGCCTGCGTAGTCAAGTTCTTGCACGTGGTCCTATAAGCCCATAGAACCGCTGGTACACGCAGGTCCCAGTCAATCCACTTCTCATTGTGGACCTTGTTAAGTGCTTCTCATACTTTGTTAAAGGCTTCTGCGTGGATATCCTTCTGCACACTTGGTATTTCTATACTCTGTGGTCCCAACAGGAGGGGTCATTCACACCATTACCTTGCTCGCACCTGCTTACTGATCGTGTCTCCTATCGCGAGGATTATGTGCATTCATGCAAGTTTTGCACCATATACTTGTATCCACCTGGATAGGTGGGTGCACGGACCATTTTTTCCAACAATCTTGTCTGTTAATTGCATATAAGGCTTCCCAAACTGTGTGCGCATCATTCTTCTATAGTTGCACTAGTCCTCAAAACTTCTTCGGTGCGCACCCCACCACCTTGCAGGTGTAGCTCGCAGTACCCATTTCAGAGTGTCGAAACATTGTTGTTCCGGCACTTCTCTTTCAAATTTGTTCACTAAGTCATCCACCTCACTTAACTCATCATACATAGGTAGACCTCTTACCTCTATCACTACGCAGCACAATGATCTCATCATCATGTTACAGTTGAGCATGGTTACCTCGTGTAACCGATTCTATCATCATTCTATCTCCTTGTCAGAATATGATGTGCAGTAGCTTTCATTCTCCCATGATATTCAACCATCCGCGGTTGGATTTACTCAGCCTTGCTCCCACGCGGTTATCTTGTAGATGTAGTCTAGATCGTCGTCGCTGTTGTAGTTTCACACTGGCTCTATGTAGAGTGATCCTTTTGCAGGGTCCAAATGTACCACTACGTGCAAAGACTTTTTCTCAAAAATCATCTTGCGCTTCTTTAGATTTATCACTCCATTCATATCAGTGGCCCAATATATTACCAATAGCGTGGGGTAGGGATTTTTGTCATCAACAATCTCTCTCACTTCGAAATCTGCTAACACACTTTATCCTTCGATATCTACTGTGATTCCTTGCAATCTCCCCATAGGTAGGATCTTTTGTTGGTTCACCATTCACAGTTGGATAGGAGACCATTGCAGCGCAGGCCTGCCCATGTGCTCTCATGTCTACTTTAGCAGGATGTTTGTGTCCAATCCTAGATCTAGAATCACTCGGTCCATCTCATATTCCCCAATCTGCACAGTCAATGTCATCTCCCTTCTTGTTCATGTCATGTGCTTCCCGAGCTTCCGAACTACAAGAAATTCTCCTGGCACGGTCCCAACACATCTATTTATGAGTTCTTGTAGCCCCATTACAGCCTTGTTGTCACACAGTAGCTTCATGCATGTCTCCAGGAATGTAGTGAGCATCGATGGGTCCATTTTCGGCTCCAGTTTTCCTTTACTCCCTGAAGTGGAGGCATCCGTGAAGTTCCTCTTAGCTTCCATGAAGGTATCCTTAGTGCGCTCCAAATAAAATTCGGGTTCTTTCATTGGAGCCTTGCAAACCCAGGTAATTTCTTCAAGCTGCTTGTCTTCGTCATCCCCTGTTGTAATTCCACTCCAAAGCATGATATTTACAATAGGGTCTTCCTCGCGTGGCTCGGACCTCATCATTTGCAGGTTCAAAGTTGTGGGAGGTTGGAGTGCTCCTTTATTGGGCAACCTCGCTATCAGTGTGGGACAATCATCCATCTCATGATCAAACAACGTACGATACAAGCATGATGGTCACATTGGATTTGTACAATCACATGCATAATTCCCTGGCCCTCCACAATTGTAACATATCAGTTGTCCGCAACCTCTTCCTGGTCCCCCTCCACCTCAGCCTCGTCCTTGCCCCTGAAATCCGGTGTGCACCATTCCTATGTTTTGATCGAGGAGCCGTGTTTCGGTGTGAAATCTGTAGGTAGGAGTTCGATCCATCATCAACTCATAACTTCTACAGGTGTTCTCATCATGTCCCATTGACCTACAGAAATTACAAAACAACTGCTGTGAATTCTACATATACTTCTGTAATAGATGGTAGTTATCTGTAGCATGCTTTCCTCCTATCTGACAAATTGTGCACCAAAGTGCAGGCGCCGCACTTGAGCCTACTTGTGCCTATGGTCTTAATGGCATTGGCCCTCCTCCTACAAGGTAATTCGTAAACACTGGGTAGTGGTCCTTGTCGTGCCCCTGGCCCTTTCATTTTACGCACCATACCTCATTGCGCATCTCTAGGTAGGTTGTCCTATCTTGTTTCAAACTCTGCATCTCAAGGCAAAAGTTTTTCAACTGTGCGTGAATCTACTAAACTCTCAGGTTGGGATCTTGTATCAAGGTCTCATGCAATCTCATTGTGACCTCCAAGGCCTCGGCCTGAGTGGTTAGCCTCTGTTGTGACAGCGCATTTTGTAGATGTGGCATTAAAAATGCTACAAACCATTCGTGGTGTTGCCCATCTATTAACGTCATGTTAGCTTCGTGAATTGTGCATTTTAGTCTTTGATCTAACTCCCAAGGGGTCTCGCCTGGTAGCATGTTGATTTCCTTGAACCCAATGATCGACTCTGCCTCTGACTTTGGCCTACTAAATTATTTGTTTAGTGCAGCTTAGATATCCGCAATCCCCGCATTCATATTATCATTAGAGTGCTTAATGTATCAGGTCAGAGTGCAATCCTGCAGAGCACTGACCAATGTTGCCTTCTTTATATTATCATCCGTGATTCCCTGTGCTTCCCATACAAATTTTATCATGAACCAAAACTGGTCCGGATCTCCATTCCCTACTCCCTTGAACACTGGTAGCTTTATGGCACTTTCCATACTGCTTCATGGTGGTGGTGGAGATGGTATGGTCGAAGATGGGGGTGAAGACAGTGACACTGGCAGTCATGTGGGTGGGGGTGGTATGCGCAAAATTCTCTTCCTTATCAGATTCATCACACTTCTTGACGAGACCTTCGCGAGCTCTTCTTCACCCCCTCATGGAGGTGAAATCAAGGGGACAGTTTCTAGTTCGGTGCTACCTTCATTCTATAGATTCTCCCACTTCGTATAGCCCCAAACATCAATTTATTCGCATAACCTGTTTTTCACACAGTAGCATTTTACTCCAAGTGTTCAAATATTTAACGTACTTACCTCGCAGTCCTTTGAGGAAGCATCGTTCTGACTCGCTATAACTAACTGAAGTATCTATCGCGAATTCAGTGATGAATCCTCCTATGATTCGATCGAGCTAGTGATCGATAGCGTGCACAATCCTATCTTCTGATGCTTCCAGTGTGCACACTAATTCTGGAGTCCACACAATAGGTCTGTTGAGTTTACACCTTCCTTGGCTATTTGCTTGCTTCGCTATCCACTCGTATAATCAGTGGAGAAGGATGCAAAGAAAATTTCGTGGACCTCTGTATATAAGTAGTAGTCTAACCACTCTTCATTTGACAATCGCAGATTCCTATTTTCCTGCACTGTGAACTCGTGAATCTTCCTGTCCAACCAATCTTCAATTCCTTTCTTTATCGGATTCCAGTGATACGAAATCAGACATCTCTATGCAAATCTCGGTCCCAGCAATGGAACCATTTGTTGGATTGTTGGGGCCTAACCTAGGTTCGGAGTTAATTAGCAAAACAAATCCTTGTACTACTGGCCCTTTCGACAACAGTCCACGGAGTGCGGGCTAAGGTCTCACCTGAAGTAGTATGGGAGGGTGCTAGAACCATGTTTCCACACCCTTGAGATGTCTAAGATGTTCGACTAGTCCAATTGTTTGTCCCTGAATGCAGGTCACTTCACACACTTCCTTGTTCCTCACGCTTTGATATACTACCTTCGCGCAACCCTAACCAGGGGCTGTGGAGCTTCAACACTACTAGAGTCGCACTCTGTGCTATTACCCGAGATCTTACTTATCTTCCTATACCAGTTAATTACCTTCGCGTACTTGGATGTCTTACGTTATATTTATTTATACAAAACATTCATATGATTTCGCACGGCAAATAAATAGTATACTTTCAAATTATATGCAATCATATATTAAAATAGGAAAAGATACACAGAAATATGGTAAGCTTCTCTTTATTGATTCTTCCAATGGTTACAAACTCGACTTGCCCTGCGCACTCAGCTGCGAACTACTAGGCCTCTATGCACTCAGCTGCAGGGGTCTGCGCACTCAGCTGCGAACTATTAGGCCTCTATGCACTCAGCTGCAAGGGTCTGCGCACTCAACTGCGAACTACTAGGCCTCTATCCACTCAGCTTGAGAGCCTTCTCCTACTCTATGACCCGAAGAAACAATTTACACTTTGACTCAATCACTTAGACTTCTCATTCTTCTTGTGCTCTCCTATAGACTTAGAGCCTCACTCTATTTATACAATCCCATGGTCCACGGACCATGGGTAGGTCTATTAAGCTGACACTACTTTACAAAAATGAGGGCGGACAACCCTATGACTCTATCATAATTTCACGCTCCGCACCCAAAATTCGCGAAGCTTTTAAAAAAGGATTTGGTTAAAACTTGGGCTTTAAGCCCCAAAACATGCCTTGGGGGGATTCCATGCCCAACAATGAGACTATCTAGCACCACCATTATGGAATCATGTTTCCTAGATGTCCTTGGTAAACTAGTAATTAAATCCATTGAAATAAATTACCACTTCCATTCCGGAATGGGAATTAGTTGTAGTAATCCTTCTTGGTGCCTACACTCCACTTTCACTTCCTGGCACTCCAAGAACCTAGAAATATATTCGGCCACCTCCTTTATTAGGCCTGGACAATATTGTATCTTTTTCATGATTGTTATCATCTTTTGACAACCAAGATGACTAGAATATGGTATTTTATGAAATTGATCCAAGATGAGCTTCTTCAATTCTCCTGTACAAGGTACATACCACCTTCCTTCGAATTTTAACAGTTCATCCTCTATGAGGGGGTAGTTCTTACTCAGTGCCCCCTTTGACTCTTCCTATAAGCATTCTTTCACTTGTTGGTAATCCTCATCCTACGATATTGCCTCCTTAATATTTTCTTGGATGTCGACCTCACAATAAATTATAGTTTCGAGATCAACCATATGTATTCATATGCTAAGTGCATCAACTATATTTTCCTTCCTATAGATGTACTTAATTTCAAAATAAAATTCACTAATCAAAGTTACCCACCTTTCCTATCTTACATTCATATTGAGCTAATCAAATAAATACCTCAAGCCTCCATGATCTATCATCAAGATAAACTTTGTTCCCAAAAAATAGTTCCTCCACATTTTTAATACATGCATTATATATGGTAATTCCAAACATGGTTCTAGAAAGTTTTGAGTTTTTCTGGGAAATGGACTATACACAAACACTTTGAATGTTGCACTAATTTCATGGTTGCATGCATGGAACTAGAGAATTTTAGTTGCAACTACACGGAGGGAGGCATGTGAATGTGGCTGGAGCTTTCGTGCCACACTCAGATAAGCTTATGCATGTGGCTCATATGTGAGATCAAATAAAAAGAAGTTCTAGCTCAGGGTCTCATCAACTAGGGTTTTGGTTTGACAATTAGGTGATTTGGTGTCCCTGAGAGTTTTTGGTAAGTTTCCCATTAGTATAACCCACTTCCATAACTGGAAATTGAATGTTTGGTCACATCATAGTATCTCTCAACTCATGTTTCCTAGAGAGCTTGTAAAAGTAGGTAAATGTGGGATAGAGTAGTTACAACCCATATCTACAATGGATCAAAATGAATGAACCTGATATGGTTTATTTGATTGAATGTGAGCACTAGGGATTCTAAGTAAATGCATCAATTTTGTGAGGATAATCCATAGTTTAGAGAGTAAGTGATTGGAACCACTGCACCCATTGATAACATGTGTTTGAAGCATTGTTATTACAAAGGTTTGATCAAGTATGTCTACATATTGGGTGACAAAGGGTAAGCAATCAAGTCCACATGGACAAGAGAAATATGGATAGTGCACATAGGAAACAAGTGAAGGTTAGATAATGTGCAATTATTGATGTGTTCAATCTCGTGGATGTAGGGTATTGTTGATAAATGTAATTTCATGAATAAACTCCAATATTTTACAAAATATGTATCATCTTATCTTTATGAATTTTAAACTAGTATCTACGTAGAGAACACATTGTATACTAACATAATATGTTGCAAAGTATAGTGGCCAAAGGAGTACCCATGTAGCTAATTGTTGAACCTTCCCATGCTTTGTGAGGACAAAGGAATGCATTGGATCAAAGTTCTGATGTGCGTGACATGATGCAAGGAGGTTGAATGAAGAGCACATATAGTTGTGCAAATAACAGAGACTAAGCTTACACCAGTTCATTTGATTTAGTGTATATATGCACCTCTAGATGATGAAGAAGTGTATGCTGGTGTGATGTAGAGACAAAAATTAGGAAAATATCGATGGTTAATATTTTTAGAGTATTTATGTGCTAATAGTGATGTTTTTAGGGGTCAGAGATCAATGTTAGAGTAAGGGTTTAATCTACATAACAGTTATTGTGGTTTGTTATATTTCCTGACTGTCAGAGTTTTAGATTTCTTGGTAATTTTGTTTATAACGTTGAGTGTTAATGGAATCTTAAAGAACTTATGTCAGAAGATGGATGGCTTATACTTTGTTGAGGTAACCTTGCCATGTATGACTGAGTATATATCTATTGTAGTGTCTACAACACCCTCCAAAATTTTGGCCTACATTCAATTTCAGAGCCTTCCTTGGTTTCTTCTTGATGATTACAAACACTCGAGCTCATCCCATGAGCTCGTGTCGAGTATTTATACCCTCTTTGCTTGACCGATCACCAGTCATATTTTAGCATGTTGGTTGTAATGTCATGCTTGTAGTCTTGTTATAGCTATGGTGAAGGTCTATCCTGGTGCGTACTGGTGAGCACCACTATTGTAGCAACAACACTGCAACTCCTGGGGCTTCCTACTTTACTTTTATCAACCCGGTAGTTCATAACAAACTTGGAAGTGACAGTGCTGTATGCACAAGTACTAGCTCTTACTGTAGGTTATCACTTGGTCAAATGGCACAAGATCAGTAGGAGCTCAAGCCAACTTCTATGAGTTTCCAAAAGAAGATTTTAACTATGATGAAAGAAAGCTAGCTAACTCTACAAAGACTATTCTACTTGCAAAAGGAGAAAGAAGACTGGAGTGTAAAGCAAACCCTAGTAAACCCTAATTTTTCCAACTAACCTTACTTTTGCAGAAAAAGAGATGAAAACTGATGAAATGAGTGCCATTGACTACTGAGAAGGTAAATTACATATATTCAAGCTACTTTTGGAAAGAAATGAGAAAAAACATCTTTTTGGGTTTTTGTGTGTTTTATGTGAAATTGTTATCCTTGTAATTTATCTGTTTGTGGATGTGGCAGCAATTAGGTGGTGATGGAAGGCGACATTGGGATTTGTAGAGGTGTAGGAAGGTGTGGGGGAGTCCTATGAAGCCTCTGGTAATCTTCTGGAGACTTTCTTTGCAATTGGACTTCAAAAAGTCACTTTCAGGAAATTCTACAGGAGGCTACAGGGGATCTACATGAGGATCTACAGGAGGATGTCGAGAGCTATTTTTAGAGGTTTTAAAGGTGGAAAAATGGTGGGAAAGGGTAGCTAAAGATTATAGGGAGGTGTAAAGGTGTCTATAGCTCATCAAGGAGGATTAGGAAAGAAAATGATGGTTGGATTCGTTCAAAGGACGAGAAGAAAGCTTATGAGAGAAATTCAGAAATTAGGGCAAATTCGTGAACGGCTGAGCATGACTTGTGAAACCTGTAAGAAAAGAGATGATGATGGCTACTTTATTGATGTATTATTAGCAAAGGTGCATTGTGAGAGAACTGCACATCAAAATACTGAAACTGAGCAAGAAAATAGCTACTTGTACCAAAAGAACAGAGCTATATCTCATGTTAACCTAAATTCTGACCTAGAAAAATGAAATGTTGAATAGTGTTACATGGAAAGGAAATCACGGAAAGAGATTTATTGCAGAACAGAAATGAGCATGACAAAATGGATCTAAAGCAAACCATTATCCTCTAAATCAAATTGTAACACTAGAAATTGCATGGGGAAGCAAAACTGTGTTTTTATGGTAGCAAGTAGATCTTGACCTCCATTCATGGTCCCCAAAGGAGGAAAGGAGATCAGACTCTATTGATGGCCTTTTTGTATCTTTCTCTTACCACTATTTAACCTACTTCAACAATTGAAATGGAAACAGCTATCTAAACCACCAAACGCAACCTATTCTATTAAGGAAAAATGAATCTATCTAACAGAAATTAATTCATGAACTAAAGAAAAAACATATGAGTACAAAGCAAGAGGTGTTGGGCAGCTTGGGTTGGGCCCTAACCCAAGAGGCTTTAGCCATCTAAAATAAATCAGTGCTGGCTCGAAAAATGTTTCATCTCCATTATCAAAATAAAAGTCACGTTACATAAACTGTTCAGAAAAGTAAGCTCGAAAATGAGTTGAGCAAGAGCTGCAACAAAAGTGCGAAAATTTGACTAACATCCAACTAAACTATTGAGCACCTAAGCCCTCCTATTTATACAACTGGAGCCTCCAACATCTCTCCTAAAATCAAGGAGGCTTGGCTCCCAAGACTAGAGATAGACAATAGTTCTTCTTCACTTTCTCGGCTACCCCTTTGATGCATCAATGTGGCTGCTTGTGCTCTATTTTTCTGAAGTACGATTTGAGGTAGGGAGTCATAAATGAGTGGGACACCCTCCTCCAAATCCTCTCCCTTGTTTTCCTAGAATATTGGCTACCAAATGCTCATTAATCCTTTGACTTTATCCCAAAATTGACCAAAAATCTGCATAAAGCACACATTAGACTTCATGGCATAATGACTAACCCAATTCACTCTATTAGCATAAATACAATTAAAAACATGCAATAAACTAATGAGAATGGTGGATTAAGTTAAGTTAGAAGGCTAAATGAGCCCATATATTTACCCATTTCTCGGGCTCATCATCACCCCCTACTGAATGGGTTTCTCATCCTTTGAGAAACGAGTCTATCTCCTCATCTTTGATGGCCCTGATGGCCTCCTTGACATTCCAGGCTTCTGTTGTGAGATCCTCTTCCTTATCATGGAATCCAACCTTCCTGTCCACCTCTTCCCACTGTTGTCTTTCTTCTTCTTGCTTTGTGCCCTTTAGCAGTCCTAGCAATAGTGGGGGACTCAACTTGAAACCAATCCAATTGGCCTTCAAACTTTTCATAGAGTGCTTATACAGTGGCACTCTCCTCAAGTCTTCTCTCATTCTGTTTGGGGAGTGATACTCCCTGATCTGTAGGCTGTGTGGCAGTGTATTCTAGCTTCTCATGCAGTCATGAATGTAATCGTCTCCATGTAATCTCTCCATGTCCTCAAAATGTGCAATAGCCTAGGCCTGGTCATTGATGTACTTAGGGGAACTCTGAGGATTAGCTGCAAGTTGTTGGTGTGTGCTAATGAGAGGCGTGAAATACATTTATGGTTGGATTTTTCTCTTTTGTTTGGGCTTAACTAGGGTGCTGAGTGCAGCAAGAATAGATGTTATTTCCCTTTCTAGTGTCTCAAGAGACACTTATGTCTTCTTTGCCCCCTTTTCTTCTTCTTCTGTCTTTTCTGCCTCTGCTAGCTTTGTTTCCTCTAGCCCTGTTCTGATTTCCTTCTCACCTTGTTTAGTTTCTGCCTTCTCTGGTTTAGTATTTTTCTTCTTTGGTTTAGTCTTTTCCTTTTCCGTTTTAGTCTTTCTCTCTTCTATCTTGGTGTCCTCCTTCTCTTCTTTGGTCTTTTTCATCTTTGCTTTTGTCTCTTCCTTCTCTGTTTCAAGTTTTTCCTTCTCTGTTTTGGTTTCCTCTTCCTCTATTTTGGTTTTCTCCTCATCTTCCCCTTTTTGTTGTTCCCCCTCACTTTCAGAAGGACTGAGGTCATTTGTGAGGGCTTTTATATCATCCTCTCTTATCATATTTCTTAAAATCTCCCAGGCTATGGGGATTGCGAAGGTGTGGAGGGCTTCTTCCACTAGTAGTTTAATTAGTCCATGGTGAGCTAATTGGTCTCGACCTCCTACCTTCAATTTGATGCTGGAATCTATTAGGGACTGGAGGAGAAAATATGGAATACTGAGTTTTTGGGGTGTAGGAAGATCCATGCCATATCTTAACTCATGCAAAAGTCTGAAATGGTAACCATAAACTATGTTGTACCTTCCTTCATAGGAAATGTACTTGATAATTTGGTAACTAACCTCATCCCAAGGGTAAGGTATGCTTGTTCTTCTTATGCCATTTTTTTCCTCTACAGGTTGCTCATTTCGATGGAAGAAGGTTTTCTTGGCAACTTCACCCAGTGGCTTTTCTTCTTTATTCCAGGGTAGTCCAAGTGGAAGACTAGTAACCCTACTAATAAACTCTGGCGTGATTTTCATGGTGAGACCCCTGGAAGTAATAGTGGAATGGGTCTTTGAGTGGGGTACCAAGGAAAGGGAAAACTCCCGAGTCACTTCTTCATCATACCCTCAAAGTTTCTCAAAACATGGCATCCAATTGGCTCTGGTAAAAATGGCTACCACCTCGGGATGTTCATGGAGCCTAACTGAATTTAGGGGTTCATTCCTCATGAATCCCCGTGTCATTATGTTTATACTCTTTTGGAATACCTTAGGTGGAGAAGGAGACAACAATTTTTTGCAAAAACAGGAAATAGAGGAAAAAAAACTATGCTTTTCTTTAAGAAATAGACAAAGTTTTTAATGCAATTTCTCTTTATTTTATGCTTAATTCTCCTTAAAATTGCATCACTCCTCATATATGTGAGTACCAAGGTGGAGAAGGAGACAATACTTCAGAAACAAAGAACAGACAAAAACTGTGTTTTTTTCTTAAGAAGCAGACAGACTTTTGAATACAATTCCTCTTCCTTTTCAGGCTCAATTCTTTCTTAAAATCACATCACCGCTCATATATATGAAAATTCCAAGTGGGTTTGCACTGAGCCTACCTCTTTGAGCCTGAATTTGAATGAAAATCCCGTTTTTTCTTCTACAAGACTGCTCATTGGTCCTCCTGTAGAAAGGACTCCTATAGGACCTGTTACTGCTCTTGTAGAACCCGATAATGTTCCTGTAGAACCCAATAAGCGGAGGAGTTCTGAAAATGATAGAGAGCAATGGTTTCGAGGCTCTGGAGGTGGTAGGGAGCTCGCTGCAATCGAGGGCACAACGATAAAAATGGCAACAAAGGTGGTGAATAAGCTTGAGAGAGCGTACTTATGCATACATGAGAGGTTTCTGGCGATGAGGTGTGGTGGTGGAAAGGGTACGTTACCATCATTCGGACCGTTGGTCCCAACTACAGTTTCATCATGAGAATTTATGCTTTATACCTGCAATCACTTCCCATCATTGGCGCTGGAGTTCAAAACATCTGCCACTACTTGTATTTTTAGATTTTTCGTGAGTTGACTAGACACACGTGTAGTGTGATCTCCGGATGAGTGCAATCGAACTGGATGAGGGTGGCCAGTTAACTGGCCACACTTTTGGTTTAATCCCAACCATTTCATTCATTCATGAAATTTTTGAATTATATAGATGCAATAGAGGAGAGGGTTAGACACTTACCTGCAGGTCGAATGCTCATGCTGCTAGGTTCTGTTGCTGCTACATGCTCGTATTCCAATGTTGCATGCTTGTATCTCCTCTACTGTATTCTTTCTGCTCCCTAATGTGTGGCTGGTTGTTTTGTGCAGGTTCCTTTCTGGCTAGATTTCATCTTCAGGAGTCTGCTTCAACCTTCAAATTTGCACCCTCATGCTGCTTATGCTAGATTTTAATGGGACGGTGACTTGTTTTGTCCATATCTCCCAAACAATAGGCTGGATTGACCTGAAATTCTCTGATCATGTTTTCATCATCATTATGCACCGCCCATAGAAAAATTTTGGTCAATGGATGCACGAATTTCGAGAAAATTTGAAAATGGCTGAAGGTGATGGAGGTCGATTTCTTGGAAACCGTGCACTAGAATTTGGCTGGAATTTCTTGGGAATGTTACGAGCAAGTTCATGATCCCCGATCCTAAACATGTTTTGATCGAGAGTTCATGATCCTCGATCTTAAACACACCTTGATGTTCATCCCACTTTTCGATATTCCAAGGAGCTCCTCCTGACCCTTCATCAGGTCAAGTGTGGCATATTTCCAGAATCCACATGTTTTCGAAGTTGTTAACCTTATTGTATCATTTAGCATTTGTAGTTCCTCAACATCATGGTTGTTTCCCTCCATAAACTCTTTTTGCTAGCTCAAATCCTACACAAAATCACCCTTCAATCAATATTTTGCTAGGTAAAAACCCTAGGACTACAAAAAAGATGGTATTTCCTTGCGCTTGGTCAGCTAACATTGCCCACCATAGCCCATAGGGCATGATAATGCCCCTCCCTTTTACAAGTAGAGCATTTAATTCCCCCTCCCAGCCTGGGTGACCGCGTTAGCTGGCCAAACCACTTAGCACTTGCCCAAAAACTAAAAATCATCCCAAAAATTGACTGAAAAAATGTATTAAAATTCAAGATAGGGATTATGAAAACTACCTGAAACTGAAGGCTCATCAAATGGTAGCCTGGATTTCTCACAATCACATTAGAAATATTTGCTCCTTTTTCTCTCCAAAACACTCTCACAGAACTCAACACATTGCAAATGAAGGCCTCTAACCCTTCTTATAGTCACTTTAGAAGTATGAATCACCTTAGTTAGTCATCGAAATTTAATTTTTTCATTCCTATGTTGTTAATCACACAACATATTGATATGTTGCTAAATTTTACTTCTCTGATGAAATTTTAGAATTGATATATAGAACTGACCACGTTTGACTCTGAATGAGCACTTTCTTTTTTGGGACCTTTTCTCGTTCTTGAAATGAAAAATCTCCAAGTTACCATCTTCAAGCTCATAAAAATCCTACGAAGACGATATGAGCACTTTCTTTGTTGGGACCTTTTTTCACTCTTGAACTGAAAAAATACCCAAGTTATCTTCTTCAAACTTGTAAAAAATCGAGGGAGAATACCTGAGCAATGCTTTTATCTCTTTTTCCTTGCTCTTTAAACTGAAAAATACATATTAAGTTTTCTTCATCTGACTCGTTAAAATTTTATGAAGATCTTTTGAGTTTTTCTTCGTTTAACTCATTAAAATTTCACGAAGAATATCAAGTTTACTCTGTCCCCTCATACTCATAACAAAATGAGGCAAACATCTACTAAGCATAGGTTTATCACTTTATCTGGACTCAGTAGACTAACTTACAGAAAAGGAACTATGTCGGGTATACTATTAAACCTTTGTCACATGTGGTTATCAACCATGACAAAGGGACCCCGCTGGAGTTTCTCTTTAAGACCTTTTCAGACTCTCTAAATATGAAAATACTGCCAAGTTTACCCGTCTAGACTCATTAAACTTAATTATATGGGGAAAAAATGGACAACACAGTGAGTCAACATCTCTATTCGGAATGATATTTTGGTAGTAGTCTATCTCTTTAACATCGAACTCCCTCAGTAAACCTTTTTTGCCAGCCTTCGAGACAAACATCACCATCCTATGAGTTTAGCCTTTATATACTCTGGTGTTCTTGCATCCCTATATCCTAACACTCTTTGTTGTTCATGAGTCTACACTACCTGGTATACCTTTGTGTCATTCATTTCTATTGTTCAAGGGATCCACGTATCCTCTGCTTCATGTATCAACCATCAATCATATTGATGAGCCTCAGTATTGAGTAGTTATATGGGCCTTAATTGGCCTTAATTAAACCAACTATTCTCACAACTTATTGCATACTTTTGATTATATTTTTCTTATGAGATGAGTTAGAGTTGGATATTTTGATTTGTGGTTTAATGTGCATGTAATGCAGGAATAAAGGATAAAAGCAAGGAAAATGTAGGGATAGAAAGATAAAAGCAAGGAAAATGCAGGGATAGAAAGATAAAAGCAAGGAACTATGGTAAAAGACCTTGGTAAAAACTCGAATGGGACAAGGGAGAGGAATTACAGGAGGTAAATCCTCCTCATTTACTGCCCCTCCATTCGAATATCCCTCCATCAACTAAAATTACAAATAGCCAAGCAAGTGAAGGTGCGAACAGCCAAATCAGGAGTACTAGAAGGCAGCCAAGCAAGTGAAAGTACAAGCAACCTCCCTACTAGAAGGCAGCCGAGCTAGTGAAAGGGAAAGCATGAGTTTATCATTGATTTGGGAGCTGTGCCTCCCTAATTTTGAAGGAATTCGTTGGAGACTTTAGATGTATAAATAGAAGGGCTTAGGACCCCCATTCTTTTACTCAGTTAGCAAGAATTAGAAGTATTTAGACTTTACTCTACTTTGTGTCCAAGCGCAGACTTGTAACAATTTTAATGTAATACATTGTTCTTTTATAATGAAGATGAGTTTTTTTTTGAGCCAGCATTGAGTTAATTCAAAGGGCTGAAGCTCTTGGGTTAGAGCCTGACCCTAGTAGCCAAATCTCCTCTTTATTTTATTATTAAGTAGCATAGCTTTTTATTTTCTGTTCATCTACTTAAGAAGTTCATTTCCATTCCAGAGGTTTATTATTTAACTATCCATCTGCTTAAATAGTTGCAATTTCTTTATAGTAGTGTAGAGTAGATCATTTATGATTTCATTTAGTTAGCACGTTAGTGAAGAAAATATCCATAAGGTTGTCCACAGGTGTATCGGCCTCACCTCCTCCCTCTGGGACCATGATATGAGGAAGAAACTCTGCAGTAACCCCAAAAATATATAGTTTCAGTTTTGCATGAAGTTTGTCGTTTAACATAGTCACTGGTTCATTACATTGTTACTTGGTTCATTTCATGGTCATTCAGTCATTTCATGGTCACATGTTCCTTCACTCTCTTCCTGTCACTTGATCTCCCTCACATTCCCATTTCATTCTCCTTCAGCACGAAATGCTTAGCGGAAGCTGATAATTCATGTTTAAATGGTTTTTACTGGTAGATCACCTTTCACGAGCAAAACTTACCAATCACCGCCCGAATTCATTTTTAGTGTTTGACTTTGTGCACTTTAAATCCCAACCGTTGATCTGCCTTGTCAGATCTGATGGCTATCGTGCACTCGCTTGCCAACCAGCTCAGTCAAGTCTCCATCGTTGATCTGCCTAGGCAGATCCGAAAACTATTGCACGATATCGCATTGATTTTTGTCTAGTCATTATCCACCCAAAGGCACACGATAAGAGCGGTTTCCCTATGCTACGTGTTGGCAAAGGAGGCTAATCACGTAAAATTTTGGAAAATTGTTTACAGCTTTGACGACGCGTGATAAAAAGCTTACCGCCCTATAAACCCACTCCGTCATTTCCACATGTTCCTTTAGGTGCTCCAATCTCCACCGTCGATCTGTCTCCTGATCTGATGACTGTCGCTTCACCCAATCACCAACCATCTCAGCTAATCTCCACCATTGATTAGCAGATTAAGTCCTGTCCATCCATCTTTTGACTTACCCTCCACGATATAATCTCTGCCATTCATCTGTTTCATTACCTTGTTCGTTCACCTATTCATCTAAGCCTCCTGTGATCCGATATCAGTTGTTTGTTTACCTTTCACCCACATGATCCAATGGTTCTCATGCACTGATTCTCCCTGACATCCTTCTTTCACCAATTTCTTCCTCTGACTGCTCTTCCCCTTAAACACAGACCTAGCTTAGTTTCCTTTGCTTAACTCTTAATCTAGTTTTGATGCTTTTACTTCTGTAACTCAGATAATTAGCATTAGATTAGTGTTCTTCTAGTAATTTTGCTTACCATAGTTGTTTAATTTGTTAGCTAGGGTCTGGTGTGAGTTAGCATTACAAGTTGTTTCCTTCATTACTGCAGTAGAGTAGCTCCCCCTTAGAATAAATTTTCTCTTCTTCCATCAAAATCAAGCTTTTTCTAACCCTATAGAAGTCTAGCTTGGAACCCCTGGGGTCTCTTGCTAGATGAGCAGTGACAATAGACAGTTCCTTCACTTCTACTTGTCCATATAACACTATCACTTCCAAGTTTGTACGAATCTCGGATTGATAAGTAAAGTTGGTAGCCCTGGGAGTTGCAACATTCTTGCTGCAATACCTAGGCTCATCACTTTTTGGTGTCGTTGTCGGGGAGGTGTCAGAGTAGGAGTGATTACTACTCCTTCTTCTATTTCTAGTCTCTAACTTTCTTTTCTTCTACTTATAGTCTTCAGTTTTCTTCCATTAGTTTATTTCTGCAAAAGTAATCTAGTTTCTTTCTTTCATTTGTCATGTATCTACTTTCCTTTCCATTCTGCAAGTAGAATTTCAATTTAGCAAGTAGTTTCCTTCTTATTAGTAGTTTTTCATTCAATTAAGCAATTTCATTCTGCAAGTAGTTTCCTTTTTGTTAGTGGTTTTCATTCAATCAGCAATTTCCTTTCTGTAGAGTACTTTCCAGCTTTAAAGAAAAATCTTACAAAAACCAACCCAAAAATATTTCCTTTCATGCCTCATAGGAATAAGGATAATTCAGGAAAATTCTTGCCAAATACCCCCACTACATCCAACAGTCAACCTTCTCTCTTCTTTGGTGACTGTGAATTGGAAGAACCTTTAGGTGAGCAACCTGACATATTTGAAGAACCTATAGGGGAAGAAGAAGAGGAAGAACCCATTCCTACTAAACCAATGGCTGAAAACCAAGATGACAGAGGAAATAGAGAGAGAATTGAGAGTACCTTCCCCATTAGGGAAACCAATGGGGACACTAAAAAGAAGAATATAAGCCCCTCTTCTCTACCTCATTTTCATGGCTTGACAACAAAGGACCCTGACACTTTCCTATTTGAGTTTGTTGTTATATGCTGAACCTATGACTATATAAAGGATGAGCAAAAGTTAAAACTGTTTCCATCTACCCTCAAGGATGCAGCATTTCACTGGTTCATGGGTTTACCTGGAGATAGCATCATAACTTGGGCTCAGATGTAGCAGTACTTTAACAACAAATATAGGTACTATTGTAGGTCAAAAGAAACTAAAGAAGAGATTTTTAGGATAACCATAGGCCAGGATGAATCCTTAGAAGACTATGAAGAAAGATTCCAGCTCAGTTACAAAAAGTCCAAGTGCACACTTGACCCTGAGTCACTGAAGTTGGTCCTGCTTAGAGGAGTAAGGGAGGATATCCTAGATACTGCCCATTTGTTAGCAGGAGGAGATATCTACCAACTACCCTATGAGGATATCAAGACTTTCTTTAGAAGCCATTCTAGGGCAACCAGGAAAAACGTTAGGAGTAGTCAACCTATGGCTAGTACATCATCTTCCAACTCGTCCATCAAGGGTGAAATTGGAAATATGCTGTAGGACTTCAAAAGTGAGATGTTGCAAACCCTTGCCTTGCAATTGGATTCCATGAATATCAAAAGGAAGCAAGAGGAAGCAGAGAGAGCCTTGGCCATCTTTTGTCCTAGATGCACTAAGAGGCATCATAGGAATGAATGCCCACTGAACTGTATTGAGATTTGCTCAATCTATGAAGAAAACCACTCTAGAAACAAGTGCCCTTCTTTACCTGGACTCAAATTTGTATATCAAGGAATTGAAGGGGTCACTAAGAAGCTTTGCTACATCAACCAAAGGAGATCTCCTGGGCCTAGACCATACCAGCAGGGTATACAAGGATCATCCCATGCATATTACAGACCCAACCAAACAACAAATATACCTTCTTGGGGACCCCCTACTCAACCTTCCTAGTCTACACCCCCTCCTTGGTCTTATCCACCTCAGTATCATTCCCAGCTGGCTAGCCAGTCATTTCAATGTTACGTTCAGCCACAACACTAGTGGAATACCCCACCCTAGGGGTGGAGGCCCCAAGTTAATAATGTTCCAGCCCTATTGCTTCCACCACCGACCCAACCACAACTCCTACACTCTACTCCACCTAGGAAACCCTAGATTCCTGCTCAGCCAAATCCAAACCCAAACAATAGGCAGGCTCAACAAGGATATGATGGAGAGACATCATACCCAGCTTATCCTGTAGAAATCTAGGAGATCAGCCTAAGATCTGGGATAATTCTCCCAGATAACAAACCTCCCTCTCCACATAGGGAGGTTAAGGAAGAAAGAGAGGAAAGAAACCTTAAAGCAAATCCACCCTTTCCTGAAATATTAGTCCAACCACTCTAGCCTACCCCAGAAGAAACTGAACTTTTGGGAGAATTGAAAAACCTATGTGTAAAGATCCCCCTTCTCCAGGCAATAAAATATGTTCCTATTTACAATAAATTGATTAAGGAGAAGTGCTTTAAGCATCCAGGAAGAAGAAAAAGGGATGCCAATACCATTAATGTCATTGGGAAATTATCTGACTTAATGCTGGGGTAGGTAATATGCCCAAAATACTTAGACATTGGAAGCCCTGTAGCTGATGTGCACATCAATGGAACCATTGTCCCACACACTCTAATTGATCTTGGAGCTGCCATTAATGTGATGACCAAGGACACCATGCTCAATCTTAACCTCCAAGGGTCACTAAGGAAGACCATAATAGTGTTGTAGCTTGCAAAATGTCCCACAGTCACCCTTGAGGGAATTGTGGAGGATGTGATGGTCTCCATTGATTCCTGGGAGTACCCTACAGATTTCCTAGTTCTCTAGCCTAAGGCTAAGCTTATTGGTTACCTTCTCATCCTTGGGAGGCCATGGTTGGCCACAATTGATGCCTACATTAGTTGCAGAGCTGGGAATATGACCATCAAGAATGGGCATATGTCCAAACAGTTAGTCTTATACCCTCCTACTCAACCCTCCCTAGAACATGATTTACCTTTATGGTTGGAGGAGGAGGAAGAAGATGAGTTTTATTCTGCCCAACTTTATGCTATGGAAGCAATCATAGGGGGAGGACAACAAGAGGAGGATGACTTAATTGAACACCTCCTCCAAAGTACAACTCCTAGTTCATTACCTTTAGAAGAAGAAGTAAAGGAAACACTGAACAATCATCAAATTGAGTTATGCTTGGCTGATTCCAACCCACTCTGAGTTAAAATCATAGAATTTGGCCCAGAGAAAACCTTGAAGGTTAATCCATCTCTTTCTACTTTAGAAGAGGAATAACTATGAAAATTGTTGATAAAGAACCTAGAAGCCTTCGCTTGGAGCTATAAGGAAATGAAGGGAGTATACCCCTTAGTGTGTACTCACCACATATAAATCAAGGAAGGTTGCAAGCCAATTAGGCAACCACAAAGGAGAATGAATCCAACTCTTAAAGACATCATCAAAGAAGAACTACAAAAACTGTTAGATGCAGGGTTCATTTACCCTATCTCTGATAGTGAGTGGGTCTCTCCTTTAGTGTTAGTTCCTAAGAAGAATGGTAAGTGGAGGATTTTTGTTGATTATAGGTAGTTGAAAAAAGACACAAAGAAGGATCATTTTCCCCTACCCTTCATTGACCAAGTGCTAGATGGCCTGGCAGGGAAGAAGTTCTTTTCTTTCTTAGATGAATTTAGTGGGTACAATCAAATCCAAATCTACCCAAAAGACTAGGATAAAACCACATTCACCTGTCCTTGGGGTACTTTTTCCTATAGGATCCTTCCTTTTGGCTTATGCAATGCTCCTGCCACTTTCCATAGAGCAGTCTTGAGTATTTTTGTTGAACTAGTGCATGACGCCATGGAAATCTATATGGATGATTTTACACCTTATGGGTATGATTTCCAAGAAGCCCTGACTAACCTAGGAAAATTATTCCACAAATGCATTGAAATGAACCTATCTCTCATTCTAGAAAAATGTGAATTCTTAATGACTGAAGGGACTGTGCTATCTCTTTCCATATCTCAGCAAGGACTGCAGGTGGACCCAAACAAAATAGCCATCATCCAAAGGGTCCCACCTCCATAAAAGCAGAGAGATGTCAAGAGTTTCTTGGGGTTAGCTAGATTCTACAAAAGGTTCATAAAGGACTTTAGCAAGTTATTCTCTCCTTTGTTTGGATTGTTGGCCAAAGATTCTGAATTTATATGGTCAAAGAGCTGTCAAGAGCCCCTAGACATTCTAAAGGCTAAATTGACCACTGCACCAATCCTTAGAGGCCCAAATTGGGCCCTCCCTTTTCATATCCAGGTTGATGCCTCACATAAAGCCAAAGGAGCAACCTTAGGTCAGGTAGAGGAGAAATTGCCTTATGCTATCTATTTTACCAGTAAAAACCTGTCAAAGGTTGAGTTAAATTATACTATGACTAGGAAAGGACTCCTGGCTGTTGTGTATTCATTGAACAAGTTTAGGCATTACATTACAGGCTATCAGACATTTGTGCATACTGATCATGCTGCAATTAAATATTTAATGAACAAACCAATTGTAAATGCTAGAATCATAAGACTGTTACTTTTATTGTAGCAGTTTGATCTAACTATTGTTGATAAGCCTAGTAAGGAGAATCTTGTTGTTGACTTTCTATCTAGGATGAATCTTCCTGCAGGTGAAGAAGTAATGGTTGATTATTAGTTTCCAGATGAGCATTTGTTCACTATTTTAGTGCTCTCCCCATGGTTTTCTGATATAGCAAACTATTTGGTATCAGCACAGTTCCCACCAAACTTGCCCTCGAGAGAAAAGAGCAAGATAATCAGGAAAAGTGCCCCCTTCACTTTGGTTGGGGAAAACCTATTTAAACTTGGCCCAGATCAAATCTTGAGAAGATGTGTAAGGGAAGAGGAAGTCTTTGACATCCTTCTCACCTGTCATGATGGGCCTTGTGGAGGTCACTTTGCAGCAAGGAGGACAACATTCAAAGTGTTGCAAGCAGGCTATTATTGGCCTACTCTTCATCAAGATGTAAGGAAGTACATTAGTTAGTGTGAATGGCGCTAGAGGATGGGAAAGCCTATTCCAAGAGATGAAATTCCCCTACAACCTCAAGTGACTTTCGATCCATTTGACAAGTGGGGCATGGACTTCATTGGGCCTATCAATCCTCCTTCAAAGCAAAAACAACACATTATTTCGTGAACTGATTACTTGACTAAGTGGGCTAAAACCAAGGCAATTAAGGTAGCAACAAAAGAAAAGGTGGTTGAGTTCCTAAGGGAGAATATATTCTACAAATTTGGGTACCCTAGAGAGCTAGTCACAAACCAAGGCATCGAGTTGACCTCCAACATGATTGAAGAACTACTCAAGCATCACAAAATCAAGAATAAAACCTCTAGTCCTTATCATCCACAAGCTAATGGGCAAGTGGAGGTGACCAAAAAAGCACTGGAGAACATCCTAACCAAGGTAGTGAACAACAGCAGAAAGGATTGGGCAGAAAGACTAGTTGAGGGCACCTAGGCCTATAATAAAACATGGAAGACCACCACTAGATTTACACCCTATGAGCTAGTCTATTGGAAGAAGGCTTTGTTGTCCATTGAATTTGAATATAATACATTGAGGATGGTAGCCCAACTAGATCTGGATCTCAGTCATGCACAAAAAGAAAGACTGATCCATTTGAATGGCTTAGATGAATTCAGAATGTAGGCCATCCTCCATACAAAGATAGTTCAGCTTCAAAGGAAAATCTGGCATGAGAAGCACATTAAGGTGAAGCGATTTCAAGGATATTAGGCATTGCTATATTTCTCTAGGTTTAAAGACTTCAAGGGCAAGCTAAGGACAAGATGGCTCGGACCTTATGTGGTGGAAATATGCCATGATAATGGTTCAGTGCAGATCAGAATTATAGATGAAGAAGCCATTCCATTACTAGTTAATGGACACAGACTAAAAATGTACAAGAGGCCTTTATCTAAACAAGAGTTCATTGACAGTATCAATAAGACAGTGATGATGGTGGAGCAAGTTTCAACTCCTCCCTCATCAGGTCACTGAAAAATAAAAAAAGCAGAATAAGGATTCAGGTGAAAACCTCCATGAGGTGCCTGAGTCCCATCTTTGGGTTGAAAACCTCCATGAGGCGGCCCAAGGATGAGAAAAATGGAAAGAAAAAGAAGATCCCTAGGTGAAAACCTTCCTTGAGGCACCCAGGGAAAATATCTAGGGTGAAAACCTCTCTAAGGAAGCCTAGGTGTTTTTTTAGAAAAAAAATATAATAAGAGAAAAAAGGAAAAAGAAACATAATTATTATTTGCTGGAGGATGAGAAAGACAATAAGGGAGAAAAGAGAAGATCGAAAGGGGGCCCTTCCTCACAAATTTTCATCTCGTCCACTCCTTACCATGCATCCCTCCATAAATTCCATTTTTTTTTACTTCATTGCTCCAATTTAGGTGAAAAATGTGTTTTCTATAGGGACCCCTCACCTCATCCCTTCCTTCACACACACTCCTACTCCATCTGTCTATCCAGCAACATCAGATATGTACTCACATACACCATCAGCAGACAACAGAAGAGGAAGAACGATGACCATACAGCAGCAACAACAGCATCAGATCTGCAGTCAAGAAACCATCAATAGACAATAGAGGAGGAAGAAAAATGACCATCAGCAACACCTCTAATCTTTGAAAACTACAGCGTGGAATTAAGGCCACAGGTAACTACCGTGCTCACTCACTCATATGCATCATTTGATCAAAATTTGTAAAGGTTAAGAGGTAGTTGGTTTGTAAGTAAAAAGATGGCTAGTTTCCTCTAAAAAAAGAAAGAGGCTAGTGGATTATACATAGGAAACTCTGTTTTCTCAAGAATTTGCTCATTTCCTCTTCAAGCCTCACAAGCAAGATGCTCATCAAGTATATCCCATGTGAGGGTAGATACAATATTTTTTATAGCTACCATTTTCAAATGCTTGAAGAACTAAGATTTGGGGTAGAAAAACTAGTTCACCAAAGATTCAGCATACCCTATTTTCTAATGCAATCACTCATGGACTCCAACATCAAAGTAAAGAAAGGAAATTCCAAATCGTTGGCTCACCATGGGTTGATCAAAATCCTCATTTAGGATGCCCTCCTAAACCCGACGATCCCTATAACATGGACAGTCTTCAATGACTTACCAGCAGAGGATGACATCAGAACCTTCATCTATGGTGTTAGTCCTTTTGTCAGTGAGGATGAGGCAAAACAAGAAGAAGAACATATAGACATTAATGTAAAGGAACATTATGCTAAAACAAAAGAAGAAGAATGCATTGAAACAAAAAAAGGAAAGAGAAGCAAGAAACAAAAGAGCTAAGTGGCTTCAAGGACAGAGAAGTAGCTAAACAATCAAATCCCATGGCCCTAATCCTCACCAATAATCTAATTGCAAATGATCCTCAGCTTGCTACCCAAGAGCAAGAAATTTCACATTTTGAGGACATGTTTAGGCTACTAAGAAATGATAATATACATTCCTTCAAAAGGAGATGGAAAACAATGCCACATAGATTGAAGATCAGAGAATATCAGTGGGAAGAAGTAGAAAGGAAAGCAGGCTTCTATGAACAAGAAGAAGAGAGCATAGCAGAAGCATAGGATGTCAGAGAGGCTACTAGAGCCACTAAGTTGCTCAGAGGATGAGAAAAACTTTCAGTAGGGGGGTGATGATAAGCATCATCATTGAGTAATTATATGGCCCTTAATTGGCCTTAATTCACCTCCTACCTTAGTCAAACCAACTATTCTCACAAATTATTGCATACTTTTGATTATATTTTGCTTATGAGATGAGTTAGAGTTCGATATTTTGCTTTGTGGTCTAATGTGCATGTAACGCAGGAATAAAGGATAAAAGAAAGGAAAATGTAGGGATAAAAAGATAAAAGCAAGGAACTATGTTAAAATGCCTTGGTAAAAACTCGAATGGGACAAGGGAGAGGAATTACACGAGGTAAATCCTCCTCGTTTACTACCCCTCCATTCGAATATCCCTCCATCAGATTAAAGTACAAATAGCCAAGCAAGTGAAGGTGAAAACAACCAAATCAGGAGTACTAGAAGGTAGCCAAGAAAGTGAAAGTACAAGCAACCTCCCTACTAGAAAGCAGCTGAGCTAGTGAAAGGGAAAGCACGAGTTTATCATTGAGTTGGGAGCCGTGCCTCCCTAATTTTGAAGGAAGTTGTTGGAGACTTCAGATGTATAAATAGAAGTGCTTAGGACCTAATTTTTTTTAGTCAGTTAGCAGGCATTAGAAGTATTCATACTCTTTACTCTACTTTGTGTCCAAGTGCAAACTTGTAATAGTTTTGATGTAATACAATGTTCTTTTATAGTGAAGATGAGTTTTGTTTTGAGCCAGCACTAAGTTAACTCAGAGGGCTGAAGCTATTGGGGTAGGGCCCAACCCTAGCAGGCAAAGCTCATCTTTATTGTATTATTAAGTAGCATAGTTTCGTGTTTTCTATTCATCTTCTTAAGAAGTTCATTTCCATTCTAGAGGTTTATTGTTTAACTGTTCATCTGCTTAAATAGTTGCAGTCTCATTACAGTAATGTAGAGTAGATCATTTATGATTTCATTCAGTTAGCAGGTTAGCGAAGAAAAGATCCATAAGGTTGTCCACAAGTGTCTTGGCCTCACCTCCTCCCTCTGGGACCATGAAATGAGGAAGAAACCATGCAACAACCCCAAAAACATAGAGTTTTAGTTTTGCATGAAGTTTGTCATTTAATGTAGTCACTGGTTCATTACATTGTTACTTGGTTCATTTCATGGTCATTCAATCATTTCATGGTCATGTGTTCCTTCACTCTCTTCTTTTCATTTGATCTCCCTCACATTCCCATTTCATTCTCCTTGAGCCTGAAACGCTTAGCGGAAGCTGATAATTCATGTTTAAATGGTTTTACCAGTAGATCACCTTTCACAAGCAAAACTAACCAATCACCACCTGAATTTTCTTTTAGCATTTGACTTTGTGTAGTTTAAATCCCAATTGTCGATCTGCCTTGTCAGATCCAATGACTATCGTGCACCTGGTCACCAACCAGCTTGGTCAAGTCTCCACCGTTGATCTACCTAGACAGATCTGATGGCTATCGTGCCATATTGCATGGATTTTTGTCCGGTTATTATCCACCCGAAGGCATGTGATAAGAGAAGTTTCCATGTCCTACATGTCACCCGGGGAGGCTAATCACGTAAAATTTTTGGTAAATTTCTTACAGCTTTGACGGTGCGCAATAAACAGCTTATTGCCCTCTAAATCAGCTCCATCATTTCCACACGTTCCTTTAGGCACTCCAATATCCACTGTCAATTTGTCTCCTGATCTGATGGTTGTCACTTCACCTGATCGCCAACAAGCTTGGCTGATCTCCACTATTGATCAGCCGATTAAGTCCTGTCCATCCATCTTTTCACTTAGCCTTTGCAATATCATCTCATTTGTTCATCTACTTCATTTCCCTATTTGTTCACCTATTCACATAAGCCTCCTGTGATCTGATCTCAGCCGTTTGTTTACCTTTCGCCCGCCTGATCCAACGGTTATCATGCGTTGTTTCTCCCTCACGTCCTTCTTTCGCTAATTTCATCCTCCAACTGCTCTTCCGCTTAAATAAAGACTTAGCTTAGTTTCCTTTCCTTACCCCTTAGTCTAGTTTGATGTTTTTACATCTGTAACTTAGATAATTAGCATTATATTAGTGTTGTTCTAGTAATTTTGCTTAGCATTGTTGTTTAATTAGTTAGCTAGGGTTTGGTGTGAGTTAGCATTACAAGTTGTTTCCTTCATTACTACAGTAGAGTAGCTCCCCCTTAGAATAAATTTGCTCTTCTTACATCAAAATCAAGATTCTTCTGACCTTATAGAAGTCTGTCTTGGAACCCCTGGGGTATCTTCCTAGATGAGCAGTGACAATAGGCAGTACGTTCACTTCTACTTGTGCATATAACACCATCACCTCCAAGTTTGTATGAACCCCGGGTTGATAAGTAAAGCTGGTAGCTCTGGGAGTTGCAACATTCTTGCTACAATACCTAGGCTGATTACATATACTTCCATCATGCTCTCTGTCTATTTGACCCATTGCTCAAAATTTATCTCCAAAACAAATCATTCTTGTCCCGTTTCGTGTCAACTGATGTAGGACACCTTATTTCCTACCTTTCAACAGGTCTCTTCCTATTGACTTCAACAACCTATTTAGGAAGCAGATCTAGAAACATATCAGCAGCCTAGAACTTGTAGTCATCAATGGCATGTTACCTTGTGTTTAATTGGGGGTTTTCATCATTCGATCCTAGTTGAATGATTTTACAAGAACTCGATGACAACATAATTTTTCACACTCGCTAGATTGTGCTGAGCTTCTTGGAGACTGTTGAGTGATAAAATGTGTCTTTTTAACTCCTAATTATCTTCACATTAATTGTCAACCCAGGGACAATTTTTTATTTCAGGAGTGTACTCAGTCTGAGGCGGTCACTTGCTTAAGAGTAATGTTTTGCAGTATAGTTCTTAAAATGCAAAAGTAAATGAATGATGGAAACAAAGTCTAATCGGAACAACAAGAAACTAAAATTCTCTATAACTAAATCATTTACTCAAACAATCATCAGTTGAGGACTCAGTAATGATAACTCTCTCCCCTGTAAACTGATGCAAATGAAAATCAATCATAGGCAATATCTCCAATCTGAGAACTTAGACAACGGTAGTCAGTGTCCTTTACAGTTGTTGATCTTTAAAGTAAATAACTGGAAATGGCAATTCAATTGGAAATTCTCACTAAAACCCACTTGCTGCAATATCAGTTAAAAGGTGAAATCAAATCCTTGCATGACAGAGATAACAACAAAGCCTATTTGAATAGCAACACTAAATTAATGGAAATGAACAACAAAGCTAAATTAATGGAAATGAACAGCAATCTGAAATATAACGGAATAGTAAAGCTAATTAAGTGGAAACACACAGCGATTGTAAATTAAACTAAATCAGCAATCTTATCCTAGCAGAATGAACATTAACCACAGGTATAATAGGAATGGCAATCACAGTTATAATTGAACGGTAATTAAGTGAACAACAATCACAGTTGTAAGTGAACTGTAGTTAAATGAACAACAATCGCAACTATAAATGAATAGCAGAATCTGAATTAGATAGCGCAATATTATTTCAGAATGAACAGCATGACATTTTAAGTTATGAATAATAATCTTGCTATTAAGGCAATCCAATCACGATTTTGTTATAACAGGGCAATTCAACGAAATGTTCAGAAACATAAGAATACTGAATAAAACAAATTAAAGAAATGAAAAGGAAATCAAACCATCACACAGAATTGTAAAATAATAATACAAGAAGCAAGTGGATCCACCAGGGCTGGGCCCTTAGCCACTAGTGAAGCACCATCAGATTACTTCAGGAGATGCGGAGGAACTGCAACTGTTTTTATAAGTTAATCATTGCATAAACATTACAGTAGTTTCGTTCTCTGCTTCAACAACGAGAGTCAACAATAACAGTTACAATTTCTCAATATTAATTCTCCCATTCCTCCTATCATATCCTATTTATCTCTAATCTATCTAATTTTCTCTCTAGTCATCCATCATGAATCCTCTTTCTCTTTCTCTGATCTCTGTTCTCATTTAAATACACAGAGAGCAGAGAGAAGTTACAACAGATATGATTGCAATATGATTCTCTATTACAAAATTGGGTTGTTCTCAATAAATTGATCAGTAAGATCATATCTAAAATATCTTTCCATTAGCATTCAACAGCAACAGGTCGAATTTGGTATTGCAATTGAGATAATTTGGAAAACGGACACAACAGTGAATCTAAGAAAAACGTCTTCAGAGAACCTTCTATTTCTCTTAATACAGACCAAATTTGGGAAAATGTCTCATCAAAAAACTAATTTTGTCCGTTCTGGACAAAACCCATGTTTCAGATTTTCCAGATTCTTCTCCATTTGCCCGAACTATTCAATAAAAAATCGTCGCTTCTTATTCCAACGAATTTCTAAGTTGGCACATTTAGTGATGAGTTGGAGATTAAATCTTCAATCTGAAAAATATCTTGGAGGTTAAAATGGTGAACAAACTTATTAATAAACCATCATTGGTAAAAACATGCATAATCATCAATTTATTAAAAATAAAGGAGAAGAAATAAAATTTATCCATAAGAGCATAAATAATTATAAAATAGAATTATACGATAAATTATGATAAATGACGTGATAAAGAATGGTAGAAATGGGTGGAATAGGCATTCCAAAGTGATAATAATAATGACATATTAACGGCTCAACATATCCCCAAACTGAATATATTGCATGTCCTCATGCAACCCAAAGACAAAACCCATGTGTTAACCAAGCAATAATACAAAAATTGTTCATCCCAGCTCATGAAATGGATAGAACAAATGAATTCTTCCTCAATTAATGAATATTCAAATTTAGCAATTTTGATGAAGGTGTAACAACTTTTACATTAACATTCAACTTATGTGTATATGAAGCTGCAACAAAATATGATATAAGTAACAACAAACTTCATTAACCATTTTCTCAAAAACTACAAACCAGATTTTGCTAAAATGTTGCAAGTAAATTTATAATATATGAATGCTTCTATGATCCAAAAATCAGATCATTTTGATACACAAATCATGAGATATAAACAAAATGGTTGTAGGTGATAGTGCATGATTTCTGAAATTTTATGAACTAATTTAACTTGAAATTATCTGGGTTTGTGTATTTTAATGATACGTCTATGTTTTCCAGAAATCACAAGAATTGAGTTCATAGTTTTAAAAATATATGGAAATCAATTTCTGCACTGTATAAAAATGAAATTGTATGCCTCAAATGAGAAGGAAAGTAGAAAACATCCAGAATGTGTAGCAATTCCTCCCCCAAACTGAAGAATTAGCATGCCCTCATGCAATGCTAGAAAACAAATAGAGGTGGTTTCCACAATCTGTTGAAATCTATGCTTAGTGTAAAACAACATGGAATAAGGGAGGTGTTGAGAATGAATAAGAATATCAATGGATGATAAAGAATATTAATGACCTGCTCATAAGAAAGAAATGAATGAAAGCAACACTCCCCCAAACTGAAATATGATATGGCTCTAAAAAATGGGAAGTGGTAAAGATGTGGAATGAACGATGATAAATAATGCTCAATGGATTTTCATGAAATTCTCCTAAATTCGTAATAAATCAGAAAGTTAAGCTATTTTACCTTAGGTTTTAGCTTCGAAAAAAATGTAGAATGACATGTATGGACTGGCATTTGTGGAAGTTGATGTAGGCAGAGTTGATGCTGAAAATGATGCAAAAGGTGGAATATAGGCAAGCACATCATGTCTAAATAATTGTTTGCGTTCATGAGTTGCTCGAGCCTCTTCTATTAGTTGCAATAGTGTGGTCATGCTGCGAATAGAGTTTCTCCCCCATACTTATTGTTCTCTGTAAACAAATCACTATTTTGCATACAATGTTCTTGAATCCACAATGTTAGTTTTGAATAGCAACATATAAGATGCATGCAAAAATTTCAAATCAGAAAAACTTTTGTATACATGTAATACTAATATTTTTCAAATCAACAAGTTATGGCAGCGTGCAGTTATCATATCGCATGCTATCACCTAATGCATAGATTCCCCCCTCACATTGGAAATGGGATTCTATGACCATAAAGCATATGAAAAGTGTTGTCCTAATGGAAAGGCAAGGAAATCAATAATACAACAGTAAATGAAGCAGAGTACACATATTAATGATAGGACGGCGTATATGTCCATGACATGATTGCCAAAGTAGGGAATTACTAAAATCAAAGCTTATGATAAAAAATCACAAATAGATATGGAGATGCTGTGAAATGATGTGAAAAATATGGAAGAGGATAGCTAACGTAATTAAAAGTGCTTATGCGGTCATTATCCACTTAACTATTATGATTGATTTTTAAACAATATTTCATGTTAATAGGTTTGAAAGGGTTTTAGATCATACTCTCATTTGAAATCAAGATAAAGATATAAGAAGAGGGTTTATAATGTCTATTGGCGTGAAAAAATATGACTTCAATACCATCATTAAAGTTTTGTTGCCCACAAGTGTCCATAACCTTGACAAAGTTGCTTTTTTCACCCTTGGAACCATAGTCCTTTATGCATGCCTAGGAAAGTTGTTTGAGAAAATGGAGGCCATTGAGCTGGCTTGGTAACCAGATGAGTTGAAATGCCATTCACCAGGAAGGAATGAAAGGTGGGCAGGCCGGCTCATGATGAGACCACCTGTTCCAAGGGCTTTTATTTTTCTTATGTGCCTCTTGGATCATTTCTCTGGTGTGGTGGCCATAATGGGAATGCCACTTAATTGCTTCCTTATAAACATGGTAGGCTGGCTCTTGATGAGACCCCCTATACCCCATCTGTCAATCATAGTATTGTTAGTGATCATATAGACATTTTTTCTCTTTTCCTTTTCTTTTATATAGCACTTCTTATTTATATATAAAGGATGGCTCGTCACTCCTTAAGAGTATGGATGGTGGAATAAGTCTAATCATCTCAATAGAGAAAAATATACCCTTATTCTTATTCAACAATAATTATCAAAAAGAGTTATGAGGAGGAGGGAAGAATCAACATGATATAAATAATCAATCAAATTAGTTTTAGTGGATATAAAGACAGCAAAGTGATAAATAGTTGTATCCTTTCCCCCTTTTCTTTATCAATACAAAGCAGTTTCTTTAAGGATAGCGAGTTTTTCTTTTGTTTGCTGATTTCAGTATCCTCTAGTTTGGTGTTCTTGTATGAATTTATATTTGTGCTTTGAATGGATTATGACTAGTGAAGCATTATTCACAAGAATTTCTCAAAATGATGTTCTTTTAAGAAACACACAAAAGACTACACTCAAAAGTGTTGTTCCTTAGATGGAACAGCTACTGTTCCTTAAGAGGAACAGTAAAAAGAACATTAGAATGCAAAAAATTGTGGTTCTTTTAAGAGGAACAGAAAGTTGGCGAAAGTGTTGTTCCTTCAAGAGGAACACCAAAAATGAAAAAGTGGTGTTCCTTTGAAAATAAACAAAAAAAAATATGGAAGTGTTGTTCCTTTGAAAAGGAACAATAAAAATGAGGAAGTGCTATTCCTTTTAAAAAGAACAACAAAATGCGGAAGTGTTTTTCCTTTGTAAAGGAACAGCAAAATGTGGAAGTGTTGTTCCTTTGAAAAGGAACAGCAAAAATGCGGAAGTGCTATTCCTTTCAAAAGGAACAACAACAATGCGAAAGTTTTGTTCCTTTGAAAAAGAATAGTGAAAATGTGAAAGTGTTGTTCCTTTGAAAGGAATAGCAAAAATGCATAATCATACGAAACTGTTGTTCCTTTGAAAGGAACAACAAAAATATAAAGTGCGCAAAACTGTTGTTCCTAAAGAGGGATGGTTGTTGTTCCTTTAGAGGAACAGTAGCTGTTCCTTTAGAGGAATAGTAGATGTTCCTTTAAAAGGAACAACAACGAATATGAGTAATCAAGATTGTTGTTCATTAAGAGGAACGGCTACTATTCCTTAAGAGGAACAACTGTTGTTCCTTAAAAGGAACAACAACTGTTCCTTAGGAGGAACAACACAAAAAATGTAGGCACGCAAAAAATGAATTAGTTACTGCATTAATGCTAAGGATGGGTTACAATTTGAAGGAAGAAACACCTGAAACACAAAAATATAAGAGAAATCAAAAAAGAAATAACATTTTATTTAAAAACAGTGTGTAAATAAATAAATTAAGTTACAACAACTATGATGTTATTTCTTAAGGCAAGGAAAAAATGATCTCTTTGAAAAATGTTTTGGCAGCAGAGATATGACATGAATCCTCAAATTGAAATCAATTTTTCATTTCTTCTGTTATGAATCCATTGGGTAATGAGTTGGATGAAATTCCCTTGTTTCATTAAAATTTCTTTCAAGAATTGCTTGTCCATAAATTGACCTTCTTTATTCTCTTAGGACCCGCATAAAATGAGTGTCTACCTGAAATAAAACATTAAATCATGGAGAGAGAGGTGATCAGGCTCCCCTAATCCAAGAATTATGCAAAAAAAACAACAAGTAGTTACCCTGTCTAACAAATCCACTGAGAAAATAACAAAGTAAAATTTATTTGTCACCTGCAGGAGAGCAGTGGTCAACCATACTAACCAGTAGTATTTTAATCACAACTTCTTTGTTTTTCGTCCAAATTGAGTGATTCCAAAGCCAAATGATAGATAATTCAAAGATATATCTCAAATAGAAAAAGGTTTTAAAAATTCAATGATATGATATGTCAATTGTTTTTTAAGAACAACCTACATAACAAAGTCATTTTCGATTACCCTACTTAGAACAACAGTGGATATTTCAAGCATAGATTTTTCATTTCATATCAGATTTGAATGATTCCAATTGAAAATGAAATTATATTTATCTATTTATTTCCAATAGAAACATTTTTTGAGGACAAGAAGAATTGATAGGTCAAATACTCTAAGGAACAGCTAGAAAGACAGAGTTTTAAGAGTGCTGGTTTACGATAGTCAGTCAGTATTTTGATCATAACTTCCTCATACGATAACAAAAATGAGTGATTCAAATTGATTTGTAAACTAGATTCATATGGGAATCTACCATAGAAATGGGTTTTAAAATTCAGTCATTTAGGCCTTAAAAAACGGACTATCCCAACTCTGTTCCTGAGCTGCCTGCTAGACACCCTATCAATGTTTTTGTTATACATTTTTCGTTTCAAATCCAAATTGAGTAATTGAAATTGGGTTGGAAAGTAGAAATCTAGGGCTACTTAGTATAGAGTCAATTTTTAAAAATATTCCATTTTGGCCCCTCAAAACATGACTGTACCGACTGTGTTTTCAGAAATTTCATCAAGCCCACAAGCCAAAAAATATGATATTCAAGCATTTTTTCCAATTTAGTGATAAAAATGAAAATGAGTTTTTTCAGAACTATTGTTTCTATTATAATTCATCTACATACACAAATGAATTAAAAAAAATTATCGCCGATGTTGATTTCCACAACGTGTTGCAACAAAAACAACTATTTTTACATAAAAACAAAATGTATTTATTTATGTCCTTATTTATTTATTTATTTTTTTACATTAACCTACTCTGATTTGTAGAATGAATATGATTATGTATAAGAGTACTTCTAGTGGAGCCATTTTCGAAATAAGGCTTAATGTATGCACATACCCAAATTTGAAAAATGCATATTAATGAATATTAGGGTATGAGAAGCAAACTTCCCTTGAAAAGATGGTGTCAAAAATTGTTTAAGTATGGAGTGACACTGCAAACAAGTGATGGAGTGAAACCAATCTTCAATATATCCTTTTCTTTCTTGATTTCCCATGGCGATCATATCATGAAGTTATTGAGCTTTTAAAATAGTTTTTTGACACAAACTAAAAGAAACCTCATTTTCTTCCATAACTTCTACAATTTTTGAATTTGAAACATTTTGAATCTCATTGTAAGTTTTCTCCAATGGCGTATGTGAAATAGAATGGGTGGGAAGGGTGGGAAAATTTTTCCACTCAACACTATAAGCATGTTGTACTGGTTTATTATGTTGAGGGTGTGGAATGAGTTGAGCAGGAAATTGTGTACGGAGTGGAGCATTTTGATGATGTAGTTGCTTGGGCTGAGTGGATGATGTTGATAGGCAAGCAAGATGTTGTGGAAGAGCTGGTGAATAATATGGAGAATGTGTTTATGCTACAAGATGAGGGAAAGTAGTCATGGAATCATAAGATGAACCATGGCAAATTTGTAGACAAGATTGGTGGTGGTTATATTGAGATTGACATGGCTGCCCTAACACATTAGTATTCAATAATGGATTATGCAAGTAAGAGAATGGAGAGGAATTGTTTTGAACCATACCTATAGGCCATGATTTCCATGGTTTTGACCTTGTTGCAACTTCCTCATCTCTTTGATATGCTACTTCCATCTTAGATAAGGAAGAACAACTATCTATGGGATGCTCCTTTCGGTCATGAGGCAAAACACTTCATCAAATTCTTTATTTTTCTGAACCTGCAAAGCATCCAATTTTGAACTTAGAGAGCTAATAAAATCAACTTTAAAATTTTCAAATAAAACATTGATTTTAGCTCTTATGTCTCCTGTTCTTGTAGCAGATTTGGAAAACAAAGAACAAACATCTCTAGAATTCTTACCAGCCTTGGAGATTCCTCTTGAATACCTTATGCACAGTTCACAAACATCATCATATGACAACTGAAAAACATCACCTTTTCCTATCAAATTTAAGAGTTCTAAAAATTCATCTTTGATTCCTTTAAGAAGGAGTGTTTTTAAGATCTCTTTTTCCAAATGCTTATGTTTTGATTTTTGAAGGTTATATTGAAATCGCTCTACATAGTCCTCCAAGCTTTCATCTTACTCTTGTATCATACGGAAAATATCTTCATTGGATTCACAGTAATCTTGGTACTTCTTCAAGAATATGTTCTTCATGTCCTCCCATGTTTGGATGCAGTTCCCACCTAGGCTCATGAACCATCGGAGAGCTGCTCCTTTTAGAGTAAGAGGAAACATTTTCAACCTTTGAACAGTAGTCCAATAATCATATCCTCTACAAAGTATTTCAAACTCAAATAAGAATGTATCTGGATCTTCATTTGTCAAACCATGAAAATTTGGTAGAGAAGATGGGGGACTTATGTGCATTTGTGTCACTCCTCCTAGATATTTTATAGCGAATTCAAAAGTAGAAATCTGAGCCATTTCGTACCATAATAGAAGATGTTCTTCACGTGTTTCTTCGAGGCTCCTCCTTCAAACGTTCCTGTCAATTGGTTAGTGAAATGGGTGGTGCTTACATCACCACTTAAGTGAAATCATGAGATTTGTTTTTTAAAATTTCTACTTTTTTTAAGTCATTCACACAGAAATTCAAACATTTATTTCTACCCTAAGTTCTTTAACAATTCTGCTGGAAAGTGTGTGAGGGAGCAGGGCTTTTACATGCTCTATACGCAGGTTCTTACCTTCCGTTTTTAATACCCAATTCTCTCCTAACATGCCCTCATTAGATGCACACTACTCTTTAGAAATGGCTACACTCTCCCTGACAATGGCGCCAAAATGTTGAGTGATAAAAGGTGTCTTTTTAACTCCTAATTATCTTCACATTAATTGTCAACCCAGGGACGATTTTTTATTTCAAGAGTGTACTCAATCTGAGGCGGTCACTTGCTCAAGAGTAATGTTTTGCAGTATAGTGCTTAAAATGAAAAAGTAAATGAATGCTGGAAACAAAATCTAATCAGAACAGTAAGAAAATGAAATGTTTTGTAACTAAATCATTTACTCAAACAATCATCAGTCGAGGAGTTAGTAATGATAACTCTCTTCCCTGTAAACTGATGCAAATGAAAATCAATCATAGGCAAGATCTCCAATCTGAGAACTTAGACAGTGGTAGTCAATGTCCTTTACAGTTGTTGATCTTTCAATCCATACTAAAGCAAACAACTGGAAATGGCAATTCAATTGGAAATGCTCACTAAAACACACTTGCTGCAATATCAGTTAAAAGGTCAAATCAAATCCTTTCATGATAGAGATAACAACAAAGCCTATTTGAACAGCAACACTCAATCAATGGAAATGAACAACAAAGCTAAATTAATGGAAATGAACAACAATCTGAAATATAATGGAACAGTAAATCTAATTAAGTGGAAACACACAGCGACTGTAAATTAAATTGAATTAGCAATCTTATCATAGCAGAATGAACATTAACGACAGGTATAATAGGAATGGAAATCGCAGTTATAATTGAACAGTAATTAAGTGAACAACAATTGCAGTTGTAAGTGAACTGTAGTTAAATGAACAACAATCGCAACTGTAAATGAACAACAAAATCTAAATTAGACAACGCAATATTATTTCAAAATGAACAGCATGACAGTTTAAGTTATGAATAATAATCTTGCTATCAACGCAATCTGGTGGGCCCCAGTATTGTAGCAATAATGCTACAACTCCTGGAACTCCCTTCTTTAATTTTATCAACCCGGTAGTTCGTAACAAACTTGGAAGCGACGGTGCTGTATGCACAAGTACTAGCTCTTGCCGCAGCTGTCACTTGGTCAGCTGGCACAAGTCCGCTAGGGGCTCAAGCCAACTTCTATGAGCTCTTAGAAGAATCTTTTTAACTGATGGACGAAAGCTAACTCAAAGGAAGCTAATCTACTTGCGGAAAGAAACTGAAAGCCAAAAAGAAATACAAACCCTAGCAAACCCTAGCAAACCCTAATTCTACCAACTAGTCCTACTGATGCAAAAATGAGAATGCAAACTATGAGAAGAGATGCCTTACTTCTAGGAAGGTAAAATTCATGTGTCTAAGTTATCACTATCTGAAGAAAACATCTTTTTGTATTTTTGATTAAGTTGTTGAAATTATCATACATGTGCTTCTAACTAGTTTTCCACTGTGCAAGGATGGATCAAGGGATGAAATGCTTGGAAAAGGTCGGGAAGGTACAGAGAGGGTCTAAGGGATCCCTATCATCCTTTCAGAGAGTTTCACAAAGTCAGGATGCCATGCAACCGTGTTTATGAACTTCTACAGGAAGTCTGCAGGGGTTTCTACAGGAAGTTCTGTAATTCTTCTACAGGATGTTTCGTGATTGGGTTTTTGACTGATAGGTGAGTGGGAGAGAATGCATGAATGGGTAGGGAGGTAGGGTAGGGGTCTGGAATGACCCAAGGAATGATGGATAAAGTTGATGAGAGGGTGTGGAAGTCTAGCTTGCATCAAAGAAGGTTTAGGCAATGGAAAAGCAAGAAGGTAGGGTTACTTGGCAAAAGAGCAGATGGGAGATGAGGAAACAGACTTGGTGATGGAGGAGCTGATCTGGATGAGGCTCAGATGAACGAGGAGGTGATGAAGGTGCTCTGCATAGTGTTTACCTGATCAAACCAACTACGTCTTGCATACAATCAAAATATTAGATGATCTATCTAACAGTTTAATGAGATCAGTGAACAACAGCCTTATTCATGACAAGAATCACGTACAACATGTGAACAAAACATTATCACAGAGATACAAACGCATGACTAACTCCTACCAATCCATCCTAAACATAAAAAGCTACTTTAACCAACAAAGACAACCAAAATAACAAAGCAAGATCTAAAGAGCAGATTTTATTTTAAGAACGCAGCAAACACATAAAGATAAACAAAGGAGGTACTGAGCGCTTGAGATGGGCCCAACCCCAAGAGCTACAGCCTCCCAAGAGAGATTCAGAGCTGGTGCAAGGCTGGATTCATCTTTATTGATCAAGAAATGAAGAGTTACATCAAAACTGTCCACAAGGAGAGCTTGAGAATGAGCTGAAAGCAAAACTAATCTATTGCATAAAAATCGAATTGCAAAATGACTACAAAATGAATACAAAATGACTAGCTATTGGCTACTATCTACTAGCTAACTAGCTAACATCCACTGGCTAACAAAATGACTAACTGGCTAACCAAAATGAGGCCCTAAGCTTTCTTATTTATACAATTTGAGGACCCAACAGTCCTCCTAAAATTTAGGGACTTGGCTGCCCAAGACTTGTAGTTAACAACAGTCCTACTTGACTTGCTTGGCTGCCTTTGTGCTCATTGATTTGGTAGCCTTTGAACTCTGAGCTGATGGTGTAGAATTCGAGGTAAGGGCCCATAAATGAGGGGGACACCTTCCTACAAATCCTCTAGCTTGTTCTCCCACGAATTTGGCTGCCAAGTGCTCATTAAGACCTTCAATTTTGTCTCCAAGTGGACCAAAAAGGCTACACAAAGCACCCATTAGACTTGTTGGCATAATGACTAACCAAATTCACTCTATTAACATAAAAATAATCAAAAACATGCAATAAACCAATGAGAATGGTGGATTAAGTCAACTTAGGAGGTTGAATGAGCCCAAATAATTGTCCATTTTTGGGGCTCATCACAATCCAATCACGATTTTGATATAACACGGCGATTCAGTGAAATGTTCAAAAACAGAAGATTATTGAATAAAACAAATTAAAGAAATGAAAAGGAAATCAAACCATCACACAGAATTGTAAAATAATGATACAAGAAACAAGTGGATCCACCAGGGCCAAGCCCTTAGCTGCTAGTGAAGCACCGCTGGATTACTTCAGGAGATGCGAAGGAACTGCATCTGTTTTTATATGTTAATCATTTCATAAACTTTACAGTAGTTTCGTTCTCTACTTCAACAACGAGAGTCAACAATAACAGTTATAATTTTTTAATATTAAGTCTCCCATTCCTCCTATCCTATCCTATCTATCTCTAATCTATCTAATTCTCTCTCTAATCATCCATCATGAATCCTCTTTCTCTTTCTCTGAACTGTGTTCTCATTTAAATACAGAGAGAGCAGAGAGAAGTTAAAACATATATGATTACAATATGATTCTCTATTACAAAATTGGATTGTTCTCAACAAATTGATCAGCAAGATCATATCTAAAATATCTTTCCATCAGCATTCAACAGCAACAGGTTGAATTTGGTGTTGCAACTGAGATAATTTGGAAAACAGCTACAACAGCGAATCTAAGAAAATCATCTCCAGAGAACCTTCCGTTTCTCTTAATACGGAAATAATTTTGGAAAATGGCTCATCACAAAACTAATTTGGTCCATTCTGGACAAAACCCATGTCTTGGATTTTCAGATTCTTCTCCATTTGCCCGAACCATTCAATACAAAATCGTCACTTCTTATTCCAACGAATTTCTGAGTTGGCACATTTAGTGATGAGTTGGAGATCAAATCTTCAATATGGAAAATATCTTGGAGGCTAAAATGGTGAACAAATTTATTAATAAACCATCATTGGTAAAAACATGCATAATCATCAATTTATTAAAAATAAAGGAGAAGAAATAATATTTATCCATAAGAGCATAAATAATTTTAAAATAGAAATATATGATAAATTATGGTAAATGACGTGATAAAGAATGGTAGAAATGGGTGGAATAGGCATTCAAAAGTGATAATAATAATGACATATTAACGACCCAACAGAAACCATCATCCTTATCAGTGGCCATCCTCACATCTGTTGACAGATTTCATTATTGGCTAGTAATCAAATGATTTCTCACATGTTCAACATAAAATCCTTAATTCACATGTGCAGAAATATGGTGTTCAAATAAAGCAAGGAGCAAGACGTTGGGTAGAGGCTTGCATCACTCAGCCTTGTTTCCTTTCCCAAGTTGCATATATTTTTTTCGAACACATCTCATCAGGATGATCATATTATGACACAATTACACATTGTTCTTATCGGTGGACATGATCGTCATACCTCTTTTGAGAAAGTACTCTGACATAGCTATTGATCATGGCAATGCCCGACTCAAGACATGATTTTATATATTTTACATATGTTGTTTGTTTCAGGTTTCCCATAGTCCTAAATATCTGATCCTTTCTCTCTCTTTCAAAACACTATTTATAAAGTATTTTGTCCATCGTCTTCATCCTTGACCTCACACTTTAGGTTGAATCAGTTATACAAGAAAATGACCTCCTCACCAGCTCAGAGGAGAAAGATAGTTTGCATAAAGACAACACATAATTCACAGGCTTATTTTATAGGGTAACGTACCCTAGAAATAGGCAAGAAGAGATATCACACTCTGCATGCATCAACCAAGCGCATTAGTCCCTAGGTTATCTCACTATTTTGCCTAAAGGGCAGCATTACCAAGATTTCTTAGATTTTGGAGGTTAAAGAACAGGTTGACTGACTGGCACTCTACTTTTCACTCAAATGTTAGCCCGAAAAGTAGGAAATATCTACCTCTCACCTAACTAAGGACATTGCTATTTCTAACGGAGTCTCATGGAAAGGGAAAGAGAAATAAAGCGAGGAAACATCCTAGATTTTGCCTCAATGGAACTAATGAGAGAATTGGCAAGGATGAGCCTCTCATCAACTACATATTGGAGGCACGGGAATTGTGATTGAGGTCAAATGGTTTTCGAATGATTTTTGAAATGTTTCATTAGATATAGTTTTTAAGTTGCGAAGAGGTTGAGAGAGAGAAAGAAAGGAGCTTGAGTACTAGAGAAAGCTTGATCTAGCCAAGATGGTTGTAATCATTCTTCTTCAATCTAATAATATAGATTTGATGTTGTGTTGTCTACTTGATGGTGTTGATGTTGTGTTTATTGACATGTTGATTCAATACCATAACTTATAAGTAGCTTAGATGCATGTTGTTTCATATCTTTATGTATTAATGTGTTAATTATCAGAGTTTGTATGTTGTAGGATTACTCTCCATCTTGTTTATGTGTAGGTACTAATCTAGGAGCTCGTAGAGGAGTCTTCCACTTTGCTACATTGGGTTCTCAAGTAGCGCTACACCAAGAACTGAGGTATTCTATCTTCCTCTACTATGTTAATCATGCATTGATATAGATGTGTATATGCTTCTTTGTGACATCTGCAGTTAATCTGAAATGGTTTGGCTTGGATCCTGGGAAGATGCTTGAGGGTATTCCAGTCCAACCACCCGTGTATTAATCCCTATAGTAGATGGACACCCTCTGATACTAATAAGACCATGGTTATCAAATGCAAATGCATATATCAGATATTGAACATGAAATTTGAAAATATCACAAGGGGTTGTTGTTAGAAACCTCATCCTATATCCACCTTCTATACCTAGCCTATCAATTTATAATTATTAATTTCTCCCTCAAAAATATCAGGAAGAAAATATGTGTCCTCCTCTTACATTAGATAAGGCTCTCACTTTTAAAAAGAAGACTAAGGACAATGTAATTGGTGGGTTCATTAACTAATCATCTACTATTGGAAATTCAACATGCCAAATGTTAAAAGAAAAGTTCAACAATAAGGCCCAGTAAGATCCATTGAATGTTTTGAATAAAGATCAGATACCCACGAATATAGTCCATAACAGTATTCCCATTGAAATTGAACCTAGAAAGACTTTGATCATTAACGTTAATATGTATGAACTACAACACGTAAAATTAATTCAGATCCCACATAAATATAAACATGCCTTTGCTTGAGATAATTTTGATATGAAAGGTATCGATCCTCAATTATGTACACATCACATCTATATATAGAAATATGGCCATTGTTGGGTTGTGTTATATTCTTTCCATGACTAGCTCCCCTAATTAACGGGGGGATTAGAGGGGGGGTAGAGGGCCCCCTTCGTTGCGTCGATTGCGCTGCAGGGGTGATATCCCCCCTATCTAGGGGGTTTGAGGTGGGAAGGTAGCCCCACTCTACAGGGTCAGGGGCAATGCCCTGGGGAAATTTTTTTCTACCCTATATTAGGTTGGGCGAACCTACCTATGGTTTTGTGCATGGTTTTTTCACATGGTTTTGGACGTGATGGTTTTCGGTCCATGGTATTGTATGCTTCGACATGTATATATATGTATTGTAAGATTGAAAGGAACATAATGAAAAATCAAGTCGGTAGTCCTAGTTTTGAATCCAGTGGAAAATCTCCGTGTATATGTGTTTTATGTGTTATGCTCTCGCATTGTTTATTTTCTAGGTTTTAGAATTCGTATGCAGGTAATTTATGTATGCGGTTGAAACCTACATTTGGTATCAGAGCTCTTTTGGCTTCTAGGGGACGCCTTTACTACTGAGGGGTTTTGCTCAGGCCTACGGTACACCGTGTTCAGTGGGAGATCTACGGGGTTGATTCTGGTGGTGAAAGAAGTTGGTGAGGAGTGGAAAGATAGAGATCGAGAAATTTAATGGTCAAAGTTTTGAGTTGTGGAAAATCAAGATGGAGGATCTGTTGGTGGACAAAGATCAGTGGATTGTGGTAGATCTGGGTACTAAACCAATGGGAGTGTTCGATGAAAAATGGAAGAATTTGGATGGGAAGGCAAAGAGCACAATACGATTGTATCTCTCAGATTCAATATTGCTGAATGTATCAAGGGAAGCTAAGGAAAAGGCTTTGTGGGACAAGTTAGGGACTTTGTACCAATCTAAGTCTCTAGTGAATAAGCTGTTCCTATGAAAAAAGCTGTATAACCTGAGGATGAAAGATGGAGACTCATTGACATATCATCTGAATGCATTTAATACTATGGTAAGTCGGTTAATATCTATTGATATTAAAATTTCAGATGAAGATAAGTGCATCAGTTTGTTGTGTTCTCTACCAAATTCATGGGATAGTCTAGTTATTGCAATAGGTAGCAATGCAACTGCCTTACAGTTTGATGAAATAGTCTCATCCTTTCTAATGGAGGAGATGAGATGGAAAAATATGGAGAGCTAGAATGGTGATCTCTTGTCTATACGAGGATGGTCCCAGAACAGAAACAAAAATAAGTCATCGAGTGGGAGATCTAAATCTAGAGGGAGATCTAAATCTCCAGGAAAACCTATAAAGGAGTGTTGTAAATTCAAAAAGGAAGGGCACTACAAGAGGGACTCTAAGTCTAAAGCTCCTGACAAAGGAAAGGGATCTAATGATGCTCCTTCTGCATAGGTGAAAACCACCTCAGATGAAGGTGGGGATGTGTACTTGGCTTCTTCAAGTACACATGTAGATCATGAGGCATGGTTGATTAACTCAGGTGCATCCTTTCACTTCACTCCCCATAGAGAGTGGTTTTGCAAGTATGAGGAATATGATGGTGGTGATGTCTTCTTGAGGGATGACAGAAAGGCTAGAATCGTTGGTTGTGGAAAAGTTAAGATGATGTTGCAAGGTGGAAGGATTAGAACACCTCTGGTCCTTCTGCATATTCCTACTTTAGCCAAAAATTTGATTTCTGTAAGCAAGCTGGATGATGCATGTGTAAAAAAAGTGTTCGAGAAAGATACCTACAAGATGGTTTGGGGAGAACTAGTATTGATGCCAGGAGTTTGGATTGGAACTCTGTATAAGCTGTAAGGTAGCACTGTTATTGATGGGTGCAATAGTTCTGTGGTTCCTGAAAGTGGAGCAGAAAATCTAGTGGTCTCGGGAGAAAAGACCATGCTATGGCATCAAAGGCTTGGACCTATTGGAGAGAACGGCCTTTGAATACTTCATGGTAAAGGTATGGTAGAAGATTTGACTAATAGCTCTCTAGATTTTGATTTTTGTGAAAATTGTGTATATGGGAAAAAAAATTAGGTGAGTTTCCCCTCTGGTGGTAAGAGGGAAAAACAGATATTAGAGCTTGTGCAGAGTGATGTGTTTGGACCTGTGAAGGTTCCATCACTGGGTAAGTATGTGTATTATGTATCATTTATAAATGAATTCTCAAGGAGGACATGGATATATTTCCTCAAGAAGAAATCTAAAGTATTTGACAAATTTAAAGAATTTAAGGCTCTGGTGGAAAACCAGATAGAGAAGAGGATAAAGGTGCCAAGGACAGATAATGGTGGAGAGTTTTGTAGCAAATAATTTGAATAATTCTGTAAGAAGTGTGGTATAGCATGATAGAAGACTACTACATACACACCTGAGCAAAATGGAGTTGCAGAAAGAATGAACATGACATTGATGGAAAGCTTAAGAAGCATGCTCAGTGGTGTCGGGTTAGGACAAGAATTCTAGGCAGAGGTGGTGGAGACAACATGTTACCTAGTCAATAGATCACCTTCATCAGTTTTGGAGGATAAGACTCCACAAGAGGTATGGACTAGTAAGAAACCCTTTCTTTCACATCTAAGGTTTTTTGGATGTGATGCATATCTACATGTTCCAAAGGAGAAAAGAACAAAGTTGTTAGGTTGAGTTATATTCTTTCCACGGCTAGCCCACGTAGTTAACCAGGAGGTTAGAGGGGGGGGGAGCCCCCCTTTCATTGTGCCGATTGCGTAGCGAGGGGAGTTACAGGGGGTTTGAGGGGTACAGGTAACCCCACGTTATGGGGTTCAGGGCAGCGCCCCGGAAAATATTGGTTTTGGACCCTATGTTAGGTTGGACGGACCTACCTATGGTTTTGTGCATGTTTTTGGTCCATGGTTTTGGATGCGATGGTTTTTGGTCCATGGTTTTGGACGCGATAGTTTTCGGTGCATGGTATTGGATGCTTTTGTATGTATAAATATGTATTGTAACATTGAAAGGAAAATAATGAAAAATCAAGCTGGTAGTCCCGGTTTTGGGATCCAAGGGAAAATCTCTGTGTATATGTGTTTTATGTGTTATACTCTCACATTGTTTATTTTCTGTGTTTTAGAATTCGTATGGAGGTAATTTCTGTACGTGATTAAAACCTACATTTGGTATCGGAGCTGTTTTGGCTTCAAGGGTACGCCTTTGTTGCTGAGGGGTTTCGCTCAAGCTTGTGGTAGACCCTGTTCAGTGGGAGATCTGTGAGATCGATTCTGGTAGTGAAAGAATATGGAAAGAAGTGGAAAGATAGAGATCGAGAAATTTAATGGTTAGAGTTTTGAGTTGTGGAAATTTAAGATGGAGGATCTGTTGGTGGATAAAGATCAATGGATCGCGGTAGATCTGGGTACTAAACCAATGGGAGTGTCCGATGAAGAATGGAAGAAGTTGGATCGGAAGGCAAAGAGCACAATACGATTGTGTGTCTCAGATTCAGTATTGTTGAATGTATCAGGGGAAGCTATGGTGAAGGATTTGTGGGACAAGTTAGGGACTTTGTACCAATCTAAGTCTCTGGTGAATAAATTGTTCCTACAGAAAAGGTTGTATAACCTGAGGATGAAAGATGGAGACTTGGTGACAGAGCATATGAGCGCATTTAATACTATTGTAAGTCAGTTAACATCTATTGATATTAAAAATTCAGATGAAGATAAGTGCATTAGTTTGTTGTGTGCTCTACCAAATTCGTGGGATAGTCTAGTTATTGCAATAGGTAGCAATGCAACTACCTTTCAGTTTGATGAAATAGTCTCATAATTGCTGACGGAGGAGATGAGATGGAAAAATATGGAGAGCCAGAATGGTGATGCCTTATCTATATGAGGATGGTCCTAGAACAAAAACAAACACAAGTCATCAAGTGGGAGATCTAAATCTAGAGGGAGATCTAAATCTTCGGGAAAACTGGTAAAGGTGGTGTGATGGAAATGCGGAAAGAAAGGGCACTACAAAAGGGATTGTAAATCTAAAGCTCCTGATAAAGGAAAGGGATCTGTTGATTCTCCTTCTGCAGAGGTAAAAACCACCTCAGATGAAGGTGGGGATGTGTACTTGGCTTCTTCAAGTACACATGTAGATCATGAGGCATGGTTGATTGAATCAAGTGCATCTTTTCACTTCACACCCCAAGAGAGTGGTTCTGTGAGTATGAGAAATATGATGGTGGTGATATCTTCTTGGGGGATGACAGGAAGGCTAGAATCATTGGTCACGGAAAAGTAAAGTTGAAGTTGCAAGTTGGAAGGGCTAGAACACTTTCGGGTGTTTTGCATATTCCTACATTAGCCAGAAATCTAATTTCTGTAAGCAAGCTGGATGATGTAGGTGTAAAAACAGTGTTCGAGAAGGATACCTACAAGATGGTTTGGGGGGCACTAGTATTGATGTGGGGAGATTGAATTGGAACTCTGTACAACTTCCAAGGTAGCACTATTGTTGATGGGTGCAACAGCTCCTTGGTTCCTGAAGGTGGAGCATAAAATCTAGTGGTCTCTGGAGAGAAGACCATGCTGTGGGATCAAAGGCTTGGACATATTGGAGAGAAGGGACTTCAAATACTTCATGGTAAAGGTATGGTAGAAGGTATGAGTAATAGATCTCTAGATTTTTATTTCTGTGAAAGTTGTGTATATGGGAATCAGAATCGGGTGAGCTTCCCCTCTGGTGGTAAGAGGGTGAAATAGATATTAGAGCTTGTGAACAGTGATGTGTTTGGGCCTGTGAAGGTTCCATCACTGGGTAAGTCTATGTACTATGTATCATTTATAGATGACTTCTCAAGAAATACATTGATATATTTCCTTAAGAAGAAATCTGAAGTCTTTGATAGGTTTAAAGAATTTAAGGCTCTAGTGGAAAACCAGACAGAGAACAAGATAAAGGTGCTGAGAACAGGTAACGGTGGAGAGTTTTGTAGTAAGGAATTTGATGAATTCTGTAAGAAGTCTCATATAGCACGACAGAATACTACTCCATATACACCTCAGAAAAATGGACTTGTAGAAAGAATGAACAATACATTGATGGAAAGGGCAAGAAGCATGCTCAGTGGTGTCGGGTTAGGACAGGAATTCTGGGCAGATGCGGTGGAGATAGCATGTTACCTAGTCAATAGATCACCTTCATCACCGTTGGAGGATAAGACTCCACAAGAGGTATGGATTGGTAAGAAACCCTCTCTTTCACATTTGAGGGTATTTGGATGTGATGCATATGTACATGATCCAAAGGAGAAAAGAACCAAGTTGGATAGTAAATCTAAAAAGTGCATCTTTATTAGATATAAGGATATTTTAAAGCATTATAAGCTTTGGAACCCAGTAACAAGGAAGGTTGTGTATAGCCAAGATGTGGTGTTCAGAGAGGTGAAAGATATTATTAAACATGAATTCCAACCAAAGGAACCTGAGAAGATAGAGTTAGAGCTAAAGAAAGAAGAATCGGACTCTACAACAGAGGAGGAATTAGAAGATGAAGAGCCACAAACTCTAGGTGTGAGAAGATTAGTTCGAGAAAGAAGGCATCCAGAAAGGTATAGTCCATATGCTTTCTGTTCAAATTTTTCTTTATCTATTATTGATGATGATTCTAGAACTATGAAGGAAGCAGTAGATTCAAAGGATGGAAAAATCTGGAAAGAGGCCATGCTTGATGAAATGGCATCTTTGCACAAAAATGAGGTTTGGGATCTGGTGGAGTTGCAGGCTGGAAGGAAACCCATTGGCAGAAAATGGGTGCTCAAGAAGAAGACAAATGCAGAAGGAAAGGTGGAGAAATACAAATCTCGATTGGTAGCAAAAGGTTATTCCTAGGTGCCGGGAACTGATTTTGGTGATATTTTTTCTACTATTGCAAAGGTAACTTCTATTAGATTACTTTTACCTATTGTTGTTGCTTTGGGTTTTGAGGTAGAATAGATGGATGTGAAGACAAAATTTCTTCATGGGGATCTGGAAGAGGAGATCTACATGAATCAACCTGAAGGCTTTGCGTGAAGGGTAAGAAAGAACTGGTATGCAAGTTAAATAAGTCTCTGTATGGGTTAAAACAGTCACCAAGGATGTGGTATTAGAAATTTGATACATTTATATGGGGACTTGGCTTCACCAAAAGCGAAGTAGATCACTGTGTGTATTTTAAATTAATTGGTGACCGTGTTATTTATCTGGTATTGTATGTGGATGATATGTTGCTGGTTGGAAATGACAAAGAAATTATCCAGGATTTGAAGACCCATTTGTCATCCAAATTCGACATGAAAGATCTTGGTGTTGCAAACTATATTTTGGGCATGGAAATTAAAAGAGATCAGACAAAGAGGAAGCTCTGGTTAAGCCAGAAGAAGTATGTCGAGACAATATTGCAGAGGTTTAATATGTAGGATAGTAAACCAGTGAAGGTTCCTATTCATGTAGGTGTAAAGTTATCTGCTGAACAGTGTCCCAAGACATAAGAAGAGAAAGAGGACATGTCCCGTGTTCCATATGCAAGTGCAGTCAGTAGCTTGATGTATGCGATGGTATGTACTAGACCAGACATTGCACATGCAGTGGGAGTATTGAGCAGGTTTATGTCAAAACCAGGGAAGGAGCTCTGGATAGCAGTGAAGCAAGTTTTCATGTATTTGCATGGCACTAGTGATTATGGTTTATGCTACCAAGGAAGACCAGGATTGGATAGAGTGTTGGATATTTGTGGATTTGTTGATGTAGACTGGGTTGGAGATCTGGATCAGAGAAGATCTACAAGTGGGTATGTGTTTAACCTATTTGGAGGTGCATTCAGTTTGATGAGTAAGAGACAATCTGTAGTGCCACTACCAACTACAGAGATAGAATACATGGCAGCCACTCATGCAAGCAAGGAAGTAGTTTGGTTGCAGAGATTGTGTTCAAGTATGGGGTTAGTACAGGGAGCTATAAGGATAGACTATGACAACCAAAGTGCAATTTTCTTGGCAAAAAGATTTGCATATCATTCAAAGACAAAGCACATTTATGCTCAATATAACTTTGTGAGGGAAATGATAGAAGACAAAAGGGTGTTGCTGGTAAAGGTGGACACTTTGAAGAATATTGCAGATGCATTGACAAAATCTTTAAGCTCTGAGAAGTTCTCTTGGTGTAGAGAAACAATGAGCATTGCAGGGCAGGATAAATGACTAAGCTCTCTTATGGCCCCCATGGAAAGAAAAGAACAAGTGGGAGAATGTTTGGTTGTGTTATATTCTTTCCATGACTAGCCCACGTAGTTAACTGGGGGGTTAGAGGGGAGGCAGAGCCCCCCTTTTGTTGTGGCAATTGCATAGCAAGGGGAGTTACAGGGGGCTTGAGGGGTACAGGTAACCCCACTTTATGGGGTCTAGGGCAGCACCCCAAAAAATTTTGGTTTTGGACCCTATGTTAGGTTGGGCAGGCCTACCTATGGTTTTGTGCTTGTTTTTCGCACATGGTTTTGGATGTGATGGTTTTCCGTCCATGGTTTTGGACGCGATGCTTTTCGGTCCATGGTATTCGATTCTTTGGCATGTATAAATATGTATTGTAATATTGAAAGGAAAATAATGAAAAATCAAGCTGCCAGTCTCGGTTTTGGTGTCCAGGGGAAAATCTCTGTGTATATGTGTTTTATGTGTTATGCTATCACATTGTTTATTTTCTGTGTTTTAGAATTCTTGTGCAGCTAATTTCTGTATGGGATTAAAACCTACGAAAGTTGGATAGCAAATATGAAAAATTGCATCTTTATTGGGTATAAGGATGGTTTAAAGGGTTATAAGCTTCAGAACTCAGTAACAAGGAAGGTTGTGTACAGCCGAGATGCGGTGTTCAGAGTGGTGAAAAATGTTATTAAACATGAAGTCCCATCAAAGGAACCAGATAAGATAGAGTTTAAGCTAAAGAAGGAAGAATCGGACTCTACAGTAGAAGAGGAATCAGAAGATGAAGAGCCACAAACTCCAGTTGTGAGAAGATGAGTTCGAGAAAGAAGGTAGGCATAAAGGTATAGTCCATTTGCTTTCTGTTCAAATTTTCCTTTATCTATTACTAATGGTGATCTTGGAACCGTGAAGGAAGCAGTGGATTCAGAGGATGGAAAAGTCTGGAAAGAAGCCATGGTTGATGAAATGGCATCTTTGCACAAAAATGAGGCTTGGGATCTGGTGGAGTTGTCAGCTGGAAGGAAACCCATTGGAAGAAAATGGGTGTTCAAGAAGAAGACAAATGCAAAAGGAAAGGTGGAGAAATACAAATCTCAGTTGGTAGCAAAAGATTATTCCTAGGTGCCGGGAATTGATTTTGGTGATATTTTTTCTCCTCTTGCTAAGGTAGCTTCTATTAGATTACTTTTATCTGTTGCTACTGCTTTTGATTTTGAGGTGGAACAGATGGATGTGAAGAAAAAATTTCTTAGCGGGGATCTGGAAGAGGAGATATACATGAAGAAACCTGAAGGATTTTTGGTGAAGGGTAAGAAAGAACTGGTATGCAAGTTAAAGAAGTCTTTGTATGGGCTAAAACAGTCACCAAGGATGTGGTATCAGAAATTTGATACATTTATACGGGGACTTGGCTTCACTAGAAGCAAAGAAGATCACTGTGTGTATTTTAAATTAATTGGGGACCATGTTATTTATCTGGTCTTGTATGTCGATGACATGTTGCTGGTTAGAAATGACAAAGAAATTATCTAGGATTTGAAGATCTAATTGTCCTCCAAATTCAACATGAAATATCTTGGTGTTGCAAACTATATTTTGGGCATGGAAATTAAAAGATATCAGGCAAAGAGGAAGCTTTGGTTAAACCAGAGGAAGTATGTCGAGACAATATTACAGAGGTTTAATATGCAGGATAGTAAACTGATGAAGGTTCCTATTCCTGTAGGTGTAAAGTTATCTACTGAATAGTGTCCCAAGACACAACAAGAGGAAGAGGACATGTCCCGTCTTCCATATGCAAGTGCAATTGGTAGCCTGAAGTATATGATGGTCTATACTAGACCAGACATTACACATGCAGTGGGAGTATTGAGCAGGTTTATATCAAAACTAGGGAAGGAGCATTGGATAGCAGTGAAGCAGATTTTCAGGTATTTGTATGGCATTAGTGATTATGGTTTGTGCTACTAAGGAAGACCATGATTGCAGAGAGTTTTGGATATTCATGGCTTTTTTGATGCAGACTGGGTTGGAGATCTGGATCACAGAAGGTCTACAAGTGGGTATGTGTTTAACTTATTTGGAGGTACATTCAGCTGGATGAGTAAGAAACAATTTGTAGTGGCACTCAACAACAGAGGTAGAATACATGGTAACCACTCATACAAGTAAGGAAGCAGTTTGGTTGCAGAGATTATGTTCAAGAATGGGGTTAGTATAGGGAGCTATAAGGATAGACTGTGATAGCCAAAGTGAAATTTTCTTGGAAAAGAACCCTGCTTACCATTCAATGACAAAGCACATTGATGTTCAGTATCACTTTGTGAGGGATATGGTAGAAGACAAAAAGGTGTTGCTGGTAAAGGTGGACACTTTGAAGAATACTGGAGATGCATTGACAAAATCTGTGAGCTCTGAGAAGTTCTCTTGGTGTAGAGAAACAATGGCCATTACAAGGTTGGATAAATGACTAAGCTCTCCTCTCACCTCCTGTGGAAAGAAAACAACAAGTGGGAGAATGTTGGGTTGTGCTATATTCTTTCCATGACTAGCTCCCCTAGTTAACCGGGGGGTTAGAGGGGTTACGAAGCACCCCCTTTGTTGCGTCAATTGCACACCAGGAGGGTGATAGGGGGGTGGCAGGCCCCACTCTCCAGGGGGTTTGAGGGGTGTGCATAGCCACCCTCTACAGTGTCCGTGGTAGAGCCTCGAGGAAAATATTTCTGGACCCTATATTAGGTTGGGCAGACCTGCCTATGGTTTTGTGCATGGTTTTCGCAAATGGTTTTGGACATGATGGTTTTCGGTCAATGGTATTGGATGCTTCAGAATGTATATATATGTATTGTAACCTTAAAAGGAACATAATGAGAAATCAAGCTGGTAGTCCCAGTTTTGGGATCCAGGGGAAAATCTCTGTGTATATGTGTTTTATGTGTTATGCTCTTGCATTGTTTATTTTCTAGGTTTTAGAATTCGTATGTAGGTAATTTATGTATGGGGTTGAAGCCTACACCCATGACATTCACCAACCACAAAGAAGATTAAATCTACATCTTTGGGATATAGTAAAAGAGCAGTTGCAGAAGCTTCTCGATGTTAATTTTATATATTCTATTTATGACATCCATTGGGTTTCACCTCTAGTTGTGGTCCCTAATAAAAATGGAGAATGGATAATTTGTGTGAATTATAGGGAATTGAATAAATCTACAAAAAAACATAATTTCCCACTTCCTTTTGTAGATCACATCCTTGATACTCTTGTTTGGAAGAAATTTTTTCCTTTCCTGGATGGTTTTAGTGGATACAACCAAATCTAAATTTCTCCTGAAGATCGGGACAAAACCACATTCACCTATCCATGGGGAACATTTTCATACATGGTTCTACCATTTAGGTTGTGAAATGCACCAACAACCTTCTAGAGAGAAATCTTGAGTATTTTTTCTGATTTAATCAGTGAAGGACTTGAACTCTACATGGATAATTTTAATCCCTATGGTAATGAATTTGAGCAAGCCTTACAAAACCTGGAGAAAGTTATTGAACAATGCATTACCACTAGATTATGCATTAGTAATGAAAAATGTCACATGATGATGACAAAAGGTGTAGTTATGGGGCATTAAATCTCTGCTGTAGGTATCTAAGTAGATCTAACAAAAATTGAGGTCTCTTATCCTACCTACTCCTTGTACATAAATAGAGGTACATAGTTTCCTTGCTTGAGGTGGTTATTATCATTGTTTTACAGAAAAAAATTTCAAGAATGCCATCACATTTGTATGTATTAACATGAAATGTGGAGTTTTAATGGACTGACAACTATGACGGTGCTTTTTCATATCTTAAGAAGTTGGTCTCAAGATTCCTTGTGTTATGAGGGCCAAATTGGAACTTACCATTCCACATTTCAGTTGATGCATCTAATACAACAATAGGAGTTGTAAGAAGAAGACAAAAATCCATTTGCTATTTCTTATATTAGCAAGAATCGTACACTAGTGGAGCTAAATTACATAGTGACGGAAAAAGAATTTTTGGTTGTTGTTTACTCTATCAATAAATTTCATTGCTATATAACATGATATCTATTTTTTTATATACTGATCATTCTACCATTATGATATCTAGAATTCCTATAGTGGCTGACTCGTCACTTGTGGAATATCAGTTTCCATATGAACATATGTTTGCCACAACAATTAAAAAACCATGGTCTGCTGATGTGGAAAATTATCTAGTAGTAGGAAAACTATAGATACATTTACCGTCTCGGGAAAGGAAGCTCATTGTTTAATAGATTACATGCTTCTCCTTGATTGACAGATACCTTTTTCACACATGATCTGATCTTCAAATCCACATATGTATCATAGAAGACGAGGCTTGTGATGGGCCTCTAAATTAGACATAAGTTAAGGCCCATGCCTCTAAATTAAAACATAAATTAAACACTATGACCATCCTTCAGCACATTAAACATCTCCTTTTGTATTAGATAGTGTATTTTTAACTTTAATATATTCATTATAAAGGTTTATGAATAATTGGATATTTGTGCCTAATATTATTTATTTTTGTGGAATATTATGAGAATATTGGGCAAATTATGGAGATTTGGAGGAGGAGATAATTTAGGGACTTGTTTCCTACTACAAGAGGATCAATAATAAATAATAAATCAACAAGATATTATGGAATTATGGCACACAATGTGGAACTCCAATGATTGAGAAAATATAGGAATGTGTTCCCTACCATTTATTGCAGATTCCTAGTATTGGGGACCAGATCCACTAATCAAGGGATTTTGGTGGGGAAAACTTCCTCCTTTCATGGGGAATGATTCCTAATCATTTTTTATAAGTACCAAGTCGAATTGGCCTCTAGGGATATATTTTCATTAGTGTTCTTGTGAAGAGAACGCATATTTCTGCAGCTCCATTGTATTTTCTTGCAGGGATGTAATTGTATTAATGAAATAATGAATATTGGTGTCATGTTCAACTTCTAAATCTTATTCTCCTCCATAGGTCTCTGATTTTCCTTGGGCTTGGCCATCCTATGAGCATAAAAGCCCTTTTGTATCATAATATTTCCTTCTTTTCACTTTTTATTCACATGCATCTCTTGTTTTGATTTCTTTCTTCTTCTGCATTTAGTATTAATGATTTCTTGTTGTAGGATTCAGTTAAATGGTTGATGTAAGTTCTTTTTCAGGATCAAAAGCATTATTTCATCCTTGGAAAAGCTTTGGAAGTTCATAGTAATCATCGGGCTGCTTGGATTAGTCTTCTTATTCCCAAATCTAGATTTCTGAAACTCCTTTGTGGAAAAGAATGTTAAATTTCTGCTATTTTTTAGATCATGATAACAAGCTTCAATCGAGTTTGTTCCACTTTCATTAAATCACAAACACATTCTAGTTCATAAAAAAAATAACCCCATTGCATTTACACTTGATAAGGTTAGGCATTTTTTATATTTACTAGTTCACTAGTTCTCGAATTTCTAGATTTTTGACTAGTAATGTTTTTCCATTTTTTAGCATGGGTTAACAGAGGTATTTTTGAGTGATTCCACTTGGAATGGGGACCTAATACATCATATTTGATAATAAAAAAATTTCCCACCCAATTTGGATTTGATTTTCTTGGTTATTCGATGAATTATAATTTCGTATAGTAAATCTGTAACATCTTCTAGTAAATCCGGGGATCATGTAGGAAATCACTGTAGCATCCTGTAGGAAAGCTTGTTTTGAGCCCGAATTGAGAAAAATCATCATTGAAGCTGGGATTAGGCCTCTACTTGACCTCCAACCTATCAAGACCATTTTAACCCTCTTTCTCCACACTTGTCTCCCCTGCCAAAGCTCAAGGAAAGATTAGCATTTGCATTCATAAAGCAAAAGTATTTTTAAAAATGAGTTCTTTTATATTTACACATGCACACAGTAGTTAGTACTCTCTAGATCAGATTACATGCCCAGTTAGTTTAAATCATCACATGTGGTAAGTAGGGTTAAGCTAGGTTTCTTTTACATTTAGTTCATGATCTTTATGCAATTAGAATAGGTTTCTTTCCTTGTACTTTCTTTCTTGCAATAGGTTAAGGTTCCATTTCGAACATTTCATTTTATTCAATTAGTTTAGGATTTGGCTTCAATACATGCACTCCACTACATCATGACAAAAAATGAAGGACACATTGTATGCCACACATATAGTGTTGATACCTCTTAAGTTTGTACGAACCACTGGATGATAATTAAAGTTGGTAGCCTTGGGAGTTGCAACATTCTTGTTGTAATACTGAGGCTCATCACTTTTCGGCACTATTGCAGGGGAGGTGTCAAAGCATCCATTTTTTTCTTCCCTAGTTGATTCATTTCTTTTTACTTTTTGCAAAAAAATAAAAAATAATTGCATTAGGCATATTTCATTTCAAAAGTAGAAAACTGCATTGCATTATAGTTTTCATGCAATCATAAAAACAAAAAATCTCCAACACCAACCCACCCCGCCATTTGATCACATGGTGCAGTAAGAGCCACATCACCATTCACTTTTGCAGGTAGAAGAAGAACATGGCAAATAATGTAGAAGAAATGGATGGAGATGATGAAGAAGATCCTCTCGGATTTCCCATTCAAGATAATAATGGTAGTGTGCACATGAAGAGCATCCCTCCATCATTTCTTCAAAAATTTCATGGTCTAAGGTCAGAGGATCTGGAAACCTTTCACTTTGAATTTCGAAATTGTTTGTAAATCTTATGGTTACTTATTAAAAACTCAAAAATTGAGATTGTTTCCAGCAACATTGAAGGATAGAGCTCTTAAATGGTCCATATTTTTAGGGACTAATTCAATAAGATCATGGAATGATATGCAAAATATATTTATAGAAAAATATGAAAATCATGATCTTAAGGAAGAAATATTTAGAATGAATCAAAGAGAAGATGAGAGCCTTGAGAATCTAAAAGAGAGGTTCGTGTACAATGGTAAGAGGGGAAAACTACATCATTTAGGATTCGACACACTAAAAACCCTCTTACTTATAACAATTAGGGATGAGTGGATTGATCTTCTTGATCTCATGAGTAGAGGTGATGTATAACAATTATCATTTGAAGAAATTTGTGAAACATGCAAACATATATCAATAGGAAAGGCAAGAGTAAGTCAACTAGTATCAAGATTGGTAAGTCAAGCTAAACTTGGAAATTTGTTTGATGACTTTAAAATAGAAATTCTTAGCAATCTAACCAAACAAGTATAAATGCTAAAAATACAAAATTAGCAAAAAGAAGATGTTTGTGTTGTCCATGCAGAATCACATGATGTTAACTATTTCTCCTCATTACCAAGGTTGAAGGAAGTTCACCAAGAGGACAATGGAGCAAGTCAATTGCCAATGCAACAATGTTATGTAGCTCCAAGAGGACCATGGTAGCTTATTCAATTGGATATGATGCAAGAGCCTAATTCACAATTTCAAGGTTATGCATATCCACCTCAAAGTAATTGGAACACACCTTTTCCTTGGCAGCATTGGCCATCTCAACCCAAAAACCAATATTGGCAACAAGGTTGGCAAGGAACTTATGGGAGCCATCCACAATATCCTCAATATTTTCCTCAATATCTTCCTTACCCAACTCCATGTTATCCTTACCATTCATCTCCACCACAACCATAACCCCAACCAATTCCGTCTCAAATACCCACTCCCACTCAACTACCTGTACCACCATTTTCAAACCCACACATTGAAGTAGCTCAACCCACTTACAATGTTGAGGTACAACACTTCCAAATATCTCCTCTTGAGATCAATGGTATTCACCATATCTCAGGAAGATTATTACAAGAAAGTGATTCTCATGATGTCATTGAGGGACAACATGTAGAGAAAGAAGATTTGAAAGAGAAGAACAAAGAATCATGGGCTCCCCTTGATGAAGGGCATACAATAAAATCAGAGATTGGAAAAGCTCCCTCATGGTTATTATCAAGTCCTCCATGTGTTCAAGAGAAAAATCAGAAAAGAGAGGAAGATTTGAATGTCATGGAAGAAGAAGACATCCAAGATGATTCAAATCAGCAAGTGGATTAGGGGCATCACAACTATATTGAAATATGGTTCCAAACAATCATTAAGTTGCAGCAGTACCCTCTTCTTCAAAAGTGCTTGATATCATCAAATTCAAATCATTTGTTCTCTCAAATCTAGGTACATGTCAAAGCATACATTTCAAGCCTCCACATTGTTTTGTCTGTCATCTTGATGTGCACATGGCTCCATTGGAAGTATTCTTATACTTGAAAGTGATTTTGTTTTTCAAGTAGAGTAGGGTAGGAAAAAAAAATCAAAAATAAGGGAAAAAATAAAAATAAAAATCTCAGGTGAAAACCTCCTTTGAGGCACCTTAGATTGGCTCGTTGATTGAAAACCTCCATGAGGCAGTCAATTGGTTGGGAAAAGGGAAAAAAGAGGAAAAGAAAAAGATCCTAGGTGAAAACCTCCTTTGAGGCGCCTAGGAAGACCTACTAGTTGAAAACCTTCTTGAGGCGGCTAGTAGGCATAGAAGAAAAAAAAAGGGAAAAAAAGAAATCTTTGCTTCATGTATCTCTTTGATGAATGAATTTTCTCTCCAATATATACAAACAACAAAAACAAGTTGGTACCAAAAGAAAAATTGGTCAAGCCTAGTCAAAAGAAGTCAAATTTTATCTTTCTCCCAATTTTCTCAAATGCTCCAACAAGGCCAATGCCATGCCAGTCCATCACCCTCATCTATTTCCACCATCCACCCATCATTATCAAGCTTCTACCATTCAGTTTGCTTGTTGTCCTAAAAAACTACAGGATGCTCTATTTTACTACAGGATACAAAACTACATAGAGTAGAAATTTGTTTTTTCCATAACTTGAAAACCATGCATCCATTTTCCAAGTTGTTTCAGGGGGAGATGCATATGGATTATGGTAACGTGCTCAAGCAATTTCAGAAAATTTCAGTGCATTGTTTTCGAGAAATCAACTTCCATCACCTACAACCATTTTTGTATTTTCTCGATATCCATGCATCCATTTAAAAAAAATTTGTTTCCTGGGGAGATGCAGATGGATGATGGTAACATGCTCAAGCAATTTCAGCAAATTCTAGTGCATGGTTTCCAAGGAATCGACCTCCATCACCTTCAGCCATATTTAGTTTCTCTCAAGATCCGTGCATCCATTGACCAAATTATTTTTATGGGGAGGTGCATAATGATGATGGAAAGATGCTTAGAAAGTTTCAGGTCAATCCATTCTACCGTCTTGGAGATATGGAAAAAAAAGTCGGCTACAAAAGGTTTTCCTGAAAACCTATAGGATTCCCTAAAAACCTACATGAGATCCCACAGGATATAGAACGGTACCCACAGGATTGGAAATGAGCAGTTTTAAAAGGAAAAAACAGAGGTTGGCTTCATCAGAAAGTGATAAGGAGGTAGGAGTTGAACTTTCCCACATTTTTCCAAGTGAAAAGAATATAGAAAAGTCCTCTATTGTGTTGAAAAAGATTGTAGTCTAGGTAAAATTCTATATCTAAAATTCCTCATCCATTAAATTTGATAAGGAGACATATACAACCCTCCACATCCATCATAGAAACATGATATGGGGATTTAACAAGATGGAACCCACCATCACAGTGAGGATTCATCAGCATCACCATCCAATACCTACACATCAAGGAACAACATCAGAGAAAAACAAGAGAAAAACACATGCAGCAAATATAAGCAAGGATTTCACTCTCCAAAAAATAACATCTACATGAAGGCCATCATGTAGGTACAGGTATGCAATATTCTTGACCTCTTCTCTTGAGCATATTATAGTTAGAAATTTGTTGTCAGTGCATGAGAGATGGGGTTGTATAATCTAAGGATGGGTCAGTAGTCTCAGCCGCCTTCAGCTAGTTAATTACAGCTCACTCCTTCACTCATGCAATATTGAAAAGTCAAATTATGAAGGGTGATGATTTCAAGGAATGAGGACAGTAGTTAAAAGAATAAATTTTTGCAAGGGCCAAGTCACCACAACACTCCAAGCCCTCCATCCACTTCATATTCACTATCTATTCATCATTCATCCATCCCATTTCATTCTTGAAAAAAAAAACAAACAGTGCATCCTCTCCATTTTCACAAACATACACTACTCACTTTGAGCCCTAGCATCATCATTCAATCACTCTTCGTCATTTCTCATCATTCCCATAAAGTTAGAAGACCCTGAAAGAGGAGGAATGACCACTACAGGAAGGTAGAATGTTGCTACAAGAAGGAAGAAATGAAAAAATTATGCTACACCCCATGATGGCAGAGCTTAAGAGATACCTAATCAAAATAGAGAACTCCAAGGCCATTAAGCAATCATCTAGGCCACAAGAGAGAAGAAGAAGGCAACGAAAGGAAATGAGGCATTCACCATCAAAACAAAACTCAACTGTAGTGATGAAAAGACGTTTTCCAAGAGGTCTCCAATTTCCTTCTATATTTTGTCTAAGACCTAAAAATGGGAAAATGGCATGGGAGTCAAGTTGAGGGATTGTCCTAGGCTCAGAATATCATTTATGCTCAAAAAGGGTTTCTTGTAGTTTTAACAGGGTTTCCTGTAGTTTTGACAGGAATTACTACAGGATGTCCTAGTTCTCATCTAATTGAATTTTGAAGGTGTTATAGGTGTCCAAATGGTAGAACAAGGTAGCATAAGGTTGATAAGAGTGTGGAAGACCTTGCCAAAATGAAAAATATTCAAGAACCCATCTTGAATAAGGGGAAGAAGGAAAGCTAATGGTCTCAAGTAACAATGATTTTTCTTTGCACAAATATGTTTTTGGGCTTTTCCTTGCAGAACTTGTAGCCAATATTCCTAATGCACAATAGAGAGGCCACCAAGGCCATGTGTGAGACATAATGAGGTCAGTAAGTTGCTCAGAAGATGAAAAACACTTTCAGTAGGGGGGTATGATGGGCCTCTAAATTAGACATAAATTAAGGCCCATGCCTCTAAATTAAAACATAAATTAAAGCCTATGAACATCCTTCAGCACATTAAACCTCTCTTTTTGCAATATATAATGTATTTTTAAGTTTAATATATTCATTAGAAAGGTTTATGAATAATTGCATATGTGTGTCTAATATTATTTGTTTTTGTGGAATATTATGAGAATATTGGGCAGATTATGGAGATTTGGAGGAGGAGATAATTTAGGGACTTGTTCCCTACTACAGGAGGATCAATAGTAAAGAATAAATCAATAACATATTATGGAATTAGGGCATAGATTGTTGAACTCCAATGATTGAGAAAATCTAGGAATGTGTTCCCTACCATTTAATGCAGATTCCTAGTATTAGGGACCAGATCCACTAATCAATGGATTTTGCTGGGGAAAGCTTCCTCCTTTTATGGGGAATGATTCCTAATCATTTTTTATAAGTATCAAGTCGAAATTTCCTCTAGCGATAGATTTTCATTAGTGTTCTTGTGGAGAGAACTCATATTTCTGCAACTCCATTGTATTTTCTTACATAGATGTAATTGTATTGATGAAATAATGAAGATTGGTGTCATGTTGAGCTTCTTAATCTTGTTCTCCTCCATAGGTCTCTGAGTTTCCTTGGGCTTGGGAATCCCAAGAGCCTTAGAGCCCTTTTGTATCAATTTCTTTCCTTCTTTTCACTTCTTATTCGCATGCATCTCTTGTTTTCTTTCTACTTTTTCATTTAGTATTAATGATTCGTTGTGGTAGGATTGAGTTAAATTGTTGATGTAAGTTCTTTTGTAAGATCAAAAGAATTATTTCATCCTTGGAAAATATTTGTAAGTTCATAGTAATCATTGAGCTGCTTAGATTAGTCTTCTTATTCCTGAATCTAGATTTCTGGAACTGCTTTATGGCAAAGAACAATAAATTCCTGCTATTTTTTAGAGCATAGTAATGAGCTTCAATCAAGTTGGTTCCACTTGCATTAGATCAAAACAAAATTCTAGTTCATAAAAAAACTACCCCATTGCATTTTCACTTTATTACGTTAGGCATTTTTTAGATTTATTAGCTCACTAGTTCTCAAATTTCTAGATTTTCGACTAGTAATGTTTTTCTATTTTTTTAGCATGGGTTAATAGAGGTATTTTTGAGTGATTCCACTTGGAATGGGGACTGAAGACATCGTAGTTGATAAAAAAAAGTTGTCCCATCCAATTTGGATTTGATTTTGTTGGTCATTTGATGAATTAAAATTTCATATAGTAAATCTGTAACATCTTGTAGTAAATCAGGGGATCCTGTAGGAAATCACTATAGCATCTTATAGGAAAGCCTGTTTTGAGCCCGAATTGCAAAAAATCATTCTTGAATCTGGGATTATGCCTCTACTTGACCTCCATGCCATCAATACCATTTTAACCCTCTTGCTCCACACTTGTCTCCCCTGCCATAGATCAAGAAAAGATTAGCATTTTCATTCATAAAGCAAAAAATCATTGTAGCATCCTGTAGGAAAGCTTGTTTTGAGATCGAATTGCAAAAAATCATCATTGAAGCTGGAATTAGGCCTCTACTTGACCTCCATGCCATAAAGACCATTTTAACCCTCTTGCTCCACACTTGTCTCCCCTACCAAAGATCAAGGAAAGATTAGCATTTGCATTCATAAAGCAAAAAGATTTAAAAAAAAGAGTTATTTTATATTTACACATGCACACAGTAGTTAGTACTCTGTAGATCAGATTTCATGCCCAGTTAGTTTAAATCATCACATGTGATAAATAAGTTAAGCTACGTTTCCTTTACATTTAGTTCATGATCTTTATGTAATTAGAATAGGTTTTTTTCCTTGTTCTTTCTTTCTTGCAATAGGTTAAGGTTCCATTTCGAACATTTCATTTTCCACAATTAGTTTAGGATTTGGCTTCAATACATGCACTCCATTACATCATGGCAACAAATGAAGGACACATTGTATTCCACACATATATTGTTGATACCTCTTAAGTTTGTACAAACCTCGGGTTGATAATTAAAGTGAGTAGCCTTGGGAGTTGCAAAACTCTTGTTGCAATACCAAGGCTCATCAGCTTGATTTATCCTTAAGGCTTTCCATGATGAACCATGCGATGGTCATTTTGTTGACCGAAGGACTAGGCATAAATTATTACAAATGGGCTATTATCGGCCCATGATATTCAAGGATGCAAAGAAATATGTTCAGAGTTGTGACAATTGTCAGAGGATGGATCACCCCATTCAAGCTGATGAAATTCCCACATAGCCTCAAATAGTATTTGAATTCATTGAATATGGGCATTATATTTTGTGGGCCCCTTTAACTGACCATTGAACTAAGAGATATATATTCTAGTTTGCACAAACTACATAACTAAATGGGTGGAAGCAGTAGCTCTCTCGAAGGCTTCAGAAGAAGCAGTTACTAACTTTTGTTTTTAACTATTTGTGTGCTATGGATTTCCTAGAGAAATCATAATAGATGGGGGTTCGTAGTTCACAACCCACAAAATTTCTGCTACAATGAAAAAGTATCATATGAAACACATGGTTACTTCACCTTATCATCCCCAAGAAAATGGACAAGTGGAATGTACCGATAAATTTCTGGAGGAAATTCTAACTAAAAATATATATGTAAATTGTCGAAACCTGGTTGTCAAAATTGGTGAGGCTTATGGGCCTATTGAACAACTTGGCACAACACAATTGGTTATTCACCATACCAACTTATTTTTGGGAAGGAGCCCATTTTTTTGATAGAATTTGAAATCAAGACTCTCAAAACTACAAGGGAAGTCAGTCTCGATTTGAAAGAAGCACAAAAACAACACACGCAACAGCTTAATGAACTGGACAAAATGTTCCTGGTGGCCTTACATTGCAAGTTTTTGTTCAGCGGCAAAGGGCCAAATGGCATGATCGCCTTATTAAGAAGAAAAATTTTCAAAAAGGCAATTGGGCGTTATTTTCTGATTCCATATTTTAGGATTTCCTAGGAAAGCTTCAAACTAGATGGTTGGGACCATATGAGGTCACCAAAGTTCACAATAATAGTACAGTGAACCTCATTACTATTAATGGGTCTGACATCTCTCTCCTTGCAAATGGACACTAATTATGCTTTTATCACCAGTTGCTTGGACGAGATTCTTTTCTTCATGAGGTAAACAATGATTCTAATTTGTAGGTTTTAGTTGATCGGGGAGGTAACCCTACATCTACATCCAGCTAAAGCACTCTTTTTTGGATTTTTTTTCCATTTTGTACATAACGTATATACTTGTTGTGAAAACCTACTTTAAAAAAATAAATAAAAATAATAAATATATATGTGTGTGTGTGTGTATATATATATATATATATATATATATATATATATATATAGATATATATATATATATATATATATATATATATATATATATATATATATATATATATATATATATATATATATAAACTCATATGGGGAAGTTGTCGTTTACTTAGTCATAGTTGTTGTTCCTTTAGTCACGGTTGTTATTCCCTTGGTCACGGTTGACGTTCCCTTAGTCACAGTTGTTGTTCCCTTTGTCACACTTGTTGTTTTTTATGGCATAATTGTTGTTTCATTAATCACAGTTGTTGTTCCCTTGGTCACGATTGATGTTCCCTTAGTCACATCTATTGTTTTTTTGGTCGCACTTGTTGTTTTCCTAGTCACAGTCGTTGTTCCCTTAGTTACAGTTGCTTCTTCCTTGGTTGTGGTTGTTGTTTCCTAGTTTTATTTTCTTTTCCCTTTACTCTTGATTATTGTTTTCCAACAATATTTATTTTTCTAAAAAAATTATTCTTTTAAATTAATTTTGAAGTCCTCCTTTGAATCATGGTAATATTAATAAGTTACTTGAATGATTCCCATCAGATAATGTTTTAAAATAAACGTTGAAAAACTCCTAAATTTATAAAATAATGTTGATATTGTAAATTTATAAAGATATTTATACTACACTTCTTCAAAATACCACTGGAAAAGTGTTATTTCTATTCAAAGTTTCCTATAATTCTTTGATCTCCTTAAAAACATAAATTTTGGAGAGAAAAATGGAAAGCTAAAAAGGTAATCATAGTTTTTACACCATCCCTAACTCTTAAGGAATTGATAAGCCACCCCATTCACTAATCCTTTATCATAATGAAAAAATAATAACAATAAATAAATTATAAGAAAAAATGAACAAAGAATAGGAGGTCTCATCATGAGTCGACCTACCATGATCATAATATTTAATGTGTTCACGTTACCACTCTAGTCACCAAACGAGGGTAATGGCCTCTGACCATTAGGTCAAAGGAAAAGAGGTCTCATCACGAGCTGACTTGTTCATCTCATTATCTTTCATGAATGGTATTGTTATTAACTGGTCACCATGCTAGAACAATGGCCTTTAGTAGATAATTGAGATATAATAAAAAGTTATGAAACATTTTTAAAGTGGAATGGGATAGTGTCATTTCAATCAACTAAAAGTAAACCATGTCGAGGTTATCGATGCTTGCTGGAAGCAGAAGACATGCCTGTGGTATTGAAGTATAACTAAAATTACCATCGAAAAATAGCCAGTTTACTCTCACTTAGCAATAAGAAATGAAAATCATTCAATTACTATAGGAACTCATTTTCTCCTCATTGGAAGGTGGTAACAATGAATGTGTATGAGTATTTGTTTTTTGTTCTATGTATCAGGGATGTAACTTTCAGAGAATTATTAAATTGTTTTTAAATTTCTTTCACTTTTTCTCCAAAGGAAATCTTTCAATGAAATTTATCTTATCCACGACCAACGCTCAAAGATCTCTCCACATGATTTTTCCCAATTTTAATATTTTGGGCGTAGCAAATATCTAAGTGTTGTCAGCACATTCCACAATTAATCCCTCCAATAATTACATCGCATGCCTCACCATTATTTTTATTTATCTAGTCATTTCTCCATTATGATGAATTAATGCACTCTTACTTGATTAGTCATGTCCACTATCTTGCCAAATAAATTGCATAATGAATGGTCCATTAGTTTCATTGGGGGGGTGGGAGGGGGGTGAAAAGTAAACATATAATCGGATTCTTATAAACTCCACAACAATCATTGTATGCTATGTTTTTTTTAATTCTCTACCTTATGCATTATTTCTAACCCTATATCTGCTAAGCTTCTTGTTTCTAGTTTTTCTTCAAGTTTCTCTCAACAGGAACAACTCAAATGGGTGGTCACCAAATATGAAGTGAACTTGCACAACTACAGGTTTCTGAACAAGCATGAAGTATTCTAGACTAGGTGGGGTGGTCAAAGTATTTCCTATGAATGCAAAGTTTTGATAGTGAAGTGGATTTGGAATTCACGAAGAATTTGAGCAATGGAATGACAACAGTAAAAGGTGGACAAATTCAGGTTAATGCAGAAGTATTGGCAAAAGCAATAGGCCTACCCTTAGAATATGAGAAATGGTTTGAGATGCAAACTCTGGTAGAGAGTGCAACATCCCTTTTTGTAAAGACTGTGGAAGAGTTTGTGAGAAAAGGGAAGGGGTACAACCCTAACTCAATGAGAGAACTGTGTAAAGAGCTAGCAAATGTGGTCCAAAGATACATTACATGTGGCATTTAGTATGATGTGGTAAGGGGGAGACAAAAGGTAACCCTGAACTTACCTCATTGTATGAGTTCATTATTGCATCAAACTGCTGTAAGACGAAAGAAGTCCAATGATCAGCCTTCACTGGTAAGCCACCATGGGCTTATTGATAATTGTCGAAAATTTGACTCAATCACACTTAAACTGGGAGATTTCTTGTGAATTCCTTAGGCTCTACAAGGAGCCAAAAAAAGCTGGCAAGCCTCATCCTGGGAAATAAAAATAGAGAACCCTTCAATTGTCGAAATTTTGAGGATGCAATGTACAAGGCACAGGATTATACTCATATGGTATTAGAAGAAGGTCGTAAATGAATAGGGTGTAGGTACATGTGTCCAACAATTTGGTTTCCTCAAGATGGTTATAAGTCTAAGTATGATTTAATTGAATCAGTGTGTATGTCTCTCTCAAAGAAATCTAAAGAAGAAACGGTTTCCGACATTATGGAGAAGATTCTTACCCACCTTATTCCTTAACTTCCCTCCATGTCAATCAATTTTTTGGATGGGGTCATGCAAACAGGTAAGTTAGGGGGTGATGTTGGGCTTCAGAATTGATATATTCTCTTACTTTGTTTCCCTATTTTTTCAATATTTTTCTAAGATTTTTATGTAAATAATATGGTAATTTATGTGATATGAACCTTTGAAGCAATCAATAAGTGTTTCATCATTTTATTCTTCAATAGAGTTGATTTAATTAGGAAAATATGAGTTATGCTTACTATTTTACATGTTAACTAACAAGGAATTTTGATAGCAGATGGTGTTCCATAAGATAGCTGGAAGGAATGAGTTACAAGGAATTGCGTAGGTTAGTTATAACCCAATTGGGTCAGACAAATGGTCATCATGGAAAGATCATATGTGAATGAGATCTTGCCCACCTATTCTAAGGAAATATGAGAGATTTTGTAATTCGAATTAAACATCCTATGAATCTTTAGACTCTCAAGATTGCGTCTTTATTTTTAAAATATACTTAAGTGTAATATAAAAGTGAGGAACTAAACCTTAGTAGACTAGGAGGAAATTACTGTTATTTTGATCTATGCTATAATTTTTACATACATCCTTTGTAATATTCTCCTTGATTAATCCAATGGAGGCTTTCATGGTTCGGCTTTAACTCTTCACACTGAATTAGTTCTAAGGTGTTTGAATTCCAGTGATCGTGGGTCCAACCCTGGAATGACTATTGTCCTTATTTTTGTTATTAAACTTACATTTCAGCTTTCAGTTCTTTCTTTGAATTTATTCCATTACTTTCTAGATCTAATCATTGGTTATTGAATTTCTCATTATAGTGATAGTTTTTACAATAGTTTGAATGAAGTTCATGAGATTGGATGCCGGATAATTTATTTTTTGAAGTGTTATTTGTTATCTCATTTCCTGTGATTGATAAAGAATTTTTAAGTGTGAGATTTGATATTTCTTTTAGCATAATCATTTCTAATCCAAAGTGTTGTTGGTCTCTTATAGTTGCAATTTCCTAGGAAACAGCTTGTGTTTAGCAAAATTGTTTTAATACTTGCAGTAGAAGATTCAATGCTTTGGTCTTAAAGTAGATTTGATTGTTATGTTTGAATTCTTGAATTTTTGAATAATATGTTATTTTAGGAAATCCTAGTTGTTCCTTTTATTTTACATGTATTTACTTTTCAATAGGGCTAGACAGATTAGATTACATTGGCACTATTATTTGCACATACTATGTGGACAACCTTGAAATAACTAGTTGAGTTATGGGTTGACAATTTAATGAATGGAATTAAGTTGATATTTTTAAAGAACGGTTGATTAACCAAATTGTGGACCCCCTGCTTCCCATTGTTATCATTCTTTGACTATGGTTGGAACCCTATAAAAAATTGTTAGTAGAGCTGGTGTTAGGGCTCCTTTACATTTGTGTTGTTATCTCCTGCTCTGTTCTCTTTTCTTTTTTTCTCCTTTTTCATTTTCTCTTTTATTTTTTTGATACCATCAAGCTGCCTCTAAAGAGGTTTACAATCTGCATGATTTCTCCAGGAGCCTCAAAGGAGGCTTCACTTAGAGATATTTATTTTCTTTATTTTCTCTTGGGCTCTCTCTTGGAGGTTTTCCACCCTAGAGTTTCCCTTAGGTGCCTCATGGATTTTTTCACCCAAGATTTTTATTCTTTCCTTTTTTCTCTTTTTTCCTTTTCCCTTTTTTTCTTTTTTTTTCTTTCCCTTCTTTTGTTGATCATAGGTTGGATGAATTGAGGGTTGTGAGGCCCCCAATTACTTTCAGCTTCTTACTTATTGAACTATTAAGCTCCTCTTTCGACAAAGGCATCTTATATAGATTTAATTGCTAATCATTAAAAATAAATGGAATACAATCCTTGTTGATTGTGGTGATTTGGACATACCCATTCTCATAACATTTTTCCACTAGATATTTTCTAATAGATAGGGGCCAAACCAGCTTGTCATCAATTTCCCATTGAAATCCTTGAACCTTCAATCATATAGAAGAGCCTAGTCACCCTCTTGGAAGGTAATCTCCCTAATGTGTTTTTCATGCCAAACCTTCCTCTATAGTTGGAATACCTCATTGTGCATGAGAGCCTACAATATGAACTCATTGAAACCATTGATATGGATCAATCTTTCTTGTTTTCCTATAGTGAGGTCTAAATCCAACTGTTTTTCCATCCTCAAGGTATTATATTCCAACTCAATGGACTTTAGGGATTTCTTTCCATAATAATTCAAATGGGGTAAATCTATTGGTGGTCTCCTAGGTGGTATTATAGGCCCAAGTGGCCTATACAAGTTGATATGCCTAATCCCTTCTATTGCTACTAAAAACCTTAGTTAAAATGTTCTCCAAGGCTCTACTTGAGACCTCCACTAGTCCATTTTCCTAATAGTGATAGTCGGTGCATTTCCTATGCTTGATGTGGTGTTGTTCCATGATGTCTTCAATCAAATTTGAGGTGAATTATGTCCCTTCATCAATGACCAACTCCCTCAGAAAACCAAACTTGTAAAAGATGTTTTCCCTTAGGAATTCAGCCACTTTATTATTTCCTTTATTTCCTTTTCTTCATCCCACTTGGTCATGTAATCAGTGAACATAATGACATATGTCTTTTTCCCATATCGGGGATCAATAGGCCCAATGAAATCCATGCCCCACTTCTCAAATGGCTCCAGAGTCACTTGACGTTACAAGGGAATCTCATCCATGGGTGTAGGCTTTCCAATCCTTTGGTACTCATCACACCTAGTAGTGTACCTTCTTGCATCTTGATGTAGAGTAGGACAGTAGCAGCCATCTTGTAGGACTTTGAATGTTGTCCTTTTAGCAAAAAAGTGGCCTCCACAATGCCCATCATGGCATGCTGAGAGGATTTTAAAGACCTCCTCCTCTCTCACACATGTTCTTAGAATTTGATGGCCCAAACTTGAAGATATTTATCCCAATCTAGGGGAAAGGGGCACTCTTCCCAACAATCTTGCTCTTCTCTCTAGAGGATAGACTAGGAGGGAACCTCCCAGCAACCAATTAATTTTCTATATTAGAAAACCAAGGAGATAACACCAAGATGGAAAAGAGGTGTTCGTATGGAATTTGATCATCTAACATCTCATCATTTCCTACAGGAAAGGTTAGTCTTGACAAAAAATATGCAACGACATTCTGCTTTCCTCACTTGTTAACAATAGTTAGATCAAATTGTTGTAATGATAAAAACCATCTAATGATTCTACCATTGACATCAAGTTTATTCACTAATTATTTAATGGATGCATGATTAGTATGAACAAAGACTTTATATCCAGTGATATAGTGCCTAAACGTATTCAAAGAATGCACCACAACTAGGAGCTCCTTTTTAGTGATTGTATAGTTGAGTTCATCTTTAGAAAGGTTCTTACTGATGAAGTATATTGCATAAGGAAATTTTTCTTCCACTTGTCCTAAGGTTGGTCCTACAACTTTATTTTATGCATTTGTGTGGATGTGGCAAGGAAATTCCCAATTAGGGATTCTAAGAATGGCTGTAGTGGTAAATTTTTCTTTTAGCTTTTCAAATGCCTCTTACCACTTGTCTGTCCAAAAAAAGCATAAATATTTGGGAAACAATCCAAATAGGGATGAGGTGAACTTATTGAAGTCCTTGATGAATCTTATGTAGTATCCAACCAGCACAAGGAATCTTCTAACATCCTTTTTTATAGGGGTAGGGACCTTTCTAATGATGGCAACTTTGTTGGGGTCAACCTAGATCCCTTCCTTGGATATGAAATGGCCTAGGACAGCCACTACATTCATCATAAATTCACATTTCTCAGGATTCAATGAAAGATTCATCTCAATACATTTCCTCAAGACTTTATGTATATTCGAAATGGATTTTGTAAAATCACTCCCATAAGCGGTGAAATCATTCATGTATATCTCAACAATGTCATGCAGAAGGTCAAAAAGGATACTCAATACTACCCTAGAGAAAGTAGTAAGAGCATTACATATACAAAATGGAAGGACCCTATAGGTAAAGATCCTTGATGGGAATGTGAATGTGGTCTTATGTTTTTTCTTAGGGATGATTTGAATCTGGTTATACCCACTAAATCCATCTAAGAAGGAAACAAATGTCTTCCCTGCAAGTCCATCTATGACTTGATCAATGAAAGGAAGTGGGAAATGGTCCTTCTTTGTAGCCTTGTTAAGTTCTCTATAATTAACACAAATTATCCGCTTCCCATTTTTCTTGGGTACTTTGACAAGAGGGGACACTATTAATTTTAGATAACAATGGTATGTTCTATGCTAAAGAGAAATTTTATTTCAATTTTCTTATGAGCCCAATATCAATTTCCAGATTAGAAATCACATCAACATGACAGTAAAATGCAGATAGAACATAAACAATAACAATAGAAGACAATCCAAGACAATAGGACATAAGGTATGGTGCTAGCCAGGGACAAACCCCAATGTGGGGAAACCCTTTGGTCAATTCTTATTATTACTCTTCAAAAGTTCAGTAGAGAAAGAGAGTACAATATGCAACATTCACTTGCCCAATCATAGTGAAATCTGTCCCAACACACAACAGTTACAGAAAGTCGTAACTAGAAAGTCAATGTTGGTCAACAGGGTAGAATTTGACCTCCAAAACAGCTCGGTCAAACTTGGTCAACTTAGCTTCCAACAACAAATAAAGTCAGCCCAAAAATAGTCTGAAAATATCTACTCAAACTTGGTCAACAAAAGTCAATGTTGCAGTCAATGCTGGTCAAATAATATGGTCTACCTCGTTTTCTGTACCCAAAAAGGTAGCTGCCAACACAGAGATAACCCTCACAAAACCACAGTCAAACAGGTCAACGCTACTAGTCAATGTTGGTCAAAAACCCTTCCTACAACTTCGATTAACGCTAGTCAATGCAGGAACAAAATTTCCCTTCTTTGCACATGTGGAGAGATGCCCCATAAGTCCATACACAATCAATGAAGGAGAGAGAGAAATGTGTGTCAGTGAAGTGACAAAATGAGGAGGAGGCTCCTTGTATTTATATGCAAATGTTGAGGATGAATAGATGTGACTGTTGGGCTTCTGAGCGTACATTAGTTTGATGTCCAACCTTGACAATTTGCCCATAAAAAAATAAATTCGTAATTCAATTTGTACATGTCAAAATGAGATGATATTTAGATCAATCCTACACCTATCGGAGAGAGGAATCCAATCAAAATATCAGCTGCCTCATTTTAGCTATCCAAGGTGATTTCTGGCCCTAGTTTCCAAATTTAACACTTCCATTCAACTAGGGAGAACTTTACCTACCAATCTATTTGATAATTTGTATCATCCTTGTCTTTTCTCTTCTCTACTTAACCCTGAAGAAAGAATAAATGATTGAGAACGTATCATACCATTCTCCACTGACCCAAAGTCAGTCTCCAATAATCGAGGGTGTGTCATACCACTCTTAACTGACCCGAAGTTAGTTTCCATTGATCCCATATTAATATCAAACATCCTAGCATAGCAAATATGGTAGTACACAATGTGTCCATCAGTAGTACTATGGGCCTTATCCTCATTTCCAGACTCATTAGCCAAATGAGAGGTACTTCCAATGAGTCCTAGACTGCATGGGTAGGATGTGTCAATAGGAGAAGGTGAACCACCAATCCTGCTCATATGCCATAGGATAAGGTCAACCACTCATCCTATTCATATCTCAACATGGGTTATCACCAGGGAAGGTGAAACACTCACCTTATACATCATGCACCATTAGGGGAAGGTGAACCACTAACCCTATGGTCGCTTATCACTCCAAGAAGTAACCCAAGCCCCTCAGGAGCTCCCAAAACTCAACATCCATCTCATATGGGACCCTCATAATAAGGTCTCTCCATGACTCTAAGTCATTCAAGAAAGGTAAAGAATTTGACCTCTTGAGGGGCTTCGTAAGAATATCAATAACCTGATCATCAGACCCAATATGACGGAGTGTTATTTCTCCCCATTGTACCATATCTCAGATAAAATGGTACCTGATATCAATATGCTTGGAGCGTTCATGAAACACAGGATTCTCAGAAAGACGAATCCCACTTTGGTTGTCGCAATAGATCACGATGGCATCCAACACATGTCCAAACAGCTCACTAAAGATCTTCCTCAAACAAACAACTTCATAGGAGTCCATACTAGCAGCAATGTATTCATCCTGAGTAGTGCTCAAGGAAACCAACTCCTGCTTCCTACTCATCCATGGTATCGAAGCAGAACGTAGAGAGAAGTGACATCCATATGTGCTTTTGCGTTCCATCACACTGCTCGCCTAGTTTGAAACAGAGTAACCATGGAGCCTCACATTCCTAGTAGTATATCTCAGTCCATAAGTGATTGTGCCTCGAAGATATCTCAAATGATTTTGAGCATAAATCCAATGTATTTGATGAGGCTTGACCATAGACTAATTCAATGTATTCACTGTAAAACATATGTCTGAAAGGAATTTCACCAAGTACATGAGGGCTCCCATGATTTGACGATACTCAGAGGGATTTCCCAAATTGGGCCTGGCGACACTTCCACATAACTTCTTGAAGTTAGCCTCCATCAGAGTAGTCACAGACTTGCAGTCCACCATCCCAAATCTTTCAAGTAGCTTCACGATGTATTTTCCTCGAGAAAGGAAAATCTCACCTGGCTTTTGCCAGACCTCCAACCCTAGGATGTAATGCATCAATCCTAGGTCCTTCATCTTGAATTTGGAAACTAGATCCCTCTTACATTGATGAATAAGAGGGTCTGCACCTGTCAGAAAGAGATCATACACATAAAGTACCAAGATGAGAGGTCTATCATTCTCAACCTTAAAATAAAAGTTCATATCAGCTTCACTTCTTGTAAATCCAGCTTCATCAAATAGTTGTCGATCCTCTCATACTAAGCACGGGGAGCTTGATTTAACCCATAGAGGGCTTTCTTCAATCTGCATACATGTGTCTGACGATATTTAACTTCGAACCCCTTGGGTTGCTCTACATAGACTTCCTCCTTAATTGAACCATGTAAGAAGGCAGTCTTGACATCCATCTAGTGTAGAATCCATCCTTGTGAGGCAACAAGGGCTATAATTGAATGGATGGTGGTATATCAGGCAACAGGTGCAAATATATCACCGTAGTCCACACCTTCCTTTTGAGAGAGGCCTCAAGTAACAAATCTAGCCTTGAACTTTTCAGCACTTTCATTAGCTCCATGCTTGATCTTGTAGAACCATTTCGAAGTGACAACAGATTTGTCCTTGGGTCTAGGGACAACATCTTAGACATCATTCTTCATAATTGACTCATACTCTTCGTTCATTACATCCTTCCAAACTTGGTGCTTTACAACTTTTTCGAATGTGCAAGGCTAAAATTGAATAATGGTGCTAATTGTAGTTAAGTACCCTTACTACCTATTCATATTCTTACTTTCATGAAATGTCCCCCCCCCGTGCAAAATGTCTCTCGGCATCTCCAAGAGTTTCCCTAATCCATTAGGGTCTCCATTTTTAGGAGGAGGGCTCATGAGGGGGTGGATCAATGGGATCGATTGTTCCTTTAGTTGCGGGCATTGGCTCATCTTGCAATTCTCCCTGCTTTCCTGAATTTTCTTCTTTCTCCTTCCTTGGAATAAGAAGGTTACTAATCTTCCCAAGGGTAGTATCCTCATCGTAGGTGACATCATGACTTATATCCACTTCTCTTTGACCAGGCACATAGATTCTATATGCCTTATAAGTTTCACTGTAGCCAACAAATGTTCTTTTCTTCTAGAAGCATCCAATTTTCTTCTCTTTTATTTCGGCACATGAAAATATACGGTGCTACCAAAAATTATAAAGTGAGAAACACCAGGTTTCTTACTAGTGAAAAATTCTTTGGTAGTCTTGGAGTCCAATGCTTGATGAGGGCATCTATTTTGAACATACACGACAGTGTTTACAACTTTGGCCCATAAGAACTTCAGAAAGATTTGATCATGAAGCATGGCAAGAGTGGATTCTACGATAGAACGGTTCTTCCTTTTAGAAACACCATTTTTCTTAGGATTATATACGGTAGTAGTATCCCTCTTAATGCCAGGTTCTCTACAATAGTTATTGAACTCATTTGATTCATATTCAGTTCCATTATCGGTCCTCAATATTTTGACCTTCTTACCATATAGATTAGAACGAACCAATTGCAATATGTTGGTAGTCTTGTTATCACTTGAGGGGAATGGTCCCCTTCTATGCTTTCCTTCAGCACACCCCTAGCAAACACCTTCATGTTCTAATTTAAATTTGGGCATACCTATCACCATCTTCCTCACATTGGATAGAGCCTTATAATGTAGATGAGAAAACCTTCAGTGCCATAATTCAGATTGAAGTGATGTGTTGCAAGACATAGCTCCTAATGGACTTCCTCCCACTTGATGTAGGCTATCAACACTAAATCCAAGTGTAAATGCATATTTGAAAATTTTATTCCACACATGTACCTTTCCATCTATGAATGCCACCTTGAATTCTTTGTCCTCCATCGTCGAGATAGATACCAAGTTCTTCTTTAGATCGGGTACATATAGTACTTCTTGTAGATGAATGGTGTTACCTTGATTCAATTGAAGAATAACATTCCCAACTCCCTTCATGAGAAATGTAGCATTGTATCTAACGATAATTTCCAAATTTGTATCCTTTTCAATCAGATTTGAAAGAGCTTCCTTATACCCAGTTAAGTGCCTTGAGGCACCACTATAAATAAACCAATTTACCAAAGTGTCTAGAGGAGATGTTGTAGAGACGGAAGATATAAGATAAAAAAAATTTTTATTGTTATAAAAAAAATTAGATTCATCATACTTGGTGTTTCTTGATCTCTTGGGAGGGTGACCATTTCCTTGATGAGGAGTGGGAGCATTCCTTTTTCATCTATTGTTGAATCTTCCATTCCTTTGATTGTTGTTGCCCCTGAAATTTTTGTTGTTGTGGTTATCATCATCATGAGGTGTATCCCTTCTATTAGGACACTCCCTAGCATAGTCTTGACATTGCTTCTTTGCACCTGCATTGTTAGTATTTTTAGCATGAGCAAAGAATGCATTAAGATCATTCATATTTGAAGGAATATCTAGTTCAATCATCCTTGTTTCTTCTTAAGATCATCTAGTTAGAAATTCTTCAAAATCGACAATCTTGTCATTGTTAAGACTAGTGGTCTTGAACACATGCTATTCACAAGGGAGTCCTCCAATGGAAATGAGAGTAATATCCCTATCATCAATAACTTCTCCAATCAAAATAAGATCATTTTTTATCTCATTAATCCTAGTGAAGTAGGATTGAATGTATTCACCTCTTCCCTTCTTTATATCCTTCAGCTTGTTTTTTAGAAATAGAACTTGGTTTGCATTGCTATATTTGAACATGCCAACCAACCTGTCATATATCTCCTTTTATGTGTTCAAATTGGAGATGTAAGAAACTAAATTCTTATAAAAATAATCATTGATGATATTATTTTCTTTCACTTCACCCTTCTTGTACTTTGTCTTAACAACAGTTAGTGCATTAGAAGGAGGTTTTAAAATATTTCCCTACACATAGTCCATAACATCTTTCTCTTCTAAAATCAAATCAAGAGACATTTTCCATGCATGATAAGCAAACTTATCATGAAGCTTATCATCATACTTAAAGTAGCATGTGGAGGCCATTGAATCTTATCCTTGATCAAAGGATATCAGTGATTTCTCTTCTCACTCTTGCTTGGGCTTTTTCTTCACCTTTGCTCTAATACCGTGTTAATTTTAGATAACAATGATATGTTATATTCTTAAGAGAAATTTTACTTCAATTTTTTTATTAGCCCAATATCATATCCAGAGTAGAAATCACATCAACATGACAGTAAAATGCAGATAGAACATAAAGAATAATATTAGAAGACAAGACAAGACAAGAGGACACAAGATATGGTGCCAGCTAGGGACAAACCCCAATGTGGGGAAACCCTTTGATCAATTATTCTTATTATTATTCAAAAGTTCAGCACAGAGAGAGAGAAAGAGAGAGACTACAATATGCAATATTCACTTGCCCAATCATAGTGAAATCTATCCCAACAAACAACAACTAAAGAAAGTGCTAACCAGAAATTCAACGTAGGTCAATGGGGCAAAATTGACCTCCAAAACAACGCATTCAAACTTCGTTAACTTGGCCTCCAACAACAAATCAAATTAGCTCAAAAACAGTTAAAAAATATCCAGTCAATGAAAGTCAATGTTGTAATCAACATTGGTCAAAAAGTACAGTCTGCCTCATTTTCTGTGCCCATAAATGTGTCCTACCCAAACAGAGACACCCCACAAAAAACAACAGTCAAACTAGTCAATGTCGTTGGTTAACATTTGTCAAAAACCCTTCTTGCAACTTCGGTCAACACTGGTCAACACAAGAATAGAACTTCCCTTCTTCGCACATTTGGGGAGCTACCCCATAAATTCATACCCAATCAATGAAGGAGAGAGAGATATGTGTGTGAGTGAAGTGACAAAATGAGGAGGAGGCTCCTTGTATTTATATGCAAATGTTGATGATGAATAGATGTGATTGTTGGGCTTCTAAGCCTACATTAGTTTGCTGGTTGACCTTGACAATTTGTCAATAAACAAAATAAATTCATAATTCCATTTGTACATGTCAGAATGAGATGATATTTAAATCAATCTTACACATCTCATAGAGATGAATCCAATAAAAATATTAACTGCCTCATATTAGTTGTCGAAGGTGAAGTTTGGACCTCGTTGCCAAATTTATCACCCATTCACTATCTGGAATGGGATATATGAACCCTACATCCAACAACTTTTGTAGTTATTCATTTAAAATATCCTTAAGGCTATTATTCATCCTTCTCTAGGGTTAGGACACAAGCTTTCAGCCCTCCTTAATGTAGATATGATGAGTAAAATCTAAGGGATGCACCCCTTTCATTTTCTTGTATTCCCATGCAAATGCATCAAGATGTGGCCTCAAAAATGTACATAATTGCTCTTCTTGCTCAAATGAGAGGGAAAGATTGATTTTTAGAGTCCTAAATGGGTTGATTTCCATAACCTTGGCATGATCTAGGTTAGAATCAACAGAGCATAGATGGTCCATGGATTCTTCTTAGGTTTCTCAAAGGAATCCTCCACCAATTCATCGATTAGCATGGAAGTAGGAGGTTGATTTTTGCAAGAAGTGCTCAATATGGCCATCTTCATATAGCTACGTACTGCTCATAGTAGTGTTTAGTGTATAAACCGGGTAGAGGGATGACTCAGAAAGGTCTTCTTCTTCCTTGTCCTTTATCCATAAGGTTAATTGATGCTCAATAGAGGCTTGAGCAGGGGATATAATACAATCTTCTTTGAGAGATGCCCCTTCTTGATGGTCATTTTCCTAGCCTTGCAACTAATGTAAACATCAACAATGGCAAATAAAGGTATCCCTGGGATGACAGGGTAGCCATTAAACTTGGCCTTGGGCCGGAGGACATGGAAATTTATGGGATACTCCCAGGAGTAAATAGATACCATCATGTCTTTAATAACTCTTCCATGGGATACTATGGACCTCTCTCCAAGTTGCAGTATTGTGGTGGTCTTCCTCAAGGCTCCTTGGAGGTTGAGATTTAGCATAGTTTTGTTCGTCATAACATTGATTGCATCCCCAAGGTCAATCAAGGTATTAGGTACTAGAATATTATTATTGTGAAGACGCGCTGCTGGGATACCAGGATCCAAGTACTTTGGGAAGATCACCCTCCCAAGCATTAGACAGATAGTTTCCCAACATTGTTGATAGTGGGGACATCTATTTTTCTTCTTTGAGACATATTGAAACATTCTTCCTTGATAAGATTTTTGTAAATGGGGACATCTTTGATAGCCTATAGAAGGGGTATTTTAAAACACAATTAATTCAATTCTCCCATAGGCATAGCCTCTTTTAGGGTGTGTTTTTTAGGTTGGACCAACCTTTTAGGATAGGGAGGCGCATTGTCTTGAAGGGTACCATATTCCTTCTCTTCTTCAAGATATTTAGGTGGAGAAGGTGGGTGAGCATCCGGGAGTACCTTCCCAAAATAAAGGTTGATCTCTTGGATCTTCATACCATAATAAGAATGGGATATTTCCCGACTATAAACTTGTTGTGCATGTTTACTTTTCCGGTTCAAATTAGGTTGGGTAGACATTTGAGGTTGCATAGGTGGGTTGTTATTAGGTAGTTATGGTTGAGGTTTACAAGGAGCCATTAAGGTGGGAGGTTTGGTTTTTTGAGTTATTCATCCTTGTGAATGGTCTCTCCATTAAGGAGGTTTAGGTTGATATGGATGGAAAGGTGGGTTGAAAGGATGAGGGAGGTGTTAGTACAGTTCTAGGTTGAGTCATGAGTAGGTTTTAAAATTTTTATTTGTTAGGATTAATTTTTTAAATTTCAAAAAAATTCAAAACGCTACCAGAATCTCCAGTAGCGCCCAATTTTCTTGTTCAGACAGTCTCCCCTGTTTTTCGGACAACCTTTTCGTTCCTATTTTATTTCCTGTTTTTTTTTTTTATCCGATGTTACCAGAATTTCCGATAGCATCTCCCATTTAAAAAAAATTAAAGCCAAAAATGCAACCATTTTTTATTCTCCACATGTCATAATAGTGAAATGATTACTCCAAATCATAAGATTTCATGATTGGATAGGTCACAAACTTCAAGTCAATTCAATTGGTAGTGGTTAATCGATTTGGTCGATCATATTAGCAAGGTGTCAGTCACAACCATAGCCATCCATCGCCTACCCCACTAATCTTAAATAAAACCATGTTTCCAAAATTAAAACGTGTCAGTAGCGTCAGTCATAGCCATATGTTTAAATTATGACGGCTATTCTTTCTATTCCATGTCATGCGCTACCAGAATTTCCAGCCAGTCCAAATTAAAGCAGGAAAATTGCCAGATTTGTAAAAAATCTCGTACAACCACTTGTAGTAGGTTAGTTGGACTCTCCAAAGCAACTCGACTTCATCATTACTATTACATGTTGTCTATTATGACATGAAATATCATGTAATCATGAAGGATCATATGCATAGGAGATTGAACCAAAACTTCATCTCAAATATTCGAAAATGGAGGAAATTTCACCATTTTGAATTTCTTAAGTGCAGCAAAGGGGACAGTGATTGAGGTGGTTAAGAACACATCCCATTTTTTAAGGTAGCCTAATTCAATCTAATTGCACCATCTGTTGAGTAATCTTCCATACTTTGACACTTATTCTTCATAACAAGCAAGCAGATATCCATGGCACCAACGTCTAGTAAAGGTGGAAAGCTTAAGAGAATCGAACCTTAAGGAGATGAACTAGTTGATGCTAATCCAAGTGTTAGAAGATTGTTATTCAGGTAGGCTGGTATCCACTTCACACCAGGTTAGGAGGCTCACATCAAGGTGTAGCTCACGAGTTTGCTCAAACTTTCAATGGACAGGAAGCTACCATCTTTGGTTTCAAATAGCAGGTTTCAAAACAGTCAATTGTAGAAGCTTTTAACATTCCCCAGGAAGGAGAAAAGTGGTTTAAGGGACAACTTATTACAGGAGAAGATATCAATAATTTTATTAGAGATGAATAAAGAGATCCTAATTGGGCCAAAGGAATACCCAACAATTATCTTAAGAAGGAATGGGAAGAAACAGTCAAATTGGTTAAGATTTTTCTCACTTGTGAGAGAAGTTATAAAGTAGTATTTCTTTACCATATGAGGTTTCTTTTTCATTTTGTATGTATGAGGACTCTTAATATTCCATATTTCATATTGAAGAGCCCGACCAAAATGGCAACCAGAATTCAAACACACCATGAAGCATCAGAATACAGCCTGTATCGTTAGGAAATTATCAAGGTTCTGGTTGAAGAAGAACTGAAAAAGAGAAACCAAACTTGGGAACATTTCTTGTTTTACTGGGAAGCCAACTTGCACCAAAACCCCAAGAAACTGCTAAATCTTCTTCAACACAGGTTCAGACATAAAGGACATAAACTACATCAGTTGAAGGAATTTCCAAAAGAAAGAGAAAGAGGGAAAGTGTAAGCAGAGGTATCAAAAGCAGCAAAGAGAAGCCTTCAGTTGCTGAATCTGAAAAGAAAAAGGAGCAAGGTGAAAGCTATTCTGCCCAAAAAACAAAAAGCATGAAAATGGTTCCTCCTGTTAAACATTTTCCTAAGGTTTACACAAGAACTCGTAGAGGTAAACTTGCAGCTAAAGAGAAATCTAAGGCGCGGGTGCTTCCTAAAATTCTAGATGCACATAAACAACAACAATAGAACCAACCTATTGATTCTGATGAGGAATTGGTGAGAGAATTAGGGTATAAAAGGACCAGTAAAAACAAGAAAGAAGAAATAAAACTAGTTGCTAGAGCTAGGAGGCGACATACTAGGGAAAGAAACAAATACAGCTGAAATCAAAATTTCTAAATAATCCTAGTTTATAGACTGAAGTAATAGTCATAAAAGAACATTATACATAGTTGCAGATTGAGGATCCTTCAATTGCAGAAATTAGAAGGTCTTTGAAGAGGAAAAGAGGTAAAGCTCTCATGGACTAGCCATCAGAGCCTTTGAAAAGAAGAAAGGTCCAAAAAGAAGCAGAGAAGAAAGAGACCATCATCAAAGAAGAAACAACCAAAATCACAAGGTCAAAATTTGCTGCCAAAAATAAAACAAACTTGGATAAATTTGCAGAGGTTGTAGCTCACATGAAATGAAAGTGTAATTTTCCTTAAAAAATACATTTTTGCATATTAAGTCAAAGTTTTGAATATGAAGGTTATAGCTCAGAATATCTAAGCATTTACAAGTGGTTCAAAGTATTTTCTATTAAAATGTTGAAGTGAAAACGTTGTCCTACCAGAAATTCCTGAAGTGTTTCCAATTTTTTTCACTATTACAGGTATTACCGGAATTTCCAGAAGCACCTGTTTCAACAGAAATAGACAACTATCAGCAGAAAACCTCCGGGCCAGTTTTGGAAAGACAACAACCCATATCAATATGGATAAGGAAAATGATGGATATGAGATAGTTATGAGGTTGTTGAAGGTTGTATTGAATGAAGCCATATGGTCATTTAATAGTCAAGACCATAAAGAGAAAAATCATCAGCAAAAGGGGTAGCCAGTCAATTTTTCCAGTAGTCAAGTGTCATTTTTCCTCTTCTTCTCATCTACACCTGTACTTTCTGTTGCAATTTAATGGGAGATGATTTTAATATCTAAAAGACACCTATGTAACAAGGAAATAGTGGAACCACCAATTTAGGAGAGTAGGAGTTGGTGTGTCTCTCTCTATATATATCTTTTGTAAATATCATTTAAGGGTTGAATTTTGGTTCACCTAAAGACTCATCTTAATAAAATAGATTTTCGTGCACTTCATGCTAGAGGATTTTGTGATTCAAGTTATATCTAATGTGTGGTTTGTCTATTTCCTTGTTTCAATTTTCTAAATTATAAATTTGCAGTAGCCAGGTATAGTATGCGTGAGAATCATTAAGAGGATCTGATGATGACTTATCTACTATCCAGTTTTCTATAAATTGTAATATATGTTTCAAGTAGAACATGTCAGTGAAGGTTTCATAAAGGATTTGGGGGATACATTATACATGTTTTTACTTTCTAGTTGTTGTTTTCCTTGTCAAGCCTATTTTAATATTTTAAATGGTAAAATACAGCAGCTAGTATAGTATGAGTGAGAAATCATTAAGAGGATCTAATGATCACTTATATACTATCCAATTTTCTGTAAATCATAATATCAGTTCAAGTAGAAATTGTTAGTGAAGGTTTCACAAAGGATTTGTGAAATACTTTATACATTTTCTTACTTTCTAACTGTTATTTTCCTTGCCAAGAAACAGAGTTTGTCACAAGCCTATTTATGTAGTTGAAGTGACTGTCTTAAGATACTCAATTTTCTTAGGATATTTATTAGCTACCTATTCTCTTTCCTCTACTCCCCTATATTACTCACTTAACCACGCAATTTATGCTTGCCACAACTTGCCAAATGCATGAAAGTTAAAGAGGAACACAATCAATTCAAAACTCCTTTAGAAGCCATCCCACCACTCAAAATACCCTTTTAAATTTTGAAATGAAATCATGATGTGTAAGGCCTACTCCTTCTGTAGTCTAGGATTATTTCCTTGTGCTAATAGGAGGTACTTAGGGGCATAGGACCAAGGGGATGGAATGGACCACGATGGCTGCTAGAAAGATGCATTCTGATTTAGATTGTAAGAATGATATTTTTCACCTTGCATGCCCTATTGATACGGCCAAGGGCCCTAGGGCCTCCTCTAGTTGATGAAACAGAGTTTTTCCATGCCATTCTCTACTCCTTGGTATACAACCTTTAGTCTTGGAAGAGAGGGACATTTATCTGTTGCATGGTTTTCCTCACAGATAGAGCACGCCTCTAAGGTGTTCGGTGGTCACTCATTTTTGGGATGTCTCCTAGTGCATCTAGGGAAAAATATAGCTAGTTCCCTCTCCACTTCATCTTGCTTCCTTTTAATTTGAATAGTGCCCATCTGTGTTATAACCCTATTATCCACTCCATTATAGTGAGAGAAACCCAATATCAACTTACCTTACTTGTAGGCTAAAATGCATCCCTTGTCACCTTTTCTTTTACTTATGTGAGATTTATCCCATGCTAAAAGGGTGGAATTAAATGATTGAGTTATCTCTCATAATTAATTTGCCAAAATATTATAATTACAACATAATAATTATTTCATAATTGTGATAATTGAGAAAAATCTCATAATTGTGAAGGAGGTTTCTAGAGTTTGTCATGACAACTTGTTGCTCAACTTGGGCAATTAATTGTTAGATTGCAAACCCCATCAAGTGTGTTTGGATATACAAAATAACCTTCTTCTTAGCAGCCCATCGACGTTCTTACGGTGAAGTAAACAACACCTAAGTACAACCAACAAGTTGGTGGTAAAAAGAACAAGAGGAATAAACAAAAAAATCAATGTGCTCAGGAAACGCAACCAAATCCACAAAATCAGGGGGGGGCATGATTGAATTTCCCCATGAGATTAAGTTCCCTTGTAATATTTGTTAAGGTGAAAATTTAACTCATGAGTTTCCTTGAAAGGATGAAGTTCATAGGATTCTTACACAATTTACTCAAGAACATGTTGCTTTAACTCATCAATTTCCTGCACCACCTCATCAATAAATGGTTCGACAACCTCCTCCACCTCCAAAACGGGGAAATGAGGGGCAATTTTATAACCTTTCCAGTAGTTCGTTTGTCTTTATGTGAAAATAATACATTAATGTGACCATGCTAGCTAAGTCATATGACGTTCCCGATTCGAGTTCTCCTATGAACTCACCCACTCTGCCTCCTTCGATTGGACCTCTCACGTTAGATAAGCATATGGAACATATTTATCACCCACCTAAGATTTTTGTTCATAAGACAACACATAATCCATTTACTCGAGCTGCTCAACAATACAATATTGTTGAATATCTTTCCCAGGTTCCATGTGCCATGTCTTCCCTGGAGGTTTTTCAAAGCTTTCCTCAGTAGCACAACACCTTGTTGTCTGCGATTAGTGGAGTATACCCCTCCGACTCGAATCTCATCACGTTTAATGTTGATAATTTTGTCGTTTGCCTTTCCCACCAGATCACATTCCATATTACCATGTGTCATTCATAGGAATATCCATCACACTTTGGTTGATGAAGGTTCTTCCACTTATGTCATGTTAGCATCATGATGGAAAGGTCTCGACTCTCCAGCATTCACTAAGTCTAATACCATGTTGTTTACGGCAATGGACACGCGAACATGTTAGGGGATCTCCCTCGTAAGAAGTCCCAAATAGACCTCAGACCATTTGGAGTAGGAGTCAACCAGTGGGTAATAAAGCTATGCCTTGCTGCGATAGTGTGCAGAGGTAAGCAAGATATCCTTGTTGGAATCAAGTGTGTGACCTTGCAACGAGTCAAGAGAGATGCATGGGGATGTTATAAAACATGAAGGGGGAAAAGAAGTGTGTCCCTTAGAAATATGTAGTAGTATGCAATCTGAAAGGAACACACGAGCTGAATGACATCACAATCTGGAAAGAAAAATAGTCGACAATCCAAAGTGATGAGTTAAACCAACAACATGCTTCAATAATATTCATACAATCACATATAGAATAGTCAATACATAAATGTGTAAGTAAAAATACATACATTGCTAAAGTAACCAGAATAGTCAAACTACAATAATAATATATGCATGAAACGTGTTGGCTTTGTTACATTATATAAAGTGAAAGTTCCATCCATACATCCAACCATGTCAGCATTGCCTAGAAAAAGCTTGGCTCCCAAAAGCATGCTCTATGAGTTATGAGGTTCTGTTTATAACAAAGGGTGGGGTGACCCTTGACATTCCCCTTTGTGACTCTTGGACTACCCTCATGACTCTTCAACTTCATTACATAACTCTTTACATTACATATGATTGTTTTCATTCCACTATGACACTTGGAATTTCACTTTAAAACATGTTTACAAAAATGATACATTTTCCACATATACCCATGTGGGACAAGATTAGCTTCAGTCAGATAGACAAGACAACATAGGACTCGGACGACTATGGAGAGATGAGTTCATCAACCTCCTCCCCATGATCCTCGATGACAAACTGATGCCATGCTTGGTAGTGCACAATGGTGTCCTCGTACTCTTTGATTATGTCTTTCTAGAAACGAAATTTTGCCTCCATTGCTTCTGGGTATATTGATTTGGAACCTCTATCCAACTCATCCTATAACATACGTAGCTTAGTCCTGAGCAAGGTTGAACCAACGATGTATATACACATGTTATCTACACTGACTTGTAAAATTGTGTTGGTCGTTGTGAGAATCAACTGATCAAAGTATGCATTGACCTCTAGTCTAACTTAGTTCTTCTCTTTGGCCTTGGTGAGCATACCAATTGATGAAGTTCCATACTTTCTCACCACAACATAAAAAAAAATGTACAACTGTGCATACAAAGCCTCAATACTAGTGATGAGCAATGGGAGTTCCTCATAGTTATGGATCAGACTTTGGATGCGCACTTTGTCCAACTCTACCTGCGGCTTCATCATCTTATGCAAGTGAAGGAGGCTCCCTTGTACCTCATTGTCCATGTTTGTACATGATAAATTGTGGCATGTATATCTACAAGTGTTCACGCTATCTTGGTGCAGCGTTGCTCTTGACCATGTAGATGGACAACTGCCTTGTGCATGGTGACGAACCTATCATACAGTCTCCGTGTGACTATTTCAAGAGTTGATAATTCAGTAAGAATGGTCATCTTCATCTCAGCTTTGGTGGATCCTATTGATTGTTCCTCTCTCTACCTAGCTGCTTACAACTCCTTAGCCATGCACTCATTTTCTACTATCAATAACTTAACACTCGAGCTCATGGCTTTGGAATAAGACTTTGTAGCATCACCCAAGGTGGTTGGATGTCTCCGTACATCTGAAAAAATCACTGATTATTCAAAGTGTGCAGGTGATGCATGCTCATCTCGAGTGCATTCTCTACGTACTCGTACAAATGTGTGATATGACTCATCAAAGGCTATGTTGTACACCTCTGTTGCCAGATGGTCCTCAAGGAGGATGATATCCCCTTGTTCACTCAGGACTTTCTATCATGTTGGAGCTAGTGGAGCCTATGGAGTGACCTCGTTTCCTTTTCGCATGAGATAAGTATCTTGATCTTGTTCGAGCTGCTCCATCTCCATGTCCTTCTATTCTACTATTGGTTCATCCTGTAGACTAAGTTTATGTTCCTACGATTGCTCACCTTGTTCCTTATCTACTTTTGGTTCAGATTCTTCACCCTATATCAATGCATTTTGAGTTGCCTATGTGCCTTGCACTTCCTCCTATTCTTGTTCATGTTCCTGTTCATGCTCATGTTGCACTTCCTTCTCTCTTCTGCCCAACTCTTGTTCTTCTTTGAGCTTTTGTTGGATTTCTTGTAACATCATCTCTACATCTTCTAGTATTTTCTTCTCTCCCTTTCTTTGCGCTATCCCCCTATCCCATTGTTGCCTATTTACATCTATCTCCAAAGCTACCTTTTCCACAAGTGGGTCTTCCTTAAACTTGTATCTTTGCTCCATCTATGTCCTTTTGACAATATTCCTCTTGCCTTTATCTTGCAGAGGTTTGTTGCTTGCTACTGCTATTGTTTATGCTACCCATGGTGCTGCTTCCTTGAGTGCTAGTAGCCACTCTACTGCAATCCTGACCAATACATTGAGCCTAGAGGATTTATAACAATATCTCAGTGACTCTTCCACTGACCAATGACATACACTGTGGATCCAAGAATAGTACACTCTCGTACAATTGTCCCTGCATAACCCATGGGGATCGTACAGGTTGAAACTATTGGCACTGAACTTAAACTTATTGAAGTCTACCACCTCCATATTCTCTTCTTTTAAACTTCTGATCACGTACAAACCAACTTGAATAGGAAGGATAGACCATGGTTCCTTCTTCTTCATGTGGAATCCAGCTGATAACCCTGTCGAGATGTGGTATGCAACCTCCTGCATGACCAACTTGTCTGTGGAAAACCTCAGAAACACATGTGGAGCTTTCTCCGCATTATACATGCTAATGAAGGTGCCCTCGAGTGAGGTGTACCAATCTATAATGTTCAACAATGCCTCCATTATTTCCCGGACATGCAGGGAAGATCTTGTTCAAAGATCATCGTGTACAAAGGGGAAATGAAATGGTTAGATATTCTAACCATGACTCCTCGACAGCTTTAATCTTATAGAAACCTTCAATATACATTCACAACACTCTCTGAAGGTGTCCATGCCCAACACATGCTAGGAAACTATTAACGGGCACAGAATGCATTGACCACGTAGGCAGACATGAAGAATCTTGCTTGTTGATCCTTGGCAGGACTCCAGGCATTGGATAGATGCAATTTCAACTGGAGATCCAACATGTTGAACGAGTTGAAAAAATTTCTTTCACTTGCCAGTTGATCCAACATAGTAACCCAACTCTATGGTAAGGTCTATGTACTCCCTTGGTCATTCAAGTGGCATGCGAAGATGACCAATAACTGGTATGCCTTCCTTATTATCTTTGTTCTTTATATATGGTTGGGTGTTGTCCTAAACTTTGTTGGCTCCTTCACCCAATGCTTCAAGATGTCTCTTGTGTTCGTGCTACTATTGGGAGTGTAGAAACTTGCATCCATCCTACTCTGATAATCCTCCCTCCTAAATGAAGCAAGCCTTGCTACACTAACACTTCTCAGTATCATTGTCTGAGGATTAGTGTGTCAGACAATCTAGTGGATCACATATGTGCAAGGGAACATTGGAAACCTGCATGAAACCTTATATAATCCTAACTTATGGATATTCACATAGAACTATCAATCCTCTAGATTCTCCTCAAAGCTTCTGAAGGAAGTGATGTTGATGTCTTGTTGTGTGATCTTGATGTATTTCTCAATGAATAGGTGTGTGTCTATGTACATGGGAAAGCTCATAAACCCATGTTCAACCATATCCTCAGTATTTCTTTCAATTGTGTCTTTTTATCGAGCTCTCTTGGAGGCCATGATACCTGTACTATTGACAATTAGGTGAAAAACCTGTTGTACGTGGAGATATCGAAGACACTCATGGTGAGACAATTTCAGATAACAACCTCAAACAACTCGAGAAACATTCAAGCAACAAACTAGTGATTGTTGGGCAACATTGCACAACATCGACTTCAGGAAGCTTGGACACTGTCAGTTGAAACTACGCATTGCGCAGTCCAAGCTACAAATGAGACTAACTATTGGCGAGAACTGTGCAATGAGAAGTTCAGTGAGGTTGACTGCTAACTAAAATTGTGCAATGCATAGAAAAGTTAGGTTATGTTGCTGGCTGGGACTATGCATTCCACAGTTATAGTGGGTAGGACTGAGCACTCCCTCCCAGCATTGCAAAAAGCACAACTGGGAGACAATGTGGGTAGCCTCTACACAATTCCTAGAGGCAAGGCAGAGCCTTGACTACCAGGAATGTGCAGAGCATGCTGGGAGAGACAGGATATAGGCTGAGCAGCACAAATTTGCCCAACGAAAACATGAAGGAATAAGTGTGTGTGTGAAGCTAGTGCAAATCTGACTACAATAGACATTCATGCAATTCAAGCAAGTGCATAAATAAGTCAAATAGCAAAATCAAGAAGGTCATGAAGCGATTCGCCGAAATAGTGACTGTGAGTGCAAAAATAGTGTTATTCGTGTGACACTAAGAAAAGGAAATGAAAAAATTGAAACAAAACATATATAAGGTAAAATACATTGAAATTCCAGTGATCATTCAATAAAACCAAGGAAACAACACTCATACAAGCCAAAAACTAAAAAGCGACAGAAAAAGAGGAAAAAGGCATTAAAAGGAAAACTTACCCAAAAAAGTCGTGCAGATTGTGCCAAAGGTTCCTAGATGTCTCACGAATGCCAAAGCTCTGAGATTGAATGTGAAGAATGAGATTTGAGGCATCATTTAAATAGATATGACGAAATTAGGGTTTAGGATGTGGATGCCACAAATCTAGGAAAAAGTGACACTTGGCGGGGAGTTTTTTAAATTATTTTTGCATGTAACTCCTGCTTCTAAAAATAGATCCCTAAAATCTAGGGATGATTTTTCATTTTTTGTTTTTTCCTTTTTCGGGAAAATCTGCCCAACATGCAAAGAAGGATTGTGCAATTCTGGAAGGAACTAGGCAACCTACCAGCACATGCGATGAACCACCACTTAGGGAAAACTTTTTCATTGTTTCTAGGCTGAATGGCCTTGGCTGGCTAGCCAGCTCTGTGCAATTTTCTAGAGAAGTGATGTTGGGCTTCTCTGTGCATTTCCAGAGAGCAGTGTAGGTGGTCATTTTTATGCAATTATAGATAATAGTGCAAGTGGCTTGGGCTTCTCTATGCATTTCTATAGTGTAGTGCAGCTGGGCTAGTTCTGCACATTTCTGAGGGGCAGTGGAGCTAGCCTCATCTGCTCTGCACAATTCCAGAGAGCAGTGTTGGTTGGCTTGCTCTGTGCAATTTCCAGAGCAAGGTTGGCTAGTCTACTCTATGCAATTTTTGAGTGCGGGGCAACTGTTGGGTTGCCCTGCGAAATTCGTGAGGGGAAGACAAGTTGTCCTCCATGTTTGTGCAGTTTTTCCTGATAGCCAATCGTCCAGAAGTGAACCAAGTGCTTTGTGTGCTTGTGGTTGACTGATGGGATGAGTGAGTGAACGCAAGTTGTTAAACGTCAAATGAAATCAAATAAACACAAGTACCTGATCAGTGCAGGTAGTTGTGATGATTTCGAGGAGGGAGGCTCTAAAACAAAGCGAAGGCAAAATTTTGGAGGGTGGTTGTAGCTGCTACAACAATGGTGACACACTAGTAGAAATCCAACTCTCTTTATGGGCCTTGTTCATGAAAAGTGAGTCTAACCCCTTCGAAAGTATTGTTCGATTCATAGATCATCATGGCTTCAACACTAAGCTTGAGTTAAAGATATATTCCCTTTACCATTCTCTTGATCAGTCAACATGCATTCCAAGCCAAGTCAAGTTATTTTCTTCGATTGGGGATGAGGGGTATATTGGTGCACAAGTAATCAAGATGTCAGAGCCTTTGTTTCATCTCTAGTGTTGCTCTATTGCCAACAGGCCTGACAATACCCCGTTGGAGTCACGTAGGGACAGAAGCATCACTCCACTGCCAGTGAGCTTAGTCAATACCCCAGTGGAGTTACTTGCATCACCTCTTTGTGCAAGAAGTCTCTCTCTTCTTTTTTTCTTATTTATTTTCTCATTTTTCATTTTTTTTTTATTTTTCAAAGAATTTTGCATAGGCACTTATTTATTTCAGAGATGGAAGAGGTATCCCAACTTATTGAGAGAAGAAGAGGTTGTCCCTTTAGAGAAGTATTTTATATATACCTCTAACAATAATTTTAAGGTTTTCCTCCTCACCGTACTCTACTTTATTGAGCTAACAATGGTTAACTCAAAAGAACCGATTAGAGTACGTGGTACTAGTTAAAGTGCAAGTATTTTGTTTTCACCAAGACTCACTATGAACAAAACATATTTTCAATGAGGGTATCATCAACTGAAGAAAACAACCTCTTTCATAAAGAGAGAGGACAAAAAAAAACCTAGTGTTAATAGTTTTACAAGTCCTATTATACTTTACCTTGCTTGTCTCAAGAGCCACACATAGTTTCATGTGAAACTAAGCCGATGGGTGAAAAACAAACAGACAAACAGAAAGCAAAGGACAGAAGTAAATGAAAGAAAAGAAAGAAATAAAAGCAAGAAAACAAGGTAAACAAAACAAACATGCAAACAAATAGAAACAAGGGAACAAACACTACTCCTACTCCTAAACTAAGTAGTGCATGGGCCTCTTCACATAAAGTGATATTTCCAATGCAGTCATCGGTGCATTGTTTGACCCATGTTGGTGAAGGTGTGGTCTACGAGAATGATAAACATGTAAACCCGTAAATAAGAAAGATAATAGTGAATACCAACACACTCTGAGTTTAAAAATATCCACAGAAAAGAAAAGAATAAAAGCATAAAACAAGCATTTTGTTGATGTGTCATGTTCATGCATCACACTATGTGCATACAAAAAACATGCACACTCTTTTGATCATGACAAACGAGAAAACATAAGAAAGAAAGACAACTTATGTTTAGCTAGAGTTCTCTCTTTGTATGATTCATCCAATTCATGAGTAATGGGATCATGTGATTGAGGTGGAGGATGCGAATTTTGTGAACTAGATTGATCTTCAATTTAAATAGAAGAGTGATGAGGAGGCTTGGGTGTTTCAATAGATTTCTGATCAGGAGTGGATTTGACCTCAAGATAGTGAGGACCTAACATTACCATCAGCTTGGGCTGAAGTGCCTCGACATCTTGTGGGATCTCCATTTCATCAACAAGTAGATCATCGAATACGAGTGGCTTAGATAGATCGACAATGAATGAATCAACATCGTGATCGAATGAAGGAGAAAAGAGATCACAACGACCATGATTAGAAAATTTCATATGTTCATCGGCATCCTTATGATCTGATGAATCATATAGAGGGGTTTATGAGAAGTAATAATATTCAACCTCTGTGTTTCTAGAAATGATAGATGTAATATTGAGTGGATTTGCAAACACAAATGTGTCCTCTCCGCTATGCAATGACAGACTAACATCTAGTGTATTCTGTGAATGATCAGAAGTATATGCATCCAGGAATGTATTCTCACACAGAAAATCAACAATGGCAGAATCACCGTAGATGTTAGGGAAAAGCGGATGAGGTGAGAATAGAAGGAGGTCATCCTTCATCACAGATTCTTTACAGATTCCCACACATACTAGTCATAAGTCATAGCACAGGTTGGCTGCTCAACACAAACTCCATCAAAAACTTCATCCTTATGAACAAAAAGTGTGGAGTCTGGAATAGGAGAACACAACATGGTACAATCCAAAGGATCAACAAACCGCAAGGATGGATCTTGAGGAAACAAGTTCACGTGACAACCAACAGTCTTGTCATCCAAATATGTGTAGAGATCGAGGGCAGGTGAGGTGGGAGGATGTGACATTTCAATATATAGACATGCACCTTCTCCTGCCACACACTACAGGGCCAGAACTGTTTGATGAGATGAGGAAGGGTAGTCACTTGTGACAACAACCATGTTCACCTTGGATTTAGTAGCTCTAACACCGAGGTATGTTGGCGTTGGCTTGAATGATTCTAACAGTTGGAGATTCTCATATATCTAAAGAAGATATTGAAATATTTCATTGAGAAACTTCCAATCAATTTCATCCTCTGGGAGTTGAAATGTGAGATTACGGAAGTGATCCCAGAATTTAACCAAGGATTTGTCAACGGCATTTCATAATTCGGGAATTTTTTTATTAAGTGATTAATGGTCAAACTTATGGAAAGAATCAGATAACTCTATAACAAAGTGACCAAATGAGTGAATAGATTTTTCCAGCAATGTGACAAGCCATTGCAATAGATGCCCACGAAGCACGAATGTGAACATCATGCATCTCACATAATCCTCATGGGTTTCGAGGTTATCACATAGATTGGAAAAGGAAATACTATGCCTCTCGCAAGTTGTTCCACCTTCACCTTCATATGTGTTCTGTGACAAGAGATTCCAAAACTCTTCTGAGATTTGAAGGTCATCTCCATAAGACATACATCTTAGAGGATGAAGTGTAACATAAGACATGATAGATGTGTGAAGATTCAAAATAGACTTTGAGGACTCAGCTTGTCATCTGGCCCTCCTTCTAGTGCCAGAAATGTTGACGCTGTTGGACCCGCCAACATGTTAGGAGATCTCCCCGGTAATAAGTCCGAAATAGACCTCAGATAGTCTTGAGTAGGAGTCCCAGTAGCGGGTAGTAAATTTATTCCTTGATTGTGATAGCACGCAGAGGTAAGAAAGATATCCTTGTTGGAAGCAAGTGTGTGACCTTGGAGAGAGTCAAGAGAGATGCATGGGGATGTTCTAACACATTAAGGGGGAAAATAAGTGCGTCCCTTAGAAGCTTGTAATAGTACACAGCCTAAAAGGAACATGAAAGATGAATGACATCATAAATTGGAAAGAAGAATAGTTCACAATCTAAAGTGATGAGTTAAACCAACAACATGCTTCAATAAGATTCATATAGTCACATACAGAATAATCCATACATCAATGCATAAGTAAAACTACATACATTTCTAAAGTAATTGGAATAGACGAACTAAAATAACAACATATGCATGAAACATGTTGACTCTATTATATTATATAGAAAGCTCCATCCATACATACAACCATGACAACCACTAGCCCCAATGGGGAAACATTAGAGTCAACACCGCCTTCTCCTCCAAGGAGACGTACTTGCTCTGCATTGTGGAGAAGCCAAGGCTCATCACAATACTCTCCAAACCCTTTCTAAGTAATGCCTAGCAAAATATTGGCTCCCAAAAGCTTGTTCTATAAGTTATGAGGTTCTATTTATAACAAAGGGTGGGATGTCCCTTGACATTCCCCTTTGTGACTCTTGGACTACCTTCATGACTCTTCAACTTCATTACATGACTCTTTACATTACATATGACTATTTTCATTCCACTATGACACTTGGAATTTCTCTTTACAACATGTTTACAAAAATTATACATTTTCCACATATACCCATGTGGGACAAGATTGGCTTGGGTCAGCTAGACAAGACAACACTAGGACTTAGACGGTTGTGGAAAGACCAGCTCATTAACCTCCTTGCTATGATCCTCGATGATGAACTGATTTCATGCTTGGTACTTTGTAATGGTGTTCATGTACTCTTTGAGGATGTCTTTTTGGAAACGAACTCTTGCCTCCATGGGGAACTTAGTCCCACTTGTGGGTGATAACCCTGGTCAGTATCAGAGTATTGGCATGGGCGTATTTAAAATCTCATACCTTATTTGGGTATTTACTCAATTACCACTACCCGACATTCCTTATAAATATTATAAAGCTCCTATGCATATGATCTCTTCTGACACCTATGGACCTCATAAAACTCCTGATCCTTGGGTGTTTTCACTTTCTCCTATGGAAGTTGATCAAACTAGTAAGCATCCATTGCCAACTATTGTGGAAGATATTTCTCCTCCAGCAGTCCAGTCAATACCTTCAGATGCTAGTCAGAAATGCCATCCCAATATGGAAGATGACTAGGATCCTTTGCCCATATGGGTCTTCCCTCCACTTGTTCCACATGGCTCTCTCGATGACAAACCCCATTGGCTAGTCAACTTGAAAGTCATGGATCTACCCACTGATCAGCCTAGGCAGATTATGCCTCTTCATGCCTCTAGTCTTCTCAAATTGGAAAAGGTAGAGATTAGAAAACAAAATCTTCAATCAACCCAGGGGGCATCCTCGACCCTTCTTGGAAGTGACACCCATGGACTGAGTGGTGTCTTGGGATTCTACTACTAAACTTTCAAATCAATTTCCTACTTCATTACAACATCTTGATCAACATCTTGTACCACCTTTATGTCTTGATCCTCATGTTCTTAGATTATTTTTGAGAGCACGACTATGTTATAATTTCCTTTGCATCGTCAAACTTTTTGGATTGGGAAGTTTGATTTCATTTGTCATGGCCCCACATTTGTGAGCCATATTTACTACTTACTCCACATGAGTCTGCGTATATAAACCCTTGGACTGTGCCCAGCTGTGGGAACACTTTAGCATGAGCTATTAGACTGAGTTTCACTTGTACATATTGTACATAAGAGTTTAATGTTTTATATATTTTTTGGTTGGGTGTGTGATGTGAGTATTTTTCATGCTTTATTTATGCCAAAAATCCAAAAAAAAATTATAAAACTAAGAAAACCAAAAATATATGGTCTTGTTTTGACCTCGTCCATCCTTATTTATTTCATTATGTGATTTAACCATGGTCCTAGTATTTTTAGATGGTTTTTATAGGATAGGGTGGCATTTTTATTGTGACATCCAATGGGCCTGAGGTATGTTTTCTTCACTTACATATAGGGGTAGGTCATTATCACCATCCTCATTGCATTTTGACCATCAATGCCATATATATAACTTAGGTTTGACCCTGCCAATTTGTGACTTTAGTAACTTTCCTTTATGCATGTCGTCACTTGATGGTCGAGCTTACCTAATCATGGATACAGTAGTGTAGCACCCTATTTCCATATTGGTGTTCATGCAGTCATTTCATTCTCCTTTCAGAATCCCTCCTCCTAACATGCCATGACATAGAATTTGAACCTCATGCCCTCTTCTTCTTCTTATTTCTGGTTAAACTACAAAAGGATTCCACCACTTTTATCCCTTATGATTGCCACTTTTTATCAGCCTATTTGTGCACAATGAGCCTTGGTTTTTACCTTCTATCGTCACCATTTGCTTCGCCTATCATTCACTTTCTCTCTGTGGTTTAACCTTTCTTGGAGGAACCACTGTGATCAGTGGTCCTATTAGCCAGCCTCTTGTCCTATTTATGTCATGAGAATTTCCATCATTATCGAAACCAGTTGCTACCTCTTATACCAAGTGTTCCTATAGGAGCAGTTTTCTTCAAGCTATTTTCATACTCCTTAAATTAGAAAATATTTTCAAGTGAAGTTGCCTCCTTCACACTCATTAAAGTACTCGAAGGGTCATCTATCGAGTAAAAGTTTAACCATTTTCCATAATAGGATAGACTAGTTAATGAAAAAAAAATACTCTAGTCTACTATGGCTATAACGTTCTCCCTTGTATAGGTTTATCTCTTTTTCGGGCTTGGGGGACTAAAATTACAAAAAAGGAACTTTTACAAAGAGAAAGGGAAGGGAACATTCATCTCCATTAGTCATAAAAATGGAAGCATCCTTTGCATAACCCTTGAACATGACACCTGTTTGTTTCATTATCTCATAGTTGGGTTTTAGCTTGTATAAGAGCCATACCATACATATGAGTATGTCTACTACTCTAGCTAGTTACTCTTCTAATAATATGGAGAATGATCCAATGCCTCCTACATTGTCACATGATATCACATGGTTCTCTTTAGTCGTGCTTCCAATTCATTCTTGTGTCGTGTTTTTATGTATTCAAGGGAAGTCTCAACCTTTGTCAGCCATCTATAATATCCTGTTGACCTTTTTGAGTCGTCCATCCCTATATTAGTCATACTTCATCACTTAATGGCTTCATTCATACATCACATCATCCTAGTTTATTCCCTATTGATTGATGGGGGATACATTAAGGCTCTCCTTTGATGGATCTTCTCTTGTCGACTTCATCTCATTATCCATGAGCTTGATCTAGGAACTAGTAGTGCCTTGGAGCTTGTAGACCTCAGTGGTAGCTTCCTCGCAATAAACAATGTGTTTACATCATTGGATCTTGATCGGTCAATTTCACTAGTGTTCAAACTTAGCTCATATATTCACACTTTGTGGACTCTACTAGGTACCTTGTGGCCCAGTTTCCTCATTGATGAATTCCCTTGTGTCTATTACTAGTTAACCTCGTTAACTAATAATCAGATGGTTTCTACCATGCTCAACATTATCTCATCTATTGGCATGTCGTAGATTCATACCATTGGAGTTATTTCGAAGAGCCTAGGTTAGGGACATCTTACTCTTATATGGCACCCTTCCTTGGCTGCATTGGAGTTATGTATGATTTATGTATTTTGTGGGCTATTATGGGGCACCTCCTCTCTATTATCTTTCCATAGTCCTACTAATGTATACTATGACATAGATCCACATTGTATTTGATAGTGGCTATGCTCTATCTTTTGAGTTACATGGATCCACTATGTATTGTTCGTAGTCGTATCCTAGCATTTCATCTCATGGATCTGTAGTGTATGTTTGGCAGCCATTTTCAATATCTCTTTATGACCGAGCATGGGTATGTCCACCTTGGGGATTTTATCAATAAATTCGACACTTCAACATTTGAGATCCTCCAATCCGGCTTTGCGGTCTTGGCTCCTTCCTCCCATTTTGAGCTTGAGTATTATTGTAATGCATTTCAACCATCATTTTCTCTTTTGGCCTCATGCATTAGGGGGCATGTATTATAACCTGACTTTCCACTCCATTATAATGAGAGAAACCCAATATCAACTTACCTCAGTTGTTGGCTAAAATGCATCCCTTTTCACCTTTTCTTTTACTTATGTGAGATTTACCCTATGATAAAACGGTGGAATTACATGATTGAGTTATTCCTCATAATTAATTTCTCAGGATTGATTTATTTCTAGACTTTTCCATTCCCAAGGAGATCAACTTAACCCAATTGTGTATGAGTTGGCTAGGGGTCCATTATTGTAGAAGTTTCCTAACTTCTCAAGCCGTTAAGTGTCTAGATACATTATCCTGGAGGATAGAATGAGCCTATATAATCTAACCAAGAGGAAAGGGGGTTGAATATCTAGTATCCAAACTATAGCATAGGTGCTCTAATGTATTGAGAGAGGATACCATGCTACAAGCTTGAGAAGAAGATCCCCTTTACTGGAAGGTATACATTTGTTGTAATTTAATTTTGGATTAAAAGATACATGTTCCTTTTCTATATCCATGTTTTTAATATGTTTTCTTCTTTCATATGTTGTTTTTAAGCTGACAGGCCCTTTGTGGAAAGACCATTGTTTTCTTGTTTGGTGGTGTTGTGTGTAGGGTCTTATTTTATTGTAGGTGGAACACAATATTCAAGTATAAGTGTGTTTCCCCTACATTGGACCCAAGAGACTTCACCAATCTATGCATATACCAGGTTTCAGCTTATGATCTCCTTCTTATCATGCGCAAGTATTGAATGTATTTGTTTCTATATGAAAGGATTGGTGGTTGAATATTTGATCTTTTTCATGATCACACGTAAATCTAGGTAGATCATTCTCTAATATACTGGGTTAAAAGTAACCAGATTTCTCTAGTGAAATTTTCATGAAACAATCTACAAGGCAAAGGTATGCAACATTTTACTCTTGAAATATTACAACATACTCCATATGTCATGTTTGATGGTTGAGGTGGAGGGAGAAGAGTTAACCAAAACTTGACTGGACCTTCCCCTTTTCCTAGCAACCCTCAAATCATTCTTGAATATTGTCTTGATTTCATCATAGGTCAGTTGGTAAATATCTCCTCTAGACAACATATTGAGGCTCTCCATTACATCCTCCATTATCCCTCAAAGAAGTACAAGCTTGAGTGATTCAAGATTAAGGGTACAATTAGCCATCCTATAATTGAGTTGGAACCTTTCCTCATAGTCTTCCAAGGACTCATCTAGCCCTTGTGTCATCCTAAATATTTCTTTTTTCCCCTTAGAACTATAATAATCCCTATACTTGTGATTAAAGGTTTGCTACATTTGTGCCTAAGTTGCGATGGTTCCTACAGGTAGACTCATAAACCAGCAAAAGTCTGCATATTTAAGGGTGGATGGAAACAACTTTAGATTCTTTTCATCAAAGGTATATTCATAGGTCCAAAAAACTACAATAAACTCAAATATAAATGTGTTAGGGTACTCAGAGGCTAAACCATGGAAGTGTGGAAGAGAAATGGGGTTGCTATTATTCATCCAAGCCTCACCATTGGTTTCTCAGATGGGAAATAACTCATTATGCCTATTTTCAGCAAAGTTTTGGATAGGTGATATGGGTTATTCCTCCCCTATGGGTTCTTCAAAAAATTTGGGTTGTTCACCTAGAGGATTTTTTAACACCCCCATGGTTAGAGAGGGAAGCTAAAATTTACCAAAGAAGAGAGATGGTTGACTTCTTGAAGGGGTGGGGGTTTTTAGTAGGAATTTCCCTTAATTATCCCTACTCCTACGAGGCATGAAAGAACTAGTTTTGTTTTTTCCTTTTGGATGTTTCCCCTTTTTTGAAAATTTTCAAGTCAAAAGTATTGATGCAAAACAAAATATACAAAAAGAAAGTAAACTTATAAGTAGAAAAAACACCAAATTTTACACCTCCCCAACAACAGCACCAAAAAGTGATGAGCCTCAATATATCAACAAGAATGTTGAGACTCAAGAGACTAACAAATTTAATCATCAATCTGGGGTAAGTAAAAACTTAGAGGTGACAGTGTTATATGCATAGTAGTTTGAGTTCTACTCATTCCACCTTCGAGCAATGGACTGGGTCAAGGCATATAGATACCACTCCTTTAGTTAGCTTAGAGAAATAAATTTCATAAAAAGGGAGATTTGTACTCTATTTGTAGGAATGAAAAGATTATTCTAATTGTAGAAATGAAAGTTTTATTCATCCAAATGTAAAGATCATCTCTAGTTGTAGGAATGTAAATACTATGCTAATTGAAGAAATGGAAATTACTAGTCTACTTGCAGAATGTTGAAAGTTTCTTTGAAAATGGAAACTTGATATTTTCAAAAACAATGGGTGTGTCTAAAATCCTAAGAAAGCATAAATTCAAGAATCGGGTCTAATCTACTTTTTATTGGTGAATCACCCTTTTTATCATTGTGTTCAATGAAACTTAGCCATAGTAACATAATCCATGTACATTTCATAAGAAAACATTCATTGTTATTCAAATGTGGAAATATGTCTTCTAATTGTAATTGCAGATTCGTACTTGAGTGAAGGAAAGGTGGGTTTAGAGTGGTTTTTGGTCCTCCCCAATCATGGATTCATATCCTAGGGTTCATTATTCAATCCCAAGAGGCAAAAATAAAACTCCTACAACAAATCTGGTTAAGTTTGGATAGTGGTAGAGGATGCTACGGGGCTGCTACAGGATTGTTACAGGATTGCTACATGATGTTATAGGATTGAATTGTTTTACTACATCATTGTATCCGTGAACATCATGAGGGTAGGAAAAGTGTTATGAAAGTGGGAAATGTATATGAAGGTGTATTAAGGCTATTTGATGCCTTTTCCAATCTTATCACTCCTCAGAGGCCCATATTTCACAAAATCAAATGCTCGCAGTGTCCTTTAATAACGCATAAATGTGGTCTCGGTGGTAGAGTTTTGAGTGAAATGTGAGGGGTCGGGGAAGAGGCTGATGGTGAAAAAAGAGATGTAGGATGAGTGTACCAACCCTGAAATTCACTGGTAGTACCTGTAGACCAACAATCAATCCCTTCTTGTTCTTGAGAAGAATTCCAAACCAATGATCAAATTGCAGTAGAAAAAACTAGGCAAGAAAGGATGAGCCAAAATTTTTGAAATCAAACATAGAAGGATGAGTTTAATTCTTCTTTATTTAGAACTAATCCACCTTAAAACATGCATCTAACCTACATGCATGAAATCTTGAGAGAGAGATGATTTTAACTCCTAGATTGCAGAAACAGAGTATCCAAGAGAACAATGAGCTAAAGCTTCACAATCTGCAAAGGAAGGAAAAGGCCTACTTTTGTAGACTTCTCACTTGAGAAATTTTGATGTCTAAAATGGGCCTCAAAGAAAAAACTTACAACCAAAATAAAATTTATAAGAACCAATAAGATTCAAGATTATGGTGTCAAACATGGAAGATGATTCACTATTTTTGCAGTAAAAAATTAAAAAGAATAAAATAAAAACAAATTTTTCAACTTATATTTTCAACTTATCTCACTACTATATTACTCAAATTTCAAGTAGGATACCTCATTGCATTTGGAATTTAATTCCTCATACAAGGAGTACCCATTTTGCATACTTTTGATAGACCCTACTCCATGAAAAATGCAAAATACATGAAAAATGTGATTTCAATCACATTTTTTCATGTATTTCTCATTTTTCGTGTAGAAGGTTTTATAGAAACTATGAAACATAGGTACGCCTTGGATGAGGAATTAAAATTTTCATACAATGAGTGCTCGCACTCAAAATTTGAGTACAACCATAGGGAGATAATTTGAAAATACAAGTTGAAGAAATAGTTTTTTTCCTCTAAAATTTGATGATGTAATCTAATCTTATTTTATTATTTCCACTATAATTTTATAATATTCCTTAGGAGGTCCATTTTATACCTCAAAATTTCTCTAATGTAACCACAATTCCTATGGGAGAGATGGTAATCAAATCTGCAACCATAATTGTTTTGGAAGGTAAGCCTCTACTCAAACAAGGAAGGAAATGTTGCTACTAAAAAAATGCATAAATAAGATACATAAAGAGAAACTAGAGCCTTTGTGTTGGTCCCTAAACCAAGGGGACCCATCCCTCTGAAACAAACTCAAATGTGAAACAAAAGTTGACCTTTCAATAACAAAAAATGGAGTTCAAATACGTCATGCAAATAAAAATGAAAATGATAGTCTCAAGCACATGGCTCTTAATAGTTGTCCATGCTCCAAAAGTTTGAATCCTATTGGTTCCTTGTGATTTTTTATTTATAAAATGATGAACAAGGGGAAGCATCCTTTGAAAGAGGATTTGTTCGCTCCAAAATCTCGAAAAAAATGGATCTAACTCCCCTAGAACCTTGCAATTACATGAGTTCATTGAATGCTAGTAGACGTTGAGTTGTTGAAGAGTGATTATTAGGATAAAGTCACATTGAAGGAGAGTAAATACAAGGTACAAGCCTCCTACATATCCTCTAGATTACTCCAATGTGCCTCTGCATAGTAAATGCACTCAAAACTGCTCTTTTTCCTGCACATTAACCACGTTAGGCCATGAAGTATGACAAACACCGTTTAGTCTTCCTACTAAGCACATTATAGCCAAAGAGATATTAATTAATGTGAGGAAAGAAGAATTTATAGGCTCGAGGATAGAAGAATGGCCTTATAATATACCTATTAATGGGGACCATCACACAACTTGAAGACCCATCATCCACTAGTGTGTGATAAACATCCTTATGAAAGATATGTATTAGAATATGAAATGCAATGTAAGGAGAGATTATATAACAAGGAGAATCAACATTAAAATAGATCTGAATAGACTCTGGGGGATCCACCACTCCAATAGCATTCAATAAGGAATTGAGTTGTTGAGGTTATATCTACAAAACCTCCAAGGCAGACATGGCATATGGTGCTTGGGAAAGTTCCTAAGAAATACTGTAATGCTAAGAAACCCACACATTGGGATTGTGTTTTGACTTTTATACAACACCTTTACATGGAAAATATATTGGTTTTACAGGCTTATCCAACATGAGAGGTTCAATGGAAGTAGTAGTGGTGGTCAAGTCCTTATAATCAGAACTTGCCTAAGAAGGATCACAAGCTTTTTCTTGTGTAGTCACATTAACCTATTATTGGAACAAAAGAATAGGTGAATTGAGTCTAAAAGGATAAAATTGTGGGCCCCAATTGCCTTTCCCTATTAAGGAGGTTAAGCAACCTATGAAATCACTTGTTGTTGTGGCTGGGCGGAAAATGGATGAGTCAATATGTTTGGTTGTTGGGTATCTATTGGTGGTGCAAGGAGATGATGAACTTCATCCATATGCGAGCACTCATGAGTTAAGTGTTCTCCATGAAAAATAATTCATGGAAGCTTATTATTTGGACGACGCTCACTAGTGCCCCCACCCTAACCAAGTTGGTTTTGTTGATTCTCATAAGAAAAAATATTTGTTTTTGTTGTTCCTTTTGTTTTTTTTTACCTCCAAGTTGTAGAGTATTGTTAAGAAATGTGGAATTCACTATAAAAACTTCAACAAATTACTCGAAAGAATAGGGTGATTATTGAGAGCCAAGGGCACTTGATGGGGCTTATGAAGTGACCATTATTTTCCCTAGGTGAGCAGTTGGCTGGATTTCAATATTGGAGGAAAGGGAACTAATCACTCCATCAGAGTATGGTCCTAGCTTGGGTCACTGTGGGTCTACTAAAGGGTGGGGATCATTGGGAAAGATATCATATGGTGTGCATGACTAAGTGTAAATCAGATCAAGATGTTGAGCATGTAATATGGCATGTTGTTCGGTAATTGCCCCAATCATAGTGACATCCATAGAAATTTGTGGGTGAAGGGATCAGGTGAACCAGTCTCACGTTTAATATATCATTTAGTGACATCCCCTATTATGGCTCTCTAGAAGAGTCACAACTTCACAAAATCATCCACAAAAGAATTAAGTTAACACCATAAATGAAAGATGGTGATGTGTGTAGAAACATTCTCTCCAAGTTTCCCTTCAAACTTAGAATATCATAAGGTGACTTTTCCAACATAGGTGTCCACCTAGGATCACGAAAAATGGGGTAATTGGTCAACTTATCGAAGCCTGATAAATAAAGAGGCATTAGAAAAGGAATTTACAATTGACCAAGTGAATCATTAGGGTCGTAACCCCTTTACATACCATAAGATTCTCCCATACCATAGTTAAAGGCAGAAGGGTTTGGAACAAGGTTATATTTCATCCCAGTATATATCATGGGCCAATGGATTAGGTGTAAGGATTATGCCCCATATGATAACTACCTACAAAGGGAAAAGGACTCCTATATGCTTGGATGCTGACAAGATTGTATGCAGCACTAGAGAAAGGGCCTCCATGTGTGGAAGCATTTCCATAAGCATGAGAGATTTTAGGCATAGAGGTATTAATGGGGAACATGACCCCAGGTATACTATCCCACCTAATGGGAAAGGAACCTACAGAGTAGGGTTTCCCTCCAATCATAGAACCTAACCAAGGTTGAGAATTACTTCCATAAGTATAGTTTCCCCCAAGCTGACTACAAGTGGCATATGATCCCCACATCATGTTTCCCGAAGTAAAAATGCTCATGGTAAATGTAGGAATCATAGGTTGAGATGAGATAGGAGTAAATATCCCAACTCCAATTGATTGACTAGAGTTTTAACCCACTCTAAACACAAATCTATAGGAAGGCATTGACATAGATAAAGGTGGAAAAAGTGATGGGGTCATAGACATAATCAGTGGAATTCCCAAGAAGATAAGAGAGGTGTAGAAGGAGGTGCGGATCCTACCACACTAAGTGGAGGTAAATATTTCATGGAAGGAGAGATTGCTAATATGAAAGGTAAGGTGGAACTTGTCTCCTCCATAGAAGAAGAAGTAGTTTCACTAGGCATATAAGAAAAACACACGTAAAAAGGTTCAATGTCATCAGTATTCAATTGCACTAGAACTGGGCTCAGAGGTTCAATAAAAGGTGGGTTATAGTGTGGTAAAGGAATTTCCTCAATTACCTCAGTAGTACAATAATTTTCCACCCTAGGAGAAAAGTTATTCCCCCCAACCTGAGTACGGTCTAAGTTTTTCATTACCAGAATTCACCTATGTCTACATGGTGGTGGATCTTCCCCTTCAGGAGAAACACCTAACAATATATGATAATGTCAGTTACTTTGTTTAGCCGCGCTGAATATATGTTTATTATAAAATTAAGAAAACTAAGACACCCCTATGGAGAAACTATGACTTAGACCAAAAAACACTCTCTAAAAGAAACCTAATGGTAAGCACACACAAACCAAAGAGATAGAGAAGGGATTTTCTCATTGTCAAATCCTTCTTGATCAGGGCATAGGTCAATAATGAAGATGTGACTAGGACAATTATAATAGGTACCTACTTAATAACCCTTTTAATGCTAGTCAAGGTACCCTTATAAGCCATGGGGTACCCTCCAAGAGGATCAAGTGAGTCTACCTAAAATATGCCTTAGGTATAGAGAGGACAAACCCTTCCTCATTTCCCTATGTAAAATCTCCTAGAGAAAGGCCATTGAGGCTATGACCAACAACAACACCTCTTGGGGGAACAATCGTTAGGCATATTCACACACAAGGGTAGGAAAAAAAAGTCTGAAACCCCCCTGAGAGATCCATTAAATCAAGGTGTTCTCATCCCAAGTGGTCCCCAAGTGCTATAGCAAAAAATTATAATAACACCATTTGTAATACATGAAAACCCCACAATCCACACCACAAAGACTAATGAAGTGGGTCATGTCACATTGCTAGCCCCAAGTGTGACCTCGTGATTGACCCTCATGTTAGAAGGGCTTCCTAGACCATATCACTAAAAGTGGATTTTCCCTCCCTATCGCAAGATGCTATGTTTCTTTTTTCGTCTTTTAGCAGTTAACCTGACACTCCTTCCAAGGCCCTAACCTAGACTAATGTTGCTATCCTACTAGTGAAAATAAAATAAGAGTCAAATAAGTTTTACACTGGCACTAATTTTAAGAGGTTTATGTTTAGTCAACATGGTAACAACATGGCACTAAGACGATGTGAATAGACTCTTGTTAGAAACACCCTAATGCAACTCTATTACAATGCACAATTTTTCTTTCTTATTCTATGAAAACTAAATACATGAGGGTAAATAGTCTTTTCCTTTTTAAAGTGAAAATAACAACTTCAAACACTATCAGTAATAACTTTTATGAATTTCTCTAAGTTTATAGAAAAGCATACCCAAGAAAAAAACCCAAATGAATCAGTAAGAAAGAGAGCAAAAATAATACCACCAAGCGAGAACAAAAAACACTCAAAACCCTCTAAACTTGGATTTGTAAACAAGATCACTCCCAAGAAATCAAAAGAAATCTAATAGAGAGAAAATAGACAATGCAAATCATGTAAGGGTTTTAACTCAATGTATAAGAGAGACAATGATCTATGAAGGTCAAGAAATCAAAAACCCTAATTCAAGGAGAAACTAGAAAGGAGTGGTTACACACAAGAAATTTTGAATATGGTATAAAGAATAGATCAAAGTCCCCTATATAAACCTTTCTAGTCAAGATCTTCATAGCCACAACATGAAATCAAATCACCACCAAATGCAAGAAAAATAAGCACAAGAATTGAACGAAACACTCAATAGTGATTTCTTCTTCCACTACATTCTATACGAGGAACTTTCAACTAGGCGGAACTTTCTAGTAATCCCTCTTACAATATTTGTAATCTCACTATTATGGGCCTTATTTACTACTAATGAGCTTTCTTACATAACAATACTGGAATCTATTGATTAGGTGTTAGGGAAGTTAGAGTTATTTGATATTTGTATAGAAGCAATAAGCACCATGTTCTTAAGCAAGGAAGATAGGTGATTAGTACTAAGGTAGGTTGATCCACACATAATTGGCTTATTAGAAAGATGTACCATTACGATCAATATGACACCAAGGATATATTGAGATAGGTCCCAAATAATGGTTCCATTAGGTTCACTTTATACTCTCTATTGTTTAACACTCTTATGGAAATATACTCTAAACTAAATAATATTGCACTAATAGAATGCCCAAATTTTGAATATTAAAAAAAAAATGTAGGAATTTTTCATCCAGATGGAGTAAAAAAGGTTTCCAAAAATAAATCAATCAATATTAGGGCTTGAAGGTCCTAAGTAAAAAAGATTTACCTATGCTCTAGCTCTCTAGTATACTTGAAAGGTCCAACAATAATACTCCTATCTTAGGTTCATAACTAAGGATAGTTGGCCATACTCTTAGTTGTACTACCTAATTACCCAAGTATGTGAGAGTATTCTTCTAAAGTGTTATTTCTTGCATCACTATGGTAGACAAGAAATCGAATGACTAATTTAGGGCTAGTTTTAGGAAGCCTATAGTAATTTTGATATGCACTAAGGGTGTGTGGAAGTGAATGTATGTGTCTAGGTGTTGTCTAAAATGACACTATTCAAAGGGCTACCAACAAGGGTTGCAAGGGTTAAAATTAGGTCAAAAACCAAGTGTTCCTATGTGTATTCTTCCCCAAATATAATTTTACCCACATAATGACATATAGCTATGGTCTTTTAAATATGTCAGAACATGTTGCTATGTTGCAAAGATTTCTATTTTTGTTTTGTTATCTTGACCCACGAGCTTTGAACTTTGAATCTCATGGTTTACATAGTGCTTCATAATAAGGTGATTACCAATTGAGCTACCCCCTGTGGGATGCAAAGATTTATATTAAAAATATATATATTAAAAATAGGTTAGAGGAAAGTTCTCTAATACCACCTATAATGTACCTACCAGAAATATTCATAATAGGAATACAAATAATATCCAAAAATTTAATGAATCCTAGAAAAAAAATAGTGAGCATAATGTTAATTAGAGAAAAATACGATATTACGAGAGTGCAATATTCACTCACCTCTTTTTGGGGAAACGTGCAATCAAGAAAATATAGGTGACATAATTCTCTGGACAACTTTTACAATGGTTCTACATCAATAAATACTACCTTTTATCCTTATGTAACATTATAGAAGAGGAACTTTCTAGTAGGTAGAGCCTTCTAGTATTTCCTCTTACAAGAGTTGCACTCACACTATTATCCACTTTATTTACTACTAATGGAGTTTACACGTAGCAGTAAATCAATATATATATATATTAGGTTTTAGGGAGGCCTGATCTGTAAACTTCCATGTATATTCCACTCGATAGTTCATCACAAAAAATCTACTAAAAGATATATGTAAATCTAAAATATACACTATGAAGGTTAGTTTTTCCTTATATTTATGTATATTTTTATTACTATTTATGCATGAAATATATAAAATGTATAAAATAGAGAAAAGATAAAACAAACACTCACAAACCACAATAACACAAGATATGACCTGGGAAACTCTTTTTGTAAAAAATCCAACTAGAAGATGAGGATGTTATGATATATCCTTGTTGGCTTGAGGGGGCCTGACTCAGGTTTAGTGTTAGTTAGCCAAACAAACCCCTACACTACTGGCACTTTCGGCATCAGCCCGTGGAGTGTAGACCGAAGTCTCACCCGAAGCACTATGGGGGGATACTGGAACCAAGTTTCTGCACCCCAAGATGGTTGTGATATCATTTGAGTTCTCCTATCCCTGCCTTCGTGTAGGTGGTCTCGCTCTAGGGCTTGTAAGACAAACCCTCTATCCCGGCCTTCAATACCTTCATGAAAGTATACGTTCGACCTTCGGACAGCCCTAACTTGTGGCTCATGTACTTTCACACTGCTATGGTAGCATGTCGTTCAGATTCCTCAATTATCCTAAGTAATTTGCTTATCTTGTCAAATACTTAAAGTTATCACCGTGTAAGAAGATATTCATGATTGCATTCAATTATTCAATGTAATTGCATTCATTTGCGCAGCATATAAGCATAAGAAAGGAAATTCATACATAGTATATCCAAACCCAATAATAGAAGAAAGACACAGAAATTGTAGAATAATTCCTTATTAATATCTCCAAGTGTTACAGACTCTGTCCACCCTGTGCACACAGCTGTAGGGGTCTACGCACTCAATTGCGGACTTCTATCCTAGGCCTCTGCGCACTTAGCTGCAGAGCCTCTACCTATGCTACAACCCAAGACTTAGACTTCTTTCTCTAAAGCTATGACTCTCTTACATGTTGTGTCTCCCTATCTCCTTCTAATTACGTAGAGCTTAACTCTTTTTATACAATCCCATGGTCCACGGACCATGGGTAGATCTCTTACAGCCGAATTTACTTTACAAAACTAAGGGCGGACTACCCTTTATGAAACATAACACCTTCGTGCTTCGCGACCACAAAATGTGGAGTCTTTACAATAATATTACAAAAATTGGCTTAAACATGGGCTTTTAGCCCCAAAATTGCCCTTGGGGGATCCCACTCCCAACAGGCCCCCAACACAAAAATCGTGACTCGCCGTCGAGTCACTCAGTAGGCACGAAGATCTTTGTGTGAAGCCCATCTAGCTCGACCCTGATGACTGCATCTTCGGCTGTGCACTGAACTGCTGCCTGCTTTGAATCTTCAACGATTTTCTCAGTTGCTACCCCTATGCTATCAGCCTGAAGTTGTTGTTGTGTCACTTGTAGAGTTGCAAGATTTCCTTCAATGTTTCATGTGACTACGTAAGCTTCCTCTAGCCAGGGCTTGAGTGATTCCTTCAGCACTGCGTCCACTTGTTCCTTCAACTACTTGGCTTCCTGCATCTTGGCTAACCTTTTTGTTACCACTACTGTTCGTGTTGTTCCCTTAACTTCATCATAACACTGTTGGAGTTTGAACGCTTCCATTTCTAACCTCTGGATGTTTGGGTCCTCCTACAAGCTGGTCAGGGCCTCAAAAAATTGTTCGAACAACTGTGTATAGTCTGCTACTGCACTCTGAACTGCCGCAACTTCTTCGGTGATAGTGGCCGCCCACTGTTCCTTTAACTTTGGTGGTGTTGAAGGCTAGGCCCTCAACTGGAGCTCTGTAATATGTAGCTTCAACTCCAACTGAAAATGCGCCATCTTTGTCCGAGTGTCGTGCACCCTTGTGGCCAATTTACAGATGCAGACCTCAACTAGCTCCTCCTCTAGAATGACCAACTCTCATATCATTCTGCATGCCTCCTCCATGACCTGTATGATCCTCTTGCTCTGTTTGGTCACCTCGGCTTGAGAAGTGATGGAAGAATTCCTCTGCACTGCCATCTACTCATTGTTTATCTTCTGTTCACTGATCACCTAGAGGTCACGATGCTCACAGGCCCTCAACTCTGAAATTACTCCATCCTGTAAGAGGTGGAGTGCCTCATGAAGAAGCGCTGCTAGGTTCAATCCAACTCCCTTCAAAGTGCTGACAGTCGGCCTATCAGCCTCATTTTCCATGGTCAGTGCTCCATCTGGCAGCACTATTGCACTAGAAGCCTTCGTGCGTAGCATATCGGTAGCCTTTGACATGTCGATAGCTAAGCTGGTGTATAGCAGACCAGCTTGCGTTGGATGGGTCCGCAACTCGTGCAACCTAGTCTGGATGGTCCCTAGGATGATCTATTGTTGCTTCTTGAATTGTTGCAGGGCCTCCACAGTGACATCTCTGACTATTTCACTGATGTCATATAAGTCACCTTCTGTTAGTGTGATAGGGTCTTGGTCACCTCGAATTTCTTTATAGAGCCTCCATTTTCCAGCTCTCTTGGGAATTTAATGCGGGTGGACATCTCTTGAGGGTCTGCGTTGTGCTTCTCTGTGTCCTCTTCTTCAGTCTCAGTTGAAGGCGATCACACGCTTTTGTCAGAGCCCCACTCTTTGCTACCTGTCTATTTTCCTGCCTCCTTTCCTAACTGTTCCGCCTGGGTCTTCTTAGTGGCCTCCTTCTTCCTCTTTTGGATGAGCTGCGCCATCTTCAGCTTAGCCTCTTCCTTCTTCTTCTGTGTGGCGGACTTGCTTCCACCCACCGCCAAGTCCATGGTGGTGCACCACTCCATTGGTCATTTATCCAGGACTGCATCGTTGGCATCATCTGTGGCTAATCTGAAATCACCCATAAATGACCTCAGTGAATTAATGAAGGTATTACAGACTAATGTGTTGGGGTGTGCTTATGCTATTTTATGCAACGGATCAATAAGATTGCAAAATACACAGACACTAAAACAGTAAGAGAAACACAGTAAGAAAACACATAAAACACAACAAATTTAATAAAGAGTTCACCCAATCCTCCTGGGCTACGTCTCCTGGTCCAGCCTTCAGTGGTGGCCTTTCTATCGTGTCTTAAAGTAGAGTTTTTACAATAAGGATCTCAATTCGAGTCTCACTTAACAGATGATGATTAGTAGGATTGTACTTGGATCCCCCAAGTCTCTAGAGTACACAGACTCCCCTTACTAAATCTCGACCTCAACTGGCCTCAGTGGTATGAGTCCAATTTGGTACTTAATACCTGATAGGTATACATAGAAGAGTTGCTTGAACCTCTCAAGCCTTCTCTGGAGTTCACAGACTCTCAAACTCTCTCTGTCTCTATCTGCTCGATGCTGCCTTTTCTCTACAGGTCAGCTCGGCTTCTTTGTTCTCTGCAATTCACTTCTTTCTTGCCTCTCGGCTTTTTGCTTCTCTTTCTTTGCCTACCTTTACTCTTTGTCTATTCGTGGCTTAAAGCCAATCTGCTCCCTGACTATTCATTTCCGCTTCCTGGCTTTCTGGATCTCCTACCTCTGCCCGCTGGAATTCCCTTGCTCTGTGTCATCATCACTGTGTAACGCTTCACAGAGAGGTGGCCACTTGTTTCCTCACAAACTCAGTGTTAGTTCTCTTTGAACAGTTATTATTTCCATTGCTCCAAGATTGCCCGTGAAAATGATTCCTCTACCAGCTCAGTAGTCATGCCGAACCTCAAATCTTATATGACTCATCCTATTTCCTCGTCAAACCCGTTCATCCATCGGATCATTTCTCTAGCATTGAACTGGAGCCTTCAGATCCTATGGTCTCCATCCATATCACGCTTGGTAAGTAGCCTGACCTTTTCCTGTGCGATATGAATAGTTTTCTCTCTCAACTACTAGACACGTGTCACCCAGTGTGTGGCATTGGGCGAGACTCAGTCAAACCAGCTTACCACTTGAAGCACTTACGATATCCTACCAGTTTTAGTGCAGGACCTGCCTTCTGATGGAATTGGCGATTTCCGTATAGTTTTATGCTTTTTCTCATGATCGAGCGCTTGGGTCTTTTCCTTCACTGAGGGGGATGCCCTGCGGTACACGATCGCATATCAGAAACTGCCTCTGTTTTTGGATTTGACCTCCCGTTTGTCAATTTGTGCCAGTGCATAGTCACCATGGGCCAACAGTCTACGCACTTTGACCGAGGGTCCTCGTTGTTCCATGCTGACCACAAATTGCCATTGTTCGAAGGTTATTTTTGATAAGCTCGATATCCATAAGATTTTGAAGCTTGACATAATTTGAAACAGTCATGAAAACATAGAGAATGTTTAAGGATCCAATTTGGATCATGACTTCCCACTGAAAAAGCTTTTGGACCACCAAAAGTTGGTTTTCAAGCATCGACTAAGTGAGGGTATAGCTGTCTCACTTGTCTAATCTCTATCCACTTTGCACTGCTTGGCTTTGAACCCTTGAGTCCAATCTTGAGGTACTCAACATCTCCCTTGTACGTCGTCCTCACCTTTCTATCCAGAACCATATCTTCTTGCAATTCATTGAGATATTTAGGTAACAGATCATCAATAGAAGGCAATTGACTCTACTCTTCGAGGTCTTCAATTAATGAAGGTTCAAATAGTCTCAAGCTATCTGCATTATAGACGGAGTATATGTGCATGTAAGCTGGTAAATCAAGGCGAAAAGCATTCTCACCAATTTTCTCAAGTATCTTGAAAGGTCCATACCTTATTGGATTTAGTCTTTTACCTTCACCTTGCATTCTATCTTTGTTGATATATAGCCAGACTTGATCACCAACTTGGAAACTATGCTCCATCTGATGCTTGTCATGCCTTGCCTTGTACTTGGCTTGGCTCTTTTCCATCTATTCTTGTACTACCTGGTGAATCTCTTGGATTTTTTCAATGAACTTGGTTGCCTTGTCCACATCACTGTGTCGATAAACTGCTATGTCTTTACCAAAGACAAAATCCAAGGGATACCTTGGTGTGAAACCAAAACAGGTCTCAAAAGGAGATCTCTGTGTATAAGAATTTTTGTTTGGTTGTAAGCATGTTGCACATAACACAAATGTTCATCCCAAAGTTTGGGATGCTTGCTGCAATAGCCTCTGAGTAGCTGGATCATTGTCCTATTGACCACTTCTGTCTAGCCATCTATCTGTGGATGAAATGTTGTGCTTTTCTTCAGTTTGGATTCCATCAGTTCCCACAGACTCGACCAAAAATTCCCAACAAATCGGGAATATCAATCGGATACAATGGAAGTGGGTAATCCAAAATGAACCCATACATGCTGAAAGAACAACTTTTCAGTTTGTTCAGCTATAATCTATTTATAAAAAGGTATCAAAATACACATTTTGCTTAACCTATCCACAACAACATATAAATAGTCATGACATTTCCTAGATTTAAGCAGTCCTCCAACAAAGTCCATGGAAACACTTTCCCAAGGATGAGAAGGAACTGGTATTGGAGTGTACAAGCCTAATTTTCTATTGCTAGGCTTGCTTTTAGCACACATGGTACACCCTCTTACATATCTAGAAACCGTCTCATTCATTTTTGGCCAATAACAAAATCTTTGCAGTTGTGCACCCGTTTTACTTACCCCAAAGCGACCTGATATTAGAGAAGTGTGTGCTTCTCGAATTATCTTTACTCTTTCAGTTTGTGGAATGCATAACTTCCCACAATGATACAAGAGTTGGTCCTTAATGTGATAATCCAATTCTTCTACTTCTTTGCCTTGACTTAAAGTTGCATATACATCTTTAAAATCTATATCTTGAGCATATTGTTCAATGTAGCTCTCATGCAATACTGAATTATGCTTAAGTATAGTAGATGCATTTATAATTGGTCTAGATAACATATCTGCAACTTTATTGTGTATGCCCTTTTCATATTTGATGACTAAATGAAACTATTGTAGAAAACCCATCCATCTATAGTGTCTTGATTGCTGCAACTTAGTTTGGGAGTGTAGATATTGGAGTGGTCGATGATCACTATGTATAACTATCTCTTTTCCCATTAAGTAATGTTTCCACTTTTTCACACTCTGTACTAATGCATACAATTCTTTATCATATGTGGGATATTTAACTACTGTAGAATTAAATTGTTGGCATTATGTTTTTCTGGTATGGCTGTATGTTACAGATGTTGTACTTGATGGCAACTCCTGTGGCAAGGCTCTCAGTTTGTTGAAAATTAAGAAGGACGCAGGAAACCAGTTCAAAAGGTGCGTACCCGCAGGTACACCATGTAGGATCCGCGTCCAGAGACACAGTCCAGCTGTTCAGGGGGTGCGTCCACCCAGTGCACACTTTTCAAGGCAGGGAAAAAGCACGTGGGGGTTTCTTGTGTGGTATCTAGCCGACGGTTTTGTGTTTCTATTGTTTCGGCTCGTGGTATTGTTCCATGTTTTGAGGAGGAGCTTGCCTATATAAAGCAAGGAGATCATTTGGCTAAGGAGGTCTTTGGTTGAATATCCTTTTGGGTGAGATCTGATCTAGATCTAAAGAAGGCGAATCTACTGAAGGACTGAGATCTCTTTGGCGCAAGATCAGATCTGAAGATCTGACTGTTTGGGTTACACTTAAAGTCTTGAAATCATTCATACCCGGAGGGACGCAGGTACGGTGAAAGGAAAGCGCGTCGGGACGCAGTGCAGAATCTGGAGACCTGCGTGGGGACGCAGGGCAGACGAAGTTCAGGTGCATCTGGGACGTAGTTCAGTAACTGGAGATCTGCGTGGGGACGCAGAGCGATCAAGGTTCAGGTGCGTCTCTGAAGCAAAGGACGCGGCGCGACAGTGTTTTTGGGTGCGTCTCTGTAGCAGAAGGACGCGACACGATAATGGTTTTGGGTGCGTCCCTGTAGCAGAAAGACGCGGCGCGATAGTGTTTCTGGATGCGTCCCTGAAGCAACAGAACGCAGAGCAGTTGAAGGAACAGTGCGTGGGCACGCAGCGCAGCAGAAGGATATCTGCGTCTGGACGCAGTGTAGCAAAAAGGTTAGCTGCGTCTGGTCGCAGGCCACAGAAGGAAAAACTGCGTCTCTGTTCTATTGATTGTATTTATCTGTTGATAAGGTGTTCTGGGTTAATTCTGTTATTACTGATCTGATAACTGTAGTAGACAGTAACTGTTATGTACTGGATGATCATTTGATGCTTTATGAAAAGAAGTAGAGAGTTGTAGCTCTCTGCAGGTTGCAGCCTGCGTACTGGTAAAGGACTGCACCAGTACAAAATCATTGTAAAAGGAGTTTCTAATTTGAAAGAAGATAGAGACATATTGCAGCAGGTGGTTTTCACCCACATTGGGTTTCCACCTTACATCTTGTGTTCTTTGGTGTGACTATCTGTTTTCTTTGTTCATGCTCATTATTTTATGGTACTGATATGCAAGAATAATTCAAAGATCAAATAAGGAAGATTTGTTAAATTGCTAGATAATACTGATTCACCCCCCCTCTCAGTATTATTTCCAACAATTGGTATCGGAGCAGGTCCTTCAGAGAAGCTTGATCACTTGAAGGTAGATCGTTCATCATGAGCAACTACGAGAGAGAAGCATCAATCAGGCCACCGATTTTTGATGGGACAAACTTCAATTATTGGAAGGTAAGAGTTACTGCATATCTTCAATCTCTTGGTACAGAAGTTTGGGACATTGTAGAAACAGGCTATGCTTTTCCTTCAGCTACTCCTACAGATCCAGCTGAGAAAAAGAAGTATGAAACAAATGCAAAAGCAGTCAGTACTCTATTAGGAAGTATATCCCAAACAGAATTCATGAAGGTAATGCACTTCAAATCAGCAAAAGAGATATGGGACAAAATGGTCACGAGCTATGAAGGAGATGAACAGGTAAAGCGAGCTAAACTTCAAACTCTCAGGATTCAGTATGAGACTCTTAAGATGTATAATGATGAAATTGTGGCTAATTATTTTCTTCGGGTAGATGAGATTGTTAATTGTATGAAAAATTTAGGTGAAGAAATAAAAGAGGCTATAGTAGTTGAAAAGATTCTAAGATCATTATCCCCCAAGTTTGAATCTAAAGTATCTGCAATAGAAGAAAAGGAAAATCTCCGAGTTCTCACTATGTCTCAGCTACATGGAATTCTAACTACTTATGAAATGAGAAAGGGAGGTCCATCAGACAGAAGGGAAGCTGCTTTCAAGGCATCAGGCAAGGAAGATTACTATGAAGCAAGCCATGTTCCAGAAGAAGAGGAAGAAGAATCCAATTTTGTCATAAATCTTCAAAGGGGTTCTGGAAGGTTCAGAGGTAAGCTACCTTTCAAATGCTTTGCTTGTGGAAGAGTAGGTCATTATGCTGCAAAATGTCCTTATAAGGATAAAGGAAAGGAACCTGCTAGATGGAACAAGAAACAAAGTGCAAATAAGAAAAGCTACTACACCCATGAAGATCGCGATGGTCTATCAAACAGTGATGAAGATGAACGAGGTAATGAATATAAGTTATTAATGGCATTTGAAGATGATGATTATATGGATGCTATAGATGTGGATAACCTTTATGATGAAATCACTAGACTCAAGAGATGTATAGAAGAAAAGAAAGTGATCATTGATACTCTACAATTTCAAATTGATGAAAAGGAAAAACATCTTGAAAAACTAGAAGGAGAAATTGTTGGTCTTAGAAAAGAGATTGAGAAAACAAAAGCTATTAATCTTAAGTTTGTCAAAGGATCTGAAACCTTGGATAAGATTATCAATGTGCAGCGGTCTCCTCTAAACAAGACAGGTCTGGGCTACAATGGAGAAACCTCTCAAGCATCCACCTCAAAGAGTTATCTTGATGCAGCAAGAAGAAATGAGCAAAAGAACAATGAAGATCATCAGGTAAAGCAGGGACGAATTACAAACAGAAACTATCAAGGGCAATCCATCTTAAGGGTGAACCAGCCACAGGTAAAATCTTCTCAATTTGGTCCAAGAATAGATGAAAATAGAAATTACAATCAGTCGGCTGGTAGATTCGATAACCGCAGAAGTTTCTTCAATGGACAATGCTTTTCTTGCCATAACTTTGGTCACAAAGCAGCTCAATGTGTTGCATATAAAACAAAGAAGTATGACAGGGATTACAAAAAGGACCTATAACAACTTTTCGGTTCTTGAAAATGAAGTTGAATGTTCTATTTGCAATAATTTTGGTCATGAAGAATCTGAATGTAGGAGCAGGTTTCAGCAGAAAAAGGAGCAAGCCTCAAGCACCAAAACATGGAGAATAAAGGAACCTCAAACAGAAAGATGTGGAATAGCATTTTATGCAGAGGGACAGGAAAATCTATGGTACATTGACAGTGGATGTTCGAAGCATATGACAGGTGATAAAGAAAAACTTGAATCTTATTCTGCTCTAGAAAAGGGAAAGAAAGTCTCTTTTGGAAATGATACTCCTGCAACTATAAAAGGAAAAGGGATTGCTCAGTTAAAAGAAAAGGTCAAAGCTGGAAATGTTTTGTATGTTGACGGATTGAAGCATAATCTTCTAAGTGTCAGCCAGATGTGTGATCAAAGAACCGAGGTTATTTTCAGATCAAATGGATGTCTTGTTCGTGATCTTGATACAGGTAAAACAGTACTCAAAGGCAAAAGAACTCCAAATAATCTGTACATATTTGAAGAAGGACAACAACAATGCTATCTGAGCAAGGATGAAGAGCATTGGTTATGGCATCGAAGGTTGGGACATCTAAGCTTCTCACAAATAAGGAAAGCATGCAAATATCAGGCAGTTCGCGATCTTCCAGATATCAAAATTCCTGACAACACCATATGCAGATCATGTCAGTTTGGAAAACAAACCAGAACTAACTTTCCAGAGAAAGAAGGATCAGCTAGCAGGCCTCTTGAGCTAGTACATACAGATACATGTGGTCCATTCAGGAAAAGAACACCTAGAGGAGAGGAATACTTGATATTATTTATTGACGATTTCTCCAGGTTTGTCTGGTTAGGACTTATGAAGCACAAAGATGAAGCATTCGAAAAATTCAAATCCTTCAAAGCCTTGGTTGAAAATGAATCAGGTCACAAAATTAAGTGCCTCAGATCCGACAGAGGTGGGGAGTTTACTTCAAATGAATTTTTCGATTTCTGTGATGAACATGGGATAAGGAGAGAATTCTCTACAGCTAGAACTCCTTAGCAAAATGGAGTTGTTGAAAGAATGAACAGAACAATCCAACAAATGGCTCGTGTTATGCTTGATGAATCAGGAACTCCCGCAACTTTCTGGGGTGAAGCTGCACACGCTGTGGTTGTTATTCTCAACAAAACAAATGTCCGGGTGAACAGCACTCAAACTCCTCATGAGCTTTGGAGTGGCAGGACTCCTTCGGTAAAGCACTTCAAAATCTTTGGGAGTAAATGTTATATCAAGAATACTGATGAGCAGCTTGGCAAACTTGAACCTAGGGCAGATGAAGGCATTCTTCTCGGTTACTCTCCACATAGCAAAGCATACAAGTGCTACAATAAAAGACTTGGCAGAATTGTTGACAGCATTGATGTAGTGGTTGATGAGAATGGATACATTCCTAGGCAAGTCCATCATGAAAACATCGAAGAAGATGAAGGCTATCCTCAAAGACAAAATGATGAAGAAGAAGAACCTCAAGAAGAACCTCAAGAAGAGCCAGAAGAGCAAACAAGAATAGAAGAAAAGACTCCATCCAGATATGTTCAGAAGAATCATCCAGAATCTCAGATTGTGGGGCAGAAAGAAGCAGGTGTACAAACAAGAAGAACAGTTGCAGAAGCCTCAAGCTATTTGGCATTACTCTCCTCTACTGAACCACAAAATGTGAAAGAAGCATGCAAAGATGAATGCTGGGTGAAAGCAATGGATGAAGAACTTGAGCAAATCGAAAAGAACAACACTTGGGAGCTGGTTCCTAGACCAAAGGATAAGAATGTTATCGGAACAAAATGGGTCTTCAAAAATAAATTGAATGAAAATGGAGAAGTAATTAGAAACAAAGCCAGACTTGTTTGTAAAGGGTATGCGCAGCAAGAAGGAATAGACTTTGAAGAAACTTTTGCTCCTGTTGCAAGACTTGAGGCCATCCGAATGTTCCTTGCTCTCTCAAGTTTTCAAAACTTCAAAGTATTTCAAATGGACGTGAAATCAGCCTTTCTGAATGGAGACTTGGAAGAAGAAGTGTACATTGAACAGCCAGATGGGTTCATCCTTGGAAATGATCCAAATTTTGTATGCAGATTGAAAAAGGCTCTCTATGGTCTCAAACAAGCTCCAAGGGCTTGGTACTACCGGTTGGACAAATATCTTCATCAACAAGGTTTTTCAAAAGGTTCAGCAGATAGCAATCTGTATATAAAAGTTGAAAATAACAAATTGCTAATACTTGTTGTGTATGTAGATGACATTATTTTCGACAGCAATGAAGAAGCTATGAGTCAAAGCTTTGCCTCGGTCATGCAGAAAGAATTTGAAATGTCCTTGCTAGGAGAACTGACATATTTCCTTGGTTTGCAAATCCAACAAAAAGAAGGAGGAATCTTTTTATCTCAAACTAAGTATCTCAAACAGATTTTGAAGAAATATGGCATGGAAGATGCAAAACCAGTATGTACTCCCATGGTCACAGGATGTAGTCTCAGTGCAAATGATGAATCTGCAGCAGTACATCAACCAACCTACAGATCTTTGATTGGAAGTTTACTATATTTGACAGGTACCCGACCAGACATCATTCATGCAGTTGGAATAGTTGGAAGATTTCAGGCAAATCCGAAGGAGACTCATCTTCAGGCAGTGAAGAGAATTTTCAAATATCTTCAAGGGACTCAAAATTATGGCTTATGGTATCCTAGAGATACAGATCTTACTCTTCATGCTTATACAGATGCAGATTGGGCCGGAAGCATGGATGATAGGAAAAGCACAAGTGGTGGTGCGTTCTTTATGGGTTCCAGACTGGTATCTTGGTTCAGCAAGAAACAGAGTTCGATTGCCTTGTCTACAGCTGAAGCAGAATATGTTGCTGTTGCATCTTATTGCACCCAACTTCTTTGGATGATGCAGACTTTGTAGGATTTTCAAATCACTTGTACGCCACCTATCCCCATCTTATGTGATAACACAAGTGCAATCAGCATCTCAAAGAATCCGGTTATGCATTCAAAAACCAAGCACATACCAATCAAGTATCATTTTCTCCGGGAACAAGTGCTTGAACAGAAAGTCAATTTAGAGTATGTTCCTTCTAAGGAACAAGTTGGTGATATTCTCACCAAACCATTGCCCAGGGACACCTTTGAGTACCTCAGGCAAAAGCTGGGGGTTGTTGATGCATCTTCTTGTTGTTGAACCTTTTCTGATTGATGGTATAGGTTCAGGGGGAGCATATAATGCATTGTTGGCATTATGGAGGATGGTCAGAAGGAGATCTTGGAAATAGCTGCAATATGTCTCTATCTCTTTCATGGAGGATTATGGTTCTTTGTTACAGATCTGGTTCAAGGGGAGCATGATCTTAGGGGGAGCATACCCCTTTGCCCTTGATGTCAAAGGGGGAGAATGAAGCTGAAGTTTGTGAGGTTGCCATCAAGTCCAAAGGGGGAGATTGTTGGCATTATGTTTTTCTGGTATGGCTGTATGTTACAGATGTTGTACTTGATGGCAACTCCCGTGGCAAGGCTCTCAGTTTGTTGAAAATTAAGAAGGACGCAGGAAACCAGTTCAAAAGGTGCGTACCCGCAGGTACACCATGCAGGATCCGCGTCCAGAGACGCAGTCCAGCTGTTCAGGGGGTGCGTCCACCCAGTGCACACTTTTCAAGGCAGAGAAAAAGCACGTGGGGGTTTCTTGTGTGGTATCTAGCCGACGGTTTTGTGTTTCTATCGTGTCAGCTCGTGGTATTGTTCCATGTTTTGAGGAGGAGCTTGCCTATATAAAGCAAGGAGATCATTTGGCTAAGGAGGTCTTTGGTTGAATATCCTTTTGGGTGAGATCTGATCTAGATCTAAAGAAGGCAAATCTACTGAAGGACTGAGATCTCTTTGGCGCAAGATCAGATCTGAAGATCTGACTGTTTGGGTTACACTTAAAGTCTTGAAATCATTCATACCCAGAGGGACGCAGGTACGGTGAAAGGAAAGCGCGCCGGGATGCAGTGCAGAATCTGGAGACCTGCGTGGGGACGCAGGGCAGACGAAGTTCAGGTGCGTCTGGGACGCAGTTCAGTAACTGGAGATCTGCGTGGGGACGCAGAGCGATCAAGGTTCAGGTGCGTCTCTGAAGCAAAGGACGCGGCGCGACAGTGTTTTTGGGTGCGTCTCTGTAGCAGAAGGACGCGGCACGATAATGGTTTTGGGTGCGTCCCTGTAGCAGAAAGACGCGGCGCGATAGTGTTTCTGGATGCGTCCCTGAAGCAACAGAACGCAGAGCAGTTGAAGGAACAGTGCGTGGGCATGCAGCGCAGCAGAAGGATATCTGCGTCTGGACGCAGTGTAGCAAAAAGGTTAGCTGCGTCTGGTCGCAGGCCACAGAAGGAAAAACTGCGTCTCTGTTCTATTGATTGTATTTATCTGTTGATAAGGTGTTCTGGGTTAATTCTGTTATTACTGATCTGATAACTGTAGTAGACAGTAACTGTTATGTACTGGATGATCATTTGATGCTTTATGAAAAGAAGTAGAGAGTTGTAGCTCTCTGCAGGTTGCAGCCTGCGTACTGGTAAAGGACTGCACCAGTACAAAATCATTGTAAAAGGAGTTTCTAATTTGAAAGAAGATAGAGACATATTGCAGCAAGTGGTTTTCACCCACATTGGGTTTCCACCTTACATCTTGTGTTCTTTGGTGTGACTATCTGTTTTCTTTGTTCATGCTCATTATTTTATGGTACTGATATGCAAGAATAATTCAAAGATCAAATAAGGAAGATTTGTTAAATTGCTAGATAATATTGATTCACCCCCCCTCTCAGTATTATTTCCAACATAAATGTATCAAAATGATAACATATGGGTTTACCGTGTTGTATCAACACTTCTCCCATGGCATAGTCACTAGCATCCGTTTGGATCTCAAATGGTCTTTGAAGATCGGGCAGTGCTAGTACTGGTGTTTTACTAATCTTTTCTTTCAAGGTGTCGAAGGCTTTCTGTTGTTTTCTTCCCCACTGAAACACCGTGTTCAATCTTGTTAAAGCATGTAAGGGAGCTACAATTAAGGAAAAGTTAGAAATGAACTTTCTCCAATATTGTGTTGCTCCTAAGACGCTTCTAACTTCTGTAGCAGATTTGGGTTTAGACCAGTTTACAATGACTGCCACCTTAGAGGGATCTATCTTCAATTCACCACCCCTACTATATGTCCCAAATAATTCAAATATGTTTTGCAAAATTCACATTTTGAGAGTTTAACATAAAGATTTTCTCTTTTCAAAACATCTAGTGTCTTCTTAACATGCTTTAAATGTTCTTCCCACATTTTTCTAAATATAAGAATGTCATCCAGATATACAATAACAAAATCATCAAGAAAAGGTTTGAGTACATCATTCATTACTCTCATGAAAGTAGCAGGAGCATTAGTTAAACCAAAAGGCATAATCAACCCTCATACAATCCCTGCTTTGTTTTGAAAGCAGTCTTCCATGCATCTTATTCTACAACTCTGACCTGATGATATCCACTATGCAAGTCTAACTTGGAAAAATAAATAACTTCCTTTAACTGATCTAATAGAACATCTATGCGAGGAAGGAGAATTTATTTTATTGTTATCTTATTCAGTTCTCGGTAATCAATGCACATTCTCCATGAGCCATCTTTCTTTTTCACCAAAACGATTGGAGACCCACATGGTGATGTGCTAGGTCTGATGAACCCCTTCTCGAGAAACTCCTGCACCTTCTTCTTGATTTCTGCATTCTCTAAAGCGAACAACCTGTACATTCCAATGTTAGGCAATGGAGAATCTTGTTGCAAATTAATATCATGCACTATTTCCTTTTTGGGTGGCAGACCTTTAGTTTCTTGAACAAGATATCATATTCTGAAACAACTTTTTCTAAATCAGCTTGTTGTTTAGCATCACAGCCCTCAAATACATTGGTTTTATCAGGTTTCTTTTCCTTTACAACCATCAGTAAAAATTGTTTGCATGAATTTACAATTCGTTTCATCTGTCGTGAGTTTATGAGAGTATAATTATTTTTGAGCGTATGAGCTCTTACAATATATTCGATTCCATCTTTAATGAGGAGATACTTTTTCTCAGCTCTATAGAAAATAGCTTTTCTATCATACAAGTAGGGACTTCCTAAAACAATTCGACATATATCCAAAGGAACCATATCTAACTCAACCTCATCTACAGATGCTGACCCAAAAAAAACTTAAGTTTACATTGTCTAGTCACTTGTAGTTGTGCTTTATCACTTAACCAACCCAATGGGTATGGTTTCTTGTCACTTGTAGTTGTGCTTTATCACTTAACCAACCTAATGGGTATGGTTTCTTGTGAGGTGTAGTCAGTAATCCCAACTTCTTTACAATTGCTTCAGAAATTAAATTTACTTGTGAGCCACTATCAAACAAAGTATCAATCTTTTGATGCTTGGAAATAACTCGAATATGGAAAAGCTCATGTGTTTTTCTCTCATTTTCTTCATTATTAGTAGATTGTGCAGAATTACTAGTAGATGATTTAGAACTTTTACATTTTATACCTGTGGCCGTAATGGTTGTTTCATCTCCTGAGTCTGACCCCAAATCTTTCTGAATAGTTGCAGCAGTCTTCTTCTTCTTGCCCTCAAACTTCTTAGCTCTCAGCTCTAGCTGCAAGATCCAACAGTGCTCATCATCATGCCCATCCTTCTTACATTGAGTGCATGAAGACTTTCTTTTCTGTGCAGTGTTGGCCTTCCTCTCTTTCCATTTCTATTTTATTTTCTCCTTATTCTTGCTTGCAATGGGCTTGGATGATCCCCCAACTTCTGGGTTCCCATTCTTTCCTCTAGCTTCTAGATGCGTAGCTTGAATAGATACCTCATCTATACTAGTGGGATTAAACATGAGGATAGTGTGCCTCATGTAGCTATGTAGACCACCTATGTACTTCAACAGAGTCTTAGGTAAGTCTAATGAAATTCCTAGAATCAAAGCTCTTTTCCTAAATTCTTGGGTGTAACCTTGTACACTATGCCCTTTCAATTGGTGAAGAGTTTTCCAGCTCATCATGGCCTGCTGCATGTAAGCTAGTGGATAGAACTACTTTTTGATTACAGAGACAAAATAAATATTACCATTTTTCTTCATGTCAGCTTGTGTCCTGCCTTCCCACCATACCAAGGCAGTGCCTCCAAGGTGTAGGCTAGCCAGCTGAATCTTACTCTTGTCTAATTCGATACTCTGCACTCTGCAATAAACATCAATTTGTCTAATCCAATTATCCAGTTTCTCTGCATTCAACTCTCCATCATATATTGGTAAATCAAATTTAACATCTAATTTAATCAAAGATGTCTTCTTTTTATCTTTAGGGCTATTAGGAGGTGTGAGAAATTTTTCTTCTTTCCCTTTTCCTTTTGAGTGGTCATGGAGGAGAAAATTTTCTTCTCCTTTATTTTGTTTGGAGCCTGATGAATCTTCATATTTATGTTTCCTAAAGTCCCTATACATTTCCTCTACCATGGACCTCATGGCCAGGAAACTATCTATAAATTGGGGGTCTGGTCCCAAGGGACTTTCTTCTGACATTTTCTTCTGAGGATAGACTCTTCCAATTTCTGGGTTAATTTCAACCAGCTCTCCTTCTCCTAATTTAAGCTTTGATCTAGTTAGCACTCAACAACAAAATCCAGCACAAGCTTTTCTAACCTTAACAACCTAGGGCTTTGATACCACTTGATCTGAAATCACCCGTAAATGACCTTAGTGAATTAATGAAGGTATTACAGACTCATGTGCTAGGGTGTGCCTATGTTATTTTATGCAACGGATCGATAAGATTGCAAAATACACAGACAATGAAACATTAAGAGAAACATAATAAGGAAAGACATAAAACACAACAAATTTAATAACGAGTTCACCCAATCCTCCAGGGCTATGTCTTCTAGTCCAACCTTCAGTCGTGGCCTTTCTATTCTATCTTAAAGCAGAGTTTTTACAGTAAGGATCTCAATTTGAGTCTCACTTAACAGATTATGATCAGTAGGATTGTACTTGGATCCCCCAAGTCTATAGAGTACACAGACTCCCCTTACTAAATCTCGACCTCAATTGGTCTCAGTGGTATGAGTCCAATTTGGTACTCAATACCTGACAAGTATACACAAAAGAGTTGCTTGAACCTCTCAAGCCTTCTCTAGAGTTCATAGACTCTCGGACTCTCTTTGTCTCTATCTGCTCGATGCTACCTTTGCTCTGCAGGTCAGCTCAGTTTCTCTGTTCTCTGCAATTCACTTCTTTCTTGCCTCTCAGCTTTCTACTTCTCTTTCTCTACCTGCCTTTATTCTTTGTCTGTTCATGGCTTAAAGCCAATCTGCTCCCTCACTGTTTGTTTTTGCTTCCCGACTTTCTGGATATCCTGCCTTTGCCCGCTGGAATTCCCATCCTCTATGTCATCATCACTGTGTAACGCTTCACAGAGAGGTGGCCACTTGTTTCCTCATGAACTGAGTGTCAGTTCTCTTTGAACGATCGTTATTTCCATTGCTCCAAGATTTCCTGTGAAACTGATTCCTCTACTAGCTCAGCGGTCATGCCGGACCTCAAATATTATATGACTCAGCCTATTTCCTCGTCAAATCTGGTCATCCATCGGATCATTTCTCTGCGGTTGATCTGGAGCCTCCAGATCCTTCGGTCTCTGTCCATATCGTGCAGGCATGTATCCTGACTTTTACCCGCGTGATGTGAGCGGTTTTCTCTCTCATCCACTAGATGTGCGTCACCTAGTGTATGGAATCAGGCAGGACTCAGTCAAACCCGCTTACTACTTGAAGCCCTTCCAACATCCTTCCGATTTTAGCGCAGGACCCGCCTTCTGACGGAATCGGTGATTTCCATACAGTTTTATGCTTTTCCTTGTGACCGAGTGCTTGGGGCTTTTCCTTCATTGAGGGGTACGCCATGCAATATGCGATCGCATATCAAAAACTGCCTCTGTTTTTGGATTTAACCTCTTGTTTGTCAATTTGTGCCAGTGCACAGTCACCATGGGCCAACGGTCTGCGCGCTTTGACCGAGGGTCCTTGTTGTTCCGTGCTGACCACAAATTGCCATTGTTCAGAGGTTATTTCTGATAAGCTTGATATCCATAAGATTTTGAAGCTTCAAATAATTTGAAATAGTCATGAAAACATAGAGAATGTTTAAGGATCCAATTTAGATCAGTGGCTAGGTATGGCAAATTGTACCACTTCTGCATAGGGTCCTTCCGTGTCATGATTGATATCCGATGGAAATCAGCTTTAAATTCGGCATAGCTCTACAGGTTAGCATACACCATTTGTGACAATCGTGGCTTGTGATTGATGGCCATCCTGATATTCATTTCCATCAATATCTAGAAGATCTTGCTATATCGAACGTGCTCTGCATCCTTCGTCGCCCACAACGAAGTGTACTTCACTGCTTTTGGAAGGTCTGGGATGACCAAGGGGAATTGGGTCTCTTCTGGTAGCTCCCATGCTACCAGCATGATCAAAATCAAGAGCCACGCATAGTGGAAGGTCTTGCTTTTCTCTTGTGCTTCACGGTAGTTCACCAGGAAGTCTCCACGGAGGTAGTTTGACCAGTTAAACTGGACTCCTTCTGCGCACTGCTATGCGAGTGTGACAATAGGCGCCAGTTCCTCATCGGCGTGGCACATCCGCATCACCTTCCCTGCAAGGATCTACATTTCCACTTTCACAATGAGGTCATAGATGCTTGAGATAGCATACCCATGGGGCTTCTTTACTAGTTTGAACTTCTCTTTCATTGATTCGGTGAGCTCTTGCTTGCCACCCTTGCTGCAAAAGATCATAGTTGGATTTTTGCCTGTATACAACAGACGCGTTATGCGGTGAATCAACATATTAGTGATGGGTATTGACTCCTCCAACCACAAACACCCATCATGCACTAAGCACAACAACTGCTTGATGACCAACACTATCATGGGGGTGTGCTTATAGTGCGATACCTAGAGCAGGTTGAGTAATCCTGCCTTCTCTACTCCTCTGAGCCACTTCCGTAGCTCTAATGCAGTCATCCCCATATTTGTGTCTATGATGCAGCGCATCAACTGTTCAGTCGCTAGGTGCAGGAACTTCTCATTGTCTGCCAAGTCCCAGTCTTCGAGCTTCAATATAGGCACTCGTGTCAAACGCGGACCGTTAAAAGTGATTTCATTTGGTAGTAGAGGGGTCTACATTGGAGTCTTACTTTCATCAATGTCCTTTGGCACCTTGGACTTAGGTTTGCGCAGAGGGACATACTCCAGAAACCATGTAATAAGGTCTCCACTCTAGGCTTCAACCTACTCAATTTACACTCCCGCATCCTCATTGTCCATGGGGATGTCTTCGATATCCTCCTCTTCTGCTTCTAGGTTTATATCCTTGCCTTTATCCTAGGTAGTGGGCTTTGGTGGGTTTCGCCTTGGCGACATGCACACCAGTATGGATGGCTGCTTGCCCTTCTTGTCTTTCATAGTCTCCTTGGTTGGGGTTGGCTTCGGTCTCAACATTCTTGAGGATTTAGGGACCTCTACTAGTACTTCAGCCACTTCCAGGGTAGCTACTCCAGCCCCCATATCAATTCCTTGCACATTCTCCCCAGCTGCCCCTCCTTCGATGTCCATAGCTCCTGCGTGTGTCGACATGACGTTATTTACTAGTGCTTGTGTCTCCTTTGAAAATTGTTCAAACATCGGACTCACTACTAGATCTTGAAAGAATTCACAGCTCATGTGCACCTGAGAGCGCAACAACTCAATTCTCAAAATTCCAAGCATTTTTCGCTGGACAGCCACTTGTAATTTATAGGGCATTTTGAATTCAGATCCGACGATTTCCCCAAAATCGGTTCATTAATGCTAGATTGGCAGCAAATTTTCAAGGATCTAAGCTATAAATTTCGTCTTAAATGTCGGTTGCCCACTACATTTGGCCTCACTTCGACAATCTTTTCATGAACAATGATTTTAATGGTCACTTTCCAGCTGACCTGCACATTTTCTCCCTAGGTAGCACAGCTCCCTCAGCGCTGCCGCGGACCCAATGACACGTCCTTGCTTTGCACCATCTTCCGCACAGCTCCCCAACCCAGGAAGTGTATTTTATAGTCCTGTGCCTCCTTTTAGCTACCTAGAGTGCTAAGTCTATGCTTCTTTCATTTAGTCACATTGCTAGACCACCAGTGTATGCCTTCAAGTGACTGCCATTCACCTTTCCTGGGAAGGGTTCTCCATTTAATTTGACAAGCTGTACCGCTCCTCCTTTGATAATCTCCTTAATAACATAAGACCCTAACCAGTGCATCTTGAATTTCCATGGAAATTTATCAAACTTACTTTCATATAACAAAACCAGGTCATTTACCTTAAATGTGCGGAACTTGACGTGTAGATCATGCCATGCCTTTTCGCATTGCTTTTAGACCTGCTGGTGAAATCCAGCCAAAAGTCTTTCTTCTTCGAGCTCATCTAACTGCACAAGCCTCTCCTCGAGGGATCTGTTATCTGTCATACCTATGAGCATTGCTATGCGTAGACTAGGCACATTGTATTCCATAGGCATCACCACTTCCACACCATAGACAAGCCTAAAAGGGGTTTGTCCAGTCAACTTCTTGCATGTCATTTGATAAGCCCACAGTACTGCAGGTATGCATAGGTCCCAATCACTTCGCTGAGCATTGCAAACCTTGGTCAGCACGTTTTCGAGCAGCTTGTTGAGTGGCTCCACTGTTCCATTATTCTGTGGGTGATAAGGTGTGCTCTTCTGGTGATATACCTAAAATTCCTCCGTCAGTGCACTGATTGTCTCATCTAGGAAGTGTGTACCACGATCACTCATCAGGAACTTTGGGCATCCAAATCACATCAGTACATACTCAAATAGGAACTTCACGGTAGTTGTGCTTGTGCAATCCTTCAACGGCTGCGCTTCTACCCAACAAGTCAAGTACTTCATCGTAGTGATAATGTATCTTGCTCCTGTCTTTCCTTGTGGCTGAATGGGTCCTACAAAATCGATCGGCCACTTTTCGAAGGGTTGCAATGTTATTTGTGGACTAAAAGGCATTTCATCCCTCCATGATAGCCTATCCGTTCTTTGACATACATCACACACCTTGCAATATGCCTTTGAATCCTGATGAAGGGTTGGCACCACAACCCTGCGCATAGAATCTTCTGCGCAATTGCTCTCCCTGCATAATGTCCTCTCGCGGTGCCCACATGAACGTCCATGAGGATGATGCTTCTTGTGAACTCGGGTACATACCGTCGCAATATCTCATCAGTATCCATTTTGTACAGATACCCAACAATGACAGAGAAATCTCTTGTGCGCACCACTAATTCCTTATTTTGCTGGACAATGTATCCTTCTGGTGTAGTTCTTGTTGTTAGGAAGTGTATTATATCCTCAAAGTGACCATCTGTAACACAAACTACAAATAGTTGGACGTCAAGCAATCCTTCTTCCAAGTTAGTAGGTCCATCCATCGTTTCGATGTGCGACAGATGGTATGGTCCCACATTCAATCGTCTAGGCTTCACAACAACTTCAAAATTGTACTCCTGGGACAATAAGAGCCATATGCATATTCTCCCCCCCAACACAGGCTTATTGACCAGGTACTTCAGCGCAAAGTGATCTGTATACATCTTAAAATGGCCTCCTAGCAAGTAGTGTCGATACTTGTAGAGCGCATATACCATAGCTAGCCCTTCGTGCTCAGTGGTGGAATAATTCTTCTCTACTTTAGATAATCTACGACTTTCAAATGCGATAGGATGGTCCAAGCCTTCTCCACCATCCTGTGTTAGTACTGCTCCCAGCACTATACATGGCACATCAACATGTACTTGAAACTCTTTCATCCAGCCTGGGAAGACTAGAATTAGTGTGGTAACTATCTTTTCTTTTAATATGTCCAAGCTCTTGTTACAATTGTCATTCCAACAGAACATGACATCCTTCTTCAACAATTTCTCCATAGGCGCGATGATCTGGGCACAAATTTTGATAAACTTTCTGTAATATCCCGTATGTCCTATAGTAACACGCAGACGTTTCAAACTCCTCGGTGCTTCCAAGTTCAGTATCATAGTGATCCTCGTAAGGTATACCATCATTCCTTGTCTGCAAACCACTTGCCCCAATAGATTTCCAAAAGGAACACAAAATAAACACTTCTTGAGATTGAGCGCGATCTGGTATATTCAACAGGTATCCAGCATCAAGCAGAAGCTTGCTACATGGCACTTAACCAGCCCAAATATAGTCCAGTCATCAAAATATACCTCCATGAACTTTTGAATAAATTCCTTGAATGTCGCAACAACCACACGCGAAAATATTGTAGACGCATTCTTCAATCCAAACGACATTACAGTGTATTGAAAGCAACCCCACTCAGTTGCAAAGGTTGTCTTGCTCCTATCCTCTAGCGTAATTTTGATTTGGTGGTACCCAAAAAACCCATTAGAGAAGGAATATGCTTCTTGGCCACCTACATTGTCCAACACTTCATCCGTGAACAGAGTCGGGAAAGGATCATGCGCACAAGAGTCATTCAGTTTTTTGTGCTCCATGCATATACTTATCTCATCCTTCTGCTTCTTCTTTTGCACCACCATTGGGCTTACCCAATTAGATTCTTCAACAAGCTCAACGATGTCTACTGCAAGAATCTTGTCTAGCTCTAAGCAGATCTTCTCCTTATATTTGGGATTGAGACGGTAAGGCCTTTGCTCAAATAGGTTCACGTCGGGATCTAAAGTGATCTTCATCATTCCTAGGTCCCCGATTATTCATTTCACATCCATAAACTTGGTAGGTAATAAGTCTTGGTATTCATGTAGCAATTCAGTGACCTTATCCACCATCACGTTGTCCCAGTAGTCTCCAATCTTCGTGAAGTTGGGTTATGCCTTCGTACCAATGTTTACTTGTTTCGTTTTTAGTGGCGTGTTATATCAGGATTCTCAATCTACAGCCCTTGAACCTCACGATGACCTTCTGTTTCTGGAATGTTAATCTTTCGCGGATCCTCTTCCTCTTCTTTAGTAGTTAAATTATAGTATTCTACCACATGACTCAGCTGAGTAGCCCATTCAGACTGAGCCAGGTCTAAAGGATCCTGCGGTATCCTAAAGATAGCTACTTTCACCTCTTGTAGCACTTCATCAATACTATCAAACGTGTCGTCAAAACTGAAGGTCATCATGAATCCTTCGCATAGGATATCTCATTCACTTGTCCCAGGGTGAAGCTCTGTTTCTATATAATAATTCATTGGGATAGCATCCAGGGTATGACAGAATAGGTGCACCCACTCAGGTTGGGGCTTTTCTCCATAAGCTTAGGTCCATTTGGCCAGATGCACACTTGGATCATTCTGTCCATCATACTTGTTTTCCAATCATAGCTTAGGCTTCCCAAATCGTGTTCTAATCATCCTCCTACATTCGTGCCAACTGTAAAAGCCTCCCTTGTGCGTACCCCACCATCTTACGGGCGTAGTGCGCAGTGCCCAGTCCATGGCCTGGAAGCAATGCTTTTCTGGTACCTCCCTTTCAAATGCATCCAAAAAGATATCTACCTCATTCAAACCATCATAAGTAGGTATATTTCTTACCTCTAACGACATGTAGCATGGCGACTGGGTCATCATGTTGCAATTCAGTGTAGTTAGTTTGTGTAACCGATTCTACCAACGTTCTATTTCTTCATTGGAGTCTAAAGTGCAGGAACTCTAGCGATCCCATGTAATCCATCCATCCACGGTGGGATTCACCCAATCTTGGTCTCATGCTGTTATCTTATAGATACAGTCTAGGTTGTCATAACTCTAATAAACACAGACAGGTTCAGTATAGTGCAATCCTTCAGTACAATCAAGTGGTACTATTACACACAGCGGTTTCTTCTCAAATATCATCTTTCACTTCTTCAGATTGATTACGTTGTTCATATCAATCAATTCCCAGGAGAACAGGATAGGGATTGCTATCATCCACTATCTCTATTACTTCAAAGCTAGCCAGTGTGCTTGCTCCCTCCATATCCACTGTTATCCCCTGCAGCTGCTCCATGGGCATGATCTTTTACTAATTCGCCATCCTCAGCTGAATCGGAGACCATTACAACACAGTTCTCCCCATCCACTCCCAAGTCTGTTTTGGTAGGACATTCGCATCTGACCCCAAGTCCAAAATGACCTGATCCATTTCATACTCTCCTATCTATGTGGTCAATCTCATCTCCCATCCCATCCTTGTTTTATTCTTGCCAATCTTTTGTACTATGGGTGGCTCAGTTGGCGTGGTTCCAATGCATCTATTGTTGATTTCTAGTAATCCTTTCATAGCCTTATTGTCACGCAGCAACTTCATACAAGTTTCTCGGAAAGTTGTGAGCATAGAGGGGTCCATCTCCTGCTCAGGATTATCCTTTCTTGCTGAGGTGGGGGCCTCACTGAAGCTCTTCTTAGGTTCCATGAAGGTTTTACATGTGCACTCCAAATTGAACTTAGCCTCCTTCGTCATGGCTTTGCAAACCCATGTACTGTCTTTTGGTTCTTTCCCCTTGTCATCTCCTGTCACGATTCCACTTTTGAGAACTATATTTACGTTAGGATCTTCCTCGCGTGGCTTAGACCTCATCATCTACAGGTTTTGTGCCCCTTTGTCACGTATCCTAGCTATTAGTGTAGGACAGTCTTCCGTTTCATGATCAAACAGTGTGAAATACTTGCATGACAGATGCGTTGGATTAGTGCAATCACGGGCATAGTGTCCTGGTCCTCCACAATTGTAGCAAATCAACTGCCCTCAACCTCTACCAGGTCGTCCTCTACCTCGGCCTCTTCCGTGCACCTAAAATCCTGTCTGCGCCATTCCTACACTGTAGTCAAGGGGCCGCATTCTGGCCTGAACCCTATAGGCGGGAGTTCTATCCATCATCAATTCATAGCTCCTACAAGTACACTCATTAGGCCCTACTAACCTACAAAAGTTGCAAAACAGATTTTGCGGTGATTTTATATACTTCTATAGAAAGTGACATTTATCCGTGGCATGTTTTCCTACTACATAACATATAGCGTACCACAATGCAGGCCCCGTGCTAGGTCTCTCTTGAGATTCTAGCCTTAAAGGCATTAGTCCTCCTCCTACAATCTAGTTTGCAAAGACCGGGCAATGGTCTTTTTCATGACCTTGACTCTTGCATTTCAAGCACCATACTTCCTCGCATACCTCTAGTCGAACTATCTTGTCCTGCTTCAAGGTTTGCATCCCCAGGCATAGATTCTTCAGCTGCGCATAGATCTGTTGAACTCCTAGATTAGGATCTTCCATCGGAGTTTCATGTAGTCTCATGGCAATCTCGAAGGCCTCTGCCTAAGTTTTTATCTTCTGCTATGACAACGCACTCCTTAAGTGTGGTAGTAGCAAAGCCACAAACCACTCACAATGTTGTCCATCTATCAAATTCATGTTGGCTTCGCGAATTGTACATTTCAGCCTTTGATATAATTCCCCAGGCATCTCACCTGGTTGCATCGTGATCTCTTTGAATCCCAAAATCGATTGCAGCTCCGATTTAGGCCTACTAAATTCCCTATTTAGTGCTACTTGGATGTCTGCTACTCCAGAATTCGGGTTATCATTAAAGTATTTAATATGCTAGGTTAGTTCGTGATCTTGCAGAGCACTATCCAGTGTCATGTTCTTTATATGATCATCTGTAACACCTTGATCTTCCCATACATCCCTCACAACGAACCAAAATTGTTCTGGCTCTTCATTTCACAAGCCTTTAAACAAAGGAAACTTCACTGTATTTGCCATACTAAACAATGGTGGAGGTGGAGGTGGTATGGGTGGAGTTGGAGGTGAGGGTGGTGAAGTTGGAGGTGGTGTGGGCAGATGTGGTAGTCGTGGGAATCCTTGTCTTATTAACTGAATAGCGCTTCGCGGAGAAACCTTCACTATCCCTTCTTCATCACCTCACAGAGGTGAAATCAAGGGACTATACTCCGGACTCCTTTTTCCTTTGTTCCTGTAAGTATTTCTACTTCATGTAGTCCCAAAGATCAAGATAACTACATTACCCTTTTTCACACAATAGCATTTTAATCTAGGTATTCAAATATTTTACATACTTACCTCGTGGTCCTTTGAAAAAACGTCGCTCCACCTCGATGTAGCTGACTAAGGTGTCAACCGCGAATTCAATCATAAATCCTCCTATGACACAATTGAGCCAATTATCGACAGTGCGGATGATCTTATCCTCTGATGCTTCCAACCTTCGCACTAGCTCCGGGATCCACACAATAGGAACATCAAGTTTCCACCTTCCTTGGCTATCTGCTAGCTTCTTGATCCACTCATATAGCTCAATAGGGAAGGAGTAGAAAAAGATCTCATGGATCTCTATATATAGGTATCTATCCAACCACTGTTCCTTTGTCAGTCGTGGATTTCTATTCTCTTGTGCCATGAATTCGTGGAACTTTCTATCCAACCAGTCCCCAATATCCTTCTTAGTTGGATTCTAATGATACGACATCATACATCTCTTATGCAGATTCTGGTCCTGGTAATGGAACCATTTGTTGGCTTGAGAGGGCCTAACCTAGGTTTAAAGTTAGTTAGCCAAACAAATCCCTACACTACTAGCCCTTTCGGCATCATCTCGCGTAGCACGGACCAAAGTATCACCCAAAGTAGTATAGGGGGATGCTGGAACCAAGTTTCTGCACCCTAAGATGGTTGTGATGTCATTTGATTTCTTCTATCCCTGCCTTCGCTCAAGTGGTCTCGCTCTAAGGCTTGTACGACAAACCCTCTATCCCGGCCTTCAATACCTTCACGAAAGTATATGGTCGACCTTCGTGTAGCCCTAACCTATGGCTCAGGTACTTTCACGCTGCTATGGCAGCATGTTGTGCAGATTCCTCAATTATCCTAAGTTATTTCCTTATCTTATCAAATACTTAAAGTTATGATTGCGAAAGTAGATATTCATGATCACATCCAATTATTCAATGTAATTGCATTCATTCGCGCATCATATAAGCATAATAAAGGAAATTCATACATAATATATCCAAACCCAACAATAGAACAAAGACACGGAATTGCAGAATAACTCCTTATTAATATCTCCAAGTGTTACAGACTCTGTCCACCCTGCGCACACAGCTGCAGGGGTCCACGTACTTAGCTACAAAATTCTACCCTAGGCCTCTGCGCACTTAGTTACAGAGCCTCTACCTATACTACAACCCAAGACTTAGACTTCTTGCTCTAAAGCTATGACTTTCTTACATGTTGTGTCTCCCTATCTCCTTCTAACTACTTAGAGCTTAGCTCTTTTTATACAATCCCATGGTCCGTGGACCATGGGTAGATCTCTTACAGTTGACTTTAATTTAAAAAACTAAGGGTGGACTAACATTTATGAAACATAACACCTTCGCTCTTCACAACCACAAAATGCGGAGTCTTTACAATAATATTACAAAATTTGACTTAAACATGGGCTTTTAGCCCCAAAACTGCCCTTGGGGAATCTCTCTCCCAACAATATTTCTCTAAATGGAAATGGATGCAAGTAAAAAGAAGTGAGACCCATGGTTTGTGGGTTTATATACTCCAATACTCTTTATTTTCTATCTCCTCATACACTCTTCGATACTCTACTCATCTATGGAACAAAATGCACTCGAATATAATGGAACTCCTTTTCCTCCTAGTGGCCTGATTATAACACAACCTAATAGCCTACTAGTGGCTAAGTTTGATTCATTAAATTATTAACTACAATTGAGATATTTACTCTTATAGATCACTTTTCATCATTAGCACATGGCTAGCCCCTTTTCCATGAACAATGGGGGCTTACATGTCATCCTCTCAAATTATTGTGGTTAAAATAGGAAGGTCAACTATTGGGTGGCATAACTTTTGCATAGGAAATTTTATTGAGCTGATTCTTGAATGATTGGAAATGTATATGTGTGTACAATATAGTTAGGGAGTGATTCACTCAAGGAAAAGAAATCTCCCCCAAAACACAACATTTTATTCCTCAAACTACTTCTAGAAGGTCTTAAACCCTAATTTGCCAAACTGAGACCCATATATAAAAATGGTATTGTGAGTTGATTCCTCCATTTTTTCCACTATGAAAGAATAAAAATAATAAAATGATCCAATATGAATCATACCTCCCCATTCTGGGGTGATTTGGGTCCCCAAAATTGTCTACCAAATTAAGTGAGGAAAATTTTCATCCACCTTCTCTATAGTGTACCATTAACTCTTTTTTGGAAGTTGTCCTTTCAACCTAATTTCCCAGAGGTCATTGATCCGGATTTAAACAGGAACGCAACAAATTACAGAGATAACCATATACACAAAGATGCAGCAGAAATAATACTTCATTTCATTAATGGAAAATACTGAAATATGCTTACAATCAGAAATCGAAATAAACCAGGTAGGGTGATGGTAGCTTATCTCTGAGAAGAGATGTGATGGCTACATGCCTCTGAACTGTGTTACAATGAGGCTCGAAGGCCTATTTATTGTTAAGAAACAATGGAAAACCCTTAACATTCCAAAACCTAACCCTAGGAGATGAAACACCAAACTATGGGCCCCGTTTGGGAGTAAATTGGTACATCAACTTCCCGAGGTCGTAACTTTGGCATATGATCTCCGTTTGATGCGTATAATAGCTCATTAGAAAGATCTATCTGAGCACTATCATTGTTGGAACGGGCAACATCGGTCCATTCCATGGACCCATGTTTCCCTTGGATTCCCCAAAAAAACGTCGTTTAGGGCCTCAAAATGGCTCCGGAAGTTCAGGACCCGAAAAACTGCTAAAAATAGTAAGTGGTGCTACAATTAAGGAAACTGAAAATGCTGAGAAAGACAATGGTGGGGGTCCAGGTGGACTTGGCAGGTGGCCACCAATATCCACCTGGATCAGTCATGCTACCCTATCTTACAATTATATACCTATTATAAGAAACTATATCCTGTATCAACTATTCCTAAACATATGGTGTTAAATCCTCTATATAAAGTAAGACATGTTCATCTCCTTGATCCAACATAGAAGGCTCATAAAACTTCAGATTCTCTACATTAACCACTAAGTAAATGCACATGAATGGAGATAGACTAAGTCTATAGTTGTTTCTTCCCACCTTTTCTAGTATCTTAAAGGGAACATATCGCAAAACCTTGATTTCTTACTCAGACCTTGTATCCTCTCCTTGTTCAGTTGTAACCATACTTTGTTTCTCACCTTGAATGACTTTTCTATTATGTGTTGATCACACCTAAACATGTATTTTTCCTATGATTTCTATAATGTCTCATGTACCTATAGATTTATTTTCTTGATCTTGTGAACATTTTTTTTCCCATAAGGAATCCCCTATAGTATCCTCCCTAACTCCTCCTTACTTCCGATATGCAATATCCAAAGGAGAAGAAGCCAAATACCAAAACCAAGATCATGTTGAGACTTACTAGTAGAAGTGTAGACTACTCTATTATAAGGGTGTTGTATATATTCAATATTTTCATCCCAATTTTTCAGATGATTCTCATTGTAAAACCTCAAAAGTTGAACCAAAGTCCTGTTGACTACTTCTATTTTCCCATTTGTTTCTGGATGCACTCTGTTGGGTGTGGAGCCTGATTATCTTTTGTATTCAAAGGTTTCAGCTAGATGTATACCCTAGGAAGACCGTACACCCCTCCACACGAGGAGGTGCGGGGGGCAGTTGTCCCCCCGCAGGGGTTCGGGCTGGCTAATCCCCCCCGGTTGGGGGGTCTGGGGCCAGCAGTCCCCCAGCAGGGGTTCGGGGGCGGCACCCCCGAAGCTAAAAGTAGATGTAAAATTGCCTTGTAAAAGTCTAGCAATTTCTAGTCAATCTGGGCCGTTCATTAGGCGGATGATCTGATTGTAGAAGTTATGTTTAATTTAGGGTTTTTTGTCGTAGAAGGCAACCCCTCACTACATATGAGGGAATTGTATTGCATCTATGTAGATCTGTATTCTGAGTGAGGAAGAGAGAGGAGATTGAGAACGAAGAGGGTGTTACAGCGGATCTGTTGTAGGTTGTATCTCTTCACATTGCTGGATAATATAAAAGAAAGGACTAGTTGTTTCTCCATGGATGTAACCCAAACTGGGTGAACCACAGATATCTGTGTGTCTCTTGTTTTATGTGTTTTTTGTGTTTCTATTTATGCAATATTTTATGTATTCCATTGCTCTGTAATATATAATTTTCTAACAAATAGTATCAGAGCCGAAGGTCTATTTGGCTGATAAACTCGTAGGAGAGAAGGGTTCCTAGTTCGAGTGGGAGCAATGGCGGAAGATGGCAGGTTGAGGGTCGAAAAATTCAATGGCCAAAACTACCAACTGTGGAAGATGCAGATGGAATATTATCTGTATCAGAGAGATCTGTACCTACCATTGAGCGGAATGATAAATAAGCCGACGAGTATGAAAGACACAAAATGGGATATTCTGGACAGAAAGGCACTTGGAATAATATGGCTGTGCCTAGCAGCGTCGGTAGCATTTAATATTTCAAAGGAAACGACAACACAGGGTTTAATGTCGGCATTGGCTAAACTATATGAAAAACCCTCGGCCTCAAATAAGGTATTTCTTATGAAGCATTTATTTAATATGAAGATGTCAGAAGGTGGATCTGTTGCAGATCATTTAAATGATTTTAATACGACTACAAGTCAGTTAAGTTCTTTAGGGTTAAATTTTGATGATGAAGTTATGGCTTTGTTATTTCTGTGCTCATTGCTAGAAAGTTGGAATGGTTTAGTTATGGCCATTAGTATTTTTGTCTTTGGATCTAGTACTTTAAAGTTTGATGATGTTGTCAATGCAATCCTTAGCAAGGAAATGCGACGGAAAAGCTCTGGTGAGACATCAGGTAATGCTTTGACCGCCAAGACTAGGGGAAGAAAAATGGAAAGAGGAAAGAGCCCAAGATATCGCAGTAAGTCAAGAAAAAGTAGATCCAAGTCCAGATTGGGGATAGTGTGCTGGAAATGCAAGAAGAAAGGACACCTTAAGAAAGATTGCAAGTCTTGGAAGGGAAAAGAAGGAGATGCGTAGCAAGAAACTAATCATGAAGCGAATGTAACAGGTGATGTTTTGCAAGATGCTTTGATTCTTTCATTATAAAATATTATTTATGATTGGGTGATAGATTCAGGGACCTCATTCCATGCCACACCTAATAAGAAACATTTTCATGATTATGTTCAAGGAGATTTTGGACAGGTTCGATTGGGTGATGATAAACCATGTAAAATCGTTGGAATGGGTACAGTTTTCATAAAATAGTAGAATGGAAATCAATGGCTATTGAAGGAGGTAAGGCATGTTACATATCTGAAGAAAAATCTGATTTCAATAGGGCAGTTGGGAGGTGAAGGTTGCGTAACTAATTTCATAGATAAAACTTGGAAGGTCACTAAAGGATCCCTTGTAGTAGCAAAACGAGAAAAGGTTGGTACATTGTATTTATGCAATGGTATTTCTAATTCTATTAATGCTTTAACCTCTACGGGAGATGATACGGAATTGTGGCATCATAGGCTCGGTCACATGAGTGAGAAGGGGATGCAGATTCTTCACTCAAGAAATTTGTTACCAGGTTTGAAGCATGTTGATTTAAAATTCTGTAAGAATTGTGTTTATGGAAAACAGAAGAGAGTCAGATTCCTTAGAGTTGGGAAAGAAAAGAAGAGTGAAAAATTAGAGCTTGTGCATACAAATGTATGGGGACCTGCTCAGGTATCATCTCTTGGTGGCTCTCATTATTATGTTACTTTTATTGATGATGCAACCAGAAAAACTTGGATTTATTATATTCGAAATAAATCTGATGTATTTGATACTTTCAAGAAATGGAAATCTTTGGTTGAAAATGAGACAGGGAAAAGGTTGAAGTGTCTTAGATCAGATAATGGAGGTGAATATTGCAGCAAAGAGTTTGATAGGTATTGTTCAGAGAATGGAATTCACATAGAGAAGACAGTTCCATGAACACCACAAGAAAATGGTGTGTCAGAAAGGATGAACAGGACAATCATGGAGCGTGCAAGGTGCATGAGATTGCATGCAGGATTGCCTTTGAAATTTTGGGTAGATGATGTAGATACTGCTATTTATCTAATAAACAGAGGGCCTTCAAGTTCCTTGGATGGTGGTATTCTAGAGGAGGCATGGACAAGTGAAAAGGTAAACTACTCATTTTTAAATACTTTTGGTTGTGAAGCCTTTGTCCACATTAACAAAGAAAATAGAACAAAGCTTGAGGCAAAATCAAAGAAATGTACCTTTATTGCATATGGTGTTAATGATTTTGGCTATCTCTTATATGATTATGAAAATCACAAAATCATTAGGAGCAGAGATGTAATATTCAGTGAAAAGGCCTTGTATAAGAATCAGTTGTAGGAAAAGAAACAAGAAAAAGAAAACAGAGAATACACAGTGCTTGACAATATCACAGGAAACGTGATGGTGCTTGAAAATCATAATGATCAATAGCCAGAACAACAACCACAATAGCAACAAGCACTTCAAACACCTGAAAGTGGTGTTAGAAGATCTACTAGGACAAGTAGACCCCCTGAACGATACTCTCCTTCATTATATTATGTATTGTTGATTGATTCTGGTGAACCAAAATGTTATGAAGAAGCAGTATAGGTAGAAACCAAGAAGAAGTGGGAGCAAGCCATGAAAGAAGAGATGGAATCGTTAGCACATAACCAGACATGGGACTTAGTTAGGTTTCCTGCAGGTAAAACAACATTGCAAAATAAATGGGTTTACAGGCTGAAGGAAGAAGATGGAGGAAAACATAGGTACAAAGCTAGACTTGTGGTGAAGGGGTTTGCACAGAAGAAAGGTATTGATTTTGATGAAATATTTTCTCCTATTGTTAAAATGACTTCAATTAGAACTATTTTAAGTCTAGTAGCAGCTGAACATTTGCATCTTGAGCAGTTAGATGTAAAGACAACCTTTCTCCATGGGGATTTGGAGGAAGAGATATATATGTAGCAGCCACAAGGATATGAGGTAAAAGGGAAGGAGAAACTAATGTGCAGGTTGAAGAAGAGCCTGTATGGCTTAAAACAGGCTCCAAGGCAGTGGTATCTAAAATTTGACAGGTTTATGTCTTTTGAATCAGTGACCGGAGAATCCACAGTATGAACATTTTTATACCAACGTTTCAAATCCCAAATGGGATCCATCATCAGGATATGAGAATAATGATAAAAGAAGAGCTACTAAGAAAGAATAAATAGTGATGAGGATAAATTTTTAGGAATAACACACTCTCGACTTGTAATATTAATTAATTAATTTTATATAATTTAATTTAATTTAATTTTATTTTATTTTAATAAATTACTTCTTCTTCTTTTTTTCCTTTTTTTTTATTAAAATTTTTGGAGGAGTTAATATATTAATACAAAACCTAATGATTAAATTAGGGATTTGAACTAAAAACTAAAATTAGCTTATTGATCTAAAATATATTAATTTCTATATAAATTAAAATAATATATTAAACTAGTTCATATTAACAGTTATAAATAATAAATATTTATAATTGATTAATATAATAATTAATATATTAATTAATAGTTATATAGAAATTATTATATTATAGCAATATAATGCTAACTATTATATTAAAGGTTATATCTATAACAATATTAGGGTAATATATTAATTTTTATATAAATACTAGGGGAATATATTAATTCCTATATAATTTAATTAATATATTAACCAAATCATATTAACAATTATAAATAATTAATATTTATAATTAATTAATATAATAATTAATATATTAATGAATAGCTCTATAGAAATTAATATATTATAGTATTTAATGATAATTATTCTATTTTGATATTAATAAAAAGTACAGACTAATAACAGAGGAAAGGAGAGGGATAACTTACCTATTGAGTGCTTTGCATGGGGATGTGTTTGCAATTTTTATTTCCCTGATCAAGGGAAGCCAGCTCCCACTAATCTCCATACCATTGTCTCTGTTCAGATTATGAGGAAAAATGATCATTGTGCTTATCTCAAAAGGAAAAATGATGGCAGCTATATTATATTGTTATTGTATGTAGATGACATGCTTGTTGCAAGTTCTAGCATACAGGAAGTAAATGTGCTCAAAAGGAAACTGGCAAACTCATTTGCAATGAAGGATTTGGGTGCTGCAAAACAAATTCTTGGTATGAGAATAACTAGAGATAGGAAGAATCGTAAATTAACATTGTCTCAAAGTGAGTACATAGAAAAGGTGTTGAAAAGGTTTAATATGCAGAATGCAAAACCAGTTAGTATACCTTTAGCTAGCCATTTCAAATTAAGTAAGGAGGCGTGTCCCAAGACATAGGAAGAAATGGCTCATATGTCTAAAGTTCCATATGAATTAGCAGTTGGAAGCTTAATGTATGCAACACTCTGCACAAGGCCTGATATTGGACATGTAGTGGGAGTTGTAAGCAGGTACATGAACAATCTAGGAAAAGAACATTGGATGGCAATGAAGTGGATTCTGAGGTATTTGAGAGGTACCACAAATCAAGCATTATGCTTTGGTGGTTCAAACATTGCTTTACAAGGATATGTTGATGCAGATATGGTAGGTGATAGAGATAACATGAGGAGCACAACAGGGTATGTGTTTACTGTAGGTGGAACAGCTATCAGTTGGGTTTCAAAAATCCAAAGTGTTGTTGCACTTTCAACAACAGAAGTAGAGTATGTTGCTGCTACAGAGGCTAGTAAAGAAATGATTTGGTTACAAAGGCTTCTGGATGAATTGGGTAAGAAGCAGGAGTTGGGTAAGTTATACAGTGATAGCCAGAGTGCCATACATCTTACAAAGAACTCTGCATTTCATTCCAAGACTAAGCATATACAACTCAAGTACCATTTCATACGGTCAGCATTGGAAGATGGATAGTTGAAGCTGGAAAAGATACACACTAGCAAGAATCCTACAGATATGTTAACAAAAGTTGTAACCAGGGAGAAACTGATACTCTGCTCAATTTCAATTGGTCTTCAAGTGTGATGAAGAAGATGAGAAATAGCCAGGTCCAAAGTGGAGTCATTGTCTAGCAAATGAAGCAAGGGTGGAGTTCCTATAATCAGTCTCCAAGTGGGAGATTGTTGGGTGTGGAGCCTAATTATCTTTTGTATTCAAAGGTTTCAGTCGGATGTATACCCCAGGAAGACTGTACACCCCTCCATGCGGGGGGGTGCGAGGGGGACTTGTCCCCCCGTGGGGGTTCCGGGGGGCTAATCCCCCCCAGCTGGTGGGTCTGGGGGCAGCGATCCCCCTGTGAGGGTTCGAGGGAAACGCCCTAGAAGCTAAAAATAGATGTAAAATTGCCTTGTAAAAGTCTAGTAATTTCTAGTCAATCTGGGACGTTCATTAGGCAGATGATCTGATGGTAGAAGTTATGTTTAATTTAGGGTTTTTTGCCCTAGAAAGCAACCCCTCACTATATATGATGGAATTGTATTGTGTCTATGTAGATCTGTATTCTGAGTGAGGAAGAGAGAGGTGATTGAGAACGAAGAGGGTGTTACAACGGATCTGTTGTAGGTTGTATCTCTTCAGTTTGCTAGATAATATAAAAGGAAGGATTGGTTGTTTCTCCGTGGATGTAGCCCAAACTGGGTGAACCACGTATATTTATGTCTCTCTTGTTTTATGTGTTTTTTGTGTTTATATTTCTGCAATATTTTATGTATTCCATTGCTCTATAATATATAATTTTCTAACACACTGTCGCAGACCTCTTTAAATTTATGCACATATTCTCCCGCAATATAATCTAAAATGCATTGGGAAATATTATGTCCATGTTTGAAACTATGCTCCTTGGTATCCCATGTAGCACCCAATCCTTTACAAAGAACATATTTGTTACTTATTTCCCAATGATTGTTATTTTTAGGGCATTAGAGCACACACCTTGCTAAAATAGTCAACTATCATGAATAATTAGTCATGTATCCTCCTATTTATTAATGAACCTCCCACAAATTCCATGGAAATACCTTCCCAAGGATGAGTGGGTACAAGTATAATATGATGTAGACCTTGTTTCATATTACTAGGCTTATTGGTACATCAAAACATGCATCCTCTTTTGAACCTAGTTACCTCTTCTTGCATCCTAGGCCAATACACATACCCCTACAAGTTGACCACTATATTCCCTACACCAAGGTTCCCTGTAACCTTGGAGATGTGAGTCTATCTAATTTTTTGTATTCACCCACATTTAGGAAGACATAAATTATCCATCATATTGAGTAACCCATCATGGGTATGGCAGTAAACTATGTTATCACTATCATTCACATGAACCTAACTTTGCAACTACTAAAAGGCCTCCGTAAGGTCCTCATCCTATGAATATGCCTCCATGTATACATCATGGGTGAATGGCTCCATGTGCATAATAGTTCTCAAAGTTGTGCTCTTTGATGTGGGTGCTCATGAAAGCATGTCAACCAAATTGTTTATGCTACCCTTTTTGTACTTAATAAATAATTGAAAATACTATAGAAACCCCATTTACTTGTAATGTTTGGTTTGATATAGCTTACTTTAGGTATGCATGTAGCATAGTGGTTGGTAATTTGTGTAGATCACTATCTCATTACCCATTAGATAGTATTTCCATTTCTTCAGAACTTTCACCAAAGCATAGAGCTCCTTGTCATAGGTAGGATAGTTCAAAACCACCCCATGAAATACTTTAAAATGGTATCATGTAGGGCTTCCTCCTTGCATCAAGACCACTCCCATAGCATACCCACTCACATTTGTCTCCACTTCAAAGGGTGGCTGCAAATTTCGATAATTCCAAAACTACTTCTTAACTAATATTTTTATTTAACTCCTCAAGGCCCTCTCTTGACCCCTTCATAGATGGAAACTCATGCAACTTGTTTTTATGGCATGGATTGGTGTTGATTAAAAATAAGGGTATGAATTTCCTTAGGTACTTTTCTACCACAATGAAAATCCTAACCTTAGAAACATTACTAAGCACCAATCGCTTATGGATGGCCTCCATATTGGTAGGATCTATCTTTAGCTCTCCTCCACCTATCACATATCCTAAATACACCAAATATTGTTCTACAAATTCACACTTCTTATTATTGCTAGAAATTGGTTCTTATTTAATGTATCTAGAACCTACATAAAATGTGGGATATCCTCCTCCCATGTAACATCGTATACCAATATATCATCCAAATAGAAAATAAAAAATGAATATATAAAAGGGCACAATATATCATTTATTAACCTCATAAATGTATTTGGTGCATTTCATAGGCTAAAACAGCATGACTAACCACTCATAAAAGCCTTGACAGGTTTTGAAGGCATTCTTCTAGGTATCTTCTTCTCCGACCTGAACCTAGTAATATTCTCACTTTATGTTCATCTCAGTGAAGTATTTGGATTGCTACAACTGATTTAGTAGATCAAGTATCCAAGGTAGAGTATACATATTCTTAAATTCAATTTTGTTTAACACCATGTAATCAATATACATCTTCCAAGTGTTGGCACATGGAGGAAGACATGGTTTTATAGTGAATTAGACAACAAAACCCCTCAAACATTGTCCCTTTTGACATCACTGATGAGAAAGTGAAGTTTCACCCAAGGCATGTGTGAGGGACTGTAGAAACCTAGACATATTTATAGTAATGAAGGAGATGTAGATTCTACACTTCTCATTAGCCCTTATCTAGTAGCTTAGTTATTCAGAACGAAAAAACTACATATACCCCTATTTTTCAAATTGACTTCATTACATTCAATATAACTATAAAAATAAAGCATATATAGTTCAACACATTATGTATAAACATATAAATTAACCCAAAATAGTTCTTTTATTATTACTATGATATCTACATTACATTCAATTATGGTGGCTCACCAACCTAATAGATCATTTGTTATAGCATGAAACCCTTATAGAACATAAAACTACATCATAAAAACATGCAAGTACAAAAGTATAAGCATATGTATGCATGAATATATCTTTTACATTGTAGCTTTATCTATTTATACATTTACATTAGGGCACAAAGCCTACAAATAACCTATTTTTACTATGGTCGGTAATTATTACCATGGGAAGAAACCCACAACCTAATCCTAATGAATTTCCCTCTTACTAACATTTCATGTGTTGACCCTTTAGCTAAATTTCCTATGCAGTATCCTTATGTGTAGTGCTCCTCTGTGTAGGTCCCAAAATCTTTCCTCAAAACGTTGCTCCAATAGGCCCCCAACACTCATGTATGGCTCGTTTTGAGCTAGCCAGTCTTGTTTGATTTTGGGAATCTTTAACATTTTTGTCATGATGAATGATTCAAATGTATAATTGACTATCATGACCGTTTTCTTTACTTCCTCTTCTTGTCTCAAAATTTTATCTCAGGATGATTACTTCCAATGTCTTTCTAACTATTGTGACCTTTGTCTTTACTCCCTCTACATATCCCAAAATTTTATCTCACAATGAATGTTTCCAATTTTTGCTTGACTATTGTGACCTTTTTCTTTACTTGATATACTTGTCCCAAAATTTGATTTTCTACCTCAATTTTCATGGAGGTATTCCACTTTTTGACACTTTCTTAAACTTCTTGTTTAACCAATTGATGCATGGTGGAAATCTCGTCTATGAATTTTAGTGCCTTCTCCTATAAATTTTCATTTTTTGTGCTAGCATATGTTTATATACTCTCATTTGATTGATTTTTTGTGTCAACTACATACCACCGCTCCCCCCCACCCCTGTATTTTTGTTCTCTACTCATTTAGTAGCAGTGTATTCAATTTATCCACAGGTTTCTCTACTTCTTCCTACGTTTCTTGAATATTTTGCACCAACTAATTTAGCTCTACATTCTCCATAATTATTTTCCATATCTATAGAATTTGAACAAATAATTTCACTCATCATCCAATCCTTTTAGTTTCTTGATAGTCAATGTAGCTTTATGTTCATTTTCTTGGTGCTCATGGTCTTCAGGTGTAGTAGTGGGCTTCATCTGTGATTCCAGTGCCACAATATTGATTTGATCTTGTGAATGACCTCTCTAATATTTGTTACTTTCCCCTTTCCCATCATATCTAACTCCATTAGTACTTTCGAGAGGTTTTTGTACACCTCCTCAACTGCTTTCCTTAGCTTTTTCTCTCTCTATTCTACTTGTTCTTTCTCTTCCAACAACTGCGTTTTTTTCCTTCAATGCATCATGTGTCATTGAAAATTGTTTCAATTATATTATTGTGGATGTTAATTTGAATTGGATCTCTTGGTTAATACTACATTATACTTGATGTGCACCATCCTGCAATATTTGTAAAATAATCAATTCTATATGGCTTAATTCTTATTCTTTATTTTGCATCTCCTCTTAAGGAAATATTATCGACCTTGGTGATATCTATAGGATGCAGTTCTCTCTTAACGTTGTTGACAATTATGAGTGCGTTGAATGTATTTGAGTTACATTGGGACTAATATATGTTGTTTCTCGCTCTATCCGTGCTGGTTGCGTCATAGTCAGTCTATTAGATTCAAATATCTATGGTAGCTACTTGTTTATGTGTCTTTGTGAGCTTCACTAATACATTGGTTTCTTCACTTGGTTATATTTTTTTCCAAGTTATTATGAGTCACTCACTAGACCAGATTGTTTATTGGCTTGGTGGCTTTCCAATTTTATCATGTGTGGGAGGTCCCTTCTTCTCTTATCTATGTTTGCTTCCTCTTTCCCTGATTTTCATAGTATATTATTCTTGCATGTCCCTTATGCCATTTCCCTACTTAATCTAATATGAATATCTGTGAACTAATTAATCTATGCTACTATTTGTGTCTTGTGGTTCCTCTACCTCTATCATGAGGACCTTCCAATCATTAATTATGTTCCTGACTTTGGTCTCTATCAACTTGTAATGACTCAGTAACCATTTATTTTCTTTATCTCCTCACAATTGTATATACCTTAAGTGTGGAGTTTCTTTAAAGTGTATTATCCCCACTATATACTTCATTGATCTAGGGCGATATGTGTGGGATGTACTCTATTATGTTTATGACCATTTCCTTGTACACATAGACTATAACATTATTATCATGCTTCCTAGCATTGTTTGTGGTATGTCATAGGGAAGCATACCCTGGTGCCAAGAATAAATTTTCCATTGTATTCAGGAACTACATCTCCTCTGGTTCCCTCCATACAATGAGTGTGAATAGTATTAAGAGACATGAATAGTGGAACTTCACATTATTATACTACACTTCCTAATAGTCAATTAAAAATTGATTAAGTAAAAATGTGGCCCAATTCATTTGAGCTCATGCTATGCACTTGGAATTTGTCATTATTACTCTTGTTGGGACCTAATCTTTATGGCATTTTCATAGTAACTTGCATGCCATTTCCTGTGTTGCAAACCTAATAACATCATCATTGTTACATGGAATGTCAAATCCATACACACCCTTGTGTGATCCATAGTTTTTCCTGACTTCCTCAGAGAGTGCTTATTCTCTTCTTTAATCCATGAAGTATGGTTATGGGTCTTCTCCCATTGTAGGAAATCTTATAATTCTAGAAAAACCTCAGTGTCTATGGATATTGTCTAATATAACCATAGGAACCCTCCATGAACACAAATCAATATTTTACACATATATTAGATTTTGTGCCCTTCAAAAATGTGGGATGTCAAACAAGTTTAAAATGCATAATTTCTTTAGACCACATGCCCACTCCTTTGACCCCATAGTGATGACTAGGTCATTTGGGTTCTCAATATACTTGTGGTATTTTTTTGACATGAGCTCTAGAAATTTCTTTACATCTATGATGTTGTGATTGGAAAACTTTAAGTTCTCTATTGCATCGAGCATATTTCCCTAGATATTATTGTAGGTGGAATTGAAGGTAGCATCATCCAATATTTAGGATCCATCCTGAGTTGTACTAATGGTGATTTGGGATTTCTTGGTAGTATGTATACTCTCATAAATTACCCTATTATTGGCTTAGTTGGTGCTAGTTCTATTTTTTTTGCCTATGCAAAGTTCAAGGACACCCCTAGTGTCTTAGTCATTGCTTTCTATCTAGGGATGAAGACTCCTCTTGTAGTACTTGTCATGTATTTTGACTAGCTATACTTGCCTACCTTTCTACATGACTTCCCATTCACAATAACTCCAAATATGGAAGGCGTGATCTAATATCCTTTTACATTTATTTATTTTCAGATGAATTCTACAATGGTGCATAGACTAAGGTAGGTGCTAATGTCCTATCTTCTTCCATTCCTACTAGATCTGGTAATTTGCAAGGATTTTTCTATTCATGTGTTTCTGACTCATCATTAATGAAATGGCTATCAAACTTTTTTGGGGTATTGAAATTTTCCAACACACCTTTCCCTCTCTTCCTTTTTGATTCTTACATCTTGTTAGTGTCAGGTAGATCTAAGTTCCAACTTTAGCAGGTTTGTATAGTTTTACAACAATCTCCTTCTTGTGTTCCATATGTGATTAGTATAAAATATCTACAAATTGGCTAGTTCTATATCCTATCTTTGTGTGCAACCCACCATTGTGTAGGAGTCACTTTCAGAGATACATCTAAGGCTAGAAATCTTAGTCGATCTGGTACCTCTGACTCAAATATTTTCATACATGCACATACATCTATCATTCCATCATACTTCAAGAGATCACATACCTCTGTTATGTTCCAGCGTACTACATAGGTAATATGGGTGCATCTTTTGGTGGATACTTCATGCAACCTCAGTTTCCAATTTTCAAGTGCTTCATCTGAGTCCAATGCATAGGAAATAACATTTCACTAGCTTAGCACCCCATCAGAAGTTGGATTAACATAATCATCCCTCGGTGCAGTAACATTGTAAATGTTATCAAAATCTTGTGCATTAAATCCATCTCTCACTAACTCCACATGTCGATCTCCTTTTGTTGGATCTAATGGTGTTTTCACCCTCAGGTCTCCTGATTTTAAGATCATTTGTATTCTCTCGATGTTGATTATAACTTGCTTTTCAAATGGGCAAATGATCCCAAGTAATGTAGGATAAGGATTAGTATCACCATAGTCTCAATTACTTCGAAATTAGCAATTCTTTTGATTTCATCAATATTAACCTCTACTCCCACTAATCTTCCAATTCTTGATTGGGTGGCCATTCTCAGTTGGATAGGTGACTAATCAACTTTGGTCTACCCATCATCTCCCATGACTACTTCATAACAAGGTTACATCTTAAGCTATTTCTAGGATAATATGGCCCATATCATATTCTTTAACGTGTGTATTAAGTTAAATCCCCTTACTCATTATTTTCTTGCACATAACTTTCTTAACTATGCACCTAGCGATTTGTGCTATAAGAAAAACTTTTCCTTGTGTACATTAGTGAGTAATCATATGCACTTTATATAGGGTCAATATACCCATTATTAATTGTAAACAACTGTTTAATAAATTCTTGATGGGGATTACCTCTTCTCCCATTTACATTAGTGCAGACTTATCATACATTAGAGGCATGTCATATATAGGTAGTTCTTGTTGCATAGTCAAAATTGACAAACCCCATTCCATCGCAACTATCAGTGCCAATATCCACTACCCCTGAAGAATTCTTATGTTTATAGGCCCAAAACATGAAAGGTGAAATTCTTAACAAGAGGCTCTAAGAGGTTGTTTCACAAGGTGCCAAGGAGGAGAACTACATCAGTGGGCAAGAGATGATGACAAGTGCAGGTACATAGGAGTACAAGTGGACAACCCATAATTACAATGAGCACGATGGTAGGTGTAAGTGGAAGCTATGGGTGCATGATTCAATGGCAAGCATGAAGGTAAATCAGACATCCCATGCCTCTCCGCACCACCAACATATGCACAAGTCAATTCTCCAGTGGAGTGTAGAGGAGGACACGTAGTGGCTCCTTATTCTCTTCACATGCCTGAAAAATGTTCAATTGAATTTTCTTTTTGCTATGTGGTTGGCACCAAAACTATCCTGTCATGTCGACCCACCTCACCAACTGGCCAAAACCTCACACATCCTAGGGGCCACCCCCATGCCACCTCACTACCACATCTAACCCCTCACCCAATCAATGCCTGACATGTGGGCTCAACCTCGTTATCTTGACATCATTATGATGTGGGCATGATTTCAGCCCTAAAAATTCCCAATGACATCCCACCATATGTAAGAGATATTTTTCTTTTTTATAAAAGGGCACGGGGACCCATTTTGTCTCCATTATGCTAATCTGACCTCTAGCTCACACCCTTTATGCTTGCATCAACTTCAAAAGCTCAAATTATTCCTTCTTGAGCTCAAATTATCAGAGTTAAACCATAAAATTCTCTTCCTCAACCCAAAGCCAGCCTGTAAAGCATGTGCATGCTCAATTCTAAACAAATTCAAGCTCTCATACCAAACCCTAGCCCATTGTGCGAAGAGCTCTCTTTTTGTAAAGAAAAAACATTTTTCATGTCAATTAATCTCCCATTTCCCAAAATCAATTTGTTTATAGCCTCAAAGGCCCTAGAATGTTCCAAAATTTATCTTCAATTTCCTAAAAAGCCTTTAATTCAACATTTGTGTGCCCTAAAAGCAAGTTAAACTTAGCAATTTTAAATATTTTTCCTTCCATCTCATCGGCCAACCCAAATAGCCACATGGCACTTGCTCATATCACTTGAAAATCCCACTTGTAAATATCATTTCTTCCTTGTCCTCACTCCACCTTAGTGAGCTAATATCCTTCTTAGTAAATCTAACATTTCCAATGGCAACATCATCAGTTCTAAGTGGTTTTAATGTTATGATGGTTGAAAAATCCAAACACCCTAATTTCTATGATCAGGATGCACATTTTCATGTCCCCATCATAACTACCTATGACATGAGAAAGGCTATCCAACTAGTACAAAGTACCTTTGATATAATAAGAGACCACAAAAATCTATTTGAATGAAATGGCATAATGATGTGCGAGAAGATACCTGCTAAGCCAAAGAATCATCATCTCTTATCAAGGCGACAATGTAGTAATCGAAATACAATAGAGGCCATTGTATATATGTTTTAATTTCTAGATAAGACATGTATGCAAAGGTTGGACAAAGACACACTAGAAGAGTAGTGGAAGGGCCTCTCCCTAGAGGTAACGTAGTAGATGATTAATAAAAATATCAAAGGAGTAGTAGTTGCTCCTTCTAGACTTCCTCCTTACCCCATTATGGTATTGATTCTATGCCAGAAATATCATATTTTATGATTTCCCAAGCTGTTGGTCTCATCACTGACATCCATATAACTAAGTCGATCTTAGGTTTCTTAGTCATCTTAGGTCACCCAGCCACTAAGGCTTGTACCAAATATGATTTTCCTTAGTTTTTATCCAATTAAATAAATGCCTAATGTTGGCTTAGGGGGTCCTGACCTAGGTTCAGAGTTAGCTGCGCCAACCAACAAAACCCTACACTATTGACCCTTTCGGCAATAACCTACATAGCGCAGGCTACAGTCTCACCCAAAGTAGTATGGGGGATGCAAGAACCAAGTTTTTTCATCTAGAGACTAGTGTGATGTCTTCCAGAGCCTCAAATTGGCCTTCCTGCAGATCTATACACTGTTAGGGAATGTTGTTGCAACTCTGTTACAACAGCCTTCACACCTTCATGAAGGTTTATGATCCATCCTTATGGACCCCGAACAATCAATTTGTCTACTTACGTGCATCAGAGAGAAGCCCTAAATTAGGGTTCATGCAGATTTACTTAAGTTATTCATAAACATTAGAGAATTCATCAGAGTCTTCGCGAAAGTACTTAGACATGCATTGCGTACAACATTAACACTTATTCAAGAGAATCATGTAACATTCAATTAATATTCCATAAACATATAATTCATTGACAACATATAACAGAAACAGAAACAGAGATAAAAATAAATATGCAAGAATTATTCAAAAACTATCTTTATTGATCTTCATTTCAAGGTTAGAGACTCAAAACTTCCCTGCGCACTTAGCTGCAGAGCCTTTCCTCTTCTATCTTACCCACTTATTCTCACTATCACTTGCTCCTATTTCTTCTTAAGTGCCTTAGACTCTCTAAGACACACCTATTTATAGTTTTTTTCATACAATTCCATGGTCCACACACCATGGGTGAATCTCAAAACTGACTCAAACTTTACATAAAACAAGGGGCTAAACCCCTTTGACTCCTATTCATCTATGCGCTCCACATCCACAAATATCGGAGAGTTTACATTATTTACAAAAAATATATCAAAACTTGGGTTATCTTAACCCCAAAACTAATTGAGGGGACTCTATCCCAACAGGCCCCCAACACAAAGATCATGACTTGCCCTCGAGTCACTGTGTTGGTGCTACGATCTTACTGTGAAGATCCCCCAACTCCACCTGAACCACTGCAACCTAGGTAGCTCTCTGCGTTACTACCTGCTGAACTTCCTCAACCAATTTTTTTGTGGTTGGTCCTTCTATGGCCAACCTCATCGTTTGATGTTTCTGCTGCAACATTATAAATCCTAAATGGTGTTGAGCATTGGAAAAGTTATGTAATTACCACTTATTTCTTTATCTTTTCCTTTAATTCATAACTTCTTTACATTCTAAGATGGTCATATGTTAAAGGATTATGATAGAATTAAGGGGATTTGTGATTGATGTAAAATGATTAATTATTGTCTTTTTCTATGCAGAAAGTGAAGAAAATGGAAAATCACTATTCCGGAGGAAAAGAAAAAGCAAAACCAACTGTTTTCCCTTTGATAGGAAACCGCATCCAGACGAGGAAATGAAGATCGGAGTGCATGGACAAGGAAAATGAATAAGAAACATGGTATCAGTGCAAGAGGATGAAACGATGACTGAAGATTAAAGATATGGTGAATCCCTCAGGATCCTTTGATCCTGAGGGATCGCTACCTTAAGACTTATCTGTATTTTTGATATTTCCGCCTGGCCATTATAAAAAGGGACAGTGCTGCTAGCCCATGGGGTGAATATATTGTTGTTGATTTGCAGAAATTACTATTGTAATCTGAACTTTGATCATCAACTCTCTTTAAAGAGCAATAACTATAACTTTGCCTTTATGATTAATATATAACTTCGTTACTATTCCGTTATTTGATCCTGGAGTAACCGCAACAGTGTGTCCCTGGTGGCTAAGGGCCCGGCCCTAGTGGATCACTTGCTTTATGTATCATTATTTTCCGATTACGGTCGTGTGTGGTTTGATTTCCTCTGCATTCCTTTAAATTCGCTTTACTCAGTAATCTTCTATTCCTTAACATTTCATTGACTTGCTCTGTTATAATGAATTCATAATTGAATAGTAAGATTATTATCTGCAACCGGAAATGTTATGTTGTTCATTCAGATATTGTTGTTCATTTACATATTGACATTACTGTTCATTTAGCTACAGTTTACTTACAACTGTGATTGTCGTTATTTCGATTACCGTTCCATTACAACTGCAATTGTCATTCCTTTATAACTGTGGTTAATACTCATTATGCTAGAATAAGATTATTGATTCCATAGTTGTTGTGTGTTTACATTTGATTAAGTTTGTTGTTCAATATTTCGTAGACTTACTTAGGTTTGTTGTTCCTTTCTTAGATTGCTGCTCAATTCCTTTATTAGTTAAAGATTGTTGTTCAAATCCTTTCGGTTAAGATTGCTTCTTAATTCATTCATGTAGATTAAGCTTTGCTATTCAATCTTTTCAATAGATTAGATGTTGTTCCTTTTCTGTTAATTGAATTTTCATTTCAAGTATTTGATTTGGTGTGAATAGAAAGATCTACAACTGTAGCGTACTGTTGTCTAGTTCCCAGATTGGAGATCTTGCCTTTGATTGATTTTCATTTACATAAGTTTACAGGGGAAAGAGTATCATTACTGCATCCTTGACTAACGATTGCTGTAGTTTGTTAAGTGAATGATTTAGTTACAAAGCATTTAAGTTTCTTGCCATTACATTTAGAGTTTGTTTCCAACATTTATTTACTTTTGTAAAGCACTATACTGCAAGCATTACTCTTGAACAAGTGACCGCCTCAGACTGAGTACACTATTGAGATAAAAAATTGTACCTAGATTGATAATTAATGTAGGGTAAATAGAGGCTAAAAAGACCCTTTTTACTGCCCAACATTTTGGTGCCATTTCTGGGGAGAGTGTAGCCATTTGTTTCTTTGAAGAGAGAGTATTGTAAGTACCTACTACGAGAGGGTTGGGTTTTAAAAATGTAAGGTGAGAACCAGGTACGGAGCATGTAACAGCCCTGCTCCCCTACCTTCTTTCTTGCAAATTTGTTGTTATTTTTGGTAGAAATAAGTATTTGATTTGTGTGGATGACTAAGCAGAAAAATCCTGAAAAGAATCTTAAACCACTACCCAAGCCTGATAAAGCTAAGGGGTCGGTGACCCTTGGCTGATCGACCTTTATAGACAAGATCCTTAAAAAAGAAGAATCTTAGCCTTCAGTAGGACCTAGAAAAGTTGCTTCTAGACAACCTACTAGTTCCCTTCAGGCTACAGAATCACCATCTGTAGCCTTTGCTGAGGTGCACAGCCAAACATAGGAGCAAGATTTTGAAGAAATTGAGAATTCTAGCCCAAAATCGTTACAAGAAGGGAACCTTAGTAATCTCTGCAAAGGAAGAGGAGAAATATGGGAAATTAAAGAACCAAGATCTCCTCTTAGAATAGTTCAACCATTAAGCAGCCCAGATAAGGGAAGTGCTGTCAAAATTATCCAGAACAAAGCTGAAGAAACTGAACCCCCCCAGACATTAGTTCGATAAGGAACTCTCATCATCCCAGTCAAAGGAAGCACTGTTAAGGCCATTCCTGTTAAGGCCATTCCTACTCCTCATAACTAGCCTAGGAATACACTCCTAGAAATCCCATAAGTTTATTGGCACATATTTGACCAAATGGCCCAGAACTAGCAAACCCCCCAAACCTCCACACTACAAAATCCCGTTGTAGATACTGCAGCTAGTGCACTTATGAAGGCCATTCCTCTCCAGCATATCCCTACATTCCATGGCTTAACATCGGAAGATCCAAAATCATTTTTGTTTGAATTCGATGTGCTTTGTAGGGGGTATGACTATACCACCGATCCCCAAAAGCTAAAATTGTTTCCCTCTACATTAAAATGGGCTACTTTACAATGGTTTATGGGGTTAGGTGGAGGTGTCATAAACAACTGGGATCAGATGAAAGAGGCTTTCCTAAAGAAATATCAGGATTATTGTAGGTCTAGAGAGTTAAAGGATGAAATATTTTAGATGGTAGCTAGACCTAATGAGACACTAGAAGAATACTAGAAGAATATGTTAAACATCTTTAGCATAATCTTCAAAGATCTCCTTATGCATCATTACCCTTACCTGACAATGTATTAAAAACAACATTGATTAAAGGCATGAAGGAACAATGGGTTGAAACACTAAATATTATGGGAAAAGGAGACATTTATCAAGAAAATTTTGCTGACATCTCTGGGTAACTGATTTTCACAAGGGACAACAAGATCTCTGGAGAAGGAGTAACCCACACAGAAATCAGAAATTGACTAGAGAATTTCAAAACTGATATATTGGGGACTCTGACAACGCAGCTTGATATTATGCAAGCGAAACAGAAACAAGCAGAAGCAGAGCAAAACCTAGCAATATTCTACCCCAGATGCAGAAAGAAACACAGCCACAAGGAGTGCCCACTAGATGCAGTTCAAGTCTGTGCTATTTGTACAAAAGACCATTCCATAAAGAACTGCCCCTCACTTCCTGGTTTGAAAGTATACAAAGAAGCGGAGGAAGAATCAGAACCAGTGTACCTACTTAATCAGCGCTGTTAATGGCAACCGCGACAATCAGGTATGTCCTCCAATCCATCCTCTTCTTTCTAGCCTCTACAATATCATGCTCAACAATATAATACAATGTGGCAAAATCAACCTCCCTTTTCAAACTGGTCACAACAACCATTTCCTTCATCATCACCATGGCCGAATCAAACAAGCCAACCTAATTTGGCTAAATTTTTTCCCTACTCTCCACCATATTGGCAAAACAATGCATATCCAACACAATGTTCCCCTCCCACTTCGCAGAGTCAAGCCTGGAAAACAAACTGGAAAAGACTGATAAATCAGCCAGCAGGAACCATTCCAGTCCCTCAACCTACACTCCCAACACCGTATGCACTACAACAAAATCCCCAATCCAACTTAAGACCGCAACTCCCAACCCAACCCAACCCGAACCCAAATAATAGACTGGTTCAATCCATTCAAATAATGGAAACACTAGATCTAGAAACCGATCTAAGGGAGTACAACGACCTTTAATTAAGGTCTAGGCGCATTATAGAAACCGACGGAGATAAAAATGTTCAAGTTGAAAATTAGTTACCCACAAAACAACCATTACAAGAAGAAGTTGTGATTAGACAACAAACTCATGACAAAGCAACCACATCTTCTCCCCCATTCCCAGAACGATTAATCATACCACACCCTATAGAACATCTTAACTTTGATATTCTGGGAGAACTAAAGAATTTGTATATAAAAATCCCATTCCTCCAAGCTATACAAGATATCTCAATATATGAAAAAACCAACAAAGAGTTATGTATAAAAAAACCAAGGAGGAGAATAACAAATAACCCAATAGTCCAAGTAGTTGGCACCCTATGTGATTTGTTATCAGGAAGAGAAGCACCTGTCAAATATGAAGACCCAGGGAATCCAATAGTGACAATGCAAATCAATGGACAAACCTTTTCAAATGCCCTAGTTGATTTAGGGGCTGCAATTAATATTTTAACAACCACCACTTGTCAAAAACTAGGCATCACATCAGTGGAACCAACCTCCACCTTATTAGAATTGGCTGACTGATCAGTGGTTAGACCAGAAGGTACACTTCACGATGTAATGGTATCCATAGATTCCTGGGAATATCCTACCAACTTTCTGATAATCAACCCCAAAAACCGACTCGATGGACACCCATTAATTTTAGGTAGACCTTGGCTTGCGACTGCTGATGCTTACATTGGCTACCGACAAGGTAGTATGACCATAACTAGAGGGAGTAATATCAAGAATCTAGCTCTATACCCTCCAGCGCAGCCAAGTGTAACAATAATAAAAACTAACAAACATCTTGTATGATACCTCACAGAAAACATTAGGTCCCCATTAACCATAGAAGATACCCTTGGTTTTAAAGATCAAACAGAGGATGATGTTATTAACAACTTCAATAACCAATCTGAATCCAGAGCCCATGTACAATGTCACATGATAGAGGCAGCATTTGACAATGAACTAGAAGAAGATCCTCTCAAAGACACTCATGATCAAACAATACCCACTACCTCTGTTTCAAACAACAAAACTATAGAGATTGAGCCAGGAAAAACCTTGAACATTAACAAAAACCTGACTCGTGAACAAAAAGAAAAGCTGGTCCAACTACTGAGAAAATATAAGGAAGCTTTTGCATGGGATTATTCAGACATGAAGGGAATCAATCCCTAGCTGTGTACACACAACATTTATATAGAAAAAGATGTGAGACCCATTTGCCAACCCCAACGGAGACTCAACCCTCACCTGAAAGATATTGTGAAAGCTAAATTACAAAAACTTTTGGATGTAAACTTTATTTATCCAATCTTCGATAGCAAGTGGGTCTCTCCACTAGTAGTGGTGCCAAAGAAGAATGGAAAGTGGAGGATTTGTGTAGAATATAGAGAATTGAACAAAGAAACCCAGAAAGACCACTTTCCCCTTCCATTCATTGATTAGGTATTAGACACATTAGTAGGAAAGAAATTCTTTTCTTTCTTGGAAGGCTTCAGTGGATACAATCAGAGTTAGATTGCCCCTGAAGACCAGGACAAAACTACTTTTACTTGTCCTTGGGGAACATTTGCTTACAGAGTCCTACGCTTTGGCCTATGCAATTCCCCAACCACCTTTCAGAGGGCCATCCTCAGCATATTTTCAGATTTCAATAAATGAAGGGCTCGAAGTATATATGGATGATTTCACACCATACGGAGATGATTTTGAGCCAGCACTAGACACATTGGAAAAGGTGTTGCAACAATGTATTGCCACCAAGCTTTTCTTGAGCCATAAAGAGTGCTATATGATGATGACCAAAGGTCTCATCCTAGGTCATTATATCTTAGCAGCTGGAATACAGGTAGATCTGGCCAAAATTCAAATAATTTTGTTAATACCTACTCCTACCACACAAACAGAGGTACGCAGTTTTCTTGGATTTTCTTGTTATTGTAGGAGATTCATAGAACATTTTTCTCAAATAGTTGCACCTCTATGTGCACCGACAGGGAATGTTGATTTTGTTTGGACAGATAAATGCGATTGTGATTTTGACGATCTCAACAAGCTTGTGTCAACAGCCCCGGTGCTCAGAGGCCCAAATTAGGACTTGCCATTTCAAATTTCATCAAATGCTTTAGACACAGCTATTGGAGCAGTCCTTGTGCAGGAAGAAGACAAAAAACCATATGCAATCTATTATATCAGTAAGAATTTATCTCTTGCTGAGCTAAACTATACTGTTACTGAAAAAGAATTTTTAGCTGTAATACATGCTGTAAATAAATTTAGGCATTATATCACTGGATATCCTGTTGTTTTATATACAAATCACTCTGCCATAAAATATTTAGCAAATAAACCTATTACAAATGGTAGAGTAACAAGATGGTTGATTTTATTGCAGGAATTTGACATCACAATAAAAGATCGACCTGGGAAAGAGAATCTTGTAGCTGATTTTCTCTCATGAATGCCGAAGCCAGTGGATGCAGCAGCAGTCGAAGATCAATTCCTAGATGAACATTTATTTGTTGTTACTGTCAAAACACCCTGGTATGCTGATGTTGCAAATTATTTAGCAGTAGGAAAATTACCAAAGCATCTGACCCCCAATGAACGAAAACAAATTGTGCAATGTAGTACCTGATTTTCTTGGATTGGGGGCTACCTATTTCATACAGGGGCAGATATGCACATCAGAAGATGCATTTGTGAAGATGAAATATTTGACATTCTGAAAGCCTGTCATGACGGACTGTGTGGTGGACATTTCGCAGATCGAAGGACTGGTCACAAGGTTTTGCAAACAGGTTATTACTGGCCCACAATATTTAAAGACGCTAAGAAATTTGTTCAAACCTGTGATAGTTGCCAAAGATTAGGACGCCGTGGACAGTCTGATGAAATGCCTTTAAACCCACAGTTAGTAATCCAACCATTTGAGGGTTGCGCACTCGATTTTTTTGGTCCAATCAACCCATCATCAAACCAAAAAACATATATTCTAGTAGCAACAGAGTATGTTACCAAATGGGTTGAAACAGAGGCACTTCCAAGAGCTATAGAGGACTTTGTGATGCATTTCCTATTCCAAATATTCCTATGATATGGCCTCCAAGAGACATAATCACGGATGGAGGACCACAATTTGCAGGTAATAAAATTGCTACAACATTAAAAAATTATGACATTCAGCACAAAATTACCACTCCATATCAACCACAGGCAAATGGCCAAGTAGAGAGCACGAATAAAGTGATAGAGGCAATATTGACAAAAACCATTGCATCACACAGGTGTGATTGGGCTTCAAGATTGTCGGAGGCCCTGTGGGCATACCAAACAACATGGAGAAACACCACCAGTTATTCACCATATCAGCTAGTATTTGGAAAGGAACCCATCTTTCCAATAGAGTTCAAAATACAAACGTTAAGAACAACATAGGAGATCGGTCTAGATTTAAATGAGGCCCAGACTAATAGATTACAACAAATTAACGAGCTAGATGAAATTAGGCTCTCGGCTCTTCAACACACTGCATTAATTCAACAGCAGAGAGCAAAATGGCATGATGCCCTGATCAAAAAGAAAATCTTCCACAAAGGAGATTGGGCACTCCTATACAATTCCAAGTTTCAGGATTTTCCGGGAAAACTTCAGACTCAATGGCTTGGACCATATGAAATCCAGAAAGTGCACGACAATGGCACCATTACTTTGACTACTACTGACAAATCTGGGCATACCTTTAAAGCAAATGGCCACCGAGTGTGACTGTACCATAACCTGCTTACTCGAGAATCCTTCTACCAACAGCTTCGGGAAGATTCTGATATGCAGATTCTTGCTGAGGAAAATAATTCTTCCTCGGCATTGGTTCACTAAGTAATTTCATTATTCCTAAATTTTGTACATAACTTTTTATTTTCTTCTTGTATAAATTACTTTCTGTACAAATTTTTACATTTCTACTTTTTTTTTCATTTTTCTGTTCCTTTCTGAAGGAATAACACTTTCGTCATTTTGTTGTTCCTTTTCGAATGAACAACACTTTTGCATTTTGCTATTCCTTTCTGAAGGAACAACATTTTCACCTTTTTGTTGTTCCTTTTCGAAGGAACAACACTTTGCATTTTGTTTTTCCTTTTCGAAGGAATAGCATTTTCACCATTTTGCTATTCCTTTCCGAAGGAACAACACTTTTGCATTTTGTTGTTCATTTCTGAGGGAACAACATTTCCGTCTTTTTGTTGTTCTTTTCCAAAGGAACAACACTTTCACATTTTGTTGTTCCTTTCAGAAGGAATAGCACTTCCACATTTTTGTTGTTCCTTTCTGAAGGAACAACACATTCATTTTTTGTTGTTCCTTTCTGAAGGAATAACACTTTTGTTTTTGTTGTTCCTTTCCAAAGGAACATCATCTCCGCATTTTTCCTATTTCTTTCCGAAGGAACAACACTTTCGCATTTTGTCATTCCTTTCCAAAGGAATAGCATTTCTGAATTTTTGTTGTTCCTTTCCAAAGGAACAACACTTCCGCTAGATTGTTTTGTCATTCCTTTTAAAGGAACAACCCTCCTTTGCATTTTTTTTCTGTTGTTCCTTCTGAAGGAACAACAGTTTTGATTTTGGATGATCTTAGGCTATTCCACTAAAGGAGTAGTATTTTATTTCGCACTTGCTTTATTTGCTGTTCCGATTAAGGAACAGTTGTTGTTCCTCTTAAGACACAACACTCTCAAGTATGTTTTTTCTTTTTCTTGCTGTTCCTCTTAAAGGAACTGCAGTTTTTTCATGCAGATGTTCTTTTGTTGTCCCTCTAAAGAAACAACGGCTGTTCCATCTCAAGAACAACACTTTTTGAGTGCATATATTTTTTCCTTTTTTGTGCATTTGTGTTTCATCATTTCGAGGATTTTGTGTATGATGGTCATTTAAGGCACAGCTATACATTTATGCAAGAATACAAAAACTAGAGGATACTGAAATCAACAAACCAAAGAAAAATCGTTATCTTTATAGAAATTGCTTTGAATCGATAAGAGAAAAGAGGAAAGGACACAACTATTTATATCACTTTGTTGTCTTTATTTTCACTAACACCAATTTGATTGATTATTTTTATCATGTTGGTTCTTTCGAAATCCTCATAATTCTCTTTGATCATTATTATTGAATAAGAATAAGGGAATATTTTCCTCTATTGAGATGTTTAGACTTCTTCCACCATCCCTACTCTTAAGGAGTGTTGAGCCACCCTTTGTATATAAATAGGAAAGTGCTATATAAAAGAAAAGATATATATCTATATGATTACTAACATGATTTGTTAGATGAAGGATAGGGGGTCTCATCAAGAGCCAGCCTACCATGATCATAAGGAAGAAAGTGAAGTGGCATTCCCACTATGGCCACCACATTATGGATATGATCCAAGAGGCATATCAAAAAAATAAAAAATTCCTTGGAACAAGAGGTCTCATCATGAGCCGACCTGCCCACCTTTCACTCCTTCCTGGTGAATGGCATCATCATACATCTGGTTACCAAGCCATCACAATGGCCTCCATTCTGACATCGCACAACACTTTCCTAGGCATACACAAAGGATTATGGTTCCAAGGGTGAAATAAGCAACTCTGTCAAGGTTATGGACACCTGTGGGCAATAGAGCTCTGCTGATGGTATTGAAGTCATATTTTTCATACACCAATAGTCATTATAAACATTTCTTTTTATATCTTTATATCAATTTCAAATGAGATTATGTTATATAACCCTTTCGAACATTTTATACATGAAAATCATTTATAAATCAATCATAATGGTTAAAGTGGATAATGACTGCATAAGAACTTTTACTTACGTCAACTGTCCTATCCTCTATTTTTCGCATCATATCACGAAATTTCCATATTTATTCTCGATTTCCATTATAAGCCTTGATTTTAGTAATCCGCTCGTTTTTGTAAACATGTCATGGATCTAAACAACATTCCTTTATTTTCTTGTACGACTGTAGTTCAGCATGCTGCTCTTTTATTTGACGGTCGAGGACGGCCTATCACATTTCATGGGGGCATGGGTGATCTCCATAATTCACTGGCATACGTGTCAACTCATTATTTGGAGGTATTATGACTCCATCAAAACTCGGGAATAGCAAGTTTAACGGTATTGTATTTCCCAATATGCATGGCTTGTTGTTCCAACACCATTTCTGTGTTTTTGCTCTATAAAAATTAACAGTGAGCTAAAGTTTGAACAGCTTGTTGTTCCATCATCATCTCTGTGTTTTTTTTAACAGTGAGCTAAAGTTTGAACAGCTTGTTGTTCCATCGTCATCTCTGTGTTTTTTAACAGTGTGCTAAGCTTGAACAAAATGGGAGGCAGATCAATTCGTAGTGAACCGTAGGTGTTAATGGTCTCTGACGTTGCACGCAAAATCTTAGTAAGGGCAGGATGGATTGCCTACCTTAACCATATACAATAGTCTATTGAGATGGTGGCCATTGAATTTTAGCAGAATCTGCAAGAAGATCATTCCATGGTGAGGGGGAGACAAATAGCAGTAACAGATGCAATAATTATTGAAGTCTCGGGACTACCAGTCGTTGGACCAATATGGACCCTGAAAAAGATGAGACTGCAAGATGCTATAACCATGTTCCGTGACAAAGGACAGAACCTTACTGTCAAAGGAAAAGGAGTCCTGTCGGTAACCCTAGGAGAGCATTGGGTATAATTGTCCAGAATTGTCCAAATCTACATCACTTGCGATGGCAGAAAAGACATGGTAAGACCATGCCATCTCAAACTATTAGCTGTATTAAAAAAATTGTGCTGTAAATTTGCCCGCGTACTTAAATTTTTTATTGCATGATGTTGCCTGAAGTATAAGAAAATCTCATCATGTAGAATCAGTAGTAAGTCATCATGGTTTAATTCAGCTGATAGTCAGTTACAGTCTCACCCAACAGCAGAGTAGTTGGGAAGAATTAGTTTTCTCAATAGATGCCCCAAAACGAAAAAACATTACTAGCACATCAATTAGACTGTAGAAACGAAGAGAATCTATCAGATTGGGGAGAAGCAAAGGAATGCTGGGAAATTCCCAAGGAAACAATAGCCAGCCTATAGAAATACACAACTCAGAGGATGAGAAACCCCCATAACTTGAAGGAGGGGAAAATGAAGAAGAAGATGAAGAATATGAAGAAGAGGAACCGGAAGAAGAAACTGAGCATTCCGGTGAGGAAAAAGGGGAGGAAGCAGAGCAACCCGGCGAAAGCCCACTACAAAACCCTCTGTGAGAAGATGAATTGGCCCAAATTTTGGCCAATATGGGAGAATACATCTAGCCCCATAGCCCACTCAACTCTAATATTGAGGCAGGACCATCACAAGAGCACTATGTTCACAATAAGAGTGCATCTGAAGAAATGAATGATGAGGAAGAGGAGGAAATACAATCACAGTAAAACTCTACTCATAGTAAAAGTGCATCTGGGGAGATGAGTGATGAGGAGGAAGAAGAAGGACAATCTCAGGAACACTCTGCTCACAGTCAGAACCTAAAGAAATGCATGATGAAGAATAAGTAGAAGAAGAAGCTGCCAGGGAAACAGTAGATCAAACCAGGGTTTCCTCCCCTGAAAAATCTAATCAAGAGGATGAGAACACTGAAGAAGTGTTAAAGGCATAAAACATGGAAATAAGCTAGGGCAAGGGTATAATCCATGAAGAACAAATCCTAGGCCCAAGAAAAGAAATAGTTGTTCCTTCGAAGAAAACAAATGAAATAAAAAAGTTGCAAAAGGAACAACAACAACTGCTAAATGTAAATAAACAACTCATACAACAAATAAGGGTCCTAAAAATGGGGAAAAGCTTCAAAAGAACCCCTGGAGTAAAGCATGCAGCCACCCAGGAGAAACCTTGTAAAACGAAGACCAAAAGGACTCAAACTGAACCCATTATCATCGAGGACCGCAAGGAACAAAATGTGGTTGTTATAAATGTAGAAGCCCAAAAAAAAGGCACACTAGTCTATAATAAGGACATCCAGATAGAGGCATTGTCCTCTAGCATCATGACCAACTTGACAGTTCATGAGAAGGGAACACAGACTATAAAAACTAGATGTCGCAATAAGGAGATCCAGGTAGATCTCCAGCCCAAAAATGTTTTGATGGATAATGATCTGAGGATGGCGAAACGTCAAAAATATCTAGAACATGCCCAACAAATGATAGAAAAGCTCACAGAGGAAACTATTCCTCAAGAGAAATATCAGAAGTTATAACAGCAGGTAAAGAACATCAATGCATCGAAGAGCGAAGCCTTCGATAGATGGCGAAGGGCAAAGGAAAAAGCTAAAAAGGTAACCAATAGACTAGACACATTTATGAGTCAAATGGATACCTTATGTTCTCTGTTTACTGATGTTCTAGCATGTAGGGCACCTGCCAAAAACTATGCTTTGTTTTTTATGGAAGGATATTTACAATTTAAAATTAAGGTCATCAAGGCGGGGATGCCTATAGAGATAAAAACTATTGATGATTTCATAAACTACTGTAAGCATTATGGGGTGAAAGTCCAGTGATTGCTGTGTGAGTTTTATTTGCATAATCTTGTGTTGGACGAAGAAATGGAAAAGAACCCTAGCCCTTTTGTGGGTGATATCTAGCTTCAGGCCTTCATCTATTTTGCTGTTAACTAGATAAAGTGGCTTAAAGCGTACAATACCTTCCAGAGACAGGAGAACGAGTTAGATCTGTGGGTAAGGGGTGAACCTAGAAACCCATTGCAATTGTGGAATAAGCATAGAAGCTTAATGAGTAAGAAGTGTGTGATCTAGACATTGGGACCTATTCACAAAGCAGTTGTCCAACAAGGGGTAGAATACTTCCTAGCCATCAAAGACTTTGCCATAGCAGCAGCCAAATTCCGATACCAGACTTCCAATCGGAATATCCAAAACAGAGAGCCATTCAATTATGAAAATTTTAAGCTAGCTATTGATCACTTGGTTACCTATGGTGACCTCATCTTGAGAGAAGGCCCATCTTTGTTAGGTTGTAGGTTTCAAAGTCCAATCATCTGGTATCCTGCACCAGGGTATAGAGCCTTATATGAATTGCCTGAAGGTCAGACAGAGCATATTTTTGAAGTCTTAGCTAGAAATCATGGTTTTAGACCACTACGTGAAAATCCTTCTCCTACATATTCCCTAACTGCCTTGCATGTCAATTACAATGTTTTCATGAGGGCATGAAAAAGGTTAAGTGGGGGGGTGTGTTGAGCATTGGAAAAGGTATGTAATTACCACTTATTTCTTTATCTTTTCCCTTAATTCATAACTTCTTTACATTCTAAGATGGTCATATGTTAAAGGATTATGATAGAATTAAGGGGATTTTTGATTAATGTAAAATGATTAATTATTGTCTTTTTTTATGCAAAAAGTAAAGAAAATGGAAAATCACTATTCTGGAGGAAAAGACAAAGAAAAACCAACAGTTGTCCCTTTGACAGAAAACCGCATCCAGATGAGGAAATCAAGATCGAAGCGCATGGACCAGGAAAAGGAAGAAGAAATGCGGTATCAGTGCAAGAGGATGAAATGATAACTGAAGATTAAAGATATGGTGAATCCCTCAAGATCCTTTGATCCAGAGGGATCACTACCTCAAAAATACTTATCTGTATTTTTTATATTTCCGCCTAGCCATTATAAAAAGGGACAGCGCTGCTAACCCAGGGGGCGAATATATTGTTGTTGATTTACAGAAATTACTGTTGTAGTCTGAACTTTGATCATCAACTCTCTTTAAAGAGTGATACTTGTAACTTTGCCTTTATGATTAATATATAACTTTGTTGCTGTTCTGTTATCTAATCTTGGAGTAACTGCAGCAGTGCGTCCCTGGTGGCTAAGGGCCTGACCCTAGTGGATCACTTGCTTTCTGTATCATTATTTTCTGATTACAGTCGTGTGTGGTTTGATTTCCTCTACATTCATTTAAATTTGCTTTACTTAGTAATCTTTTGTTCCTTAACATTTCAATGACTTGCTCTGTTATATTGAATTCGTAATTGAATAGTAATATTATTATCTGCAGCCGGAAATGTTATGCTGTTCATTCTAATATTGTTGTTCATTTACAGATCGACATTACTGTTCATTTATAGATTGATATTGTTGTTCATTTAGCTACGGTTTACTTACAATTGTGATTGTTGTTCATTCGATTACTATTCCATTACAACTGCAATTGTCGTTCCTTTATAACTGTGGTTAATACTCATTATGCTAGAATAAGATTACTGATTCCATAGTCACTGTGTGTTTACATTTGATTAAGTTTTCTATTCAATATTTCGTAGACTTACTTAGGTTTGATGTTCCTTTCTTAGATTGCTGCTAAATTCCTTTATTAGTTAAAGATTGATGTTCAAATCCTTTCGGTTAAGATTGCTACTTAATTCATTTTTGTAGATTAAGCTTTGTTGTTCGATCTTTTCAATAGATTAGTTGTTGTTCCTTTTCTATTAATTGAATTGTCATTTCAAGTATTTGCTTTGGTGTGAATAGAAAGATCCACAACTGTAGCGAACATTGACTACTGCTGTCTAGTTCCCAGATTGGAGATCTTGCCTTTGATTGATTTTCATTTACATCAGTTTACAGGGGAAAGAGTTATCATTACTGCATCCTTGACTGATGATTGTTGTAGTTTCTTAAGTGAATGATTTAGTTACAAAGTATTTATGTTTCTTTCCATTACATTTAGAGTTTGTTTCCAACATTTATTTACTTTTGTAAAGCACTATACTGCAAGCATTACTCTTGAACAAGTGACCACCTCAGACTGAGTACACTCTTGAGATAAAAAATCGTACCTAGATTGATAATTAATGTAGGGTAAATAGAGGTTAAAAAGACCCTTTTTACTGCCCAACAAATGGTAGTCATGACTTGATAAGCCTACTCCAACCAAGGCTGTAACCTAGCCTTTAGCGAGGCCTTGTTCTTTTGTGCTTCCTCTACATGTGTTAGCAGTTGCTTTCCTCCCTGTAATTTGGCAAGGCACTGCACTATTGATAAGGAGTGCATAGTTTCCCTGACTTCAACATATTTCCATTACAACTCCCTTACCTTTGTTTTCAATGTCTGCAGGTTCGGATCCTCCTAGAGATTGATCACTAGATCCATAGCCTGCTTGAACAATATCGCACAATCAATGACTATGGCATCCAAGGTAGCCATGCCTTCCTTTATCGCACCTTCACGCTACTCCTGGATGTCAGGTGAAGTCATGGGATACAACTTCAACTATAGCTTTGCAATCTTCATGTTGAACTCAAAACGTTACCCGTCCAACTTCTGCTTTAGCCTGAGGCACACCAGCGGCTAGTTTTCTGATTTTGTCTTCTGGGTGTGCACCCTCTGAGATGTGAAGCTCTGGCACTATCTTGCATGCATCAGCTACTACTTACTCTAGACTTGAATGACGCATTTGAAGTGCCTCCTTTTCCTTCAAATCCTGCATCATTTCAGCGAATATTTTCTCATTGTTGACTTTGTACTCACTTATGAGGTTGAAGGCGCGCTACTCCCTGGTTCTCAATTCATGTTCCACCCTCGTAGGCAGTGCGTGGAGGGTCTTGTTGGAACTATATCAGTCCTATGTTCTTGATTGTACTTAGTATGATATGATCGTCGATGGACTCTATGTGAATGGACCCGTCAAGCAATGGTATACTTCTTAGGTCTAGGGTCCTTACTAGCTGTGTTGCTTGGCTTGTCTTGGGTGTCAGGTTTGCTTTCTCTATGCTCATGTGTCCAACGCCCACCTGTAGTCTACTTGTTTGGATCTGTAGCTCGTGCAGATCCTTTTGGACATTCCCCAACATCTGCATGTATTGCTACTTAAACTATTGAATCACTTCGGTCATTGTATCCTTGATTTTGTCGTCGATCTCATCAAGATCTCCTTCTATTAACACCATGGGATCAACTTGTGATCTATCAAATTTCTATTTTTTTCACATTCCACCTTGTTGCTCCTTGCCACATCATTTCAAAATAAATTGGGCACTCTGGCCCTCATCGTCGCTGTTGCCTTGTCTTGGAATCTCCTCTTCCTCCATCTCCGGTGAAGGTGACTTGTCACCTTTCTATGACTCATGTTTTTTTCTTCCGCCTGTTCATTAGCGGCACATTCTTTCTCCACACAAGCCTTTTTTGTAGCTTCCTTATTTTCTTATTCCCCCAAGGTATGCGCAACCTTCTTAGCAGCCTCCTTTAATTTCTACACGACAAAAATTTCTGCATCCTTGGTTGGTTTAGTAGCTAAGTTTGATAGGGTACACCACTCTGTAGGCCATTTTTGATACAATCTCCTGAACATCTGGCTCCGAAACCAAATAGGGAAACTAGTGCCATTTCTGCTTTGGATCCTTCTGCACTTGGATATATACTATGTGGGAGTCAGCCTTAAATGTTGTGTAGGCTGAAAAATATGTGAACAGGGATGGGGAAAGCCTAGGACGCTGATTGATGGCAATGTGGAGATCCATTTTTATAAAAACCCAAAAGATCTCTGTCTTTGCTATCTGCTTGGCATCCTTTGTGGACCATAAGGAAGCGAATTATGCTGCCTCTAGAAATCCTTCCTCAAGCATAGGAAATTGGCTATCGTCCGGCAATTTCCATGCAATGAGCACAATTTACAGCAAGAACCAAGTGTAGTGGAACGTCTTGGTCTCGTCCTAGGCTTTGCGGCAGTTCACTAGGAACTCCTGACAAAGGTATCTTTCCCAATTAAAATGTACGCCTTTCATGCACTGTGCAACCAGGGAAACTACTAGCGTTGAAACTTCATCCGCGTGGAATTTTCACATCACCTTCCCTACTAAAATCCAGGCCGCCAATGAACTGTCAAGTCTATTATAGAAATAATTGAATACCATCACAACTTCTTAAGGAGGATGTAATCCCTCTTCATCCTTTCTGCGAGGTATTTTTCCCTATTCTTCCCACCAAACTCCTTAGCCATGTTTGCACCATTATAAGGCATGTTCGTGAATCTATGAATGGGGATGTCTGTAATGGGGATAGGCCCTCCCAGCCATAAGAAACCATTTTCCACCAATGTGAGCAACTATCGCACATATATCATATTAATGGCGGTGTGGTGGTAATCTGGCACCCATAGCAAATTAATCAACCCTGAGTGTTCAACACTGCAGACCCATTCCTCCATTTCCAATGCTGTAACACCTAATTTTGCGTAATAGACCCTCTGCATATACTTGTCCATCGCCAAGCATGGAAACTTAGCATGTTCAGTGAGGTCCCAATCCTCCATTTTCACCAACAGGACCCTTGCGAGATGAGGGCCTTCAAAAGGGACCTGCTCAGGTAGCAAGGGTGTGGATATTGTGAATTTCTCGGCATCTGGGTCCTTCATAACCTTTGATTTTCCCTTCCACGAAGGGATATACTTAGGTAGCCTTGTTATAGGTTTTGCTTCTTCAGCATCAATATCTTCTGTTCCCTGGGCTTCTTCCACCTCCAGGTCCACTACTTTCTCCAGCTGCTTATCATTCTTCCGCTTCTTTGTTTCGGTATTCTTCCTTGGGGATGTGTACATTGGCACTAGATTTTTCTACTTATCTTTCATAGATTGTTTGGTTTCGGGAGGTTGGCTTTCTCTAGTATGGGTAGGCTATGGCCTAGGCGACCTTCGTGCCATAGGCACAGTGGCCGGAGCTTCCATACTTACAACTTCTAGGGTAGCAGTATCAGTGGCAACATCACCAGTACTAATAGTTTCAATAGGACTTGGTGCAGACATTTTGTCAAGAATAAGCTTCTAGTTTATCTCAGGCAACTCAGAAAACATGGGGCATGAAACTAAATCTTCCTAAAACACTCGGCTCATAGGCAACAGACAAAAAAATTCACTAACAATTCTAAGAGCGCAAAGTGTTCTCTCTTGGGTTGGCATGTGTAATTTATAGGGTGTTTGAATTCAAATCTGATCATTCCACCCAATTTCTGACAATAAATGTTGTTTTGGTGGCAGATCTTCAAATAGGTTTTCCTTAATTGCCGCCACCCTGCTCCACTTACCTGTATTTTGGCCATCAATTCATGAATAGTAACTCCAACAATCATTTTCCTGCTATGCTGTGTGGTACATTTCGCCATAGCATAGCTTCTTGGGTTGTGTCTTCATCAATATCCATGCAGCTTGCTCGCTGCATTGTCCTCCAAGCTGGGCAGTGTAGTTGATAGTCCCGTGTTGCCTTGCAACTTCCTGAAGCACTAAGACTATCCTGCTGCCATACAGTCATTGTGCAGGAGCCCCTGTACACAACTTCAACCTTCTTCCATTCACTCTTCCCAAGAAGGTTTTCCCATTTAGCTTCACAAGCCAAGCTGTGCCTCCATCTGTAATTTCTTTGACAATATATGGCCCTAACCAATGTATCTATAATTTACCCAGAAATTTAGTGAGTTTACTATCATATAATAGGACAAGATCGTTTACCTTGAAAGTGTGAATATTGATATGGTGATCATGCCATGCTTTTTCACGTTCTTTCTGCACTTGTTGATGGAATCCTACCAAAAATCAGTCTTCTTTGAGCTCCATCAGCTGCATGAGCCATTCCTCCAAGGCCTCGCGATTTGCCATATCCATGAGGGCTACTATTTGAAAACTAGGCAAAATGTATTCCATCAGCATTACAGCTTCGACATAATATACTAATCTGAATGGTGTTTTCCCTATCAGCTTCTTACAAGTGGTCTGATAAGCCCATAGTATAATAGTTACGTGCACATCCTAGTCATTATGATGTGCATTGCAGATCATTGTGTTGGGGGTGTTAGCACAGTTCTAGGCTAACTCATGAGTAGGTTTTAAAAAAATTTTTTTTTACGATTAATTTTGTAAATTTAAAAAAAATTAAAATGCTACAGGAATCTTTAGTAGCACCTGATTTTCTTGTTCAAATAGTCTCCCCTATTTTTCGGACAGTCTTTTCGTTCCTTTTTTTTTTTCGATGCTACCGGAATTTCTGATAGCGTCTCCTACTTAAAAAAAAAAAAAGTTGAAAATGCAACCGTTTTTCGATTTTCCATGTCATAATGGTCAAATGATTACTCCAAATCATAAGATTTCATGATTGGATAGGTCACAAATTTCAAGTCAATTCAAGTGGTAGTAGTTAATTGGTTTGATTGATTGTATTAGGTTGGTGTCATTCACAGCCATAACCAGTCGTTGCCTACCCCACTGATCTTAAATAAACCTATGTTTCCAAAATTAAAAAGTTTCTTCAGCGTCAGTCTTAGCCATATGTTTAAATTCCAACGATCGTTCTTTTTGTTCCGTGTAATGCGCTACAGTAATTTTCGGCCAGTCTGAATTAAAGCAGGAAAATTGCTAGATTTGCAAAAAATGTCATATAACCACCTATAGCAAATTAGTTGGACTCTCCAAGGAAACTTGACTTCATCATTACTATTAAATGTTGTCTATTATGACATGAAATATTATGTAATCATGAATGATCATATGCATAGGAGATTGAACAAAAACTTCATCTTAAATATTCGAAAATGGAGGAAATTTCATCATTTCGAATTTCTGAAGTGCAGCAAAGGAGACAATGATTGAGGTGGTTAAGAACAAATCCCAGTTTTTCAGGAAGCCTAATTCAAGCTAATTGCAACATCTGTTGGGTAAGATTCCATACTTTGACACCTATTCATCATAACAAGCAAGCAGATATACATGGCACCAAAGTCTAGGAAAGGCGGAAAGTTTAAGAGAATCGAACCTCAAGGAGCTGAACTAGTTGATGCTAATCTAAGTGTTAGAAGATTTTTTATTCAGGAAGGATGGTATTGACTCTGCACTAGGTTAGGAGGTTCACATCAAGGTGTATCCCAATAGTTTTCTCAAACTTTCAATGGATAGGAAGCAACCATCTTTGGTTTCAAATTGCAAGTTTCAGAACAGTCAATTGTAGAAGCTTTTAACCTTCCCTAGGAAGGAGAAAAGTGGTTTAAGGGACAACTCATTACAGGAGGAGATCTCAATAATTTTATTAGATGAATATAGAGATCCTAACTGTGCCAAAGGAATTCCTTGCAATTATCTTAAGAAGGAATGGAAAGAAACAGTCAAACTGGTTAAGATTTTTCTCACTTGTAACAGAAAGTATACAATAATATTTCTTTACCATATGAGGTTTCTTTTTCATTTTGCGAGGCTCTTAATCTACCCTATTTCATATTGAAGAGCCTGACCAAATTGGTAGCCAGAATTCAAACACACCATGAAGCATTAGAATACAACCTGTATCATCAGGCAATTATGATGGTTTTGGTTGAAGAAGAACTGAAAAAGGGAAACCAAACTTGGGAACATTTCTTGTTTTACAAGGCAGGCCAACCTGGACCAAAAGCTCAAGAAACTGCTAAATCTTCTTCAACATAGGTTCAAACAGAAAGGACATCAACTACATCAGCTGAAGGAAGTTCCAAAAGAAACGAAAAGAGGGAAAGTGTAAGCAGAGGTACCAAAAGCAGCAAAGAGAAGCCTTCAACTGTTGAATTTGAAAAGAAAAAGGAGGAAGGTGAAAGTTCTTCTACCCAGAAAACAAAAAGAATGAAAATGGTTCCTCCTGTTAGACCTTTTCCTAAGGTTTACACAAGAACTCGTTAAGGAAAACTTGTAGCTAAAGAGAAATCTAAAGCGCAGGTGCTTCCTGAAATTCTGGAAGCACATAAATAGCAACAAGAAAACCAGCCTATTAATTCTGATGAGGAATTGCTGAGAGAATAAGGGTATAAAAGGAGTACTAAAAACAAGAAAGAAGAAATAAAACAAGTTGTTGGAGCTAGGAGGAGACATATTAGGGAAAGAAACAAATACAGACTGAAATCAAAAGCCCTAAATAATCCTAGTTTACTGACTGAAGTAATAGTCATAAAAGAACAACATACAAAGTTGCAGACTGAGGATCCTTCAATTCCAGAAATCATAAGATCTTTGAAGAAGCAAAGAGATAAAGCTCCCATGGACCAGCCATAAGAGCCTTCCAAAAGAAGAAAGGTCCAAAAAGAAGAAAAAAAAAAAGAGACCAACATCAAAGAAGAAACAACCAAAATCACAAGGTCAAAATCTGTTGCCAGAAATAAAACAAACTTGGATAAACTTGCAGAGGCTACAACTCACATGAAATGAAAGGGAAATTTTCCTTAAAAAATTACCTTTTTGCATATTAAGTCAAAGTTTGAATGTGAAGATTAAAGCTCAGAATATCCAGGCATATACAGGTGTTTCAAAGTATTCTCTGTTAAAATGTTCACTCTAAAACATTATCCTATCAAAAATTTAGGAAGTGTTTCCAGTTTTTTCGTTGTTACAGGTATTACCGGAATTTCTGGTAGCACCTATTTCAACAAAAATATATAGCTGTCAGCAGAAAACCTCCAAGCCAGTTTTGGAAATACAACAACCCATAACAATATGGATAAGGAAAATGATGGATATGAGATAGTTATGAGGTTGTTGAAGGTTGTATTGAATGAAGCCATATGGTCATTTAATAGTCAATACCATAAAAAGAAAAATCAGCAGCGAAAGGGGCAGCCAGTGAGTTTTTCCAAGCAGCGAAGTGCCATTTTTCCTCTTCTTCTCATCTACATCTACACTTTCTGTTGCAATTCGATGGGAGATGATTTTAATATCTAAAATACACCTATGTAACAAGGAAATAGTGGAACCACCAATTTAGGAGAGTTGGAGTTGTTGCCTCTCTCTATATATATCTTTTGTAAATATCATTTCAGGGGTGGGTTTTGGTTCACCTGAAGACTCAGCTTAATAAAATAGATTTTTTTGCACTTCATACTGTGGAGGATTTTTTGATTCAAGTTATATCTAATGTGTGGTTTCTCTGTTTCCTTGTTTCAATTTTCTGAATTATAAATTTGCTGTAGACAAGTATAGTGTGAGTGAGAATCATTAAGAGGATCTGATGATGACTTATCTACTATCTAGTTTACTGTAAATTATAATATATGCTTCAAGTAGGACTTGTTAGTGAAGGTTTCACAAAGGATTTGTGGGATACTTTATACATGTTTTTACTTTCTAGTTGTTGTTTTCTTTGTCAAGCCTATTTTAATCTTTTAAATGATAAAATACAGTAGCTAGTATAGTATGAGTGAGAAATCATTAAGAGGATCTAATCATGAGTTATCTACTATCCAGTTTTCTGTAAATCATAATATCAATTCAAGTAGAAATTGTCAGTGAAGATTTCACAAAGGATTTGTGAAATACTTTATACGTTTTCTTACTTTCTAATTGTTGTTTTCCTTGCCAAAAACAAAGTCTGTCACAAGGTTGTTTATGTAGTTGAAGTGATTGTCTTAAGATACTTAGTTTTCTTAGGATATTTATCAGCTACCTATTCTCTTTCCTCTGATCCCCTATATTACTCACTTAACCACGCAATTTATGCTTGCCACAACTTGCCAAATGCATGAAAGTTAAAGAGGAACACAATCATTTCAAAACTCCTTCAGAAGACATTCCACCACTCAAAAACCATTTTAAATTTTGGAATGAAATCATGATGTGTAAGGCTTACTCCTTTTACAGTCTAGGAGTAAATCCTTTTGCTAATAGGGGGCCCGTTGGGATTGGGTCCCTTGGGTTAGTTTTGGGGTTAAGATAACCCATGTTTTGATAGATTTTTTGTAAATAATGTAAAGCCTCTATGATTTGTGGATGCGGAGCACATACATGAATAGGAGTCAAAGGGGTTTAGCCCCTTGTTTTATGTAAAGTTTGAGTCAGTTTAGAGATTCCCCAATGGTCAGCAGACCATGGTATTTTATTAAAAATGCTATAAATAGGTGTGTCTTAAAGAGTCTAAGGGAAGTAACAAGAAATAGGAGAAATTGATAGTGAGAAGAAGTGGGTAAGATAGAAGAATATAGGTTCTGCAGTTGAGTGCATAGAGGCCTAGGCAGAGTCCATAGCTGAGTGCGTGGACCCCTGCAGCTGAGTGCATAGGGCAGTTTTGAGTCGGTAACCTTGAATTGAAGATCAATAAAGATAGTTTCCAAAGAATTCTTGCGTATTTCTATTTATCTTTATTTCTGTTAATGTTATATGTTGTCAATGAATGATATGTTTATGGAATATTGATTGAATGTTACATGATTCTCTTGAATAAGTGTTAAAGATGTACGCAATGCATGTCTAAGTAATTTTGCAAATACTCGGATGAATTCTCTGATGCTTAGGAATAACTTAAGTAAATATGTGTGAGCCATAATTTAGGACTGCAATCTGATGCACATAAGTAGACAAAGTGACTATTAAGGACCTGCAAGGATAGATCATAGACCTTCACGAAGGTTTGAAGGTTGTTGTAATAGAGTTGTAGCAACATGCGTAAGAGTGTATAGATCTATGTGAAGGCAAATCTGAGGTGCTAGAAGACATCATGCTAGTCTCTGGATGCAGAAAATTAGTTACTACGTAGGTTTTTTCCGAAAGGGCTAGTAGTGTAGGGTTTTGTTGGTTGGCGCAACTAACTCTGAACCTAGGTCTAGACCCCCTAAGCCAACAAATGGTTCCATTGTCGGGACTGGGATTGCTTGAAATGGATGTGTGATATCGCATCATTGGAATCTGACCAAGAAAGAAATTGAAAAGTGGTTGGATCGGAAGATTCACGAGTTCGAGGCACAAGAAAATAGGAATATATGCCTGTCGAAGGAAGAATGGTTGAATAGATATTTGTATATGGATATACATGAGATTTTCTTCTGCACTTTTCACATTGAACTATATGAGTGGTTAGCTAAATTGACAGATAGTCGGGAATGGTGGAAGCTCGATAATCTTATAGTGTTGACTCCAGAATTAGTGGGATGGCTAGAAACCTCTAAAAACAATATCGAGCAGGCTTTCAATCATTGGCTCACTCAAATTCTAGGAGAATTTGTTACAGAATTTGCAGTTGATACCTCAGTCAGTTATAGCGAAGCGGGGCAGCGATTTTTCAAAGGACCATGAGGTAATTATTTAAGATCATTGAATACTTGGATTAAAATGTTGTTATGTTAAAAAAAGGTGATGCCATTACCTTGATGTTCAGAGCTACGCGAAGTGGATGATTCTTTAGAAATCACGAAGGATCAGGACCAGAGTATATTCCATTGATTGGACCTCCTTTAAGTGACGATGAAGGGGCGGAACGGACTCTGCCGCAAAGCGTTGTTCAACTAATCACTCAGGGGATTCCTCAAGTAAATCATCCATCCACTCCACCTCTACCTCCACCTCCATTGCACACACCTTCGCCCAAACCGCCACCCCCACCACCACCATTCAACATGGCGAATGCGATGAAGTTGTCAATTCTCAATGGCATATGGAGTGAAGATATAGAGTAATTTTGGTTGGTTGCGAATGCTGTGTGGACAGCGCAACATATTACTGATGACAATATAATGAAGACACAATTGGTTACCACTCTCCAGGATCATGCACTAACTTGGTATATTAAGTATTGTTCTGATAATCCTCTTGCATCGCTAGCAGAGACTAAGGCAGCTTTAAACAAAGAGTTTAGTAAGCCTAAGTCTGAATCACATTCATTAATTGGATTTAAGGAAATCATGATGAGGGACGATGAGATGCCTTTGGAGTTAGACCAACGGTTGAAGTGTCATATTCAAGAAGCTAACATGCAGCTCATAGATATTCAGTATAACGAATAGTTTATATCTTTGCTTCTGCCCCACCTGAGAATTTCTTTTTCACAACAGAAGATAGGAATGTAGGTAGAAGCCTTGGAAATTGTGATGAGGTTTCATGCATCACCTATTCAGGATGCCGCCTTGGGGTTATAGCAGATCCACTCTCAATTACAGAGCCTACACTTAGAATTATACAGTTTGAAGAAAGACAAGGAGACTAAACTAGAAGTGCATGTGGAAGTTTGGTGTTTGAAATGCAAGGGCCAAGGGCACGATAAAGGCCACTATCCCATGTACGAGAATTATATTGCAAGAGGGGGGCCAATTCCCCTAATCCAAAATCCCTAGCAGGGTCGAGCATGAGGGTTGTGCTATGGTGCACTATTTGTCAAGTTACTGGACAACATGTGACAGATAATTGCCATTTACTTCAAAAATTTGTCCAGACACCCCAGCAGTTGTTATGTCACTTCTGCAAATCTTTGGGCCATGATGAGCACCACTGTCAAATCTATGAGTTGATGATGGAAAGAACACATACATAATGGATGCAATCATAAATTCAGCCTTGAGATCAGGGCAGACTCTAGGTTATCAGGATCAAGGACATGATCGAGGAGGAGGAGGACCTGGAAGAGGTCGGGGTCAGATTATCTTCTACAATTGCGGACATCCAGGGAACTATCCAGGAGAGTGCCAAAATGAGACATGCCCATCATGTCAATACTGTAGCTAGTTTAACGATACTATAAAAGAGTGCCCCAGTGCTAATAGCTAAAATTCAAGAGAAGAAATCACAACCTCTGCAACCTACACAGAATTTACAGGTGATGAGGGTTGAGCCCTGTGAAGAATACCAAAGCATTAACATTGTGCTAAGAAGTTGAATGATGACTAGCGTTGATAAGGGTAAACAACCTGAAGAAGAAGGATGGGTCTGCAAGGCTCCAGAGAAAGAAGTCGACTTTGATCTAGAGTGTGCTAAGGAAATGTTTATGGAAGCCAAGAAGAGCTTCGTTGAGGCATCCACCTCAGGAAGCTAGGAAAAAACACAAGAAATCAATGTGCCTACAGAGGTTGATCCCTCTGTACTCACTATGTTTTTGGAGACCTACATAAAAATGTTGCACGATAGCAAAGTTGTGGAAGGCATGTAGGAATTAATAAATAAATGCACTAGCAAAGAGAAATTCCTTGATGGACATTGAGTGGTTAGAAAAATTGGCAAACATAAAGCATGAACTGGGACCTGGTCATCCTGGATTTGGAGTCTGATATGAACATATTACTGAAATAAACATGGGAAAGAATGGGGAGACTTGCACTCCAGTGGTCTCTGATTCAGCTTAGAATGGAGAACCAGCAGAAGATCATCCCCATGGGACAATTATATGGAGTAACAGTTGATATGGAAGGTGCGAGTGTGATGGCCAACTTTGAGGTTATAGAAATCGTCTATGACAGTAATCCATACCACACGCTCTTGGGAATTGACTGGGCCATTGATATGAATGGGGCCATCAATTTGAAGAAGAGGACAACGTTGATTGAAAGAAAATTGCTTCGAGTTGTAGTCCCATTGGACCCTATAGAAGGGGCGCGATATACTGAACCAGTTAGTGATTATGAAGGAAGTGATAATGAACTAGATCTAATCTACAAAATAACAGCACAGGGTCAATATTGGATCAATCCAATGGGAGATGGACGGATTTCATGGGATCTGGAGAGTTCCTGCACCTATGATTTAGATGAAGAGTTGGAGCACTGGTAGAATCCCTTACAGGAAGTGTCTATATTGCGATGCAATATGATGACGAAGTCGCTGCGCTATGTTTCATCAGACGTAATGAGATTACCCCATTATGATGGTTTAACTAATGTAGATCTATTTTTGGATAAATTTGAACGTGAAGTCTCTAAGGATCACCACTTCCAAGGATTAGATTTGGCACTATGCACTACACTTGCATGAAGGTGGGGTACGCATAAGGATAGTTTTGTTGGATAGAGAGATTATGGAAGAATGTTAAAGTTGTGGTTTGGGTGTGTTAACACCAGAATGACTGAGAAATATAATGGAAGGGACGATCTACATGATCACCTAGCAAAATGGACTGAAGCATGGGGAACAAAACCATAGTCATAATGGGTACACATATTTTGCCATACTTTGGATAAAGTTCCCATGAACTGGTATCTAGAAATGGAGCTCCACCATGGCACTATGGAATGGGATATATGGAGGGAAGGGTTCTTGTTGAACTTCTGCTTTGAAGATGGCTTCACAAGCATCGATGAACCTCTATAAGAGATTAAGGCAGTCATCTTCAAAATGCCAACGGAATCTATGGAATGGACACAACCAGATTAGAGCACCCAGCTGTGCCATGCACTAGAATGCTATAATGTCACCACTGAAGAAGAAGATGAAGATATGAGAAACATTAATATTCCAGAGGTAGAAGGGCATCACAAAGTCGAAGTCCCACAAATATAAAATGCAGACATCACTGTGTTATTGAAGACAAAGAAAGTAAACAATGGCACTGTTTCAAAACCAAAGTTCGCGAAGATTGGATATTATTGGGACGATGCTACTGTGGATATAGTTACTAAGTTACTTTGTGAATACCAGAATCTCTTCCCTACTAAGTTTTTGGATTTGAAGGGCATAGTTGGTGACTTGGTCATGATGAAGATCACTTTAAAATTGGATGTGAAGCCTATTAAATAGAGGTCATATCATGTTAATCCTAAATACAAGGAAAATGTCTGCCAAGAGCTGGATAAGATGCTGGAGGTAGGCATCATAGAACCTGTTGAAGAACCTGACTAGGTGAGCCTGATGGTGATTTAGGAGAAGAAACAAAAAGGTGAAATAATAATTTGCATAGATCTACAGAAGCTTAATGATGTGTGTGTCCACGACCCATTCCCAATGCCATTTATAGATGAAGTGTTAGACAATGTTGGAGGGAAGGAGGTCTATTCCTTTACTGTAGGGTTTTTTGGGTATCATCAGATCAAGATCGCGCCAGAAGATAGGAGCAAAATGACCTTCATGACGGAGTGGGGTTGTTTTCAATACACTGTGATTCCATTTGGACTCAAGATTGTGCCTGTGATATTTTTCCACGTAGTCATAGCAACATTTAAGGAGTTCATTCATAAGTTCCTAGAAGTCTACTTTGATGACTGGACGGTGTTCAGATTAGTAATGTGCCATGTAGGAAGCTTGCGCCTGATGTTGGATATGTGTGGCAAATACCAAATTGCGCTGAATTTGAAGAAATGCATATTATGTGTTCCATTTGGGATCTTTCTGGGTCACGTGGTGTTGGGAACGGGTCCCTTGGGGGTCAATTTTGGGGTTAAAAACCCAAGTTTTGGGGCAAAAGGCCTGAAGTTTGTATAAAGAAATGTAAAGTCTCTACATTTTGTGGTCGCGGAGTGCGAAGACATCTAAAGCCAAAAAGGGTTTTCCGCTATTAGCCTAGATAGGTTGTGTCAGTTTTAGAGATTTGTCCTCAGTCCGCGGACCATGGGATTGTAGAAAAAGGAGGTCTTAGAGGAGAAGGGAAAAGTAGAAGTACTTGATAAGTCTGTAAAAAGCTAAGACCAAGAGTCTTAGCGTAGGAAGAGGCTCTGCAGCTGAGTGTGCAGAGGCCTAGGGTAGAAGTCTGGAGCTAAGTCCGCAGACCCCCATAGCTGTTTGCGCATGGCAAATAGAGTCTGTATTGAGAATCTGAATCATCAATAAAGAGAAGTATTTTGAAATTACTATGTACTTTCCATCTGTGTATACGTTATTTTATTTCTACTATGAATGATGTGTTTATGCTATGTTGAATATTAGGGTTATGAATTAATGATGTATTGATGCGTGAATCTATGTATTTCAATTTGTCATATGAATGCAAGTAAGAATATATCTTACGCGAAGATAACTGTAATGCATGCTAAATTTAACCAATACTTAAGCTAATCTAGGTAGAGATAGAAGTAAGGATAATTACATAGGTGTCTAAGCACTTGATCTATCTAATTAGGGTCTGCGAAGAATGATCAGAGACTTCTACAGAGGCTCCAAGGACAAAAAAGAGAGGTACATTAATAAGCACTAAAGGACTTATCAGTCTGTGCGAAGGTAGAGCTAAGGTCGAAAAACCAATATCACAACCATCTCAGGGTGCGGAAACTTGGTTCCTACATCCCCCCATAATGCTTTGCATGAGACTTCAGTCCACACTCCGTGGATTGATGCCGAAAGGGCTAGTAGTGTAGGGATTTTCTTGGTTGCTTAACTTTGAACCTAGGTCAGGGCCCATTAAGCCAACAAATGGTTTCGTTGCTGGGACAGGGATCTAAATAACGAGATGTGTGATGTCATATCATTGGAATCCAACTAACAAAGAGATCGAAGGCTAGTTGGATCGAAAGATCCACAAATTCATGGTGCAAGAGAATAGGAATTCATGATTGATGAAAGAAAAGTGGTTGGATAGATACATGTATATAGAAATACAAAAAATGTTATTTTTTTCCTTCCCAGTTGAGTTATACGAGTGGATTGCGAAGTTGGCAGATGGCCAAGGAAGGTGGAGGCTTGGCAATATGATTGTTTGGACACTGGAGTTAGTGCAGAGATTGGAAGCCTCTAAAGGTAAGATCATACACATTGTCAACCACTGGTGATGGGCCTTGGTATTTCAACAAGAATGTTGAACCTCCCAAGGCTACTGACTTTAATTATCAATCTGGGGTTCGTACAAACTTAAGAGGTGTTCGCACTATATGTGTGGAATACAATGTGTCCTTCCTTTGCTATCATGATGTAATGGAGTGCGTGTACTAAAGTTAGATCGTAAAAAAATTGCAGAAAATGAAATGTTTTAAATGGAACATTAACCTATTGGAAGAAAGAAAGTACAAGGAAAGAGACTGAAATTTAATGCTAAATCACACCATCTCCTAATTAACTGCCAAGAAACTATGCTTTGAAATAATGCTAACTTATCATGAACCAAATGCTACTATCTAAGAATGGAAGTAATAAGCCTCAAACATCACTAATGTGCCAGTAAAAGGATTGAAATAAATCTATTTTTGTCTTTTTGTATTTTCATGCAAAATCAAGTATGCAAACTAATGTCTTTTGGTGATGTGGAAGGTGAACTAAGGATGTTGGAGGTTGGATGGAAGGGTTAGGAGATTTTTGGATGGTGTGGGAGACCCTTTAGAGGCTTTTGGAGACATTCTATAGGTTTTCCATCAATTCAACCTCAAAACAGGTCGTTTCAGGAAAACCTACAGGATGTACTAGAAACCTATAGGATGATTTTGTAGGAATTACAGGAAACCTACAGGAAACAACCAAGAGACAAATGTGAGGTGTTGGAGGTGATGGGAGGCCTAGGAAATGTGTGTGATGGGTGGAGTGGAGTGGAAAATTCCTAGGATCACTCAGAACTCAAAACCAAAGTCGGGAGATGGATGGATTCGCTCAAAAATCTTGGAGAAGTTTCCTTGTGAAATGATGAAATTGGTGACGGTTTAATGACCAAGAAAATTAAATCAAAATTGGATGGGAAAAATATTGTTGTTAAATAGGATGTCTTCAGTCCCTATTCCAAGTGGAATCGCTCAAAAATACCTATGTTAACCCATGCAAAAAAATAAAAAAACATTACTAATCGAAAATCTAGAAATTTGAGAACTAGTGAGCTAGTAAATCTAAGAAATGTCTAACCAAATCAAGTGCAAATGCAATGGGGTAATTTTTGTTATGAACTAGAATGTTTTTTTGATAAAATGCAGTGAAATCAATTCGATTGAAGCTCGTTAGAATGCTCTAAAAAAATATAAGAAATTTATTGCTTTTCGTTAAAAAGGAGGTCGAACAATCTAGATTTGGGAATAAAAAGACTAAGCCAAGCAAATCAATGATTAATATGAACTTACAAAGATTTTCCAAAGATGAAATAATAACTTTGTTCCTTCAAAAAAAGTTGCATCAACCATTTAACTCAATCCTAAAACAAGAAATCATTAATACTAACTGCAAAAGTAGAAAGAAATAAAAACTAGAGATGCATGTGAATAAGCAATGAAAAGAGGGAAAGAAAATGATAGAAAAGGGCTCTGAGGTTCTTGGGATGGCCAAGCCCTAGGAAAATCAGAGACTTATGGAGGATAACAATATTTAGAAGATGACCATGACACCAATCTTCATTATTTTCATAATAGAATTACATCCCTGCACGAAAATACAATGGAGCTGCAAAAATACAAGCTCTCTCCACCACAACACTAATGAAAAGTCTCTCCCTAGAGGAAAATTCGACTTGGTACTTATACAAAATAATTAGGAATAATTCCCCATGAATGGAGGAAGCTTTTCCCACCAAAATCCCTTGATTAGTGGATCTAGTCCCCAATACTAGGAATTTGCATTAAATGGTAGGGAACACATTGCTAGATTTTCTCTATCATTCCTGTTAGGTTCCTCTACCAATAGGAGTCATAATTTTGAATGAATAAGGTTAAGCCTTGTAATATTATACATACCTTTGCTTTCTGCAAATGTTTTCCATATTAAAAAATTAGAAAATGTAAAGAGGGTATGTCCTAAAAGAATATCAAAGGACAAAAACAAAAAGAGAAGGTCAAAAAACAAAAAGAGACCATGAAAGTGTGCAATTCTAAATGCCACTACTATTTATTTTTATGCATAATAATGATTGTGTGCAGCTTGTTAATCATGCCACAAACCATGATAATCAAACTATTTAATCTTGGTTATTTCATGCTTTGAATTTTATGTTTATAGTTAGAGAATAAAATCTGACCAAACAGTTTAATCTTGGCAGATCATTAGATAAGTAGAAAAAATAAAAGGAGCTCATCAGTTTAATTTGAGCCCTTGGATGATATAAGGTTAGAATTAGAAATATTACTTTTCAAAATAAAAATGGATGATAAGGCTTTGCTAGTCTAAATGCACCCAAATAAAATGAAGAAAAAATGGTAGGGTAAGTAATGGGTAAGTAGAAGAAAGGTTGTTGAAGTTCAAAGTTGGTTGGATCAAAACACATGTATCATGCTTAGACACATATTTCTATATGTATGATCAACTATGGAAGAAAAAACAAAGGTTTGTAAGTTAATATGATTAACTCTCCCTCATTAATTTTTCCTCTTCCTTAATAATTTTCTATCCACAAGTATATTCTAATATTTTAAATCCTTCAAGTCAAAGAGGCTCAGAGTATTTCTCTGACTTTTGGTGGGACCACACCCTCGGCTTAATGACTTATGGACATCAAGTGTTAGAATCCCCTTCATAAAAGTCACCCCCCTTCATTTCCCTAATAAAACTCTTTTTCCTAAGGTTAAACTCCATTAGCCTATGAAAAGTGAAAACCCCCATGTAAATCCTATTTCACTCAAAAAACCCACAAAAGATTTTATTCTAAGTTAAGTGTATGTAAAGGAAATGTACAAATATTACATTACACTTAATACTATTTTAATTTCCGCTCATTTCATTTCATATTAATTTCTAATTTAATTATATAGCTCCCATAATCCCTTGTTTCTCCTATATAAATAAATCCCTATGTATTATCTCCACCCATAGTTTAACTATAAACTATAGTTTTATTCTATTCCCCTTGATGAAACCCACTTAACCCATCAATTCTTCGTGAAGTTAAGTTAAACCTTCATTAAAACTCGTCTGATCCCCTGACCCCATGATTAACCCTGCAATAATCACAATCCACTGTAATTAAAGCCCTTGGGACCCCCCTAAAGCTCCGTCCATTTCCTCCGTGCTAGTCTACCACCCGATTACCATTCAATCATTTGCACCCAAATCAAACGGCACATAGCCATATTGGTCTCACTCGACACTTGACCTTTACCCGAAGTTAAACCTCGTCGTTAAAATTTGCTTGATCGATTAAAACTCGTGATTAATGTCTTAATTAATCAAAAACTGCCAAAGATTAAAGTCCTGCCCACCCCCCTAACACCTCAGTTTATTCCATCCGTGCACCTCCCTCACTCGACTGGCATCCAATCACCATCCCCCTTATCCAATGGTCCACATCCATATCCATCGTGCCCGATGGCCAATTGTTAGCCACCCGATAAAGCAGTTTTCCCCGGCCCCTTGACTACTACGTGTCAATCGCTGGAGTAGATCGGGTGGCCCCTCCCAAATACGTGCAATCCTCATAAGCGGTGTGATGGCTTGAAAAGTTGCCTCCTCGAATAAGACAAGACCATCACTATTCACTTAACTAATCCCAGGATAATTTAAAAAGTTTCCCGTTAAAACCCTGGAAACCCTTGTTTCATTTCTTTTGCCCTGTTTCATATTAAAACCTATCAAACCCTTTCTGCACCACCCTGAACCTCTACAACACAATTCAACCTCCGATTATTTTCAAAACGTTTCCACAACTCCTTCCCCAGACATCGCTGTGCAACAAAGCCATCAATTTCCTTTCCTACCAACCTATGTTTTCTTAAAGATTGTTGTATTTTGCATGTAATAAGTAGAAGACTAGAGCTTGGATAAATAGTTTTGATACTAGTCACAAAACTTGTTTACTCCAAGACTAGAAAGGAAATCTATTTAAAAACCTTCATTCAAAAGAAGAAAATAGTTATACACAGAAAAAGGAAAGAAATCATTCACACAGAGATATTGACTGTTAAAACAAAGGAACCAAACAAAGCATACAGTCAAAATTCAAACAGACCAAACATAAAGAAAGTTGATCAATATTCATTACCATATGCTGATACATATAAAAAAATAAATAATTTCCTATTGAAATACACAATAAAAAGTTAAAATGTAGACTAAAATTAGAAACACAGTAAAGGATATTGACAGGTCATGAAAGTAAAAGAGTATCATATCAAAGAGTATCAGTGTCAAAGAGTATCAAATGAAAGCCAAAAGTAAATGAAGTTTCCAGCGTAAATGATCTAACAACAAAGCAGCATAAATGGCTAAAACCAAACTATAAAGGCCGACAGCACCACAATTAATGGGACAGCATGAAAGCAGTTCAACAGCTGTCTCTATCTTCTTACAAGAACATATTTGTATTTCCTAGATTAAATCTCAAGTTAGTTTGAGATATTTTGTAATAATTTTTGTATAAATACTTCACAATTCGAAGTATGTAGTGTGTATTCTTAGAAATTTCTATAGACTTCCTGATAAAGAGACTGTAAATCTATTATATCATTGACTGAGCCAACAAGATGGATTGATGATTAAAGACAAGATATTTCACAGGATTCATGTGTTGAGCGAAGTGTAGACAATTATTTTCTCATGTTATTGTTATCTTTCTTAAAAAATTTCCACAATCTTTAATGTATTTCTGAATCTTAATGCTACAACTGGAACAATATCTCAGAATTTGTTTAATTACACTTTGTTTTAATAGTTAGGCATATAAATGTTTTCTACTAATATCTAAGTTAACGAATTCTTAGTTTCTCCTTAGTTTAGGTTGTTTCTTACTAATCCAGATCAAAGGATTCTTAATTTCCCTTTGTTTTCCATTACCCTCCATTCCTCATTTACATCTTGGTCTGAGAATTCTTAATTGCTTTCTCACCCTGCTTAAAACCATTTCACCCCTCAGTTCCAAAGACCTGCACTTTACCCTACTAGCTTTCCCTTTGAACATTCCCTTTAGTGACTTGATCCAGTTCTGCTGCCCTTCTATTGACTCCATAGCCCAATGATCTAAAGACCTCATTCTATCCATCTGTTTTAAGGATTCCCCCATCCAATCTTCAATACAAATCAAAATCCCCTTGAACATTCATAACTAGCTTGAAATCCTAGCAAACAAAGCTAAATCATATAGAGAGAGCCCTTTCTCAACCTAGGTTGGCTAGAGCCTATGCCTAAAAGTTGGTTTGTGGTTACCTCAGTCATTTTCTTTCTTCTAATAACTTCTAGAAAAATTTCTCAGTGACAACAATTCCATAGAGGCACATTCGACTTGGTACTTATAAGAAATGATTAAGAATCATTCCCCATGAATGGAGGACGCTTTCCCCATAGAAATCCATTGATTAGTGGATCTGCTACTTTGATTAGTGGAACACATTCATAGATTTTCTCAATCATTGGAGTTCCACAATTTGTGCCATAATTCCATAGTATCTTGTTGAATTATTATTTATTATTGATCCTCCAGTAGTAGGGAACAAGTCCCTAAATTATCTCCTCCCCCAACTCTTCATAATCTACCCAATATTCTCATAATATTCCACAAAAATAGATAATATTAAGCAAAAATATTCAATTATTCATAAACCTTACTAATGAATATATTAAAGTTAAAAGTAAATTATCTAATCCAAAAATAGAGGTTTAATGTGTTGAAGGATGCTCATAGACCTTAATTTATGTTTTAAATTAGAGGCATGGGCCTTAATTTATATCTAATTTAGAGGCCCATCATACCCCCCTGCTGAAAGTGTTGCTCATCCTCTAAGAAACTTAGTGGCCTCAATGTGCCTCATCCATGGCCTTGGTCGCCTCTCTCTTGTGCATTAAGAATCTTGGTTGTAAGCTCTGCAAGGACAAGCCCAAAAAAATATTTGTTCAAAGAAAAAATCATTGTTTCTTGAGACCATTAACTTTCTTTCTTGCCCTTATTCAAGATGAGTTATTGAATATTTCTTTTTTTTAGCAAGGTCTTCCATATCCTTATCAACCTTCTGTTACCTTGTTCCACTATTTATTTGCCTTAGGACTGCCTCCTGTAGGATTTTTGAGTCACTGTAATTCCTACAGGATCATCTTGTAGAAAACACAGTCCCTTTGTAAACTGAAGTAAAGGAGTGGAAAAAATGATAGAAATGGTGGAGGAATGAATGGTAATGAGTGGTAAAATAAAAATGTGAGTGACTGGGGTCTTTTTGTGATCCTTATTTTCTCTTTGACCATCCTTCTTGTTGACCTGCAAAAGGAAATTTCATGAAACTGGAGAGGATGCTCTCTTTGTTTTTCTTTTTTCAAGAATGAAATGGGATGGAAGAATGATGAATAGATAGTGAATATGAAGTGGATGGAGGGCTTGGAGTGCTGTGGTGACCTTGACCTTTGCAAAAATTTCTTCTTTTAACTGTTGTCCTCATTCCTTGAAATCATCACCCTTCATAATTTGACTTTTCAAGATTGCATGTGTGAAGGAGTGAGTTGCAATCAACTAGTTGAAGCTGGCTGAGACTGCTGATCCATCCTTAGCCTATAAAACATCATCTCTCATGCATTGGCAACAAATTTCTAAATATAATATGCTCAAGAGAAGAGTTTATGAATATTGCATACATGTACCTACCTAATGGTTGTTGGAGAGACATGCATGTTGTTGCTGAGTTGATGTTGATGTGCAGGTGTTGGATGGTGATGCTGATGATCTTGATGCTGCTGCTAAGCTCTGGAGGAGCTTCTTTGAACTCTGGATCTTCTTTAAAACTGTTCACTGCCAATCCTGTAGGTGTTTTTCTATATCCTGTAGGTTTACAAGACAACGACTTGTTTTGTCCATATATCCCAACGGTAGACTGGATTGAGCTGAAACATTTTGCACATGTTTCCATCATCATTATGCACCTCCCCATAGAAACATTTTGGTCAATGGATGCACGAATCTCGAGAAAATCTAAAAGATGAAGGTGATGGAGGCCGATTTCTTGGAAACTGTAGACTGGAATTTTCTGAAATTGCTTAAGCATATTACCATCATCCATATGCATCTCTCCACGAAACATCTTTTTAAATGGATGCACGGATATCGGGAAAATGAAAAAATAGTTGAAGGTGATGGAGGCCAATTTCTTAGGAACCGTGCACTAGAATTTGCTGAAATTGCTTAAGCATGTTACCATCATGCATATGCATCTCCCCCTGAAACAACTTGGAAAATGGATGCATGGTTTTCAAGTTATGGCAAAAAAAAATTTATGCTCTATGTACTTTTGTATCATGTAGTAAAACAGACCATCTTGTAGTTTTCTAGGACAACAAGAAAATTGAATGGTAGAAGCTTGAGAATGATGGATGGATGGTGGAAATAGATGAGGGTGATGGATTGGCACGGCCTTGGCCTTGTTGGAGCATTTGAGCGAAGTAGGAGAAAGTCACAATTTGACTTCTTTTGACTAGGCTTGACAAATTTTCCTTTTGATACCAACTTGTTCTTGTTTCTTGTGGATGTTGGAGAGTACATGCATGCATGGAGCAAGGATTATTTTATTTTTTTTTGTTCTCTTTTGTTTTCATTTAGGCCTACTAGCTGCCTCAATGAGGTTTTCAACTAGTAGATCTACCTAGTCACCTCAAAGGAGGTTTTCACCTAGGATCTTTTTTTTTTCTCTTTTTTCATTTTTCCAACCCATTGATTGCCACATGGAGGTTTTCAATCAATGAGCCAATCTGAGGCGCCTCCAAGGAGGTTTTCACCTTAGATTTTTTATTTTTATTTTCTCTTATTTTTCTTTTTTTATTTATTTTTTCCTCTTCTACCCTACCCTACTTGAAAAACAAAATCACTTTCAGTTATAAGAATACTTCCAATGGAGCCATGAGCACATTAAGATGATAGACAAAATGATGTGGAGGCTTGAAATGTATGCTTTGACATGTACCTGGATTTGAGAGATCAAATGATTTGACTTTGATGATATCAAGCACATTTGAAGAAGAGGGTATTGTTGCATCTTAATGACTATCTGGAACCATATTTCAATATCATTGTGATGCCCCTAGTCCACTTGTTGATTTGAATCATCTTGGATGTCTTTTTCTTCCATGACCTTCAAATCTTCCTCTTTTTGTTGATTGTTCTATTGACCACATGGAGGATTTGATGGTAACCATGAGGGAGTTTTCTCGATCTCTGATTTTGTTCTCTGCTCTTCATCAAATGTAGTCCATGATCCTTTGGTATTCTCATTTGAATCTTCTTCTTCTGGATGTGGTCCTTCAATAATATCAAGATTATCTCTTTTTTTCAATACTCTTCCTGAGCTATGGTGAATACCATTGATCTCAAGAGGAGATGTTTGGAAGTGTTGTACCTCAAGATTATAAGTGGGCTGGGCTACTTTAATGTGTGGGTTTGGAAATGGTGGTGTAGGTGGTTGAGTGGGACTAGATATTTGAGATGGATGTGGTTGGGGTTGGGGTTGTGGTTGTGGTGGAGATGAATGGTAGGGATAACATGGAGTTGGTTATGGAGGATATTGAGGAAAATATTGAGGATACTGCAGATGGCTCCCATATGTTCCTTGCCAATATTGGTTTTGGGGTTGAGATGGCCAATGTTGCCAAGGAAAAGTTGTGTTCCAATTACTTTGATGTGGATATGCATAACCTTGAAATTGTGAATTAGGCTCTTGCATCATATTCAGCTGAATAGGCTACCATGGTTCTCTTGGAGCTACATAACATAGCTACAATGGCAATTGACTTGCTCTATTGTCCTCTTCGTAAACTTACTTCAACCTTCGTAATGATGGACAATGTTTAACATCATGTGATTCTGCAAAACAAATATCGGCATTTTCTTTTCCTTCATCCTGCATTCTTAACATTTCTACTTGTTTTGTTAGATTGCTAAGAAACTCTGTTATAAAATCATCAAACAAATTTCCAAGTTTAGCTTGACTTACCGATCTTGATGTTGATTTACCTACTCTTTCTTTTCCTCTTGATATGTGCTTGCATGTTTCACAAATTTCCTCAAATGATAATTGATATACATCACCTCTACTCATGAGATTAAGGAGATCAATCCACTCATCCCTAATTGTTCTAAGTAAGAGGGATTTTAGTGTGTCGGATCCTAAATGATGTAAGAGGTATTTTAGTGTGTTGGATCCTAAATGATGTAGTTTTCCCCTCTTAACATTATAAATGAACCTCTCTATTAGATCCTCTAGACTCTCATCTTCTCTTTGATTCATTCTAAAAATTTATTCTTTAAGATCATGAACTTTATATTTTTCTATAAATATATTTTGCATATCATTCCATGATCTTATTGAATTAGTCCCTAAACTCATGAACCATTTAAGAGCTCTATCGTTTAATGTTTCCAAAAACAATCTCAGTTTTTGAGTTTTTAATAACTATAAGATCTACAAACAATCTCAAATTCAAAGAAAAAGGTTTCCGGATCCTTTGATCTTAGACCATGAAATTTTAGAAGAAAAGAGGGAGGGATGTTCTTCATATGCATACTACCATTAGTATCTTGAAAGGCAAATCCGAGAGGATCTTCCTCATTGTCATCACCTCCATCCATTTCTTCTACATTCTTTGTCTTCTTCTTCTTCTACCTACAAAAGTGAACAGTGATATGTCTCTTACTGCACCATGTGATCAAATGGGGTGGTGGGTTGGTGTTGGAGAATTTTGTTTTTGTTTTTATGATTGAATGAAAACTATAATGCAATGCAATTTTTTACTTTTGAAATTAAATATGCCTAATGCAAATTTTTTTTTTTTGCAAAAAGTGAAAAGAAATGAATCAACTAGGGAAGAAAACAATGCATACTTTGACACCTCCCCAGAAATGGTGCCAAAAGGTGATGAGCCTCGGTATTGCAACAAGAATGCTACAACTCCCAAGGCTACTGACTTTAATTAACAACCTGGGTTTCGTACAAACTTAAGAGGTTCTGGCACTATATGTTCAGTGTACAATGTTGTCCTTCCTTTGATGTCCTGATGTAATGGAGTGCATGTACTGAAGTCAAATCCTAAACGAATTGCAAAAAATGAAATGTTTGAAATGGAACCTTAACCTATTGCAATAATGAAACTACAAGGAAGGAGACAAAAATTCAATGCTAAATCACACCATGTCCTAATTAACTGCCAAGAAACTATGCTTCGTAATAAAGTTAAATTATCATGAACCAAATTCTACTATGTAAGAATGGAAGTAAGAAGCATCAAACATCACTAATGTGCCAGTAAAGGGACTGAAATAAGTCTGCTTTTGTCTTTTTGTCTTTTCATGCAAAATCAAGTATGAAAAATGATGTCTTTTGGTGATGTGGAAGGTGAATTAAGGATGTTGGAGGTTGGATGGAAGGTTTAGGAGATGGTTGGATGGTGTGGGAGACCCTTGGGAGGATTTTGGTGACTTCCTAGAGGTTTTACATTAATTCAGTCTCAAAACAGGTCGTTTCAGGAAAACCTACAAGATGACCCCATAGGAATTACAAGAAAGCTATAGGATATAGACGAGAGAGAAATGTGAGGTGTTGGAGGTGATGGGAGGCCTAGGAAAGGTGTGTGATGGGTGGAATGGAGTGGGAATTCCTAGGATCACTCAAAAGGCAAAACCAATGTTGGGAGATGGATGGATTCGCTCAAAAAGCTTGGAGAAGCTTCCTTGTGAAATGATGAAATTGGTGAGGGTTTAATGACCAAGCAAATAAAATCCAAATTGGATGGGAGAAATTTTTTTATTAACTAGGATGTCTTAGGTCCCTATTCCAAGTGGAATCACTCAAAAATCCCTACGTTAACCCATGCAAAAAAAGTAAAAAAACATTACTAGTCGAAAATCTAAAAATTTGAGAACTAGTGAGCTAGTAAATCTAAGAAATGCATGACCAAATCAAGTGCAAATGCAATGGGGTAATTTTTGTTATGAACTAGAATTTTTTTGTGATCTAATTCAAGTGGAATCAATTTGATTGAAGCTCATTAGGATGCTCTAAAAAATATCAGAAATTTACTATTCTTCACTAAAAACGAGGTCCAACAATCTAGATTTGGGAATAAGAAGACTAATCCAAGAAACTCAATGATTAATATGAACTTCAAAAGCTTTTCTAAGGATGAAATAATGCTTGTGTTCCTGCAAAATAACTTGCATCAACCATTTAACTCAATTCTAAAATAAGAAATCATTAATACTAACTACAAAAGTAGAAAGAAATAAAAACTAGAGATGCATGTGAATAAGCAATGAAAAGAGGGAAAAAATGATACAAAAGGGCTCTAAGGTTCCTGAGATGGCCAAGCCCAAGGAAAATTAGAGAGCTATGGAGGTGAAAAAGATTTAGAAGCTAAACATGACACCAATCTTCATTATTTTCATCAATCGAATTACATCCCTTCAAGAAAATACAATGGAGCTGAAAAAATACAAGCTCCCTCCACCAGAACACTAATGAAAAATCTATCCCTAGAGGAAAATTTGACTTGGTACTTATAAAAAAATATTATGAATCATTCCCCATGAATGGAGGAAGCTTGTCCCACCAAAATCCCTTGATTAGTGGATCTAGTCCCCAATACTAGGAATTTGCATTAAATGGCAAGCAACACATTCCTATATTTTCTCAATCATTACCTAGAGGAAAATTCGACTTGGTACTTATAAAAAATGATTAAGAATCATTCCCCATGAGTGGAGGAAGCTTTCCCCACCAAAATCCCTTGATTAGTGGATCCGATTCCTTGATTAGTGGAACACATTCCTAGATTTTCTCAATCATTGGAGTTCCACAATTTTTGCCATAATTCCATAATATCTTGTTGAATTATTATTTATTATTTATTCTCCAGTAGTGGGGAAAAATTCCCTAAATTATCTCCTCCTCCAACTCTTCATAATCTGCCCAATATTATCATAATATTCCACAAAAATAAATAATACTAGGCACAAATATTCAATTATTCATAAACCTTCCTAATGAATATATTAAAGTTAAAAATAAACTATCTAATGCAAAAAGAGAGGTTTAATGTGCTGAAGGATGGTCATAGGCCTTAATTTATGTTTTAAATTAGAGGCATGGGCCTTAATTTATGTCTAATTTAGAGGCCCGTCAATTGGCTCGACTGCATCCTAGGAGGATTTGTGACAGAGTTTGCGGTCGATACTTCTGTTAGTTACAGCGAAGCAGAGAACCACTTCTTCAAAGGACCACAAGGTAAGTATTTGAAATCACTAAATACTTGGATTAAGATGCTCTTGTGTGAAAAGCGTGTCATGTAGTTACCTTGATGTTTGGAGATACACGAAGTGGAAATTCTTTCAGGGACGGAGGAAGGAAAGGTCCTGAGTATAGCCCATTGATTGAACCTCCTTTGAGTGATGACGAAGGAGCAGTGTAGTGTTCTCCATTGAGTGCTATTAAGCTGATAAGACAAGGGTTTCCACGAATACCTACACCACCCCCATCCTCATCCCATCCATCCACACCGCCACCTCCACCACTATTCAACATGGCTAACTCCGTAAAGCTACCTGTATTCAAGTGTGTTGGGAATGAAGATCCGGACCAGTTTTGGTTCATTGCAAAGGTTGTGTGGGAATCTTAGGGTGTCATGGATGACCAAATGAAGAAATCCATGCTGGTTAGTGCTTTGCAGGACCGCGAACTAACGTGGTACATTAAGTACAATATTGATAACCAACGTCCGTGTTGGCAGATATCCAGGCTGCACTAAATAGAGAATTCAGTAGACCTAAGTCTCAAGCACAATCAATTGTGGGATTCAAGGAGATCATGATGAAGTCTAAGGAGATGCCCTAGGATTTGGATCAAATATTGAAGTGTAGAATCCATGAAGCCAACATGAACCTAACTAACAAGTAGCACCATAAATGGTTTGTGGCCTCTCTCCTGCCCCACCTAAGGGTTGTGCTATCACAACAGAATATTGGGACCCAGGCAAAGGCTCTGGAAATTACGATGAGACTGCATGAGACACCAATGCAAGATGCTAATATGGGGGTTCATCATATTCATGCATAGTTGCAGAACCTTTGCCTCAAAATGCAAAGTCTGAAGAAAGACAGAACAACTTGGACGAAGGCACGTGAAGAAGTTTGGTGCCTGAAATGCAAAGGTCAGGGGCATGACAAGGATCATTGTCCAGTATTTACGAAATACATTGCAGTAGGGGGACCAATGCCTCTAAGGCCGGAAGCTATGGTGGGGCCATGTGCAGGGCCCACACTATGGTGTGCCATATGCCAAGTAGTTGGGAAACATGTGACCGAAAACTACCATTTTCTGCAGAAATTTGTCCAGACGCCACAACAACACTTCTACAATTTCTGTCAATCAGTAGATCATAATGAGCACAATTGTAGTAACTACAAATTAATGATGGATAGGACACCTGCATACAGGATGCAGGAAGAAACACGGCCTCCGCACCAAGGCATTGGGGGAACATGAGATGAGTATTAGGGGTGAGGTCAAGGCTGAGGTGGAGGGGGGCCTGGCAAAGGCCAAGGACAACTTATTTGTTACAATTGTGGAGGACCAGGAAACTACGCAAGAGACTTTCTGAATCCGATGCGACAATCATGCTGCTACTGTACTCAGTTTGACCATGCAACTGAGGATTTCCCTATATTGTTGGCTAAGATTTGCGAAAAGGGGGCGCAGCCCCCAAGCCAACGTAGAACCTCTAGGTGATGAGGGTTGAGCGTCGCAAGGAAGACCCTAAGGTAAACATTATGCTGCGGAGCGGAAGGATGACTGGAGAGGATAAAGGGAAGCAGCCTGCAGAAGGTGAATGGGTCCGTAGAGCACCAAAAAGGCAGATTGGGTTTGATTTGGAGCGTGTGAAAGAAACATTTATGGAAACAAAAGAAAAGCTTCACTGAGGCCTCTCCCTCAGGAAGTCAGGAGAAACCAGTTGAAGAAATGGACCCATCCATGATTACCACATTCTTGGAGACCTGCATGAAGCTACTCCGCAATAGTAAGGTTGTGAAGGGCCTACAATAACTAATCAATCAGTGCACTGGCAAGGATGGTGCTACTGGAAAACCGTGCGAGTCAGAAAGCTTGGTAACCATAAGGCAAGGACTAGGTATGAGATGAGGCTCACCGCACATATAGGGGAATACGAAATGGACCAAGTTATCTTAGATCTGGGGTCTGATGTGAATGTTTTTCCAAAACAAACATGGGAAAGGATAGGGAGGCTTGTGCTCCCGTGGTCTCTGATTCAGTTGAGGATGGCGAATCAAGAGAAAAGTATCCCAATGGGGAGGTTGCACAGGGTAATAGTTGACATCGAAGGCGCAAGCGCACTGGGGGATTTTGAGGTAATAGAGATTGTGGATGATAGCAATCCCTACCCTGCACTCCTTGGAATCGATTGTGCCACTGACATGAATGGGGTAATCAACTTGAAGGAGTGAAAGATGATATTTGAAATGAAATTGCTCCGTGTAGTCGTGCCACTGGATCTTGCAGAAGGACCACGCTATACAGAACTAGTCTGTGATTATGAAAGTGATGACGATTTGGACCAGATTTACAAGATAACAACGTGAGACTAGGATTGGGTAAATCCAATAGTAGACAAACGTATTGCATGGGACCGCGAGAGCTCCTGCACATCAAATTTAGATGAATAATTATAGCACTCATAGAACTGGCTGCATGAAGGTTCTACACTGCATTGTAATGTGATGACCAAGTCACTACACTATGTATCATTAGAGGCAAGGAATTTGCCTCACTATGATGGGCTAACTAATGCTGATCACTTATTGGATGCATTTGAGAGAGAAGTGTCAAAGAAGCATCACTTCCAAGCCTTGGATTGGGCACTACACACTACACCCGCAAGATGGTGGGGTACGCACAAGTATAATTTTGGTGATTGGCATGACTATAAGAGGATGATGAGAATACATTTTGGATAGCCGAAAGTTTGGATGACACACAAGTATGATGGAAACGATGATCCACATGATCACACGGCCAAATGGACTAAGGCTTATGGAGCGGAGCCCTAGCCTGAATGGGTGCATTTGTTTTGTCATACCTTAGATGTCGTACCAATGAATTGGTACTTGGAAACAAAGCTCTGCCATGGCACTAAAGAATGGGACATCTTGCGCCAGGGGTTTATAATGATGTTCAGCTTTGAGGATGGGTTTAACTATATTGACGCGACACTACAGGAGGTTAAAGCAGCAATCTTTGGGATACTGTGGGACCCTTTGGACTTGATTCAACCTTATTGGACTACCCAGCTGAACCATGCACTAGAATGATATAATGTGACCTCCGAAGAAGAAGACTAGTATCCCAAAAAGATTAATATTTTGGAAACCGAGGGTCACCGTGAGGTTGAAGGTCCATAGATAGAGGATCCAAATATAACCGTGCTACTGAAAACTAGGAAGGTCAACATTGGCACAGAGGCGGAGCCAAAATTTGTAAATATTGGGGACTATTGGGACGATGCGACAATAGATGAGGTCACTGACCTCCTCCGCGAATATCATGATTTGTTCCCCACGAAGTTTTTTTATATGAAGGGAATAATAGCAGACCTAGGTGTCATGAAGATCACACTGAAACCAGATGCGAAACCTATGAAACAAATACCTTACCACCTTAATCTGAAGTATAAGGAAAGGGTTCGCGCAAGTTAAATAAGATGCATGTTGCAGGAATTATTGAACTAGTGGAAGAATCTCGTTTGGTAAGCCCAATAGTGGTTCAGGAAAAGAAACAGAAAGAAGAAATAATGTTATGCTTGGATCTTTGGAAATTGAATGACGCTTGTGTGCATGATCCTTTCCGAACCCCGTTCACTGACGAGGTCCTAGATAATGTAGGTAGCCAAGAAGCATACTCTTTCACTGATGGGTTCTCTGGGTACCATCAGATCAAAATCATGCCTGAGGATAAAAGCAAGATGACCTTCGTGACTAAATGGGGATGTTTTCAGTACATCATTATGCCTTTTGGCCTGAAGAATGCACCAGCAATATTTTTGCGTGTAGTCATTGCAGCATTCAAAGACTTCATTCATAAATTTCTGGAGGTATACTTTGACGATTGGACAATGTTTGGATTGGTCAAGCACCATGTGGATAGTCTGCATTTCATTCTAGATACATGTCGAAGATACCATATTGCACTAATTCTGAAGAAGTGTCTATTTTTTTTCCCTTTTGGGATCCTTCTGGGTCATGTGGTATGCAGACAAGGATTGATGGTAGACCCCACAAAGATCACAGTGATAATCAACTTGGAGGCGCTGAGGAATGTGAAACAGATGTGCGTAACTCTAGGGCATATCAGATACTATAGGAAGTTCATCAAGAGCTATGCTTAGATCACTGCACCTATGGAGAAATTGTTGAAAAATGATGCTACGTTCTGTTGGAATGATGAATGTCAGAAGAGCTTGGTCGTGCTGAAAGAGAAAATGGTCACCGTGTTGATCCTAGTCTTCCCAGATTGGAAGAAGGAATTTCATGTGCATGAGGACGCATCATGTATTGTGCTAGGGGCCATGCTGACACAGGCTGGTGAGGGAGAACGAGGTCACCCTATAGCATTCGCATGTGGGAAGTTATCTAAAGCAGAGAAAAATATTCCATGACAAAGTGCGAAGGATTAGCTATGGTGTACGCGCTCCAAAAGTTCAGGCACCATTTGTTGGGCGAACATTTTAAGATGTATACAGATCATTTCGTGTTGAAGTGCCTGGTCAACAAGCCTATGTTGGGGGGAAGGGATATGTAGGTGGCTGCTTTTGTTCCAAGAATACAAGTTTGAAGCTATTGTGAAGCCAAGATGACTAAACACGGGACTTGATCATCTGTCGCACATTGAAACAGGAAAGGAACCTACTAATTTGGAGGAAGGGCTACCTGACGCGTAGCTCTTTGTGGTACACATCATGGACAGCCACTTTCAAGATATCATCCACTTCCTAATGATAGGATTGGCTCTGAAAGGTTATACAAGTCAACAGAGGAAGGAACTAGTAGTGCGTGCGACAAACTTTTCTATCATTGCAGGGCACTTGTACAAAATGGGGTTGTTATAGACATATTTGGGCACTGCAACCCAAATAACATATTTCCATAAACCAAGGGCTTATAAGTCCCTAAAATTGTTGTTTCATATGCTAAAGGAGCAAGGTCAGCTGATTACATCATCTCCCAGAAGTTCTCCATGAAAAACTACTCAGAACTAGTCAAAGCAGGACCATACAGATTGCCTAGTGCTAAGGGTGTGATGCATCTCACCTGCAACATGAAAAGAGTTTGATGCATACTGGAAAGCCCTTCTGTAGGGTACGATGAGTGAGAGTAGACAAATGGCACAAGCAGTTTTCTAGGTGGAGACCCTTAGAATCTTCTAGAAGCTGCTCATTTGACACTTGCCTCCTTGAATTCGGCCAGGGATGAGTAAGAGATCATGAAATATCCAAGTGGAACCAAGAAATATCAGAGAAATGATGCTAATAATAATCCTAGAAGTTGAATCACCCCCCTGCAAATATCTATATATGGATCCCTCATCCCAGAGATCTAAAGGTTGGAATTTGGTAATTTGCAAAGAAGTGATGTTGTTTTCTCTGTGAAGACATTGTTGGGTGATCTTTCTTTGTATGAGGTGAAGAGAGCTTTCAAGCTGAGAGGATGGCACTGGGTCAGACCAAGTGGTTGTAATCCTCTCTCTACTACTTTTATCAATAAAGATATTTGAGTTGTCCTCCATATTCTCATGTATCTCTGAATATTGTGTTGATATATGCATTTGTATTGTCAATATATATCTAATCCTATATTGTTTAAAGTGATAGATCTCTATGCTTTGATGGTATTATGCTGTTGTGATTCTACAGGTGCTCTTTGAAGTGGGACAAGTAAGAAAGTAGTGGTGAGATTCTGTCAAAGGGGAAAGGAAACAAGAAAGGAGCCAAGCGAAAGACTGAGGTTGGTACTCTTTGCTTCTTTCTCATCTATATCTCGTAAAGGAAAATACAAGTAACTTTAGTTTGTTTGTTTCTAAGATAGCTACCCGTCTTAGTGGGACTAGAAGTTCTAAATAGACACTAGTTTTCCTGGTAAGAAAATGGCGACTCCACTGGGGAATGATTAGTTTGATTGCTTGTCTCTATTTGTTTGATTCATAAACCACAGACGGAGCTTAAAGTTAAGCCAGCTAGCCTCCGAACTGCATTTGCTATGCAAGTACAAAGTAGATCAATGCTGCTTCAATCAATCTCTGGGTTTGTTTATGAACTGAACAATTGACTTGCAAACATCCCAAGTGCCCTAGAGGTATCTCAAGTAACCTCCTTAGATCAGCCCCTATACTTTGTATTTACTGACTATCATTAGCTCGGCCTAAGTCCTTGAACTAAGCGGCAAACTATGACCAAAACCCAAGCTAAAGTCGTGTCCCTGCACCATTGTACCTTCTCTTCCTGGCAATCTGGATGCATCGCACCTCCTATGTGCAGTAGGTGAGATGCATCCCTGTTTCCCTGTGTTATAGGTGTGATGATAAGATAAGACTGTTTCTGCCTCTAGATTTTGGTTTTTTCTTCACTCTCTTCACCTTTATTTAGGAGTTTCATTATCTGTGATCAGTAGACCACTGTTGAAACCCCCTTCCTTTGCATCATCCAGCCTCCATTGTACAAATATTTGTGAATGTTTTTGTGTATTTTTCACCATTCACAGTTCTCATTTACAAAATAGTAGCCTAATCAAATTGTCGTCTTTTGATTTGAAAGTGTCGCAAGTGTTGTTTTCATTCAAGGAAAAGAATCCTTCTCTTTTTGATAGTCGATTACACTTTTACTCTTTTATTTGGTCTAAATTAATAGTATTTCAAGTGTCGAAAGTAGTTTTCAATTCAAAATCGAAAAATGTCATCTTGTCTCCCTTTTGTTTTTTGAAAACAAAATCATTAGTACTGTTGCTTTGAAAGAAGACATAATTCAGATTTGTACTTAGCATTCTTTTTGTCATTCACACATTAAGAAAGTGGAAAACAAATACATGCATGTGCATTTGCATTTAGACTTCTTGTTTATTTTGATTTAGGACAGTGCATCTAGTGTGTGCTCTCTGCTCTATGTTGAAAGGATTTCATTTCTCTTTCCTTAGTAGCTAGGATTTTCATTGCAAAAAGAAGAGTAAACGACTGTTTATCATCTTAGATTTCATATTTAGGAGTTGTATATCTACATCACACAATGAACCTTAAAGGAAAACCTCTTAAGAAAGATCAACTGTAAAATAAATTCAATGAACATAAAAATGCTTTGGAACCTAACACACAACATCTAGAAGTCTAGGCTAGAGACATATTCCGGTGTCGTAAAGCCTGGTAATTGTCACTTTCATCGTAGGTTGGGTGATTCCTCCTCTTTGAGACGATAAGTTCCAGTATAGACTTGTGCTCCCATGTACCGTCGAGTATATATTGGGAGACCACAATAGGCTATATCCTTTATCCTTAGAAATTTGTGTCTGCCGCCCTATCGATCGCAATGCACTGAACATAGCATTCGGGAAGATTGACTGTCGTACCGTAAAAAGTATTCTACAGTTTTGCTATTGGTTTGGTAATCCCTCTGTCTATATTTCTAGAGTAGTCTCTTTCATTCCTTTTTAGACTCCTTAAAGGAAAAGGTCCATCTAAGCACTTGTCACTTCAGGATCATTAAAAATCGAAGGCAACTAGAGTCATCTTTAGCTTTTTCTCGACTCTTAAAAATTGAAAAAGCAAGTTGTGTCAAAGAATCTAAAATTCATTTAATATGGAATAAAATTTTCCACTCTTATTTTGAGTTGATCAAATAATCCCCAATCGTGGAAGAAATTCAATCAAAACCTCATCGTTTGCAGAGACTGACGAGTTAGCCATCTTTGACTCTGGAAACGAAACCATTCCCGGCCAAACAAACTCATTTAACTAGGTCAAAGTCTCCTGGTTTGTTTGAGACTTGTGTTTCAACATCCTATGAGACTCGAGTCACTCAAACCATTTCTGGTATCCCTGCCTCTACAGAAGAAGTTCCGCAGTTACAAGGGGACGTTAGAACTGATCCTAGTGTAATAGTAAACACTTCCATTCCTGAAACAACTCCATCTAGAGTTGATTCGGAAGGTGTTAACCCTCTAGCATCTGTCACTGCAGAATCTATACCTTCTTCGGCACCAGAAATATTTTACGGACCTGACGGTCTGCCTCTCCCACCTGGATTGATTGCTATAGAAGAGATTACGGAGGATATTCCATCTAGTACTCCATCGCATTTTGGAACTGGGATCCACCTATATCCTTCTACTTCAGAAGTTAGAAATCCTTCATCGCAAGTTCCTGTAGAATCACTGGGATGTCTTTTGGATATACTCGATATGTATGGACAACCATCGACATCTAGGATTGTGTCATCCGATACAGCGGTAGCAGAACCTCCTGCCACCACTTCGACAATGTTCGCTGGCATACCATCTATCCCACCTAGCTCTCAACCGCTAGAGGAAGTCCATCCAGGGACTGTTTCAACAGTATGGTCTGTTCCCGTTTTTTCGTTCGGAATAGTATCTAGAATTTCTTATGTTGAATCTCAACAAATTGATCCTTCACAACAGTATCAATTTGGGCAGTCTAGTCTCCAAAGACCAATCATTCCTTTGAGCACTAGATTGCCGCCATATGGGGGGCACTATACCCTTTCATTGTTCCCTCCGGGAGAACAACCATATGAGAGTTCACAACCAAATTTGGGTCAAATTGGAATCACATCCAGCGGTTGGGTGCCAATACTGCCTCAACAACCAAGAGTTGTATACTCAATGCAACCGAGTCTACCTGTGTCGAATATCCCCACTACACCAGCTATTGTGACGGTGTCGCAAGTACAAGCGCTGCCTATTGTATGCTAGCCTCAATTTTCTCATGCTGTATTACAACAGCCTCTTATCTCCACGACGCAACTGCAATCACCAATTAGTGGCTCCTTAACTGGAGCGACTCAGGCTCAAGTGGGTACTATTACCCCTCATCTTGGTCAAACATCCAGTATTGGGCAAAAACAAATGGTTTCACAACCATGGCTGGTGCAACATCAACAACCGCAATTCCAACAAGCTTACCAAGGACCTGAGCAACAAAGCTTTGCAAGTAATGGGCAACCATATATTCAAAATGGTTATCATCAATCATCCGAAATTGGTTATGCCCAACAACCTTATCAAAGTTATCAGCATCAAACGCATTATGTTGGTATGCAAAGACCCACTGCTGAGGTGATCCCATCTTATCCTGGGTATGCTTCGTTGAACCTGAATCAACAGTTTCCCTTCATGGTGACTTTAGAGTTACCAGATCTAAATCGACTAACAAATGATCCAATATCTTATGCTCCTTGGTGGCCAGCGATTCCCCATAAACTTCCATTAGATATTCCTAAATTCAATGGAAATCCAGGTGAAGATCTGTCGAATCATGTGATGACGTTTCATCTGTGGTGTTCCTCCAACACTCTAAATGATGATTCAATTAGGCTTCACCTTTTTTAGCGAACGTTAACTAGTTTGGCAGCAAAATGGTACATCGAATTTCCTAGAGCTTCATTTGATAACTTTGGCACCCTTGCCACCACCTTTTTAACCCATTTTCAGTTACCAATAAGGTACGAAACAGGAACAAAGCTTCTTACCAATTTCAAACAGACAACGGCCACTCACATATCTGATCATATTCATGAATGGCGATGTCATCGTAGAATGGTAAAAACATATGTCCCTGATCAGCTACTAGCTGAATGGTTTATTAAGTCCTTGTTACCTTCTATTACAGAAGATGTGGCAAAGGGAGGAGTCATCACTGAAGAGCAAGTCATTGCTCGTGCGCAATATCTAGACTTGATCTATACTCAGTCTGGCATGCTCTATGACAAAATCCCTGATGCTCCAAGGCCAGAATTTTCCGTTCCTCCTCCTCCTAAATCAAACAAGGACTCTCATGCTGGCGATGGCATGATAGGTACGACAAGCATGAAATCGACAAAGGCTACATCTAAGAAAGCCCGTAAGGTTTCTAGTCAAAATGCAGATGAAGAACTTCTCGCCTCGGAGGTTAATGCTGTGTTGAGCGACAAAGGCAAAGAACCAAAGCAACTAGGGGGCAAGAAGAAAGGGAAGAGCAAAAAGAAGAAACAGGACGATTCGTCTCCTGAAAAATCTACTGGAAACCCCTCTGGGCAAAAGAAACCTATTCAGCCATGCCTCATATGCGATGAGGATCATTGCACAAGGGATTTTCCATATAAAGTTGAAGTTAAGAAAATCTTTAAGAATTCAAGAACTTCAGCAATATTGATTGACCCATTTCCGAACCCAGGATCCAATCTGGTTGCTAGCGACAATGCTTCCCCATCCCAAGTGCTTATGTTTTCCATTTCAAAACAACGAAATGATGCTTTGATATCGACAAGGAATAAATATTATGGGAATCCACAGTTGTTGAACAACAAGGCTACTGATCAACCTAGTAGTTCGACAACAACTTCGACCGAAGTTGTGCCACCCATCATTCCTGAGCTAACGATAAAGCCGCCAAAGGGAGTAGTACAAAAATCAACATTTAATCCTCGTGCCAGAGTGGCACAGAATTATAATGTAGTAGAGGACCTAGCCCAATCGCCGTCCGCTATGTCGATACTTGAAGTACTGCAAAATTTCCCCTCCCAAAAGCAAGCTCTATTATCAGCAATAGGTGGGATTGACCCAGCGGATTCCAATCTTGTGGCCTTTAATCATAAATGATATGAACCTTAGTTACCAGCTCAACTCGCTTTCCTCATTCAAGTGAAAGCCCTCAACAAAACTGTTCATTGAACAATTATTGATTATGTCAATGAGTTGCTGGAAAACTTTAGGATCACCACCCTTGTCGCGATGGTCAACGATGTTAAAAGCATTCGATGGATGAACATATACTCCATACGAGATTTTGAGTAACTTACAAGTTGAACTAGGGGGCAAAACAATAGAAATTGATGTTGAAGTTATCGATGGAAATCTCAATTATAACATCCTACTAGGAAGGCCTTGGATTTATGCTATGGCTACTGTTGTGTCAACGTAATTCAGAAATATTGCATTTCCTTTTCAAGGAGGAATTACAATCGTTGATCAACAAACCTTTCTCGCAAATAGTTCACAAGTTACGGGAAGCATCCCAATGATCCACAGAATCTCTCAGTTGCTTCAAAATATTGGAGTAGGCCTGCTAAAAGACCCTACATTGATAGGTACTTTTGCCCTACCGTGTCCAAACAACCTGGCGGAAGTGGCCACGGTGGGAACCTACAATATGGTATCTTCCATTCAGAAGATGTCTGAACACGATATTAGCATGTATCATCACTAGGTATTGCCTCCAAGCCCAATAGAAGTATTGTAGCAATCAATGTTCTCAGCATGGGAGGCAAACCCAAATGAACGCTCCTCAAGCATTTGGGTAGATTGGTCTAAAGAGTATGGTACCTCTTCAGATCCTTGGTCACATGTACATTCTACAGACGAAGGAATTGTTCAGTCAATGAACATAGAGGGCGCACCATGGGTAGATTACCACAATTGTTCCCATCTTCCAGATTACAACGAAGATTACTCCAATGACCTTAATCATCCATCAGTTTTTTATTTTCTATCAAATACTCTAAATACGGTGGATTCTGAGCAAAATCTATCCAATATTGAAGAAACTATCACCATAAATATCTCGACCAAACCATATGTCGTAGAGAATATTCATGTCAGCAAATCTTGTTCTTCTTCAGAATTGGAAGTATATTACGCTCTCTTTCGTGTGTTCAGAGATGTCTTTGCATGGTCATATGAATAAATTCTAGGCATTAACTCGAGCATAGTTGAACACAAAATTAAGATGTATCCAGATGTCAAACTAGTAAGACAACGGCTTTGGCAGGTGCACCCAAAGAAAGCCGATGCCATCAAGGCAAAAGTTGAAAAACTTCTCTATGTTGGTTTCATTTACCTAGTTCCTCTAACTAATTAGGTATCAAACATTGTTCCCGTGATGAAAAAGCAAGGAAGAATTAGAGTGTGCGTCGATTACAGGGATGTAAATCAAGCTTGTCCAAAGGACAACTACCCTACACCCTTCATCGACCAGATAATTGATGAATGCGCCAAATGCGAAATCTTTTCGTTTATGGATGGATTTTCCGGGTATAATCAAATAAATATCCGCCCACAGGACCAGTCTAAGACTGCATTTATCTATCCGTGGGGCACATTTGCGTACCGTAAGCTACCTTTAGGTTTAAAGAACGTAGGGGAAAATTTTCAGAGGGCAATGAATTATGCCTTCCATGACATCAAGAACATCATTCAACCATACCTCGACGATCTTCTGGCTCACTCGCGAAAGTGGACCGATGATCCGCAGCATTTGAGAGTGATATTTCTACGTTACCGACACTACAAAATAAGACTTAATCCACACAAGAGTGTGTTTTGTGTTGGTTCTGGTAGTTTACTTGGCTTTTTAGTTTCAAAGGACGGGATTCATCTCGACCCGTGCAAGTTTTAGGCAATCATCGATTTGCCTCCACCTTCAAATTTGCTTCAGATTCAAAAACTCCAAGGGAAAGCAAACTTTCTGAGAAGGTTCATTCCAAATTATGCCGAACTTGCTAAATGTTATACGCGTCTCTTGAAAAAAGAAGTACCCTTCAACTGGGATTAGTTCGCACAAGATTCCTTTGATGCTCTAAAGGAATCCCTAATAAAAGAATCATTAATGTACGCTCCTGATTATCAAAGAGATTTTAACCTGTATCTAGATGTAGCATATACGACCATCGCAATGATTTTAGTTCAAGAAGACAATGGAATCAAACATCCTATTTATTATTTAAGTCGAAACTTAAATGATACAGAAAGAAAGTACTCCTATGTTGAAAAGTTGGCTCTCGCAGCTGTTCAAGAAATACAGAGATTTCGACACTATGTTCTCTTTCGAAAAACTACCATTTTGTCAAATTGCAACCCCATGACTTACATATTGTCGCGACAGTTGCTTGGGGGCAAATATTTGAAGTGGATAGCAATTTTGCAAGAGTTTGATATGGAATTCGTAAAATCCAAATCAAAGAAAGCTCTGGTTTTCACAGAGTTACTATGTGATTTCCCATCGTCGTCCAACGATTCAACATCTAAAGCAACAATCGTGGATTAATTTTTGTTTCTGATATCTTCAAGCAATCCGTGGTATGGATATATAATCATTTATCTCCAAACCCAAACATATAGATCTAATACCCCTCGCTTAGAACAATGATGTACTCAATACCAAGCAAAAGACTACATGATCGTCGGTGATACGCTTTATCGTCGTGGTGTCAATACAATTCTGCGAAGGTGTCTCACCCATGAGGAGGCCGAAAAAGTCCTGAAAGATTGGCATTCAGGCGCATGTGTGTGGCATCAATCTGGTTATGCTACGACACAAAATATTTAACGAGTGGGGTACTTCTGGCCAACAATGTTCAAAGATTGCATAACCGCAATTAGAAGTTGCCATGCTTGTCAAATCTTCGACCACGAAACTAGAATACCACCCACACCTCTGCAGCCAGTAGTTACTATTGGGCCATTCACCAAATGGGGAATGGATTTCATGCAATGTAACCCCACCTCGGCCGTACAAAATTTCATCTCTCAAGCTCACAGTTGACCTACTCCCCGGAACTTCAGAGGAAGAGGCTCGTTTCTTAGAGTTAATCCAACTGGATGAAGCCTGTCGTGACACCGTTTTGGCTAACGAAGCACATACGAAATGGGTCAAAGAACAATTTGACAAGAATTTCAAACCCCACGTTTTCTCAGAAGGTGCCCCGGTCTTGCTTTACAATCAGGAATCCGATAAATTGGGAGCAGGTAAGTTCCAATCTTTTTGGATGTGTCCCTACATTGTTAAACATGCATTAGCAAAAGGAGCCTACGAGCTAGTAGATTATGATGAGATTCCATTGTCACACCCCCGAAAAGGGTTGTACCTTAAGCGTTACTATGCTTGACTCGACATGGTAACCTCTTCATAAGCTTTTGTTACATTTTTGTTTTCATTAAGAGTGATAGTTTTGGTTAGGTAATCCACTTTTGCATTTTGTTGCAGATGTCAAACCCATTGGAATCATTTGTTGGATACGCTGATGGGGCGAGTCATAGTACGCAGAACCTATATTCTGCAGCTTGGGCCATCTTTGATCCAAGCGGAGAGTTAGTGAGTTTCAGAGGGGCATGTATTGGTCAATCAACAAACAACATTGTTGAATATAGCACGTTGATAGAACTCCTCTATGATGCCATCGTGCATGGCATACGCCGACTTGTCGTCAGGCTAGACTCACAGCTCATCATTCTATAGCTTACAGCCATCTATTTCGTTCGGAATCCAGCTATCTATCGCATGTTCCTAAGGGTCAAGATTTTGGAAAGGCAGCTTGATTCTATTCAATATCAACATATTTCCAGAAACTTAAACACATTAACCAATTCATTAGCAAATTATGTGTTAGATAGACATTTGCAACATTTGTAAAATAAAAACATTTTATCAATAACTACATCAGGATCATATAACTTAACCAAAATAAAGCTCCGAAAATAAAAAAATATATATATAACTGTTTATGGTTTGTACATAGTGTTCTGTGTCCAGGACAAAATCGGTCATATGACCCAAAAACTCAAAATGCAAGGGGGAACCCTAATCTAATGGTGCTAGTGATAACTAGTCACCGCTTGTGCAATCATGCACAAGAGCCTAGTCCATCGGCTCGGCATACCAGTGGTATGGCATTGTAATCTCAGAGGCAGCTCATCAGTCCTCACGTCTGGAATACCAAGGGTGAGACCCTCGATCTGATCCTGCAACACTGCAAGGGTCTCGGATACATCCAGGTCGCAAAGAATGGCCCTCCCTACAGCCTCTCCTGCTGGAACGGCAGCTGCTGCTCTTGGGCACACTGCTGGTCGCACTGGCCCGATATCTGCATAAGAGCATGAGTTTTGATTAGTCTTGATAAATATTTAAAAAACACAAGAACATTATAAAAACAATAAACAGAGATATGGTCAGATAGTTTTACCTATGACACCCCATTACTCACCAGCCGGTAGCACGAAATCTGGATCACCCCGGAAATCCATCCCAGCATATGGATACTCGGCATAAACCATCTGTTGACGGTTGAACCACTCGAAGAAAGCATCAGAGAATGAAACCTGTGATTGACCAGCATCTCTGGCCATAAGGTCAACCCATCTCTACATCTGTGGCTCAGTCGGTGGTGGTAGGCCAAGTGAGATGTATTGGGGTTGCATCAGTGGGATCCTCTCCAAGGTGCAAGCAGTAAGAATACAACCATAGCCAAAGTTCTTAGATCTTCCTTTTTTTACCTTGGTAAGATGTTCTTTGATCACTAGAAGTACGGCATCACACCAGTTGAATACCTTGGGTTCGAGGCATTCCAAAGCGTACTGCATATAGGACATGTTGGCCAAGTGTAGGTCTGCACTACCAGCTAATCTAGCAAAGGTGAATAAATTAGTTTTCAAGGACCAGTCTGTGACATCTCGGATACTAATCTTGCCATCCTTGCCTGGCTGAGATCCTTCTCTACAGTATCGGCGAATATAATCCCTCACAGGTTCACCCCCACGGGCAAAACCTGATAATGAGAGAGGGGCACCACGCCTCAATAAACCGGTCAAAAGGTAGATGTCCTCAAGAGTCATGTGGATGGATTTGACTCTTATCTGAAACACTTGGTTGGTAGGATCCCATGCATCGAGGAAATATTATAACAAGTTGATTTGTTGCCTCATGCTAGACATGTGAAAGAACTTGAGCAAGCCACAGTTCTGCAATGTAGTTACCGTACCCGGATAATGTAGGGCAACCATGTCCTCTTCTTCATGCTCACGTTCACACCATGTAACAACCATTTTTGCTCCAATGAATCTCTGAAAAGAAAACAAGAGAAGAATTAGGATCCTGATTTGGAAAAAAACAAGCAAAATTTCCATGAAAAATCAGTGCAAAATTTTTCCTTCTTACGCCCATCGCACCCTAGCTGTGTACTAGGTGAGATGCATCCTAACTAGCTAGTGGCTAGCCTAGGATGCATCACACCTTTCGATGTATACTAGGTGTGATGGGGACAGAAAAAAATTGTTCAAACCCCAGGGGCCCAGAAAAGTATGAAAACATGCTCAGAATTCAATAAGGAAAGAATGCAATTGAAGAGCTCAGGTTTAGCTCCTACCTAGTCTATACAGCGTTGAAAATTGTCCACAAAATCTCCTGGAATCAGCTAATGAAAATCAACGGGAAAACACCTCCAGAGCTCCAATAGTCACAACTCCAAATGAAATGGTAAAAAACTATTTTTAAGTTACCTTTCACGTAATTTAAGTAGGGTATTAGTTTTTTAACTCATTTTTCAAGCATATGTCCTCATTTCTAATCAGTTTGATGGAGCAATTGAACAAGTAGTACGACCGTCAAAATAACAGAGTGTTAACAGTGAATCAGATATCAATGACCATTATCATGAGCAGTTTTACACAAAGTTCAATCTCGTTAAAAATTAAACCTAGCAATGAGCATATGTTCCACCAGAGTTTAAGCTCATTAAGAAATGAACCCACCTTTGGTAAATAACCATTGCGAACGCATTATCATCATCTTTTGAGCCTTGTTCATTTTCTTACTATCACCTCCACTCTGTTTTAGCTGATCATACGCCTCCATTTGATTGTTTACCCCTTTTGAGAAACAGCTGCAACAAGTAATTCTGTTAGCCATCTTCTTAACACTGTCGTGATTGGAAAGTTCCAACGCTCACTTGGAACCAGCTGCTACCCGAAATATCACTCGTTCCTCAAAAACGAGTCTCCTTTAAGCTCTTTTGATTTGACTCGTAAAATATTAAAAGATTGCTGAACAGTTGGCCTCTCCAGCTTGTTAAAGTGATTGGAAGTGCCATCCCTCCTCTAGATTTTAATCTTTTTGGACCTGAGGGATCATTACACAAAAAGATCGAGCATTTGTCTTGTTCGGCTCGTTAAAACTATCGAAAAGTCATCCCTTTCGCATTGTTTTATACTTTTTCGGACTTAAGGGATTATACTATGAAAAAGGAATATTGGAGTTTCCTTTCCGTCTCTTTTCAGACTCTCTAAAATTGAAAAGGACCGAGTTATCCTTGTCATTAAACTCATTAAAACAATAGTGGAAAACTTGTCCATTCAAACAAGAACGAGTTTCATTGTCGCTACGCTTGATAAAACATAGCGACGGGTTTGCCCAAAGGGAAAATTATAGAACAAGCATATGTTATCCTCCTCAAGCTTGAAAAAAATAAAGAGGTACTGGTCAGAAATGATTGGGGAAAAGTGGGAAGAAAACTCGAAGAAACTTTATTGGTAGCAGGTCGCTCTTGAACATGACACTTTCACTCCATCACCATGATTGAGTCGAGTTGGGTTATTTTGTTGACTGGTCATATCACCATTGGTCCATCGTACCATCCACTTTTGGGGTTAATGCTACCAATCCATTTCAGTGTCGCCGATATGTTCAAGGGAAGTTGCTTAGAGAATTCACCTACCCAGCTTGTGTCTCATCCACTGCAATACCTTCACGCTTCATTCTTTCATGACTGCCACCCTGAACCATGTATCATCAGATCGTTTTCACCTATACAAAATAATTTGCTCTGTTCCATGTCGTAGATGTGGGATCCATCAATTCCCTCCTATGACAGGTCACTTCTTGTCAACATCAGCTCATTATCCAAGAAACCGACCTAGGAACAACCCTTTCAGCACTTTGAAGCTTACATGCCTCAATGGCAAGTTTCTCACTTCCGGCGACAGGTTTACATTAATGGCCTTCGACCGAAAGATTTTGCGTGGTGTTTGACATGGACTCATGTATTCACACCATGTGAATTGTACTACAGTACTTTGAGGGTCATCATCATCATCGGTGATTCCTCTCACGCCTATTAACAGCTTACATCATCGGCTGGTAATCAGGAGATGTCTTTCCATGTTCGACATCAGAACATGTTTTCACATGGATTGACTTGTACTTTCGGTCAAAGATTGAACAAGTTTTGAAGACCCCAGATCGAGTTTCATCCATCTGGGCTGCGATATATTCAGGAAAATAAAGACATCAAATGTACATCATTGTTGTACAGATAATCATCCAAACTAAGGGATGATGACTCTACCAAAATCATTAGTCTGCACACAGATAGTTGTCTATCCTATGTACATGAAAATGAATTTATCAAGCTGAGCATGGGAATGCCTGCCTCAGCCAGATCATGAGAATATTATGAAGATAATGTATTGTATTGTATCTTATTACAGGTCACCTTCCAGTTCGAAAAACCTCGGATCCTCATTATAGAGCATTTCACCCGACATCAAAAGATTTACGACCTCATGCTTTAGGGGGAAACTGTTATAGACATATTTGGGCACTGCAACCCTAATCACATATGTCCATAAAACAAGGGCTTATAAGTCTCTAAAAGTGTTGTTTCGTACCCTAAAGGAGCAAGGTCAACTGATTACATCATCTCCTAGAAGTTCTCCATGAAAAACTACTCAGAATTGGTCAAAGCAGGACCATACAAACTACCCAGTGCTAAGGGTGCGATGCATCTCACCTGCCACATGAAAAAAGTGCGATGCATACTAGAAATCCCTTCTGTAGGGTGTGATGAGCGAGAGCAGACAAATGGCACAAGCAGTTTTCTAAGTGGAGACCTTGGGAATCTTCTAGAAGCTACTCATTTGACACTTGCCTCCCTGAATTCACCCAGGAATGAGTAAGAGATCATGAAATCTCCAAGTGGAACCAAGAAATATTAGAGAGATGACACTAATCAAAATCCCAGAAGCTGACTCAACCCCCTGCAAATATCTATATATGGATCCCTCATCCCAGAAATCCAGAGGTTGGAATTTGGTAATTTGCAAAGAAGTGTTGTTGGTTTCTCTTTGAAGACATTGTTGGGTGATCTTGCTTTGTATGAGGTGAAGAGGGATTTCAAGCTGAGAGGATGGCACTGGGTCAGACCAAGTGGTTGTAATCCTCTCTTCTACTGCTTTGATCAATAAATCTATTTGAGCTTTCCTCCGTATTCTTGTGTATCTCTGAATATTGTGTTGATATATGCATTTGTATGGTCAATATATATCTGATCCTATATTGTTTATAGTGATAGATCTCTATGATTTGATGGTATTATGCTGTTGTGATTCTACAGGTGCTCTTTGAAGCGATACAAGTAAGAAAGCAGTGGCAAGATTCTGTGAAAGGGGAAAGGAAACAAGCAAGGAGCCAAGCGAAAGACTGAGTTTGGTACTCTCTGCTTCTTTCTCATCTATCTCTCGTAAAGGAAAATACAAGTAACTTTAGTTTGTTTGTTTCTAAGATAGCTACCCGTCTTAGTGGGACTAGCAGTTCTAAATAGACACTAGTTTTCTTGGTAATAGGGTCCAGACAAAATATTGTGGCGTTATGTGCTTGACTTTGAATGAAGTGGCATCGTCACTAAGGCTCATCGAGGCACTGCAAGAGGACATTATGAAGGGAAAGCAATAGCGCAGAAGGTTCTACATGTTGGGTTGTGGTGGCCAACCTTACATAAGGATTCGAAAGCATATTGTAGGGCATGTGATGCATGTCAAAGGACTGGTAGGCCGTAATGGAGGGATGAATTGCCTCTAATGCCACAGGTGACATTACAACCATTCGAGAAATGGGCAATTGAATTTTTGGGTCTAGTTTAGCCTCAAGGAAAGAAGACAGGTGCGCGATACATCATCACCGCAACTGAGTACTTGACCAGGTGGGTGGAGGCGTAGCCTGTGAAGGACTGTACAGGTGCGACAACAACGAAGTTTATTTTTGAATATGTGTTTACAATATTTGGATGTCCAAAGATCTTGATGAGCGATCATGGTACACATTTTCTTAATGAAACAACTAGCGCATTGACAGAATAATTTCAATTGTATCATCAGAAAAGTATGCCTTATCATCCACAGGTTAATGGGACAATGGACGAATTCAATAAGATACTGGAGAGTGCACTAACGAAGATATGCAATGCTCAGAGAAATGACTAGGATGTACACGTACCTGCGGTGCTGTGGGCCTACAAAACGACTTGCAAGAAGCTGACTGGGAAAATGCCTTTCAGACTCGTGTATGTTGTAGAAGTTGTGATTCCAATGGAATACATTGTACCTAGTCTGCGCATAGCGACACTCACAGGAATGGTGCACCACAAAGCCCTAGAAGAGAGGCTCGCGCAGCTAGCAGAGCTTGAGGAGGACTGATTTCTAACTATATTTCATCAAGAAGTTCAAAAGGAATGCAAAAAGGCATGGCACAATCGGCACATCAAACTGCCCACCTTCAAGATAAATGATCTAGTCTTGTTATATGACAATAAATTTGATAAATTTCTAGGGAAATTTAGGATGCACTAGCTAGGGCCATATGTCATCAAGGAGATTACCAATGGTGGAGCAATTCAGCTAGTTAAATTGAATGGAGAACCCTTCCTAGGGAAGGTGAATGGCAGACAATTGAAGACATACACCATTGATCCAGCTAGGTGACTATATGAGGGAAGCATAGTCTTAGCGCTCTAGGCAGTTGAAAGGAACCGCAGGACTATAAACTATACTGCTCGGGTCAGAGAGCTATGCGATCGACGAACTGTGTGGAACAAAGCTATGTCACAAAGCCCATAGAAGTGCGCAGGAAGTTGCACTACGAAAGGAAAAACCATGTAGGATAGCCGAAAAGTGACCGTTAAAATCCTCGTTCATGATTTGAAGATAAAAAAATGGCTAAAGGGAGTGGGGGAATGGCATTTAAGTTGGAATTTATGGACTGGATATTTGAAAATCTACTGCCAATATAGCATTAATGAACCCATTTTGGGGGGAACAGTCGGATTTGAATTTGAAAGTTCCTATAAATTACAGGTGGCTGCCTAGCGAAAGACACTTGACATGTTGAGAATTGAGTTGTTGAGCTCTCATGCGCACATGAACTGTGAAACCTTTGAAGTTTTTCCAGCAAGTTCTGTATTTGAGACATTTCCATAGGTGACACAGGAGTTGTTGCATAGCATCATGTCGATGCTCACAGAAGCTATGAGCGCTTGTTACACACAAATTTGTCACTGCCTTCACCCCAGTCCTTCCACTATGTCATGTGTTTAGTAGAACATGCTCATACTAAACAAATTCTCTCTTATGTTGCCAATTGACCCACTTTCCCTAAGTTTTCTGCCTCGTCACGAGACTTCACTAAATATAGGCGATGGACATTGGTCATAAACAATCTAGTCGCGCCCCCATCACAAGAGTACATCTGATTCCTGTGATGATTGAATTTCATCTTTGGCACAAGGCTATTTTCTATCTTTAGCAACGGTTTGACTAAGTACATTGCCTACTAGCGATGTCAGCACTAAAGCTTAGTTAGGAACTAGTGACGATCCAGATTGGGTGAATTCATTCCAACAGTCAGCCTTCTAGATGTCTCTGGACCTAGTTGTTGGGTCAGATTGGGTCTCCCTTCCCCCTTTGGCATGGTAGTTCTGTCTTTTGTGCTGCTTGGCCTGAGGATAAGCTCCCTCTCCCTCATTTCATGGAGACTCCTCCTCCTATAAAATCACTCAGCATTGCTATCATCTACTAGTTCTTTTGGTTGTACAGTGCTACTACTGCTTTTGAATTTGATAGATAGTTGGTGTGAGTGTGACAAGTGTGGGATTGCTTTATAGTTTGTAAGAAGGTGTGGAGTGCCCTTAACCTTGTGTAAAGCTTGTGAATGAGAGAGAGAGAGAGATATATATTGCTATTTGGGAGATCCATCTTTGAGAGTGAGTGCTTGAAGAAACACACTGGTTGGACCCTCTAAGAAGGCTTGCGATGTCAAGACTCGGTTGGAAGCTTGCTCTTATTTTATCATTAATACAATCAATGGTGATTTCCTATGTCTTGTATGTAATTTACTTGATATCTCATGACTTCTTGACTTTGTGAGTAAATAGATCATTGTTTTTTCCTGGTTATGTGTTTTGTTGTTGTCTTGTGTTGTTTCAGGTTAATTGCTCTTTAAGGAGAAGGAAACGGAAGCTGGAGCAGCACAACAAAACTTCATCAACCACCAGTTTGAGGTAGGCCTCCAATGATGACTATTTAAGGGAATTAATTTTTTTTTTGTCCTTGCTGTGACTAGACCAACTCTAGGGCTAGAGGGGTTGCCTCTGTCCACAGAGGGAACACTTTCCTGCATCACATGTTGGCTACTCCACTAGGGAGTCCTTCATATGTTGCTTCTCTTGTTTGCTCTTGTTTTGATTTTGATTTGGTGTCTTTTGGATTTTGGGGATTAACTGTCCATTTTTTAGGTTACCTGGGTTGATCTAGGAAATCCCTCTATTGATTGAAGGATTGACTGGTTTTTGTTTAGGAGTTTCTTGTTCATTTGCAATTGTTTTTAATAGTCATGTCGACATTGCCTTTACTCTTTTGTAAAGTCCTGTGCATCTCTGGATCCTGTCACATAGTCGCGATGACTCTTGAAATCAGCCCGTCGTGGAAGAGATGTGTACTCTTGTGACGACGCCGCTGTGTTGCTACAGCTAGTGGCTAATCGCCACTAGTTGCTTGTGTAGTACCCACGACGATTCCTGTAGAATTGTTTTTTCAATTCTACCTCCTCAATTTACTAGTCGTGCTAATCCCTTGCCTTCTTTCTCTTGCTCAGTAGCTAGTTTTTTACTGTTTATGGTTAAGGTACTCTTTCTTTGGCTTTATTGAATGAATCTTGCATTTTTGGCTGTGCGACATAGTTTATTCTTTCAAATTCTTGAATTAATTGGCTTGGTTGCTGGTTTTCCCAAGGTTCTTTGGCAAATTTCTTGTTGGTTTGTTTGAGCCTTCTCCATTTCTTGTTACTGGTTGATTTCTAGTGACAATCAAAATCAAAAGATTGCATTCATTTAGTATACGAAAGTGAAAGTGTATTTGCATTTCAAGTTTGCATATTGGAAAGCAAATGATAAAATCCATCATCAGTAGTATTCATGCACTGTAGGGTTGATGTGTTTTTGCATTGTGTCTCTTGGTTTATATTGGTTTTCTTGGTTTGGAAATGATCTCTCTACCCTCATGTAAGTAGATGTTCATTAAAGAAAAAGGATGTTTTACTCATTCTAGCTGCATCCTAGGTTTTGTTGTATACATACGGTAAGGCCTGAAAACTGAAACATAATTTAAGATCAACAATAAAATGAACTGAATGAACTTAAAAATGCATTGGAACATAATGCACACTATTTAGAGGTCTAGGCTAGAGATGTGGTCCAGCATTGTTAAACCTAGTCACTATTGTTTTAACTCAAGGTTGGGTGATTCCTCCTTCTGTGACTCAATAGCGGTCTAGTACGAAATTCTGCTCCCAGTACCATCGAGTATATGTTGGGAGAGCCTACTAGGTTATAATCCTATCTCCTTAGGAAGCCATGTCTTCCGCCTTGCAAACCGTAATGCAACAAAGACAACATTCAAGAAGATTGACTGCCGTACGGAAAGTCCTTGGTTTTCATAGGATCGCCAAGGTGTATATGCAGTTTTACGGGATGTTTGGTAAACCTTTTGCCTAGTTCTCCAGAGTAGTCACTTTCATTCCTTTTCGGACTCCTTAAAAGAAAAGGTCCATCTTAGCACTTGTCCTTTCAGCCTCATTAACGTCGAAAGAGATAGAGTCACCTTTTCGTCCTTTTCTCGACTCTTGAAACATGAAAAGGTCAAGTTTTGTTCCTATGTCATAAAATTTACTGCCCACGAAGTATTCCTGGTAATAGTTCAAGTTCTTAGTTGTGATAAGAGTGTTTTTCATGATCGTTGCCAATGGCAACATTCCCCGAGTCTACTGGCCAAGGTCTTCCCCCAGATGGGAACCCTAGTCCATTTCCTTCTTTTGGGAATTCCGGTGCTCCATATATGGAAACATTGTCCTTGCTCGGGTTAACCATCGGTCTGCCTATTTGGTTGTTTTCAACCTCGGTGGTCCTAAGTGTCATGACTCCTTTTCCACCATCTCCTTTGTTTGAATCATGACACGTTGATTCCAAGGTTGAGCTTGTGCCTTCTTCCCCTGTTTCTTCACCTTCATCTCCTCCTTCGCCTGGTGAAAGTTTCACATCTAGTAACCAGGAGATGAAGAAGAAGAAGATGATGATGAAGAAGAAGAAGTCAAATAAACATGAGGCCACCTGTGCAGCTATTTCTCCAAGTACATCTCAGGTCAGACCACCTTCATCTCCTCCATGGAAGGTTATGTTTCCCTGTAAATTGTGCAAGGGTGACCATCTTCTTCGTGATTGTCCTGGTATTCCTAGGATCTTAGAAGTATGGTCTCGCAATCTGGCTCGTCCTTCATTGTCCTTTGAATCTCATGATGATGCTACCCTATCAACTGGAAGTGGTATGAAGAAAGGGAAGATTCGATTCCCCTATAGACTGTGTGAGGGCAACCATCCCCTTCACCTTTATCTGCTCATGGATAAAGCTTCCTTTGTTTTGGAAAGTCTTACAGCTTCTTCACCCCAATTTCCCGTTGGTTATCAGAGGCTCTCTTTAGACCCTATCCCCCTTGACAAAGAGATTGACTTAGATTCTTCTCTTGTTGATCCTCATCTTTCCGAGCCTGGCTGTGCTAAGCCTGTTCTAGACCAACCATTGGTCATAGAGAGTGTCGACTTGGGTTCACCACCTGTTGATCACTCTGTTTTAGAAGAGAATCATGCTCATGTTCTTCTCATCTCGTCAATTTCTCCAGAGTCCGAAAATGACCCTCCTATCCCCGCTAATCAAGAGAGTCTGTCTTCAATTCCTATAGAGCAAGTAGTTTAGTCATTTCCTTTGACTCGAGTCACTTCAATGCTTTCCGCCTTCCATCCTATGTGCCTTTCCAGATTATAGTACATGCCTATGATAAGGCAATACTTGGCACTGTCTTGGATGAGGGTGTGTCTATCAGTCTTATGCCTTCCACTATTTGGTAAGCTTTGGGCTCCCCACATCTTGTACCAGTCACACAGAATCTGTTGGCATTCGACGAAGGAACCTGTCAACCTTTAGGGATCCTTCCGAAGTTCCCTATTACTTTGGGGGGAAAAACCATCTATATAGATGTAATGGTTGTCCAAGGTGCTTTAGATTTGAGTCTTCTCCTTGGCCGTGACTATGTTTATGCCATGGGGGCCATTGCCTCTTCACTTTTCCGTGTGGTTTGTTTTCCACATGATGGAAGAATGGTGACCATCGATCAATTATCATTCTTTGGTCCTCCAGTGCCTCCTACACAGCCATCATCCCCTATCAGTTCTTGCTCGCAAGCAGTACCTTCCTTGCCACGGGTCAATTATGTGGCTACCCATTCCATCTCCACCTCTACTGATGATTATGCAGATGGTCTCGTACATCATGTACTGGGGGCCTTGGAACCTGATCTATCATTGGTGCATCATGACATGTGTTCCTCCCAGAGTGCATTTCTTCCATCTAGTGAAGACCTCTTGGGAGCCATGTTCTCATGTGGCCCATGAACAAGTCACGAGGATAGTTTGTTCCTGTGTCAACCTCGTTAAAAAATGAACCAAGGAGTGACGAGGATAGTTTGTTCCTGTCTCAACCTTGTTAAGAAATGAAAACAGGGGTGATGAGCATAGTTCCTAACCTTGTGCCAAGCTCGTTAATAAATGAAACAAGGAGTCTTGAGGAAAGTTATTGATCTTGTGTCAACCTTGTTAAAAAATGAAACAAGGGTTATGAGGATAGTTCTTTACTGTGTCAACCTCATTTAAAAAAAAAAATGAAACAACTCCCTTTTCCAAATCGATTCTTTGACTAAGATCTCATAAAATCCAAGTCGAGTCTTTCCAAGATCTCGAAAGTGAACCTTCATTCCATCCACCTCGTTCAATGCAATGAAGCTTGGGGGGCATGTTCCTCGATTTGCGTCAGTATGCTGGGGGCATCTAAATTTCTAACAAGCATAGTTTTTCAACAAGCATAGTTTTTCATTTCAAGCTTGTGTAAACATGAAACCGAATCCAAGCAGAGTTCTCCATGGTTCAAGCTTGTGTAAAAATGAACCCATACCCGATTTACATCTCGTGATTTCCATTTTTATCCACTAAATTCTCCTAGATGAGCCTTGGTTGTTTCATTCCATTGCCACCATCTCTTTGGCTGATCATATGTTTTCACTTGGTTGTTTTTCCTTTCCTGAGGAACCATAGTGATGAGTGGTTTTATTGGCCAACCTCTTGACCATTACATGTTTTGAGCAGTTGCACCATTGTCGGAACCAATTCCTACCCTTTATACCACTCGTTCCTCTAGGATGAGTCTTATTTAATTCTCTTTTCATAATTAAAAGATGAAAAGATTGTCGAGTTTTCCCTTTTAGCTTGTTAAATGAAATAAGAGGCGGTCCGCTTTGAGCTCTTTTCCGACTGTATAAACACAAAAAGATTGTTGGGATCTGGTCATTTCAGGTTTGTTATTGGTTATGAAACAATGTGTCTTCGATCTCTTTTCTACTCTTTCAAATCGAGGTCACTAATGACGAAAAGTACTCCTTGATCGTAACGGTCAAGCGGTTCTCTTGAGTATTGTTTTATACTTTTCGGGCTAGAGAGACACATCTATGAAAAAGGACCCCCCTAGAGTTTTCTTTTCTGTGTCATTTTCAAACTCTCTAAACATGAAAAAGACTCCGAGTTTTACCTATGTCGGACTCGTTAAACCATGACAGCATTAGACTCGTCACCATGACAAGCATCGAGCTCCTCCTCCCTAAGGCTCATTAAAACTATTACTAGGTTGGATTCAGCCAAAGGTCGAACTTATATTACAAGCATATGCTATCCCCTTCAAGCTTGTTTTCAAAAATAATTGGGGTACTCACCAGAAATGTTGGGGGGAAATTTGGCAGTTGTCATTGGTTACCTATGACAGCTAGTCAATCTTGAACATTGACACTTTTGTTTCTTGTCAGGTTGGGATATCCATACATCGTCATTTGGCCTTCCGGGTTTTTGGGTTGCCATTTAGTATTATTCCATCTAATCCATGTTGTCTCCATCAAGCCTCTGACCTGCCACCCTCTGGAGTCATGTCGCCGACATGTTCAAGAGTATAATCCTTCTATAGTTCACATCCTTACCTCCTCCTCTGATGCTCTGTTTCACCATATACCACTTGTTCCCTATCTCTTGTCGTTGATGGGGGAAACATTATAGCCCTCCTAAAATGGATCATTTGTTTTCAACATCAACTCATTATCCAGGAGACTGATCTAGAGATCCCCTTTGGTACCTTAGAGCTTGCATGCCTCAATGGCAAGTTCTTCGTGCCTGATGATCGACTTTCATCATTGGTCATCGATTGGGTGATTCCATGAGTGTTCAACTTCAGCTCATTCTTCACACTTCGTGGATTGTACTAGACAGTACCTTGAGAGCCATTGGCATTATTGGTGGTTTCTCTCACGCTTGTTAACGGTTTTCATCATTGGCCGGTAATCAAGTGACTTTCTATCATGCTCAACCTCAGCACATCTGTTCACATGCTAGAATTTGTACTATGATCAGTTGGGTTTCAAGACCCCGAACTAAGATTACACATGTTCGAGCTGCGTGGATTGGTTCATGATTACATGAATCATTGATGGATGGTTGCGACCATACCTAAGTCTTCATGGATGGCTGCGACCATACCTTTATCATTATCATGGTCTTACTAGCTAGATGGCTGCGTCCATACCATAGACCTAGTTTGTATGTCTTTTGGATGGTTACACCATGCCTAGACTACATGTATTTCACTATCAGAGATATCAGTTGTACTTGCGCCTGCAAGTTCTTCCAGGTGGTGTTCTAGCTTAGACAGTTTCGTAAAGCATTTCACCCCTCCCACTCTCTTGGGCTTCATACTTTGGGGGCATCTGTTACACAGTAATTTGTCACTACCTTCACCCCAGTCCTTCCACTGTGTCATGTGTCCAGTAGAACATGCTCATACTGAACAAATGATCTCTTATGTTGCCAATTGACCCACTTTCCCTAAGTTTTCTGCCACGTCGCAAGACTTCACTAAATATACGTGACGGACACCGGTCATAAATAGTCCAGTCGCGCCCCCATCGTATGAGTACATCTGATTCCCATGATAGTCAAATTTCATCTTCGGTGCAAGGCTATTTGCTATCTTTAGTGATGGTTTGACTGAGTACATTGCCTACTAGTGATGTTAGTGCTAAATCTTAGTTAGGAACTAGCGACGACCTAGATTAGGCAAATTCGTTCTAACAATCGGCCTTCTGGATGTCTCTGGACATGGTTGTTGGGTTAGATTGGGTCGCCCTTCCCCCTCTGGCATGGTAGTTCCATCTTTTGTGCTGCTTGCCTTGAGGATAACCTCCCTCTCCCTCATTTCATGGAGACTCCTTCTCCTATAAAATCACTCAGCATTGCTATCATCTACTAGTTCTTTTGGTTGTACAGTACTGCTACTGCTTTTGAGTTTGATAGATAGTTGGTGTGAGTGTGACAAGCGTGGGATTGCTTTATAGTTTACAAGAAGGTGTGGAGTGCCCTTAACCTTGTGTAAAGCTTGTGAATGAGAGAGAGAGATATATATTGCTATTTGGGAGACCCATCTTTGAGAGTGAGTGCTTGAAGAAATGCACTGGTTGGACCCTCTAAGAAGGCTTGCAACGTCAAGACTCAGTTGTAAGCTTGATCTTATTTTATCATTAATACAATCAATGATGATTTCCTATGTCTTGTATGTAATTTACTTGATAGCTCATGACTTCTTGACTTTGTGAGTAAATAGATCATTGTTGTTTCTTGGTTATGTGCTTTGTCATTGTCTTGTGTTGTTTCAGGTTAATTGCTCTTTAAGGAGAAGGAAACGGAAGCTGGAGCAGCGCAACGGAACTTCATCAACCACCGGTTTGAGGTAGGCCTCCAATGATGACTATTTAAGGGAATTAATTGTTTTTTTGTCCTTGCTGTGACTAGACCCACTCTAGGGCTAGAGGGGTTGCCTCTGTCCACAGAGGGAACACTTTCCTGCATCACAGCGCTAAAGCAGTGACAACCGAGGGAGCTATTCTAGAGGTGGATATGGCAGCAGAGGGAGCTACCCTAGAATTTGCACCTATAGAAGTACCGCCAGAAGTGCCTAAATCACCCAGGACACCCCAGCCAAGGCCTACGCCGACCTAGGAGGGGCCAAAACCAAAGAAGGACAATCAGAAAATACCGCCACCAGTGCGTGCATCACCCAGGAGGCACCCACAGTCAAGAAAACGCACCGTGCAATAAGAGACCAAAATGATTGACCTAGAGCCAGAAGAAGAGGTCAAAGAAATCCCCGTGGATGATGAGGATATTGTAGTGGAAACGGAGGCCATTGAAAATCATGGGTTGGACCCCATATCTAATCTTCTTGAATACATTCCTCCGCACAGGGGCAAGATGAAGGTGCCTAAAGATATTGATGAGAGTAAAGTCACCCTGCACACACCCCTCCTACCGGACCAAATCGTCTTTGAGGGATCACGCTTGGGGCGTGTCTCCCTTCTGAAGGTAGAGGATTGGGACTTAGTAGACATGGAGCGCTTCCCTCATTTAGTGACAGACCAACTTATGCACTGGGTCATCCACAAAAATATTGGAGTAACCACGTTGGATCTGAGGAAGTGGCTGAAAGGTGTGGACAAGGCAGGCTTGCTAAACCTACTATGGGTGCCACATTACAACCGCACACCTATCACATTTGTAGTGATCAAGTAGCTGATGTGTTTGGTGCACGACGAGTGTCTATGGCTGGAGGAGCTAATACCCATCATGGACATGCTAATCCATAGGATCACGCGGCTGCCATACACAAGAGAAAATCTAGCTGTGGCATTTGGCAAAAAGGTCGGCGAGCATGCGATTGTCAAGGCAATGAAGGAAAAATTCAACCTGGTAAAGAATTCATGCAGCTATGCCATTTCGAGCATCTGTGACCCTGCAGTCAAAGTGGCGATGCAAATTTTAGTAGGGAAGATGATGCAGAAGTGTTGCGCAGTTGAAGTGTCGTCACCAGTGATAGCCTTGGTAGCCCAGTGTGTCGAGGGAGTCCAATTTAACTGGGCACGCTACCTCTGCGGTGAGTTCCTCACAAACTGCCTCGAGGCACAAGATCAAAATAAGACCTTTCACTATGCATAGCTCTTGATGTCCATAGTGTTGGTTGCTTGGGAGCTACCTAAGGATAGCTAGTTCCCTCTAGTTGCGTTGGACCTACTAGAGGCAGTGAAGTTCGCTTCACTATGGGCGACGAAGGATCCTTAGTGGATAAAGGACAGCAAAATCTTCTAGATCTTGATTGAAATGAGCATACATATGGCCATCAACCGCAAGCGATGGTCAACACCTACAAATTTTGAGAAGTTACAAGAATACGTGGAATTCAAGGATGACTTCCACCATGTGTCAATCTGGGCGCGAAAGGATCCTAAGCAGAAATGGCAGACCTACCACACTTGGCCTCCGATGATGAAATTGCAATAGTCCTCGACTGTTGGCCGACAAATTGGTACAATTCCATGGACTCGATGGTGGGGACTAGCAAGACGACCATGTAGCAGAAGAAGGAAGAAGTGAAGCTGAAGGTGGAACAGCTAGCCACGAAAAGGAGAAAAGAGGCTGATGACAGGGCCAAGGCAGAGAGCGCTGCTATGCAACAGTCAATTGGGTAGGCAGGAGAAGAGGAGGGAGGCTGTGACAGAGGTCAGAAGTCGCCTTCACTAGAAACAGAGGAAGAAGAGGACAAACAAACAAAGCAGGGAGGAGCGGATCCGTAGATGACTCTATTTCGTAACATGCACACTAAAGGTCCAGAAAAAGTAGGGCTATGGAAGAAGTCCAAGGCTAGCAAGTCGTCTATAGATCCGATCACCCTAACATAGGGGGATTTGAACGATATAGGGGATATGGTGTAGGATGCCACCGCAAAACTATTGCAGTAGTTCGAGAAACAGTAGTAGCAGACATTGGGTGCTATTCAGACAACTTTGCGTGAACTGCAGATCCATTTATCATAGATACAGACCAGCGCAATGCCCACCAGTTTGGCCCTTGGCACCTCAGATTCCAACGGGATGTTGCGCACAAGGGACCCCTGAGCAATAGTGCTATCGGATGGAGCCCTAACAACAAAGACTGAAGTTGACAAACCCACTGTCAGCGCACTCAAGGGAGTTAGATTCAACCTAGCCACGCTTCCAAATGAGGTGCTTTACCTTTTGCAGGACAGTGTCATCGTGAAACTCCACTCCCGTGAACAATGTGCTTTGTAGGTCATCAATGAACAGAAGGTCAAAAATGCCCAGATGGTTGTGCAAGGCGACTCTTCCATTAACCTTATGACTAACCTCACAGACAAGAATCAGTGCATAATTAAGGTTGTGGATGAATCATGTTGGACTGTCCTGGAGCTGAACATTCCCAAGGCTAAGCTAGTGGATGTTCAAGTTCGGAAACACATTGCAGGAGTGCGCGTTGCATGCACAGAGTTAGCAAAGGTTCATCTGGATCTGAACCTCAAAGCAAAATTAAAGTTAAAGGCCCAACCTTTGACTCTGCCAGAGATCAGAGAGCAACATGAGACTGCTATGAAAGATGCGTTAGTAGCAGTAGAGAGAGTAGTAAGGGACTATAACATGCTCTTCGAGTAGTTTCTCGAGGCAGTCACCTGCCTGCAAGAAGATTCTACAGTATAGTGGCTGGAAACAGAAGCACGAGAGTTGCAACAGCACGCACTGTCACCATCACACAGAGGTTAGCTAAGCTTAGGAGGCCAAGGCATTGAAAGAGTAGGTAGATGTAGCTCAGCATAAGGAATTCGTGCTAAAGGCTCGCTTGAAGCCTTGGTTGGACGAGGCCTACTTGATCACAATCACTATTGAAGGCAAGTTGGCTAATCTGCAAGAGACTCAACAAAAGATTAAGTTTGACAGTGCAGGGCCAGCGATAGAGCAGTTGGTGGAGGAGATGAAGCGGGCAACAACACAGTGCACTGCCGAGGTAGCAGTTGTCCAAGTCGAGCTAGGAGGTCTTCATGACAAGATCTCTGCGCTAGTTGACTTACTCGAGGGCAAGTCACCATGTTTGTGTTGGGGGCCTGTTGGGAACGGGTCCCCTGGGGGTGAATTTTGGGTTGAAAACCCCAAGTTTTGGGGCAGAAGGCTCGAAGTTTGTATAAACAAATGTAAAGTCTTTGAATTTTGTGGTCACGAAGTGCTAAGATATCTAAAGTCAAAAAGGTTTTCCACCCTTAGTCTAGATAGGTTGTGTCGGTTTCGGAGATCCGCCCTTGGTCTACGGACCATGGGATTATATAAAAAGGAGGTTTTAGAGGAGAAGGGAAAAGTATAAGTGCTTGATGATTTTGTAAAAATCTAAGAGTGAGAGTCTTAGCGTAGGAAGAGGTTCTGCAGCTAAGTCCGTAGAGGCCTAGGGTAGAAGTCCACAGCTGAGTACGTGGACCCCTGTAGCTATGTGCAGGGCAGATAGAGTCTGTATTGAGAATCTAAATCATCAATAAAGAGAAGTATTCTGAAATTACTGTGTACTTTCCATCTGTGTATGTGTTATTTTATTTCTTCTATGAATGATGAGTTTATGCTATGTTGAATACTGGGGTTATGAATAATGTTGTATTGATGTGCTAATCTATGTATTTCACTATGTCATATGAATGCAAGTAAGAATATATGTTACGTGAAAATAACCATAATGCATGTTAAGGTTAACCAATACTTAAGCTAATCTGGGTAGACATGGAAGTAAGGATAATTACTGAGGTGTGTAAGCACCTGATCTATCTATTTAGGGCCCGCGAAGAATGATTGGAGACTTCCGTGGAGGCTCCAAGGACAAATAAGAGAAGTACATTGATATGCCCTAAAGAACTTATTGATCTGCGTGAAGGGAGAGCGAAGGTCTAAAAACCAACATCACAACCGTCTCAGGGTGAAAAACCTTGGTTCCTGCACCCTATACTGCTTGGGGTGAGACTTCAGTCTGCGCTCTATGGATTGATGCTGAAAGGGACAGTAGTGTAGGGATTTTCTTGGTTTCTTAATGCTTAACCTGGGTCAGGGCCCATTAAGCCAACACGTGGTGTGAAAGCAAGAATTGATGGTGCACCCTACAAAGATTGTGGTAATGATGAATTTCGAAGCCCCTAGGAACGTCAAGCAGTTGCGCGTGACACTAGGACATACAGGATATTATAGAAAATATATCAAATCTTATGCTTAAATTATTGCGCCCGTGGAGAAACTTATTAAGAAGGATGCAACATTCTGTTGGGATGAAGAATGTTAGCGCAACTTAGATGTATTGAAAGAAAAGATGGTCACTATGCCGATTTTGTTATTGCCTGATTAGAAACGGGAGTTTCATGTACATGTGGATGTCTCTAGCATTACATTGGTTGTAGTGCTAATGTAGGCTAGTGAAGGAGAAATGGACCATCCTATAGCCTTCGCAAGTAGGAAGTTATCGAAGGTCGAGAAGAATTATTCAATGACTAAGCGTGAAGGATTGGCCATGGTGTACACATTGCAAAAATTTAGACATCTACTAGGAGGACTTTCAAGATGTACACATATCATTATGCCTTGAAATACCTAGTCAATAAGCCTGTGTTGGAGGGGAATATCTACAGATGGTTACTATTATTACAAGAGTATGACTTTGAAGTCATTGTGAAGCCCGGAAGGTTAAATGTGGGACCTGACCATCTGTCGCAGATCGAAACAGGAGATGAGCCTAATAATCTGGAGGAAGGGTTGCCAGATGCGCAACTCTTTGTTGTGTGTGTAGTTGATGACCATTTTGTAGACATTATTCACTTCTTGACTATGGGGATGGCACCAGAAGGATATACAAGTCAGCAAAAGAAGGAATTAGTAGTGCGCGCGATCAATTTTTCAGTCATTGTGGGACATCTGTATAAGATGGGTGCAGATGAAATATTGAGAAGATATGTGCCAACCTTTGAATGGGATAGCATTCTTGCTAAATCTCATGGAGGAGTTGTAGGAGGTCATTATGCAGGCAAGGAAACTGCATAGAAGATTTTGCGCATAGGTCTATGGTGTCCAACTTTGCACAAGGATTCCAAGGTGTATTGTAAGGAATACGATGTATGTCAAATAACTAGTAGACCATCATGAAGAGATGAGTTTCCACTACATCCTCAAGTATCTTTGCATCCCTTTGAGAAATGGGTGATTTATTTTATTGGGCCAATTCAACCCCTAGGAAAGAAAATAGGTGCGCCCTATATCATGACCGCAATGGAATATCTAACCATATGGGTGGAAGCACAGTGGGTTAAGGATTGTACAGGGACTACAGAAGAATTTTTTTTGTTTGAGTACGTCTTAACCAGATTTGGCTGCCTGAAAGTGTTGATGAGTGACATAGGTACGCACTTTCTGAACGAAATGATCAACACATTGACTGAAGAATTCCAGGTATACCATCAGAAGAGTACATCATATCACCATACACCTAACTAATAGATCTTGAAGAATAGAGGTATTTTTGGTACCAAGCTTACCTAGTCCATTTGTTTATTCACCAAAACTAGTATTATCTTGATAACTTAAAGCCCAAGATATTTGATGAGAAAAATACCCTATTAATTTATTATTTTATGGTTAGAAAAACATAAAATAAACAACACTTCTTAAAATGTGTTTCATCATTCATATCATTTTTCTATACTCTATTGCATGGTGAACCTTTACATAGAGCCCCCCAGTTCCTTAGGGAGAATTTGCAATTCATTCCCAATACCAGAATAGGTGACTGGTACATTTTCCAAGAATATATATCCATTAGATTTTATGGATTTGAAGATAGATTGTACTAGTTGTCAGCATTCCTAACTCCCTACATCTTTTCATTGGAGTACATAAGGAAGAGGTTCAGTAGTGATAATTTAAATTTTACTTCCAAGAAGGCAACTGTCACTTTCAACCTCCCTCATGAGGTGGGGCCACTTATGGTCAATTCAAGGAATGTTTTGAATCTAGTTTAAAATAAATTGCAAAGTTTTGGTTTTACACAAGCATGAGCATGGAAATATGACCCTCATAACATCATTTATGAAAGAAGAAAGTATAAGGAGAGAGAAAACCACAAGCATGATTCAAATACCATAGTAGAGTATTGTGTTAATAAATCTACTTGGGAGGAGGTTAAATCAATTTTACATCTAGTAGATTTAGGTACATCCCACCTCTCACAGAAGAAAAGAGCCACATTAGAGTCCATGGACATAGATCAAGGGGAGGATCCCACCTTCAAGAAGGCCAAGGGAGAGAAAGTGGAAGGAGATGATGAATATGAGGAGGATGATGAATATATGGAGTCTCAATCATTATGTTGTATAACAACCATCTAGATATCCATTCAAATCCATAGTTTACTATTGAAAATATGCCCTCCACCATGTGAACATCTAAAGAAATAGATCTAATTGAGGTCTCCAATCTTGGACATATTTCATTTGTAGAGTAGTTTCAAGAAATGATTACACAATCAATAAAAGGGAGGAAATGAGATCTAAGGTTAGCCAAAAATCAAACACTGTCAAGGATGCAAGTCAAGAGTGCATTAAATCATTAGGGGAATTTTCAAATTGGTGGTGTTGCAATATAAGTAAGATACAATCAAGTCCATGGAGGACTATGAAGTTTATAATATGTCCCTATTGGTTAATCATATCCCATCCATATACATCATGTAACTAGACATGTAGGTGACACATGTGATGCATATAAAATGCATCAGACCAATTCCATAGCCAAAACGTTGTAGGAAATTTACAATAAGGCATGAAGTCAATTGAAGTAAGAGAGAATGGTATGTAGATCTGGGAAAATAAATATTAATAATATGGAGGATAAAATCACCCATTTGGCTACATATAATCGTGACTTCAAGTAGTATAATACTATGTTGGATGATAAGGATAGGGAGATAGTTGTCATGAAAAAGAAACTTAAGATCACACATGCACATCCTATGCAAACTAATGAACTTGCAGAGGTAGAAAAGGAGAATCAGTAGCTAAAGAAAAGGCTTCATGATATGTTAATTAATAATAAACAATATAAAGACAAAGTTGTGCTACTAGAGGCACAATCTCAAGGGATGAAAGAAAAGATAGGTGATACATCTTAGTCCAAACATACCCCTAATGTTTTATCTCAACCGTTTGAATCAATGATGGTGTTGGAGGATCCAATAAATCATAGGTTCTACTCTCTAGTTAGGATGAAGAATTGAAGAAAAAGGAAGAGGATTTGGAATTCACAAGGATAGAACTATATCGGACACAAGAAGATGGTCATAAAATTAAAGTTGAACTAGAGGTCTTAGGGAGGGAACACCCGAGTAAATCCTCATTTAAAGCCACAAAAGAAATCATATGGGACAAAATAATGAAGAAAGTGCACAACCACTAGGATCACATGGAATTACTTCAGAAGAAGATAGACAATATTAAGAGCACTAATAGAGATATGACTGTGATCGAGAATACTATTGGTGACTCCCCCACCAACGTTCAAGTGATAATAGATTTCTTTAATATATGCCTAAGGAGGATGTCATTAAGGAAAATATTGATATATCTAGGTTGGTAGCAAGGGCCATTCAAATTAAAAGAAAGAAAAAATGGGTAGAAATGGTGGATAACAAGGTAGGAGAATTGGAAAAAGAGATACAAAGATTTGAATATAAATGCAGGGTTTTATAGAAGAGGAAATTTCCATCATTCTTTGATGGAAATGGAGCCTTATATTATAAGGATTCCCTAATGAAAATATTGCTAGAAATCAAGAATGATCAACAAGGATTTGAATAAGAGGATCCCTCTACAAGGAAAGTACATTGTAAAATTGTATGCAAATCATTTTAAAATCATATTCATTTTAAAGAACATTTTTAGAGAATAGGGTGAAGTGGACTATGATATAGTCACAAATATGGAAGGCTCCATTTTGGATGCACAAGCATATGATGTCATGTTTGGAAAATATTGGAAAGGATTGATGGGTCTATATAGATTAGACACTCAAAGAGAACCTATAATGTCCCATATTGGAGGAGCAATAGCCGTGGTGTCTTCGACGAAAGTAGGTTTGATTTCTAGGTCATCCCAGCAATAGTCGGCACAACCACAGGTGCCATCCCAGCCAAGGCAGACCCCACAAATAGCCCAACCAAGGTGATGTTCACCCATATTAGCCAGTGCATGAGCATAAGAGAGAGAAAGAGAGACCCACTACATACAAGGCAGATGGGACCCAACCTACAGCTAGAAACGTCTAGCACATTACCTGTGGAAACTTCTCGAAGAATTTTGTTACAAAATTTCTAATTGTTTGTAAATATTCCTTGTGGTTACTAAATACTACTAGTCATTTAAGGTTAGGGTGTTCATCCATGAGAGCATATATATAGGCCTCATTTTGATGTAATTAAGGAGGAAATTTTTTTTTATATGCTGAAACAGAACCAAAATATTTCTAGAAATCGTTGAGACATGTTGAAGTTATTGTAAGGGAATAATTATGAAGAGAAATTTGGGTTGAAAATGCTTCTTTTTTCGTATAATTCTAAAACCCAACTTGTAATTTGAATTATGCAAGATATTAATACAATTGTAGAAAGTTATTCATGGAAAATCTTCTTGTTTTACTTGATGCTTGTATGGAATCTGAATCTAATTGTGAAAATTAAAGGAAACCCAAAATTTGTTTGATTGTTTTCTTTAATTTCTGTGAATTTTATCAATGTCAGATGGAGTATGTTTGTTTATTTTTATGAATATTCACATGGGATGAAAATTAAAAAGCATAAATTTAAATTTCCATGTTGTTCACAGTTGGATTCTTAATTTCTTATTTTTCTCCTTGGATACCAATATTCTAAGAATAGATTCTTAATTGCCCACCTTAACTTACTAAAATATGTTCTCCATATTTATATTTTCTTATTAAAACCCTATGTCAAACCCAAGGTGCATTGATGCTTAGACCTGAAAATATGAAGAAAAATACCTAGAAAAATTAAAAGAAAACTTTGGTACTTTCACACTCAATTTTTCCAATAGAAACAAAACCATTAAAAACATAAAATTAAAAATCAGATTTAGATTTTCCCAATATTTTCATTATAGCACAACATAGAGTGACTCTGGGGCCCCAACGTCTCATGGAAATTTTGCTAGGGATGATTAGAAATATTTTCCGGGGAGAATGTAGTGTCCTATCTAGGGTGCTAGATTAGGCTATATTTATTATCGACCAGGGTTAGTAAACTTCGAGGCATGCGTCTACAATCTATAGACATAAAGGATTCCTAACTAAGTGTTTGTGATGGTAGGTTACAGAACTTCCTTACGGAAGGTTGAGGTATGCTCCCTATCACCTGGACACTCAGGTCACTCAATTCATCTACCTGTTTTAAAAACACTGTGTATTACTTAAACCAAGATTTCAATCCCCTTACGAGGATGCTATGCATAAAACCCATGTTCAGTGAACACTCAGCATTCAATGTTTATCATTCATGAAAGATTGAAACATACTAAAATCATAAGCACACTTAAAATTCAAATATATGAGAAACAGGGTTCATGAAGATGCTTTTAAAAATAACGAAGAGATCAGATCCCTTACAGGATACAATTCAACGATCTCAGCGATGAATCCTTCAAGCTACCATCATAAACATTACTCATACAAATTTCTAATTAAATCAATGAAAGCATAAACCAAACTCTAATCACTGTGCATACTATTGAATATTCAGAAGTTATTTGAATTTCTGATCGGAGAACCCACAGTAATGGAGTTTTTACACCAACGTTTCGAATCCCAAATGGGATCCATCATCAGGGAAAAGAGAAAGATGAAGAGAAAGATGATAAAAAGAAGAGCCAGATGGAGGGAATATATACTTATGAGGGCAGAATGATAGAGGTAAAGCACAGGTCGGCTGGAAAAATAATGAAACCTAATTTTAATTTTTATTTTTAATTTTACTTTTATTTATTGATTTTAATTTTAATAAATTAATTTTAATTTTAATAATTTTAATAAATTAATTTTAATTTTAGTAATTTTAATAATTTTAAAATCATATAATTATCTAGATACTAAAATAGGTTTTACTTTTAATAAATTAATTTTAATTTTAATAATTTTAATAAATTAATTTTAATTTTAATAATTTTAAAATCATATAATTATCTAGATACTAAAATAGATTTTACTTTTAATAAATTAATTTTAATTTTAATAATTTTAATAAATTAATTTTAATTTTAATAAATTTAAAATCATATAATTATCTAGATACTAAAATAGATTTTACTTTTAATAAATTAATTTTAATTTTAATAATTTTAATAAATTAATTTTAATTTTAATAATTTTAATAATTTTTAAAATCATATAATTATCTAGATACTAAAATAGATTTTACTTTTATTTATTGATTTTAATTTTAATAAATTAATTTTAATTTTAATAATTTTAATAAATTAATTTTAATTTTAATAATTTTAAAATCATATAATTATCTAGATACTAAAATAGATAATGATAAAAATATCAAAAAATATTTTTTTTTAAAAACCTGAAACCCTAATGGTAATAATATCTAGAAACTAGAATATAAATTATAATATTTTGATATTTAAATCAAAACCTAATAACATTAATATTTTTATAACTTAAAGACATAACTAAGAATTTATCTAAATAAATTCATATATATGAATTTATTTATATATGAATTTATTATATATGAATTTATATATGAATTTATTTAGATAAATTCTTAGTTATGTCTTTAAGTTATAAAAATATTAATGTTATTAGGTTTTGATTTAAATATCAAAATATTATAATTTATATTCTAGTTTCTAGATATTATTACCATTAGGGTTTCAGGTTTTTAAAAAAAAATATTTTTTGATATTTTTATCATTATCTATTTTAGTATCTAGATAATTATATGATTTTAAAATTATTAAAATTAAAATTAATTTATTAAAATTATTAAAATTAAAATTAATTTATTAAAATTAAAATCAATAAATAAAAGTAAAATCTATTTTAGTATCTAGATAATTATATGATTTTAAAAATTATTAAAATTATTAAAATTAAAATTAATTTATTAAAATTATTAAAATTAAAATTAATTTATTAAAAGTAAAATCTATTTTAGTATCTAGATAATTATATGATTTTAAATTTATTAAAATTAAAATTAATTTATTAAAATTATTAAAATTAAAATTAATTTATTAAAAGTAAAATCTATTTTAGTATCTAGATAATTATATGATTTTAAAATTATTAAAATTAAAATTAATTTATTAAAATTATTAAAATTAAAATTAATTTATTAAAAGTAAAACCTATTTTAGTATCTAGATAATTATATGATTTTAAAATTATTAAAATTACTAAAATTAAAATTAATTTATTAAAATTATTAAAATTAAAATTAATTTATTAAAATTAAAATCAATAAATAAAAGTAAAATTAAAAATTAAAATTAAAATTAGGTTTCATTATTTTTCCAGCCGACCTATGCTTTACCTCTATCATTCTGCCCTCATAAGTATATATTCCCTCCATCTGGCTCTTCTTTTTATCATCTTTCTCTTCATCTTTCTCTTTTCCCTGATGATGGATCCCATTTGGGATTCGAAACGTTGGTGTAAAAACTCCATTACTGTGGATTCTCCGATCAGAAATTCAAATAACACAAACCACAGATCTCTGATATTCAGAAGTTGCAAATGAAATGAAATGACAGTATACCCGTTCCACGCAGGGCCCGTCTGCGTTTCAAAGGTATACTGGATTGTGCTCAAGCAACTATAGAATCAATGCAACAGTGAAATCGTGACTGCAACCGTGTTTTTGATATTAAGTTCAAAAGCTCTGTTTTCAAAACGATACAATGATAACCCTTTACTAACAACACATAACTGTGTTTACATATGTTTTACAACATTTACATTTCGGAATGAATGTACATTCGTGATGCGGCTGTTGCCGCTTTTGCTATGGCATAGTTTTTAAGTTGTTTCCATTCTGAACCGATTCCAAAAAGGAACAAAACTAAATCGGTTTAGAACCCTATGTTGTTGCTGCTTTTGTCGCCAACATGCTGTGTTTTGACCATCATTGACCACGCATTCAGGAGTGTTGGTTCTACTGGAGGATAGGTGTTCGTCCATGCTTGTACATTCTATTTTTCATCCCTACCCTTTGCTCTAGCTTAGCTGTAATGCCATATGTCAAACAATAAACCAATTACAGGATGTTGCAACTTCCTGTAGTCTTTTTATCAAAAATCCCTAATTCTTTAACATAAAACTCATAAATCAATTCTAATGCATTTAAAAACTATAATACTGTTAACTAATCAATTTCAAGGGGTCTAAGAGATGTATGAAGGAAAAGGGTAGGCAAACAATGTGTTTCAAGAGGAAAAAGGAGGTCAAGGAATGGTACCAACATCTCTCCCTGACTTAATGAATTAGCATGACCTCATGCTAACCCCGATGTGCTTCCTCTGAACTCTGTCCCTACCTGTACCTCTGCTGCCTTCAACAATGTATCCTCATTCTTCTTCACCTGGGCATCTTTCTAACCATGGAGCTCATGCTTTAAACTCGTGTACCTTTCCTTGAGGACCTTCTTTTGGTTGTACCATTTAGTGGCCCACTTACAAATATCTGTTTGTTCAGCTTCAAGTTCCTTAATTTGTTCCCTTAACTTTTCATTTTTCTGTTGAGTCTCTTTACTCTGTGCTCTGAGCATTTCATTTTCTTTCTTGATAACGTTTTCCAGCATATTGGCCTCCATTAGTTCTTCCTTTAACTTCTCAATTTGCTTCTCCAGTTTCTTCTGTTTCTTTATGGCAGGTGGTGAATCTTTTTCTTGCATGTTATTGCTTTCAACCTCCATTTCAGCTCCTGGTCTAGGTTGTGAGTGGGCACTACTTTCAATATCCATCGGCATAGGTGCATTTGATTCAGGCTGGTATTCTTGTAGCTGGGCCTTTGATGTTCTCCCGGTTCTTCTTGAATAGGTGGTAAAAAATTTATCTTGCTCTGCTTTCCGAGCATCCTCTTTTCTCATTTTCCTCGTCCTTATACTGCTAACAGGTGGAGGCACCTTGCTTACTTTGTGTATAGGAGTTTCTTCATCGATATCATTCATAAATCCTGAGTTTTCCTGTGGTTCTTCCTTGTCCTCTTCGTCTTTAATTTGGTTAGCAGCCAAGAACTCCATCCATGTTTTCCCTCTTCTCTGTAATTCATACTCAATAAGAATTTTAATTAGCCCAAAGTGATATAAGCTCTTGTCTTCGTTACCTTTCTGCTTTTGGATGGTCTTCGACATTTTGGTTAGGCTTTGCAAGAGGAAGTATGGCAGACTGATAACACACTACCCTCTCAAATGTAACAGTAACTTGATATGGTACAAGTAAACAATACTGTAGCGGCCTTCACAAGTTACAAACTTTTGGATGATATAGACCATCTCATCCCAGGGATGCACCAGCCAACTCCTTGGGACGCCTTTCTTCCAATTAACGGATGAAACCCTGGATCTGGACATAAATTGAGTCCATGATTTCTCTTTAAATTGCTTTGTCTTGAAGTACTTCTCCCCTTCTGGGCTGATCCCTAGGGACTGAGCTATGGTGTCTTCCGAAACTCTGAATGAAAAATTACCTATCAGAGCTTTCTCTCTGTTGAATGTAAAAGTGAACTGTTTGGTGACCTCTTCATTACTTCCACGAAATTTCTCTAAAAAGGGCAGTCACTGTATTTCTTTAAGAATTGAAATGCAATCTTCGTGATACTGGGAATTGTAGAATATGCTTGGTTCGACCCTATTGGTCATTTTGGTAGAGAGTTGTGCTCTAACTCTTCTTTTTTTCTGTTTTGCAAATTCAACAAAGAAGTTTTGATTTGTTACCTTTTGTCTTCCACCCCAATACTGCTGACCTGATGGCGTCCTCGGCTCTTTAACACTAGCTCTTTTAGTAACCCAAGTGATGCTCGATTGACTGTCTTGTAATGAAGGTCGAACCCAATTAACTACATTTTCCTTTCATGGCGCTTGCTACTTTCAGTCTTTACTGTTGAAGTCACAGGAGTCGAATGCTAACATAGAACAACTGAAAATGATAATGAAATAACCGGCTTAACTCAATTCATAACATATTCATCTTTTGAAACAGAGGAATGGCTGTACTGGTCGTATGGATGCCATCATAGAAGTGCTAGAAGCATATATGAAGTACTGGGATATGATTTCAGGTAGTCGTTTGCATCATTTGTCTTTGTCGGGTGGTTAAATCATAATTCGGCCATTTCAAACATAATGAACAAGCTCGCATGACATTTGGTTTCCAAACAATTCACCACGTGTCCTGCTTCTGTTGGTACCCGGCCAAATAGAAATGTTGGGATGGCTGTAGGGTCTAATTGGTTGGTAACAGAGATTGAAAAGGTGATATGAGAGGGGATTAACAAAATCATATGAGTATGAGATGGGTTGGAGTATTGGAAGATGATAGGGATTAACAATAGGATAAGGAGTGATAGGTATGGAGGTGTCTCTGAAATTGATCGTAGCAGTCACAGTTATTAAATTTAACATTAAAAATTAATCTAAGAATTTAAATGTTAAGAATAAGGAATACATTACACTTTTGTTGGTTGTTCAAGCGTTGCATTGGCATGCTAGGTAGGACTAGTCTCTTTTGACTATTCTTTGTTGTTCATAACAGGTCCCCTGAGATAGATTCGAATGCAACAGGTCCCTCTGAGATCTTGAAAATGTTCATGCAGCTTCTTTGAAATCCGGAAAAAGAATTATATGTATACAGGTTCCTTGATCTTTGGTATTTGATGAAGTCTTGGTGCCCAGCAACCTGTGGATCCTTGTTGAAACTTGATGAAGCTTTGTTGAAGTAATCTTGAAGTAACAGTCTCTTAACAGGTCCCTTTTATGTGTCTTAAACAGGTCCCATTACTGCTGGTGTTGGTAACATGGTCTTCTGGACAGAACAGGTCCCCTTGCATAATGTTTTTAACCAAGTCCCTCTCAGATAAAACAATGACAAAACAACTTCTTTATTGAAATCTGGAGTGCTGAAACAAACTTCTTTGGAAATTTACAGTGAGGAGATGAGATAAGAAATCTTTAAGAATTTACAATGGAGAGATAAGAAAACAAAATGCTGATGCTTCTCTCCCCCACTAAAGTTTTGACTTGTCCTCGAGTCATTATTCGGTTGATAAATCAAACAGGAAACAAAAGAAAAGGAATTCTTACCCACCAACGAATTGGTTTTCAAGTAATTATTCGGGGTTAGAGTGTGCCAGAGTCTGGTTTTCACATCTAACCCATTTTTATTATTTTTTGTTGTGGTTTTTTTTTTAGATTTTGTTTTGTTTTGTTTTTTTTTTTTTTTTTTTCTTTTAATTTCTTTTGAATTTCTAAATTGAAATGAAATGAACTAAGGCAGGGATACTGCAGCTAAAGGCTGCAGTATCTCAACCTCTCTTTGTTGAGATACTGTTTGGAGAAAATTTTGCTTGTTGATGGGCTTAGTGTAAAGTTTCAGGCGATGACTGTTGACAGTAAAGGAATGACCTTCTCCATCAATAGTTTTGAGCTTGACTGAACCATTGTCGTAAGCCTGAATAATTTGGTATGGGCCCATCTAATGTGTGGTAAACTTGGCTTTATGATCTCTGAATTTAGAGTCAAAAAGTAAAGCCCAGTCTCCTTCCTTGAACTGCTTCTTCTTGATATGTGCATCATGCCACTGCTTCCTTTGTTTTTGCATGAGGATTGTGGTTTCCTCTGCTTGCTGCCTCATTTCATCCAGCTGGTTCAACTGCTGAATTCTTCTTGTTGTGCTTGGTCCAGGTCAATTTGCAAATCTGCAGCCAGTTTAAAAGTATGTATTTGAAACTCAATAGGAAGCATTACCTCTTTGCCATACACCAACTGATATGGTGTAAATCCTGTAGTATTATTCCACGTAATTTTGTAAGCCCAGAGTGCATCTTTGAGCTTCTCCTCCTAATTCTTTCTGTTCATTGCCATAGTTTTAGTGATGATCCCTTCCAAAGTTTTGTTTGTGGATTCCACCTGCCCATTGGCCTGTGGATGGTAAGGTGTACTTCTTCTGTGCTTGATTTGGTATTTGTCTGTGATGTCCTTCACTAACTTTGAAGTAAATTGAGTACCTTGATCAGTCACTATTTCCCTTGGTACTCCATACCTTACAAAAATCTCTTCAAAAAGGAAGTTTACCACTGTTTGTTCGGTGGCTCTAACTAGTGCTTTTGCTTCAGCCCACTTTGTGACATAATCAGTACATACTAAGATGTACTTCTTACCATTGGAGGTTGGGTTAATGGGTCCTATAAAGTCTAGAGCCCATTTTTCAAATGGCTCTAGGTGAACTTGGGGCTGAAGTGGCATCTCATCTGTAGCTGTTGGCCTGCCCATTCTTTGGCAGTTGTCACAACTCTTCACATACTTCTTGGAATCCTTAAAAATGGATGGCCAGTAGTATCCAAGACTAAGAACTTTGAATGTTGTTCGCTTAGCTGCAAAATGCCCACCACACGGTTCATCATGGCAAGATTTTAAAATATCAGTTATCTCATCATTTCTTACACATCGTCTAATAATCATATCATAACCAGTGTAAAATAAATCGCCATTAATCCATGAGTATCGAGCACTTTGTTTGACTAGTCTCTTCTTTTCCTTTGGAGTAAAGTATGGAGGTGTCCTTCCTGTAGACAAATAATTGGCCAAGTCAGCATACCAAGGATTCACTATGGAAATTGCAAATAAATTTTCATCTGGGAAAGAATCTTCAACCGGAACAACCTCACATGGATTTTGCAGTCTAGAAAGAAAATCTGCCACCTGATTCTCTTTACCTGGTCTATCTAACACTGTGATGTTAAATTCTTGTAACAATAATAACCATCTGGTAACTTTGCCACTAGTTATTGGTTTATTCATTAAATGTCTAATGGCAAAATGGTCAGTATGTACAAAGACTTCATAACCAGTTATATAATGTCGGAATTTATTCACAGCATATATGATGGCAAGTGTTTCCTTTTCTGTGACTGTGTAGTTTGATTCTGTAGGTGTTAGATTTTTGCTAATGAAATAAATGGCATAATTACAAGATTCCTCTTTTTGGCCTAATGAGGCACCTACTACAGTGTCAGATGCATCTGTAAAGATATGAAATGGTAGGCTCCAGTTAGGGCCTCTTAAGACTGGTGCGGTTGATAACTTCTTTTTGAGTGCTTCAAATGCTTGCTGGCAGTTCTCATTCCAGTTGAAAAGTACATCTTTTGTTAGAAGTTTAAACAAAGGTAAAGCTATTTTACTAAAATGTTCAATAAACCTTCTGTAATAGCTTGCATACCCAAGGAAACTTCTTACCTCTCTTTGATTCTTTGGAATTGGCAAATCAACAATGATCTGGATTTTTGCTGGATCAACTTTAATGCCTTGAAAAGAAATATAGTGGCCTAATACTATCCCTTCGTTTAACATCATAAAGCACTTTTCATTGCTCAGGGACAGATTAGCTTCAATACATCTTTTCAAAACTCTTTCAAGGTTCTCTAATGCATGTTCAAATGAATTGTCATACACTGAAAAATCATCCATGTAAACTTCAACACAATCATGAACTAAATCAGTGAAAATAGCTAATACAGCTCTCTGAAATGTAGCTGGAGCATTGCAAAGTCCAAATGGCAAAACATTATAAGCATAAGTGCCCCAAGGACAAGTGAATGTGGTTTTGTCCTGGTCTTCTGAGGCTATCCTGATCTAGTTGTAGCCACTGAAACCATCAAGAAAAGAGAATGATGATTTCCTAGCTAATGTGTCTAACACTTGGTCAATAAATGGTAGTGGGAAATAATCTTTGAGCGTTGCTTTGTTCAATTGTCTGTAATCAACACAAATGCACCACTTACCATTTTTATTGGGCACTATAACCAATGGGGATACCCACTGACTATCAGAAATAGGATATATAAAATTAACTCTCAACAATTTTTGCAATTCTTCTCTGACAATATCCTGCAGCATGGGGTTCATTCTTCTCTGTGGTTGCCTCACTGGTTTGATAGTACTATCTGTATAAATATGGTGAGTGCATGTGTCGGGGTGAATCCCATGCATATCGGTGTAGTCCCAAGAAAATGCTTTCTGGTATTTTCTCAATAGTTGAGTCAATTTCTCTTGCTGAGATGAGTCTAGGTGATTGCCAATGTTCAGAGTTTTCCCTGGACTAATCTCTATGATCTGACTCTGTGTGTTTTTGATGGATTGAACTGGAAAAATATCGTGAAATGTGGTTTGCAAAGATTTAATGGTGCATGTTTCTTGAAAATTTTGGGCTAAAAGCACATCTGCAGCATGATATTGGTCATTTCTCAAATTTTCTGAAATATCAGGTTGAGAAAGGAACAATTCTACCAAATCATTATTATTTTGTTCTTGGAAATCATAGATTTGGTCGATGCTAAAAATAGATTGTACTTCTTCTTTATCATTGTATTTATCATCAAGCAATAAATTGTGTGTTACTGCTGGTGATTGTGCCGATGGATAAAGAGTGAGCTGTTTTCTTTCGGTCCCTCTTGAAATGATCATGTTGCCCGATCGACATCCTATGAATGCATCAGCAGTCGCTAACCATGGTCTACCAAGGATGATAGGGTGCCCTCCTAAATTGGATTTGGGTTGAAGAACTAAGAAGTCCACTGGATACTCCCAAGAGTCTAGTGAAACAATTATGTCCTCCAAAATCCCTTCAGGAATCACTTTAGACCTATCAGCTAGTTCTAGAACAATTGTTGTGTGTTGCAAATTTATGAGCTGGAGTGTTCTCATGGTTTCAAGAGTCATGACATTTATTGCGACCCCAAGATCTATTAAAGTGTTTGGAATCTGTATGTTGTTAATGATTGTAGTAACTCTGGGGATACCAAGATCAACATACTTCTCCATTGAGATGGTATTTGTCATAAGGCCAGCTAAATGTCCTATAACATGAATGGTTTGTGGATCAATCCTTTTCCTAGTGGGCTTCTTAAGACACATTTCTTTGATTGCTTTAGTGTATATGGGAATGTCTTTTATGGCTTACAGTAGTGGAATTTTTATATAGACATTCTTGAGCTCATCTAAAACATCAAACTGTGGTATAGACATTGGAAGTTTCATTTGGACCAATTGGTTTGGAAAAGGTGGATGCAATGGTTGCATTTGCTTATCTTTGGTATCATCATTTAGTTTTCTTTGATTTTTCGTTTCGTTTCCATTTTCTGTGTTTTCTTCTTGTTTATCAGTTGTTGGAGAATCTTTGTGGAGTACCTTACCAGACCTCAAGTTGATATTTTGCAAGGGTAGTGTGGGATATGAGGTTCCCTCTTCTACATTGTAGGCTGGCCTCTCTGCTCTGTTATTTGGATTTGGGATAGTTTGAGCAGGAATTTGAGTAGGTCTGGGAGGTTGTGAGTTAGATGGAAATTGCAGTTGTGGTGGATTTATTGGTGGAGGAGCAGGCAGTGCTTGTTTAGTAGGTTGAGGTTGGTAAACAACTTGTTGCTGAGGATACTGCTGATATGGTTGAGGATGTGATGAGTATGGCTGATGATATTGTTGATATGGCTGCGAATATGGTTGGTATGATTGAGGATATGTATGATATGATTGGGAGTATTGTTGAGATGGTCTCCATTGTTGCTGTGGGTGATTTTGGTGCTGCCATGGCATGGGTACATTCCATGAATTTTGAGCATACATTTGATCATTTACAGGAAATTGCAAATTTTGATTTGTAAACATACCTTGAGGTGCTGGCCTTGGCTACCATGGTCTCTTTGTGCCCATGTAATGCACATTTTCCATCTCTGCATTAGCTGCCATATTATAGTTCTGCAAAACCTTAACTTTAGGACAATTAAATATATCATGATTTTCAGTACAGAAGGCACAAACTTGGATGTTTTCTAATGGGCAGTATTTTAAGGCATGTTTCTTCTGGCATTTTGGGCAGAAGATAGCCATTATCTGATCTTCATCTTCTTGTTTCTTCTTAGCTTTTAGAGTGTCAATTTGGTTCCCTAAGGTGCTTAACAGATCTGTTTTAAATTCTTCTAACAGATTCCCTATTTCAGCCCTTGTGACACTTGCTGAAGCAGATTTTGTGACTTTGGATGACAGGGTTCTTTTTCCAATTTTAGCTTTACTTCTTGAATACTTTTCGCATAATTCAGCGATTTCTTCAAAAGGTAAGGTAGAAATGTCACCTTTGCCCATCAAATTAAGATCATCCATGTATTCCTCTCGGATTCCTTTCAAGAATATCGTGCGGATCAAATCAAGAGGCATAGTTCGGTGTTTGGATTTTTGTAAGTTGTAGACAAACCGTTCTAAGTATTCCTCTAAGGTTTCATCCTCTTGTTGGCTCATTCTAAAGATATCATCTTTGGAATCTTTGGATCTACAATAAGGTTGATATTTCCTTAGAAATATTCTTCTCATGCCATCCCAATCAATTATCGCATGCTCACCAAGCCTCATGAACCATCTTAAGGCTGATGCCTTTAATGTCGCTGGGAAGAGTCTAAGCCTATGGGCATCATCTGTGTAACCATATGTTCGACATACAATGTCAAACTCGAACAAGAATGAGTCTGGGTCTTCCGAAGCCATACCATAAAAGTTTGGTAGCATAGATGGAGGTATGTTTTTCATTTTGATCTCATCATCTTCTTGTGGTTCATGTATAGGAAATTTAAAGGTTGACTCTTCTTCATCTCTTCGTCCTTGATTTGGTACTGATCCATCTCCTTCCTCAGCCATTTTAATAGGTTTCTCTGTGTCAGTGTCACTTGTTTTAAAGAGAAAATTAAAGAAATATTGTTCAGTCACTGTGCTACTTTCTCCTTGTATAGAGTGTTACACTAAAATATCGTCACCATGATTATTTGCAGTCAATATGGGTCTATCATCACTTGCACTATCCTCCTAAGCAAGTCTAAGACCTCAGCTCTTCAAATCAAGCTTTAGAAGTGGGAGAAAGACATTAAATATCAATGTAACTCTGGTTCCGCACTTTCTCTCATGGTCACCTGCGGTCCTGCACCTTCCGTGTACAAAAGCTGCGTACCTACCCGCTCTGTTCCTAATGGTGTAGGTGCAGACCCCTGTGAAAGTCAAAAGGCGCAAGTTTTATCTTAAAAAACTCACTTTGGGTTAATTCTAGAGTTTTCTAGAAGGAATTTTGACGTGAATTGTTTGCTCTGAGTTGGTTCATGCATCCCAAAAGAGAAGGAGCTAATCCCTTGACTAAAGGAGCTATCCCTTTGAAGGAGGGTTTTATCCCTTTGAAGGAGGACCTAGTAACTTCCCTCCATTGCACTATAAATACAGGCATTGGGGTGAGGTCTAGGGAGGTTAGAAGTTGAACATTTTGAGGGTAAATGCTGGTGAAATTGAGACTCTTTGGTTGAGCTTGAGAGGAGAGATCACATACCTCTTGGTTCCATTGGAGAGTGAGTGAAACTTGTCAAAGTAGAGGAGACATCTTGTTGGACCCTGGGAGGAGCTTGTACAGCGTCAAGGCAAAGGTTGTAAGGTTCTTCTTCTTTTGAATTAATACAATCAAACTCATTTTTCTCAACAAGTATCTTATGTTATTTGTTTCATGGACTCCTTGACTTTCATGTTAAATATGTTTTATGCAATTGGTTTTTCAGGTGCTATTTAATTTGTTTGTCTTTTTTGTGTTTGCAGATTCGCGAAAAGGAACTCATTTGGATCAAAGGAGCGAGGGCATCCACAAGCTTGCGTTGGACCAAAGGTAGGCCCTAAAAACACTTGTTTGTTAATTGTTTATTGAAACATATTTAGAGAAAAATAGTGTCTGGTTGGTTTGCTTGTCGTTAGGTCTTCTTTAGATTCTAGGAAGGTCTATCTTGTTCGCAAGATCGACACATTCCGTGCGACAAAATGGTGACTCCACTGGGGACTTGATTGTTTTCTTTGTCTATACTTTGACCTGAGAAACTGTATTTTCTGTTTCTGTTTTTGACTTGATGATTGTGGGATTGGGTAAATTTAGTTAATTTTGAGTTAGTTTTCATTTTTCATACTTTTGGGAGAGGTACGCACCCTCTGAGTTAGGCACAGTGCATACCTGTATGCACTTTTGATTTGTGCACAGAGCGTAGACGCACCTGTGTAAACAGGTTGCCTGCGTACCTTGTCAAAAAATTTTAAAATTTTAAATTTTTCTCTTTTTTATCAGTTTAGAATTTGTTTATAGGTTTTAGCCATTGCCCAGACCTGCTTGTTCCCTGTCAAAAACTTTCCTTGGTTTAATTTCATTAGCATTAGGGTTTTAGGTGGAATTCCTAGGAATTTTGCTTGTTGGGTTTGTTTTTCGTTTTTGGTTGTGTAGTGGATCTGAGCCTAGAAGCCGTAGGGACCTCCGATTACCTTGGTGTCTACCAGTCTTCTTATGAGTCTGACCATTGATGAAATCTCCCCTTATTGAGGAATTCGCTTTGAGTTTTCTCATTTCAAAATTTCGAAAAGCTTGTAGTTGAAAGTTTGGAATTTTCATTGTTTAAAAAAGAAAACAAAATATTGGTTGTTTTTTGACTAATTGTGATTCTGCATAAATTAGTCCTTAGCTCACATTTAGCTAAGTAAAACATCCTCAAAAAGACTTTTAGTAGGCTTTGACTTCAAGTAGTTTTTCATAGTTTGTAGCTCTCAAAGTTAGTCATTTTCAATAGTTTTGAGTGTTTTATTTACAAAATATAAAAAAATCTCTTTTGGAAAAGTTTGTTTTTGTAGTGATTGAGTGCTTTGAAAAGAAAAGGGAAATTTGTGTGAAATAGCTAGTTGTCTCATTTTTGAGTGCTTTGAAAAGGAAAAAGCTCTTCTTTTAATTTGTTTAATTGAGAAAGATTTGTGTTTACAAAGTATTTGCATTCTCAAACTCTTTCTTAGTTTAGAAGTTCATCAAAGAGAAAAGATTGTTTAAATCATCTTAGGTGCATCTTTTTAGTGATTTCGAGTCGAGCCTTTACACCACGAGTTTCATCTCCGCCACCTCTTGACTTAAACAACAACCACTAAAATTAACGCTTAAAGTAAAATTCACCTAGTAACATTTTGTTTCTAGGGCTCTGATACACCAACTTAGCTTAGGCTAGTGTCTTGGAGTAGGGGAGTAATTAACTCTCCAAGACAGTAAAAACAAACAAGTAGCTGTATCTTGTGGTAGGAAGAAATCCAATTGTTGCATTTATGCTCTGGGAAAGCTCCTCTTAAAGGAGAAGCACGAGATCGTGTCTGAACCAGTGTGGGAATCAATCCTTCCTCATTGGGAACGATACCAGATATTCACGTATTAAAAACCGTAAACCTTGGATTAACCATTGTTGAGGAGCCTAGGGTCACTTGTTGGTAAACCTTGGATTATGTCAAGGAGCCTTCAAGGGGATTGAGCTTGCTACTCTGCCCTTGCGTGCGTATCGGATCGTAGACTGTTCCCCAAGGTGTATTTGTCTCAGTTGGTAACCTTAGTGGCCATATTCTTTAGGATTCTTCCTAAGGTGACAGTGGTGGGAAGATCCCACTATACCTAGAGCAGACGTCGGCTAGACTCACTTGGATTTTCTGGGGGGTTCACTTCACTCGAGACGGTTAAGTGGAGGAACTGGGTCCAGTCTATTCATTAAGCAGGTTGCCGAGGTAACTGTTCCAACCGCCATTTCTGTACTGAATTCTGCGACGATCGATTTCATCATCAACTAGTGTTTTCGGTCCGGAAAGTTACTGTTTGTGTGTGTTTTATCTCTAGATTCTTTAGGCCTGTGATTCAAATTTGTTTGGTTCTTTAGAGGCTTTAGGTGGTTTTCAGTGAGATTTTACTTTGTTTGCGTGTGAAGTAGTTAAAAGTTTTTAATTGTGGCTGAATTACCAAGACAGTCCCGTAGACTTCGGGGCCAGTCTCCTAAGTTTGTAACCGTGGCTGATTTACTGAGGAAGTCCCGTAGACTTCGGGGCCAACCTCCTGAAGAAGTCCCGAGCCATCTTGAAGGCTTGAAATTCCTCGTAACTCCTAGTGGCAGTAAAGTTGGGTCACCTGAAGAAGGAGAGTCTTCATTGGTTGTACATCTTGATTACCAAACTCTAGTAACAGGCTATAATCCTGAATCTATTTCGGTTTCCGAACTTGCTAGTAGCTTTTCATCTACTAGTGATATAGGTGAAGAACCTGAGATATCTGAACCTGTTACTCTGACATCGGGGTTTGTCTCTCCAACTTCTAGTGCTCCTAATTCACCTAGGGTAGAAAGAGTAATCACCAAAAATCTTCCTTCTAGTTTGATAGCTATTGAAGAACTTGCTCCGGAAGAAGAAGTAGGCATCCCTATCCCTGAAAATCAACCTGTTATTGATTTAAGGGAGCGTGAATCAATTTTTTACAGTCCACCTAGAAGTACTACTTGGTATCTTTCTTTGACTAATTATTTGGAAAACCCAGTGTTAAGTTTTTCACCACCTTGTGCTCCTTATCACCCTAGAGGTTTTTATACTCCCGTAAATATGTCAAGTCAGTCGTCCATGTTTACTCAATCGCCTGAATCTTTTTTGTACGGCGGTCCTTCTGTTCCCTCTGGGTATCAGTCACTTTCTGGTATTTTTTCGGGAGCATCTCCTCAACCCATTAAACAAGGGTTATTCACTGGAAACAGTGGTGCAAAGCCGTTGAGCGTAGAAGACATTCTTATGATGTCAGGTTCTATTCCCAATTCTCAACCTCAAGGTGGCCAGTTACCGCCTAGGGGGCAACCTCAATTAAAGCCTGGGGGGCAACCTCAAGGACAGTACGTACCTACGGTACAATACGTTCCTCAAGGTCAACCCCAGACTCAATATGTACCCCAAGGTCAACCCCAGTATCAATTTATACCTCAAGGTCAACCCCAGTATCAGTACGTGCCTCAGGGGTATCTACCCCAAGGTCAGTACTCGAATCAAGGTTTCCAACCACCCCAAGGTCAATCTTATGTTCAAGGAACGGGAAATGTACCTTTCAATTATCAATCCTACCCTCAGCCTGGTTATGGTCCTCAATATTCTCAACTTGTTATGGGTCAGTAACCCGGAATAAACATAGTGTGGGATCCATCGCAAACTCAAGAGGTGTTGCAGCCAAATGTACAGTTGTCATCTCAAACTAGACAACCTTTAGTTTCTGGTTCACCCCAGCAACCAGTCCAGTCTAATATTCAAACTTCTGTACCTTCGGTAGTTTCTCAGTTTGGGCCTACTGCGCCTCGTACTCCATCTCAAATGACTGCTGCAACTGCCACAACATCTGTTCAATCTACCCCACCTACTTCTGGAGTATCGACAGCTCCGGTTTCTACTGTTCCTATATCTACTCCTCAGACATCTTTACCACCGTTTGGATCTACGATTCAAACTATGGTTCAGATGCCTGTAGGACAACCTGGTTTAAGTACGGTTGTCACAATTCAACTACAATTCACCCATCAACCATACCAGGGACAGTACCAAATCGGTCCTGCTGTCCAGCAGCCAGTTTATCAGTATCAACCGTATCCTGGGTACACTTATCAACAACCTCAACAACCCCAGTACGGTCCGGTTAATCCTGGTTTTCCGGGAGGATACAATATCCCGAACGCGATTCCTATTCCTAGTTATCCTGGATATCCTCCTCCTGGGGCTGGTCTCATGACCCAGAGTTTTAGGGATCCTAATCGGCAGTTACCGTTTATCGCAACTTTGGACTTACCTGACTTGTCACACCTAATGAACCATCCAATTAATTATCTTCCGTTTTGGCCGCCAATGCCGAATAAGTTGCCCAGTGACATTCCCAAGTTCAAAGGTAAATCTGGAGAGGACCCGTCGAACCATGTGATGACTTACCACCTCTGGTGTGCGTCTAACTCCATCACAGATGATTCGATCCATCTTAGACTTTTCTAGCGCACTCTAATTGGTCTCGCGGCCGTGTGGTACATTGAGTTACCGCGAGGCACTTTTTATAATTTTAGTCAGTTAGCTACCTCGTTTTTAACTCATTTTCAGTTGCCAGTCCGATATGACAATGGCACGGAATTGTTAACTTCGCTAAAACAATCGACATCCACGTATATTTAAGATCATATTCGTGAGTGGAGACGTCGACGACGTTTAGTGAAGGTATTTATTCCGGATCAAATCTTGGTTGAGTGGTTTGTAAAATCTTTCTTGCCAAGGATCACTAAAGATGTTGCTAAAGCCGGAGTTGTTATTGAGGAGCAAGTGATTGCTCAAGCACAGTACCTTCACTTGGTCTATACTCAGTCAGGGACATTACATGAAAAGATCCCCGATCTTCCCAAGTCAAATCAAATCACTGCAACTCCTTCGGGATCTCATGCCGCTGACAGTATGATTGGTACGGTTAACACTAAAAGTAAGAAGAAATCTTCCAAGAATTCTTCTCCTATCATAACCTTGCCTGATTCCCCGCCAGGAGATTCTTCTGCAGAGGTTTCCACCGATATTCACGTTGTAGAGTCATCTACAGCCAAATCAAAAACTGGTGGGAAGAAGAAAGGAAAGGAGAAGAATAAAACGGACAAAAGTTCAAAGGAGAAACCTGAAAAGGCAGAATCCAATGATGAAAAGCGCAAACCTCGTTATCCTTGTCTCATTTGTGACGAAGAACATTTTACAAGAGACTGCCCTCATCGATCAGAGGTTGCAAAGATCGTCAAAGGTTCCCAAACTCCTGCTGTTTTGAAGGATTCATTTCCAAGTCAAGACAGTAAGATGATAGGTTCTTCCTCGAGTGCCAATGAAGAACCCATATTGATGATGTCCCATGTAAGGATTGCGACTCGGTCGCAAGATTATGGTAGTAAGAGTCCTGTTGATGGTAAAGAAGCAGAATCTTCTCATTCTAACCCATCAACCTCAGCTCTCGGTTCCGATCCACTACAGATTGAGAAACCTAACCCGGACTTAGTAATCAAACCGCCCGCCAAGGGTATACTTCGAAAGTCTGCTTTCAATCCACACGCGAGAGAGGCCCAGAATTATAACATTGTTGAGGATTTAGCTGTTTCACCCTCGGCAATGTCGGCTTTGGAAGTGCTGCAATCATGCCCAGCACAGCGTAAATTACTTTTGTCAGCTATAGGAGCTGTTGATGTTCAGGACCCGAACCTAATAATTTTCGATCTAGAAAATAGTACACCACAGTTGCCTCATCAAATGGCTTTCCAGATCCCAGTGATAGTCAAAAACAAGCCTATTCATAGGACTATAATTGATGAGGGAGCCTCAATGTGTATTATGTCGATACAGTGTTGGAGATCGCTTCGTTCTCCTTCACTAAATCAATCCCCGACAATTCTTAAGGCCTTTGATGGCCGTGGGTTTCATCATTTTTGCATTCTACAGGATTTGTCTATAGGGGTTGAAGGAAAAATCGTTAATCTAGATGTGGAGGTGGTTGATGCCCCTCTAGATTACAACCTTCTATTGGGTCGAAGTTGGTCATATGCTATGACAGCGGTCGTTTCATCGGTCTTCCGAGTAATAAAGTTTCCACATAATGGAAAGATCGTAACAATAGACTAGCTGGCTTACTTTTCATCCGACCCAGCCTCTTCAGAGAGTATTTAGCAAGTCGGTAAAACGACTATCCCATATAAGGATGTTGGAGTAGGATTAGTTAAAGATGCCGGTTTACTGGGAACTTTTCCTTTTCCTCCAATCATCATTTGCAACCATTCATATGATTACATCAAACACTATTTTTTATGACGATCCTTGGATCTTTCCTTCTGAATCTGAAATAGACTCATTTGGTAATTCCATGCCTTTGAGTCCATATGAAATTTCCTATGAAGCCGTGCAGTATTTTTCCGACCCGTTTTCAACCGAAAATGACTTAATGAATGTGGTCTGTGAGGAATCACTTTTCACATCAACCTCGGATTTAACTACATTTTCTGAAATTGTTCACTCTGATGAGCAAATTCGTGAAATCCTATGTGTAGATGATTTACCATGGGAAGATCTCCATCACAGATCTTCGTTTTTACCTGAGGATGATCGTTTTGAAAATAATTTCTCATCAATCTTTACGACTGAATATGTCAAGGAGCCTCAGAATCCAATGAAACATCCCGATTCAGAGTTAAATTTGGGAAACATCTCTCGAACTATTCCCATTGACATTTCGGTTAAGCCCGGAATTGCTGAGAACATTCATATAGGTGCCTCGTGTACAGATGACGAAATTCAATTATATAAGGCCCTATTTCAAGAATTCCGCGACGTGTTTACCTGGTCCTATGAGGAAATGCCAGGAATTGATCCCGCGATTGTTGTTCATGAGATCAAGACTTACCCGGACGCTAAACCCGTCTAGCAACATTTGCGTCAGATTCACCCATGAAAAGCTGCTGCAATTAAAGCAGAAGTTGAGAAACTGTTGAAAGCAGGTTTCATTTATCTGATCCCGTTAATGGATTGGGTATCGAATATTGTTTCGGTTAACAAAAAACAGGGAACAATAAGAATATCCATCGACTATAGGGACATTAATCGAGCCTGTCCAAAGGACAACTACCCAACTCCCTATATCGATCAAATCATTAATGATTGTGCCGGCAGCGAAATATTTTCCTTTATGGACGGTTTTTCTGGATACAATCAAATCAATATTCTACCTACCGATCAACCAAAAACAGCTTTCATTTGTCCATGGGGGACATTTGCTTATTGCAAATTACCTTTTTGGCTTAAGAATGCTGGAGCAACTTTTCAGAGGGCGATGTCTTATGTGTTTCATGACATCAAGCACATTGTGCAACCCTATCTCGATGACTTGCATGCTCATTCATTACATCGAGCTGATCACCTCGTCCATTTACGAGCAATCTTTATGAGGTGTAGGCATTATCGTATTCGGTTGAACCCACACAAATGTGTCTTCTGTATAGAAACGGGTCGATTGCTGGGATTTGTAGTTTCGAAAGCCGGCATTCGCGTTGATCCCTCGAAGGTCGAAGCTATCATCAATTTGCCTCCTCCTTCGAGTCTTCGCCAACTCCAAAGTTTGCAGGGGAAAGAAAACTTTTTACGACGATTCATTCCCAACTACGCCGAGGTTACAAAGGGTTTTACACGGTTGTTGAAACAGAACACTCAATTCACTTGGGATGAGATAGCTCAGAAATCTTTTGATGCACTCAAATACGCGTTGACCCATGCACCGTTGTTGCATCCTCCCAACTACAACCAGGATTACTTTTTGTATCTCGCCGCCTCCCATTCCACTATTGGAATGGTCTTAGTTCAGGAAGATGAATTCAGAACGGAACATGTGATATATTACCTTAGTCGAACGTTAAATCCAACTGAGCTAAAATACTCACATGTGGAGAAATTGGCATTGGCAGCCATTCAAGCTGTCCAACGTTTTCGTCACTACATTTTACTACGTAAAACTACGGTAATTTCGGATTGCAACCTTATGATCTACATTTTGACCAAACAATTGCTAGGGGGAAAGTACTCTAAATGGATCGTTATCCTGCAGGAGTTCGACTTGGAGTTTGAGAAATCTAAGTCTAAGAAATCTTTAGTTTTTGCAGAGTTAATGTGTGACATCCCGTGTGCTAACACGGAAACTGTGGCAGAGGAGCCCATTGCGGATGAATCTTTGTTTCTAATCAGCACTTTAGATCCATGGTATGCAGATATCATCGTCTATCTCCAGACCCAATCCTTTCGGCCAGAAATTTCAAAGTCGGAACGTCGGAAAATTCGCTTCCAGTCTCAACAATTCAAAATTATTGGAGATACTCTTTATCGCTGTGGGGCGGACTCTATTTTTCGATGTTGCTTAACTCACGAGGAGGCGGAAAGGGTTCTAAATGACTGCCACTCTAGAGCATGTGGCGGTCATATGTCCGGGTATGCCACAGCCCAAAAGATATTGCGCGCTGGCTATTTCTGGCCGTCCTTGTTCAAAGATTGTATTACGGCGGTCCAAAAATGCCACAACTGCCAGATTTTTGATCGTAAGATGCGTGCTCCACCTGCTCCTCTCCACCCTATAATTGTCGTTGGTCCTTTTGCCAAATGGGGTATCGATTTTATTACATGTAACCCTCACTCGGCCGGGGGGCATGCGTATATCATCCTTGCGGTAGATTATTTTACTAAGTGGGCCGAGGCGATGCCTACATTCGAGGAAGACGGCAAGACAGCTGCAATTTTCGTGTTCAATCATATAATTGCTAGGTTCGGTGTCCCACAAGCGATAATCACTGATCATGGGCGTCATTTTCGAAACGTTATGATGACCGAACTTACAGGCCAGCATGGTTTACGTCACGATAGTTCAACTCCTTATTATCCACAAGCGAATGGTCTAGTTGAATCCATCAACAAAGTTTTAGTTATCATGATCCGACGAATCATTGGGATTCATCGGTCGAATTGGCACAACATGCTATTTTCAGCGCTTTGGGCGTACCGAACTTCAGTAAAAACATCAACAGGGTTCACTCCTTTCCAACTAGTCTATGGTTTGGAAGCTGTGTTACCCATTGAGTGCAAAATCCCATCACTGCAAATGGCCATCGAGTTACTTCCAGCTACTTCCGAAGAGTAAAAGCATTTGTTATACTTAGCTCAATCAGATGAGAATCGACATGATGCTGCATTGGCAATCGAGACTCACGCAAAACGCATGAAAGCTTAGTATGATCGGAATGTGACCCCTCAAAATTTTTCGGAAGGAGACCTAGTGTTATTATATGATCAAGCTAATGATAAATTAGGCGCTGGGAAATTCGTTCCTATGTGGCATAGTCCCTATATTGTTAAGCGAAAGCTAGCAAAAGGGGCCTATGAATTGGTAGACTTTGATGGGGACTCTTTGGGTAAACCAAGAAATGGCCTTTTGCTTGAAGAGGAACTATGCTTAAAAGAATGGGGTATGGAGATTTTTAGTTAGGATAGTTTTTTCTTTCTAGCTGGTGTGTTTTAGTTTACAAAGTGTGCTTAGCTTAGAGAGTGTTGTTTTGTCATTATTCCTGCTTATCTTGGTTTTACTCTTGATATTGCAGATGTCGATGCCTCTCCAAACATACATTGGATTTGCTGATGGTGCTTGTCGTAATACACGGAATATCTCTTCCGCAGCTTGGGTTATCTATTCGCCCTCTGACGAGTTAGTTTCTATGCATGGGGTAAGCCTCGGTCAAACAACAAACAACATTGCAGAGTATAGTGCGGTGATTGAGTTATTATCTGAATCTATTTCATTTGGGATTCGGAGTTTGATAGTGAGGTTGGATTCTAAACTCATTGTATTACAGCTTAATAGAGTGTATGCCATTAGAAATCCAGTGTTATTAAGATTATTTTTGAGAGTGCGTCTCTTGGAACGTGAGTTTGATTACATTGAATATCAGCATATTCCAAGGTCTTTAAATACATTAGCAGATGCAATTGCTTCTCGAATGTTAAATAGACATTTGCAATAATCATACATGTAAATTTAAAACCATTCCATAACATGATTTACAATATAAGACGGTAAGAGTGATATATATATATATATATAGGAGTGTGTCAAAAAATACATCGTCTTCGATCATAGGCTGAAAAACACCTTATGATCGGCAAAAATGATAAGTACAAAAAAAACAAAAATGTCACATGTGCCCACAAAAGGCGATCATCCTATCACTGGTGATGATCTCTATAAGAAACCACTGCCCGGGCCACCTTGCAAAGGAACCTCCTAAAAGGTCCCGGGACTCCAATCACATAGCGCTGAAGTCGATGAGGAATGTCGTCTATAGTGGTCTCAGGAATATCCCCTGTCAAGCGCTCAAGATGACCCTCCAACTCGGCCAAAACCTCTGCTGATTCGTCCTGTGGGGCTGGCGCGGGTGCAACTGGTTGCCTCCTCTCGAAAGGCCGGAGAGCAGCTGGTCGCTGTGGACCCACATCTGCATTTGAAATTTTTACTATCAGTTTTGAGACGATGAAAAAATAAAAAAAAATAAAAATTTAAATAGGAAAAGTTGAAAAAGATTTTACCTGACTCGTCCCACTGCTCTCCTGGTGGAAGAGCCATGTCTGGGTCACCACGAAAATCTATCCCAGCGTAAGGGAAATCCTGAATAGCAAAGACCTGGTTTTCCAACCATTGGAAATACTCAGGTTTGAACCGAGCAACTTCTGTCCTCTCGTCTGGGTGACGGGCCATGACTGCGACCCATCGCATCAGTTTGGGCTCTCGAGGAAGCCCAGATCCAATAGTAAGATGCTGTGGGATCAGCATAGGAACCCTCTCCAGGCCAAAACTCACGAACAAAGCCCCATAACCAAAGGTCTTTAGTCGTCCGCTCTTAGCCCTGGTCAGTTCGCCTTTCACATTGGCCAGCACAGCATTGCACCAGTTGAAGATGGTGCCTTGAAAGCAATCAACTGCCATATGCATCTGGGATCCGGTGGCAACATGTAATGCGGCAACTCCGCAAAGTCTGGTGACAGTAAACGCAATCACCATGAGCTCAGGACGGGATATGGCTTTTATGTCTATCCCTTTGTCTTTAGCCTGGCTGTTGCAGTACTCTAGCCGGAGGCTATCGACAGACTGGCCACCTGGCCTAGTCTCGTATAGAGTCAAGTCTTCGCCTCTCTTAGGCAAACCAGTCAAGAAATAAATGTCCTCCGGCTCGATTTCGAGCCGGTGCCCACCAAAGAAGAAGCACTGGTCCTGTATGCTCCATCTGTCAACCAGCCACTGCAAAAAATCTACCTGAGCCCTCATGCCAGGAATGGTCCAGAATTTGTACAGTCCGCACGCCCTCAAAGCATCAAGTGAAGCCTGATGATTCCATGCAGAAGTATCCACGTCCTCATGCTCCTGTTCACGCCAATCTAGCATGATATACTCTCTGCATCAAGTATAAAGATTAATTAGTTTGCTAGAAAACATTTTGATTGGTCCATTTTTGAGGAATTTTGGGTTCAAAACCCTTGCTGCGGGGTACGCACCCTCCACGTTAGACACAGTGCGTGGGTCCGCACTTTGTATACATGGAAGGTGCGGACCCCAAGCTTTTTCCCAATGGAGAAAAAGTCGGGGTCCGCGGGTCCGCAATGGTAAACCTGCGGACCCCCGCGCGCGGGTTTTGCGCCTAAAAACCCTCCCAAAAAATGAAATGAGGGACTAAATCAAAAAACTAAACAGTTGAAAATGAAGAGTAGGATGATGTGGATTACCTGGAGAAGACGGCGCTCGATTCCGACGGTTGGATTTTCCACAATCTTCACGGGAAGTTTTCTAAGCAAAAGCACTATTTTCTCACCCAAACTCGAACGGTAAAAATGAATTGACAAAGGCCCTTTTTATAAGTTTTTTGAGTAAATAAATCGAAAATTTGTTTATGTTTCACTTTGAAAAGGTATTTTGCAACGCTTTTATCCATTTCAAATAGGTATGAGTAATGTTTGTGTTTCTGTCAAGAATAAAGGATTATTCAGGCAAAATCTATCATTTTCAAGGAAAAAACAAGTAGAGTCATCTTTAAGCCCTTTTCTGACTCCCAAAATATGAAAAGATTGCCGATCATTTCTTTTACACTCGTTAAAACAGAATTAAAAGACAGTCCACTTACAGCTCTTTTCTGACCATAAAAACATGAAAAGATTACCAGATTTTTGTCGTTTCGAATTCGATATTGGTTATAAAACGATGTGTCGTTGTTCGCTTTTTTACTTTTTCGAATCAATGACACTAATAACGAAAAGTACTCCTTGGTCGTAAAAGATCAAGCGGTTCTCTCAAGTATTATTTTATACTTTTTTGGTCTTGGGAGACACAAATTTACGAAAAAGGTCAACCCTGGAGTCTTCTTAAGTTTTTTCAGACTTTCTAAAATTGAAAAACGCCGAGTTTCTCCTATATTGGACTCGTTAAAATTTCACAGTAAAGGACCTGTTCAATTACAAACAGGAACGAACCACTCCTTCTTAGGGTTTGAATCTAAACTAAGTTGGACTCATCCGAAGGATGAGCTTATAATCAAGTAAATGTTATCCTCCTCAAGCTTGTCAAAAATAAAGAGGTACTTGCCAGAAATGGTGGGGGAAAAGAGAGAAAAATGAGTCTGTTTGTCATACTTTATAACCACTCTTGAACACGACACTTTTGTTCACCTGGGTTGGGAAATCCTTTGCCTAACAGTTGGTCAAACCACAATGAAAGTCTTCAGCCGGTTTCTGGGTATTAACTTTGGGTCAATTGTTACCAAGCCATCTGTCGTGTCATTATGTGTTCAAGAGGTCACTGCCAATAAGCCATTCATCTGCAAAATATCTGTCATCCATCTTGACCATCCCTGAGTCAGTCCTTGCAACTAAATTTCTTCAACTTGATCTATGATTTCGTGTTGTCGGCTTGCCTACGACGGATCGCTTTCTATCGACATCAGCTCATTATCTAGAAAGATGATCTAGAAATTGTCAGTACCTTGAGATCTGCATGCCTCAATGGCAGGTTTCTCGCCTTTGACGATAGTTTACATCATTGACTTTCGATCAAAGGGTTCCGTGATATGTTCGACATCAACACATTTACTCACATCTCATGGATTGTACTAGGTACTTTGAGAGCCATTGACATCACTAGTGGTTTCTCTCACACTTGTTAACAGTTTACATCATTGACAGGTAATCAAGTGGTTTCTACCATGTTCGACTTCAACACATTTATTCGCATGGATAGAATCGTACTATTTCGGGATATAGAAATGAAGACCCTGGATCTAGTTTCCACCATCCAGGCTATGAGGAATTTTGTATTCATTATGTTGTGGACTATTCATAAACAGATGGCTGCGTCCATACTGTGTTCACACGAGTCTATACTTATGATGTTTTACAAGATCATTCCTGTATCAGAGCAATGGATAGTTTTCTAGTTAGTTTTGATCCGAGTATGGGAATGCCTACCTCAGCAATGATATGATCTCATATATATATCTTGCATTTAATGTTTTTACAGGTTCCGACCAGGCTCTCCACAAGATAATCCTCGAAATGATAAAGTACTTCATTCTTCCTATATGATAAATGAAATCCTCATCTACTACAGACTTCGCACTTTATGGGGAAATCTGTTACACTAAAATATCGTCACCATGATTATTTGCAGTCAGTATGGGTCTATCATCACTTGTACTGTCCTCCTAAGCAAGTCTAAGACCTCAGCTCTTCAAATCAAGCATTAGAAGTGGGAGAAAGACATTAAATATCAATGTAACTCTGGTTTCGCACTTTCTCTCATGGTCACCTGCAGTCCCGCACTTTCTGTGTACAAAAGCTGCGTACCTACCCGCTCTGTTCCTAACGGTGTAGGTGCAGACCCCTGTGAAAGTCAAAAGGCGCAAGTTTTATCTTAAAAAACTCACTTTGGGTTAATTCTAGAGTTTTCTAGAAGGAATTTTGATGTGGATTGTTCGCTCTGAGGTGGTTCATGCATCCCAAAAGAGAAGGAGCTAATCCCTGGACTAAAGGAGCTATCCCTTTGAAGGAGGGCTTTATCCCTTTGAAGGAGGACCTAGTAACTTCCCTCCATTGCACTATAAATACAGGCATTGGGGTGAGGTCTAGGGAGGTTAGAAGCTGAACATTTTGAGGGTAAATGATGGTGAAATTGAGACTCTTTGGTTGAGCTTGAGAGGAGAGATCACATACCTCTTGTTTCCATTGGAGAGTGAGTGAAACTTGTGAAAGTAGAGGAGACATCTTGTTGGACCCTAGGAGGAGCTTGTACAGCGTCAAGGCAAAGGTTGTAAGGTCCTTCTTCTTTTGAATTAATACAATCAAACTCATTTTTCTCAACAAGTATCTTATGTTATTTGTTTCATGGACTCCTTGACTTTCATGTTAAATATGTTTTATGCAATTAGTTTTTCAGGTGATATTTAATTTGTTTGCCTTGTTTGTGTTTGCAGGTTCGCGAAAAAGGAACTCATTTGGATCAAAGGAGCGAAGGCATCCACAAGCTTGCGTTGGACCAAAGGTAGGCCCTAAAAACACTTGTTTGTTAATTGTTTATTGAAACATATTTAGAGAAAGATAGTGTCTGGTTGGTTTGCTTGTCGTTAGGTCTTCTTTATATTCTAGGAAGGTCTATCTTGTCCGCAAGATCGGCACATTCCGTGCGACAAAATGGCGACTCCACTCGGGACTTGATTGTTTTCTTTGTCTATACTTTGACCTGAGAAACTGTATTTTCTGTTTCTATTTTTGACTTGATGATTGTGGGATTGAGTGAATTTAGTTAATTTTGAGTTAGTTTTCATTTTTCATACTTTTGGGAGAGGTACGCACCCTCTGAGTTAGGCACAGTGCGTACCTGTACGCACTTTTGCTTTGTGCACAGAGCGTAGACGCACCTGTGTAAACAGGTTGCCTGCGTACCCTGTCAAAAATTTGAAAAATTTTAAATTTTTCTCTTTTTTATCAGTTTAGAATTTGTTTATAGGTTTTAGCCATTGCCCAGACCTGCTTGTTCCCTGTCAAAAACTTTCCTTGGTTTAATTTCATTAGCATTAGGGTTTTAGGTGGAATTCCTAGGAATTTTGCTTGTTGGGTTTGTTTTTCGTTTTTGGTTGTGTAGTGGCTCTAAGCCTAGAAGCCGTAGGGACCTCATATTACCTTGGTGTCTACCAGTCTTCTTATGAGTCTGACCATTGATGAAATCTCCCCTTGTTGAGGAATTCGCTTTGAGTTTTCTCATTTCAAAATTTCGAAAAGCTTGTAGTTGAAAGTTTAGAATTTTCATTGTTTAAAAAAGAAAACGAAAGATTGGTTGTTTTTTGACTAACTGTGATTCTGCATAAATTAGTCCTTAGCTCACATTTAGCTAAGTAAAACATCCTCAAAAAGACTTTTAGTAGGCTTTGACTTCAAGTAGTTTTTTATAGTTTGTAGCTCTCAAAGTTAGTCATTTTCATTAGTTTTGAGTGTTTTATTTACAAAATATAAAAAAATCTCTTTTGGAAAAGTTTGTTTTTGTAGTGATTGAGTGCTTTGAAAAGAAAAGGGAAATTTGTGTGAAATAGCTAACAATATCAAAGATTGGCAAGTATTTGAGAATGATTCACAAATTAACAATTTCTTGACTTTACAACAGGAGTTTTCAAGTTTAAACATTGATATGGATGCCATGGATGACCCAAAACAGCAAATGAGCCAAAATGAGCAAACTATAACAGCTGAAGCAGCAAATCAAATGCTGCACCCAACCATTTTTGATGCCAAAAACATTCAAGAGCCGAAGCAAATGAATTTAGAAGAAATAGCTGATGCAGAGGCTGAAGTTATTGAACTGAAAGACAACTTTCTGCCCACAGGCCTAACTCCCTTAGAAGACATTTTTGATTCAAATGATATCCCCAAAAAGCCAAAGATGCAACCATTAAACACTGCAATTGAAGACTGTAATATTAAGACAGCAGAAAAGCCCAAAATGATAAAATTATCCAAGTCTTTGCCTCCCGATCAAAAGCCAAAATATGTTGACTTGTTTAAAGAGTTCCAAGATGTATTTGCATGGAGTTATGAGGAACTTAAGTCCTATGAAACCTCCGTTATTCAACATACCATTCCTTTAAAACCAAATCAAAATCCTTTCAAACAGAAATTAAGGAGAATAAATCCTATGTTGCTCCCTTTGATTGAGAAAGAAGTGAAAAGAATGTTCGAAGCTGGAATTATAGCACCAATCAGATTTTCAGAATGGGTATCCAACTTAGTGCCCACAAGGAAGAAAACAAGTGAGATTAGATTGTGTGTTGACTTAAGAAATCTGAACCAAGTCTCCCTTAAAGACCACTACCCATTGCCAAAAATGGACCATATTCTACAAAGAGTAGTAGGGTCTTCTAGGATTTCATTGCTTGATGGTTTTTCAAGATTTAATCAGATACTAGTTCACCCGGATGATCAGGATAAAATAGCATTCACAACATCGTGGGGAACCTTTAAATATGTCAAAATGACTTTCGGACTTAAGAATGCAGGTGCCACGTTTCAAAGGGTAATGGATATAGCCTTTGCCAAACAGATCCATGATTTCTTAGTAGTCTACCTTGATGGTCTTACCCCATTTTCAAAATCAGATCAAGAGCACCTTAAACACCTAAAGCAAGTGTTCCTAACTTGTAGGAAATATGGCATATCCTTAAATCCTAAGAAGTCCCTGTTTGGTCTAGAAGAAGGCAAATTGCTAGGCCATATTATTTCAAAGGATGGTATTAGGATTGATCCAGACAGAATTCAAGCTATTCTCCAAATCCCTTATCCAAGAAACATCAAAGAATTTCAAGCATTCCTAGGTAAGATCAATTTCCTAAGGAGATTTATCCCAAATCTGGTTGAGCTGATAAGAATGCTAAAGAAGGATTCCAAGGTAAAATGGACTTTAGAAGCCAAGCAAGCCTTTGAGGGCATAAAATATGCCTTAACCCAAGCACCAGTCCTCACAAGCCCGCAATTTGATAAAGATTTCATCATTTTTTCCTTTGCTTCTCAACACACCATTGCTGTTGTCCTATTACAGAAAGATGACCAGGGAAATGAAAAGCCCATTGCTTTCTTCAACCGAGCCCTTCAGGATGCACCCTTAAAATATCAAATCATGGAAAAGCAGGCATATGCCCTTGTTAAGGCCATCAAAGATTTCAAAGTTTACATCTTATACTCCCATGTCATTGCATATGTTCCAAACGTTGTTGTAAAAGACATCCTAACCCAAGAAGGAATTGAGGGAAAAAGGGGCAAATGGATTGCCAATATCCTTGAATATGACATTGAGATAAAGCCCACTAAATTGATAAAAGGACAAGGTTTAGCCAAACTGATGACCAAAACCAATTTCCAAGCCCTTGACATTAATGAACTGGACAATGAACAGGAGCTGGGGACTCCACAGATCAGTCAAGCTTTCTTGCATTCACCTTGGTATGCTGATATTTGTTTTATATTGTTAAACCTGCATGCTCCTCCAGGGTTGTCCAGAACCAAAAAGAGATTTTTAAAGATGAAAGCATTAAAGTTTTGTGTCTTAGATAGTGCCCTGTTTTGGAAAAATCATGAAAGAATATTTCTTAATTGTCTAACTTTGAATGAAACTGACAATATTATGAAAGGATTTCATGCAAGAGACTGTGGAGGGCAGTTATATTGGAAATCTACAACTGACAAGATATTAAGGGCTGGTTACTATTGGCCCTCCCTCTTTGCCGATGTCAAAAAATTTGTTGTTTCATGCCATAAGTGCAAGATCTTTGAAGGCAAAAGAAAGTTGTTGCCCTTACCCTTTAAGCCCATTTCAACTGAGAAACCATTCCAGCAGTGGGGTTTTGACTTCATTGGTGAGATCCACCCATCATCCTCAGGCCAGCACAAATGGATTTTAAATGCCACAAATTACTTTACCAAGTGGATAGAGGCCATCCCTTGTAGGCAAGCCAATGACTCAACCATCATCCAATTCCTAGAATCCAACATTCTGTCCAGATTTGGCTGTCCCGAAAAAATCATCACAGACAACGCTGCTGCCTTTAAATCCAAGAAAATGATCAATTTTTGCCATAAATACCACATTACCTTAGGTCATTCCACAACATATTACCCTCAAGGTAATGGCCTAGCTGAGTCATCCAACAAAAGCCTAATCAATATCATCAAGAAAGTCTTAGAGAAGAACAAAAAGAATTGGCACAAGAAGCTCACAAATGCACTATGGGCTGATAGATTGACAACTAAGAGATCCATTGGAACAAGCCCATATGAGTTAGTTTATGGAATGGAGGCAAGATTCCCTTCATCTTTGGGAATCCCTGTTATCAAGCTGCTACAAGAGATTCAAGCTGAGCCTAATGACATCCAAAGAAGAATCAATCAAACCATCCATCTACAGCAAACAAGGGAGCAAGTGTATAACAGAGCTCAGATTTTGCAAGAGAAACTGAAGAAGATGTTTGATAAAAGAACAAAGGCTGAAGATTTCTACATAAGCAACAAAGTATTAAGATGGGATTCGAGAAGACGGGACAAAGGAAGGCATGGAAAATTTGATTTCCTGTGGAAAGGACCCTTTGTCATTCAAGATGTGCAAGGCAACAATACATATTTTCTCAAGAGTTTGGATGGCACGGAAGCTGAAGATGGCCCTATTAATGGCCGAATTCTTAAGCAATATCATGATCCCTTTTGATGAATGTAACTCAGCTCTATATTTGTATATTAATATTTGTATTTTCAGCATGTCTATTTACAGCAGTCTGGTAAGGGAATAACGCAACAAATTTTGAAGGAAGGATCAAAACAAATGCACCATTTGATCTTTGTTTTGAATTAATTTCAAAGAAAGTGCTCAGGGCAGATTTGAATAGGTTTACAAAGCACCCAAAAGGCAAGAAGCAGAGCTGTAATTTTTCTGCAATTCAGCCAAAAGGGATACTGCATATCAGCTTATAAGAATTAAGTCAATAGCATCAAGGGAAGGAGATTTTCAGATTACAGCAACAGTTGAAGATCAAGGCATTCTGACCTGATGTTCTTGGCTTTTCATCTGGCAAAGCCATCCCCAAGTGGAGCCACTATTAGCCTCCTATTACAATAGGTTTCATATTTCATTATTGACTGTTTACATGCCAAATATGTCATTCTTTCCATGCTGCAAAGGTTCCATATTTCCAGCAAGTTCCAGTTTTGAAGAAATTCCATTTTGAAGAGTTTTTCAGTTAAGGGAAGGCCAAACAACTTAATCTTGGCCTCCCTAAATCTCAATTGCTTGTTTTAGAAGATAGAGAATGAATATCTGTCCAAACTGTTTAATCTTGGTAGATTTGTAGATAGGTAGAGAAGCAAGGGCGCTCAACAGCTTAATCTGAGCCCCGGAAGAAATAAGGATCAATTTAGATAGGATGATAGCCAAAAGAAAAGTTGAAAAGCTGGATTTGCTAGTTGAAGTGCACCCAAACCAAAAAGAAGAAAAAATGCTAGGTAAGAAGGCTGGGTAGGTAGTTTTGAGGTTGTAGAATGAATAAGCGTGATCAATTTTGTATTTCAAAGTGTTATTTTACTTCAGATCACAAGTGCAAGGAAATTTTCCCTTGGAGCAGCTCAAGCGAGGCATGATTAACTTCCCTTTCTTCCTTTCCCCCAAATCATTCACTAACTTCCCCTAAAGATGTTAAGATCTGCTTAATATATTTAAAATTCATCATATTCCATAGCATTTGCCTACGTAAAGATCTGCTTTGCTTAAGGATGCTTATATTTCTTCTACAGGTCCTGTTTCCCCTTTAAAGCCTAATATTTCTATCCTTAGCGCTTTCTTCACAAAATGCATATTAACTCCTAACTCTATTATGTAAATCCCTCCTTATTTCCCCTTCCCATACTAAAAATATAGTAAAATTCCCTATTATTTACATATCCCCTCCTCTGGTTGAAATATAACCATAAATATTGTTTGGGAATTACTAAGTTTACTTGAAACTTAGTAAGAATCCTCATTTTGCTCAAAAAACATCTTCCTAAGGTGTTTTGGACTCCTTCCAAAACACAAAAACCCCCTTCAAATGCTATCGAACCCCTTCCGATGCATTAAGGACCCTTCCTAAAGCTTAAAAATCTTCATCTGATGCACTAAAACCCATCTCCGATTTCATTAAGCCTTCTTCCGATCACATTAGGCCTTTGCCGATTAACAAAACATTCCTCTGATCCGCATCCCCCTCCCTCCAACGCGATATTACTATCGGAGGTGGCAATGACATTGTTGGCCCATATATATTCACGCTCCGATGGCAAACTGCCGATCGCGACTTCGCGATCGGCAGTCGCAAGGTTTCTGTACCTATATATATGCCCCCCTCTCATCCGCCGATGCAATATTGCTATCGCACCTGAAAGCATATCGCATCGTGATTCACTCATTATCGCAATCACATCATTTATCCATATATACCTTCGCTTCCCTGTAAAACTTGGTTATATTGCAAAACTTAAGTTTTACTGCTAACCTCATTTTACCTCAATATATGGCATTTCCGCAATATTTCCCATTTTCGCACAGCCGCATGCCTTATCACTTTTTCGATATCGGCGATCGCTCCCATCGCATCGCATATATAAAAGCCATCGCCCCCTGTCCCCACCGATTGCCGATCGCCGATTTAATCGCTGCCGTCCGATCAAGCCCCCAGATCTAACGGCCCATATCATGTCGCAACCCCCATTTCGCTATCGCTTATATAAGAGGCTCTGACCCATTGCCCTTCGCCGATGCGACATTCCGAATCATCCTCAACCGTCCGATCCGCTCTCCTCAATCCGACGGTGGACGGAAGCAGTGAGCTGGCAGTGCGTTGGCGTCCGATAGAGGGTGGTTTTTCCGCCGTATGCAGGGACGCGTGCCCTGTTTTTATTGCATCGGGCCTCCTCTGCCATTTACCGCCCCCGTACAAAAAGCAGTCTGATAAAACCATTTACCGTCGTCTGCCTCCGCCCCGATGGTCAACCCCGATGCGATATTGCGAGTAGATCGTGGCCGTTGGATCTGCCCGCGCTAGATCCAACGGCCCAGATCTAATCCAAGCTACAGTGTTCGCTTTCCGCCCATTTTTTATCAAAATTCATGTTATAAGTGATTTTTCCCTTTATACAAGGAAAAGGGCCATTTTCTCAGGATTGTTGTTCGGCACCCGCACGCAACTCCAGAACAAAGGCAGCAGGCATTCTCTAATCATTTCTTGATCGCTCCAGCCCTAGTAGGCTCCCGGTAGCTTTATTTCAGCCTCAAAGCAGTCTTGTGCTTCCATTCCTCCTTTTCATGCAACATTTCTTCAGATTTAGCACTGATTTGATCAGCCAGGCGCTGAAACTCCTCCAAGACCTCTAGAAGCCCGCTAAAAGCCAAATCAATGTTTCTTTTGTGCCAAATATGGTAGGCAAGGGCGATTTTGTAGCGACAAAGTGCATCAGCGGAAGGAAAAGGCCCAGATTCAATTTAAAAGTGTATCAATGAAGCGACAAAGAGTATCAGATAAAGAATATCAGTGGAGGACTTAATGCCAAAGCAAATGAACATTAAAGAGCTACCAGCAAAGCCAAAAAGTATCAGTGGAGCGGTAAAATCCATTTAAGGCTCACCAGAACATATCAATGCAGTATTAAATCCACATGAGAACAGCGCTTCAAATTCCAAAGCACAGTTATGGCAAGATGGCCAGCGCAGAGCTCAAAGGACACCTCAAAGCCTCATTTTTTATGCTGCTGCCTCCAGCGCAGATCAAATAGATATTTTTACATTTATTTCAGCAGAAATTAGGTTAAACGCAGTTATTTCCCCAGATCTTCCCTCATATCTGTTTTTATAGATATTTTTCCTATATACCACCCTAAGTTATGTATTAAGGGTTGGTTGGTTGGTTGGTCGATAAACCCATTCTAGACTTGCGCTGTATATTTTGAGAACTTTTATGAACAAAGATAGTTGGAATGCTTTGCTTTGAACTGTCTGGTGTGGATTTGATGGTTGAAGAGTAGATTACACAATTCTACTGCTTCTACATGGATCAATAAGTCTTTCTCCCCTGTTTTCAGTCTCAATGTTTGTAATATCATCTATGTGTCATGATCTAAGTTGCAAGAAGAAAGAATAGCTCAGATGTTGCTTAACTGTGCTCTGTGCTCAATTCCTGTTATTTCGCTATGCTTTCTGCTGAATTAGTTATGAATATGAATACTTTATTGCTCATATTTGCTCTAGTTCCTTCATATATGAATGTTGTTTAGGAATCCTTGATTGCTCCTATATAATGTTCACTCACCTTCCCTCTGTTAGCATAATGAGAGCTACTTAGTTGCCTTTCATTCCCTGACCACCATTTCACCCTTATTCCAGCTTGAAGTTGTTCCTTGTTTAGCTATCATGCTCTGTAGTCACTCTTTGCCAAAGAATACACATCCAGCAGCTCGTAATCCTTGACTCCATGCCCAATGGTATGAACTTCTCACACTTTGCATACCAACTCTGTCTGAAACATCATCCATCCATCCCACCAAACTCAAAACAAAACCCATGTACACCATAACTAGCCTAAAATCATATCAAAACAAAGCTAAATTACAAAGAGAGAGCCCTCTCTGATTGCAGGTAGGCTAGGACCTGCAATCCAAAGATTGGTTTGTGGTTACCTCGGCCGTATCCCTTGAGGAGCCAAGGGACAACCTGAGTGATAACAATGCGAAAATGGTTTTGTACTCTCCCCTCCGCCAATCTCTACACTCATGGGATGCACTATTAAGGACTTTCCACACATAATGGGGTGAGAAGAAGGATTTCCAATATTACCTCATTGAGTTTTCAACAGTTAAAAATAAACCCTTTGAGAACATGGAAGAGTTCATAAAAAGATTCAAAAAGATTGATAAAAAAATCCTAAATGAAATAAAACTTACACCCATTGTTGTTATGGTGAATTATGCTATAGCCTTTGAACACAATTTCTCTATTATGATGAGAGAGAGAAGACCATGAACCTTAGAGGATATGAAATATAATGTAGTCAAAATATAAGGGAACCTAACCATTATAGGAAAAATGCAAAGGGCTAAGACTAGAGATGATAACTATGGTGTTGAAAAAGAGAAGGGAAACAACAAACATAAAGGAAAAAAGAAGGTAAAAGAAGAACCTGATCAAACCACATATAATAAAGACATATCAGAATCAAGGATTGAATAAATGACTACGCTAATAAATAATTTTCCAATAAGATTTTTAAAATAGAGACAAAAGGATCAAGCAAAAATCAAGCACAATCACCCTGAAATCCAAATTTCATTTCTAGGCCATTCAATCCTAAATAGATGCATACAGAAAGAGGCATGAGGACCAACTAATAGAAATCCATGTTAGAATGGATTTGAATCTCCAAATAGATAAATTTTCTGATGAATTTGTCCAAGATGAATACGTAAATTAGGTAGTAGACCAAAACCTGACTTTTTATATCATGAAAATTGACTACACAAACACCCTAGTGTTTTGAGAGGCTTATGATTCACACAACCATTATGATATTCCCACCTCTCAATATCAATGAATCACAGACATAGTAATGGATGAATGTAGGAGGGATTATGACTTGCATCCCAAACTAGGTAGCCTAGACAGGGAAAGGTGTCAAACCAAAAATTTCATGCCATTACTAGATTCAGAACTAACCCCAAATGAAAATCAACTGCCTCATGAAAATTTGAAGAAAGCACATGGGCCCTGATATGAATTAGGATTCCAATCCAGACCTGAGTGAAGAAATGAATAATTCACAAGATCTCATGTCATCTCAACCAGCCAAAGAAGTCGAAAGAAACACAACCTCGATGTTTGACTTTGATGCAGGAGCATCTGGCCATGCTTAATCAAAATTTAAATTCAAAACTGTGAAAATGGAAACGTGGACAATCATTGTAAACCAGGGAAAATTCTATTTAAATAGAGCTAAATTGATGGAATTTATAAGTCTCTAGAAGGCTTGATTAAATGTAATTATCTTCCATGTATGCGAATAGAGAGATTTAGGGGTATGATTGAGCGATTTGTGGGAGGAAATCGTGGATCCTAGATGATCCACGGTTTTGTAATTTCCTATATAAGAGAGTATGTGTTATGTGAAAGATAGAGATAGGACAGAATGTAGTCAGAGGGAAATTTGTGAGTTCGGGCCATGAGGCCTTCGCCTATAATTGAATTATGTATATAATTGGAATATGCGTGTTATCTAGATTTTGTGTGTCTGTGTATTGTTTACATATATGTTCTTTACTGTAAGTTAATAGATATGTGGGTGCCAGTGTAAAGGACAAAATTTCTATGAAATTTGCCTTGAAAAAGTATGGCAGAGATAAATTTGTGTTGTAATGCAATTCCACCAACAAGCAAATGAGAGATCCATTGGATTTGAGAACAGATCAATGGAGGAGAGTATTCAATCGAAAATAGAGTCAATTGAATAGCACAGTAGAAACTATCGAATTAGCTAGATGAACAGATAACATCAACGAAAGATGAATGGTAGAGATTAACACCACATGTTAACAGAAGGATGGAGCGGTCTTTGTAAGTTGTAAATGGTATCTCACGCAGTCTCAAAGTGGTAAGTGGTATTTTTCAAATTCACGCGATTGACCTCAGCGATCGACACGTAGCACGAGAAAACCACTTTTCTCACGTGCTCCCGATCTAATATCAGTCGTGCAAGAATCTGTGTGAGATTGCATGATAGCCATTGGATCAAGCAGGGTCACATCAATGGTGGAGATTGGCCAAGCTAGTTGGTGAGTGGACAATGCGATAATCGTCCGATGGAAGAAGATCCATGGTGATCGCACGGGAACTTGCAAGCAAGTTACCTCGGCTAGCAGACCTGATAAACTCATTAAAAAGAGTTTAAAGTTTAGAGTGATTTGACCATCCGTTTAATGGGTAATTGGATGCATATCACTTCCAAAAGTGCACGCAAGTTAACATTTGATTCGGACATGATAAGGTTTTATACAATGGGATTAAAACCTTGTTAAGTTCCGACCATCAAGACCATTCATTGGTGATTGGTTAGGTTTTGTTATGATTTCGTTGATTAAAATGCTTTCGATGTATATGTGCGCCCATAACCGATAGCCCCACGTGTGAATTGTATAAAGATGCAGATTTGTTGCATCCAAGCAACTATGTTCTCATCATTTTTGGTATCAGAGCCGAAGAAGATTCTACGTGCTAAAGAAGGAGGTGCAAATATGTTGTGATTTGGTAAGTGTGTGGTCTTTATATTTTTGTGCAGGTAAGATTAGAGGAAGGTGAGAATATTTGCAGCAGCCTAGAGCAAGGAGTGCTCATATGGTTCTAGAAGAGAGAACCAGAGAGATTTTGAAAGACTGAGCTCAAGGGAGAGAAGCTTACTGAGGCGTGTGTAGCAAGAAGGAGACTTGTTACTTCTGAGGCTGATTGCAGCTCACAATTTAAAGTTGTTAGGAAGACCAAAAGCATATGACCAGGAGGTAATAAATTTTTGTACCTCAGGAGTCTGATGCAGGAGCATTTGACCACACTTAATCAAAATTTAAATTCAAAGCTGTGAAAAGGGAAACGTGGACAATCATTGTAAATCGGGGAAAATTTTGTTTAAACTAAGTTAAATTGATGGAATTGATAAGTCTCTAGAGGGCTTGATTAAATGTAATTATCTACCATGTATGTGAATAGAGAGATTTAGGGGTATGATTGAGTGATTTGTGGGACGAAATCGTGAACCCTAGATGATCCGCACTTTTGTAATTTCCTATATAAGAGAGTCTATGTTATGTGAAAGATAGAGATAGGACACAATGTATCCATAGGGCAATTCATTAGTTCGGGCTGTGAGGCCTTAGCTTGTAATCGAATTATGTATATAATTGGAATATGCATGTTATCAGGATTTCGTGTGTCTGTGTATTGTTTACATATATGTTATTTACTATAAGTAAATAGATATGAGTGTGCGAGTGTAAAGGATGAAGTTCCTATGAATTTTGCCTTAAACAAGTATGGCAGAGATAATTTTTTGTTGTAACGCAATTCCACGAACAAGAAAATGAGAGATCTGTTGGATTTGAGAATAGATCAATGGGGGAGAGTCTTCAATCGTAACTGGAGTCGATTGAATAGCATAGCAGAAACCATCAAATCAGCGAGACCAATGGATAACATCAATGAAAGATGAATAGCAGTGATTAACACCATGTGTTAACAGAAGGACAGAGCGATCTTCATAGGTGGTAAACAGTATCTCGCACAGTCTCAAAGTGGTAAGTGGTATTTTGCAAATTTACGCAATTGACCTCAGCGATCAACACATAGCATGAGAAAACCACTTTTCTCACGCACTCCTGGTTTAATATCGGTTGTGCAAGAATCTGCGCGAGATTGCGTGATAGCCGTTGGATTGAGCGGGGTCACATCAATGGTGGAGATTGGCCAAGCTAGTTGGTGAGCGGACGACGCGATAACCGTCCAATGGAAGAAGATCTGTGGTGATCATGCAAGAACTTGCAAGTAAGTTACCTCGGTTAGTGGACCCGATAAAATCATTAAAAAGAGTTTAAAGTTCAGAGTGATCAGACAGTCCGTTTAATGGGTAATCAGATGCATATCACTTTCAAAAGTGCATGCAGGTTAACATTTGATTCAGATGTGATAAGGTTTTATACAATGGGATTCAAACCTCATTGAGTTCCAGCCATCATGACTATTCGTTGGTGATTGATCAGGTTTTATTATGATTCCGCTGATTAAAATGATTATGATGTATACGTTGGCCCATAACACACAGGGCCACGCACGAATTGTATAAACATGCAACTTTGTTGCATCCAAGCACCTTTGCTGTCATCATTTTTAGTATCAGAGCAGAAGAAGATTTTGCATGAAAAGGAAGGAGGTGCAAATATGTTGTGATTTGGTAAGTGTGTGGTCTTTGTATTTTTGTGCAGGTAACAACAAAGGAAGGTCAGAAGATTTGCAGTAGCCAAGAGCAAGGAGTGCTCATATGGTTCCAAAGAATAGAACCAAAGAGATGCCGAAAGACTAAGCTTAGGGGAGAGAAGCTTAGTGAGGCATGTGTAGAAAGAAGGAGACTTGTTACTACAGAGGCTGATTACAGCTCACAAGTTAAACTTGTTAGGAAGACGAGAAGCATGTGACCAGGAGGTCATAAATTTTTATACCTCGGGAGTTTGATGCAGGAGCATTTGACCATGCTTAATCAAAATTTAAATTCAAAGCTATGAAAAGGGAAACATGGAAAATCATTGTAAGCTAGGGAAAATTCTATTTAAACAAAGCTAAATTGATGGAATTGATAAGTCCCTAGGAGGCTTGATTAAATGTGATTATCTGCCACGTATGCGAATAGAGAGATTTAGGGGTATGATTGAGCGATTTGTGGGAGGAAATCGTGGATCCTAGATGATCCACACTTTTGTAATTTCCTATCTAAGAGATTATGTGTTATGTGAAAGGTAGAGATAGGACACAATTTAGCCACAGGGAAATTCGTGAGTTCGGGTCGTGAGGCCTTAGCCTATAATCGAATTATGTATATAATTGGAATATGCATATTATCTAGATTTTGTGTGTCTGCGTATTATTTACATATACATTTTTTACTGTAAGTTAATAGATATGCGTGTGTGAGTGTAAAGGACGAAGTTCCTATGAACTTCACCTTGAACAAGTATGGCAGAGATAAACTTGTGTTTTAACGCAATTCCACCAACAAGTGAATGAGAGATCTATTAGGTTTGAGAACAGATCAATGGAGGAGAGCATTCAATCGCAATTGGAGTTGATTGAATAGCACAACGGAAAGCATCGGATCGGCCAGATCGACATATAACATCGACAGAAGATGAATGGTGGAGATTAACACCATGTGTTAACAGAAGGACATCGTGGCCTTCGTAGGTGGTAAACGGTATCTCACGCACTCTCAAAGTGGTAAGTAGTATTTTGCAAATTCACTTGATTGACCCTAGCGATCGACACATAGCATGAGAAAACCACTTTTCTCATGCGCTCCCGGTATAATATCAGTCGTGCAAAAATCTACGCGAGATTGCGCGATAGCCATTGGATCGAGTGGGGTCACATCAATGGTGGAGATTGGCCAAGCTAGTTGGTGAGCAGATGACACAATAACCATCCGATGTTAGAAGATCCACGGTGATCACGAGGGAACTTGCAAGCAAGTTACCTCGGCTAGCGGACCTGATAAAATCATTAAAAAGAGTTTAAAGTTCAGAGTGATCGGACCATCCATTTAATGGGTAATCGAACACATATTGCTTTCGAAAGTGCATTCAGGTTAACATTTGATTCGGGCGCGATAAAGTTTTATACAACGGGATTCAAACCTCGTTGAGTTCCAGCCATCAAGACTGTTTGTTGGTGATTGGTCGGGTTTTTTTATGATTCTGTTGATTAAAATGCTTCTGATGTATCCGTGGGCCCATAACCCACAGGTCCATGCACGAATTGTATAAAGATGTAGCTTTGTTGCATCTAAGAAGCTTTGTTGTCATCAAACTTGGTACAGAAATTGAGTAAGAGAAAGGTCCCAATACCTCTATTAGAATTGGCCAATAATATAATATATTAACCCCACATGCAAAAGTTTATAAATCCTATGGAAGGAGTTTCTCATAATGATACTTTAAATATTCATGAATATCACCCTACTCTAGTGTGTGGACCACATGTATAAGAACAAGATGATGACAACCCTCCATTTTATATCACCCTTAATGTTCATAATAAGATTATTCCCAATTTCATATTAGATGCAGGAGCATCCCACAACCTGATGCCCAAATCATTCATGGTATAGATAGGATTGGATATTACCAAAACATGTCATGATATTTATTCATTCAATTCTAGAAGGGTAAAATGCTTAGGCCTCATCAAATACCTAGTGATCCATTTGATCCAAATACCTAGCAAGATCATGGTTATGGACATAGTAGTAGTTGATATCTTTGCTATATATGGCATGTTACTTTCCAGATCCTGGGCCAAAAAATTGGGTGGAAGCTTGAAGATGGATTTATCCTATGCAACCGTACATGTATTTTGAGGTCAAGAGAGGAGACTTTGTGGAGAGGCTATACTCCTATATGTTGTGAGTGATGCTATGAGATCCAAGAATCAACCCATATCTGTTGTGGAGGAATCCATGGGTTTTTACAACCTATTCATGAATCCTAAAGCAATAGAAAAAATAGGATCAACTACCCGGTAATATTGAATGAAAATAGAAGCTACATTCAGTTTGGAACTTGTTCTTTGATGGAACATGCTCCAAAGAAAGAATAGGGGCAGGAGTACTCTTAGTATATCCTATAGTCCAAAGAATCCCCCTATCATTTAATCTTGAGTTTGATGCCACAAACAATGTGGTTGAATATGAAGAATTAATTATAGGCTTATAGATGGCCAGGAAAATGGGTGTGAGAAACATAGTGGTTTTGGTGATTCTTAGCTGGTAGTATTCCAAACAAAGAACATATACACTACCAAACACCCTAGAATGACATCTTACTAGACTGTTCTATGGGACATTATTGAAATTACTTTGATGCATTTAACATTACAATTGTGCATAGGAAATATAATCAACAAGCATATGCATTGGCAACAACAACCAACACCTTTAAGCCACCTGCTAGCCAAAACTGAAATATGAAGTCGAGATGAGGTACAGGCCCTCAATCCAAAACGACATTAAGTATTGGAAACTTTTTTAAGATGATTAAACATTAAATATATTCTTGGATTTGGTCATAATTTTCAGCTATCAACATAGATCATGAAGACCAAGCCCTTGAAATAGATGAGCAAGATGTGGAGTCAAGGAAAGATGAACCTAACTTCCTCAACCAAATTAGAGGCCACCAAGTAATACAAATAAAGACTAACTTTAATCTGAAGGGACTATTCCTATTGCAACAAATCTTTCATTATAATGATGTTCTATTAGGCCTATTTTCTAGCTAGTGGAAAAGAATGTAGAAGAACATAACCTTGGCACAAAGACAAATCCTCAAAATATGAAGCTAGCCAAGTACTTGGATCCCTCATGCAACCAAAGGTATGTGGAAATATTTCAGCAATTTAAAGATGTTTTTTCATGGAGGTATGAAGATTTGAAAACCTATGATATGTCCATAATACAACATAAAATACCATTGAATGAGGGTTCTAATCCTTTTTTGTAGAATCTTAGGAGATTTAATCCTATTATGTTACCAAAAGTAGAAAAAAAAATTAGGAAATTACTAGATAGAAAGATAATCATGCCTTTGAGATATTCAAAGTGGGTGGCCAACCTAGTCCTGGTAAGGAAATAGAATGGAGGAATCAAGTTGTTCATGCATTATAGGAACCTCAATAGGTGCTCACTAAAAGACAACTACTCAATCCCAAATATGGATCATTTGTTACAAAATGTAGTGGGGGCATCTTGGATATCCACGATTGATGGGTTATCAAGGTATAACTAGATAGCCATGCATGAGGAAGACAAGAAAAAGACTACTTTCAACACACCATGGGGAACATTCATGTATGATAAAATGACATTCGTTTTGATGAACACGAGAGAAACATTTCAAAGGGATATGGACATTGATTTTGTGGGAGAGAGGGACAAGTTCATAGTTATCTATTTGGATGACATGACAATGTTCTCCAAATCAGATGAAGAGCACTTAGATCACTTGAGACAAGTGATCCTGAAATGTAGGAAGTTTGATATTTCCTTAAAACCCAATAAATCATTATTTACTTTGTAATAAGGGAAATTTTTGGGACACATATTCTAAATATTGTGTCAATATTAATCCAAAAAGGGTAGAGGCCATATCCAAGATCAGTATACCCAAGAATAAGAAAAGAAGTTCAGTCATTTTTGGGTAAGATAAATTTTTTACACATATTAATCGCAAATTATGTAGAACCCCTCAAGTGAATAATAGGAGTGCACAAATAAAATAATGACATCAGGAGGATACCTAAAGCTCGCATATATTTTGATAAAATCAAGAATACCATTATCGAAACCCTAGCCTTGGCAAGTCCATATCTTTCAAAGGAAATCCAAAATTTTTCTTTTGCATCTGAACATACAATAGTGATAGTGACATTATAACAGAAGAAGGAAGGGTATGGGAAACCCATATCGTCTTTTAGTGACGCATTGAGAGATGTAGAAATAGAATATATCATCTTAGATAAATAGGCATACACTATGGTGAAAGAATTTAAATATTTTAGAGAATATTTGCTACATTCGAAAGTGATAGCATATGGTCCATCAACAACAATAAAGAACTTTATCACACAACCTAACAGTGATAGTAGATGAGGGAAATGTATAGCCAAGCTATAGGCATATGATATGGAGATCGAATCTACAAATCTAGTCAAAGGTCAAGGATTGGATAAGTTGCTTACTGTGTCAAAACATGTAGCACTTGAGATATGCACAAATGAATATATTCACAATATATACATAGTAGAGGATCCAAGAGAATCTCCTTCTTCAGACGAAGAGAGTCCATAAGGACCTCTTCACCCTAGGAGAGAGAATCCACAAGAACCATGTGTCAAGGAATTTTTTTATAAAAGGGCATGGGAGTTTATTTTGTATCCATTCTACTGATTCAACCTCTAACTCAGACCCTTTATGCACTCATAAACTTAAAATTCTCAAATTCTTCCTTTTTGAGCTTAGATTTCCAAAATCAAACCATAAATTCTCTTCCTCATCCTGAATTCATCCTGTAAATCCAACACAAGATCAATTCCAAGTAAATTTGAGCTCTCATAGCAAACCCTAGACCACTATGTAAAGAGCACTCTTTTCATCGAGAAAATTTATTTTTTCATTCAAATTAATCTCTGATTTCCTAAAATTAATTTGTTTATAGTCTCAAAGGCCCTGAAATTTACCTAAATCTACCTTGAATCGTCCAAAAACCCTTTAGTTCAATATTCATCCACATTAAAATCAAATTAAACTTAGAAATTTTAATTATTTTTCCCTCCATCGTATCATCCAACCTTATTTAGCCCACAGGGCTTCACTCATTGAACTTCTGACATATCACGTGCATTTTTCACATACTAAATAATACCCATAATTTGACTACATATTGGAAAATACCTATAAAAATCACATTATTTAAACCCCTATTAATACAAATCCCAATACACCTTCCCAATTAAAAAAACCCCTACTCTCACTAAATATTGTCAATATCCCTTTTTTCATTAGCATTTTTTACACCCCTTTATAGTTTTTCATTAATTTTGACCTCCATTTTTTATACCTAGCAATATAAAAACCCTTCACCCCCTATTATATGCGCAATATATTATGTCCATTTTTCCTCAATATATATCCCCCAATATAAACCCACATGGTATTTTATTGCTCCCCAATGAAGCCCCTTGTGGTTTATCCACATGGCATTTGCTCACTGGCTAGTAAATCCCACTTGAAAATACCACTTTTGTCCTTTTCCTCACTCCACCTCAATAAAACAATCTCCTTTTTAGAAAATACCATATTTCCAATGGAAAAAAACTAGGGCCAAGTGCTTATGATGTTCCAATGGTTCAAAATCCAAAGATCTTGATTTCTATGATTGGGATGTAGATGTCCAAGGCCCTGTCATAAATACCTATGACATGAGAAAGGTTATCCAACAGTTATGGAGTACCTTCGATATAATAGGAGACCACAAAAATCTATCTAAATCAAGCTTGGTCATAGCAGTGGTCCTGCAGGTTTACCATTTCCTAGAAATGGTATCATGGTGTGTGAGTAGATACCTATTGCGCCAGAGAATAATCATCTCTTCTCAAGGTGACAAGGCAGTCATAAAGATAACACCAGATTCCATTACAGATATGTTGTCACTTCTGGATAAGACAGGTATGCAAAGGCTAGACAAAGTGACACTAGAAGAGCAGTGGAAGGGCCCCTCTCTAGAGGTAAATCAACAGATGATTAATGCAAATTTCAAGGATGGTGTACTTCCCCTTCCATGCCTCGTACCTACCCCATTATGGTGTTTTATTCTATGCCAAAAAATATCATTTTCCATGATTTCCCAAATCCTCAGTCCCAGCACCGGTGTCCATATAATTATGTTGATATTAGGTTTCTTAGTCACCTTATGTCACCGAGCCACCGATGCCTATACCAAATATGATTTTCCTCAAGATTTATCTGATGAAATTCAAGCCCAACTAATAGAGTTTGAAGGAAGGTCTTTCTAGTGCCAATCTTACCAGGTCCATTCTTTTATTCACCAAAACTATTCTTGTCTCGAGACCTTAAATCCCAAGATGGTTAATGAGAAAAAATCCCTATTACATGTTTTTAAGTGGTTATCCATGGTTAGAATACTGGAAAATAATCAAGGCTTCTTCAAATATGTGTCATCATTCATGTCAGTTGTTTATACTTTGTTGCACAATGAACCTTTATCTAGATCCTTGTAGTTCCATAGGGAGAATTTCTAGTTCACTCTTGATAGGGGAGTAGGTGACTAGTACCTTTCTAAGAATATATAGTCGTCAGAGTTTATGGATTTAATGATAGACTGTATTAGTTTCCAAAATTCTTGAATCCGTACATATTTTCTCTAGAGTATATAAAGTAGACATTCAGTAGTGATAATTTACATTTTACTCCCAAGAAGGAAATTATAACTTTCAGCCTCCCTCATCAGGTGGGTCCATTTGAGGTCAATGCAAGGAATGTTTTGAATCTAGTTCAAAATATTTGCAACGTTTTGATTTCCCACAAGTAGTACCATGGAAATATGACCATCATAACATCATTAATGAGCAAAGAAAGGATAAGGAGAGAGAAAAACTTAAGCATGATTGAAATCCCATAGTAGAGGATTGTGCGAATAAATCTACTTCGGAGGATGTTAAATCAATTTTACATCCAGTAGAGTCAAGTACATCCCACCTCTTGAGGATGAAAAGACCTACTTTAGATCCCATGGACATAGGCCAAGGGGAGGAGCCTAGCTCCAAGAAGGCCAAGGGAGAGGAAGTGAAAGGATATAATAAATATGAGGAGGATGATGAGGATACTGAGTCTCAAGCATTATTTTTGTATAACATCTAGTTGGTTGTCCAATCAAAGTCATCTCTTACTATCAAACATATTCCCTCTGCCATGTCAACGTTTGAAGAAACAAATCCAAGTGAGGTCTCCATGCTTGTAAAAATGTTAGTTGTAGAGTAGTTTCAAAAAAATGATAAACAATCCGATAAAGAGAGGAAACGAGATATAAGGATAACCAAATATTAGTCACTCCCCAAGATGCAAGTTAAGAGTGCATTATATCACGAGAGAAAATTTTTTAAATTGGCAACATTGCAATCCAAGGTAGATATAGTTAGGTCGATCAAGGACTATGAAGTTCATTAGATTTCCCTATTGGTTTATCATAACCCATCCACATACATCATGGAACTAGGTATGCAGGTGACTCATGTGATGCATAGGAAAATGCATCAGACCAATTCCAAAGACTGAAAGTTGCAAGAAATGTAAAATATTGCAACAAGCCAATTGAAGCATGAGAGAATGGTATGTAGATTCATGAAAATCAATATTAAGAATCTAGAGGATAAAATCACCAATTCTATCTAGATATCCTCATGAGTCCAAGTAGTATAAGAACATGTTGGATGAAAAGGATAGCGAGATAGTTCCAATAAAAAAGAAGCTTAAGATCCCATATGCACATATCGTGCAGACTGATGGACTGGTAGAGGAAGAAAAGGGGAAATTAGAGCTAAATAAAAGGCTCCATGATATGTTAATTAAGAATAATGAATAAAAAAACCAAGTTGTGCTACTGGAGGCACAAGCTCAAGGGATGAAAGAAAAGATAGGTGAGACATCTCAATCCCACCATACTCTTGATGTTTTAGCTAGATAGGTTGAATCAATGATGGTGTTAGAGAATTCCATGAAATCATAGGTTCTACTCTCCAAATGGGAGGAAGAATTCAAGAAAAATAAAGAGGAGTTGTAATTCACAAAGATAAAACTATACCAGGCAGAAGAAGATGGTCAAAAAATCAAAGATGAACTAGAGGTCTTGAGGATGAAACACCCAAGTAACTCTTCATCTAAAGCTGCAAAAGTAATCATATGGAACAAAATAATAAATACAATGGAAAAGCATTGGGATCACATGGAATTACTGCAAGAGAATATAGACATTGTCAAGAGAGCTCATAAAATGATGATTGTGTTTAAAAACATTATTGGTGACTCCCCCACCAAGTAAGTGATAATCAATTTCCTTAATCATGTTCCTAACGAGGATTTTGTGAAGAAAAATATTGAAATATCCAAGTTGGTAGCAAGGGCCAATAAAATGAAAAGAAAACAAAAACTCATAACAATGGTGGATAAGAAGGAAGAGAATTAGTAAAAGAGATACAAGGCTTTAAAGATAAATGTTGGGTTTTATACAAGAGGAAATTCCCATCATTATTTGATGGCAATGGAGACTTATATTCTAAGGATTCCATCATGGAAAGCCTATTGTAAATCAAGAATGATCAAAAATGATTTGGAGAAGAGTGTATCACCCTCCTCCCACATCTACCCAAGTAACCCACCAACTAGGGTAAACATGTGATGAGAACTTACTATGATATGATTTGACTCCCTATGTGTCAGTTAAGGAAGTGGAATTGATGGAGACATACCATACAAATCTTCCACATCACCAATAGAACTCCCAAGAGCCATCCCAACCACTCGAGTAACCAACCCCTGGGCCCCACTGATTTTTTAGACAATTAAATCCCCAGGGGCTCCCTTGATATGGACAAGCATGAGTCCAAGAGGCTCAAAATGCTCCCATGACATGGGTATGCATGCATCTGGGGACTTTTTGCCTCATACCTGTGCCTGCGACTCTGGGGTTTGTGCCACATTTTCAAGCCCATAGTCCAGGTCACTGCCCATAACTCAATGATTGGTTCATAAATGAATTATCACAATGGAACAATGATACATTTGTAAAAACATTGACAATGACTAGACTAGACCCCTACTAGCCATGATAGGCATTTCATCAAACATATCGAAAACATAAAAGATGCAGGTCTTAATAGCAGAACTGAGCATAGGGGTCTCATACTTATGTGAGAATCACTAAGAAGCATTAATACCTCAACACATTAGCTATAATTTGATCTATTTGTCCATAAATACAATGTCCATTCATTTAAAAGTAAAAACATCATGAGATCCATACATATCCACTATCATAATACATGTTCATAACCAACATAATAACAATAGAAATACCAGGGAAACAACCGCCATATAATCCACATATAAACCAGAAAATTAATCATAAAATAATAAGGAGAAATAACCTCATATTAATGATGCAAAGGCCAACTAGGTGTGGGACTTCCACAAACCACCCAACCATAGACATTTCTAAGCCAAATCTCTATTAAGCTAGTCACACCCATGCCATATTCCAAGCATGAATGATGGATCTCATAAAACGCATCAATCAAAACCATCCAGGGCTTCCAAAGTCCAAACCCCCTCAACCCATCAAATAGTGATTCCACATCACAATTAGACCTCACAAACCATCACCAAATTGGTCTCTACCCAAGCCTTCTAGGGCTCTAAAGAGCATTTGCTCCGACCAAAGCTTCAAGACTAGTAACTCAACCCATAGTTGTCATTGGGCTCCAGGGAATTTGTGCAACCAAGGCTTCAATACTAGTAACTCAACCAACAAAGGGATCCAAATCGTTTATCCAACCAAGGCTCTAAGAACTCAACTCAAGCTATTAAAAGGCTCTAGAGTGTTTTTCCAACCAAGGTTCCACGAACTAGTAACTCAACCCTGGCTAAAGGAAACATGAGAACCAACCAGAAAAACAAAGAAATGAACTTACAACACCATGGTTATCTATGAAATGGAAAGGCTAGGAAAATCCACTATAAATCCATGAAATCCTCCATGCCAATGACATATCATGACCAATAAACCACATGCATATGCCATGGATGCCAAAACTAGTGTGGAAAACATACATGCAACTTGGTACCTATAAGAAAAACTCGTTGTAGGTGTTGATCCTAATCTCCTCTTACACTTTCATTCTCTTCCTTTGCTTTCTTGCTTCAAAAACCCAAGTATGCCACACTCTCCAATAGTTCTCCAAGAAAACTCTAAGTGTCCAAAAGTATGAAAGAGAGAGAATAGAGAGGGAGTTCCAAAACTGAACTAACGATATTCTGTGAACTGATACTCATAAGCCTTTTTATTAATGAGGCCTCTATTTTCTTTGTTTTCCTCTCCGCATGAAACCTATGACCTTTCACCTCCATTTTCTCCTAATTTCCATTATTTTCATAAATAAATGTACCAAAATGCCATTTTTCCTTTCGAAAGCCTTAGCCATTCCCTTTGCCAATTTTCTTAGCCATTAAAAAATCACTAATGATCCCCATTTCTATGCTTTTTCCCAACATTTAGCTTGGAATAAGTGTCCAATCAACCATGGTTATTATTTTGTATTTATTAAATTTTATTATATGGAATCTTCTCCAGGGGTATTAAGAACCCTCCCCTTGGGGAACACCGTCCTCGGTGTTCAACAACACCTACAACCAACAAGGTTGTCTTAATCAAAACATACTTCCCATGGAGCTTTATAGCTTAGCTTTTTGTAGTATTTACAATGATCATCCTGTTGAGAATTAAACCAACATGACAACATAATAAGTATAAAATCATAATGACATGACACCCATACCACTTATTGGAGATTTATAACATAGCTCATGGCAGTATTTACATCCATATACATATGTACATATACTAAACATCACCAAAACATGTACCAAAAACATATACCAAAACATTCTCTCAACTAGCAAATAAGGAAGGATACATAGCACGCATCTAATCCTCCATCTCCCATGTAGCTTCATTAGGCCCAAAGTTCTTCCATTGCACTTTAACTTGCTCGATTGCTCGTTTCTGGAGCATGAACATCTTTCTCTACAAAATACATTGCGATTCTAGTTAGAATTCTCCTTCTTCCTTTGCCTGCAATACAAACCAATCAATCACATGATTAACATCTTTAACATACCTTTTAAGTAATTACACATGGAAAACAATATGGACTTTCACTTTCAGAGGTAGTGCAAGTCAATAGGCTACTCACCCAATCCTCTCAATAATGCTAAAAGGTCCACAAAACCAGGGTGCTAGCTTTGCACATGATCCAATCCACAAGGAGCTCTTTGATGGTTTGATGCACAAGTATGCCTATTCCCAAACCTAGAACTCCTTGAACAACCTATTTTAATTTTATAGATCTTTTTCTTATCCTGTGCTACTTTAAAATTATTCTTGATTACCTACATTTTCTGCTCCATGTCTGCCAATGTGTACGGTCCAATCAACACCCTGATAACTAGATCACTCCAACTGATGGGAGTATTACATCTCCACCCATACAATGCCTCAAATGGACTCATGCTCAATGACTTATGGTACCAAATATTGTAAGCAAACTCTACCAGTGGAAGGTACTCTTATCACTTCCACTGGTGATGTATCACATACATCCTCATCATGTCATCCAATATATTTTTGAACCTCTCTATTTGTCCATCTCTCTTCGGATGATAAGTTGTATTGAAGGCCAACTATGTGCCTAATCTTGCAACTAACTCCTTCCAAAGCATGGAAGTGCACTACGCATTCTTGTCTGACACAATCTCCTTCATAACTCCATGCAATCTGACCGCGTCCCCAATGAAGACCTATGATACCTCACTCATTGGGAATGTAGGCTTCATTGGAATAAAGTGTGCTACCTTTGTCAACCTGTCCACCACTACTATGATGGAATCATGTTGTCTCATTGTCCTCAGAAAACCTATGATAAAGTCCATGGAAATTGCCTCCTGTTATCACTCTGGAATCAGAATCGACTGTATCAGTCCATTTGGATTCTTACACTCTACCTTCACTTACTCATAATCGAAGCACATAGCCATAAAATTTGCGACGTCTCTTCAAATTCAGCCAATAATAGAATTTCTTCACCGTTGTTAGTGTCTTCTGATAACCCAGATGACCTGAATATGGTTTCGCATGAAACTCCCTCAAGATCACCTTCTTGATCTCATTGTTATCCAGCACATATATCTTGTCCCTAAATCTAACCAATCCATCTGATGTGAGACGATAGTCCACATCCTATGCACATGCATCTGTACCTATACCTATACCACTACTTGTACCTGTACCTGTACCTATACATCTACTACTAACTATACATGTACTTGTACCACCACATGTACCTATACCTATACCACCACTTGTACATGTACCTTTACTACCATTTGTACCTGTACCTATACCACTACATAAACTTTGGTACAGCCTGTGCACAATCTCCATATACCTGACATCTTGTAGGCCTGCCTGTAAGATCCTATCCTATAAATCTATCCCATAGGAGCTCATAGCTGCTATGTGATTTACGTATACTCTCCTGCTAAGAGTATTTGCCACCTTATTCTCTTTACCCTTGATATACTTGATCTCAAATTCGAACTCACTGATCGTGGCTAACCACCAAGCCTGCCTTCCATTCAGATTCGATTGGTCAAATAGATACCGCAAACCACAGTGATCACTCATCAATACAAACCTCCTTCCAAGAAGATAGTGCATGCACATATTCAATGCATGTATGACTGCTGCCAACTCAAGATAATGTGTCAGATAGTTCTACTCATGCTCATTTAGTTTTTGTGACTAATAGCACACCACTTGTCCAGCCTACATAAGGACACTGCCACGTTCTCTCATGCAAGCATCTCTACATACTACAAACTATTTTTTCTTATTTGTAATATTTAACAATGGTCTATGTGTTAACAACTGCTTCAGCTGCTCAAAAATCGTTTCACACTCCTCTATCCATTCAAAATTCTTACCTTGCATTTGCAATGATGTGATAGGATAAGAAATTTGCAAGAAGTTCATGATGAACCTCTTGTAATAACATGCTAACCCCATGAAATATCTCACCTCATCCACATTCCTGGGAATTTCCCACTCCATGATAGCTCTTACCTTTTCTGGGTCCACTACTATACCATCTTTGGAAAACACATGTCCCAAGTAGTGTGCCTCAGTCTGAAAGAAACTACACTTGATGAGCTTAGCATACAACTGATGCTCTCTCAACAATATCAACATTGTTTCTAAATGATCGGCATGCTCATCTTAATTTTTAGAATATACCTATATATCATTAATGAATACAATAACAAACTTGTCCAAGTATGAACGCAACACACTATTCATCAAGCACATAAAAGTAGCTGGAGCATTAGTTGAACCAAATGGAACTACAAGAAACCCATAATGGCCATACCTGGTCTTGAAAGTTGTCTTGTAGATGTCCTCTTTTTTAATGCATAGTTGATGATATCTAAATCTCATATCAATCTTCAAGAACACTACTACTCCATCCAACTAATCCAACAAGTCATCAATCCTCGGTAACAGATACCTATTCCTGATGGTCACTTTGTTTAACTGCTTATAATCAATGCACAACCTGAGAGTACCATCCTTATTCTTCAAAAACATTATCGATGTGCCCCATGGTGATACACTTGGCCTAATGTATCCCTTGTTCAACATTTCCTTCAACCGTAGCTTCAACTCTACCAACTTAGGTGTACTCATCATGTAAGGTTCCTTTGATGCTAAAGATGTCCTTGGGACCAACTTAATAGAAAAATATACTTCCCTATGAGGTGGAAACTCTAAAATATTTGCAGGAAATACATCCTGAAACTATTGTATAACTGGTTACCTTCTCAAAACATATGTGACCTCAACTTCCTTACCTTTATCACTAGAAATTTTCATTACAAATAACACACCCTTTCCTATGACTATGGTTGGCCTGCATAGTTGTCACCATTCTAACTAATGTTTCTTTCTTCTTACCCCAAAAGACTCTTTGTTCTCCATTGTCATCCAAGCACTCAATAGCTTTGTCATAACAATCCACCTTGGTTCTATGAAGGTACAAGCAATCCATGCCCAACAACATATTGTATGATCCCAATGGTAATACATTCAAATGTGTTGAGGTAGGCATACAATTCAAATCAAATGTAAAAGATCTTACCCAATGATGAACTCGCTTCTTTGTACCTATATCCAACTACACTAACCAAGACTCTGCGTGCACTTCTTTCTTCAGGCCACACTTATCCCCTGGGTCAGGATTAACATAACTATAATTAGATCTAGTTTCAATCAAAATAGAAACAACTTGATCACAAAGCTTGCCATCCATCTCAATGACAGATGCCTGATGGTCTGCCTATCTATTATCCAGCACTGCATAGATCCTGTGAATACTCTACCAAACATCTCCCACTATTGGTGCCTCCTGAGCACTATAGATCTGTGTTCTACCACCCTGATGTTGTGGAAAATCTCTCCTATAATGCTCTCCTCCATAACTCCAACGCCACACGGGATCCTTACTTTGCTCCTTAGATCGAAGTTCTTGTCCTTTGTCAGATGCATTGAACTTATTAAATGACATTTCATTCTCTTTATTACATGTACCCTAAGGTATTTCTCGCTTCTTTTCCCATTTTATTTTATTCTTTTCATTATCGTTCAAATCTGGCTTAGTCTCATACCTCCAGTTCGATTTCTCAAAGAAATGCTTTAGCTTTCAGATGGCCTTCTCCAATGACCTAGACTCATCAAACTCAATCTTGTCTTTGAATGCAATTAGTAACCCACTCGTGAATATCTGAATATTTGATTTATCCTCCTTGAGGTAAGGCACATACCTCAGTAGCTCCAAGAACCTTCTAGTCTACTCCTCATCTATCATTGATCCCATATTTAGCTCATAGAATTATTTTTCCATGTCATCAAAGTATCTCTCTGATAGGTACTTCTTCTTGAGTAGTCTCTCAAACTCATTCGAAATCAGGTCATTCTCATGAACTACCTCTAAAATTCTTCATATCTTCCCACCAAATATCTTTTTTACCTTTGAGACTGAATGTATCTATTCTAGATTTCATGTTCTCTGAGTAATGATGCAACATGAAGAACTTTTGCATACTAAGAAACCATGCCTCTGCATCTTGTGATTTCTTCATTTCTCCATCAAATGTAGGTGGCTTTTCTTTCTTAAACTCGTCTAGAAAATATCCCCTGTTGCTCCTCCTATAAGGATGATAATGATGTTAATCATAATGCTTGTCAGAACAAGAACTAGAATAGTACTTACATCCATCACCTCTCTTACCAGAGTATCCAATGACTTTCCATATCTGATCATGTCATCTATATCTGACCTGTACCCACTAGGAGACATATTTCCATATGCCTAATTAGCTATGTCCTCCTACTCATGGTTAATCTGAAGCGGTCCCTATCGATGCAATTCTAACAAAATCTAAAGTATCAATGCATTTACCTCTGCTTATTTCTCCAATGCCTATATGATTTTGTCATTGTGTGCCTTACAACTCTTTATTTCTACCTTTAACCTTCTTAGTGTGTCTACCAAATCAGAAGAGTGCCCAACACCACATTGTTGATCTGATCCACAGGGAAAGTCATGGGAACTATAGTCTACCATCTTACTAGCCATCTTAGATGTTCTTCCTACAAGGTATATCATGTCAGCTAAACCAAATCAAAATAAACCAATGTACCTTAGCATAATTCGAGGAGGATATCTCATGTGCAGGATCAAAAAATTAGCGTAATACATATATAGCATAATCGTGACAACATATAGAAATATAACACATAATCATATATGCATATAACCATCATTCTAGCTAGAGTCCAGTCATCAATGCATGACCATATCAACTACACATACCATGACCTCATGTGTGACAATAACCATCACATCATTGTACACTTGAGCACATGTGAATACTAATGCGCATAAAAAATGCACTATAAACCATACACTTGTGATGACACACTCCACAAAAACACCATCAACCTCCCATGGTGACCTCACTGCAACCATAACCCATACCATACAAATACAAATAGCACATGGTCTTACAACAAAAGAAACACATATGCAATCAATGTGAATGCATGACCAAAACATAACCCATCCAGTTGGAAGGGTGAACCATGCTCTGACACCACTCTATAACACCCTCCCCCCACATCTACCCAAGTAACCATCTAAGCGGGGTAAACATGTGACGAGAAGTTACTATGATATGATTCGACTCCCTATGTGTCAGTCAAGGAAGAGAAATCGACAAAACACACCATACAGACCTTCCACATGAGCAACAGAACCCCCAGGAGCTAGCCTAAGCACTCAGGTAACCATCCCCTGGGTACCACTAAATTTTTAGACCATTAAACCATTGGATGCTCCCTTCATATGTAAAGTCATGCATCCAAGTGGCTCTAGATGCTCCCACAGCATGGGTATGCATGCGTCTAATGACTTTTCTCCTCAGACCCGTGCTTGCGACTCTGGGATTTGTGCCACTTTTTCAAGCCTAAAGCCCAGGTCACTGACTAGAACTCAATGACAGGTTCAAAAGTGAATTATCACAATGCAATAATGATAAATTTGCAAAAACATTGACAAGGAATAGATTGGACCCCTACTAGCCATGAGAAGCATTTCATCAAACATGTCGAAAACATAAAAGCTACAGGCCTTAATAACAAAACTGATCATAGGGGTCTCATACTTATCTGAGAATTGCTAAGAAACATTGATGCCTCAACACATTAGTTGTGATTTCATCTATTAGGCCATAGATACATTTCTCATTCATTTACCTGTAAAGACATGATGGGAGACATACATAGCCACTGTCATAATACATGTTCATAACCAACATAATAACAATAGAAATACCAAGGAAACAACAACCATATAATCCACATAAAAAGCAGTACAATACTCATGAAATAACAAGGGGAAATAACCTCATATTAATGATGCAAAGGCCAACTAGGTGTGGGACTTCTATAAACCACCTGATCATAGACATGGATGAGCCAAATCTCTCTTCATCTAGTCACCCCCATGCCATATTCCAAGCATGAATGTGGGATCTTATAAAACACATCAATTAAAACCATCTAGGGCTTCTAGGGGCCATACCACCTGAACCCATCAAACAGTGATTCGACCTTATGTTTGTACATCACAGACCATTACTATATTGGTGTCTACCGAAGCCTTCCAGGGCTCTGGAGTGTTTGTTCCAACCAAGGCTTGAGGACTAGTAACTCAATCCACAACTATCACTAGGCTCCAAAACATTTGTCCAGCTAAGGCTCCGAGACTAGTAGCTTAACCCAACAAGGGCTCTAGAGTGTTTTTCCAACCAAGGCTTGAGGACTAGTAACTCAACCCACCAATGGCTTCAGATAATTTTTCCAACCAAGGTTCCAGTACTAGTAAATGAACTCAAGCTCTTACAGGGCTCCAGAGCATTTATCGAACCAGGGCTCTAGGAACTAGTAACTCAACCCAAGCTAAAGGAAACATGAGAACCAACCAGAAAAACAAAGAAATGAACCCAAAACACCATGGCTTTCTAGGAAATGGAAAGGCTAGGAAATTCCACTATCAATCTAGGCAATCCTCCATGCCAATGACAAAAAATGACCAAAAAACCACGTGCATATGTCATGCATGCCAAAACTAGTGAGGAAAACATACATGCAACTTGGTACCTACAATCAAAACATGTTGTAGCTACTAATCCTGATGTCCTCTTGCGCTTTCCTACTCTCCCTTTATTTTCTTTCTCTAAAACTCCAAGTGTGCCACACTTTCCAAGAGTGCTCCAAGAAAACTGTAAGTGTGCAATAGTATGAGAGATAGAGAATAGAGAGAGAGCTCCAAAACTGAACTGAAAAAACTCTATGAACTAATCCTCAAAAGCCATTTTATTAACGAGGCCTCCATTTTCTTGATTTTCCATTAGTTTCCTTCATTTTCCTCCTCACATGCAACTTATCACCTTTCACCTCCCTTTTCTCCTAATTTCCATTATTTTCATAAATAAATGTGCCAAAATTTCATTTTTCCTTTCCAAAGCCTTAGCCATTGCCTTTTCCAATTTCCTTGGCCATTAATCAATCACTAGTGATCTTCGTCACTATACGTTTACCCAACATTCAACTTAGAATAAGTGTCCCATCAAATGTGGTTATTATTTTGCCTTTATTAACTTTTATTACATGGAATTTTCACCAGGGTTGTTAAAAATACGGTTGTGTTATGCAAGGAAAGGAAATTATAAACTTGTATGTATATCATTTTTAAAACTTATTCATTTGAAAGAACATTTTTACAAAACAAGGTGAAGTGGACTATGATGCAGTCACAAATCGGGAAGGGTCCATCTTTGATGCACAAGGATGTGATATTCCATTTGGAAAAAAGTGGAAATGATTGATGTATCTATACAAACTGACCACTAAAATGACACCTATACATTCCCATAATTCCATAGGTATCTTTAGCAGAAGTAAGTTTGAGTTCCAGGCAACTCTAGCAATAATAGACATAGACATAAGTACAGTAACAAGTTCTAGCCCATCCAAGGCAGCCCCCACCAGCAACCTAGCTAAGGTGATGCACACACCTCTCAGTCAATGCATGAGAAAAATATAGAGAAATAGATACCCACTATAGCTAATGAAGATGGGACCCACCCTATAGCTAGAAACTTCTATCACATTACATCTAGAAACTTCTAGAATTTAAAGATTCCCAGTGGTTACTGGACACCACTAATGGTTCAAGGTCGGGGTTTTGGATCTTGAGAGCCTATATCTATGCCTCATTTTGATGTAATTAAGGAGTAAAATGTTTGATGTACTGAAACTCTACCAATTTTTTTTCTGGAAATCACCGGCACATGTTGAAGTTATTGTAAGGGAGAAATTTTGAAGTGCATTTTAGGTTGTTGGTGCTTATTTTTCCATGTAATTTTGAAACCCCTCTTATGATTTGAGCTTTTCAAGATATTAATAAAATTTCAGAAATTTATTCATGGAAAATCTTGTTATTTTACTTAATGCTTGTATGGAATTTGACCATAATTATGAAAATTAAAGCAAATCTAGAATCTAGTTGATTGTTTTCTTTAATTTTTGTGAATATTATCAAGATCAATGGATTATCTTTGTTTATTTAAATGAAAATTCACATGGGCTAAAAACTAAAAATCATAAATTCAAATTACCATGTTTTTCACAGTTGAAGTCTTAATTTCTCAATTGTTTCCTTGGATATCAAAAGTCTAAGAATATATGCTCAATTTCCCACATTAGCTTGTTGAAATATGTTCCATGTATTTTTTATTTTCTTATTAAAACCCTATGTAAAAGCCCAAGGTGCATGGATGCTCAAACCTGAAAATATGCAGAAACATACCCAGCAAAATCAAAAGAAAACTTTGGTACTTTCATACACATATTTTCTAGCATAAATAAAACCATTAAAAACACAAAATAGAAAATAAGATTTAGATATTCCCAAGATTTTCATTATATAACAACATAGTGAAACTCTAGGGCCCCAACATCAACCAACTCTCTTGTACTTTCCCTTATATCTTTCTTTTTCCTTCACTGGATCAAACCTAGGAGGTGGTTATGTTGCATTTCTCACCCATTGATATGGCCAACTCCCTTTTCCGCTTGCATATAATATTATCCTTGTCCCTCTATGTGTGATTTCTCTTACTTGTGGGTGATATACGTGCTCTTCATCATCTATCATTTTCACGTTATGTCCCTTTTTATCCTGCCACTTTACAGTAATTTGAGGATTGTCCTGAATAAAATGTTCCAATTGTTTACACTAGGTACATGTCATTCAGAGGTTAGGGAAATCCCATGTAATTTGTATTGGTTCCCCATGGTTATAACAAATGATCAAGCCCCTACATCTTCTAAATCCTCCTCTACCCCTACCTTGAAATCCTTATCCCTTTCCTTACATCAGTTGACCTCTTCCTGGATCATATGCTTTAGGCGTGTTACATATTGGCGTTACAAATTTACGTCCATCTTCATGTTGTACCCTATATGTCTCAATGGTGTTCTCTCTCATTAAATCTAACTTGTAACAATTATGTATTTCATGTCCTACTAACTTTAAAAAGTTGCAGAACAAATTTTTTACCGTGATTTGATACGACTACATCACAAGGAAAGATGTTGGAATATGACCCCAAACTCTATAAACCTCACACCATAATCCCCTACCTTGTACCAATAGATGCATAGCTCCTATAACCATGTATGTTGTGACAGTTGGGAATTCATTTCTGTGATGGCCTTCCTTCCCACATATAGTGCACCAAAATTATCCACACTTGTCCTTACCCTTTGTTAGGTCTTGCAATTATATAGTTAATGTTACAATTTACGACTAGAATTGTGCCATCCTTGTGCTAATTGCACTACCTGCAAGGGATGCTTCTACCTTCAAGGAAGTTTCTAAAGCCTCAAATTGTGAAGCAATTTTTTGTTGAGTTAATGGAACATGTATACGAATCAATATACCTGTAATAAACCATTCTCTGTGTTATGAATTTATAATTAGAAATGATGTCCCATCAAACAAAACTTTGATTCACCTCAAGTCAAAATCCCATACTGATTCTCTGACATGTTGTTTAATCTCCTTAATCTTCATGATAAATTTGGCTTTTGTAACTCCTTTAGCAGTTCCTACCTAATTTCTCCCAATGATCTACTTCTCCTTCTACTGCATTGTTCTTATATTTCGTATAGCAAGTTAATGTGTGATCCCTAAAGGTGGTTTCCAACTACATCACCATTGTCTAGTCATCTTGGACCTGATTGACAATCCATACTAATTAATAGACAAAAATATGTTACACAGGATCCTATGGTCTAGTTCCATGAAAGATCAACATTTGCATGGTTGAAACAATGTTCCTAATGATGTTCTTGACAGATCTACTTTGTGATACTTTTGGCTAATTCAATGGTACCTTGGATCCTATCTAAATAATTTCACTATCTTGACTACTTTTACTATTCTCCTTACAAACTAAAACTAACTATAACAACTTATTGGGTGATCTTACTTCTTGGCTTAGCGACATGTGCAGAGTAATGGGTTTGATGCAAGGTATGTCATGTAGCAAGGTCACTAGGATAAATTGGTTCTTCTAATTCTAATATGAATTGAGGGTTTCCTTCTTTGTCCTTTCATTTTTCATAGCACAATCTATTATTATCCTCTAGGCACAGCACCCCATCAAGAAAGTGATCGACACTGGTATCTTCTTCCCAATCTCCACTACCGTGTTGCCTTCTTATTCCTTCTCTAACCTTTCTTGGTTTCCTTATATCTCGCTAATTCTGATGCATACCTCTCTCTTACGTAACTATTGCATTGAAATCTGGCTCCATTGTGTAATACTCCACTAACTTATTTTTTCATGCTCTCCTCTTGCAGTGATGTATGTGCTCTAACCCCTTTTTACCTCTTATCTGATTCTATCTCTCTTATGTCTCAACATCCTTAGTCAATATATTCCCTTGCTTTATTTTATCGCTCACCTTTATTCCATTAAGCCATCCACTAGTCAAGCCCCAGTCTCCCCAGACAAACAAATTTAGCCACAAATGGTATCAGATTCTAGAGACATCACTCTCTTGTCACAAAAGAACCTATTTTTCTAGGTAAATAGCGATCTCAAGAATTTTCCTCCTGGTCCTTTGAAAAATTTTCTTTCGATTGCATTGTATGATTGAGTTCCTTCTATCACAAATTCAAAACCATAACCATCCAATATGTTATTCAACCATAAATCTACTATGTGTGAAACCTTATTACTTGCTAAGTTTACTCTTCAAATTAGATTATAATTTTGTTGTAGCGGCTATAACCACCCTCCGAAATTTTTCCTCAGCTTCATTTTGGAGCCTCCCTTCCAACCCTCACAGCAGCATGTCTTGCTTCATCAAGTACACAAGCTTCAGTGTTTCTCTTGCACAAAGGTAGCTTGTCGATCACAACTCGATGCATTCCCCTCACAGGTTGATCACCCAGACTTGGTCCAGCTGTAGGCTGAGCATCAACCCCAAGAAATTGTGCAGTTATGGAAGGAAACCAGCCTCCCCTCCAGAAATTGTGCAATCATGATTGGAAGCCTCCTAAGCTCCATAATTGCACAATTCTGGCAATCAACACTCATAGTGAAAATTGTGCAATTTTCCCTAGCAAGGCTCCTCAACCTAGAATTTGCACAAATCTGGGCAACAGTCAGCTGCTCTGCCCAAAAATTGTGCAAATCACCTGGGAAACTAGCCCAGCTCCCAGCCAGAAGTGCACATTTTCTACCATCATTTTCGCCCAAGGGAGCATGCAAAGGAATCCCTTGTTTCAAGGATCTATTTTTAGCAGTTGGAGGTTACATCCAAGGATTATTTCAGAAACCTCACACCAAATGTCGTTTTCCCTAGATTTTTGGCATGCACGTCACAACATAGATGTTATCAAAACTCATCAACCAGACGTCGCAGAGCTCATTCCTCAAATCAAACTTGTAGCTCTAATATCCCACATCACAAGGATTTTTCAGCACCCTCAGCTCAGTTGTTTTGGGGTAAGCCTGCTTTCAATGACTTGTGTTGCATTTCTGGCACTTTTTGTATTTCACTTTGTATGAACGATGTCTGCTTGATTTCAGTGAGTGCTTGCTCTCGTTTTGATACATTCTAGCTTGTACTAGTACTGTTTCAGTTTTCATCAACATCTCACTTCTATTACATGCATGAAACTATTTTTCATGAATGGTCGTCGATTTGGTGACTCGCCTCGCCCACACGCATGTTGATCTGTTTATTGAATCTTGCATTCAATATTTGCATGCATGATCAAGCACTCCTTCTTTCACTCAGTGTCACCATGCATTTACTTCCATGTTTGCTTTCAGTTGCCTGTTATGGGAAGTAAGGATCTGTCTTCCTCTCTAGAAATGAGCATTTTTGCCCAAACATTGTCCTCCAGGACCGTTTTTCACATTTATGAGGGACAGTGACTGTTGGCCCAGAAAATTGCACAATGCAGTCCCTAGGCATGTAGTCACTCCTAGTTGTATTTGCGCATTGCCCGATTCCAGTAGTCAGCAGCCAAATTGGACTATGAATTGCATAGCTCCAGTAGTTAATTAGTCTCCCACCAACCTAGACTGTGCCTTCCGTAGTCTTGGAAGTCAGTCTCCTGACCTCTCGGTAGAAATTACGCAACCTTCATGATCAGTCACACAGGTATGTTTCAAGTCATTTCTCAAGTTCATTTTGGTTTTTGACTAACACATTGCTTTCCATGAGTGTTTCCATGTCTCTAGGTATCATAGGTGTTCATCTGCTGTTAGCACTACAGGTACAATGGTTTCCAGGAGAGAAACATCAAAGACAACATTCAGACCACACTTGGGGATGTAATCGATTAAGTGTCTATGAGTTTGCCTACTCACGAACACATCAAGTTGTTCATAGGCAAGGACATCAAGATATGACAACAACAGCATCACAAAAAGCAGTATCTTGAATGGTAGCTAAAGGAAGCATACTGGATGCAGTGAACATGAGAGGAAGGTTGTTGATAACACAAAGGTAGAACAAACTTGCAAGCTCAAGCAGATCCATTGGTGATGAAAGAAACTTTGGAGACTTAGGCTATGAGGTGATGGTGCAACATGAAGATCATGCAAAGATAGAGAATGGAACAAGAAAGGAGTTTCATGTGCTAAAGCAGCAACTCAAGAGAGAACATGAAGCTGCATAGACAAGCTAATGAGTGCAATAGGAACAGGAATAGTAGTGGGCACAACATACACTCACGGATCAAACTGTGCCTATACATGTTAAAGATCCATCCCAACAACTAGCATGGAGTACACATGGTGAGCAGTGTTGTTGATTGCATGCAAGGGATTCTATAGCATGCATGTCATTGTGCACTGTTATGAAACCAGCTCAAGAAAAGATAGAAAAGATAGATCAACACCTTAGAATTCAGCCTCTTCAACGGGGCAACCTCCTTTACATTACATAAATGAACAATTCTTCGATGATACAAATGAAAAGATCTCCTTTCTATATATAGGAGTCTAAGGGGTCATAACATAATTAGAGCCGACATAACAATAATAATGTAAGGGCACAATAATAACAATAGTGGGCTTCTATGGGGCACATTAGTAACAATATGGGCACTACATGGGTACATCAATATAATAAGTGGGTTGTACTAATATCAATAAGGGGTTACACTAGTAGTATAGGGGCCTAACATTCCCCTCTCCTTCAAAAAGCATTGTCCTCAACGCTTGAGTAGTTCTTGATGCTTCTATATAAAATTCTTGTCCTCCCATGTGGAATCTTCAGCGGGTAAGTTCTTCCACTTGATGAGATACTCTGAAATTGATCGATTTCGTAGCTGTTGGGTTCTTGTTTCTGTGACTGCTCCAGGTTCCAATATGATTTTTCCTTCCTTTTCAATATCTGGCAATATTGTTTGAATTGGGATCTTTTGCAACTTTTGAATAAGTGGCCATACTTCTTTGTCCTTCCATTCATCCCTTGCTTCGTTTATCCAATCTGGTTGGATAATAGAAATAGCACAAAACAATGCTTCCACATCCTCATCCTTGAAGAGTCTTTCCATTCGGTAAGGTCGCCATTTTTTAAGTGCATGTAGTATTGCCAACATTTCCTTCTCATAAATAGCTTGCTTTAGATGTAGCAGTAAAAATACCCAATTGCCTACATCAAAACATTTTTCACTATGATGTTGATCTACCCGTTGTTTCATTTGATTTTGCACCGAAGTGGCGCTATCCTTTAAAAGTTGGAGAACTTGCTGTTGATGCTCGATGTGATCTTTCACTGCTTGAACCTTTTTCTTCTTGATATGTCCTTCTATCTTTAGAGTTTGAGGAGTGGTAATCTCTTCCAATCCTTTACAAGATATGGTCGGATTCATTTCTTGACGCTCGATGTGATCTTTCACTTCTTGAACATTTTTCTTCTTGATATGTCCTTTTGTCTTGCTAGTTTGAGGAGTGGTAATTCCGACCAGTGAATTACAAGATATGGTTGGATTCATTTCTTCTTTCTTAATGTGATCTTTCACTACTTGCACCTTTTTCTTCTTGATATTTCCTTCTATCTTGAGAGTTTGAGGATTGGTCATTCTTGCCAATAGTTTACAAGATATGTTCTGATTCATTTCTTCTTTCTCTGGGGTTAGGTCCTGGCATATATCCTCTTCTTTTGATGTTTCTTGATCCTTTTATTCCTCCTCTTCATACTCTATGTAAAATAATTTCTTCTCAGCACACTTATGACCTTTAGTGCATTTGCTATCACAATTGTAACAAAGCCCTTTTTCTATTTTTTCTTCCAATTGTTGTGGTGTAACTCTTGTAGGTTGTGGAAGGCTAGGAGGAACAACACGTCCATCTTTATAGTTGTGAGGGGTAGACTTCCTTGTTGCCATAATTTTACTTTCAAATATGTCACAAAGCCCTTTTACTCTTTCCAATTGTTGTGGTGTTGCTCTAAAGAAGGTGTTGCTCTTTGTATCCTCATAATGTGCTATCATTTCCTCAGTGAGAATTGACCACGTAACAAGTTTTTTACGAGAAAAAAGCCCTTTATACCATAAAAATTGATCTGGTTCTAAATATGAAGATGCAATACATATCTTTTGTAACAGTGGTATACCATGTAGATCAAAATATTGCTCCATCTGAAGTATCCAATTTATCGGATCCTTGCCATCAAACTTCCTCATCTTGCTTTTTCTTGATTTTAGGACCTTGAACTTGAAATGACTGTAACTCTATACTTGCAGATATTTAAGTTTTGAAATTGCTACCTGTAGTAGCCCTCTGCGTCCTCTTTCCAATGCCACCAGTCTGATCCAAATTGGATTCTCCAAAAAAAAGTTATGCACAATCTCCCAAGATGACTTGATTATAGACCTTTCCAGAAGATCGAACTTGTATGAAGTGCCATGTGTCAATTTTTCAACCTATGGATCTGAAAAATGCATACAAGAAACTACAGTCCGTCCTATTTCTATACCTTCTTACGAAATTTCAATCTGATCCCCAGAGAGAAAGTTATGATGATTTTCCCCAGGTCACCTGTTTTGAATGTAATTCAGGAGTCTGCAGAAAGACAAACTTCCTCAGATCATATCTCCGCAAATATTGCGTGAAAAGCTCTAAAATTTAGACCCAAGGTTCAGCGCGATTTCTTCTCAAATGGGTTTTTTTTGCGACTTCTGAAACATCACAGAAAAAAGGTTATAGCGAAAATTCCATGATGACCTGTTTGGATCAGCGAAACCGTAGAAACTTGGCTTTGATACCAAATGTTATGAAACCAGCTCAAGAAAAGATAGAAAAGATAGATCAACGCCTTAGAATTTAGCCTCTTCGAGGGGGAAACCTCCTTTACATTACATAAATGAACAATTCTTTGATGATACAAATGAAATGATCTCCTTTCTATATATAGGAGTCTAAGGGGTCATAACATAATCAGAGCCGACATAACAATAATAATGTAAGGGAACAATAATAACAATAGTGGGCTTCTATGGGGCACATTAGTAACAATATGGGCACTACATGGGTACATCAATATAATAAGTGGGTTGTACTAATATCAATAAGGGGTTACACTAGTAGTATAGGGGCCTAACATGCACACACATGCCACCTAACCCATTTAGTACAACCACTAAGGCGAAGACAAGAAGCAGGTCTGACTAGAGCTGAACATGTACTTCAGTGAGTTGATGTGCATGACCACTAGCACACACTTGTTGATCAACACGGACACTATGCATCAGTGTGTTTCTGGTTCATCCAAACCTAAGAAGACTATGCAAATTTTAGCAGACAAGTTGGATGAAGGAGCCATACCAATGCATTGGATGTAACAGAGGCAAGAGTTGGCTTTAGAAAGATGTCACCATGGGGTGCATGCACACCATCATGGATGACCAAGCTTGGAATCAACTCAAAACCTTCGCCATCACAAGCATCTCAAGGAGTTGGTCTCATCATAATGGACCAAGTGCCAGTGATTTCTTGCATGTCTTGCTCAAACCATGTTGTCTCACATCAGTACATGTGCATTGTAATGTAACGTCATGTCAAGTGGAAGTTCAAGGGTCAATAGTTGGATGTAACAGTCATAGAGTAGATGAAGAGTCATGAGGGTAGATGAACTGTCACAAAGGGGAATGTCAAGGGTCACCCCACCATTTGTTATAAATAGAAACTCATAACTCATTGTAAAGGCTTTTGGTTAGCCGAGATTTTGATAATACTATCTCAGAGAGAGCTTCGATAGTATTTTAATGTGTCTTGGCTTCTCCATTGCCCAGAGCTAGTACATCTCTTTAGAGGAGCAAGCGGATGTCGTTGTAGCATTCCACTATGGAGCTGGTGGTTGGAAATGGATGTACTATATGACTGGAACTTACACTTCTTTATATAATAAGAGCCAACATGTTTCATGCATATGTTGTATTGTATTCCAGCTATCTTGTTTACTCTAAATTGAATATCTATTTGCTTTCTTATGCATGCATGTATGGACTATTATGTATGAGTATGTATGAATATTTCTGAAATGTGTTGTTGGTTTAACCATCACTTCGGATTTCCATCTAACTTTCTTTCCAGCTTGTCATGCATTTTTGCTCGTGTGTTCCCTTCCCATCCCAGTACTATTACAAGTTACCAAGGGGCACACTCATCTTAACCCCCATGTGCTAGAACCTCTCATGCACCTTCCTTGACTCACTGCAATTGTCACACGCTTGCTACCAACAGAGTCATCTGACTTGCCTCTATGTGAAATTGCAGTCAAGGAATTACCATATGACCCAGTATTGGTACTCCTACACCAAACAGTCTGAGGCCTAATTGGGACTTCTTACCGGGGAGATCCCCTTACATGTTGGTGGTTCCAGCACCGTCAACATTTTGGTGCTAGAAGGAGGGCCAGATGACGAGCTGACTCCTAACATCTGTTTTGAATTTCTACACATCTATCATGACTAACTACCAAGTTGCTCTTTTGGAATGCATGTCCTATGGAAATGACTTCATTATCTCATAAAAGCTCTCAGATAACTTGTCTCATAAAAAATTTGATGGTGGAGGCTACGTAGCCTTGGTTAGGCACATGGTCCACATTGTAGGCTCATGTGAAAGACATGGATTCTTTGAAGAATACATGAGCTACACACTATTCATCTACATGCTTCAAGGGCACCCAATGCACTGATGTGCCACGCTGCCCGAAAATATATATTCATTATCTTTCTCATCTGGTCACAGAGATAGACCTTGCTTTCAATCACTTTAACTATAAAGCACTCAACAAAGAAATTCTAGAATTACAAAAAGCACCTGATGAATCCGTTGAACAATTTTACACACACTTTTTTAATCTTTCATACTGATTCCCCAAAGATGATATTGATTGGGAATTTCTCGATGGGAGATTTGAATACCTTCTTCACATATCTGAAAATCCGTAATTCTTGAAATCGCTCAAACCTCACTCATACTTCGGTGATCGAGCTGCACAATCATAGGCAGGCACAGTTTGTTAGGTCCCTATACTACTAGTGTAACCCCTTATTGTTGTTAGTACAACCCCCTTATTATATTGTTGTGCCCATGTAGTCCCCATATTGTTATTATCTTGCCCCATAAAAGCCCACTATTGTTATTATTGTGCCCTTACATTATTATTGTTATGTCGGCTCTAATTATATTATGACCCCTTAGACTCCTATATATAGAAAGGAGGTCTTGTCATTTGTATCATCTAAGAATTTTTCATTTGTGTAATGTAAATGAGGTTTCCCCCTTGAAGAGGCTTATTTATAAGGCATTGATCTATCTTTTCTATCTTTTTGTGAGCTGGTTTCATAACACAGTTGCTATCACAAGTGACTGTCCACCTTCACCTCATCAAACAGCTTCACCACTGCGAAGTGATGTGGGAGATCATGCACATACCTTTATTGAACTGTCACATCCTCCTAACTCAACTGATCTTGATATTTGTGAAAATTTGGCTTGCAAGCCTGCTGGTTGTCACGTGGATTCATTCCCTTGACCTTCGTCCTTGCATTCTGTTGATCCTCCGAATTGTACTATCTTGTGTTCTTCCATTCCGGACTCCTCACCTATTGTGAATGATGATCAATTTGTCGATGGAGTTGGTGTTATGCCACCAACCTGTGCTATCATTCATGATGAGTGTGTGCAAGAATCTAAAGACGAACCCATGGTGAAGGATGATTCCCTTTCAGCCATGCCTCATCTGCTTCATCCTGACATCCCTTTTGAAAACCCATTTCCATATGTTTCTACTTCTGATCATTCACAGGACACATCGGATGTCATTCTGTTATCACAGTGCATAGAGGACACATCTTCCTCCGAAAATTTGTCTAATCTGTCATCTATCTTTCCTGAAAACACGGAGGGTGAACATCTTTGCTTCCCATCTACCCCTTTTCCTGATTCATCAAATCATGAGGATGTCAACGAACATCTTGAATTTTGTAATCTTGGTTCTCTTGATCTATTCACTTTCTCATCTACTCACGATGTTGATTCAATCGTTGTTAATCTATCCAAGGCACTGGTCTACAATGATCTATCTATCAACAAATTCAAAAACCCACAGACTATCGAGGCACTTCAACCCAAGCTGATGGTTATGTCAGGCCCTCGATGTCTTGAGGTTGGTTTCACTTCTGGTCAGGAAATTGTTGACACATTCAAGCTACTCATCACTTTCTATTTTGCATTGAAGATCAACCAAACACCCAGATTTCACTTCCTCCACTCAAACTACATGATCCCATCACTCATGGATTGGAGGAATCTTACACAACAAGCGCACATGCACAGCATGAGTGGTCTATCTTTCTCATGTTTGCTTGCATGACAGCTCCATAGAATGCATGTCATGTGCTTTCACTCATCTTTGTTCTGTGGTTGCTTGTAAGCTTGAAGTGTGTTTGTCTTCATTGTTACATATTTCTTATTTGTTGGTTTGCACAGTTGTCCTATTCATGAAACATGCCTGTAAACCAATGCACCAGTGGCTGCATTGGAAGTATCACTTCACATGAGATGACCCATGTACCGTTAGCTTAGGAATAGGAGTAGTGTTTTCTTTCAGTTGTTTGCTCACATGCTTGTTTGCTTACTTGCTTTGTTTTCTTGTTTGTTTGCTTACTTGTTTGCTCACTCTCTTTGCTTTCTCTTTTTCTTCTGCTTTCACTTTGCTTGTTTTGTTCATAGGTTTGTTTCACATGAAACCATGTATGGCTCTTGAAACAAGCTGGGTAAATTATGAGAGGACTTGTATAACTATCAACATTCAATTATCTATTGTCTTCTCTCTTATGTAAGAACTTGTTTTCTTCAGTCCATGATACATCAATGGAAAATACATAATGTTTGAAGTGAACCTTGGTGAAAAAACAATGCTTGCATGGTCACTAGTGTCACCTAATCTAGTTGGTTGTTTTTTGGGTTAATCCTTGTCAACTTAGTCAAGTAGAGTAAGGTGGGGTGGGGAACCTTAATAGGCATGTCAGAGGTATAATAAACTACTTCTCTGTAGGAACAACCTCTTATGCTCTCAATAAGTCGGGATCCCTAGTCCACCTCTGGAATGAATAATTGTTATGCATAGTTACGAAGATGAAAAATTAAAAAATTAAAAAGTGAAAAAGTTTGAAAAAATGAAAATGAATAAGGGAAAAAAAGAGAAAGGATTCCTACATAGAGAGGTGATGCAAGTGGAGCCATGCTTGTGTTCCGACTATATTGCTTGTGCACCAATATACTCCTCAACCCCAATCGAAAAATCTGTGTTTCCTTGGCTTGGAATGTGTGTCAATCAACCAAGAGCTTGGTAGATGCTACATCTTACAAACAAGCTATTGTGGAAACCAAGAGGAGCTGAGAACTGAACAATACTTCCAGAGGTGTTAGACTTTCTTTTCATGAACAAGGTCCATTCAGAGAGTTGGAGTTCTACCAGTATGTCACCAAGTGTTGTAGCAGCTACAAACACCCTCCAAAACTTTGCCTCGGCTTCGTTTTGGAGCCTCCCTTCAAACCATCATAGAAGAATGTCGTGCTTCGTCAAGTACACAAGCTTTAGTGTTTTTCTTACACAAAGGTAGCCTGTCGATCACAACTCGATGCATTCCCCTAACAAGTTAATCACCCAAACCTTGTCCAGTTGTAGGCTTAGCAGCTCCCCCATGAAATAGCGCAATTATGGAGGGAAACCAACCTTCCCTCTAGAAATTGTGCAATCCTAATTGGCAACCTTCAAGGCTCAAGAATTGCACAATTCTGGTAGTCAACACTCACAGTGAAAATTACACAATTTTCCCTAACACAGTTGCTCAACCCAGAATTTCCGTAAATTTGGGCAGCAGTTAGCTACTCTACCTAGAAATTGTGCAAATCCCCTCGACAGCCAGCCTAGCTCCAAGCCAAAAATGCGTATTTTCTCCCAGCTGTCGAGCAGTCTCTTGCATGTGCAGCTAAGTTGACCGGTTCCATCCACGACCGAGCAAAACTGAATTTCATGCATGGGCTGCTTCTCCCAAGGTAACATGCAAAGGCATCCCTTGTTTTAAGGATCTATTTTTAGCAATTGGAGGTTACATGCAAGGATCATTTCAGAAACCTCCCACCAAGTGTCTCTTTCCCTAGATTTGTGCCATGAATGTCACAGCCTCAATGTTATCAAAAATCATCAACTGGACACTGCAAAGTGTTGAAAAGTGTGCAACAAGAAATTCTTGTTTAGAATGCAACAAGATGATGGAGCTTAGTGAAAAGAGTCGCCTTCACTAAGTGGGCCCGCAGGCAAATTATGGCGCAAGTTCTATTTTTTATCCTAGCAGGGATGATCACAGTATGGGTGATCACAGTATGGATGATCACAGTATGGCTGACCACAGTATGGGTGACCACAGTATGAGTGATCACATTATGAGTGATCAAAGTATATTTTTAGACTGGCTTTCAAAAATAGAAAAGTCAAATATTATTGTCTCATAATAATATTTGGACTATAAACTTGATATTCTTCTCTTGGAGCACTTCAGGATGAGCTACGAATGTGGTACATGCAGATCCCAGAAGGAAATACGTGGTTACCTATGGGATGACTAATATTTTCATGCAGGACTTCAGTTAGAACTCAAGTGAGTTGAGTTTAGTGGACTGGAGGTGCAGTTGATGGAGTTGTGTTTAGTTTAACTTTGTTAAACTAGTTGTATTTAGTCTAACTGATCAATAGACTAGAGATGAGTTGGGTGAATTAGTTATTAATTAATTCACAAGTTATTAACTCATAATGCAGCTATAGAATACATCAGTTAACTTAGTTGCATGTCAGTGCATGTTCAGTTCAGCAGGGACAAGTGTTAGAGGATCAGATTGCTATCAGTTGTGATTATAGCTGTGCATGATGATTTGCACAATCAGAGGGATAGAGTATGCCAATGAATTGGCCAATACCAAGAATTGTAGCCTATGCTCACGTCCAACACAGTGTGAGTGATTATTTGCAGGTCAAATACGAGTTTGGTAAACCATTCTCATCAATTCTTGAGCAGGTATTGAGCTGTGGAGGCAGGCAAGCAGTGGAAGAGATTTGGAGATCAGATCTGAGCTGTATTGTGTGTAGCATGTGGAGATAGTATTGAGTACTTGTGAGGAGTATTGTACTATGTATTTTTACATGATTCAATCACTATAATATACAGATAGTTGGGGTTTTTAGCGAGATGCTTTCCCCAGGAAAATACTATGTTGATATGTGTGATTGATGCTTCTATGTACGCCTGTGAATGCTTCTGCTTCTATAAATTGATGATCAACGTCGAGGAGGTTATGTATTATGCATGTTCCGCTTATAAGTGTATAATCAGGATAATCTCTGTGAATATGTGTCATATTATTCAAATTTTATACATGGTATCAGAGCTGCTTGATTTGTAGAAGAGATTTTTACAGGATATCAAGCGAGGATTGATCATCCATCTATTATTTAGAAAGTGTTTACATTTTATTTCTTTAGGCAGAGTCTGTGATCGGGCCAGGTAGCCTCTAGATTCATCCTTCTTTTGGAAGGTGAGATATCCGGTGAATGCCCATACATTCGATCTCTATACAAGAAATACTTTGTTCTCACGAATTTTAGATCGGAAGCAATTGAGTTTTGAGCTGGTGGAATTCGAATTTAATTGCAAAGCAAGAGATAAAACTCAGAAACATTCAGTGTGAGAATGGAGACAGTATGCCCTAGTATCTCACGAAGTTCACCCAATGCTGGGATGAGATGGGAAGTGTGGGGGTGACTGTCGGATGAGGATGGTGAGTCTAGCACTCCTTGACCTTCCTAAGAGTTGGCATAGCTACCAGGACTCGGTGAATGGAAGGGAGAAACTGCTAGGATGGGAGAGACTTTGGTCGGATCTTGTGCAGGAGGAGATTAGATGGAGCACCAGAGATGGTTCTTCATCCATGCAGGATGAGGAGAACTGTGCCTTAGCAAGTAAGGTGAAGAAGGGGAAGGAGAAGGGTTCTCTTTGCGAATCCAGTTCTTCCAGTGATGGGAAGAAGGTTGACAAGTCGAAGGTGAGATGCTTTCGTTGTCATGAGATTGGTTTATAGGTCAGGAACCTGTATGCTCTTGAGGTTCAAGATGCATGCAAAGCCTTGAGCAGTGAGGCAACTGATGGAGACTTGGTGGTAGAGGGAGGGTATATTACCTCTCAACATGCAGAGCGAGAAGAAGTCTCAGGCGATTGTGGAGGAGCCACGATTGGTGCAGCAACTTCAGGAGGTTGTGGAGGAGCCACAACAAGGGAAGCTGAGAGGAGATCGAGTAGAGACATCTACTCATCCAGAGACCTCTAGTAGGGGGAAAATTAGAGCCAGGTGGGCTGAGGGATCGCATGCAGCCATACCTCCAGGTAGGAGGTGGGGTGATGTGGATTGATTGTCCCAAGGAGGAGAGGCAGGATCCTTGAGGTACCCAACCTCTTGGATGATACCTTGATACGGGAGCCCCAGATGTGTAGTATCAGGAACTGACTGATTGGGTAGAGACAGATGTGGGTGGAGCGGCAGAGAGAGCGACAGTGCAGGGAATCCCAGGACAACGCATAGCTAGCAAGCTGCAACAATGCGAGAGGCACAAGTGTTTTGCACAGTGCTATTTGGCACAGAGAGGTGTGTAATGGTGCGAGTTGCATGGATATGTTGCAGTAGCGAAGATATCAGAGAGATAGCACTTGTCAGTAGCAGGTAGAGCTTCAGCATCAGAGGGTGTTTCTAGCCCAACAGGGAGGTCAGTTGGGAGGTGCAGTGCGGATGCAATGTTGGGAGATAGAACTAGCAGTAGCACGGATGCAGTCAGAGATAAAACTGACAGAGGCTAGAGCAGTTAGATACTGAAGAGCACAGAGATGCAAATTTTTCAGTCGACAAAGGCAATAGCAGTCAGAGACTTTGATGACAGAGCAAGTGGACTAGCCAGATGTGTTGCATGGAGAACATTCCAGAGTTACAGGATCAGGTTTGAGAGGAAGCCTTTCTTGTTGAGAGGGAGTGTTGAAAAGTGTGCAACACGAAATTCTTGTTGAGAATGCAACAAGATGATGGAGCTTAGTGAAAAGAGTCGCCTTCACTAAGTGGGCCCGCAGGCAAATTATGGTGCAAGTTCTATTTTTGATCCCAGCAGGGATGATCACAGTATGGGTGATCACAGTATGGGTGATCACAGTATGGGTGACCACAGTATGGGTGACCACAGTATGAGTGATCACAGTATGAGTGATCAAAGTCTATTTTTAGATTGGCTGTCAAAAATAGAAAAGTCAAATATTATTGTCTCATAATAATATTTGGACTATAAACTTGATCTTATTCTCTTGGAGCACTTCAGGATGAGCTACGGATGTGGTACATGCAGATCCCAGAAGGAAATACGTGGTTACCTATGGGATGACTGGAGGTGCAGTTGATGGAGTTGTGTTTAGTTTAACTTTGTTAAACTAGTTGTATTTAGTATAACTGATCAATAGACTAGAGATGAGTTGGGTGAATTAGTTATTAATTAATTCACAAGTTATTAACTCATAATGCAACTATAGAATACATCATTTAACTTAGTTTCATGTCAGTGCATGTTCAGTTCAACAGGGATAGGTGTTAGAGGATCAGATTGCTATCAGTTGTGACTATAGTTGTGCATGATGATTTGCACAATCAGAGGGATTGAGTATGCCAATGAATTGGCCAATACCAAGAATTATAGCCTATGCTCAAGTCCAACATAGTGCGAGTGATTATTTGCAGCTCAAATACAAGTTTGGTAAACCATTCTCATCAATTCTTGAGCAGGTATTGAGCTGTGGAGGTAGGCAAGCAGTGGAAGAGATTTGGAGATCAGATCTGAGCTGTATTGTGTGTAGCATGTGGAGATAGTACTAAGTACTTGTGAGGAGTATTGTACTATGTATTGTTACACAATTCAATCACTATAATATACAGATAGTTGGGGTTTTTAGCGAGATGCTTTCCCCAGGAAAATACTGTGTTGATATGTGTGTTTGATGCTTCTATGTACACCTGTGAATGTTTCTGCTTCTGTAAATTGATGATCAATGTAGAGGAGGTTATGTATTATGCATGTTCCGCTTATAAGTGTATAATTAGGATAATCTCTGTGAATATGTGTCATATTATTCAAAATTTCTACACAGAGCTCATTCCTCACAACAACCTTGCAACTCTGACATCCCACATCAAATCTAGGAGTTGTTGGCACACTCAACTCAGTTGTTTTGGGGTAAGCCCAATTTCAATGACCTGTGTTGCATTTTTGGCACTTTTTGTATTTCACTTCGTATGAACGTTCTTCTTGATTTCAGTGAGCGCTTGCTGTCATTTTGATACATTCTAGCTTCTACTAGCACCATTTCAGTTTTCGTCAACATCTCACTGTTGTCACATGCATGAAACTATTTTTCATGAAAGATCGTCGATTTGGAAAATCACCTCATCCACATGCATGTTGATTTGTTTATTGAATCTTTCATTCAATGTTTGCATGCACAGTCAATCACTTCTTTCTTTCACTTAGTGTTGCCATGCATTCACTTCCATATTTTCTTTCAGTTGTCGGTCTGCTAGTCTGGCCAACCTTGGCCCAGACTCTGCCTTCACTAAGGCATCATTGCGCAATCCAGCAAAGGAAGGCTTTGTCCTCCACTCTAGAAATGCATATTTCTGCCCAAACACTATCCTATAGGACTGTTTTTCACATTTCTGAGCGACAGTGACTATTGTCCCAAAAAATTTTGCAATGCAGTCCTTGAGCCTGTAGTCACTCGCAGCTGGAATTGTGCATTATGTAATTCCAACAGTCAACAGCCAGATTGGAATATGCATTATGCAGTTCTAGTAGTTAGTCAGCCTCATAACATCCCAGATTATGACTTGCACAGTCTTGGCAGTCAGTCTCCTGATCTCCCGGTGGAATTGCACAACCTTCATGATCAGTCACACAGGTATGTTGCAAGTTAATTCTCAAGTTCATTTTGGTTTTTGAGTGACAGCTTGCTTTCCATGAGTGTTGCCATGTCTCTAGTGATCGCAAGTGTTCATTTTCCTCTCAACAGTACAAGTACAATGTTTTCCAGGAGAGTAGAGTCGAAGAGACCATTCAGACCACACTTGGGGATGCACTCGATCAAGTCTCTATGAGTTTTCCTACTCACGAACACATCAAGTTGTTCATCGGAAAGGACATCAATATATGACAATAGCAGCATCACAGTGAAAAGAATCATGAATGGCAGTTGAAGGCAGCATACCAGATGTAGCGAACACGAGAGGAAGGTTGTTGACAACACAGAGGTGGAACAAAGTTGCAAGCTCAAGCAAATCCATTGGTGATGAAATCAACTTTGGAGACTCAAGATATGAGGTGATAGCGCGACATGAATATCATGCAAAGGCAGAGAATGGAACAAAGAAGGAGTTGCATGTTCTGAAGCAACAACTCAAGGGAGAACATGAGGTTGCATAGACAAGAGAATCAGTGCAGCAAAAATAGGAATAGCAATGGGCACAACATACACTCACGGATGAAATTGTTCCTGTACATGTTAAAGATCCATCGCAGCAGTTGGCATGGAGCATACATGGTGAGCAGTGTTGTTGATCGCATGCAAGGGATTCAACAGCATGCATGTCATTGCGTGCATGCATGCCACCCGACCCATTTAGCACAATCACCAAGGCGAAGACAAGAAGAAAGTCCGATTGGATCTGAACATGTACTTCAGTGACTTGATGTTCATGACCACCAGCGCACACTTGAAGATCAACATGGACACTATGTATCAGTGTGTTGGCAGTTCAGCCACACCCAAGAAGACTATGCACATGTTAGCAGATGAGTTGGATGAAGGAACCATACCAATGCACCAGATGAAATGGAGGAAAGAGTTTTCTTCAGCAAGATGTCACCATGGGGTGCACGCACACCATCATGGACAACCAAGCTTGGCATCATCTCACCACCTTTGGCATCATAATCATGTCAAGGAGTTGGTCTCATCACAATGAACTGAGTGTTAGTGATGTCTTGCATGGCTTGCTCAAGCCATGTCGTCTCACATGAGTACATGTGCATTGTAATGTAACATCATGTTAAGTGGAAGTTCAAGTGTCAATAGTTGGATGTAACAGTCATAGAGTAGATGAAGATTCATGAGGGTAGATGAACTGTCACAAAGGGGAATGTCAGGGGTCACCCACCCTTTGCTATAAATAGAACCCCATAACTCATTGTAAAGGCTTTTGGTCATCCAAGCTTATGATAAGACTATCTTGGAGAGAGCTTGGATAGTATTGCAATGCGCCTTGGATTCTCCACTATACGAAGCTAGTACATCTCTTTGGAGGAGCAGGCAGATGTGGCTATAACGTTCCACTATTGGAGCTACTGGTTGGACATGGCTGTATTGTATGACTTGAACTTACACTTCTTTATATAATAAGAGCCAACATGTTTCATGAATATGTTGTATTGTATTCCAGATATCTTGTTTACTCTAAATGGCATATGTATTTTCTTTCTTACGCATGAATGTATGGACTATTCTATATGAGTATGTATGAATCTTTCTGAAATGTGTTGTTGGTTTAACCATCACTTTGGATTTCCATATAACTTGCTTTGTAGCTTGTGATGCATTTTCACTCGTGTGTTCCCTTCCCATCCCAGTACTATTACAAGTTTCCAAGGGGTGAACTCATCTCAACCCACATGTGTTAGAACATCTCATACACCTTCCTTGACTCAATGCAGTTGTCACACCCTTGCTACAAACATAGTCATCTTACTTTCCTCTGTGCAAAATTGTGGTCAAGGCATTATCATACGACCCACTACTGGGACTCCTACACTAAATGGTCTAAGGTCTAATTGGGACTTATTACTAATGAGATCCCCCTACATGTTGGCAAGTCCACCACCATCAACAGATTCCAATTATGTGGTACCACAAAGCATTATTTTTCAACTTCCTTTTATAATCTTTGTAGCCACTCAACCAAAGAAATTGGGAATTTGGCAAAGAAAATTTCATGAAAATTTTTGAAAATATACCTTTATAACCATCCTTCAAGACTAATTTGTTGTCTTCTAGTCATCCTTCAGGAATAATTTGTTGTCCTCTAGTCTATTCCATTGAAACTCGTGTTCCCTTGATTATACCCATAGTTGTATTTCCTCCTTAGTCAGCATCCACATCCCCTTCAATTATAGACCTTAGTCCCAATAATAGAACTATTTGTTGGCACATAGAGGGAAGGCCCGAGTTTAGAGTGAGTTAGCTAACAAAACCCCTTAGACATCAACCCTTTTAGAATCACCTATGAATAGGTGAAGTCTCACTCGAGGCATCTATGAGGGAATGTTGGAACTTGGACATTTTTGTAGTGATGAAGGAGATGTAAATTCTACACTTGTAATTAGCCCTTATCTAGTATCTTAGTTATTCATAATAGAAAATTTAGTTATACCCTTATTATACACATTAACTCCATTGCATTCAACAAAACTATAAAACGTAAGCACAAACAATTCAACACATTATGTGTGGACACATAAATTAACCCAAACTAGTTTTATTATTATTATTATGAAATCTACATTAAATTCCAATTTTTTCGTCTCACCAACCTAATCGGTCAATTGTTACAGCACGAAACCCTTACAAAACATCAAAAAACTTCATCAAAACATGTAAGTACCTAAGTATAAGCATATGTATGTATGTGGTTATCTTTTACATCATGGATTTATCTAGTTATAGAGTTACATTAGGGTGAAAAGTTGACAAACAACCTTTTTTTACTATGGACAGTAACTATTACCATGGGACAAAACCCACGACCTAAGCTTAACAACTTTCCCTCTTTCTCGCATTCCACACACTAACCCTTAGCTAACTCTCCTACATTGTATCCTTTTGTTTGGTTCTCCTTTGTGTGAGTCCCAAAATCCTTCCTCAAAATGTTTCTCCAACACCAAGTAACATCCTTCATTGGAATAATGATGATGGGCAACCCACATGGTGAGATACTTGGGAAAATGACACCCTATTCCAATAGCTGGTGCAATTTCTTCTTCACCTTACTTGCTTCTATTACAAAATGTCTATATAGCCGAATGTTTAGCAACAAGGAATTTGGAATCAACTACAACTCATGCTTTAATTCCCTCTTGGGTGGTAGCCCTATAGTCTCCTCGAACACACCTTGTATGCATTTATAAACTCCTCTAGTTGTTGTTTCTATTCCTTAGTTCATGTACATATGGATATTTTCTCTCACTAACTTTTCTACAAACTGATTTTCTCTTAAAAAAAGTAAAACATACTTCTTACTAGAACTTACCAATTTCTTGGCTTTGTTGGAGATCATCAACGAAATTATGGAATTCCCCTTGTGCACATTGATAGTGAAGGATTTTGCATCCTTGATGAGGTAGTACTAGTAGATCTCTACATGAATATTGCATCCCACATGTACATATAGGGACTTCTTAACACCACTCCACATACAATCAAAGGGAACTACATCTAGTTCTACTTCATCAATAAAATCAATAGTCATAGAAAAAATGATTTTGGACTATTTGGTTCCCTTTATTTTTTCATGCTTATTTACCCATCCCAATGGATATGGGCTTGGATGATTGCGAACTTCCAATCCCAATTTTTTTACCATCTCACTTCTGATCCTAAGTCGAATAGAGAAAACATTTTTGTTCTTCCTAACCTATATCTTTATACTTAAGAGTTTGTTCATTTTCTTCTATTCTTATTGCTAAATACTACTCAAATTCACCCCTTTCTACATTGATGTATAAAAAATATTCTCATCCACACCTGAGTTGCTTTCCACCTATTTTCTATAATCATTACCCATGATATTTTTCTTCTTGGCATATTTCTTTTTGTTCTTTGGGTTGATCTTTGGATGCAATTTCCAACGCTTCTCCTCTTTATGACCATTAATGATACAATGGTTCTAGTGGTTGGTGGGATCTTTGCACTAGTTTGTGGTGGCTACTATCTTTTTATCTTTCCTCCTTTACACTTCTTCTTCCCTTCCTTGGAATATTCCTATTGTTCCTTCTACTTAAACCCACGTGATATCCTTTTCTTATAGCATATGTTCTCTAGGTTTCCAATGAAATTTTTCTTCTTGGCATATTTCTTTTTGTTATTTGGGTTGAGCTTTGGATGCAATTCCAACACTTCCCCTCCATATAACCATCAATGATACATTGGTTGTAGTGGTTGTTAGGATCTTTGGACTAGTTTGTGGTGGCTACTGTCCTTTTATCTTTCTCCCTTTACACTTCTTCTTCCCTGTTTCCGGGAAAACTAGTGTCTTTTCGATCAACTAGCCCTCTAGGATTGGTAGCTATCCTAGAAACAAACAATCAAAGAAATTTGGGATTTCTTCTATGTATGATAGATAAGAGAGAGGAAAAGGAACCAACCTGGATCTTCCGCTTAACTCCTTGCTTGATCTCTCTCCCCCTTGATAGAACTTGCAACTCCTCTCCTACTTATCCCACTTAGAGAATACCTGTAGAGACATAGTAACAAAACACCGTCAAAGCATCTTGATCTATTATATCATAAGCATTGCAGAATCAGAAATACAATGAACATACAATGGCATTCACAAATAATAACATTCACAATTGCACAGTTGTATGGAAGAAAACTCAAAGAACTTTATTAAATAAAAGGGAGAATTACAACCAAGCTGTCTGATCCAACATCATCCTCCCAGCATCAAAGCCCTCTTCACCTCATGAAAATCAAGATCACACCAACAATACAATGCTCTTTCTTAACCACAAACTATCAACACTTCCTTGCAAATTACAAAATTCCATCCTCCTAGATCTCTCAGATGAGGGATCCATTTATAGATGTGTGCAAGGGTGTGAGTCATCTCTGGGTTTTTTATTAGTGCCATTCCACTTGTTGTTTTTGGTTCCACTTGGAGATTTCTTGTATCTCTTACTCATCCCTGGGTGAACTCAGAGACGCAAGTGTCATAGGAGAAGTTTCTAGAAGATTCCATGAGAATCCACTTAGCAAATTGTCTCAGACATTTGTCCATCCTCACTCATCACAGCCTACAGAAGGCCTCATCAGTATGCATCACACCTAGCTAGTGTAGGAGTCAGTATGCATCGCACCCTGATAGTGGAGCAGTTAGTATGGTCTTGCTTTGGCCAGTTCTAGATGGTTTTTCAAGTGGAACTTTTGGGGAATGATGTAACCAGTTGACCATGATCCTTTAGGGTATGAAACAACACTTTTAGGGGTTAAAGAGCCCTAGTTTATCAACATATAAGATTGGGGTTGTAGTTCCCAAATATGTCTATAACAGTTGCCCCCTAAAGCACAAAGTCATAAATATTTGATGTCGGGTGAAATGCTTTATCATGAGGATCAGAGGTTTTCAAAACTGGAAGGTGACCTGTATAAGATACAATACAATACATCATCATAATATAATTTTCATGATTTATTTGAGGCGGGCATTCCCATGCTCAACTTTATAAATTCATTTCATGTACATAGAAAAGATAGTTGTCTGCATATGCAGACTGGTGATTCTTCAAATGCAGTTTCATCACCCCTGGCTCAGATGACCATCTGTGCAACTTCTGTGTACTGCGATGTCTTTATATCCTTGAATATATCGCAGCCTAGATGGATGAAACTAGATCTAGGGTCTTCAATCTCGTTCAATCTTCGCCCGATGTACAAGTCAATCCATGTGAAGAGATGTTCTGAAGTCGAACATGGAAAGACATGGCTTGATTACCAGCCAATAATTTCAGTTGTTAACAGATGCGAGAGGAATCACCGATAATGACGATGACCCTCAAGGTACTGTAGTACAATTCACGTGGTGTGAATATATGATCTGATGTCGAACACCACGCAAAATCTTTTGGTCGAAGGCCATTGATGTCAACCTGTGGCCAGAAGTGAGAAACTTGCCATTGAGGCATGCAAGCATCAAAGTACTGAAAGGGGTGTTTCTAAGTCAAATTCTTGGATCTGATGTCGACAAGAAGTGACTCGTCGCAAGAGGGCCTTAATGTATCCCACATCTATGACATGAAACAAAGAAAATGATCTTCTGGAGGTGAAAATGATCTAAGGACACAAGGTTCAGGAATGGCAATCATGAAAAATGGAGGGTGAAGGTATTGCAATGGATGAGGCATTAACTGGATGGTGGTTTATCAACTGAATGACTTCTCTTGAACATATCGGTGACACTAAGATGGATTGGTAGCATTAACCCCAACAGATGGATGGTGCGGAATACCAATGGTGAAATGATCGGTGAATGGAATAACCCAACCCGACTCAATCAAGGTGATGGAGTGAAAGTGTCATGTTCAAGAGCGACCTGCTACCATAAAATTATTCAAGTTCTCTTCCCTTTTTCCACAGTCATTACTGACCAGTACCTCTTTATTTTTGTCAAGCTTGAGGAGGATAATATATGCTTGTTCTATAATTTGCCCTTCGGGCAAACCTGTCACTATGTTTTAGCGAGTCTAACGACAGTGAAACTCGTTCTTGTCTAGGTGGACAAGTTTGTCACTATTGTTTCAACGAGTTTAAAGGAAAAAACAACTCGGTCCTTTGCATGTTTAGAGAGTTTGAAAAGGGACAAAAAGGAAACTCCAGCAGTTCTTTTTCGTAGCATAATCCCTTAAGTCCAAAAAAGGATAAAATAATACAAAAGGGATGACTTTTCGATCAATTTAGCAAGCTGAAAAGACAAGCACTCAAACGTTTTCGTGAGATAATCCCTCAGGTCCGAAAAATATTAAAAATATACAATAGGTACGGCACTTCCCATTACTTTAACAAACCGGAAAGGCCAATAGCTCAACAATCTTTTCATTTTTAATGAGTCTGAAAAGAGTTCAAAGGAGACTCATTTTTTTAGGAATGAGTGGCGTTTAGGGTAGCAATTGGTTCTGGGTACGCTTGGAACTTCTCAAAACATGGTGATGTGAAGAGGTTGGCTAACAGGACCACTTTTCACAGCTGTTCCTCAAAAAGGGTAAACAATCAAGTGGAAGCGTATGATCAGCCAAAAGGATGGAGGTGATGGTAGGAACACAACCAAGGCTCAAAAGGCTGATAGCATGACAATCACAAAGGTTATTTACTGAAGGTGGGTTCATTTTTTAACAAGCTTGAACCATGGGGAACCATGCTCAGGTGGTAGGTTTATTTTTTAACAAGCTTGAACCATGCGACAACATATGCTCAGAGGTAGGTTTATTTTTTAATGAGCTTGAACCATGTGATAACATATGCTCAGTTTTTAGTTTTTCTTTTTTTGTAAGCTAGAAATGGCAAAACTAAAAAAACTAGAAAAGACAAAACTAAAAGGCTAGAAAAATTAAAATTCTAAGGAACTACTGAGATTAGGTAGGATAGTTTCATCTGCGTTTAGACAAAACACTTATTTTGTTCGTCCGTAGCACAGACAAAGGTGAATGATGTGTTGGACCAATCACGTAACCTAAGAAGTTAAAAAAACTAAAAAAACTAAAAGGCTAAAAAGCTAAAAAGCTAAAAGGCTAGAAAATGAAATTGAAAAAAGGGTTGCATGCCCCCAGCATGATGAAAAGGAGAGTCTCTAGTAACCATATGGAAATCACTATGGTTAAGTAGGATGGTTTTTGTCAGCAGTTAGACAAACCACTTCCTTGGCTTTGTCTGCCAAATAGACAAAGGTGAATGGTGTGTCAGACCAATCACTTAACTTACAGGGAAATTCATATGGTAGGATGGTTTCGTCTGCAGCGTAGAAAAAACGCTTACTTGGCTTTGTCTACAGTGCAGACAAAAGTGAATGGTGTTTCAGACCAATCACATAACCTACAAGGAAACCTATATTTTCAGCTGGGTTCGTCTGCCAAAGCAGACAAGGGTGCATGCCCCCAAGCTTCATTACATTCACCGGACTACTCCCGGAAATTAGGTGGATGGAATGAAGGTTGGAGAGACATTCTCGACACAAAAGGACCATTTAGGGATGATGATCGACTTGGAGCTATGCTTGAACCAGGGAATGAAAGCTGGTCAACAGTGACAATTTTTCCTTCATGCAGGAAACACATCACTCGAAAGAGTGTTGAAACAATAGCCTCCATGTTATAAACATAGTCTCGTCCGAGGAGTAGATTGTAATCTAACGGTCCTGGGACTACCATCATGTTCAGGTGAACGGTTCTCCTTCCCAAAGTTATCAATAACTTAGGAAGGATCCCTAACGATTGACTGGTTCCTTTGTTAAAGCCTAAAAAATTATGTGTAACAGGCATAAGCAATGGCGAACCAAGCACTTTCCAAGCAGTTGAGGAAAGGATACTCACTGATGCCCCTTCATCTATGATAGTGCCAGACACGATCATTTTGTAAACTTGTACTATGATCCAGAATGGTACATTAGAAGGAAGGTGGGATCTTGCTAGTCGATTCCAATCAAAGGAAGTGACTAGACTACTTAGAGGGGGTACCGAATAAATGGTTAAATTAACCCCTTGAGTAGCGGGAACTGGGGGATTCTCTTCCTATTGTGAAGGAACGGGTGGATTTCCCCCAAGTTCATTGGACTCTGAAGTGATAAAGAGAATTTGAATGGTATCGTTTTAACTCTCTTCGGGAAAGGTAGGATCTTTTGAAGGTAAAACTGGGTCAACTTCCATCTTGACCTATTGACTTTGGTCTGGTATGGAATCAAAAGATTCACTTTCAGCGATAGGTGTTTCGACCGACGGTAGAGTTATGTCAGTCAGATTTTCAACTAGTAAAGGAATTGGGGAGAGTTTCCTGTATCTAGATGGAAGTCACTATGGTGAAGCAGGATGGCTATGTAAGACTCTTTTAGCTTCATCCAAAAAAGGACAACGGGGAAGGGTATGGTCCCCTTCACATAACCTACATGGAATTTTGACCTTTCCTTTCTGTCCATGAACTTCACTATTACTAGTTGATGGTGTGCTGTCAACATGATCACCAGAGGTTGATGACACCTGTTGGTGCGAACAAGGGGACCATTCTCTCAAGATCCAAGGAATGCATGGACATTCTCGATGAAAATGGTCTCCTCTACAAATTATGCATGGAGATCTGAGTTTGGAAAGTTTAGTGTACGGATTTTCAACAGATGATTCATGGTTTCCCCCCTATTGAATTGGCTTCTTCTTCTTCTCCTTTCCTTTCTTCTTCTTCTGAGCCACCTGGTTACTAGCATCACTACTTTCACCAAGTGAAGAGGAAGAAGGGGAGGGAGAAACAAATGAAGAAGAAGGCGAAGGGTTAACTTCAGTATTAACTGGATGCTGGTTCGATCGTTGAGGAATCATGGTATTTTGAACAACAGAGATTGAGAATAGCCATACTGGCAGGCCAATTGTAAGTCCCGGAAGGGACAATGTGGCCATATACAGAGCACCAATATTTCCCCAAGAGGAAAAAGGACTAGGATTCCCCTCGAAATGGATTCCTTGATTGGTGGATCCTGGATTTGTCTCCATATATCTCAACCTAGGATAAACTAAGGAATAGCAATGTTATTCCGAATTAATAAATTTTAATGACGCTTTGACACACTTTCAATTTTTAGGAGTATAGAAAAAGCTAAAGATGAAACTAGTCCCCTTCGAGTTTTAATGAGCCTGAAGTGACAAGTGCTTAGATGGACCTTTTCTTTTAAAGAGTAGAAAAGGAACAAAAGAGACTACTCTGGAAATCTAGACAAATGGATTACCAAACCAATCACAAAACTGCAATATACACCTTGGTGATAAATTAAAGAGAAATTACCAAGAACTTATGTATGCTAGTTTGTCTTCCCGAATGTTGTGTTCAGTGCATTGCAATCGATAGGGCGGCAGACACGGCTTCCTATGGATAAAGGATGTAAGCCTATTGTGGTCTCACAATATATACTTGACAGTATGGGGAGCACAAGTCTGTGCTAGCACTTGTCATATCAAAGAGGAGGAATTGCCCAACCTTCGATGAAAATGATAGTTACTAGATTTTACGATGTCGGAACACGTCTCTAGCCTAGACCTCTAGATGTGTTGCGTTAGGTTCCAAAGCATTGTTAGGTTCATTGAGATTTATTTTAGAGTTGATCTTGTTTAAAAGTTTTCCTTTCAATGGTTCACCGTGTGATGTTGATTTGAAATTCCTAAAAATGCAATCTACAATGATAAGCAATCGTTGTTTATTTTGATCAATGAAAATCCTAGCTACTAGGGAAAGAAAATTACGATTCTTTCAAACAAAGAGCAAAGAGCACACACTAAATGCACTTTCCTAAATCATTTTTCACACACAAGCTAAATGCAAATGCATGTATTTGTTTTCCGTTCCCTTAATGTGAGAAATGCTAAAAAGGAGAAACAAATGCAACAAAAGATCTGAAATACTTTACTCAAAGTGACATTTCGACAATTTATTTTTCAAAAATAGAAAGGAAGACTAAACGACACTTTTTAATTTCGAATAGAAAATTCTTTTGAAAATTTGAATAACAACAAATAAAATCAAATACATGACAAAAAGTTCAATCGACTATTCAGAGAAGGAAGACTTATTGACACTTCTCTTTTTGACACAAAACGACAGTTATGACATTGTTTGTACCAAAATGACAGATCGATTTAAGCAACTTTTCAACAAAGGATTGTAAATGACGGAAAAGTACGTAAAAACATTTACTAATCCTAATCAATGGAGACTGATCTATGTAATGCAAGCAGGCTTCAGTAATGAGGCACTGTTCATAAGCAGTGAATCAACTAAACAGAGCTGAAAACAAGGACAAAAACCCCAAATTTCAAGAAGGGAAATAGGCTCATTCAGTCATCGCACCTGAGCTTCACAGAAACAGGGATGAATCACACTTTTCAGGCTTGGGAGGTGTGATGCATACTGGTTGACAGTGATAGACAGTGCGATGGGCTAGGGAGCGCAACTGAGGTGGGTTTTGGCTCAAATTTGTAGCTGATTTCAGTGATTTAAGCTGAGTTATGTTGGACAGTAAAGATAAAAGTACAGAGGAATGATCTTGGGAGGTTACTGAGCTATCAAAAGGGCATCTAGAATGCTTGTAAGTCAAATTTTCAATTCATAAACTAAACCGGAGATTGACTTAAGCAACATTCATCTACTATGCAATTGCAGAGCAAGAGCAGTTCGAAGGCTATCTGGCTAACTTTAGGCTCTTTCTATAGTTTATAAAGCAAATAACAATAACAAACAAACATCTATTCTATCCCCAGTAAAGTCGCCATTTTTTTCTGAGAAAACTAGTGTATTTTCAATCGACTAGCCCTCTAGGATTGGCATCTATCTTAGAAACAAACAATCAAAGCAATTTGGGATTTCTTCTATGTATGATAGATAAGAGAGAGGCAAAGGAACCAACCTGTATCTTCTACTTAACTCCTTGCTTGATCTCTCCCCCCGTTGACAGAACTTGCAACTCCTCTCCTACTTATCCCGCTTAGAGAATACCTGTAGAGACACAGTAACAAAACACCGTCAAAGCATCTTGATCTATTATATCATAAGCATTGCAGAATCAGAAATACAATGAACATACAATGGCATTCACAAATAATAACATTCACAATTACACAGTTGTATGGAAGAAAACTCAAAGAACTTTATTAAATAGAAGGGAGAATTACAACCCAACTATCTGATCCAGCATCATCCTCCTGGCATCAAAGCCCTCTTCACCTCATGAAAAGCCAGATCACACCAACAATACAATGCTCTTTCTTAACCACAAACTATCAGCACTTCCTTGCAAATTACAAAATTCCAACCTCCTAGATCTCTCAGATGAGGGATCCATTTATAGATGTGTGCAAGGGTGTGAGTCATCACTGGGGTTTTGATTAGTGTCATTCCACTTGTTTTTTTTGGTTCCACTTGGAGATTTCTCGAATCTCTTACTCATCCCTAGGCAAATTCAAAGAGGCAAGTGTCATAGGAGAAGTTTCTAGAAGATTCCATGAGCATCCACTTAGCAAACTCTCTCGAACATTTGTCCATCCTCGCTCATCGCACCCTACAGAAGGCCTCATTAGTATGCATCACACCTAGCTAGTGTAGGAGTTAGTATGCATTGTACCCTAACAGTGGAGCAGTCAGTATGGTCCTGTTTTGGCTAGTTTTGGATGGCTTTTCAGGTGGAACTTTTGGGGAATGATGTAATTAGTTGACCATGATCCTTTAGGATATGAAACAACACTTTTAGGGGTTAAAGAGCCATACTTTATCGACATATAAGATTGGGCTTGCAGTGCCCAAATATGTCTATAACATTCCCCTCCTTGGAAGCTTCCTAGTGCTCCTTCTACTTAAATCCACTTGATTTCTTATTATTCTGTCGTATGTACTCCAGACGTTGTGCATGTACACAAGCCTCATCCCATAATCTAGGTTTTAATAACATCACTTGCTTCTGCAAATGGTTTTGTAGACCCCTAGATACTTAAGGAGTATGTATGGGTTCTTTGGGGAGATACTTAACATTATGGAAATCTTTCGAAATTGTATGGTCTATTCCCCATACTTTTTCTTGAATTAATGCCACGAGATCTACAACTCCTTTACACACCCAATTGGATAACATTGTGACTTTATTAGAGTTTTTAAATCTTCCAACTTATTAAATAGAGGATTTCCCTCCAACCTTAAGGTATATGTATGAATTGTCCACTAAGTTAGGGCACGACATTCTAATTTCAATTGAGTAAATGAAATATTTTGTTCGTTGAACACTAAAATACACTGCTATTGCAAAAACTGATTATTTAACTTTACGGTGTCAATCTCACCTTGATATTACTTGATTTCAACCTTTTCTTTCATCTTGAATAGGGACTATGAATGGTTCATGACACATGAATTGGGTTGATCCTTTCCAAGTTCTCTATTACATTCCATCTCTAATTCTTCATGATCTATTGATTTCCCTTGTGATCTAATATATGCATTAGAACCTCCATCTTCTCTAAATAGCCTGAGATTATTGGTTAGTGACACCATGAGGAAGATCACATTAAGTTGTATATCTGTGACTTATGCTTCCAATGATGCAAACATATCCTCTTCAAGATCTTGAGGGTTATTAACAAACTCATCAACAATGGTATTAGAAATATTGAGAGTCGGGGTGAATCACTATTTCATGTTGAATCAATATTTACCCAATTTATACTTTTATGTCAACTAAATCATCATTTCACTAGCATCGCATTATGGTTGTATATCTAATCATAAGAAGAAAACCATGAGAAACGTATAATCATAAAGGCATGTGAACCATAAGATTGAAACACATCAACAAGTCAACATGCACATCATCACATAGGAACATTGGATGTTAGGTGGAAAACCCAACTGGGAAAACCCACTACTATTGATTTCTCTTTCTTCTTATCATTATAAAGAAAACCTTCTTTTACATCTTGCATTGGTGCAAACTTCTACTAATGCAAATGCTACTACCTTCTAGAGGATACGATGTCCTATTTTTTATTTGGTTACTACCAGAAGGAAACCACCTCTCCCTAATCAAGTTCTTCAGCCACCACCAAAAGGAAGCTACTACTCCCTATACAATTTCTTCAGGAACAATAGGAAGGAAGCTACTAGTCCCTTACAAAAGGATCTAACCCTCAAACTTCTTATGTACCTCTTTTCAAAATATTTCACACTGGATCCACCTAGACTAAAAAATCTTGTAGGCCACATTTATTCCAATTTTCAAGCTAGACCCACATATGACATTATGCTAATCAAATTGAATACAAAACCACACTCCCTTCAATAGCCAATATGCTTACTACAATACAACTCTATCATCAACATACTCATAAAGACTTCACTTGACGATCAACAACAAAACAACTTTCAACAATACAAAACCCTCTTTGTATTCAATACAATATCTACATACATAACACAACTTCAATGTAGATATGATCATTATACATTAACATATCACAAACCTCTCATAACTCAATATAATCATCAGAACTAGGATCTCAACCTCAATCACAACAACTCAATCCATAACTCTCTATAACTCAACAAATATGACCTCATGTAATCAACCCTTCCCTTCATACTTAAACCATCATCCAACAACCATTACATCAACTCACCATAGCATAATACATCTTTGACAATTCAATAAATAATTCATATTATATCATCTCACTAGTAACATACACCATACTTTAACGACAAAATATGATAAGCAACTCTACATACATCAAGTAGCATATACAACTCTTTCCCTCATACATTGCATACCATATAACATTACCAACAATGCAAATACCCTATGATCCCTGCAATCAAACTATTAGCTAATAATTAAAACTCTACCATAATCTATCCATTCACAACAACTTTGCCTTGATCTATGTAAAAAAACATTCTACCTAAACCCTACACATTATAAACTATTATTTCCTTTATATATTGTACTTAGCCATGCCTAATGAAGGATTCCATGTAACAAACAATGTTAGCTTACAAATATTCTAATGATTTATATCTATAATATCAGTGTTAGCACACAGTGTCATCAATCTTTGCCCACTATCCAACAAATCACATTAGCACTCAAAACTTAGTCTCTGCCATATAATACTTCAATGCACATAGATCTTTGGCAACCACACTCTACTCAGTTAAGTTCATACTTTATGGTTCAGAACTTGGGGTCAATATTTAGATCAAGCTTCAATTGCACCATTACATACTTGGCTTCTCTACACTACAATGCAATGTTAAATCAACAAAAAATGGCCCTTTGTAGGAAATCATCAACTATAACCACACTTTCCCATACGCACTCATCATCGATCAGACAACACTCTCATTCAATGCATTGATCCATGGATCTTAGAGCATATACGCACTTTGACCTTCACAATCTTCCCATTGCATCAATACCACTATACCATCCAGGGATCTGCCAAATCTATTTCATATCACATATATTTCAATTACTCCGCAATTGTTTTTCATCCATGAACCGGTTAATAAAAAACCCACACACCAGGTTAACACTCTTCAAATCACACTGCCATACTCACTCCATATGCATTTTCATTCCAAATTACAACAGCACTTGTACCAGAACAATTCAAAACAAATTAAAATATATTTGAAGAGAAACAAACCTATAGTGGAATTCCTCAATCTAATATTCCATGATGAAACGTCTTACTAATTTATAATAGCTCTTCCTTTGACTACCATGGAAAAATACCTTAGATTTGTTCGATGGTATTTGTTAAATGTTGACTACAAACTTTACCTTCAGTAATTTGATGGATTGGCCCCTGGTCCTTTTTTTTCTTCACCTAAAATCGTCTCCACGGTCATAGAATTGGTAACCTGACACTAATCTCTCCAGGCATAGAATGGGAAGGAAGAGGCACTAGCCCAATGTTGCATTGTCATGGGTCAAAGACTGTGACACTCCTCTAAACTGAGGAAAATCACACTTTCTTTGCCCATAACTATGCCACTTGCCTTTAAATCTTCTTCAACACTTCTCTAGGACCTGTAAAAACATGAGCAACCTCTACAACCACTTGATCAACATGTATAAGCTTATTAACATGATGAAATCAATTCCAACCTAATTGACACCATGTTGCCAACATTCTCCCCCTTTGTTGTTGATTTCAATTGATGGCCACAATCACCAAACTAATCTTCTTCTATACAAGTTAACTGATCTTCATTCGATGCTAGTGGTTCTGTCACTCTCCCCCTTTGACATCAATGGAAAAGGGTGGCACCATGTTGACATGTTGAATACACCATGTGGATAAAATACTTTATCCAACACCATGATTTCCTCTCTACTAAACAAGCTCACCATGAACATGTAGCGGGGTTACAATGCTCTCCTCTATGTTGTTGTTCAAAACTTTTGTCGCTACCTTGCCTCAATTCCACATGCAAGAAGCCACAAACTGACCAATGACTTCATATAGCCCATGAACAAATGATATACAATAGAAGTATTAAGCTTTATGAGTGAGATACAAGGCAATATCAATGACATCAATAAGCCCACACAAGGTTGAAGTATCTCTTATTACCCTTCTGTGCATTCCTATACCACTAAATAAGACTAATGACTTTTTTTCATGGCTACACCGATGACTCGCGTGACTCTATATAGACACAAGACACATGAATCAAGTAGGGTTTACATAAAATAATACAAAATTCCCACATATAACTCGCCTCTCTTCATGCCTATGACAACTCAACCAATAATTCAAATATGAAATTATTATGCAATGTGAGTACATGGCTTAATTATGAGATACAAGGCTATAACAATAATTCCAATAGTCCATTCAAGTCTCTCTCTCTAAGACATACCCAATGATGAGATCAATAAAGTACATGGTTGCTACATCAATGTTATGATTAGCGCTTCCAAGGCTGAAATAAAATGACTTGTTAATATGAATTCCATACACCATAACTCTCACTAAGGATTTTCTACCATATTGACAAAATATGATCAGGAACAAGTATAATAAGGTTGATTTTCATGCCTTTCCACCCATAATCACAAAATGTGAAACTGCTACAATAAATGAGTGAAAATAGCATAAACATAGCATGTAAGCCATGAAACCTTAGATGCATGCATAGCGCCCCCTAAGCGGATTATACCTCCAATGGGGAGGCGTATCCTACGGTCCTGAACATGCATGAGGACTTTCATACATAGTGTTGTTGTTGATACTAATCTCCAACAAATATTGAAGTTTTTATATTTTTTTCATTAGCTCCCTGTAACCACTGTTATCACTCCTTTGGATCTCCGACGCTAAGGAAGAGTCCAAATGAGGTAACCAAAGACCAATATTTTGACTTGGTAGCTAGCCCTACTAGGCCAAAGAGGGCTTTCTCCAAAGAATCACTGTCAAGAGGGCTAGATGGATTAGGGTTTTAGGCTAGGTATAAAGTGTAGAGGTTGTTTTGATTTGATTTGATGGAGTTATTGTTAGATGAGGATTTTAGGTCAAAGAAGCTAGTTCAGGGAAAATAAGATATGATTGCAGACATTCAAAGGGGAAAGATAGGCAGGAGTCTTAACACTTAAAAGGTGATTTGGTGAGATGGTTTAAGACTGATGAGGAGTTAGGAAGGGCATAGGAGATGTATTCTTCCTAAACTGAAGAAAAATGGACAAATTATGATAAATTTCCCAAAACAGAGCATGAGCAAACATGTATTCTACCTATCAAATCGAAAACTACCATATAACAGACATGAAATGGTGTATGAACTTACACAACATTCATACAAATGATCACAAAGAAGAAACAATGCTAAAGACCCATACCACATGTATCCCAAAGAAATAGCTACAACTCATCTATTAAAACTGGCCAAAATCTGTTACAATAGTGTCCTTGGTCACTACTACAACATCCCACTGAGTCCAACCTTTGAAAAGGGTGAAGAAATGAAAGATATAGACATCAAAGCAAACTCCTGCAAACCTTAGGGGTCAAATCCATGAGAAGAGGAGTAGTTTCATCAAAAACTTAACTAGTAGCTAGAGTGTAGGGTGGTCAAATTGACTCATCTCTAATTACATTGAAACTAATTCATTTGAGCTAATGAAATCTATTTACCTAATGTATTTACCCCTACGTAATAGTAAAAGACCATAATTACATTTACCATATCAATTACATCAGTAAAAATTTCAATCCCATAGATGAAAATCAAAACTGGAGAAAACAGTGAAAAATCAGGCAAATTGTCAAGTGTGCCATCTCTCTGTCAAGTGCACCCTCACAGTGTCATGTGTGCTTCCATCTTGCGGGCTACTTTTGACTACCTTCTCAGTGTCCAAATTAAGCCCAGGATAGCTCATTGGAAAGTTTATCTTGTATAGATTTTGAATATTCCTTTAGTTTTCCAAATGGACATTGTTTTACCCTCCAAAACTTCATTCTCCCAAGACTAGTCAAGTGCGCAGTGCCTCGGCCAAAAATGAGGCAGAAACATGCTTTGTTTCTAGTTTTTTCCCTTTTCACCTGCACGTTTTGCAAACAAACGCTAGAAACATGGTTTTCTTAGATGTATTTTTCGTTGTGAATCCAGTGGTGGTCTCCATTTTCTCAAAACGTTCCCCAAAAAAGTGTGGAGCGCCTAGGGCCCTGGGCATTTGACCATGTTGTTGATTTCTGGGCAAGTGAGTAGCGCCAGAAGGAACTGTGCAGTGCCAACTTCAAATAGACTTTTGAGTTCATTCCCAAAGTCAAAATTGAGCCCATGATAGCTTGTTGGAAATATATCTCTCATTTCTACAAAATGGACTTATCAAGCACTGAAAACGATCTATTATAGCCCCTCAAAAATCAATTCTCCCAAGACTGGTCAAAAAGTGCAGAATGAGGGTGCAAAAATGAAGTGTTATCTTACCTGAAACTTTTGGAGATCTTTCGCAACTCAAAATTGAGCTCAAGATATCTCATTGGAATTCTCTTTCTATCTAGTTATCATTTGATTCATCACACAATTCATTTGGACACTCTAGCTAGGAGAAAAAAATATTTTCTCAAGGTCACCCAAGAAGTGCAGCAACTCTCTTGTAGCAACTGTACTTTTTACATTTCCCCAAAACCATAACATTTATGTAAAAACGGAAGGATATTTTCATACTTGGACTAGTATGGACAAAAACCTCTCTCACTTTTGTAAAATTCATCTCTATGTGGTTGGAAACATACTTTAAAGCAAAACTAGCTCTATGTGTGGCAAATGATTTGTCCCTTGGAATGACTTCTTGAAAAATTATGGAGACATGATGTTTATGAGTTGGAATGGCCTCATACTTTCTGAAATGACCTCCATTAGGCCTCCTCTTCTCAGATGTCTCTGATTCCATAGCCAACCCTAGCTCAGTGGGAGAGGAAATTACATTTTACTGCTTGTGGAAAATGATGATTTGGAAACCCTTGGGAAAATACAACTCCCTTTGGCATTCACTTAACTTTTTGAAACATTACCCTTTCACATGACTATTTCCTTTGAAAAATTGATCTTTTGATGGCATTTTATAACTCTTTGAATTTGACATTGCTTTAATCAAGTTGGCATATAGAGATTGAATTGATATCTTAGGAAAAGTAATTATTACATATACTGAACATAAAATTACGTGATGAAAGCATTTCTCTTTACAAATCATCTTCACATGGTGAAGATATGTTATTTGATCACCCTTTACTTGCTGGTCTTATGCAATGGAATGGAGTTTTATTGGAACCTTGGAAACCCTAAAGACGTAATGAGACCTTGAAGGACTGAATTTCAAGATGACATGATTTATGTGATGGCATGATGTCATTAACTTTATGGACAATGGATACTCATCAAGGTTGAAATGAGCCAGCAAGGGGTAAATTTCTAAAGGGAGTAAAGGAAACCCTAATTCAACCTTTAGTGACCAAATTTTTGCATGATGACCTAGTGGAATGACAATAATTTCATAATGGGACCCTAATATGATATGAAAAGAGGATTTTTTTATCACTGATGGTAGTATGCAAATACTAACACTAACAACCGTCACTTCCCACATTTACCTAGCTTCACCAACTTTCCAAAGTAAACATGAGATGAAGAGTTACTATGACATCACCTAACCTCCAAGATCCAGTTAAGGAAGTGGAGCCTACAAACTGACCAAAAACTGAAAACTCACAACATCCCTTAGGGCTACATGACACTCAAAGGCTGAAGGACCAACCCAGGTAACCACACCCTGAGGTGGGGCTCTTTTTAACTAGCCTAGAACCCTAACCACATGCATGACAAGGCCTATGTGCGGCTATAGGCCTCCAACCACATGAAAAGCACCATCTTCATGCAGTTATGACCCAACTTACTGAATTCATGGGTTGCGGTCCCGAGATATTAGCCACCTTTCTAGGAAAACCTCCATACCACTACCCAGAACTAGTTATGACTTTCTAGAAATATTACTAACATGATGAAAAAGTTAAACATTCAATCTCAAATCAAAAATTTGATGTAGACTTCCTAGAACACACTATACATTGCGTCAAACAAATGAAAAACTAGAAGCTATAGGTCATGAATGCATATTTGATCATAATAGTCTAAGATTCATATGAGAAACACCAATAAGGCTCTATTCCCTCTCAACATAGTTGCGAAAATGCTTGTCCTTACATTCATCAACCAATCAATAAGTGAGAAATTCATGACAAGAGTCGAAGATAATACACATCATATAACCAATGTATAACTAGAAACATAACCAACATAGAAGCCATGGTGACTCAGCCATAATATCATCAACATAAAGACTACAAATGCTCATACATCACAATAAGAAAATGTCCAGTTTTAACATATGAAAATATCAACCAAGTTAGGGACTTCCACATACCACCCAACCATAGATTGTGTTGAACCAAATCTCTCTTTTAGCCAATCACCCCTACACCATATTCCAATCATGAATGTGGGATATCATGGATTAAACCAAGACCAAACCAAACCAGGATTTCCATAGGCCAAACCACCTCAACCCTCAACCACAATGATTCTACCTCCATTGTCAAACATCACTAACACCAACTAGATTAGTCTCTACCTAGTTGTCCAAGGCTCCAGGAACTAGTATCTCAAACTACAATTGTTGGGCATGGCCCAACTTGGTCCAATGTTTGGGTAAAAGACCCCACAAAAGAAGGAATGGACCGCACGGAGCTAGCGAAGATATATTCATCGTGTCGATTTTTAGGGATTTGGGGATGGGATAAAGCCCTTATTATGTAATGGGTATCGGGTATTAGTCCTTGTTTTCTAGATCCATGGTATATGCACCATGGTTTTTGTAAAGATGAAATGTATTTAAGATGTAGTAATTTGTAATGGGGTCATGTCATGTAATATCATAAGTGAATTAAAACTTTGTATTATTTCTGTAGTTTGTAATTTTGGGGAATGCTCCGCAGCTGAGTGTGTGGAGGCCTAGAAGAGTCTACAGTTGAGTGCACAGACCACTTGCAGCTAGGTGTGCAAGTCGAAGAAGTATATGTACTAAAGATTTATATTAATACAGAAATTTTTTTGATAAAGAATTGTATATCTTACTATGTTCATTATTTGTTGTTGTTAACATCGTTATGTATTCTTTTCACTAATTATGCGAAGAACTGTAAGATATAATGCTATATGTTAGGGTTTATGGGATTAATATGATTCTATTAAATTAATCCTCTGTGTGAAGTTCTTATGCACGTGGAGTTATAAGATCAATATAGAGTACAAATAAATTACTGCGCCACTGCGCGAATATACCTTTAGTTTTGAAAGCTTGGTTCTACAACCTCCCATAACTACATCAGGTGAGATTGCGATCTTCTTGTAGGTCATTTCCAAAAGGACCAGTAGTTGAGGGTTTTGTTGGTGCACAACACACTGTGAAGTTGGGTCAAGCCCCCTCAAACCATCAAATGGTTCTGTTGTGGCGGCCGAGATTTTCTTAAAGGGATATTATTTGGCGTCAGCGGAAGAAAGGACTCCAGGAGTAGGTCAAATAGAAAGAAAGAGAATTTGCAGAAAAAAAGAGTAGAAACACGCATTTAACAACTAAAGCTTGGTTGCAAAAATATATCTTCGAAGATCAATACGATATTTTCATTGGTTTGTTCCACATTGAATTTCTTGAGTGGATATCTAAGTTAGCTAAGCATAAGACTTATTTCAAAGGCAAAGAACATGAGGAGTGGAACCCCGATTTGATACAATGACTCAAGAGAATTGGTAATATATCTCAGGGGCTGTTGATTTCTGGACCAACAGCATTTTGGGAAGATTTATCATTGAACTCGCGATCGACGAAATCGTGTCCTATAGCGAATCTGAGCGAATATTCTTCAAAGGACCATGAGCTAAGTTGTAAATTCTCTGAAGCTCTAGATTAAGATGTTATTGTGTGCAAAGGGGATTTTGTGGATGCAATTAGATTAACGTTTGGGCAAATAAGAAATAAGCTGAAACTAGGAACTACGTGAAGTGGAAAGTGATATAGAATAGGTCCAAATAACTATATTGAGACTGACTATATCCCTCTCTTAGGATATGAGAGTGAAGAAGAAATAAATAACCCTACAACCCTGTGTTATTCCCCCACCCATCCTGAAGGTGCATCGAAGTTAGGAGTTGAGAAGAATCAGAGCGTATTTGGGATTCCCCATCCATCCACCCACCTCACACCCCATAATTATCCCACACCTTCATCCCCTCCCCCTCCACCTAGCCCTCTGAGAAAAAGAATGGTTGATTACATTAACCTACCTGTCCTTAGAGAACTAGAATCAAAGGACCTTGACCAGTTTTGGTTCGTAGCTGATGCAGTATGGACATCAAGATAGATTAATAATGATAATGTAAACAAGGCATAGCTCGTTACATCACTGAGGGAGAGAGTGCTGACATGTTATATGAAATACTTTGTGAGTAAGATGAATGCTACATTTGATGAAATTAATAAATCATTGGTAGCATAGTTCAAGAAGTCAAAATCAGAATCACAATGCATTACAGAGTAGGAAGAAATCAAACAGGCAGTGACTAAATTTGTGTGGGAGTTTGATCAGTGATTCAAGGTTTTGATCGATCAAGTGAGCTTTGAGATACCCCTATAGCAACATAAGGAATGGTTTATAGTCGTGCTACTGCAACATATTAGGCTACCATTGACATGGAAGAAAATTGTGACACAAGCTAAAGCATTGGATATTGCGATGAAGCTGGAAGCTTCGCCGGTTGGAGATACTCACGCATGAGTACAACATATACAAAATCAGCTAGCTACATTGACTCTGGAATTGTAGGATTTGAAGAAGGGTAAAGAAGTCATACCAAAAAGAGGAGAAGTTTGGTGTATGAAATGCAAAGATGAAGGTCAGTATAAGGATCAATGCCCCATGTTCAGAGATTATATTGCAAATGGAGAACCTAATCCAGTAAATCCAGGTCTATGGTGTGATATTTGTAGCACACGAGGTGAGAATCTCTCTGAAGACTGCTACCTATTATAGAAATATATATAGACCTTGAAGTAGTTGTTTTATAACTTCTATAGATCAGTAGGCCATGATGAGAAAAATTGTTGAAGTTATGACTTAATGATGGAGAGCATTGTTGATAGTTATATATTGCAAGCTTAAGGAAATGCACATGAAGAGAAAGGCCAACACACTGGTTGAGGAGGATTTCAAGGATAAGGAGGAGGAGTTGGTCATGGAATAAGCCAAAGTATCTGTTATAATTGTGGACAGGCATGACACTTCGTAAGAGACTATCAAAACCCAACGAAAACCTACAATTACTGTAATTATTTTGATCATGTGATAGAAGAATGTCCCGTCCTTATTGCGAAGATGCAGGAAAAAAGAAACCAGCAGCCTACAACAAATGTCCAAATGATGACTGTTGAGACAAAAGAAGATAAACGGTGCATCGACATTGTAACAAGAAGTGGAACCACGACTGGGAATGATAAGGCTGATGGGAAAAAGGAAGTTGAAGCTACATGGATAAGGAAAAATACTGAAAAATATATTGTATTTGATATCTTGAAGGAAAAGAAAGAATTCATGGAAGTGAGGTGAAGCTTTATAGATGATGGGGCCTTGACCTCTACCACACATCCAACTGAGAAGGATAACCATGAGACACTATTGATTGTGACATAGGAGGTGGATCAGAATGCCTTGAAGTCTTTTCTATAGACTTGCATGAAGTTGTTGAGGAATCATAATGTTGTTGGGGGGTTACAGGGACTGATAGACTCCTGTACTTCCAAGGAGGTAACACAAAGCAAGATGCGTGCAATGAATAATATGCACAGACACAAGAAGAGAACAAGAAAATAAATGAAGCTTACAGCGCTGATTGGAGAGTATGACATGGATCAGGTTATCTTAGATCTAGGATCTTATGCCAATTACTTGCCAAGGTAGACTTGGGAATCTATGGGTAAGTCAAAGTTGCAATGGTCTACTATTCAGCTGAAGATGAAAAATCAATAGAAAATATTACCCCAGGAAGGTTGTCTAATGTCACAGTGGACATCAATAGAGTGCACACTACCACTGACTTCGAAGTGACTGAGATAGTAGATGATAGTAATCCTTACCCTGTGTTGCTTGGATTGGATTGGGAATCTTCTAACATGGCTATAATCAATCTGAATAAAAGGAAAATGATATTCGAAATCAATAATATGAGGGTTATTGCTCCATTAGATCCATTAGAAGGGGAAAGGTATATAGAGCCTGTCAAACAACAATATAGCACGGATGACGATGATAATATCTATCATATCACAGCGAGGGAATAAGAGTGGATCAATCCCACTACATATGGAAAGCTGAATTAGGAGCAAGATAGTTCCTCCACCTCATATTTAGAAGAGGAATTGGAGAATTGGCAAAACACAATACATGAAGTGTATACAATGCAATGTGTAATGATCACTAAAATAGTGCGTTGCATGATAGTTGAGGTACGTGACTTACCTTTATATGATGGTTTGGGTGATGTAAATACTTTCTTTAAAGATTATGAAAGATGGGTACCAGAATTTCAGAGACTATTAGCTCTAGATCAAGCACTCAGGCGTACTCCTAATAGATGGTGGGGTACTCATAAGAAGAATATAGTAGATTGGCAAAAAATTACGAGGTTGATGTGGGTAATATTTGGACAAGTAGAAACAGAGCTTGTGGATAGGTATGATGGCTGGAATGATCCTAGAGACCACATACAACTCTGTATGGAAGCTTGGGGAGAAATTTTGTGAGAAGAATGGGTGCATGGCTTCATCCATACTCTGGAGGCAATCCCTCAGAATTGGTATTTGGAAATTGAACTTCGACATGGCACTGCTAGTTGGGTAGAGATGGTGGATGGATTTGTGATGACATTCAATGTTTGAAGATGATTGTCCAGTTATAGATGTAGCTTTGAATATAGTTAAGGAGAAGATTTTTGAAAATGAAGTTCCAGCTATCTGGAAACATGATTAGGTTGCACAAATCTAGAATGTGATATAATGTTATAAGATCACTATAGAAGAGGATGAATATCCTCGCAACATTTATATCAAAGAGTCATAGGGACACCACGAACTAAATGGACCTGAGATAGTGATGTGTGATATAATGAAGCCATTGAAGATGAGGAAGGTGAATATAGCGTCAGAGGCTAAACCAAAATACGTAACAATAGGATATTACTGGGATGAAGGCACTGTCAGCAAGATAGTAGATTTGTTGCATGAATACCAAGAGTTGTTTCCCTCTAAATTTTTAGACATGAAAGGCATCATAGGGGATTTGGGAGTTATGAGGATTCCTTTGAACCCTGATGTGAAGCCTGTTAAGCATAGGCCTTATAGACTTAACCTAAACTATAAGGAAAAGGTAAAAGAACAATTGGACAAGATGTTAACGGTGGGGATAATTGAACCTATCAAAGAGTCTGAATGGGTAAGTCCCATGGTAGTTCAGGAGAAGAAGGTGAAAGGGGAAATTAGAATCTGTGTGGACTTGAGGAAGTTGAATGATGCATGCCTGCATGACCCTTTCCCTACACCATTTATAGATGAAGTGTTGGATAATGTAGGAGGACAAGAGGCTTACTCTTTTACATATGGCTTCTCAGGGTATCATCAAATCAGAATTGCACCAGAAGATAGACATAAGACAACATTTTCCACAGAATAGGGCTCCTATCAGTATACAGTGATGCCTTTTGGGTTGAATAGTGTGCCTCCTATTGTTTCTAGAGTTGTGTAGATTTCAAGGAGTACATAAACAAATTTCTTGAAGTTTACTTCGACGATTGGATAGTATTTGGGCTATTAAAGAAGCATGTGGCAATCTTAAGATTGATGTTGGATACATGTAGGCAGTATCAAATATCGTTGAACCTAAAGAAGTGCATATTTTGTGCACCATTTGGAATATTATTGGGACATGTGGTTTGTAAACAAGGATTGATGGTGGATCCAGCGAAGACCTCAATCATTGTGAACCTGCCAGCATCCAAAACAGTAAGAATTGTATACTATACTAGGACACACTGGTTACTATAGTAAGTTTATAAAAGTATATGCGTGGATAACTATGCCAGTGGAGAAGTTGCTAAAGAAGGATGTGACCATCTAGTGGGATGAATAATGCCAAAAGAGCTTGGAGGTACTGAAAGAAAGGATGGTAATTACGCCAGTTCTAGTTTTTCAGGACTGGTAGAAAGAGTTTCATGTGCATGTTGATGCATCTGGCATAGCTTTTGAAGTAGTAATAGCACAGCCAGGAGCAGGGGATATTGATCATCCCATAGAATTTGTAAGTAGGAAGGTGTCTAAGGCATAAAAGAATTACAGCATGATAAAAAGGGAGGGTTTAGCTATGGTGTATGCACTGCAGAAGTTGAGACATACTTGTTGGGAGCACATTTTAAGATGTTCATAGATCATACCAAGTTGAAGTACTTGGTGAATACGCTCGTTTTAGGAGGGAATATCTATCGATGTTTGTTATTATTCCAAGAATATGAATTCGAAGTTATAGTGAAAATGGGAAGATTGAATGTTGGGCTTGATCATCTATCTAGGATAGAGACACGAGAAGAACCTACAAATATTGAAGATAACTTGCCTGATACACAACTATTCGAAATTAAAGTCGTAGATGGTTCACTTCGGAGATATTATTCATTTTTTTTCCACAATAATGATGCCCGCAGAGTACACTACAAAGCAAAAGAAGGAATTGGTGGTTCAAGAAACTGATTTTTTGCAAATTGCAGGACACTTGTATAAATGGGACCAGATGAAGTACATCACAAATATGTATTTGGACATGAAATACAGAGAATTCTAACAGAAGCTCATGGAGGAGTCACAGGTGGGAATTATGCAGGAAAAGCCACTGCGCAGAAGATTTTGAGAGCAGGGTTATGGTGGCCTACAATACATAAGGGTGCAAAAGACTTTTTTCAAGCATGTGATGTATGTCAAAGGACAAGAAATCCATCCAGAAGAGATGAAACATAACTAGTACCAGAGGTGACTTTGCAGGCTTTTCATAAATGGGAAATTGACTTTGTTGGACCTATCAGTCCCCCAGGGAAGGACTGGTGCAAGAAATATCATCACCACAATTGATTATTTGACAAGGTGGGCCAAGGGAAAACTGGTAAATGATTATGTTGGACACCTAATCCTAAATGGGTTAGTGTGGAAGCTGAATGGACAGAAGGAGTCCAAGAGACCTTGGGATGTGAAACCCAACGGTCACATAATGTACTATAAATGTATATCTCCTGTTAATAAAAAATGTACTCACATGATTTATCTTTCCTATTCTATGTTTCCCATGTGTGTTTAACATGGTATCAGAGCCATGATGTGTGGCCTTTTGCATGGGTTTCTCAACCTCTAATTCCGTAGTTTTCTATCTCACCATTTATGCATTAGGTCTTCTACCATGAAATTCCCTGCCAACCCTGACATTTACTCAGCGTTGTCGATTCTCTGTAATAGCGATGGTCTCTGTTGCATGCAGCGCTGCCCTATCTGATTATCATAACTGAGCGTTCTATTCCTCATTGTACACCTGTCCGTAAGAATCTTAACGCTCCACTAATTTGGGCTCTGTCAGAAAGGCGTTTTCTCATTTTTGGGCATTCTCTGCCATTGTCAGTGCTCTTTCTTTACAACGTCCACTGTTCGCTTGGCCATTTCATTAATTATAACCTCTGTCACTGTGTACGTTTTTGCTGCATGAGGAGTCGAAATAATAGTCAATTGGTTTCTGGCTAAGCCTGATAGCACATAAAATGTTTTGAGTTGAACGCTTCAGCTCCTGTCCATAAACGCTCTCCTCTGCCTAACATGCCAGCGCTGTCACTTCTTGCCAGCGTGCCCATAATAGCCAAGAGGTCGAGTCCCATCTCTTTCTGAAGGCTGAGTTCTGCCATTAATAAAGGGCCGAGGTTATCTACTGTGTGCTGGACGAGTTTTGTTGACTAAGTGATTGAGTTCCCATTGCTAAAAGAGGCTGGGTTATCTCTGCTGTTGGAGAGTCAATTTGGGTTGTTAATGAGGGCTGAGTTTATATCTGCTATGCTGGCTGAGTATGAACCATTTTATTGATGGTCAAATCTGAAAAGGGGCAAAGTGAGACACTCACGGGACTATTATGGCAGAGGGAGCTGCGGCAGCTGTCTGACCGAAGGAGGCGGGTATAGTTTGGATGATCCTTTTCCCGTTGGAATAGATCCGCAAAACACTTGTCTAAGATCCAACGACTGTTGAGTGCATTGAACGCTGGTCTGCGAATGGGAATCCCGCTGCTAAAACTCACCGAGATGAGAGCAACTCGAATCCCAGTTTTTTCCCTTGGTTAAAACCGAGATGGGGTGCACCGTGCGTGTCACATTTGTCGCAGAACAGCATTTCATTTTCACAATAGCCCTTCACATTCTTCACAAAATACACGCTGCCTATCCTCCTATATACGCCCTGCTCCAGTACGCAACAGCTGCTCCAGTGCGCTGCTCCAGTCCACTGCTCCAATACGCCCTCCCATACCGCCATACTTCTATCATAATAATGCTTCGTTAAAGGTATTATGTTGTTACCATTGCAATACTCCATTACGCTCTGTTTAACGATGTGGGACCCGACTCTTGAACGCTGGTTATATACCTCCTTTATAATTACTGTCCATACATTCTAGTCATACATTGACCGCTCATATCACTACATTTTTACCTGCATGATAATTCAATAAATTTGGAGGAAATCTAGAACCGGAGTGGAGTCGTGGTGGTGGAAGAACTGCAAGCTCTTAAGCCGATCAGTGATTGCTGCTCCCATGAAAAGGGCGCTTGTTTCCACTGTTGTACGTGACTCGTGGAGGAGACCGGGCTTGCCGTGAAGGAGGTAGCCTTCTGGGGTCTCGTTTCAAGAAATCTGGAAAGGCACCATGGTCTACTCGAGCTTTTGGCTGGCATTGTAGGGCTTCTTTTCTTTGGCTCTGAGTGTTTCCCTTGAAGGGTTGGTATTCACGTAAAAGAGAATTGAACTTACCAGCATTTCATTCGAATGAAGGCACTACAAGCTACCAGATATCGAATTTTGTGGTGGAGGTTAATCTAAGAAACAGAGGGTTGGCTCCCAGTGCTGTTTGAAGAATGATGGCTTAAATCATTTGATACACAAACCCTTATCTTCGATGTATTGATATTGAGCTGGTCTCCGAGATCTATCATAAAAATGGTGTATTGGTTTGTATAGATTGTACTTTTGCAACGCCTGTTAACCAGAAAGCGTTAGCACTCGGCGCAGATATTGTATTGCATTCGGTAACTAAATATATTGCAGATCATAATGATGTTCTTGCAGGCAGTTTGAGTGGTTCAAACAAGGTTATTGGCACAGTACGTGCTTTGCACGATGTCTTGGGAGGTGTATTAAGTCCAAATGCAGCATACTTGTTTCTTCGTGGCATAAAGACCCTCCATCTTCGTGCACAGCAACAAAATTCAAAGGATTTCCCTCACTTTAGAGGCACATCCAAAGGTTTCTCATGTCCATTGGTATTATGAAGATTTCTCCTCAAACGAAGCCCAGCTGACTTATTTCCTGTATATGTTTGAAATGATTCTTGCTCATTTTCATTAATCACCTTACACATCTCGTTGTAAAGTCTAGCTAATTCCAGGTGATTTGAATCATTATGAAAAGCATGTGTTGACACCTCTTCTGGATCTGGAATCAAAACATTGGGTCAAATTTCAGCAGAAATGCATAAATATCAACCTAGAGCTGATAGAGCAGAAAAAGCAGTGCTACCAATTTCTGCAAGTGGTTGATGTGCATCTCTAGCCTCTTGCTCAAGTTCTTCATTGATAGACTCAAATTCCTTCTGCTCTGCAATTATTGACTCCTTATGATATTCAACATTCAGTGCTTTTTCAAGAAGTGATACCCTCTTTCTAATAAACTCAAGGAGCCTCTTTTGTATATCTCTTAATTGGGAAAGAAGACTATCTGAAGATCCAGCTTGAGGTAGCTGGCTTCTCTTCTCAGTTGCCAATGTTGCAGTTGCTGCTGCCCCAGTTGTGGAACTGTATTTAAAACTCATTATAGTTTTTGTTCCTTGATTCATTTGCTACACATTTACAAAGGATTTTTCTATGTCTTTGTACTGTGAGTGGGTGTTACTTTTACTCATTGGGTCATAGTTGTAATCAGTGTTTTAAAGGGGTGTAATTTTGACAATGAAGAATATGCCTCAAATTACTGAAATATTAGAGTTCTTAAAAACTATGATATATTCCTCTAATCATGAAACATTCCAAATTATCAAAGGCTCTCTCTCAGAAATTCAAACATGTCTACAATATGCACAAGAGAAAATTGATTTTTTGCAGCTTGAAACACAGCTACAGCAAGAAGAATTAAAACGAAGGAGTCATTCTGAACCTGTTTCCTTTCAGAACAATGAAACAGACTCCCATAAGCAGCAAGTCAATATTGTTCAAGTTCATTCAAATTCAGTACCCAATAAAGCAGCAGTTGTACATACAGATGTAGAAACTTAGTCTGCACTTCCCAAGCCCATCATTAGACCTTGGGAACAGTTTGTCCACAACAAGCACAGAACTGGTTTTGGATATGAGAAGGACTTGTCCTTTCATATTCCAGACTATGCCAAGCCCATTCAATTTCAAAGTGCCAGATTCATTCATGACAGTTCACCTGCTCCTCATGAGAGTTCAGCTTCAGCTGTTCCAGATTCTGCCCCTCTTCCACAACAACAACAACAACAAAAACAACAGATCGTGAAATGCCAACACTGTGACCGAGTTGGCCATTTGAAAGATCACTGTTTTGATCTTCATCCATGTAATCACTGTCATAAAACCAGCCATTCTTCACACAGATGCTTCAGAAACAAACGTCCTGCAAGAACAAAGATTCATCTTGGATGGATCGCTTCTTGGAAATGGGCATCAATAGCCAAGAAGATATTCCAAACACATGTCAGAACTTGTTCCAGAATATTGAACAGTCTTGCAGTTGAGTTTTCTCCACCATCTCACCTTGTATCTGACAGGGGGGGAAATGATGGTCATCTACAAGCTTCAAAGTCACATCAAGCGAGCCTGAGCCACAACCTACCACACCAGTTTCAGAGTTGTAGCCAGCGACAAAGATGCCCCTGAACATGCCTTCAGTTGGCAATCTGGGATGCTTCCTCTAGCAGAAGACTTTAGCTTCTTGCCAGTTTCGGAAGCATTCCAGGAACACAATTGAGAACACTTCCTCTAGTAGAAGACTCCAGCTTCTTGCCAGTTTTGGAAGAGTTCCAGGAATTGCATTAAGCATTCCAGAGTCGTTGGTCATCCTTAAACCATCACAGGTTGAGACTTCCCTTTTCAGGTTGAAGTTTTACCTTTTATGCGGGGTGAGACCTCCCTTTTATGGTTGAAGGTTTCCCTCTTTAAAAAATAGGATCACTTCCTCTAGCAGATAACTTCAGTTTCTTGCCAGTTTTGGAAGAGTTCCAGGAACTGCACTAAGCGTTCCAGTGTTGGTGGTCATCCTTAAACCACTGCCCTTTATACCAACATTTCAGAGAGCACATTCAGCCTAGTGCTGCCATGCATATTTGCACATTTTGTATTACAGCTCTCTTCTTGGACTCATACATAACCCTTCGGATTAAGGGGGGGAATGTTGGACACCTAATCCTAAATGGGTTAGTGTGGAAGCTGAATGGACAGAAGGAGTCCAAGAGACCTTGGGATGTGAAACCCAACGGTCACATAATGTACTATAAATGTATATCTCCTGTTAATAAAAAATGTACTCACATGATTTATCTTTCCTATTCTATGTTTCCCATGTGTGTTTAACAGATTATAGCACATAAACTACTGCAAAGTTAATTTTCAAGTATATATTGTCTATATTTGGTTGTCCAAAGATCTTAATGAGTGACGAGGGGACACATTTTTTGAATAAGACAATTGAAGCACTAACTGAGGAATTTCAAGTTTACCACCAGAAGAGCACTCCCTATCATCCTCAAGAAAATGGGACAATGGAAGATTTCAATAAGATTCTAGAGAATGCATTGACCAAGGTGTGCAATGTAAATAGAGATGACTGGGACTTGAGGATTCCAGCAGTGTTGTGGGCATACAGAATGACATGCAAGAAATTGACTGAGCAGACACCTTTCAGGATAGTATATGGACAAGAAGCAGTTATGCCAATGGAATACATTGTGTCGAGTTTGAGAATTGCAATTGTCACAGATATGGAAGACCCTGACATGATGAATGAAAGAATGTCACAGATACTAGCTTTAGAAGAAGACATATTAATAGTACGATTCCATCAGCAGGTGCAGAAAGAAAATGGAGAAAGATTGGCATGATAGGCACATCAAGAAGAAGATATTTCATGAAGGGGATCTTGTATTATTATATGATAGTAAGTTCACGAAATTCCCAAGAAAATTCAAAACACATTGGTTTGGGCCATATATCATCAATAACGTTTGAAATGGTGGTGTTGTTCATCTCCAAAATTTGAATGGTCAGATGATTCCAGGACGAGTGAATGGTAGTAGATTGAAGATATATAGGGACAACTATGTCCCTAGAATTTCGTACTAAAAATGAAAGAAAAGAATAGTTAGTGCCACCTAGAGTTGAAAGTGGGCACGAGACTATAAACTACTCTGGAGGAAGGGACTTTACCAAAGAAAGATTATTGCGCGATACTCAAGAGTATGAAAAATTCCAAAGGAGTTGCAATGAAGAAGAGATGACTGCACCAAAGGGAAAATCTGACAGAGTTAGCCAGAAATATGACCGTTAGAGGGAAAAAGGGCACCCTTAAAAGAAAATTATCGTTGAGAGGCATAGGAGAAACTAATTTATGAAGCACAGTTGGCTGTATCTATCCCATACCTGCATTAAATGAGACAAATCTAAGCCAATCGTGAGCCTGGGAATTCAAAATTGTTATAAAAACCACAAATCGCACCACATTTTACATTTTGATGCCTAGAGAAATAAAAAATTTCTCCTAAATGAAGAAGAGTTATTGCATGTCTGAGAGGAGTTGGCAAGAATTGGTTAGGATATTTACAAAGAAAGGGCTAGATGGTATCATGGAGTCACAAGCAAGAAAGACCATAGAGGGGAATGTACCCATGTCCCCGACGTGCTTAAGCTTGCCAAGAAAGTTGTCTGTACATCCTAAAGCACAACCAAAAGCACAAGCACAACCCCAATCGCAGTCGCAAAAGACGAAGGAGAGGAGACCAGCTAAGGTCTCTGAAGAAGAATTAAGAACATCATTGTGGAAGAAGAGACAGAAGGAAGTGTGGGTGAAGAACACATAGGATAAAGGAAAAAGGCCCACACAGAAAGGAAAGAAACTGATTCAGTAGGAGGGACCTCAACAGGTCCATGATAGTGAGGAAGAAGTTGAGTTTTAGAAGGAGACAGAGGATGTCGATATTCCATATATTCTCCCATCGTACATGCCACTGAGAAAGTTAGATGCAAAGTCATTCAGGGAGCCAGAGGAAGGGAAATTTTCTACCTATATTCCACTATTACCAAAAAAGTTAACTTTTGAAGGAGAAGTGTTGCCGAAGATTCCCCAACTCAAAATGGAAGACTAGGATTTCAATTACTGAAGTAAATGCCCACAGTTTGAGCCCAGTATGTACTTGAAGAAAGTTTACTACCTAGACAATGAAGTTACAAGATTGGAATTGCAACAATGGGTTGTGGGAGTGTAGAGAATAGGGATTTTGAACATGTTGAATGTGCCACACTTCAGTCGAAACCCATTCAATACAATCTATGTGTGGCAGCTCCTCGCATTGGTACATGATGATTTCATTTGGTTAGGGATGAGGATCCTGATTGATGAGATTCTCATTAGAAGAATAGCAGTGCTGCCATATCAAGGAAAGGACCCCGCGGATGAATTTGTGGGTAAAAACAAAGATAAGGAGATGGCTCAAATGATGAAATAAAAGTTTCGATTAGTGAAGAAGTCTCGCGGATATGACATAAACTCTATCAAGGATCAGGGTGTGCATTGTTCCGCACATATCTTAGTGGGGAAGATCATGAGGAAGTGCAGGGCCAATGAGGTGCCTGCAGCAATAGTGTCATTAGTAGAGCAGTCCACTGCAAGGGTCCAGTTCAACTAGGCTACCTATCTATGCAAATATTTTTTGATGGATTGTAGGGAAGCACAGGAAGAAGGCAAGACCTTCCACTATCCCTGGCTACTAATTTATATTGCACTTGTTGCATGGAAGGAGATAGAAGATTCTCAATTTCCAACTATTGAAGTAGATGTATGAGCATCAGTGAAGTATGCTTTGATATGGTTTACGAAGGAGCTGATGTGCATAGCAGAGAACAATATCTTCTTTGTAGTGATGGAAATGGATCTGCATATGGTGGTGAATCAGTATCCCAGATTGTCACCAAGCTTATACAAACAATAATGTCGTATTGCAGAGTTTAAGGGAGAGTTTCACAGGGTGTATGTGAAAGAAAGGAAGGACCCAACAAAGACATGGCATCCATTTCCATACCTATTAAAACAAGATGACCTCCTCATGCTAGTGTAGGATTGGCTAGAGGAATGGATGACTCCACCCAGTGGAACAATTGGAGCAGTTGGAATAGAGAATGGTACTTCGTAGGGTGCTGGTACAAGTAGAAAGGATATCGATGAAGTGATAGAAGAAATAGGGTGAGGATAGTAACATGAAAAACACCTCAACAATGCATAAATATCATAAGATCATCCCTTTGTGGTGAAAATGCATCCAAGAAAGAATCAGCCAGCAAATAAGAGTAAGGGAGCAATGCCGCTCATCCTCACTAATGGGTACATAGACCAGATAGCAGAAATGATTTAGGAGATCAACACAAAAACGTGGGACAAGATTAATGATCGCTACCAAAATATCTTGGATGAGGTACAATAGGGCATCGCGGAGCTAAAGGCGTTGCTGCAGGTAGTGAGGCAACCAAAGCAAGTAACCTAGACATTGCAACTAGAACAAAGACTAGAAACAACCTACCAAGATAGGATGTTACACGTGCCATTTGGGGCACTCAAGTTTGAAGCAACAATAGATAGAGAGCAAGCCAAAGCATGGTGCAGTGTCCAGATGAATTTCATTTCACTACCCCTCTAGATGTTGCATGAATTTTAGCAAGGTATCATCGTAGAATTATAGGAACGAGAGTAGCGTATGTCATTGTTAAAAGAAAAGTCGAAGTCAGAAAAAGAATCAATGCAGAAGGAACTGAAGGAATTTTCCAAGGATAAGGAGGAAGCAAGGAAGCAATGAGAACAACTAGATAAGGTCATTGTTGAGACTTATAGCACAGTTCTATACATGCACGTCTGTGAGGATGAAGCACCAGCAGAAAAATTGATGGTAGAAACACTCTAGTAGTACAACGCACTATACAATAGGATTGTAGCAAAGATCAAGGGCTTCGATGTTGAGTGACTCGGGACGATTCATGGGTGAGTGTTGGGGCCCAATTGGGCATGGCCCAACTTGGTCCAAGTTTTCAGTTAAATACCCCACAAAAGGAGGAGTGGACCATGTGGAGCTAGTGAAGATATATTCATTGTACGGGGTTTTAGGGTTTTGGGGATGGGATAAATCCCTTATTTTGTAACGTGTATTGGGTATTAGTCCTTATTTTATGGATCCATGGTATGTGGACCATGGTTTTTGTAAAGATGAAATGTATTTAAGATGTATCACTTTGTAATGGGGTCATTTCATGTAATATTATAAGTGAATTGAACCTTTGTATTCACGTCTGTAGTCTGTAGTTTTGGGGAATGCTTCACAACTGAGTGCGTGGAGGCTTGTAACAGTCTGCACCTAAGTGTGCATGCCAATTGCAGTTGGGTGTGTAGTTTGAAGACATATATGTGCTGAGGATTTATATTAATAAATAAAACGTTTCGGCAAAGAATTATATATCTTTCTGTGTTCATTCATTATTGTTGTTAACATCTTTATGTATGCTTTTCACTTAATTATGTGAAGAATTGTAAGATATAATTTTATTTGTTAGAGTTTATGGGCTTAATGTGATTCTATTAAATTAATCATTTTCAATAAGTTCTTATGCATGTGAAGTTATAAGATCAATATAGAGTATAAATAAATACACGAAACCACTGTGCGGATATCCCTTTAGTTGTGGAAGGTTGGTTTTGTAACCTCCTACATCTGCTTTTCATGAGACTGCGATATACTTGCAGGTCGTTGTTGAAAGGGCCAGTAGTTGAGGGTTTTGTTGGTGCACAACACACTCTGAACCTGGGTCAAGCCCCCTCAGACCAACAACAACCTTCCAGGGCTCTAGATCATTTTCCAAACCCAGCTCTAGGGACTAGTAACTCAACCCACCAAGGGATCCAAAGTATTTTTCCCAACCTAGGTTATAGGACTAGTAAGTCAACCCTAACTATTACGACGATTCTAGAGCATTTGTTCCAACCAATAGCCATAAGGAACCTAAGCACCAATTAGAAAAACAGCAAGTGGAAAACCAAAAACACCATGGTTATCCAGGAAATGGAAATGCAAGGATAAAACCACTGTCAATCTAGGCAAATATCCATCCCAATGACAATACATAACCAAAAAACACGTTCATATACCATGCATTCATAAATCAACAAGGAAATCTCACATGCAAGTTATTACCTCCAAAGAAATCAAGTTGTAGTTGTTGACCCAAATGTTCCCTTATGCTTTCCTTCTTTCCCTTTTCTTCTTTCTCCGAATCCAAGTGAATACCCAAGTGCTCCAGGAATTCTCCAATATTTCTCTAAGTGTGCAAGAGTATGAGAGAATGAGAAAATGAATTGAGAGCTCCAAAACTAAACTGGAAAAATCTTAACCAAAAAAAGTTGTGAATTGATCCTCAAAAGCCTTGTTATCATTAAGGCCTCTATTTTTGATGGGATGGGTTCCCCTAGGTTAGTTCAGCGTTAAGATAACCCAAATTTTGGTAAAATTTTGTAAATGTTGTAAAGTCTCTATGATTTGTGGATGCAGAGCACATAGATGAATAGGATTCAAAGGGGCTTAGCCCCATTTTTTATGTAAAGTTTTGAGTTGGTTTGGAGATTCACCCATAGTCCGTGGACCATGGCATTGTATGAAAAAATCTATAAATAGTGAGTCTTATTGAAAGGAAGTGGGAAAAAGACGAACAGAATGAGAAGGAAGAGAGAAAGAGAATTGGGTCGATTGAAGAGTCGGAGGCAGGAAGGCTTTACTTCCTATGCTTAGATAGGGAAAGAAAGGCTCTGTAGCTGAGTGTGCAAAGGCCTAGGTAGAGTCCACAGCTGAGTGCACAAACCCCTGTAGCTGTGTGTGCAGTGCAGTTTTGAGTCTGTAATCTATGAATTGAGATCAATAAAGACAATTTTCTGAAGAGTTATTGGGTATTTTTGTTCATGTCTATTTATTTTATATGTCATTGATAAATGAATTGATTTATGAAATATTAATTGAATTCTACATGATTCCCTTGAATAATTCTTAATAATGTATGCAATATATGTTTAAATAATTTCGCGAAGATTCTGGTGATTCCTCTTATGTTTATTAATGACTTAAGTAGATCCATGTGAACAACAATTTAGATTTCTTTCTGATGCATGTAAGTAGGTAAATCAACTATTGCAGGTCCGAAAGGACTTATCGTAGAACTTTGCGAAGGTCTCAATGTTGTCTTAACAGGGTTTCAATAGCGTGTTCTAAGAGTTTATCGGTCTGCGCGAAGGTAGATCAGAGGTGCTGGAAGACATCACACTTGTCTCTGGATGCAGAAACTTGGTTCTTGTACGCCCCCATACTACTTTGGGTGATACTGCATCCTGTGCTAAATGGGTTGTTGCTGAAAGGGCTAGTAGTGTAGGGTTTTGTTTGTTGGCACAACTAACTCTGAACCTGGGTCAAGACCCCCTAAGGACTAGGATCTGCTTGAAAGAGATGTGTGGCACCAAACCATTGGAATATGAACAAGAAAGAAATTGAAAAGTGGTTGGATCAGAAGATTCACGAGTTCGCGGCACAAGAAAATGGGAATCTGTGCCTATCAAAGGAAGAGTGGTTGAACATGTACATGTATATAGAAATACATGAGATCTTCTTCTACACCTTCCCCATTGAACTATACGAGTGGTTAGCCAAATTGACAGACTGTCAAGGAATGTGGAATCTCAATAGTCCTATAGTGTGGACTTTAGAATTAGTGCAATGACTAGAAGCCTCTGAAAACAAGATCATGCAGGCTATCAATAATTGGCTCGATCGAATTCTAGGAGGTTTTGTTATAGAATTTGAAGTTGATACCTCAGCCAGCTATAGTGAAGCAGAGTGAAGATTCTTCAAGGGACCGTGAGGTAAGTATTTAAGATCATTGAATACTTGGATTAAAACGTTGTTATGTGAAAAATGGATGATACCATTACCTTGATGTTCAAAACTATGCGAAGTGGATGGTTATTTAGAAATCGCAAAGGATCATGACTAGAATATAGTCCATTGATTGGACTCCCTTCAAGTAACGACGAAGGCGTAAGAAAGACTACGCCATGAAGCATTGTTCAGCTAATCACTTAGGCAATTCCTAGAACAAATCATCCATCCACCCCACCTTCACCTCCACCTTCACCGCACACACATTTTCCCACCCCTCCACCTCCACCTCCACCTCCACCCTTCAATATGGTGAATGCGATCAAGATGTCGTCCTTCAAGGGCATAGGAATTGAAGAGCCAGAGCAGTTCTGGTTTGTTGTGAACACTGTATGGATCATGAAATAGATTACTGATGATAATATAAAGAAGGCACAGTTGGTTATCGCTCTGTAGGATCATGCCCTAACCTGGTACATTAAGTATTTCTCTGATAATCCTCTTGCATCGCTAGCAGAGGCTAAGACAACTTTCAACAAAGAGTTTAGTAAACCTAAGTCTAACTCCTAGACAGTAATTGGATTTAAAGGGATCATAATGAGAATCAATGAGATGGCTTAGGAATTTGGTCAGAGATTGAAATGTCAGATCAGAGAGGCTAACATGTAGATCACAGATAGTCAGCATCATGAATGGTTTATAGAGACGCTTTCCCCACTTGAGAATTGCTTTCTCACAACAGAAGATAGAAACATGGGCAAAGGCCTTGGAGATTTCAATGAGGCTATAGGCATCACCTATTTAGGATGTGAACCTAGGATTACAATAGATCCACTCACAATTAGTAGGCTTGCACCTAGAATTATAGAGTTTGAAGAAAGAGCGGAAACTAAAGTAGAAGTATGCGCAGAAGTCTGGTGTTTGAAGTGCAAGGTCCATGGGCATGACAAAGATCATTGTCCCGTGTACACGAATTATATTAAATAAGAGGGGCCAATTCCTTTAAAGCCAGAATCCCCAGCAGGGCCAAGCATGGGGGCTACATTGTGGTGCACTATTTGTCAAGTTACTAAGAAACATGCGACAGACAATTTCAATTTACTTTAGAAGTTTGTTCAGACACCCCAGCAGTTGTTCTATAATTTTTGCAAATCTATGGACCACAATGAGCACCACTGTCGAAGCTACGAGCTAATGACAGAAATAACACCTACGTACTGAATGCAAGTAGAGACGCGGCCTCCAGATCAAGGCACCAAAGGAGCGCGTGGAGGTTATCAGGGTTGAGGACTGGGCCAAGGAGGAGGAGGAACTCGTAGAGGTTGTAGTCAGATTATCTACTACAATTGTAGACAGTCGGGGCAATATGCATTAGAGTGCCAGAATCCTGCACACCCATCATGTCAATACTGTAGAAATTTTAACCATACTATAGAATAATTCCATTACTGATAGCTAAAATGCAAGAGAAGAAAATGCAGCCTCAGCAGTGTTAAAATTGGCAACTAGGGAAAAACTTCATGTGGGTCATCTTATTCATGGCCGATAATATTTTTATTAGATTCCTCTCGTTGAGAGGTGTAGGATTGATATAAAGATCATCCGATTCCAATAAGTATTCATGGAGATATAAATTTATTTTGATTATGGAATTATTATCAAGCCGACCTACAACTCATGTAGGCTCAGAAGCCCAACAGTCACATCTATTCACCCACCAACGTTGTGTATAAATATAAGAGGACTTATCCTCATTTGGACTCACTCATATCATCACATGTCTCTCTCTCTACTACAGAGAAATGAGTCTCTTCTCTACTGCGCTGAAATGGGTCTCTCTCTCACACATGTGAAGCCGGAAGCTGTTGAATTTGAAGCTGCAATTGCAGAAATAAAGATTGACTTGCGTGGCCTAGAAGATCTCCTCTTTGGAACTACGCTGTAGTTTCATCTGAACCTCCTCTGAAATCCACAACTTTTGGTGGTGGAATGAAGTCGATATGATGAACGGTTTGCAAGATATCGACTGCCCTAGTTTGAAGCTGGAAACTGCTAAAACTAAAGCTACAACTGCAGAAGTAAAGATTGACCTGCGTGGTCTAGAAGATCTCCTCTTTGGAACTGCATTGTAGGTTCATCTGAACCTCCTCTGAAAACCACAACTTTTGGTGGTGGAATGAAGTCAATCCGACGAACGGTTTGCAAGATATTGTGTGCCCTAGTTTGATAATGAAGCCGCTAATGCTGATGTTGTTGATCTAGGGTTTGCTACTGCTGATATGAATCAGATTTATTGTACTATTTCTCTCTGTTGAATTATTGAAGATAAAATAATATTTGATCAAAGGGTTTCCCCACACATTGTGGGGTTTTTCCCTGGCTAGCTGCCACATCTTGTGTCTCTTGTCTTGGCTTGTTTTCTGTCGATCGTTTAATGTTCTATCTGCACTTTACTTTATCTATGTATGATTGCTAATCTTTGGAATATAATAAGGAAAAGAAGTAAACTGTTATAAGCATAGAACATACCATAAATTAACATGGAATCAGAGTTGAGGTGAAGACAAAGCCCGAGCAAGAGCAAGAGCAATCATCGAAGAGAATATTGGCAAGGCTATCCTAAAAGAACTATGGGGTCCTCAACACTCTTTCCTGCTGAAGACAAGATCCATGAGAAAGCTGACTATCACGGATGGAAGATGTCTATCGATCTAACCCTTAAGAATCAAGGAGTGTTGGATCATGTGAGAGGCAATATTGTTGAGCCTCCATCAAATGCATCCGCTGCTGCCTGGAACAAATGAAAAAATGGAGAAGTCAAAACAATAGAAGATCATCCGAGACTCTATCGACAAGCACATGGTGGCCTACATCTCTGAACTGGACACCTCCAAGGAAATCTACGCTAGACTGGTGAGTTTATTTTAAGTTAATGATGCAAATCAAGTTTTGTTTCTTAGAAATAAGCTGAGGGAAATCAAGAAGGGTAAAGATGAAAGTATGCAAGCATACTTCTTAAGAATCACCGAGATCAAGAACGATCTCCTATCTATTGGGGAAACTATTACTAACAGAGAAATGGAACTCACAACTCTTGGAGGATTGCCATTTGAATGGGATGTGTTCAGGACTACTCTTTTGAACTATAATGTAATTCCTAGTTTCGAGGAATTAATGGCTAGATGCATTCAAGAAGAAACAAGGGAAGAAGTGCAAGAAATGCCCATGCCTAAAGGTCCTCCTGCTGCCTTTTCTTCTCATGCAAAGAAAAGAAATAATTCCGAGACTAAATCAAAAGGAAAGGTTGGACCTAAGGCTAGAAGAAAATGACGATGTTACATTTGCGATAAAGCAAGTCACTATGTATGAGATCATGAGCATCATGATGAATGAGATCATGGACATAAAGGGAAACATGAGATCATGGACATATAGGATAGCATGATGATGATGCACACTAGTTTGAGCAGCATTATGATGGATAAAATCATGGACATGGGCAGCATGATGATAATCATGATTAGAGAAGCATGGTACAGTATGCAATGGTGCAACTCGAAATCCCTCTGATGGCAATCAAAGGAATGACAAATTCAACAGCAAAGGTAAGAGGAGAGCTGGGAATCAAGGAAGAGGACAAGCATTCGAGAAGGCTAGAAATTCTAGGATGTATTAAATGCACCTGACCTAAAAAGGAACCTAGTGTCCATCTTGGCAATGGAAGACAGAGGCTACAAGGTAACCTTCAGCAATGGCAAGGTATGTATATGGAAAAATAATGTTAAAGATGCCTTTACTCTTGGGTTTAGTGTTGATTCATTATATCAGTTCGATGGAAGTCCGCTAGGTGTCATGTCTTGTGACACAACTCTTTAGTCCGAACTTTGGCATCAGAGGTTTGCCCACCCTCATTACAAATCTCTACCCAATGTAAGACAGATGGTAACAGGGATGCCCGAATTCCAAGTAGAGAAAGAAGGTGTATGTCCGGGATGTGCCAAAGGAAAGCTCAAAAGGGGACCATTCCCCTCAAGCCAAAGCAAGACCTCCGATATATTACAATTGGTTTACTCAAGCATACCTGAGGTTGGCATTAAGAGGGAGACTACTACACCACATACTCCTGAGCAGAATGGTGTGGTGGGAAGGAAGAACCACACGATGATGGAAGTTGTTCGGGCCATGCTACATGATCAAAGACTTCCAAAGTTTCTATGGGCTAAAACTACAATCACCGCCGTATATGTACAAAATCGATGCCCTCATCAAGCATTGGGTTCCTAAACTCCTGAAGAAATGTTCACCACCGGTCAAAGGGAAGTCATGATTAGTCATGATGTCACCTTTGACAAAGATATGGATCTCAGCAAGGTGGACAATCTGCTGACTTTTAGTAGCTCTCAAGAAGCAGACACCAGGGAACCGAAAGAAAAGGATGATGAATCAATGCCTGATGTAGAAGAACCCATGGATCCGATTGATCCTCATCCACATGAGACTTCCTCTTCTAGGAAGAGGCCTTCATAGCTTAGGGGGATACTTGATGATGCTGAAGGACATGTTGCACCCTGAGGAACCTTCCATCAAAGTAAGAAACTTAACAGGTATCAGGGATACCTGACCATCATGAGCACGATCATACAAAATGAACCTTCATCATTTTCAGATGTCATCAAGCATTAGCTATGGAAGGATGTTATGACCATAAAATATGAGTCTATTATGGAGAATGATGTCTGGGAAGTAGTTCCCAGACCCTGGACAAGACAATTGCTACTTCAAAATGGCTTTACAAGATAAAGCATGCAGCAAATGGAAGTATGGAAAAGTATAAGGTTCATTTTGTTGCTCATGGTTTATCCCAGAAGGGAGGTATAGACTATGATATTTGCACCTGTTTCCAGATATACGACCATCCGCTTGATCATAGCCCTTGTGGCTTCACAAGGATGGAACCTACATCAGATGGATGTTAAGACCGCGTTCTTGCATGGTTCTATCAAAGAAGAGGTCTATGTGGAGCAACCTGAAGGATTTGAGATTTATGATTGAAAATCTCATGTATGCAGGTTGAAGAAGGCTCTCTATGGGTTGAAGCAAGCACCCCGAGCATGGTATGAGAGGATCGATAGCTACTTGATGAAGCTGGGATTCACAAGGAGTGAAGCTAATCCTAACCTTTACTTTAAGGTTGAAGATGACAAGCCTCTCATACTGGTGTTGTATGTGGATGACCTCTTTCTAACAGGTACAAACCCTCTCATTCACAAATGTAAGAGGGAGATGGCTTCTGAATTTGAAATGAAGGACCAAGGACTTGAAGTGTGGCAGAAGCCAAGGGAAATTTTCCTATCTCAAGGAAAATATGTGGTAAATATATTGGAAAGATTCGGTATGATGGACTGCAAGCCTGTGACTACCACGAGGATCTTAACTTTTAGAAGTTATAAGGTAGTGATCTCGGACCAGACTTGCGAAATGCCTCTGAGTTTCAAAAACTCATTCGCATTGATGTTCTTGGTGAACCTCTGCCCGAACATATGTTTTACAGTTAGCATTGTGAGCTCATATTTCGTTGAGCCTCACTGGATTGATGCCAGGAATCTTCTGATATGTCTTCAGGACACAATCTCTCATGGATTAAGATACACTGCCGGAGATGTGAGACTACTTGGATATACTGATGTTGATTGGGCAAGTAGTGTGGTGGACCGTAAGAGCACTTCCGGGTACTGTTTCACCTTGGGATCTGATTCCATATCCTGGATGAGCAGGAAGCAGAAGTTGATGGCTTTGAGCACCGCTGAAGCAGGATATATTGTTGCTAGCATAACGTCGTGTGAGGCAGTTTGGTTGCGAAAGCTCTTCAGTGAGCTGTTTGGATTTACATTGGATACCACTGTGATTCTATGTAACAACCAGAGGTGGGATTCGATTATTGAGGAATCCCGTATTCGTCAATTGCTACAACAAATAGACATCATCTGGGATATGGTAAGTCGATGAGCAAGGAAGCTCCATCACAATAAGATGATGTACAGGTTGATACACCTTGTCAAAGCCCCGAGGAAAGATCTAATCTGTGATTTTCCCAAACGACTTGGAGTCAGCAAGAAACCCTTGTACAAGGGTCCTGCATGTTGCATACATTTAGCTATGGGAGCTCTGATGGCTTGCGGTTCCTACTGGAGCAACATATGACCACAGGGTGACTCACCCTCCCCTGGTGGTGCACACTGGAACAAGATGATTCGCTCTCTTGTGGGACAAGATGATTCGCTCTCTTATGGAATAGAATGATTAGCTCTCCTGTGTAGCAAGACGATTAGTTCTCCTGTGAGGCCTGGATTGATGTGTTCTCCATGGCAGCCTGGATTGATGTGTTCTCCACGGCAATTGTAGCAGGATTGATGTGTTCTCCTGTGAGGACAGGATTGATTAGTTCTCCTGTCGAGGCATCCTACCCATGTAGTCTGGGACTCATGGGAAGTACCTCTCATCTGATCAATGAGCAGGGAAATGAAGTTAGGGACCATAGTAGTACCGATGGACGCATTGTTGTATCTACCATACTCCCTACACTAGGATGACCTCCATTGATCTGGGATCAATGATACTGGTCTGGGACCAGTGGTAGGAGTTGTACCATACTATGACGCTGACTTCGGGACGGTTGAGACTGGTCTGGGACCAGTGGTACATACTCCGAGACTGACTTCGTGTCAGTGTAGTACTGGTCTGGGACCAGTGAGAGTGGTACATACTATGACGCTGACTTCAGGTCGGTTGAGACTGGTCTGGGACCAGTGGTACACTCTCTAATATTGCAATACTGGTCTGGGATTAGTGGTAGGAGTGGTACTTACTATGAAGCTGACTTCGGGTCGGCTGAGACTGGTCTGGGACCAGTGGTACGCACTCTGAGATTGACTTTGAGTCAGTGGAGGATGATACTGGTCTAGGACCAGTGGAGTTGTGCTCACTATGACGCTGACTTCGGGTTGGTTGAGACTGGTCTGGGACCAGTGGTACATACTCTGAGACTAACTTTGAGTCAGTATGATACATCCTCGATCATTTCTTCTTCTTCATAATTTGGACAAAAGCAGAGCAGAACAGAACAATGCAAGAGCAGAGCAGAACAGAGAAAAACCGTACAGATCAGTGTAGGGCAGAACAAGACAAAGCAGAACAGGCAAAATAGAGCAGAGCAGGGCAAGGGTCAGGTTGTATAGGGCAGTGCATTTGATGGATGAATAGTAACAACTGATAGACAGATTGTAGATGAAGTTCTCCATGGTTGAGAGGGAGTGTTAAAATTAGCAACCAGGGAAAAACTTCATGTGGGTCATCTTATTCATGGCTAATAATATTTTTATTAGATTCCTCTCATCGAGAGGTGTAGGATTGATATAAATATCATCCGATTCCGATAAGTATTCATCGAGATATGAATTTATTTTGATTATGGAATTCTTATCAAGCCGACCTACAACTCATGTAGGCTCAGAAGCCCAACAGTCACATCTATTCACCCACCAACGTTGTGTATAAATATAAGAGGAATTTTCCTCATTTGGACTCACTCATCTCATTACATCTCTCTAGCTCTCTACTACACAGAAATGAGTCTCTTCTCTACTAAGCTGAAATGGGTCTCTCTCTCACACATGTGAAGCCGGAAGCTGTTGAATTTGAAGCTGCAACTGCAGAAGTAAAGATTGACTTGCGTGGCCTAGAAGACCTCCTCTTTGGAACTGCGTTGTAGTTTCATCTGAACCTCCTCTGAAATCCACAACTTTTGGTGGTGGAATGAAGTCAATCCGATGAACGGTTTGCAAGCTATCGATTGCCCTCGTTTGAAGCCGGAAACTGCTGAAACTGAAGCTACAACTGCAGAAGTAAAGATTGACTTGCGTGGCCTAGAAGATCTCCTCTTTGGAACTGCACTATAGGTTCATCTGAAACTCCTCTGAAAGCCGCATCTTTTTGTGGTGGAATGAAGTCAATCCGATGAACGGTTTGCAAGATATCGTCTGCCCTAGTTTGATAATGAAGCCGCTAATGCTGTTGCTGTTGATCTAGGGTTTGCTACTGCTGATATGAATCAGATTTATTGTACTATTTCTCTCTGCTGAATTATTGAAGATAAAAGAAGATTTGATCAAAGGGTTTCCCACACATTGTGGGGTTTGTCCCTGGCTAGCCGCCACATCTTGTGTCTCTTGTCTTGGCTTGTTTTCTGTCGATCGTTTAATGTTCTATCTGCACTTTACTTTATGTACGTGTGATTGCTAATCTTTGGAATATAATAAGGAAAAGAAGTAAACTGTTATAAGCATAGAACATACCATAAATTAACAAGCAGCCTACGCAGAACTTACAAATGATGAGGGTTGAGCCCTACAAAGAAGATCAAAGTGCTAATATTGTGCTAAGAAGTGGAATGACGACTGGCATTGATAAAGGTAAATAACCTAAACAAGAAGGATGGGTCTGCAAAGTGCCAGAGAAAGAAGTCGCCTTTGATTTGGATCTTGTTAAGGAAACATTTATGGAAGCTAAGAAGAGCTTCAATAAGGCCTCCACCTCAGGAAGCCAGGACAATGTGCAAGAAATCAGCGTGCCTGCAGAGGTTGATCCTTCTATACTCACTACATTTTTGGAAAATTACATGAATCTTCTGCACGATAGCAAAGTTATGGAAGGCCTGCAGGAATTAATAAATAAATGCACCAACAAAGAGAAAGTCCCTGATGGAAACCGCGTGATCAAAAATATTGGCAAGCATAAGGCACGAATGGGGCAAGAAATGAGGCTAACCAGGTATATAGGAGATTATGAAATGGATCAAGTCATTCTAGACCTAGGATTTGATGCAAACATATTACCGAAACAGACATGGGAGAGGATGGGGAAACCTACACTGCAATGGTCTCCAATTCAACTTGGGATGGAAAACCAGCAGAAAATCATCCCCATGGGATGCCTATATGGAGTAACAGTTGATATTGAAGGTGCGAGTGGGGTAGCCGAGTTTGATGTTATAGAAATTGTTGATGACAGTAATCCCTACCCCCGCGCTCCTGGTAATTGGATGGGCTATTGATATGAACAGAGTCATTAATCTAAAGAAGAGGACAATGTCGTTTGAAAGAAAGTCACTCAGGGTTATAGTGCCTTTGGACCTTGCAGAAGGGGCATGATATACTGAACCAGTCCGTGATTATGAAGAAATTGATGATGAACTAGACCAAATATACAGGATAATAGCGCAATATCAGGACTGGATCAATCCAATGCCAGATGGGTAGAGTGCATAGGACAGGGAGAGTTCCTGCACCTTGGACTCAAATGAGGAATTAGAACATCGACAGAATCTCTTGCACAAAGTATCTACATTGTGCTGCAATATAATGATGAAGTTGTTGCGCTGTGTTTCGTCGGAGGTAAGGAAATTACCTTAGTATGATGGTTTAACTGACGTATATCTATTTTTGAATGAATTTGAGGGTGAAGTCCCTAAGGACCACCACTTACAAGCATTAGAGTTGGCACTGCACACTACGCCTGCACGATGGTGGGGTACGCATAAGGATAGTTTTGCTAGATTACGAGATTATAGAAGAATGATAAAGCTATGGTTCAGGTGGGTTAACACCAGAATGAACGAGAAGAATAATGGAAGAGATGATCCATGCGATCACCTAGCAACGTGGACTAAAGCATGGGGTACAAAACCGCAACCATAATGGGTACATATATTTTGTCATACCTTGGATAACATCCCCATGAACTAGTATCTTGAAACAGAGCTCTGCCATGGCATTGCGAAATGGGATGTATTGAAGGAAAGGTTCTTATTAACATTCGGTTTTGAGGAAAGGTTTGCAAGCATCGATGAAGCACTGCAGGAAATTAAAGTGGTTATCTTTAGAACGTTGATGAAACCCATGGAATGGACCCAATCGGGCTGGAGCACCCAAATGCGACGCGCACTAGAATGCTATAATGTGACTTCCAAATAACAAGAAGAAGGTACCACAAACATCAATATTCTGGAGGCATAAGGACATCGCAAAGTCGGAGGCCCACATATAGAAAAGCCAAACATCTCACACCTTTGAAGACGAACCAAGTAAACATTGGCACTCAGGAAAACCCGAAGTTCATGAAAATTGGAGATTACTAGGATGACACTACAGTCGATAAAGTTGTTGAATTACTCCGTAAAGATCGGGATCTATTTCTAACTAACTTTTCAAACCTAAAGGGAAAAATCAGTGATTTGGGTGTTATTAAGATCACACTAAAACCAGACACAAAGCCTATTAAACAGAGGCCTTATCACCTTAATCCTAAGTATAAGGAAAAGGTCTTCTAGGTGTTACGGGTGAAACCACCCTACGGATTTGGGTTGAGAACCCCAACAGAGCAGAGCACAAATCTCAACAAGAAATTCTCAAACAATCATTATACATCCTTATTCTACTAAATCACGTAGGAGTGCCCTTACCCGATGTCCTTCGTTTAGGTAGATCTTGCAGGGTGCAGACCCTCAGCTTCTCCCAATGTTCTTGAAACCTTAAAATTATTCAAATAGAACATACATGACTGTAAAACATAAAGGATATACATGATGTTAACTTTAAATCATGGAAATGAATGACTAATTATACATCAATATAAGATTCATAAATTAATTACAACATAACTTTGATGCATAAACACATTTCATGTCAGAAACAAAACAACATTTCCTTTTTATTGAAGTAAGATATAGATAAGGTGGAGAAATACGACCTGAGTCCTTCTCTGGCTCCAAGTGGAACCGTCCTCCAGTTCTGTCCTTTCCCGGCCTTCAACAATCTTCCTCCATCACCAACACAAGGATATCTCAAGCAAGATGGGGGATATCTATAATTAAGGAAACAAGGGTTTCCTGAAGCTTTGGGGAGTGCAGAAGGCACAGGGATTCTTCAGAATTGATCAGGGATAATCTCACTATAGTATCAATATCTCATACTTTCTCCCCTAAGGCCTTCCCATGGACGTTTATTTATACCTCTGCAAGTTAGTTTTTTCAATTAGGAAACAATTGGACCATAGGAAATAGGAGGTGAGTAATAGGTAAAACCCATGAACTCCACCCGAAATTAAGGAAATTTAATTTTTTTAAGTGTTTTAACATATGTACGTGGGTTGGGTATATGCTAACCCACGTGTACACACTTTTATCATAGGAAAAAATGTAGTGTATAGGGAATAAAACACTATTTTTTAAGATTTTGGACCAAGCCTGGATGGAAGGGTTTCCCTATGCCATAAATAGAGCATCATATCTACCAAGAGTGGTAAATGGTGCTATAACAGATGCCCCCTAATATATGAAGTTAGAATGGGTACATGATGGCCGAAATGTATTAAGTGTATGGAAAGAATCATGCCGAGACTGAGGAGTTCACCAAAATTCAGCTTGCCAAGCCATCGAAAGAGATCAGAAATAAACTGATGTCTGAGGCGGGCATACCCATGCTCAGAAATAGTAAACTATGTCTGCATATCAATTACAAAAGCGGATCCAATATGTATACAAGTATAAAGGAACTGAAAGTGCATAATGGATCATCTGATCATAATTTAGAAAGCACATGTTTGAATATCACATATAAAGTGTTGATCAATGATGTTGAAGTATGAAGTTGATCACTAAAGTCAAGAAACTGATCCTGATAGTACCAAGTGAACATGATGGAATAAATGATACTACACTGCAACTCAGGTGCCAACATATAAGATGTCACTGTAAGCAACTGTTACAGATAAGGTGGATGGTGTTAACTAGAAGACACGGGAGCAAATGACAAGTGAGCCAAGACATGCTGATGCAAACCCGAGGTCTTCAACGGCCACCGTGGTACATTTCTACACAATGGGAATGAATGATATGAAGTCGACCATGTGAGAAATCGTTTGATTACTGATCATGGATGTATACCATTAACAAATGCGAGACTACTTACCAATAATAATAACGAGAGTCAAGGTACCCAGTACAATCTAACAAGTGCGAATAAATGTGTTGTAGTCGAACACTTGAAAGAATCTATCAATTAGGAGATAATGATTTTTTCCCACTGTTGATAGCGAAGGAATCTGCCACTGATGATTGCAAACCCTAAAGTACTGCAAAATGGAATCTAGTTTTCTTTCCCAGAGTAATGAGCTGAAGTCGATGGGAAAACATCCACTAAAGGGAAGGCATTAAGGCATCCTTCATCAATCTAGCGTGAGTGTAATTTGTAGGCCAATAATGTGGAAGAAATCGGATGAACAAAGATGTAGTAACCCAACCGAAGCACGTTTCCAGCGTATACAAGATGTAGCTAGCACACAATAGAAACCCTCTGAGCCCACCAATAATGAAAGCTGACACAGAGGCGAGGAATCCACCAATAGGGTCAAATGGAAGCCAAGGCACTGCACAAATCCCAATGTGTGATAATGAAAGCTGATGTCAAACACAAGGGAAACCACCTAGTCAAAGACCCATGATACTGATCATTGTTGAGCACAAGGTGACCTATCAATAATGAAAATAGGACCAAGGTGCGGCTCTAGATCTGCCGTCAGAGAAATTTGTCGTAGTTGATAAGGACAAGACCCGCAAACAAGAATTCAATGGAGACCTTCTCAAACCGACACGAGCAAAGGACCAATACAACTAATGTGATAATGAAAATGATGCTAACAACTAGGGATGGCGAACTGAAAAATAGGTCAAGAGACACTACAGAGAGGCTGACTCAGGCTTACTTCCCTTGAACAAAAGCATGACTCAACTATGACTATATGGTAGCATATGATAACTCTGTATAAGTTTGTCATGCAGAAGGAATAAGAAAACTCTCCATATGATTGGAAGAGGTAAGCAATCGAAGGAGAACTGACACAATAACAAGGGTAAGGCTCTCCTAAGTCAAACTAAAGCCCACCCCAATGGAGGAAAGACTTTCTTTTGAGTGCTTTGTTCAAGGGTGACACGAATGACTCTACCTGCCATCAAAATATGGAAATAATGTCCCGTTCATGGTCTTTTTTGGAATATATAATTTTTTTTGTACTTTTATTTTATATCAAGCTTGAAAAAGAATAAAAGAATTCTATAGTATAGTGGAAAGAACAAGTGTCGAAAAAAAACAGATGCTCTAGTTCCTCGGACGGGAACATTCCTATGCTCAATGCAAGGACGCTAAACTGGTCAAGGACACTCAAAGGGATTTTCTTTCCATGGGTAAAAGGGTGTGTCAAGTTATAGAAGCTAAGTGATTGCATATTGATTTTGCAGAAGACATGGTCTAAAAAGTGGCTTAAACACAAGTCCAAGTGAAGTTGGCTCATGGCCAAAAGGTGCAAGTAGTCGATATGAAATGTGGCAATACCACTCAACACAAAGGAGCCTCTAAGGTATAAAGCCAGAAAATAGTGAAGAAGAAAGAAAATGAGGCTTCATCGCAAAAGTCATAGTGGGGCTAAAGAGGACTCCTAATCCTAAGAACAAAATTTCTACATGGGTGCCAAGTGACAATAAGGTACTATCAAGGGCACCCATGATAAGGTAGGCTCTACCACACAAGTCATGACACTTCCAAGCAATGAGAAGGTTCTACACCATAACATGGTGCGTTCGATCCTAAGGCAAAAATGGGAAAGGAAACTATAAATGCACAATGCAGGTCAAAAACCTAACCTATATGCCAGTTTCGAGAACCAATACCTATCAAAGTGGATCAACCATACAAATGTCCAAAGGAGAAATCTTCCAAGTGCTATAGACATAAATAGGAACACTAGACAAGAATTTAATACATCCCACATATAAACTTCAGATAAAATATTGTGTTATAGAATACAAAACTTGAAAATGCATACCTTATATGTACAATATGGTACAGTGAACCACGCACCCTTGCGGTTTATGCATAACAGTTCTTCTGGACAAACCCCTTGTAGGGCTCATGCCAAGGACTCCTTTGGTAGTCAAAACTCATGTCTTCAAAGAGTTCCTCCTGTCAAGGTAAATCAAATTCTGAGGAAACATGAGAACTACAAGGATCAAAAGAGGGAATTAAGGGGTCCCATGTCCTTATAGGAAGAATCTCTTGGTCAACAATTGGTACCAAGTCCCAAGAAGGAGAACAATAGGTCAAAGGATCTTGCTCAGAAGCAATTGAACATTGAGGATTCAATGCCACATAATTAACTCGTTGCGGGGTAGAGTCTACTTGAACACTTGGAACAAACCAAGGGGAATTCTATAGTAAATTTGAATTAGGGTGGTGATTATCATATGCAAGTTGATCAATAGTGACAATATTCCCTTTATGAGGAAAACACATCACTCGAAAGAGTGAAGACACCACAACATTCATAGCATAGACATAATCCCACCCAAGTAGCATATTAAAGTCTAAAGGGCGATCAGCCACCATCATATCAATTAATACAATCTTCCCACCTAAAGTAATAGGCAATTGAGGAAGGACACCCATAGATTCACTAGGCCTTCCATCATAAGCTAACAACTGACTCTCAGTTGTCAACAACTTTGGAGAATCCAAAGCTTTCCAAGTCAAGGAGGATATAATACTTACATAGGATCCTTCATCCACCATACATCGATATATGTTTGTGGAATTAACTCTAACCTTTATTTGGAAAGGTGCAGCGGAAGGAAGGCGAGGCTCGACAAGACTATCCCAATCAAAGGAGAAACTCCTAGAACTTGGAGGGGGAACATTCGAAGAAACCAGAATGCCCCCTACACTAGAAGGATCTATACTAGAAATCAAACAGACTCTGTTGTTAGGCACTTCACCCCCCAAAAGAGGAGTGTAATCAGCTAGAGATTACATTGGCTCAATAACATTATCAACCAATAGTTGATGAGACTGTTGAGAAACCATATCAGATCCATGAGTAGAATAACTTTCAGACTCGGACCATATCCTTTGTACCTCTAGAATACCAGGGCACAAATGAGTAATATGGTCTCCCTTGCATATCTTACAAGGAAAATTAGGTTTAAAACTTCCACGCCTAGGTTTCTTATCAACATCCATTCTGCCAACATGAATAGCAGTGGTTTTCAGAGAGTCCCTAACATGACTTGCAGAGTTTAGTGACTCTTTTCTAGTATGACTTGCAGTGACTAGACTTATTCCCCTAGCATTACTTGCAGCGGCTGAAGGCTCATCTCCAACATGACTAGCAGAGGTTGATGATGAATTTCTAGTATGACTTGCAGCGACTAGACTTGTGCCCCCAGCATGACTTGCACCGGTTGAAGTCTCATCTCCAACATGACTCACAGAGGTTGATGATGAATTTCTAGAATGACTTGCAATGACTATACTTGGCACCCAGCATGACTTGCAATGGCTAAAGGCTTATCTCCAACATGACTAGCAGAGGTTGATGATGAATGCATAGAACTGTTATTCTTCTTTGTCCTCTTCCTTCTCTTCTTTTTAGATCTCTTATTACAAGAGGGAGGAGGAAGAGGAATCCCAGATTTCTCTTTAAAAGAAGTTGAACAACCCATTTGATGCCCTTAATAAATCATTCATTTGAGAAGCTTCAAGAACATCTGGAATATTCTAAGTGGACCACAACCAAACTAGTAGTCCAACATTCAATCTAGGAATATTCAAAGTGGCCATCAAGGGGGTACCAACATTTCCAATGAAAGGAAAAGCACAAGGATCCCCTTTGGGAAGGGTACCTTGGTTGGTTTCCACAAGAATATGGGACATATATAAGTTATTCGTAGATCCTTCCCTCACACAAATGAATTTCCAAGGAAGATAAATGCACAATCAAAACCTTTGCCCTTGGGGAGGCAACTCCACAACTTTCAAAAGAAATATCAAAAGCCTTTCAAGATTGGCGGAGTGGTAGGTTAATCACTCAGAATCTAAAGTCCAAAAGTGACAAGACAAAAATACCTAAAGACAACTATATACAAAAAGCAAAGAGCACTCAACTATAAAGTCCCTAAAGATACAACCAATCAAGCAACTTCCTAGTATTTCCGCTTCAGGTGATTAGGACCGGACACCAAAATACAAGAAAGCCAAAATCAAGGGCCTTCCGAAAATAGACTGGGGTAGTTACACCCTAGGTCTACTAGTGAAGGTATCAGAAGCATTTACATTGACCTCCAGACAACAGCCTTTGTTGGTGCAAGCACCCAAGCTTCGCAAGGGTACCCTCCAGAAGTATTGTTGAACGTGATGCAATGTCAGCCTTAGGTGCCACGGGATTCCCCTTCATGGCCACCTATGTGATTCCTAGGAAAGGAAGCTATGGATACCACCTTGTATCAAGAGCCGGGTGGAACAGTCGTGAGGTAGGATCCAACAAGTTGGAGAGGGGGTATATCTCTTCCTTGTATTCACTCTCCCTCGTGCTTAACTCTCGGTCTTTCTAACGATATTAGGTTTTTCTCTTTATTCAACTTCTACATTTTGTAATTTGAGCAGCCTTGGAGAGTTAACTCTCCACTCACCTAATCCAAGGCCCTAATGAACCTAAACTTGTTGGTGTTTGTTTAATGACAACAATAAAAGTTCTAGTTCATTTTATTAACCACTTCATTTTATATATTTGTTCTTTACGTCAGGCAAAATTACGAGAGTGAAACTGATGATGGTTTTATGATGCAAAAGAAATCAATAAAAAACTAACTATATGAATTCATTCATTTTCTTCGATGAAGAGTGATCTCTACTTGGGTTCTATGGGAACTTATAAAAGGAAAAATATTTTTCTTTTCTTTTTTTAAACAATCTTCACACACCCAAAAGCTAAAAAGACTAAGAAATCTTTAAAATGCACACTACCCTAATGCAAGTTATAATGAAGATGCAAGATCCTAAACAACCTTAATAAGAAAATGCAATTCTTTATAGAAACATTGAGTTAACTTAAAACTGAAGAGTACAAAAATTGACAACAAATCTCTCTTCAAAGCAAGAAGAACAAATTGTAAAAGATTGCAATTCACTTTTCAAGAATAAAACAAAAGAAACCGTAAACCAAAAACTTGGAAAAAGAAAAACACAAGCAACATTTTTTAAGCTTTTTCTTTTAAGGAAACAAATCAACTTTTTGAAGTCATAAAAGTTCAACTAAAAATCAAAAGATCAATAAATAAGCATAAGGATTCTTTTAATCTTGCAAGTTATAAACTCGAAAATGAACAAAACTTGAACAAGAAAGACTACAACTTGTACAAACTGACCCAAATAGCAACAAAAGATTTTGACAAACTAACCAAAATGCGAAGAAATAAATACTTTCAAACTTGTCAAAAAGACTCTCAAAAAGCAAGAAAAGAAATAAGGCCACCAAACACAGGAAAGAAAAGAAAGAGAACTTGAAATCTCGGTTTGAAAATGAAATTGAAAACAATTTCCTGTTCTGGAAGACCAGAACAACTAAGAACTTCAAAACGAAGCCTTAAACACCAAGATACAAACTACAAACTTGCTTAAGAAGAAAACCTCAGCCAAATATTTTCAGTGAGAAAGAGATTTTGAAAAAGAAAGCTTGCAGGAAAAGTAAATTCTCCAGACAGCTAATGACCATATAACAACAGAAATCACCAGGCAGCAAACCTAACTGGGCAGAAAGATTTGAAAAATTAATCCAAAAACTTGCATACGTGACTGTGTAAAGACACAGAAGCATGCACACGTGTTTCTAATACAGGAAACTCACATATACGCGAGTCTTATTTACAGAAACATACGTGTATATGCTACTGTAAACAAATTAAAAAGTGTATATAAAGCTTTATAAGGAAAATCAAAAATCAAGGTCTGACCAAGAAGATTAGACTTGATTCCTGTGACACTAATGGACCAAGCAATACTCGAAAAGGAAGCAAACAAGAAAGTGAACCCTGATTGAGAACAAATAACCCAAACCAGGAATGACAAGATTGTTATACCCGGTGGAGTCGCCAATTCTGTTACGGCTGAAACCACCCTAGGGCTTTGGGTTGATAACCCCAATAGAGAAAAGGGAAAAACTCAACAAGAAATGCTCAAACAATCATTAAACATCCTTATTCTACTAAATCACGTAGGAGTGTCCTTACCCGATGCCCTTGTTTTGGGTAGATCCCGCAAGGTGCAAACAGTCAGCTTCTCCCAATGTTATTGAAACCTTAAAATTATTCAAATAGAACATACATGATAGTAGAAACATAAAGGATATACATGATGTTAACTTTAAATCATATAAATGAACAACTAATTATACATCAATATAAGATTTATAAATTAATTACAACATAACTTTGATGCATAAACACATTTCATGTCAGAAACAGAACAATATTTCTTTTTATTGAAGTAAGCTATAGATATGGTGGAGAAATAAAACCTAAGTCCTTCTCCAGCTCCAAGAGGAACCATCCTCCAGATCCATCCTTTCCCAACCTTCAGGAATCTTCCTCCATCACCAACACAAGGATATCTCAAGAAAGATGGGGGATATATATAATTAAGGAAACAAGGGTTTCCCAAAGCTTTGGGGAGTGCAGGATGCACAGGGATTATTTAGACTTGATTAGGGATAATCTCACTATAGTATCAATATCTCATACTTTCTCCCCTAAGGCCTTCCCATGGAGGTTTATTTATACCTCTCCAATTTAGTTTTTTCAGTTGGGAAATAGTTGGCCCACGGGCAATAGGAACTGAGTAATAGGTAAAACCCATGAACTCTACCCAAAATTAAGGAAAAAAAAATTAATTGTTTTAACATATGTAAGTGGGTTGGGTATATGCTAACCCATGTGTACACGCTTTTATCACAGGGCAAAGTAGTGTATAGGGAATAAACATTGTTTTTTAAGATTTTGGACCAAGTCTGGAAGGAAGGGTTGCCCTAGGCCCTAAACAGAGCATCAGATCTACCAAGAGTGGTAAATGGGGCTATAACACCAGGAGCTAGACAAGATGTTGGAGGTAGGTATCATAGAACCTATTGAAGAATCTGACTGGGTGAGCCTGATGGTGGTTCAAGAAAAGAAGCAAAAGGGTGAAATAAGGATTTGCGTAGATCTATGGAAGCTTAATGATGCATGTGTCCATGATCCATTTTCAACTCCATTCATAGACGAAGTGCTAGACAATGTTGGATGGTAGGAGGTCTATTCCTTTACTCATAAGTTTTCAAGGTATCATCAAATAAAGATCGCGCCAGAGGATAGAACAAAAATGACCTTCGCAACGGAGTGGGGTTATTTTCAGTACATTGTGATTCCATTTGGACTAAAGAATGCGCCTGCGATATTTTCCGCGTACTCATCGCAACGTTCAAGGAGTTCAATCATAAGTTTCTGGAGGTATACTTTGATGACTAGCTGGTGTTTTCATTAGTGAAGCGCCATGTAGCAAGTTTGCCCCTGATGTTGGATACATGTCACAGATACGAGATTGCACTGAATTTTAAAAAAATGTATATTATGTGTTCCTTTTGGGATATTGTCGGCTCATGTTGTGTGCAAGAAAGGATTGATGGTGGACCATACAATGATTATGGTGATTGTGAACTTGGAGGCCCCTAACAACTTTAAACAATTGCGCACAATGCTGGGACATACGAGATACTATCGAAAATTTATTAAAGCTTATGCTCAAATGACTGCGCCCATGGAGAAACTGCTAAAGAAGGACGTGACATTTTGTTGGGACAAAGAATGTCAGCACAGCTTAGATGTGCTGAAAGAAAAGATGGTTATTACACCGCTATTAGTATTTCCCAATTGGAAAAAGGAGTTTCATGTGCATGTGGATGCTTCTTGCATTGCGTTGGGTGTAGTACTAACACAGGCTGGTGAAGGAGAAATGGACCATCCTATAGCCTTCGCAAGTAGGAAGTTATCGAAGGTCGAGAGAAACTATTCAATGACTGAGCACAAAGGGTTGGCCATGGTGTACGCGTTGCAAAAATTCAAGCATTATCTATTGGGAGGACATTTCAAGATGTACACAGATCATTCTATCTTGAAATACCTGTTCAACAAGCCTGTGTTGGGGGGGAAGATCTGCAGATGGTTGCTATTATTTCAGGAGTATGATGTTGAATTCATTGTGAAGCCGAGGAGCTTAAATGTTGGACTTGACCATCTGTCATGAATCGAAACAGGAGAAGAACCTAATAATTTAGAGGAAGGGTTGTTAGATGCAAAGCTCTTTGTGGTGCACATAGTGGATGACCACTTTGCAAACATTATTCACTTCTTGACTACGAGAATGGCACCGAAAGGATATACAAGGAAGCAAAAGAAGGAATTAGTAGTATGCATGGCTGATTTTTCAGTCATTGCGGGACATTTTTATAAAATGGGTGCAGATGAAATATTGCGAAGATATGTGTCAGACTTTGATAAGGATAGCATTATAACTGAAGCTCATGCGGGAGGTTCAGGAGGCCATTATTCAGGCAAGGAAACTATGTATAAGATCCTGCCCTCAGGTCTATGGTGGCCAAAGTTGCACAAGGATTCCAAGGCATACTGTAAGTTGTGTGATGCATGTCAAAGAAGTGGCAGACCATCACACAGGGATGACTTACCACTACATCCTTAGGTGTCCTTGCAAGCATTTGAGAAGTGGGAAATTGATCTTGTTAGGCCAATTCAGCCCCTTGGGAAGAAAACTGGTGAGTTCTATATTATCACTATGATGAAATATCTAACTAGATGGGTGGAAGCACAACCATGAAGGATTGTACAGGCGCTATGGCTGCAAAATTCTTGTTCAAGTATGTCTTAACCTGATTTGGATGCCTGGAAGTGTTGATGAGTGATAGTGGTATGCACTTTCTGAATGAAATGATTGGCTCGTTGACTGAGGAGTTTCAAGTCTACCATCAAAATAGTATGCCATATCACCCGCAAGTGAATAGAATTGTTGAAGCCTTTAACAAAATTTTGAAGAACGCAATGATGAAGATCTGCAACGTGCAGCAGAATGAATGGGATGTATGCATACCTGCAATACTCTAGGCTTATAGGACTAATTGTAAGAAGCTGACAGGGAAAACATCATTTAGATTAGTATATGGGGTCGAAGTCGTAATCCCAATGGAAGAAATTGTTCCTAGTATCCGCATTGTAGCTTTAGCGAACATGGCGGATCATGAGGCCTTGGAAGAATGACCCATGCAGCTAATGGAGCTTGAAGAATATCGATTTTTGGTAGGATTCCACCAACAAGTACAGAAGGAACACAAAAAATCATGGCATGATCACCACATCAAGCTTCGCACATTCAAGGTAAATGATCTTGTCCTATTATATGATTGTAAATTCACTAAATTTCTAGGTAAATTCCAAATGCATTGGTTAAGGCCATATATTTTCAAATAAATTACAGATGGACGTGAAAACCAGCTCATGAAGTTGAATGGGGAACCCCTCCCAGTAAGAGTGAATGGGAGAAGATTGAAGTTGTATACGAGGGATCCTGCATAATGACTATATGGCAGCGGGATAGTCTTAGTGCTCTAGGCAGTTGCGAGGGAGCGTGGGACTATAAACTACACTGCTCAGCTTGGAGGACAACACAGCGGGTAGGCTGCATAGATAATGACAAAGATGCAACCAATGAAGTCACGCTCAGGACACTGTGCCGTGGAGGAAGGAACCATGCAAAATAGTAGGAAAATGACCGTTGGAATTATTGTTCATGACTTGATGGTCCGAAAATGGTTAAGTAAAGTGGCGTGGCAGAAATTAAGGAAAAACACTTTGAATACCTGCCGCCAAAACAACATTTATTATCATAATTTAGAGGGAATGATCAAAAACCCTATAAATTATGCATGTCGGTTCACCAGAGAACACTTTGCACTCTACGATTTGTTGTTGAGTTTCTCCTTCTGTCGCCTATGAGCCGAGCATTCTGGGAAGAATTCCTGTCACAAGAAAATGATTCTCCCATAGTCCGAGAATTATTTATGAAACAAGCACAGGTGCGAAAACTTCTACTGTGCAAAAAAGAAAGGAGGAAGCTAAGCAAGATGCATGTACCCTAGTAGAACAGAGAAAGAATGAAGTTGAAGGAAAGGCTCGCATTGAGCAAGAACGTGCTGCTAAGGAGAAGGTGGAGCAAGAGCAGCGCGAGTCACAGAAATGTGATAAGTCACCTTCACCAGAGACAAAGGAAGAAGAGATTCCAGGCCAAGGTGGTGGAGTTGATGAGGGGCAGAGCACTCCATTAATTTTAAAAAGACATGGCATGGAGTAGCAGTGTGGAATGCAAAAGAAGCAGAAATCTAATAGAACATGAATTGATCCCATGGTATTAATAGAGGGCGAACTTGATGATATCAGTGATAAAATTTGGGACACCACCACAGAAATGCTACAGTAGTTTGATCAGCAAAACATGCAGATGCTTGGGGGCATCCAGAAGGATCTGCGTGAGTTGCAGCTCCAAGCAACCAGAATCTAGGAAGATGTCAGGAAAGCGAGCAGCGCACAAGCTACTATGGCACGAGGAAAGAGTACAGTTGCAGAGCTAGCCTGGCTGTAGGACATTACAGTCTTCCCTTTACTTGAGGGGTCAGTCCATGCAGAAACGGATGAATAGCATGCGATGGTTCACAAAGTCAAAGACATGGGACTAAACCTTGCCACACTGTCACTTGAGTCTTTGCATGCCCTACATCAGGGGGATTGTGGAAGAGCTCAAGGTTAGAGAACAACGAGCACTCACTACTGTCAGTGAGTTTAAAGTCAACAATCAGCAATTGTTCATTGAAAAGATGCAGGCTCTGAAGGAAAAGGAGGCACTATAGGTGCATAGTTCACGTTTGGAGAGAACAATAGTGGAGGCATGTAAGATAGTGCGTGAACTTCACATCCTGGAAGATGCACATCCAGAAGCCAAATTCAAAAAATTAGTCGCTAGTGTGTGTGCGGCTAAAGAAGAACTTGGACGAGTCACTTTGAGTTCAACATGAAGATTGTAGAGCTGTAGTTGAAGTTGCAGCCCATGACTCCAACAAAGCAATGCGGAGTCATAATTAAGGACAACATGGCTACCTTGGATACCACAATCATTGTCTGTGCGACATTGTTTGATCACACTATGGAGCTATTGACCAACATGTAGGAAGATCCAAACCTACAAACATTGAACACAGAGGTAAGGGAGATGCAATGCTAATATGATGAGGTCAGGGCAACTATGTGCACCTTAGCTCCAGCGCAGCGCCTTGCCAAGTTACAGGAAGGAAAGCAGCTACTAGCACAGGTAGAGGAAGCGCAGAAGAAAGATGCCTTGCTAAAGGCCATGATGAAGCCTTCGTTGGATGGGGCTTATCAAATAATGCTCTCCATTCAAGATAAGCTTAAGGGATTACAACAGACACAGTAGATGATTAGGTTGGCAATATTGTTATCGGGAAATCTCGTGTCCACTCGGAGCTGCTAGTCCCACTAAGACTGGTAGCTATCTTAGAAACAAACAAACTAAAACTACTTTTGCTTTCCTTTATGAGGAGTAGATAAGAGGGAATGAAGGACACCAACCTCAGCCTCGCGCTTGGTTCCTCTCCCTTCTGACAGATCCTTGCCGCTTTTCTTTCGTCTACCCAGCTTCAAAGAGCACCTATGGAATCAAAGTAGCATAATACTATCGAAGAACAAAGATCTACAATCATAAACAATATACGACCAGATATATATTGACCACACAAATGCATATATCATCAAACATACAAGAATGTGGAGGAAAATGTGAATAGCTTTATTAATATCAAGAATGGCAAAGAGGATTAAAACCAATCGTTCTGACCCAGCATCATCCTCTCAGCATGAAAGCCTTTCTTCACCTCATGAAAATCTTAGATCACCCAACACTATGATGTTCCACCAAGAAACCAACAACACTTCCTTACAAGATACAAAATTCCAGCCTCTGGATCTCTAGGATGAGGGATCAATATATAGATGATTGCAGGGGGGTGAGTCAGCTTCTAGGATTTTGATTAGTGTCCTCTCTATGATAGTTCTTGATTCCACTTGGAGATTTATGATCTCTTACTCATCCCTAGGCGAATTCAGAGAGGCAAGTGTCACAGGAGAAGTTTCTGGAAGATTCCATGATGATCCACCTTGAAAACTGTCTCTGCCATTTGTCTACTCTCGCCCATCGCACCCTACAGAAGGGCTTTCCAGTATGCATCGCACCCTTTTCCCTGGGCAGGTGAGATGCATTGCACCCTCTGCACTGGGCAGTCTGTATGGTCCAGCTTTGACCAGTTCTGAACAGTTTTCTGTGGAGAACTTCTGGGAGATGATGTAATCAGCTGACCTTGTTCTTTTAGGGTGTGAAGCAACACTTTTAGGGAATTAGGAGCCCTTGGTTTATGGACATGTTTGATTGGGGTTGCAGTGCCCAAAAATGTCTATAACAGTTGCCCCCTAAAGCATGAGGTTGTTAATATTTTGATGTCGAGTGAAATGCTTTATCATGACGATCCGAAGTTTTTTCGAGCTGGAAGGCAACCTCTAATAAGATACAATACAATACATTATCTTCATAATATTTTTCATGATCTAGCTGAGGCGGGCATTCCCATGCTTAGCTTTATAAATTTATTTTCATGTACATAAGACAGACAATCGTGTATGTGGCAGACTGATGATTCTGATAGAGTCATCATCCTTTGGTTCGGATGATCATGTGTGCAGTAACAATGTACATTTGATGTTTTTATTTTCCTGAATATATCATAGCCCGAATGGATGAAACTGGATCTAGGGTCTTCAAACTCATTGAATCTTCACTTGGAGTACAACTCGATCCATGTGAAAGATGTTCTAGAGTCGAACATGGAAAGACATCGCCTGATTACCAGCCAATGATGTAAGTTGTTAACAGTCACGAGAGGAATCACCAATAATGACGATGACCCTCAAGGTACTACAGTACAATTCGCATGGTGTGAAAAGGGACTTGGCATCGAACACCATGCAAAATCTTTCGGTTGAAGGCCATTGATGTAAACCTATTGCCGGCAGTGAGAAACTTCCCATTGAGGCATGCAAACTTCAAAGTACTGAAAGGGTTGTTCCTAAGTTGACTTCTGGGATAATGAGCTGATGTCGACAAGAAGTGACCCATCATAGGAGGGCCTTAATGAATCCCACATCTATGACATGGAATGGAGTAAATGATTTTGGAGGTGAAAACGATCTGATGATACAGGGTTCAGGGTGGCGGTCATGAAAGAATGGAGCACGAATGTATTGCAACGGATGAGACACAGGTGAATTTTCTTAGCGACCTCTCTTGAACATACCGGTGACACTAAAATGGATTGGTAGCGTTAACCCCAAATATGGATGATTCGGTGAACCAATGGTGATATGACCGATGAACGGAACAACCCAACCCGACTCGAATGCGGAGTGAAAGTGTCATGTTCAAGAGCGACTTGCTACCAATAAAGTTTCTTCAAGTTTTCTTCCCAATTTTCCCCAGTCATTGCTGACCAGTACATCTTTATTTTTATCAAGCTTGAGGAGGATAACATATGCTTGTTCTATAATTTGCCCTTCGGGCAAACCCTTCGTTATGTTTAAACAAACCTAGCGACAGTGAAACTCGTTCTTGTCTAAATCTACAAGTTTGTCGCTATTTGGTTTTAACGAGTTTAATGACAAAGATAACTCAGTCCTTTTCAATTTTAGAGAGTCTAAAAGGGACGTAAAGGAAACTCCAATAATCCTTTTTTGTCATATAATCCCTTAAGTCCGAAAAAGTATAAAATAATACAAAAGGGATGAATTTTTGGTAATTTTAACGAGCCGAACAAAACAAGTGTTAGCGCTTGGAATTCACCTAGGCTGAGATAGACAAACTCTCAAGGCTACATCAAACCATTTCACCTCGTAGCTAGCCCTACGAGGTATGAGAAGGCTCTCTCGGGTCAGATTTGATAGATCTTTCAATATGATTAGGCTGACCAATTATGAATAAGGATTTTAGGCTAGTAAATTGATAGGGGGGTTGATTTAATGATTTTTGGGATTTTTGGTGGCAATTGGTGGAAGTGCATTTCAGGGTGCGGGAAATGAGCACAGTTTTTGCAGGGGGATCTTAGGGGCAAGGTAGGAGTGAATGCTGATGCCTTAATCTGAGGTGGATGATCAGGAATGATAGAGGAGGAGCTAAAGAGGGAAAACAACCAATTTGAATCCTCTCTAGACAGTAGAAAACATAAATATTGAACAAACTAAAAAGCTGAGCATGTCAAAGCATGAATTCAAACTTTATCACTTCATCTGTCCAATTAGAAGCAAAAGAGAGATGTGGAATACATAAAAAAACTTACAAGAACATGTAGAGAACACACCATCAACACAACAATCCACAAGAATCCACAATGATGTCTGCAAAACCCTGGCCTTCCTTTTCCTTAAATTGCAGAGATAGATGTACAATATACAATGAAAGCTTTCCTCCACAAGAGTCCAACCATGAAAATGAGAAAGAGAGAGCATAATATAGACCATCTAACTCCTTTCCCCACCTCTAGGGGTCGAGCTCAGCTTCCTAGGAGCAGTTTGAACTAATTCTAAACTAAGCAATAGATAATAGGCAGTCCAACAACTTGCCTCTATTACTTAGCTAACTCATCCATGCATTAATTATTCACTTTTTACATCAAGGAAGCTTCTAGAAGGGTAAAGAGAGATAAAATCTATCAAAGTGCCATGAAAATATTACATTTATCCATCATCTACAAGTAAAAATGGTCAACCATAGTCAAAACAGTGTTTTTTGACCAAAAATGTGACTTCTGGCAAATCTGGAAGTTCTGGTCGCGCCCCTGGAAGTTCTGGTCGCGCCCCTTCACAGCTGTTTTTGAGTGGGTTCCACTGGTCCAAATCAGGTGCAAGATGGCTCATTGGAAAGCTTGGCCTGTCTACTTTCCATCCCAAGTTGAATTTCTGAATTTGGTGTTGATTTATCCCCTCAAAAACCATTTCTCCCAAGATCACTTTCTGCAACTCAAAAAGTGGGCAGAAAGTCATTTTTTTGATGTATTTTGAGCTTTTGGAGGCTCAAAACTCAAAACCAGGCTTCTCCCAAGCATTGGTAATTTTTCTTTTTGCATGCCCTTTCCAAAAATGCCAAGTTTTCAAAATTCCGAGCAGTCCTCCAAAATGGTCTCACCCGGGGTGAGACCATTCCACGGGAAAAACCTGTAAATTGCACAAAAAATTCACAAATGACAAAATTTTCTCCAAATTTCTTGAAATTTGGGCTGGGAGTCCCCAATCAAGTACCATGGTCAGTCAAAGAGGCTTTGGCCAAAGTTTGGAGTGGATCGGGCGTTTTCCTTCGTTTTTGTGCTTTGGCCAACCGTCCTTGGAGCACCTTCGTTCTCGCCGGTACTTTTGACATTTCTCTCAAACCATGACACCTGTGTAAAAAGTGAAAGCGGTTTTTCTTCCTTGGCATGTTTTGGACAAAAACCTCTCTCAATTTTTCAAAATTCATCTTTGATTGCTCAGAAACAGCTTTTGAGCGAAACTTGTCCCGATGTGTGAAACAAGGGATTTTGTCGAAATGGAGCGAAATGAAGGGGATAGAGGGCTTCTAAATTCTTGGGGAAATTTTTGGGAGTGGGGAGGGATGTTAGGAAGTAGGGGAAAGTGGAATCTCAGAGATTGAGTGAGGGGAAGGGGTCGAAAAGGACGAAACACAGGCCCAACCTAGAAAATTGCCAGGTTGTAGCTAGAAACTAGGGTTTGTGCAAAAATGAGGAATTTGGGGGATCTGAGTGTTGGGAAGTGTTTGATAAGGTAGGTGAAGGGTAGGGAAAGGTGTATGAACATCAAGAAACAAGTTTTGCCGATGATTTGTCCACCCAAGAGAAACTGCCTTCAAAACCCTAAGAGAGGGAAATGACCTTGCCTGGGCGCAACTGAAGCATGAACAAGGTATCAAATGACTCATTAGACACTGAGATGATAATGACAACCCTATGAATGATAATACACTCAGCTGAATGATGAAATAGACTGACATTTGGGCAACTTTGAACAGAGTGAAAGCAAACCCTAGACCTAATGCTTAGTGACCAAATTTTGCTTGAAAACTCTTTGAAATGACAAAATTTGACCTTGACACTTCAAAATCACTTTGTAAGAGCACATTTGATCACTGGAGGAAGGCTGGAAAGACTGACACTAACATTGGCTCCAATGGGGATGGTAGCTCCTTGGAGGTGCCAAGAACCTTAGACATCTGGGAGAGCAGACCAGTGCTTTCAACCATTGGGCGATGGAGTCATTATGTACACCTTTGACACAAAACTTTTGACACATTTATTGAATGAAAACTTGACTGAAAACTGACTGAAACTTAACTGAAGCTTGACTCAAACCGACTCGATGACAAACTGAAATAACTTGAAAAACTCACTCAACAGACCAAACACAAATGACTCATGACTGACTTAACTAAAACAAGAACTTACAAAGCTTTTTGAAGGGCAGCAGTCCATCAAGATTTGAAATCATGATGACAACCACCTGTGTTGCTTACAAGACAATATACATCAAACTATATCATAATGCCAATGTAACCAATCAAGCAAATGCCTTCTTGACTGATTCTCCCAATCAGATCTCATGATCAACAATAGATACTGGTAACCGGGCATGCAACAACATAGCTGACCATGATCTCCTTCATCACTGAACATTGCAATAAACACTATCACTGCTGGCTGCAACAAACTTGCTAGAGGATCATGAAAAACATGAAGATTTGCCACTACCACCTCATGTTCAAAGAACAAGGTGTCTTTTGCTTCAAATTTTGATCTGCCTTCATCATGTGCTTCAGTAAAAGTATGCTCATGGGCTTCAAAAAATTCTGAACACATGGATGAGCAGATCTCTTCTTGGAAAAGTATTTCAGCACATGAAACATATGAAGAATCTGAATGGAAATCCTGAATGCTATGATCTTCTATGGTGTGAATGTGCTGTAAGTCATCTTCATATGATATCACAACCAAATTATCAAGTTCCTTATTACATTCTTCAATCATAAGGAAAGAAACTTCAGCTGATTCTTGAAGTGCAAAAATGACATTTCTATCACCTACCATAAATTCATCCAAAGGAACCGTTTCACTTACTTGAATGAAGATGTCATCTTGCTTTTCATGAACTGACTGAATTACTTCCTCATGCAGACTCTGTTCTGATGGCATGAGAATATTTGGATCAAAAACTTTATCTATGATCTCAACAACAAAACCCTCCTTTTCAGAAGAAGAAGAAGGTCCACCATCATCTTTTTGACCATGTGCACACTGCATTTCTGCGTTAACTTGAGCTGGAACAAGACCTCTCAAAAGTAGATCTATCTCATCTTCAGATAGAGGAGATAATACCTTTTGTTTTCTTTTGTTTAAACAGTAATTATCTTCATATGACAAGGCATTCAAACTATCATTTTTTACTGAGTTATCGAAAGGAGATTCATCACTTACTTGCACAAAAGTCTCACCTTGCTGTTCATGAACATCTGAATCCAAAACTCTGTCTATGATCTCAACAGCAGAGCTCTCTTTGATGGGTTGCATGCTGCTGTCTTCTGTGGGCAGATCTGAAACAAGCTCTTCTCTTTCATTATTTTCAGCCATATGACCATCTTCAAGCTGCTGATCTTGATTCTGCTGCAAAATGTCCTGATCATCTTGATGGGAATCCTCCAAGTTTTCTTGGTGAAACGGATTCTCATACAAAGCCTCCATGATCTCAACATCCATAAAATTATCATCTTCATAATACTTCTCAAGGCTTTCAATAAAATTATGTACATGGCTACAACAGTTCTGAACTAAAATCAAAGATGGATATGATTCTTTATACTTTTCAAAGAACACGGTATGAAAATCCCTTAAACAATAAATTGAAGCAGATGGCAAACTTTCATACCAGAATCGGGCTTCATCTTCCAGAGTAGCCATAAACATTTTCATCAAACAGTCCTCAGGAAAATTGATCTTTAACTTGCGAACATGCATATGAAATCTAATCAAATGTAAAGCAGCATCCTTCTTACCATCAGCGTTAAATGTGGGCAGATTCCTTGACCAATCTACCTTGGGCATCTTATTCGGAAAACCTGGAATGTGATCTCGGCTCAAGGGAGCATATCTTCTTGCAATCTGATTCATCTTGAGAAATCTCAAAGCTACTGATCTCTCTGCAGTGAAGTCACCATGAAGCACAGGTTGCTGGATTCTTCAGTGAAAGGAGTCGCCAGTGAATGATTTCAGCCTTTCAAGTGTCTGATCGTTGTCCACTATCAACAATCAGATCTGAACTTGATATATGTACTGGGGTAAAAAAATGCAAATGAAGTGGTTGTATTCACAAGCTCACGGAGATTGACTGAAGCAACGTTTATCTACTAACGCTGATGTAAAACAAGAGCGTTTTCGAAGGCTTCTGGCGTAACTTCAGGCTCCGTCTAAGACTTATGAAACAAACACATCAATCAACAAACAATTTTGTTCTCCCCAGTATGGTCGCCACTATGTTAGCGCTTGGAATTCACCTAGGCTGAGATAGACAAACTCTCAAGGCTACATCAAACCATTTCACCTCGTAGCTAGCCCTACGAGGTATGAGAAGGCTCTCTCGGGTCAGATTTGATAGATCTTTCAATATGATTAGGCTGACCAATTATGAATAAGGATTTTAGGCTAGTAAATTGATAGGGGGGTTGATTTAATGATTTTTGGGATTTTTGGTGGCAATTGGTGGAAGTGCATTTCAGGGTGCGGGAAATGAGCACAGTTTTTGCAGGGGGATCTTAGGGGCAAGGTAGGAGTGAATGCTGATGCCTTAATCTGAGGTGGATGATCAGGAATGATAGAGGAGGAGCTAAAGAGGGCAAACAACCAATTTGAATCCTCTCTAGACAGTAGAAAACATAAATATTGAACAAACTAAAAAGCTGAGCATGTCAAAGCATGAATTCAAACTTTATCACTTCATCTGTCCAATTAGAAGCAAAAGAGAGATGTGGAATACATAAACAAACTTACAAGAACATGTAGAGAACACACCATCAACACAACAATCCACAAGAATCCACAATGATGTCTGCAAAACCCTGGCCTTCCTTTTCCTTAAATTGCAGAGATAGATGTACAATATACAATGAAAGCTTTCTTCCACAAGAGTCCAACCATGAAAATGAGAAAGAGAGAGCATAATATAGACCATCTAACTCCTTTCCCCACCTCTAGGGGTCGAGCTCAGCTTCCTAGGAGCAGTTTGAACTAATTCTAAACTAAGCACTAGATAATAGGCAGTCCAACAACTTGCCTCTATTACTTAGCTAACTCATCCATGCATTAATTATTCACTTTTTACATCAAGGAAGCTTCTAGAAGGGTAAAGAGAGATAAAATCTATCAAAGTGCCATGAAAATATTACATTTATCCATCATCTACAAGTAAAAATGGTCAACCATAGTCAAAACAGTGTTTTTTGACCAAAAATGTGACTTCTGGCAAATCTGGAAGTTCTGGTCGCGCCCCTGGAAGTTCTGGTCACGCCCCTTCACAGCTGTTTTTGAGTGGGTTCCACTGGTCCAAATCAGGTGCAAGATGGCTCATTGGAACGCTTGGCCTGTCTACTTTCCATCCCAAGTGGAATTTCTGAATTTGGTGTTGATTTATCCCCTCAAAAACCATTTCTCCCAAGGTCACTTTCTGCAACTCAAAAAGTGGGCAGAAAGTCATTTTTTTGATGTATTTTGAGCTTTTGGAGGCTCAAAACTCAAAACTAGGCTTCTCCCAAGCATTGGTAATTTTTATTTTTGCATGCCCTTTCCAAAAATGCCAAGTTTTCAAAATTCCGAGCAGTCCTCCAAAATGGTCTCACCCGGGGTGAGACCATTCCACGGGAAAAACCTGTAAATTGCACAAAAAATTCACAAATGACAAAATTTTCTCCAAATTTCTTGAAATTTGTGCTGGGAGTCCCCAATCAAGTACCATGCTCAGTCAAAGAGGCTTTGGCCAAAGTTTGGAGTGGATCGGGCGTTTTCCTTCGTTTTTGTGCTTTGGCCAACCGTCCTTGGAGCACCTTCGTTCTCGCCGGTACTTTTGACATTTCTCTCAAACCATGACACCTGTGTAAAAAGTGAAAGCGGTTTTTCTTCCTTGGCATGTTTTGGACAAAAACCTCTCTCAATTTTGCAAAATTCATCTTTGATTGCTCAGAAACAGCTTTTGAGTGAAACTTGTCCCGATGTGTGAAATAAGGGATTTTGTCGAAATGGAGCGAAATGAAGGGGATAGAGGGCTTCTAAATTCTTGGGGAAATTTTTGGGAGTGGGGAGGGATGTTAGGAAGCAGGGGAAAGTGGAATCTCAGAGATTGAGTGAGGGGAAGGGGTCGAAAAGGATGAAACACAGGCCCAACCTAGAAAATTGCCAGGTTGTAGCTAGAAACTAGGGTTTGTGCAAAAATGAGGAATTTGGGGGATCTAAGTGTTGGGAAGTGTTTGATAAGGTAGGTGAAGGGTAGGGAAAGGTGTATGAACATCAAGAAACAAGTTTTGCCGATGATTTGTCCGCCCAAGAGAAACTGCCTTCAAAACCCTAAGAGAGGGAAATGACCTTGCCTGGGCGCAACTGAAGCATGAACAAGGTATCAAATGACTCATTAGACACTGAGATGATAATGACAACCCTATGAATGATAATACACTCAGCTGAATGATGAAATAGACTGAAATTTGGGCAACTTTGAACAGAGTGAAAGCAAACCCTAGACCTAATGCTTAGTGACCAAATTTTGCTTGAAAACTCTTTGAAATGACAAAATTTGACCTTGACACTTCAAAATCACTTTGTAAGAGCACATTTGATCACTGGAGGAAGGCTGGAAAGACTGACACTAACAACAAGCACTCGATCTTTTTGTGTAATAATCCCTTAGGTCCAAAAAGATTAAAATCTAAAGGATGGATAGCACTTCCGGTCGCTTTAATGAGCTGGAGAGTCCAATTTCTCAGCAATCTTTTCATATTTTATGAGTCAGATGAAAACAGATTAAAGGAGACTCGTCTTTTGAGGAACGAGTGATAATTTCAGGTAGCAGCTGATTCCAGGTAAGGTTTGGAATTTTCCAATCACGGCAGTATCACAAGGATGGCTAACAGGATCACTCATCGCAGTTGTTCCTCAAAAGGGGTAAACAATCAAATGGAGGTGAATGATCGGCTAAAACAGAGTGGAGGTGATGATGAGAACATGACCAAGGCTCAAAAGCTGATGATAATGCATTCACAATGGTTATTTACCAGAGATTGGTTCATTTTTTAATGAGCTTAAACTCTGGGGGAAACCTTTGCTCATCGCTTAGGTTTAATTTTTAACGAGCTTGAACTTCGCATAAAAACTGCTCATGCCAGTCGTATAATAAGGATGTCTCATTGATAGGTTCAATTTTTAGGGAGCTTGCACCATTCGAAACTTTGCTTCGGATCCTTTCATTATGGAAGATAGGACCGACCAATCCTACAAGTTTAAAGGGTTGAGAAACTACAAACTAAGAAAATAAATGGCCGTTCTTTACTTTCAGGCAAAAAGGTTTGCATGCCGCCAGGTATAGCGAAGTAAAGTTCCCAAGTTACCATTTAGAAGTTCTCGCATTCGCAAGATAATTTCCACCCGCACAGCAGACAGAGACACTTCCTCGGCTTAGTCCATCTGGACAAAGGCTCCAATCACCTAACCTTGATGAAAGAATCTTATCCCGGTCTAACTCCCTCTTCCTATACAGACGGGTGTCGGACCAGTCTTAAATCCTTCGTGGAAACTTACCCTATACCCAAGGTTTTCCTGCTGAAACAGACTAGAGTGCATGCCCCCGGGGTTTCATTCATGTCCCCCAGAATCACTCGCGCTCTTCAGGTGGATGGACTTGAAATTGATGAGACATTCCTTGCATGAAAATACCATTTCGGGATGGCATTTGACTATTAGCTATGTGTGATCTGGGAAATGAAAGCTGGTCTATGAGCTTGACCACTCAGCCTTCATGCAGAAAACACATTACTCTAAAGAGTGAGGAGACAATGGCTCCCATGCTATAAATATAGCCGCGCCCAAGGCGTAGATTATAATCTAGAGGTCCTTGGACTACAATTACATTCATGTAAATGGTTTTCATTCTCAATGTTATGGGCACATTGGGAAGGATCCCTACAGTCAACTGATTCCTTTGTCGAAGCCTGTCAGATTTCTCATCTCAGGCAGAAGTGATGGCGAGCCAGGCGCTTCCCAAGCAATTGAGGAAAGGATACTCACAGAAGCCCCTTCATCTATGACAGTACCGACCATGATCATTTTGTAAGCTTGTACAATGATTCGGAATGGTACATTAGCTAGTACACGGGGTCTGCCTAGTAGATTCCAATCAAAGGAAACGGCTAGGTTGCTCGGAGGTGGGACCGAATAGACGGTCGGATATGACTCTGACGAACTTCCTTCCTGCGGTAAAGGAATGGGTAGATTTCCCCCATGTTCATCGGAGTCTGTGTTTACTAAAAGAATTTGAATGGTGTTGTTCTCATTCTCTTCGGTGATTATATCATCTAAATATGGACCTTCCGAAGACAAGACTGGGTCGACTGCCACCTCAAACTTTTGATTTTCGTCTGGTATGGACTCAGCAAGTTTATCTTCAATGATAGATGCTTTGACCGACCACAATGATGTGTCAGTCAAATTTTCAACTAGTGATGGACCAGCAAGAGTTTCTTGTATCCAGGAGGAGGTCATAGCGGTGAAACTGGACGGTTATCCAAAACTCTTTTAGCTTCGTCTAGGAAGGGACAACGGTGGACGACGTGATCGCCTTCACATAGTTTACAGGGAAATTTACATTTCCTTTTCTGTCCAAATGCTTCGCTTTCACTAGTTGATGGTGTACTTTCAACATGATCTTCAGAGGTTGATGACACCGGATTGTGCAAACGAGGATACCAGTCCCTTAAGATCCGAGGGATGCAAGGAAAATATCGATGATAGTGGTCTCCGTTACAAATGACACATGGAGATTTAGGCTTGGACGGTGCAGTGTGTGGATTTTCACTAGACGATGCCCGGTTACCCTTTTTCACCTTTGGCTCCTTCTTCTTCTTCTCTTTCTTCTCCTTCCCCTTCTTCTCCTTCTTAATTACTTGATTTTTTGCTTTACCAGCTTCATCAAGTGAAGAGGAAGGAGGAGAGGGAGAATTAGACGAAGTAGAAGGTTTGGGGGTAACTTTAGTATCATCCAGTTGCTGACCCGATTGTGCAGGAATCACAGTGTTCTGAATGATGAAGGTTGAGAAGAGCCATATTGGCAAGCCAATCATCAATCTTGGAAGTGACAATGTGGCCATATGAGGTGCACCAACATCTTCCCAAGAGGAGAAAGGACTAGGATTTCCTCCAAGGGGAAATCCTTGGTTGGTGGACTCCATTTTTCTCAACCTAAGACCATCACGGGAATGGTGATATTATTCCAATTAAAATAAATTTTAGACACTTTGACACAACTTGTTTTTTCAATTTTTAAGAGTCGAGAAAAAACAAAAGATGACTCTAGTCGCCTTCGATTTTTAATGAGCCTGAAGTGACAAGTGCTCAGATGGACCTTTTCCTTTAAGGAGTCTAAAAAGGAATGAAAGAGACTACTCTAGAAATCTAAACAGAGGGATTACCAAACCAATCGCAAAACTACAGAATAATTTTTACGGTACAGCAGTCAATCTTCCCGAATGTTGTGTTCAGTGCATTGCAATCGATAGGGCGACAGACACGGATTCCTATGGATAAAGGATATAGCCTATTGTGGTCTCCCAATATATACTCGACGGTACATGGGAGCACAAGTATGTACTGGCACTTGTCGTCTCAAAGAGGAGGAATCACCCAACCAACAGTGAAAGCGACAGTTACCAGGCTTTACGATGCCGGAATACGTCTCTAGCCTAGACTTCTATATGTTGTGGGTTAGGTTCCAAAGCGTTTTTAGGTTCATTAAATTTATTTTACAATTGATCTTTCTTATGAAATTTTCCTTTCAGGTTCACCGCGTGATGTATATATACAATTCCTAAAATGCAATCTAAGATGGTAAACAATCATTTAATCTTCTTTTTGCAATGAAAATCCTAGCTACTAAAGAAAGAGAGATGATATTCTTTCAACATAGAGCAAAGAGCACACACTAGATGCACTGTCCTAAATCAAACCAACAAGCAGTCTAAATGAAAATGCACATGCATGTATTTGTTTTTAGCTTTATTAATGTGTGAATGACAAGAAGAATGCTAAGTACAAATCTGAATTATCTTTTCAAAGCGACAGCACTAACAAATTTCTCTTCAAAAATGAAAGGAAGATAATGATGACACTTTGCTATTTTGAATTGAAAACTACTTTCGACACTTGAAAAACTATTAATTCAAATCAAATACAAGAGCAATTGTATAATCGACCATCAAGAACAATAGAATTCATTTCTTTCACTGAAAATGACACTTGCGACACTTTCAAATCAAAAGACGACAGTTTGATTATGCTACTTTTTTTTGTAAAAGAGAACTGTAAATGGCACATAATACATAAAAACATTCACAATTCTTTGTACTATGGAGGCGGAATCATGCAAAAGAAGGGAGTTTCTACAGTGGTATATTGATCACAGACAGCAAAACTCCTTAATAAAGCTAAATAGAGTCAACACAGAAACCAAAATCTAAGGGCAGAAGAGGTCTTGTCTGATCAGAACACCTGTAACACAGGGAAAGTGCGATGCAGCACACCTACTGCACACGGGAGGTGCGATGCATCCAGATTCCCAAGAGGAGAAAGTGCAATGGTCTAGGGACAAGACTTCAACTGGGTTCTGGGTCACAATTTGCAGCTCAGTTCAAGGATTTAGGCCGAGTTAATGGTGTTCAGTAAATATAAATAACAGGGGTTGATCTAATGAGGTTACTAGAGCCAAAACTAGGGCAATTAGAAATTTTGCAAATCGATTATTTAGTTTATAAACAAAACACGGAGATAGGCTGAAGCAACATTGATCTACTTTGCACTTCCATAGAAAATGCAGTTCGAAGGCTAGCTGGCTTAACTTCAGGCTTCGTCTGTAAGTTTATAAAACAAACAAATATAGACAAGTAAACAATCTATTTGCTCCCCAGTGGAGTTGCCATTTTGTTATCAGGAAATCTAGTGTCTACTCAGAGCTGCTAGTCCCACTAAGACTAGTAGCTATCTTAGAAACAAACAAACTAAATCTACTTTCGCTTTCCTTTATGAGGAGTAGATAAGAGGGGAATGAAGGACACCAACCTCAGTCTCGCGCTTGGTTCCTTGCTTGGTTCCTCTCCCTTCTGACAGATCCTTGATGCTTTTCTTTCATCTACCCAGCTTCAAAGAGCACCTGTGGAATCAAGAAGCATAATACTATCGAAGAATAGAGATCTACAATCATAAACAATATAGGACCAGATATATATTGACCACACAAATGCATATATCATCAAACATACAAGAATGTGGAGGAAAACTTGAATAGCTTTATTAATATCAAGAATAGGAAAGAGGATTACAACCAATTGTTCTGACCCAGATTCATCCGCCCAGCATGAAAGCCCTTCTTCACCTCATGAAAAGCTTAGATCACCCAACACTATGATGTTCCACCAAGAAACCAACAACACTTCCTTACAAGATACAAAATTTTAGCCTCTGGATCTCTGGGATGAGGGATCCATATATAGATGATTGCAGGGGGGTGAGTCAACTTTTGGGATTTTGATTAGTGTCCTCTCTCTAATAGTTCTTGATTCCACTTGGAGATTGATGATCTCTTTCTCATCCCTGGGTGAATTCAGAGAGGCAAGTGTCACAGGAGAAGTTTCTGGAAGATTCCATGACGATCCACCTTGCAAACTGTCTCTACCATTTGTCTACTCTCGCCCATCGCACCCTACAGAAGGGATCTCCAGTATGCATCACACCCTTTTCACTAAGCAGGTGAGATGCATCACACCCTCTGCACTGGGCAGTCTGTATGGTCCAGCTTTGACTAGTTCTGAGCAGTTTTCTATGAAGAAGTTCTAGGAGATGATGTAATCAGCTGACCTTGTTCTTTTAGGGTGTGAAGCAACACTTTTAGGGACTTAGGAGCCCTTGGTTTATGGACATGTTTGATTGGGGTTGCAGTGCCCAAAAATTTCTATAACAAGTAGAAGAACTAGCCACTGAAAAATTGGTCAAGGAGTTTTGACAAGCAACAACGCAGAGCATTGTTGACATTACAGTGATCAAGGTGGAGCTAGGGGATCTTCACAGTAATATTGTGGTGCCATGAGAGTGACTCAAGGGCGAGTTGATAAGCCTCATCATTGGGTAATTATATGGGCCTTAATTCACCCTCCTATCTTAGCCAAACCAACTCTTCTCACAACTTATTACATTTTTTTATTATATTTTGTTTAATGAGATGAATTAAAGTGAGATATTATGCCTAGTGGACTAATATGCATTGAATGCAAGTTTGGAAGAGATAATCAAGGAAGTTTTGCAATACTAATGTTTTAAACTCAAATGGGACAAGGGAGAGAGATTGTATGAGGTAAATCCTCCTCATTTACTCCTCGCCCATTCAAATATTCCTCCATTAATTCCACCAACTCAGAGTGCAAGCAGCCAAGTCATGAAGATTAGAAGGTAGCCGAGCAAGTGATAGACAAAGAGTTAGTTCATCTCAATTTTGGAAGCCGAGCCTTCCTAAATTTAAGGAAGTCATTGGGGACTTTAGTTGTATAATTAGAGAGGCCTGGAGCCTCATTAGGATTCGACTTTTCATTGTAAAAACTCCAATTATTTTCGAGCTCCAAAATTGTGGAAGACTTTTGATGTAATTTTCTATTTTGGTAATAAGAATGATATTTTTCTTAATTCAATACTGATTTAACTTAGAGGGCTGAAGCTCTTGGGTTAGGGCCCAACCCTAGCAACAAAGTCTCCTCTTCTTGTATCTTTATGCTTAGCCTAGTTTCATAGATTCATGGTCAAACTGTTTGTAGTAGTATTTTATTGCAAGTAATGTAGATTTGATTAATTGTTTATTAGTTTGCTTCCATTTGTGCCTTAATTTAGTAACAGGTTAGAAGGGATAAAATAAGCACCATAAAGCTGTCAGTAGGTGTCTTGGCCTCACTTCTTCTTTATGGGATCAAGATTTGAGGAAAAGACCCTTATGCAGCCCCAAAAAGACATATCTCCATTTCTTTCATAAGATTTAGAGTTTGTTGTACTTAAACTAGAATTTGATCAGTTTTGCAAAGTAGGATTTCATTGCCATCTCTCTTATCTTCATTCTTGCAGCAGATCTCATCCATGATTCCATTTTATTCATCAATTTCCTCATGCATAAGGTAGACAGTTAGTTCATTAAATTTTATTTTCTAGCTCATGAGAATTCTTCGTGTTTACATGACTTTTTGGAAATTACACATGTTTGATGTAGAGCAGGTGCTTTAGAAGTAGAATGAAATCTCATAGCCAACAACCACCTTCCAATTTCATCCACCCATAAGCATTCCTTGTTTTCATCAAAACCTTCACCAATTTCATCATTTTACATAGAAATTTCCTCAAGCATTTTGAGCAAATCCAACCATCTCCTAAACTTGGTTTTAGGTTATGAGTGATACTAGGCCTTTTCTCACTCCATTCCACCCATCAACCACCTTCCCTAAGCCTTCCATCACCTCCAACACCTATCGTTTTGCTCTCGGATGTATCCTGTAGAAATACAGGGAATCCTATAGGTTTCTAGTACATCCTATAGGTTTTCCTATAGTGGCCTGTTGTGAGGCCGAATTGATGAAAAACCTCTAGGAAGTGTCCCAAGGTCACCCAAGGGTATCCCAAACTTTCCAACCATCTCCTGAACCTTCTATCCATCCACCATCATCCCTAAACCACCTGCCACATCACCAAAAGAGATTAGCATGAACACTTGATTTTTCATGAAAATAATAAAAAGTCAAAATAGATTTATCACAGTCCTTTACATGCATAACAGTGATGTTTGATGTTTTTAATTTACATGTTTAGGAAATTAGCAGTTTGTTCATGTTAATTTAGCATTATTGCAAAGCATATATCTTAGCAGTTAATTAGGAAATGGTGAGCCTTAGCATTGAATTTCATTATTTTTCAGTATTACAGTATATTATCTCTCTCTTAGAGTATATTTCTATTTCTTTAATCAAGGAACCAAGCTTCTTCTGAATTCAAAGAATTCTGGCTTGAAAACCCTAGTGGTCTCTTGTGAGCTGAACAATGATAAAAGGCAAGACCATCACTTTTACTTGTGTATACAACACTGTCACCTCCAAGTTTGTATGAACCCCGAGATGATAAAGTAAAGCTGGTAGCCTAGGAGTTGTAGCATTCTTGCTGCAATACTGATGCTTATCACTTTTTGGCACCGTTTCCAGGGAGGTGTCTGAGTAATATGTGATTACAACCTTCTTTCTTCTATTTCTTGTTTCTAATATTTTTCCATTAGTTTCATTTCTGCAAAAGTAATTTAGTTTGCTTCCTTTTTATTTTTCATTCTTTGCTTTCCTTTCCATTCTACAATTTAGATTTCAATCAAGTAGTTAATCTTTTCATTCAATCAGTAGTTTTTATTCAATCTACAATTTCACTTATGCAATCACTTTCAAATTTTGAAAAAAAAACACAAAACCAAACCAAAAACATCTCCTTTCATGCCTTGTAGGAATAGGGATAACTTAGGGAAATTTTTTCCAAATACCCCCACTACATCAAATAACCAACCTTCCCTCTTTTTTGGTGGTTGTGAACTGGAGGAACCCTTAGGTGAGAAACAGACATATTTGAAGAACCTACAAGGGAAGAAGAAGAAGAAGAACCCATTCCTACCGATCTAATGGCTGAAAATATAAATGACAGAGAGAGTAGAGAGAGAGTTGAGGGTTCCTTCCCCATCAGAGAAACCAATGGGGACACTAAGATGAAAATATAAGCCCCTCTTCCCTTCCTCATTTCCATGGCCTAACCACAAAAGATCCTGACACTTTCCTATTTGAGATTTTTGTTATATGCCGAACCTTTGACTTCAAAAATAATGAGCAGAAGTTGAAACTATTTCCATCTACCCTCAAGGATGTAGCTTTGCGCTGGTTTATGGGTTTACTTGGGGATAGCATCACAACTTGGGCTCAGATGCAGCAAGCCTTTAACAACAAGTATCGATACTACTGTAGGTCTAAAGATACTAAAGAGGAAATTTTTAGGATGACCTTAGGTAATGATGAATCCCTAGAGGATTATGAAGAAAGATTCCAGCTTAGTTACAAAAGAGTCAGGTGCACACTTGACCCTGAGTAACTGAAGCTAGTCCTACTTAGAGGCGTAAGGGAAGACCTTTTGGATACCCTACACTTGTTAGTAGGAGGAGATATATACCAGTAACCTATGAGGATATGAAGATTGTCTTTAGAAACCATTCTAGGGAAGCTAGGAAAAATGGTAGGGGAAGTCAACCTATGGTCAGTACATCCTCTTCCAATTCATCGATCAAGGGTGGAATTGGAAAAATGTTGGAAGATTTCAAAAGTAAGATGTTGCAAACCCTTGCCTTACATATGGACACTATGCACATTAGGAGAAAGCAAGAGGAAGGCGAGAGAGCCTTGGCTATTTTTTGTCCTAGATGCACCAATAGGCACCCTAGGAATGAATGTCCATTGAATTCTATTGAAATTTGCTCATTCTGTGAAGACAACGACTCCACAGACAAGTGCCCTTCTTTTCCTAGACTCAAAGTTGTATATCAAGGAGCTGAAGGGGTCACTGAGCAGTTGTGCTACATAAACCAAAGGAGACCTCATGGCCATACTAGCATGGCATGCAAGATTCATCCCATACATATTACAACCCCAACCAGACCACATCCATACCTTCTTGGGGACCCCCTACTCATCCTTCCTGGTCTACACATCCTCCTTGGTCCTTTGCATCTCAGTATCATTCCTAGCCAGCCAGCCATTCATTTCAACCATATGCTCTGCCACAACCTCAGTGGAATGCACTGCCCCGAGGGTGGAGGCCCCAATACAACAATGCCCTAGCTTTATTACCTTCACCACCTACCCAACCATAGTTGTTACACTCTGCTCCACCTAAAAAACCCCAGATGACTGCCTAGCCAAATCCGAACCCAAACAACAGATAAGCACATCAAGTATACAGTGGAGATACATCATATCCAACTTATGTTGTGGAGATTGACGAAATTAACCTGAGATCTGGGAGAGTTCTCCCAGATAACCAACCTCAAACTCCACCTAGGGAGGTTGAAGAAGAAAGAGAGGAAAGCATTCTTAAAGTAAATCCATCCTTTCCTGAGAGATTAACTCAACCACTCCAGCCTACCCAAGAAGAGACTGAACTCTTGGGAGATTTCAGAAACCTATGTGTCAAGATTCCACTTCTCCAAGCCATCAAGGATGTACCTATTTACAACAATTCAATTAAGGATAATTGCTTCAAGCATCCAGGGAGGTGAAAAAGAGATGTCCCTACCATTAATGTCATTTGACAACTGTCTGACTTAATGTTGGGGTAGGTAATCTATCCAAAGTATTTAGACCCTGGAGGCCTGTTGTAGATGTGCACATCAATGGCACCATTGTCCCACACACTTTGATCAATCTTGGGGTTGCCATTAATGTGATGACAAATGACACCATGTACTTGGCCGATTTCAACCCTCTCCATGTCAAAACCATAGAATTTGGCCATGAGAGAACTTTGAAAATCAATCCATCTCTTTCTGTTCTCCAAGAGGAGAAGTTGTGCAACATGCTAAACAACCATCTGGATGCCTTTGCTTGGAGTTACAAAGAAATGAAGGGAGTACACCCCTTAGTGTGTACTCGCCATATTTATATCAAGCAAAGTTGTAAGCCGGTCTAGCAACCCCAAAGGAGGATAAATCTAGCTCTTAAAGAAATAGTCAAAGAAGAACTACAAAAATTGCTAGATGCAAGATTCATTTATCCTATCTCTGGCAGTGAGTGGGTCTCTCCTTTGGTGTTAGTTCCCAAGGAAAATGGTAACTGGAGGATTTGTGTCGATTACATGGAGCTGAACAAAGCCACGAAGAAGGACCATTTCTATTTACCTTTCATCGACCAAGTACTAGATATCCTGACAGGGAAAACGTTTTTCTTTTTCATATATGGATTCAGTGGTTACAATCAAACCTAGATTAGCCTGGGACCAAGATAAAACCACTTTCACTTTTCCTTGGGGTACTTTTTCCTATAGGGTCCTTCCTTTTTTCCTATGTAATGCTCTTGCCACTTTTCAAAGAGAAGTTCTAAGTATCTTTGCTGAGTTAGTCCATGATGCGGTAGAAATCTATATGGATGATTTCACACCTTATGGGGGTGATTTTGAGGAGGCTTTGTCCAACTTAGGTAAGGTACTGCACAAATGCATTTAAATGAACTTGTCTCTCAGTCCTGAGAAATGTGAATTCTTAATTATTGTAGGGACCATGCTAGGTCATTGAATATCTCAGCAAGGATTGCAGGTGGACCCAAACAAAATAATTATCATCCAAAGGGTCCCACCTCCTCAAAAGCATAATTATGTCAGAAGTTTTCTAGGGTTAGCTCAATACTACCAAAGGTTCATAAAGGACTTCAACAATTTTTCCTCTCCTTTATTTGGGATGTTGGCCAAATACTCTGAGTTTATATAGTCAAAAAGCTGTCAAGAGGCCTTAGACATCCTGAAGAACAAGTTAACCACCGCATCGATTCTTCAAGGCCCAAATTGGGCCCTTCCCTTTCATATTCATGTTGTTGCCTCACACGAAGCCATAGGAGAATCCCTAGGTCAGATAGATGAAAAATTGCCTTATGCCATTTACTTCATCAGTAAGAATCTATCAAAGGCCAAACTGAACTACATGGTGACCCAAAATGAGCTCTTGGCTGTTGTGCATTCATTGAGAAAATTTAGGCATTATATTACAGGTTATCAAACATTTGTCCATACTGACCATGCTGCAATCAAATATTTAATGAATAAACCCGATGTGAATTCTCGTATTATAAGATGGTTAATTTTATTACAACAGTTTGATCTAACTATTATTGATAAGCCTGACAAGGAAAATGTTTTTGCATACTTTTTGTCTAGATTAACTTTGCCTGTAGGTGAAGAGGGAATGGTCGATGACCAGTTATCGGATGAGCACTTGTTTTCCATTTCAGTTCTCTTTCCATGGTTTGCTGACATAACAAACTATTTGGCATCTACACAGTTCCCATTGAACTTGTCCTCCAAAGAGAAAAGAAAGGTTATAAGGAAGAGTGCCCCGTTCACTTGGATTGGGGGCAATCTCTTCAAACTTGGCCCAGATCAAATCTTGAGAAGGTGTGTCAGGGAGGAGGAAGTCTTTGACATCCTTTTGACCTTTCATGATGGGCCTTGTGGAGGTCACTTTGTAGCAAATAGGACAACATTCAAAGTGTTACAAGTAGGCTATTATTAGCCCATTCTTCATCAGGATGTGAAAAGTTAAACTAGTCAATGTGATCAGTGCTAAAGGATGGGAAAGCCTACTCCAAGGGATGAAATGCCTCTGTAGCCTCAAGTGACTTTCAAGCCATTTGACAAGTATGGCATGGACTTCATTGGACCTATTGACCCTCCTTTTAAGAAAAAATAGTACATCATTGTGTGCACTACCTATCTGACTAAGTGGGCTGAAACCAAGGCAATTAAGGCAGCAACATAGGAGAAGGTGGTTGAGTTCTTAAGGGAGAATGTATTTTACAAATTTGGGTACCCTAGAGAGCTGGTCATTGATCAAGGCAACTAATTTACCTCCAACATGATTAAAGACTTGCTCCGCCAACACAAGATCAAGCATAGGACCTCCACTCCCTATCACCCACAAGCTAATGGCCAAGTGGAGGTGACCAATAGAGCGTTGGAGAGAGACTTGACCAAAGTTGTGAGCAACAACAGGAAAGATTGGGCAAATAGAATAATTGAGGCCACCTGGGCCTATAATACCACTTGGAAGACAACCACTAGATTCACACCCTATGAGTTGTTCTATGGGAAAAAGGCCCTGTTGTCCATTGAGTTTGAGTATAACACATTAAGGATGGTAGCCCAACTAGATCTAGATCTCAGCAATGCACAAAAAGAGAGATTACTTCAGTTGAATGGTTTATATGAATTCAGAATATAGAACCTCCTACACACAGAGGTAACTCAACTTCAGAGGAAGATCTGGCATGATAAGAACATCAAGGATAAGCAATTTCAAGAAGGTGATTGGGCCTTATTATATGATTCCAGATATAAAGACTTTAAGGGCAAGTTAAGGACAAGATGGCTAGGACCTTATGTTATAAAAAGATGTCATGATAATGGTTCAGTGTAGATCAGAATTTTTAGCTTATATGGGCCTGACCTAGGTTTAGAGGTGATTTAGCTAAGCGAATCCTGGTACTAGTGGCCCTCTCGGCAGTAGTCTGCAGAGCGCGGACTGAAATCTCACCCGAAGTAGTATGGGAGGGTGCTAGAACCAGGTTTCCGCTCCCTGGGGATGTCGGATGGGCTCTTGGAGGTCCGCAATCTGACCCATCACTATGTGCGCTTACGATCCCTTCGCAACTTGTGGTGCTACTTCTACGTAGTCCTATTCGAGCGCGACCCGTATAATACCCAAGTTCCTTGCTATTTAATCTGTGATTATCTGATTACTTAACTTGTTCATGTAAGACTAATGATTATTACAACATATTCATCAATCATATCAATGCACGTGACAAATAAAATAGTATAAGCATAAAGAAGGCAATGTACAGTAATTATACAAAAATAAAGATCAACTTCTCTTTATTAATTTTCAATCCCAATTACAGACTCAACACTACCCTGCGCACTCAGCTGCAGGGGTCCATGCACTCAGCTGCGGACTCTACTAGGCCTCTGCGCACTCAGCTACAAAGCCTCTTCCTACCACTACAACCCAAGACACTTAGAATCCTACTCTAAGCTCGAACCATTCACATTCTTCTTTCTTACTCCTATGTTATCTTTACAACTTAGAGCCTCGCTCTATTTATACAATCCCATGGTTTGTGGACCATGGGTAGGCTGACATGACTTTACATTACATTATATTGCATTACTTTAGGGCAAACATCCCTATGACTTGACCTCTACTTCGCACTCCGCGCCCACAATTCGTGGAGTCTTACAAAACCTTTGACCAAAACTTGGGCTTTGAGCCCCAAAACATGATGTGCGGGGATTCCATGCCCAACAGGCCCCTAACGCAATCATCGTGACTCGTCCCAAGTCACTCTGCTAGTGTGGCAAGCTTGGCATGGAGCCCCTCCAACTGTTCCCGTACTGCCCGGAGGTCCGCAGCGTGCTGTTCTGCAGTTTTCTAGAACTGTTGCATGTGTTCCTCTGATGCTTCTTTGTGAGGATCCACTATTTTCCTTAGCACATATATCTCCTACATTTGTGCGAACTTTCCATAAATCTCAGTCGTAATGGTGAAAGCCTCATCAATCCAAGGCTGGAAGCATGCTTTGAGAAGTGCCTTTTTCTGTCTTGCAGCATCCACCTATTCCTTCAATGCCCTCGCTTGTTGCATTTTTGCCAGCCACTGGGTGAGGATGACTATCTGTGCAGTTCCCCTTACACTATCATATAGCTCCTGCAGTTCGCGCACCTTTGTTTCCAGGCATTGTATGTTGGGGTCCTCCTACAAGGATTTAAGGACATCAAAAGTTTGATACAACATACCAGTACATTCCTGCACTGCCCGTCCATTTTCCTCCAATCCTGTTTGAATCACACTAACATGTTGTTCTTTAACTTTTGGAGTGAAAGGCTGTGCCTTCATCCACAGCTCAGCAATCTGGAGGTTTAGCACCAGTTGTACTCGTGTTATTTCCTCTCACGTGCTTCGGACTCCACTTGCCAAACAATGGATCCACATCTCTATGGGTAGGTCTGCAGCGATGGACAATTCTAGAATGCGTCAGCATGCTTCATCAACAGTTTGTGTGATCTGTCGATTCTGTTACACTATCTTGTCACGCTGCGGGCTGAGTTGTTCAATGTTGACCTTCTGCTCACGAAATACCTGGATCACGCGGCCCTCCCTGGCGTAGAGTTCTACTATGATGCCATCCTATAGTTGATACAGTGTGTCTCGCAGAAGGACAGCCAAATTTAGGCCAAGTCCCTTGATCCTGCCCACCGCGGCTCTATCGTCCTCTTTTTTTGCTATTAGTGCCCCTACTAGTAGCACTACGGTATTAGCCATCTTTGCGCGCAGCAGCTACTCCACTGCTGATGTACCTGCGGTGCCATAGGTGGCTACTGCTCCTTCCTGTGGGGACCACACCTGAAATTCCTACAGCTGCACCCTCAGGGCCCCCAACACAATCTATTGCTCCATCATGGCCTCCTCGAGTGCTTCCCTAGTTACCTCTCAAACCATTTCACCGATGTCGTAGAGGTCGCATTTTGTCAGTGTAATTGGTTCGATGTCTAGTTCGAAGGCCTTGATCTTTTTTCGTGGACCTGATCTCTTCATGACGTGCGACTGTTTCAGCCAGGTGTATGCTGTGCTCGGGTCCACACCTTCTGCTGTATCTAGTCCCTGTAATATAGACACGTTCTGGCCTCCTTCCTCCTGTGTTGTGGTGGCCCTTGTTGCTTATGTTGCTGTTTCTTTTTTGGCAGCCTTTACCTATTCTGTGGCTGCCTTTGTTGCCTCGTTGGCAGCCCTTACCTCCACAGCTACTTGTCTGTTGTGCTTTTGTTGGGCCAACTGGGTGATGCGCAACTTGGTTGTAGCCTTCTACTTTTGGGCTGATGTTCTATCCTTCTCCGCCAAAATCTAGGGCGCGCCACTTTGGAGGCCATGATTCCAGCATGGAGAAGATTGCATCATCAATGGCGATGAAGGGGAGCTTGGTCCAGTTCTATGCCGGATCTTTACGCGCCTTGATATACACATTATGCATATCCGCCTTGAAGTCTGCAAAGCTCCACAGACTGTTGTACACTGTGGGGGACAAGCATGACCTCCTGTTGATCCACATTCAGACACTCACCTCCATGAGCACCCAAAAGATCTTTGTTTCATGGATCCGCGTGGCTTCCTTCGTAGCCCAGAGCGACGTGTACTTTGAGGCCTCTGGTAAGTCTTGTTCAATATTAGGGAACTGATTGTCCTCAGGAAATTCCCTTGTTACCAGCAAGATCAACAAGATAAACCACACATAGTGGAAGGTCTTGCCTTGTTCCTGGGCTTCTCTATAGTTGGTTAAGAACTCCTCGCAGAGGAACTTGGCCTAGTTGAATTGGACCCCCTCCATGCATTGTTTTACCAGTGCAACTACCGGCACTGGTACCTCATCTCCGCGACATTTCTGCATTACCTTCTCGGCCAGGAGTTAGGTGGCTATGTGCACCTCTTTATCTTTAATGCTGCTAATTGCATAACCCATCTTCTTCTTTTCCAATTTGTATTTCAATTTCATGGCCTTTGCGAGTGCCAAATCTCCACTTTTTCTAGCTATCTCCGTGGGGTCCTTTCCCTTACAGGGGAGCCAAGAAATCCTGTGGATAAGATCCACTGTGATGGGAGTAGGCTCCTCCAGCCATAAGTACCCATCTTGCACCAAGCACAATAGCTGATTGATGACGAAAATTGTGATAGGCGCGCGGTGAAAGTGTGGAATCCATAGTAGCTGAAGTAGTCTGGCCTTCTCCACACTGTGCAGCCATTTCTACAGCTCAAGCATTGTAACTGACCACTCCATGCTCTGCTTCATGAGGTTCTCAGTATTTAAATGTGGGAACTTCTCAATGTCTGCAAGGTCCCAATATTCAAACTTTATTGTGGGCATGCGGCCCAGGGCCAAGCCCTCAAACACAATTCCATTGGGGAGGACCGGGCTTTGGAGTGCGCTCTTAGCAGCATCCAAATCTTTGGGTATCTTGGCTTTCCCTTTCCATGGAGGGATGTACTCAGGCAATTTCGCTACAACGCACACCAACTAGATGTCTTCTTCCATGTCTTTAGCTGCCTCTACCTGATCGATGAGAGCCTGCAAGTCCTCCTCCTCATCATCTGTCTCAATGGTGACAGCCTTGCATTTTTCTTCCATGGAGAGTTTACCGAACCATGGATTCCATAGGGATATCCAGACTGGTCCCACCGCCTACTTATCTTTCTTGGGCCTCGACGTCTGAGGTGATTTCAGAATTTCCGGCACGACCCCAGTGTCTCCGGGAACATCACGTACCATGGGGCTTTGTACGGCCTTGTCAGTGGTTTCTTCTACATAGCCCAAACCTCTCCTGGTAGCCATCATCTAGCTTGAGCTATCTGTGATTATTCGCGAACTTCAGGGCTCAAATCTCACTTAGCACTCAACACTCTATGCTCTATGTAATTGCTCAAATCTCAAATGAACAAGTGTTGTCTTGTGGCTAGCTATTGGAGTTTTATAGTGCCTTTTGAATTCAAATCCGACAACACCCCCCAATTTTGAGCCATCAATGCTTTCTTAGCAGCAGATTTCCCTAAATCTAGCTCTTAATTTATGTCTTAAATTCCTGTTGCCTACTCCCTTTTGCCTTAAATTGGACATCTCATCATGAACAGTGACACCAACGGTTACTTCCTAGCCTACCTGCGTAGCAGCGCAGCCCCATGTGTGTGAGCGTGAACCTTTTTCCATGTTGATTTTGCACACCTTCCTCATCGTACGACTCCCAAATAGACTCTTTTACGGTCCCACACTCTCTTTCAACTATCTAAAGCACAGAGACTATGCTCTCTATGGCTAGTCAAGTGGTCACACCACCTGTCTGCAGTGCGCTCCCCTTGTCACTGCGTTTGGTGAGGTGTGGTTGTAGCCATGGTAGTAGAGTCATAAATTATCAGCAACAATATTCTAATGTAGTGGTACGATCATCTGTATCTTACCTTGTCTTCCTTGTTTTATCGACAAGACATGCCTGCGTGATCTCATTTTATAGCCTCTTGATCTCAACGTCCATTACAATGCTTTTCCTCGTCAATCGTATCTGATCCTTTTCAAGTTTACAAAGTCTAAGGTTCCCTCACCAGATAGCTTCCTGAATCCTTATATGTTCATCCTCGTGTAGACATGTGATTTCTTCCTCCTGGTCATCATGCATTGTCGCTACTACAGGGTCCAATACGTGCGAATTCCTTTTTGTATTTTCTTGAGTAATTACGGTCTCCACTCTGTTCCGCACTTTTGGAATCATCTCTGTGTTCAGGGTTTTGCACATGGTCTAGTAGACCCATCGAACTACTGGCATGCGCAAGTCCCAAGCATTTCATCTCGCCTGGTAGACTAGAAAGTCAGAACAAACAATAATAGTAGGAAAGGCAATGTGCGCTACCATGTATCCACATTGAAGCATTCGATAGGGTGTGCACGCTTGTGCGAATTGTATAGAGTATGCCTGTACCCATCTGGAAAGGTGGGTACGCAAGTTGTTCCGGCCCTGCTGATTGGCTTTCATTCAGAGCTGGGGTTTTCCAAAACGTAGGCACATCATTCTTCTGCAGCCGCACGAGTCCTCAAAATTTCCTTGATGCATACTCCACCATCGTGCAGGTGTTGCACGTAGTGCCCACTTCAGCGCATCGAATCACTGCTATTCTAGTACTGCGCTTACAAATTTGCTCAGAAATTCATCTACCACTGACAATCCATCATACGCCCGCAGCTCCCTTGCCTCTGTTCTCATGCAATGTAATGATCTGATCATCATGTTGCAACTCAGCGTTGTTACTTCGTGCAGCCGATTATTCCATCGCTCTATCTCTTTGTCTGAATCGGAAGTGCAGGAGCTTTCGCGCTCCCATGAAATCCTTCCATCTACATTTAGATTCACCCAATCCTCTCCTTGCGCACTTATCTTTTAAATACAGTCGATATCGTCCTCACTATCGTCGTCGTGCATCGGTTTAGTGTATCACGCTCCTTCACCTAGATCTAGTGGTACTACCACACATAGTGACTTTTTCTCAAAGATCATTTTGCGCTTCTTTAGATTTATGACTCCGTTCATATCAGTGGCCCAGTCTATTCCTAGTAGCATGGGATAGGGATTGTTGTCATCGACAATCTCTATCACTTCAAAATCCGCCTGCGCGCTCGCACCTTCAATGTCCACTATTACCCCTTGTAATCTTCCCATGGGCAGAATCTTTTGTTGGTTCACCATTCGTAACTGAATAGGGGGCCATTGCAGCGCGGGTCTGCCCATGCATTCACATGTTTTCTTTGGTAGCACATTCGTGTCTGAGCCCAGATCCAGATTACCTGATCCATTTTATACTCACCTATTTGCGTATTCAACCTCATTTCCCTTCCTGTGTGTAATGCATGCTTCCTAAGTTTCCGGACCATGCACAGTTCTCCTGAACCCGTGCACCTAGTGATAAGTTCTTGTAGTCTTTTTACTGCCTTGCTATTGTGCAGCAGTTTCATGCATGTCTCCAGAAAGGTAGTGAGCATTGAAGCATCCATCCCTAGTTCTAGTTAATCCTTACTACCTAAAGTGGACGCCTCTGTGAATCTCTTCTTAGCTTCCATGAATGTCTCCTTCGCACGTTCTAAATCAAACTCGGGTTCCTTTGTAGAAGCCCTACGAACCCATGTGCTTTCTTCTGGCTGCCTTCCTTTATCATCTCCCATGGTCATACCGTTCCTGAGCATCATATTTAGATATGGGTCTTCTTTACATGGCTCAAATCTCATCATTTGTAAATTCTGGGTCGGAGGGGGCTGGAGTACAACCTTTTCACGCATCCTCACTATCAGTGAAGGGTAGTCTTCTACCTCATGATCAAACTGATTATATTACCAACATGATATTCTTGTCAAGTTTGTACAATCGCGGGCATAATACCCTGGCCCTCTGCAATTATAACAAATTATTTATCTGCGACCCCTTCCTGGTCCCATTCCGCCTTGACCTCGACCAAGCCCCTAAAACCCAGCTCGCGCCATCCCTACATTTGCGTCAAGGGTTCATGTTTTGGTATGCACCCTGTAGGTAGGGTTTGATCCATCATTAGTTCATAGCTCTGACAGGTGCGTTTGTCATGGCCTACCGACCTGCAGAAATTACAAAACAATTGCTGGGACGTCTGCGTATACTTCTGCAACAGATGACAATTATCCGTGGTGTGTTTTCCTCCTATCTGGTAGATCGCACACCACAATGTAGATGTTGTGCTTGTCCCTACCTGTGCCTTCGGTCTTAATGGAATTGGCCCTCCTCCTGCCAAGTAGTTCATGAATACTGGGTAGTGGTCCTTATCATGCCCTTGGCCTTTGCATTTTATGCACCATACTTCCTCGGACACCTCTGGCCGAGGTGTCCTATCCTATTTAAAACTTTGCATTTCCAGAAACAGATTCTACAGTTGCACGTGGATTTTTTGGACTCCCAATCCAGGGTCTTGGTGTCTCATGCAATCTCATTGCCATCTCCAACACTTCATCATGGGTGCAAAGTTTTTGCTACGACGACACTATCCTTGAGTGTGGCATTAGTGAGGCCACAAACCATGCGTGATGATGTGCATCTGTTAACGTCATATTGGATTCGCAAATCATACTCTTCAGCCTTTGGTCCAGATCCCAAGGGGTCTCACCGGGGATCATCGCGATCTCCTTAAACCTGATGATTGATTGTGTTTCTGATTTTGGCCTACTAAATTCCCTATTCAATGCAGCCTAGATATTTGTAATTCCTATGTTCGGGTGGTCATTATAGTGCTTGATATACCATGTTAATGCGCAATCTTGCAGCGCACTCACCAATGTAGCCTTTTTAATATTATCATCCACGACGGCATATGCTTCCCATACTGCTCCGACCATGAACCAGAATTGGTCTCGATCTTCATTCCCTGCTCCTCTGAACATCGGTAGTTTCATCGCACTCGCCATACAGAACTGTGGTGGTGGTGGAGGTGGAGTGGGTGGAGATGAAGGTGAGGGGGGTGAAGCAGGTGGCAGTGTGGATGGAGGTGGTAAACGCGGAATTCACTGTCTTATCAAACTGACCGCACTTCTCAGAGAAACCTTCGCGAGCTCTTCCTCGCTCTCCCACGAGGGTGAAATTAAGGGACTGGTTTCTAGCTCTTCACTACTTCCGCTTCTATAGATCTTCCCACTTCATGTAGTCCCAAACATTAATTTATTCACAGAACCCGCTTTTTACACAATAGCATCTTAATCCAAGTGTTCAAAGATTTAATATACTTACCTCGTGGTCCCTTGAGAAAATGTCGCTCCACCTCACTATAGCTGATAGTCGTGTCTATTGTGAACGCAGTGATAAATCATCCTATTATTCAGTTGAGCCAATGGTCCACGACTCGTGTGATCTTATATTCTAATGCTTCTAGTCTGTGCACCAATTCTGGAGTCCACACTATTGGTTTGTCGAGCCTACACCTTCCATGGTTGTCTGCTAACTTCGCAATACACTCATACAGCTTAGAAGGAAAGGATGCAAAGAAAATTTCATCGATTTCCGTATACAAGTAGCGCTCCTGTTAGGATATTCCGACACATAGGATATAGTTAAGTTCAACTTGGTCTAGTATAGAGTTAGGTTAGAGTTAGGTAAAGTGTGTTTCTTTACCGTTGTACATTTTGTAACTTACAATCCGACGGTCACGATATGTAGTGATCCGACGGTTCACTCTCACCTCGGTATTACCGACACTTGATCCGTGGCGTGACACCCGATTGGTCCATGAGTTCTATTTAAAGCGCATGGAGGGTCATTGTTCGGGTAATCCGTGCATGAGAGAAGCTTATGTAAATTTTCATTCCTTGATTAATAAATTGCCTGTAGTACCCACGTTGGGACAGGCCGTGGACTGTTTCCCTCCTTGCACTTTGAGGGTTTTAACCACGTCAAAAATACTGGTGTATTGATTTGAGATCTGGTTGTGAGCGGTGTCCTTTTGGTGTTCTTTCTGAGGAACTTACCCTGTAAATTCCTACATGGTATCAGAGCTATTTGAGGGCTGCGTCCGTTGGTGATCCAATTCTGAAGCCGGTAGAACTGCATGCGGCTGTCGTTTCCTAGATCTGCTGTTTCTGACTGCTTTCGGGCCGAGAGGACTACTCTGTTGCATTCGGAGCATCTGTTCCAGTGAGGAACCCCTTTCGTTTCACGCGAAAAGGTTTCCGGTAGCCCTAGCTGCGTCATTTTTCAGATCGGGAGGTATACAGTGTTTTTTTTACAGTTTACTGTTATTTTCTCTCTGCTTATTTCGGTCTCAGTTTATTTAGCCTTTTTTTTTTAACTGGATCTATACCTTTCATTTCTGCGTATGCTCTTTGCCCTGCGACTCTGTGCGATCTGGGCAAATCAGAAACAGAAAGGAAGGATTTTTCTCATGCGTATGCTCTTTTCCCTGCACCTTAGTGTGATCTCGGAAAATCAGAAACATTGAGAAAAATATTTAGTTTTTCGGCTAAAGCTAACTTTGAGATTTTTTTTTAAAATTTCTAGTTTTTTTGGCTAAAGCTAACTTCGAGCCGCAAGGTTCGTTTTTCTTTGCATATTCGTGTTGGGTTTTGTGTTTTGTGTTTTGTAGGGAAAAAGAGCTTTCTCAAGGCAAGCACGCAAACCAAGGCCCCCCCCTCTCTCTCTCTCTCTCTCTCTCTCTCTCTCTCTCTCTCTCAAATTTTTTGTATAGATCAATTGGTTCAAAGCTATTTTAAGAGAGTAGAGGTCTTGGGTTCAAGTCTTCATTTTGTGGGGGCGGATTTTTTCATTCCCGCACATTCGCGCACTTTGCCGGCAACTTCAACAATTTTTTTTCAAAAAGCCATAACTTCTTCATCCGGAAGCCTTTTTCAGAGCCGTTTTTTTTAAAACCGCCTATTTTTTTGAGATCTATCCATTGGAACACTTACTTTCAGCATCTTCAGCTTCAGCGTTTTTTTAAAAATGGAAAGTCCATGCCAAGTCATTCTTGACAGCACTAACTACTTCCAATGGGTAGCCTACATGGAAGATTTACTTAGAAGTAAAGGTCTCTTCAGAATAGCCACAGACCAAGAGAAGAAACCAAAAGATGAAGACAAGGTTGCAAAATGGGAAAATAGACAAGATCAAGCACGTGGTTTGATAGGGATGTCTATTTCTCCTGATCTTAGATTCCACATTGCAGACCTTGAGACTCCTCATGAAGCATTAGAAAAACTCGCTAAAGTGTTTGGGATTAAAAATGAAATTAGAGCCCATCAACTTGAAAATGAGCTGCTTACTTTGGATCCTAATAATTTTTCTTGCATTGAAGATTTCTTGTCCAAATTCAAACCCTTAGATATCTCTTGGAAGGTGTTAAAGTTAAGAAAGAAGATGGTAACCTTATTTATTCCATCCTTACTAAGTTGGGACCAGCCTACTCTGTATTTGTTTCCACTTTCCATTCTACAAGGGAAGCTTTCATTTGTCAAGGAAAAGACTACAAGGCCCCTTCCTTTGACTCCTTTTGTGATTCCTTAATAAGAGAACAAGAAAAACTCTTACACCTTGGTCTTCTTAATCTTGGAAACTCTTCCACGAAAGCATTAGCCGCCCAGCAGCAACCAAATTCAAGAATCCTAAGAAGTCATATCCTCAAAAAAATGGTCCTAAACCATCTCAGCCTCAAAATGAAAGATCATTTCAGCAAAATGATAAGACCAATAAAAACAAATGGAAGAAGACTGATAGACATTGTAACTTTTGTAATCGAGATGGCCACTTAGAATCTAAATGCTTTAAGAAGATGGAAGCCTTGGAAGCCGCAATGAAGAAACATAACATCCATGTGGAGCCTACTTCAACTTCAACTTCCGGAATGGCACTTTCTGCATGTCATTGTCAATCATCTCAGTCTGGTTATGCATTAAATGTATCTTCTTCTTCTTCTCATTCTCATGAGTGGCTCATTGATTCTGGAGCCTCTTGTCACATGGCCAAAAACCAAGCCATGTTTTCTTCTTTAAATGATTGTAACACCAAAAATATATATATTGGTGATGATAGATCTCTTAATGTTGTAGGGACTGGAACTGTTCATCTAGACAATGGTCAGTTTAATGATGTATTATGTGTTCCAACCTTATCCTGCAACCTTCTATCTGTCTATCAGATAACTCATTCAGGTGAAGGTAAAATTGTTGAATTTTCACCTCATGATGTTGTAATCAAGGATCTAAAAGATCCTAAACAGATTCTAGCTACTGGTCTTGCTGATGATTCCAAAAGGTTGTATAAGTTTCACAACTTTGGGTCATCAAATCTTCCCTCAGTATTTGTTGCTCATAATGATGAAGTGAGCAAACTTTGGCATGAGCGATTTGGTCACTTAAACTATCGCTCCCTTCAGCATCTATGTAAAGAAAATATGGTGACAGGTCTTCCTATGGTATCTTGCAGAGATGGTGTTTGTTCCGGATGTGTACTCGGAAAACATCATCGGGACAGTTTTGACAAACGTGCCTCTTGGCACGCCTCAGCCCCTTTACAGCTTGTGCACAGTGATTTATGTGGTCCTCTTCCTGTTGCTTCATTCTCTGGCTGCAAATACTTCTTAACTTTCATTGATGATTTCTCCAGACGCACTTGGGTATACTTCTTAAAACTCAAGAGCGAAGTATTTAACACCTTTTTGGCCTTCAAAGCCTTTGTTGAAAAACAATCTGGACATCAAATTCTTAAGCTAAGAACTGATAATGGTGGAGAATATGTTAAAAACACATTCATCAACTTTTGCACCGAAAATGGAATTCAAATGCAACATACTGTTCCATACACTCCACAACAAAATGGTGTAGCTGAAAGGAAAAATCGCACCTTAAAGGAAATGGCTAATTGTATGCTGCAATCTAAAGGACTCAGTCTTAGTTTTTGGGCCGAAGCAATTAATTGTGCAAATTATATAATCAATCGCACTCCTACTAAGGTTCTAGAGAATATCACTCCAGAAGAAGCTTGGAGTTCCATTAAACCAGATGTAAGTCACTTTCGTGTGTTTGGAAGTGAAGCATGGGCCCATATTCCAGATGAAAAGCATAAAGCTTTAGAACCTAAGAGTGAGAAATGTACTTTTGTTGGATATTCTGAAGATGTAAAAGGTTATAGACTTATTCCATTTAAGTCCAAAAATGTTATCATTAGAAGAGATGTAAAATTTGATGAAAATAAATCGGCCTGCGAGCCTAGTCCGGCGGATGTGCCACCTCTTCCTATCTCTTCTATTTTTGAAAACATTTCTTCTTCAGATGATGAAAGCGAGGATGATAATCCTCCCCCACCTTCTCAGGATCCTCAACTTCCAAGATGGGTCCGTGCTACTCGGGATGCAGCAGGTGATCTTGCCGGTGATCCTACAGATCAGCGACGTACACGTTCTCAGTTTGAAAGAGCCTCTTCTTTACTGGCTCAAGCTCCAGTAAATCATGATCCTGACACTTTTGCAGAAGCTTCAGGCCATCCACATTGGGAAGCAGCTATGAATGAAGAATATCATTCATTGATGACAAATGATACATGGGATCTTGTTCCTCTACCAAAGGGACGCAAACTTGTTAGATGTAAATGGGTTTACAGAACCAAGTATGGACCAGATGGGAAAGTTGATAAACATAAAGCTCGTCTCGTTGCTAAGGGCTTTTCACAGGTTGAAGGCATTGACTACACTGAAACCTTCTCCCCTGTTGCCAAAATGAACTCTATCCGCCTTGTTCTTTCCCTTGCTGCCTCTTTAAAATGGGAAGTCCATCAGATGGATGTTAAATCTGCCTTCTTGCATGGGGACTTGCAGGAAGAAATCTATATGGAACAACCCATTGGCTTCATACAAACAGACTCCAGCCTTGTTTGTCGACTTAAGAAATCCCTTTATGGCCTCAAGCAAGCTCCTCGGGCTTGGTATGCCAAAATGGATAGCTTTCTTTTAGAATCTGGCTTTTCTAGGTGTCATTCTGACAATACTGTCTACACCAAGAAAGTGGGCAACTCTCTTATCATCCTTGTTCTTTATGTTGATGATCTTATTCTTACTGGTAGTGATCCCAACCTTATAAACCATGTGAAGTCCAGCCTTAAAAAGAAATTTGAAATGACAGACTTAGGACACTTACACTATTTTCTCGGTCTTCAAGTCTTGCAATCCCAGGAGGGTATTTTCCTTTCCCAGTCCAAGTATGCTTGTGATATTCTTCGTCATTTTCACATGGAAGACTGTAAGCCAGCCCCTTCTCCCTTTCAGTCTAGAGTCAAACTTTCAGTCTCTTGTACTTCTCCTGAAGTTGATGCTACCTTATACCGTCAACTTGTCGGAAAACTCTTGTATTTAACCCATACTCGTCCTGATCTTTCCTTTGCTGTTGGCCTTGTTGCTCGTTTTATGCAAAACCCCTGTGAAAGTCATTGGAAAGCAGCTAAAAGAATACTTCGTTATGTTCGAGGTACAGTACAGTTTGGGATTCATTACAGTGCCAAAGCAGCTCCTCTGTTAGTTGGTTTCACTGATTCTGATTGGGCTGGTGACCCTGATGATCGGAACTCTACTGCTGGTTATGTCTTCACTCTTGGTTCAGGACCTATTACATGGGCTTGTAAGAAACAGGCTGCCATTTCTCTTTCGTCAGCAGAAGCAGAGTATCGTGGTGTCGTGGAAGCTAGTAAGGAAGCCTTGTGGCTTCGTCAGATCCTATCAGAGTTTGGCTTTGAGCAGCAACATCCAACCACACTTTGGTGTGATAATCAAAGTGCCATTCAGCTATGCAAAGATCCAGTCCAGCATCAGCGCAGCAAACACATTGAACTACACATGCACTTCATCAGAAAGCTCATTCATGACCATGTTCTTGAAGTGCAATATTGTCCAACAGATGATCAGGTTGCAGACATCTTCACAAAGGCTCTCACAGAGGCGAAGTTCACTAAACTTCGATATATGCTTGGAGTTCAAGAAGTTGTCACTAAGGGGGGATAGGCTCTAGTGCCTCCTTCCATCTCCTATTGTGTCATATTTGTAAATCCTTCAATCCTATCCCAAGTTGTTCTTAAGGGGGGATGTTAGGATATTCCGACACATAGGATATAGTTAAGTTCAACTTGGTCTAATATAGAGTTAGGTTAGAGTTAGGTAAAGTGTGTTTCTTTACCGTTGTACATTTTGTAACTTACAATCCGACGGTCACGATATGTAGTGATCCGACGGTTCACTCTCACCTCGGTATTACCGACACTTGATCCATGGCTTGACACCCGATTGGTCCATGAGTTCTATTTAAAGCGCATGGAGGGTCATTGTTCGGGTAATCCGTGCATGAGAGAAGCTTATGTAAATTTTCATTCCTTGATTAATAAATTGCCTGTAGTACCCACGTTGGGACAGGCCGTGGACTGTTTCCCTCCTTGCACTTTGAGGGTTTTAACCACGTCAAAAATACTGGTGTATTGATTTGATATCTGGTTGTGAGCGGTGTCCTTTTGGTGTTCTTTCTGAGGAACTTACCCTGTAAATTCCTACAGCTCCAACCACTGTTCCTTAGATACTCATGGATTTTTTTTCTCCTGTGCGGCGAACTAGTGAATCTTCTTGTCCAACCACTCTTCAATTTCTTTCTTTGTTGGATTCCAGTGGCACAACATCAGATATCCTTTATGCAGATCCCAGTCCTGGAAACGGAACCATTTGTTGGCTTGTATGGGATTGACCTAGGTTCAGAGGTGATTTAGCCAAGAAAATCCCGGTACTACTAGCCCTTTCAGCAACAGTCCATGGAGCGCAGACTGAGGTCTCACCCGAAGTAGTATGCATAGAAAATTTTAGGGGCAAATGTTCACCCTTTGGCGAAATTAAGGGGTTTTAAATTTTTAGTGGGTGAATATTTTGTATCATAGCACATTTTTACAAATCACCACAAATAGCCCACCTTATTTTAAGGGAGAGGGTAAAAGAGGTAAATTTAGCCCTTGAAACTAGGATTTACAACCTTCCATTCACCCATTTTCAAGAATAGGTTTTATTTAAGTGAATCCATTCACCCATTTTCAAGAGTAGGTTTTATTTAAGTGAATCCTATGGGCCAAATACCATATTTATAAAAGAGATATGGTAAATTAATAAAAATATAAATAAATGAGAGGTATGGTAAATAAATAAAACATTTTTTATATTTACTCCTTAAGTCACCTTAAATATAAGAAAAGTGGAGGTATGGTAAATAAATAAAACATCTTTTTATACTTACTCAAAAGGTATGGTAAATAAACAAAAAATATAAATAAACTAGATGTATGGTAAATAAATAAAACCTCTTTTTATATTTAGTCCATAACCCTCATTCTATTTATGAAGGCTCAAGAAAGAGGTTTTATTTAAGTGAATCCTATGGGCCAAATACCATATTTGTAAAAGAGGTATGGTAAATTAATAAGAATATAAATAAACAAGAGGTATGGTAAACAAATAAAACATTTTTTTATATTTACTCCATAATTCACCTTATATTTACGAACACTCAAAAAATGCACTATATTTAGGTGAAACCTATGGGAAAAATACTATGGGACAAATACCATGGACTAGATTGTTATTAATACCATGCAAAAAAACATTATTAGCCCTAATATTAGTATTAATAAAAATAAAAATGGCACATGGTATTGAGCCATGGTATTCACCAAAATGGAACATGGTATTGACCCATGGTATTCACCTGGAATGTAGCCTATTTAAATGGGGGAATTAAACCAACATGGATCCATCTTTACTTTGGATCTACTAACCCCCGAGAGGTATCAAATATCGTGATATGCAAACTAGCATAGAGTGAAAAAATATTTGATCCCTCTCAGGGCTTGGTGGATCAAGAGTAAAAATGGATGTTGTAATTTAATGTATGTTAAACATTTTAGCTTGGTTAAAATAAAAAATAAAATAAAATTCAACTATTAATTTTATTAATTTTTATAAATTACTAATAGTAATTTTTAAGCTCCAGGTTTATCATAACCCATGGTATTGACCCATGGTAATACCATGCTATTCATGTAAGCATAGACAATTTAAAGGGGAAATTCTATCATCTTAGATCCATCTTAATTCTGGGTCTACCAAGTGCTCAGAGGGATAAATAGATTTCATCCCCCTAAGAGTGGTAGATGTGGAGTTAAGATGGATATAGGTTGGTTTTTATGATAATGAAGATATTAAATAGACTTAGGAAATTATATTGTAAAAACATCTTAAGGTGAATGGTTAAAGCATAGACATTGGACAAGTATATTTGTATAATTCTGTCTTAAACTGAAACAAATCCAGGGCTAAAAGGAATGGATTGATTGCACTAGTCATCCTTCTATAACTTTCCAACATATGCTGGAGTAAATAGATTGTAATTTGGGTAATTTTTCTAATTGCAAACAAAAACATACTTGTGTATTGGCAGGGTGGTTATGAGGCCCCTAGAAGTGATGAATTTGAATTTTTCTTGGTTTTATATATAGTATTAGGTTTTTTCTCATGCTTTTTGTGAATGACATGGGTGAATTTTATCCTACACCCACTAGGTAATCGATATGTAATTTCAGTAATTTTTATTTCAAAAGATATTTTAAAGAAATGAAATGATTTCATTTGTGTATTCAATAAACACAATATTCTAATGGAATTCTGCACTTGTGGTTTACCTATATAGATTCCATGGATAAGTGTTAGTGGTGTGACATCAATTGTCCTCAAGTAGAGGCTTTAGTTTTACTCTTTTTGGAAGCAAATACTTTCTTCCAACATTTTTGAGTTCCATGAAAAATTTGAAAGTCCTAATAGTATTCAATTATGGTTTCAAGAGAGACATAGTATTCAATTATGGGTTAAAGAGATCCACACTAAATGATCTATCGGCCTTATCTTCACTTAGTTTAAGACTATTCACTTGGAGAGCCTGCATGTGCTCCCACTTCAAGAGCATAGTAAAGTCATGTAGAACTTAGAGAAGCTATCTTTAAGCTTTTAGTGAAGAATGGAAAAATGTCTGGGTTCAATAACAACTAGTTGAGCATTAAGCTTCCAATAATGCTAGATTTTAACCTGGAGCACTTTTGTGATTTGGAGGAGATGCCCCCTCGTATTTGTGACACATCTTCAGTTGTAAATTGGACTATTACTAACTGTCATTTCCTTTGAAAGTTACCTGATGACTTGGGGAACCTCAAATCTTTAAGAATGTTAAGGAAGGAAAGAAACTACATTATGCAAAGTTCTCTTATGCTTTTCAAGTTTTTCTTGGATATCTACAACGTTTCAGGTAGGAAAGTACATTCTGTTAATGAAAATTTGTCTTGATAGAAAGGCCCAATTTCAAATTCTAATGCTTTCAAAGAACATTGTATAACTGTAATGTTTCTAAAAGGAAAGCATATTTTTTCAATTTAAGTATCATGATCCCATATTCCAACTTATTTTTCAGTAACCCATTAGGGTTTGTAGCTTTCAATAAATCCATGTCTTTTGATAAGATCCTCTTCCAAATTAGAACGCAGTTTCCTTTTGGCAATAACCACATACAATGTCTTGATTTTGTTATTGAGAAAATAGAGGTTGTGAAACAAGCTTGTGCCATACAAGGACTTGATTCATTGATTATGTATCAATTATGGCTCTTGATGTAACAATGTCTTGATTTTGTTGCTTGAAAATAGAGGTTACGCTTTACTATTTCACAGAATTTCTTACAATATTTCCATAAGTATTGATTTGTAATCTCAGTCACTGAGGGATGATAGTAATGACAAAGGTAATATTCCATGGTTTGAAGTTACCCTCTTACTAAATATTTAAATATATCACCACAATTTAACTGTTAGTTAAAGGAATTGTATTTGATTTGTAAACAATTCATTGCTTGATTTATAGATTTTGATTTTTTCTCTTTTTTATTTTTTTCTCAGATTTGGTATGAGATATCTTCCAATATTTGGGTTCCCTAGTTTCCCCACCATAGCTATGAGGTTCAGATGCTATCATTAAATATTCTCAGAACGTTACAACTTTTCTAGTAAGTGTACTTTGAAACATTGTTGTTGCTTTTCCATGGTGTTAATGAAAATAAGCCCTACAACTAGTGCCATTATTTAGATTACGTGACGAAATCTAGGTGGTCTTGTAATGATGGAGTGATTGTTTTCTAGCTACTAAGGCCATATGCATTTTTATCTCTTATGTTGTCCTGAGATATTCAAATTCAGAATAAGAATTGAGGTCTCATTTCCACTGTAGATTGCAGTCAGTTTCTTGAACATAATATATAGTAGATTATATTTTACTAATCAACTGTGGATGTGATCCCTCGTAGGAAAGGAAATTCAAAGTGACTTTGATTTCACATTGATTTGTCAAAACATCCACACAGGAAAGGAGATTCAAAGTGACACTCATTGCAAACTGATTTGTCAAAATGGAGGCAAGAGAAAAGGAAACTTTGTATTCAACAATGCTCTTAATTTCATATGTACATGCACAGACATATTAGTAGAAAATATTGAAGGGTTGCCTAAGTAATATTTTCCATTCCACTACATTCTTTACAGCTTGTAAATAAATAACTCAGAATAATTCATTACACTACTTGTTATTCTTTATTAATCAGTGGTTAAGATTTTGATATTGAACTGGCTAAGATTTTTCTTCCTTCTGTTAAATTGTGTGTTCTATAATGCTTCTTTTCCATTCACTATGTATAGCATATAAAGTTTGTCTAATGGAGTAGGAAGATTGGAAAGTCTTGTGATCCTTGAACTATGTTACAAGGCATAAACCCAACGGGGCAGGGTAGGTGCATCCCCACAAAGGGGTCACAAATACCAAAGTTGGTATTGGCTAGTGCCTTGAGCTAGAAAATTTCCTTTACCCTTGTATTAACAGTGAATCTGGAGAGGATTCTAATATTATCTTTATAAGGTTTATATTAGTTAAGGTTGATGAATAGAATTCATGATACATGAGCTAGGATGTCCTTGCAAGGTGGTTGTTGATTATCAGAAGCCATGATGGCCATTATGTCAGGCTAGGTGGTCGCACTCTCTTGATCGTGAGCACGATTGTGATCAAGATGGAAGATTTCATAGTCTGGATTGATTGTTTAGCAGTGATAATTAGTGGGCTCATTCACAAAAGCTTCTATTTGTTGTAGATCTAACCCAAAAATATATGATAATGGAAATAAACCCAGAAACAATGAGATAGAAATAGATAGAAATGATTCTTTATTGATCAAACCCTCAAGGTAAGGCAACACCATACATTCACTCCTTAAGGAAGGAGAACACTCCACAAGCCATATGTCTGTTCATACAATAATCCTTCTCTGTCTCTCCACATGGAGTCTCTAGCCTCTATATAGGCCTCATACATACAATACCATGGGTCATTACCATGGTTCCCTCATACCATCAACTAATACCATGGGCCCATTACATTATTATTAACTACTTGTTGTCCCTTACATGACATGGGTTAACCACCTTATTTATTACTATGGCCCATCCCATTATTACATTATTACCTTGGGTACCTCCCTTGGTACCCCATATTATCCCCCTAGGTATATAACATTCCACCCCCCTAAGCATGTTTCGTCCCCGAAACATGGGAAGAACATAAATAATAAGATCTACTCAAAGAGTAGTCCACTGGTACCATGCACGTGCATCTAGCCATCCAAGAGAAAGGTGAACCCTTGATCTCGTTGGTGCCTCGCTCGCTTGAGATGGAAGTTGACCGTGGCAGCTCTTCTGTGTGTAGTAGGTGGATCTTCTCTCCTCGCTATCCGTCATGTGACTACTTAGTTTCCATCTTGATGGTTGTCTTGCGGGGTGATGTGGGTGATGATATGTTGAAGTTTTAACCCACGATATCTTTTTCTTTAATTCACCCTACTGTGGTGCATGTTGTGGTGTCTTCTTTTCTAATATGACTTCAACCACTGAACCCTCATCAGATGTGTCAGCACCTGTTACCTTTTTTGCTTCTGCCTCTGTTTGTGTTTGATTATCGATCATCACTGACTCATCATCAGATGTGTAAGTGTCATTCCCTGGAACATCTTCTGCTTCAGCCTCCTTGGACTCTACCTGTTTATTAATGGAAATATCCTGTAATGTAATTTTCTTCTTTTTATACCAGAGCTTTAGGAATTTCTTCTGTACATTAATATTGATAGTACCCACTGATTCCATCCAAGGGTATCCCAAAACAACATCCATGTTATCCTTATCTGAAGCATAAAAATCCCCATGCAACACATACTTATCCATAGAAAGCTTCAAATCCTTATAAATTTGAATAGCCTCATCATCAACCTGTGTATTTTCAATTTGTTTTGCTGGAACTTGCAATTTTTTTGCCAAATTAACATTGATGAAATTATGCTTGCAACTATGATTTATAGAAACAATGATCTTTTCTTTCTGAATCAATCCATGAACCTGCAATAAGGAGACACCTGTAGCAAATAATCCCTTATGTATCGCATTCTCCTTTTTTCTAGCCCTAGACCATTTGTCCAAAAAGACTTTTTCAAATTTTGCATCTGAAAGTTTGGTCAACTGCTTCTGGTCAAGTGATGACCACCAATTTTCTGCCTCATCTCTTAGATTAAGCGTCATTGAAACCTTCCAATATCTCCCATGTATGGACTTGTGGCTCTGTATGAATTCTTCCATAGTAGGACCATCATCTTTCCCTGTAAAATATAGCATCTCCATGAAGAGGGTTTGAGAAAAATTCCTCACTTGGCGAAAATTTAAAGTGGCCACAGTTTAGTCAATATTGCTCAGAATCTGTACTATGACCTGTTTTCGGAAATGGAATGACCATTCTGCATCTGCCCATGTGATAGAAATCCTGATCCAAGCACTAGAATTCCATATTTGCGCTGCAACTCTCCCGCCGTCACCAAAATTTCTGCAAAAAAGAGCTGATTTTAAATCAGCGATATCTCCCTCATCCGGACTCCGATTTGACTGATTTTTCTTTTGAAATTGGGTAATTTTTGTCAAAAAATTCAGATATACAATTAGATTTTGTAGATATTGCACCAGAACATCTACATCTGCGCCGCAAACTCGCTGCCCTGAAAATTGTCTGCAACCTCACTGATTTTTAAATCAGCGATATCTCCTTCATCCGAACTCCGATTCAACCGATTTTTTTTTTGAAATCGGCTACCTTTTCGCAAAGAATACAGATCTATAATTATATTTTTCAGATCTTTCACCAAAATGTACATATCTGATCTGCAATTTCGCCACCCAAAAATCCCTGCAAAAAATATAAAAAAAAAAATTCTCCATTGTTTTCCCAAGAAAGTGCTCTGATACCACTTGTTGTAGATCTAACTCAAAAATACTATAGATCTGATATGAAAATATAAGATAATATCAATAAACCCAGAAACAATATGAAATGCTTCTTTATTATTCAAACCCTTAAGGTAGGGCAACACCATACATTCACTCCTTAAGGAAGGAGAACACTCCACAAGCCATATGCCTGTTCATACAATAATCCTTCTCTGTCTCTCCACATGGAGTCTCTAGCCTCTATATAGGCTTCATACATACAATACCATGGGACATTACCATAGTTCCCTCATACCATCAACTAATACCATGGGCCCATTACATTATTATTAACTACTTGTGGTCCCTTACATGACATGGGTTAACCAACTTATTTATTACTATGGCCCATCGCATTATTACATTATTACCTTGGGTACGTCCCTTGGTACCCCATACTATCCACTAATACCATGGGCCCATTACATTATTATTAATTACTTGTGGTCCCTTACATGACATGGGTTAACCACCTTATTTATTACTATGGCCCATCCCATTATTACATTATTACCTTGGGTACCTCCCTTGGTACCCCATATTATTCCCCCTAGGTATATGACACTATTTCACTAATCCTTTTTATAGAGTTGTCAGATTCAATTTCCAAAGGTTTTAATTACACTATAGAGTTGAGTTCTGAGAGAGTTGTGATTCACAGTGTTAAGTATAGCAGCTATGACACTTGAATGAAGACAGACATAGTAGATGTATCAGACTCTGTTATAAGCTTACCTGCATATTATAAAGGACTTGGTTGGCTTTTTTATAATTTTATAAACAAGTTCCATTTCGTGGAAATGTGAAAAAAACAGTGATATTTCCACCATGTGTCTCTTGTCATATATGGTTTTATACTTTTTCAAAAAATTCTCTAAGAGTTCACAATGCTAAGATTCACTAGGACCTTACAAAGTTTTATTATTTAGTGAAAGACTCACTAAGATCTTACAAGATTTTATAATTGACTAAAATATTCGCCATGCCTGGTGAGAGATTTGCCAAAAAATTATATATACATATTATATTATTGATAAAATCGCCTTCCATTTTTCCTATATACCATGGAGATTCGCCCATTTATTATACATATAAATTTAGGGGCAGTTCTTAAAATTTTCCTTGGTAGTATGGGAGGGTGATAGATCCAGGTTTTTGCACCCTGGGGATGTCTGACGGGCTCTTGGAGGTCCACGGTCTGACCCATCGCTACACGCACTTGTGATCCCTTCGCAACTTGCGGTGCTGCTTCTGTGCAACCCGTATAATACCCAAGCTCCTTTCTATTTAATCTATGATTATCTAATTACTTAACTTGTTCATGTAAGACTAATGATTATTACAGCATATTCATGAATCATATCAGTGCGCGCGACAAATAAAATAGTATAAGCATAAAGAAGGCAATGTATAGCAAATACACAGAAATAAGGATCAGCTTATATTTATTAATCTTCAATCTTGATTATAGACTCGACACCGCCCTGCGCACTCAGCTGCAGGGGTCCACGCACTAAGCTGCAGACTCTACTAGGCCTCTGCACACTCAGCTGTAGAGCCTCTTCCTACCACTATGACCCAAGACACTTAGAATCCTACTCTAAACTCGAACCATTCACATTCTTCTTTCTTATTCCTATGCTATCTTTAAAACTTAGAGCCTCACTCTATTTATACAATCCCATGGTCCGCGGACCATGGGTAGGCTGACATGACTTTACATTACATTACATTACTTTACGGCGAACAACCCTATGACTTGACCTCTACTTCACGCTCCGTGCCCGCAATTCATGGAGTCTTACAAAACCTTTGACCAAAACTTGGGCTTTGAGCCCTAAAACATGCTATAGGGGGATTCCATGCCCAAGAAGAACCATAGATGTAGAGGCCATTCCTTTACTTGTTAATGGGAACAAACTGAAAGTTTACAAGAGTCCATTGTCAAAGCAAGAGTTCATTGATGGTATCAATAAAACAGTGATAGTGGTGGAGCAAGTTTCTAGTCCTGCCTCATCAAATCACTGAGGAAAAAAAAAAATGACTCAGGTGAAAACCTCCATGAGGCACCTGAGTCCCACTATTGGGTTGAAAACCCCTTGGGGCAACCCAATGGTGTCGAAAAAAGAAAAGAAAAAAAAAAACAAAAAAAGAGAGAAAATGAAAAGTTTTTTGGCTGAAAACCTCTCTTGGGGCACCTAGGGCAAACATCTAGGATGAAAACATCTTAGAGGCAGATTAGTTGTTTAAAAAAAAAAAAACAAGAGAAAAAATCATGAAAATTTCTATTTGCAAGTCAAAAAGGAGGACAATCAAAGAACAAAGGAGGATCAAAAAGGGACCTATTTCACTCACATTTTTATTTTTCCACCCATCATCCTTCACCAATCCACCATTTATTTCATTTTTCTCACTCCTTTGCTTTAGTTTACAAGGGGAATGTGTTTTCTATAGGATCTCCTGTAAACCTACAAGATCCCCTGAAAACCTACAAGATGATCCTATAGGAATTACAGTGGCTTGGGAATCCTACAAAAAGTGACCCTAGGGCAAGAAAATGACCTGCCATGTCAAAAGAATGACATCACTACATCTCAACTTCATTACCATACCTGTCTACACTTTCATCACCCTTGCATTCACCATAAAAAAAATCAGTTTCAATAAAAAAGAATCACAGTCTTCAAGAGAAAATACAAAGAAAAAATGAAACAGAGAGTAGAAGGGAGTAGCTCCTAAGTATTTCTCATTTCTCCACACTCCTTGTCTTCCTCTCAATCCATGTCATCATCCCTAAAATCCTAGTAGAAGAAATGATTAAAATTTTCGAGGGAGAAGCAGCTACAGGACATTCTGTGGGAAATCCTATACTGGCCTGTCCCACAAAATAAAACTCATGAGTAGCAGCAATATTCTAGGATGAACATCTGAGGGTAGAAGGAGCTCCAAAGCAGTAGGTGCACCATCATCTTCAACACCAAGTGCCTTCACATCAAAGGAATCATCAAAGAGAAATAAAAAAGGAAAGAGAAATAACTTGCAACCAACACACAGCAAGCACCTCAGGTCTTCAACAACTGCAGGAAGGTATTAGCACCACAGGTAAGTATCTCACTTCACTCTCTCATTTGCATAATGTAGTCAAAAGATGTAAAGGTTATGAGAAAGTTGGTTTATAAGTGAAAGTGGCCAGTTAACATGGCCACCTTCATTCAGTCGACGAAGACAAAACAGTTGGTCCTCCCACACGTGGAAACACTCAAGTGAAAAAAAGGAGGATAAGGAAAAACACAGTTAATTCTACGGAGGCATGAACTGGAAGTTGATTACGAAGAGAGGGGAATGATGAGGTGGTTGTCGGGACCAATGGTTCAAAAATAGAAAACGTACCTCCACTGCCAGCACACCACCTCACATAACTCAGCCATAGGGGAAATACTCGTTGATCCCCATGCATTCATGCATTCATTTCCTCGAGGCTCACTCTAGAAAAGTTGCTCTCATACCCAGGCAACCTACAGAAGAGAAAATTCCACCTTTCCTCTACACAGAACTTCCTACAGGATCACACAGGAAATCCTATAGGATTGCACAAGAATCCCACAGGATACAGATAGACAGTCTACAGGATTGGCCGAGAGGAGTTTCAAAGGGGAAAACACGGGGGTTGGCTACAAAAAACACTATGACGAGGTAGTCTCTATAATTATTTCCCTTTTTCAAAGAGAATTGAACAAAAAATCCCCTAGTATTGAATGAATTTGGCAGCTGTGTAAGGGAATTGTCTCCACAGTTCTTTCAGTTATTTACTTCTGCATTCAAAAATTGTATCAATCATCTTAGCTCCTCAAAATTCACCAACAAAATGACAGGGGGTTTTAATAGAAGGGATCCCATTAACACTATGAGAATCCACCAACACCCTCAAGTGTTAGAAACCTTCACAAGGCATAATTGGATGGGGTATTTAGAAAAATTAAGAGGGTATGATGATGAAGTGGCCCAAGATTTTGCTCTTTCCCTCATTCCACTAACTAGAGTCCATGCTACTGTTTTGGTGAGAGGCCTCTCCATAGAGCTCACCCCTGAACTCATAAGCAAAATTACCACACTTTCCCTAGGAGTGCCTTAGAGAAAGGAAGACAAGGGAGATAGCCAGATTGCCAAGAAGAAGTTCTTTTTAGAGGGAGAAGAGCCCATTGAGGACAAAAATGGAGTAAGGAGAGCAAGCCTACCATACCCCTAGAATGAGGTGAGCTACCTGTTAGCTCTGCTATAGTTCAAGGAGCTGAGGTGGACTTGGTTCTTGGTTTTGCTAAAAGGAGATCCTTACTGGTCACTTTAACCTTCCCCTCCACCTCATCTGCCTCCCTTTCACCTCCATTTCCCGGGTCACTCGTTAAAATCCATATAATGCTCTTAAGCCCAAGAGTGGAGCTTAAACCATCATAAAACCATATTCATGTGACCGCGCACATTCACCAACTTTTCCCTACCACCACAGCCCTTTTCCCGCGTTTTAAACCTCGTTTATTTCCTCCACCGTGCAATCGCATACGCCGCAATCCAACGACAGTTGCTCTTCCTTACCCCGCGAAACTAACCATGCGTTAACCCACGGGGAAAGCAGTTTCGGCTCTATCCCATCTGCCGCGTGTCACCCGCCTATTGCGATTGCGCTTCTGTGTACGAATATCGCCGGACTCTCGTAAGCGGTGTGAGGAATATCGCTTACCGCCCACTCGCCCGTTCCCCGCTCGCTATCACCCGTGCACGTTATCCACCCGATAGCCATTGGATCTGCCCACCTGAGATCCAACTGCTCACGCTTGTTCGCTCCCATTTCCTCCTGATGTCTCCCTCTGAGTCAATCTCAGCCGTTCATCTGCGTTATCTAATGGCCGATAATTGTTCCCGTCATACTCATGCCTCCGCCATACTATCCATACCACCCTTGATTTTTCTATGCTGTTGAAGGACGAAGGCAATCACCTACCAGCACTCAGCGCGGTTACTCTTCAACAATTGCATTCAAGAGAATTATGGCCGAAGAGGGAGAAGGAAATGCCTCGAGCGGTTAAACGTACTTATCAGTTATGGAGCTTGTTTCATATTACACTCCACCTGTTCAAGAAGGATGGCCGAGCAGCAGAAAGATCAAATTCATTCATTAAAGCAAGCAGATTGTATTAGAGACTCTATCAGAGAGTTAAGGTGGTTGTTGGTCCATTATGACCCCTCCACGCATAGAACAACATCATATTTGTAAAGAAACTCTATATATACCCAGAAAACAGATGTAATGAGAGATGATGGTTGTTGTTTTGATGTAAGGTTCAACTTCTAGAGACTGTAACTACTTTGATACTTGCAGCATCTAGTCTTCATTTTTATCTAATACAAGCTTCTTTTTTTGTTAATTGCTCACTTTCCATTTCTACTCTATTCTAGGTTGTGCCTGTTATGCATTTATTCATGTGCTCTTGATATTTAGCATTAGAGGGGCTATCATCCCACCTCTATGTTGATGTCTAGTATGTATCATTGAATGTGTTATGCAGGTTTCTGTTTTCTTAATGCTAGAGAGCTGTCATCTTGTCTGTGCATTAGGAAATATATTTGCAGACCTCTTTACTAGTTGCAGCCAGCCATCACATGGTCTTGTGCATCTGCTGGTGTGGTCAGTATTCTCCATATACACCTAATCCTCAAACTGTGAGTAATTGGTGGTATAAAGCCTTGTAGCCTGGGGGTGTCACCCATGTCTGGAGTTAAACATAGTAGAAGTGGTTATGTGGCTTGAACAAGCATCATTCCTTCCATTCATCCATTTCCAACATTTTGTTGAGTTTGTAATGTTCTCGAGCATCTTCGAGATACAAGCTAGGAGAGTTTCTTGGGGTGATAACATTAATTTGCACCGTTGTCGGGGATAGGAGATTGAAGCTCAGCTTCCCTGGGAGATGACACAGTTCCAAATTTTGATGATAGACAAAGTCTGGGCACATTTCTGGTTGTAATCATCTATCTGGCGACTCCACTGGAGGAAGACCAACCTTTGGTGACTCCACAGTATAGTCCTGGCTCAGTTTGTGAGACATACTCGAAGAAATCCTCAGAAATCACCAGTTGAACCAGTGCCTGAACCTGACAAGATCGTTAAGCAGAATAAAACATCATAGAAAGGAGCATCAGGATCAAGTAAGCCTAAGAAATCTTATTTGTCCCTACATGAGAAGTTTTTAGTTGAAGATAAGCAATTTGAGGATGTGGAACCTAGTACTGATTGTGAAAAATCAACTGCAGAGATTCATACAGCTGCTTGTCCATTTAGTTCCCCTTTGGATTTTAGTCCAAAGAAAGCATCCCATACAGTCCATAGTATTCCTTTGTCTCTATCATCTGCTTCATTGTTCCCTACTACTCAATCTGCCAGTATCCTTCCACATATCCCAGTCATGGCAAGCCAGCAAGCACCTACGAAGATGGAAAGAATTATTGCTGCTAGGTATGGACCTTTGGTCTTGCCCATTCCTTTGAACGATATTCCTGCAGGAGAATATCAAAAATATATGCCTAAGTTCACTGGCATAGAGGGAGTAACAGCTGAAGATCACCTTGAGGCTCTTTATAGCTATGCTGATAACTTAGATATAAGTGAAAATGATGTGTGGATGAGAGTTTTTGTTCAGAGCCTTGATGGAGAGGCTAGAAAGTGGTTCAGAGAACTAGCCCCTAGATCCATTGCTGATATTGAAGCCTTGGATGATGCATTCCTGAAGCAATGGGGAGATAAAAAAGACTTGATATATTACCATACTGAGTTTGGTAACCTAAAGAGGGAAAATGGGGAATCATTGCCTAATTTTAATAAAAGATTCAATTGTATGTATAGTAAGATACCATTTGAGGTAAAGCCTACCCCCACCTCTACCAAACTCACCTATGCCAATGCTTTTGACTCTGATTTCTGCTTGTTATTGAGAGAAAGAAGATGTGCCACTCTAGCTTACATGTAGGATGCAACCCTAGAGGTGAAATCTAATATTATGGCTGCAGAAAAGCTTAAAAGTCATGCTGATAGAAGGAGGCAGAGAGGTGAGGCTTCTTCTTCCTCTACTTCATCTTCAAAACCTAAACTAGATAGAATGACTAAGATGATAGAGTCATTGGCTACTGAGGTATCTAAGCTGAAGGTTGAGCAAAATTTAGGAAAGACAAGGTAGCATAACACATTTTCTCCAAGAAATCCAAATCCATTCAGAAGATAAAATGAATAGCCACAAATAATTCAGAGGGGTAAAGAACCAAATGAAGAAAAAAATGTTAAAGCTCCCTTCCACAATGTAGTCATGGAGGAGGAACAATTTGAAGAAGAGGATGAAATTGATTGCATGGAAGATAAAGGCAATGCCACCATTTTGACATTGGCTACATATGAAGAATAATTGCTGTAGGACCAAATAAGTCAGGAATGGGACAAAGAGGTTGTTCTACAAACTGAGGAGCATCAAAGATACAATCTGAGGTCAAATGCAAAAAATGTCAAGGGGAATCCTACCCAAAGAACTGCTATCCAAACAGAGTCATAGAATATCAGACAGAGAAGACCAACAGCTGATCCAATCATCCTCAAAGCTCTAGTTCAAGGGGTAAGAGGTTCTGATAAGTTACCTTCCTCTTTCAGCTTTGAGTCAGAAGTCCAGAAGTTAAAAATATCTGTGCCTTTGGTAGAGTTGGTAAAGAGTGAAGTATTTAGAAAGCCTGTCCTTGAAGCTCTTGAGCTAGAAACCACACAAACCTCCACTGACTCTGTCAATTTGCAAGATGATAAGCCTGTTGTTGTGCTTAGCCTCATGATTGAACCTGCTGATAATAGCTCTCCATCATTTTATGTCTCATTGACCATTCATGACAAAATCCTCCACAATTGCCTACTAGAGACAGGGGCTAGCCACAATCTGATGCCTAAAGCTATCATGGAAGAGTTAGGCCTTGATATCACTAGACCATATCATGATTTATTCTATTTTGATTCAAGGAAGGTGAAATGCCTAGGATTAATCATAGACCTGGCCATTACCCTAACTCAGTTGCCCATGAAAAGTATGATGATGGATATTGTGGTAGCAGATGTCCCTCCTAAGTCTGGCATGCTGTTATCCAGAGGATGGATTAAGAGATTAGGTGGGAAATTACAGATCTATCTTATGCCACTATCCCAGTTTCTGGAGGAGAAAGCAGGACGTTGTACAAAGAAGCACAGTTGGCATACATCATCAGTGATGAGAAGAATCCTACTAAACATCCCATTTATGTTGTGGACACTGATTTTGGAGCATGTATCCTCCAAATTGAAGAATCTCAGAAGGCCTCAATGCAGTTCAAGAAACCATTAGATCAGGTTGAGGAAGAGCAAGGAAGTCAGGTTTGGGAGATGTTCTTTGATGGAGCATGTTCCAGGGAAATTATAGGAGCAGGGGTGGTGCTGATATCTCTAGAACAAAAAAGCACATAGTTGTCTTTTAAGCTAGCTCTCCAAGTCATAATAATATAGTAGAGTATGAGGCTCTGATATTGGGTCTTAACACAACAAAAGACAGAGGAATCAGAAATCTAAAGGTGTTTGGAGATGCTGATCTGATCATTCAGCAAGTAAATAAAACATTTCAAGCAAAGCACCCAAGGCTGAAAGCATATAGAGATGAGGTATGGAGACTCAAGGATTCCTTTGATAATTTCTGTATTTCATATATCCCTAGAGCCAAAAATCATCTTGTTGATTCCTTGGCTGTGTCTACTAGCATGTTTATCCCTCCCATGCCTCCCAGACTAGTTTATGAAGTCCAAATGAAGTATAGGCCATCCTTGTCTGATAATGTCCAGCATTGGAAAGTTTTTGAAGATGATGATGAAGTAAATAGGTTCCTACAAGTCATTGATGAATTGTCTGAAATGAAAATTGACCAAAAAAATGAAGCCTTGGAATAAAACCCCCAGCCCCAGCTTAGAAATAAAATTAGCAAAGATAGCATTGTCCAGCTTCCTAGCAATCATATTCCTAAGGGTTTAATTCGTCTAGAAAGACTGTTTGACCAAAATTATGTGCCTTACAAGGCTGCCCAAAATGAAGATCAGTCTATAGTCTGTAAACATGACATAGGGAGTCCAAGTAAGCCTAGATACATAAATCTTTCTTCTCACCCATCTGTTGACCAAAGTTCTGAATACTGCAAATTAATGAAGCACTTTGTTGATGTGTTTGCCTGGGAATATAGTGACCTGAAAACCTATGATAAAAATATTATTCAGCATAAAATCCCTCTAGAGAAAGATACGATACCTTTCAAACAGAAGCTGAGACCAATAAATCCTATCCTCCTCCCTATGATTGAAAAAGAAATTAAAAAGTTGTTGGCTGCCAAAATCATAGTCCCTCTCAAACATTCAAAATGGGTAACCAATTTGGTTGTGGTGAGGAAGAAAAGTGGATAAATCAAACTCTGTGTTGATTTCAAAAACTTAAACAAGTGCTCAAAGAAAGACAATTATCCCCTACCCAAAATGGAGAATTTGCTGCAGAAAGTCTCAGGAGCCAAAGTGATGTCTTTCTTGGATGGATTTTCAGGTTTTAATCAGGTTGCTATGCATCCATATGATTAGGAGAACACTGCATTCACCACTCCTTTGGGCACTTTTATGTATTCCAAGATGCCTTTTGGATTGATGAATGTTGGAGCCACCTTTCACAGAGGTATGGGTATAGCATTTGTGGGAGAGAAGGACAAATTTGACCTTATCTACCTTGATGACATAACAGTATACTCTAGTAGCCATCAAGACCATTTGCAGCATTTGAGGAAAGTGTTTCTAAAGTGTAGAAGGTTTGAGATTTCAGTCAATCCTAAAAAATCACAATTTGCTTTAGAAGAAGGCAATTTGTTAGGACATGTTGTTTCTACTACAGGTGTCCAGATTGACCCAAAAAGAGTAAAAGCAATACAGTCCCTGTCTATCTCGAGATCAAAGAAGGACATCCAGTCCTTTCTAGGCAAGATTAATTTTGTGAGCAGGTTCATACCAAATTTTGCAGAACTGGTGAAGCATATTACCTCCATGTTAAAGAAGGGGTCAAAAATCAAATGGAATGATGCAGCAAGAAAATCCTTTGAGTCCATTAAAAAAGCTATTATGGAAGCTCCCACTTTAATCAATCCAGATTACAGCAAGGAGTTCCATATATTTTCTTTTGCCTCTAAAGACACCATTGCACCAGTTTTATTGCAAGAAAATGAAGAAGGTTCAGAGCATCCGGTGGCATTTTTCAGCAAAACATTAAGGGATGTTGAGCTGAGGTATGATATTATGGAGAAACAAGCATATGCTCTTATCAAGTCTTTGAAAGCTTTCAGAATTTACATCTTGCATTCCAAGATAATTGCATATGTACCCTCTACTGCAATAAAAGATGTCTTAACACAACCTGACGTTGATGGAAGTGTTAGAGCCTAAACTTGCCTCAGGCTGAAAAGACAAGGTTCTAGGTCCACATCAAACCACGCTTAGCCTCGTAGATAGCCCTACGAGGACAGGAGAGGGCTCTCTCTGGCTCGATCTCGGCAAAAGACAAGCGATGGGGCTCGAGATGGCTGAAATAAAAGCTAATTTTAGGCTAGGTATGAAGTACAAGGGTTTGTTTTGAGTTTTTGGGGGTTTTGTGTTGGAAACATGGAAACGCAAATTGGACTCGGGGATGAGGCACAGTTTCTACAGAGATCTGATTGGGGCAAGGAAGGCAATCATTTTGATGCTTTAAAGTAAGTGAATGGATAGATCGGACTAGTGAGGAGCTAAGGAGAGTAAGAGAGTCTCAAGAATTCTCCTTAAACAGATTGAAACATGGAAATTTAAACAAGTTCAAAGGCAGAGCATAGCAGTTAATGGATTCCACCTTAATCACTCATTTGTTCAAATTCAAAAGAAAAGAGAGGAAAATGATACACATAACACTAATGAACTTACAATTACTTAGAGAAGCACACCATCAAAACATCAAGCCACATGGATACCAAACAATGCTGCAAAACCCTGGTCTTTCCTTAGCCAAAAATGCAGAGATAGAATGTACAATGATATGCCAAAGCAATCCCAAGTGTCCAACCGTGAAAATGACTTAGGAATTACATGACATAGAATAGCCCAACCCATTCCCTTGCCTCTAGGGGTCGAGCTCATCATTCTAGGAGTTGTTTCAACCAATTCTAAACAAAGCACTAAAATCTAGGCAATCAAAACAACTTGCTTCTATAAGGTAGGAAACTGATTCATTCATTAAATTTTCACTCTTTAGTGAATGAATCCTCTAGAAAAAGTAAATAAGTGCCAAAATTACATCATGTTTATCCAATTACATCAAGATAGATCAAAAAATACATCACAAAGCAAAACTAGTCAAACTGGCTGAATTTCTGAGCTAAAAGGTGAAAAATTGAGCAAAAATTCTCTATGTGCCGCGCCAAAATCTGTATGCATCACGCCACTTTGGAGCTGATTTTGAGGCACTTCCTGAAGTCCAAATTGAGCCCAAGTATGCTTTTTGGAAATCCCTACCTGTCTACTTTCCAACCCAAGTGGAATTTCTGAATTTGGTTGTCATTTGCTCCTCCAAAACATCAATCGCCCAAGACTGCTTCCTGTGTGTCAAAATAGGGGCAGTGAGATCATTTTGTGAGTGTTTTTGACATCCTGAGGACTCGAAACTTGCCCAAAATTTTTGAACATGCACCAGAACTCATGATTTTTCATAACAAATCCAAAAATGTAAACTTTTTGCAATTTGGAGCTGTCTATCAAAAGTGTGCGCCAGGTGGCGCGGCGCACAGGGAGAAAAACCCTGTTTTTTGTACCAAACTTTTCCAAAATGCCAAAAAAGCCCCAAATTTCTTGAAATTTGGGCTGGAGCTTCTTCATTAAGTGTTATGGTGGGCTAAAGAGGCTTCGGCCAATATCTGAAGATGATCAAGCTCCCTTTGCCTCTTTTGCTTCCTTATTGCCTTCCTCAATTTTACCTTTAAATTCCTGAATCGTGCCTTGCAGACCTTGTTCTCTGCCATGTAGTGGAAAGCCATGTGTCTCAGAAATGCATGGTCCTTGTTGGCCTTGTCCAACATCCTTTCTAAGTGCATGTTAACTCTCTCAATATTAGCCTCCCGATCCTCAATAATCTCTTGCTCCAATGACGTGAGCTCAATTCTTCTCCTTTGTGCAGCCTGGTGATTCTCGCGGATGTTCTGTAGCTCCATGATTGCTTGCTAATCTTCAAGATATTTGTTCCTATGCTCCAAATATTTCATGGTCCACTTAGCTCTCTCCAAGTTAAGGGATAAGGCTTGGATCTCTGTTTTCTGCTCCTGGATGATCTCCCTAAGTTTGGCACTTTGTGGGCCCGTATCTATATCATCATCATGAATGAGAATGAAATCGGTCTCTCTTTCACCAGAAGGCTCACTTGAAGGCCCCTCATCCTGCATTGGCCTCTTGCCTTTGTCTTGTACCTGTGATGCTGATGGAGGAAACGAGGCCCCTTCCACCCCGGGTGGAGATAACACTCGCTTTGTCGCTGCAAACAAATGTCTGGTACCTCTCTGATATGTGATGAATACCAGCACACTAGCGGTCTCATGGCGCTCATACTGATGAGAAGGTCCACCTTCATGCTTAACCTCTGATAATCCTTGTGAAGCTCTGAAGAAGTCACGAGAGATGAAATCATCCCAAGTGATGCCCTGTAATTCAAGCTGATGAACCACCAAAATCTTAATAAGAGAAAAATGATAGACACTGTTAAGTTGCTGCTGAGGGGTTTTATGTTGCATAAGTGTGGTCATCCTCTCTATGTTCTGGCAAATGAAATACGGAATGTTCATCATACGTACCCTGGTGAAATGCATGAGCAACCAGATGTGATAAGCATAGAGACGAGAGAACCGTCCCTCACAGCTGAAATATTTCATGATCAATTTCATTAGTGGAGCATATTCATCTTTCAAATATCGAAATGGGAACACTCTCTTGAGATGCCTCAAGAAACTGGTTTTCATGTATGACTCATAATGTTGTCGGTCAATCTTCTGCTTCTTGTTCCATGGTTCTCCAATGTTTGGTATGCCGATCGCTAATGAGACAGATTCTGGTGTAAGTGTGAAGGTGACACCGGCTAAGATAGCTTGATCTCCATGTAAGTGCAGCATGAATAGACGAGCCAGCTCATGATGAAATTGAACACTAGCCACCTTTTGACAAAACTCATAGCATGACTGATGCTAGAAACACAACATAGCAAGAGGGTAGGCCTGCAATTCTGTAAGGGTGGTCGGTTCTTCTCTAACATGTCTGCCACTTTTATGAGGCCTCCGAGGTGCCTGTTCTTCCAAGGGTGAGTCACTTTGGGTTTCCACTTCATAGTCCGATGAATGCTCAGATGCCATGACTGCTGTTTTTCAAACTGCCTTGAAGATGAAGATGCTGGTGTATGAAAACTATTTAGACTGCTCTTTTAGTAATGTGTGCCAACTCTGCCACCAAAGGGGAAAACCAATGAAACAGGGATTGTTAGGAAAGGGAGATAATATCAAGGGATTAGGAATTATTGGGAGAGATTTGTTTGGGAAATATGGGAGGGGGTTTAGTAATTTAGGTATGGGAATAGGTTTTAGGGTTTTTCACATTTGAAAGTTTTGGGAAAGGGAATTTTAGGATAGGGGTTTAGTAACTTTTGGGGATAGGGAAGAATGAAATCTAGGAGAAATGGAATAAGGGAGAAGGGAATGATGTGACTTAGGGATAGGAAAATCAAGGGAAACTGGAGCAGGGAGTGATTGAGGAGAGGGGATAACTTGGCAGCCAAATAATTAACACAAAACCCTGATACTATTTTCTTTGGTAGGGTTTGATGATAAAAACACCATAAGACAACCACAAGCATTAACCTTGGATGAAAAGCAATGATGGAAGCCCATCTTACTTGTACAAGTGAAGACCCACGCATTTTTATCGATTTGGAGCAAGTTTTTGAAGTTTTTTTTGGCGAGGTGCATTAGGCAACTAGCGCAGTGCATAGGGAAGGCGCGGCGCATTGGGGTGCATTTCTTAGTGCAAAAATACATTGGCGCGACTCATAGGGAAGGCGCGGCGCATAGAGCCTGTGTGTAGCGCTTTTTTCAGGAGACTTTTGGAGGCCTTCCATGTGTCCAAATTGGGTGCAGGATAGCTTGTTGGAAAGGTATCTTAGTCTAATTTCTAACCTAACTAGAAATTTTCAATTTAGAGTTCACTTTCCTTGTCAAAAATCAAATCTCCCAAGATTGGTCAAAATGTGCCAAATGAGGCTGCCTAAAGGCAGAGTGTTGTTGTAGTCAACTTTTGAAGGTCTTCCTCAACTCCAAATTGAGCTCATGATAGCTCATTAGAAATCTCTTTGTGTTTGTTTATCATTTGATTCATCAAGAAATTCATTTGGCCAACCAAGATAGGATAAATGTTATTTTCCCATGGTCACTTCAGAGGTGCATCAATTCTCCTGAGGCAATTGTATTTTTGACATTTCTCTAGAACTATGACACCTGTGTAAAATGTGAAGGAGGTTTTTCTTCTTGGGCCTGTTTTGGACAAAAACCTCTCTAATTTTTCCAAAATTCATCTTTTCTTTCTCAAAAAAATCATTTGAGTAAAACCTACCCCGATGTGTGGAACAGGGGATTTGTCGAAATGAAGCGAAATGAAGGGGATAGGGGGCTTCTAAATTCTTGAGGAAATTTTGATAGATGGGGAGGGATGTTAGGAAAGAAGGGAAAGTGGAATCTCAGAAATTGGGTGAGGGGAAGGGGTCCAAAAGGGCAAAACACAGGCCTACCCTAGAAAATAGTGTTTATAGCAAGAAACTAGGGTTTGAGCGAAAATGAGGAATTGGGGGGATCTTAGTGATGGGAAGTGTTTAATAAGGTACAATATGGATAGGGAAAGGTATATGAACATCATGATACAATTTTTACTGATGATTTGACCATCTAAGAGAAATTACCTCCAAAACCCTAGGAGAGGGAAATGAACCTTACCTAGGCGCAACTGAAGCATGAACAAGGTGTAAAATGACCCAATGGAACCTGACATGATGATGAAAACCCTTTGAATGATGGTACACTTAGCTGAATGGTGATAAGAACCGACATTTGGACAACTTTGACAGGAGTAAAAGCAAACCCTAGACCTAATGCCTAGTGACAAAATTTTGCTTGAAGACTCACTGAAATGACAAAATTTGACCTTGACACCTTAAAATCACTTTGTAAGAGAAATTTTGATCACTGGAGGAAGCTTGCAAAGACTGACACTAACATTGGCTCCAATGGGGATGGTAGCTCCTTGGAGGTGCCAATAACAACATATCTCTGGGTGAGCAGACAGTGCCTTCATCCATTGGGCAATGGAGTCATTATTTCGAAAAACAACACAAGACTTTGACACATTTATTGACTGAAACCTGACTCAAACTAACTTGATGCAAACTAGAATGACTAAAAGAAACTTGACTCTAACAAACTAACTCAAAATACTAAGACCTGAACTTAAAACTTAAAGCTTGGTGGTAGTACATGACCACCTGTGTTTCTTACAATAATATACCATCAAACTATATCAAAATGCCAATGTAACCAATCAAGAAGATGCCTTCTTGATTGATTCTGCTGATCAGAACTCTTGGTCAACAACAGATACTGGTAATTGGGCATCCGAAAACATAGTTGACCATGGTCTCCTTCATCAATGAACACTGTAATAATCACCTTCACTACTGACTGCAACAGATTTGCCATTGGATCCTGAAAAATGTGAAGATTTACCTCCTGCTGAAGAAACAAAGTTTCTTTTTCTTTTGATTCTGATCTTCCTTCAAAATGTACTTCAGTATGTTCCTGGTCCTCAAAAAATTCTGAACAAGTATATGAGCAGTTTTCCTCTTCAAAGAACATTTGAAAACACGAAGCATAGGAAGAAGAATCTGAAATGGAATCCTGAATGGTCTGATCTTCTGTAGTCTGAATATATTTTAGGTTATCCTCATATGATATGACAGCTAGATTCTCATTACATTCATCAATCATGAGAAAATAAATTTTAGATGTTTCGTGAAACCCGACACTATCACTTCTATCATCTACCAACGATTCATCCAAGGAAACTTTTTCACTTACTTGAACATAGATCTCACCTTGTTGTTCACTTAATGACTGGACTACCTCCTCATGAAGGCTTTGTTCTGATGACATGAGAACATTTGGATTCATAACTCTGTCTTCTTTATTCCAGATGTTTTCAGCAGTAGAGTTCTCCTTCGTGAGATTCAGCACAAGGTATTCTTGGTCATCACAATCTGAATCTAGACCTAAAATGGCTGACTTAACGTTATCACTTTCTGATTTCAAAACTTGACTTCCCTGCATGTTGTTTTCTTCTATGGACAGATCTGAAACGACACTTTTGCTTTCATCACTTTTAGCAATATGGACATCTTCAACCTGTTGATCTAGAAAGTTGCTTACAAGATTGTCATCATTTTCAGAAGAGGAAGAAGTTCCACCATCACCTTCTTGACCATGTGTGCACTGCAATTCTGCTTTAGCTTGGGATGTAACATGACCATTCAAGAGTTGATCTATCTCGTCTTTAGATAGAGGAGATAACACTTTTCGTTTTCTCTTGCTCAAACAGTGATTGTCTTCATTAATTTCAAGTGAAGGAGTGTACAAATTTTCCTCATACTGCTGATCCATTTCATGTAATTCCTGTTGGCTGTCAAGATGCAAAATTCCTTCATCTTCCACCGTACTAAGATCTTGATCCTGCTGCAAATTTTCATGATCATCTTTATGCTGCTGAAATGGGTTTTCATATAGGGCTTCCATGATCTCTTCATCCATGAAATTATCATCCTCATAATATTTCTCAAGGCTTTCAATAAAAGTAGAAGCATGTTTGCAATAGTCCTGGACTAAATTTAATGATGGATAAGAGTCTTTATATCTCTCAATGAAAATGGCATGAAAATCCTTTAAATAGTAAATACAAGCAGTGGGAAAATTTTCATACCAAGATTGGGCTTCACCTTCCAGAGTGGCCAGGAATATCTTCATCAAGCAATCTTCAGGAAAATCAACCTTCAACTTGCGAATATGCATGTGAAATCTAACCAGATGTAAAGCAGCATCCTTCCTACCGTCATCTTTAAACGTAGGCAAATTCCTTGACCAATCTACCTTAGGAATTTTATTTGGAAAACCTGGAATGTGATCTCGGCTCATGGGAGCATACCTTCTTGCAACCCGTTCCATCTTGAAAATCTCAAAGCTACTGATCTCTCTGCAGTGAAGTCACCATGAAGCATTGATTTCTGGATTTTCAGTGAATGAAGTCGCCAGGTGAATGATTTCATCCTTCTGATGTCTGGTCATTGTCCACCATCAACCATCAGATCTAACTTGATACATGTACTGGTGCAATTTACAAGTCAAGTGTCACGATTACAAGCTAGACCGGAGATTGACTGAAGCAGCATTTATCTACTTCCGCTAATGCAAATCAAAAGTGTTTCGAAGGCTTCCTGGCATAACTTCAGGCTCCGTCTGTAGCTTATAAAACAAATGACATCAACAAGAAATCCATTTTCTTCCCCAGTATGGTTGCCACTATGTTAGATCCTAGATTTGCCTCAGGCTAAAAAGACAAGGTTCTAGGTCCACATCAAACCACACTCAGCCTCGTAGATAGCCCTACGAGGACAGGAGAGGGCTCTCTTCGGGTCGATCTCAGCAAAAGACAAGCAATGGGGCTCTAGATGACTAAAATAAAAGCTAATTTCAGGCTAGGTATGAAGTACAAGGGTTTGTTTTGAGTTTTTGGGGGTTTTGTGTTAGAAACAGGGAAAGGCAAATTGGGCTCGGGGATGAGGCACAGTTTCTGCAGAGATCTGATTGGGGCAAGGAAGGCAATCGTTTTGATGCTTTAAAGTAAGTGAATGGATAGATCAGACTGGTGAGGAGCTAAGGAGAGTAAGAGAGTCTCAAGAATTCTCCTTAAACAGATGAAAACGTGGAAATTTAAACAAATTCAAAGGCAGAGCATAGCAGTTAATGGATTCCACCTTAATCACTCATTTGTTCAAATTCAGAAGAAAAGAGAGTAAAGTGATACATATAACACTAATGAAATTACAACTACTTAGAGAAGCACACCATCAAAACATCAAGCCACATGGATCCCAAATAGTGCTGCAAAACCGTGGTCTTTCCTTAGCCAAAAATGCAGAGATAGAATTTACAATGATATGCCAAAGCAATCCCAAGTGTCCAACCGTGAAAGTGACTTAGGAATTACATGATATAGACTATCCCAACCCATTCCCTTGCCTCTATGGGTCTAGATCATCATTCTATGAGCTGTTTCAACCAATTCTAAACAAAGCACTAAAATCTAGGCAATCAAAACAACTTTCTTCTATAAGATTGGAAACTGATTCATTCATTAAATTTTCACTCTTTAGTGAATGAATCCTCTAGAACAAGTAAATAAGTGCCAAAATTACATAATTTTTATCCAATTACATCAAGATAGATCAAAAATTAGATCACAAAGCAAAACTGGTCAAGCTGGCTGAATTTATGAGCTGGAAGGTGAAAAATTGAGCAAAAATCCTCTGTGCGCCGCACCAAAATCTGTATGGAACACGCCACTTTGGAGCTGATTTGGAGGCACTTATTGAAGTCAAAATTGAGCCCAAGTGTGCTTTTTGGAAAGCCCTTCCTGTCTACTTTCCAACCCAAGTGGAATTTATGAATTTGGATGTCATTTACCCCTCCAAAACTTCAATCTCCCACGACTGCTTCCTGTGTGTCAAAACAGGGGCAGTGAGGTCATTTTGTGAGTGTTTTTGACATCTTGAGGACTCAAAACTTGACCAAACTTATTTTCCATGCACCAAAAGTCATTATTTTTCATGCCAAATCCAAAAATGTAAACTTTTTGCAATTTGGAGCTCTCTAGAAAAAGCGCGCACCGGTGGCGTGGCGCACAGGGAGAAATACCCTGTTTTTTGTACCAAAATTTGCCAAAATGCCCCAAATTTCTTGAAATTTGGGCTAGAGCTTCTTCATTAAGTGTTGTGCTAGGCTAAAGAGGTTTCAACCAATATCTGAAGATGATCAAGCTCCCTTTGCCTCTTTTGCTTCCTTATTTCCTTCCTCAATTTTGCCTTTAAATTCCTGATTCGTGCCTTGCAGACCTTGTTCTGTCCCATGTAGTGGAAAGCCATGTGTCTCAGAAATGCATGGTCATTTTTTGCCTTGTCCAATAGCCTTTCTAAGTGCATGTTAACTCTCTCAAGATTATCCTCCCGATCCTCATTAATCTCTTGCTCCAATGACCTGAGCTCAATTCTTCTCCTTTGTGCAGCCTGGCGATTCTCGCAGATGTTCTGTAGCTCCATGATTGCTTGCTGATCTTCAAGTTGTTTGTTCCTCTACTCCAAATATTTCATGGTCCACTTAGCTCTCTCCAAGTCAAGGGATAAGGCTTGGATCTCTTTTTGCTGCTCCTGGATGATCTCCCTAAGTTTGGCACTTTGTGGGCTCGTATCTGTATCATAATCATGAATGAGAATGAAGTTAGTCTCTCTTTCACCTGAAGGCCCCTCATCCTACATTGGCCTCTTGCCTTTTTCCTGTACCTGTGATGCTAATGCAGGAAACGAGGCCCCTTCCACCCCGGGTGAAGATAACACTCGCTTTGCCGCTGCAAACAAATGTCTAGTACCTCTCTCATATGTGATGAATACCGACACACTAGCGGTCTCATGGCGCTCATACTGATGAGAAGGTCCACCTTCATGCTTAACCTCTGATAATCCCTGTGAAGCTTTGAAGAAGTCACGAGAGATGAAATCATCCCAAGTGATGCGCTGTAATTTAAGTTGATGAACCACCAAATTCTTATTAAGAGCAAAATGATAGACACTGTTAAGTTGCTGCTGGGGGGTTTTATGCTTCACAAGTGTGGTCATCCTCTCTATGTTCTGGCAAATGAAATACGGAATGTTCATCATACGTACCATAGTTAAATGCATGAGCAACCTGATGTGATAAGCATAGAGACGAGAGAACCGTCCCTCACAGCTGAAATATTTCATGATCAATTTCATTAGTGGAGCATATTCATATTTCAAATATCGGAATGGGAACACTCTCTTGAGCTGCCTCAAGAAGCCGGTTTTAATGTATGGCTCATAATGCTGCTAGTCAATCTTCTGCTTCTTGTTCTATGGTTCTCCAATGTTCGATATGCCGGTTGCTAATGAGACAGATTCTGGTGTAAGTGTGAAGGTGACACCGGCTAAGATAGCTTGAACTCCATGTAAGTGCAGCACGAATAAACGAGCCAGCTCATGATGAAATTGAACACTAGCCACCTTTTGACAAAACTCATAGCATGACTGATGCTGGAAACACAACATAGCAAGAGGGCAGGCCTGAAATTCTGTAAGGGTGGTCGGTTCTTCTCTAACATGTCTGCCACTTTTATGAGGCCTCTGCGGTTCATGTTCTTCCAAGGGTGAGTAACTTTGGGTTTCCACTTCGTAGTCCGATGAATGCTCAGATGCCATGACTGTTGTTTTTCAAATTGTCTTGAAGATGAAGATGTTGTTGTATGAAAACTATTTAGACTGCTCTTTTAGTAATGTGTGCCAACTCTACCACCAAAGGGGAAAACCAATGAAACATGGACTGTTAGGAAAGGGAGATAACATCAAGGGATTTGGAATTATTGGGAGAGATTTGTTTGGGAAATATGGGAGGGGGTTTAGTAATTTAGGTATGGGAATAGGTTTTAGGGTTTTTCACATTTGAAAGTTTTGGGAAAGGGAATTTTAGGATTAGGGTTTAGTAACTTTGGGGATAGGGAAGAATGAAATCTAGGAGAAATGGAATAAGGGAGAAGGGAATGATATGACTTAGGGATAGGAAAATCAAGGGAAAATGGAGTAGGGAGTTGTTATAGACATTTTTGGACACTGCAACCCCAATCATAAATGTCCATAAAACAAGGGCTCTTATGTCCCTGAAAGTGTTGTTCCAACCTCTAAAAGAACAAGGTCAACTGATTACATCTTCTCCCAGAAGTTCTCCATGAAAAACTGCTCAGAACTAGTCAAAACTAGACCATCTCATCTGCTCCATGGTCAAAGTGTGCTGCATCCCACCTAAATACACACGGGAGGTGCGATGCATCTTGAAAGGCCCTTCTATGGGGTGCGATGGGAGAGAGTGGACAAATGGCAGGGTCAATCTGCAAGGTGGAGGATCATGGAATCTTCCAGAAACTTCTCCTGTGACACTTTCCTCTCTGCATTCGCCCAGGGATGAGTAAGAGGTCATGAATCTCCAAGTGGATTCAAGAACTATCAAAGAGAGGACACTAATCAAATCTCAAAAGCTGACTCACCCCCCTTCCAAACATCTATATATGGATCCCTCATCCCAGAGATCCAGAGGCTAGAATTTTGTATCTTGTAAGGAAGTGTTGCTGGTTTCTTGGTACAACATCATAGTGTTGGGTGATCTAAGCTTTTCATGAGGTGAAGAATGGCTTTCTTGCTGAGAGGATGATGCTGGGTCAGAACAATTGGTTGTAATCCTCTTTGCTATTCTTGATTATTAATAAAGCTATTCAAGTTTTCCTCCACATACTTGTACGATTGATGATATATGCATTTGTGTGGTCAATATATATCTGGTCCTATATTGTTTATGATAATAGATCTATGTTCCTGGATAGTGTTATGCTGCTTTGATTCTACAGGTGCTCTTTGAAGTTGGGTAAACGAGGAAGCGAGTGGCAAATATCTATCGGAAGGGAGAGGAATCAAGCAAGGAACCAAGCACAAGACAGAGGTTGGTCTCCTTTATTCCCCTATTATCTAATTCTCATAAAGGAAAACGAAAGTGGTTTTAGCTTGTTTGTTTCTAAGGTAGCTACCAGCCTTAGTGGGACTAGCAGCTCTGCATAGACACTAGATTTCCCAATAAAAAAATGGCGACTCCGCTGGGGAGCGAATAGATTTTTTGTTTGTCTACATTTGTTTGCTTTATAAACTTACAGACGGAGCTTGAAGTCAAGCCAGCTAGCCTTCGAACTGCATTTGCTATGCAAGTGCAAAGTATATCAATGCTGCTTCAGTCTATCTCCGGGTTTTGTTTATGAACTGAACAATCAATTTACAAGCTCTCTAATTTCCCTTGTGGTTGCTCTTGTAACCTCCTTAGATCTACCCCTGTGATTGATTTACTGATTACCACTTGCTCGGCCTAAATCCCTGAACTGAACTACAAATTGCGACCCGAAACCTAGTTGAAGTCTCGTCCCTAGATCATCACGATGTCTCTTCTTTGGATTCTGAATGCATCGCACTTCCCGAGTGTAGTAGGTGCGCTGCATCTCACTTTCCCTGTGTTACAGGTGCACTGATCAGATTAGACCTCTCTTGCTCTCAAATTTTGGTTTCTGTGTTCACTCTTTTAAGCTCTATTCAGGAGTTTTTCTACCTGTAGTCAGTACACCGAGTCTGTTGAAACCCCCTTCCTTGCCATTATTCCACCTCCACTGTGCAAAGAACTGTAAATGTTTTTATGTATTTTGAGCCATTTTTAGTTCTCTTTTACAAAGAAGTGGCGTAATTGAATTGTCGTTTCTTGATTTGAAAGTGTCGCAAGTGTCATTTTCAGTCGTAGAAGAGAATCCGATTGTTCTTGATGGTCGATTACACTGTTACTCTTGTATTTGATTTGAATTAATAGTTTTTCAAGTCTCGAAAGCAAGTTTTCAATTCCAAATCGCAAAGTGTCATCATTGTCCTCATTTTGTCTTGAAAATAAAACTTGCTAGTAATGTCGCTTTGAAAAATAATTCAGATTTGCGCTTAGCTTTCTTTTTATCATTCACACATTAAGAAGGTTGAAACCAAATACATGCATGTGCATTTGCATTTAGATTGTTTGTTGGTTTGATTTAGGATAGTGCATATAGTGTGTGCTCTCTGCTCTATGTTGAAAGAATATCGTCTCTCTTTCCTTAGTAGCTAGGATTTTCATTGCAAAAAGAAGATTAAACGATTGTTTATCATCTTAGATTGCATTTTAGGAATTGTACATCTACATCACGCGGTGAACCTGAAAGACAAATTTCTTAAGCAAGATCAACTGTAAAATAAATTTAATGAATCTAAAAACGATTTGGAACCTAACGCACAACATTTACAAGTCTAGGCTAGAGATGTATTCCGGCGTCGTAAAGCCTGGTAACTATTTTTTTCATTGATGGTTGGGTGATTCCTCCACTTTGAGACGACAAGTGCCAGTACGGACTTGTGCTCCCATGTACCGTCGAGTATATATTGGGAGACCACAATAGGCTTTATCCTTTGTCCATAGGAAGCCGTCTCTACCGCCCTATCGATCGCAATGCACTGAACACAGCATTAGGGAAGATTGACTGCCGCATCGTAAAAAGTATTCTACAGTTTTGCGATTGGTTTGGTAATCCCTCTATCTAGATTTCCAGAGTAGTCTCTTTCATTCCTTTTCAGACTCCTTAAAGGAAAAGGTCCATCTGAGCACTTGTCACTTCAGGCTCATTAAAAATCGAAGGCGACTAGAGTCATCTTTTGTTTTTTTCTTGACTCTTAAAAATTGAAAAAGAAAGTTGTGTCAAAGTGTCTAAAATTCATTTAATTCAGAAACATATTTCCCCTTTATTTTTAGTTGATTGAGTAATCCACAATCGTGGAAGAAAGTCAATTGAAACCCCATCATGCGCGGAGGCTTACGATTCAACCATCTTTGTCTCCAGAATCGAAACTGTTACAGACAAAGTGAACTCATTTAACTGGTTCCAAATCCCCTGGTAAAGTTAGAACAAGTGTTCCAACACCTTCGGAGACTCCGGTTACTCCAAACATTTTTGGTATCCCTGCCTTTACAGAAGAAGTTTAGCAGCCACCAAAGGACAGTATAACTAATCCTAGTGTGAAGGTAAACACTTGTATTACTGAACCAGCTCCATCTACTGCTGATTTGGAAGGTGTTATTCCCCAAACATCTGTCGCTACAGATTCTATACCTTCTTCTGCACCAGAAATATTTTACGGACCTGACGGTCTACCTCTTCCACCTGGTCTGATTGCTATAGAAGAGATTGTGGAGGATCCTCTATCTAGTACTCCATCGCGATTTGGAGTCGGGATCACTCTATATCCTTCTTCATCAGAAATTAGTCTACCATCATCGGAAGCTCCTGTAGAATCACTAGGCAATCTTTTGGATAGACTAGAAATGTCTGAACAACCGTCAACAACTAGGACTATGACATCCAACACAGCAGCAGCAAAACTTCCTGCTGTCACTCCAACAATGTTCGTCGGCATACCATCTGTCCCAAATAGCTCTCAATCGCTAGAAGAGGCCCACTCAGGGCTATTTCGACAGTATGGTCCATTCCTTTTTGTTCATCCAGAATAGTATCCGGGAACTCTTATGTTGAGTCTCAGCAAATTGATCCTTCAGGGTTTCAATTTTGGTAGTCCGGTCCTCAAGGACAAACAATTCCTTTGAGTACCGGATTACCACTGTATGGGGTGCAATATACCCTTTCATTGTCTCCTCTGGGAGGACAACCATACGAGAGTTCACATCAAAATTCAGGTTATGCTGGGATTACATCTAGCGGTTGGGTGCCAGTACTGCCTCAACAACCAAGAGTTGTATATTTGATGCAACAATGTTTACCTATATCAAATATACCAACTATGGCGGCTATTGTGACGGTGTCGCAAGTACAAGTGTTGCCTATTGTATGCTAACCTCAGGTTTTTTAGGTTGTAATGCAACAGCCTCTTGTCCCTACGACTCAACCACAATCGCCAACTAGTGGAACGACACAGGCTCAAACACGTACTATGACTCCTCATCTTGGTCAATCATCCAGTATTGGGCAACAGCAAATGGTCCAATAACCATGGCTGGTTCAATCTCAACAACCGTCATTCCAGCAATCATATCAAGGACCTGAGCAATAAGTCTTTGTAACTAATGGGAAACCGCATTTCCAAAGCAGTTATCAACAACCATATTATAATGGTTATGCCCATCAACCTTATCAAAGTTACCAGCATCAAATACATTATGCTAGTATGCAAAGACCCACTGCTTAGGCGATTCCATCTTATCTTGGGTATGCTTTGCCTAACCTGAATCAACAGTTTCCCTTTGTAGCAACTCTAGAATTACCAGATCTAAACCGGCTGACGAATGATCCAATTGCTTATGCCCCTTGGTGGTCGGCGATTCCACATAAACTTCCGTTAGATATTCCTAAATTTAATGGAAATCTGGGTGAAGACCCATCGAATCATGTGATGACCTTTCATCTGTGGTGTTCATCTAACACTCTAAACGATGATTCGATTAGGCTTCGCCTTTTTCAGCGAACGTTAACTGGTCCGGCAACAAAATGGTATATCGAATTACCTAGAGCTTCATTCGATAACTTCAGAACCCTAGCCACAACCTTTTTAACCCATTTTCAGTTACCAATAAGGTACGAAACAGGAATAGAGCTTCTTACCAATTTCAAATAGACAACAGCCACTCACATATCTAATCATATTCATGAGTGGCGACGTCATCGTAGAATGGTAAGAACATATGTTCCTGATCAGCTGCTAGCTGAATGGTTTATTAAGTCATTATTACCTTCTATCACAGAAGATGTGGCAAAGGGAGGAGTCGTCACTGAAGAGCAAGTTATTGCTCATGCACAATATCTAGACTTGATCTATACTCAGTCTGGCACGCTCTACGATAAAATACCTGATGCTCCTAGACCGGAATTTTCCATTCCTCCCCCTCCTAAATCAAACAAAGACTCTCATGCTAGCGATGGCGTGATAGGTACGACAAGCATGAAATTGACAAAGGCTACATTTAAGAAAGCCCGTAAGACTTCTGATCAAAATGCAAATGAAGAACTTCTCGCCTCGGAGGTAAATGCTGTGTCGACCGACAAGGGCAAACAACTGAAGCAACCAGGGGGCAAGAAGAAAAATAAAGGGAGGAAAAAGAAGCAGGATGAGTCATCTCCTGAAAAACCTTCTGCAAACCCTTCTGGGCAAAGGAAACCCCCTGCAGGGTGTCAGATATGCGATGAGGATCATCGGACGAGAGATTTTCCACATAAAGCTGAAATTAAGAAACTCTTTAAGAGTTCAAAAACCTCAGCAGTATTGACTGATCTGTTTCCAAACCCAGGAACCAAACTGGTTGCTAATCAAAATGCTTCCCGATCCTAAGTGCTTATGTTGTCTATCTCAAAGCAGCAAAATGATGCTTTGACAAGGAATAAAGATTATGGGAATCCATAGCTATCGAATAACAAGGCTAATGAACAACCTAGTAGTTCGACAAAAACTTTGACCAAAGTTGTGCCACCCATCATTCCTGAACCAATGATAAAACCGCCAAAGGGAGTAGTACACAAATCGACATATAATCCTCCTGCCAAAGTAGCACAGAATTATAATATAGTAGAGGACTTGGCCCAATCTCCGTCTACTATGTCGACACTTGAGGTACCGCAAAATTGCCTCTCCCAAAAGCAGGATCTATTATCAGTAATAGGCGGGATTGACCCAACGGATTCCAATCTTGTATCCTTTAATGACAAAGGATATGACCCTCAGTTACCAGCTCAACTAGCTTTCCTTATTCAAGTGAAAGCCCTCAACAAAACTGTTCATCGAACAATTATTGATGAGGGGGCATCTACATGTATTATGTCGATGAGTTGTTGGAAAAAATCAGGCTCACCACCCTTGTTGCAATCGTCAACAATGTTAAAAGCATTTGATGGATGATCATACACTCCATACGGGTTTTTAAGTAACTTGCAAGTTGAACTAGGGGGCAAAATAGTACAAATTGATGTTGAAGTAATCGACGAAAACCTCGATTACAACATCTTACTAGGAAGGCCCTGGATATATTCCATGGCCGCAGTTGTGTCGACCTACTTCAGGAAGATTGCATTTCCCTTTCAAGGAGGAATTACAATCATCGACCAACAAACATTTCTCCCCAACAGTTCACAAGTTACGGGAAGCATTCCAATGATCCATGGAAGCAATCATTCGCTTCAAAATATCGGAGTAGGTCTCCTAAAAGACCCTGCCTTAATGGGTACTTTTTCCCTACCGCCTCGGAGTAATCTGGTGGAAGTGGCCACAGTGGAAACCTGCAATATGAAATCTTCTATATCTAATGGATTCAGAAGATTCCTAAACATTTTTTCAGCATGGATCATCGCCATTTTAGAAATATTGTAGCAATCAATTTTCTTGGCCTGGGGGGCAAACCCAAATCAATGCTCATCGATTGTTTGGATAGATAGGTCTAAGGAATATGGTACCTCTTCAGATCCTTAGTCACATGTACATTCTATAGACAAAGGAATCATTCAGTCAATGATGTTAGGAGAGGCACCATGGGAAGATTACCATGATCGTTCCCATCTCCCGGATTACAATGAAGATTATTCCAATGACCTTAATCATCCTTTAGTTTTTGATTTTCTATCAAATACTGTAAATACGGTGGATTCTGAGGATGGTTCTTATCTCATGTCGACCTCATTAAAAAATGAAACAAGGAGTCATGAGGATAGTTCTTTTACTGTGTCAACCTCATTAAAAAATGAAACAAATCCCTTTCCAAATCTCAAAGGTAAACCTTCATTCCAACCACTGAGTTGAATGCAATGAAGCTTGGGGGTCATGCACCTTGATTTGCGTTATTATGCTGGGGGCATGCAAACTTATCACGAGCAGTGTTACTGCAGGGCTCAAGCTTGTTAAAAAATAAACTCGCCTTGAGCAATTTCAACGCAGAATTCAAGCTCGTTAAAAAATAAACATAAGCAATGAGAAAATTTTCCCCCAAAGTTTAAGCTCATTAAAAAATGAACCAATTTCCAGTAAATAACCATTGTGAATGTATTATCATCAGCCTTTGAATCCTTGGTCATGTTCTCATCATCACCTCCACTTTGTTTTGGCCGATCATTCACCTCCACTTGATTGTTTACCCTTTTGAGGAACAGATGTGATGAGTGATCCTGTTAGCCATCCTTGTGACACTGCCGTGATTGGAAAATTCCAAACCTTACTTGGAATCAGCTGCTACCCGAATTTATCACTCGTTCCTCAAAAAACGAGTCTCCTTTAAGCTCTTTTCAACTGACTCGTAAAATATGAAAATATTGTCGAGCAATTAGCCTCTCCAGCTCGTTAAAGGGACCGGAAGTGCTATCCCTCCTTTAGATTTTAATATTTTTGGACTTGAGGGATTATTACACAAAAAGATCGAGCGCTTGTTTTGTTCGGCTCATTAAAAGTACTGAAAATTCATCCCTTTTGTATTGTTTTATACTTTTTCGGACTCAAGGGATTATATGATGAAAAAGGATTATCGGAGTTTTCTTTACATCCCTTTTTCAAACTCTCTAAAATTGAAAAGGACGGAGTTATCCTTGTCGTTAAACTCGTTAAAACCGAATAGCGAGAAACTTGTCCATACAGACAAGAACGAGTTTCACTATCGCTAGGCTCGTTAAAACATAGTGATGGGTTTTCCCGAAGGGCAAATTATAGAACAAGCATATGTTATCCTCCTCAAGCTTGAAAAAAATAAAGAGGTATTGGTCAGCAATGACTGGGGAAAAATTGGGAAGAAAACTTGAAAAAACTTTATTGGTAGCAAGTCGCTCTTGAACATGACACTTTCACTCTGCATCTGAGTCGGGTTGGGTTGTTCCATTCACTGTTCATATCACCATGGGTCCATCACACCATCCATATTTGGGGTTAACACTACCAATCCATCATGTCAGTGTCGCCGATATGTTCAAGAGAAGTCACTCAGAGAATTCACCTGTGTCTCACCCACTGCAATACATTTACGCTCCATTCTTTCATGACTGCCACCATGAACCTTATATCACCAGATCATTTTCACCTCCATTAAAATCATTTGCTCCATTCCGTGTCATTGATGTGGGATTCACTAAGGCCCTCCTATGACCGATCGCTTCTTGTCGACATCAGCTCATTATCCAAGAAGTTGATCTAGGAACAACCCTTTCAATACTTTGAAGCTTGCATGCCTCAATGGCAAGCTTCTCACTTCCAGTGACAGGTTTACATCAATGGCCTTCGACCGAAAGATTTTGCGTGGTGTTCGACGCCAAGTCCCTTATTCACACCACGTGGATTGTACTGTAGTACCTTGAGGGTCATCATCATTATCGGTGATTCCTCTCACGCCTGTTAACAGCTCACATCATTGGCTGGTAATCAGGGAATGTCTTTCCATGTTCGACTCCAGAACATCTCTCACATGGACCGACTTGTACTTTGAGTGAAGATTGAACAAGATTGAAGACCCCGGATCTAGTTTCATCCATCTGGGCTGCGATATATATTCAAAAAAATAAAGACATCAAATGTACATCATTACTGCACAGATAATGATCCAACCTAAGGGATGATGGCTCTACCAAAATCATCAGTCTACACTCAGACAATTGCCTGTCTTATGTACACGAAAACGAATTTATAAAGCTAAGCATGGGAATGCCCACCTCAGCTAGATCATGAAAATATTATGAAGATAATATATTGTATTGTATCTTATTACAGGTCGCCTTCCAGTTTGAAAAAACTTCAGATCCTCATGATAAAGCATTTCACCCGACATCAACAGATTAACGACCTCATGCTTTAGGAGGCAACTGTTATAGAGATTTTTGGGCACTGCAACCCCAATCATAAATTTCCATAAAACAAGGGCTCTTAAGTCCCTAAAAGTTCCAACCTCTAAAAGAACAAGGTCAACTGATTACATCTTCTCCCAGAAGTTCTCCATGAAAAACTGCTCAAAACTTGTCAAAACTGGACCATCTCGCCTGCTCCATGGTCAAAGTGCGTTGCATCCAACCTAAATACACATGGGAGGTGCGATGCATCTTGAAAACACTGCATCCCACCTAAATACACATGGGAGGTGGGATGCATCTTGAAAAGCCCTTCTGTGGGGTGCGATGGGCGAGAGTGTACAAATGGCAGGGTAAATCTGCAAGGTGGAGGATCATGTAATCTTCCAGAAACTTCTCTTGTGACACTTGCCTCTCTGCATTCGCCCAGGGATGAGTAAGAGGTCATGAATGTCCAAGTGGATTCAAGAACTATCAGAGAGAGGACACTAATCAAATCTCAAAAGCCGACTCACCCCCCTTGCAAACATCTATATATGGATCCCTCATCCCACAGATCTAGAGGCTGGAATTTTGTATCTTGTAAGGAAGTGCTGCTGGTTTCTTGGTGCAACATCATAGTGTTGGGTGATCTAAGCTTTTCATGAGGTGAAGAAGGGCTTTCTTACTGAGAGGATGATGGTGGGTCAGAACAATTGGTTGTAATCCTCTTTGCTATTCTTGATTATTAATAAAGCTATTCAAGTTTTCCTCCACATACTTGTATGATTGATGATATATGCATTTGTGTGGTCAATATATATCTGGTCCTATATTGTTTATGATAATAGATCTATGTTCTTGGATAACGTTATGCTACTTTGATTCTACAGATGCTCTTTGAAGTTGGGTAGACGAGGAAGCGAGTGGAAAAGATCTATCGGAAGGGAGAGGAATCAAGCAAGGAACCAAGCGCAAGATAGAGGTTGGTCTCCTTTATTCCCCTCTTATCTAATTGTTGTTGGGAAAAGTATCCAATTCGGAATGCCCCAATCCCACTCTAAGGTGTGATAGTGCCTTAGCAACAAACAAGGTAAACTAATTGAGTATTCTTCTTTATGAAATGTAAATGAGGAAGAAGGATGTAACTAACCTGTGTCTTCTGCTAGTTTGTCGATCCAAATCACTCCTCTCTTCAGTAGCTCCTAGCTTCTTGCTCCTTCACCGGCCCAGCTTCACCGAATTCCTGCAAGATCATAAGAGAGAGAAACTACACAAAGATACAGATATACATTCATAAAAAGCTCAAGATCAGATTAAGCTAAACATGTAAGCATAACAAAACATCATTGGTACACAACATGTAGGAGAAACTCAAATAGTTTATTGAGAGAATAAGAAAGTCCATGAGGAGATACAACCAAGTGAGTTTCGATCCAGCATCTACCTCCCAGCAAAGGAATCCCTTCCTCTCCTCCAACAAAGCATAAATCACCCAATGTACTAATCTCAATCTCAAACCAACAACAATTCTCTGCAAAGTACAAAATTCCAGCCTCCTGAACCTCCGGGTGAGAGATCCATATATAGATGTAAGCAGAGAGGATGAGTCAGCTTATGTTTTGACTTGTGGCTTCTCTCTGTCAGTTCTTACTTCCACTTGGAGGTTGAGAGCCTCTTACTCATCACTAGTCGAATTCATTGAGGCAAGTGTCATTGGAGAAGATTCTGGAAGCTTCCATGGTCTTTCCACCTTGTTGAATGAGCTTGCCATTTGTCATTTCCCGCTCAGCACACCCTGGTAGTGCTTCCACCTTCGTTGCAGTGCACCTAGCCAGTGTAACCTCTGCATTTCAACACAGGCAGCTAGTGGAGGCTTTGAATTGATCCTGAATTTACTGTTTCTGAGTGGTTTTTGGTGGAGAACTTCTGGGAGAAGCTGTCATTGGTTGACCTTATTCCTTTAGGGGTAGGAACAACTCTTTTAGGGACTTTGGATCCCTTGGATTATGGACATTTCATGCTCAATGTTGTAAGGCACAAAAATGTCTATAACAGTTGCCCCCTAAAGTATGAGGCCGTTTATCGGGTGAAATGCTTTATTAGGAGGATCCGGAGTTCTTCCAATGCTAGGAGGAGACCTGTAATAAGATAGAATACAATACATTATTTTTCATATTGTTTTCATGATCTAGCTGAGGTGGGCATTCCCATGCTCAGCTTTATAAATTCATTTTTGGTACATAGAACAGACAATCGTCTGATGGTAGACTAATGATTTTGATGAAATCATCATCCTTTTGGTAGGATGATTATCTGTTGCAATGCTATACATGTCAATGTATTTATTTTTCCTGAATATATATCGTAGCCCGGATGGATGATACTAGATCCGGGGTCTTCAATCTTGTCCGATCTTCACTCTAAGTACAAGTCGATCCATGTGAGAAATGTTCTGAAGTCGAACATGGAAAGATATCGCTTGATTACCGGTCAATGATGTAAATCGTTAACAAGCGCGAGAGGAATCACCGATAATGATAATGACCCTCAAGGTACTGCAGTACAATTCACGTGGTGTGAATAAAGGACTTGGCGTCGAACACCACGCAAAATCTTTCGGTCGAAGGTCATTGATGTATACCTGTCGCCGGAAGTGAGAAACTTGCCATTGAGGCATGCAAGCTTCAAAGTACTAAAGGGGTTGTTCCTAGATCAACTTCTTGGATAATGAGCTGATGTCGACAAGAAGCGATCCGTCAAAGGAGGGCCTTGATGTATCCCACATCAGTGACACGGAACGGAGAAAATTATTTTGATGGAGGTGAAAACGATCTGATGATATATGGTTCAGGGTGGCGGTCATGAAAGAATGAAGGATAATGTATGGTAGTGGACGGGACACGGTTGACTTCTCTGGATGACTTCTCTTGAACATATCGGAGACACTTGTGTGATAGATTGGTAGCATTTACCCCAAAGGTGGATGGTATGGCGAGACCATGGCGATGTGATCGGTGAATGAAACAACCCAACCCGACTCAGGCACGAAGTGGAAGTGTCATGTTCAAGAGCGACTTGCTACCAATAAAGTTCTTTGAGTTTCTTCCCAATTTTTCCCCAGTCATTGCTGACCAGTACCTCTTTATTTTTGTCAAGATTGAGGAGGATAACATATGCTTGTTCTATAATTTTCCCTTCGGGAAAACCCATCACTATGTTTTAACGAGTCTAGCGATAGTGAAACTCGTTCTCGTATAAAGACAAGTTTGTCGCTATTTAATGTTTTTAACGAGTCTAACGACAAAGATAACTCGGTCCTTTTCATTTTTAGAGAGTCTGAAAAGGTACGTAAAGTTAACTCCGAAAGTCCTTTTTCGTCATCTAATCCCTTAAGTCCGAAAAAGTATAAAACAATACAGAAGGGATAAATTTTCGATAGTTTTAACGAGCCGAACAAAACAAGCGCTCGATCTTTTTGTGCAATAATCCCTCAGGTCCAAAAAGATTAAAATCTAGAGGAGGGATAGCACTTTCGGTCGCTTTAACGAGATGGAAGGCCAAAACTCGGCAATCTTTTCATATTTTACGAGTCAGATGCAAAGAGCTTAAAGAAGACTCGTCTTTTGAGGAACGAGTGATAAAACGGGTTAGCAGCTGATTCCAGGTAAGGGTTGGAATTTTCCAATCACGGCAGTGTCACAAGGATGGCTAGTGAAATCACTCTTCGCAGTTGTTCCTCAAAATGGGTAAACAATCAATATGGAGGTGAATGATCGGCCAATGGAAAAGTGGAGGTGATGGTGCAAACACGACCAAGGCTTTAATGGCTGATAATTTTACATTCATGGTGGTTATTTACGGGAGGGTAGTTCATTTTTTAATGAGCTTAAACGCGGAAAAACACTGCTTGGTCTTATGTTTATTTTTTAACGAGCATGAACTATGTGCTAAAACTGCTCGATCTTATGGTCTAGTTTTGATTTTTTACCATAAATAGCTTTGCCTTTTTCAAAGATAGTACTGTACCCTCAATTGCTGCATCAAACTAGTTAGAAATGAATAACATTTGCTTGAAAATGAGATTAAAAAACTAATTTTTCACTTTGAACTACGTAAAAAGCTATTAAAAAGTGTTTTTACCTCTCATTTTACCATTTCATTTGAACTTGGTTTGTTGGATCTTTGGAGGTGCCTCTTCCCCCTTGATTTTCATCAGCTAATTTCAGGAGATTTTGTGGACGATTCTCGGTGCCGTCTGGACCAGGTAGGAGCTAAACCTGAGCTCTTTCATTTCATGGTTTCCTTTCTGCATTCTGTGCTTGATTTCCTGTTTTTCTGAGCCCCTGGGGTTTGATGGGGTCGCTCTGCCGTCAGCGCACCTTGGGCACTCGAAACCTACCCTAAATGTCAAGCAGTATGAAGGCAGTTTGAACTTCAACGTAGGTGGAACACTGTGCAGGTGCGTTGGGCACAGAAAAGGATTTTGTTGCACAGTTTTTGATGAAAATTTTTTCCTGTTTCTCATTAAAACCAGGATCTAACTCATCTCATGTTTGTTTTTCAGAGATATTGGAGAAAAATGACCCTTACATGGCAAGAACGAGAACATGAAGAAGAGGACATGATTGCCCTACATGATCCGGTTACGGTGAACGCGCTGCAGAACTGTGGTTTGCTGAAGTTGTTCTGCATCTCTAGCATGAGACAGCAGATCAACCTACTGCAGTATTTGCTCGATGCTTGGGATCCTATCAACCAAGTTTTCCAGATTAGGGGCAAATCTATCCCCTTGACCATAGTAGACATTTACTTCTTGACTGGCTTGTCGAGGCGGGGTGCCTCCATCTCTTTGTCAGGTTCGGCCCGAGGGAGTGACTCTGTGAGAGATTATGTCCGCCAGTATTGCAGGGAAGGATCTCAGCCGAGTAAAGACGGCAAGATCGTTATCCGTGAGGTTGCTGACAGGTCCCTTAGGTCTATCCTGTACACTATTGGCAGGATGGCCGGTAGTGCGTCTCTTCATGTAGCCAACAGATCTTATATGCAGCATGCCTTGGAGTGCCTCCAACCGAAAATATTCAACTGGTGTGATGCAGTACTTCTTCAGATGAAAAGTCAGTTGACCAAGGTAAAGGACGGGAAGTTGAAGAACTTTGGGTTTGGTTCTATTTTGACCGCCTTCACTTTGGAGAAGATACCACTGATGCAGCCACAGTACATTGCACTCGACTTGCTTTCTCCTACTGAACCACGCATGCAGAGATGGGTTGATTACATGTCTAGGCATGCTGGTCAATCTCAGATTTCTTTTTCTGATACCTTCTTCAGGTGGTTTGAGCGTCAGGAGATGGTCTATTCCGAGTATCCATATGTTGGCATGGACTTCCGGGGTGATCCAGATTTAGTACTGCCGGACGGCGAGCAGTGGGGCGCCATTGGTAAAATCTTCGACCATATCACTGTTTACTGTTTTTATTCATAATGTCCTTGTGTTTTATTCTATCAAGACTTTAATCAAACTTGTGTGCATGCAGATGTTGGTCCTGTCCGTCCAGTAGTTCGCCCGAGAGCGCCAGCCGCTGCCCCAGTAGGAGAGGCTGCCGGGAGGGTTATCCTTCGTGACCTTGATGTGGCCGAGACCCTCACAGCTGTGCAGGAGCAGGTTGAGAGCCTTACTCTTGGTATTCCAGATGTGAGGATTGACGGGTTACCTTTACAGTTGCAGTGGCATACTACTGGTGTGCCTAGACGATGGACTCGTCTCTTACGCATGATCGCACAGGCTGTGACGTGCTATCACGAGCATCACTAGACTAGGGTGCCCCCTAGCATTTTGAGTTTTTGGGTCATGTGACCGATTTTGTCTTGGTTAAAGTATTAGCGGAGTCGCCAATTTGTTGTTGGGAAAAGTATCCAATTTGGAATTCCCCTATCCCACTCTAAGGTGTGATAGTGCCTTAGCAAAAAACAAGGTAAACTAATTGAGTATTCTTCTTTATGAAATGTAAATGAGGAAGAAGGATGTAACTAACCTGTGTCTTCCACTAGTTTGTCGATCCAGATCACTCCTCTCTTCAGTAGCTGCTAGCTTCTTGTTCCTTCTGTTATAGACATTTTTGTGCCTTACAGCATTGAGCATGAAATGTCCATAATCTAAGGGATCCAAAGTCCCTAAACATGTTGTTCCTACCCCTAGAGGAACAAGGCTAACAAACCACAGCAATTCACAGAAGTTCTCCACCGGAAACTGCTCAAAAACAAGTCAATTCAGGATCAATTCAGTGGCTCCACTAGCTGTCTGCGCTGAATGTCAAAGTCAACACTGGCTACCTGCACTGCAACGCAGGTAGAAGCAATACCAGGGTGCGCTGAGCGAGAGTTGACAAATGGCAAGTTCATTCCAAGAGGTGTCAAGACCCAAGAAGCTTCCAGAATCTTCCTCAATGACACTTGCCTCAGTGAATTCGACTATGATGAGTAAGAGGCTCTTAATCTCCAAGTGGAAGCAAGAACCTCCAAGTGGAAGCAAGAACCTCCAAGTGGAATCAAGAACTGACAGAGGGAGAGGACACTAGTCAGATCTCAAGCTGACTCATCCTCTCTCCAAACAATTATATATGGATCTCTACTCCATGAGATCTGGAGGCTGGAATTTTGTTATTGCAAAGAATTGCTGTTGGTTTGAGACTGGAATTATTGGGTGCTTAATGCTTTGAGGGAAGGTGAAGATAGGAATTTCATTTGCTGGGAAGGAGATGTTGGATTGGAGCGTTCTTGGTTGTGTCTTTTCCTGAACCTTGTTATTCATCAATAAAGATATCTTGGTTTCTCCTATATACTGATGTATCTTTGATGTATGGTTGCATTAGTATGTTTAGTTTATTTCTAATCCTGAACTAGTTATGAATATGAATCTATGTCTTTGTGTAGTGTTCTCTTCTTGTGATCTTGCAGAAACCTCTTGAAGCTTAGCGAGCGAGAAGGCAAGTAGCTGGGAACTCCCAAAGAGAAGAGAGAATTGGATCGAGGGACAAATGGAAGACACCTGTTAGTCCATCTATCTCTCTTCATTCTTAATTCATAAAGGAAGAATACTAGAATAGCTGTCTCTGTTTGTTGCTAAGGCACTGTCACACCTTAGGTGGATAGGATTGTCCTGCATAGGCATTTTTCCCCACAACACCTTCACCGGCCCAGCTTCACCAAATTCCTACAAGATCACAAGAGACAGAAACTACACAAAGATACAGATATACATTCATAAAAAGCTCAAGATCAGATTAAGCTAAAGATGTAAGTATAACAAAACATCATTGTTACACAGCATGTAGGAGAAACTCAAATAGTTTATTGAGAGAATAAGAAAGTCCAAGAGGAGATACAACCAAGTGAGTTCCGATCCAGCATCTACCTCCCAGCAAAGGAATCCCTTCCTCTCCTCCAACAAAGCATAAATCACCCAATGTACTAATCTCAATCTCAAACCAACAGCAATTCTCTGCAAAGTACAAAATTCCAGCCTCCTGAACCTCTGGGTGAGAGATCCATATATAGATGTAAGCAGAGAGGATGAGTCAGCTTATGTTTTGACTTGTGGCTTCTCTCTGTCAGTTCTTGCTTCCACTTGTAGGTTGAGAGCCTCTTACTCATCACTAGTCGAATTCATTGAGGCAAGTGTCATTGGAGAAGATTCTGGAAGCTTCCATGGTCTTTCCACCTCGTTGAATGAGCTTGCCATTTGTCATTTCCTGCTCAGCGCACCCTGGTAGTGCTTCCACCTGCGTTGCAGTGCACCTAGCCAGTGTAACCTCTACATTTCAATGCAGGCAGCTAGTGGAGCCTTTGAATTGATCCTGAAATGACTGTTTCTGAGTGGTTTTTGGTGGAGAACTTCTGGGAGAAGCTGTCATTGGTTGACCTTGTTCCTTTAGGGGTAGGAACAACTCTTTTAGGGACTTTGGATCCCTTGGATTATGGACATTTCATGCTCAATGCTGTAAGGCACAAAAATGTCTATAACACTAATTCTCATAAAGGAAAACAAAAGTGGTTTTAGTTTGTTTGTTTCTAAGGTAGCTACCAGCCTTAGTGGGATTAGCAGCTCTACATAGACACTAGATTTCCTTATAACAGGAGTGATTGAGGTGAGGGGATAACTGGTCAGCCAAATAATTAACAAAAAACCCTAATACTATTTTCTTTGGTAGGGTTTGATGATAAAAACACCATAAGACAACCACGAGCACTAACCTTGGATGAAAAGAAATGATGGAAGCCCATCTTACTTGTACAACTGAAGACCCATGCATTTTAAGCGATTTGGAGCAAGTTTTTGAAGTTTTTGGTGGCGCAGCGCATTGGGCAACTGGCGCAGCACATAGGGAAGGCGCGACGCATTGGGTTGCATTTCTTAGTGCCAAAATACACTGGTGCGATGCATAGGGAAGGCGCGGCACATTGGGCTTGAGGCGCGGCGCATAAAGCCTATGCATAACACTTTTTTCAAGAGACTTTTGGAGGCCTTCCCGGTGTCCAAATTGGGTACAGAATAGCTTGTTGGAAAGGTCTTTGAGTCTACTTTCCAACCTAGGGATAATTTTCAAATTTTGTGTTCATTTTACTTGTCAAAAAGCAAATATCCCAAGACTGGTCAAAATGTGCCAAATGAGGCTTCCTAAAGGCAGAGTGCAGTTGCAGTCAACTTTTGAAGGTCTTCTTCAACTCTAAATTGAGCTCATGATAGCTCATTAGAAATATCGTTGTGTCTAGTTATCATTTGGCTCATCAGGAAGGTCATTTGGCCAACCAAGCTAGGAGAAAATGTTAATTTTCCAAGGTCACTTCAGAGGTGCATCAATTCTCCCGAGGCAATTGTATTTTTGACATTTCTCTAAAACCATGACACCTGTGTAAAATGTGAAGGAGGTTTTTCTTCTTGGGCTTGTTTTGGACAAAACCTTCTCTCAGTTTTCCAAAATGCATTTTTTCCTGCTCAGAAACATCATTTGAGTAAAACCTACCCCGATGTGTGGAACAGGGGATTTGTCGAAATGAAGCGAAATGAAGGGGATAGGGGGCTTCTAAATTCTTGAGGAAATTTTTCTAGATGGGGAGGGATGTTAGGAAATAGGGGAAAGTAGAATATTAGAAATTGAGTGACGGGAAGGGTTCCAAAAGGGGAAAACATAGGCATAGCCTAGAAAATAGGGTTTGTAGCAAGAAACTAGGGTTTGATAAAAAATGAGTAATTTGGTGGATCCTAGTGATGGAAAGTATATGAACATCATGATACAAGTTTTACTGATGATTCGACCATCTAAGAGAAATTACCTCCAAAACCCTAGGAGAGGGAAATGAACCTTACCTAGGTGCAACTGAAGCATGAACAAGGTGTAAAATGACCTAATGGAACCTGACATGATGATGACAACCCTTTGAATGATGGTACACTCAGTTGAATGGTGACAAGGACCGACATTTGAACATCTTTGACAAGAGTAAAAGAAAACCCTAGACTTAATGCCTAGTGACCAAACTTTGCTTGAATACTCACTGAAATGACAAAATTTGACCTTGACACCTTAAAATCACTTTGTAAGAGCAAGTTTGATCACTGGAGGAAGCCTGCAAAGACTGACACTAATAGGAAGAAGGGCTAAATGGATTGCAAAGATGATTGAGTTTAATATAGAATTGAAGCCCACCAAGCTTGTCAGAGGTCAGGGTCTTGCTAGGTTGTTAGCTAAAGAAAATTGCAGAACATTGGACATAAACCTAATGGGCTCAATTTTAGAAAATGGTCAAACAGAAGAAGAGGAAGTAGCTGAACTAGAGAGAAGGCAGTTAGTGGTAGAAAATCTAGCTTCTTGTGATTGGTATTCTGCAAGAGTTAAATTCTTGCTGAAGCTATAAATCCCTCCAAGATTTACTCAAAGTCAAGTTAGAACTATTAAGCTTAGGGCAGCAAAATATTGCATCCATGAAAATCTTCTCTATTGGAGGGACCCCTCTGGGATGCTTTTGAGGTGTCTGGACAAAGAACAATCAATGAAAGTTATGCAGCAGTTTCATTCTAGCATGTGTGGAGGACATCACTATTGGAAAACCATCGCCCATAAGATTCTCAGAGCTGGGTACTATTGGCCCACTTTATTTTCTGATGTATTTTCATTTGTTAAATCTTGTGACAGGTGCCAAAGATTTGAAGGGAGACAACAATTGAAGTCCCTCCCTTTAAAACCAATACATGCAAAAGGCCCTTTTCAGTAGTGGGGCTTGGATTTCATTGGAGAGATCAATCCATATTCCAGTGGCCAGCACAGATGGATATTAGTAGCCACTGATTACTTTACTAAGTGGATTGAAGCAATCCCTACCAAAAAGGTTGATCATAATGTGGTCATGAAGTTTTTGACAGAGCAAATATTTACCAGGTTTGGATGTCCACATAAATTATTCACAGATAATGCAGCAACCTTCAGGGAAAAGGAATTGGAGGAAATGTGTGATTCAATGGGTATTAATCTGGTTCATTCCACCTCATACTATCCTCAAGGAAATGGTCTAGCAGAATCCTCTAACAAAAGCCTGATAAGGATAATCAAAAAGCTGTTAGAGGACAACAAAAAGAATTGGGATTCTAAGCTCAAGTATGCACTGTGGGCTGACAAAGTGACCATTAAGAAATCCACAGGAAATTCTCCATTCAGGCTGGTATATGGCACTGAAGTTGTATTCCCAATTCAGTTAACTCTCCTTGTGGCAAAGTTCCTGCAACCAGAACAGAATGAGGAAGAAGACATGGAAAAAGGATCACTGATTTAGCAAAGGTACATCAGATTAGAGAACAGCTGGTTGAAAAGGCTGCAGCACATCAGAAAAAGATCAAGGATACTTTTGACAGGAAGACAAAGATAGATAATTTTCAGGTTAGAGACTTGGTTCTGAAGTGGGATGCACTAAAGGAAAAGAAAGGCAATCATGGGAAGTTTGATGCTTTCTGGATAGGGCCTTTTATCATTTCTCAGATTCAAGGGAACCACACCTTCATACTGAAAAGTATGGGAGGAGAGGTAGTTTTTGATGGCCCAATTAATGGGCGTTTTCTGAAAATTTATGTGATTTAAGGTCTTTTGGCCTTAAGATTGTAAATATGTTGTTTTATCAGTTTTTGTGTAGGATCATTCAGACTCCATGCCCAATGGAACACTAGGAAAGTTTTGCTAACTTGTTTTCATCAAAAAGGCATTGATCTGCAGGTCCTTGAGACCTCACAATGAGGATCTCATCCCCAAAAGGAGCCAGTGTTAGCTCTGCTACAGTTCGAGGAGCTGAGGTGGACTCAGTTCTTAGTTTTGCTGAAAGGAGATCCTTACTGGTCACTTTAACCTTCCCCTCCACCTCATATGTCTCCCTTTCACCTCCATTTCCTGGGTCACTCGTTAAAATCCATATAATGCTCCTAACCCCGAGAGCGGAGCTTAAACCATCATAAAATCATATTCATGTGACCGTGCGTGGTCACCAACTTTTCCCCGCCACCACAGCCCTTTTCCCGCACGCTAAACCCCGTTTATTTCCTCCACCGTGTGATCGCATATGCCGCAATCCAACGGTAGTCACTCTTCCTTACCTCGCAAAACTAACCGTGCATTAACCCACGGGGAAAGCGGTTTCGGCCCTGTAGCATCTGCCACACGTTTCCCTGCTATTGCGCTCGCACTCCTGTGTACGAATACTGCCAGACTCCCATAAGCAGTGTGGGGAATATTGCTTACCTCCCACTTTCCCGTTCCCCGCTCGCTATCGCTCGTGCACGTTATCCACCCAATAGTCGTTGGATCTGCCCGCTCGGGATCCAATGACTCATGCTTGTTCTCTCCAATTTCCTCCTAATGTCTCCCTCCGAATCAATCTCAGTCGTTCATCTGCGTGATCCAACGGCCGATAATTGTTCCCGTCATACTCACGCCTCTGCCATACTATCCGTACCACCCTTGATTGTTCTGTGCTACCGAAGGACGAAGGCGATCACCTACCAGCACTCGGCATAGTTACTCTTCAACAATTGCATTCAAAAGCATTATGGCCGAAGAGGGAGAAGGACATGCCTCGAGCAGTTAAACGTACTTATCAGTTATGGAGCTTGTTTCATATTACACTCCACCTGTTCAGGAAGGACGACCGAGCAGCAGAAATATCAAATTCATTCATTAAAGCAAGTAGATTGTAGCAGAGACTCTATCAAAGAGTTCAGGTGGTTGGTGGTCCATTATGACCCCTCCATGCATAGAACAGCAACATATTGTAAAGAAACTCTATATATACTTAGAAAACAGATGTAATGAAGATTGATGGTTGTCGTTTTGATGTAAGGTTCAACTTCTGGAGACTATAACTACTTTGATACTTGCAGCATCTGGTCTTCATTTTCAGCTAATACAAGCTTATTTTTCTGTTAATTGTTCACTTTCCATTTCTACTCTATTCTAGGTTGTGCCTGTTATGAATTTATTCATGTGCTCTTGATATTTAGCATTAGAGGGGCTGTCATCCCACCTCTGTGTTGAAGTCTAGAAGTATCATTGAATGTGTTATGCAGGTTTCTATTTTCTTAATGCCAGAGAGCTGTCATCCTGTCTGTGCATTAGGAAATAGATTTTCAGACCTCTTTACTGGTTGCAGTCGGCCATCACATGGTCTTGTGCATCTACTGGTGTGGTCAGTATTCTCCATATACACCTAATCCTCAAACTGTGAGTAATTGGTGGTCCAAAGCCTTGTAGCCTGGGGGTGTTCACCCATGTCTGGAGTTAAGCATAGTAGAAGTAGTTATCTGACTTGAACAAGCATCATTCCTTCCATTCATCCATTTCCAACATTTTGTTGAGTTTGTAATGTTCCCGAGCATCTCCAAGATACAACCTAGGAGAGTTTCTTGGGGTGATAACACTACCACCTTATCAAATACATATCATGTGAGGGTAGGTATAGTGTGGTTTATGGGTATCACTTTAGGCTTCTTTAAGAATTGAGATTTGGAGCAGAAACACCTCCTCACCACAGGCTCAGCATACCACACTTCCTTTTTCAGTCACTGATATATATAAGCATAAAGGTGCAGGAGGGAAACCAACAACAGTTAGCCCACTATGGGGTAATTAGAATCATCATAGAAGATTCTCTCCACAACCTTAGAATTCCTATCCAATGGGAAATTTTCAGAGACATGTAGAGAGAGGAGCATATCAAAGCCCTCATATATGACATTAGTCCTACATTCAGTGAAAAAGATGAGGAAGAAACTGAAACGAAAGGAGAAGAAGTAGAGAGGGATGAGGAGGAAGAAGAGGAGAAGGAGAAGGAAGGTGATGAGGAAACAGAGGAAGATGTCAAGGATGAGACTGATAAAATATGAGGATCTAGAAGGAGGAGAAGAGGGGAAAAAAATAGAGGAAAAGGGTAATAGAAAAGAGGAGGCAGAAGACAAGGAGGAGTCACCTAGGGTGTCTCCAAAACCCACTGAGAGAGAAGCAGTAGCTACCCTCACTGCTCTTAGCACCCCTATCAAACAGAAAGGAAAAAGATAGAGGTAGACCCCCTTATATTTCAGAACAAGGAAAATCACAAGGATAAGGCAGGGGAAACCCTAAACTCCAACCAAAATTCCCATTGTAATTGAGGACTCACCTAAACGGCAAGAGAAAATTCCTCCTCCTAAGTCTCATATCAACTATGTGAGAAGGCCTGTAACTAGATCCACCTCATCCAAAGGAAAATAAATCCTATAGGATACACAGCAGGACCTATAAGAAGCAGAAGCAGTCCTACAGGAGACTCTGCTAAACCTACAGGAGACTTAAAAATTGGATAAGGAGGGAAGCCTACGGCAAGAAGCTAAAGAAGCGGACCCAGAGCTAAGGGAACCTAGCACCCAACCTAACCTTGACTCCTACTATAGATTTATTGAAGGGGGCAAGGTCATTCCACAGGGTCATTCCACAAAAATTTGTTATTCCATTATTGTTTGAGCTTGAGAAGGAAAGAACCAGAACTCATAGATGCATGTAGATTGCCAAGTCCAAGGGGGTGGAGGACATTGGTCACATGGAGGAGAAGCTCATGGAGATGGGCAGAGAACTAAGTAGCTTGAGAGATAGAGAGGCCATATTGAGAAATCAGTTAGAGACAGAAAATGAATGATTGAAAGGACAACTATAAGAAAGAGAGAATCAATTGGCATCCATGGCTAGTCTCTCTTTGGAAGCAATCTACTATAGGATGCTAGCTAAATCCTATGCCCTATACCTTAAAGAATAGTGGTTGCAGTTCGAAGTCAAGACCCTAGCACAGAGAGGCACTATTCCATTTCGGGATTACAGACAGTTCATTGATCTTTGTGATCAAAGTACATTGGAAGATAGGGCCAATATGTTTGAGTTTTATTTTCATAACATGGCCTTAACAGACATGAATGTATGGGACCCTAATGCCAAGCTAGGAGATTTACAGTTGATGGCTTTGGCATCATGGATGAACCATGAGGAAGCAAGGGCTGCAGAAATGAAGAAGATATTGGCAAGAGAACAAATAGAGCCTCTTATGATCAGAGCTGAGTAGTCCAATCCAATGGCCCTCATCAGTACACATAATTTAATTGCAAATGATCCTCAGCTTGCACCCAGGTATCTTTCTGCCCAAGAGCAAGCAATTACACATTTTTAGGACATGTTCAGGTTGTTAGGGGATGACAACATGTAAGATTGCCTGAGGAGATGGAACACATTGCCATACAGTTTAAATATAAGAGAGTACCACTCTCCTCAAAGAATGAGAGAAGCACTGAACAGGACACCCATGTACAAGCAATTTATTCAAAGGCTCAAAGTCAATTGGATTGGCTTAAGATTCAGTCCATCGCTACTCTTAGGGATGCTAGAAGGAACGAAGGAAGAATAAGAAAGGAGGCAATGGGAGGAGGTAGAAAAGAAGGCAGGTTTCTATGCACAAGAAGAGGAAACCACAGCAGAGGCATGGGATGTTAGGGAGGCCACTAGAGCTATGAAAGACATGGATATTGATTGAGTTGCTCAGAGGATGAGCAACACTTTCAGTAGGGGGGTGATGGTGAGCCTCATCATTAGGTAATTATATGGGCCTTAATTCACCTCTTAGCTTAGTCAAACCAACTATTCTCACAACTTATTACATGTTTTGATTAAACTTTGTTTAATGAGATGAGTTAAAGTGAGATATTATGCCTAGTGGACTAATATGCATTGAATGCTGGTTTGGAAGAGAGAATCAAGGAATTTTGGCATACTAAGGTTTGAAACTCAAATGGGACAAGGGAGAGATATTGTAGGAGGTAAATCCTCCTCATTTACTCCTCCCCCATTCGAATATTCCTCCATTAATCCCACTAGCTCGGAGTGCAAGAATCCATAATCATGAAGATTAGAAGTCAATCGAGCAAGTGATAGACAAAGAGTTAGTTCATCTCGAGTTTGGGAGCCACACCTCCCTAAATTTAAGGAAGTCATTGGGGACTTCAGTTGTATAAGTAGAGAGGCCTAGAGCCTCATTAGGATTTGAATTTTGATTGTAAATACTCTAGTTATTTTCGAGCTCCAGACTTGTGGAAGACTTTTGAAGTAATTTTCTGTTTTGGTAATAAGAATGATATTTTTCTTGATTCAATACTGAGTTAACTTATAGGGCTAAATCTCTTGGGTTAGGGCCCAACCCTAGCAGAAAAGGCTCCTCTTCTTGTATCTTTATGCTTAGCCTAGTTTTATAGGTTCATGGTTAAACTGTTTTTAGAAGTAAATTATTGCAAGTAATGTAGATTTGACTAATGGTTTATTAGTTTTCTTCCATTTTTTCCTTAATTTAGTAGTAGGTTAGAAGGGATAAAATAAGCACCATAAAGCTATCAGTAGGTGTCTTGGCCTCATTTCTTCTTTCTGGGATCATGATTTGAGGAAAAGAACCTTATGCAGCCCCAAAAATATAAAATTCCATTTCTTTCATAAGATTTAGAGTTTTTTGTACTTAAACTAGCATTTGATCAGTTTTCCAAAGTAGGATTTCATTGCCATCTCTTCTATCTTCATTCTTGCAGTAGATTTCATCCATGATTCCATTTTATTCATCAATTTCCTCATGCATAAGGTAGATAGTTAGTTCATTAAATTCTGCTTTTCTAGCTCATGAGAATTCTTTGTGTTTACATGACTTTTTGGAAATTACACATGTTTGATGTAGAGCAGGTGCTTCAGAAGTAGAAATAAATCTCATAGCCAACAACCACCTTCCAATTTCATCCACCCATAGGCATTCCTTGTTTTCATCAAAACCTTCACCAATTTCATCATTTTACATAGAAATTTCCTCAAGCATTTTGAGCAAATCCAACCATCTCCTAAACTTGGTTTTTGGTTCTCAGTGATCCTAGGCCTCTTCTCACTCCATTCCACCCATCAACCACCTTCCCTAAGCCTTCCATCACCTCCAACACCTATCATTTTTCTCTTGGTTGTATCATGTAGAAATACAAGGAATCATGTAGGTTTCTAGTACATCTTGTAGGTTTTCCTGTAGTGGCTTGTTTTGAGGCTGAATTGAGGGGAAACCTCTAGGAAGCCTCCCAAGGTCACCTGAGGGTCTCCCAAACCTTCCAACCATCTCTTGAACCTTCTAGCAATCCACCAGCATCCTTAAACCACCTGTCACATCACCAAAAGAGACTAGCTTGCACACTTGATTTTTCATGAAAAGCATAAAAAAACAAATTTATTATAGTCCTTTACATGCATAATAGTGATGTTTGATGCTTTTAATTTCCATGCTTAGGACATTATCATTTTTTTCATGTTAATTTAGCATTATTGTAAAGCATAGCTCTTAGCAGTTAATTAGGAAATGGTGTGCCTTTGCATTGAATTTCATTCTTTTTCATTATTGTAGTAGATCAACTCTCTGTTAGAGTAGATTTCTATTTCTTTCATCAAGGAACCAAGCTTCTTATGAATTCATAGAAGTATGTCCATAAAATCCTAGTGGTCTCTCACCAGCTGAACAGTGACAAAAGGCAGAACCATCACTTTTTCTTGTGTATACAACACTGTCACCTCCAAGTTTGTACGAACCTCAGGTTGATAAAGTAAAGCTGGTAGCCTAGAAGTCATAGCATTCTTGCTGCCATACTGGTGCTCATCACGAGTCATGATATTTTTGTTGGGGGCCTGTTGGGATGGGGTCCCCTAGGTTAATTTGGGGTTAAGAAAACCAAACTTTTGGTACAATTTTGTAAATGAGGTAAAGTCTCTGCGATTTGTGAATGCAGAGCGCGTTGATGAATAGGAGTTAAAGGGGCTTACCCGCTTGTTTTATGTAAAGTTTTGAGTCAGTTTTGAGATTCACCCATGGTCCGCAGACCATGGCATTGTATGAAAAAATCTATAAATAGTAAGTGTTAGTAAAAGGAAGTGGTAACAAAATGAAGGGAAGGAGAAGGAAGAGAGAAACAAAATTGGTTAAGAGTCTAAGGCAGGAAGGCTCTGGTTCATATGCTTAGATAGGGAAAGAAAGGCTCCGTAACTAAGTGTGCAAAGGCCTAGGTATATTCCACAGCTAAGTGTGCGGATCCCTATAGCTGTGTGTGCAGAGCAGTTTTGAGTCTGTAATTTGTGAATTGAGATCCATAAAGACAAATTTCTGAAGAGTTATTGGGTATTTCTATTCATGTCTATTTATTTTATATGCCATTGATGAATGACTTGATTTATGAAATATTAATTGAATGCTATGTGATTCCCTCAAATAAGTCTTAATAATGTACGCAATGCATGTTTAAATACTTTCACGAAGATTCTAGTGATTCCTTTGATGTTTATTAACGACGTAACTAGATCCGTCTGAACACCAATTTAGATTTCTTTTTGATACGTGTAAGTAGGTAAATCAACCATTGAAGGTCTGCAAGGACTGATCGTAGACCTTCCCGAAGGTCTGAAAGTTGTCTTAACAGGGTTGCATTAGTGTGCCCTAAGAGTTTATTGGTTTGCGTGAAGCTAGATCTGAGGGGCTGAAAGACATCACACTTGTCTCTAGATGTAGAAACTTGGTTCTTGCATCCCCCATACTACTTCAGGTGAGACTGCAGCCCGCGCTATGTAGGTTTTTTCCAAAAGGTCCAGTAGTGTAGGGTTTTGTTTGTTGACGCAACTAACTTCAAACCTGGGTCAAGAACCCCTAGGACAAAAATTTTCTTCATTTTCCTTCATTTTTCCTTCAATTTCCCTCTCATGCAAATTTGTATCTCTTCACATTCCTTTTCTCCTATTTTCCTTTGTTTCATAAATAAAATGTCAATTATTTCCTCTTTGGCTTTGCCAATTTCCATAGCCATTAATTAATCACCAATGACACCCATCACTATGTTTTGCCCAACATCCATCTTGGAATACGTGTCCCATGACCTTGGTCTTATTTTATTTACATAGAAAATCAACCAGGGATTGTTACAAACCCCTTCCCCTTGGGCAAACACCGTCTTCGGTGTTCTATGACACCTATGACTAGAAAATCGTTGAAAACAAAACATACTACTCATGGATCTTTATAACATAGCTTGATGGAGTATTTGTTAGTGTAAATATTTCGAAATGGTCTACCGAAAATAGTTCAGTTAGTTTATTGGTGACAAGTGACACTAAAAACAAGATATGGTTGTTTATGGTTCATATATGGTATGATAAAAGAAGAAAACCCCGCAGCAAAAATATCATATGCAATCTAAAACATAGAATAACAAGAAATAATTGATGCAATAACCCAATAGAAGAAGACTTTAAATGAATAATATTTTTATTAATAACACCTAGTGAAGAATATTTACAACATGGGTTTATAAATCCCCCTCTGTGGGATGGGTCCTTTGATGTCCTTGTGCTTCAGCGAAATTAGAAATTGGAAAATAATAAAATATTATTGACCAAATCAAGATCTAATTGTTAGGAATAATTTATTATATTTTTTGGAGAGGGAAAACATACTCAAAGTGGTAAAATATATTTAGTTAGAAAATGGTTGAAGTAATTAAAAAATAAAATGATTTATTAATCACTCTGCAATGATGAAGAAAAGTGTGATTTTGAAATAATTATTAAATAATGGTTTAACAATTATTCCAAAATTAGGAATCAGGAATAATAAATAAATAGTGATTTATTTAATTATTCCAAGGTGATTTAGTCAAATGTGTTAAGAACTAATTATCAAATAATGGTTTAATAATTATTTCTAGAGAAAATTAAATAAATAATTATTTATTCAATTATTCTCATGGGGTTGTTTAATAAAAATGGTTTACTAAATTATTTCATATGGTGAAAGTGATTTTACTACGGTAAAATTAATCCTACATGGTGTATTTCATTCGACCTGCTCAGAAATGGCTAGGTGATCACTTTTTAGGTGATAATAGATTTCCCCCCAACATATGAGCATCGAAAGCAAATCATATGACCAAAATACATTGTAAGTTACACTTCCAGAAGACACCAAAGGGGATTCAGAGAGAGAGAGATAGTTGAATCAATATAAGGAAGGACAGAGGAATGGAGGGGCAAGCCCTACTAATATTGTAGAATTCTCCTTTTATTTTGGAGGACATGATCTCAAATGAGGCGGGGGAGGAATACCCATACTCGCTGAGATAACTAAGTACAAATAATAATGGTGAGCCCAACAATGTAGGACTGAGCTACAAAGTGCATGATACATGATACATGATATGTTGGCATCAATGGGCTAGAATGTAATACAATGATACTGTTATAACATCATTTAGCATTCCTATAGACTTGATGCTCTTTTATGGACCTAGGAAATCCATTTTTCCATATAGACTTGATATTATACTAAAAAAAATTATTTCAAATCCATACCTAACTCTGCCCACACTAAATCGCATACATACGCAGGTCCTATAACACTACACCCATGTATACCTTCTAAAATATGAAAAAATGAAACAAAATACTTATTTTCAGGCGGGTTTCATGGGTTTTACTAAGATCCCACCTATAGGAGCCCATGGCCTAAATAAATTAACCAATTTCAGGTGGTATATATACACCCCTTGGATAAGCCTACTTGATCCAAGAGAAATGATATCGACATTATACCCATTTTTCTCCCAGATTGAGTTTATTTTTCTTGTGCCTCTTGGACTCTGAGTCTCTAGGAAACAATGGTTTCCTTTGTAGAGATACTCATCATCCTTATAGCATCTTCTTGTGCTTGTTAGAGAGGTTGTCTTAATGGCTCAGTCTGGATGGATCCTGAGGAAGGCTTTGTCGATGCCTTTGGCCTGGATTAGGTTGTACCTTTCCTATGCCTATTATTCTTAATCAATAAAGAAGTTCATTTCTTGTTCCTCATATGTTATTGTCTTATGAATAATAGTTTATATTCTTACATAAGATGATCTAACATATATTTTATGTATGCACATTGAAATATCTATTATGTATATGCTTATGTGAATTGACTTGTAGATCTCCTCATTTTGGAGGAAGCGAAGGGTTTGGACCCTACAGAAACTTCATCAAACGTAGGACCTTCGATTTTGTTTCCAAATCAGTGTTTGGTAATTCATATGTTTGGAATTCTTGTTTGACTTCTCTTCATTGATTATCTTGTTCTGCTATGTTGAGGCTTTCAACCCATGCCTTAGGGAATTCTTCCCACCAACAGAATTGGAAACTCCACTAGGAAATACAATCAAGTATTTCATAGAAGGGTTGTTGTTCTTTGATCTGGGTTTGGTTTTTTGTTTCTTGAATTTTTCCAGCCTTCTTGACTCTTAAGCAATCTGGTCATTTAGCCTAATGTCTTGGATCTAGGATGTCCTTTTATTTTTCCTTAGTTTTCCATTTATACGTGGTTTTTATTGTAGACAATCACGTATATACACAGTTTCTTCCAATGAAAACTGCTTATACGCGTGTTTCTTCTAGCATCATTGATGACTTGGTACTTTTTTTAGGATCAGTTATGCAACATCATTGATCAAACCATATTTTAGCATCATTGATCGAATATTTTTTTATATGTGATATTTGAGCCATAGCTTTGCTCTGTTCCTTCAGGGCTATGATATGATGATCCACTATGTATTTTTCAACTCCTTCTATACACTTATGTATACATTCTGGATCTAATTTATACTTGATCAGTGGGCATTCTTTATTACTTCTGAGAATGGGTATGTCAGCCTCCGACATGAGTTTTCTTTTTGACTCCTTCCACAGGTATTCGATGGGAATCTAATGATCTCCTCATAGGTCTTTGGATGACTCTTCTCTCTATACTTAATATATTCCAGCCATCATGTAGCCCTTCTGACCTCATATATTAGGGGGCATAAAAAAAAAGCAGTCAGACAAGCATGCCAAAGATACGAATTACGAAACACGGATTTGGAAACATAATTGGAGGTCCTACGTTTGATGTTGTTCCCATAGGGTCCAAACCCTCTGTTTCCTCCAAAAAGAACAGACCTGCAAGTCAATTCATAGAAGAATATACATAATAGATAATTCAATGTGCATACATAATAGGTAGGTTACATCATCATATATAAGCATATAAACTATTATTCATGAGACAATAACTGTTGGGGAAATTATATGTCTTCTAATTCCAAAATTTAATTATCGATCTAGAGCTTGTAAGCTTTGAGGCACATGCACAAGTAATGCAGGACCAAAGCATCTAGCCTAAACCCACATCATGAAGTATAGAATGAAGTGCAAAATATATGTTCCTAAATCAGTTGACCGCTTAGTACAAAATTAAGTATGAGATCTTTGTTCCTAGTTCGAAATCAATTTACTAATAAAACATGCTCAAGCAAAGGAATAAATGTTAAAGAATCTCATTTTTATAATCAAATGATGAATAGGAAAAAACAAAGTACTATGAAATCAAGGAAAATAATGAGTGATCTATTCGAATGACTATTCAAGAAAATCTTCACATAGGAAAAATAACCACACTGCAAGTGACATGAAATTCACTAAGTATTAACACACAGTCTATGCTAAGAATAACACTCTATCTCTAATCGATTCAGGATATTCAAATAGAGCATAAGCTACAAAATTATTATGCCTCTGATAAATGGATTCATGAATAATGAAACACTTCCATTCAAAGACAAAAGATTGAATTTAAATAATAGAATTTATTCCTCAAAAACTCGTTTTAAATCGAAACTTTCCTCTTCAGCATTAAGGAAATTGGATGAGTAATCACAGAGAATAGAATAGAGTATTCTCATAACATGATTCTACAAGCATATGAAGACTCAAATAACATTACACTCATTCTCTTAACTCAAATCTATGGAAATGTTTAAAGAAATCTTAAGTACATAACTAAGTGCGGAAATTCTGAAAGTTACTAATGGAAATAAATGAGAATTTAAGGGCAGTATTGAAACACACTTCCTACACACTAAAATTGTTACAATACTCAATCAAGGTTCGTGGTGGGCCCTTACCACAACCTAGAACAAGCCTAATCTAATTCAGTACTTGCAAATTAAAGAGACATAACACTCAAATAAGAGTAAAAGATGAGACAATAATTATATTAAGAACTTTAGTAAAACATAATTTTAAGAGCTTAGTCTTAATATAACAACATTAAAAAGGTTGTGCCACAATCACCATCTCAGCCTGAGCATATACCTCCTTATGCAAATCTATGCCCTGTGTATGTGTAACTTTACATACAAATCATTGGGCCTTTTAAAGAATTATGGCTGACTAAAATAGTTACAACCAATTGACTAAGGAGAGTAAAAATATCTGGAATCTAAAAAAAGTTAAGCCAAGTGAAATCTTCAGGATTATTTCACCCAGATTGTAACTGAATTGTCCCAATCGTGCCATTATCGTTGAACAAAAGAAACTAATTCCATGTTCGAGAACAAGAATGACTATTCTAGGATGCAGATGGTTGACTGGTTGCCAAATACTGAGTAGAGTATTGATTTAACCAACATTCTCCACATGGATGGTGATAAAATATCTGAAACCATCAAACCCAGAATTCTGGTACTTAACTCGAATTATGTAAAACCCAGAATTTTGGCACTTAATTTTGTATTGTAATATTCCCCTGGCCATAAGTTCTTCGTGGTAATGAATTTTGAAAAATGGTTTCTGGGTTACTTGAATGAGGGTACATTGAACAAAACCATCTTCTCAAAATCCCAATATTATTCTTAATTTGATCATAAATTTAGATTTTAGCCTGCAAAAATTATGTATTTTGTATTGCATTATGTACTTAGTCCTGTAATATCTTGCCTTATGACAAATTTCGGCAATGGATCCCTACAATAAATGAACTTGGAAAAATCACCATTAGAAAATCATAGCAAATTCACCTCTAATAATTGAAAAGTTAAGAAAAATAATGATAATTAACCATGAAGTGTAAGATATGAATTGGCAACAAGTTGTGAAATTATGGTATGAAATGATTTAAAAACATAGGAATTAGGTTATGAATAGTGGTATGGTCTGGTGAAAAAATTGGCATATTGGAGGCCCAACATTGTCCCATGCCTGTGGATTTTCATGTCCTCATGCAAACAAATCCCTTGCTCATTGACAGATTCTTAACATTGTTTTGTAGATGTTGGTTCTCTTGTAGCAACATTGTTTGAATATTTGGAGGTGCTGGTTCTTGTGGAGTAGCATTGCTTGAATATTTGGAGGTGTTGGTTCTTGTGGAGAAACATTTCTTAAATATTTGGAGGCGTTGGTTCTTGTGGAGTAGCATTGCTTGAATATTTTGGGGTGTTGTTCTTCTGGAGAAAAACTCTTCACATTTAACATATCATACCAATTTATAGAGCAATACCAATAGTGGACAAGAGAGGGATGGATGAGGAAAATATGATGGATGAAATGAGGTGGTGATGGAGATGGTAAGTATGTGAATGGGTTCTTGCATACTCTGTCATCACAAGGCCAATGCCTATACGTGTTTTGATTTATCATTTCATGGTAGTAATGACTTCATCCTCTGAATAGAATGCTTTGAGAAGACACTATAGAGACTGCCTTTATTAATCTACCACAAGGATTTTATTTTACATAGTCTTGTAATCAAAGTATGAGTCTTTTTATTATGAGTAATGAATGGAAGGAAAACAAAAGGATAATGATTTATGAAATATATAATGCGTGGAATGAGAAGTGGTTAATCATTAAGTTTCTTAAACCTTCTAATGAATTAGAGAATCTTAAGCCAACTTTACCTTAATTTTTACCTTTGTTGTTGATGTTCTTGGTACTTCAAGATGAAGTGGAGGATGGACTAGCTGGAGCTAATTTGGCTGTTGATATGATCTGTTGAAGAAGGTTGATGGATGAACTGAAGGTCCCCTTATCCCCCATGCCTGAGGAGTTGTATGTCCCCAAACAACTGAGGAAAGTTGACTCCTACTGCAAATGAATGGCCAACCTGCTATATGGCAAACTTTACTAAAATACATATACTATTGCAAATGAAAATGGAAATACTGATAATAAAAAAAATCTAGACTTCTGCAAATCTTTTTTGAGATCAAAAAACCATATAGTTGTCAACCTCTACACACCCATGTGAAATATTTCATATGTGAATAAATGGCATCGATTTCGAACATAAGAAAGAATCATTGGATCACCGACCATTGAGAAGGTCGTTAACCAATGCAAGGTATCCCACCTTTGATGTCAATGGGAATCAAGGCACAAGGTACATTCTACTAGCCATGAATGGATTTTTTGAAGTCAAATAGATTGCAGAATTCATCCACCAATAAATAATCATGTATTTCCTTAGTAAATGACAAGGATATTTTCCATTAAGGCATGCAGGCTCCTAGGTAACTTATCTAACTCTAACCTTGATCCTAGATAATGTGTTGATGTTGATGGGACAAGGCTTGTTAGCGGTTGGGCCTTAAGGGATCCCACATCAACCAACTCGAATAGAAACATAATGACTTGAAAGATACGATTTTAAGAACTCATAAAAATTTACAAACTCTATTGGGAACGTTTCCTACTAGTTACCTGGTTTTCAAGAAAATTCCCTATCCAATTATGCCATACAAGCTGGTTTTCACAAAAGGACTTTATTTTTATCTTTACTATTTTCATTTATTGATTTATTACTATACTAACTTTCCCACTTTACTGGAGAAAAGACGCTCTCCTTTAAGTGAAAGAGAACTTCCAATGAAGCCATGTGCGGATCAGGTACAAATATATATTCATGCCCAGATTTAACATGTATACTTTAGAAGGTACATGAACATGAAAAATCAATAGTTTTGAAAGATGTCATACAAAGAGTATTTGAAGGTAAGAGTGGTGCTTTGATTGGATTGTGATTTGGAACCAATACTCGATGTAGCCCTCATGGTATTGGCCCATTTCTTCATTTGGGCCACTCTAAAAGTCATCCTCAATCATGTCAGGAAAACTTGGATAATTGGTCTCCAAAATTCATACAAGGCATGTTGATGGGCATGGTGAAAGTTCCTCGATCTCGAGTTCAACAGGATGCTCCCCATCAGATTTGGTACATTATTTCTCTATCTCCTTCATAGATAGGCAAGTGGAATCAAGGGAGACTTCAAAATCCTTTTTCAGCTATGGAGAGATAGATAATTTCCTGAATGTGGTCAAAATGAAATCTTCCAAAGAGGAAAATATCCTAACTACTACTAGGATTTTAGAAAGTACATAAAGGGACATTATTCAACTCTCTATCATTCTTGAATTTGTCCTGCTAGTTGAGGATCCCTATCTTGCAACATGGATCAATACACAGGGGTTATTACAACACTCCAAAAATGTTTTATCTTTAAAGATCTTGAAATTTTAATCGAAATCAATTAAAACTACTAATTGCAATAAAACTCACCAAACTTGAACTCCTCACTTACTTGGACCCTACTGTCACCAAGTTATCCTTTAACACGAGTTATTTCATTATTATTTGCATGAATATAAGAAAAACATACTCAAAAAGGAAAAGAAAGAAAAATAAGGTGATCTTATCTTTAATTCTATGCATATGAAAAAGAAACTAGAAAATCTATTAGAGACAACTAGACTTTGGAGCGACAACACCATAGTTGACATCTGGCTCTTCACTCACATCTTTCCATCTTTCTCTACTCTCTAGTTTCCCTGCAACTAATATCACACAAAAACTTGTGAAAGAAATTATGTTCTAATCCCTTTAGCACCTCGTGAGAAAATGGCGCAAAAAATGTTCGGGAAATTATGTGTTCTAATTCTAACATTTAATTATCAATTTGGGGCTTGTAAGCTTCAGGGGACAAGGGAAAGTAACACAGGATCAGAGCATCTAGCCTAAACTAACATCGTGAAGTACCAAATGAAGTATGAAATATATGTTCCTAAATCAGTCAACTTCTTAGTAAGGAATCAAGTACGATATCTTTGTTCCTAGTTCTAAATCTATCAACTAATAAAACATGCTCAAGCAAAGGAATAAATGTTAAAGAATCTAAAATTTCTAATTGAATGATGAACAAGAAAAATCTAACTACTACGAAATTAGGGAAAATAATGAACAATCTATTTCAAAGACTATTCAAGAAAATCTTCACACAGGAAAAATAACCACACTACAAGTGACATGCAATTCACTAAGTATTAACACATGTTCTATGCTAAGAATAACACACTATCTCTATTCAGGATATTCAAACAGAGCATAAGCTACATGATTGTTCTTCCATTGTGTTGACGATGCTAGATCATCACACATGTCAAGGGATCTCCCCAGTAAGAATTCCCACCTAGACCTCAGACTGTTTGGTGTAGGAGTCCCAGTAGTGGAGTAGTACAGTATCGCCTTGACCGCAGTTGTGCATAGAGGTAAGTAACATATCCTTGTTGGTGGCAAGGGTGTGACCTTTGTAGAAAGTCAAGGAAGGTGCATGAAAGGCTCTAACAAATGGAAATAGGGATGAGTGTGCCCCTTAGAAACCTGTGATAGCACGTAGCTTAAAATGGAACACATGAGCAGCAAGACATCACAAGATGGAAAGTAGGATAGCTAACGATCCAAATTGATGGTTATACCAAAAACACATTTCGATAAGATTCATACAAACATATAAAGAATAGTCCATATATACATGCGTAAATAACAACTACATATATCATTAGAGTAACCAGGATAGTCAAATTACAACACCAACATATGCATGAAATGTGTTGGCTCTGTTATATTAAAAGAGTGAAAGATCCAATCATACATACAACCATGACCAACCACTAGTCCCGATACAGGAATGTTAGAGTCACTGCTGCCTGCTCCTCCAAAGAGATGTACTAGATCTGCACTGAGAAGCCAAGGGTCATTACAATACACTCCAAGATTTCTCTAAGTTACACTTATAGGAAGCTTGGCTCCCAAAATCCTATACAATGATTTATGAGGTTCTATAAATAGAAAGCAGTGGGGTGACCCTTAAAATTCCCCTTTGTGACTCTTCACCTACCCTCATGACTCTTCAACTACTATATGATTGTTACATTCTACTATCAACACATGGTCTTTCACTTTTACAACATGTTGCATTTCAATCTACACATGCAGCCATGTGAGAAAAAATAGGCTTGACCAAGCCATGCAAGACATCACTATGACTCAGACAGTTGTGGGAGGACTAACTCTTCGACATCCTCGCAATGAATGACAGTGGCGAACTGATTCCAAACTTGGTAGTCCGTTATGGTGTATGTGTGCTCTATGGGGACATCATTCTGAAAGCAAACTCTTGCCTCCGTTGAATCCGGGTACAATGATTTGGCACCTCTGTCCAACTCATCTGATAACATGCACATCATAGCCTTGAGTGCAGCTGGACTAGAAACATACTGATGCATAGTGTTTGCGCTAATCTCCAATTCTGGGCTGGTGGCTACACACATCAACTCATCAAAGTACATGTCTAGATCCAATTGGAATTGGTTCTTTGACTTCATCTTGGTGATTGTGCCAATGGATGGGATCGCATGCATGCACACAATGACATCAAATCTTCTGAACACCCGTGCATGTGAAGCCTGCAAATTGGTAATGAACTACGGGAATTCATCATAGTTTTGGATCAAATTTCAGATGGATGCCTTCAACTCTACTGCCTTTGGCTTCATCATCTTAGGCAAGTGCAATCATGCTCCTTTGTATCTCATTGTCCATGTTTACATGTGATCGACAATAGTGTGTAGATCTAACAAGATGTGTGCTCTCCTAGCACAGCGCTTCTACCAACCGTTGAGATGGACAAATGAATTATGCACAACGTCTGCATGAATATCTCAAGAGATGATACTTCATCAAGTATCTCTCTCCTCAACTCTACTCGAGCAGATGTTGGAACATGTTTTCCTCCCTACTTGGCTACCTATAACTCCTTAGCCATTAACTAGTTATTAGTTATCAATAATCTAGCATGCGAGCTGGTGGCTTCGGCATATGCTTAGGTAGCATTGGCCAATGTGGCTGGATGTTATGTGCATCGATACAATCACTCACTCTTCAAATTGTGTAGGAGATACATGGTCATTCGGAGTAGGCACTCTGTGCGACTCGTCCAAAGATATGTTTTGCATCTCCGCTTTTGGATTGCCTTCAAATATTTTTGTGTCTCCTTGATCTCTTAGGACTTTCTCTTCTTCCAGATCTGGTGAATCCGGTGGGGTGACCTCTTGGTCTTGAGGCATGAGGTCGATATCCTGATCTGACTCTAGCTTAACCATATTTGTGTCCATCTTCTCTAGCATCTGTTCAATCTCTTGGGAAATGTCTTGCTCCTACAACTGCTCACCATGTCTGCTCTATGCCAGTTGCTCTGATGAGTCTATAACCTGTATGGGTGCAGTTTCATCAATCTGTGTAGGTTGCGCCTCCTATTGTATATGTTCCTATTGCACTTCCTTCTCTCTTCTGTGCATCTCCTGTTCTTCCCTGAGTTGTCACTGCAACTTCTGCAGCTCCTTTTTTGTTTCCTCCATCCTCTGTTTCTCTCTTTGCCTTTATGCGATCCTTCTTCCATCATGTCACCTCTTGGTCTCAATCTCCAAAGTTTCTTTCAACAAAATTGGATCTACTTTGAACTTGCATCTTTGTTATGCCTATGCTCTGTCAACAACCTTTCTCTTGCCTTTGTCACGTGTGGGTCTGCTACCCTCTGCTATTGCTGATGATGCTGCTCTCTGAGATGTTGCTTCCTTTTGCTTTCCTAATCAATCTATAGCTATGTTGACCAATTCATTGATCCTTAAGAAGTGATAGCAATATCTCCATGGGTCTTCTTTAGGCTAATGACATGCCCCGTGGATCCAAGGATGTTGCACTCTCGCACAGTGGTTCTTCACTAAGCAATGCGAGTCATACAGATTGAAACTTCTAGTGCCAAAGGTGAATCTTTCAAATTCCTCTGTCTCGGCCTCATCATGCTTGAGATTCCATATCTCATACAACCTGATCTGAAAAGGAATAATAGGCCAAGGTGCCTTCTTCTTCCCACTTAGTATAGCTGAAAACCCTGTCGAGATGTGAAATGAAAATTCTTGCATGACGAGCTTGTCCATGGTAAACTTCAGGAAAACATGTGGAGCCTTCTCCATGTTGTACATTTGTATGAAGGTGCCAAGGGGTGAGGCATACCAATCTGTTATGTTAATCAATGCCTCCATTATTTCTTGCAAATTGCAAGGTGGATCCTGCTCAAATATCATCTTGTACACTAGGGTGACGAAGTGGTGTGATAATTATATGATAACTCATCAAAAGTTGCATTCGGAGAACAACTTGCAATAAGTGTGCACAAAGGTTTCTGAAGGTGTCCCTGCCGAACCCAATCCTGGGAATGGTTGACATGCACAAACTGCATCTAGTATGTATTCAGACATGTATATCTTCACTTGATGACCCTTGGGTGGATGTCAGTCTTCTATTACATATTCCTTCAACCTGAGATCCAACATGTTGGACCAGTTGCAAGGTCTTCCTTCGCTCGCTAGTTGGTCCAACACAATCACCCAACTTTGCGGGAAGCTCTCTGTACTCTCTTGGCCGTATAAGTGGCATGCCAAGATGACCAAGAGTTGATATGGCTTCCATAGTATCTTAATCTTGTAAACCTGGTTGGGTGTTGTTCTAAACTTGGCTGGCTCTTTCACCCAACTCTTCAAGATATCTATTGAGTTTTCACTATTGTTGGGTCTGCTAAAGGGGTTTTCCATCATGATCATCGGTTGTGGCAAGTAATACATCTCCTAAAGTTCCTTCACCCTAAACATCACAAGTTATGTTCCACTGACACTTCCACTGACACTACTCAACACCATTGTCTCTAGATTAGTATGTGAGACAATGGATCATGTTTGCGCATGGAAACTCGGGATAACTGCATGAAATTTGGTACAAGCTAGACTTGTGAATGTTGACATAGACCCTGTGGTCTTTGAGATCTTCCTCAAATGTGCCTGAGAAGGTGTCATTGATGTCCTTCCATTTCGTCTTGATATCCTTGTATACGAACAGCTTGGTGACTTCATAGATGAGCAAGCTGATAGACACTTGCTCAACTGCATCTCCAGTTGCACTCTCAACGGTGTCCTTTGACCCTCCTCACTTGGAGGCAATTATACGTGTAATGCGGAGAAATGGAAGAACACCTATGATACCTGGACACATAGCAATACTCATGGCAAGCAATATATAAGTTCAAAATTAAAAGCAACTTGAGGACTGACATGTAACATACCCGGGTGATTAACTAGGAAGATTACAGAATTTTCACTGGGAGGTTTGGAGACTGACAGCCAAAACTGCGCAAGGGATAGTCCAAGCTGTCAGGAGGCTGACTAAATATTGGAAATGTGCAATGCATATTCTAGCCTGACCTGATGAGGATTGAAACTGTGCAATGCACAGTTTCAATCAGCAATGACTGCACACCAACAACTGCATTTGCGCAATTTTTGGGGCGAGCAAGGCATTGCCTCTTAGAATTGCATAGAGAAAAACTGGAGGCTATTGATGGGACATATTTGCACAATTTTTGGGAGGAAGGCAGATCCTTCACCCTCTGAAATGCGCATTACGGGCTGAGAAAAGCAAGGTCTGGGCCAAGGCAACCTAGACCCGCCAACAGGCGATTGAAAACATGAAAAGTCTGAACGCATGGCAAAGCTGAGTGCAAAAAAGATTCAATGATCATGCATGAAAATAGTGAGTGTGAGATTCAGAAAATGGGAAAACAACCATGTGTGTGAAGCGATTTGCTGTAATGGCGACTGTTAGTGCAGTAACAATGTCATGCATGCGATAGTAGTGAGATGCAATGAAAAACTGAAACAGTGCCTCTACAAGCTAGCATTAATCAAAATGACAAAAAGCATTCAACAAACCCAAACAAACAACATTCACACAAAGCAAAATACAAAAAGCGATATAAAAGAAGAAAAATACATGAAAAGAGAACTTACTCGAAAAAAGTTGAGTTGAATGTGTCGAATGCTCCTAGATGCAATGTGGGATGTCAAAGCTCCAAGATCGATGTGAGGAATGATCTTGGAAGCATCGAATAAATATTTTTTGATAAGATCGACGCTTATGACACACATGCCACAAATCTAGGATAAAGCAACACTTGGCAGGAGGTTTCTAAACCAACTTTTGCATATAACCTCCAACTGCCAAAAATGGATCCCTAAAATCTAGGGATGTTTTTTTCTTTTTTCTTTTTTTCTTTTTCAAGAAAAAGTAGCGAATGCATGCAAATAAATATTGCTCAGTCCTGGAGGGGACCATTCAACCTACAAACACATGCAACAGTCTGCAAGCCTGGGAATGACATTTGCACAATTTCTGGGTTGAGTAAGTCTGGCTTTCCCTCATGTATTGTGCAATTTCTTGACTAAAGCCCTGGCTGTCAGTCAAAATTGCGCAATTTTTTAGATGAAGCCCAGTGTTGGGATTCATTGCATAGTTTTTAGAGGGAAGGCTACCTGGTTGGATTATGCATTTCTAGAGCCCAACAGGCAACCCAGATGGATTGCACAATTTCCAGAGGGAAGGCTAGTTCCTCTCTAGAATTGCGCAGATTCCTAGGTGAGCATCACAACCAGAAAATGACTAAGTCTTGGAGTGTCAGCCTGCAGGTGGGAGGCAAACAAGTTTACAAGCATAGGCTGGAAAGCCAAACTCAACTAAATCATTTGTACTTTTACTGTGTAAGACATGCTACTAATGATGGTTGGTAGGGAGGCTCCAAAACGAAGTGAAGGAAGAATTTTGGAGGGCCGTTGTAGTCGCTACAACACTTGGCTACACACTGGTAGAACTCCAACTCTTTGAATGGACCTTGTTTCATCAAAAGCAAGTCTAACTCCTCCAGAGGTATTATTCAGTTCTTAGATCATCTTGGTTTCCACGCTAGCTTAATTGAAATATGTAGCACCTACCATGCTCTTGATCGGTCAGCACACATTCTAAGCCAAGTTAACATAGTTGCTTCAATTGGGAATGAGGGGTATATTAGTACACACGCAATATGAAAGTCAGAGTTTAAGTTTCATCTCTGGTGTTGCTCCACTACCAGTAGGCATGGACAGTACCCTAGTGGAGTCATGCAGGAACACAAGCATCACTTTAATGCCACCTAGCCTGGTCATTGCCCTGGCGGAGTAACTTGCATCACCCCTCCGTGTATGAAGCCTTTCTCTTCTTTCACCTTATTAATTTTAAAAAAAAATCACATTTTCATTTTTTCATTTTTCATTTTTCAAGAACTATGCATAGCACTTATTTATTTCATAGGCATCATAGGGATCCCAACTTATTGAGAGCAGAAGAGGTTGTTCCTTCAGATAAGTATTTTGTATACACCTCTGACATACTTGTTAAGGTTTCCCCCTCACCTTACTCTACTTGACTGATCTGACAAGGGTTAACCCAAAAACAACTGATTAGAGTAGGTGGTACTAGTTAGCATGCAAGCGTTGTGTTTTCACCAAGGTTCACTTTGAATAGAACGTATTTTCCATTGGTGTATCATTGACTTAAGACAAAAAGTTCTACATAAAGAGACAGGACAACAGATAACCAAGTATTGATAGTTTTATAGGTCCTCTTGTAATTACCTTGCTTGTTTCCAGAGTTGTGCACGGTTTCATGCGAAACTAACCTACGAATGTAAACAAGTGAACAAGTTGATACAAAGAAAAGAGTAGAAGCAAATGAAAAAGTAAAGCAAGTAGGCAAGAAAACAAACAAACAAAGTAGGAAAGAAAACATTGCAAGCAAAAAAGACAAAAGAAAACACTAATCCTACTCCTAAGCTAACGGTGCATGGGTTTGATCACGTGAGGTGATATTTCCAATGTAGCCACCGGTGCATTTGTTGACCCATGTTGGTGAAGGCATGGTTCGTGAACAGCATAGTCGTGTGAACCAGTAAACATGAAAGATATAACAATGAAGACAAACACACTTCGAGTTTAAATGCATCCATAGAAAAGAAAAAATGAAAGTGCATGAAATGCACTCTGTGGACTTGCCATGGTGTTGTGCTACACTGTGTGTAAATGTTAAGCATATGCACTCTCTTGATAGTAACATGCAAGAAAATGTGAGGAAGAAAGACAACTTACGTCGTGCAAGTGTGCTTCGTATGTAAGATTCCTCCAATGGATGAGCGATTAGATCATGTAGTTCGAGTGGAGGAAGTGAAATATGTGTGTTGAATTCATCTTCAATGCATACATATGAGTGATGAGGAGCCTTAGGTGTTTCAACAATTTCTTGATCGAAAGAGAAACTAACCTCAGGACAGCGAGGGCCTGACATAACCATCAGCTCGGGCTCAAGTGCCTCAATAGCCTATAGGGTTTCGACTTCATCGACAGATAGATCATCATAAACATGTGTCTTTGAAATATTAGCAGCGATAGAATCAACATCATGGTCGAATATAGGAATAAATGGATCACGAAAGCTATGATCAGAAAAATAAATAAGTTCATCACTTTGCTCATGATCAGATAAATAAAACAGAAGGGTAGATGAGAAGGAAGAATGTTCTCCCTCTATATTTCTGGAAAAAAACAAATGAAAAATAAAGTGGATTTTCAATGAAGAATTTTTCTTCTCTTTGTCGAATGATGGACTGACATTGAGTGTTTTCTGTGAATAATCAGTAGTAGATGTATCAGTGGATGGATTTACTCAAGGAAAATCAGAGATAGAAGAATCACCAAAGATGTTAGGAAAAAGTGGAGGAGGCCCAAACAAAAGGATACCATCCTTTGCCGTGGGTTGATGTTTAGGTTCCCAGTCATACTCATCATAAATGAAAACACAGGTTGCTTGTGCAACACCAACTTCGTTAGTGGCTTGATCCTCGTTCACAATAGGTGTAGAGTCTAGAACAGAAGAACAAAAGATAATACAATCCGAAGGATCAGCAAAACGTGAAGACAAAAATAGAGGTAACAAATGCATGTGACAACCCATGGGCTTCCCAACCAATTCTGTGCAGATATTGAGAGTAGTGATGATGGGAGAATGTGATAGTTGAACAGACGTGTGTGCATCTTCTCCCACATCACTCTATGGTGGTGGAGTTGTTTGATGAGGGGAAGGTGGACAGTCACTTGTGATAACAACTGTGTCCACCTGTGATTGTGCAACTCCATCACCGAAGTATGCTGAGTGGGCTTTGAACTTCAACTTCATTTTGGGATAGAATGCTTAGTGAAGGCAATATCCAAATCCGTCCCAAAAATATTGGAATTTCATCTATTTTTTCAGAGCTTCAAACTGAAGTACATGGAAGCGCTGCCAAAAATCCATTCACGATTCATGCGGAGTCTTTTGTTTTTTCAACAGCTTTTTGTCAAGAGGTTCAGGTTCAAAATGATGAAAAGTAGATTCAATTAGATCAAAAAACTTCTCAAGTGAGTGCATGCAATCATGAGGCAGTTTGCATCACCATCATTTCGAGGATTCGTGAAGTGTGTTTGAAGGTAGTAAGTTGATCTTGACTTTATCGAACTCATCTGCATCCTCCAAGAATGCAAGGAAGTCATGTAATTACTTAGGCCAGGCCATTAAGCCTTCACCATAGTACGTGAATTCCAACAAGAGATCTATTTGGTTCCAATTGATGATGTCAACTAGAGTTTAATTTAATGTCAACCCGGGAAGGTAAACTTAGAAGCGCTTATCTAAAATATATAGATTTAGAAGGATTCCTAATTTGTCCAAGATCTTAAAGTCCCCTTACAAGAGCATATTCATTAAGACCTCTTTCAATAACTAATCAAACCTAGATCGAACAATTGTTTGAGATATATGGTTCTCTTACAAGAACATATTCTACAAGATCTCTTCCAACATTAGAAATCTAATAAGACCTTAAAAGCCTAGATCTAATAATTGTTTGAAATCTTACGGTTCTCTTACAAGAACACTTTCAAATAAGACTCTTCCAATATTAAAACATTTAACAAAAACTTGAAAACTGAAATCAAATAAAAACATAAAATAAATTATACCTAAAATAAGCAAATAAGCATGCAAGTGAGTCCATGGGGGCCCTCCATAACTCCACAAGCACACCACTTCAATGGAGACTTTAATGTAGAAGTAAAATTGAAGTATGATCCTTTATTCCAAAATCTCCATTACAAACCAACTCTAAGATTACAACTCGAAGCTTCTAAGATTACATGCTCCAAAATTCTAAGATTACAAAAACTTCAAGATTCTAAGATTACAAATGGAGGAGATTGTACTCCTATTTATACAATGGGATGAGTAACAAACTCATAATGATGATCCACTAATCTCTCTTTAGTTCCATACATCTCTCAACCATCTAGACACATAACCCCCTTTTGTCCTTGATCTTCTCCATGAGATCATGATCTTCTCCATGAGGTTTATCTTATCAAATTCGAATTTGATCATTCAAGGCCACATAAAGGTGTCTTGGAAGCTTCCTTGGCACCTACATATGTCACAAAAACAACCCACATTCCATATATAAAGTAAAATATATTATTTTCTAATATTTAATTAAGAATTTCTCTTAAAAATGCTTAAAAAAATAATATTTGGAAAATATAAATGAGACCCATTAATGGTGAATAATAGGGAAAATGAAGTGACATGGTGGTGAATAATGGGTGATATAATGGAAGCATAGGTGAAAAATGTATGGTAATGAGTGATATTTGTATGACATTTTGAAGCCCAAACATACTCCCCAACTGAAGCTCTTGCATGTCCTCATGCAAGCTACTACAATGACTTATTTGATTTGATTCTTAGACGAGCTTCCTTTTACAAGATGTTTGGTTGTTGTGTAACAATCATCTTTCAATCATGGACTTCCTTTTAACTTTGCACATCTTTGGATAAATTTTTATTTTTGCAAAGAATTTACATATTTTAATGATTGGTTCTTGTGTTACAATCATTATTTACTTTGTTGAGATCTCTTTTTAATGATTGGTTCTTGTGTTACAATCATTATTTACTTTGTTGAGATCAATCATTTTAAGAAGTCATTTAATATGCTCATCATTTTGTAGTAGTTTTTATTGTGGGAAGACTATGTGGGTTAAGATGTAATATGAATGAGGGAAAAAATGAAGTGTGAAATTCCCCCCTCCCCAACTGATGGTTTTTGGCAATTTTTAATGAGAAAGGGAATAGTGAAATAGTGGAATATTTTCCAAATATCATCATTTTAGCATCTAAAAAGAATTTCAAGATTAAAGGTTAGAAAACATCATACCTTACTTACCTACAAAAGTGGATGAATCATGCATGTTCAGCTGCTACAATTCTGATCTGAAGCTTCTTCTGCAAGTTGTGGATGAAAGATGGATCTGTATTGTCGTATCTGCTACTGGATAGTCTGATGAATCTGATGAGTCTACTGAATATGGCTGAAAATCTATAAGGCTTGGAAGGTATACAAAATATATAAGTTACATTTTCCTCCCCCCAACCTTATTTATTGACTTGTCCTCAAGTCATGACAAACTGAAAAACAATGAAAGGAAATCTGCTTCATCTGCTACAAAATATGGGTCTTCAAGTCTTCAACGGTCGATGGCACAAATCTTACTATGTGATTAAATGTGCTGGTGTCGAACATAGTAAGAATTTGTTGACTTAGTGGAGAGCTCCCACCATTGATTCAAATGGGAGTCAAGATGCCTAACACATCTTTGTAGGTACGAATGAGTTTGTTGTGGTCGAGTCACCTACAAGATCCAATGAACAAGGGATATTAATGTACTCCCATTTTTCATTGGCAAGAGTACTTGCCATTAAGGCATGCAAGCCTCTAGGTGTTTTTACAAAGATAATTAGACTCTACGACTTTGACTCAGTGATATGTAGAAGCAGGATTTTATTGGCGGAAGATGAAAATGGTAGAAAAAAAAGGAAATGGAAATGACAAGGAAAATGACAATAAGTGAGCTTTTTGTAAGTGAGCTTCTTGTTTTATTTTGTGGGTTAGGGGTGAATGAAAAGAAGTAGATTTGACTGCATGATTGAAACTTGCTGGGAAAAAGGGATTTTGGCTTGCATTGAGGACTCATTGGGATTTACAATTTTACAAAGGGAATAAAAGACCAGTTGTAATGAATATGGAATTTTCACATGATTCATCATAAAATTGATCTATTGGAATTCCAAATATCGACAAATTAGACTCCTTGAATGATCATCTGATTAACGTAAACCTGCAAAAACTTGGCATTCACGAAACATAAATATATCCAAGCAAAAGTGATCAATTTCTACTTGGTTTTTTATGAAAAATTAAACACCAATGAAACAGATTTAAATAAAATCAAATGTATAAGTTAGCCCAATTCCATGATTTTTTTACAAATCCATTTTCAAATATGAAATGAGTATAATTGACTCCCTTCTTATGTAACTTTTGTAAATAAAATTCAAGTTTGTTGCAATTATGCAAATCCTGAACATAGTCGAAATTATTTCATGATTTGCGTCGAGGATATCGAATTTCACATGTCATCCTCGATCTTGTATTTGCCAAAATTCGTTGTCGAGAGTTTTTTACCTATTGCCTTTGCGAGCTAGTTCTTAACTCCAACAAAAGAAGTTAGCATAAAATGTCCATTTGCAATTTTTATTTTTATTTTAAATGAAAAAAAACTAAACTTTAAAACTAAAATTTATTTTGTACACTATATACACTATACCAGCAACAATCCTTTATTCAAAAACATCATCAATGCACTGAAATAAAAGTCTTTCATCATTGATTCTAAGATCCAATAACTCAATGTTGAATTTGCAGCTTGTAACTTGTCACAACAAGGCTAGGAAAATATGGAAGGGCATTCTCCAACTTGTTTCACAAAGGCGGCTCAACAGAATGGCATAACAAAGCTCCAAACTGATTTCTCATTTTGTAATAACAAAGCTTAATCAACAGTGAAATCTCTTAAAGCACAAAAGCTTTCAAGATGCAACATCATCATAATTGGGTCTCTTCATTTCCCATTCCTATTGAAATACTTTTATTACAGCATTATCATTTAATTTTACAACACCCTTTTAGCAGCATTAGTATTTATTTTTACAATTAAGTGATTATCAATTCTATGATAACAACGAACATCAACAGATTTTTATTTTTTTTTGTGATTGCCCCAAAAATGAGCCAGTTCAATCTGTACATAACAATATAATCTCGTCTTTTGGAATTCTTCAACAGAAGGCCAATTGTAAAAGAACAGAGATGAAAGAAGGCCAATCCATATGAATAAATTTTGAGAGATCTGACCTGAAACTAATAGATTACACAAGTTGATGAGGATCAAAAATGGCCCATCATAAAATCCTTCTTCCTACGAGATAGTCACCATCTAATCCCTGTGACAAAAGAGTTGAATCCACATTCCAAACAAAAATGGAAAGCCGAAGAATGCCACATAAAGGCAGGCCAATTGTAAAAAGGTAGACCCAAGAAATGACGAATTTCTGGGTGCCATTGGTGTTGTTGGGCCCGACAAAACTGCAAAAATGCATTTGAAAAATAGACATTGAAACCCATAAAACTATGCCATAAAGTGTTGAAAAATGCAATCATGTGGAAGGAGAAAGGAATGAAATTAATTAAACAAACAGGCTTCTCTGGTAAAATAGGATCAGATTTAATGGAATGATGTCGTGATCCCTTGATTCGTGGCCCACTTAACTGATTTTCCTCATTGGTCAGATCGACTTAATCTACATCGCCAATTCTGAAGCTGGAGATTATTCATGCCAGATTTCTGGCTTATGCCTGAGATTTTCTCCATGATTGAGCCCACGATTCCTGTGAGGAGATCAATGGGTAGTTTCTGGGATTGATTGATGTGGGTTTCCATGACCCTTACGGATCTCCGAATTTTCCCCGCGTGACAGATGGTCATTTGGTGGCATATGACTTTACGAGTATTTTTTCACTGGCCGTAACTCAAGATTGAATTGGTATCCAAGGTTCTACATACGAGCACAACGTTACAGATGGTCATTGCATGGCAGATGGGTTTATCGGTCCTTTTCTCTTTGGGTGCAAAGATTGAATTGGCATCCTAGGCTTTATATACAGGCCCTAATATCCCATCTTTCATTCTCAGAGTGTGCAGTTTGCTGAGTTGCCCTTTCGACAGAAGGTTGAGAGTAAGACAAACAAGGGCGAGCGGTTCTATTATTGCGGTCATTCTGGAGCTGGTCATAACCCACCTCTCGATGCTCCTCACCTTGTTGTGTAGAAATTTTGAATAATTTAACACATATTCAATGGAGATTATCCTGATCATGTACTAATGCGGAAAACATACACAATACATAAGCTCCTCTACGTTGATCAAGAATATAGCAGCATCAATAACAATAAAACATCAAGAGCATTCACACATTAACACAGTATGTATCACGGGGAAAGCATCACGCTAAAAACCCCAACTATCTGTATATTAATGATTGAGTCATGTAACATTACACAGCATAATACTTCTCACAAGTATCTCCACCTCTGTTACACACAATACAGCTCAGATCTGATCTCCAAATCTCTTCCACTGCTTGCCTGCCTCCACTGCTCAAGAACTGATGAGAATTGCTTCCCAAACTCGATTTTCACCTGCAAAATAGTCACTCACTCTTTATGGACATGAGCAAAGGCTAAAATGTGGGCCAAATACGTGAGAAAACTCATTGGCATACTCAATCCTTTGATTGTGCAAGATCTGGTGCACAACTATAGTCACAACTGATAGCAATCTGATTCTCTACCACCTGTCCCTGTTGAACTGAACATGCACTGACATGCAACTGAGTTAACTGATGTATTCTTTAGTTGTATTATGAGTTAATAATTAGTTTAACAACTCATCATTAGTCTATCTGCAGTTAGACTAACTACAACCAGTTTAACTAAGTTAAACTGAACACAACTCCATCAACTGTACCTCCAGTCCACTAAACTCAACTCACTTGAGTTCTAACTGAAGTCATGCATGCAACAACTCAACTAACTCATAAGAAAAATGAATTTCCTTCTGACAGCTGCATGTGCCACTTCCGTAGCTCAAACTGAAGTGCTCCAAGAGAATAAGATTAAGTTTATAGTCCAAATATTATTGTGAGATAATAACATTTGACTTTTCTATTTTTGACAGCCAGTCTAAAAATAGACTTGATCACTCACACTGTGATCACTCACACTTTCATCAAAAATAGAAGTCCATCTATTTTCCCAACTTGATCAATCATCCATAAACATAGACATGATCCATATGTCTAAAAATAGACATAGTCTAAAAATAGACTTGCGCCAAAAATAGCCTGCGGGCCCACTTAGTGAAGGCGACTCTTTTCACTAAGCTCCATCATCTTGTTGCAATCTCAACACTCCCTCTCGACAAGATATGGATTATCAGCAACCCCTATCCTGCTTCGGTGGTACTCGAATTTGCTCCTGGTGAGAGCCTTCGTCAGAATATCAGCATCCTGATCCTCCGTTGGAATGTACGAAAGTAACATGATCCTCCGCTGCACACAATCTCTGATATGATGGTACCTGATGTGATTGGACCCGAAAAACCCGACCAAGATCATCCTCATCCACACAGATCTCTGCTTCCTGCTGTACCAAGAAACTACTATCGATCTGATACTGAAGACCCCTCCTGATGTGCTCTTTCTATCCGTTGGGCTCCCTGCCCAATCTGCATCCGTGAAGCCACATAGCTTCACCTCATCCTCCTATCTGTACCAAGATCCATATCCCGATGTGCCTCTCAAGTGGCTCAATACATGCTTGCCCGCCTTCCAGAAGAGCTTGGTAGGCTTAACCATAGCTTGTGAAAGCTGGTTAACTGCATAGCATATATCAGGTCGTGTATTGACCAAATACATCAGCGACCCCACCAACTGTCGATAAACAGTAGCATCCACTTCTTCTCCCGAAGTGGCATCCTCCTTCCTCCAACCTCCAGGAAGAGGAGTATCAACAGGCTTGCAGCCATGCATGTTGAACTTCTCCAGTATCTCCCGAGCATACTTACCCTGAGAAACAAACAGTCCACCAATGCGCTGCCATATTTCCAATCCTAGGAAATAGTGAAGGAGGCCCAAATCCTTCATCTCAAACTCTGTAGCAAGATCCTTCTTGCATGACAGTATCAACAGCTCATCACCTGTTAGAATCAAATCATCAACATACAGTACAATGATAAGCAACTTACCCTCCACCACAATCTGGTATAGGTTCGGATCCGCCTCGCTCTTGGAGAATCCAAGTCCTGTGAAATAGCTGTCTATCCGTGTGTACCAAGCATGTGGTGCTTGCTTCAACCCATACAGCGCTCTCTTGAGCCTGCACACATGTGACTCGCTGCTGAAGACTTCAAAGCCTTCGGGTTGCTCAATGTACACCTCCTCCTCAATGACTCCGTTGAGGAACGCAGTCTTCACATCCATCTGATGAATGTGCCATCCCATCTGCGCTGAGAGAGCAAGAATCGTCCGTATGGAAGAATACCTTGCGACAGGTGCAAAGGTCTCCTCATAATCGATCCCCTCAATCTGTGAAAAGCCTCGGGCAACAAATCTTGCCTTGTACTTCTCCACACTCCCGTCAGCTGCCTGCTTAACTTTGTAGATCCATCTCGAACCCACCACTGATTTCCCTTCCGGTCTAGGAATAATCTCCCATGCACTGTTTCTGACAATAGAATCATACTCTTCCACCATGGCGTCTACCCATGCGGGATCCTCCACAGCTTCCTCGAAAGAGGATGGCTCAGTCACAACACACTTGCTCATAAGAGCCATGTATCCAGTGTACCGATCAGGTGACTGTCTCTGCCTGCGTTGGGCTGTAGGTGGTCCTACAACTTTCTCTGCATCTTGAGCCAGTCGCTCAGCTTCTGTCAAGCGCTTTCTCCCTCTGATGGTTGGCGCTGCATGAGTGGTCTCTTCCACTCCATGAACCTCGTCCTGTGGCTGATCCACGTCCTGAAGCTCATCCTTAGGAACTAATAGCTCCTCATCTGCATGCAAGTGTAGCTCCCTCTCAAGCGAACACTTCATGGCTTTCTCCTCCTGAAATTTTATATCCCGTCGCACAACAGTTTTACCACTATCTGGCAAATACACACGATAGTTGTGGGGCGTATCAGTGTACCCCACAAATATCCCAACCTCTGCAGTCGGCTCCAACTTCTTTCTGGCATCCTTCGTCACATGCATGTAAACGTTAGCACCAAAAATCCTCAAATGAGAAAGATCAGGCTTCTTACCAGAATAAGCCTCCTCGGGTGTACTCATGCCAAGTATCCTATGAGGACAACGGTTCTGCACATAAACTGCTGTATTGCATGCTTCCACCCACAAGTGAAGGGGTAGGCCCTGATCATGCAACATTGCCCGTGCAGCACCCACAATCATTCTGTTCTTCCGCTCAGCTACCCCGTTCTGCTGTGGGTTATGGGGAGCTATGAGCTCTCTACGAATCCCTTCTGCCTTGCAGAAATCCTTGAACTCGTCCGAGATGTATTCACCACCATTATCGCTCCTAAGAGCCTTCACCTTCTTCCCTGACTCCTTCTCGACCAGTGCTTTGAATTCACAGAACTTTGAATATGTCTCGCTCTTCTTCTGCATGAAGAAGATCCAACACTTACAAGAGAAATCATCAACAAAAATCACATAATACCTATGTTTTGTTGTCGAAGCAACTGAGAAAGGTCCACACACGTCTGTGTGAATTCTCTCAAGGATCGTCGTGGCGCGACTATCCTTCTCGTGAAAGGTGGCTTTCACAAACTTCCCCAAAGTACACCCCTTGCACTGATCTGACTGCGCAAGTGTGCCTTTAGGAAGCCCTGTAGTGATCTACTGCAGTATCTTCAAGGCTCCATGGTGAATGTGACCCAATCTCCTGTGCCACAACTCGCCATCATCCCGGCTCACCAATCCTTCTGCCTTGCCTGCCATGGCTGCGCATCCATCTACATGCAACTGATAAAGGTTCCTCACTCGAACCCCTATCTTCCGGGTCTCACCAGTTGTCTTGCTGCGCAGGAAGGCCTTTCCCTCGCTGAAAACAACATCATACCCCTTGTCTTCTAACATCGCCACTGAGAGGAGATTCTTCTTCAATCCTTTAACATGCATGACTTCCTTCAATACAAAGGGTTTACCAGACTCCCTCTCAAAGGAAATGGTACCGATACCGGTCGCACTGTATCTACCATCATCGCCCATCTCGATGTGCACTCCAAGATCTTTGTCCTCCAGATCAGAGAACAAATCTCTATCTCCCGTCATGTGAAAAGACGCACCACTGTCCAAGAACCACACTGATCCCATCACACTTGAAACTAAGCATGCGATCAATGAAAAATCAAGCTCAAACTGAGAAGCTAAGGCCTCTCCCCCTGCAGATCCAGCAGCTTGCTTGTTCTTCTTCTTCTGCGGACAATTTGTGGCATAGTGTCCATGCTGGTGACAGTGAAAACACTTCACCTTGGACATATCCTGCTTCTTGCCTTTCGCACCAGACTGAGAAGCTTTCTTGCTCTTCCCTTTCTTTGCTTTGGCAGCCAAAGCACAATTCTCTTCATCAGCTCCCTTTGACGAAGATCCGTCCCTGGTACTCCGCCTGATCTCCTCCTGCACAAGATCTGACCATAGTCTTTCCCATCCTGGCAACTTCTCCCGACCATTGACAGAGTCCTGATAGGAATGCCAACTCTTCGGAAGACCAAGGAGAGCCAAGCTCACCAAGTCCTCATCATCGACAGTAACCCCCACACTTCCCAGCTCATCTCGACACTGAGTGAACTTTGTGAGATACTTGGGAATACTGTCTCCCTTCTCGCATTTGATGTTTCTGAGTTTATCTTTGAGCGGCAGCTTCCTCTGATCGCTCTTGCTTTGGAATAATTCTGTTAATGATTTCCACATCAAATATGGAGTAGCCTTTCCATGGAGGCTGGACACAATGTGATCCTTCACGCCCTCCAACAGAATTCTTCGACATTTTGCGATCTTCTTTTGCCAAGCATCAGCTTGAGTAGCATCAGTAGGCTTTGGGATATCCGTATCTATGAATTCCTTCAGCCCGTTATCATCCAATACTGCCTCCATCCTGTCCTTCCATGCGATATAGTTTGAGCTGCCCTCAAGAGCATACTCCAATCGCAATCCGTTGAAAGACATTGCTGCGTTGTCACCAAGAAAACACTACTGCAAATTCGAATTCCACCAGCAACCAACTCAACTGCTTCCGATCAACCCTCGCTTGATATCCTGTAAAAATCTCTTCTACAAATCAAGCTGCTCTGATACCATGTAGAAAAAAATTTCTACAAATCATCTAGCTCTGATACCATGTAGAAACTTTTTCTACAATTATCTAGCTCCGATACCATGTAGAAATTTTGAATAATTTAACACATATTCAATGGAGATTATCCTGATCATGTACTAATGCGGAAAACATACACAATACATAAGCTCCTCTACGTTGATCAAGAATATAGCAGCATCAATAACAATAAAACATCAAGAGCATTCACACATTAACACAGTATGTATCACGGGGAAAGCATCACGCTAAAAACCCCAACTATCTGTATATTAATGATTGAGTCATGTAACATTACACAGCATAATACTTCTCACAAGTATCTCCACCTCTGTTACACACAATACAGCTCAGATCTGATCTCCAAATCTCTTCCACTGCTTGCCTGCCTCCACTGCTCAATACCTGCTTAAGAACTGATGAGAATTGCTTCCCAAACTCGATTTTCACCTGCAAAATAGTCACTCACTCTTTATGGACGTGAGCAAAGGCTAAAATGCGGGCCAAATACGTGAGCAAACTCATTGGCATACTCAATCCTTTGATTGTGCAAGATCTGGTGCACAACTATAGTCACAACTGATAGCAATCTGATTCTCTACCACCTGTCCCTGTTGAACTGAACATGCACTGACATGCAACTGAGTTAACTGATGTATTCTTTAGTTGTATTATGAGTTAATAATTAGTTTAACAACTCATCATTAGTCTATCTGCAGTTAGACTAATTACAACCAGTTTAACTAAGTTAAACTGAACACAACTCCATCAACTGTACCTCCAGTCCACTAAACTCAACTCACTTGAGTTCTAACTGAAGTCATGCATGCAACAACTCAACTGACTCATAAGAAAAACGAATTTCCTTCTGACAGCTGCATGTGCCACTTCCGTAGCTCAAACTGAAGTGCTCCAAGAGAATAAGATTAAGTTTATAGTCCAAATATTATTGTGAGATAATAACATTTGACTTTTCTATTTTTGATAGCCAGTCTAAAAATAGACTTGATCACTCACACTGTGATCACTCACACTTTCATCAAAAATAGAAGTCCATCTATTTTCCCAACTTGATCAATCATCCATAAACATAGACATGATCCATATGTCTAAAAATAGACATAGTCTAAAAATAGACTTGCGCCAAAAATAGCCTGCGGGCCCACTTAGTGAAGGCGACTCTTTTCACTAAGCTCCATCATCTTGTTGCAATCTCAACATGTTGGCACCTCACCCGAGAACCAACAGCAGCAGCAAGCAAATTCTATGTCACAACCTACGGTAAATTCTACGAAAGTTAAAAAACATTTCGCACGACTTTTCCTTTCGTAGCCTTCACTGAAAGCACCCTCCTAATCTGCAATATGGGCATTCGCTCTTTTTATCCCTGAATTTCATGCTGTTGAATTTAAATCTTGTCAAAATTGGTTAGATTGATAGTTTTCCACATAATTTCCAAGGACAGATAGTCAATTTTCAGCTCAGTACACCATAAAATGATAATTCAATCGAATTTTTTTATGCAATGATTCTTTTATTGAATACCATTATTTTTGGTTCTGACGACAGGTGTATTTTAATGAACTTAAAATTTGTGGGCGAGTTCACAACTTCAAGAATCAGCTAGGATTTTAATGAACAAATTCAAACGCTATCTCAACCTACAGACTTTTCGTTCTACAAATTTGTGGTGATTAGCACAACCAAATTTATTTACAACGGCGCCAAAATGTTTGGTTCCAATTGATGATGTCAATTAGAGTTTAATTTAATGTCGACCCGGGAAGGTAAACTTAGAAGCGCTTATCTAAAATATATAGATTTAGAAGGATTCCTAATTTGTCCAAGATCTTAAAGTCCCCTTACAAGAACATATTCATTAAGACCTTTTTCAATAACTAATCAAACCTAGATCTAACAATTGTTTGAGATCTATGGTTCTCTTACAAGAACATATTCTACAAGATCTCTTCCAACATTAGAAATCTAATAAGAACTTAAAAGCCTAGATCTAATAATTGTTTGAAATCTTACAGTTCTCTTACAAGAACACTTTCGAATAAGATTCTTCCAATATTAGAACATTTAAAAAAAAACTTGAAAGCTGAAATCAAATAAAAACATAAAATAAATTATACCTAAAATAAGCAAATAAGAATGCAAGTGAGGCCATGGGGGCCCTCCATAACTCCACAAGCACACCACTTCAATGGAGACTCAAATGTAGAAGCAAAATTGAAGTATGATCCTTTATTCCAAAATCTCCATTACAAACCAACTCTAAGATTACAACTCTAAGCTTCTAAGATTACATGCTCCAAAATTCTAAGATTACAAAAACTTCAAGATTATAAGATTACAAATGGAGGAGATTGTACTCCTATTTATACAATGGGATGAGTAACAAACTCATAATGATGATCCACTAATCTCTCTTTAGTTCCATACATCTCTCAACCATCAAGACACATAACCCCCTTTTGTCCTTGATCTTCTCCATGAGATCATGATCTTCTCCATGAGGTTTATCTTATCAAATTCGAATTTGATCATTCAAGGCCACATAAAGGTGTCTTGGAAGCTTCCTTGGCACCTACACATGTCACAAAAACAACCCACTTTCCATATATAAAGTAAAATGTATTATTTTCTAATATTTAATCAATAATTTCTCTTAAAAATGCTTGAAAAAAAATAATATTTGGAAAATATAAATGAGACCCATTAATGGTGAATAACAGGAAAAATGAAGTGACATGGTGGTGAATAATGGGTGATATAATGGAAGCATAGGTGAAAAATGTATGGTAATGAGTGATATTTGTATGACATTTTGAAGCCCAAACAAGATCATAAAACTCCCTCGTGATGTTGACGAGTTGAGCATTAGAAAAACATTATATAGGGAGGACTTTAATGATATCTATGATAGATTTGCGAAGATTGAAAATAAGATGTGAGGACTCAGCTTTTCATCTAGCCCTCATTTTGTGTTGGACCTGCCAACATGTCAGGGGATCTCCCCAGTAAGAAGTCCCAACTGGACCTTAGATTGTTTGGTGTAGGAGTCTCAGCAGTGGCATATTATGGTATTTCCTTGAAAGTAGTTTCGTGCATAGGTAAGTAAGATGTCCTTGTTGGTAGCAAGGGTGTGACCTTTGCAGCAAGTCAAGGAAGGTGCATGAAAGGCTCTAACACACAAAATGTGGGATGAGTTCACCCCTTACAAACCTGTGATAGAACACAACTTGAAAGGGAACGCATGAGCAGCAAGACATCACAAGATGGAAAGAAGGATAGCTAACGATCCAAAGTGATGGTTATAACAACAACATATTTCAATAAGATTGATACAAACATATACAGAATAGTCCATACATACATGTGTAAATAACAGCTACTTATATCATTAGAGTAACCAAGATAGCTGAATTACAACAACAACATATGCATGAAATGTGTTGGATCGGTTATATTAAAAGAGTGAAAGATCTAATCATAGATACAACCATGACCAACCAATAGTCCTGATAGTGGAACATTACAGTCATTACCACCTTCTCCTCCAAAGAGATGTACTAGATCTGCACTGTGGAGAAGCCAAGGCTCATTACAATACACTCCAAGCTTTCTCTAAGTTACACCTATAGGAAGTTTGGCTCCCAAAAGCCTGTACAATGAGTTATGAGGTTCTATGAATAGAAAAGGGTGGGTTGACCCTTAAAATTCCCCTTTGTGACTCTTCACCTACCCTCATGACTCTTCAACTACTACATGACTGTTACATTCTACTATCGACACTTGGTCTTTCACTTTTACAACTGTTACATTGCAATCTGCACATGCACTCATGTGAGACAAAATAGGCTTGACCAAGCCATGCAAGACATCACTATAACTAGGACAATTGTGGGAGGACTAACTCTTCGACATCCTAGCAATGAATGATGGTGGCGAACTGATTCCAAGCTTGGTAGTCTATTATGGCACCTGCGTGCTCTATCGTGACATCCTTCTGAAATCAAACTCTTGCCTTCATTGCATCCAGGTACTCTTGCCTTCTGCATGACTATTTTGAGATACGATACTTCTTCTAGTATCACTCTCCTCAACTCTTCTCGAGCGGATGTTGTAACCTATTCTCCTCCCTTCTTGGATGCCTATAAATCCTTAGCCATGCGCTCGTTCTCAGCTCTCAAGAATCTAATACTCGAGCTAGTGGCTTTGGCACATGAATTGGTAACATTGACCAACCTGGTTGGATGTCTGCGCACATCGATATGATACCTTGCTCTTCAAACTGTGCAGGAGATACATGGACGTCCGAGGTAGGCACTCTACATGACTACACAACTCTGTGTTGTGACTCGTCGAAATATATATTGTGCATTTCTACTTCCGGATTGTCTTCAAGGATTTTTGTGTCTCCTTGATCGCTTGGGACTTGCTCTACTTCCAGATTTGGTGAAGCTGGTGGGGTGACCTCTTGGTATTGAGGCATGAGGTCAATATCTTGATCTAACTCTGGCTTAACCATATTCGTGTCCATCTTCTATAGCATCTGTTCAATCTCTTGGGAAATGTCTTTCGACTTCTCACCCTATCTGCTCTATGCCAGCTACTCGGATGAGTCTATAACCTGTATGGGAGTAGTTTCATCAATATTTGCATGTTGAACCTCCTTCTGTATCTTTTCCTGTTGTGCTTCCTTCTCTCTTCTGCACAACTCTTGTTCTTCCCTAAGTTTCCTCTTCAACTCTTCCAACTCCTTTTTTGTTTCCTCCATCCTCTGTTTCTCTCTTTTCCTTTGCACGATCCTTTTGTCACGATGTCACCTCTTAGCCTCATTCTCTAAAACTACTTTCAACACAAGTGAATCTGCTTTGAACTTGGAGCTTTGTTGTACCTCTACATTGTCAACAACCTTTCTCTTTCCTTTGTCATGCGCAGGCTATCTACACTCTCTTGTTGCTGATGATGCTTCTCTCTAATATTATGCTTCCTTCTTCTTTGCTAACCACTCTACAACTATGTTGACTAGTTCACTGAACCTTGAGAAGTGGTAGAAATATATCCATGGGTCTTCTTCAGGCTAATGACATGCCCTATCAATCCAAGGATGTTGCACTCTCGCACAATGGTCCTTCACTAAGCAATGTAGGTCATACAGATTGAAACTTCTGGTGCCAAAGGTGAATCTTTTGAATTCATCTGTCTTAGCCTCAGCATGCTTGAGATTTTGGATCTCATACAACCTAATCCACAAAGGAAGAGTGGGCCAAGGTGCCTTCTTCTTCTTGTGTATTCTAGCTGAAAACCATGTCAAGATGTGATACAAAACTTCTTACATGACGAGCTTGTCCATGGAAAACTTTGGCAAAACATGCGAAGCCTTCTTCACATTGTACATCCGTATGAATGTGCCAAGGGGTGAGTCATACCAATCTTCTATGTCGATCATTGCCTCTATTGCTGCCTGTGACAAGCAAGATGGATCCTGCTCAAATATCATCTTGTACACCAAGGTGACGAAGTGGTGTGATAATTGTATGATAACTCCATGGAAGCTGCATTTAGAGAACAACTTGCAATAAGTGTGCACAGAGGTTTCCAAAGGTGTCCATGCCTAACCAACCCTGAGACCTACTGATGGGCACAAATTGCATCCACTATGTGCGTCGACATGTATATATTCTATTGATGACCCTTGGACATATGTCGTGCTTCTATTACCTATTCCTTCAACCTAAGATCCAATATGTTGAACCAGTTTCAAGGCCTTCCTTCGCTAGCCAATTGGTCCAACACAATCACCCAACACTATGGGAAGATCTATGTGATATCTTGTTTATACAAGCGGCATGCGAAGATGACCAAGAGATAATATGCCTTTTGTAATATCTTCGTCTTGTAAACCTCGTTGGGTGCTATCTTGAACTTGGCTGGCTCTTTCACCCATCTCTTCAATATATCTCTTGAGTTTGCATTGTTGTTGGGTCTCCTGAAGGGTTTTTCCATCGTGATCATCAGTTGTGGCAAGTGATACATCTCCTGAAATTCCTGTTTAGTCAATTTAGTGTCCTAAATTGCTTGCATGAATTATCAACCGAGGTTTGTAAGCTGATGAAGTGTAGTGCACTATATGTGCTTAGTTAACCCTTCCTACTTCATTGTTTTGTATTTTTATATTATTTTGGGGGTTTCTATTCTTTGATTCCTAATGATGTACAAATTGAATTGAGAAATTGGATCTAAACTTCCTAAAGGTGAACCAAGAGCTTAAAACTAGTCAAAATCTAAGTTAAAAGACGGAAAACAGAGCATATGTCCTATCTTGTCATTAATCCTAAGTCATGAATCTAATTTTTAGAATTAAGAGGTGAAGTTGTGAGGCATGTTGAAATAAATACAGAGAATGAAATTAACTGAAGTACTTCTAGTTATTCTAACCTTCAATTTTGAAAGATAACCTTCTTGAGATGGAATACAAACAACTTTCTGTACTTCATGATCTAGAGAACTAAATAAAAACATGCAGAAGGTAACTGATTGGTTTCAACCATTGTGTAAAGTGAATGTTAACCATTTAGTTTAGGATGGGTATCAGCTTGAAATGGTGATCAAAAACATTCGTTAACACAATGCATTGACAATTTGAACTAGAAAATAAATAACAAAAACAATGAGTAAACTAGTCAACAATGCATTCTCATTACCTTCAACCTTACTCTATTTAGAAACAAAGTTGTTTCCTTTATGAAATGGATTGGAGAAACAAGACTGCACAATTGAATTCTAACATTATGCTATTGATCAAAACTAAAAGAAATCAAACTACAAGAAATCAACCTAAGTTAGAAACACTGATATAAGCAAATGATGAAATTAAAACTGAACATAAAGAAAATGAAAAGAAAGCCTCTTTTAGTGAAGGGGCCCTCTACATCTGATTGGGTTGAGCTGCTAACTAGTTGAGAATACTCTTTCAAATGATCATTGGTCAACACATGACTTTATATTATAAATAGGAACAAAAGTTCAAAATTACAAAGCTGCAAGTCTGAGCTTAATACATCAAAAACTTCGAACCCCCCTCAGTTCTGTACAACTGGTATTTAAAAGAAAATATTCATAACTATCTTTGAGGAAAATTAGCTACATGTGGTCTACACGTATCACAATAGGACTACGTAAATGTTTGATCAACAACAGGTGACTTGAATTCGAGCAAGATGGTTGCATAGAATTGTTAACACAGGTGGTTGATCTGAGTTAATGCTGCAAAAAAACTATTGGATTTATTAATTAACCACAAAAGAGTAGAAAAAGAGTCCTATTGCTTTCAGGTTTCATATTTTTGACTCCACCTTTGACTGTGGTCTTCAGCTAGCTTTCTTATCAATCTAGGCTGAGTGACTAGGATAGGATTCATGAAGATCTGATTCCAGAGATGCCCATGTGGCCGGTTTCTTCATTTGACACTTGGAACCTGCCAGACCATGGAAATAGCTACGGAATACAGAATTAGTTACATAATAGGTTACGTTCTGTAGCTAATTTGAAAAAACTTATTCAAATAGCAAAAACATAAAAATATAACATGTCAATCATTTAATGCTCTCCTTAAGACAAAATCTATCATTTACCATTGATGGGGATCTGTAATCTTATGGAAAAGCAAGGAAAAGAAGTGAGAAAAGTTGTCAAGGAGAGGATAATTCTGAAGTTCAACATACCCCCATAGCAAAATCATTTCATGTCCCCATGAAATTTTCCAAAAATGCAAATTCTTCTTTCCTATTGCATTTGTTCAGACACTTCTGCTAATACATCTAGTTTTCTTCTTTTGCTCCTCTTTGAAGTGACTGCCATCCTGGGTTTCTTCATAAGAAGCCTGTATTTAAGGTTGATGATTGTTCTGTTCAAGCTTCTATTCTTCCTCTTCAACTTCCTATTCTTCTTGTACCATAGCCCTAGGTGCAGTATTGTATTATCATGAATAGCTTTATCCAATTTACTTTGTTCCCTCAAGGTTTCATTTTCTTTCTTGATGTGTCTGTTCAATATCTCTAACTCATAGATTTCTTGTTTGAGAGAGTTAGTTAGAGGTTCTTGTGGATTGACAGAGAGTTCTAGATTAGTTGAGGATTCTGGATCCATTGAGGAACTTTTCTTCTCCAATGATTCTATATAATCATAAATTTGTTGCTACACTGGGTCTATGCCTGGAGATCCTCTGCTAGGGCTGCCTTCAAAATACTGTTTAGGAGAGTTTTGAGGACTATGTGTAAATGGAACATTATCAAGAGATGGTACTAGGGTTTCTTCTTCTAGATTTATGAACTTTGTTCCCTTTGATGATACCTTCTTTACCATACCTCAGAGTCTAGAGCTCCTTCTAAGTTGTAGAGGGCTTATGTTCTCCTCCTTTGTACCCTTTTTCTCCTTTCCTATCTTTTCCTTTTTCTTGATTTGTTTCCTAATATCTGTCAATTTTTCAAAGATTCATTGTTGATCATCTTGTTGTAATGAAGATTCAGTTTTGTTTCCAGTAATTCCACCAGCTTTATTTTTCATCTTACCTTTTTTCTTGATCTGCTCCCTAATCTCTATCAATTTTTTAGAGACTAGCTCTTCATCATTTTTTTGTGTGGAGGACTCAGGTTTACTTTGAATGGTTATACCGGTCTTCTTCCTCCTATTCCTTTTGACATTACCCTCTTCAGGTGATTCTGGTTCCTCTTGGAAATAGTTTCTTATCAAGAAATTTTTGCAAGTATCTCCTATTCTTTTCAAATGAAACTCAACCAGTATTTTTACCAACCCATGATGGTACATGGTTGTGTCTAGGGATTCTATTTTCTTCTGTACATTTGAAGCCATTCTTCTTAAACTGTTTAGTAGGAAGAAAGGGAGGTTGATGTCTCCATTTTCTAGAAAGTTCATCAATAAATGTATATGATAGACATACATGCACCCGAATCTCCCCTCATAGGTAATGAATTTTTGTAATATCAAAAGCATGCTTCTCCATTTATTTTTAAGTGCTGAAATAGGAATTCCTTTTCTAAACACAGAGACATCCATACCTAGATTCCTGAGGATCACTTTCCATGATTCACTATGGAATTCCTTGTTTTTGAACCATCTCTCACCATGTCTTGGCAGTTCTGTAGCCTCTGCTATGTAGGATTCTATTACTGCAAACTTAATGTCTCCAATTTCCACTTTTGTACCATCGAATGATCTAGCAAAAGATTTTGTGATCTCTTTGTGGAAGCCATCAAATTTTTCAATGAAATTGAGCCATCCAACCTTCCACAACATCTCCTTGAGTTGTGGGAATCCCTCCATATATTTTTCTCCTACTAGCTTTGTCCTGACAATGAGTCCCATGGCTTCTGTTTCATAGTATAAAAATAAATAAATAAATAAAATAAAATAAAAAATAAAAAAATATTTAACCTTCAGAATTACTGTCCTGGTTTATGAAATGGATTGACTACGAGTATGGTGAAAAATAACTACGAGTTTCTGTGGAATAAGTATAGGGTGAGGGTTTGGAGAGGCGTGTATATGTTGGTCACATCGTAGTCTTGACCGTTAACAAATGGAGTTATTAGGGACTTTTTAGGTACAAAGTATGGAGAGTGTAGCAGAGATGTGGTATGATGAAATTATTATGGATCGTTTGGTACCGAGTATGGAAGATGTGGCGGAGATGTGGTATAATGAAGTGGCAGTCAAATCAAATGATGACTTGTTAAGGAGACATACGATTATTCGTATTATATATGACTTATGTTTTTGACTTGCTATTTGAAATAAGTTTTGCATTTTACCTTTAGAACTTAACCTTTTTCTTGAGAACTCCTTTGGTGTTGATCCGTAGGTACTTTTAGCATGGCTGGTCTCCAAAACTTGATTCTTCAATTTCCTACATTCATGATTTATTTGTGAGTTGTACAATTGTGCGAGGGCTGATAAGTAAGTTGTAGCTGCAAAATCAGATTAGCTGCAGAATGGAATCAGCTGCAGAATGTGAAAAGAAGGAAAAGTGAAGTATGGATATGGAATATGAGTGTGAAAATGAAATGGAAATGGGTTATGATAGTGAGATGAAATGAGATGTAAAATAAAATGGGAAATAGGGTGAAATGGAGTAAAACTGTAAAAGTAAAATGTAAATGGAATATGACAGTGAGATGAAATGGGACTGTAAAATAAAATGAAAATAGAATGAGATGGAATGATACTATGAATTTGCAGACTCTAAACTGCAAATAAATGTAGCTTTTTGTTACTACTTATTACAGAAAGGAAATGGAAAACATAGGATGTTAGAAATCTCTGATTTTCTCCCTGCATTTTCTGTATAAGTAGGCCAATCAATGATTGGTTCTCAAACTCATAAAATTTATTATTATTATTATTATTATTATAATATATATTAAGAAAAATAAAGACTAAGTTAGTGGAGAAGAAGAATTCTTCTTCACTAGCTTCATTTCAGAGTTATTCAGGAAAATCTTAATGAACTCATCTCTTGAAATTGGTTTCTAATATATCTTCAACCGATGACCATTCACAAGAAGAGGTATTTTTCTTTCATCTACTGTCCTTATCCTTACTCTTCTGTTATTAAAGATTTCTTCAATCTCATATGGCCCAAGCCAATGAGTTTGAAACTTCCCTTGAAAGTCTTTGAACTTTGAATCGAACAACAGTGCCCAATCTCTTGCTTGAAACTTCTTCTCCTTGATATATTTATCATGCCATTTAGCCCTCCGCTATTGGACTATACTGGTTCTTTGAAATGCATCTTGCCTGATTTAATCAAGCTCATTGAGTTGCTCCAATCTATGTTTTTGTGCCTCTGATAACTCCAATCCCAATTGGACTGCCATATTGAAGGTTTTGATTTGAAACTCTATAGGGAACAAGACTTGTTTCCCATAAACAAGTTCATAGGGTGTATGTCCCTTTGTGTTCCTCCATGTAGTTCTATAAGTCCATAAGGCTTCAGGAAGCCTTTATGCCCAATCTCTTCTATGTAGATGCACAGACTTAGTGAGAATTCGTTCAATCGCCTTATTTGTAGATTCAACTTGACCATTTTCTTGTGGATGATTGGGAGAAGATTTCCTATGTTTGATCTTGTAATCTTCCACAAGACCCTTCACCATTTTAGGTGTAAATTGAGATCCCTGATCTGTCACAATTTCTCTTAGAACACCAAAACGAGTGAAGATGTCCTCAAAAAGAAAAATTAACTATAGATTTTTCATTAGCAAAAAGTAATGCTTTAGCCTCTACCCATTTAGTGACATAATCAGTGCATACCGATATATACATATTTTGCTTATATGGGGGATTAATTGGTCCAACAAAATCCAAGGCCCATTTTTCAAAAGGTTCAATGAGTACTTGAATTTGTAGTGACATTTAATTTGAAGGAGCAGGTTTTCCTACCCTTTGGTAGCTGTCACGCCTCCTGACATATTCTTTGGCATCTTTGAAGATGGATGGCCAATAATATCCTAAATAAAAGATTTTATAGGTTGTCCTCTTATCAACAAAGTGTCCACAACATGGTTCATCATGACATGCCTTATGAATCTCAAGAATTTCATCTTCCCTCACACATCTTCTGATCATGAGATCTAGACCTGTTTTATACAATTCATTAGTGATCCATGAGTATCTTGCACTTAATTGAATGATTTTTCTTTTCTCTCTAGGAAACAAATGTGAAGGAAATTTCCCTGTCACTAAGTAATTGGAAATATCTACGAACCAAGGGGTCTGAGTAGTCACTGCAAAAATACATTCATCAGGAAACTTATCTTCAACTAGAGTGTCATCTTTGATATTTTTAATTCTAGACAAGAAATCAGCAACTGTGTTTTGCTTTCTAGGTTTATCTAGCACAGTAATATTGAATTTTTGCAAGAGTAATAGCCATTTTGCAACTCTGCCATTAGTAATAGGTTTATTCATTAAGTATCTAATTGCGAAGTGATCTATATGAACAAAGGTTTCATAGCCTGTTATATAATGTTTGAACTTGTTGATTGCATGAACAACAGCTAATTTAACTCAGTGGAAGCCAAATTCTTACTTGTAAAGTATATGGCATAGGGAATCAAATATTTTTGTCCCAATACAACTCCCAGAGCTATATCTGAAGCATCTGTTGAAATGTAAAAAGTTAGTTTCCAATCTGGACCTCTAATGATGGGTGCTTCAGAAATTTTTGTTTTTAAAGTCTCAAATGCTAACTAGAAATCAGGATTCCAATTGAATTCACAATCCTTGGTGAGTAATTTGAAGAGCGGGGATGCTATTTTAGTGAAATTTTCTATAAATCATCTATAGTATCCTATAAATCCTAGAAAACTTCTAACATTCTTTCGGAAATTTGGAATTGATATTTTAGAGATGAATTCAACTTTAGATTTATCAACTTTAATTCCATCTCCTGAAATGTGATGTCCTAAAACAATCCTTTCTGTAAACATCATAAAACATTTTTCACGGCTTAGTGAAAGGCTTGATTCCTTACATATTTTAAGAACTTTTTCCAAATTTTCCAAAGCTTCTTCAAATGTATTCCCATATACTGTAAATTCATCCATATATACCTCTACACAATCATGTATTAGATCAGAAAAAGTTCCTTGTACTGCTCTTTGGAATGTTGTAGGTGCATTACATAATCCAAAAGGAAGTAATCGGTAAGCATAGATTCACCATGGACAAGTAAATGTGCTTTTATCTTGATCTTCAGGTGCCACCTGAATTTGATTATAACCACTAAAACCATCCAAAAATGAGAAATACTTCTTACCTGCTAATGTATCTAACACTTGATCTATAAAGGGTAAAGGAAAATTATCTTTAAGGGTAGCTTCATTCAATTCTCGACAATCAATTCACACCCTCCATTTACCATTCTTTTTAGGCACAATCACTAAAGGGGAAACCCATTGGCTATCTGAAATTGGGTAAATGAAGTTTACATTCAGTAGTTTTTGTGGCTCTTCTTTCACAATTTCCCTAACATTTGGATTCATCCTTCTTTGAAGTTGTCTGATAGGTCTACAATTTTCCTCAATGTAGATGTGATGTATACAAGTCTTAGGACTAATTCCTTTCATGTCAGTATATTCCCATGCATATGCAACAAAATGTTGTTGTAATGTCTTGATTAGCTTTTCCTATTGTAATTTCTCCAAGTTATTGTTTATGTTCAATGTTCTCCCTCGAAAGATTTAAATTGTAGGGCTACCAAATTCTTCCATAGAATAAAGAGAGATCTGCCTAGATGACAAATATTCAATATTGGATTTTTCTTGGAATTGATCATATTCATATTTTGGAGATGATTCAAAATTTTCCATTGTATTCAAGATTTGACTATCTTCACTAATGTTTGAAATAGTAAAGAGAGGTTGAATGTCATTTTCATCATCAATCCATTCTTTTTCATCTATTTCTGTGATTGTTCTAGCTGGAGGATATAGAGTGGATTTCTTTGTTGAATTCCCATCAGAAATATACATGTCACCAGATCTATAGCTAATGAAAGAATTAGTTGTGGCCAGCCAAGGTCTTTCTAATATGAGTGGATGTCCTCCTAGATTATTCTTGGGGGTTAAGATCATAAAATCAACAGGATATTCCCAAGAATCTAAGGATACTGAAATATCTTCTAACACACCATCTAGTTTGATTACAGATTTTTCTGCTAATTGCAGTAATGTAGGTGTGTAAAGAAGATTAGGAAGCTTGAGTTGTTCCATGGTTTGTTTGCTCATGATGTTTATTTCTACTCCTAAATCAATCAATGTATTTGGATTTTCAACTCCATTGATATGTGTTTTCACAATTGGACTTCCTGGATCTACATATTTTTGTATGGAAACTTTTCCCATCATTATATCTGCTATTTTTCCTACCAAGTGGATTCTTTTTGTTTCTTTGGCTTTTCTTTCTGGTTTCTTTATGCTCAACTCCTTTATTGTTTTAGCTAGGACTGGAATCTCCTTAATGGCTTGTAAAAAATGAATTTTGATACAAACATTTTTCAATTCATCTAGAAAATCATAATTAGGCAACATAATCTACTTTTCTACTCCTTTATCAACTTGTAACCTTTCAGGAAAAGGAGGTGTAGAAGTAGATACTGGTTACTCAATTATAGGAGTTGAGTTCATTGGTTCTTTCTATTTTTCATTTTCAGTATTTTGGTTTTGGAGAGATGTTCCTTCAAAACTTTTATTGGGCTATAGAGAATCTTCCTCAGAATTGTCTTGTTCTTGAATAACTACAGAAGGCCTTTCCTTTTCTAATATCCTACCAGATCTTAGTTGAACATCATTGAGATCTACAGGAGTGATCATATAAGTTGGAAATTGTTGTCCTTCCACCATGTAAGTATTCTGAGGATTTTTATTGTTGGGGTTTGGTAATGGTTGGCCAGGTAGTTGATTTGGTCTCTCCTGAAATGGTAGTAAGAGTTCAGGATTTTGGTTTTGTTGTGGATTTTGTTGTGGAAATGGTAGTAAAAGTTGAGGGTTCTGATTTTGAAGTTGTGGCTACTGGTTTTGTTGTGGAATGTGTGGGGAAGGAAAATTCTGATATGATGGAGGATATTGATAATATTAAGAAATTCTCCCATAAGGATTTTGTACTCCTTGAGCCTAAGGTTGAGATTGAGATTGAGGTTGAGGCCAAGGTTGCTGCCAAGAATTCCAATTTGGTGGGGGCTAAAGATACATTTGATTGTTAAATCCCTGATTTTGTGGCCTCGACCAAGGTCTTCTAGAGACAAAGCAAAGAGATTCTGCTGAATTTGGAACTGTTTCTTCTTGAAAAACAACCTTAAGACCTGGAATTGAAGGACAACCCTTGGTCTCATGGTTTTCTGAACAAATCATACAAGTCTCTATAATTTTTGCATCCAAAGGACATTCTCTTAAAGCGTGTTTTTTCTTCATTTGGGACAGAAAATAGCTAAAGCATCAGCCTCAGTTTTCTGCTTGTTTTTCAACTTAAGGGTGTCTATTTTCTCACTAAGGCTCCCTAGAATATCTGTTTTGAATTCATCAAGCATATTCCCAATTTCTGCCCTACTCACTGATCCAGTTGCAGACTTATTCACTCTAACAAGAGAAGGATCTCTTGGACCTTTCCCAGTTTTGGATTTCCCTCTTGAGAGATGAACACATAATTCTCCTATGTCACTTAATGGGAGTTGAGAGATATCTCCCTTCCCCATCATGTTAAGGATATCTATCCACTCATCTCTAATGGCTTTTAATAAAAGAGATTTTAAGGTATCTTCATCTAAATTGTCCATATTTGCTCTTTTCAAGTTATAGTTGAATCTATCAATTAAATCCTCCCAATTTTTATCCTCTCTTTGTATCATTTTGAACACTTCCTCCTTGTGATTGGTAGACATGCAATAATCCAAATACCTATCCAAAAATGATTTCTTCATGTCACCAAGGTCATGGTACATGTATTCCAAGCTAAATGTTGGGAAAAACATAGTGATGGGTGCCACTAGTGATTAACTAATGACTATGGAAATTGGCAAAGGCATTAGCAAAGGAAAATATGCAATAATTGGCATTTTATTTATTAAATAAAGGAAAATAGGAGAAAAGGAAGGTGAAGAGACATACATTTGCATGACAGGGAAATTGAAGGAAAAATGAAGGAAAATGAAGAAAATAGAGGCCTCAATCAACGATAAAAATGCTTTTGAGGATCAATTCACAACTTTTGTTGGTTAAGATTTTGTTAGTTCAATCTTTGAGCTCTCAATTCATTCTCTCATTCTCTCACACTCTTGCACTCTTAGATAAATCTTAGAGCATTCTTGGAGAACTTGGGAATTCACTTGGATTTGGAGAAAGAAGGCTACGGAAAGTAGGAAAGTGCAAGGGGACGGTTGGATCGATAGCTAAAATTGGATTTCTTTGCAGGTTATAGGTTGCATGTGATATTTCCTTGTTGATTTATGGATGCATGGTATATGGATGTGTTTTTCTGGTTATGTGGTATCATTGGCATAGAAATTTTCTTGGATTGATAATGTTTTATCCTTTCCTTTTCCTTTCCTGAATAGGAATTGTGTTGTGGGTTTTCCACTTGTTGTTTTTCTGATTTGTGCTCAGGTTCCTTATGGTTGAGGGTTGGAACAAATGCTCTAGAAGCCCTGGAACAACTTGGGTTGAGTGACTATTACTTGAGCTTAGGTTGGGACAAATGCTCTAAATCCCTTAGTGGGTTTAGTTACTAATCCCTGGAGCTAGGTTGGACAAATTATCTAGAGCCTTGCAAGGTTGTGGGTTGAGTTACTAGTTCTTGGAGCCCTAGACAACTATGTAGATACCAATCTAGTTGGTGTTAGTGATGTCAAACTGTGGAGGTGGAATCACTATGGTTGAGGGTTGGGGTGGTTTGTCCACTGGAAGCTCTAGTTTGGTTTAGTATTGGTTTAATCCATGAGATCCCACATTCATGCTTGGAATATGACGTTGGGGTTATTGGATGGAAGAGAGATTTGGTTCAGCCCAATCTATGGTCAGGTGGTACATAGAAGACCCTGACTTGGTCGATATTTTCATATGTTAAAATGAGACATTTTCCTACTATGATCTATGAGCATTTGTAGTGTTTATGTTGATGATATTAATGTTGAGTTGTAATGGTTTCTTTGATGGTTATTTTTCTGGTTATATGATGTGCATTATTTATGGCTCTTGTCATGAATTATTAGTTATTAATTGGTTGATGAATGTAAGGACTAATAAGAATTTTTTCAGTTATGTGGAGAGGGAATAAAGCCTTCTTGGTGATTCTTAGATGAATATTAGACTATTAGGATCAGATATGCATTCATGACCTCTAACTTCTATATTCTCCATGTGTTTGATGAAATGTCTAGTGTGTTCTAGGAAGTCTAGGTCAAGTTTTTGATTTGAGATTGAGTGTTTAGATTTGTCTTCATGTCAATAATAATTTTGGAAAGTATTAGGGATTTTTGGATAGTTTTCTAGAGGTTGGCATAGAATTGTGGCTAAGATCTTGGGACCACACCCTTTGAAATAGGCAAGTTGGGTCACAACTGCATGGAGGCAATGTAGAAATTATGGTGTAGAATTGCAACTGCTCATGAAATTTTAATCTAAATCGTAAGATACAATCCTACTCTACTGATCCAGGTGGATATTGGTGGCCACCCGCCTATTCCACTTGGACCCCCAAATTTCTTCAGTTTTCCAGTTTCCTTAATTGTAGCACAATTTACTATTTTGGACATTTTTTCAGGTCCTGAACTTTTGGAGCCATTTTGAGCCCCTAAATAACGTTTTTTGGGAAAATAACCACTAGAAAATATATATTTTCAACTCAATATTCACTATCAAAAATTGTATTCCTCAAATAGATATTTCTAACGAGGTATCATGTGTGTTAAACAGAGATCGTATGCCAAAGTTACGACACTAGGAAGTTGATGTACCAATTTACCCCAACGGGACCCATAGTTTGGCATTTCATCTCCTAGGGTTATGTTTTTGTATGTTTTGGGGTTTTTCATTGTTTCTCAATAATAAATAGGCCTTCAAGCCTCATTATAACACAGTTCAGAGGCATGTAGCCACCACATCTCTTCTCAAAGATAAGCTACCATCACCTGAGCTAGTTTATTTCCATTCTGTATGTAAGCATATTTCAATTCTCTAATATTAATGAAATGAAGTTTTATTTTTGCTGCACCTCTATGTTTATGGTTATATCTATAATTTTTTGTGTTCCCATTTAAATTCGGATCATCTACTTCTCTTCGGAATTCAATTCACAATTTAGAACATCAAGCACAAACATGCAATGAGAAATATAACACACGCACACAGTGTTTTTCAAGGGGAAAGTAATCTGCTAAAAAACCATTTTCCTCCTTGCATTAATATGACAAATAGAAATGTATTACAATTGCTAGCTCAATCTGAGCTCAACCTACAAGTGAATAACCTATCTCTCTGCTGACTAAGAAGCTCTGACCTAGACTTAGTCAGTTTTTGCCTCTGCTTGAGCCCATATTTCCTTGCACAATTCTTCAGGAAATTAGGCCCTTATTATTTAGGAATTTCCTCCAAAATGATTACCCAATTCCCAAGGTTGATCATTTGACTGCATGCAACACCTGTACACTCAAGAATAGTCTACAATTGATGTTACATTGTCTCAGAATCTCCACAACAAGTAGGGAACTTAGATTCTCTATGCCATAGATATTTTGGGTTGATTGATCAGTTAACTGGATGATCTCTTAGTTAGACTGAATTCCCACTGCACAACTGACCTTCCACTAGTTCCTCCAACAATTAGAACTAGTTTAACTAAAAACAACTTGAAATAACTGACCTTGATTGCTACAAATTAGTAATCACACATGCTTAATTGAACTCCAACTCCTCTAACTTGAATTTACTGAGCTAACTGAGTGACAAGAACCATGTCACACAAGTTAACTACATCCAAGTTGTCTGTTGATGTGGAAATTTGAATTTTCTCAATTTGACCAAGGCAAAATTAAATTGAGACTTTCATTCTGCATTTTTCAATACTCCCTCTCAAGAAGAAAGGGAATATCAGCCACCCCTATCCTGCACTTGTGGAACTTGAACTTCCCTCTTGACAAAGCCTTTGTCAAAATGTCAGCATCTTGTTCCTATGTCAGAATGTATTGTAGCAACATTATCTGCCTTTGCACATAGTCCTGTAAATGGTGATACTAGATATCTATATGCTTGGATCGATTGCGAAATATAGGATTCTCAAAGAACTTGATGCATCTATGATTATCACAATAGATCATAGTTGGATCCATCATCTGACCAAATAGCCCACAAGTATCTTTCTCATCCACATCGCCTCACATGCTGCTTGAATTGCAGCCATGTATTATACTTCTTTTGATCCAAGCACGACAAATATTTCCTTCATGTTGTACCAGGAAACCACTATTGACCCAACACTAAAGATCCAACCTAATGTACTCTTATGGTCATGTGGGATCCTCACCCAATCTGCATATGTGAAGCCACACATCTTCACTCCCTATTTCCGTTTGTACCATAATCCATACTAGGTAGTTCCTCTGAGGTATTGTAAAACATACTTAGCTTCCTTCCAAAATAATTTGGTTGGCCTAACCATAGCTTGGCTCAGCTGGTTGACTGCATAGCACATATCTAGTCATGTGTTCACAAGATACACAAGCTATGAACCCACTAGATACCGATAAATGGTAGCGTCCACTTCTTCACCTAAAGTGGCATCCTCCTTCCTCAAGTTGGTTGCTAGAGGTGTCTCCATGGATTTAAAACTCTCCATGCAAAATCTTTGAAGTATCTTGTTTGCAAACTTTCCTTGAGACACAAATAGTTACCCATCACCTTGCCATACTTCTAACTCGAGGAAGTAGTGCATGAGACCCAGGTGCTTCATTTCAATTTCCTTTGTAAGTTCCTCCTTGCAAGATATGATCAACTTCTCATAACCAGTTAAAATTAAATCATCAAAATATAAGACAATAATAAGAAATTTACCTTCTAGTAAGATATGATAGAGGTTTTCATCCGCTTCACTTTTGGTGAAGCCCAAACCACTGAGATAACTGTCGAATATGGTGTACCAAGCATGGAGTGTTTGTTTGAGACCGTATAACACTCGCTTGAGTCCTCACACACAAGACTCCAATCAAATGTCTCAAATAATTTTGGTTGTTCGATGTACACCTCCTCCTCAATAACGCCATTGAGAAATGTTGTTTTTACATCCATCTGGTGGATCTTCCACCCCTTCTGTGGAGCTAGAGAAAGAATTGCTCTAATATATGAATACCTTGCTATAGGAGCAAAGGTCTCATCATAGTTAACTCTCTCAACTTGAGATAATCCTTTGGACACAAATATGGCCTTATACTTCTCTATTCTTCCATTCGTTGCATGCTTTACCTTGAAGATCCATCTGGAACCCATAACTAATTTATTTGCTAGTATTGGGATCACTTCCTGAACACTATTGTTTACAATGGATTCATACTCTTCCACCGTTGCATCAATCCATATAGGTAGATCTACTAATTCCTCAAAAGAGGATGGTTCAGTCTCTACAAGCTCAATCATTAGAGCCATTTAGTCAGTATACCTCTAAGGTGACCTCCTCTATCTGCGCAAATTTGAAAGAGCTCCCACACTCTCCCTCACATCCTTTACAAGTCTATAAAATTCCCTAGTTATTTTCTTGCCTTCTCTAGATGGTTTTGCTTGAGTGGATGTCTCCACTCTCTACTCCTAAATTTGTGGCTTCTCCACAACTTCTTGAGGTTCCTCCTTTGGAGCTAAAATATCCTCTTCTTATGGGATCTGAATCTCCCTCTCAAGAGAGAATCACATCACTTTCTCCTCATCAAACTTAACATCCATTCGCACAATTTTCATTCTGAGGTAAGGTAACTACACATGGTAGTTGTGAGGAGTTTCTGTGTAACCGATAAATACCCCAACTCAGGTTTTGGCTCAAGCTTCTTCCTTGATTATTTGGAGACATGGTAGTAAAAAAAGGCTCCAAAAATCCTAAAGTGAGACACATTCAACTTTCTCCCTGAGAAGGCCTCATCCAGTGTAATCATACCAAGAATCTGATGATGAATCTAAATATGCAATATACTATTGTGTTGCATGCCTCAGCCCAAAATGCATAAGTAGGCCTTGGTGATGTAACATAGCTCTCGTCACTCACATAATGCTCTAGTTCTTCCTCTCATCTATCCCATTCTACTATGGGTTGTGAGGTGTTGTCAGCTTTCTTCAAATTCCTTCTTTTGTACAAAAAAATTTGAATTCATTCGAAACATACTCACCTCCATTATTTCTTCTGAGAGCCTTCACCTTCTTTCCAGTTTCTTTCTCAACTAGTGCCTTGAATTATATGAACTTGGAGAATGTCTCATTTTTCTTCTGCATGAAGAAGATCCAACACTTCCTTGAGAAGTCATCAATAAAAATGACAAAATATTTGTGTTTGGCAGTGGAAGTTGTTGAGAAAGGTCCACATACATCAAAGTGGATCCTTTCCAAGACTGCATGTTCTTTACTGTCCCGATCATGGAATGTGGATTTTGCATACTTCCCCAAGGTACATCCTTTGCAAACATATTTCTACTCAAGTGATCCTTTAAGGAGGTTAGTGGTAATTTTATGCATAATCTTCAAGGTTCCATGATGAAAATAGCCAAGTATTATATGCCAAAGTTCACCAAAATCACGGATTTGCACCTTATCTGCCTTACTACTTAATGCAACACAATATTCCAAATCTAGATTATACATGTTCTTCACAGGAAAACCAATCTGCTTCACCTGTCTCGTGGCTATGTGTCTCAGGAATTCTTCCCCTTTGCTAAAGATCACATCATAACCACGGTCTTCCAAAACCGCACCAGAGATGATATTTTTCTTTAGGCTTGAAACGAACATGACATCCTTCAGTATGAGAGGGGATCCCAAATCCCTCTGAAAGGTGATTGTACCAATCCCAGTCACGCTATACCTTCTATCGTCCCCCAATTTGATGTGCATCTTGATATTTTTCTCCTCTAGGTCACTGAAAAACTATCTACACCCTTTCATGTGGAATGATGCACTTGAGTCTAGTACCACATGTGCCCCATCAATGTACTGGCCATGCATGCGATAAGGGTGGAGTCAAGCTCAAAATATGAATCCAAAGTGTCACCTAATTCTCCTCATGAGGTCTTCTTGCTTGAATTTTAGTGTGGACACTTCGTGGCATAGTGCCCAAATTTATGACAATTGAAGCATTTAATTTTGGAAAAATATTTCTTCTTTCCCCCTTGGATGGATTCTGGTTTGGTTTGAGATTTATTCCCTTTTCCCTTCTTTCCCTTTCCAACCAATGAAAAGTTTTCTTCATCATATCCCTTAGATAAAGTCCCATCTCTGGTATTCTGCCTTATCTCCTCTTGTACCAAATCAGACCATAAGTGTTCCCAATTTGGTAATTTCTCCCTCCCGTTCACTGATTCTTGGTAGCTATGCTAAATTTTGGGAAGGCCTAGAAGAGCTAGGCTACCAAGTCATCTTTTGCAACACTAATACCAACCCCACCAAGTTCATCACAAACTTGTTTAAATCTTCTTAGATACTGTGGGATAGTGTCATTCTTCTGCATCTTGATATTTCAAATTTTATCCTTAACCACTAGTTTCATGTGGTCATTTCTATTCTCGAACAATTATGTCAATGCTTTCCACATTGTGAAAGGAGTTTCTTTTCCATGGAGATTTGAGACAATGTGGTCTCATACTCCCTCCAAGATTATTCTCGTCGCCCTAGCTACATCTTTCTTCCATTAGGATATGTTCTTTACACCAGATGCCTGTGGTTTTGCAATGCCCATCTTGACATATTCTAGCAATCCATTGTCATCCAATATCGGTTCCATGCAATTAAAGTAGAGCTACCTTCCAATACATACTCTAGTATCAGCCCATTGAAGGTATTCTTCCCAACTTTAAAGAGATCACGCTGCACTAAATTGTGAATTCGATCCTCCTGAGAAATAAATTCTAAATTCTTGTTCTAATGTGAATCCTACTCCGATACCATGTATAAATTATGGTGTAGAATTTAAATTGCTCATGAAATTTTAATCTAAATTACAAGACACAATCCTACTCTACTTCTTTGTGGAATTCAATTCACAATTTAGAACTTCAATAAAAAAACATGCACTAAGAAATAATACACATGCACACAATGTTTTTCCAAGGGAAAGCAATTTGGTAAAAACCCATTTGTCTGCTTGCATTAATATGATTAATGGAGATGTAGTACAATCGCTAACTCAATCTAAGCTCAACCTGCAAGTGAATAGCTTATCTCTCTACTCACTGAGAATATCTGACCTAGACTTAGTCAATTTCTCCCCCTATTTGAGTCCCTATTTCCTTACACAATTCCTGAGGAAATTAGGGCCCTATTATTTAGGAATTTCCTCCAAAATGATTACACAATTCCCAAGGTTGATAGTCTGACTACATGCAACACTTATACACTCAAGACTACTCTACAACTAATGTTACACTACCTTGGAATTTCCACCACAGCTGGGGAACTCGAATTCTCTATTTGAAATAGCTATTTTGTGTTGATTTATCAGTTAACTTGATGATCACTTAGTTAGACTAAAGTCCCGCATCACAATTGACCTTCCACTAGTTCCTCCAATAGTTACAACTAGTTTAACTAAAAAAAACTTGAAATAACTAACCTTGATTGCTACAAATTAGCAAGCACACATGCTTAATTGAACTCCAACTCCTCTAACTTGAATTTACTGAGCTAATTGAGTGACAAGAGCCATGCCACACAAGTTAATTGCATCCAAGTTTTCTGCTGATGTGGGAATTCTAATTTCATCAATTTGACCAAGGCAAAAGCAAATTGAGGCTCTCTTACTACATTTTTCAACAAGTAGTGTTGTGCATGAAGTTGGAAGGATATAACCACACCCAGGCCTTGTCATGCATGCAGTTGGGGGTCTAGGTCAGTGAAAAACAATCCCAACTCAAGGTTTGGTCACCTCGGGTGGTCCTTTGGCCCCGCAATGTCCTGTAGCCCCGAGGTATGTTGTGAGTTGTCAGTGTGGTTAGTTTGTAGGCCCCACTTCCTTAAGTAGAGCTTGGAGGTCGGGTCATGTCATAGTAACTCTTTGTCTCATGTTTACCTTATCAGGCTGGTGAAATTGGGTAAATGTGGTAGGAGGTGGTTATAGATTGGTATCAGAGCTTACAGGTTCAAACACATGGACTGAATGGGTGGGATGTGATTGTTATGCATGTATGTTAGTTGTTGATGTGTTTATTATGTATGCATTGTGATGATAATTGTTGCAGTTGTGTCGTCATGTGGAGGTTGATGATGTTGATGTTGAAATGATTGATATGTTGATTTCATTATGTATACATATGTTGTGCTCATTCGGATTGATTGTACAAATGAGATAACTCCCATAAACTTCACTAAGGTATGTTTGATTATGTTTATATTTGGTTTATCTGAAATGGTATGTTTGCAAGAAGAATATCAAAGATGACAAGAAAAATTGTGGATTACAATTCATGTGACTCTCCTTGTAGATCATATGAGCAAGACAAAGACAAGTACACTCCTAACATAGTAGATACCTTGAGAATTTTAAAGGAAAAAATCAGAATTTGTAAGGTAGATAATGACAGGATCATTTAATCATAGGAAAGACTTGTCAGGGAACATGAAAAGCAAGAAAATCTTAATGTAGTGATCTTGGAGAGTTTATCATATTTCGAGAGACAGGGACAACCACAAATAAATTATGGATAGGAGGAAAGAACTAATGGGGCATATGGTAGCATGTATCATGGAGGAAACAGGTCAGACATGAATGACACAGTCATAGGTGGTAGTTGGATGGATACACCTAATAAGACAGGTAGTGGTTATAGGTTCTATTCTAGTTCTATATCAGAGAGACAACATGGCCATCATCATTATCATCCTTACAAGAGGAATGGGAATCAATACTTTCCACATGATTTTTAGAAAGCCAAGACTCCTACCTTTGATGGAGAGCTGAAGAAACTAGAAGATGTAGAAGCATGGATTCTTAGGATGAAGAAGTTCTTTGAGCTGCATGATTACTCAGAGAATATGAAAGCCATGATAACTATTTTTAGTCTCAAAGGAAAAGCAGACATCTAGTGGGAACATGTGAAGTGTGTCATAGGAATCATTAGAGAAGAGTTAAGTTGGCATGAGTTCAATACACTCTTCAAAATGAAGTACTTGTCAGATAGATACTATGATGTTAAGGATAAGGAGTTATATGAGTTGAAGATGGTATCTATAATGGATGAAGAGTACACGACTAATTTTTTGTAGTTATTGAGGTATGTACCATATCTTAAGGATGAGAAGAAAAAGGTTCAAATATTCGTTAGTGGATTTTCATTAACATTTAAGGATCAGATTGAGTATGATGAGCATCAAACATTAGAGGAAGTAATTGGTAAGTTAAAGCATTGCTATGAGTATTCTAAGCATAAGTCAGAGCCTAGGCAGGGTTGGAAAGGTAATGACAAGACTAAAGAAAAATAGGATAAGAAGTGAGGAAGACCTTAGGATGTAGGTAACAAGGAGAATGCAACACCATACAAGAAGTTGAATGCAGTTGATAGAGGACAGGGAATTCAGTTTGAGGAGAACAAGGGTGATGGTAGGAACCCTTTGTAGTGTTGGAATTGTGGAAAGGATCATTGTAAGAAATATTTCCAATAGCATCACGGTGGCATACCTTAGGCTTATATCTATCAGGAGGCACATAAAGTTGGGGATGTTAGGTAGAGTATTCCTTAGATTTATGGAGCATTGGATAATAGGCAGGCTGATCACTAGGATATATAATTGAAATGGAAGGTAAGCTTTGTGATCAAGTTGTTTCTATTTTGATTGACCCTGGATATAACTGTAGTTATATCAGTCTTGACCTGGTGGATAAGTGTTTCTTGAATAAAGAAGTGCATGCAAAGTCTTGGTTGGTGCAGTTGGATATAGGTACTAAGAAAAGAGATCATCATTGGGTGAGATATTGTGCATTTGAGCTGAAGGGTATGTCCACATTAGCGAATCTAAATGTGATTCCGTTGGGATCATACAATATGTTGTTGGGTATGGATTGGTTCTACATTCGCAAGACTAAGGTAGATTGTTATGATAAGGCCATTGAGTGCCTATATGATGATGGAGAGAGGAGAATATTGCAGGGTAAGAAGAATCCTATGTTAGTAAGAATAACGAATAAAATATATATAAATAATGTAAAATAATGTAAACAATAATAAGCATAAATAATTATTAGTTCATTAGTAATTAGGTTGAAGAGGCATGTCTAAATGAGACATGACTCTTCGTGAAGAGACACTTGCCTGATATAAAAGCAAGCCTCTCGTTCTCATTGTAAAACAATCATTCTTATTCACACATTTAATATTTAATATTTGTATCCTCATGGATATCTTTATATTCCAAGTCTTCTAGAGTAATTAAATTGTAGAAGGAACTTTGTTCACTTGATTTGGTATCAAAGCAGTCGATCCTCTGGCTGCTTCACCGCTGCACAGAGCCACGCTCTCCGATCTAGGTCTTTGACCATCAAATTCATCGACGTCGTTGCCATTAAAGAGTTTCACTACCTTTCTAGAGATTCTCCATTTATCTGATCTTGGCCATTGGCCACATTAATATTGGATTTTTTTCGATTGAGAGGTCTTTGACCACAATCAGGCCTGTGGCCATTAAAAATTCAAAATTTTTAATGAAAATTATTTAGCTGCAATAAAATCAAAAGAAAAAATATATTCCACTGCAAATAAGGAAAAAAAATAGAAATTAAAAATAGTGCACAAGAGGCAAACCATAAAGCTTGTTGCTGCACAAATTGTTGTTGTCGCCCTACAAGAATTCTACAATAGAAGTCCACATTTGTCATACATATTTGGGTTAATTACTGAATCAGTATTCATAAACGTCGTTTGTACAACCTCCTATTACATCCACACAGCTATACAACCTCCTGATACATCCACACAACTGTACAATCCTACATATGACCATGCTGCAACAACAAAATTAACAAAAAAAATATGTGGCAGTATATTCAAGGCAAAGATTCTGTCGTGATAGTCGAGAGTTGGTCAAACTATGCATTGTTGCCTTCCACAATCATACATCAATTCAATTCAATTCAATTGCACCATCGATGATAAGGAAAAGACGTGATGGTAGCTAGAAGACACAACAAGTCCATAGAGAGAAGAATTTATATGCCTTTTCCCGAATAGCCATCGAGCTACCACAATGTCAAACCGACACAACCACCTCGTCCATCCCTATGTCCGGCCCTTGCCGTTAGCTCCCATTGGTGGCGTCCCTCACGCTGTTAACCACGCTACAGGTCGGAGGTAAGCATGCTGAACTGTCTAAGCGGAAGCTGCATCGTTTTTTTCCTTTGCAGAAAAAAAGGGGTCGACCTTTAAATAAAAAAAATAACGTGACTGTTCAAACAAATGTGACTGTCCATAAATCCTAATATATGTATAGTATATAAAATATACATATATTTAACTAAATTATATATAATTAAAACTATATATAATTTGTAAAATATACATATATGTAAGTAACATTAATTAATTAAAATAATATATTTTAATTAATTAATTTAAAAAATAATAATAGTAATAATTAACATACAAAGTCCAAATTCAGAAGTTGGGAAGTGCCACATTCAAGTCAAAATAGGTGAGATATATAGTATATATATTGAATTAATATAAATTTTATATATACTTAAAAGGATTATTAAATCCAAAAAAAAAAGGTGGGGGAGATAAAAATAAAAAAAATAAAAATAAAAAATAAAAGTGAAAAAAATGGAATTTCTAAGTAATTAACAAAAGCAATTCCAAAGAGAGGTAAAACAAGAAATCACAATACTTAAGTGACAATATGCTAATTTTGTGGATCTGCACCACAAAGAAATAATGGAAAAGGACGAAGACCATGTCGAAAAATTACTTGCACAAGCGAACAAGACTAAGGTCACAAAGAAAGAACTCAAGAAGTACTTATCAAAACAAGAAGAGGAAACCTTGCATTTAAAGAACCTTAATAAAAAATTATTAGAACAAATCAGAGATCTCAAAGATGAAAAATTTAAAATCCAAAACATTGAAACTAATATTGATGAACCAGAAACCAAAGAACTTTTACGTCTCAGAATCCATAATCAAAGTCTACTCACTCAAATTAACAAAATTAAGGAGGATACGGAAGCATTAAAAGACAAGTTGGAACAATTCACTCAAGGATAAATATCGACAATGAATATGACTACTCAAGAAGACAAGTTAGTTGAAGAAAAGACATGCTTAGATGTTGCAATTCAGACAATGAACATCCGCAGTGAATGTTCCATAACCAACTCAACAACATCATTGTCAGAAGGAAATCTAAAAATTCCCACATGCCCAGTAAGGAGAAATCAAACCAAAAAAGTCCCATATCGACATCCGAATCATGGGAATAGACAAATAAACCACGCTACGTATCAGTACCATTCAGAACCGAAACAACAAACTAATGTTCCAGATAATAGTGATGTAACCTCAATCTAGTCTTATGCTAACAAGTCGTTACAAAATTCCAGTGATCAGAATACTACATAGAAGTTAAAAATTTAGGATGGTTTGATCCCTTCTCAGTGCGACCATTTTGTTTGTCACTTAGATGATATCAACTTGTATCGACAAGGATGACTATTCTGAGAGAGAAAGATGTTCGAAGCCAAAAAAGAGATCAAGCCTTTTTCATCGACAAGCTTTGAGGACAAAGCTTTTTGAGGAAGGAGGTAATGTAACGAATAAAATATATAAAAATAATGTAAAATAATGTAAACAATAATAAGCATAAACAATTATTAGTTAATTAGTAATTAGGTTTAAGAGGCATGTCTAAATGAGACATGACTCTTTGTGAAGAGACACTTGCCTGATATAAAAGCAAGCCTCTCGTTCTCATTGTAAATCAATCATTCTTATTCACACATTTAATATTTAATATTTGTATCCTCATGGATATCTTTATATTCCAAGTCTTCTGGAGTAATTAAATTGTAAAAGGAACTTTGTTCGCTTCAATAGGCTAACCACAGTTGTAGGAAAGGGTGTCTATTGTTTGCAGTTAATATTTCCAGTGACAAAGGAAAGTATGTAGAGGATGCTAAAGTACTAAAGAGGTACCCAATTTTGCAACAATTTCAGGATGTGTTTCCAACAAAGATTTCAGAGTTACTACCTCATAGGGAAGTGAAAATTTTTATTGATTTGATGTCGGGAGCATCACCAGCATCAAAGGCACCTTACAGAATGAGTACTTTGGAATTAGATGAATTGAAGTTGTAGATTAAGGAAATGCTTGATAAGGGATAATTTAGGTCAAGTGTGTCACCATGTTGTGCACCGGTATTGTTTGTGAAGAAGAAGGATGGTACTCTCAGGTTGTGTATTGATTACAGGTAGTTGAACAAGGTAACTATTAAAAACAAGTATCCTTTGCAACAGACTAATTAATTGTTTGATCAATTGAAGGGAGAAGCAATGTTCTCGAAGATTGACTTGAGATCAAGATATCATCAGGTATGCATCAAATAATATGACATATACAAAACCAGATTTCATACCTGGTATGGGAATTATGATTTCATAGTAGTTCCTTTTGGTCTTACTAATTCTCTAGCTAATTTCATGTGTTTGATGAATAGTGTGTTGTGTCATTATCTGGACAAGTTTGTGATAATATTAATTGATGAAATATTAATATACTCTAAGAATGAGGAAGAACATGTAGAACATCTAGCAGTAGTGTTAAGATTGTTGAGAGAGAATTAGTTGTATGCCAAGCTTAGTAAGTGTAGTTTCTTTCAAAAAAAAGTTCATTACTGTTTCCAAGGAAGGCATAGCAGTGGACCCATAAAATATTAGAGCTATTATGGATGTGAAACTCCTAGGAATGTGGATGAGGTTAGATCATTCATGCATCTACCAGGTTATTTTAGGTGGTTCATCAAGAAATTCTCACAAATTTCCTATCATATCACATCTTTGCAGCAAAAAGAGAAGAAGTTTGAATGAACTGAGGAGTGTGCAACTAGCTTTGAGCAGTTGAAGCATTTGCTTACAAATGCTATGATATTGAAGACTGAAGATACATATAAATATTTCATTGTATGTACAAATGATTTCAAGAGAGGAATTGGTGGATTCGTAATGCAGGAAGGAAAGATAGTATGCTATGAGTCAAGGAAGCTAAATGAGCACAAATAGAATTATGTGACGCATGATCTTGAGTTGGAAGCTATCATTCATTCCTTGAATATGTTGAGATAATTTCTTCTTGGTAGGAGGTTCATCTTGATAAGCGATCATAGTGGGGTGAGTACTTATTTGATCAACCTAATATGAATGTCAGACAAGCTAGATGGTTGGCTATTCTCAGTGAGTTTGATTTCGAGATCAGGTATGTCAAGGGAAAAGAGAACAAGGTTGTAGATGCTCTTAGTAGAAGAGTTCAAGTGAATCACATTGCAACAATAAGTTCTTATGGGACATACTTGCAGTAGCAGGTCTTGCATCCAGGGAAACATCATGAAAGGTACCAACAATTTAAGCACAAGTTACAACAACAAGGTACAACTGATCACAATGTGGATTATCATCTCACGATAGATGGCTAGGTCAGATTCGGGAATAGGATTTATGTGAAAGATGACAGTGAGATCAATAAGCTTTTCTTGAGGGATTTTCATGTCAAGATGTATTCAAGTCCCCCGGGATATCAGAAGACGTTGAAAATAGTTAAGAAGTTCTATCATTGGCCAAACTTGAACAAAGAGGTGGCTGAGCTTGTTGCGAGATGTTTGGACCGTCAACAGGTAAAAGCAAAGTGTAAGCATCCAAGTGGTTTATTGCAACCAATTATGATTATACAGTGGAAATTGGAGGTCATTTCCATGGATATCATTACACGTTTTTCGAGGACATCGAGGCAACATGATTCCATAATGTTTGTGGTTGATAGGTTAAGTACAATAGCTCATTTCATTACAGTTAAGTCTACTAGTTTAGCTAGTGAGGTAGCTCATATTTTCATTAGGGAGATAGTGAGATTTCATGGTGTTCCTAAGAATATTGTATTAGATAGAGATGTTAAGTTCACCTCTAGGTTTGAGAAAGATTTGTTTGCAAGTTTGGGTACATAGTTGGCCTTCAGCACATCTTATCATCCATAAACAAATGGAGAGACAGAGAGGGTCAACATGATTATTGAGGACATGTTGAGGATGTATGTTATGCATCAACAAAGGAAGTCAGAGGAGTATATTCCACTAGTAGAGTTTGCATATAATGCGCATCAAGATTCCTTGAGGATTAGTCCATTTGAGGCTCTTTATGGGTGAAATTGTAATACTCCGATCAATTGGAGTGATCCAGTGAACAAGGTGCTGATTGGACCAGATATATTGGCAGAGATGGAATAAGAAACATAGGTTATCAAAAGGAACTTAAAGGTATCACATGATTGGAAGAAGTGTTATGAAAATCAACACATGGTATTTAAGGATTTTCAAGTTGGGGAACATGTGTACTTGTGTATCAAACTAAATAGGAGATCCTAGAGGATTGGGTCATGTTCCAAGATGGCACCTTGGTATTATGGGCCTTTCGAGATCCTTGAGAGGATTGGACTAGTGGACTACAGACATGCATTGCCTCTGATAGTGAAATTCCATGATGTTTTCCATGTTTCATTACTTAAGAAGTATGTCCATGATGTTGATCATGTGATTGACTGGTCTATATTGTAGGTGGAACCAAAGGGAGGATTGCAGCCAGAGCCATAATGCATATTAAAATGGAAATAACTCATGCTCCAAAACTGTTGGGTCCCTATAATACTAGTGATTACCCCATTAATATTGTAGTTGCACCCCTTATTAATATTGTTGTGCCCCTATTATCCCCATATTTTTATTATTGTGCCCAATAGAATCCCTCTATTGTTATTTTTGTGGCTTTATATTATTATTGTTAGGTTGGCTGGGTTATATTGTGACTCCTTAGACACCTATATATAGAAAGGAGGTTTTGTCATTTGAATCATCCAAGAATTGTTCATTTATGTAATGTAAAGGAGGTTGCCCCCTTGTTGTTGGGAAAAGTATCTACTCAGAACACCCCTATCCCACTCTAAGGTGTGACAGTGCCTTAGCAACAAACAAGGAAAACTACTTTCGTATTCTTCTTTATGAAATGTAAACGAAGAGGAAGGATTAACTAACATGTGTCTTGCGCTAGTTTGTTGATCCAATCGCTCTCCTCTTTGGCAGCTTCCAGCTACCTACTCCCGCACTTGCCTATCTTCACCAATTTCCTGCAAGATCACAGAAGAGGAAAACTACACAAAGACATAGATTTACATTCATAACTAGCTTAGGATCAGATTTAAGCTAAACATGCAAATATAACAAAACATCATTGATACACAGACATGTAGGAGAAACTCAAATAGTTTTATTGATATAACAAGAAGATCTAGGAGGAGATACAACCAAGTGAGTCCCGATCAATCATCTACCTCCCAGCAAAGGAATCCCTCCCTCACCTCCAACAAAGCATAAATCACCCAATGCACTAATCTCAATCTGAAAACCAACATCAATTCTCTGCAAAGTACAAAATTCCAGCCTCTGGATCTCTGGGATGAGGGATCCATATATAGATGTAAGCAGAGAGGATGCGTCAGCTTATGTTTTGACTTGTGGCTTCTCTCTGTCAGTTCTTGCTTCCACTTGGAGGCTGAGAGCCTCTTACTCATCCTTGGTCGAACTCAGTGAGGTAAGTGTCATTGAGAAAGATTCTGGAAGTTTCCATTGTCTGTCCACCTCGCGGAATGACACTGCCATTTGGCATTTCCCACTCAGTGCACCCTGGTAGTGCATTCAAGTGCGTTGCAGCGCACCTAGCCAGTGTATTTGGGTGCTTTGCAACGCAGCCAGCTAGTGGAGCATATGAATTGATCCTGATTTGACTAGTTTTGAGCAATTTCTGGTGGAGAACTTCTGGGAGAAGCTGTCATTGGTTGACCTTGTTCCTTTAGAGGCAGGAACAACACTTTTAGGGACTTTGGATCCCTTGGATTATGGACATTTCATGCTTAGAGCTGTAAGGCACAAAAATGTCTATAACAGTTGCCCCCTAAAGTATGAGGCCGTTTATCGGGTGAAATTCTTTATTAGGAGGATCCGAAGTTCATTCAATGCTGGGAGGAGACCTGTAATAAGATAGAATACAATACATTATTTTCATACTGTTTTCATGATCTAGCTGAGGTGGGCATTCCCATGCTCAGCTTTATAAATTCATTTTTATGTACACAGGACAGACAATCGTCTGATGGTAGACTGATGATTTTGATGAAGTCATCATCCTTTTGGTAGGATGATTATCTGTGCTGCAATGCTGTACATGTCAATGTCTTTATTTTTCCTGAATATATATCGCAGCCCGGATGGATGAAACTAGATCCAGGGTCTTCAATCTCGTCCGATCTTCACTCGAAGTAAAAGTCGATCCATGTGAAAAATGTTTTGAAGTCGAACATGGAAAGACATCGCTTGATTACCAGTCAATGATGTAAACTGTTAACAAGCGCGAGAGGAATCACCGATAAGGATGATGACCCTCAAGGTACTACAGTACAATTCACGTGGTGTGAATAAAGGACTTGGCGTCGAACACCACGCAAAATCTTTCGGTCGAAGGGCATTGATGTATACCTGTCGCCGGAAGTGAGAAACTTGCCATTGAGGCATGCAAGCTTCAAAGTACTGAATGGGGTGTTCCTAGATCAACTTCTTGGATAATGAGCTGATGTCGACAAGAAGCGACCCATCAAAGGAGGGCCTTAATGAATCCCACATCAATGACATGGAACGGAGCAAATGATTTTGATGGAGGTGAAAACAATCTGATGATATATGGTTCAGGGTGGCGGTCATGAAAGAATGAAGTATAATGTATGGTAGTGGATGGGACACGGGTGACTTCTCTGGATGACTTCTCTTGAACATTTCGGCGACATTTATGTGGTGGATCGGTAGAATTTACCCCAAATGTGGATGGTATGGCAAGACCATGGTGATGTGACTGGTGAATGAAACAACCCAACCCGACTCAGGCACGGAGCGGAAGTGTCATGTTCAAGAGCGACTTGCTACCAATAAAGATTCTTTGAGTTTCTTCCAAATTTTTCCCCAGTCATTGCTGACCAGTACCTCTTTATTTTTGTCAAGCTTGAGGAGGATAACATATGCTTGTTCTATAATTTGCCCTTCGGGCAAACCCATCGCTATGTTTTAACGAGCCTAGCGATAGTGAAACTCGTTCTCGTCTAAAGACAAGTTTGTCGCTATTAATGTTTTTAACGAGTCTAATGACAAAGATAACTCGGTCCTTTTCACTTTTAGAGAGTCTGAAAAGGTACGTAAAGTTAACTCCGGAATTCCTTTTTCGTCATCTAATCCCTTAAGTCCGAAAAAGTATAAAACAATACAGAAGGGATGAATTTTCGATAGTTTTAATGAGCCGAAAAAAACAAGCGCTCGATCTTTTTGTGCAATAATCCCTCAGGTCCAAAAAGATTAAAATCTAGAAGAGGGATAGCACTTCCGGTCACTTTAACGAGCTGGAAGGCCAAAACTCGGCAATCTTTTCATGTTTTATGAGTCAGATGAAAAGAGCTTAAAGAAGACTCGTCTTTTGAGGAACGAGTGATAAAATGGGTAGCAGCTAATTCCAGGTAAGGGTTGGAATTTTCCAAGCACGGTAGTGTCACAAGGATGGCTAGTGAAATCACTCTTCGCAGCTGTTCCTCAAAATGGGTAAACAATCAAATGGAGGTGAATGATCGGCCAATGGAAAAGTGGAGGTGACGGTGCAAACACGACTAAGGCTTTAATGGCTGATAAGGTTACATTCACGGTGGTTATTTACCGGAGGATAGTTCATTTTTTAACGAGCTTAAATGCGGATTGAAACACTTGCTCGGTCTTATGTTTATTTTTTAACGAGCATGAACTATGTGCTAAAACTGCTCGATTATCCAGTCATATGATAAGAAAGTCTCATATAAAATGGAAACATTTAGATTTTTTCCCCTCATCCTTTCTTTATGCAAGTTAGGTGACGACTAATCCTACGAGTTTAAAGGGTTAGAGGTCCTAAAAATTTAAAAAATAAATAGTCGTCCCTCGCTTGCACTCCAAAAGGTTTGAATGCCCCCAGGTATAAAACAGAGTTTCGAGGTCTCCCTCTATTCGAGCTGACAAAACATTCATTTTATCAGGAAGGGTACTACCTCTTACAGGTTACCCAAAGATTGTTCTATTTACGGTGTAAACAAAACATTTCTCTAGCGATGTCTACCAAGATAAACAAAGGTGAGTGACAACGAGCGCCACACACATAACTTTGAAAAGAGAATCTTATTCTAGAATAACCCCTCTTCCAATCACGAACGGGGTACAGACTAGTCATATTCTCCCGTGGAAATCTACCCTATACCCAAAGTTTTCCTGCCGAAGCAGACCAGGACGCATGCCCCCTGGGTTCCAGTCATATCCCTCCGAATTACTTGCGCTCATCGAGAGGACGGACCGTGGGTTGAGACATTTCTTGCATGAAGAGACCATTTAGGGATGGTATATGACTATTTGCGATGCGTGATCCGGGAAATGAAAGCTGGTCCACGAGCTTGACCACTCTTCCTTCGTGCGGAAAACACATTACTATAAAGAGTGAGGAGACAATGGCTCCCATGCAATAAATATAGTCCCGTCCAAGGAGTAGGTTATAATCCAAGGGTCCTTGAACGACCATTACGTTCATTTGAACTGTCTTCCCTTTCAATGTTATGGGCACATTGGGGAGGATCCCTAAAGGTCGACTGGTTCCTTTATCAAACCCTGTCAGATTTCTCATCTCAGGCAAAAGCGGTGGAGAACTAAGCGCTTTCCAAGTAGTAGAGGAAAGGATACTCACAGAAGCCCCCTCATCTATGATGGTACCATCCATGACCATTCTATATATTTGGACAACAATTCTGAATGGTATGCTTGCTGGTAAACAGGGTCTGCCTAGTTGATTCCAGTCGAAGGAGACAACTAGGTTGCTTGGAGGTGGGACCGAGTAGACGGCCGGGTATGGCTCTGACGAACTTCCTTCCTGCGGTAAAGGAATGGGTAAGTTGCCCCCATGTTCGTCGGAGTCTGTGTTGATGAAGAGAATTTGGACGGTGTCATCCTTGTTCTCTCCAGTGACTGTTTCATTCGAAGGTAAAACCTCTGAAGGCAATACCGGGTCAACTGCCGCCTCGACCTTTTGACTTTCATCGGGCATGGATTCAATTGGTTCATCTTCAATGACAGGCGCTTTAGCTGACCACTTAAGTAGGCCAACTGGATTCTCAACTAACGAAGGACTCGGCAAGAGTTTTTTATATCCAGGAGGAAGTCGTAACGGTGAAACCGGACGATCATCCAAAAATCTTTTAGCTTCGTCTAAGAAGGGACAACGGTGGATGGCGTGATCGCCTTCGCACAGTTTACAGGGAGATCTAGCTCTCCCTTTTTGTCCTGGGACTTCACTTTTGCTAGTTGACGATGTGCTTTCAACATGGCAATCAGAGGTTGACGACACCGGATTGTGCAAACGGGGAGACTAGTCCCTTAGTATCCGAGGGATGCAAGGACAATCTCTGTGAAAGTGGTCTCCCTTGCAAATGACACATGGCGATTTAGGCCTGGTCGGTGCAGTGTGTGGATTTTCGTTAGACGACACTCGTTTTCCCCCATTCACTTTTGGCTCCTTCTTCTTCTTCTCTTTCTTCTTCTTTTCCTTCTTCTCCTTAGGAACTTGACTTTTGTCTTTTCCAGCCCCATCAAGCGAAGAGGAAGGAGGAGAGGAAGAATTAGAGGAAGTAGAAGGTTGGTGGGTAACTCTGGACTGGTCTAACTACTAATTCGATTGTTCAGGAATAGTGGTGTTCTGAACGACATTGGTTGAGGAGAGCCAGACTGGCAAGCCAATTGTCAGTCCTGGAAGCGACAATGTGGCCATATGGGGTGCACCAACATCTCCCCAAGAGGAGAAGGGACTAGGATTTCCACCAAGGGGAATTCCTTGGTTGGTAGACTCCATTTTCTCAACCTAAGATCAACGTAGGAAAAGGGTATGAATATTCCATTTAAAATAAATTTTACGACGCTTGGACACAACTTGTTTTTTCAATTTTAAAGAGTCAAGAAAAAAAAAAGATGACTCTAGTCTCCTTCGATTTTTAATGAGCCTGAAGTGACAAGTGCTCAGATGGCCCTTTTCTGTTAAGGAGTCTGAAAAGGAATGAAAGGGACTGCTCTGGAGATCTAGGTAGAGGGTGTGCCAAACCAATCACAAAACTGCAGAATACGTTTTACGGTACGGCAGTCAATCTTCCCGAATGCCGTGTTCGGTGCATTGCGATCAGTAGGGCGGCCGACACGGCTTCCTATGGATAAAAGTTTTTAAGCCTATAGGGGTCTCCCAATATATACTCGACGGTACGTGGGAGCACAATCCATACTGGCACTTATCGTCTCACAGTGGAGGAATCACCCAACCATCAGTGAGGACAACAGTTACCAGGTTTTACGACGCTGGAACACGTCTCTAGCCTAGACCTCTATGTTGTGCATTAAGTTCCAAAGCGTTGTTAGATTCATTCAATTTATTTTAAGTTGATATTTCTTAGAATTTTTCCTTTTTGGATCACCACGAGATGTAGATGTAATTCCTAAATGTAATATAAAGATGATAAGCAAGCTTTTATCTCTTTTCAACAATGAAAATCCTAGCTACAAGGGGAAAAGAAAGACACAATCTTTTCTCAAAGAGCAAAGAGCACACTGTAAATGCACTTTTCCTAAATCAAGCCACATAAACTATCAATATGCAAATGCACATATGCATGTATTTGTTTTCACTTTCTTAATATTGATGCCTAAAAAGAAAGTTGATGTACAAATTTGAATTTGCTTTCAAGTGAAAAACACAAACAAGCTTCTTTTTCGAAATCAAAAGGGTAGAGAATATTATGACACTTTATGATTTGGAAATAAACACTCGTTTCGACACTAGAAAGTGACAAATTCAAACCAAATGCAAAAGTAAAAAGTATAATCAACTGTCAACAGCAAGCAAACTTTCTCCTAAGATCGAAATCGACACTTACGACAGATCTAAATCTAAGGATGACAGTATGACTATTCTACTTTTCAATGGAAAACTGTAAATGATGTAACAAACACACAAAGAACATCTACAGTCTTTTTGTACAAAGGAGGCGGAATTAAGGTAGAGAAAAGGGGGTTTCAGACAGGTACACACACTAATAATAGGCTGCAAAAATCAGAGATAAAATTGGACAAAATGAAGCAAAGGACCTCAGCTGCACAGGGCAAAGGTTGATCAGCGCACCTGTTGCACAGAGAAACTGAATTGCAGCGCAGGCAGCCCTCTCGGGACCTGCGTTGAAATGCAGAACCTCTTCACAGAGCCTGCGCTGGGGCAGAAACGAGACTTCTATCCAGGTTCTGGATCACGGTTTGCAGTTTAATCTATGAATTTTGGCCGAGTAAAAGCAATCAGTAAGGTACAATCAGAGGGATGATTTAAAGGAGGACTAAGAGCTATCACATAGGGCAATTAGAGCATTTGTGGATCAGCTGTTCAAATCATAAACAAATCCAGTGAGTGGATTGAAGTAGCAGCTACTTTGCATTTGATAATGGCAAATGCAGTTCGATTGCTACTTCCGTGTTTATGAGACAAACAACAATGGAAACACAAACAAACTAACTAGACACGATCCCCAGCGGAGTCGCCATTTTGTTGTTGGGAAAAGTATCTACTCAGAACGCCCCTATCCCACTCTAAGGTGTGACAGTGCCTTAGCAACAAACAAGGAAAACTACTTTCGTATTCTTCTTTATGAAATGTAAACGAAGAGGAAGGATTAACTAACCTGTGTCTTGCGCTAGTTTGTTGATCCAATCGCTCTCCTCTTTGGCAGCTTCCAGCTACCTGCTCCCGCACTTGCCTAGCTTCACCAAGTTCCTGCAAGATCACAGAAGAGGAAAACTACACAAAGACATAGATTTACATTCATAACTAGCTTAGGATCAGATTTAAGCTAAACATGCAAATATAACAAAACATCATTGATACACAAACATGTAGGAGAAACTCAAATAGTTTTATTGATATAACAAGAAGATCCAGGAGGAGATACAACCAAGTGAATCCCGATCCAGCATCTACCTCCCAGCAAAGGAATCCCTCCCTCACCTCCAACAAAGCATAAATCACCCAATGCACTAATCTCAATCTGAAGACCAACAGCAATTCTCTGCAAAGTACAAAATGCCAGCCTCTGGATCTCTGGGATGAGGGATCCATATATAGATGTAAGCAGAGAGGATGAGTCAGCGTATGTTTTGACTTGTGGCTTCTCTCTGTCAGTTCTTGCTTCCACTTGGAGGCTGAGAGCCTCTTACTCATCCTTGGTTGAACTCAGTGAGGTAAGTGTCATTGAGGAAGATTCTGGAAGTTTCCATTGTCTGTCCACCTCGCGGAATGACACTGCCATTTGGCATTTCCTGCTCAGCGCACCCTGGTAGTGCATTCAAGTGCATTGCAACGCACCTAGCCAGTGTACTTGGGTGCTTTGCAACGTAGCCAACTAGTGGAGCATCTGAATTGATCCTGATTTGACTAGTTTTGAGCAGTTTCTGGTGGAGAACTTCTGGGAGAAGCTGTCATTGGTTGACCTTGTTCCTTTAGGGGCAGGAACAACACTTTTAGGGACTTTGGATCCCTTGGATTATGGACATTTCATGCTTAGAGCTGTAAGGCACAAAAATGTCTATAACACCCCTCGAAGAGGCTGAATTCTAAGGCGTTGATCTATCTTTTCTGTCTTTTCTTGAGTTGGTTTCGTAACAATTGGGATCAGAGCTTTGGATTCTAGGATTTCACTGCTCCAAACAGATATTTTCGCGTTATATTTGCGGAGATATGAGCTAAGGAAGTTGGTCTTTTTGCAGACTCCTGAATTTCATTCCAAACAGGTGACCTGGGGAAAATCGTCATAACATTCTCTGTGAGCATCGGATTGAAATTTCGTAAGAAGGTACAGAAAGAGGATGGACTGTAGTTTCTTGTATATATTTTTCAGAGCCAAAGGTTGAAACAGGGACACGTGGCATGTCGTACAAGTTCGCTCTACTAAACTGGTCTATAATCAGGTCACTGTGGGAGATTTGACATAACTCTTCCTTGGAGAATCCAATTGGGATCAGACTGGTGGCATTGGAAAGAGGACACAGAGGGCTAGTACAGGTCATAATTTCAGAATTGGATGATCCAAAATTACAGAGATACATCAGAGGCAATATTGAGCTCCTACAAAGTGAAAAAAAGGTGTGTAGATTCTTTTAAATTTTTGCTTAAGATTGGTTTGAAAATTTATTTTGAAGGAATTCAAAGGGCATAGTAGAGCATTATTATCGGTAATGGATGCCCTGAGGAAAGAAAATGCAAACACCTAGTAAGCAACCTGAAATCCCTAGCATGACTCATGAAGAAGAGGAAGAAATGCTACATGATATATCAAAATTACAAGAACAAGTGCAACAAATGTCATGCTCACAAAAGCTAACATAAGCTAAGATAAATGGCATGGAATCTAAGATAAAGGGCATGGAAGCTAAGATGGATGATTTGAAGATAGATTTGAAGAGAGACATGGCAGATTTGAAGACAGACATGGCAAATTTGAAGACAGATTTGAAAAATTTTCTACAAGAAATACTTACTAATGGTGAAAAGGTTGTAAAGGAAACTCATGATGCAAACAAAAGAAATGTTAATCATGATTTCATAGACTCTAATGTGGGATCGAAGACCCACCATATTCCAAAAATCGATATGAGGAAGTTTGATGGCAAGGATCCCGCAACATGGATATTACAGATGGAGCAATTTTTTGATCTCAATAATGTGCAAAACACACAAAAGGTACATATTGCAACTTTATATTTGGAACCAAATCAGTTTGTGTGGTATCAATGGCTTTGCTCTCGTAAAAAAATTATCACTTGGGAAATTTTTACGGAAGAATTGACAGCACATTATGGGGATAAAAAAAGCAACACTTTTTTTAGCCAATTGATAAGTCTCAAACAAAAGGGTTCAATAATGGAGCACATTGAGGAGTTCCAAAAATTGAACATAAGGGTAAAAAATATTCTAGAGGAGCATAGGATTGATGTGTTCATAGGGTCTTTAAAGGATAATATCCAACATGATGTTCACCTTTGGGAACCTGATTCATTAGAGAAGGCATACAGGTTAGCAAGAAAAATGGAAAGAAAAATTATGGCAACCAGGAAGCATACCACTCACAACTATAAAGATGGAAGTGTTGTTGCCCCTACTCTTCCACAACCTATAAGGTTGACACCACAACAATTGGAAGAAAAAAGAGCAAAAGGGCTTTGTTACAGTTGTGATAGCAAATACATTAAAGGTCATAAGTGTGCTGAGAAGAAATTATTCTACATAGATTGCAAAGAGGAAGAAGAAAAGGAGCAAGAAAGGTCAAAAGAAGAGGATATACTCCAAGAACAAAGCCTAGATAAAGAAGAAATGAATCCGACCATATCTTGTAATGCATTGGCTGAAATTACCACTCCTCAAACCATCAAGATAGAAGGAAAAATCAAGAAGAAAAAGGTATTAGTGTTGATTGATTCAGGAAGTACCCACAATTTTATTGATTGTAAGGTAGCAAAAGAATTGAATTGCTTCTTATATCCAGCACCAGAGTGTCAAGTGATGGTTGCAAATGGAGGAACAATAAATTGCTCTGGAAAGTGCCATAATATCAAGCTATTGATGGGAGAATATGTATTGACTAGCCCAATGCTTTCCATTCCAATGGGAGGTGTTGATGTTGTACTAGGAGTCCAATGGCTATAATCCTTGGGTACAATAGCTTTTAATTTTCAAGAACTTTTCATGAAATTTTCTGTGAAAGGAAAGGAATTTGAATTAAGGGGTATTGTAGGGAAACCAGGAAAGATAATCAGATCTAACGGTATGACAAAGCTTCTAAAAAAGGAACAAAGGGGTGTAATTGCACAATTATGTTCGCTAGATGTTTCCACATTGGAATCATCTATTTCTCCAGATCTCCAAAAAGTATTGAACAATCATTCCAAGGTATTTGAGACTCCCAAAGGTCTCCCGCCTATTCGTGATCATGATCATGCTATTCATCTAATTCCAGGAAGTGTTCCTCCAAACATCAGGCCGTACAGATATCCCTATGCCCAAAACAGTGAAATTGAACATATGGTTGCAGAAATGCTAGAGGTTGGTATAATTCAACCAAGTCAAAGTTCTTTCTCTACTCCAGTAGTATTAGTGCACAAGAAGGATGGATCATGGTGCATGTGTCCAGATTATAGGGAGCTCAACAAGCTCACTATTAAAGATAAGTTTCCCATTCCTGTCATTGATGAATTACTGGATGAATTGCATGGATAAATTTACTTCACCAAGTTGGATCTTTGTTCAAGATATCATCAAATCAGAATGAAGACTGAAGAGAAACAAAAGTGGGTCACAAAGATGTTGGCTTATGACTTTGAAATCATCTACAGAAAAGGGAAGCAAAATGTGGTGGCAGATGCACTCTCAAGAAAGGATGAGGACGTGGAAGCATTGTTGTGCACCATTTCTATTATCCAACCAGATTGGATAAACGAAGCAAGGGAGGAATGGAAGAATGACGAATAAGTGTGGGCACTTATTTGAAAGTTACAACAAGATTCTAGTACGTCTGATACATTTAGCTGGCAAAATGATTCTTTATGGTACAAAGATCGCTTATACCTCTGTAAGAATTCCCAACTAAAACAAAAGATTCTTATGGAATTGCACACTTCTCCCTTAGGAGGGCACTCAGGATTTTTAAAAACTTACCAGAGGGTTAAGAAGGAAGTTTTTTGGGATGGCCTTAAATCGGATATTCAAAAGTTTGTGGCGGAATGTTTGGTTTGCCAACAAAATAAAGTTGAAACAATTAAGACCCCGGGTCTATTACAACCTTTATCCATTCCAAGCCAATGTTGGGAGGAGGTTTCAATGGATTTTATCACAGGTTTACCCAAGTCTGAGGGAAAGAGTGTCATCATGGTGGTAGTTGACAGACTTACCAAGTATGCACACTTTTGTGCATTATCACATCCATTTAAAGCCAGTACAGTATCTACTGCATTTATGGAAACAATTCAAAAGCTACATGAAACCCAAAGATTATTGTAAGTGACAGAGATCCCATTTTCACTGGAAATTTTTGGACATAATTATTTTCTTGTCTTGGTAATCAGTTAGCTCATAGCCCATCTTATCATCCTCAATCTGATGGGCAAAATGAGATAGTAAACAAATGTTTTGAAGGATATCTTCATTGCCTTGTATCTGATAAACAGACACAATGGGTCAAATGGTTGCCTCTAGCTAAATGGTGGTATAACACTTCCTTCCATACAGCAACAAAAATGACCCCATTTATGGCACTTTATGGATATCAGCCACCATCCATCACATCATATTTAAGAGAAAATTCTAAGGTTCAACCAGTGGAACATCACATCTAACATCAACAACAAGTCCTCCAACTCTTAAAGGATAACCTCGTGTTGGCACAGAATAGAATGAAACAACAGACAGATCAACATCGCAGCGAAAGAAGTTTTGATGTAGGTGATTGGGTATTCCTATGGCTACAACCATATAAGCAAATGTCCCTCAAGCAAGCTAAGAAGGATAATAAATTATCACCAAAGTATTATGGTCCGTACAAGGTGTTGCAAAATATTGGTACTATGGCATACAAATTGGAGCTTCCTGCAGCTTCTCGATTGCACCTAGTTTTCCATGTTTCATGTTTAAAGAAGGTTATAGGCGACAAGCTCCCAATTCAAAAAATATTGCCAGAACTTGATGAGGAAGGAAAAATTATATTGGAACCGGAAGCAGTCACAGAAACAAGAACTCGACAGCTACGAAATCGATCAATTTCGAAGTATCTTATCAAGTGGAAGAACTTATCCGCTAAATATTCCACATGGGAGGATGAGAATTTTATACAGAAGCATCCAGAACTACTCAAGCGTTGAGGACAACACTTTTTTGAAGGAGAGGGGCATGTTGGGTCCCTATAATACTAGTGATTACCCCATTAATATTGTAGTTGCACCCCTTATTAATATCGTTGTGCCCCTATTATCCCCATATTGTTATTACTGTGCCCCATAGAATCCCTCTATTGTTATTTTTGTGGCTTTATATTATTATTGTTAGGTCGGCTAGGTTATATTGTGACTCCTTAGACTCCTATATATAGAAAGGAGGTTTTGTCATTTGAATCATCCAAGAATTGTTCATTTATGTAATGTAAAGGAGGTTGCCCCCTCGAAGAGGCTGAATTCTAAGGCGTTGATCTATCTTTTCTATCTTCTCTTGAGCTGGTTTCATAACAAAAACAAAGCAATCAATCAGGTTAAAGTGCAATGGAAGCACTTTGGGCCTGATGAAGCTACATGGAAGATGACTGATTTGATGTAGATTTTATATCCTTCATTACTCATTGGTTCAAGAAAATGAGTTTTTGGTATATGTATATGTGTATATGGATGTTGTTGTAAATACCGTAATGAGTTGTGTTATAAATCTCCAATAAGCAGTTTTATTGTCATGTTCGTTATGTTGATCATGGATTGCAGGATGTCATTCTAAAAACTGTTATCACCTAAAAATGACCACCTAGCCATTTCTAACTAGGTTGATCGAAATACACCACGTACGATAAATTTTGACCGAAGGAAATAATTTAGTAAACCATATTTATTAAATTATTTTTGTTTAAAATAAGAAAAAAACCCATGAGAATAATTGAATAAATCATTATTTATTTAATTTTCTCTAGAAATAATTATTAAATCATTATTTCTTAACACATTTGACTAAATCACGTTGGAATAATTAAATAAATCTCTATTTATTTATTATTCCTTATTCTTAATTTTGGAATAATTGTTAAACCATTATTTAATAATTGTTTCAAATTCACACTATTCTTAATCCTTGCAAAGTGATTAATAAATCATTTTATTTGTTAATTACTTCAACCATTTTCTAAATAAAGATATTTTACCACTTTGAATATATTTTCTCTCTCCAAAAATATAATAAATTATTCCTAACGATTAGATTTTCATTTGGTCAATAATATTTTATTAGTTTCCAATTTCTAATTTAGCCCAATACTTCATTATAAATAAGAGGGTTTTTCATTCATTCTTTAATGATCACTATCATCTTCACCGTTATCATCTCATGCCATTTGATCTCCCACGTGAATTTTATTTTTTTCTTTGGGTTTTCTACATATTGAGAGAGAAACAGATCACTAAGCACAAGGACATCAAAGGACCCATCCCACAGAAGGGGGTTTATGGACCCATGTTGTAAATTTTCTTCACCGGGTGTTATTAATATAAAGATTATTCATTTAAAGTCTTCTTCTATTGGGTTATTGCATTATTTATTTCTTGTTGTTCTATGTTTTAGATTGCATATGATCTTTTTTCTGCAAGGTTTTCTTTTTTCATTGTAGATCTGAAGCGTAAACAACCATATCTTGTTGTTAGGGTCACTTGTCACCAGTGACTTAAGTGAAGTCTTTTTGGTATACCTTTCCAAAATCTTTACACTAACAAATGAAGACTCCACTGGTGTAGTAATTCATATCCTTTGTGACTATCATTTTAGTGTTATTCAATTTTTTTCCAACTATTTTTAGCTTCTCAATTTCTATTTTTAGATCCATTTTGTTGTCTGTATTTTTTTTTGGATTCTGTTGTTTTTTCGCATCTTTCCATAGGTCACAAGTACCAGCCAAGTAGGAGATGACACAATCTAGGCGAGATTTGCGGACTGGGAGTTTTGGCCAAAAAAAACACTTTTTGGCCCCTTCTCTACGTTCTCCAATGCATGTTTTGGCCAGTTTTCACATTCCAATGCACTTTTTAGGTCAAAATCTGCATTCTGCAATTTTTCAAAAATTTTCATATTTTCCAATTGTGCTATATGTGTATTGGGAAGCATTTCCATTTTTCCATAGTCACCCCTCAGCCTAGATTATCATATTGATTTCTCATTGAGGAAGAAAAAACCCCTAGGGTTTAGAGTACACCTCCATCATTTAGGAAGAGATTTGTTGGGTTGAGGAGTCAAGGGTACAGCACTTTCAACCTATGATTACTAGGGTTTTGTCCCCTGTTTTACAACCCTCTTAGATAGATTTCTTCATCGTTTTACTCCCTTTAGATTTTGGTGTTTCCTTCCCCCCTTAGGATCCCCTTGTGTGTCCTAGGTTTTGGAGCTTCTTGCATATCCTTTGTAGCATTTTTCACCTCTTCTTTTTGTTGTTTGTTTGAACCATTTACAACATATTTTTTCCTTTAGATCCCAGTCCCTTACACATTATATATTTTGGTCTTACATGTGTCTTTGAGTAACTTGTTTTTCTCCTCTTTGTTAGTTTCTTGATAGCCTTCTTGGGTGGGGGTTTGTGTGCTTGACTTTTCTTTTCATTTTCATGTCCATTTTCAACACTATTTACAATTTTTTAGCAATTTATTCTCAACAGCACATGGCATCATAAAACATGCTCAATTAACTCATCCACTTGACACATCATTTTCACACACTCACATCCTAAGCGAACATGAGCTTGGTTAACACCGCCAAGCCAAGGCTTGAAACACTACGCCTCAATAATTCAACACACATAGATTACGCCCACTAGGGGACCAAGGCCAAACAATCTGTGTGGTAATGTGTAAGATCGGTGGGATAGGATTCCAATAACACCCATTGATCACTTTCATTGAGACAAAGAAGTTGACATATTAGGGAGCTTAAAATCCTTCACCATCGAATGGTCCAAAGATGGAGTGCATTAGAAACCTGATTCAGAGGGGGTTAGGATAGGTCATCGTGTGAGTTGTTCTCCTCAGGGCTACCCAACACATGGCAAGAAATCTCGTGTGGTGGATGACCACCAAGAAAATTAAGACTCAACCACCCCCATGGGATGAAGATAACCATAGTGACCAATCATAGGAAAACACCCTATAGGACATGATGTGGGAAGTAGTTGGGTCTCTACCCTACTTTTTTTGGACAACTCTGCTTACGGGGATTATATTTTGTCAAGTAAGAAGCCTTTTGGAAGGCCATAAGAAACAATAGATTTAGGACTTGTTTGAGGATTTAGATCACTTATAGGATAGAGGTAATTTTTATTTGATAGGACGTGTTTTCTTGAATTAGAGTATCATATTAATATAGTTAGTTTACAATTGGCACCACTGCACTAGGTGTTTTTTTGCTATTTGTTTCTCTTTTTCTCCTATAATCCACTTTTAGTCTATTGAGTCATCTTTGTCTTGACATCATTGTGTCCCCTACGTGTTTATTGTAGCGAATTCATGGCCTTCGCCCCCAGTTTCCTTTAGGATATCTTACTCCTCCTCATCGAGTTAGAGTTCATCATCCTAGTCGTCGAGTGAGTCCTCATTCTAACTCTAGTTCTATTGATTCTTCCAGTTCTTCCATTGATTTTGTGTCTTCCCAACCCCATACCACTACCATGTTAGGCACCAGTGTGGGTGTGGGAAACAAAGGTGGTAACCAAGGTAACCCCACAAGTGGAACCTCTACCAATATGGTCACTCCTCCATTGCTTCCCTTTATAGTGGTTTGAGCCTCCCTGATTTCAACCATCTCATCAACAATCCTCTTCTCCATGACCCTAGTTGGCCTACTATGCCTACCAAGCTTCCTTCCAAAATACCCAAGTTTGAGGGTAATCTTGGAGAATATCCCACAAATCATGTTCACTCATTTCATACGTTGTGTTCATCTAATTCTGTCACTGAAGACTTCATTCGTTTCATTTGTTCCAACACACTCTTACTGGAGATGCTACCAAGTAGTATGTGGACCAACTGCTTGCCACCCATTCCACCTTCATGACTCTAGCCAAAGCTTTTCTGTCATACTTCCAGTTACCCCTCCGATATGACACTAGTGCTGAACTCTTGACTTCTTTCCATCAAAATTATGGCACCTTCCTATCTGACCATGTTCAAGAATGACATATAAGGAGGAGCATATGTAAAGCTCTTGAATTTTAAGACATTGTCTATATGGATTCATTCCTTAGATTTCTTTTGGCCCCCATTGGTAAAGATGTTTCCTCCCACTTGCCCTATTTTGAGGAAGAAGCACTCCAAGTAGCTTTGAAATATGACTTGATCTATGCACAATCACGATATGTTTATACTATCATTCCCAATCTACCTCGGCCTGGTGCTGCTAATGCATTGGGGGCATCTCATGTCATTGATGGTATCATTGGATTTATCTCACACCCTCCACCTCCACCATATCCTCAACCTCACATGAGTTATGGTTAACCCTAGGGGGGACTAGTTCCACTTACACCTATCCCCCTCTTGCTCCTTCCCATGGAAACCCTTACCAAGGTCCAAGCACATCATATCTATATCCCAATCCACATCAATCAATGTCAGGGCCAGCTATCACTTCACCTGGTTATCCCAATGTTTCCACTACTTCTTTATATCCTTATGCACCACCTACCACTCCGGCTGCTCCAACACCAATGCCCCAACCTTCAATCCCTCCTCCACCTCTACCAAAACAAAAACCACCTCCTCAAGGTCAACTGTATGCTCAGAAGAGTGCAACCAAGCCTCCCAGCCCTAAGAGAAACAATAAGGGGAAGGGCAACTAGAACCAACCATCTTAAGGTAACCAAGGCCACCAGGGTCCACTACCTAGTGCCCCTTAGGGTGACAAGCCTATTCCTGCAACCTAACAACATGGCGGGAAAACTGAGCAAAACAAGGCTCTTTGTACGAATAAACCATGAGCATGTTGTGGAGTATATGACCATTATACTCATGAATTTCCCCTATTACAGTAGATGTGTGAAACATGGGAAGCTCAAGGAGCTGCCTCTAGAGGACCTCAACCCATTGCTCCACCTCCTCCGACTCTTTCTTCATCAAAACCAGACGTGCTTACCAATCCTTTTCTCCATCAGGGATATATAGCTACTCAACCCACATAGGTTAATTCAACTCCTCAACCTTCACAATATGGCCCAAACAGTTACTAGATTCTCAGGATGAATTCCGATGAAGTCAACACACAACAATTTGACCTACAGGCTCAGTTGTGCCAATATGACAAGCCCCTTGCAAAGTCAGCTTCTGATTCCCAACGAAAGTATCCACTGAGACTCTGTCATCACCAAATGGCACCTTACATATCCCTCTTCCTAAAGTCTAGGTTCCCTCCAAGATCCCCAAAGGTCCATTATGTCGAAATGCTACTTATTCTAAAGCCACACATACCTATAACACAGTATATTTCTTGTTGCAATCTCCTACTACCATGTCAATGTTGGAAGTCCTCTAGATTTTCCCATCCCAATGGGAAGCTATACTATCTACTTTAGGCATTGTGGATCTCTCTTACGATCATTTGATTGTCTTTGATATTGACAAAGTGAAACATCCCCCCCTTCCTTCATCGTTTTCATTTTAAATACCAGTCTCCATAAAGAATGCCACTGCCCAACTATGTATCATATAAGAAGGAGCCTCCACCTATGTGATGGATGCTAGTTGTTATGCTCCTATACCAATAGGTGTCATATTTCATGATTGACTTGATGAGCTCTATAATATGTTCATACCTTTTCTTGTTGCAAAGGTTTTCCATATTGTTAAAAAATAAAAAAAATAAAAAATTGTAAAGAGGGTATACCCTAAAAGAAAAATCAAAGGGTAAAAAGAATAAAATGGTTGAAAAAATGAGAAGAAATGAACCCCAAACAAAAATAGACCAGGAAAGTGTGCAAGTCTAAATGCCACTACTATTTCATTTTCTGTAATAAGTAATTGTGTGCAACTTGTTAATCTTATGCCACAATTGATGAAGAGTCAAACTGTTCAAACTTGGCTCATTCATTTTTCAATTTCATGCTGTAGAGATAGAGAAATAAAATCTGGCCAAACAGTTTAATCTTGGCAGATAAGTAGATAGGTAGAGTAAATAAAAGGAGCTCAACAGTTTAATCTGAGCCCTTGGATGTAATAAGGTTAGATTTAGATAGACTTCCATATGTAAAAGAAAAAGTGTGATAAGGGTTTGCCAGTCTAAGTGCACAATAATAAAGAAGAAAAAATGTCAGGCTAAAGTAGGTAGGGTAGGTATATGATGTGGCAGAATGATACATGTGATGAAAATGCTTCTAAATGGGTTGATATTTACTTTTCTCACCATTGCAAGGCATACATTACACTTGATGCAATTCAAGCAAGGCAAGGATAAATAACTAACTTCCATTCACATTTTCCCCTAAAGATTTCACTAATCCTCCCTAAAAAGTATTAAGGACTTGGAAAATTAAAGGGGCTTAGAGCATTTCTCTGACTTCCGGAGGGACCGGACCCTTGGCCCAATGATCTAAAAGCCTAAGTACTCATAAATCATCTACCCATCATTCATTTCATTTCATAAATTTTGCCTAAGTAAAAAACCTATTTTACTTAGGAAATGTATGATCGCTTGAAAGATCCCCTTTTTTTTTTCACTTTAGCCTAAGTTTAACTACAAAGTTAATTGTTTTTACGCTTAGCGCTTATTTTCACTTTGTTTCATATTAACTTATTAACATCTATTATATAACTCCCGACGAAAATATTTACCTTTCCCATATTATGTAATTATATTAAAAACCTCGACATTCTATATAATCCCGCCTCGATGGTATGTAACCATTATATGTTTAAAAAGGGATTAATAAACATATTTGGAGTTTATTAATAACCTATCCCACTCTGCATAATAAAAGATTAATTAACCCCCAGCTAATTAATAACTTACCCATTATCCAATAGAATCACCTCCGATACAATTAAATTTGCATTAATTATATTGGGCCCCGCAGTATTAACACCCCGCCTAACTCCAAAACCCGTCAGCCGTCCGATCATCACGTCCCCATCCAACGGTCGGCAGCAATATCGCAACGACCCTTCCCACCTGGCTTTAAGTCGCAATCGCTCGGCAGTTTTCCGTTGTACCTCCACCACACGTTGCGCTCCCAGCATGCTCGCTTGCCCTCCGTCTGAAACCACCCGACCCCAAAAGCAGTGCGGGGAAACTGCTTACCACCTTCCGCATAACGAAAAATGAGTCCCATCACGCTAACGTCATCCACCTAATAAATGCCAAAAATACCTGCCAAACCAATTTCCGTTAAAATAGAAATAAAATGTCATTTTCCCTATAATGCATTGCGCCGTATGCTCCATGCAAACCAACGTTCAGTCGACTGTACAAGCATTCAGTCCACCACTTGGCTAGAAAAGCCATAGCAACATGCTCTGTCATCCATCATTGAACCTGCGAGTACATAGTTTACCTATTTAATCCAAGTATTTATCCATTTTTCCCTGCAACCCTGCAATTTCCATTTTTCACTAAGAATTTTAATAGCTAAAGCCAAAATTGAAGTCAAAACAGTTTGTAACCACCATAAAAAGATCCTAAGCCTGCTGTTTACTCCATTTTTCCCCAGAAAGCCCCAATTCCAGTTTGAATACACAAGAACCAAACATGGAAACTCCTATAGCCCTAAATGTTGCAACCATTAATGCACCTCACAAAGACTTAGATTATCTACCTCTTGCAGATAAATATTTTCAAATAAAAGATTTATCTAGTGACAGGAACCATCTTCAGACCTTCTTCCAACTCAGAGAAAGCTATCTAAACAAGTCTGACATCTTTGGACTATGGGAATCTAATCTTCCCATGTATTTCCTCCCCTCAGTCCATGTTTTCCCAGAAATAATTCATCATTGTTGTGCCAACTATGACCCTATCCACAGAGTAGTTATGTCCTCATCCCAAAATGTTCTTTTTACCATAACTGCTAATTCCATTAATGAAATGATACAGTTCCACTCCACTGAGCCCCTTGCTCCTCTTTCCATGGGGTATCTACTTGAAAAATCTTCTCAATTTCCCACATCAGAGATAAGTCGTATTGCTCAGACCTCCATGCTGCCAAAGCACCAGCCTAAAGGTCCACCTCCTTATCTGCAAACCTTTTTCACTGACACTGGCAGACTCATTATTGAAATGATATCCTTGATTATGGGATTCAATTCCAATGAATATGTTGATGACATCACCTTATTTTTAATGTCAATCTTTACTCCAGGACAACCCCCTACTGTCATATATGACTATGCCACTTTCATTGCCAACAAAATCCATGATCAATTCATAGGTTTGAATAGGGAAGGATTCTTCAAATATACATCTTTTATATACCATATTTTGTTCTATCATCAGCCAGATAACTTTCCTTTCCCCATCAGGAAATTGGACTCTAAAGGAAATCGAAGGTCTGTGATTTTTTGGAGTTCCATCTTCCATAAAACCAGTGAGTCCCCTTACACTTATGATGAGTTCATTGGCTGGTTTGTACATCCAGCAACCACTTTGTTGATAGGATTCCCCCCTCTTAGGATCACTGGTGACATGAAGAATATTCTGCAGCTCTCTAAACAGTACAGGATAGGTGATTGGTACCTATATGAAAATCACACAGAAATTAGAATGTATGGGTGTGAACTTTTCCCTTTCAAATTGCCTAAATATGTGCCCATGAGATTATTTGCACTAGAATATTTCAGACAGATCATAAATGCAGACTTAACCCACTTTTGTAATGCAAAGGAAAAAGCTCAACTGAGAATCAAAAATCACTTAGGCCCTTTTGTCATCAATTCTAGGGATGCCTGGCAAGAAGCTGAAAAGATTTTACAAGACCACCTTAGATTGAAGAAAAGCTTCTGGTGGGTGCCATATGACCCAAATAGTTTCATAAGTGACAGAAGGGTAAGAAACAGGCTGTCAGTTTATATACATCATAAGATCCCAGAAATTGAACAGTTTGCAAATCAGGATGAATGGGTAGAAGGGACCCTAGTAGAAGAGATTAGTGAACACGAAAAGATGGAAAATACTATGAGAGATCTTGAGAAAACCCTTGACCTGGATTCTTTTGGGCAGGTATTTTTCCAACTATCTCAAGGGCTAGAAAACCAGACATCCATTGCTGGAACTTCTCAACAGCCTCCACCAGAATTCAACATACCAACCATAGGCACACCTAAAGGGAAGGAAGTAGAGACCACAGAACAGCCCACAATGACAGATCAGCCTGAAAAGTCCAAAGAGTAGGGTCAAGAGCCAACTCCTCCACCTCAAACTAAAGCAATAGAAACTCCGGTGTTGCAAACTCCTCTAAATGAGGAAAGAGGCAGAAAGAGGGACAGGGAAACCACTACTCCTGCCAGCAAACCCATGGAACAGCCTGGGACTAAAAGACAAAGATTGAATCCTCTGTCAGAAGAGGAAATGATGAAAGAGACTATAGACAGCGACAGAGAAGAAAGGGCAATGAGCCAGCAAGCTTCCCCAATGGGAGAAACATCTCTTAGCTCATAGAGGCAAGAACTAGAAAAGCAACGCAGTGTAGAAGTATCATCCATCAGGCCACAAAGCAAACAAGCATCAGACATGTAGAAGACATTTATAGAGATAAAAGCCAAGAATGATCCAGTAAGGCTTCAAATTTATAATCAGTATCTAAAGATGGCCCCCTCAAACCAGCAGAGATTGATGTCAGCTTATGATATTAAAGAAGGCAAAATGATAATGAGTTATTTTAAGCCAAAGGTGCAGCAACCCCAGTCAACAGCAGATTTCATCAGAACAAATTTGGAGGTCCTAGCCAAAGATATTCATCCTTTGGACCAGATTGAACTTCATAAACAGACTGGGGAAATGGTTTATTCCACACTGACTGAAAAAGAAATGATGGCCCACAAGTTACAGAGTTCCTTGGATAATACAGCTGCTCAACTTCACTTGGAAAAAGCCTCCTCCCTAGCCAAGGATAACAGAATTAAATCATTAGAAGAAGTCATCATTGGATTGGGACATGATCCCAAAGATGCTGAAGGCATACAGGCTCTGATTAAAAAGAAAGAAGAGGACATTGCTACCCTGAGGAAATAGTTGAAACTGCCTCCTTCAAGGCATCCTCAGACAGCAGAAGTTGTACAACAGAAATCAGAAGAAGATATGATGGACCTTCTCCTGAAACTTAATAAAAGATTGAATGATACAGAGCAAGCATTAGAGAAGGCACTGAAGGAAAAGTAGCGAGAGTTGACCTCCCAGCCTCCTGAAGTAATTCCTACAGGTACATCAACAGTAGTCCCTTCTGCACTTGGAACAGCAGTAGCTCCAAACGTCCCAGCAGCCACAGCAAAGGCAATTGCAGTACATCAAAAGCAGCAAGAGGTAGCAGCACTAATTTAAACACAGAAGATCTCATCAAGGGTATGGAAGAACTGAAATTACAAGTCACAGAATTAAAACAAGCAAAAGAACAATTGGCAAATATAGAAAAGAAGTATGATACTTCAAAAATAAGTATTGCAGAAAAAACCAGGGAGATTAAAGCCTTAGAAAAGAAAGTTAAAGCATTAGAACAAGAGCTCACTTTTGATAAGCCCCTAACAGAGATCAAGAAAATCCTTTGCGCAAATTTCATTCAATCCATAAATGATGTGTGGGCATCTATCCAGGTGATTTATGAACAGATTGATTTAGTGAGAGCAGCACATGTAGAAATTCAAAGAACAAGAGCAGAGTTAGGACAAATGCATGAACTGGCCAACAGGCTAATACATTTTTTGAATAACAGAAACAGGGAACAACTAGAAGCACTTGGCATCCCAGACAGGACTGACACTATTTTGGAAATCAAAAGGGTGCTAACTAAAAGAACTTTGATGCAGAATCTAGAAAGAAGATGCCAGGATATGTAGGTGGAAATCAATTCTTTTATGGAAAAGTTCACAATTTTGCAGAATAAAGGGCTACCAAGTCCTTTGGTCAATGACAGGTTAATGAAGCACATTAATTATGTAGATAAATTGAATAAGTATGTTGGAGGTCAAGCTAGTTCATCAACAAGTGCATCAGGAATAAAAGAACTTCCTACAGGTCGAGTTCTCTATGATAGCTTGGAGAACTTATTCTACATTGAGCATGAGGTAAAGCATCATTTTCAATTCCAACCTAATTTTTTCAGATATACAGAAACTGATGAGACTCTGAGGAAACTCCAAAAACACAAATTGCCAGAGCAAAATTGGTGGGAGGACATATTGAAAATTTTGTAAATTTACTTTTGGTAAAATGTAAATTTTGGGCTTTTACCATAGCAGGATGAATAGATATGAATAGAGGTCAAACAAGTCGAAGTGTATTACAACAGGTGAAAAGTACTGGTCAAAACAATGCAGCCAGCACAGAGTTACTAAAGAGGACAGCAGTAAGCCAAATAAAAGGGCCTGCCTCCAGCACATTCAGCGAGAATAGGAATAGCACATCATCAGTTCACCTTTCTCCTATCTTCGAGACTAAGTGTCTCTATTTTTCTGTAAAAATAATTAGTCATCACTAGAATATATCTCACTCTGTTATGAGATATTTTTGTAAAGATTTTTTGTATAAATACCACCTCAATTGGAGTATTGAGTGTGGATTCTTAGATATTGTTGTAACATTGACTATTTTGGAATAAAGTGTTGTTTGGACCAACTTTGTGGCTTGCTGGATGAAGAATTGGAGCTAAGGACTTTTCTCAGAATTCTTGAATCAAACACCGGAACAATAAGTTCATCTATACCTTGTGTTTTACAGTTTTCCTTGTTTAAAATATCATCTTTGTTTCACATCTGAATGGTAAATGAAAAAGAATAACTCAGAATTTTCTTAATTGCACTCTGTTTTCAATCATTATTATTCTCAATGTTTTCTTCTGAACTAGTATAAACAGTGAATTCTTGATTGCTCATGTTTCCTAGTTTTTCATTTTAATCATTTAGTGAAGAATTCTTGATTGCTCTTTACTGATGGTTAGTCGTATTCTGCTCATTTAAAGTATGTTAAAGGATTCTTAGTTGCCCTTTAACCCTTTAAGCCCATCCCATCTTTCAGTCTCTAATTGTTCCTTGTTTGACTACCTTGCTTTGTTAAACCATCCTTTGTGAAGAAACCAATTCCAGTTAAGCCATTTTCTTGATTCCATCGGCCCAATGGACTAAGCTACTCAGTCTTACCCCTTTACTATTGAATCTCACCACCCAAATTCAAACAAAACCCCCAAACTTCACAACTAGCCTAATATCTTTTAAAAACCAAGCTAAATCATAAAGAGAGAGCCCTCTTTGGATACAGATTGGCTAGAATCTGTATCTAAAAGATTGGTTTGTGGTTACCTCGGATTTACTTTCCCCTTCTCACAACTTCTGGGAAAATCTGAGTGATAACATAGTGGCGACTCCACTGAGGAACTGAACATTTTGTTTGTTACTATTGTTTACTTTATAAACTACAAACGGAGCCTGAAGTTAGCCAGGTAGCCTTTGAAATGCTCTTGCTTTGCAAGTGCAGAAGTAAATTAATGTTGCTTCAGTCTATCTTTGGTATAGTTTATGGAAAATCTAGTTTCAAATTCTTGATCAGTTCCTTTTATTGTCTAATAAGTCTTTAAGAAAGTTCACACCCCATATCTAAAGCTTCTTAAAGAAACTGTAAGAAGTTGTTTTTCCCAACTCATTTAGAGAAAAAACCAAAAATACACCTAGAAACCTAGCTCCAGAAAGGACTCATTACACCAAAGCTAACCCTAATCCAAATCCACCCCATCTGTTCAAAAACCCTAATCTGATCCCTAGGATTCTAAGGAGACAAGATAGCCAAGAGAGTTCTGCCAGTTCACAGCCTTTACATAGATCAGCATCCTGTCCAGATAAGTGGATTTATCTTGAGGAGGAACCTTTTGATGAGTATTTTGAGACTTCTTTATTTGTAACATTTTTTGAATCTTCCTTAGCCCGCACAGTTCATGATCCTTCATTCATCGAAAATTTACAACTTGAGATTGTCACTTCACATCTTCACAGATATTTGCAGAATTCCATTCAATCTGAACTTACCTCTGTAGGCACATCAAACCTTTTTGTGATTACTTCAGCCTCTCCAAGTTCATTTCAGCCCCAAGATACCCCTTCCACTCCTCCATCCATAACTCATATTCCCATTGTTATCCCTGTTCAACCATCTATCACACCTACTCCTCCAATCATGGAAAACAGATACACTCCCCTGCACTTACCTGCCAACCCAGGGGCTATGCCCCAAGACTATCAAAGAAAAATCACTCCTTTTGATGGCACTGGCACCTACACAGCTCAACAACATACCAAGAAAATGACTCACTATTTTGAGATATATGAGGTTGATGCTGATGATGTTAGAATGAGGATATTTGTTCAAAGTTTAACTGGAGATGTTAGAACATGGTTTAGAGCCCTCCCTACAAACAATATTAATGACCTACAAGCTCTTTATCAGACATTCTTGAACAAATGGGAAAAGAAGAAGAACCCTCTCCATATTTTGTTAGAGTACGAAGCCTTGAAGAGGGGAACACAGGAAACTGTACAAGATTAATGTACCAGGTTTAATAATGTTTACAATGCTATCCCCCAAAACCTTAGACCTCCTCTAGATTTGGCATTGATCAAATTCCCTGATGGATTTGATTCAGATATGGCATACCAACTAAGGGAAAGAGCTCCTCGAACCTTAGAAGAAATGCAAAGTATAGTTGTTAGCGTTGAAGCTAACCTAATATCCAAAAGAGCTAGAGCCAGAGCTAAAAGGAGGATACCATTGAAAGAATAACCTTCAACCTTTGAACAAAAACTTGATGTTATTATCAAAGGTATGGAGAGATTAGGAGATAGAGTAGAAACAATCGAAAGAAAATCCCCTTGGGATGGACAACCTAGCAACACCGGGAGAAATCCAAATTTTAGGAAGAACCAAAATCAGAATACTGGGAAGGCTGGCCCTGATCAAAATCTTAGGCCCCCTTTCCAAGAAAATTATGTTGAAGCCTCCACTTCTGATGAACCAACAGAAGACACCCAAATCAATTTGATGGGACTCAACAATGGAGAACAAGTTTTCTTGACCCAAGATGATCAAGAAGCCTACGTTTTGAAACAATTCCAAACTCAGTCAGGTGAATCATTTGACTTTAGGGAGGGATATGATACTGCCATTTATGAAGTCCATAAACAATACAATCTGAGGAGCAGAAGAATAGATGTCCCTGAAACTAATAAACAGAAAGCCACCAAGCAGCCTAACAAAGGTAAGGCCAATAATATCCCTGTACATATTCTGTCCAAAACAAACCCTAACCCATCTAACCCAATTATTGAAGATGTGTCAGATAATCAACCCAATAATAGGAAACTTTCCACTTCTATTCCCTCTAAAGGAAATGTGGAAGAACCTCCAGAAGTTGATGTTGAAACAACTTCTACCCATAACCCCACTCCTAAAAAGGAGAAAAACACAGAAAACATTGATGAAAAAGAGAATCTAGCTGTCCGAAATGCAAGAACTCAGCCTGAAAAGCATTTTAATCTGGAAGCCGAAGTAGGCAAATTAAAAATAGTTGTTCCACTATCTGAACTAGCTAAACATGATGTCTACAGAAGCCAGATTAACAAGTCACTCAAAATCTCGATCAATGAAGATTCAGTAAATGTTTTTGATGATCAGCCTGAATTAATTTTTGGCCCTGAAGTGAATGGGAAATTAGTAGATGGAGGAATCCCTCCTTTCTATGTGAATCTAAATATACACGATAAAATACTTTATAATGCCATGTTTGATTCTGGTGCCTCTCATAACTTAATGCCTAAATCTGTAATGGAGAAGTTGGACCTAGACATCACCAGACTGTATAAAGACCTCTTTTCCTTTGATTCAAGTCAGGTCAGATGTTTAGGTTTAATCAAAGACTTATGTGTGTCACTAGTTCAATATCCTGCCAAAACAATTCTAATGGACATAGTAGTAGCTGACATTCCACCGAAATATGGCATGTTATTGTCTAGGTCTTGGGGTGCAAAACTTCAAGGATCTCTACAATTAGACATGTCTTATGCTACTATTTCAGTATTCGGTCAACCCAAGAAACTGTACAGAGAAACCTTAATGAAGTACGTTGTAAGTAGTCAGGAGAAACCCCAAAATTTCCCTATCTACTCAATTCACTTTGATATGGACTCTTTTATTCTCTACAATGCTGAAATTGATCCTTTAACTGAATTGGAAGTTTTAGCAGAACCAAAAGAAATTGCAAATGATAAATCTAGTGTTCAAATACATGAAATTTCTGAAAACAATGAGACATCAGACACTAAAGAGAAAACAAAAAAAAAACAAAGAATCAAATCTCCTTATTAAACAGATTCCTGAGACTCCTAACACAAATTATGAACATGAAATTCTCTGGCACTTGGAATTTGATGGTTCAGTTAACAAATTAGGAGCAGGAGCAGGAGTCTGGGTGCATAATCTTGAAAACGACCATGCTGAAGGCCATGCCTATAGATTAAACTTTAGATGCACCAACAATATGGTAGAATATGAAGCTCTGTTGCTAGGTCTTAAACTGGTTAAGAAATTAGGAGCAATTAGGGTGTCTGTCTTAGGAGATTCTGAGTTAATAGTTCAACAGATTAAAGGACAGTATTCAACAAATGATCCAAGATTGAAGTATTACAGAGACACAGTGATAGAAATTCTCAACACATTTTTGGAAACGAAGCTTGCCAAAATCCCAAGAAAACACAATTTGCAAGCTCACAGTCTGGCAATGTTTGCCAGCGCCTGCAAGTTACCATTTGAACCCAATCATCAGTTCACAGCTGAGATTAGACATAGGCCAGCTATACCTAACAATTTGAAAAACTGGCAAGTGTTTGATGGTGATAAGCAGATTAACAATTTTTTGACTTTAGATGAGGAATTTTGTAACATAAACATAGATGTAGATACAGTAAATGAATTTGATCAAACCAACAAGATAGAAACACACATTTCAGCAGAAAGCACAACTCAAATGTTGCATCCAACAAAATTTACCAAATAGGAAATGCAGGAACTTCAAGAGATGGATATTGATGAAATTGTTGAAACAGAATCTGAAGTAATCAATTTAAAGGACAATCATTTGCCTCAGGGATTAACACCTTTGGAATATCTTTTTGATTTTCAATGATATTCCTAAGAAACCCAAAATGGAACCCTTAGGAGAAAATATTGAGGACAATAATTTGGGAACTAAGGATGATCCTTAAATAGTGAAGTTATCCAAATCCTTGCCCCCTGACCAAAAACTCAAGTATGTTGAGCTAATGAGAGAGTTCCAGGATGTTTTTTCCTGGAGCTATGAAGACCTGAAATCTTATGACACCTCCATAATTCAACACATAATACCTCTGTAGGAAAACCAAAAACCATTCAAGCAAAAGCTTAGAAGAATCAATCCTGTACTTCTGCCCTTAATTTAAAAGGAAACCAAATGAATGTATGAAGCAGGAATAATTGCTCCTATCAGGTTTTCAGAGTGGGTGTCTAATTTAGTACCCACTAGGAAGAAAACTAGAGAAATCAGATTATGTGTCGATTTAAGGAATGTTAATAAAGTTTCTCTGAAGGACAACTACCCCTTGCCTAAGATGGATCACATTTTATAGAGGGTGGTAGGAGCCTCTAGGATTTCACTCTTGGATGGGTTCTTAGGCTATAACTAGATCCTGGTTCATCTGACGACCAGGAAAAAACTACATTCACAACACCATGGGGTACATTCAAATATGTTAAAATGCCATTCGTACTTAAAAATGCAGGGGCAACCTTTCAAAGAGCAATGGACATAGCATTCGCTAAAGAAATTCATGATTTTCTGGTTATATATCTAGATGACGTGACTTTTTTTTCTAAATCAAATCAGCAACACTTGGATCATCTGAGACAAGTATTCTTGAAATGTAGAAAATATGGTATTTCCTTAAATCCTAAGAAATCATTGTTTGGTCTAGAGGAAGGAAAACTTTTAGGCTATATCATCTCCAAAGAAGGCATCAGAATAGACCCTACTAGAATAGAAGCTATTCTACAAATACCCCACCCCAGAAATGTTAAAGAACTTCAAGCTTTCCTAGGAAAGATCAATCTTTTGAGAAGATTCATTTCCAATTTAGCTGAATTTTTTAAATTGCTTAATAATATGTTGAAAAAGGATTCTAGTATTAGTTGGACAGTTGAAGCCAAGCAAGCTTTTGAGGAAATTAAAATGGCTTTGACTAGAACATCGGTCCTCACAAGTCCAAAGTTTGATAGAGATTTCATAATATTTTCCTTTGCATCAGAACACACCATAGCTGTTGTTTTACTACAAAAGGATGACCAGGGATGTGAAAAACCAATAGCCTTTTTTAGTAAAGCACTTAGGGATGCACCTCTAAAATACAAAATCATGGAAAAACAAGCCTTTGCACTGGTGAAAGCTATTAAAGACTTTAGAGTCTACATATTGTATTCCCATGTAATAGCCTATGTGCCAAATGTTGTTGTCAAAGACATCTTAACTCAAGATGGAATTGAGAGCAAACGAGGTAAATGGATTGCTGCTATATTGGAATATGATATTGAAATTAGACCTACAAAGCTTATAAAAGGACAGGGATTGGCTAAACTCATGACTGAAACAAATTGTCAAGCCCTAGACATTAATGAACTGGATAATGAACAGGAGATGGCAACTCCACAAATCAGCCAGGCCTTCTTAGATTCACCATGGTATGTTGATATAACTTATGTATTATTAAACCTGTAGGCTCCTCCAGGGTTATCCAGGACAAAGAAAAGGTTCTTAAAACTGAAAGCTGCAAAATTTTGTATTTTAGATAATGCTTTATTTTGGAAAAATCATGAAGGTATTCTATTGAATTGTTTAGTAAAAGAAGAAGCTGACAAGGTCCTTCAAGAATTTCATGCAGGAGACTATGGTGGACACCTTTACTGGAAGGCAACTGTAGACAAGATCCTGAGGGCTAGATTTTATTGGCCAACCTTGTTCACCGATGTAAAGAAATTTGTCACTGCTTGCCATAAATGCCAAATTTTTGAGGGCAAGAGAAAACTACTACCTTTATCCCTCAGACCAATCTCCATAGAAAAACCCTTTCAACAATGGGGCTTAGAATTCATTGGAGAAATCCATCCTCCATCTTCTGGCCAACATAAATGGATTCTTACTGCCATAGATTATTTCACCAAATGGATAGAATCCATTCCCTCTAGAGAAGCCACTGATACTGTGATTAAAGGATTTTTAGAAACCAACACCTTGTCTAGATTTGGCTATCCTGAGAAGATCATAACTGATAATGTTGCTGCCTTTAAATCCAATAAAATGATAACTTTCTGTAATAAATACCATATCACTCTAAGCCATTCCACAGCCTATTACCCTCAAGGTAATGGTCTAGCTGAGTCTTCCAATAAAAGCCTAATTAACATCATTAAGAAATTATTGGAAGAAAACAAGAAAAACTGGCACAAGAAACTTACTAATGCACTATGGGCAGACATACTTACTACAAAGAAATCCATTGGGACTAGTCCTTATGAATTAGTCTATGGCATGGAGGTTGTATTTCCTTCATCCTTAGGAGTTCCAGTAATGAAACTACTTCAGGAAGCTCAAGTGGAACCCAATGACATTCAAAGGAGAATAAATCAAACCATCCATTTGCAGTAGACCAAAGAGGAAGTATATCAGAGATCTCAAGTGGTACAAGAGAAACTTAAGAAAATATTTGATAAAAGAACCAAGGCAGAGGACTTCTACATTGGAGACAAAGTTTTAAGATGGGATTCCAGGAGAGAGGACAAGGGAAAACATGGGAAGTTTGACTTCCTATGGAAAGGACCTTTTGTTATCCATGCTTTACAAGGGAACAATACCTACTATCTCAAGAACTTGGATGACACAGAGACAGAAGAAGGGCCAGTTAATGGTCGGATGTTGAAGCATTACTATGATCCCACTTTTTAATGTATTCTGATTTTAACATGTAAATACTATATCCTTGGTAATGTCACAGTTTGGATTGGATAGTAACTTGATAGAGTTGAAGCCCAAAGAGAAGGCCCTAAGATTCAAAAGGATTACTGTCATACATACAATAAAGCAACCAACAGAAGGAGATTTCAGAGCACAGTCAAAGTTATTCAGAAGGCCATCTGACCTATTGTTCTTGACTTTCCACCAAGAAAAGCCATCCCCAAGTGGAGCCAGTGTTATGCTCCTATACCAATAGGTGTCATATTTCATGATTGACTTGATGAGCTCTGTAATATGTTCATACCTTTTCTTGTTGCAAAGGTTTTCCATATTGTCAAAAAATCAAAAAATTTAAAAAATGTAAAGAGGGTATACCCTAAAAGAAAAATCAAAGGGTAAAAAGAATAAAATGGTCGAAAAAATGAGAAGAAATGAACCCCAAACAAAAATAGACTAGGAAAGTGTGCAAGTCTAAATGCCACTACTATTTCATTTTCTGTAATAAGTAATTGTGTGCAACTTGTTAATCTTATGCCACAATTGATGAAGAGTCAAATTGTTCAAACTTGGCTCATTCATTTTTCAATTTCATGTTGTAGAGATAGAGAAATAAAATCTGGCCAAACAGTTTAATCTTGGCAGATAAATAGATAGGTGGAGTAAATAAAAGGAGCTCAACAATTTAATCTGAGCCCTTGGATATAATAAGGTTAGATTTATATAGACTTCCATATCTAAAAGAAAAAGTGTGATAAGGGTTTGCCAGTCTAAGTGAACCCTAATAAAGAAAAAAATGTTAGGCTAAAGTAGGTAGGGTAGGTAGATGATGTGGCAGAATGATAGTTGTGATGAAAATGCTTCTAAATGGGTTTATCTTTACTTTTCTCACCATTGCAAGGCATACATTACAATTGATGAAATTCAAGCAAGGCAAGGATAAATAACTAACTTCCATTCACATTTTCCCCTAAAGATTTCACTAATCCTCCCTAAAAAGTATTAAGGACTTGGAAAATCAAAGGGGCTCAGAGCATTTCTCTGACTTCTGGAGGGACCGGACCCTCGGCCCAATGATCTAAAAGCCTAAGTACTCATAAATCATCCATCCATCATTCATTTCATTTCATAAATTTTGCCTAAGTAAAAAACCTATTTTACTTAGAAAATGTATGATATCGTTTGAAAGATCCCTCTTTTTTTCACTTTATCCTAAGTTTAACTACAAAGTTAATTGTTTTTACGCTTAGCGCTTATTTTCACTTTGTTTCATATTAACTTATTAACATCTATTATATAACTCCCGATGAAAATATTTACCTTTTCCCATATTATGTAATTATATTAAAAACCCCGACATTCTATATAATCCCACCCCGATGGTATATAACCATTATATGTTTAAAAAGGGATTAATAAACTTATTTGGAGTTTATTAATAACCTATCCCACTCCACATAATATAGGATTAATTAACCCCCAGTTAATTAATAACCTACCCATTATCCAATAGAATCACCCCGGATACAATTAAATTTGCATTAATTATATTCGGCCCCACTGTATTAACACCCCGCCCAACTCCCTAACCTGTCAGCCATCCGATCATCGCGTCCCCATCCAATGGTCAACAGCGATATCACAACGACCCTTCCTGCCTCGATGTAAGTCGCGATCACTCGGCGGTTTTCCGCCGTACCTCCGCCACACATCGCTCTCCTAACATGCTCACTTGCCCTCCGTCTAAAACCACCCGACCCCAAAAGCAGTGTGGGGAAACCGCCTAACACCTTTTGCAGAACGAAAAACAAGTCCCATCACGCTGACGTCATCTGCCTAATAAATGCCAAAAATACCTGCCAAACCAATTTCCGTTAAAAGAGAAATAAAATGTCATTTTCGTTGTAATGTGTTGCGCCTTGTGCTCCATGCAAACCAACATTCAGTCGACTGTACAAGCATTTAGTCCGCCACCCGGCCAAAAAAACCACAACAATGTGCTCTATCATCCATCATTGAACCTACGATTACACAGTTTACCTATTTAATCCTGGTATTTATCTATTTTTCCCTGCAACCCTGCAATTTCTGTTTTTCACTGAGAATTTTACCAGCGAAAGCCAAAATTCGAGTTAAAACAGTATGTAATCGCCATAAAAAGACCCTAAGCCTGCTTTTTGGTCCAATTTTTCCCAGAAAGCCCGAATTCCAGTTTGAATACATAAGAACCAAACATGGAAACTCCTATAGCCCTAAATGTCACACCTATTAATGCACCTCACAAACACTTAGATTATCTGCCTCTTGCAGATAAAGATTTTCAAATAGAAGATTTATCTAGTGACAGGAATCGTCTTCAGACCTTCTACCAACTCAGAGAAAGCTATCTAAACAAGTCTGACATCTTTGGACTATGGGAATCTAATCTTCCCATGTATTTCCTCCCCTTAGTCCATGTTTTCCCAGAAATAATTCATCATTGTTGTGCCAACTATGACCCTGTCCACATAGCAGTTATGTCCTCATCCCAGAATGTTCTTTTTTCCATAACTGCTAAGTCCATGAATGAAATGATACAGTTCCACTACACTGAACCCCTTGCTCCTCTTTCCATGGGGTATCTACTTGAAAAAGCTTCTCAATTTCCCACATCAGAGATAAGTCGTATTGCTCAGACCTTCATGCTGCCAAAGCACCAGCCTAAAGGTCCACCTCCTTATCTGCAGACCTTTTTCACTGACACTGGCAGACTCATTGTTGAAATGATATCCCTGATCATGGGATTCAATTCCAGTGAATATGTTGATGACATCACCTTAGTTTTAATGTCAATATTTACTCCAGGACAGCCCCCTGCTGTCAGATATGACTATGCCACTTTCGTTGCCAACAAAATCCATGATCAATTCATAGGTTTGGATAGGGAATGAGTCTTCAAATATACATCTTTTATATACCATCTTTTGTTGTATCATCAGCCAGACAGCTTTCCTTTCCCCATCAGGAAATTGGACTCTAAAGGAAATTGAAGGTCTGTGATTTTTTGGAGTTCCATCTTCCATAAAACCAGTGAGTCCCCTTACACTTATGATGAGTTCATTGACTGGTTTGTACATCCAGCAACCACTTTATTGATAGGAGTCCCCCCTCCTAGGATCACTGGTGACATGAAGAAGATTCTGCAACTCTCTAAGCAGTACAGGATAGGTGATTGGTACTTATATGAAAATCACACATAAATTAGAATGTATGGGTGTGAACTTTGCCATTCAAATTGCCTAATTATGTGCCCATGAGATTATTTGCACTAGAATATTTCAGACAGATCATAAATGCAGACTTAACCCACTTTTGTAATGCAAAGAAAAAGGCTCAGCTGAGAATCAAAAACCAGTTAGGCCCTTTTGTCATCAATTCTATGGATGCCTGGCAAGAAGCTGAAAATATTTTACAAGACCACCTTAGATTGAAGAAAAACTTTTGGTGGGTTCCATATGACCCAAATAGTTTCATAAGTGACAGAAGGGTAAGAAATATTCTATCAGTTTATATACATCATAAGATCCCAGAAATTGAACAGTTTGCAAATCAGGATGAATGGGTAGAAGGGACCCTAGTAGAAGAGATTAGTGAACAGGAAAAGATGGAAAATACTATGAGAGATCTTGAGAAAACCCTTGACCTGGATTCTTTTGGGTAGGTATTTTTCAAGCTATCTCAAGGGCCAGAAAAGGGGACATCCATTGTTGGAACTTCTCAACAGCCTCCACCGGAAGTCAACATACCAGCCACAGGCACACCTAAAGGGAAGGAAGTAGAGACCATAGAACAGCCCATAATGAGAGATCAGCCTAAAAAGTCCAAAGATAAGGGTCAAGAACCAACTCCTCCACCTCAAACTAAAGTAGTAGAAACTCCAGTGTTGCAAACTCTTCTAAATGAGGAAAGAGGCAGAAAGAGAGACAGGGAAACCACTACTCCTGCCAACAGACCCATGGAACAGCCTGGGACTAAAAGACAAAGATTGAATCCTCTGTCTAGAGAGGAAATGATGAAAGAGACTATAGACAGCCACAGAGAAGAAAGGGTAGTGAGCCAGAAAACTTCTCCAATGGGAGAAACATCTCTTAGCTCACAGAGGCAAGAACTAGAAAAGCAACACAGTGCAAAAGTATCATCCACCAGGCCACAAAGCAAACAGGCATCAGACCTTAAGAAGACATTTACAGAGATAAAAACCAAGAATGATCCAGTAAGGCTTCAAATTTATAATCAATATCTAAAGATGGCTCCCTCAAACCAGCAAAGATTGATGTCAGCTTATGATATTAAAGAAGGAAAAATGATAATAAGTTATTTTAAGCCAAAGGTGTAGCAACCCCATTCAATAGCAAATTTCATCAGAACAATTTGGAGGTCCTAGCCAAAGATATTCATCCTTTGGACCAGATTGAACTTCATAAACAGACTGGGGAAATGGTCTAGTCCACACTGACTGACAAAGCAATGATGGCCCACAAGTTACAAAATCCCTTGGATAATACAGCTGCTCAACTTCACTTGGAAAAAGCCTCCTCCCTATCCAAGGATAACAGAATTAAATCATTAGAAGAAATCATCATTGGATTGGGACATGATCCCAAAGATGCTAAAGGCATACAAGCTCTGATTAAAAAGAAAGAAGAGGACATTACTGCCCTGAGGAAACAGCTGAAACTACCTGCTTCAAGGCATCCTCAGACAGCAAAAGTTGTAGAACAGAAATCAGAAGAAGATATGTTGGACCTTCTCCTGAAACTTAATGAAAGATTGAATGATACAGAGCAGGCATTAGAGAAGGCATTGAAGGAAAAGCAGGGAGAGTCAACCTCCCAGCCTCCTGAAGTAATTCCTATGGGTACATCAACAGCAGTCCCTTTTGCACTTGGAACTGCAGTAGCTCCAAATGTCCCAGCAGCCACAACAAAGGCAATCACGAGTACATCAACAACAACAACGACAATAGGTAGCAGCACTAATTTAATCACAGAAGAGCTCATCAAGGCTATGGAAGAACTAAAATTACAAGTCACAGAATTAAAACAAGCAAAATAACAATAGGCCAATATAGAAAGGATGTATGATACTTCAAAAATAAGTATTGTAGACAAAACTAGGGATTTTAAAGCCTTAGAAAAGAAAGTTAAAGCATTAGAACAAGAGCTCACTTTTGATAAGCCCCTGGCAGAGATCAAGAAAATCCTTTGGGCAAACATCATTCAATCCATAAATTATGTGTGGGCATCTATCCAGGTGATTTATGAACAGATTGATTTAGCGAGAGCAGCACATGTAGAAACTCAAAGAACAAGAGCAAAGTTAGGAAAAATGCCTGAACTAGCCAACAAGCTAATACATTTTTTGAATAACAGAAACAGGGAACAACTGGAAGCACTTGGCATCCCAGACAGGACTGACACTATTTTGGAAATCAAAAGGGTGCTAACTAAAAGAACTTTGATGTAGAATCTAGAAAGAAGATGCCAGGATATGCAGGTGGAAATCAATTCTTTTATGGAGAAGTTCACAGTTTTGCATAATAAATGGCTACCAAGTCCTTTGGTCAATGACAGGTTAATGAAGCACATTAATTATGTAGATAAATTGAATAAGTATGCTGGAGATCAAGCTAGTTCATCAACAAGTGCATCAGGAATAAAAGCACTTCCTACAAGCCAAGTTCTCTATGAAAGCTTGGAGAACTTATTCTACATTGAGCATGAGGTAAAGCATCTGTTTCAACTCCACCCTAATTTTTTCAGATATACAGAAACTAGTGAGACTCTGAGGAAACTCCGAAAACACAAATTGCCAGAGCAAAATTGGTGGGAGTACATATTGAAAATTTTGTAAATTTACTTTTCGTAAAATGTAAATTTTGGGCTTTTACCATAGCAGGATGAATAAAGATGAAGAGAGGTCAAACAGGTCAAAGTGTATCAGAACAGGTGAAAAGTACTGGTCAAAACAATGTAACCAGCACAGAGTTACTAAAGAGGACAGCAGCAAGCCAAATAAAAGGGCCTGCCTCTAGCACATTCAGGGAGAACAGGAACAGCACATTATCAGTTCACCTTTCTCCTATATTTGAGACTAAGTGTCTCTATTTTCTGTAAAAATAATTAGTCATCACTAGAATATATCTCACTCTTTTATGAGATATTTTTGTAAAGATTTTTTGTATAAATACCACCTCAATTGGAGTATTGAGTGTGGATTCTTATATATTGCTATAACATTGACTATTTTGGAATAAAGTGTTGTTTGGGCCAGCTTTGTGGCTTGCTGGATGAAGAATTGGAGCTAAGGACCTTTCTCAGAATTCTTGAATCAAACACTGGAATAATAAGTTCATCTATACCTTGTGTTTTACAGTTTTCCTTGTTTAAATATCATCTTTGTTTCACATATGAATGGTAAATCAAAAAGAATAACTCAGAATTTGCTTAATTGCACTTTGTTTTCAATCATTATTATTCTCAATGTTTTCTTCTGAACTAGTATAAACAGTGAATTCTTGATTGCTCATGTTTCCTAGTTTTTCATTGAATTTTTTATTGCTCTTTACTGATGGTTAGTCGTATTCTGCTCATTTAAAGTATGTTAAAGGATTCTTAGTTGCCCTTTAACCCTTTAAGCCCATCCCATCTTTCAGCCTCTAATTTTTCCCTGTTTGACTACCTTACTCTGTTAAACCATCCTTTGTGAAGAAACCAATTCCAGTTAAGCCATTTTCTTTGACTCCATTAGCCCAATGGACTAAGCTACTCAGTCTTACCCCTTTACTATTGAAGCTCACCACCCAAATTCAAACAAAACCCCCAAACTTCATAACTAGCCTAATATCTTTTAAAAAACAAGCTAAATCATAAAGAGAGAGCCCTCTCTAGATACAGATTGGCTAGAATCTGTATCTAAAAGATTGGTTTGTGGTTACCTCGGATTTACTTTCCCCTTCTCATAACTTCTGGGAAAATCTGAGTGATAACACTAGTGTTTGGAAGCAACTTGGTTCTGTTGAGGTGTCCCCATCCACTATCACTCTTCATTATTGGGATGGTCATCCCTTATAGCCCCTCAGTTTATATCACAATTATCTTATCACTGTTGCTAGAAAGAAAGTCTTGATTGACATTAAAGTCATTGATGACCTGTTGGATTATAACATTATCTTGGGATGTAATTTCACCTATTCCATGTATGTTGTCGCATCTTCTCTCGTTTGCAAGATGTGCTTTCCTCACAATGGAAATATTGTCACTATCGATCTGTTGAATTACTATGACCCTTAGTATTAGATCTCTCCTCATACCACTATCTCATCAATGACTAGAAATAAGGCTATCACTTCCCTTACAAATGTGTCTCTTGGAGTCTATAAATATTCCATGATATTTGGGGCTTATTATGGCGCACTGCATATCCTTTCTAAGCCTAACTTATCCAGTGTTTGCAAGCTTCAGACATCATGGTTCGCCTAAAAGAATTCTGGTATGCCTTCACAACAGCCAACCCCTTTGCAACCTCATGCTCCTAACTCAATCTAGCGTTCAGGTACAATTCCTAGCTCAATTCCTTCTACTAGTATCTCTCCCAAACCTTTTCAAGCTAGAACTGTTCCCCTAGGTCTTAACTATCAGGGAGCAGTTCCCCTAGGTCATTACCCTTCTAGTCAGGTACCTTTCTTATTCTCCCCCCTCAAGAATTTATTCTAGCTTGTTATGGCTATGTTGAGTTTACCTAACATTACCTTGGGGATCCCAGTCTGGTAAATGAATCCTCCCACAAGGACTCCTCCTAATCAACTCAAACCTTACACATATTTAACCGTAGTTACACCTATTGTTCTTACCCCATCCTTTGCTTCATTTCCACAAAAGCCTCAACAGAAATCCAATCCTGTTGCAAAAGTATCTAGTGAGGGGGCGAAAGCCAAAAATAAGGGACCCCAGGAAAAGGCTCCCCAGAAAACTCCAGTTCCTCCTAAACTACTAAAGCCTGATCCTCCATGTGCTCTGTGCGATTTTGTTTGGCATGCCATTAATAATTGTCATGAGCTCCCTCATATCAAGAATGTCGTCTCTGATACCTTTCCTAAGTCTAACATCCCTGAGGTTTGTGTCACCTTACCCTAGTTAGCTAATAAGAACAGATCCTTACATACAAATCACCCTTGTGATTTATGTGATAACTATGGCCATTTTTCCCATCACTGTCCTCGTCTTGAAGATTTTTGTGATACACTTCAAGTACTTAATGAGTTAGATGCCACTCGTAGTGATTCCACTTCCCCTCTACTTGTGGGTTTTGCTCCCATTGTTACGCCAGAACATGAGGTTTCCCAACCCACCATTGTGATTCCTCCTCTTGATGTTGATATGATGGATAGTTCTACCCACATTCTCTACCTTTCTTCATCAATGGGATCGATCTATTAGTATTCCCTTGAATTTTCCGATTGTGATTTTGTTGAACCATTTTTGACAAACACTTCGGTCTCAACATCGACAAATGTCACATATACTAGTCATCTGTCTCCCCTTGTTGACGATGCACATGTGAACCTTATCTTTCATGAATATGCCTCCAGTATCTCCTCTCCATCATGTGGTCTCTCTTCCTCCTGTCCTCCAATATTTCATTCTGATGAAGACATCATGGAAGCCATGACCACCCATGATTATCCTTTGGATGATATGCACCATCGTGCGTACTTCGTTCAACAAAAAAACCATGATCAATATGTTGTGGAGTCCAAATACTTCACCCATGGTGAGGTCAATTGCTTTAAAACCCCTTACTTTGAACCCAAAAATTCAAACCACGTCCACCTTGTGGCCATTACATTACCACTCAATCTTTGGGTAAGTGGGCATCCATTTTTGCGAATCGAGGAGAAGAACTTCTCCCAAACTCTCCTAGTGTATCTGATAGTATTGTCTCTAGTACCACTATTCTTATCCATTCCAAAGATCCTCTAGAGTCCCACATCACTCCAGATCACCATGGAGATGATCCAATTTCATTCCCACATTTTACATCAACAATATAGTCCCTGAGAAATTATTGTTGGTTAACCACAATTTTGTTTAGGTGAGAACCAATTCATTATATCCAAAGCCACTCTTTGGTATATTGACACCATATATGTGAACCCATAAATTTAGTCCATTTGATTCCTATATGCAGTGGCAAACGTGATTGGTAATCCACTAATTCCTTTCTCTAACTGTATCTATCCAATCTTCCCACAAGAAGACATACATAACACAAAAAAATGGTGAACTGCCTCATCAAAATGTGTTTGGAGTCCACTACTCTAAATACATCTGTTATGCCCATGGCATGCTACATCTATCCATACAAAACTAGGGGGACAAATATTCCCCTACATCTCCTCATGATCCTCTAGAGGATCTTGTGCTAGTAGGCTCAAATGGTTGAATCCATTATTTGAGCACTTGGTGTTATAGACATTTTTGTGCCTTACCGCATGAAGCATGAAATGTCAATAATCTAAGGGATCCAAAGTCCCTAAACATGTTGTTCCTACCCCTAGAGGAACAAGGTCAGCAAACCACAGCACTGAATATCAGTTCTCCACCTGAAAACACTCAAAAACAAGCTAATTCTGGATCATGTCAACTGCTCCACTGAGCATCTGCGCTGAATGTCAACTGCTTCACTATGTACCTGCGCTGAATGTCAACTGCAAAGAAGGCTACCTGCGCTGGGCGAGTTTGGCCAAGTGGCACAGTCATTCCTCAAGGTGTCAATGCCCAGGAAGCTTCCAAAATGACACTTGGATCAAGGAATTCGACTTGTGATGAGTAAGAGGATCTAGATCTCCAAGTGGAAGCAAGAACCTCCAAGTGGACTCAAGAACTGAAGAATAACTAAAGTGGGAGAGGACACTAGTCAGCTTCATGCCAGCCTCAAGCTGACTCATCCTTTCTCCAAAACTCCTATATATAGAGCTCTCTCATGAGGTCTAAGGGGGCTAGAATCTTGTGAATGTAAGGAAGTGTTGTTGGTTTGAGTATAGAATTATTGGGTGATTTGCTTGAAGGAGGTGAAGAGGAGATTTCTTTCTGCTGGGAGGTGATGCTGGATTGGGCCTCTTATGGTTGTATCACTTCCTGAACTTTACTTCTTCCATTAATAAAGAATTTGAGGTTCTTCTATATACATGTGTTTCAATGATGTGTTGCTATACTTGTATATTTGATTTATTCTAATCCTTGAATCAATTATGAATGTATGCTTCTTGTAGTTTCCCTCTCTTGCTATTTTGCAGGATCTTGGTGTAGCTGGGCCAGTGCAAGAGCAAGGAGCTGGGAGCAAGCAGCAAGGAGAGAAGATTGGATCAATCATTAGCGGAAGACATCGGTTAGTGGATCTCTTCCTCCCTTCTCTTACATCTCATAAAGAAGTAATCTTGAATAGCTTTGCTTTGATTTTTGCTGAGGTATTATCACCCTTAGAGTGGGATAGGGTCATTTCGTATTGGATACTTTTCCCAACAACAAATTGGCGACTCCGTTGGGGATCGTATCTTGTTGGTTGTTTGTGTTTTTGCTATTCATTTCATAAACACAGGGAGTACCGAATCGAACTGCATTTGGATCTTTCAAATGCAAAGTAGAGGGCAGCTACTCTAGCTCAGTTTCTGGGCATGTTTATGATTTGAAGAGCTGATCCACAAGGACTCTAAATAGCTCTTAGTGATAGCTTTTCATCCTCCTTTTCATCCCTTAGTGTGTACTTGATTGATAGCTTCTGATTTGGCCAAAAACTGTGAATTTTTGAGCAATCTGTGACCCGGAAACTGAGAAAAACGAAAGTTTATCTCTTCAGTGCAGGCACTATGAAGGCAATCTACATTTCAGCGCAGATCCCGAAGGGGCTACCTACGCTGAAGGTCAAACTGCCAGTGTACTACCTGCGCTGAACCAGTTTTGCTTAGTGCTACTGGGGTTCCTTGCTGTTTATTGCCCTGTTTTCATCCTTGTTTTTGCAGCCTGTTATCAGTCAATGTACCTATCTGAAACCAACTTTCCTTGCCACTATTCCGCCTCGGTTGTATAAAGAAACTGTGTTTGTTCTTTGTGTATTTCTTATATCATTTGCAGTTTCCCATAACGAAAGTGAACTAGTCTTGCTGTGGCCTCTTAGATCTAAACCTGTGATAAAGTGGCGTTTTGATCTTGAGAGTTAGTTTGTTTGCTGTTCATAGCTGATTGAGCTTTTTCTTTCATCATATGGTTTGAATTTATATATTTCTAGTGTCGAAACAAGTAAATCTTAAGGTGTCTTTTGATTTTGGACAAGCTTGTTTGCTTTCACTCGAAATTGAATTCAAAGTTATACAACAACTTTCTTTTTTACATCAACATTAAGAAAGAGAAAAGAAATACCTGCATTGTGCATGTGCATTTTGACAGTTTGCATGTTGATTTAGGAAAAGTGCATTAGTGTGTGCTCTATGATCTGTGTGAAAAGATGATGTCTTTCTTTTCCCTCAGTAGTTAAGATTTTCAAAGTTGAAAGATTGAAAAGCTTGCTTATCATCTTAGACTGCATTTAGGAGTGTTATCATACATCTCGTGGTGATCCATAAAGGCAAACTGCTAAACAACATCAACCTTAAAATAAATTGAATTTACATAACAACGCATTGAAACATAACGCAAACACATAGAGGTCTAAGCTAGTGACGTGTTCCGGCGTCGTTAAACGTGATATCTTAGCGTTGAGTGGTTGGGTGATTCCTCCACGGTGAAGCGATAAGTATCAATACGGACTTGTGCTCCCACGTACCGTCGCGTATATATTGGGAGACCCCTATAGGAACAAAGCCTTTATCCATAGGAAACCGTGTCGGCCGCCCTACTGATCGCAATGCAGTGAACACAGCATTCACGAAGATCGACCACTCGTACCGTAAAACGTATTCTGTGGTTTTGCGAAAAGTTTGGCACACCCTCTGCCTAGATCTCCAGAGCAGTTTCTTTTGGCCTTTTTCAAACTCTATAATTGAAAAAGTCCATCCGAGCATTTGTCACTTCGGGCTCGTTAAAACATCGAAGGAGACTAGAGTCATCTTTAGCTTTTTCTCGACTCTTAAAAAGTGAAAAAGCAAGTTGTGTCTAAAGCGTCGTTATAAAAATTATTTTAAACGAAACATAATCACCTCCTATTCCTGCGTTGATCTTTAAGTTGAGAACATGGAACGCCCCAAGCAAGGAATTCCACATGATGGAAATCCTAGTCCTTTCTCCTCTTGGGGAGAAGTTGGTGCGCCCCACATGGCCACATTGTCGCTTCCAGGACTGACAATTGGCCTGCCAATTTGGCTATTCTCAACCAATATAGTTCAGAACACCATGGTTCCTGAACAGTCGAGTCAACAGTTAGATCAGTCTAGAGCTGCCCACCAGCCCTCTACTTCCTATAACTCTTCCTCCAATCCTTCATCTTCGCAAGGTAGAGCCGGCAAAAGCCAAGCTCCCATCGAGAAGAAGGAGAAGAAGAAGAAGAAGGAGCCTAAGGCGACTGGGGGCAAGCAAAAGACATCTGACGAAAATCCACACACAGCACAGACCGGGCCTAGATCGCCATGTGTCATATGTAGAGGAGACCACTTCCATAGAGATTGTCCCTGTATTCCCCAGATACTAAGGGACTGGTCCCCTCGTTTGCACAATTCGGGTGCATCAACCTCTGATAGCCATGTTGAATGCTTATTGTCAACCAGCGAAAGTGAAGGTTCAAGACAAAGAGGAGGAGAAAGATTCCCCTGCAGACTGTGTGAAGGCGATCACGCCATCCACCGTTGTCCCTTCTTAGACGAAGCGAAGAGAGTTTTGGAAGATCGCCCGGTTTCACCGCTGAGACTTCCTCCTGGATACAAAAAACTGGTGCCAAGTCCTTCGTTGGTTGAAAATACAGCTGGCCCGCTCAAGTGGTCAACTGAAGCGTCAGTCATTGAAAATGAACCTACTGAATCCAGACCAGACGAAAGTCTAAAGGTCGAAACGGCAGTTGACCCGGTTCCGCCTTCAGAGGTTTCATCTTCAAATGACACCGTCACTGAAGATTCATCTTCAAATGACACCCTCACTGAAGAGAATAAGGATGACACCATCCAGATTCTTTTCATCAACACAGACTCTGATGAGCATCAGGGCAATGCGCCCATTCCTTTATCGCAGGAAGGAACATCATCAGGGTCGTATCCGACCGTGTATTCGGTCCCACCACCAAGCAACCTGGTTGTGTCCTTTGATTGGAACCAACTAGGCGGACCCCGGTTGCCAGCCAGTATACCATTCAGAATCATAGTCCAAATTTATAGAATGGTAATGGCTGGCACTATCATTGATGAAGGGGCATCTGTGAGTATCCTTTCCTCTATTGCTTGGAAAGCACTGGGTTCCCCGGCGCTTTTGCTTGAGATAAGAAATCTCTTGGGTTTTGATAAAGGAACCAGTCGACCATTAGGGATCCTCCCCAATGTACCTGTTACATTGAAAGGGAAGACCGTTCAAATGAACGTGATGGTCGTTCAAGGACCCTTGGATTATAACCTACTCCTTGGACGAGACTATATATATTGCATGGGAGCTATAGTCTCCTCACTCTTTAGAGTAATGTGTTTTCCACACGAAGGAAGGGTGGTCAAGCTCGTAGACCAACTTTCATTTCCGGGATCACGCATCGCAAATAGTCACATACCAACCCTGAATGGTCTATTCAATCAAGAAATGTCTCCACCCCCAGTCCTCCTTCCCGATGAGTGCGAGTGATTTGGAAAGATGGGACTGGAACCCAGGGGGCATGCATCCTGGTCTGCTTTGGGCAGAAAGAACCCTGGGTATAAGGTAGAATTTCCGCGAGAGAATATGACCAGTCCGTACCCCATCCGTGGATGGAAGAGGGGTTGTTCTGGAATAAGATTCTGTTGTCAAGGTCACTTGTTTGACAAAGGTCATTCACCATTGTCTATTTCGGTAGACAGTGCCGAAGAAATGTTTTAGTTTGATGGTGTTAACGAAACAATCTTTGGGTAACCAGAAAGAGGCAAGCCTCACCCTTTAAAACAAATGTTTTATCGGATAAGTAGGGGCAGCCTTGAAATTGTACTTTATACCCGGGGGCTTGCAAACCTTTTGGAGTGCAAGCCAAGAGCGGTTATTTATCTGTTTTTTTGGGATTAGCCGTTTCCAAACTTGCATAAAGAAAGGATGAGAGGGAGCATAGCTTTGGTAAGGCGCCAGCTCTATAAAAAATGGGATCTTACAGGAGACATTTCTTATCTTATGACTGGTATATCGAGCAGTTTTAGCATAAAGTTCATGCTCGTTAAAAAATAAACGCAAGATCAAGCAGTTTTAGCATAAAGTTCATGCTCGTTAAAAAATAAATGCAAGGTCGAGCAATTTTACCACGGAATTTATGCTCGCTAAAAAATAGAAAAGCGAGATCCGAGCAGTTTTAGCACATAGTTCATGCTCGTTAAAAAATAAACATAATATTGAGCAGTGTTTTTGGTGCATTCAAGCTCGTTAAATAAAAAAAATGAACCTATCCCGGTAAATAACCATTGTGATCGTAAATTTATTAGCCATAAAAGCCTTGGTCGTGTTTTGCACCTGCCACCTCCATTCCATTTGGCCGATCGTTCACCTCCATATGATTGTTTACCCATTTTGAGGAACAGCTGCGAAGAGTGATTTCACCTAGCCATCCTTGTGACACTGCCGTGATTGGAAAATTCCAACCTGTACCTGGAATCTGCTGCTATCCCTGTTTATCACTCGTTCCTCAAAAGACGAGTCTTCTTTGAGCTCTTTTCATCTGACTCGTAAAATATGAAACGTTTGCCGAGTTTTGGCCTTCCAGCTCGTTAAAATGATCGGAAGAGCTATCCCTCCTCTAGATTTTAATCTTTTTGGACCTGAGGGATTATTGCACAAAAAGGTCGAGCGCTTGTTTTATTCGGCTCGTTAAAGTTATCGAAAACTCATCCCTTCTGTATTGTTTTATACTTTTTCGGACTTAAGGGATTAGATGACGAAAAAGGAATTTTGGAGTTAACTTTCTGTACCTTTTCAGACTCTCTAAAAATGAAAAGGACCGAGTTTTCCTTGTCGTTAGACTCGTTAAAATGATTAAATAGCAACAAACTTGTCTTTAGACGAGAACGAGTTTCCCTATCGCTAGGCTCGTTAAAACATAGCGATGGGCTTGCCCGAAGGGCAGGTTATAGAACAAGCATATGTTATCCTCCTCAAGCTTGACAAAAATAAAGAGGTACTGGTCAGAAATGACTGGGGAAAAATTGGGAGAACCTCAAAGCTTTAATGGTAGCAAGTCGCTCTTGAACATGACACTTTTCCTTCGTATCACAGTGGGTTGGGTTGTTTCATTCACCGGTCTCATCACCATGGTCTTCGCCAAACCATCCACATTTGGGGTAATGCTACCGATCCATCGCATCAGTATCGTTATATGTTCAAGAGATGTCGTTCAGAAAGAGTCAACTGTGTCCCATCCACTGCCATACATTATCCTTCATCCACCCATGATCGCCACCCTAAATCATATGTCACAGACTGTTTTCACCTCCACTAAAATCATTAGCTCCGTTCCGTGTCACTGATGTGGGATTCATTAAGGCCCTCCTTTGACAGATCGCTTCTTGTCGACTTCAGCTCATTATCCAAGAAGTTGATCTAGGAACAACCCCCTCAGTACTTTGAAGCTTGCATGCCTCAATGGCAATTTTCTCACTTCCGGAGACAGGTATACATCAATGACCTTCGACCGAAATATTTTGCGTGGTGTTCAACGCCAAGTCCTTTATTCACACCACGTGAATTGTACTGTAGTACCTTGAGGATCATTATCATTATCGGTGATTCCTCTCACGCTTGTTAACGGTTTACATCATTGACCGGTAATCAAGCGATGTCTTTCCATGTTCGACTTCAGCGCAATCCTCACATGGATCGACTTGTACTTAGAGTGAAGATCGAACGAGTTTGAAGACCCCGGATCTAGTTTCATCCATCTAGGCTGCGATATATATTCAGGAAATATAAAGACATTTGACATGTACATCATTGCAGTAGATGATCATCCTACTCAAAGGATGATAATTTCAGCAGAGAATTATCAGTCTATCATCAGACGATCGTCTGTTCTATGTACCAAAATGAACTTATAAAGCTGAGCATGGGAATGCCCGCCTCAGCTAGATCATGAAAGCAGAATGAGAAATAATGTATTGTATTGTATTTTATTACAGGTCACCTCTCAGCGATTGAATGAACTTCGGATCCTCCTGATAAAGCATTTCACCCGATAAACGACCTCATACTTTAGGGGGCAACTGTTATAGACATTTTTGTGCCTTACAGCATGAAGCATGAAATGCCAATAATCTAAGGGATCCAAAGTCCCTAAACATGTTGTTCCTACCCCTAGAGGAACAAGGTCAGCAAACCACAGCACTGAATATTAGTTCTCCACCTGAAAACACTCGAAAACAAGCTAATTCTGGATCATGTCAACTGCTCCACTGAGCATCTACGTTGAATGTCAACTGCTCCACTATGTACCTACGCTGAATGTCAACTGCAAAGAAGGCTACCTGCGCTGGGCGAGTTTGGCCAAGTGGCACAGTCATTCCTCAAGGTGTCAATGCCCAGGAAGCTTCCAAAATGACACTTGGATCAAGGAATTCGACTTGTGATGAGTAAGAGGATCTAGATCTCCAAGTGGAAGCAAGAACCTCCAAGTGGACTCAAGAACTGAAGAATAACTGAAGTGGGAGAGGACACTAGTCAACTTCATGCCAGCCTCAAGCTGACTCATCCTTTCTCCAAAACTCCTATATATAGAGCTCTCTCATGAGGTCTAAGGGGGCTGGAATCTTGTGAATGTAAGGAAGTGCTGTTGGTTTGAGTATAGAATTATTGGGTGATTTGCTTGAAGGAGGTGAAGAGGAGATTTCTTTCTGCTGGGAGGTGATGCTGGATTGGGCCTCTTATGGTTGTATCACTTCCTGAACTTTACTTCTTCCATTAATAAAGCATTTGAGGTTCTTCTATATACATGTGTTTCAATGATGTGTTGCTATACTTGTATATTTGATTTATTCTAATCCTTGAATCAATTATGAATGTATGCTTCTTGTAGTTTCCCTCTCTTGCTATTTTGCAGGATCTTGGTGTAGCTGGGCCAGTGAAAGAGCAAGGAGTTGGGAGCAAGCAGCAAGGAGAGAAGATTGGATCAATCATTAGCGGATGACATCGGTTAGTGGATCTCTTCCTCCCTTCTCTTACATCTCATAAAGAAGTAATCTTGAATAGCTTTGCTTTGATTGTTGCTGAGGTACTATCACCCTTAGAGTGGGATAGGGTCATTCCGTATTGGATACTTTTCCCAACAACACTTGGAACACAATGGCACTCCACAAACTCATCTAGCTAGGGGTCATCATACCACTTGATCAGTCCCCTCCATCATTATATGTTGGCCCATGCTTTGTGGAATGATGCCCCCCCACCCTAGCCACCTTCTCACTTGATTAACATAAGTATCAACATAGACCTCAATGATATAGGTTTGGTAAATTATCCTTTCATTCCCTAGATATTTTTACCTACCGACCTCTCTGGTGAGCCATCAAAACATCACATATCATAGATGCTTGATACCATATCTTCATATATTCTACTCTAAGTGATACCATGCTTACCACCTAGTCCCCATATTTGACTTGGTGGGTGGGGATGATCCTATACCTTCTCTAGTATTTTATTCATGTATTCCTCTTCTTACCTTGATTCTTCACCAAGAACCATCCTTCCAAGGTTCAACATTAATGCCATTTTTAGACAATTAAGGCACCCACCTGAGAGTTGTAGATCCAAATTTTGATAGTTGGTTTTTCTGCTATGATCTCCTCAATATTTAGGGCCTTCAAATCCTCTCCAAATTCACCAAAAAATCACTATGCAAATGAATTGGATTTGGGGGTAAGAAGCCTTTTATAGGAAAAACCCTATTTTTTCCATCACCCCTTGTGACGAAATCGTAGCTCAGTTTGACAAACCATTTGTGCCATTGGAAAGATCTCACCAGTTTTTATAATGGGTCTCTATTTGTTTTTGGTAATTTGAAACTTCAAGAGGAAGCCAATTTTTCCATGAGGTCTCACTTTATCACCGCTTAAAATTGAATTTCTTCATATGAGACACTTCTACTCTGGCACGACTTTACCTTTACACTAGTTGAGTAACGTGTTGATTTCAGTCATGAGTAACCATTATTTACTCATGTTTTTATTGTCTGCTTCAAGGCTCCACTATGTGGCAGCATTATCGAATCACCCTTATAGATGAGTCACCCTTGCATCCATGGAGTCTATTCTGAGTCCCCTTCGAGTCTTGTTACAGTATATCATCCATTTTGTGTCCCATTCATCCCAATTTGCTCATATTTGGCCTCCATCTATACTACTACATCATTGAAAAGCCTTTGCCTGAGTAATTAACCATCCCATTTGGAATCTAGTCAGTCTCTACCAGGTCAACCATGCATAGTATGCTTTGACAAGGGAAGTTGGTTTTCCTCCTCACATCTTGTATCCTTCCATCATCATCCCAGGTGTCCATCCATCATTCACATTTACTATGACCCTCATGCCTTTGGTGAGGACTCGACATTGCCTCACCTATGGCGGGACCTCTTCTATTGACATCAACAGATTTTTTCCAAGAGAGTGGTCTAGAGGGTGGTGAAACTTGATTACAAAATTAATCATTTTTCAGTGTCTTGGATCAAGCAAGGGTACTTTGTTGTATGTCGCATGTCAAACCCCAACTCATTATCGCATGATTGAGACTCATACACTTGATAGTCTAGTGATCTAGTGGATTTTACCAGTCTCTTCTGGGTGTGTGTGAAATGTTCTTGACCTCATGAGGGGGTGGCCCTTTAGGTAGCTATTGGCTGATTGGGCCCTAACCCAGGTTCAGAAGAGTTATTAGCCAAACAAATCCCGTAGTTACCGACCCTTTCGGCAACAACCCGCGGAGCGCGGACTGAGGTCTCACCCGAGGTAGTAGGGGAGGGTGCTAGAACCAGGTTTCTGCACCCTTGGGATGTCTTGATGTGGTCTCGAGGGGGTTGCGATCTGTATGCGGCCTCACACCATTTGTACTGCTCTTGGGATTTCGCGTAGACCCGCGCAGACACACTTTCTTTATTAATCAAAATATTACATATCTAAGCTTTTTATTATAGTCTTTAAGCAAACGTTTAAACTTAAAACCCCGTGTGCATAATTATAGCAGATAAGGCATAAATTCAGAACATAAGCAATAAACAAATCCGCAAGAAAACACACAATGATTCAAAAATTATTATCTTTATTGATCTTCTCTTCAGTACAACCAGATATGCCCTGCACACTCAGCTGCAGGGGTCCACGCACACAGCTGTCGACTCTACTTGGCCTTTGCGCACACAGCTGCAGAGCCTCTATCTATCTACCAACACCCTTGACTCTGACTTACAGATGCTCCAAGACTTCTTTCTTCATAAACCCATTACATTCGAGATCAAAAACACATACCAAAAACTTACTTCTAACCATAGAGCCTTGCTCTATTTATACATTTCCATGGTCTGCGGACTATGGGCAGGCCGACTCATTTTACATTATTTTTGGGCGGATAACCCTTTGACTTGACTTATTACATTTCGCGCTCTGCACATCTCACGAAGTATTTACCATACTTCTACCCGAAATTGCGGGCTTTGAGCCCCAAAACGGTTACGTGGGGCCTCCACTACCCAATAGTCCCCCAACACAATCATCGTGACTCGTCCTGAGTCACTTAGCTAGTGCGACAATCTTTGTGCGGAGGTCGGTCAACAACTTCTGCGCTTCGCCTATACTTGCAACAAACTCTTCCGCCATCCTCTGTACCTGTTCTAGGTGAGCCGCCGATACATCAATATCAGTTGTAGTTCTCTGTCCGGCATCATATGTTGCCTGCATGTGCGCTAACTTTCCCTCGATGGTGGTGGAGACTGCGAATGCTTCATCAAGCCAGGGTTGGATGCAGTCTTTAAGCACTACCTCTTTTTGCCGAGCGACGTCAACTTGTGCCTTGAGAGCCTGGGCCTCCTTCATTTTAGCCAACCGCTGCGTGATAGTGACCATCTGCGTAGTCCCCCGGACTATGTCATAAGCCTGCTACAACTCCCATGCTTCTATTTCCACTTGTTGTATGGTTGGGTCTTCTTGGAGAGAGGTGAGCGTAAGGAGGGATTTATCTAACAGTCCCGAGCAATCTTGGACAGCCCGCTTTATCATTTCCAATCCTGCTTGAATTTCACCGCGACATTGTTCTCAAACTTCTGGAGGTGTGGGCAGTTGTGCCTTCAGTCTTAGCTCTGCAATTTGTAAATTTAATTCCCACTAAGCCTTCGTGGCCTCCTCTTGGGCTATATGGAATCCTGCGGCCATGCGATGAATCTTATCAGTTGCTGGAAGTTCAGCTGAGATAAAAAGCTCTGGTACCTTGCTACAAGCTTCCGTCATGGCCTGTTCCACTTCCTGGTTGTGTGCGACCAAATCATTGTGCTGGAGACTAACCTGCTCCAGATTTTCCTTGTGCTCTATCAAGGTTTGGAGGGCGCGGCCTTCCCTGGCACAAAGCTTAGTGGTTACCCCATCCTGTAGTTGGTATAGGGTTTCTCTAGGAAGAGTGGCCAGATTCAACCCCCAACTACGCATGTCACCCTCGGCTTCTGCTAGGACAGCGCCTGCTGGCAACGCTAAGGTGTTCATTGTGTGGGTGTGTGCCATCTGCTCGGCTGCGGCTGTGTCCTCTACTAGATTTAGGATCACCCTGCCCGGGGGTCGCACCTGTAATGCCTGCAACTGTGCTCTAATCTCCCCCAACACAGTTGTCTATTCTGTCATCAGTTCTGCCAACACACCTATAGGGGTAGTGCTCGCCGGTTTGCTGCTGTCAATAAACTCTTTCTCCAAAGCCTTTGCTGTTTTTGACTTTTTTTGTGTATGTGGTGATTCCTTGCTGCCTGGCCTCTTGACTTGGGTCGATTCTGTAAGATGGTCTGTGCATTCCTATGTCTCCTTCTCCCTTTGCATGTCCTATTTCGAGGACATTTCCTGATCTGCCTTGATTTCTTCAGTTATCACTTCCTTGGTTGCTTCCTGCTGCGAAGCTACCTTTTGTCCCTGACGTGTCTTTTCTGCCAATTTAGTGAGTCGCAGTTGGATTTCCTTTCTTCGCTGCCATGCTGCCATTTGTTCTAGTACGGCCTTGTTTGGGGCACGCCACTCTGGAGGCCATGCTACCAATACCTCGTAAATGGCACCATCTGTTGCGATGAACAGGAGCGTGACCCATGGTCACTTTGGATCCTTCCACGCCTGGATATATAAGTTATGCGTGTCTGCTTTGAACTTGGCCGTGCTTTGCAAATTGTTGTATATCGTTGGAGACATATTTGGTTTGCGAGTGATCTGTGTCCAGATACTCCCCTCGATGAAGGTCCAAAAAACCTTGATTTCACAAACCCTTGCTGCGTCCTTTGTAGCCCAGAGTGAAGTATACCGCACTGCTTCAAGTAGGTTGTCCTCAATGCTGGGAAACTGGCTACCCTACGGTAGTTCTCCTACAACCAGAAGGATTGATAATAGAAATCATGCATAATGAAATGTCTTACCTTTGTCCTGTGCTTCCTGAAAATTTGTCAAAAATTCATCACATAAAAACTGTGCCCAGTTGAACTAAACCCCTTCTGCACACTGCTCCGCAAGCGCAATGACAGGAGCTAGTACCTCATTTATGCGGCATTTCCTCGTTAGTTTACTAGCTAGCAGCTAGGTGGCAATTCGCACCTCTTGGTCTTTGATGCTTGCTATTACATACCCCCACTTTCGCTTCTCCAACTTATATTTAGCCTTCATTGTTTCTGCGAGACCCACATCGCTACTCGTTCTGGCTATGTTTGTGGGGTCATTCCCTTTGATAGGCAAGTGGGTAATCTGGTGTACTAAATCAGCTGTGATAGGAATCGACTCCTCCAACCAGAGATACCCATCATGTACTAGACATAGTAACTGTCGAATAACAAAAATGGTGATGGTCACGCGGTGATAGTGGGGTATCCACCTTAGACTAATTAATCTCGCCTTCTCCACACCTAGTAACCACTTTCGCGGTAGTAATTTGTCTTCGACCAGTTCAGGGAACTTATCATTGTTTGCAAGCTCTCAATCTTCGAACTTGATGCTCGGAACTTGGCCCAGTGGTAAACCATCAAACCTTATCTCATCCGGAAGAAGCGGGGTCTAGAGCATATTCTTTGCAGCATCCATGTCCTTCGGTATCTTGGCCGTCTCGTTCCATGGGGAGATATATGGGGGTCATGAAGAGATTTGAAAAACATCCTCTTCGTCCTCATCTTGTGCTTCAATCTAAGCGATCAAATCTTACAAATCTTCGTCGTCCTCCTCAAGTTCGGTGGTGATTGTTTTTCCCTTTTCGGCGACTGATAACTTACTGAATCTCAGTGATACCCTGACCAGCCCCATAGTCTGCTTTTTTTTTTTAAGGTCGTGGTGTTCGTGGGGATTTTGGAACTTTGGGGGTCGCATCTGCTTCATCAGGCTCCTCCTAGGTTGAATATAGTTGTTTCGCGAACCGTGCTCGATTTCTTGTTATGGTACTCATGGGATGCCTGGTAGCTGAGTGTTTGTTGGTCTTTACTGGTTCAAATCTTGAATAACCCAGTGTTGGCGACAGGTTTTGATAGGAACTCGTACTTTTGAATGGATCCCTTCTCTCCACTTTCAGTTCATTAATAGCGGCTAGGCTGCAGATCTTTTCGTATCTAGCTCAGAACTTCTGTCTTAATGGCCCGCCGCCCACTCCCCCCTGTCGTAACTTGAATTTCTTGTCAGGAATAGTGGTGTTAACGGTCACCTCTTGCCCTTTCCGTATGGCAGCGCAACCCTTGTGGCACAGCCGTGATTTTGCAGACTGAATGACTCTGTATCGAACCTGTTTTCCGTGCCAGCTTCCCGTAGACTTGTTTATAGTCCTGCGCCTTCTTTCAACTACCTGGGGCGCTGAGACTGTGCTTTCTACAACTAGTCAGGTGGTCACACCCCAGGTGCAATGTCTCAGCTTTCCTGCTAGCCTGAGCTGTGGGAACCTTGCGAGTGCCTTTGTAGTTGTTATCTCTCTGTGCACATTTGTGTGGGGTGTATTCCCCCCATAGGTGTGGGTGCAGCCAGGATAACAGGGTCGCAGCTCGTTCCATTTCTACGGGAGACTCGGCTAGGCCTGGTTCCCTTATGTGCAAACTCACACGGTCTACTTGTGCATCGCCATTTTCCACCTTGCTGATTCCCCCCCCTACTAGCGCACATTTCTTTCATAGCCACGCCCATAGTTTGTTGTTTTTGCGAGGCCTGCTGCTACTCCTCTTATTCTGGGCTCCCTCCTGTATTATTACTGACAATCTCACCTTCACCTCCCTTCTGTTATAGGCCCCTCAAACCCGTGGTATCCGTAACCTCCCAGTGGATCATTTTCTCGGGCAGATGTTGTTCGTGCTTCCCCCTATTCACCTCATGACTTTGTTGTGGGCCACTAGCGAACTAGGTTGTTGTGGTGACTTCGGACTTGTGATTCTAATTTGGTTGGGTGTCTACACCACATACCCCTGCAGCCTACGCTGCCGATGGATGCTTACCCCATTTTGCCCTCCAACTCGCGTGCGCATCTGCCTCTGTTATCCGTGCCACTTCCGCCAAATCTTTGGGCATGTACTCCATTCTTGAGCAATTGTCTCATATGGTGCCTCCGCGGGGGCATCGTGCAGCTTTGGTCTCAGATTTGTCATTTCGCATTGGTCGACTAGTTCCTCCGCCTTCGTGGCATCCTCATTAGTTGGCCACTTCCTTGCCTCTATCATTACATGGCATAGTGATCTAACCATCATATTACAATTTAGTTTCGTTACCTCATGCAATCGGTTCTACCATTGCTCAATCTCTTCATTTGAGTCTGACATGCAGGAACTGTCACGGTCCCCTGAGATTCTTCCGTTCACTGTCAAATTCACTTGGTCCTGATCTTGCACTGTGATCTGGTAGATACAGTCTAGTTCCTCGTCATTGTCCTCATCATGCACTGGCTCAGTATAGCGTGCCCCTTCGGCTAGGTCCAGCGGAACCACTACGTGGAGATATTTTTTTCGAATATAATTTTTCATTTCTTTAGGTTGATGACTCCATTCATATCCATTGCCCAATCTATCCCTAACAATGCAGGATATGGGTTACTATCATCCATAATTTCTATGACCTCAAAATCAGTTTGTGTGCTTGCACCATCGATGTCTACTGTAACTCCTTGCAGTCTTCCCATAGGCAAGATCTTTTGTTGGTTCACCATCCGTAATTGGATAGGAGACCATTGTAGTGTGGGCCTGCCCATGTGCTCCCAGGTTTGTTTAGGTAGGACATTCGTATCTGATCCCAAGTCCAGAATGACCTGATCCATCTTATAGTCCCCAATCTGGGCAGTCAATCGCATCTCCCACCTAGTACGCAACGCATGCTTGCCTAGTTTTTGGACCATCCGAGGTTCATCTGATCCTGTGCACCTAGTTATCAACTCTTACAATCCCTTCACCACTTTTGTGTCCCGTACTAGCTTCATGCATGTCTCTAAGAAGGTAGTTAGCATAGAAGTATCCCTCTCTGGATCTGTTTGATCCTTGCTACCCAAAGAAGAAGCTTCCGCGAAGCTCTTCTTAGCTTCCATAAATGTTTCCTTTGCGCGCTCCAAATAAAATTCAGGTTGTTTTGTGGGGGCCTTATGAACCCATGCATCCTCCTCTAGTTGCTTCCCCTCATCTTCCTTGTAGTTGCACCACTTCTGAGCATCATATTCATGTTAGGGTCTTCTTTGTGTGGTTCATCCTTCAGAATTTGCACGTTCTGAGTGGGAGTAGCGGGAAGCACCCCTTTTTCCTGCATCTGAGCAATTAGCATGGGGCAATCGACTGCTTCATGGTCAAATTGGTAACAGTACGGGCAACAGGCTTTGGTCGGGCTCATGCAGTAACGCGCATAGTTCCATGGTCCTCCACAATTATAGCAGATTAATTGTCCCCATCCGTGTCCCATTCCCCCTCGTCCCCATCCGCATCCTTGGGATCCACCCCGCACTATTGCTGTGGTGGGACCCTGCCTACGTGCCTCCATCTGCATCCTATAAGCAGGTGTTCGATCCATCAACAACTCATAACTTCGGCAATTTCTTTAATCGTGGCCTATCTCCCTACAAAATTTGCAAAATAATTGTTGGGGGGGGATTGTCTCAGGTTCTGCAATAGATGATAGTTGTCCGTGGCATGCTTTCCTCTCACCTGATAGATCGTGCACCAGAGTGCGGGCGTCGTGCTTGGCCCTGCCTGTACCTTCAGTTGCAATGGTATTGGTCTCCCCCCTAGTATGTAGTTCATGAAGAGTGGACAATGATCCTTATCATGGCCCTAGCCCTTACATTTGATAGACCACACCTATTCGCGCACTTGCGACCGAGGCGCCTGTCCTTATTTCAAACTTCACATCTCTAAGCATAGGTTTTGTATTTGCACGTGGATTTGCTGAACTCCCAACCCCAGATCACGTATTGGGGTTTCGTGTAACCTCATTGCAGTCTCTAATGCTTTGGCTTGGGTTGAGATCTTTTGCTGTGATAATGTCGTCCTCAAATGTGATTTCAAAGACACCAAAAACCATGCACAGTGTTGTGCATCCGCCAATGTCATGTTAGCCTCGCGTATTGTTCTTTTCAACCTCTGATCCAGATCCACGGGGTTTCATCGCGATCTCCTTGAACCCAATGACCGACTACGTCTTTGATTTTGGCCGACCAAATTCTTTGTTCAATGCGTCCTGGATCATCGCTATTCCCGCATTCAGATGATCGCTTAAGTACTTTATATACCACGTCAACGTGCGGTCCTGCAGCACGCTAACCAGAGTATCCTTTTTGATGTTATCATTCGTTATGCCTTGGGCTTCCCATATAGCCTTTACCACAAACTAGAACTGACCTGGTTCCTCATTTCCTACGCCTTTAAATACTGGCAACTTGACTGCACTCGCCATCCTAACCTTTGGTGGTGGCGGAGGTGGGGTCGGTGAAGATGGATTTGATGCAGGTGAAGTAGGTGATGGCGTGGATGGTGGTGTTATCATTGGAATGTGCTGCTTAATCAATCAGACTGTGCTTCTTGGAGAGAACCCTGCGAATTCTTCCTCGCTTTCGTGCGAAATAGAAATCAGAGGACTATTCTCTAATCCTTTGGTTCCACGGTAGCCTCTTCTGCTCCATGTTATGCCAGACATCAATAAATGTGCATAATCCATTTTTCACATAACATCATTTTAATCCAAGTATTCAACGATTTGATGTACCTACCCCATGGTCCTTGGATAAAATGCCTTTCTGCTTCACTATAACTCACAGTTGTGTCTATCGTGAACTCAGTGATAAACCCTCCTATTACCCAATCCAACCAGTGATCTACTGCGCGTGCGATTTTATCTTCAGATGCTTCTAGCCTGCACACCAATTCTGGAGTCCACATAATGGGTTGATCTAGTCTACACCTTCCCATGCTGTCAGCTAGCCTCACGATCCAATTGTAAAACTCTGTTGAGAATGACGCAAAGAAGATATCGTGGATCTTTGTGTATATGTAACGATCCAACCACCTTTCTTCTGATGTCCGCGGGTTTCTGTTTTCCTAAACCACAAACTCATGAAGCTTCTGATCCAACCAATATTCAAGCTCTTTGTTTGTAGGGTTCTAGTGTTCTGAAATTAGACATCCCTTACGCAGATCCTAGTCCCAGCAACAGAACCATTTGTTGGCTTATTGGGCCTTGACCTAGGTTCTGAAGAGTTATTAGCCAAACAAATCCCACAGCTACCGGCCTTTCAGCAATAGCCCATGGAGCATGGATTGAGGTCTCACCCAAGGTAGTAGGGGAGGGTGCTGGAACCAGGCTTCCACACCCTTGGGAAGTCTTGATGTGGTCTGGATGGAGTCGCGATCTATATGCAGCCTCGCTCCACTTGTACTACTCTTGGATTTCGTGTAGACCCGTGCAGATGCACTTTCTTTATTAATCAAATTATTATAGATCTGAGCTTTTTATTACAGTATTTAAGCAAACATTTAAACTTAAAACCCCGTGCACGTAATTATAGCAGATAATGCATAAATTCAAAACATGAGCAATAAACATATCCACAAGAAAACACACAATGATTCAGAAATTCTTATCTTTATTGATCTTCTCTTCAGTACAACTAGATCTGCCCTACGCACTCAGCTGCAGGGGTCCACGCACACAGTTGCGGACTCTACCAGGCCTCTGCACACATAGCTGTAGAGCCTCTATCTATCTAACAACACCCTTGACTCTAACTTACAGACACTCCAAGACTTCTTTCTTCATAAACCCATTACATTCGAGATCAAAAATACATACCAAAAACTAACCTCTAACCATAGAGCCTTGCTCTATTTATACATTTCCATGGTCCGCGGACCGTGGGTAGGCCGACTCATTTTACATTATTTTTTGGTGGACAACCCTTTGACTTGACTTATTACACTTCAGGCTCTATGCATCTCATGGATTCTTTACCATACTTCTACCCAAAATTGTGGGCTTTGAGCCCCAAAACCATTACGTGGGGCCTCTGCTACCCGACAGTAGCCCCCCACATGAATGGATGTTAGCATATTATGATCCAACATCAGATTGCATTCTGTAAATTTGATGGATTTGGTTTCAGCCACTTGCAGCGCCCACAATAGGCATGTCTCCTCTAGATGATCCATTCATATCTTTAGATCCCTTTCTTGTTCAACAAGGCTTCTTTGGTTGTGATTCCTCCTCACCATTTCAGCTTGACGGGCATTATGTATCATGTACTCAGACGTTATTGTATTCATTCCTGGCCTATATTTTTCTAGGAACATTATGTATATGGGACTCATTGTATCTATTATAGCATCATTTAACACTCATGTAGACTTGATGCTATTTATGGCCCTGGGAAGTCCCTTTTCCTAATATTTGAAAATCCATACGCGACTCTTCCCACAATAAATCACATACATACACAGGTCCTATAACACTACACCCACGTATACCTGTTAATATACGAAAAAATAAAATAAAATGTTATTTTTCTGCGAGGTTCATGGGTTTTATCGAGAGCCCACCTACAAGAGTCCATGGCCCTAACTGAATTAACCAATTTCAGGTGGTATATATACACCCCTTGGGTAGTCCTAATTGATACAAGAGAAAGGATATCAACATTATACCCATTTTTCTCCCAGATCAAGTTTGTTTTTCCTATGCCTCTTGCAATCCCAGTCTCTAGGAAAACTTGATTTCCTTTGCAGAGATTCTCATCATTATTATAGCATCTTCTTACGCCCAACTCAAGATTGACAGATCTGGAGGAAGGCTTCGTTTGGTGCCTTTGGCCTAGATTACGTTGTACCTTTCTTGTACCTATTGTTGTTAGTCAATAAAGAAGCTCATGTCTTGTTCCTAATATATTATTGTTGGGCCTCAAATATGCCCATTTTTCCAACATACAATACCACTATTCATAACCTAAATTCCTATATTTTTAACTGATTTCATACCATAATTTCATAACTTGCCACCAATTCATATCTTAGACTTCGTGGTTGATTATCATTAGTTTTCTTAACTTTTCAATGATTAGAGATGAATTTTCTATGATTTTCTAATCATGGTTTTTCCAATTTCATTTACCACAGGGATCATTTCCGAAATGCTTCATAAGGCAAGATGATACAGGACTAAGTAAAAAATGCAGTACATAATGTAGAATTCTTGTAGCTGAAAATCTAAATTTGTGATCAAATTAATAATAATCTCAGGATTCTAAGATTCGGGTTTTGTTTAAAGTACTGCCATTTAGGTAACCCAAAAAACGTTTGTCAAAATCCATTACCATGAAGAATTCATGGTCAGGGGAATATTACAGTACAAAATTAAGTACTGGAATTCTGGGTTTTATATAATTCGAGTTAAGTACCAAAATTATGGGTTTGATGGTTTTAGACATTTTATCACCAGCCACGTGGAGGATGTGAGTTAAATCAATACTCTACTCAGCATTGCTTAACCAGTCAACCATCGACATCCCATAGTAATCCTTCTTGTTCTTGAACATGGATTTCATTTCTTTTGTTCAAGGATAGTGCCATGATTGGGATGGTTCAATTACAATATGGGTGAAATAATCCTGAAGATTTCACTTGGCTTAACTTGGTTTAGATTCTAGATATTTTTACTCTCCTTAGTCAATTGGTTGTAACTATTTTAGTTGGCCTGAATTCTTTTAAAAACCTAATGATTTGTATGTAAAGTTACACACACATGACATAGATTTGCATAAGGAGGTATATTCTTAGGCTGAGATGGTGATTGTGGAAAAACCTTTTTAATGCTATTAGGTTAAGACTTAACTCTTAAACTGATGTTTTGCTGAAGTTTTTAATATAATTATTGTCTCAGCTTTTACTCGTAATTGCGTGTTATGTCCCTTTAATATACAAGTATTGAGTTATATTAGGCTTGTTCTAGGTTTTGGCAAGGGCCCACCATGAACCTTGATCGAATCCTGTAACACTTTTAGGTGTAGGAAATGTGTTTCAATTCATTAGATCAAACTACACTTAAATTCTTATTTACTTTCATTGGTAACTTTCAGAATTTCCACACTTAGTTCTGTACTTAAGATTTCTTTAAAAGTTTTTGTAGATCTGATTTAAGAGAATGAGTGTAATGTTATTTGAGTCTTCGCATGCCTGTAGAATCTTGTTATGATCATACTTTGTTCTGTTAACTCTGTGATTACTCTTCCAATTTTCTAAATGCCGGCGAGGAAAGTTTTGATTTAAAACGAGTTTTTGAGGAATAAATTATATTATTTAAATTGAATCTTTTGTCTTTGAATGGAAGTGTTTCATTATTCGTGAATCTATTTATCAGTGTGTTGTAGCGCTACAACCACCCTCCGAAATTTTTCCTTCACTTCATTTTGGAGCCTCCCTAGCAAACATCCTTAGCAGCATGTCTTGCACTATCCAAGTACAAATGCTTCAGTTACGTTTCAGTGGCTTACCAGCCTATGCTTGTCAATTTGTTTGCCTCCCACCTACAAGTTGACACTTTGATACTTAGTCATTTTCTAGTTATGATTCTCACCTAGGAAATTGCATAATGCTAGAGGGGAACCAGACTTCCCTCTGGAAATTGTGCAATCCATCTGGGGTGCCTGCTGGGCTCCAAAAATGCAGAATCCAGCTAGGAAACCTTCCCTCTAAAAATTGCACAATGCAGCCCAACACTAGGCTTCAGATCAAAAATTGTGCAATTTTGACTGACAGCTAGGGTTTCAATCCATAAATTGTGCAATGCATGAGGTGAAACCAGATTTGCTCAGCCTAGAAACTACACAAATGTCATTCTCAGGTTTGCAGACTATTGCATGTGCTTCCAGGTTGACCGGTCCCCTCTAAGACTGAGCAATATTCATTTGCATGCATAGGTTGCTTTTTCCCAAAAAAGAAAAAAGAAAAAAGCATCCATAGATTTTAGGGATCCATTTTTAGCAACTGGAGGTTACATGCAAAATCAGTTTTAGAAACCTCCTGCTAAGTGTCATTTTTTTCCTAGATTTGTGGCATGTGCGTCATAAGCCTCGATCTTATCAAAACTTATTTATTCGATGCTTCAGAGCTCGTTCCTCACATCAATCTTAGAGCTCTGACATCCCAAATCACATCTAGGAGCATTCGGCACATTCAACTCAACTTTTTTCACGTAAGTCTGTTTTTCATGTCTTTTGCTACTTTTCTATTGCTTTTTGTATTTCACTTTGCGTCAAAGTTGTTTGCTTGGTTTTGTTGAACACTTGTTGTCATTTTGATGCATGTTAGCTTGTCGAGCCACTATTTCAGTTTTTCATTGCATCTCACTGTTGTCACATGCATGACACTATTTCTCCACTAACAGTCACTATTGCGGTGACTCGCTTCACACATATGCTTGTTTCCCCATTTTATGAATCCTACACTCATTGTTTTCATGCACGATCATTCACTCTTGTTTGCACTTAGCTTCACCATGCATTCAACTTTTCATGTTTTCAGTCGCCCGTCGGTGGGTTTGGGCTTTCTTGGTCCTTAGGCTTGCATGTGAGAGTCAAGAGAGTGCATATGCTTAACATCTGCTCGCAGTGTAGCACAACACCACAACAAGTCCACATAGTGCATGTCATGCGCTTTCATTTTTTTCTTTTCTATGGATGCATTTAAACTAGGAGTGTGTTTGTCTTAATTGATATATCTTTCATGTTTGATGGTTCACGCGACTATGCTGTTTGCGAACCATGCCTTCAACAACATGGGTCAACCAATGCACCGGTGGCTACATTGGAATTATCACCTCACATGATCAGACCCATGCACCATTAGCTTAGGAGTAGGAGTAGTGTTTTCTTTTGGCCTTTTTGCTTGCATGCATGTTTGCTTTCCTTCTTTGTTTGTTTATTTGCTTGCCTGCTTGCTTTGATCACTTTCTTTGCTTTCACATATCCTTATGCTCTTTTCTTTGTTTTTTTTCATTTAATTGTTTACATTCGTATGTTAGTTTCGGATGAAACCATGCGCGACTCTAGAAAAGAAGCAGGGTAAAGTACAAGAGGACTTGTAAAAATATCAATACTTGGTTATCTATTGTCCTGTCTCTTTATGTAGAACTTGTTTTCTTCAGTTAATGATACACAAATGGAAAATACGTTATGTTCAAAGTGAACCTTGGTGAAAACAAAATTCTTGCACACTAACTAGTACCACCTACTCTAATCGGTCGTTTTTGGGTTAACCCTTGTCAGCTCAATTAAGTAGAGTAAGGTGAGGGGGAAAACATTAACAATTATGTAAGAGGTGTATAAAAAATACTTCTCTGAAGGAACAACCTCTTCTACTCTCAATAAGTCGAGATCCCTCTTCTGCTCCTGAAATAAATAGGTGCTATGCATAGATTTTGAAAAATTAAAATGAGAAAATTTTTGAAAAATGAATATGGCGAAAGAAGAGAAATCCTTCCTATGTAGAGAGGTGATGCAAGTGACTTTGGCGGGGTACTGACCAGGCTCTTTGGCAACAGAGCGATGCTTGTGTTCTTGCGTGACTCCGCTGGGGTACTATCCAGGCCTGTTGGTAGCGGAGCAACACTAGAGATGAAACTTAAACCCTGACTATCATATTGCTTGTGTACCGATATACTCCTCATCCCCAATCGAAACAACTGTGTTGAATTGGCTTGGAATGTGTGCTAACCGCTCAAGAGCATGGTAGGTGCTACATATTTCAATCAAGCTAGTGTGGAAAACAAGATGATCTAAGAACTGAACAATACTTTCGGAGGAGTTAGACTTGATTTTCACAAAACAAGGTCATTTAGAGAGCTGGAGTTCTACTAGTGTGTCACCACGTGTTGTAGCAGCTACAACCACCCTACAAAATTTTTCCTTCGCTTTGTTTTGGAGCCTCCCTAACAACCATCCTTAGCAGCATGTCTTGCACTATCCAAGTACAAATGCTTCAGTTGAGTTTCAATGGCTTACCATCATATGCTTGTCAATGTGTTTGCCAACCACTTGCAGGCTGACACCTCAGGACTTAGTCATTTTCTAGTTGTGATGCTCACCTAGAAAATTGCACAATTCTACAGGGGAACCAACCTTCCATATGAAAATTGTGCAATCCATCTGAGTTTCCTGCTGGGCTCCAAAAATGCGCAATCCACCCAGAAAAAATTCCCACTGAAAACTGTGCAATGCAGCCCAACGCTGGGTTTCATCTCAAAATTTGTGCAATTCCGACTGACAACTAGGGCTTCACTCCAGAAATTGCACAATGCATGAGGGGAAACCAGACTTGCTTAGCCAAGAAACTGTGCAAATTTCATTCCTAGGCTTGCAGATTGTTGCATGAGCTCCCAGGTTGGCTGGTCCCCTCCAGGGCTAAGCAATCTTGATTTGCATATATAGGCTTCTTTTTCCAAAAAAAAAAAAAAAAAAAAAAAGCCATAGATTTTAGGGATCCATTTCTAGCAGCTGGAGGTTACATGTAAAAGCCATTTTAGAAACCTCCCACCAAGTGTCGGTTTTTCCTAGATTTGTGGCATGCCCATCATAAGCCTTAATCTTATCAAAAATTATTTATTCGATGCTTCAGAGCTCGTTCCTCGCATCGATCTTGGAGATCTGACATCCCACATCTCATCTAGGAGCATTTGACACATTCAGCTAAGATTTTTTTAGATAAGTCCGCTTTTCATATCTTTTGTTGTTTTTTTGTCGCTTTTTGTATTTCTCTTTGTGAGAATGTTGTTTTCTTGGTTTTTTTGAATGCTTGCTATCATTTTGATGTATGTTAGCTTGTAGAGACACTGTTTCAGTTTTTCATTGCATCTCACTATTGTTGCATGCATGGCACTGTTTCTGCACTAACGGTCATCGTTGTGATGACTCGCTTCACACACATGCTTGTTCTCCCATTTTCTAGATCCTGCAGTCACTGTTTGCATGCATGATCATTGACTCTTGTTTGCACTTAGCTTCGCCTTGCATTTAGACTTTTCATGTTTTTCAATGGCCCGTCCACGGGTCTAGGTTGTCTTGGCCCAGACCTTGCCTTTCTCCGCTTGCAAAGTGCATTTCTTATCTTAGGGTGAAAGCTTAGCCTTCCTCCTAGAAATTATGAAAATCTGCCCCAACACTGGCCTATAGGCTTTCTCCGCATAATTCTGAGAGGCAGTGCCTTGCTGGCCCCATAAATTGCACAAATGCAATTGCTGGTGTGTGCCATTGCTAACTAAAACTACGCATTGTGTAGTTTCAGACCTCAGCAGGACAGGATGGGCTATACATTGTACAGTTCTAGTAGTCAGTTAGCCTCCTAATAGCCTGAACTATGCCTTGTGTAGTTTTGGCAGTCAGTCTCCCAGCCTCCCAGTGAAAATTACGCAATCTTCCTAGTCAGTCACCTAGGTATGTTGCATGTCAGTCCTCAAGTTTCTTTTAGTTTTCAACTGAAATATTGCTTGCCATGATTGTTTCTATGTCTCCATATCGCAGGTGTTTGTCCATCTCTCAATGGTACAGGTATAATGGCCTCCAAGAGAGAAGGGTCAAAGGACACCATTGAGAGTGAAACTGGAGATGCAGTTGAGAAAGTGTCTATGAGCTTGCCCATCTATGAAGACACCAAGATTTTCATAGACAATGGTATCAATACAAAATGGAAGGACATTAATGACACCTTATTAAGCACATTTGAGGAAGATTTGGAAGACCAGAGGGTTTATGTCAACATTCACAAGTCTAGCTTGTACCGAATTTCATGCAGGCATCTCGCGTTTCCATGCACGGACATGATCCATTGGATTGCCTCGCATATTGATCCAGAGAAAACGATGTTGAGCAGTGTCAGTGGAACACAACTTGTGACCTTCAGGGCAAACAAATTGTTGAACCTCATAATTATCCTTTCGTTGACAACTTTTCTCACTTCCTTTCCTTGCTTTTCCATAAGATTACAGATCCCCATCAATGGTAAATGATAGATTTTGTCTTAAGGATAGCATTAAATGATTGACATGTTATATTTTTATGTTTTTGATATTTGAATAATTTTTTGCAAATTAGCTACAAAATACAGCCTATTCTGCAGCTAACTGTGTATTCCATAGCTATTTCCATGGTTTGGTAGGTTCCAGGTGTCAAACGAAGAAACTAGCCACAAGGGCATCTCTAGAATCGACTCCACATGAATCTTATCCTAGTCACTCAGCCCAGATCGATAAGAAATAGTCAAAGGAGGAGTTAAACATATGAAACCTGGAAGTAATAGGACTCTTTGTCTACTCTTTTGTGGTTAATTAATAAATCCAACAATTTTGTTGCAGCATTAACTCAGATCAGCCACTTGTATTAACAGTTTTGTGCAACCATCTTGCTCGAATTCAAGTCACCTGTAGTTGATCAAAAATTTATGTAGCCCTGTTGTGATACGTGTAGACCACCTGTAGCTAATTTTCCTCAAAGAGAGTTATGAATATTTTCTTTTAAATACTAGTTGTACAGAAACGAGGGGTGTTTGAAGTTTTTGATGTATTAAGCTCAGACTTGCAGCTCTGTAATTTTGAAATTTTGTTCCTGTTTATAATATAAAACCATGTGTTAACCAATGATCATTTGAAAGAGTATTCTCAACTAGTTAGCAGCTCAAACCAGCCAGTTGTAGAGGGACCCTGCACCAAAGGAGGTTTTCTTTTCATTTTTTTTTTGTTCAGTTTTAATTTCATCAATTGCTTATATCTGTGTTTCTAACTTAGGATGATTTCTTGTAGTTTGATTTCTTTTAGTCTTGATCAATAACATAATGTTAAAATTCAATTGTGCAGTCTTGTTTCTCCAATCCATTTCATAAAGGAAACAACTTTGTTTCTAAACAAAGTAAGGTTGAAGGTAATGAGAATGCATTGTTGACTAGTTTACTCACTATTTTTGTTATTTATTTTCTAGTTCAGATTGTCAATGCACTGTGTTAACGAATGTTTTTGATCACCATTTCAAGCTGATACCCATCCTAAACTAAATGGTTAACATTCACTTTACACAATGGTTGAAACCAATCAGTTACCTTCTACATGTTTTTATTTAGTTCTCTAGATCATGAAGTACAGAAAGTTGTTTGTATTCCATCTCAAGAAGGTTATCTTTCAAAATTGAAGGTTAGAATAACTAGAAGTACTTTAGTTAATTTCATTCTCTGTATTTATTTCAGCATGCCTCACAACTTCACCTCTTAATTCTAAGAATTAGATTCATGACTTAGGATTAATGACAAGATAGGACAAATGCTCTATTTTCCTTCTTTTAACTTAGATTTTGACTAGTTTTAAGCTCTTGGTTCACCTTTAGGAAGTTTAGATCTAGTTTCTCATAATTCAGTTTGTACATCATTAGGAATCAAAGAATAGAAACCCCCAAAACAATATAAAAATACAAAACAACGAAGTAGGAAGGGTTAACTAAGCACATATAGTGCACTACACTTCATCAGCTTACAAACCTCGGTTGATAATTCATGCAAGCAATTTAGGACACTAAATTGACTAAACATTTTGGTGCCATTGCTGGGGAAGTGTAATTAGGTAACCTTATCTCTTACATTCAAAAAAAAAAATGATATGCATAGAGAAAGAGACTCTAGGGGTAGATTTATAGCTAGAGGCAGGAGTTCAATTCCTACAACACCACCTACTCCACCAAGAACAAGAAGAGATACACCTCCATCTCAAGCTCATACTCCTAGCCATAGAACTCCTAAAGTTCTAAGGTCAAAAATCCAATCAAAAGGATCTCCTATTTCATCTACTGAGGCAGTCCTAGAGGAGAAAAATCTTGGGTCTCCAACAGAAGGAGTAGCCTTTTTCACCTCCATAGGGGAGCACATTTTAGTTGAAGAATTAGGAATACCTAGTGAGAAAGAAGAAGTAGAACCTCTCTCCCACATACCATTAATAGAGGAACCAGAGGAAGAGAAAGTAACCTTGCAGGTTGAACCTTATACTGACTCTGAAGAAACTATAATGGCAGAAGAAGGAGAGGATGGAGAATTCACACTGTTTGGAGGAGGGGGTAGAGGAAGAGGTAGAGGAAATAATGGAGGAGGCAGAGGAAATAGGGAAATAGATAATTCTTTTGGATTCCCTATAGTGGATGAAGAAACAAATGCCATAATGAAAAATATATCACCTTCTGTCCTCCCAAATTTCCATGGGTTAAAAAGTGAGGATCCTGAAACATTTTTATTTGAGTTTGAAGTCTTGTGCAGAACCTATGATTACTTAGAAGACTCTCAAAAACTTAAGTTGTTTCCTTCAACATTGAAAGGAGCTGCTTTGAAGTGGTTCATGGGGTTAGTCACTCAATCCATTAGAACATGGAATCTTATTTTATTTACATAGAAAATCAACCAAGGGATGTTACACTCCCCTGGGTTTGTTCCAATCTTCTTTTGCAATGCTCCTTGTGAATATGCCGGTTACTGGGCCATTTTCGTTCATTCAAAATATAAAGAAGAGATTATTTTTAGTCTCTTATTTATTCTAGGACTTTCTTAAGTACATATAAATTATCTATAGTTTTTATTCCTTTATCTATTATATTTCTAGTGTCTTCTTTTATAATTTTTCATCCTCTAGAAGTGAATATGGCTACATGTCCTATGTCAGTCATTTGACTCACACTCAATATGTTGTGATCTAACGCTTCAACTAGTAAGTCATTAGCAGCGTTTGTATTTTTAAAATCAAGGTTGGGTCTACCTTTCCCGATCACTTTCGTTGGTGCATTGTTTCTAAGAATAACACCACTTCCCTTGGTTTTGTTGAAAGAGATAAATCTGCTCTTTTCTCTAGACATGTATGAGAACATCCATTTTCTATGTACCAATAATCATCTTCTGCAAATGCACATAGTGCAAGGGCACACTTCACTTTTTGCTTTTCCTTTTTCTTGATATGAGGACTGATGATGGAGGCATATTCTTCAGGTCTGTCAAAAAATAAATTAATGTTTATTTGCTTGCCTTGGATAGGGTTTTCCTATTGTTTGAAATGTCTAAAATAATTCAATGACTTGCTCCTACATTGTTTTTCAAGATGTTTGAATGTATTACATGTATAGCACCTTACACAACCAGAGAAGGGGGTAAAGGAATCATAGTACTTATGCTTCATGTTCCTTTCATTTCTAGATGATCTGCAATCTATAGCCTTATGTCCAAATAAATTGCATGTAAAAAAATAACCTTGAAAGAAACTTGAATACCTGGGAACTGATGATCTTCCTGTGGAGATACTTTTTTCTTGAGGTATGAATAATTTTCTTCTGTAATTAGCTCCAATGTGTCCAAAGTTTTGATAGATCAAACACTCAATATCATCGATCAAGGGAGAGAATTAATTTTTATTATTTCTTTGGATGTCTACATTTCTACCATACTCATTCCTGGGAGAAAATGCCTTTCTTTGAAAAGTCACTTTCTTTGGTTGTTGATTATGTCAATTACTTTATTCTTTACTAGAGTTTCAAAATTTTCTTTCTTGTCTCTGAAATTTCCTGAACAAGCCTATGAGTTTGATTATCCCTTCACCATTTCATGAAATCCAAGGTTTGATTTAATGGCAGGAGACCTTTGACTGCTAAGAATATTGTCCAACATATTAGTACTATCTTTAAATCTCAATTATTTGTCCTTTTATGCTAATTTACTTCTTAATGAGATTGCCTCTATTTCTAATTTCTCATAATCATTCCTTTTTATTTTAGTTGTCTGCTTATTACTTCTTCAACTTTTCTTGCCTCTTCCAGTGGGGTCCTTAACTCAATAATTTCCTCTTTAATCCCATTTTATCATTATTCAAGCACCTAAAGTAGCTCCTTGTTTCTTTAATTTGACTTTTCTAGGTCAATCTTCAAAGAGATGATCCCAGCTTCAATTCCTTCACAATATCTTTTCCTTTCATTAATTTTTTCAGTCACTGATACAATGTATTCTAATTCATTCACATCATTATCCCTATTTTCACATACCTACAACTTTTCCTTAAGACTATAAATCATTTTCAATGCAGAAACATGTTTCATTCTAAGAATAAATTCGTTATCTGACCTTTCTTCTTCTAAATTTGTAACTCCATCTTAAATTATGGAAGTTGTTTCATAGCCACACTCATCTTCTAATGGGTTACTAGTTTCTTCTTTAGATACATTGAATGTTTCGAAATCAATATTACATATCTACTTACCTGATGAATGAAATTAGTCCTTAAGTATATTTCTTTCACTTTTTTCTCCTTCATGGATGTCCTGCAAGTTATCCCATACATCCTTTGTAGGCTCATAATACATAAATTTCTAAAATTTTAAATCAGGTATGCTACAATAGAATCTATTTATTGCTTGATCATTATTCTGCATCTTTTCACTGTATAGAGGAGTTTTAGTCTAAACATTACACACTAAATGTCATACATCAAATCTAACATATATTAACCTAGAATTCATCCTTTCTTTCCATTCCTAGTAATTTGCATCATTGAGCATAAGCATACCTTGATTATCCATAGTTCGTAATTGTCGTTGATTAGAAATTGTTGATACTACCACTGCATGTGATACATCGCTCACATATTCCTTTGGATCTCCTTCCAAATGTTAAACTAATTTTGAAAGGACTTGCTATGATACCAATTGTTAGAAATACTAAGAGGGGGATGAATCAATATTTCTTGTTAAATCAATATTTACCTAGTTTATACATTTATTTGCAATGTTAATTGAATCATCATTTAGCTAGCAACAAATTATTACAATAGATCTAAGCATAGGAGAAAAACCATGAGCAACATATAATCATAAAGGCATGTGAACAATAAGAGTGCAACACATCAACAAGTCAACATACACATCATCACATAGGAACATCAGATATTAGGTGGAAAACCTAACAAGTAAAAACCACCATTATTGTTGTCTTTGAATTCTTCTTATTACTATAAATAAAACATTATTTTACAATTTGCATTGGCGTATACTTCTACTAGTGTGAAGGCTCCTACTTTCTAGAGGCTACCACATCTTATTATTTCTCCAACTACTACTAGAAGGAAGCCACCATTCCCTGATCAAGTTCTCTGGCCACCATCAGAAGGAAGCTACTACTTCCTATCCAAGCTCTCCGACCACTACCGAAAGGAAGCTACCACTCCCTTACTGAAGGCTCCAACCATTATACTTCTTGTGGATCTTATTTCAAAATCTTTCACACTAGATCCACCTATAATCAAAACTCAAATCCTATAGGCCACATTTCATCAAATTTTCAAACTAGACCCACATACAACATTATACTCACCAAATTGAATATAAAACCAACCCTCTTCAATAATCAATCTGCTTACTGTAATACAGCTCTATCATCAACATAATCATCAACACTTCACTTGATAATCGATAGCAAAACAACTCTCGACAATACAAAACCCTCTCTGCAATCAATACAATCTTTGCATACATACCAAAACCTCTATGCAGATCTACTCATAATACATTAACATATCAGAAACCTCTCCTAACTCAATGCAATCAATAGAACAATGATCTCAACCTCAGTCACAAAAAATAAGTACATAATTATCTACAACTCAATAAATTTGTCCTCATACAATCAACCCTTGCCTTTAGACTTAAACCCTCAGCAATAAGCCATTACATCAACTCACCATAATTTAATGCATCTTTCACAATTAAATAAGCAACTAATATTATATAAACCCACCATAATGTATGCATCTTTCACAATTCAATAAGAAACTCATATTATATCAACTCACTAGTAACATACACCATACTCCAAGGAAAAAATCTAATAAGAAACTTTGCATACATCAAGCAAAATATACTACTCTTGACTTCATACATTGCATACTGTTATAGGCCATTTTTTCACATCCAATCAATGGGCCTCCTAATCGGATCAATCAAAATCTTATTCCCCCTTGTCACAATCTTGCATAAATCCCTAAGCATGTTCCCTTCATCCCCAAAAATTTCATCCCTAAAGTGAATCATCTGAGCTAGTTTTAGGACCACCACTCCCTATCTACCTAATGGGGTGTGATCACCTACAGGTTTCTCCACTATGGCTTGAGTTGGTCACCAGCAAGTTCCTCCCCTTTTCACCTGCATTGGTTCTAGAAATCCAGGAGAATGATTAGGATTCTAAAAGATCCCCCTTCTAGGATTTTCCAAAAGTGTTTTTAACTACTTACCTTTGATCAAAAATTCAGATCCTATCCTTCCCTACTTTGGATTTTTCACCACTTATCCTTTGATCCTATCCCTCCATCAAAGGTGGATCTCAAACCCTAGATTAGTAATTGGATAAGAACTCCCAACTTACCCTACTTCTCTATATATTCCCAGCCTTCTATGTGGTCGCAGGTTGGATTTTGGAGAGTGATTATGCCCTTATGCTGCTATAGTTGGTTATTAGCTCATGCATTTAGGGTGATTGGAGGTGCATGTTGTGATAAGGAAAGAACAAATCAACAACTTGGAGGAGCTCTTATACAACATCAACTGCTACTTATGGTTGTAATCTTCTTCCATTTATATTAATGCAAAGAATTCATTTTTTCCTATATGTGATGTTGTTATTTCATATATTTCAATACCATGTTGATCTTTTAAATGAAGTACTTAGATGATACTGCATAGATCTTGTAGTTTCTTGGCTTGTGTTATCTAACTGTGTAGGTTCTAATTTTGGCATTTGGAGCTGGAATTGGAGCTTCCAAGCTAAAGGAGTGAAGTGTGTGAAGGATTCCAGGTAGGCCTCAATCTGTCATCTATTTACTTTAAGGAAAAGCATTGGGTTCCTTATCTCTTTGTTGTTCTGCGTTAGCCACCGACCTAGGGGAGATACCTTTTTCCACAATCGTAAATCTTGTATTACACATACCATATAACATTACCAACCATGCAAATAAAATTTGATCACACCAGTTAAACTCTTAACCAATAATCAAAACTCTATCGTACTATGGCCATTCACAACATCTCTGCCTTGATCTCTATGGAACAAACATTTTTTCTCATATCTACACATCATAAACTATTATGTCCTTTGTGTACTATACTCAGTCATGCCTAATGAAGAATTCCCTACATCAAACATTGTTCACTTATAAATATTCTAATGCTCTATATCTGCAATATCAATGTTCACACACAGTGTCATCAATCTTTGTCAACAATCCAACAAATCACATCAGTAGTCACAACTTAGTCTCTATCATATAATACTCCAATGCACATAGATCTTTGACAGTCAAATTATATATAGTTAAACACATACTTTCTAGTTCTAAACTCAAGATCAATCTTTAGATCGGGCTTTAATTGTAACATTACATACTTGTATTATTTGCACTGCAATATAATGTTAAATCAATAACACTCTACCTCTACATCAACAACAATTGACTCTTTGTAGTAAATCTTCAACTACAACCACACATGTCCATACACATTCATCACCCATCAAATAACACTCTCATTCAACACATTGATCCATCAATCTTAGAGAACATGCGCACTTTGACCTTCACATTCTACCCATTGCACCATTACTCATGTAACATCCAAACCTCTGCCAAATCTATTTCATATCACATATATTTCAATCGATCCCCAATTTCTCTGCATCCACACAATTGTTAATAAGACAACTATGCACCAGGTTAATACCCCTCAAATTTCACTTCCATACTCACTCCATACACATGTTCATTGTAGATTGCAACAACACCTATGCCATAAGAATGAAAAACAAATGAAAATATATTTTATGAGCAACAAACCCATATTGGACTTCCTCAATCACATCTTCCATGATGAAATGCCTTGCTAATTTATAATATCACTACCATTCGATTTGTTAAGAAATATAGGGCATCATGTGTTAGATTGATTTCTCTTCTATTATGACATTATCTTATGATGTTTTACTTATTTCAATTAGTTATATTCTTATTATTAATATTAATGCCAATCCATGAAAATCACAAAAAGGGGAGACACAAGATATAGGTGCACAACTAGGGAAAATCCCCTAGGTAGGGGAAGACCCAGTCAAGAACTCTTCCTTCACTAGAATTAGATAAAATTGAGACCAACCTAGACCCTTGACCTAAACCTCTCTCCATCAAGTCAACCGACCAGTTGAAGTCTTTTTCTTCCAAAATTGATCCTTCTTTAATCATAAAGACCTTCATCCCTACAATTCTAGAAACTTCAACTCTGTAATTGTAGTCATCTTTAGCCCTGTGATCATGGGATAACTTCATACCTTTAGGCATTCATCTCCTTCATTAGTTCTAGGAATAAAACATACTTCCTCACTTTTCTTCACATCTTTATACCCTCTATCTAAATTACATACCTTTCCAATCATTGAATTGCTCCAAGATAGGTCGAGTAGCTTTTCTATTTATAGTGGTTGGAACATGTAGTTTAAGGCCAACATGATGAAATGGAAGTCGACCTAATAAGTGAGGAAGCCAATTTGTAAGAAGACCAAGGCTGACTTGATAGAGGAGATGTAAGACTAAAATAATTTTTCTTTCTTGACCTTAAGGAACCTAAGAAGGGTATCTTACAAAAATAACTTTTTACTTGGAATCAATGAAAATCCTAGAGCACTCAATGGGTGCTTTTATCTATAGACTTGTTTAGCCAAGCATGAAACCCATGCTTTAATAAGCCACTTTTAATAATAAAATTTTCTTTCGACAAATATATTACATCATGACTCAAGTAAAATTATGAAGACCAACACTAGTTACATTCTTTAACATTATTACCACGGGAAAATACCTTAGATTTTTTTGATGGTATTTCTTAAACACTGACTACAAACTTTACCATGGTATATTTGATGGATTGGACCTTTATTTTTTTAATTTTCTTCACCTACTGGCATCTACACTAACACAAAACTGGCAACCTAACACTAGTTTGCGTTAGTCATAAAATGGGAAGTAAGAGGCACTAGCCCAGTGATGCACTGTGATAGTTCAAAGACTGTCACACTCCTCTAAACTGGGAAAAATCACACTTTCTCTACCTAGAACTCTACCAATTGTCTTTAAACCTTCTCCAACACTTCTCCATGACCCATACACGTCTCAACAACCTCTGCAATCACCTGATCATCATGCACAAACTTATTAACCTATCCACATCAATGGCAACTGACTGGTACTATGTTTCCAACACATGGTTGGGGTTTTATGAATTTATACTTAAACCAATCTATATTCCCTGAAACTTCTCACAAAATACCTAAATAAACCTACAATGATACCAATATGATTTGTAAATTATTGTGGATATTCCATTGGGAAATTCATCACAACAAATCAACTAAAATATATTTGTAAATCCAAAAGATACACTATGAAGTTTATTTTTATTATATTTATGGATTTATTAATTAATGTTTTATGGATGTTTTGACGGTGATGGACCTGCCAAAATTCATGGGATCTCCCCGGTATGAAGTCCCAACTAGACCTCACATCGTTTGGTGTAGGAGTCCCATCAGGTACAATGGCCCTGTTGCCATTATCATAGAGATTTTCCTTAGCCCTTGTTGTTTAGCACATAAGAGTGTTATGCTTGTGACTTCAAGAAAGGGAGGTAAGTATTCTTGTTGAGTGTGTAATGTAACCTTGTGTCTAGCTTCTCTTATTGTCAAATGGGAAAGTGAAGTGAGCCTCTTGATGAGAGGGAATAGTCCCAACCCAGGAAGAAACACACACAAACAACAACAAGAGTCTATACAGCATCTAGCAGATGCAGAAGTCGTGAAAACCAAAGTTCGAGGGAGAACACGTACACTGTCCAGTGGAGTAGTCCACACGGGGGTGACAATCATTAAAACCAAGAAAAAGCAAGAATGGTCTGTCTAAAGTCCAACGAAGTATCCCACACGGGTGAGACAGCAGTGATAAAAAATATTACACATCTTCAACAATGTAAGTACTAAAATAACTTAAGTAGTTCAACTATCTTAGTACAGGTTAAGCAAACAAACACTACAAATGTTTATATAATAGTCTGACAAACGGATACAAAATATACGTGAAAACGTGTTGGCCTAAGAAAGGCTTTTGAATCAAGAAAAAGTTCCAAGACACATATGTACACCATACATCACTAGCCCCATTAGTAGGACATTGGAAGCACTCCTTGATCCTCAAAGAACAGACTACAGACTCTCAAGTCTATGTGGGAGGAGCCAAGGTGAAAAGTCCTTTTCTCATATAATGAGGGGGTATATATAGCCAAGGGGGGGTAACTGACCATTGTGACTCTTCGACTTCCCTCATGACTATTTGACTTCCTATGAATTTTCAAGTGACATGACACTTCAATTTCATATGTGTGTCTCTTGGACTTTCACATTACATTACATTTTATTACAACAAGTATGGCCCATAGTAGTGATGTGGCTAAGAAACCTCATGACACAACTTGACATGGCACTGTTAACATATTTTGGCTGATTATGGTGTCTGTGTCAAGTTGTTGTGCTATTGAGTGATGGGTGTGCTCTCGGTGTAACATGTCTTCATGTCTGCATGGCAAAGTGTGAGGGGTCTTCGATGGTCTTGGTATTGATTGATGGTGCTTGTGTATGTGTCCCTTGTTAGGAATCTGGACACCACATATCTCCACAATGGTATGATATTGTCCACTTTGGGCCTAAGCCCTCATGGATTTGTTTTTGGGATTTACCCCAAAAGGCCTCATACCAATGGAGATATTTGTCCATCCTTATATACCCATGATCCTCCCCACTTCTAGTCAATGTGGGACTTTGGTCGTATACCCAAATCCTCCCCTCGAACAAAGGACCATTGAGCCTCCCCTCAAACGATTATCCATCCGTCCACTCTCTACCAACCAGGATTGTCCGCTCCAATGCATTGGAAGCACACGCCTTACATGGAAGCACCACCTGTCTCGAGAGCTTGCTCTATCCCAGGTCAACTCCTCTTCACCGTGTTGGGACCAAGACACGTCCATGAAGAATCCGGAGCACACCGCCTGTCTAACCGATCTCATCCACGGATCCCATCGTGATATTACCGGGGCCCACCACCTTCATTCAGCATTCTGAGGATTCATCCACTTGGCTAACTTCGGGGCATGGCTCTGATACCACTTGTTAGGACTCTAGACACCACATATCTCCACAATGGTATGATATTGTCCACTTTGGGCCTAAGCCCTCATGGATTTGTTTCTGGGCTTTACCCCAAAAGGCCTCATACCAATGGAGATATTTTTCCATCCTTATATACCCATGATCCTCCCCACTTCTAGTCAATGTGGGACTTTGGTCGTATACCCAACATCCCTTTCGCTTACTGCTCGATGTGCTTCGTGTGTTTGTTCAACTGCGAGCAGGTATCATAGCATGCGCTCCTTCTTCATCTCGTTCATTCTCACACCATGTTTCATGCGTACATGTTCCTGCAATCACTCATGATGAGACAACATCAAATCCAAAAAATCTCATAGTCTAACATGATGCATTGTTTTTTGTTTCGGTGCAGGTGATCGGGAGAGGGACAAGGCACTAAAACTGGGCAAAGCACAGCTGAGGCTGGGATGCGAAACTCCAGAACACTACCGGGAAAACTAAGAAGATGTCACTAGGATGTAGATTTACACAATCTGGGATAGTAGTGACAACTGCAAGGTAAAACCCAGCTGGGAGGTAGAATTGTGCAGTTTCTGGGAGGAAGACAAGGCAGGGTGTCAGGGACCTGCTAGAAAATTCTTTACAGTTTTCAAGGTGTGGAATGGATAGGTCATCCGAGGGTCCAACTGGGAATAAACGCAGTTTCTCCAGGGAAGACAAAGCGGGTAGTGAGAGGCACTGATAGAGATTTCTATGCATTTTTCTAGAGCAGGGCTGGATCGGGATGCAGGGAGTTATTGGTCAGAATTGTGAATTTATGAGAGACAGTGTCAGGAAGTTAGTTCTGTGCAATTTTGGGGATGAGTGTAGAGCAGGGCAATAGAGAGGCTTCTAGTCAAAACTGCACAATTTTCAGAGGGAGAGAAGAGCAAGCCAACAAGGGGCTTTCTAGTCAGATCTGCGCAATTCTCAGGAATAATGCAATGATAGAAAACAGAGGCCTAACTCACAAGCTCTGTGCAGTTTTTGCGAACAGTGCAAGGCAAACATTTGGGCAACTTCTGCACAGTTTTAGGGAGCAATGCAAACCCAGGTGATAGTGTAGTTCAATTTTTTCAGAAGACCAGAGGGATTCTGGATGAGTGATGATGCGAGAAGCGCAAAGTGGATCAGACTTAGGGATAGCTTTTGCGTAGTTCTGGGAGATATTTGAATAGCTCACTTCCAGGATTGCCAAGTGTAAGCTACCCTGGAGGATAGCCTCAATCTCTGCGCCGTTCTGGGCAGCAGAGTAGGGTCACTGAGATCGTGGTCTGGTTGAAGGAGGGTTGTTCGGTCGACAGATTTTCAGAAAAAATGAATAAGTGTGAAAGCAAGTGAACTTGTTCACACATGACATCATGATTACACACTTAACATGACTCATCAACAAGACACCTCAAACCAACAAGGAAAAAACAACTCATACACACAAATACAAACCATCAAAATTTCCAGAACAAACTCATAAGCATGACATAATAATCCACACGCAAAAAGACGATCGATGGTTAATCAAGCAAAAAGGGTGTAAAGACTTGACAAGAGCTCATGGGATGAGCCTGAGTGTTTGCAACCATCAATGGGAAAAACCAAGGAAGGCTCCAAAATTTGAATGCATGCCAAAATTTTGGAGGGTGTTGTAGCCGCTACAACACTTGGCGACACGCTGGTTCAATACTAGCTTCTCTGTTTCGGTTCATTTACAACACAGGGCCTTAGCCTTTCAAGGAGTATTGATTCATTATGTAGGTTAATTTGCCTTCCCCACTTACCCCATGGACAGACATGGTTCACCTTGTACCAACTCAGTCAAACACAATAAAAATTTTCAGCTAGATCATAGTGTTTCGAAATCGGGAAGGGTAGTTTGGCTCACGAGCTTAAGATTTTCAGAGTATAAGTTTTCATCTCTGGTGTTGCTCCACTGCCAGTAGGCCTGGACAGTACCCTGATGGAGTCACACAGGAACACAATCATTGCTCGACTACCAGTGAGCTTGATCATTACCCTGGTGGAGTTGCCTACTTCACCTCTCTATGTAGGAAGCCTTTCTCTTCTTTTGCCTTTGTATATTTTTGAAAGAGTATTGTGCATAGACACTTATTTATTTTTGGGGAAGAAGAGGGATCCTAACTTATTGAGAGAACAAGAGTTTGTTCCTTCATAGAATCATGTGAGGCCTCTGATCTAGGTTTGCTCATTTATATTTTTCCCCTTCTCCATTTCTACTAGTTGGATAAGCTTGAACACACAGAGAAGAAGACTGAGTACAAGTATGGGGTTTCCCAGTTTGGACACAGGTTCATGGTTTGACCAGAGCTTCCCTTACAGACAGATCGTATTTTCCATCAAGGCTTCATCGGCCAAAAGTTACAACCAAGCACAGAGAAGACAGACATGGAACTGGCCAAGTGTTGCAGTGTCACAAGACTCTTTAAATTCAGCCACATACTTATTCAAAAGCCAGAACATAGTATAGGAAAACACTTATTTACAAAAAAAAATGACAAGATAATCAAAACAAAGCAAAGTGAAGTGAAGAAAAACAACAAAAAAAAATAAGCATGTTATGTACATAGGGAGAGGTGCAACCCCAGATCACTAAAAACAACATTTTAAATCTTAGCCATTGACAAGAAGGTTGTAAATCCTCTAGTCAAGTGATTCTAAGCGATACGTGTGTTGGCCAAGTTTTTCTTGAACCGTGTATGGACAAATCCATAGGGACTGAAACTTCGTGTGTTTTCCTTTGTCTTCATGGGGTTTGTCCCACTTCAAGACTAAGTCATCCACCGCGAAGCTAGTGTTCCCTATAGAGTTTTGATCGAACCATATCTTGATACGGTTCTGGTGGAGTGAAAATTTTTCTTTTTCTTTCATTTGTTCTTCCTGTAACTTATGTAATGTGTCCATCCTACATTGAACCAATAGATATGGATTGCTTCTTGGGACAACTGGAGAGAAGGAAAGTATATATTTGGCAGAAGGATGGCTTATTTTCCGTATGCAAGGAAGTATGGAGATGTGTTCAAAGAGGGCTTGGGTGTAACTCGGTCAGCCCAAAGTGCACTCACCAGAGAAGAATGTCAGTTTCGCTGCTTAGAGTAAATGGTTTTTTTATGATGCGAATGAGATTCTTGTTTGTAGATTTTGGCAAGATCATTTCCCTGCAGGTAATAGTTAGCTAAATGTTTAAGCACAATACCATATTGCAATAAAAAATCATAAAGTTTCAACGAATAGAAGTAAGTTTCATTGTCAAAAGCAAGTGATACAGGAATTCCAAACCTCGAAATGATGTTTTGCTAAAGGAAGCTGATGACTTCCTGGTCGTTCACTTGTTTGAGCGGAACTACTTTTGACCACCGCGTGAAGTAATCTATAGTGGTTAGGTTGTAGTGGTGCTGCTTTGATGAATGTGGGAGATTTCCCCAATGATGTCTAAGCCCCGCTATTGGAATTATTCGTCCATTAAAACAGGCTGCAGTGAGGCTGCTGACCTTCAATTTCTGTTGGCACATTGTTGATAGACTGGGCACTTGCGGGCATAAGCTTGTGCATATTTAAACAACGTGGGATAGTAGAAACCATCTCTCATGACTTTATGTGCAATTGTGCTACCCGCAAAGTGACCCCCAGCTGGGTCATCATACATATCATGTAACACTCTCTCTGAGTCTTGTGCCTCCATGCACCTAAGCAAAATTCCATTGTTGTATTTTCTGTAAAGAACTTCGTGCACCAACTGGTAAGGTAAGGCTTTGAGTCAAATTTCCCTCCTTTGTCACATGGAAAAGTGAGAGGGCATGGTGCCATGCTCAAGGTACTGGCACACTTATTCATACCAAGAGTTGTTGTGTGAAGTGTGTAGTGCTCGCTCTACGTTGTACATGTTGATTTCTTGCTCCCAACTAGCAAGCTCTTCTTCTTCCTCTTACGCATGTACTGTTTATGCTGCAAGTATGTAGAGACTGTCACCCTTGACAATGTGAACTAGCTTGATATCAATATCATACTCTTGTAGTCTTGTCATCTAGCTCGCACGTCTTTCACCCAACTCTTGTTGAACAAGCAGCAATCTGACTATTGGGTGCGACACAAAGACTATGCAATCATTTTTTAGCAGGTAAGGTATGAAATGTTTCACCGCCTTGTATACAACATATGCATGTTTATCCATGGTGAAATAGTTGAGCTCGGGTCCCTGCATGTTTGCACTCATGAAGGAGATGGGACGTTCATTGTTCATCTCATCCTTCTATGTGAGCACTATAGCGAGTGAATTGTCAGAAGCGAAAGTATAAAGAAAGAAATATTTGTTGAAATCTAGGTTGGACAGTGTAGGTGCTTCTATTATTTCCTACTTGATATAGGAAAACACGTCCTTTTCCTTCTTCCCTTAGTTGTAGGTCGTGTCCTTCTTGATCATGTCTTGGATAGGTTTAACAATCTGCGCATAATCTAAGATGAACTTCCGGAGGAAGTTGATCTTCCCCAAGAAGGACTGCATAGATTTCTTGTTGACTGGGTGAGGAATCTGCATGATAGTCCAAACTCGGTCCGGATCAACCTTGATCCCACTCTTGGCGATGATATGCCCAAGGAGGTTCCCCTCAGAGACTGAAAATACGCTCTTCTTGGGATTCAAGGATATCCCGTACTTTCGACGTCGTTCAAAGATCTTATTAAGATGGCCTAGGTGGTCTGACCATCTTTTGGAAAAGATTGTCACATCGTTAAGTTAAACCACCATGCTCTGTTCGATGAGCCCATGGAAGAAGATTTCCATAATGCACTGAGAGGTTGCACCTATGTTTACCAGCCCAAATGGAATTATTTGACAAGCGAATGTATTCCACTTGGTACGAAATGTAGTTTCAAGTCTGTCAGGTTCTGCTACCAAAAACTTGTTATATCCAGAAAAACCGTCAAGGAGAGAAAACATTTATGTTCCAGATACTGTTTGCAAGATGTGCTCCATAGAAGGCATAGGGTAGTTGTCTTTTTCCGAGGCCCGATTCAGATTTTTGAAATCTACGCATAGGAGGATTTCCCTGGACTTATTCCTTACAGGAATTAAGTTTGAAACCCAAGTGTTATAGACATTTTTGGGCACTACAACCTCAATCATAAATTTCCATAAACCAAGGGCTCTTAAGTCCCTAAAAGTGTTGTTCCAACCCCTAAAAGAACAAGGTCAGTTGATTACATCATCTCCCAGAAGTTCTCCATGAAAAACTACTCAGAACTGGTCAAAACTGGACCATCTCACCTGCTCCATGGTCAAAGTGTGATGCATCCCACCTAATGCACACAGGAAGTCCGATGCATACTGAAAAGCCCTTCTATAGGGTGCGATGGACGAGAATAGACAAGTGGCAGAGACAATTTGCGAGGTGGATGATCATGGAATCTTCCAGAAACTTCTCCTGTGACACTTGCCTCTTAGAATCGCCCAAGGATGAGTAAGAGATCAATCATATCTCCAAGTGGAATCAAGAACTATCAGAGAGAAGACACCAATCAAAAACCCAGAGCTGACTCACACCTCTGCAAATATCTATATATAGATCTCTCATCCCAGAGATCCGGAGGTTGGAGGCTGGAATTTTGTATCTTGTAAGGAAGCGCTGCTGGTTTCTTGGTGCAACATCATAGTGTTGGGTGATCTAAGATTTTCATGAGGTGAAGAAGGGCTTTCTTGTTGAGAGGATGATGCTGGTTCAGAACAATTGGTTGTAATCCTCTTTGCTATTCTTGATTATTAATAAAGCTATTCAAGTTTTCCTCCACATTCTTGTATGATTGATGATATATGCATTTGTGTGGTCAATATATATCTGGTCCTATATTGTTTATGATAATAGATCTATGTTCTTGGATACTGTTATGCTGCTTTGATTCTACAGGTGCTCTTTGAAGCTGGGTAGACGAGGAAGTGAGTGGCAAAGATCTATCAAAAGGGAGAGGAATCAAGCAAGGAACCAAGCTCAAGACAGAGGTTGGTCCCTTTATTGCCCTCTTATCTATTTCTCAGAAAGGAAAACGAAAGTGGTTTTAGTTTGTTTATTTCTAAGGTAGCTACCAGCCTTAGTGGGACTAGCAGCTCTGCATAGATGCTAGATTTCCCCATAACAAAATGGTGACTCCACTGGGGAGTGAATAGATTGTTTGTTTATCTACATTTGTTTACTTTATAAACATATAGACGGAGCCTGAAGTCAAGCCAGCTAGCCTTCGAACTGCATTTGCTATGCAAGTGCAAAGTAGATCAATGTTGCTGTAGTCTATCTCTGGGTTTTGTTTATGAACTGAACAATCGATTTACAAGCTCTCTAATTGCCCTTGTGGTGGCTCTAGTAACCTCCTTAGATATACCCCTATGATTGATTTACTGATTACCACTTGCTCGGCCTAAATCCCTGAACTGAGCTGCAAACTGTGACCCGGAACCCAATTAAAGTCTTGTCCCTGGTCCATTGCACTGTCTCTTCTTTGGATTCTGGATGCATCGCACTTCTTGAGTGTAGTAGGTGCGCTACATCTCTTTTTCCCTATGTTACAGGTGCGCTGATCAGACAAGGCCTTTTCTGCTCTTAGATTTTGGTTTCTGTGTTCACTCTTTTCAGCTCTATTCAGGAGTTTTGCTATCTATAGTCAGTACACCTCTGTTGAAACCCCCTTCCTTGCCATTATTCCACCTCCATTGTGCAAATAACTGTAAATGTTTTTATGTATTTTGAGCCATTTTCAGTTCTCTTTTACAAATAAGTAGCGTAATTGAACTGTCGTTTCTTGATTTGAAAGTGTCGCAAGTGTCGTTTTTAGTCATAGAAGAGAATTTGATTTCTCTTGATAGTCGATTACACTGTTACTCTTGTATTTGATTTGATTTAGTAGTTTTTCAAGTGTCGAAAGCACGTTTTCAATTCCAAATCGCAAATTGTCGTCATTGTCCTCATTTTGTCTTGAAAAGAAACTTGCTAGTAATGTCGCTTTGAAAAATAATTCAGATTTACACTTAGCTTTCTTTTTATCATTCACACATTAAGAAGGCTGAAAACAAATACATGCATGTGCATTTGCATTTAGACTGTTTGTTGGTTTGATTTAGGACAGTGCATATAGTGTGTGATCTCTGCTCTATGTTGAAAGAATAGCGTCTCTCTTTCCTTAGTAGCTAGGATTTTCATTGCAAAAAAGAAGATTAAACGATTGTTTATCATCTTAGATTGCATTTTAGGAATTGTATATCTACATCACACAGTGAACCTGAAAGGAAAATTTCTTAAGCAAGATCAACTATAAAATAAATTTAATGAATCTAAAAACGCTTTGGAACCTAACGCACAACACTTAGAAGTCTAGGCTAAAGACGTATTCCGGCGTCATAAAGCTTGGTAACTGTTGTTTTCATTGCTGGTTGGGTGATTCCTCCACTTTGAGACGATAATTTCCAGTACGGACTTGTGCTCCCACGTACTGTCGAGTATATATTGGGAGACCACAATAGGCTTTATCCTTTATCCATAGGAAGCCGTGTCTGCCGCCCTATCGATCGCAATGCACTGAACACAACATTCGGGAAGATTGACTACCGTACCGTAAAAAGTATTCTGCAGTTTTTCGATTGGCTTGGTAATCCCTCTGTCTAGATTTCCAGAGTAGTCTCTTTGGTTCCTTTTCAGACTCCTTAAAGGAAAAGGTCCATCTGAGCACTTGTCACTTCAATCTCATTAAAAATCGAAGGCGACTAGAGTCATCTTTTGTTTTTATCGACTCTTTAAAATTGAAAAAACAAGTTGTGTCAAAGCGTCTAAAATTCATTTAATTCGTAAACATATTTCCCCTTGATTTTTAGTTGATCGAGTAATCCGCAATCGTGGAAGAAAGTCAATTGAAACCCTGTCGTTCATAGAGGCTTATGAGTCAACCGTCTTTGTCTCCAGAATCAAAACTGCTATGGACAAAGCGAACTCGTTTAACCAGTTCCAAATCCCCTGGTAAAGTTAGAACAAGTGTTCCAACAGCATCGGAGACTCCGGCTACTCCAAACATTTCTGGTATCCCTGCCTTTACAAAAGAAGTTACGTAGCCACCAAAGGATAGTAGAACTGATCCTAGTGTGAATGTAAACACTTGTATTACTGAACCGACTCCATCTATAGCTGATTCGGAAGGTGTTATTCCCCAAACATCTGTCGCTGCAAATTCTATACCTTCTTCGGCACCAGAAATATTTTACGGACCTGACAGCCTACCTCTTCCACCTAGTCTGATTGCTATAGAAGATATTGTGGAGGATCCTCCATCTAGTACTCCATCGCAATTTGGAGTTGGGATCACCCTATATCCTTCTTCATCGGAAATTAGTCTACCGTTATCGGAAGCTCCTGTAGAATCGCTAGGAAATCTTTTGGATAGACTAGAAATGTCTAAACAACCGTCGACATCTAGGACTATGTCATCTGACACAGCAACGACAGAACTTCTTGTTGTCACTCTAACAATGTTCGCCGACATACCATCTGTCCCAACTAGCTCTCAATCGCTAGACGGGGCCCACTCAGGGGCTATTTCAACAGTATGGTCCGTTCTCGTTTGTTCATCTGGAATAATATCCAGGAACTCTTATGTTGAGTCTCAGCAAATTGATCCTTCACAGTGTCAATTTGGGCAGTCCGGTCCTCGAGGGCAAACCATTCCTTTAAGTACTGGATTACCGTCATATGGGGGGGAATATACCCTTTCATTGTCTCCTCCGGGAGGACAACCATACGAGAGTTCACAACAAAATTCAGGCTATGCTGGAATTACATCTAGCGGTTGGGTGCCAAGAGTTGTATATTCAATGCAACAATGTTTACCTATGTCAAATATACCAACTACACTGGCTATTGTGACAGTGTCGCAGGTACAAGAGTTGCCTGTTGTATGCCAACCTCAGGTTTCTCAAGTTGTAATGCAACAGCCTCTTGTCCCTGCGACTCAACCACAATCGCCAACTAGTGGAATGACACAGGCCCAAACGGGTACAATTACCCCTCATCTTGGTCAAACGGCCAGTATTGGACAACAGCACATGGCTTCACAACCATGGCTGGTGCAATATCAACAACCGAAATTCCAACAAGTACACCAGGGATCTGAGCAACAAATCTTTGCAAATAATGGGAAGCCATATATTCAAAATGGTCAAAATCAACCATTCTATAATGGTTATGCCCATCAACCTTACCAAAGTTACCAGCATCAAATGCATTATGCTGGTATGCAAAGACCAACTGCTCAGGCAATTCCATCTTATCCTGGGTATGCTTCGCCAAACCTGAATCAACAGTTACCCTTCGTGGCGACTTTAGAGTTACCGGATCTAAATCGGCTAACGAACAATCCAATTGCTTACGCCCCTTGGTGGCCAGCGATTCCGCATAAACTTTCGTCAGATATTCCTAAATTTAATGGGAATCCGGGTGAAGACCCGTCGAATCATGTGATGACATTTCATCTGTGGTGTTCATCAAACACCCTAACGATGATTCGATTAGGCTTCGCCTTTTTCAGAGAACGTTAACTGGTCCGGCAGCAAAATGGTATATTGAATTACCTAGAGCTTCGTTTGATAACTTCAGTGCCCTAGCCACAACCTTTTTAACCCATTTTCAGTTACCCATAAGGTATGAAACGCGAACAAAACTTCTTACCAATTTCAAACAAATGATAGCCACTCACATATCTGATCATATTCATGAGTGGTGACGTCGTCATAGAATGGTAAAAACGTACGTTCTTGATCAGCTGTTAGTTGAATGGATTATTAAGTCATTATTACCTTCCATTACAGAAGATGTGGCAAAGGGAGGAGTCGTCACTGAAGAGCAAGTTATTGCTTGTGCGCAATATTTAGACTTGATTTATACTCAGTCTGGCACGCTCTAAGATAAAATCCCTGACGCTCCCAGACCGGAATTTTTCGTTCCTCCTCCTCCTAAATCAAACAATGACTCTCATGTCGGCAATGGCGTGATTGGTATGACAAACGCGAAATCGACAAAGGCTACATCTAAAAAGGCCCGTAAGATTTCTAGTCAAAATGCAAACAAGGAACTTCTCACCTCGGAAGTTAATGCCGTGTCGACCGACAAAGGCAAAAAACCGAAGAAACCAGGAGGCAAGAAGAAAGGGAAAAGAAAAAAGAAGAAACAGGAAGATTCGTCTCCTGAAAAATCTTCTGCAAACCCTTATGGGCAAAGGAAACCCCCTGCGGGGTGTTAGATATGCAATGAGAATCATCGGACAAGAGATTGTCCACATAAATCTGAAGTTAAGAAACTCTTTAAGAGTTTAAAAACCTCAGTGGTATTGACTGATCCGTTTCCAAACCCAGGAATCAATCTGGTTGCTAGTGATAATTCTTCCTGGTCCCAAGTGCTAATGCTATCTGTTTCGAAGCAGCAAAATGATGCTTTGATATCCATAAGGAATAAAGATTACGGGAATCCACAGATGTCGAAGGACAACGATAATGATCAACCTAGTAGTTCGACAACAACTTCGACCGAAGTTGTGCCACCCATCACTCCAGAGCTAACGATAAAGCCACCAAAGGGAGTAGTACACAAATCGACATTTAATCCTTGTGCCAAAGCAGCACAGCATTATAATATAGTGGAGGATCTGGCCCAATCGCCGTCCGCTATGTCGACACTTGAGGTACTACAAAATTACCCCTCCCAAAAGCAAGCTTTATTATCAGCAATAGGTGGGATTGACCCAACGGATTCCAATCTTGTGTCCTTTAATCACAAAGTATATGACCCTCAGTTACCAGCTCAACTAGCTTTCCTTATTCAAGTGAAATCCCTCAACAAAACTGTTCATCGAACAATTATTGATGAGGGTGCATCTACATGTATTATGTCGATGAGTTGCTGGAAAACCTTAGGATCTCCACCCTTGTCGCGATCAGTGACGACATTAAAAGCATTTGATGGACGAACATACACCCCATACGGGATTTTAAGTAACTTTCAAATAGAACTAGGGGGAAAAACAGTAAAAATTGATGTTGAAGTTATCGACGGAAACCTCGATTACAACATCCTACTGGGAAGGCCCTGGATATATGCCATGGCTACAGTTGTGTCGACCTACTTCAGGAAGATTTCATTTCTCCCAAGTAAATCACCAATTGTCGTGGCCACCAATAACCCCCCTCCTTATTTAGTATTAGCAATAACACTAGGTAAGTGGGGACCCTAAGTAAAAAATTCAAAAAATCACTTAAGGCTCATGTATTTTACTCCTTAAAGAAACATCGCATCGTGCAAAGAAGGATAGGACATTTCCTTATGAGTAAAAATGATAAACTGCAATATTGTGACGTGAACCCCATTGCATCGCATGCATTAATAAACACTCACATTGGAAAACCTTAAAAATCGCCGATATGCGATATCGCATATCGCATATCGCAAAATTGTAGGAAAGACACATAACGATTATAACAATACTGCGACCCGCGATATTGCGATACTGCGATCCGCGACCTTGCGATAGCACAACACGATGAAATTGCGGTAATGCGATAACAGCGAAATGCGATAACAGTGAAATGTGATACTGCGATAACAGATCGCAGAAACATTCCATCGCAAATTTTGCTGGCTCAATATTCAAGAAAATTTTTCCATAAACCAAGAACTGGATACACGCTTTAATGATAATTAATGAATTATACGACAGTTGTTAATGAAAGATGGTTTTGTGTTTTTCGAAGATTCAGTTCACGTCAGGTGGCATGTTTTTGTACATCCGTAGAGTTTAAGGCTTTCCTGTCGATTTTTATTGTCATTACTCTTTCCTCACTTGTGAACTGTAGGAACGAAAAACAGAAGTTACCCAAAGTGATGTGCAGGAAGCTATGAGGAAAAAGGGTAACGCTCCAATGTTCAAAGACAGAAAAAAGACGCCCTCATAAACAGATACCGCATGCAACAGAGCCGCAGATTCACAGAACATTGTTGAGCCATCCATTACGAATCTTTCATTTACACCCATGGTTGAATGAGTATTGAATGATGTTGATATCAACAGGAAGTTTAATGACTCGAGGTCAAGAGCTCACGAAAGCATTATTTTTGCAAATTTTGAAGCTTTATACCCAGTGAAGAAAAAGGCACTAAAAGCGAAAAATGCATCAGAAGAGCCCAGATCAAAGAACGGAGGCAGTTTCCAGAAAATTGCTCAAAAAGCAAAGCCTCTAACTGCTCAGTCATTTGTAAGCCCGAAAAATGCAAGAAAGCAATGGTAAAGAACAACTGGAAACAAAAAGCTAGAGAAAAAGGCAGAAGCAATTCAAGGGTTAACCAAGTTGAACTTGGATTATTACTGTGCATAAGCAGTAAATCCACATAGTCAGAGGATGACTCTCGAGTATATCATCGATCTTGCCGAGAAGGTGGTGCCAGCTCTTACCATTTCTGTTTGCTTAGCTCAACTGAAAGCGGAAGACAGTCAGCCAACTCTACCCAGGGAAAATACTGAATGCTTGCCATATTAAGGAGCAAATGCAGAAATAGTTAGATATTAGATTTAATTTTTAGAAATAGTTTTGCTTAGGAAAAGGGCGGTCATTTAAACTATATCCTGAATCTGTGTAATTAAGTTATTTAGTTCATAGTATTTAAACCCTTCTCATGCATTTAGAGAAGGGTCCAGAAATTTATCAAAAACTTGTCCTCAGAACATGCACTTTTGCACCCTTAGAGGAGGTTTTGGTGAATGAATGGATCAAGATTCATTGATGTTTGCATTTGATATCTGCTACTGATGTTGCACTTCTGTACTCTTAGTGGATGTTAGAGCAAGGAGAGATAAATCATTGTTGCTTGAAGCTTATGAGTAGGACTAGTCATAAATGGTACTTTTATCTCTTGACCATTTCTGCTTATATGTTAAAGTGATATACAATTTTTAGTTGTTTATGTATCATTGCATGAATGCCTGAGTTATCATTTGGCACTTTTGTACGGTGATAGCTATTTATTTACTCTTAATGTATGAATAGCTCATTATGTGATATGTTTTTCACAACTGTTTCGTCTAACTTTTATGCGAAGTGGTTCATCTTTATTGATTTCCTTTCTTATAATCGCTGAATGATCTTTATTACCAGTTGTTATTTGAAATCTCTTTAGATCGCATAATAGAAAAATTACATCCCAGGTTAGTATAGATTTAGATGTGTTGTTTATTAGATTACAATAGCATAGAATTAGATTAAAATTAGAATTAGAACATCTTAAATAGGAATTGTTAGATCAGCAACATCGAATTCTACACACACACACTCATAGATTGGGAAATTGGTCCCATTATCCCCAGTCGGACCCGCTATACCAAACGGATAAGGAGCTGTCGACCAAGGTCTGAACCGGGCGGGTATCCCCCTTGTTGTCGACCCGATTTTTGGGGCTTCAACATATTTGGCACTAGAAGGAGGGCATGAACTATGAATGGCAAGTAAATCCAAATCTGAATACCATTCTGAGAGTAAATCGCCTTCACCATCTCCTCGGACTTCTCCATTACACTTAAATCCAGAGTTAGAAGTCGCTCGAGTATCAACCGCTGCTACCCACCCCGACATTTCAGAACAATCTACCGTTGAACTCCCTGAAGTCGAATCTCTGATTCAAAAACTTCAGCGACTTTCCATTTCTCCTCAAAGGTCTGATAAATCTCAAGGCAGCGTGACTTTGCATTACAATCCTATTCATCCCCTGACCAGGCTAAAGAGTGAAGGGTTTGGCATTCAGCCAACCGAATTACCTCTCCCCGCTAGGAAAAGAGTGAGGAAATCACCCAAAGAGTCCGATAGCGAGACTCTTTTGTCAACATCGTCCATCTCAACTTCTTCACCGTGAAGTCAACCATCCACTCCACCACTCCAGATCATCATCCATCCATCCACTGGAACCCCCACAACCCATATTCAATCATCTACAATCGTAGTATCCTCATCCTCCTAGCCACAGGGATCATCTTCTGCACTTTCCTCTGTTAGCAGTTCAACAATGGCCCAGTCTCCATGGAATAACCCTGGGGCAGTCTTAATGCCTGCACCCTTGAGTCAAATACCGGCCCATCCTAAGAAATGGCTGCCTAAATTTAATCCCGAGGCAGGGATGCTAGCAGAAGAGCACATAAATAACTTCATGCTTTCCATTAATCTCAATGGGGTTACTAATGAAGATGTTGTTGTTCGGCTTTTTCCTTATACTTTGCAAGGAACAACCGGGTCATGGTATTTTTCATTACCCTCCGGATCCATCACAAGTTGGGACATCTTCCAGGAGCAATTCCTGACCAAGTTTGGTGATGACAGATCTACGGCAACGTTAATCAACGACCTATCCAACCTTAGAGCCGAAACTAGAGAGCCTATCAAGGATTTCAATTTACATTTTAATAAAATTTTCAACAAAATTCCTACTGCTTCCCAGCCTAGCGAAGAAGTACGATGTGAATGGTATATCACCGCTCTACCATCGAACATAGAAATATTCGTGGACAAGGCCAATAAAACAACCTTAGCCGATAACATGAAAGAAGCAATAGTAGTAGAGAAACGAATAATAGCTCTGGAAAAGAAATCCGCGATAGAGGAATGTAAATCCAAAATAGTCACCTTCAAGGAAGACTCCAAGAAGAAACAAGCAAAGGATCCATTCGATTTGGAAGGATTGCAGAAAGTTATAAAGACCGTGTCCAATGAAATGGTCGACATCAAAAAGCAAGTAGCAGAAACTTCTTCAAAAAAAGACCTATAGAGCTTTTAAAAGAGGTCCTTCTACGGATTCAAAGCCACCCAATGCCATTTCAAATGTTGAATCCGAGGAAGAGGAAGAGGAAATGGCCACTGAAGGGTAGACTGATGACAAAGAAGTTGTGGAATTACAAGGAATGTGGGATTTCATCCTCCCACAAGAAGAAGATCAAGAAGTATTCCCAGTTAGCACAGGAAGCAAAAATCATCTTGATCCTCCCCAAACTATCCCTAAGCCGAAGAGCGCAAGCTCTACAATAAAGGATAAAGTCGCATCAAAGAAAACGACATCTAAAGCGACTCAAACCAGCCCAGTCCAAACAGACGAAACAACTCCATCTAAAACACTGATCTTGTCGGATGAAATGGAGTACAATATTATAGAAGACATGAAGAAGACTAGGGCCAACATCACCCTTTACGAACTGAGCAAGTTAAAGCATTAACAGAAGATAATGATGAAAGAATTGCATGTCGTGCCAGTAGCACCTTTGCCTGCCGCTGTACTTTCTCAAGCTTCTCATAATATGGGAAGACCTCCAACTAACACGATCAATGAGATAGATCCAAATGACATCGCTCTAATTGGAGGAAGATCAAGATCTCACACTCCCCCATTTCTCCTTACTTATGAAATCTTCAATAAAAATGTGCACAATTGTTTGGTAGATTCTGGTGCTTCATCGAATATTTTACCCAAATCCATCTGTGCCAAGTTAAACGGTCAACCACAGAAATCTGTTGTGTGCATAGTTCAGCTAGATCGATCTCAAGTCGAAGTGATCGGCGAACTAAATCAAGTAACCGTAAGGTTGTCATACAACCCGAAGGTATGTCAAGTTATTGACATTCTAGTTGCTGATATTCCAGAATTCTATGGCTTAATCCTTAGCAGGGATTGGTCAGAAAAACTTCATGGATATTTCGCAACTAACTGGTCGCACATGTGGCTGTCCTACAACAGTAAACCGAATCAAATAAAAGTTGAATGAGAGCTACACCAGAAGTACATAGTAACGGAGCTAGAGGGGGAGAATGAACCAGTAGCGTATAACAGCAACATTATTGGCAATTACTCGGTAGATTCTTTCCTCGGAAATTTCAATGCTCATGTGTCACCCTATTTAGAACACTCTTTTTTGTCCCAAGTCGAAAATTTTTCTCGAACTGATAGTTCGAAATGTATCAATTTTTTAGATAAACCTGTAAATAAATCTTTGTTTTGGAAATTATTTTTTGATGGTTCTAGATCTAACGAAGGAGCAGGAGCAGGATGCGTTTTGATTAGTCCAGAAGGAGATAAAATCATGCTTACATGCAGACTCGAATTTGATTGCACCAACAATACAGCAGAATATGAGGCTTTGGTCCAAGGCTTGTACAAAGCAATCAGGTTAGACGTCAAGTATCTTCAAGTTTTCGGAGACTCTGAGATTGTGGTTAAACAGGTACGTAACACAATACATTGCTTATCAGGTCATTTAAAACATTATCAATCCTTAGTTCAAGATCTGACTGATCATTTCATAGCGTTTAATATTTCTTCAATCCCCAGACTCCAAAATGCAAGTGTAGACCTTTTGGCTAACGTAGCTTCTAAGCTTATTCCTTCCGAAGATTTTAGTCCAGATAGATTCTCAATAGACTTAATCTTTAGACCATCCATTCCTGATAACATCACAAATTGGAGAGTATTCAATGACGATCTCGATATTGTAAATTTCCTCACATCTGAAGGATCCTACTCCAATCAAATAATTGACGAAAACCAACATGATCGACAATTGCAACAAGATAGCACTAACAATGCTATACCTAAGTCGGTGGTCAAGTTAGAAGACTTGTACGATTTGAAAGATTGGTTTAAAAGGTCTACTAATTCAAAACTCCAAAGTTCAACCTTGAACTACGAATTAGTAAACCTAGGAACCGATGCCAAACCACAAAACATTAATCTAGGCCTCGGCCTAACCCCTGAAGAAAAATCAACGTATATTCGTCTTTTGAGACAATATAAAAATGTTTTTGCCTGGAATTATGATGAGCTGAAAACATATGACACTTCCATCATCCAACATACTATTCCCATGATCGATAATGAAAAACCTGTCCAACAAAAGCTGAGAAAGATCCACCCCAATTTAGAAAATCAGATAAAAACTGAGCTCAATAAGTTATTGAAAGCCAGAATAATCTTTCCCGTCTGACATTCCAAATGGGTCTCCAATATGGTACCCGTTAGAAATAAAAATGGACATATTAGGATTTGCATTGACTTTCGAAACCTTAACAAGGCCTGCCAAAAAGATAATTTTCCTCTACCACCTACGGAACAGATACTGCAGGCAGTGGCGGGCTCAGAATTAATGTCTTTCTTGGATGGATTTTCAAGATACAATCAAGTGTTGGTACATCCTGATGATCAATTGAAAACCACATTCAGAACTAAATGGGGCATGTACGCATATCGAAAAATTCCATTTGGTTTGATTAATGCTGGTGCCACATTTCAGAGAGCCATGGACATTGCATTCAAAGGTTTAGTCAATAAATCTGTAGTAATTTATTTGGATAATATAACTGTGTATTCGAAGAAGCGAAACGACCATCTCAAAGACTTGAAATAAATCTTTCAACGGTGTTTAAGGTATGGAATTTCACTTAACCCAAAGAAATCTTTTTTCACACTAAGTGAAGGGAAACTTCTAGGATTCATAGTGTCAAAATCCGGTATTCAGATTGATCCCGACAGAATCAAAGCAATTTCTGAAATATCCCTACCTCACAACAAAAAAGCCATGCAATCTTTCCTTGGTGAGATCAACTTTGTAAAGAGATTCGTTCCATATTTTTCACAAATCGTGTCTCCTTTGCAAACCATGATTAAAAAGAACTCAAATTTTAAATGGGGCCAAGATGAGCATGAAGCATTCAACCTGATCAAACAAGCTATTATTAATGCTCCATCTTAAGCAACTCCGAATTTTTCAGAGCCTTTTATTTTATACACATTTGCCTCAGATAAGTCATATGTTGTGATACTAACTCAAGCAAATCAAGAAAAAGCGGAAGCTCCAATTGCGTTTTTCAGTTCAAATTTACAGGGTGCTGAATTAAATTATTCAGACGTGGAGAAACATGCATATGTCATTTTCAAAGCGGTCAAATACTTCAGATCTTTCTTAATTAAAACCCATACTAAGATTATAGTACTGTTTCCAGCGGTAAGGAACCTTCTAGTACAGAAGGATGTGGGTGAGAAAAGGGCCAATTGGGTTACTGCCTTATAGGAATATGACATTGAGATTAAACCAGCAAACATCGTAAGAGGTCAAGGCTTCTGAAAATGCTAGCTGGAGCATCGCAAATTTCTAAAATTCCATCTGAAGAAGTACAAATGTGCGAGGTAAGCCTAAACGATACAGAGTCATTATACGCTGATAGCATTTATTATCTTAAGAACGGGTATGCTCCTTCACACCTCGATCATACTAAGAAAAGAGCTCTTAGGTTGAAAGCCAAACAATATCAGCTCACAAATGATATTCTTTTTAGGGTAAATTATGATTCTGTTCTTCTTAGATGTCTTGAGAAATCTGAAGCTGAAAAAGTTTTGCAGGAACTCCACGATGGGCTGGCAGGCGGACACTATGCTGGAGATGCTACTGCACATAAAATCTTGTGCGCAGGATATTACTGGCCCACTCTGTTTAAAGACTCGCACAGTTACGTGAGGAGATGTCAAGTCTGCCAAACTACTGCTGGAAGACGAAAGAAGCCATCCTTTCCACTACAGCTGGTAAACATCAAGCAACCTTTCAGCCAGTGGGGATTGGACATAATAGGTGAGATCATTCCTCACTCTTCTAAGCAGCATAGATACATCCTCACAACAATAGATTATTTTACTAAGTGGGTAGAAGCAGTTCTGCTCAAGACGGCTAATTTTGAAAATATCATTGAGTTCATAGATCAATTTATAATCACCAGGTTTGGATTGCCATCCGCTTTAATGTTTGATAATGCATCATACTTTTCTGGAAATGCAATGACTGAATTCGCACTTAAAAGAGGATTCAAACTTAAATATTCAGCCAATTATTACCCGCAAGGCAATGGGTTAGCTGAGTCCACAAATAAAAACCTAATCAGGATTATTAAAAGAACAGTTGACCAAAATCATAAGAATTGGCACAAGGCTTTGATATATGCTTTATGGGCAGACCAAATAATGCAAAAGGCTTCAATCGGCACTTCTCCCTTTAATTTAGTTTATGGGAAAGAAGTGGTTCTTCCGACTCACTTAGCAATTCCCTTTTTGTCTTTAGTTCAATACATTGATGAAGTACCCACTTCCTCCTTACAGCTAAGATAAATGAAAATAATTAAATTAGAAGAACAATGAGAACAGGCTAGGAAAACGCGTGCTCATCATCAAGCACTAATAAAATCCTCTTTTTATTCAAACATAATGACTAGAAAAGATTTTCAGATGGGAGATTTAGTTTTAAAGTGGGACAAGGCTCATGAAGAAAAGGGCAAACATACAAAATTTCAAAGAATGTGGCTTGGTCCTTTTCAAATTGTAGAAGTCATAGGTCCATCAACGTTTGTGTTACAGGATTTAGCAAGTAAGAGGGATCCTTTGCCTGTTAATGGACAAATTCTCAAGAAATATTTTCCATAGAAGATTATTCTTCTATTGTTGTAGAGTAGTTGTCTTTCTTTTTCATAATAAAACCAGTTTTGAGTGGTTACATTAGGCATTTACGAAAAAGACACCAATTCTCTTTCAGATTTTGAACTTTTCGCTTGTATAAATAGCAAATCTTTTGGAAAACTGATCTTTATTATTGATAGATATAGTTAAAGACTCTAGCTCACATATGATACTAGTTTCCACTTCAAAAAGTTTGATGAAAACAACCTTTAGTGAAGAAATTGTTTTATCTCAGTACAATGAAAGGTATCAATAACAAAATAAAGATTCTCTGTAGGACAGCTGTTTCCAAAAAACTCTATTACTGTCGTCCAGAGCTATCTTAAGGAAACAAGGACTTCCTCCCTACTAAGGAAATCACAACTTTCAGAGGAACAACTGAAGGATACACTTTATCTTGAAGAATAATAGGTCTCATCACGAGCCGGCTTATCATTATCACAGATATTATAACTTGCTGACTTTGCCAATATTGTACACCACAACAGGGCAATGACTCAAGATTGTTGCAATCAAAAGACAAGGGGTCTCATCACGAGCTAGCTTGTTCAGCAAAGTTATAAATCAAGCGAATGACTGTGTCATAATTTGGCTACCAAACCAAGACATTGTTCTTTAAGAATAAAAAAGAAAATCAAAGCAATAAGTGTGGATATGGATTTTTCTCTGAAAGTTGTAGGCTGCCTTAAGTAGGATACAAGATCATTGCCGGGTAACAGGTAACCTTGTCGAGGCTATAAATGCCTGCGGGAAGCCGAGGCTCTACCTACGACAAATGAGCATATTTAAAACTGGTTTACAGAGGAGACTTTGTTTTATCTTTACAAGACCAAGTAATGACTGATGTAAATACAAGGACTAGCCTGAGGAAGCAAATAAACAAAGTAGAAAATGGTTGAAACAAAATATCATTGACAGGTTAAGAGCATAATGTACTTTATCTTTCCATAATAAAGTTTAATTTTCTGAAAAATTTTCTGTTTTGGAAGTTTAGAAAATTCAATAGAAAAAAGAGATAACTGGTTCTCCCAAGTGAATCGCCAATTTTTGTGGCCACCAACAACCCCCCTCCTTATTTAGTATTAGCAATAACACTAGGTAACTGGGGACCCTTAGTAAAAAATTCAAAAAATCAATTAAGGCTCATGTATTTTACTCCTTAAATAAACATCGCATCGTGCAAAGAAGGATAGGACATTTCCTTATGAGTAAAAATGATATTCTGCAAGATTGCGACGCAAACCCCATCGCATCGCATGCATTAATAAACACTCACATTGGAAAACCTTAAAAATCACTGATATGCGATATCACATATCGCAAAATTGCAAGAAAGACACATAACAATTATAACAATACTGCGACCTGCGATATTGCGATACTGTGATCCGCGACCTTGTGATAGCACAACACGATGAGATTGTGGTAATGTGATAACAGCGAAATGCGATACTGCGATAACAAATCGCAGAAACATTCCATCGCAAATTTTCCCGGCTCAATATTCAAGAAAAGTTTTCCATAAACCAAGAACTGGATACGCGCTTTAATGATAATTAGTTAATTATACGACAGTTGTTAATGAAAGATGGTTTTGTGTTTTTCGAAGAGTCAGGTCACGTTAGGTGGCATGTTTTTGTACATCCATAGAGTTTAAGGCTTTCCTGTCGATTTTTATTGTCATTACTCTTTCCTCACTTGTGAACTACAGGAACGAAAAATAGAAGTTACCCAAAGCGATGTGCAGGAAGCTATGAGGAAAAAGGGTAATGCTCCAATGTTCAAAGACAGAAAAAAGATGCCCTCATAAACAGATACCGCATGCAATAGAGCCGCAGATTCACAGAATGCTGCTGAGCCATCCATTACAGATCTTTCATTTACAGCCATGGTTGAATGAGTATTGAATGATGCTAATATCAACAGGAAGTTTAATGACTCAAGGTCAAGAGCTCATGAAAGCATTATTTTTGCAAATTTTGAAGCTTTATACCCAGTGAAGAAAAAGGCGCTAAAAGCGAAAAACGCATCAGAAGAGCCTGGATCAAAGAACGGAGGCAGTTTCCGATGCGCGATTAGCGCCTAGCGCTAATCGCGCATCGCTGAGAAAATTGCTCAAAAAGCAAAGCCTCTAACTGCTCAGTCATTTGTAAGCCCGAAAAATGCAAGAAAGCAATGGTAAAGAACAAACTGGAAACAGAAAGCTAGAGAAAAAGGCAGAAGCAATTCAAGGGTTAACCAAGTTGAACTTGGATTATTACTGGGCATATGCAGTAAATCCACATAGTCAGAGGATGACTCTCGAGTATATCATCGATCTTGCCGAGAAGGTGGTGCCAGCTCTTACCATTTCTGTTTTCTTAGCTCAACCAAAAGCGGAAGACAATCAGCTGACTCTACCCAGGAAAAATACTGAATGCTTGCCATATTAAGGAACAAATGCAGAAATAGTTAGATATTAGATTTAATTTTTAAAAATAGTTTTGCTTAAAAAAGGGCGGTCATTTAAGCCGTATCCCAAATCTGTGTAATTAAGTTATTTAGTTAGTAGTATTTAAACCCTTCTCATGCATTTAGAGAAGGGTCCAGAAATTTATCAAAAACTTGTCCTCAGAACATGCACTTTTGCACCCTCAGAGGAGGTTTTGGTGAATGAATGGATCAAGATTTGTTGATGTTTGCATTTGATATCTACTACTGATGTTGCACTTCTGTACTCTTAGTGGATGTTAGAGCAAGGAGAGATAAATCATTGTTGCTTGAAGCTTATGAGTAGGACTAGTCATAAATGGTACTTTTATCTCTTGACCATTTCTGCTTATATGTTAAAGTGATATACAGTTTTTAGTTGTTTATGTATTATTGCATGAATGCCTGAGTTATCATTTGGCACTTTTGTACGGTGATAGCTATTTATTTACGCTTAATGTATGAATAGCTCATTATGCGATATGTTTTTCACAACTGTTTCGTCTAACCTTTTATGCGAAGTGGTTCATCTTTATTGATTTCCTTTCTTATAATCACTGAATGATCTTTATTACCAGTTGTTATTTGAAATCTCTTTAGATCCCATAATAGAAAAATTACATCCCAGGTTAGTATAGATTTCGATGTGCTGTTCATTAGATTACAATAGCATAGAATTAGATTAAAATTAGAATTAGAACATCTTAAATAGGAATTGTTAGATCAGCAACATCGAATTCTACACACACACACTCATAGATTGGGAAACTGGTCCCATTATCCCCAGTCGAACCCGCTATACCAAACAGATAAGGAGCTGCCAACCAAGGTCCAGACCGAGTGGGTATCCCCCTTGTTGTCGACCTAATTTTCGGGGCTTCAACATATTTGGCGCTAGAAGGAGGGCATGAACTATGAATGGCAAGTAAATCCAAATCTGAATACCATTCTGAGAGTAAATCGCCTTCACCATCTCCCCCGAGTTCTCCATTACACTTAAATCCAGAGTTAGAAGTCGCTCGAGTATCAACCGCTGCTACCCACCCCGACATTTCAAAACAATCTATCGTTGAACTTCCTGAAGTCGAATCTCTGATTCACAAAGTTCAGTGATTTTCCATTTCTCCTCAAAGGTCTGATAAATCTCAAGGCAACGTGACTTCGCATTACAATCCTGCTCATACCCTGACCAGGCTAAAGAGTGAAAAGTTTGGCGTTCAGCCAACCGAATTACCTCTCCCCACCAGGAAAAGTGCGAGGAAATCACCCAAAGAGTCCGACAGTGAGACTCTTTCGTCAACATCGTCCATCTCAACTTCTTCACCGTGAAGTCAACCATCCACTCCACCACTCCAGATCATCGTCCATCCGTCCACTAGAACCCCCACAACCCGTCTTCAATCATCTACAATAGTAGTATCCTCATCCTCCAAGCCACAGGGATGATCTTCTGCACTTTCTTCTGTTAACAGTTCAACAATGGCCCAGTCTCCATGGAATAACCCTGGGGTAGTCTTAATGCTTGCACCCTTGAGTCAAATACCGGCCCATCCTAAGAAATGGCTTCCTAAATTTAATCCTGAGGTAGGGATGCTAGCAGAAGAGCACATAAATAACTTCATGCTTTCCATTAATCTCAATGGGGTTACTAATGAAGATGTTGTTGTTTGGCTTTTTCCTTATACTCTGCAAGGAACATCTGGGTCATGGTATTTTTCATTACCCTCCGGATCCATCACAAGTTGGGACATCTTCCATGAGAAATTCCTGACCAATTTTGGTGATGACAGATCTACGGCAACGTTAATCAACAACCTATCCAACCTTAGAGCCGAAACTAGAGAGCCTATCAAGGATTTCAATTTACATTTTAATAAAAATTTCAACAAAATTCCTACTGCTTCCCAGCCCAGTGAAGAATTACGATGTGAATGGTATATCACCGCTCTACCATCGAACATAGCAATCTTCGTGGACAGGGCCAATAAAACAACCTTAGCCGATAACATGAAAGAAGAAATAGCAGTAGAGAAACGAATAATAGCTCTGGAAAAGAAATCCGTGATAGAGGAACGTAAATCCAAAAAATTCACCTTCAAGGAAGACTCCAAGAAGAAACAAGCAAAGGATCCATTCGATTTGGAAGGATTGCAGAAAGTTCTAAAGATCATGTCCAATGAAATGGTCGACATCAAAAAGCAAGTAGCAGAAACTTCTTCAAAAAAATCCCTACAGAGCTTTTAAAAGAGGTCCTTCTACAGATTCAAAGCCACTCAATGCCATTTCAAATGCTAAATCCGAGGAAGAGGAAGAGGAAATGGCCACTGAAGGGCAGACTGATGAAGAAGAAGTTATGGAATTACAAGGAATGTGGGATTTCATCCTCCCACAAGAAGAAGATCAAGAAGTATTCCCAGTTAGCACATGAAGCAAAAATCAGCTTGATCCTCCCCAAACTATCCCTAAGCCGAAGAGCGCAAGCTCTGCAATAAAGAATAAAGTCGCATCAAAGAAAACGACATCTAAAGCGACTCAAACCAGCCCAGTCCAAATAGACGAAACAACTCCATCTAAAACATTAATTGTGTCGGATGAAATGGAGTACAATATTATAGAAGACATGAAGAAGACTAGGGCCAACATCACCCTTTACAAACTGAGCAAGTTAAAGCATCAACAGAAGATAATGATGAAAGAATTACATTCCGTACCAGTAGCACCTTTGCCTGCTGCTGTACTTTCTCAAGTTTCTCATAATATGGGAAGACCTCCAACTAACGCGATCAATAAGATTGATCCAAATGACATCACTCTAATTGGAGGAAGATCAAGATCTCACACTCCCCCATTTCTCCTTACTTATGAAATCTTCAATAAAAATGTGCACAATTGTTTGGTAGATTCTGGTGCTTCATCGAATATTTTACCCAAATCCATATGTGCCAAGTTAAACGTTCAACCACAGAAATCCATTGTGCACATAGTTCAACTAGATCGATCTCAAGTCGAAGTGATCGGCGAACTAAATCGAGTAACCATAAGGTTGTCATCCAACCCGAAGGTATGTCAAGTTATTGACATTTTAGTTGCTGATATTCCAGAATTCTATGGCTTAATCCTTAGCAGGGATTGGTCAGAAAAACTTCATGTATATTTTGCAACTGACTGGTCGCACATGTGGCTGCCCTACAACGGTAAACCGAATCAAATAAAAGTTGAACGAGAGCTACACCAGAAGTACATAGTAACGGAGCTAGAGGGGGAGAATGAACCAGTAGCGTATAACAGCAGCATTATTAGCAATTACTCGGTAGATTCTTCCCTCAGCAATTTCAATGCTCATGCGTCACCCTATTTAGAACACTCCCTTTTGTCCCAAGTTGAAAATTTTTCTCGAACTGATAGTTCGAAATATATCAACTTTTTAGATAAACCTGTAAATAAATATTTGTTTTGGAAATTATTTTTTGATGGTTCTAGATCTAATGAAGGAGCAGGAGCAGGATGCATTTTGATTAGTGCAGAAGGAGATAAAATCATGTTTACATGCAGACTCGAATTTGATTGCACCATCAATACAGCCGAATATGAGGCTTTGGTCCAAGGCTTGTACAAAGCAATCGGGTTAGACGTCAAGTATCTTCAAGTTTTCGGAGACTCTGAGATTGTGGTTAAATAGGTACGTAACACAATACATTGCTTATCAGGTCAATTAAAAAAATCTATCAATCCTTAGTTCAAGATCTGACTGAGCATTTCATAGTGTTTAATATTTCTTCAATCCCCAGACTCCAAAACGCAAGTGTAGACCTTTTGGCTAACGTAGCTTCTAAGCTTATTCCTTCCGAAGATTTTAGTCCAGATAGATTCTCAATAGAATTAATCTTTAGACCATCCATTCCTGATAACATCACAAATTGGAGAGTATTCAATGACGATCCCGATATTGTAAATTTCCTCACATCTGAAGGATACTACTCCAATCAAATAATTGACGAAGACCAACATGATCAACAATTGCAACAAGATAGCACTAACAATGCTATACCTAAGTCGGTGGTCAAGTTAGAAGACTTGTACGATTTGAAAGATCGGTTTAAAAGGTCTACCAATTCAAAACTCCAAAGTTCAACATTGAAATACGAATTAGTAAACCTAGGAACCGATGCCAAACCACAAAACATTAATCTAGGCCTCGGCCTAACCCCTTGTTGAGGCCTCGAAAATCGCTGCCACAACAAAGGGGATACCACCCGGTCCGGACCTTAATGCAGCTCCTTTTCCGTTTGGAATAGTGGTTCCGACTGGGGATAATGGGACCAGTTTCCCAAGAAGTATAAGTGAATGGGATGGATGAATGACTTATGAGATAAGATGGTAATGAGCGGACAGCTAAACTATAAACAAAATGTAATAACTATAATCAGATCCCGGGACTTATTACTAGGCAAAGCGTAGCGTTTGATGATCTGTGCTTTAAGGCAGGCATATAAATGACTCTAACACTTTAAGCATAGACGTTTGAACCATTTAAACATTGCTCTGCATAATTAGTTATGCAGAGCGATTAGAGCGAATTACTACGCTTAATCATTCATATCATTGATACATGCATGAGTGAAAGAGATAACAAATCAACACAAACATTCAATAGTGAAACGAAATGACGATTCGCTGTTATATCGCATACATGCATTCAACAATAGCAAAGATAATAACACAGCAATTCATATAATCAGAAAGAACACAGATACAGATAATAGTACCATGTAAGCTGATCGATCAATCCAGTACATCAATCACTATGTCGCAGTCCTTCCTTCCAATCGGAAAGCCTTCCAAACAACAGACAGTCGTGCGCAATTGTATATAAAACAGCCTTCTAATCAAAATTCAGAACCATTGGTCGAGTTTCAAAAAAAGAATATAGATTGAAGCACAATAGTGCAAACTTCAGCCTTTAAGTCTTATTACAAAATTTTACGACCCTTTCCAAAACAATGAAAGGGTCTATAAATACTATACTAATCTAAATATCTAAACAACTGAAAAGCTATTAAATTGGCATCAATAAATATTTGTTCCATCTTTTTTGGCAATCTGGCAGTTGGCGGCAATGCTTCATTCGACGGGTTCTTTGCCTTTACTCCTTAGCTGACATATCGCCAGCATTGGCTCTACTTCTGGTGGAGTGTTGAGACACGAAGTTAGCTGAGCATCATATGTAGCATCTTGAATGTTGAGGATCAGGTATCCGAGGGCATCTGTTAAACACTTGAGAGCAGACCTTTGAGTATGTGGCTTGATTAGAAAGAGCCAATATGCATCAGAGGTTAAAGTATTTACTCCGGTAATTAATTTCCTCTGTTCCTCCAAGTCAGGATAACTTGATTCTTCAAGCATACCTGCTGTTGTTATGCTTCCAGGTGTGCACTTGGAGATCATGTTCGCCAAATAAAGTGTATCATTGACTAGGTTGATCATATTGCTGGCAATTATTTTACACCTGGAAGCCGCCCTTTCTGCCTTCATTACCTGAGTATTCCATTCAGTGAAGAGTATGTCCTTATACGTTTCATAGATTCGGGACAAATTCGTCGCTTTCCCTTCTGGAGTGTCTTGCCACTCAACGTATTCGGATATGGCTTCTTCGGCCTGATCTAGCTCATTCCTGGCCTTCTCTATTTGCTCACACACTGTTGTAGATATTTCGCATAATTGCTCAGCCTTAGCAAGTTTTTGACATAAAAGTCTGATCTGAGACAGTAATGCGCCATTTATTTGAGTTGCTTCTGCTCTGAAGACTTTCACATTCTGTGTGCTCTTGATACCTTCGAGCTGTGTTGATAGTTGAGCTATTCGCTCATCTTTTGATTTCATCATCAGCTCATTTGATGCTTCCAACTGTGACAATGCCTCCGACAATTATTTTGCCTTCTGAGTTTCACTTTGGTCTATCCTTTGTCTTTCAATTTGCAGTTGCTGGGTTAACAAATTGTTCTCTTGCTGTTGAGCCAGCAACTGCTCTTCCACCTGTGCTGCTTTGTTTTTCGCCTCAATTACCTCCGCCTGTAATGCATATATTTCATGGTCCTTAGTCTTCAACAGAAGACTTACCTCCGATGCTTTGTCGATGGTTGCTGCAGAATAAGCTCCCGCGAATTGCGACAGCTTTGTTAGATCATCGGAGGGATCCAAATCCTCCTTCCAGACCATATTGCCCGTGACTGTTTGCTCAGGAAAGATAGAAGGTTGATCAAGCCTTCGTCTTTTCTTAGAGCGCTTGATAACGGCTTTATGCTTTGGGCTATAGAAAATATCCAGGGGAGGAATTTCTTCCACCTGGAGAACAATTTGATCGGAAGGGTCCTTATTGATAATCTCAACATCCTGTGAAATGGGTGGGCCGATGGTTCCTCCTAGAACCTGAGAAGAAGTGATATCAGGCGCATTGCTTGTTTTAGAGGAGCCTGTGTCTTTGGAGCCTTCCTTACCACTGATAATGGAATCGAATTGATTCCATTGTTTAATCAATTCAGGATCAATGGAAGATTGCTTATGGGCTTTGCTCCGTTCTTTCTCTTGTTCTAACTTCTGCTGTTCTTCAAGTGATTTTCGCTGCTGCTCCTCTCGCGTTTTCCGCTGCTGCTCCTCCAATTCCTTTTTCTGCCTATCTGCTAGTTCTTTCTTTAATCTTTCTTCTTCCTTCTTCTTCCTCTGCTCTTCTTCCCTCTGTGTCTTTTGCTGCCTTTCTATCTGCTCCTTTTTCTGCCTCTCTGCTTGCTCTTTTTTCTGCTTCTCAGCCTGCAGCTTTTTCTGTCTTTCCTCCTATTGTTTATCCTGTTCTTTAGTTGTAACCGGAGGTGAATGTATCTGTTGCCGACCAGGCTCGCTTGAGGAAGACGCTGGGGTTGTGGATAATAACTCTAGGGGCAGAGTTTGCAACCTCTGCTCCCTAAGTTTATTAAACTCAGTCAACGCCTCATCGTTGTATTTCATTATGGCAAGTTGTTTGACTTGGCTTATTGTCTCGGCACCTACGAACAAGTCATCAAATGTATCCTCTTGATGATCAACTTTTGTTAATTTTGCTTGTTCTAGGGCAATGTAGGCAGTTTTCTTTGGATCATAGAGTCTGCTTGGGAGAGTGGCCAGGGATAAAGCTTGGATTTTTGCTGCTTCTTTTTCTGCGTGCTTGTAATTAAGCAGAGTAAAAACCCCAATTCTTAAAGAAAAAGAGGGCCAACCTTTCTTCTTCTCTTCTTTGAGAGTTTGTGTGACACTGTCGGCCATAATCTGGTAGCAGATTTCCCGGGCTAACAGCTTGTCTGGGATATACAAAGGGAGGACATGTGGCCTAGCCTTACTCCCAAAAACTCTGATATAGGAGAAATACTCTTCCCCAAACCAACTCGCTACGGCAGGTAAGTCAAAGGAGGCTTCATAAGAAATTCTGGAAATGGGTCTGTCAAAAATAGAATAGTAAATGGGGACCATGAAACCATTACAAATTTGGTACAAGTGGTCCTTGTAAGAGGACTTCCACAATTTCTGATGGTATAAATGAATGGGTGTTGGATCCTGGGTGGTCCATCTCCAACCGAGGACAGGAAACTCAGAATTAAGACACAGGGTATCCATAATGTAAGCAGAATAATAGAATGAAGGGATTTTCCTTTCGGAGACTATAGTTTTGTTTCTGAATTCACGAACAGCTACGACCAATTTATCGGAAAGAATAGTGGCCCAGTCCATGATTATAGAATTGATAGTCGCTTCCATTAGGGGAACCATGTCAATATTGATATTAACAGAGTCATGTAATCCCCACAATCTACACATCATAATCCCCGCATAGCAATAGGGAGAGGCCAAAGAAACGTTGGAGTACTTACCCGAACTTTCATGCTTGTGCTTGGCTGGGTTCTGCCTCCAATCTTGAAGGGGTTCGGATGGTGATTCATTTTCTTTTGCGAATTTCTCCACGAAGGTTCTGTTGTAGACTAGCTCCAGTTCAGGTAGATGATACATTCGCCTCAGGTCATCAGGCTTGAATGACCCGAAAATCCTTCCGTCCCTTGTATGGAAAGTTCTATCAGTGATGGGGATTTCTTCGATTGCCCAGCGCACCACGTCTGTGTAAGGGAGAACCTGCTCTCTGGCCGCTATTCTGTGTAAAAAGGAGTCGGCCAAGTCTTTGAGCGTTGCATCAGACTTCCTTAATACATCTACACTAGTCGTTCTCACTGTTACTTTTGGTTGCTCGGCCTCCAACAGATTATATGTACCTTGCCATGTGGTTCTATGAAGACCAGCGCACGTAGTGTCCGAGATTAAGCCTTTCTTTGAAATTGGAGCAGCTTGACCTGCAACAGATGTTGTAGTAGAACCAGAACTCCTCTTATTTTTCTTCCCCATCATGTTCAGGCTTTCTTCAACAAACGAACTCTACACAAGTGCGAGAGAAATCGTAACACGAGGAATAATGAAGACAAAGCATAATTGGAAAGGTATATATCACTTGAAGCGTGGCTATTAATCTTCAAAAAGTGGCTGCGGATCCAATCACTGGTAAGAGATTGCATATGCATTAATGGTGATTTTAAGGCTTGCTACCCATTAAATGACCATTTACGTTGTTATTCAGTTGAATGACCACCCAACGCGTGCAACAGATATGATATGCCTTAGACGCAAGTATTCGTTAATCGAAGGGGCAAGGTTATTAAATACGCATGCATTACCTTATCCCTGCATTTAACGGCATTTTGAAATCTGCGCCTTATCAACCGGATTTAAACAATCACCTTTTGAAAATGCCGATTACCGATGAACAATGTCGCATCGCATGGGGGGAGAGTTGTTACATTATCGTTTGAAAGTAGCCCTGGCGAACGCCGATTGCGATATCGCATTGGACTAGCATATGAACACATTACCAGATACAATTTAAGTGATTTGCCGAACTCCGATAGCGAATTCGCATTGCATCGGGGAAAGAGGTGGGCGCCTTATAAAAATGCATGGGATACCGCCGATGGCCGATAGCGATATCGCATCGGGTCGGGGTTTATAACTTGACGCGTTTTCTCATAAGAGGCAGTGCCGATAGCCGATCACCGATATAGCGTCGCATCGGGGTGTGAGATATGTGCTCTTTTTGTGTATGCCATGAATACCGCCGATTGCCGATAACGATATCGCATCGGCAAAGGCCAAAGTGCCGTTTAAGTGCGTCTCTCTTGTCATTGCGATATGCGATCTTGCGATCGCTTTATCGCAATAACAAAAGATTGTTTTATTTTGGTAACATTGTTATTCGAAAAAGGCTTCATTTTTCATACTTATTTGATTATCATCCCTTTTTCGAACAAATTCATTAATACCAATTAATTTCTAAAAGGGACCCATTTCATACGTTGATTATTTGTAAATACAGATGATATGAAATGGGGGGTTGTTGTAGGGCACAACAATTGGCGATTCGTTGGTAGAACCAGTTATCTCTGAAATTAACATAAACATTCAAGCCTTTCATAAATAGAAACTCAATCAGAAGGAGAAATTTCTAATATAACTAGATATTCATGTGTTCTGACAAAAGTGAATTCTATTTTGTTAACTTCGTCCCATTAAGTTTAAAGAAACCAAATACATAAAAAGTTTCTAAAATAAGTCTTTATTGGTTCATAATGATAAAAATAGAAAACTTTCCCATATCAGCTTTTATAATTAACTCCTTTGTCATAGGTAGAGCCTCTGTTGCCAGCAGACATTTATAGTCTCGACAGGGATACCTTTTAACCATAATATTGTCTACTTTTCCATTCACATAAGAGTGTGATTAACAGAACGAATCCATAAAATGTTTTCATATTTCACTTCTTCATCTGTTTTTCTTTGTAATAAATAAGATAAAAAGCCACTGTCCTGGTTTGGTAGCCAGCTTATGACAATGCCATTCACTGGTAATAAGTTAACTGATCAAGCCGGCTCGTGATGAGACCCCTTGTCTTGAAATTTCAAGCCATTACCCTGTTTTGGTAGGCAGTATTGGTAATGTCAGTTAAGCTATTTCCCTATGAACATGGTAAGCAGGCTTATGATAAGACCTCTTATCTTTAATCTTTTATATTTTAGAATTACACTCTGAATAATCACATCCTTTAGTGAATGGGGTGAACAATTTTCTCCTTAAGAGTCGATGGATGACAAGTGAAGAGTTGAAGATACTGAAAAATGGTTTAGCCTCTATTTCTTTTAACAGATAACCTTTGGAGACTATTTTGGAAACAGAAAATGATTCAGAACTTTTACCTCCTGAGAGGAGTCTTCAAACTTTAGATTAAAATTTCAGAACACAAGGATATCTAATTTCCTAGAAACTATTTCTTTTGAGTGAGGATTCTATTATTTAGAAACAAGTATTTATATTATTTCTGTAAGACAGCTTTCTCAAACACAACAAAAGGTCAATGTAGGTACTCTACAGTTTTATTTCCTACTAATCCTACAAACTATGCAAATCTAAAAAGGAGAAGGGGTTACCTTCTCAGTTAAAGAATTTTTTCAGGACCAGGCCATTGACAGGGAGAGAATCTCTCAACCCTGATAAGCTTTGCAATATAAAAGTTGAATGGCCTATCTTTTCACAGATCTGAAATGGTCCAAGCCACATTTTCTGAAATTTGGTATGCTTGCCTTTATCCTCATGGGCCTTGTCCCATTTGAGAACTAAGTCACCAACTTGAAGTTGTTTGGAAGAGGATGATGCTGAGTCAAAAGATGCTTGGCATGAGTGATTCTGGCCTTTTCCCTTTCTTCTTCTAATTTGAGAATTTGGTCATATCTAAGTTGGATAGAAGAAGACAGAGTCTCTTGAATAAACTGCACTAGGGCTAAAGATGGAAGAACAAGATTTGTAGGCAACACGGCTTCTTTTCCATATACCAGATTGAAAGGAGAGGTCCCTATTGAAGCCTTTTGTGTTATTCTATCAGCCCATAATGCAAAGACCAAAGATTTATGCCAGTTTCTATGATTCTGTTCAACAGTTCGCTTAATGATTTTGATGAGGTTTTTATTAGTAGATTCGGCTAAACCGTTTCCCTGGGGATAGTAATTGGAAGAATATTTCAGTTTAAACCCCCTTTTAATAGCAAAATCATATATAGCGTTTCCTGAGAAATAAGAAGCATTATCGAAAACAAGAGCATTTGGAACACCGAACCTGGTAATGATGAATTGGTCGATGAACTCGATGATTGCCTCTGCATTTGCTGCCTTCAAAGGAATAGCCTCTACCCATTTAGTAAAATAATCAGTAGCGGTAAGGATATACCTATGTTGTTTGGAAGATGGTGGAGTAATTTCCCCGATGATATCTAATCCCCATTGTTCGAATGGCTGTTCAATGTTGACAGGTTGCAGAGGGAAAGCGGGCTTTCGTTGTCTTCCACCAGATGTTTGGCAATTAAGGCATTTTCTTACGTGCTCATGGCAATCTCTAAATAGAGTAGGCCAATAATATCCAGCATGAATAATCTTATGAGCTGTTGTGTCGGCTCCAAAATGTCCTCCAGCTGGTCCATCATGTAGCTCCTGCAGAACCTTTAGTGCTTCAGTTTTCTCAAGACATCTTAGCAGGATAGAATCATAATTTTGTTTAAACAACACATCATCAATGAGAGTGAAGTTCTTAGCTTTCAACCTAATGGCCCTTTTATTTTTGTAAGATAAATTTGGAGGAGCGTAACCGTTCTTCAAATAAAATATCAAATCAGCATACTGAGATTCAGAATCAGTGAGACTTATCTGATTGATGGATTCAATCTGATCTTCATCGCTTGATTCGTGAATGTTTGATGCTCCTGCCAACATCCTGCAAAAACCTTGGCCCCTAACAATCTTTGCTGGCTTTATTTCTAAGTCATACTCTTGAAGCGCTGTAACCCAATTGGCTCTTTTTTCACCCAATTCTTTCTGAATTAATAGTTGTCTTACCGCTGGGAAAGGAACTATAACTTTCGTGTGGGTTTTCAAAAGGAAGGGTCTATAATGTTTGACTGCTTTGAACACAGCAAAGGCTTGTTTTTCCACATCTGAATAATTCAACTCGGCACCTTGAAGATTTGAACTGAAAAATGATATGGGTGCTTCTAGGTTGTTATCATTCAATTGTGTGAGTACTGCAGCATATGAAGTGTTGGATGCGATAGTATATAGTGTAAAATGATTAGAAAAATTCGGGGTATTCAAAGCCGGGGCATTGATTATTGACTGTTTGATAACATCAAAAGCTTGCTTTTCTTCAGATCCCCATTTGAAGACTGAATTCTTCTTGATCATTGTCTGAAGTGGTAATACAATCTGTGAAAAATCTGGAACAAATCGTTTGACAAAATTAATCTGACCTAAAAATGACTGCATTGATTTCTTGTTATGTGGGAAAGGGATTTCAGAAATTTCATTAATCCGATCAGGATCAATATAAATACCATCTTTGGATACTATAAACCCTAAGAGTTTTCCTTGATCTAGAGCAAAGAAGGACTTTTTTGGGTTTAGAGAAATACCATATCTTTTGCATCTCTGAAAGATCTGATTTAAGTCATGCAAATGATTATCTCTCTTTTTAGAATACACAGTAATATCGTCTAGGTAGACGACTACTGATCGATTAATTAACCCTCTGAAGGCTATGTCCATAGCTCTCTGAAATGTCGCTCCGGCGTTTATAAGACCAAAAGGCATTTTCTGATATGCATAGGTTCCCCATTTTGTCCTGAATGTAGTTTTGAGCTGGTCATCGGGGTGTACCAGAACTTGATTGTACCCTGAAAAACCATCTAGAAAAGACATCAATTCAGAACCTGCCACTGATTGGAGAATTTGCTCCATACTGGGCAATGGGAAGTTGTCTTTTAAGCTCGCTTTGTTTAAATTCCTGAAATCAATACAAATTCGAATGTCGCAATTTTTCTTCCTGACTGGCACCATGTTAGAGACCCAGTTTGAATGTCGGACTGGAAAAATAATTTTGGCTTTTAAAAGCTTATTGAGCTCCGACTTAATCTGGCTCTCCAAATTTGGGTGTATTTTTCTTAATTTTTGCTGAATTGGTTTTTTATCAGGAAGCATAGGAATGGTATGCTGGATAATAGATGTATCGTATGTCTTTAAGTCATCATATTTCCAAGCAAAAACCTGTTTGTTCTTTCTCAACAATTTAATAAATGCTTCCTTTTCATTCTGAGATAGTCCTGTTCCTAAATTGATGTTTTGAGGAGACTCGTTGGTTCCTAGATTTATTAATTCAAACCTAAGGGTAGAACTTTGAAGCTTTATGTTAATTACAGGTTTGAACCTGTCTTTAATATCATAAAGGTCTTCTAATTTTACCACTGGTTTGGGGATCGAATTTTCTTTGGGCACTCCTTTCATCTGGGAATCATGATCATCTTCCTCAATAACTTGCTTATCATAAGAATTCTCAGAAGTTAAAAACTGCAAAATATCATCGTCATGATTAAATACTCTCCAATTAGTGACATTGTCGGGAATTGAAGGTCTGAAAAGTAATTCTACGGAAAATCTATCAAGGCTGTAGTCTTCAGAAGGTAGAAGCTTTGAAGCTACATTGGCTAGCAAATCTGCAGCTGCATTTTGAGATCGAGGTATAGAAGAAATGTTGAATGCAAGAAAGTGTGAGGTAAGTTCTTGAACGAGCGATTGGTAATGTTTAAGGTGAGTCGAAAGGCAATGAATTGCATTTCTAACCTGTTTGACAATGATTTCCGAATCGCCGAAAACCTTTAGATATCGTACCTCCAGACCGATTGCTTTATATAATCCTTGGATTAAAGCCTCATATTCGGTTGTATTATTAGTGCACTCAAACTCTAACCTACAAGACAACATTGTCTTTTCTCCTTGCGGACTAACCAATATACATCCAACTCCTGAACCTTCAGGGGACTTAGAGCCATCAAAATACAGAGACCAAAATAAAGGAATATTAACAAAAGTATCTACATTTTTCTCAGCATCATTATAACATCTGGACCTATCAGTTTGTGAAAAAATTTCTATTTGAGATGTAAAATGATTAACTGAAAAAGGAGATGGTTGGGCAACAAAGTTGCCAAAGAATGATTCTGCCGAATAATTCCCCAAAATGTTATTGTTGAATGCGACAGGCTGGTTTTCTTGCTCGAATTCAGTAACTGTGTGGGTCATATGTTTCTCACGATCGATCCTTATCTGATTTGGCTTTCCCTTGTAGGGAAGCCACATGTGTGACCAATCTGTAGAGATATACCCATGTAGTTTTTCGGACCAATCTCTGCTTAAAATCAAACCATAAAATTCAGGTATGTCTGTGATTAAAATGTCAATTCTCTGGACAATTCTGGGGTCGGCTGACAACCTGATGGTCACAAAATTAATTTCTCCCACCACCTGCACTTTAGTTCTATCCAACTGTACAATATGAATTGCAGATTTCTGGGGTTCAATGTTCAGCTTAGAACAAACTGAAGCTGGCATTATATTAGATGAGGCCCCTGAATCTATTAAACAGTTGTGTAGGTTTCTATTATAAATCTCATAAGTAAGCAGGAAGGGTGGAGTGTGAGAATTTGATTTATCTCCGATCAAGACTGAATCGGTAATTTCAACCATGCCTGCAGGAGGCTGGCCTGAATCGTTGGCAGCTCTTGCACTGGGAAGGGGAATAGAGGGAACAGCATTTAACTCTTTAAGAAGTAGCTTTTGCTGATGCTTCAGTTTACTGAGTTCAAACATGGTTATAGTTGCCTTGGTTTTCTTCATATCATCAACAATGTTATATTCCATGGAATCAGATACTACTAGAGTCTTGGATGTTGAAGGAGAACTAGAAGTTGAAGGCTGATTTGAAGGAACTACCACAGGTGACTTCTTTAGGGGAACTTTTTCTTTTGCTGTAGTAGCGCCTGCGCTCCTCTTCTTTGAAGTTGCCTGGGGGAGTTCAGAAGCAACTTTACTTCTAGTAGTAACCGGGAAGGCTTCTTCTTTGTTCTCAGTGTCAGAGTTTGGGAGTATAAAATCCCACATTCCGTGACATTCAGCCACTTCTTCATCACCATCGGTCTGTGGAGGTGTTTCCTCTTCCTCTTCTTCTTGGTCTGAATCGGTGTTAGATATAACATTAGGTGGCTTTGATTCGGATTTCTTAAAAGTCCTAAATGGTCTTTTGCTTGAAGTTTCGGCCACTTGCTTTTTAATCTCAACCATTTCATTAGACAATGTTTTAAGGACCTTCTGTAAACCTTCCATGTCATATGGGTCCTTGGGGGTTTTCTTCTTAGAATCTTCTTTAAACGAGACTTTTTTAGCTTTTCTATCTTCTAGAGTAGCTTTCTTTTCAAGAGCATTGAGGCGCTTTTCAACTGCAAGTGCTTCTTTCATATTTTCAGCTAGGGTAGGTTTGCCAGCCCTGTCCACAAAGATAGCTATGTTGGCGAGTAGGGCAGTGATGTACCATTCGCTTCGGATTTGCTCACTTGGTTTAGAAGCGGTAGGGATTTTATTCAGTAGTTTATTAAATCTGGCATTAAATTCTTTTATTGGTTCCCTGTGCTCTATTCTCAAATTGGAGAGGTCATTTATTAAAGTTGCTAGGGATCGGTCGTCTCCATACTTGGTGAGAAACTGCTCTTGGCATGTAACCCAACTGGTAATCGAACCAGAGGGTAAGGAAAAATACCAGGATCCTACTGATCCTTGTAAAGTATAAGGGAACAATCTTACTACGACATCTTGCTCTGTCACTCCTTTTAGATTAACTGCTAACATGAAGTTGTTGATGTGTTCTTCGGCTTGGGTTCCATTATCTGGATTAAATTTAGGCAGCCATTTTTCGGGAGCATTTGGTAGATCATGTAATGGTCCAGGCATGTTGACAGCACCCGGTCTAGTCCATGGATCTGCCATTATGCTAGCGACAGTGGTTGTCACTACTGTCGGGGTTCCAGATGTTTGGTGAGGTATTAAAGAGTGAATAGGTTGGGATATTGAGGCTCCTGTTCCCTGATGAACAACAACTTGTAATGGAGGGGTGGGTGGTTGACTTTGCAGATGAGGAGATGAAATGGATGATATGGAAGAAAAATCCCCACTGTCGGATCCTTCAGTGTTTTTCTTTGGCTTTTTCCTTTTGGGTAAAGGAAACTCAGTAGGTTCAATACCAAGTTTTTCGCTCTGAAGTCTGGTAAGAGGATGAGTGAGGTTGAACTGCGAAGTCGCACTGCTTTCTGATATCTCAGATTTCTGTGGTGAGATCGAGAAGCTCTGAAGTTTATGGATTAGAGACTGAACTTCAGGAGATTCAAGACTTAGTTGTTCTGGGATATGATGGGATTGAGTAGTGGTGATAGATTCCTCTTCTTCTTGGTTATGGGCTGGAGAACCAGCATGCAATTGAGAAGAACGAGGAGATTTGGAGGGAGAATTACTCTTAGAATGACTTGCCGATTTGGGTCGGCTTGCCATTCACAGTTGGCCCTCCTTCTAGCGCCAATTTTGTTGAGGCCTTGAAAATCGCTGCCACAACAAAGGGGATACCACCCGGTCCGGACCTTAATGCAGCTCCTTTTCCGTTTGGAATAGTGGTTCCGACTGGGGATAATGGGACCAGTTTCCCAAGAAGTATAAGTGAATGGGATGGATGAATGACTTATGAGATAAGATGGTAATGAGCGGACAGCTAAACTATAAACAAAATGTAATAACTATAATCGGATCCCAGGACTTATTACTAGGCAAAGCGTAGCGTTTGATGATCTGTGCTTTAAGGCAAGCATATAAATGACTCTAACACTTTAAGCATAGACGTTTGAACCATTTAAACATTGCTCTGCATAATTAGTTATGCAGAGCGATTAGAGCGAATTACTACGCTTAATCATTCATATCATTGATACATGCATGAGTGAAAGAGATAACAAATCAACACAAACATTCAATAGTGAAACGAAATGACGATTCGCTGTTATATCGCATACATGCATTCAACAATAGCAAAGATAATAACACAGCAATTCATATAATCAGAAAGAACACAGATACAGATAATAGTACCATGTAAGCTGATCGATCAATCCAGTACATCAATCACTATGTCGCAGTCCTTCCTTCCAATCGGAAAGCCTTCCAAACAACAGACAGTCGTGCGCAATTGTATATAAAACAGCCTTCTAATCAAAATTCAGAACCATTGGTCGAGTTTCAGAAAAAGAATATAGACTGAAGCACAATAGTGCAAACTTCAGCCTTTAAGTCTTATTACAAAATTTTACGACCCTTTCCAAAACAATGAAAGGGTCTATAAATACTATACTAATCTAAATATCTAAACAACTGAAAAGCTATTAAATTGGCATCAATAAATATTTGTTCCATCTTTTTTGGCAATCTGGCAGTTGGCGGCAATGCTTCATTCGACGGGTTCTTTGCCTTTACTCCTTAGCTGACATATCGCCAGCATTGGCTCTACTTCTGGTGGAGTGTTGAGACGCGAAGTTAGCTGAGCATCATATGTAGCATCTTGAATGTTGAGGATCAGGTATCCGAGGGCATCTGTTAAACACTTGAGAGCAGACCTTTGAGTATGTGGCTTGATTAGAAAGAGCCAATATGCATCAGAGGTTAAAGTATTTACTCCGGTAATTAATTTCCTCTGTTCCTCCAAGTCAGGATAACTTGATTCTTCAAGCATACCTGCTGTTGTTATGCTTCCAGGTGTGCACTTGGAGATCATGTTCGCCAAATAAAGTGTATCATTGACTAGGTTGATCATATTGCTGGCAATTATTTTACACCTGGAAGCCGCCCTTTCTGCCTTCATTACCTGAGTATTCCATTCAGTGAAGAGTATGTCCTTATACGTTTCATAGATTCGGGACAAATTCGTCGCTTTCCCTTCTGGAGTGTCTTGCCACTCAACGTATTCGGATATGGCTTCTTCGGCCTGATCTAGCTCATTCCTGGCCTTCTCTATTTGCTCACACACTGTTGTAGATATTTCGCATAATTGCTCAGCCTTAGCAAGTTTTTGACATAAAAGTCTGATCTGAGACAGTAATGCGCCATTTATTTGAGTTGCTTCTGCTCTGAAGACTTTCACATTCTGTGTGCTCTTGATACCTTCGAGCTGTGTTGATAGTTGAGCTATTCGCTCATCTTTTGATTTCATCATCAGCTCATTTGATGCTTCCAACTGTGACAATGCCTCCGACAATTCTTTTGCCTTCTGAGTTTCACTTTGGTCTATCCTTTGTCTTTCAATTTGCAGTTGCTGGGTTAACAAATTGTTCTCTTGCTGTTGAGCCAGCAACTGCTCTTCCACCTGTGCTGCTTTGTTTTTCGCCTCAATTACCTCCGCCTGTAATGCATATATTTCATGGTCCTTAGTCTTCAACAGAAGACTTACCTCCGATGCTTTGTCGATGGTTGCTGCAGAATAAGCTCCCGCGAATTGCGACAGCTTTGTTAGATCATCGGAGGGATCCAAATCCTCCTTCCAGACCATATTGCCCGTGACTGTTTGCTCAGGAAAGATAGAAGGTTGATCAAGCCTTCGTCTTTTCTTAGAGCGCTTGATAACGGCTTTATGCTTTGGGCTATAGAAAATATCCAGGGGAGGAATTTCTTCCACCTGGAGAACAATTTGATCGGAAGGGTCCTTATTGATAATCTCAACATCCTGTGAAATGGGTGGGCCGCTGGTTCCTCCTAGAACCTGAGAAGAAGTGATATCAGGCGCATTGCTTGTTTTAGAGGAGCCTGTGTCTTTGGAGCCTTCCTTACCACTGATAATGGAATTGAATTGATTCCATTGTTTAATCAATTCAGGATCAATGGAAGATTGCTTATGGGCTTTGCTCCGTTCTTTCTCTTCTTCTAACTTCTGCTGTTATTCAAGTGATTTTCGCTGCTGCTCCTCTCGCGTTTTCCGCTGCTGCTCCTCCAATTCCTTTTTCTGCCTATCTGCTAGTTCTTTCTTTAATCTTTCTTCTTCCTTCTTCTTCCTCTGCTCTTCTTCCCTCTGTGTCTTTTGCTGCCTTTCTATCTGCTCCTTTTTCTGCCTCTCTGCTTGCTCTTTTTTCTGCTTCTCAGCCTGCAGCTTTTTCTGTCTTTCCTCCTGTTGTTTATCCTGTTCTTTAGTTGTAACCGGAGGTGAATGTATCTGTTGCCGACCAGGCTCGCTTGAGGAAGACGCTGGGGTTGTGGATAATAACTCTAGGGGCAGAGTTTGCAACCTCTGCTCCCTAAGTTTATTAAACTCAGTCAACGCCTCATCGTTGTATTTCATTATGGCAAGCTGTTTGACTTGGCTTATTGTCTCGGCACCTACGAACAAGTCATCAAATGTATCCTCTTGATGATCAACTTTTGTTAATTTTGCTTGTTCTAGGGCAATGTAGGCAGTTTTCTTTGGATCATAGAGTCTTCTTGGGAGAGTGGCCAGGGATAAAGCTTGGAGTTTTGCTGCTTCTTTTTCTGCGTGCTTGTAATTAAGCAAAGTAAAAACCCCAATTCTTAAAGAAAAAGAGGGCCAACCTTTCTTCTTCTCTTCTTTGAGAGTTTGTGTGACACTGTCGGCCATAATCTGGTAGCAGATTTCCCGGGTTAACAGCTTGTCTGGGATATACAAAGGGAGGACATGTGGCCTAGCCTTACTCCCAAAAACTCTGATATAGGAGAAATACTCTTCCCCAAACCAACTCGCTACGGCAGGTAAGTCAAAGGAGGCTTCATAAGAAATTCTGGAAATGGGTCTGTCAAAAATAGAATAGTAAATGGGGACCATGAAACCATTACAAATTTGGTACAAGTCGTCCTTGTAAGAGGACTTCCACAATTTCTGATGGTATAAATGAATGGGTGTTGGATCCTGGGTGGTCCATCTCCAACCGAGGACAGGAAACTCAGAATTAAGACACAGGGTATCCATAATGTAAGCAGAATAATAGAATGGAGGGATTTTCCTTTCGGAGACTATAGTTTTGTTTCTGAATTCACGAACAGCTACGACCAATTTATCGGAAAGAATAGTGGCCCAGTCCATGATTATAGAATTGATAGCCGCTTCCATTAGGGGAACCATGTCAATATTGATATTAACAGAGTCATGTAATCCCCACAATCTACACATCATAATCCCCGCATAGCAATAGGGAGAGGCCAAAGAAACGTTGGAGTACTTACCCGAACTTTCATGCTTGTGCTTGGCTGGGTTTTGCCTCCAATCTCGGAGGGGTTCGGATGGTGATTCATTTTCTTTTGCGAATTTCTCCACGAAGGTTCTGTTGTAGACTAGCTCCAGTTCAGGCAGATGATACATTCGCCTCAGGTCATCAGGCTTGAATGACCCGAAAATCCTTCCGTCCCTTGTACGGAAAGTTCTATCAGTGATGGGGATTTCTTCGATTGCCCAGCGCACCACGTCTGTGTAAGGGAGAACCTGCTCTCTGGCCGCTATTCTGTGTAAAAAGGAGTCGGCCAAGTCTTTGAGCGTTGCATCAGACTTCCTTAATACATCTACACTAGCCGTTCTCACTGTTACTTTTGGTTGCTCGGCCTCCAACAGATTATATGTACCTTGCCATGTGGTTCTATGAAGACCAGCGCACGTAGTGTCCGAGATTAAGCCTTTCTTTGAAATTGGAGCAGCTTGACCTGCAACAGATGTTGTAGTAGAACCAGAACTCCTCTTATTTTTCTTCCCCATCATGTTCAGGCTTTCTTCAACAAACGAACTCTACACAAGTGCGAGAGAAATCGTAACACGAGGAATAATGAAGACAAAGCATAATTGGAAAGGTATATATCACTTGAAGCGTGGCTATTAATCTTCAAAAAGTGGCTGCGGATCCAATCACTGGTAAGAGATTGCATATGCATTAATGGTGATTTTAAGGCTTGCTACCCATTAAATGACCATTTACGTTGTTATTCAGTTGAATGACCACCCAACGCGTGCAACAGATATGATATGCCTTAGACGCAAGTATTCGTTAATCGAAGGGGCAAGGTTATTAAATACGCATGCATTACCTTATCCCTGCATTTAACGGCATTTTGAAATCTGCGCCTTATCAACCAGATTTAAACAATCACCTTTTGAAAATGCCGATTACCGATGAACAATGTCGCATCGCATGGGGGGAGAGTTGTTACATTATCGTTTGAAAGTAGCCCTGGCGAACGCCGATTGCGATATCGCATTGGACTAGCATATGAACACATTACCAGATACAATTTAAGTGATTTGCCGAACTCCGATAGCGAATTCGCATTGCATCGGGGAAAGAGGTGGGCGCCTTATAAAAATGCATGGGATACCGCCGATGGCCGATAGCGATATCGCATCGGGTCGGGGTTTATAACTTGACGCGTTTTCTCATAAGAGGCAGTGCCGATAGCCGATCGCCGATATAGCGTCGCATCGGGGTGTGAGATATGTGCTCTTTTTGTGTATGCCATGAATACCGCCGATTGCCGATAATGATATCGCATCGGCAAAGGCCAAAGTGCCGTTTAATTGCGTCTCTCTTGTCATTGCGATATGCGATCTTGCGATCGCTTTATCGCAATAACAAAAGATTGTTTTATTTTGGTAACATTGTTATTCGAAAAAGGCTTCATTTTTCATACTTATTTGATTATCATCCCTTTTTCGAACAAATTCATTAATACCAATTAATTTCTAAAAGGGACCCATTTCATACGTTGATTATTTGTAAATACAGATGATATGAAATGGGGGGTTGTTGTAGGGCACAACACCCCTGAAGAAAAATCAGCGTATATTCGTCTTTTTAGACAATATAAAAATATTTTTGCCTGGAATTATGATGAGCTGAAAACATACGACACTTACATCATCCAACATACTATTCCCATGATCGATAATGAAAGATCCACCCCAATTTATAAAATCAGATAAAAACTGAGCTCAATAAGTTATTGAAAGCCAGAATAATCTTTCCCGTCAGACATTCCAAATGGGTCTCCAATATGGTACCCGTTAGAAAGAAAAACGGAGATATTAAGATTTGCATTGACTTTCGAAACCTTAACAAGGCCTGCCAAAAAAATAATTTTTCTCTACCACCTATGGAACAGATACTGCAGGCAGTGGCGAGCTCAGAATTAATGTCTTTCTTGGATGGATTTTCAGGATACAATCAAGTGTTTGTACATCTTGATGATCAATTGAAAACCACATTTAGAACTAAATGGGGCACGTACGCATATCGAAAAATGCCATTTGGTTTGATTAATGCTGGTGCCACATTTCAAAGAGCCATGGACATCGCATTCAAAGGTTTAGTCAATAAATCTGTAGTAATTTATTTGGATGATATAACCGTGTATTCGAAGAAGCGAAGCGACCATCTCAAAGACTTGAAACAAATCTTTCAACGATGTTTAAGGTATGGAATTTCACTTAACCCAAAGAAATTTTTTTTCGCAATAAGTGAAGGGAAACTTCTAGGATTCATAGTGTCAAAATCGGTATTCACATTGATCCCGACAGAATCAAAGAAATTTCTTAAATATCCCTACCTCACAACAAAAAAGCCATGCAATCTTTCCTTGGTGAGATCAACTTTGTAAAGAGATTCGTTCCAGATTTTTCACAAATCATGTCTCCTTTGCAAACCATGATTAAAAAGAACTCAAATTTTAAATGGGGCCAAGATGAGCATGAAGCATTCAACCTGATCAAACAAGCTATTATTAATGCTCCATCTTTAGCAACTCCAAATTTTTCAGAACCTTTTATTTTATACACATTTGCCTCAGATAAGTCATATGTTGTGATACTAACTCAAGCAAATCAAGAAAAAGCGGAAGCTCCAATTGCGTTTTTCAGTTCAAATTTACAGGGTGCTTAATTAAATTATTCAGACGTGGAGAAACAGGCTTATGTCGTTTTCAAAGCGGTCAACTACTTCAGACCTTTCTTACTTAAAACCCATACTAAGATTATAGTACCATTTCCAACGGTAAGGAACCTTCTAGTATAGAAGGATGTGGGTGCGAAAAGGGCCAATTGGGTTACTGCCTTACAGGAATATGACATTGAGATTAAACCAGCAAACATTGTAAGAGGTCAAGGCTTCTGCAAAATGCTGGCTGGAGCATCGCAAATTTCTGAAATTCCATCTGAAGAAGTACAAATGTGAGAGGTAAACCTAAACAATACAGAGTCATCATACGCTGATATCATTTATTATCTTAAGAACGGGTATGCTCCTTCACACCTCGATCACACTAAGAAAAGAGCTCTTAGGTTGAAAGCCAGAAAATATCAGCTCACAAATGATATTCTTTTTAGGGTAAATTATAATTTTGTTCTTCTTAGATGTCTTGAGAAATCTGAAGCTGAAAAAGTTTTGCAGGAACTCCACGATGGGCCGGCAGGCGGACACTATGCTGGAGATGCTACTGCACATAAAATCTTGCGGGTAGGATATTACTGGCCCACGCTGTTTAAAGACTCGCACAGTTACGTGAGGAGATGTCAAGTCTGCCAAACTACTGCTAGAAGACAAAAGAAGCCATCCTTGCCACTACAGCCGATAAACATCGAGCAACCTTTCAGTCCGTGGGGATTGGACATAATAGGTGAGATCGTTCCTCACTCTTCTAAGCAACATAGATACATCCTCACAGCAAAAAATTATTTTACTAAGTGGGTAGAAGCAGTTCCGCTCAAGACGGCCAATTCTGAAAATATCATTGAGTTCATAGATCAATTTATAATCACCAGGTTTGGATTGCCATCCGCTTTAATGTTTGATAATGCATCATACTTTTCTGAAAATGCATTGACTGAATTCGCACTTAAAAGAGGATTCAAACTTAAATATTCGGCCAATTATTACCCGCAAGGCAATGGGTTAGCTGAGTCCACAAATAAAAACCTAATCAAGATTATTAAAAGAACAGTTGACCAAAATCATAAGAATTGGCACAAGGCTTTGATATATGCTTTATGGGCAGACCGAACAATGCAAAAGGCTTCTATTAGCACTTCTCCCTTTAATTTAGTTTATGGGAAAGAAGTGGTTCTTCCGACTCACTTAGCAATTCCCTCTTTGTCTTTAGTTCAATACATTGATGAAGTACCCACTTCCTCCTTACAGCTAAGACAAATGGAAATAATTAAATTAGAAGAACAACGAGAACAGGCTAGGAAAACGCATGCTCATCATCAAGCACTAGTAAAATCCTCTTTTGATTCAAACATAATGACCTGAAAATATTTTCAGATGGGAGATTTAGTTTTAAAGTGGGACAAGGCTCATGAAGAAAAGGGCAAACATACAAAATTTCAAAGAATGTGGCTTGGTCCTTTTCAAATTGTAGAATTCATAGGTCCATCAACATTTGTGTTACAGGATTTAGCAGGTAAGAGGGATCCTTTGCCTGTTAATGGACAAATTCTCAAGAAATATTTTCCATAGAAGATTATTCTTCTATTGTTGTAGAGTAGCTGTCTTTCTTTTTCATAATAAAACTAGTTGTGAGTGGTTACATTAGGCATTTACGAAAAAGACACCAATTCTCTTTCAGATTTTGAACTTTTCGCTTGTATAAATAGCAAATATTTTGGAAAACTGATCTTTATTATTGATAGATACAGTTAAAGACTCTAGATCAGATATGATACTAGTTTCAACTTCAAAAAGTTTGATGAAAACAACCTTTAGTGAAGAAATTATTTTATCTCAATACAATGAAGGTATCAATAACAAAATAAAGATTCTCTGTAGGACAGCTGTTTCCAAAAAACTCTATTATTGTCGTCCAGAGCTATCTTAAGGAAACAATGACTTCCTCCCTGCTAAGGAAATCACAACTTTCAGAGGAACAACCCAAGGATACACTTTATCTTGAAGAATAAGAGGTCTCATCACGAGCCGACTTATCATTATCACAGATATTATAACTTGCTGACTTTGCCAATACTGTACACCACAACAGGGCAATGACTCAAGATTGTTGCAATCAAAAGACAAGGGGTCTCATCACGAGCCAGCTTGTTCAGCAAAGTTATAAATCAAGTGAATGACTGTGTCATAATTTGGCTACCAAACCAAGACATTGTTCTTTAAGAATAAAAAAGAAAATCAAAGCAATAAGTGTGGATATGGATTTTTCTCTGAAAGTTGTAGGGTGCCTTAAGTAGGATACAGGATCATTGTTGGGTAACAGGTAACCCTGTTGAGGCTATAAACGCCTGCTGGCAGCAGAGGCTCTACCTACGACAAATGAGCATATTTAAAACTGGTTTACAGAGGAGACCTTGTTTTATCTTTACAAGACCAAGTAATGACTGATGTAAATACAAGGACTAGCATAAGGAAGCAAATAATCAAAGTAGAAAATGGTTGAAACAAAATATCATTGACACGTTAAGAGCATAATGTACTTTATCTTTCCATAATAAAGTTTAATTTTCTGAAAAAAATTCTGTTTTGGAAGTTTAGAAAATTCAATAGAAAAAAGAGATAACTGGTTCTCCCAAGTGAATCGCCAATTTTTGTGGCCACCAACAACCCCCCTCCTTATTTAGTATTAGTAATAACACTAGGTAACTGGGGACCCTTAGTAAAAAATTCAAAAAATCAATTAAGGCTCATGTATTTTACTCCTTAAAGAAACATCACATCGCGCAAAGAAGGATAGGACATTTCCTTATGATTAAAAATGATATTCTGCAAGATTGCGACTCGAACCCCATCGCATCGCATGCATTAATAAACACTCACATTGGAAAACCTTAAAAATCGCCGATATGCGATATCGCATATCGCAAAATTGCAGGAAAGACACATAACGATTATAACAACACTGTGACCCGCGATATTGCGATACTGCGATCCTCACCCTTGCGACAGCACAACACGATGAAATTGCGATAATGCGATAACAGCAAAATGCGATAACAGTGAAATGCAATACTGCGATAACAGATCGCAGAAACATTCCATCGCAAATTTTCCGGACTCAATATTCAAAAAACGTTTTCCATAAACCAAGAACTGGATACACGCTTTAATGATAATTAATGAATTATACGACAGTTGTTAATGAAATATGGTTTTGTGTTTTTCGAAGAGTCAGTTCACGTCAGGTGGCATGTTTTTGTACATCCGTAGAGTTTAAGGCTTTCCTGTCGATTTTTATTGTCATTACTCTTTCCTCACTTGTGAACTGCAGGAACGAAAAACAGAAGTTACCCAAAGCGATGTGCAGGAAGCTATGAGGAAAAAGGGTAATGCTCCAATGTTCAAAGATAGAAAAAAGATGCCCTCATAAACAGATACCGCATGCAACAGAGTCACAGATTCACAGAACGCTGCTGAGCCATCCATTACAAATCTTTCATTTACAGCCATGGTTGAATGAGTATTGAATGATGCTGATATCAACAGGCAGTTTAATGACTCAAGGTCAAGAGCTCACAAAAGCATTATTTTTTCAAATTTTGAAGCTTTACCCAGTGAAGAAAAAGGCGCTAAAAGTGAAAAACGCATCAGAAGAGCCCGGATCAAAGAACGGAGGCAGTTTCTGATGCGCGATTAGCACCTAGAAAGCATCGGGCATCGCTGAGAAAATTTCTCAAAAAGCAAAGCCTCTAACTACTCAGTCATTTGTAAGCCTGAAAAATGCAAGAAAGCAATGGTAAAGAACAAACTGGAAACAGAAAGCTAGAGAAAAAGGCAGAAGAAATTCAAGGGTTAACCAAGTTGAACTTGGATTATTACTGGGCATACGCAGTAAATCCACATAGTCAGAGGATGACTATCGAGTATATCATCGATCTTGCCGAGAAGGTGGTGCTAGATCTCACCATTTCTGTTTGCTTAGCTCAACCAAAAGCGGAAGACAGTCAGCCGACTCTACCCAGGCAAAATACTGAATGCTTGCCATATTAAGGAGCAAATGCAGAAATAGTTAGATATTAGATTTAATTTTTAGAAATAGTTTTGCTTAGAAAAAGGGCGCTCATTTAAACCGTATCCTAAATCTGTGTAATTAAGTTATTTAGTTAGTAGTATTTAAACCCTTCTCATGCATTTAGAGAAGGGTCCAGAAATTTATCAAAAACTTGTCCTCAGAACATGCACTTTTGCACCCTCAGAGGAGGTTTTGGTGAATGAATGGATCATGATTTGTTGATGTTTGCATTTGATATCTGCTACTGATGTTGCACTTCTATACTCTTAGTGGATTTTAGAGCAAGGAGAGATAAATCATTGTTGCTTGAAGCTTATGAGTAGGACTAGTCATAAATGGTACTTTTATCTCTTGACCATTTCTGCTTATATGTTAAAGTGATATACAGTTTTTAGTTGTTTATGTATTATTGCATGAATGCCTGAGTTATCATTTGGCACTTTTGTATGGTGATAACTATTTATTTATGCTTAATGTATGAATAGCTCATTATGCGATATGTTTTTCACAACTGTTTCATCTAACTTTTTATGCGAAGAAGTTCATCTTTATTGATTTCCTTTCTTATAATCGTTGAATGATCTTTATTACCAGTTGTTATTTGAAATCTCTTTAGATCGCATAATAGAAAGATTACATCCCGGGTTAGTATAGATTTAGATGTGCTGTTTATTAGATTACAATATCATAGAATTAGATTAAAATTAGAATTAGAACATCTTAAATAGGAATTGTTAGATCAGCAACATCGAATTCTACACACACACACTCATAGATTGGGAAACTGGTCCCATTATCCCCAGTCGGACCTGCTATACCAAACGGATAAGGAGCTACCAACCAAGGTCCGGACCGGGCGGGTATCCCCCTTGTTGTCGACCCGATTTTCGGGGCTTCAACAGTCTCCTAAAAGACCCTACCTTAATGGGTACTTTTGCCCTACCGCCTCCGAGTAATCTGGTAGAAGTGGCCACAGTGGAAACCTGCAATATGAAATCTTCTATATCTAATGGATTTGGAAGATTCCTAAACATTTTGTCAGCATGGATCATGGCCATTTTAGAAATATTGTAGCAATCAAATTTCTTGGCCTGGGGGGCAAACCCAAATCAATGCTCATCGAGTGTTTGGATAGATAGGTCTAAGGAATATGTCACCTCTTCAGATCCTTGGTCGCATGTACATTCTACAGACGAAGGAATCATTCAATCAATGATGATAGGAGAGGCACCATGGGAAGACTACCACCATCGCTCCCATCTTCCGGATTACCACAAAGATTATTCCAGCAACCTTAATCATCCTTCAGTTTTTTATTTTCTATCAAATACTGTAAATACGGTGGATTTCGAGGATGGTTCTTATCTCGTGTCGACCTCGTTAAAAAATGAAACAAGGAGTCATGAGGATGGTTCTTTTACTGTGCCAACCTCATTAAAAAATGAAACGACTCCCTTTCCAAATCGAGTCTTTGATTACGATCTCGTAAAATCAAAGTCGAGTCTTTCGAAGATCTCGAAGGTAAACCTTCATTCCAACCACCGAGATGAATGTAATGAAGCTTGGGGGGCATGCACCTCGATTTGCGTTATTATTCTGGGGGCATGCAAACTTATCATGAGCAGTGTTACCGCAAGGTTCAAGCTCATTAAAAATAAACCTGCCACGAGCAGTGTTACCGCAGGGTTAAAGCTCGTTAAAAAATAAACATAAGCAATGAGCAAATGTTCCCCCAGAGTTTAAGCTCATTAAAAAATGAACCAATTTCCAGTAAATAACCATCATGAATGTATTATCATCAGCCTTTGAAGCCTTGGTTGTGTTCTCATCATCACCTCCACTCTATTTTGGCCGATCATTCACCTCCATTTGATTGTTTACCCTTTTTGAGGAACAGCTACAAAGAGTGATCCTGTTAGCCATCCTTGTGACACTGCCGTGATTGGAAAATTCCAAACCTTACCTGGAATCAGCTGATACCCGAATTTATCACTCGTTCCTCGAAAAACGAGTCTCCTTTAAGCTCTTTTCATCCGACTCGTAAAATATGAAAAGATTGCCGAGAAATTGGCCTCTCCAGCTCGTTAAAGGGACCGGAAGTGCTATCCCTCCTTTAGATTTTAATCTTTTTGGACTTGAGGGATTATTACACAAAAAGATCGAGCGCTTGTTTTGTTCGGCTCGTTAAAAGTACTGAAAATTCATCCCTTTTGTATTGTTTTATACTTTTTCGGACTCAAGGGATTATATGACGAAAAAGGATTATTGGAGTTTTCTTTACGTCCCTTTTTCAGACTCTCTAAAATTGAAAAGGACCGAGTTATCCTTGTCGTTAAACTCGTTAAAACCGAATAGTGACAAACTTGTCCATACAGACAAGAACGAATTTCACTATCACTACGCTCGTTAAAACATAGCGATGGGTTTGCCCGAAGGGAAAATTATAGAACAAGCATATGTTATCCTCCTCAAGCTTGAAAAAGATAAAGAGGTACTGGTCAGCAATGGCTGGGGAAAATTTGGGAAGAAAACTTAAAGAAACTTTATTGGTACCAAGTCGCTCTTGAACATGACACTTTCACTCCGCATCCGATTCGGGTTGGGTTGTTCCGTTCACTGGTCATATCACCATGGGTCCATCACACCATCCATATTTGGGGTTAATGCTACCAATCCATAATGTCAGTGTCGCCGATATGTTCAAGAGAAGTCGCTCAGAGAATTCACCTGTGTCTCACCCACTGTAATACATTTACGCTCCATTCTTTCATGACCGCCACCCTGAACCTTATATCACCAGATCGTTTTCACCTCCATTAAAATCATTTGCTCCGTTCCGTGTCATTGATGTGGGATTCACTAAGGCCCTCCTATGACGGATCGCTTATTGTCGACATCAGCTCATTATCCAAGAAGTCGATCTAGGAACAACCCTTTCAGTACTTTGAAACTTACATGCCTCAATGGCAAGTTTCTCACTTCCAGCGAGAGGTTTACATCAATGGCCTTCGACCGAAAGATTTTGTGTTGTGTTCGACGCCAAGTCCCTTATTCACACCACGTGAATTGTACTGTAGTACCTTGAGGGTCATCATCATTATCGGTGATTCCTCTCGCGCCTGTTAACAACTTACATCATTGGCTGGTAATCAGGTGATGTCTTTCCATGTTCGACTCCAGAACATCTCTCACATGGATCGAATTGTACTTTGAGTGAAGATCGAATGAGATTGAAGACCCCGGATCTAGTGATATATATTCAGGAAAATAAAGACATCAAATGTACATCATTACTGCGTAGATAATCATCCAACCTAAGGGATGATGGCTCTACCAGAATCATCAGTCTACACTCAGACGATTGTCTGTCTTATGTACATGAAAATGAATTTATAAAGCTGAGCATGGGAATGCCCGCCTCAGCTAGATCATGAAAATATTATGAAGATAATGTATTGTATTGTATCTTATTACAGGTCGCCTTCCAGCTCGAAAAAACTTCAGATCCTCATGATAAAGAATTTCACCCGACATCAAAAAAAAAGATTAACGACCTCATGCTTTAGGGGGCAACTGTTATAGACATTTTTGGGCACTGCAACCCCAATCATAAATGTCCATAAACCAAGGGCTCTTAAGTCCATTAAAGTGTTGTTCCAACCCCTAAAAGAACAAGGTCAGCTGATTACATCATCTCCTAGAAGTTCTCCATGAAAAACTACTCAGAACTGGTCAAAACTGGACCATCTCACCTGCTCCATGGTCAAAGTGCGATGCATCCCACCTAATGCACACGGGAAGTGCGATGCATACTGAAAAGCCCTTCTATAGGGTGTGATGGACGAGAATAGACAAGTGGCGGAGACAGTTTGCGAGGTGGATGATCATGGAATCTTCCAGAAACTTCTCCTGTGACACTTGCCTCTCAGAATCGCCCAAGGATGAGTAAGAGATCAATGAGATCTCCAAGTGGAATCAAGAACTATCAGAGAGAAGACACTAATCAAAAACCCAGAGCTGACTCACACCTCTACAAATATCTATATATAGATCTCTCATCCCAGAGATCCAGAGGTTGGAGGCTGGAATTTTGTATCTTGTAAGGAAGTGCTGCTGGTTTCTTGGTGCAACATCATAGTGTTGGGTGATCTAAGCTTTTCATGAGGTGAAGAAGGGCTTTCTTGCTGAGAGGATGATGCTGGGTCAGAACAATTGGTTGTAATCCTCTTTGCTATTCTTGATTATTAATATAGCTATTCAAGTTTTCCTCTACATTCTTGTATGATTGATGATATATGCATTTGTGTGGTCAATATATATCTGGTCCTATATTGTTTATGATAATAGATCTATGTTCTTGGATAGTGTTATGCTGCTTTTATTCTACAGGTGCTCTTTGAAGCTGGGTAGACGAGGAAGCGAGTGGCAAAGATCTATCAGAAGGGAGAGGAATCAAGCAAGGAACCAAGTGCAAGACAAAGGTTGGTCTCCTTTATTCCCCTCTTATCTGTTTCTCATAAAGGAAAACAAAAGTGGTTTTAGTTTGTTTGTTTCTAAGGTAGCTACCAGCCTTAGTGGGACTAGCAGCTCTGCATAGACATTAGATTTCCCGATAACACCAAGTAGAATGATGAACCTTGTAAATGATCCGAGCATCCAACAACTTAGTCAATTCTTTATGTATGAGGGGTTCAAGTGACGGATGGACCTTTCAGAGCTTCTATTGAAATGGCTTGACCCCTTCTTTGATCAGAATGATGTGTTCGATTATTTTCTTGTCATACATTTTCAATTCGTTGTATGTCCATGCGAATACATCATGGTACTATCTATATAAGCGGACAAAGGCTTGCCACTCTTTTGGTGTACAACACGTATCGAGATTCACAAAATTCAGATCTCTATCTATTCGCAAGTTAATATGTTCATGCATCAGTGTGGAACTGTGGATTTTAGTGTTCATGGGCACTTTGAAGTGGTTCTGCAAGTCATATGGATTCTCAAGTGAAACCACGCCCTTGGGGATGAGGTTGTCTTTGATGTCATTAGATGTGTCTTGCAAAGACTGCTCATGCATGTCTTCATCTATCACTACATCCTTGAAGACGTCAACACTAGTCATGAACTGCAGTATTTGTTCATCGTCATCAAAAACATGCAAATTAGTAATGTTGTCAATGATAGATGTCTTATACAAAATTTCAACAGTAAATCTATCCCTAAGCGGTGCCATTCTAGCAACTACATTTGCCACAACATCTGCAGCTGCATTGTGCATTCTTGGTACATATATGATATTAAAAGGTTGGAAATTAGATATAATCTACCATACCTCTTGTAGGTAACTCTTAAGACAAGGTGAGACACAGTGTATGGCGTTATGTACCTGCCATACCACAATCTTTGAATCACCTACAACTTTCAGCATAGCAATGTTGAGGCCGAGGGATTTCTGTAAACCCAAGACGAGCACTTAATATTTATTAGTATTGTTTGTGCACTCGAAATCCAAGTGGCTTGAGACTAAGAGTCTTCTTTGCCTTGGGTTGATCAAAACACACCCGGCTCCAGAGCCATCCTATGTTTTGGATCCATCAAAATGCAAGGTCCACAAAGTCATCTGTACAACGACCTCTTTCCCTTGTACTGCTAACACTACTCCTAGTATTGTTACAATGTACTATAGATGTTTCATTTCCCCCATTTGGGCAAGGAAGGAGACCCAACTATGTATCTAGTGGGGTGGGGATTGGTTGTGCAAGATAACACCCTAGTTGTGTTTCCATAAAGAAATTTCCGAACAGAAGTTCTGTGAAAGCCAATGGTTCATTCTGACCATTCAAGGGAGTAACATTTTGTTTCATGTATCTCTTTGACAACACCCGAATTTGGTTGTTTCTACCCTGGTACGAAAGGCATAAGTGTGACCAGTCTATAGCAAAATATCCTGTAACTTACTAGACAAGCCTCTGGTAAGAAATAATCCATATGCTTCCGGGATGTCCATGATCACAATGTTGATGCACTGGTGAACTCGTCCGTCGTACGATAACCATATGATCACATCCCAGAGTTCACCAATGGCTGGTACACATTTTCGATCAAGTTGGATGATCTACGAATTTGTATTGCTCCATTGCGCATTGATCTATTTAGTAATGGAGAGTGGCATGACATTGACTAATGCACTAGAGTCAACGAAATAATTGTGGACATTGAAGTTGAATATTTTGAATGATAAAAAAAAATGGTGGGCAGAGCGATTTCGCTTCATCCATGTGAAGTATGTTGAGTACAGATGCGAGTGATTCGGGAGAATTGCTTAGTCGCTTGTTGGAAGAGGCAACATTATCTATGGAGGTTTTCCCCAGTACGCGCAAAATAATACCTAACTGACCCATGAGTTTAGTTAGCTTGTACAGAGAAATGTTTGAATGGGTCTTCTTCATATCTTCAACTATATTGTGATCCAAAGCAGGAAGACTCACTGAGTTTTTTGGGGGAAGACTTGTGTTTGTATTATCCAGTGGAGTGTTTTCGAGTTTGCTGCTCATGGACATATCTTTCGTTGTAGCTATCTTCGCGGACTTTCTTTGTGTTTTATGTGTTGAGGATGCTAGTGGATCAACTTTTCTGAGCAGTTCTTTAAATTTTTCTTGCGATATCTCAATCATAGCTGGAGCCCCTTGACTTCTCAAGTTGTATCGACTATTCTGTTTTGGGCGCTCCTTCTTGGTCGTTGTTTTCTTATAGGTAGCATTAAGACATTGATACATGTTAACCACGTGCCCAAAACTTGGAGCTTCATCAGATGCAACATTTTCTTCATCATATTCATCTTTCGGCTGAACCTGCTCACTGAATTAAAATGATCATTCATCCTTGAAGAAATATTGCCCATAATTTGGTTCCAATCTGGACAGGTCTTCTCTGAATGTCGTTCTTTGTGGATCACGCAGAAGTTATCCTTCGCAAACTGGTCCACTTGGAACACAACATTGGAGCTCTGCATAGATTTAGTTGGGTGACCATTGCTGCTACCTAATGTCACATTATTCCTCCACACAAAACTGGGAGGTCTGCTACTCACTACTGTCTCGGTTGTTCGTTGCTTGAGTTCTATTACTTCATTTGTCAAGGACTTGAGGAGACAAGTAAGGATGTCAATTTCACTTGTTTCTTTTTCCTTTACCTTACTCATAGAAGTTTGAGACCTCTTGCCCATGTATTTAGAGTCCTTAGTTGGTTCATCATCTACAATGACTCCAATCGTGCATAGGTCTTTCTCCACATCAATTTCTTCTTTGAAATTTTTTGAAAGTGTTGGTTGCGCAACTCACTTGACAAACTACGTAATGTTGGTTAGCAGTGCAGATGTGTAGTAGTTGACTGTGATGGAATCATGAGGTTTAGTGTTTGTAGTGAACTTTTTTAGAAAATGATTAAACCTCTGGTTAAAATCTTTCACTTTTTCTTTTTGCTCCATCTTGAGACTACACAACTCTTTTAACAACATGGCAAGGTTTTGTCCTCGGCAAAATTCTCCAGGAAAATTCTCTTGAACATCCCCCAGTTCTCAATGGAGTTGAAAGGAAGGTTATGGTACCATATAGTTTCTCTGCTATCCAAGGTACATGGAAACAATCTACATGAAACATCATCGTAACATACCTCAAGTGCCTGCAGATGTAGGTAGAATGTGTCTAGATGGTCTTCTGCCTTCACTGCTTTGTCAGGGTTATACTTTTTTAACAAATTCTTTGCATGTCATGGCATCTTGTGCAAGACACCTTAGAGTGCCAATGGGCCCTGTGTCATCCATTCCATATTTTGATCATCCATATTGTCCTCTTCTTCTGAATCAGATAGTTCAACCTCTGAATCTATTGGTTTGTCTCTGCCTTCGCCTCCTTTACTTCCTTCCCCTCCGTTGCCTCCACCGGAACCTAAGCCCAAGAGTACGTTGTTAACTTCTTATCCTTCCAAGAAAATAGGAGGTTCCTCTTCATTCTCAACAATGAATGCCAGCTCTTCAAGAGTGGCGAGGATTGCTTCTTCAACAGATGAGACTACCACTCCTATGGGTGTAGTCTTTTGCTTCCTCTGTGAAGAGGGAAAATTGTGTACTCCTAGAATCATTCCAACAGATTTGGCAAACTGATGGGTGATGGGGTGAACAATGCGAAGGTGATGATATGAAATTTCTTGTTCGGGTCTAGGAGGTGAGGAGTAACCAACTTCAAAGCTGCACATGGGAGAGAGAGAGTTCATGTTATTGCCTTGACCAGATGATGGATAGGTGGGGTTGAGAGGACATTCGACAATAAACTACTGGCAACCCTCCTTCTAGCACTAGAAATGTTGACGGTGATGGACCTGCCAACATTCAGAGGATCTCCCTGGTATGAAGTCCCAAATAGACCTCACACCGTTTGGTGTGGGAGTCTCATCCGATACGATGGCACAATTGCCATTATCTTAGAGATTTTCCTTAGCCCTTGTTGTTCATCACATGCGAGTGTTATGATTGTAACTTCAAGAAAGCGAGGTAAGTATGCCTGGTGAGTGTGTAATGTAACCTTATGTCGAGGTTCTCTTATTGTCAAAGGGGAAAGTGAAGTGAGCCTCTTGATGAGAGGGAATAGTCCCAAACCCAGGAAGAAATACACGCGAACAACAACAAGGGTCTACCTAGCAACCAGCGGATGCGGTAGTCATGAAAACAAAAGTTCAAGGGAGAACACCTACACTGTCCAGTGGAGTAGTCCACACAGGGGTGATGGTCGTTAAACCAAGAAAACACAATAATGTTTCATCTAATTTCTGGCGGAGTAGTCCACACGGGTGAGACAACAGTCATAAACAATACAACACACCTTTAACAATGTAAGTACTAAAGTAACCGAAGTAGTTCAACTATCTTAGTACAAGTTAAGAAAACATGCATTACAAATGTTTAAAGAATAGTCTTACAAACAGATACAAAACGTGTGTGACAACATGTTGGCTGGAGACATGCTTATGAATCAAGCAAAAGTTCCAAGACACATATGTGCACCATACATCACTAGCCCTAGTAGTGGGACATTGGAGCCACTCCTTGCTCCTCAAAGAATAGACTACAGACTCTCAAGGCTGTGTGGGAGGAGCTAAGGTGAAAAGTCCTTTTCTTATAGAATGAGGGGGTATATATAACCAAGGGGGATAACTGACCCTTGTGAATCTTTGACTTCCCTCATGACTATTTGACTTCCTATGAATTTTCAATAAATGTGTATCTTTAACTTCATATGTGTGTCTCTTGGAATTTCACATTACATTACATTTGACTACAACAAGTATGGCCCATAGTAGCGATGTGGTCGAGACACCTCATGACACAACTCGACATGACACTGTAGACATGTATTAGCTAACTGTGGTGTCCGTGTCGAGCTGTTGTTATGTTGAGTGATCGTGTGCTCTCGATGTAACATGTCTTCACCTCCGCATGGAAAACTATGCGAGGTCTTTGATGGTCTTGGTCTTGCTTGGTGGTGCTCGTGTATGTGTCCCTTTTGCTTATTGCTCAATGTGCTTCGTATGTTCGTTCAACTATGAGAAAGTCTTCTAGCATGCACTCCTTCTTCATCTCGTTCATCGTCACACCATGTTTCATCAATGTACTTGTTCTTGCAATCACTCATGATGAGACGACATCAAATCCAAAAAATCTCGTAGTCTAACATGATGCATTATTTTTCGTTTCGGTGCAGGTGACCAGGAGAGGGACAAGGCATTGAAACGGGGCAAAGCACAACTCAGGCCAATATGCGAGACTCTAGAATGTTGTCAGGAAAAGCTACACAAATCTCACTAGGAGGTAGATTTTCACAATCTGGGATAGTAGTGACAACTGCAAGGTAAAACCAAGGAGGGAGGCAGAATTGCACAGTTTCCCGAAGGAAGACAAGGCAGGGTGTCGGAGAACTGCTTGGAAAATTATGCATAGTTTTCAAGGTGTGGCATGGGAAAGTCATCCAGGGGTCTAGCTAGGATTCTGCACAGTTTCTCCGGGGAAAAACGAGCGAGTAGCAAGAGGCACTGGTAGAGATTTCTACACAGTTCTCCAGAGCAGGGCTGGATCGGGATGTGGGGAGCTGTTGGTCAGAACTGTACTTTTTTGAGAGACAATGTTAGGCACTCAGTTCTGTGCAATTTTCCAAAGAAGGGCTGGATCGGGTTGCAGGGAGTTGCTGGTCAGAACTATGCTTTTCTGAGAGACAATGTCAGGCACTCAGTTTTGTGCAGTTTTGAGGATGAGTGCAGAGCTGGGCAATAGATAGGTTTCCAGTCAAAACTGCGTAATTTTCAGAGGGAGAGTAGAGCAAGCTAGCAGTGGGCCTACCAATCAAGTCTGTGCAATTCTCGGGAGCAGTGTAATGACAAGCAACATATGCCTGACTCACAAGATTTGTGCAGTTTCTGCAGATAGTGTAGGGTAGGCAACTGGGCAACTTCTGCACAGTTTTGGGGAGAAATTCAACCTCGGGTGACAGTTGAGTTTAGATTTTCTGGAAGACCAGAGGGAGGCTGGATGAGTGATGTTGCGGGAAGCATGGAGTGGACCAAACTTTGGGATAGATTCTGCACAGTTCTGGGAGAGAGTCGGTTGGAAACCTTCCAGGATTGCGTAGTGTAGGCTGCCCCAGAGGACAACCTTAATCTTTGCACAGTTCTGGGAAGCAGAGCAGGGTCACTCAGATCGAGGTCTGGTTGAAGGAGGGTTGTCCGGTCGACAGATTTTCAGGAAAAATGACTAAGTGTGAAAGAAAGTGAACTTGTGCACACATGACATTGTGATTACACACTTAACACGACTTGATGACAATACACCTCAAACCAACAAGATAAACATGTGCTCAGTGAGATTGACTCAAAGGTTAAGAGCGATAAGTGCGACACTTGAGATAGATCTTTGGACAACCGTGATGACACATGCGCAACAATGTTTACAACTTTGTGTGTGAGTATGATCGATGTTCATAGGGTGAAAACAACTCATACACATGAAGACAAACCTTCAAATTTTCCAGAACAAACTCGCAAGCATGACATAGCAATCCACATGCCAAAAGACGACCGATGGTCAATCACGCAAAAAGGTTGTAAAGACTCGACAAGAGCTCATGGGATGAGCCCAAGTGTTTGCAACCATCAAGGGGAAAACCAAGGAAGGTTCCAAAATTTGGATGCAGGACAAAATTTTGGAGGGCGTTGCAGCCACTACAACAGGATACAATATAAAAAATACAGAAAATAGAGAACAAGTAGAAAAATTACTCACTGACCAAAATAACAAAAGATATGACTTGGGACACCATTTCGAAATAAAACCCATCTAGAAGATGAGGTTGCTTCACTCTCTCTTTCTTTGAATGAAAATGGATGCACATATAAAGAAGTGAGACCTATGGCATGTGGGTTGCTACAGTGCACAAATCCTCTATGTTTTATCTCTCCATATCCACTCTTTGCTACTCTTCTAATATATTGAACTAAATGCACTCGAATAGACTCAAATCCCCCTTTGGTCCTTGTGCCTCGGTTATAACACAACCAAATAGTCTACTAGTAGTTACATTTAACTCCTTCAAATATTAACAAAAGTTATAATATTAACTCTTCTAGAGTATTCTTCATCATGATCACGTGGGCTAGCCCACTTCGATAAATAATGGGGGCTGATGTGACATTCGCTTGAATCATGGTGGTAAAAACAGGAGGGTCAACTTCCAAGTGGCATAAATTTTGCATATGGACTCTAATTGAGCCAATTATTACACCATTGGAAAGATATGTGTGTAGAATAGAGCTACGGGGTGCATACTTATGAAGAAATTTTTTTATCCCCCCAAAAAATGTCATTGGATGCCACAAACTACTTATAGAAGGTCTCAAACCCTAATTCGCCAAACTAAGACTCACTTGTAAAAATCGTCCCATGAGCTAATTCCTCCACCTTTTCCATTATGAAAGCATGAACATGGATGACAAACAATATAATGATCCAATATGGATCAAGGGCTAGGAGGCTGACAAACATTAATGGTGAAAATCCTAGTAAAGTGGTGTTAGCATGGATTATTACATTAGTTCAAGCTTCCATTTCATGAATGCTTGGTATTTTAGTACCTAAAGGGGACTAATCAAGAACATGGGATCCCATTTAGATGATAAGAATTCACATTGAAGCTTGTCCATCATTAGAGCTCCAATTTTTCCAATCCAATAAAATCCATGAGGCTACGTTTCAAGGAAGAAAAACATTGCAAAATTATGCTAGATGAATAAACTTGGAAATCATAGATCTGTCTCTTTCATCTATATCATCCATTTTGCTCATGTTTTCTTGTATTCTTTCATCAAATAACCACACATTCTTTATTTATTGGAGTTATAGACAACATTTATGGAAGAAAAGTCACTCACCCCTTAGAGATCTTTAGATCCTACTTTCTACCATTTATTCTCATAAAGGTGATACATATTATTTTTCTTTTTCATCAAACATTAATATATGTATCATTGATTCCTCTTATTTCTTTGCATTTGAAAAATGTTAGTATGGTTGAATCATAAATTATTCGTACTCATGCTTACCTTCCACTTAGTTATTGTTTCATTACTTTTGTAATTGTCCCACATCTCACAATTGTTCATTTTTTTAGCTTACAATCTAGTTAAATCAAGTGGTTTGTACCCATTGCTATTTAAACCACCACACACCCACATTTGTCGATGGCATTACTAATAAACTATGAATGTATACTACATTTTCTAACCAAGAGAGCTTTGAATCAGACACTTGCTATCAAAGAACTAAAAAAATGCCCAATAACATTGACAACATCTAGTTTAGCTAAACCCTTCGACATAAATGCATGGAAACATCTTGCCCACCCTCAAGCATTTCAATGAATGAGTTTATTGGAAAATTGTGAGGCCTAATCAATCTACGATACATAAACATTTCATAAGCAAGATTTGAACCTGGATAGGAAGAGTAACAACTTTTCTACTTAATTGACCAAATTAAACCGAATTTATATCTATATAAAATTATTCTTGACTATTTTTTTTAATAAACGAGACTTAAATTACCCTAAGACTAGCAGTTAAGATATATTTAATATAAAATACTAAAGAGAAGAATTATGGTCACATATTATTATGTATTTAGAGATTAATTAAGCTTTTCGAGTTCTATCAACATATCATATAAAAAGGTAAGGACTAGGTTGTACACAATTTTTAATACATAATAAAATACTGTTTTTTTTTTTTGGTATCACATCACTTTAGATCGATAGAATAATGTTTTCATTTTTGTCACATCAATTTATATTAATAAAATAGTCCAAAGTTGACAACAACCAGATAAATGACAAAATCTTATGATATTTACCAACCCAAAAATTGATAATAACACTTAATAAATTGAATATATAAGATTCCACATTAAGAAATGTCATCAATGCTTTAAAACACTTAACATTGATTATATTTACTATGAACACACAGAGTGAGAAAGTAAAGGTATCTATATTAACTATCTATATTAACCAATTAAAAATACCTTGTACATGTGTACAACTTTATCAATGAAGTACTTTCAACTCTTTAATAAAGTTGGAAATTGCATTTAAATTTAAATTTGCTAGTGAAATCATTTTTTTACGAGGAAATCCATCTAAGGATTTGTCTAAGTAGGTGACAATTTTGCTTGGATGACAATTTTTTCATCGGAATTTGACGATTTATTTTTCTTCTCTTTTCTTTTTGCAAAAAATATGGGACTCGATGTGTTTGAATCATTTTTTTAATGGAGGAAATGGATTCAACACCCTCAAGAATCCACATAGCACCTAAAATTCTTAAACTTGACCACTGTAACCTAGACTTCCAAAAATTTACGCTAGGTTTCGTCAAAATTTTGTTGGAAAACCCATTCTTTTATGGGGAAATAGTCACATGTTTAGGCTATGCATTTACTTAATGTTTAGTATTGTTGAATAATGGGTAAAAGGAGCCAAAAATAATTTTGTAGGATTAAAATATTTTATCATTTGGAATTTTTTATCATTAGTTTTTATTATTATTATTTAAGTTTGATTAAAAATTGAGGAAAAAATGTTGAAGTTGCATATATTGATTATTGAAATTATACAATTTAATATAATAAAAGTTTTTAAGATGATGATGAGGATTTCTGGATAAGTGTGTATTCTCATTGAAATGTTTGAAAAAGACAGAAAGCTTAACATAGGTGAAGAGTTCACCCAAAATGTCAGATATCTCAATGAAAACACATAATTATCCATACATCTTCCTTCTTATCAAATTACTAATTATAAAAATCTACATGCTAAAAATTTTAAAATATTTAATTTATTTTTACATTCAAAATGCAATTTCAATAATAACCACTGTAACCTCGACTTCCAAAAATTTATGCAAGTTTTCGTCAAACTTATGTCGGAAAAACCATTCTTTTCTCCGGAAATAGTCACATTTTTAGACTATGCATTTACTTAATGTTTAGTATTGTTGAATAATGAGTAAAAGGAGGCAAAAATAATTTTGTAGGATTAAAATATAGAGTTTAAATATTTTATCATTAGGTTTTTTATTATTATTATTTAAGTTTGATTAAAAATTGAGGAAAAAATGTTGAAGTTGCATATATTGACTGTTGAAATTGTATAATTTAATATAATAAAAGTTTTTAAGATGATGATGAGGATTTTTGGATAAGTGTGTATTCTTATTGAAATGTTTGAAAAGGACAGAAAGCTTAACATAGGGCAGAGTTCACCCAAAAAGTCAGATATCTCAATGAAAACACATAATTATCCATAAATCTTATTATCAAAGTACGAATTATAAAATCTACATGCTAAAAATTTTAAAATATTTAATTTATTTGTACATTCAAAAATATAATTTCAATAATAAATATTACTTGAAATTATGTCTCTACATAGCTCTCTATTTAAGCTTTTGCCATGGTCTGCCTCTTCACCTGGTCCTTATGATGAACCACACTTGTTTGTTCGAAACGCATCAGTCAACAATTTCTCTTATGTGATTTCCACTGAAAAACTTTGCTTAATTCATTATAGATCACAAAAGCGTGAATACAAAAATAAAAACTACTATTAAGAAAAAAATCAAATCATTTCATTTTTTAAATAAAAATTTGATAAAAAAAAAAAATATTAAATTGAATGGTCTAAATTAATATATAGTTAGAATATAATTTTTGTTGATACCTATGAGTGGTGTTTGGTCCACCATTAAGTTTGTAACTAACACCCTAGCCCATAATTGTCTCGAGATTCTCCACCTTCCCTAACCTAGATGCGCATCATTCTTTGGTGGAGAACATTACAAATATGAGAAAGAATAAACCATAGTGCTATCCCTGACACGTCATCATGATTTTAATTTTTCTCCAATGATGGTTTCACATTAGGCGTAATGGGTTACAACACCTTGATGTCCAATCATGGGACATGTATACCACAACTTAAACATGACAAGAAGAAGTTACAAAATTTTTATGATAAGTATAAAGAACTATTGAAATGAATAATGGATCAAATCACCATTTTTTTAAAGTTAGAGTCTAAACCTAACAAAGTTAGGTGGACCCAGGGGAGGGGAGGTTAGAACTGAGATTGATTTATTTGATATCAACGCGAAGGGATTATACACGAGGAATCGAACACGACACTCGATAAAAACCACACACGCACTTACTTTTGACTTGTCTCTCTTCAAATTTATTATAATAATGCAAATTGTAACGGCTGAAGCTTATCCACGTACAGTAGCGTGCATGACAAGGCTGCTCCACAATGTCGGCGATAGGATACAATGGCAGCGGACGATTCATGAATTCCAACGGGGGATGAGCTTCGTCGGATCCATGTAAGGTGCGTGGGGTTTAGCGTACAACGGCCTTAACGGCGAGATAACGGTTCCGTTACAGAATGGACAGGTCATTATGGATTAAGCTACTCTGGCAACAGAAGAATCTTTTTTCTAATTACAAATTTGACAAAAGCGATTAGATATAGACCTAATTTTATTATAATGTAACCTTCATGCATGCAATGACGGACAATCTGCCAATTTTTAAAATTTTAATTTACTTAATCCTGAATTTACGTAGATCTTGAAAAATGGATCAAAATACTAATAAATAAATTCAGATTTTAACGATTAAATGGTCCGGTCTTCACTGTACAGGCTGGCGTTGGGCATCGGACGGCGCGCAATTGACAGGCTGGCCATTGCAACGGGCACTTTGGTAAACGAATCGCCTATCCCGGCAGTCACTGTCGTTACAATAAATCAGTGAATTCAAATATTTACAGCGTGGCACATCTGCGGTATAAAATTCCAAAACAGAGTGTAAGGGTTGTGGTCAGGTCAACGTCGATGCGCCAGTTATATGGAATCCAGGCTGTAAAAGTCAACATCAGTCGTTGGGGGCAACCGACGACAAACACGTGTGCTGCTCACCAGCTGTTTGCCGGGGCGGCGCCTGCTAAAATCGATGTTACAAGCGCCACTGGTCAGTCCGGTAGAATACAACGGGCGCTGCCGGTTGTGCGCGGGCGTCGGGGGGGCTGGATACAAGTAGCCTGGATCGCGTGGGAGCAAACGGGGCTGTTGTGCTGCCGAAACTCGAATCGATGTGCATTGTGGCCGGTTCAAATATTTGAGCTGGCTTAGCTTCTCTGGTTCAGAAATGGCGGACTAAAGTAATAGTGTGGCCCGAGGTCTGGAGTTCGAATCTCGTTGGCGTGAAAGGTCAAATTTTTGTCTCGAGTTTCATTGATTCTGAAAAACTGGCATAGCTATGGCGATGAGCAATGGGAGATTGTGTGAAGATTTGGATAGGATTAAGGGGCCGTGGAGCCCCGAGGAGGACGCGTCGCTGCAGAGGCTTGTTCAGAAATACGGGCCGAGGAACTGGACCCTGATAAGTAAAGGAATCCCGGGGCGATCCGGGAAATCGTGCAGGCTACGGTGGTGCAATCAGCTGAGCCCTCAGGTGGAGCACAGACCTTTTACCCCCTCCGAGGATGCTGCTATTCTGCAGGCCCACGCGCAGCACGGCAACAAATGGGCAACGATTGCCCGAGCCCTCCCCGGCCGCACCGACAACGCGATCAAGAACCACTGGAACTCCACGCTACGGAGGCGCTGCCGGGACCCCGAGAAGGGCATCGTTGTCCACCTGGACGACGAAATCAGCAGCTTAGACGCCGCTCGGAAGCGGAGCAGCGATGGCTTCTCCCACGATGGCAGCAGTGCGCTGGAGGACAACGGCTGTAGCAGCTGGGAAGTGGACTCCAAGCGGCTGAAGAGATTAGGAGAACTGGGAACAGAGCAGGGCCCCGAGGTTGAAGCCGAGGTCGAGGTTTCGGACCGGAGCGACGCCAACCCGGGACGCGTGCTGTACAGGCCCGTGCCGGTCGTGTCTTTTTTCAGTTCATTCGGGAAAACCGTTGCGAATCTACAGGAAACGGCGGCCGGCGCAGTCGGTGTCGATCCGCCGACCTCGCTGAGCCTGTCGCTGCCCGGACTCGATCCCGCGATCCCCTCTCCGAAGCTGTCCACTCAAAAGGACTCTCACAACAATAGCACAGTTAATAACAATATTCCTATTCCGCCGGTGGTGGAATACATGAGAGCAGACGAGGCGGTGGTGGAGCGACTCAGCACCGCCGTCAAGGCCACGGTGGCAAGCATGCTAACGCCTGTTCTGAACTCGTCGCCACGTGGCTACAACCCACCGGCTGTGAGCAGCGACCTTCTGGCGCTGATGCGGGATATGGTTGCAAAAGAAGTGCAGAAATATATGTCCAGTCATCACCAGCCCGGCATGTACACACCGCTCTCCCCCCATCCCGAGTTCTTGGGAGCCGCTAATCTGGTGAGAAATGTTGTTCTCGGCGGCGCCCTGCATCTCAACAAATGACAATCTCGAGTTGCAGGTGACGAGGTCGAGTCTCGGGCGCGGCCGAAGGGCGCGTGAGAAATCAGGGCCTCCCACAACTTTCAACCGAGGACTCGAAACTCAGGAATCATGTCGTGTGTATGCATAATAATTTTTGGAATGAGAAGTTGGCTGAGTGCTGTATAGAGAGAAAGGCAACGCCTACTTGCCATCCACACTCGGCCGTTCCAATAAAATTTCAAGCAGTAGCCATTACCGAAGTTGAAATTTACTGCTGATAATAGTGTAAAGCAAACCAAGCAACTTTTTCTGCTGAGAATTTTAAAGTTCTGGAAAATCCCTTGAAAAGCTGTGTTAGAACTTGGAATTTTACTTTCTGTTTTTGAAAAAATTAGATTGAAAGTTTTTTCTTTCTCCTGTTGTGATTCCCAAAATTAAAATTTCCGAGCCTCAAGGGGTTGAAACTTTGATGGGCACTTAAAAAAATCAGTTTGTCTGAAAATACAGTACTGGAAAGGAACAGGTAAACCTTCAAAGAATTCTGAATCATTTAAACTCTTTAAATGTGGATAGGGATTCTTATTCAGGGAAAAAACTTTCGGAGATAAAATCATGAAAAATTGTTTTAAGTGTTTGGAAGTTTTACACCAAAGCATATCTTTGAGCCTTTGAAAGTTCATGGATTAAGTTTTTATTGAATTTTTTTAATCATGATTTGAGTACTAATAAGGCAACAAAATCTTCGAGTCCATGGTTGAATCCAGCTGAATCCATGAAATCTTCCCCTTTTCTGTAAAAGTTTGGACGTGAGAAATTTTTTGGTCATGATTTGAGTGGTTAAATCAACAAAATCTCAGTCTGTGTTGGTCATTATTACTTTTTTTGAGAAATTTTTTTGCCGTGATTTGAGTGGTTAAATGAACAAAATCTGAGTCTATGTTGGTCATTATTACTTTTCTATAAAAGTTTCAGTGATGATCTGTATGGCATGTAAATTTTAGGAAACTTTTTATAGAGTATTTTGGAAAGTCTTATCTTAAATTTTTATAGAGATATTTATGAAAAACAGTAGTTAAATTATTTTAGGTTTGGAGGGTTTTTCAGGTTTATTTTACTGTAAATTTTGTTTAAAATCTGGTAGATATTTATTAAAATTATAAATTTGAGTTGTATAATTTACATAATTAAAGTGTTTGAGAGGTTTTTGTTTATAATTTGTTAGATATTTATTAAAATTATAAATTTGAATTGTATAATTTACATAATCAAGGTGTCTGAGAGGATTTTCAGAGTGCTCATTTTATTTATAAGTCAAAAATACATTTTAAACAACCAAATATCACAATCTCTCCCACAATGGTGTCACCCAATTCTAACAAAAAAAAATCCAAAACCTATAGAAAAATGATTAAAACAAAAATTCAATAACAAATTATACAAAATTGATTCAAACAAAAATCGAAAACTTGAATTAAAAATTTACTTTATATTAGGTTTTTCCCACTATTTTTATACAATATTCCTTCCACCTCCACACTCAGCAGGATGAGTGAAATGTTGGGCAAAAACTAGCATGAGGGTGGGGAGCAGGAAAATATTGGGGTCGATAGAAATATTGGCCTAAAATTAGTATGAATGTACAAGTAGAAGTGAAATATTGAGAAAAAACAAACATAGAAGATGTTTATTTTGAATAATTAATTAATTAAAAAATGATATAATAATAAGAAATGAGTAATATAATTTATTTGAAATATTTATACAATATTCTTTCCACCACCACACTCACCAGGATGCAGGGAAATATTGGGCAAAAACTAGCATGAGGGTGGGGAGCAGGAAAATATTGGGGTCACAAGAAATATTGGCCTAAAATTAGTATGAATGTACAAGTAGAAGTGAAATATTGAAAAAAAAACAAACATAGAAGATGTTTATTTTGAATCATTAATTAATTAATTAAATAATGATATAATAATAAGAAATAAGTAATATAATTTATCTGAAATATTCATGGAAAAATACACACGAGTACCATTAAATTGGATAAGTTAGATGTTCAATATTGCATTGTAATCAGAATGGTTGTGTGGTGATCCCTTCACCTAATATCATCTTGATAATGATATTAAACTGTAAGCATCTTGTTCACGTCTTAGTTGTTTTTGTGCGGAGAGATTCTATTATTTTTAAAGTTAAAATTTACATTTTTTTTATTTAGGGGTTTATTATTAGTGGTATTAGTTTTTTCTCAAGTAAAAGAGGATTTTTTTTTTATTGAATATGTTTTAAGGGAAAAATTGGGTGGTAAGATTTACATCAATTTTTATTATAATTATTTTAATGTAGAATATAAAACAGCGAGTAGATATATTTCTCCAAAAATTATTAACTTTAACAAGAAAAAAGAATCATTCAAAATGGACTTTTCCAAGTGAATGTATAACTCTTTTAGATCAATTATTTTAAGGTTTTTTTTGTGATGACTATGTATATTGTAGTGTGTATATCTTTTGATAAAGTGCTAAGATTACAACTTATGACATTTCATAGTTATGATGATTTGATTAGATAAGATAAGATAAGATAATTATATTTATGTCTAATTAATAACCATAAAGTAGGTCAAAAGGACTGTTGAGTACAATGATGTCCATACACAGCGAGAGAACCAAATGGTCTCCTAAATAAAAAGATACAATGCATGAAGTAAATTAGCCTCTGACCCTGGTGAAGAAGATCCACAGGGGCTTCACTCAATAAACCTCTGACATATCTCCTGCGTTGGTGGCATACTAAACAATACCCTTAATTTGACTACATATTGGAAAATACCTTTAAAAATCATATTATTTAACCCCCTACCAATATGAAACCAATACACTTTCTTAATTAAAATACCTCTATTTTCACTAGATATTGTATGTATCCATTTTTTCATTAACATTTTTTATACCCTTTTATATTTTTTCATTAACTTTGAGCTTCATTTTTTATACATGCGAATATAAAAACCCTCCACCCCATATTATATGCTCAATATATTATGCCATTTTTTCCTCAATATATATCCCCCAATATGAACCCACGTGGTATGGTATTGCTCCCCTAGTGAAGCCCCAGTGAGAAGATCTGAGAGCTAATAGGTATGAGGATGAGACCGATCTCTCCTAACATCCGAGGTTGAATGAAGAGCACTAAAGAAACTCAACAAAGTTTGTTGGCCCGATGAAGAGCCAGTGGAAATTGTGGATTGTACACTAAATCGCTGCTTGGGGCAGTTCGCGTGTTGTTGAGGTCTGGAGGACCTAGTCCGTCTCCTAGGAATGGATCTAAGACAAATCTGTCGTTGAGATCTCGTGTGGCAGGGTGAGGTTCCACATATCCTCACTGATTTAGAGTCTGGATATGTACTAGTATCAATCGGTTTCTTGGTGTCCCTGTCTAAAGGTAGTACCCTGAAAAATGTCGTGATCCTCTCTGTGGGGTCTTGTCTGATGGAAGGCCGAAGAATATGCGCTCGGAACCTGAGAGCCTCCTACATATATAGGGCCAAACATCTCTGATCGGGGTACCTGAAAAATTCAGCGAGGGTACGAGAATGTTTGAACAAGCAATAGAACCTTCCTCTGATCTTGTAGTAGAAATGGCATCCAAAAATGAAGTTCCCGTCGGTCTCCACTTCCTATAAATGACATACCCGGCAGATTTTGTCTGGTGTATCAACCTAGTGGTCCGTCTTACCTGAAGTCTATGAGAACCTACTCTGAACTATCCTAGAGGAATGCAAAGAGCATGCACCCAATGGTGAAACGTATACTTGGGTCGAACAATGAGCCCACCTCTTAACTCTAAGAATTTCTCAATGTATAAGGCTATCTTTGGGTGCAACCTCCCAGAGGATTGACCCAAGTGACCTGGATGAACTACTTGTAGATTTCATCCCCGATGATCTTGTTTAGCTCACGTCTAGTAGGTAACATGTGACCAAGAGCATCTAAGGAATATCGGAAAGGAGGGAGAATATTTCAAATTTAGAGAATTCAATCAACATTAAGGGTGTTATGACTATTTCAAATTTACCACATCCAAACTATAGCTACATATACACAAAGTAGTTCATTGAAAAGAAAGTGATGTTTTCAAAATCATCAATTTATTTTTTAGTTTCCAGGAAGAAAATATATTTTATAGGACAATTTGATAACTGTATCATTAAATAATATATAAAATAGACAAAGTCAAAAAATTGATGATGATAGAAATATTATATATTCCTTAATCTAAGGGATAAAGCAATCATGTGGAGTGAATAATTTTACTTTCCAAAAAATTCTAATTTTCGAATGACGAATATGGAAAAAAAATATAGTTTGTACACAGAAAGTTGCATAGTATTGAAAAGGATATAAAGTGTGCAATGGGTTTATTTTTATCTTATAACTCTATATTATAGGTTCATGGATATATTTAGTAGAAGAAGTTCATTATTTCTATAAATCCTTGATGCAAAGTATAATTTTCTCCATGTTTGTTTGGCTACAAGATTACAAATTCACACATAACATTTTAGAGCACATAGGTTGAGGGTGATAATGTTCAAATTTTAAAACATATGAATATTAGTATAAATAAGTATATTTTTCATTTATATATTTATATTTAATTATTAATGTTGTGAATATTATTTTTGAATATCATTAGGGGAACTTACTAAGTAGATAAAGTTAATATTGATATGAAAAAGAAATTTATGAAGTTTTAGTACAAGGAAAATAAATCACAATATATGATATTTCTTTTATTAAATAATAAGCACCCAAGGTTGCACATAAACAAGTCCTTATGGGGAACCACTTGTAATAGTTATGGATACATCAAATGAAGAGTCTAAGGTTGAATTTGAGGAAAAGTCCAATGAAGCATCTAAAGGAGAGCCCTAGGAATGTCATAATATTGAAGAATAGACAAAGCTACATTCCTCGAAGGAACCACATGGTGATGAATCAAAGAAAGAGGAACCAATAGCTAAGGTTGTCGTATATCACCACTTACAACACCTTGAGAAATTATGGTCATAAAAGCAACATTGTGAGAATCAACAAAATTTTGGATTGTTATCACTAGGATTCTCCCTAAAGAATAAAGTCCCAACCTCACCAAGGAAGAGAACCTAAGGATACTAACAATTAGCCACCCAGTATCACCTCAATGACATTATCCCTCACTTCTAGGTTTTCCTAATGTGGGGGGGAGGGGGGTCCTTACATAATTCTTAGCTTATCATTGGCTGTGAGTGATAGTATGACTTAGATTAGATTATTTATGCTTCCTTAAAGTTGTGGTATGATGATAACTTGTTTAATAATTCTTCCAGATAAAAATCAACCATATATCTCAATCAAATGAAATTGCACCATAATAAAAGATAGATTTATTCAATCCCATGATTAAAGAGTAAATGCTCAATTAAGTAACAACTTAAAATAAATGGTTCATGAACAAGAATTTGCTTGTATAATGGGTGTGCCTAGTGCTATAGCCATTAAATATACTCACAAAAGGCCCATATGAGAGAGTAATCTCCTTGAATACTATTTTTTACACACTATAACAATCAACATGGTTGAATGGATGGTTTTGGGAGTTGACCTAGGGGGATTTCTAATATACTCGAGGTATGTGGAAGTGATGTTCATGTTCAGTCCTGTCTAATGAGAAGTTGCTTGAATGGGTACCAACATGAGTAACTCGGACCTCCAACAAGGAAACCCTTAAGCTCAATGAGTAGTCTCTTGAAGTCATGGGGTTTGTCTGTGTGTATGACTCCCAAGCCATAGTGTTGAAAATTGCAACAAGAAATGTTAAAAATAACATCAAGAAAAATCCTAATTTAATTTGTCCTTGAATTAAATTGTAAGTATGTTCCCATAATAGCTTATAGCAGTTAACTAAGTTAAGTTGACTTAGTTGGCTCAGTAAATTCGAGTTGGAAATCTATCTAGATTCATGTAGAGTGATCCTTAAATTTTAGGGGCCCAGGTTGTGTTCTTATTGAGTTGTAATTATTTAATTCAGTTTAACTAAGTTAAATTTAGTTAAACTAGTTCTAACTGTTGGAGGAACTAGTGAGAGGTCAAGTGAATTAAATTGGATTTAATGCATGTAGTGATCAATTAGATAACTGATAATTCACTAAAAAATAACTAATGCATGTTAGTTCAGAGGAAGACTAGTTGAGATTAGAGTTCAGAGACATTGTACTATCAATTGTATAATTTTCTGAGTTGTATAGATGGTGCATGCAATCAATAGAAGGCATATGATGGATTTCACAATTTTGGTGAGGGGGTTTCCCAATTAAATATTGGCTAATTCCCTTAGGGATTTAACAAGGAAGTAGGGTCTTGGTAGGCAACAGAATTGGCTAAGTGTTGGTTTGAGTTGGTTTGTGAAACAATGAAATAGATTGTACTTACGCAAAGATTGTTTGAGTTGAACAAGCATTGTATTTTCTTCTCAGATCTTCTAGGTAATGCAATATAAATAGTTGGGGTTTTGAGAAGTTGCTTTCCCCAGAAAAAGATTATGTTATGTGCGATTGACATTCTTCCTTTTCTGCTTAGTGTTTTCCTCGATCAATTTTTGTTTTCGCTGATGAGTAGAGTAGATTCATGTCTTTTATTTTAGCATATCGCATAAGCAGTTTGAATCTACAGGAGCTGAAGTCACTATAGAAGAGGAGAATATGACTTTATTGTGTAGGTGAAATTGAATTTGCAGTTTCATACTTCAGAGTCATCAGGATGTCATTCTATAGTTTGAGACTTGAGTATGCTCTCTAGGGCAGCTCAAATTAAATAGCTTGGAAGGAAAGGATGGGGGCAATGTTGGAAGACAACGAGCTGAAGGAATTCATAGGTCATGATATCCCGAAGCCTCCGTCATCTGATTCTAAAGTTTTAGTTGAATGGAGAAAGTGTGTGGCAAAGGCGAGAAGTATTATCCTAGAAGGAGTTTGAGATCATATTGTCTCGAATCTCCATGATAAGGAAAACCCATTTGCAATGTGGAAGACATTGATGAACTTGTTTCAAAAAAACAGTGACCACACGAAGCTGGCACTGAAGGACAAACTCAGAAAGATCAAGATGGAAAGGGGCGACCCAATTCCGAAGTACTTGACCAAGTTCACCCAATGGATGGACTTGGAAGTGTCAGGGTTACTGTTGTTGAAGACGATTTGGTGAGCCTAGCACTTCTAGGACTTCCCAAGAGCTGGCACAACTACTAGGACTCAGTTAATTGGAGGGAGAAGATACCAGAGTGGGAGTGGTTGTGGTCCAAATTGGTACAAGAAGAAATTCGGTGGAACACCAGAGATGGGACCTCATCCAAAGAAGTGGAAGAGGGGACTTTGCATGAGTCACCAAAGAAAATAAAGCCAAGGGAAAGAACTACCAAGGTAAGGAGGGCGGCAAGAAAAATGACTTGTCAAACATCAAGTGGTTTCACTATCATAAGCTGGGACACTATGCCACAAAGTGTCTGCATAAGAAGGTTGGTAAGAAGCCCTCAGGAGGAGCGATAGGTGAAGCTCTTGTTTCAAATTTGAACTGGATTTTACCCACATCGCTTGCATGGTGTCATCAATGATGGGTAGTGTGTGATACCTAGACAATGGATCTTCATTCCATATGATTGGTACGAAAGACCTCTTCAGTGACTTAGAGGAGAAGGATATCCAATTGAATATCAAGTTTAGAGATGATGGGAGGTATAGCGCGACCAACATTGGTACTGCTACTTTCAAGAGGGAGTCTAGATCCCCTCTCAGACTCACAGATGTGATGTATGTTCTAGGACTAAAGAAGAATCTTGTTTCCATCACGGTATTGGAAGACCATGGCTACGATGTGATTTTTAGCAAAGGAAACGTTTTCCTTAGAAGCACCGCCATATGATAGGTGAAATAGATCGATGTGCGAGTTGAGAACATGTATGCTCTTAAGGTACAAGATGAATGTAAAGCCTTGAGGAGCAAGGAAAAGGTTAGAGACTTAATGTTTGAGAGGGACCATAAATTACCTCTCAGCATGCAACTTCAAAAGCAGCGTCAGCAAGTTGTGGAACAACCACATTTGGAGAAGCATAGAGGAGACCAACTGGAGACATCCACTCAAGTAGATACCTCAAGTAGGGGGGAATTTTGATACAAGTGGGCAGAAGGGGCACATGTCAAGTGTGAGGTGGGGCGATATGAAACCTTAGTCTAAGAGTTTTAGAAATTGGGCAAAGATCCATTGAGGTTTTTTTTGTCTCATGGATCATTACCTTGCTACGGGGCCCCACAATATTCAGTAGAAGGAGGATCAACGTCAGACAGATACTAAGGAGTGCAGAGCAGTGTTGACAACAGAGTAGGAGGCTCAAGAGCAGAGTCAACAACAACATAGTTTTCCCAATAGATAGTTTTTTTTTTCCAAGGAAAAAAACGGTAACTTTTTATTAAAGAATTAATGAAAAGTTACACTAGCAGATGCAATGAAGCATTCAGAAAAATGCCACTTGGGCACGAGTGCTGACGCACCCCACGCAACATTAGAAGACTAATGTGCACAAAGAATAAGTGAAGAGAAGGGAAGAAAGAAAAGAGGGAAAAATGTCTCCAGCAATGAGCAAAAACTCATGCTTCATGTTTTTCGCCCCTTTTTCTTTTCGACCTTGCGCCACTCACCCAGAGTGGGCTCGATCGAAGCAATGACTAACTGAGTTGTTTCGTTCGGCTGCCCTGATTCTTTATCTGAGTCTGAAGTATCTGAGTGGTGATGCCGTTTGTTGCCTCCAGTGCTTTGATCCACGCTTGTCATCTCTGCATTGTTTTGCTGGATCTCTGCCTGATTTGTATGTGGCTGTGGATCCTTGTTGACTGCTATATTTTCCTTCTGATTCTCTTTTTCAACTTCCTCTATGGTGGTATCATCCTCTTCTGCTTCTGTTTCTTCCTCTTCTGTTACCGAAGGGGCTTTCTTTCGTGCGGTTCTCCTCTTTAAGACTTCATCTAAGTTCTGCCATCCTTTGTGCTTCCTTTGTTGTGGCTTGCTCTTGCTGGGACATGCATTGAGCAAATGACCTGTTTGTTGACATCCCCTGCACCTGAATGCTGTGTTCTCATAGTCCAAAGGTTGTTTCCACTGAATATTGTTAAAATTCAGGATGATGCTTTCAGGTAGTCCTTGGCTGAGGTCTACCTCGACACATATCCTAGCAAAAGTAAAAATTCCTTTTAAGTGTCTATCTGTATCAATCTTTAGCATTCTTCCAAGGGTATTTCCTATAGCTGATAAGATCTTGAAATGCCAAAAGTGTATTGGGAGATTATGCAATCTTACCCATACTGGCATCCTTGATACCACCATAGTATTGGCATCAAACTCTGGAAACCATGGAGTGACAAATAATCCCACACTGCCCCAGAACCATGGTCCTTCATTGAGAATTTTTTCCTTTTCTTCGTCTACAAGGAATATTACTATGAAGAAGCCCTTCGAGCATAGGTGGATCTGGCAGTTTTTTGTCCAGACCGTGTGAATCCATTGATACAAAGCCTCAGTTCTAGGCCAGAAACCGTTAAATCTACAAATAACAGCTTTTTTTTTCAGATCTGAAAAAATGCACTTTACCTCTGGAATATCCAGCGAGATGGAGGGGCTCTCTGGCATTTGATCCACGATATACTGCCCCGGCGATATATTGACTGCTGCCGGTTCTTTCCCCTTTTGAGGTTCTTTCCCTTTGGCTGCATCACGATAGGTGCCTGTAGGTTTTGATGTAGATCCCTTTGACCCACCTCGCAAACGGTGATTGAGGATAATTGTTGAGTCCTTTGCTACCCTATAGTGCTGGAGTGTGTGATGTTCCTGCATGCATATCCCAGAAAATATTAAGATTTGAAATGCAACTGGGATTCCCAGTTTGTCCTGGATTTTTTTTTTAAGCTCCAGAACCCTCATGCTTCCCCAGATCTGCAGACAAAAATGTCTGCCTTCTGTTGATCTGATGAAAATTTGTTGCGCTGCAGAGAGGTAGTCTGCAAACCCTCTGTCAAAACAAAGCGCGTGACCTCTGTTCCTGTCATACGGATCCCGGCTGGATCTGCGAAGGTAGGGCCTTACCAGCGATTGTAGGCTCGGATCTGCCTTAGGCCATCCCCTGAGTATGCTTGCATGTGGCTTTTGCCTGTCGCTCAAAAGGTTGACCAATCTCTTGCCATATTCGCAGGCAGATCTGCCAGGTCTGTGCTCAATATTCACGGTGACGGGTGTTACAAAGCGAGCCGGGGTAAGAACCGACCGATTTAGAGTAATAACCTCCAGGCGAAGAGAAAGGGTTTCTATTGCCGCCCTGTGGTTATTGATCTGCGCCCAAAAGAAAGATATCCGCACCAGTCTCTGTTTGAGGATCGAAAAATCCTTCCCATCATAAGTTCCGGCCCAGAACCAGAAAGAAGCCTCGATCTCTGAGCATCCCGCGTCCAGGCCTCTAATCGTTCCATAGCAGAGCAGAGATTTTTGGATCGCGACGGCGCATATGTCTTCTGAAACCCTAGACCCATAGATGGCCTCCATCGCTCCTCTCCAACTCTTTCTAAATCTAGCCTTTCCCAATAGATAGTTGCAGACACAACTGATTCAATTTATTTTGTTTGGATTCTTTTTGGTTACAGATGTTGCAGTAGCAACAAAAAAAATGACAAGTGTTGCATACATAAAATTTTAAAGGTACTGGATTGGGATATCCGTGGATTCCTTTCTTGTTGAGAGGGAGTATTGAAAATTGCAACAAGAAATGTTAAAAATAGCATCAAGAAAAATCCTAATTTAATTTGTCTTCGAATTAAATTAGGAATTAAATTGTAATTATATTCTCATAGCAACTTGTAGCAATTAACTAAGTTAAGTTGACTTACTTGGCTCAGTAATTTTGAGTTGGAAGTCTATTTAGAGTGATGTAGAGTGATCCCTAAATTTTAGGGTCCCAGGTTGAGTTCTTATTGAGTTGTAACTATTTAATTCAATTTAACTGAGTTAAATTCAGTTAAACTAGTTCTAACTATTGGAGGAACTAGTGAGAGGCCAATTGAATTAAATTGGATTTAATTCACATGGAGTGATCAATCAAATAACTAATAATTTGCTAAAAAATAACTCATGCATGTCAGTTTAGAGGAAGACCCAGTGGATATTAGAGTTCAAGGACATTGTACTATCAGTTGTATAATTTTCTGAGTTGTACAGATGGTGCATGCAATTAGTAGAAGGCTTATGATGAATTGCACAGTTGTGGTGAACGATTTTCCCAATTAAATATGGGCTAATTCCCTTAGGGATTGCACAAGGAAGTAGGGGCTTGCAGACAATAAAATTGGCTAAGTGTTGGCTTGAGCTGGTTTGTGAAGTAGTGAGATAGATTGTACTTGTGAAAAGTTTGTTTTGGTTGAACAAGCATTGTATTTTATTCTCATATTTTTTGGTTAATGCAATATAGATAGTCAGGGTTTTGAGCAGTTGCTTTCCCTAGAAAAAATATTGTGTTATGTGCAATTGAAATTCTTCCTTTTCTGCTTAGTGTTTTCATCAATCAATTTTTGTTTCCGTTGATAAATATAGTAGATTCATGTATTTTGTTTTAGCATATGACATAAGCAATTTGAATCTATAGTAAAAATCTACAGTTTTACTCACCTAACGACAATTCTTGTTGTTATTTATAGACACTAGAACATGTATCTAGCATATATCTCTAAGGGGATTTCTTGCTCGGTAGGTGCACTTGTATGAAGTGTGATAATGTACTTGTGTTCTTCAACATATATTATTATCACCGTTCATTCCATTTAGAAGTAAAACTGCTTGAATCAAATGATGAATATATGAAATTAAATCTTCCAAGTGCAAATTCATTATGATTGAGACATTTTCATAAAAGTTCCAAAACACAACGCCATGAACCAATTATGTCAAAAATTTATGCACCAAGCTCATGCCAAGAGATTATTGTATCATTTGAATGACTACTCATTTCATTTCAAATAGAAACAAGTGACCATTCAAAGGAATAAATATTTAATCATTCAATGTGTGTGAATTAAATCTAAACATCTCATGATCTAATTGCAAATTTTCCAAATAACTATTTGTTGTTGTAAGATTTGTTCCAATCTCAATGTAACTAATACATATTCCAAAGAAACCAATATCAATCCAAATATACCCTAAATAATATTTTTAGTAAATTTAATGTTGTCAATCAATCATCCATGGAATTGGGAAATGTTAATATAATGCTTAAAGAAGTTTTGTCAATAAAAATCCAATATAGCTTGTAGCAAGGACCACTCAAGCTTTGAAATTGTAAGCAATGTCACAAATATGTTCAATTCAAGTGTTTAGAAGTGAAAGCAATTGTTTGTATTGAGATAACGCAATATCAACCATTTTTTTGTCATTTTTTAAGCACAAACATTAATGATTATTAGTAGATCTTGATTCAGAAGAAATGATGCAAAATAGATGGCTAGGGTATATCAAATGTGTGGTATCAAAAATCAGATAGAAACCTCAAATTTATGAAAAATTTAAACATCCCTTAATTAAGAGAAATTGTTTGTGATACCATTAAACTTTGAAATTTATTAGTTGAAACTCAAGTCTTGTAGTGAATGAGAAATTTTTTCAAATGTGTAGATTCAAGAAAATTTACGAGTGAGTTAAGTTGTTGTTTTGGACTTACTAGACATCATGACTAGGATTCAAGATTTTCCTCCAGTGACTAGTCGATACCTTGCATAGAAGAATCTATTGCCAAAATACAAAGGAAGCAAGTATTAGCTTTAGGTTTCTAGTGCATGCAAGTGTTACAGGGAAAAGTGTCTATGCAGAACTGCTAATCCCACTAAGGTGTGGTAGCTACCTTAGAAACAAACAAAGTAAAGCTACTTTCATTTTTCCCTTTATGAAATATAGATGAGAGAAGAACAAGGGAGACCAACCTCTATCTTGCGCTTGGCTCCTAGTTCGATTCCTCTCTCTTCTGATAGTCCTTTGCTACTTGCTTCCTTGTACACCCAGCTTCACAGAGTACCTGTAGAATCAGAGTAGCATAACACTATACAAGAACATGGATCTATAATCATAAACAATCTAGGATCAGATGTAAATTGACCATACAAATGCATAAAACATAAATGACACAAGAGTATGGAGGAAAAATTGAATAGCTTTTATTGATAATCAAGAAAGAGCCAAGGGAGTTACAACCAGTTGTTCTGACCCAGCATCATCCTCTCAGCAAGTAAGCCCTTCTTCACCTCATACAAAGCTTAGATCACCCAACACTATGATGTTGTCTCAAGAAACCAACAAAAATTCCTTACAAGATGCAAAATTCCAGCCTCCTGGATCTCTGGGATGAGGGATCCATATATAGATATCTGTAAGGGAGATGAGTCAGCTTGTGATTTGATTAGTGTCTTCCCTCTGATAGTTCTTGCTTCCACTTGGAGATTGATGATCTCTTACTCATCCTTGGTCAAATTCAGAGAGGCAAGTGTCACAGGAGAAGTTTCCGGAAGATTCCATGCCTCTCCACCTCGCGGATTGACACTGCCATTTGTCACTTCTCGCCCATCGCACCCCATAGAAGCGATTTTTGAAATGAAACACACCCACAGAGTGTACTTAGGTGAGATGCAACGCACTTTGCCTATGGAGCAAGTGAAATGATCCTGTTTTGACCAGTTCTGAGCAGTTTTTCATGGAGAACTTCTGGGAGAAGCTGTAATCAGTTGACCTTGTTCCTTTAGGGGTTAGAACAACACTTTTAGGGACTTAGGAGCCCTTGGTTTATGGAAATTTTATGTTTGGGGTTGCAGTGCCCAAAAATGTCTATAACAGTTGCCCCCTAAAGCATGAGGTCGTTAATCTTTTTTTATGTCGGGTGAAATGCTTTATCATGAGGATCCGAAGTTCTTTCAAGCTGGGTGGAGACCTGTAATAAGATACAATACAATACATTATCTTCCTAATATTTTCATGATCTAGCTAAGGCATGAATTCCCATGCTCAGCTTTATAAATTCATTCTCATGTACATAGGACAGACAATTGTCTGAGTGTAGACTGATGATTCTGGTAGAGTCATCATCCCTTTGATTGGATGATTATCTGTGCAGCAATGATGTACATTTGATGTCTTTATCTCCCTGAATATATATCGCAACCCAGATGGATGAAACTAGATCCGGGGTCTTCAATCTCATTTGATCTTCACTCGAAGTACAAGTCGATCCATGTGAGAGATGTTCTGGAGTCGAACATGGAAAGACATTTCCTGATTACCAGCCAATGACGTAAACTGTTAACAGGCGCGAGAGGAGTCACCGATAATGATAATGACCCTCAAGGTACTGCAGTACAATTCACGTGGTGTGAATAAAGGACTTGGCGTCGAACACCACGCAAAATATTTCGGTCGAAGGCCATTGATGTAAACCTGTCGCCGGAAGTGAGAAACTTGCCATTGAGGCATGCAAGCTTCAAAGTACTGAACGGAGTGTTCCTAGATTGACTTCTTGGATAATGAGCTGATGTCGACAAGAAGCGATCCGTCATAGGAGGGCCTTAATGAATCCCACATCAATGACACAGAATGGAGCAAATGATTTTAATGGAGGTGAAAATGATCTGGTGATATAAGGTTCAGGGTGGCGGTCATGAAAGAATGGAGTGTAAATGTATTGTAGCGGGTGAGACACAGGTGAATTCTCTGAATGAATTCTCTTGAACATATCGGCAACACTGACGTGATGGATTGGTAGCATTAACCCCAAATGTGGATGGTGTGATGGGAGCATGGTGATGTGACCGGTGAATGAAACAACCCAACCCGACTTGGATGCGGAGTGAAAGTGTCATGTTCAAGAGTGACTTGCTACCAACAAAGTTTCTTCAAGTTTTCTTCCCAATTTTTCCCCAATCATTGCTGACCAATACCTCTTTATTTTTGTCAAGCTTGAGGAGGATAACATATGCTTGTTCTATAATTTGCCCTTCGAGCAAACCCATCGCTATGTTTTAACGAGCCTAGCGATAGTGAAACTCATTCTTGTCTGCTATGGACAAGTTTGTCGCTATTAGGTTTTAACGAGTTTAACGACAAAGATAACTCGGTCCTTTTCAATTTTAGAGAGTCTGAAAAGGGACGTAAAGGAAACTCCAAAATTCCTTTTTCGTCATCTAATCCCTTAAGTCCGAAAAAGTATAAAACAATACAGAAGGGATGAATTTTCGATACTTTTAACGAGCCGAACAAAACAAGCGCTCGATCTTTTTGTGTAATAATCCCTCAAGTCCAAAAAGATTAAAATCTAAAGGAGGGATAGCACTTCCGGTCCCTTTAACGAGATGGAGAGGCCAATGGCTCGGTAATCTTTTCATATTTTACGAGTCAGTTGAAAAGAGCTTAAAGGAGACTCGTTTTTTGAGGAACGAGTGATAAAATTGGGTAGCAGCTGATTCTAGGTAAGGTTTGGAATTTTCCAATCATGGCAGTGTTATAAGGATGGCTAGCGGGATCACTCTTCGCAACTGTTCCTCAAAAGGGGTAAACAATCAAATGGAGGTGAATGATTGGCCAATACAGAGTGGAGGTGATGATGAGAACACGACCAAGGCTTTAAAGGCTGAAGTACTACATTCACGATGGTTATTTACCGGGAAATAGTTCATTTTTTAATGAGCTTAAACGCGGGGAGAAACATTTGCTCATGACTTATGTTTATTTTTTAACGAGCTTGAACTATGTGCTAAAACTGCTCGATACAACGATCATTTCTTGAATTTACCATAAATAGCTTTGTTCTTTCAAAGATTGTACTGCATTTTCAATTGCTTCATCAAACTAGTTAGAAATGAACAATATATGTTTGAAAAATGAGTTAGAACACTAATATTTTACTCGAATTACGTAAAAAGTAATTTAAAAGTGCTTTTACCTCTCATTTTACCATTTCATTTGAACTTTGGCTTGTTGGAGCCTTGGACGTGCTTTTCCCCCTTGATTTTCATCAACTGATTCAGGGAGATTTTGTGGACGATTCTCGGCGCCGTCTGGACCAGGTAGGAGCTAAACCTGAGCTCTTTCATTTCATGCTTTCCATTTTGCATTCTGAGCTTGATTCCTGGTTTTTCTGAGCCTCTGGGGTTTGAAAAACTCGCCTTGGCTTTAGCGCACCCCTTGTGTATCGAAAGGTGTGTTGGATGTTAGCCTGTCTACTGGCCAACTGACATGCAACACACCCAAAACACCACTGTAGGTGCGATGGGCGCAAGGAAGGAAATTTATGCACAGTTTTTGATGGAAATTTTTCCTGTTTCTCACCAAATCAGGATCTAACTCTTCTCTTGTTTGTTTTCAGAGATTTTTGGAGCAAGATGACTATTACATGGTGAGAACGTGAGCATGAAGAAGAGGACATGCTTGCTTTACATGATCCGGTTACAGTAAACGCACTGCGGAACTGTGGCTTGCTGAAGTTTTTCCGCATTTCTAGCATGAGACAACAAATCAAATTGCTGCAGTATTTGCTCGATGCTTGGGATCCTACCAGCCAGGTGTTCCAGATTAGGGGCAAATCCATCCCCTTGACTGTAGTGGACATATGTTTCTTGACCGGCTTATTGAGGCGGGGTGCCCCCATCTCTTTATCAGGTTCGGCCCGAGGAGGTGAATCTGTGAGAGATTATGTTCGCAGGTATTGCAGAGAGGGATCTCAGCCAAGTAAAGACGGCAAGATCATCATTCGAGATGTCACTGACAGGTCCTTGAGGACTATTCTGTTCACTTTTGGTAGGATGGCCGGTGGTGCGGCTCTTCATGTGGCCAACCGATCTTATATGCAGTACGCCTTGGAATGTCTCCAACCGAAGGTGTTCAACTGGTGCGACGCAGTACTCCTTGTGATGAAAGAACAGTTGACCAAGGTGAAGAGCGGGAGGCTGAAGAACTTTGGGTATGGTTCTATCTTGACCGCCTTCACCTTGGAAAAGATACCATTGATGCAGCCGCAGTATATTGCACTCGATTTACCTTCACTGACTGAACCACGTATGCAGAGATGGGTCGACCATATGTCTAGGCATGCTGGTCAGTCTCAGATTTCCTTTTCTGATACCTTCTTCGGGTGGTTTGATCGTCAGGAGATGGTTTATTCTGAGTATCCATATGTTGGTATGGACTTCCGGGGTGACCCAGATTTAGTACTGCTGGCTGGCGAACAGTGGGGTGCCATTGGTAAATTCTTTGACCATATTCCTGTTTATTGTTTTTCTTTTATAATGTCCTTGTGATTTATTCTGTCAAGACTAATCAAAACTCATGTGTTCATGCAGATGTCGGTCCTGTTCGACCAGTAGTACGCCTGAGAGTGCCAGCTGCCGCCCCAGCAAGAGAGGCTGTTGGAAGGGCTATCCTTCGCGACCTCAATGTGGCCGAGACTCTCACAGCATTACAGGATCAGGTCGAGGGCCTCACTCTCGGTATTCCAGATGTGAGGACTGACAAGCTGCCTTTGAGGTTGCAGCGGCATACTACTGGCGTGCCGAGACGATGGACTCAGCTCTTACGCATGATCGCACAGGCTGTGACTTACTATCACGAGCATCATTAGACAAGGGTGCCCCCTAGTGTTTTGAGTTTTGGGTCATTTGACCAATTTTGTCTTGGTTACAGAACATTATGTGTAAACCATAAACAATTATATATATATTTTTGATTTTCGGAGTTTTATTTTGGTTAAGTTACATGATCCAAATGCAAATATTGATGGGATGCTTCTTTTTATAAATGTTGCAAATGTCTATCTAACACATAATTTGCCAATGAGTCAGTTAATGTGTTTAAGCTTTTGGAAATATGTTGATATTGAATAAAATAAAATTTCCTTTCCAAAATCTTAACCCTTAGGAACATGCGATAAATAGCTGGATTTCGGACAGAGTAGGTACCAGTGAGTTGTAGTATGACGAGTTGTGAGTCTAGCCTGACAATCAGTTGGCGTATACCATGTGCGATGGCATCAGAGAGAAGTTCTATCAACGCGCTATATTCAACGATGTTATTCGTTGATCGACAAATACATACCCCTCTGAAACTTATTAACTCGCCGCTTGGATCAAAAATGGCCCAGGCCACGGAAGATAGGTTCCGCGAACTACGACTCGCTCCGTCGGCATATCCAACACATGACTCCAATAGGTTTGACATCTGCAATAAATGTAAAAAGTGGATTACTTGACCAAAACAAATACTTTAGCGAAAACAAAAACATAACAAAAGCATATAGGTTACTATACTAAATCACGCATAGTAACGCTTAAGGTACAACCCGTTACGAGGTTGTGCCAGTGGAATCCCGTCATAATCCATTAACTCGTAGGCTCCTTTTACTAACACTCGCTTAACAATATAGGGGCCCATCCATAAAGACTTGAATTTACCTGCCCCCAATTTATCGGATTCTTGGTCATAAAGCAAGACCAAGTCACCTTCTGAGAAGACACGGGGTTTGACATTCTTGTCAAACTGCGCCTTGACTCGTTTCTTATGGGCTTCGTTAGCCAAAGCGGCATCACGACGGGTTTCATCCAATTGGATTAGTTCCAAGAAACAAGCCTCCTCTTCTGAAGTTCCGGGGAGAAGGTCAATTGCGAGTTGGAGGGATGAGATTTCACATTGGATTGGTAAGACTGCTTCTAGGCCATACACCAGTTGGAAAGGTGTATACCCGTGTTGTGGTCACCAAAAACCCCCCTTCTTCACTTGACATTAGCAATAACGTCAAGCAAAGAGGGGACCCTGAACAAAAAAAATCCCAAAGAAAATGTTTTTCTAAAGTTTTTATATTTCTCTCCCTAAGTCTTAAATCACATTGCAAAGAAAAGGCCGAAGCATTACTCGAGCGCGAAAAACAAGACCGCGAATGAGCGATGCGAAGTTCGTCGCGTCGCATACATCACACGCGCCCCTTTAAAAGAAGACCTTCGAAAATCGCCGACCGCCGATATGCGAAATCGCAAATCGCAAGCATCACGCTATACGGCATAACCATTAAACAAAATTTGCGATCTGCGATGGCTGCGATTTGCGATCTGCGATGGCTGCGATTTGCGATCTGCGATCTGAAAAGACTTATCACACGACAAGCCCAGGATTAAGTGCGCACCTTGAAGGAATTTAATGACCTCATGCTTGAGTATCAAGGAATGATTGCATCGCATTTATCGAAGAGTCAAGTCATGATGCATGTCAGGATTACGCATTCATTAGAGTTTAATGCTTTCATGTCAATCTTTTCATTTCCCTTCTTCTTTGCGTAGACTGCAAGACACGCAACTGATATAAATCTATATGCAGGAAACATCTGAGAGAAAGGGGAAAGCGCCAATCAAATAGCAGAGAGAAGATGCCTCCGCAAACGGATGCCGCATGTAGCAGGACCGTGGATTCCAGACTATCAGACAACCGGCACTGATGAAATTAGACTATCCAGGACTCAGAGTCAAAGGCGCACAAAAGCAGCGTGTTCAGAAAAGATCCTGAAGCTCAGACTTGGTAAAGCAGAGAAAGAAGCGCATGAGAAGGAAGACGCTTCAGGAAAACCTGGAACAAAGAACAGAAACAATTCTTAAAATAGAGGGTTGTCCATACAGCGTGACTCCTAACCCACTCAGTCATTCGCACAACCGGAAACCAAAACAACAACAGCAAAATCAGTTCGAGAAGGACCTGGGTTGTGCTAAGTATACACGCGGCGAATACACCCAGCTAGAGAAAGGTTTTCGAAAATATCTTCAGGTCTGTCAGAAGGAAGTGCCAGCTCCTGTTATTTCCACTTTTATCTCCCGAGCAAAAGAAGAAAGCAGTCAGCCGACTCTTCCCAGGAAAACGTTGCGCTGTTGACAGCACTAAAGAGAATATACAGAAACGGTCAGAAATTAGATTTAAAGTTTTAGAAATAAATTTGCTTTTAGTAAAGGGCGGTCATTTGAAGCCGATTCCCTAGATTCGTGTAATTAATATCAATTAGCTAGTAGTATTTAACCCTTCTCATGGTTTTTGGAGAAGGGTCCGGAAATCTGTCAAAAAACTTATCCTCAGAACATGCACTTCTGCACCCTCAGAGGAGGTTTTTGATGAATGGATGGATCAAGATTTATTTATGTTTGCATTTTAATATCTGTTACTGATGTTGCACTTCTGTACTCTTAGCAGATGTTAGAACAAGTAGAAATAAATCATTATTACTTGAAGTTTATTGGTGAAATTAGTCATAAATAGTACTTTTATCTCTTGACTAGATTATGCTAGTATCCCTAAAGTGATATGTAGCTGAGTTCTTTATATGTTATTGTATGAATGTCTGCATTACCATTTGGCACTTCTGTACGGTGGGATCATTTAATCATGCTTAACATATAGAAAACTGATTATGCGATATGCTTTTCACAACTACTCTGCCTAACTTCTTATGCAGAACGGTTTATCTTTATTGGTTTATATTCTGATATCAGTTGAATGATCTTTATTACCAACTGCTGTTAGAAATCTTTCTAGATCGCATAAACAAAAGAAAAACACCCCGGGTTAGCATAGATTAGATGTATTTCTCTTTATTAGATTACATTAGCATAGAGTTAGTTTAGCAGTTAAAATCAAGACTAGTTTAGAAAAACCTCTAGATTAATATCATCAGACTCTACGCACACACACACACCCATCACAATGGGAAACTGGTCCCATTACCCCCAGTCGGACCCGCTACTCCAAACGGGCAAGGAGCCGCCAACCAGGTTCCGGACCGGGTGGGTATCCCCCTTGTTGTTGACCCGACTTCGGGGCCCTCAACATTTCTGGCGCTAGAAGGAGGGCCGAGCTATGAATGGCGCATAATTCAAAATCCAAATACCATTCTAAGAGCAAGTCACCCTCACCAACTTCCCCGACTTCCCCGGTACGACTAAACTCGGAACTGGAAGTCGCTCGGACATCCACCGCTGCTATACATCCCGATATATCAGAACAACTTATTGTCGATCCCCCTGAAGTTCAAACCTTGATCCGTAAACTCCAGGGATTCTCTATTTTTAACCAGAAATCTGATAAATCTAAAGGCAGCTTGACTTCGCAATACAACCCTGCTCATCCCCTGACTCGATTGAAGAGTGAAAAGTTCGGCATTCAGCCAACTGAAATCCCTCTCCCCACTAGGAAAAGAGCAAGGAAAGCACTTCAAGAGTCTGACAGAGAGACTCTTTCATCCACCTCGTCCATTTCAACTCCCTCTCCGCGAAGTCAACCACCCACATCTCCACCTCAAATCACTCATCCATCTTCCACAACCCTTCCTCCACAATCGTCAAAGATCGTAACATCTCTATCTTCTCAGCCTCGAAGATCATCTTCTACACTTTTATTAACCAGCAACTCAGTGATGGCACAATCTCCATGGAACAACCCTGGGGCGGTTCTAATGCCTCCACCCCTGAGTCCAATAGCTGCCCATCCTGAGAAGTGGTTACCAAAGTTCAATCCAGAAACTGGAATGCTAGCTGAAGAACATATCAATAATTTCATGCTTTCTGTTAATCTCAACGGGGTCACCAACGAAGATGCCGTGGTCCGACTCTTCCCCTATACGATGCAAGGGACGGCCGGGTCATGGTACTTTTCGCTACCCTCCGGATCTATCACCAGCTGGGATATTTTTCAAAATCAATTTCTCACCAAATTCGGCGATGATAGACCGACAACGATGCTGATCAACGATCTGTCCAACCTTAAAGCTGAGGCTAGGGAACCCATTAAAGATTTTAACTTACGGTTCAACAAGATCCTCAATAAAATCCCCGCGGATTCCCAGCCCAGCGAGGAAGTAAGATGCGAATGGTACATCACGGCCTTACCTTCAAACTTGGCCATCTTCGTAGATAGGGCAAGCAAGACAACCTTAGTCGAAAACTTGGCTGAGGCATTGGCAGTCGAAAGACGCGTAGTAGCCCTAGAAAAGAGATCTACAATCGAGGAGCGTAAATCTAAGAAAATCTCTTTCAAAGAAGAAACCAAGAAGAAGCAAACAAAGGATCCTTTCGACATGGAAGGATTACAAAAAGTCTTGAAAGCCATGTCTAATGAGATGATTGACATAAGAAAGCAAGTAGCAGAATCGTCCCCGAGAAAGACTTTTAGGAATTTCAAAAGAAATCCCCCTATGGAGATGAAGCCACCCAACGTGGTCTCAAACGTGGAATCTGAAGAAGAAGAAGAAGAGAGCACCATCGAAACGCAGACCGACGACGAAGAAGTGGTGGAACTGCAAGGAATGTGGGATTTCATCCTCCCACAAGAGGAAGATCAAGAAGCACTTCCTGTTAGCACACGAAGCAGAAACCAACTTGATCCTCCCCAGACTACCCCAAAACAGAAGGGCGCAAGCCCTCCAGCCAAAGAAAAGGTCGCAACAAAGAAGACAACCTCTAAAGCGACCTCATTTAGTCCAGTCCAATCAGAACAATCGCCTCCATCAAAGACACTAATAGTGTCGGATGAAATGGAGTATAACATCATCGACGACATGAAGAAGACTAGGGCTAATATCACCCTGTACGAGTTGAGCAAATTGAAACACCAACAGAAGATCATGATGAAAGAGTTACACGCCGTACCTACTGCACCTCTACCTACAGCTATAGCTTCCCATAATATAGGAAGACCCCCAATCAACGCGATCAATAAAATCGATCCAAATGACATCGCTTTGATTGGAGGGAGGTCTAGATCTCACACTCCTCCTTTCCTCCTCACTTAACAGAAACGTGCATAACTGCTTGGTTGATTCTGGTGCTTCAACCAATATTTTACCCAAGTCAATATGCGCCAAACTTAATGTTCAACCGCAAAAATCCGTAGTGCGCATAGTTCAACTTGATCGATCACAAGTCGAAGTGATAGGCGAACTTAATCAAGTGAACATAAGACTGTCGTCCAACCCCAAGGTATGCCAGGTCATCGATATTCTAGTTGCTGACATCCCTGAATTTTATGGTCTAATTCTTAGCAGGGATTGGTCTGAGAAGCTCCACGGATATTTTTCGACGGACTGGTCACACATGTGGTTACCCTTCAATGGGAAGCCAAATCAAATAAAGGTTGAACGAGAACTGCACCAAAAGTACATAGTGACGGATTTGGAGGGAGAGAACGAAGCCATAGCATACAACAGCAGTATCATAGGCAACTACTCGGTAGACTCTTTCCTTGGAAATTTCAATGCTCACATATCACCATATTTAGAAAATTCAGTCGTGTCCCAAGTAGAAAAATTTTCCCAGACTGATGATTCAAAATGTGTTAGTTTCTTAGATAACCCTGTAAATACTTCTTTATTTTGGAAATTATATTTTGACGGCTCTAAGTCCAATGAGGGAGCGGGAGCAGGATGCGTCTTGATTAGCCCCGACGGAAATAAGACCATGCTCACATGCAGGCTGGAGTTCGATTGCACGAACAACACAGCGGAATACGAAGCCTTGGTGCAAGGCCTATACAAAGCAATCGGCTGCAACGTCAAATATCTTCAAGTCTTTGGAGATTCCGAGATCGTCGTCAGACAGGTACGTAACACCATACACTGCCTGTCTAGTCATTTAAAGCACTATCAGTCTTTAGTGCAAGATCTCACTGCGCATTTTACAGCATTCAATATTTCATCAATCCCAAGACTTCACAATGCAAGCGCAGACCTGCTAGCAAACGTAGCCTCCAGACTCATCCCCTCCAAAGACTTTAGTCCAGATAGGTTTTCCATAGAGTTAATTTTTAAGCCGTCTATCCCTGACAACATCACCAACTGGAGAGTGTTCAACGACGACCCAGACATCGTAAGTTTCCTTACCTCTGAAGGATCCTACTCAAACCAGATAATCGATGAGGACTGTCATGACCACCAAATACAACAAAATGGCACGGATAACGCTATACCCAAATCAGTGGTCAAATTAGAAGATTTGTATGACTTAAAAAGTCGGTTCAAAAGATCAGCTAACGCCAAACTTTACAGTTCAACTCTGAACTACGAATCAGTGAACTTAGGAACCGAAGAGAAACCCCAAAACGTTAATCTAGGCCAAGGCCTAGCTCCTGAGGAAAAGTCAGCATACATCCGTCTTCTACGATAGTACAAAAGCGTCTTTGCCTGGAACTACGATGAGCTGAAAACTTATAACACTTCTATCATTCAGCACACTATCCCTATGATTGACAACGAGAAACCCGTCCAACAGAAGCTCAGGAAAATCCACCCCAACCTGGAAAATCAGATAAAAACTGAGCTGAATAAGTTGTTGAGAGCCAGAATAATTTTCCCGGTCAGACATTCCAAATGGGTATCCAACATGGTACCTGTTAGGAAGAAAAACGGAGATATTAGAATCTGCATCGACTTCCGGAATCTCAACAAAGCCTGTCAGAAAGACAATTTTCCCCTCCCACCTATGGAGCAAATACTACAGGCTGTAGCAGGCTCAGAATTGATGTCTTTCCTGGATGGATTTTCAGGATATAATCAAGTGCTGGTACACCCAGACGATCAGCTAAAAACCACCTTCCGAACTAAATGGGGTACCTACGCGTATCGGAAGATGCCGTTCGGTCTGATCAACGCCGGCGCTACTTTTCAAAGGGCTATGGACATTGCGTTCAAAGGGTTAGTCAATAAATCAGTAGTGATTTACCTGGATGATATAACTGTGTACTCCAAGAACCGAAGCGACCATCTCAAAGATTTGAAGCAAATATTTCAAAGATGTTTAAGGTATGGAATCTCGCTTAACCCGAAGAAATCTTTTTTCGCGTTGAGTGAAGGAAAATTTCTAGGGTTCATAGTGTCCAAATCGGGCATTCACATTGAACCTGACAGAATCAAAGAAATTTCCGAGATATCCATGCCCCACAACAAAAAGACCATGCAATCTTTCCTAGGACAGATCAATTTTGTGAAAAGATTTGTCCCAGATTTTTCACGCATTATTTCTCCTTTACAAAAAATGATAAAAAAGAATTCAAACTTTAAATGGGGTCTAGACGAGCACGAAGCGTTTAACTTAATCAAACAAGCCATCATCAACGCTCCATCCCTAGCAACCCCAAATTTTTCAGAACCATTCATCTTATACACGTTTGCCTCGGAAAATTCTTATGCTGCGATCTTGACCCAGGCAAACCAAGAAAAGGCAGAAGCCCCAATCGCATTCTTTAGCTCAAACTTACAAGGTGCTGAGCTGAAATATTCGGACGTAGAGAAACAGGCGTATGCCGTTTTCAAAGCGGTCAAATATTTCAGACCCTTCTTGCTAAAGGCCCATACCAAGGTCATAGTACCATTCCCAGCGGTAAGAAACCTCCTGATTCAGAAAGACGTGGGCGAGAAGAGAGCGAATTGAATCACCGCCTTGCAAGAATACGACCTGGAAATCAAGCCGGCACACATCGTAAGAGGCCAAGGCTTCTGCAAGATGTTAGCTGGAGCATCGCAAATCCCCGAAGAATCGCCTGAAGAGGTACACACGTATGAGGTAAGCCTAAACGACGCAGAATCATTTTATGCTGACATCATTTATTTCCTGAAAAACGGATATGCTCCATTTCACCTGGATCACATCAAAAAGAGAGCCCCGAGGTTAAAAGCCAAACAATATCAGCTCGTAGATGATGTCTTATTTAAAAGAAACTATAATTCTGTGCTTCTTAGATGTCTTGAGAAAACTGAAGCCGAAAAGGTTTTGCAGGAACTCCACGATGGACCAGCAGGTGGACACTATGCTGGAGAAGCCACTGCACACAAAATCTTACGTGCAGGATACTACTGGCCCACGCTGTTCAAAGACTCGTACAATCACGTAAGAAAATGCCAAGTCTGCCAAACGGCTGCAGGGAAACAAAAGAAGTCATCCATGCCACTGCAGCCGGTTAACATCGAACAGTCGTTCAGCCAATGGGGCCTGGACATAATAGGTGAGATCGTTCCTCACTCCTCTAAACAGCATAGGTATATCCTCACTGCAACTGACTATTTTACTAAATGGGTAGAGGCAGTTCCTCTCAAGACAGCTAATTCTGAAAATATTATTGAATTCATAGATCAGTTTATCATTACTAGGTTTGGATTGCCAACGGCCTTAATATTCGATAACGCTTCACATTTTTCTGGAAATACCATGACTGAGTTCGCACTCAAAAGAGGGTTCAAACTAAAGTATTCTGCCAACTACTATCCGCAAGGTAATGGGTTGGCTGAATCAACGAACAAGAACCTAATTAGGATTATCAAAAAGACAGTCGACCAAAGCCAAAAGAATTGGCATAAAGCGCTAGTAAACGCCCTATGGGCAGACAGAATTACAAAGAAAGCCTCTATCGGCACTTCTCCCTTTAATTTAGTTTACGGGAGAGAAGCAGTTCTTCCTACTCACTTAGTCATTCCCTCCTTGTCCTTAGTACAATACATTGATGAAGTATCCACTTCTCCCTTACAACTACAGCAAACGGAAATAATCAAGCTAGAAGAACAACGAGAACAGGCCAAGAAAACCCACGCTCACCACCAAGCGCTGATAAAATCCTCTTTTGATTCGAACATAATGACCAGAAAAAACTTCCAGATGGGAGATCTAGTTTTGAAGTGGGATAAGGCTCACGAAGAGAAGGGCAAACATACGAAATTCCAGAAGCTATGGCTTGGTCCTTTTCAAATCGTAGAAGTCATAGGCCCATCGACTTTTGTGTTGCAGGACTTGACAGGCAGGAGAGATTCTCTACCTGTAAACGGACAAATCCTCAAAATATATTTTCCATAGAAGGATATCCTTCTAATTTTTGTAGGATAATTTTAGTTTTATTTTAGTTTTATTTTTAAATATAAATAAGGTTGGTTGTGAGTGATCATAAATTGTATTTATGAAGTATATACCAGTTCTCTATCAGATTTTGATTTCACTTGTATAAATAGTAAAACTTTTCGAAAAATCTGACTTTTATTATTGACAGGTAGAGTTAACTTTAGCCTGAATGTGATGTTAGTTTCAACTTTACAAAGAAATCTGGGATGAAGGCAACTTTTGGCAAAAAATTGTTCTATGCCAACGCAATGAAAAGTATCATCAATAGCAAAATAAGTATTCTTTGCAAAACTGCTGTTCTTAAACTCTATTATTGTCGTCGAGAGCTTTCTTAAGGAAAAACAATGATTTCCTCCCTGTTAAGGAAAATCGCAGCATCCAGAGAAATAATCCAAGAAAACACTATATCTCAAAGAATAAGAGGTCTCATCACGAGCCGGCTTATCATGATCACAGATATTATAACTTGCTGACTTTGCCACTACTGTCTATCAAAACAGGGCAACGACTCAAGATTGTTGCAATCAAAAGACAAGGGGTCTCATCGCGAGCCAGCTTGTTCAGCAAAAGTGTAAATCAAGTGAATGACTGTGTCATAATTTGGCCACCAAACCAAGACATTGTTCTTTAGAGAAATAAAAAAATTAAAAAGGAAAGAAAAAGTGTCAAAAGGGTTTTTCTCTGGAATGTTGTAAATAACCTCAAGCAGGAAAAAGGATCATTGTTGGATAATATGGTAACCCTGTCGAGGCTATGGACGCTTGCGGGCAGCAGAGGCTCTACCTACGACAAATGAGCATACTTTACAAAGCCAGTACGCAGAGAGGACCTTATTTTGTCTTTGAAAGGACTAAGTAATGTCTAGGTGTAAATACAAAAAATAACCCAGAGGAAGCAAACAATCGGAATGAAATAAAAAGTTGTGACGAAACATCATTGACAGGATAAGGGGTAATACTCTATCTGTCCATAACAAAATTTAGGCGTAAGAAAACTTTTCTGTTTTGGAAGTGAAAATGCAATAGAACAAGCAGAGATAACTGGTTCTTCACAGTGAATCGCCATTGTTGTGGTCACCAACAACCCCCCTTCTTCACTTGACATTAGCAATAACGTCAAGCAAAGAGGGGACCCTGAACAAAAAAAATCCCAAAAAAAATGTTTTTCTAAAGTTTTTATATTTCTCTCCCTAAGGCTTAAATCGCATCGCAAAGAAAAGGCCGAAGCATTACTCGAGCGCGAAAAACAAGACCGCGAATGAGCGATGCGAAGTTCGTCGCGTCGCATACATCACACGCGCCCCTTTAAAAGAAGACCTTCGAAAATCGCCGACCGCCGATATGCGAAATCGCAAATCGCAAGCATCACGCTATACGACATAACCATTAAACAAAATTTGCGATCTGCGATGGCTGCGATTTGCGATCTGCGATCTGAAAAGACTTATCACACGACAAGCCCAGGATTAAGTGCGCGCCTTGAAGGAATTTAATGACCTCATGCTTGAGTATCAAGGAATGATTGCATCGCATTTATCGAAGAGTCAAGTCATGATGCATGTCAGGATTACGCATTCATTAGAGTTTAATGCTTTCATGTCAATCTTTTCATTTCCCTTCTTCTTTGCATAGACTGCAAGACACACAACTGATATAAATCTATATGCAGGAAACATCTTAGAGAAAGGGGAAAGCGCCAATCAAATAGCAGAGAGAAGATGCCTCCGCAAACGGATGCTGCATGCAGCAGGACCGCGGATTCCAGACTATCAGACAACTGGCACTGATGAAATTAGACTATCCAGGACTCAGAGTCAAAGGCGCACAAAAGCAGCGTGTTCAGAAAAGATCCTGAAGCTCAGACTTGGTAAAGCAGAGAAAGAAGCGCATGAGAAGGAAGACGCTTCAGGAAAACCTGGAACAAAGAACGGAAACAATTCTTAAAATAGAGGGTTGTCCATACAGCGCGACTCCTAACCCACTCAGTCATTCGCACAACTGGAAACCAAAATAGCAACAACAAAATCAGTTCGAGAAGGACCTGGGTTGTGCTAAGTATACACGCGGCGAATACACCCAGCTAGAGAAAGGTTTTCGAAAATATCTTCAGGTCTGTCAGAAGGAAGTGCCAGCTCCTGTTATTTCCACTTTTATCTCCCGAGCAAAAGAAGAAAGCAGTCAGCCGACTCTTCCCAGGAAAACGTTGCGCTGTTGACAACACTAAAGAGAATATACAGAAACGGTCAGAAATTAGATTTAAAGTTTTAGAAATAAATTTGCTTTTAGTAAAGGGCGGTCATTTGAAGCCGATTCCCTAGATTCGTGTAATTAATATCAATTAGCTAGTAGTATTTAACCCTTCTCATGGTTTTTGGAGAAGGGTCCGGAAATCTGTCAAAAAACTTATCCTCAGAACATGCACTTCTGCACCCTCAGAGGAGGTTTTTGATGAATGGATGGATCAAGATTTATTTATGTTTGCATTTTAATATCTGTTACTGATGTTGCACTTCTGTACTCTTAGCAGATGTTAGAACAAGTAGAAATAAATCATTATTACTTGAAGTTTATTGGTGAAATTAGTCATAAATGGTACTTTTATCTCTTGACTAGATTCTGCTAGTATCCCTAAAGTGATATGTAGCTGAGTTCTTTATATGTTATTGTATGAATGTCTGCATTACCATTTGGAACTTCTGTATGGTGGGATCATTTAATCATGCTTAACATATAGAAAACTGATTATGCGATATGCTTTTCACAACTACTCTGCCTAACTTCTTATGCAGAATGATTTATCTTTATTGGTTTATATTCTGATATCAGTTGAATGATCTTTATTACCAGCTGCTGTTAGAAATCTTTCTAGATCGCATAAACAAAAGAAAAACACCCCGGGTTAGCATAGATCAGATGTATTTCTCTTTATTAGATTACATTAGCATAGAGTTAGTTTAGCAGTTAAAATCAAGACTAGTTTAGAAAAACCTCTAGATTAATATCATCAGACTCTACGCACACACACACACCCATCACATTGGGAAACTGGTCCCATTACCCCTAGTCGGACCCGCTACTCCAAACGGGCAAGGAGCCGCCAACCAGGTTCTGGACCGGGTGGGTATCCCCCTTGTTGTTGACCCAACTTCGGGGCCCTCAACAACCCGGTCGCATTCCTTACCGACGTTCGATAAGCCCACAAGGCTGAGTACAGGATTAGGTGCCAACTTCTTTTGTGAACTCCAATCATCCTTTACAGCATGCGCTTCAGGACCTTGTTGATTGCTTCAACTTGTCCGTTGGCTTGCGAGTAATATGGAGTGGAGCTGTCATGAGACAACCCTAATTTGGCAGCTAATTCGACCATCATGTGATTGCGAAAATGCGATCCATGATTTGTGACTATAGCTTGTGGGATGCCGAATCTGGCGACTACATGATTGAAAAAGAAGAGGGCAGCTGTTTCACCAGTATTATCTAATGTAGGCATCACCTCGGCCCATTTGGTAAAATAGTCAACCTTGACTATGATATACCCATGCCCCCCGGTCGAGGTGGGGTTACATGTCATAAAATCGATGCCCCATTTGGCGAATGGCCCAACAACAACTATTGGCTGTAGAGGTGCGGGTGGTCTTCTGGTTTTGCTATCAAAAATTTGACAGGGATGGCAACTTCTGACTGCCGTTATGCAATCTTTGAACATTGTTGGCCAGAAGTATCCTGCTCGTAATTTTTTTTGTGCTGTAGCATAATCGGATTGATGCCCCCCACACGCGCCTGAATGGCAATCATTCAGGACTTTTTCGGCCTCCTCATGGGTGAGGCACCTCCGTAGAACTGTATCGACACCACGACGGTAAAGTGTATCACCGACGATCATGTAGTCTTTTGATTGGTATCGAATACGTTTTTGTTTGGAGCGGGAGGTATTGGGCCTATATTTTTGGGTTTGGAGATAAATGATTATATCCCCATACCACAGATTGCTTGAAGATATCAGAAACAAATTTTCGTCCACGATCGTTTCTTCGGATGTTTCATCGTTGGACGACGATGGGAGATCGCATAATAATTCTTTGAAAACCAGAGCTTTCTTTGACTTGGATTTTACAAATTCCAGATCAAACTCTTATAGAATTGCTATCCATTTTGAATACTTTCCCCCCAGCAACTGTCGCGACAATATATAAGTCATGGGGTTGCAATCTGACAGAATGGTAGTTTTTCGAAAGAGGACATAGTGTCGAAATCTCTGTATTGTTTGAACGGCTGTGAGCGCTAGCTTTTCAACATAAGAATATTTTCTTTCTGTATCATTTAAGTTCTTACTTAAATAATATATAGGATGTTCAATTCCGTTGTCTTCTTGAACTAAAACCATTGTGATGGTCGTATCCGCTGCAGCCAGATACAGGTTAAAGTCTTTTTGATAATCAGGAACGTACATTAATGATGCTTTCATTAGGGATTCTTTTAAAGCATCAAAGGAAGCTTGCGCAACCTGATCCCAGACGAAGGGTACTTCCCTTTTCAAAAGACGTGTATAACCTTTAGCAAGTTTGGCGTAATTTGGAATGAATCTCCTCAGAAAGTTTGCTTTCCCTTGGAGTTTCTGAATCTGAAGCAAATTCGAAGGTGGAGGCAAATTTATGATTGCCTGAACCTTACATGGGTTGAGACGAATCCCGTCTTTCGAGACTACAAAGCCAAGTAAACGACCAGAACTGACACAAAATACACATTTGTGTGGATTGAGTCGTATCTTGTAGTGTTGGCAACATAGAAATATCGCTCTTAAATGCTGCGGATGATCAGTCCGCTTTCGTGAATGAGCCGCAAGGTCGTCGAGGTACAGTTGAACGATGTTTTTGATGTCATGGAAGGCATAATTCATTGCCCTCTGAAATGTTGCCCCTGCGTTCTTTAAACCAAAGGGTAATTTTCGATACGCGAATGTGCCCCACGGACAAATAAATGCAGTCTTTGACTGGTCCTGTGGGCGGATATTTATTTGATTATACCCGGAGAATCCATCCATAAATGAAAAGATTTCACATCTGGCGCATTCATCAATTATCTGGTCGATGAAGGGTGTAGGGTAGTTGTCTTTTGGACAAGCTTGATTTACATCCTTATAATCGACGCACACTCTAATTGTTCCTTGTTTTTTCATAACAGGGACAATATTCGATAACCAATCGGTTAGAGGAACCGGGTAAATGAAACCAGCATGGAGAAGTTTTTCAACTTCTGCCTTGATGGCAACGGCTTTCTTGCGGTGCACCTGCCGTAGCCATTGTCGTACTGGTTTGACATCTAGATACATCTTGATTTCGTGTTCAATGATACTCGAGTCAATGCCTGGAATTTCATATGACCAAGCAAAGACATCTCTGAATTCGTGAAAAAGAGCGTTATATATTTCCAGTTCTGAAGGAGAACAACATTTGCCAACATAAATATTCTCTAAAACATCTGTTTTGGTCGAGATATTTATGGAGATAGTCTCTTCAATGTTGGACAAGTTTCGCTCTGAATCCACCGTGTTTACAGTATTTGATAGAAAATAAAAAACTGAAGGATGATAAAGGTCATTAGGAGTATTTTCTTCACAATCCGGAAGAAGGGAACGATGGTGGTAATCTTCCCATGGTGCCCCTTCAATTACCATTGATTGAACAATTCCTTCGTCGGTGACATGAACTCGCGACCAAGGATCTGAAGGGGTGCCATATTCCTTAGACCTATCTATCCAAACACTTGATGAGCGTTGATTTGGGTTTGCCTCCCATGCTAGGAACATTGATTGCTACAATATTTCTATTGGGCTTGGAGGCAATACCTGCGCATGATCCATGTTGATATCGTTTTCTGAGATCTTTTTAATTGAAGATATCATATTGCAGGTTCCTACCGACGCTACTTCCGCCAAATTGATTGGAGGTCGAAGGGCAAAAGTTCCCATTAATATAGGGTCTTTTAGTAGGCCTACTCCAATATTTTGCAGCGAATGGGGGCTTCCATGGATCATTGGAATGCTTCCTGTAACTTGAGAACCATTGAGGAGGAAGTTTTTTTGATCGATGATTGTAAACCCTCCTTGAAAGGGAAATGCAATCTTCCTAAAATAGGTCGACACAAAAACAACCATAGCATATATCCATGGTCTTCCCAGTAGGATGTTGTAATCGAGATTTCCGTCGATTACTTCAACATCTATTTCTACTGTTTTCCCTCCTAGTTCCACCTTCAAGTTACTTAGAATACCATATGGGGTATATGTTCTTCCGTCAAATGCTTTTAATGTCGTCGAAGATCGCGACAAGTTTGGAGATCCTAAAGTTTTCCAGCAACTCATCGACATAATACATGTAGATTCCCCCTCATCAATAATCGTTCGATGAACAGTTTTGTTTAGGGCTTTCACTTGAACGAGGAAAGCTAGTTGAGCTGGTAACTGAAGATCGTATCCTTTATGATCAAAGGATACAAGATTGGAATCCTTTGGGTCTATCCCATCGATGGCTGATAATAAAGCCTGCTTTTGGGATGGGAAATTTTGTAGTACCTCAAGCGTCGACATAGCGGATGGTGATTGGGCCAAATCTTCCACTATATTATAATGCTGTGCTGCTCTAGCATGAGGATTAAATGTCGAATTGTGTACTACTCCCTTTGGCGGTTTTATTGTCAACTCAGGAATGATGGGAAGTGCAACTTCTGTCGAAGTTGTCGTCGAACTACTAGGTTGATCTTTATCCTTGCTGTTCGACAGCTGTGGATTCCCGTAATCTTTGTTCCTTGTCGATATCAAAGCATCATTTTGTTGTTTGGAAACCGACAACATTAGCACTTGAGACGGGGAAGCATTTCCACTGTCAACCAAATTTGTTCCTGGATTTGGAAATGGATTAGTTAATACTACCGAGGTTTTTGAATTCTTGAAGAATTTTTTAAGCTCAGCTCTGTGTGGACAATCTGCGGTCCAATGATCCTCATCGCATATAAAGCATGGATTTCTTGGTTTCCTATTTCCAGGAGGGTTTGCAGAAGATTTTTTAGGTGATGATTCTTCCTGTTTCTTCTTCTTCCCTTTGCTTTTCTTCTTGCCCCCTGGTTGCTTGGTTTCTTTGCCTTTATCTGTCAATACAGAATTTACTTCCGAGGCAAGAAGTTCTTCTTTTGCATTTTGACTGGAAATCTTACGGGCCTTTTTAGATGTAGCCTTTATCGATTTCATGTCTGTTGCGCCAATCACGCCATCGCCGGCATGAGAGTCATTGTTCGATTTAGGAGGAGGAGGGACTGAGAATTCCGGTCTAGGAGCGTCAGATATTTTATCGTAGAGTGTGCCAGACTGAGTGTAAATCAAGTCCAAATATTGTGCACGAGCGATAACTTGCTCTTCGGTGACGACCCCCCATTTTGCCACATCTTCCGTGATGGAAGGCAATAATGACTTAATAAACCATTCAGCTAAAAACTGATCAGGAACATACGTTTTTACCATTCTACGACGACGTCGCCACTCATGTATATGATCAGATATGCGAGTGGCCGTTGTTTGTTTGAAATTGGTAAGAAGTTCTGTTCCCGTTTCGTACCTTATTGGTAACTGAAAATGGGTTAAAAGGTTGTGGCTAGGGTACCGAAGTTGTCAAATGAAGCTTTGGGCAATTCGATATACCATTTTGCTGCCGGACCAGTTAACGTCCTCTAAAAAAGGCGAAGCCTAATCGAATCATCGTTTAGGGTGTTTGATGAACACCACAGATGAAAGGTCATCACATGATTCGACAGATCTTCACTCGGATTTCCATTAAATTTAGGAATATCTAATGGAAGCTTATGTGGAATCGCTGGCCACCAAGGGGCGTAAGCGATTGGATCGTTTGTTAACCGATATAAATCAGGTAACTCTAAAGTCGCCACGAAGGGTAACTGTTGATTCAGGTTAGGTGAAGCATACCCAGGATAAGATGGGATCGTCTGAGCAGTTGGTCTTTGCATACCATCATAATGCATTTGATGCTGGTAACTTTGATAAGGTTGGTGGGCATGACCATTGTAGAATGGTTGATTTTGACCGTTTTGAATATACGGCTGCCCACTATTTGCAAAGATTTGTTGCTCAGAACCTTGGTATACTTGTTGAAACTGCGGTTGTTGGTATTGCACTAGCCATGGTTGTGAAGCCATGTGCTGTTGCCCGATACTAACTGTTTGGCCAAGATGAGGGGTAATTGTACCCATTTGAACCTGTGTCATTCCAGTAGTCAGCGATTGTGGTTGAGTTGCAGGGTCAAGAGGCTGTTGCATTACAACCTGAGAAACCTGAGGTTGGCATACAACAGGCAACGCTTGAACTTGCGACACTGTCACAATAGCTGGTGTAGTTGGTATACTTGATATAAGTAAACATTGTTGCATCGAATATACAACTCTTGGTTGTTGAGGTAGTATCGGTACCCAACCGCTTGATGTAATTCGAGCATAACCCAAATTTTTTTGTGAACTCCCGTATGGCTGTCCTCCTGGAGGGGACAATGAAAGGGTATACTGCCCCCCATATGGCGGTAATCCGGTACTTAAGGGAATGGTTTTCCCTTGAGGACTGGATTGCCCAAATTGACCTCCAAATGGATCAATTTGTTGAGACTCAACATAAGAGTTCCCGGATATTATTCTGGATGAACAAACAGGAACGGACCATACCGTCGAAATAGCCCCTGAGTGGGCTCCTTCTAGCGATTGAGAGCTAGTTGGGACAGATGGTATATCGGTGAACATTGTTGGAGTGATAGCAGGAAGTTCTGTCATCACTGTGTCAGACGACACAGTCCTAGATGTTGACGGTTGTTCAGACATTTCTAGTCTATCCAAAATATTACCTAGCGATTCTACAGGAGCTTCCGCTGGCGGTAGACTAATTTCTGATGAAGAAGGATACAGAGTGATCCCGACTCCAAATTGCGATGGAGGATCCTCCACAATCTCTTCTATAGCAATCAGACTAGGTGGAAGAGGTAGACCGTCAGGTCTGTAGAATATTTCTGGTGCCGAAGAAGGTATGGAATCTGCAGTGACAGATGTTTGGGGAACAACACTCTCTGAACCGGTTGTAGATGGAACTGGTTCAATGATACAAGTGTTTACCCTCAAATTAGGATCAGTATTACTGTCCTTCGGTGGCTGCTGAACTTCTTCTGTAAAGGCAGGGATACCAGAAATGTTTGGAGTAACCGGAGTCTCTGATGTTGTTGGAACACTCGTTCTAACTTTACCAGGAGATTTGGAACCGGTTAAACAAGTTCGCTTTGTCTGTACTAGTTTCGATTCCGGAGACAAAGACGGTTGACTCGTAAGCCTCTGCGAATGATGGGGTTTTAATTGACTTTCTTCCACGATTGCGGATTACTCGATCAACTAAAAATCAAAGGGAAGTATGTTTCTGAATTAGATGAATTTTAGACGCTTTGACACAACTTGTTTTTTCAATTTTTAAGAGTCGAGAAAAAAAAAAGATGACTCTAGTCGTCTTCAATTTTTAATGAGCCTGAAGTGACAAGTGCTCAGATGGACCTTTTCCGTTAAGGAGTCTGAAAAGGAACGAAAGGGACTGCTCTGGAAATCTAGGTAGAGGGATTACCAAACCAATCGCAAAACTGCAGAATACTTTTTACGGTATGACAGTCAATCTTCCTGAATGCTGTGTTCAGTGCATTGCGATCGATAGGGCAGCAGATACGGCTTCCTATGGATAAAGGATAAAGCCTATTGTGGTCTCCCAAAATATACTCGACGATACGTGGGAGCACAAGTCCGTACTGGCACTTATCGTCTCAAAGTGGAGGAATCACCCAACCAACAGTGAGAACAACAGTTATCATGCTTTACGACGCCGGAATACGTCTCTAGCCTAGACTTCTAGATGTTGTGCGTCAGGTTCCAAAGCACTATTAGATTCATTAAATTTATTTTATAGTTGATCTTGCTTAAGAAATTTTCCTTTCAGGTTCACCGTGTGATGTAAATGTACAATTCCTAAAATGCAATCTAAGATGATAAACAGTCTTTTATCTTCTTTGTGCAATGAAAATCCTAGCTACTAAGGAAAGAGAGACAATATTCTTTCACAAAGAGCATAGAGCACACACTATATGCACTGTCCTAAATCAAACCAATCAAACAGCCTAAATGCAAATGCACATGCATGTATTTGTTTTCAGCCTTCTTACTATGTGAATGATAAAAAGAAAGCTAATGCGCAAATCTGAATTACTTTTCAAGCGACAATTACTAAGAAGTTTCTTTTCAAAATAAAAAATGAAGATAATGACAACACTTTGCGATTTGGAAATGAATACTTGCTTTTGACACTAGAAAAACTACAAATCCAGATCAAATACAACAGTAATAGGGTAATCGACTATCAAGAGCAATTAGACTCTCTTCTACGACTGAAAATGACACTTGCGACACTTTCAAATCGAGAAACGACAGTACAACTACGTTACTTTTTTGCAAAGGATAACCGAAAATGACTCAACAAATACACAAAAACATTTATAGTTCTTTGCACAATGGAGGCGGAATAACAACAAGGAAAGGGGCTTCAAACAGAGGTATACTGATCACAGGCAGCAAAACTCATGAATAGAACTGAAAAGAATGAACAGAAACCAACATTCAGGAACAATGTCTAGTCTGATCAGCGCACCTGTAACACAGTGAATTTGAAATGCAGCGCACCTACTACACTCGGGAAGTGCGCTGAAGTTCAGATTCACAGAACAGAGACTGCGCTGGACCAAGGAAAAGACTTTGTTTGGGTTCTGGGTCACAGTTTGCAGTTCATTTCAGGGATTTTGGCCGAGCAAATGGTAATCAGTAAATCAACAACAGGGCTAGATCTAAGGAGGTTACTAGAACCACCACAAAGGGCAATTAGAGAGTTTTTAAATCAGTTGTTTAATTCATAAACAAAACCCGGAGATTGACTGAAGTGGCATTTATCTACTTTGCATTTGCGTAGCAAATGCAGTTCGAAAGCTACCTGGCTCGACTTCAGGCTCCGTCTGTAAGTTTATAAAGTAAACAACAAGGTAGATAAACAAACAACCTAGTCGCTCCCCAGTGGAGTCGCCATTTTGTTACAGGGAAAAGTGTTTATGCAGAACTGCTAATCCCACTAAGGTGTGGTAGCTACCTTAGAAACAAACAAAGTAAAGCTACTTTCGTTTTTCCCTTTATGAAATATAGATGAGAGAAGAACAAGGGAGACCAACCTCTGTCTTGCGCTTGGATCCTAGTTCGATTCCTCTCTCTTCTGATAGTCCTTTGCTACTTCCTTCCTTGTACGCCCAGCTTCACAGAGTACCTGTAGAATCAGAGTAGCATAACACTATACAAGAACATGGATCTATAATCATAAACAATCTAGGATCAGATGTAAATTGACCATACAAATGCATAAAACATAAATGACACAAGAGTATGGAGGAAAAATTGAATAGCTTTTATTGATAATCAAGAAAGAGCCAAGGGAGTTACAACCAGTTGTTCTGACCCAGCATCATAGGCTCAGCAAGTAAGCCCTTCTTCACCTCATACAAAGCTTAGATCACCCAACACTATGATGTTGTCTCAAGAAACCAACAACAATTCCTTACAAGATGCAAAATTCTAGCCTCCTGGATCTCTGGGATGAGGGATCCATATATAGATATCTGTAAGGGAGATGAGCCACATTGTGATTTGATTAGTGTCTTCTCTCTGATAGTTCTTGCTTCCACTTGGATATTGATGATCTCTTACTCATCCTTCGTCGAATTCAGAGAAGCAAGTGTCACAGGAGAAGTTTCCGGAAGATTCCATGCCTCTCCATCTCATGGATTGACACTTCCATTTGTCACTTCTCACCCATCGCACCCCATAGAATGGATTTTTGAAATGCAACGCACCCACAGAGTGTACTTAGGTGAGATGCAACGCACTTTGCCTATGGAGCAGGTGAAATGATCCTGTTTTGACCAATTCTGAGCAGTTTTTCGTGGAGAACTTCTGGGAGAAGCTGTAATCAATTGACCTTGTTCCTTTAGGGGTTAGAACAACACTTTTAGGGACTTAGGAGCCCTTGGTTTATGGACATTTTATGCTTGGGGTTGCAATGCCCAAAAATGTCTATAACAGCAAGGGTTTCATTTTGTTTGGTTTATTCTCTTTCCATTCTTCCTACATGAAAAGGTGGCACCAAGTTTGTTTTTTGTTTTTTGTTTTTTTTTTAAATGTGGCTGAAAATTAGGGTATGGCCATCTAGTATGGTGATTTTTGTGTTGAATCGTCTACATGGAATGGATGAATTTAGATGGCGTGTTTCCTATGGATTGAGATCAATGGTGTGAACCAATATGGAAGAGCGAGGAGTTCTTGTAAATGCAGAGTTATGCTAGATAAATTGAAGGTAGGCTTGATGGGCTTGGGAATGGCTGAATGTTGAGTTGTTGATGCAATAATTTTGCATGTTGATGCATGGATTCTCAAGGTTCTTAGTGAGATTGATGGTGTGCCGTGGAGTTCTGTGGACTGGGCCAATTAACGTTGTCCCAATGGGATTGAATCATGCTGTTTCTTGGTTTCTCTTTTAGGTTTTATGTTTATTTGTTTTATCTTTTGTGTAATGTTCTTATTTATTTATTTATTTAAACTAACCTAATATGTCTATCTAGATAAAATTTAAAATTAAATTTTAATTTTAATCCTAAATAAAAGAAATTAAATATAACATCTTTAATTTATCTATAACACTCAAAATCAAATTTTGATTTCAACTATCTAAATGAAAATAAATATACCTAAGTGAAAGAAAAAGAAAATTAAATAAAATGCAATAAAAAATTTAAATTTATAATTTAAATTTAAGTAAATATAATTGATTAAATCAAATGCTAAAAAAGAGGAATTTTTTAAATGGTAAAGGAATATTATGTATACCCAATTTAGAAGATTTTGAGTGAAAAAACCCCACTGACATCGTCGTTCTTACCCTCTAAATTCACTTGCTGAGAATGATGGTGATACAAATTTCTTCCACTCAAACATGTGGAAGAAAAAATGACATCTTGAAACAACACAAAAAACTATCTTTCAAGGGGGTTTAGTCGAAAATCAGTACTTTAATTATTCAAATGGAAAGTGGCATCCACCCATGGTATTCATCCACCAATTTAATTTACCCATGGCATTGTAAGTGGCATCCACCCATCGTATCCATTAATCCATGCTATTCACCCACTCATGGAATTTACCCATGGTATTGTAACTAAAAAAGGCTATAAGTAACAAGTCACATTTAAGTAACCTGTCCTTTTACGAAATGTGACTTGTTACTTATAGCCTTTTTTAGTTACAATATCAAGGGTACATTCCATGGGTGGATGCCACTTAAAATACCATGGGTAAATTCAATGGGTGGATGAATACCATGGGTGGATGCCATTTTTCATTCAGATTATTTAACCAGATAAATGAAAACATTGAATAAATATGACCTAAATATCGAGAAGAAATTTGTGATATTCTTCTAAAGTATTTAAAATGATCATATCTAAGAAGCAAACATATATTTTATTTCTTTTAAATTACCCTCTAGTGCCTTTGTGCTAACCATACCACTTGAAAAAGACAAATTTCCTACAATATATCAATATAAGGGAATAGTAAGAAAGAAAGAACAAAGGAAATTATTGGATCACTAGCAACCATATTTTTATTGTCTCCAAATTTTGTCGAATGAGATCAGGTATATTATTTTTATAGGATACGGAGGCCTCTAATCCATTAATTACAATTCCAGGTGTGATTGAAAACCATGGGAGAATACGAAGTGGTTTCCCAAGTAATGTTTTTCTACATTAATGAGGTCAAATATATATATATTTAAAAGTGGACATAATTTTTTTTTCTTTTTTCATAAGATCAATTTAAATAATAAAATGGTCAAGGAACTTTTGAAACTTCTAGAAATCTAATAATTGAATTTGGTTGTGTTCATTTGACTAATTAGTCAATTATACATCAAATATCTTTCCCAAATGTGGACATGGACAAAGAAAATTTTCTCATGAATGTGTTAGGAAAATTTTGTACATTAGAAATAATTGTCCAAATAATGTTGATGTAAACAATTGGATGTGATGAAGAATTATGTAGTTATTCACGTTGGTTGATAAGATCGCCAATGCCTAGTTCCAAACTTTTAATAACACTTCCAACTTCAAATAACAGTTAGAAGTTAACATAAATAAGATAAATTAACACAAATAATTTATTCATTGTTACCATATTGCTCAAAAGCTAACCAAGGAGACAACTTTACCCCAATTACAAATATCTTTGGGCTAAAGCATAAGGTATTTCCCAAGTCCTCTTAGTTAATGTAGGTGGATAATGTTATTATTTTTTTTTATGAATGGGGATGTAAGGATAACACATGGATTAACTTCCGGTCATAGATAATGCTAATGGTGGAATTCTAGTCTAACTAGCCAATTAAAGTATGGCTAGTAATCTTCTTTATTCGTGAATCCTTGTGAGAGGGAGCTCTTACTACTTTGATTTAGCTTTTTCTAAGTCCCTTTTCTTTAGATAAGTGTTCTTCTCATACAACTTTGAAGTGGGGGTAGGGAGGGGGGCATATTGAAGTATTTTTATTTTTATTTATTTATTTATTTATTTTTCTCTTCAACTCTTTAACCCATTATTTCACTTGATTTCACTTTTTAAGGCTTTCATCCTTTTTTTTTTTTTTTTTTTATCTTTTATAATGACCCTCTTCTGGATGATATTTATTAAGTTAACCATAGGTTAGGGGAATCTTGTTTTTAATGGATGGGATGGAAAGTGAAAAATTAAATAATAGAAAATGTTAAATATGAGCGGAATATGACCATGCTACCCATCCTAACTTTCAAGTAGTACCTAGTGGTATAGCTTAAGGCACACTTATTCAAAAGAACTTATGTCCCAGATGGTTAAAAATAGTAACAAGGAACATATTTACTAAGTTAAAGGTGATAAAACATCCATCTAATGATAACATCTACACAACAAGTTAAAACCTTAGCATCATTTCTAGATGAGAAAAATAAGCAATAAAACCATACCAACCAATAAATAAAACAACATGAGATATCATCTAGCACATATGAGACCAAGGGCATGGGAAGTGATACATCACTACGTGTTAATGAGAATAGGAATGCAACTAATGAATGGAGTATAGTAGGTTCAAATTGATGAGCATAAGTATCGCCAAGGTAATAACAAATGACATGCCACTGAATGTGTCTCTATGCATGTTGCTTGATGTTGTAATACCCTTGCCCGACCCCAGTAATGTAAGTAATTGTACAAATGACATTTAGGATGGTGATTCAAGGTTTATTTTGGTGGCCTACATGCCCTTATATATGTGTACATATGTTTGGTGGCCAACGTGCCCATTGATATATGCCTTTAGAGGCTATAAGGACAAAGATCATGGAATTGCAAGTATAATGTAAATATTGTACATATATTAATAAAATAGGTTGGTTGCAGACCAGATCCAGAGAAAATAGTATGGGAGGAACTCAACTCTAAGAAGAAGGGGAAATGATTCTAATGTGTTGATTTTGGGTGAAAATGGCATTAAGGCCTAGCTGGCTTTGGAGGGTGCCTCATGGCAAGATAAAGCCATGCATATATAAAGTGATCTTTTTTCCTGGAAAGGCATTATTATTATTATTCAATAGTTATTGGAAGTTATGGAGTTCATTAGACTCTAGTGAGCTCATGTGGCTATGGTTTATGGCTAGGGAGTGGAATAAGTGGATTCACTCTGACAACCATGGAGTTATGGTTGGAATTAATTAGTGACACATCAGGGAGCCCTGTGATTGGGTTATGTAACTAACTAGGAGTTGCTTTTTGTTATCAGTCTATTTTACCCCTCTGGATCGGTGACCCTTAGTCCTTGAGCCTGATTCCAGACCTGGGACTCATTTTTCTCAAGTTTGGCCCCCAAATGCTTGCATAGAGGCCTATGAGGGCATCATGTGCCTCCCAAATGCCCTAAACCCTTCCTTGTGAGGGAGACCATGGAATTTTCCCCTCTTTCAGTGCCAATGTCTAGGGATGACTTCTAGAGTGCCTTAGTCCCTAGGAGGTCAGTTCGATTTGTCACATATTCGAGTTGGCCAAGGCTTATCAATTAGACACTTCTATGACTTTTTTTTGTCTTGAGTGTCTAGATACATCCTCTCGGGACCTCTCTTTTTCCTACTTATACTGGCTTACTCGAGAGGGTAGGACTAGTTTTTGGAGAGCTAGTTTTGAGAGTTGGATCTTGAGCCTATGCTACCAATTACTGTTAGAGTGAGCCTATGAGGTCTTTTTCCTTTTGTATGCTACTCTTTATACTCATTTATTGGATATAGTGGGGAAAATATGCCAAATTATGGAGAGGAGGGTTGGAGGCGAATGTATAACATTGTATTGGTTTTCATGATTAATTAAAATGTAAGTTCTTTTCCTTACATAAATTTATGTTCAACATCTTGAATGGTTGTTTCTATTGCTTTTGATCTAACGATCTTCTGAGGAAGATCACTTTTTGTATTTGTTTGGTTTTGATTGTGTCAGGGATAAAGATCTGGCGTAGACATGTTGGATCTCTCGAGTGGAGCACAAGGTCTGCACGAAATCAAAACCCTTCTCCGATATGCAAGGATACTAGGTGTGATCTCATTTCTCAATAACATAGATTTGACTATTTTCTGCATGACTGAACATTTGGGATTGGGGCTTCTCTATTGTTCTATTGGTCTCATTTGCCTTTGTTTGGTGGTTTGATCGGACACCAGATCACGGAGAAATATCTCCTTGCAAATTTAGATGCAATAAATGTGGTGCTTTCAATGAGAGCCTACTTTCTTTGTGTTCGCTTTGCCTCCGATTTTGATCGATTTCTCTCTGGTTTGATTTGTTGAGTTTTTTCCTGTTTTTTTTACTCTTTTTGGCTATTTTCAGGGTTTATTGCCCGTGTGTTTCGCTTATTTCTTGGCCTCAACATAGGTTTTAAGGGACATTTTAGTTTTTTTCCCTGGACACTCTCATAGGGAATCATCTAAGTGTCTGAAAGTCTTTGGAAGACCTATTGCAGTTGTCCTCAGAGAGTCCTTAGACACCCTGATCTGGGTGTTGTGCAAGCGTCTAAGATTTTAGCCCTTGAAAAGTCACTTTTCATTTCTGAACGTTTTACCTCTGTTCTTGCTCAATCTGGGCCTCCTGTTCATCTACTAGATCTGGTCTAGATCTACTATTTTCTTGATTTCCTTAGATGGGTCACTTTTCATTGAGAAGGATGTTTTGTCTTTGATTAGGCTTAGACCCTATCATCTTTCACTGATCTATTTTAGATCTGTGTGATTCATGGTTTGCTATTGTTGATCAGTTGTTGTGTGTGTCTGATCTGATCTATTTTGATTAGTTTATCCAAGGTCTTCCATTGCTCTTAGCCTTTAAAATTGTTCTTGAATTTTTGTTGGATGCTTTGGGTTGAGGCTTGATTTTTGCCTCTAGATCTCACTTTCAAATCTAATTGGTTGTTTTCATCGACTATTTAGGCCTGACCTACACCTTATTTTTAGACTTTTGTCTCTTTCGCTCACTTTTGTTGCCTCTTGTTGAGCGATTTCTTTCCTTTTTGGGTCATTTTTGTCACATTTGGTGGTGTTGTGATTGGTTATGCAGTTGTCATCTAGAAAAGTTCTCTTGAGTTTTAATTGTTTTGTATCACCCTCATTTGATCTTGTTTAGGCTTCCTACATCCAGGGTCCGGTTTTGAACTTTGTAGAACATTGGCCTTTGTTGAGCCACTGTCCTACATCCCTAGCTTGTTGACATTGCCTTCCTTCTTTCACTTTTGGCTTTCGATTTGATTTCTTTGAGTGTGTTTCTTTGATTGGGCTTTGTTTTCCTAGTTGTGACACTTTTGGAGTGCTTTACGTCCTTGCTTGGGAATCTTTTCTCTGGTTTCTTTTTGGTTTCTTTGGTTTTCTTTTTTGGTTTTTTTTGGGTCATTAATTCATAAAATTTGGGATAAGCTTCATTTAAAAATATGTAGTGAAGAGGTACATCACAATAGGCATTGGTGTGTTAGAAAGCTCTTACCCTCATGTAGTTAGCATTCATCGAAATGAAAATTGAAAATTGCATATAGCTGCATTAGGGTGACTAACAAAGATTCATTGACACCATCTCAATTTCACACCACATCCCACTTGTGTAAATAACAACCACTTAAAATCAAAGCGATCATAAAACTAACTAGATTCGTATTTTATTTTTGCTGGTAGTTGATCTGAAAATGGGGCACTTAGGCTTCTTGTCTAACTTACAAGAACCTCTCCCACTTCCAAAGCTTTAAATATTCCCAAGTCTTATTGATTAACCAATGCAGAAATGATAATATGCTTGAAATTATAAGTGTATGCTTATATTTATTGTTGGTTGTTTATGTGATTTAAAATCTATTGTGTATGCTGATATGTAAATACATACAATAATAACTAATGAAACAATAAACAAAACACACAGAACAACAATTTAATTAGGATTTCTCATAAAACTCTTGGGCTACATCTCCGTGAGCTCTAGTCAACTCAACTAGTCTCTCTAGGATTATGGAAAATTCCTTTTTACAAGCTCCTGGTTCAAATCCTACTGTTTTACACAAAAACAATGGGTTTAGACACCATTTTATCCCTAGCTCTTGAAGTTCTCGGCTTTCTGGGCTCTGGGCTCTGGCTCTAGCTCTTGGCTCTTGGCTCTGGCTCTAGCTCTGTCTCCTTTGGCTCTCTGTCAGTTTACATCCCTTTGGATTTCCACTTGAACTCCAATTGAGTCCCTTGGCTACGTGCGCTTAAAATTTTTGCTCTCTGCGCTACTTGTTTTCGCTGCTGCCTTTTTGCGCTGCTCTCTCTCGCCTTAGCTTCCTGCTTTGGCTTCGATTTCTGCTTATGCTTTGTTTCAACAACAACTCTAACAATAGCCTCAGCAACCTTCTGTCTCTGACATTCATGGCTTTTAAAGCCAATTGGCGTTGTCCGTTCGTTTTCCCTCTCTAGTTCTCTAGCTTTCGGCCTTGTTTTGCTCAAATCCCTTCTCTGAGCATTAGCAGTCATTTCTAAACACTTTTAGGGATGGTGGCCACCTATGCCGTAATAGAAGGGACCATCAGCCTTTGAAATCCCCAATAATAGTGTTCTCTGTTTACCCAGAGAAACACTGTAAAAACACGAGAAATTTCCGCCAAATCACTATTTTTTAGACTTCAAAAGTCCTTCATTCTGCTTTATACTCCTACCGAGTCCACCTGAAATCTCTTATCGCAAGTCACAATGCCCATTCTGTGGCTTCCCTTTGTATTTTAAAATTACGTTAAAAGCATTGAAAATATCTCAAAAATGGCTTTATGCAGACGTGAAATATTATACATATGCATTCATAAACCCTTTTGGGTCCATTTTCATCGCATCGCATATATCGCATGGATCGGGGGTAAGTCATATGTTTTGAGATTGCAACAAGATGATGGAGCTTAGAGAAAAGAGTCGCCTTCACTAAGTGGGTCCGCAGGCAAAGTATGGCGCAAGTTCTATTTTTGGATCCCAGCAGGGATGATCACAATAGGAGTGACCACAGCATGGATGATCACAGCAGGAGTGACCACAGCAGGAGTGATCACAGCAGGAGTGACCACAACAGGAGTGATCACAGTAGGAGTGATCAAAGTCTATTTTTAGACTGGCTGTCCAAAATAGAAAAGTCAAATATTATTGTCTCATAATAATATTTGGACTATAAACTTGATCTTATTCTCTTGGAGCACTTCAGTTTGAGCTACAGATGTGGCCCATGCAGCTGTCAAAAGGAAGTACGCTTTTCTTATGAGTCAGTTGAGTTGTTGCATGCATGACTTTAGTTAGAACTCAATCAATTGAGTTTGGTGGAGTTGATTGTGGAGTTGATGGAGTTGTGTTCAGTTTGACTTGGTTAAACTAGTTGTAGTTAGTCTAACTGCAAATAGACTAATGATGAGTTGTTAAACTAATTATTAACTCATAGTACAACTATAGAATACATCAGTTAACTCAGTTGCATGTCAGTGCATGTTCAGTTCAACATGGACAGGTGTTAGAGAATCAGATTGCTATCAGTTGTGACTATAGTTGTGCATCAGATCTTGCTAAATCAAGGGATTGAGTATGCCAATGAGTTTGCTCATTTATTTTCCTAGTATAATAGCCTCTGATCACATCTAACATAGTGTGAGTGATTCTTTGGAGGTGAAATACGAGTTTGGTAAACCATTCTGATTCATTCTCAACAGGTATTTTGAGCAGTGGAGGCAGGGAAGCAGTGGAATAGATTTGGAGATCAAATCTTAGCTGTATTGTGTGTAACAAGTGGAGATGGTACTGGATTACTTGTGATAAGCATTGTAATTTGTAATGTTACATGGTCTCAATCATTAATATATAGATAGTTGGGGTTTTTAGCGAGATGCTTTACTCGAGTTACATACTGTGTTAATGTGTGAATGCTCTTGATATTTTGTTGTTATTGATGCTGCTATATTGATGATCAACGTAGAGCAGCTTATGTATTGTGTATGTATTCCACAATAGCACATGATCAGGATAATCTCCATTGAATATGTGTTAAATTGTTCAAAATTGCTACATGGTATCAGAGCTGTTGATCATCAGATCTACTATTCAGGAAGTGTTTACATTCTATTTCTTCAGGCAGAGTCTGTAATCGGGCTAGGTAGCCTCTGGATTCATCCTTCCTTTGGAAGGTGAGATATCCGGTGAATGCCCATACAGTCAATCTCTGTACGAGAAATATTGTGTTCTCACGAATCTTAGATCCGAGGCAGTTGAGTTGGTTGCTGGTGGAATTCGAATTTGCAGTAGTGTTTTCTTGGTGGCAACGCAGCAATGTCTTTCAACGGATTGCGATTGGAGTATGCTCTTGAGGGCAACTCAAACTATATTGCATGGAAGGATAGGATGGAGGCAGTATTGGATGATAACGGGCTGAAGGAGTTCATAGATACGGATGTCCCAAAGCCTACTGATGCTACTCAAGCTGATGCTTGGCAAAAGAAGACTGCAAAATGTCGAAGGATTCTATCGGAGGGCGTGAAGGATCACATTGTGTCCAGCCTCCATGGAAAGGCTACTCCATATTTGATGTGGAAATCATTAACAAAATTATTCCAAAGCAAGAGTGATCAGAGGAAGCTGGCGCTCAAAGATAAACTCAGAAACATAAAATGCGAGAAGGGTGACAGTATGCCCAAGTATCTCACGAAGTTCACTCAGTGTCGAGATGAGCTGGGAAGTGTGGGGGTTACTGTCGATGATGAGGACTTGGTGAGCTTGGCTCTCCTTGGTCTTCCAAAGAGTTGGCATTCCTATCAGGACTCTGTCAATGGTCGGGAGAAATTGCCAGGATGGGAAAGACAATGGTCAGATCTTGTGCAGGAGGAGATCAGGCGGAGTACCAGGGACGAATCTTCATCAAAGGGAGCTGATGAAGAGAATTGTGCTTTGGCTGCCAAAGCAAAGAAAGGGAAGAGCAAGAAAGCTTCTCAGTTTGGTGCGAAAGGCAAGAAGCAGGATATGTCCAAGGTGAAGTGTTTTCACTGTCACCAGCACGGACACTATGCCATTAATTGTCCGCAGAAGAAGAAGAACAGGCAGGCTGCTGGATCTTCAGCATGAGAGGCTCTAGCCTCACAGTTTGAGCTTGATTTTTCATTGATCGCATGCTTGGTTTCAAGTGTGATGGGATCGGTGTGGTTCTTGGACAGTGGTGCGTCTTTTCACATGACGGGAGATAGAGATTTGTTCTCTCATCTGGAGGACAAAGATCTTGGAGTGCACATCGAGATGGGCGATGATGGTAGATATAGTGCGACCGGTATCGGTACCATTTCCTTTGAGAGGGAGTTTGGTAAACCCTTCGTATTGAAGGAAGTCATGCATGTTTCAAGATTGAAGAAGAATCTTATCTCAGTGGCGATGTTAGAAGACAAGGGGTATGATGTTGTTTTCAGTGAGGGAAAGGCTTTCCTGCGCAGCAAGACAACTTGTGAGACCCGGAAGATAGGGGTTCGAGTGAGGAACCTTTATCAGTTGCATGTAGATGGATGCGCAGCAATGGCAGGCAAGGCAGAAGAATTGGTGAGCCGGGATGATGGTGAGTTGTGGCACAGGAGATTGGGTCACCTTCACCATGGAGCCTTGAAGATACTGTAGCAGATCACTACAGGGCTTCCTATAGGCACACTTGTGCAGTCAGATCAGTGCAAGGGGTGTACTTTGGGGAAGTTTGTGAAAGCCACCTTTCACGAGAAGGATAGTCATGCCACGACGATCCTTGAGAGAATTCACACAGACGTGTGTGGACCTTTCTCAGTTGTTTCGACAACAAAACACAGGTATTATGTGATTTTTGTTGATGATTTCTCTCGTAAGTGATGGATCTTCTTCATGCAGAAGAAGAGCGAGACATATTCAAAGTTATGTGAATTCAAAGCACTGGTCGAGAAGGAGTCGAGGAAGAAGGTGAAGGCTCTTAGGAGCGATAATGGTGGTGAGTACATCTCGGACGAGTTCAAGGATTTCTGCAAGGCAGAAGGGATTCGTAGAGAGCTCATAGCTCCCCATAACCCACAGCAGAACGGGGTAGCTGAGCGGAAGAACAGAACGATTGTGGGTGCTGCACGAGCAAAGTTGCATGATCAGGGCCTACCCCTTCACTTGTGGGTGGAAGCATGCAATATAGTAGTTTATGTACAGAACCGTTGTCCTCATAGGATACTTGGCATGAGTACACCCGAGGAGGCTTATTCTGTTAAGAAGCCTGATCTTTCTCATTTGAGGATTTTTGGTGCTAACGTTTACATGCATGTGACGAAGGATGCCAGGAAGAAGTTGGAGCCAATTGTAGAGGTTGGGATATTTGTGGGGTACACTGATACGCCCCACAACTATCGTGTGTATTTGCTAGACAGTGGTAAAACTGTTGTGCGACGGGATATAAAATTTCAGGAGGAGAAAGCCATGAAGTGTTCGCTTGAGAGGGAGATACACTTGCATGCAGATGAGGAGCTATTAGTTCCTAAGGATGAGCTTCAGGATGTGGATCAGCCGCAGGATGAGGTTCATGGAGTGGAAGAGACCACTCATGCAGTGCCAACCATCAGAGGGCGAAAGCACTTGACAGAAGTTGAGCGACTGGCTCAAGATGCAAAGAAAATTGTAGGACCACCTATAGCCCAATGCAGGCAGAGACAGTCACCTGATCGGTACACTGGATACATGGCTCTTATGAGCAAGTGTGTTGTGACTGAGCCATCCTCTTTCGAGGAAGCTGTGGAGGATCCTGCATGGGTAGATGCCATGGTGGAAGAGTATGATTCTATTGTCAGAAACAGTGCATGGGAGATTGTTCCTAGACTGGAAGGGAAATCAGTGGTGGGTTCGAGATGGATCTACAAAGTTAAGCAGGAAGCTGACGGGAGTGTAGAGAAGTACAAGGCAAGATTTGTTGCCCGAGGCTTTTCACAAATAGAGGGGATCGATTATGAGGAGACCTTTGCACCTGTCGCAAGGTATTCTTCCATACAGACAATTCTTGCTCTCTCAGCGTAGATGGGATGGCACATTCATCAGATGGATGTGAAGACTGTGTTCCTCAACAGAGTCATTGAGGAGGAGGTGTGCATTGAGCAACCCGAAGGCTTTGAGGTCTTCAACAACGAGTCGCATATGTGCAGGCTCAAGAGAGCACTGTATGGGTTGAAGCAAGCACCACATGCTTGGTACACATGGATACATAGCTATTTCATAAGACTTGGATTCTCCAAGAGCGAGGCGGATCCTAACCTATACCAGATTATGGTGGAGGGTAAGTTTCTTATCATTGTACTGTATGTTGATGATTTGATTCTAGCGGGTGATGAGCTGTTGATACTGTCATGCAAGAAGGATCTTGCTACAGAGTTTGAGATGAAGGATTTGGGCCTCCTTCACTATTTCCTAGGATTGGAAATATGGCAGCGCAATGGTGGACTATTTGTTTCTCAGAGCAAGTATGCTCGGGAGATACTGGAGAAGTTAAACATGCATGGCTGCAAGCCTGTTGATACTCCTCTTCCTGGAGGTTGGAGGAAGGAGGATGCCACTTCGGGAGAAGAAGTGGATGCCACTGTTTATCGAAAGTTGGTGGGGTCACTGATGTATTTGGTCAATACATGACCTGATATATGCTATGCAGTTAACCGGCTTTCACAAGCTATGGTTAAGCCTACCAAGCTCTTCTGGAAGGGGGGCAAGCATGTATTGCACTACTTGAGAGGCACATCAGGATATGGATCTTGGTATAGACAGGAGGATGCAGATTGGGCAGGGAGCTCAAGAGGCTGAGTATATGGCAGCAAGGACATCAGGTACCATCATATCAGAGATTTTGTGCAGCGGAGGATCATGTTGCTTTTATATATTCGAACGGAGGATCAGGATGCTGATATTCTCACGAAGGCTCTCACCAGGAGAAAATTCGAATACCACCGAGGCAGGATAGGGGTTGCTGATAATCCATATCTTGTCGAGAGGGAGTGTTGAGATTGCAACAAGATGATGGAGCTTAGTGAAAAGAGTCGCCTTCACTAAGTGGGCCCGCAGGCAAAGTATGGCGCAAGTTCTATTTTTAGATCCCAGCAGGGATGATCACAACAAGAGTGACCACAGCAGGGATGATCATAGCAGGAGTGACCACAGCAAGAGTGATCACAGTAGGAGTGACCACAGTAGGAGTGATCACAGCAGGAGTGATCAAAGTCTATTTTTAGACTGGCTATCCAAAATAGAAAAGTCAAATATTATTGTCTCATAATAATATTTGGACTATAAACTTGATCTTATTCTCTTGGAGCACTTCAGTTTGAGCTACAGATGTGGCCCATGCAGCTGTCAGAAGGAAGTACACTTTTCTTATGAGTTAGTTGAGTTTTTGCATGCATGACTTTAGTTAGAACTCAATCAGTTGAGTTCGGTGGAGTTGATTGTGGAGTTGATGGAGTTGTGTTCAGTTTGACTTGGTTAAACTAGTTGTAGTTAGTCTAACTACCAATAGACTAATGATGAGTTGTTAAACTAATTATTAACTCATAATACAACTATAGAATACATCAGTTAACTCAGTTGCATGTCAGTGCATGTTCAGTTTAAATGGGACAGGTGTTAGAGAATCAGATTACTATCAGTTGTGACTATAGTTGTGCATCAGATCTTGCACAATCAAGGGATTGAGTATGCCAATGAGTTTGCTCATGTATTTGCCCAGTATTATAGCCTCTTCTCACATCTAACATAGTGTGAGTGATTCTTTGGAGGTGAAATACGAGTTTGGTAAACCATTCTGATTCATTCTCAGTAGGTATTTTGAGCAGTGGAGGCAGGGAAGCAGTGGAATAGATTTGGAGATCAGCTCTTAGCTGTATTGTGTGTAATAGGTGGAGCTGGTACTGGATTGCTTGTGATAAGCATTGTACTTTGTAATGTTACATGGTCTCAATCATTAATATACAGATAGTTGGGGTTTTTAGCGAGATTCTTTCCCCGGGTTACATACTGTGTTAATGTGTGAATGCTCTGATGTTTTATTGTTATTGATGCTGCTATATTGATGATCAACGTAGAGGAGCTTATGTATTGTGTATGTATTCCACAATAGTACATGATCAGGATAATATCCATTGAATATGTGTTAAATTATTCAAAATTTATACAATATGGCGTGGCCTATGCCGACATGATCAACTGACGCTGATATCGATGATCATGATATCGCTTGGCCCAGGGTCCCGCCTCTACCTCGTGGCATCACCGATTGCGATCTATCGATTTCAGCGATCGCACCATCGTATCGGCCTAGTCCTATCGCGCGTTTGCCTCCAATATCCTTTGACTTCCTTCGCTGATTGCGATATGCTGATCGGATCTAGACTGTTGATCGGCCAAATCCAACAGCTCCTGTGCAGATTTGGTTTAAGTTTTCGATACGCTTATTTCACTGTTTTCTTCAGGTTTTTGCCTCTTTTCCAAAGAACAAAGGGGAACTTCTTTTTGTGATAACTTCTTCATCAGAAGTCCGTTTTGACCCATTCAAGTTGCATTGGATTCATAATGAGGAGATCTCTGCAATGAGACTATTTCTGAGAGCAGCATGCGACTTTCATTTTCCTCTGATTTACAAAGAATTTGTGCCATTTGGCACCTTTTACCTCTTATATGAAGTTTTTTAGACTTAGAGGTTTATCCAGGATCCATTTTTGGATCACACCTTCCCACTAAAAGAATTTTTGGTCTCCAAAAGATTGATATACTAATCTGAACAGTACCTAAGAGTAAAAACACCCTCTTCTTTTAGCCTCCACACACTTTCCTTGCATAGTGCGTTTAACCAAAGCTCCTGACTAATTCCCTTCTTGGATGGGCTGGTCTTCCTAGGAAGAATTGCCTTCCTTCTTGCCTTCCTGTAGGACTCATGTTAAAATGTTTATAGAAGTTAGTTTGAGCTTCTCTGCCTTGATCATTGATCTAAGGTGGCTCAAACAAATGTGAAGTTAATTTGCTCCACAAAACTTTCATTTGTCCCTGTTTGAAAAGCTATCAACAACAACTTTTAAGATCAATAGAAATACAGACAACAATTGGATGGACTAAACTCCTGCTTCAACAAAAGAAACAGATTTCACATCTTGTGAACACCTCCGTGTCTTACATCTGCATACAAATGATGGACTAGACAACAAGCCCACAAAACATGCCTTTAAAACAAATGACCCTTCAAGTCAAGCATGTAGAAAAATACCATTAGGACTCTTTTCAAAAGATGAAACATTTCATCACTATCTCCATCTTGGAGACCAAGTCAACTTTTCCCAAGTTAATATGGCATCACATGCATGTTTACAACAAAGGAATCAACCCTTCAAGTTAATTACACGCGCATGCTCAAATATAATGAAATCATCAACATCCCTGTGTTCATGCATCTCTTGTTCATGCATGCATTTCATACTTCAACTTTCACTTAAGCACACTGTACTTTCGAAGCTGAAAAGAAATATAATGTAGATGCATCAATAGACATGCAATTGTTATAGAAATTTTTTTGCACTGCAACCCCAATCATATATGTCCATAAACCAAGGGCTTCTATGTCCCTAAAAGTGTTGTTTCATGCCCTAAAGGAACAAGGTCAGCTAACTACATCATCTCCCAGAAGTTCTCCACAGGAAACTGCTCAGAACTGGTCAAAACTAGACCATACAGGTTGCTCAGTGCTAAGGGTGCGATGCATCTCATCTACCCAGTGTAAAAGGTGTGATGCATACTGGAAAGCCCTTCTGTAGGGTGCAATGGGCAATAATGGACAAATGGCAGAGACAGTTTGCGAGGTGGATGATCATCGAATCTTCCAGAAACTTCTCCTGTGACACTTGCCTCTCTGAATTCGCCCAGGGATGAGTAAGAGATCACCAATCTCCAAGTGGAATCAAGAAATATCAGAGAGAAGACACTAATCAAAATCCCAAAAGCTGACTCACCTCCCTGCAATCATCTATATATGGATCCCTCATCCTAGAGATCCAGAGGCTAGAATTTTGTATCTTGTAAGGAAGTGCTGTTGGTTTCCTGGTGGAATATCATAGTGTTGGGTGATCTAAGCTTTTCATGAGGTGAAGAAGGGCTTTCATGCTGGGAGGATGATGCTGGGTCAGATCAATGGGTTGTAATCCTCTCTTCTAATCTTCATATCAATAAATCTATTCAAGTTTTCCTCCACATTCTTGTATGTCTGACAGTATATGCATTTATGTGGTCAATATATATCTGGTCCTATATTGTTTATGATTGTAGATCTCTGCACTTTGAAGGTATTATGCTGCTTTGACTTTAAAGGTATTCTTTGAAGCGGAGCGGTCAAGGGAGAAGCGGTAAAGACTTGTTGGTGAGGAGAAGGAACAAGCAAAGAACCAAGCGCAAGATCGAGGTTGGTATTCTTTGATCCTCTCCTATCTACTTCTCATAAAGGAAAACGAAAGTAACTTTAATCTATTTGTTTCTAAGATAGCTACCCATCTTAGTGGGACTAGCAGCTATGCATAGACACTAGATTTCTTGATAACAAAATGACGACTCCGCTGGGGAGCAAATAGATTGTTTGCTTGTCTATACTTGTTTGCTTTATAAACTTATAGATGGAGCCTGAAGTTAAGCCAGCTAGCCTTCGAACTGCATTTGCTATGCAATTGCAAAGTAGATCAATGCTGCTTCAGTCTATCTCCGGGTTTTGTTTATAAACTGAACAATCGAATTGCAAGCATCCTAATTTCCCTAGTGGTGGCTCTAGTAACCTCATTAGATCAGCCCCTGTGATTTCTATTTACTGACTATCATTAGCTCGACCTAAATCCTTGAACTAAGCTGCAAACTGTGACCAAGGACCAAGTTGAAGTCTCATCCCTGGACCATCGCACTTTCTCCTCTTGGGAATCAGGATGCATCACACCTCCCGTGTGCAGTAGGTGTGCTGCATCGTACTTTCCCTATGTTGCAAGTGCGTTGATCAGATAAGACCTCTTCTACTTCCAGATTTTGGTTTCTTTGTTCACTCTCTTTAGCTTTATTCAGGAGTTTTGCTATCTGTGATCAGTATACCATTGTGGAAACTCCCTTCCTTTGCATGATTCCACCTCCATAGTACAAAGAATTGTGAATGTTTTTTATGTATTGTGCGCCATTTACAGTTCTCTTTTACAAAAACTAGCGTAATCAAACTGTCATCTTTTTATTTGGAAGTGTCGAAAGTGTCATTTTAAGTCAAAGAAAAGAATTCTATTGTTCTTGATGGTCGATTATATAGTTACTCTTGTATTTGATTTGAATTAGTAGTTTTTAAAGTGTCGAAAGTAGTCTTCAATTCAAAGTCGCAAAGTGTCGTCATTATCTTCCTTTCGTTTTTGAAGAGAAATTTGTTAGTACTGTCGCTTTGAAAAGATAATTTAGATTTTTACTCAGCATTCCTTATGTCATTCACACATTAAGAAGGCTGAAAACAAATACATGCATGTGCATTTGCATTTAGACTGCTTGTTGGTTTGATTTAGGATAGTGCATCTAGTGTGTGCTCTCTGCTCTATGTTGAAAGAATATCATCTCTCTTTCTTTAGTAGCTAGGATTTTCATTGCAAAAAGAAGATTAAACGATTGTTTATCATCTTAGATTGCATTTTAGGAATTGTATATCTACATCATGCGGTGAACCTAAAAGGAAAATTTCTTAAGAAAAATCAACTGTAAAATAAATTCAATGAACATAAAAACGCTTTGGAACCTAACGCACAACATTTAGAAGTCTAGGCTAGAGACGTATTCCAACGTCGTAAAGCCTGGTAACTATTGCTTTCATTGTTGGTTGGGTGATTCCTCCTCTTTGAGAGAGCAAGTGCCAGTATGGACTTGTGCTCCCACGTACCGTCGAGTATATATTGGGAGACCACAATAGGCTATATCCTTTATCCATAGGAAGCCGTGTCTGCCGCCCTATTCATCGCAATGCACTAAACAAAGAATTCAGGAAGATTTACTGCCATACCGTAAAAATTATTCTACAGTTTTGTGATTGGTTTGGTAATCCCTCTATCTAGATTTCCAGAGTAGTCTCTTTCATTCCTTTTCAGACTCCTTAAAGGAAAAGGTCCATATGAGCACTTGTAACTTCAGGCTCATTAAAAATTGAAGGCGACTAGAGTCATCTTTTGTTTTTTCTCGACTCTGAAAAATTGAAAAAACAAGTTCTGTCAAAGCATCTAAAATTTATTTTAATCGGAATAACATCACTGTTCCCTCATTGGTCTTAGGTTGAGAAAATGGAGTCCACCAACCAAGGATTTCCCCTTGGAGGAAATACTGGTCCTTTCTCCTCTTGGGGAGATGTTGGTGCACCTCATATGGCCACATTGTCACTTCTAGGATTGACGATTGGCTTGCCAATATTGGTCTTCTCGACCTCCGTCGTTCAGAATACCGTGGTTCCTGAACAATCAAGTCAGCAACAAGATGATACTAAAGTTATCCCCCAACCTTCTACTTCATCCAATTCTCTCTCTCCTCCTTCCTCTTCACTTGATGAAGCTCGTAAAGCCAAAAATAAAGTAACTAAGAAGGAGAAGAAGGGGAAGGAGAAGAAAGAAAAGAAGAAGAAGGAGCCAAAGGCAAAAAGGGGTAACTGTGCATCATCTAGCGAAAATCCACACACGGCACCATCTAGAACTAAATCTCCATGTGTCATTTGCAAAGGAGACCACTATCATCGAGATTGTCCTTGTATCCCTCGGATCTTAAGGGACTAGTCTCCTCGTTTGCACAATCTGGTGTCATCAACCTCTGAAAATCATGTTGAAAGTACACCATCAACTAGTGAAAGTGAAGCACTTGGACAGAAAAGGAAATGTAAATTTCCTTGTAAAATATGTGAAGGCGATCACGTCGTCCACTATTGTCCCTTCCTAGATGAAGCAAAAAGAGTCTTGGATAACCATCCCACTTCACCGCTGCGGCTTCCTCCTGGATACAAGAAACTCTTGCCGAGTCCATCGCTAGTTGAAAATCCGGCCGACACAACTTTTTGGTTGATCAAAGCATCTATCATTGAAGATAAACCCGCTAAATCTATACCAGTTGAAAGTCAAAAGGTTGAGGTGACAGTCGACCCGGTCTTGTCTTCGGAAGGTCCATCTTCAGATGATACAATCACTGAAGAGAATGAGAACGACATTGTTCAAATTATTTTCATAAACACAGAATCCAATGAACATGGGGGAAATCTACCCATTCCTTTACTGCAGGAAGGAAGTTCACCAGAGTCATATCCGGCCGTCTATTCAGTCCTACATCCAAGCAACCTAGTGGTTTCCTTCGATTGGAATCTACTAGGCAGACCCCGTCTACCATCCAATGTACCATTCCAAATCATTGTACAAGCTTACAGAATGGTCATGGTTGGTACTATCATAGATGAAGGGGCTTCTGTGAGTATCCTTTCCTCGACTGCTTGGAAAGCGCTTGGTTTTCCATCGCTTATGCATGAGATGAGAAATCTGATAGGCTTCAACAAAGGAACTAGTCGACCGTTAGGGATCCTTCCAAATGTGCCTATAACTTTGAGAAGGAAAATCATGTATATGAACGTAATGGTAGTCCAAGGGCCTTTAGATTACAATCTACTCTTTGGGCGTGACTATATTTATTGCATGGGAGCCATTGTCTCCTCACTCTTTCGAGTAATGTTTTTTCCGCGTGAAGGCAGAATGGTCCAGCTCGTAGACAACCTTTTGTTCCCCAGATCACACATGGAAAATAGTCAAATACCATCCCTAAATGGTCTTTTCATGCAAGGAATGTCTCATCAACCTCTAGTCCATCCACCTGAAGAACGTGAGTAATTCAGGGGTCAGGACTGAAACCCAAGGGGCATGCATCCTGGTCTGCTTCAGTAGGAAAACTCTGGGTATAGGTAGGTTTCTGAAAAGGATATATGACTAGTCTGACACTCGTCCACATAGGAAAATGGGATTAGACCAGATAAGATACCTCCATTAGAAGGTATGCCTTTCCTGATAGAACAAATGTTTTGTTTGCAAATTGAGGGGTAACCTGTAAAAGGTAGGCCTTTCCTGACAAAGAAAATGTTTTGTTTGCAAATTGAGAGGTAACCTCGAAACTCTACTTCACTATACCTGGGGGCATGCAAACCTTTTTGCGTGAAAGTGAAGAGAAGCCATTTATTTTCTTAGTTTGTAGGTTCTCAAACCCTTTAAACTCATAGGATTGGTCGTTCCTAGCTTACATAAAGAAAGGATACGGAGTAAAGCTTCGAAAGGTGCAAGCTCCATAAAAATGGGATCTATCGATGAGATGTCCTTATTATACGACTGGCACGAGCAGTTTTTATGTGAAGTTCAAGCTCGTTAAAAATTAAACCTAAGCAATGAGCAAATTTTCCCCCCGGAGTTTAATCTTATTAAAAAATGAACCAATTTCTGGTAAATAACCATTGTGAATCCATTATCATCATCTCCTGAGCCTTGGTCGTGTTCTCATCATCACCTCCACTCTGTTTTAGCCGATCTTTCACCTCCATTTGATTGTTTACCCCTTTTGAGGAACAGCTCCAAAGAGTGATTCTGTTAGCCATCCTTGTGACACTACTGTGATTGGAAAATTCCAAACCTTACCTGGAATCAACTGCTACTTGAAATTATCATTCGTTCCTCAAAAAACGAGTATCATTTAAGCTCTTTTCATCTGACTCGTAAAATATGAAAAGATTACCGAGCAGTTGGCCTCTCTAGCTCATTAAAGCTACCAGGAGTGCTATCCCTCCTATAGATTTTAATATTTTTGGACCTGAGGGATTATTACACAAAAAGATCGAGCGCTTGTTTTGTTCGGCTTGTTAAAATTATCGAAAATTCATCCCTTTCGTATTATTTTATACTTTTTCAGACTTGAGGGATTAGATGATGAAAAAGGATTATTTGAGCTTCCTTTACGTTCCTTCTCAGACTCTCTAAAATTGAAAAGGACCGAGTTATCTTTGTCGTTAAACTCGTTAAAACCAATAGTGACAAACTTGTCCATATAGACAAGAACAAGTTTCATTGTCGCTAGGCTCGTTAAAAAATAGCGACGGGTTTGCTCGAAGGGAAAATTATAGAACAAGCATATGTTATCCTCCTCAAGCTTGATAAAAATAAAGAGGTACTGGTCAGCAATGACTGGGGAAAAATTGGGAAGAAAACTTGAAGAAACTTTATTGGTAGCAAAGTCGCTCTTGAACATGACACTTTCACTCCATGTCTAAGTCAGGTTAGGTTATTCTGTTCACCGGTCATATTACCATTGGTCCACCATACCATCCATCTATCGGGTTAATGCTACCAATCCATTTCAAGTGTTTCCGATATGTTCAAGAGAAGTCAATCAAAGAATTCACCAACCCATCTTGTGTCTCATCTGCTGCAATACCTTTATGCTTCATTCTTTCATGACTGCCACCTTGAACCCTGTATCATCAGATCGTTTTCACCTCCAAAAGTCATTTTCTCCATTTCATGTCATAGATGTGGGATTCATTAAGGCCCTCCTACGACGGGTCTATTATCGGGAATCTAGTGTCCACTCGGATCTACTAGTCCCACTAAGACTGGTAGCTATCTTAGAAACAAACAAACTAAAACCACTTTCATTTTCCTTTATGAGAAGTAGATAAGAGTGAAATGAAGGACACCAACCTCAGTCTTGCGCTTGGTTCCTTGCTTGCTTCCTCTCCTTTCTGAAAAATCTTTGCCGCTTCTCCTTCGTCTACCCAGCTTCAAAGAGCACTTGTGGAATCAAAGCAGCATAATACTATCGAAGAACAGAGATCTACAATCATAAACAATATAGGACCAGATATATATTGGCCACACAAATGCATATATCATCAAACATACAAGAATGTGGAGGAAAACTTGAATAGCTTTATTAATAATCAAGAATAGCAAAGAGGATTACAACCAATTGTTCTGACCCAGTGTCATCCTCCAGCATGACAGCCCTTCTTTCACCTCATGAAAAGCTTAGATCACCCAACACTATGATATTCCAACAAGAAACCAACAACACTTCCTTACAAGATACAAAATTCCAGCCTCTGGATCTCTGGGATGAGGGGTCCATATATATATAATTGTACGGGGGTGAGTCAAGTTTTAGGATTTGATTAGTGTCCTCTCTCTGATAGTTCTTGATTCCACTTGGAGATTGATGATCTCTTACTCATCCCTGGGCGAATTCAAAGAAGCAAGTGTCATAGGGGAAGTTTATGGAAGATTCCATGATCATCCACCTCGCAAACTGTCTCTGCCATTTGTCCACTCTCGCCCATCGCACCCCATAGAAGGGCTTTTCAATATTCATTGCACCTCCCATGTGCATTAGGTGGGATGCATCACATTTTGACCATGGAGCAGGTGAGATGGTCTAGTTTTGACCAGTTCTGAGTAGTTTTTCATGGAGAACTTCTGGGAGATGATGTAATCAACTGACCTTGTTCTTTTAGGGGATGGAACAACAATTTTAGGGACTTAGGAGCCCTTGGTTTAAGGACATGTTTGATTGGGGTTTCAGTTCCCAAAAATGTCTATAACAGTTGCCCCCTAAAGCATGAGGTTGTTATTCTTTTGATGTTAGGTGAAATGCTTTATCATGAGGATCCAAAGTTTTTTCGAGCTGGAAGGCGACCTGTAATAAGATACAATACAGTACATTATCTTCATAATATTTTTCATGATCTAGCTGACGCGGGCATTCCCATGCTTAGCTTTATAAATTCATTTCCATGTACATAAGACAGACAACCGTCTGTGCGGGAGACTGATGATTCTGATAGAATCATCATCCTTTGATTCAGATGATCATCTGTGCAGCAACAATGTACATTTGATGTCTTTATTTTCCTGAATACATCGCAGCCTGGATGGATTAAACTAGATCCGGGGTCTTCAAACTCATTCAATATTCACTCGGAGTACAAGTTGATCCATGTGAAAGATGTTCTGGAGTCAAACATGGAAAGACATCCCCTGATTACCAGCCAATGATGTAAGCTGTTAACAGGCGTGAGAGGAATCACCGATAATGATGATGACCCTCAAGGTACTATAGTACAATTCGCAAGGTATGAATAAGGGACTTGGCGTCGAACACCATGAAAAATCTTTCGGTCGAAGGCCATTGATGTAAACCTGTCGCTAGAAGTGAGAAACTTGCCATTGAGGCATGTAAGCTTCAAAGTACTGAAAGGGTTGTTCTTAAGTCAACTTCTTGGGTAATGAGCTGATGTCGACAAGAAGTGACCCACCATAGGAGGGCTTTAATGAATCCCACATCTACGACATGGAACGGAGTAAATTATTTTGGATGTGAAAACAGTCTGATGATACAGGGTTCAAGGTGGCGGTCATGAAAGAATGGAGCGTGAATGTATTGCAGCGGATGAGACACAGGTGAATTCTCTGAGCGACTTCTCTTGAACATACCAGCGACACTGACATGATGGATTGGTAGCGTTAACCCCAAATGTGGATGGTGTGATGGACCAATGGTGATATGACCAGTGAACAGAACAACCCAACTCGACTCGGATGCGGAGTGAAAGTGTCATGTTCAAGAGCGACTTGCTACCAATAAAGTTTCTTCAAGTTTTCTTCCCAATTTTTCCCAAGTCATTGCTGACCAATACCTCTTTATTTTTGTCAAGCTTGAGGAGGATAACATATGCTTGTTCTATAATTTTCCGTTTGGGAAAACCTGTTGCTATATTTTAACAAGCCTAGCGACAGTGAAACTCGTTCTTGTTTGTATGGACAAGTTTGTCGCTATTCGGTTTTAACAAGTTTAACGACAAAGATAACTCGGTCCTTTTCAATTTTAGAGAGTCTGAAAAGGGACATAAAGGAAACTCCAACGATCCTTTTTCGTCATATAATGCCTTAAGTCTGAAAAAGTATAAAATAATACAAAAGGGATGAATTTTCGATAATTTTAACGAGCCGAACAAGACAAGCGCTCGATCTTTTTGTGTAATAATCCCTCGGGTCCAAAAAGATTAAAATCTAGAGGAGGGATAGCACTTCCGATCACTTTAATGAGCTGGAGAGGCCAATCACTCGGCAATCTTTTCATATTTTATGAGTCAGTTGAAAAGAGCTTAAAGGAGACTCATTTCTGAGGAATGAGTGATAATTTCAGGTAGTAGCTGATTCCAGGTAAGGTTTGAAATTTTCCAGTCACGGCAGTGTCACGAGGATGGCTAACGGGATCACTCTTCGCAGCTGTTCCTCAAAAGGGGTAAACAATCAAATGGAGGTGAATGATCGGCTAAAACAGAGTGGAGGTGATGATGAGAACACGACCAAGGCTCAAAAGCTGATGATAATGCATTCACAATGGTTATTTACCGGAAATTGGTTCATTTTTTAATGAGCTTAAACTCTAGGGAACATTTGCTCATTGCTTATGTTTAATTTTTAACGAGCTTGAACTCCACATAAAAACTGCTCGTGATAATGGTCATTGATTTAATTTCACCGTTAATCACTTTGTTCCTTCAAAGGTTGTACCGCCTGTTCAATTGCTTCATCAAACCGATTAGAAATGAACAATATATGTTTCAAAATGAGTTAAAACACTAATATTTTACTCGAATTACGTGAAAAGTAATTTAAAAGTGGTTTTTACCCCTCATTTTACCATTTCATTTGAACTTTGGTTTGTTGGAGCTCTGGAGGTGCTTTCCCCCCTTGATTTTCACCAGCTAATTTCGGGAGATTCTGTGGACGATTCTCAGTGCCGTTTGGACCAGGTAGGAGATAAACCTGAGCTCTTCAGTTGCATTCCTTCCTTTTTGAATTCTATGCATGTTTCCCTGTTTTTCTGAGCCTCTGGGTTTGAAAAATTCACCCTGGCTCCATCGCACCCTTTCTATATCGAAAGGTGTGATGCATCTTGGCTTGGCCATTGGCTAGTAGGGATGCATCCCACCCAGTACACTGCAGGGGGTGTGATGGGCACGAGAAGGGAAGTTTTTGCACTGTTTTCTCATGGAATTTTTGCCTGTTTTTTGCCAAATCAGGATCCTGACTCTTCTCTTGCTTGTTTTGCAGAGATTTATCGAAGAAAAATGGTTGTTACATGGCAAGAACGCGAGCATGAAGAAGAGGACATGCTTGCTCTACATGATCCGGTTACTGTAACTACACTACGGAACTGCGGCCTGTTCAAGTTTTTCCACATCCCTAGCATGAGGCAACAAATCAAATTGTTGGAATATCTTCTCCATGCATGGGATCCTACCAACCAGGTGTTTCAGATCAGAGGTAAATCTATCCCCTTGACTATCGTAGACATATATTTTTTGACCGATTTATCGAGGCGTGGTGCTCCTCTTTCATTATCAGGTTCCGCTTGTGGGGGTGAATCTGTGAGAGATTATATTCGCCGATATTGCAGAGAGGGATCTCAGCCGAGTAGGGACGGCAATATCAACATCTGAGATGTCAATGACCGGTCCTTGAGGAGCATTCTGTTCACTTTTACTAGACTGGCTGGTAGTGCGGCTCCTCACGTCGCTAACAGGTCCTATATGTAGTACGCCTTGGAATGCCTTGAACCAAAGGTGTTAAACTGGTGTGATGCAATACTCCCTGTGATGAAAGAACAACTGACCAAGGTAAAGAATGGAAAATTGAAGAACTTTGGTTATGGTTCTATTTTGACTGCTTTTTCCTCGGAAAAGATCCCACTGACGCAGCCGTAGTACATCTCACTTGGCTTACCTCCACCGACTAAGCCACGGATGCAGAGATGGGTCGAACTTATGGCCCGACATGCTAGTCAGTCCCAGGTTTCATTTTATGATACCATTTTCGAGTGGTTCAACCATCAGGAGATGGTTTTTTCCGAGTATCCATATGCTGGTATGGATTTCCGGGGTGACTCGGATTTGGTGTTGCCGGCTGGTGAGCAGTGGGGTGTTATCGGTAAATTCTCTGACCATATCTCTGTTCATCGTTTCTTTTTATAATTTTCTTGTACTTTCTTCTATCAAGACTAATCAAAACTCATGTGCTGATGCAGATGTTGGACCAGTTCGGCTAGTAGTATGTCTGAGAGTACCAGCTGCCACTCCAGTAGGAGAGGCTGTGGGGAGGGCTATCCTTCGTGACCTTGATGTGGCCGAGACTCTTTCAGCATTGCAGGATCAGGTCAAGGGCCTCACTCTTGGTATTTCGAATGTGAGGACCGATGAGCTACCCCTGAGGTTGCAGCGACATACTGCTGGTGTGCCGAGTCGATGGACTAGGTTGTTACGCATGATTGCACAGGCGATGACTTGTTATCACCAGCATCATTAGACTAGGGTGCCCCCTAGCATTTTGAGTTTTGGGTCATTTGACCGATTTTTTCCTGGTTACAGAACATTATGTATGAACCATAAATAGTTATATATATATTTTTGATTTTCGGAGCTTTATTTTGGTTGAGTTATGTGATCTTGATGCAAATATTTGATGAAATGCTTCTTTTATAAATGTTGCAAATGTCTATCTAACACATAATTTTCCAATGAGTCTGTTAATATGTTTAAGTTTCTAGAAATATGATGATATTGAATAGAATCAAACTGCCTTTCCAAAATCTTTACCCTTAGGAACATGCGATAGATAGCTGGATTCCGTACGGAGTAGATACGAGTGAGATGTAGGATGATGAGTTGTGAGTCTAGCCTGACGACCAGTCGGCGTATGCCACGCGTAATGGCATCAAAGAGGAGATCTATCAACGCATTGTATTCATCAATATTGTTTGTTGACAAACCAATACATACCCCTCTGAAACTCACTAACTCGCCACTTGGATCAAAGATGGCCCAGGCCGTAGAAGATAGGTTCCGCGAACTACGACTCGCTCCGTCGGCATATCCAACAAATGATTCCAATAGGTCTGACATCTGCAACAAATGTAAAATCGGATCACTTAACCAAAACAATTACCCTTAGTGAAAACAAAAATGTAACAAAAGCATAGGGGTTACTATCTTGAGTCAAGCATAGTAACGCTTAAGGTACAACCCGTTGCGAGGTTGTGCCAGTGGAATCCCATCATAATCTACTAACTCGTAGGCTCCTTTTGCTAATACACATTTAACAATATAGGGGTCCATCCATAAGGATTTGAACTTACTTGCTCCCAATTTTTCGGATTCCTGGTCGTAAAGTAAGACCAGGTCACCTTCTGAGAAGACAAGGGGTTTGACATTCTTTTCGAACTGTGCCTTGACTCGTTTCTTATGGGCTTCGTTAGCTAAAGTGGCATCATGACGGGTTTCATCCAATTGGATTAGTTCCAAGAAACGAGCCTCTTCTTCAGAAGTTCCGGGGAGAAGGTCGACTGCGAGTTTGAGGGACGATACTTCACACTGAATTGGTAAGATTGATTCCAGGCCATACACCAATTGAAAAGGTGTAAACCCGGTTGCATTTCTCACCGATGTCCGATATGCCCACAAGGCTAAGTATAGGATCAGGTGCCAACTCCTTTTGTGGACTCTAATCATCCTTTGCAGCATTTGCTTCAGGACCTTGTTGATTGCCTCAACTTGTCCGTTAGCCTGTGGATAATATGGAGTAGAGCTGTCGTGGGACAACCCTAACTTGGCAGCCAACTCAACCATCATGTGATTGCGAAAATGCGATCCATGATCTGTGACTATGGCCTGTGGAACGCCGAATCTAGAGACTACATGATTGAAAAAGAAGAGGGCAGCCGTTTCGCCGCTGTTGTTTAATGTAGGCATCGCCTCAACCCATTTGGTAAAATAGTCTACCGCGACTATGATATACCCATGCCCCCCGGCCGAGGTGGGGTTACATGTCATGAAATCTATGCCCCATTTTGCAAATGGCCCAACAACAACTACTGGTTGCAGCGGTGCAGGTGGTATTCTGGTTTTCCGATCAAAGGTTTGACATGCATGGACACTTCTGACTACAGTTATGCAATCTTTAAACATTGTTGGCCAGAAGTATCCTGCTCATAAAATCTTTTGCGCCGTAGCGTAACCAGACTGATGCCCCCCACACGTGCCTAAATGGCAATAATTTAGGACTTTTTCGGCCTCTTCGTGGGTGAGGCACCTCCTCAGAACTGTATCGACACCACGATGGTAAAGTGTATCACCTATGATCATGTAGTCTTTTGCTTATTATCAAATGCGTCGTTGTTCTGAGCGGGAGGTATTAGACCTATATGTTTGGGTTTGGAGATAGATTATTATGTCTGCATACCACGGATTTCTTGAAGATATCAAAAGCAAAGATTCGTCCACGATTGCTTCTTCTGATGTGACATCGTTGGACGACGATGGGAGATCGCATAGTAGCTCTGCGAAAACCAGGGATTTCTTCGGTTTGTATTTTATAAATTCCAGATCAAACTCTTGTAGAATTGCTATCCATTTTGAATATTTGCCCCCCAACAACTGTCGCGACAATATATAAGTCATGGGGTTGCAATATGATAGAATGGTAGTTTTTCGAAAGACGATATAGTGTCAAAATATTTGTATCACTTGAACAGCTGCGAGAGCCAGATTTTCAACGTAGGATTACTTGCTTTCTGTATCATTTAAGTTTCTACTTAAATAATATATAGGATGTTCAATTCCATTGTCTTCTTGAACTAAAACCATTACGATGGTTGTATCCACTGCAGCTAGATACAGGTTAAAGTTTTTTTGATAATCAGGAGCGTACATTAATGATGCTTTTGCAGATGTCGAACCTACTGGAATCATTTGTTGGATATGCCGATAGAGTGAGTCGTAGTTTGTGGAACCTATCTTCAGTGGCCTGGGCCATCTTCGATCCAAGCAGCGAGTTAGTGAGTTTCAAAGGGGTATGTATTGGTCGGTCAACGAACAATATTGCTGAATACAACGCATTGATAGAACTCCTCTCTGATGCCATTACATGTGGAATACGCCAACTAGTCGTCAGGCTAGACTCACAACTCGTCATCCTACAGCTCACTGGTATCTACTCAGTACGGAATCCAGCCATCTATCACATGTTCCTGAGGGTCAAGATTTTGGAAAGGCAGTTTGATTCTATTCAATATCAACATATTTCCAGAAACTTAAACACATTAACAGTCTCATTGGAAAATTATGTGTTAGATAGACATTTTCAACATTTATAAAAGAAGCATTTGATCAAATATTTGCATCAAGATCATGTAACTCAACCAAAATAAAGCTCCGAAAATCAAACATATATATATATATATATATATATATATATATATATATATATATATATATAACTATTTATGGTTCATACGTAATGTTCTGTAACCAGGAAAAAATTGGTCAAATGACCCAAAACTCAAAATGCTAGGGGGCACCCTAGTCTAATGATGCTGGTGATAACAAGTCACCGCCTATGTAATCATGCGTAATAGCCTAGTCCATCGACTCGGCACGCCAGTAGTATATCGCTGCAACCTCAGGGGCAGCTCGTTAGTCCTCACATCTACAATACCAAGAGTGAGGCCCTCAACCTGATCCTACAATGCTGAAAGAGTCTCGGCCACATCAAGGTCGCGAAGGATAGCCCTCCCCACAGCCTCTCCTGCTGGAGCGGCAGCTGGTACTCTCAGACGTACTACTGGCCGAACTGGTCCAACATCTACATGAGCACATGAGTTTTGATTAGTCCTAATAGAAGAAAGTACAAGAACATTATAAAAAGAAACGATGAACAGAGATATGGTCAAAGAATTTACCGATAACACCCCACTGCTCACCAGCCGGCAACACCAAATCTGGGTCACCCCGGAAATCCATACCAGCATATGGATACTCGGAAAAAACCATCTCCTGACGGTTGAACCACTCGAAAAAGGTATCAGAAAAGGAAACCTAGGACTGACCAGCATGTCAGGCCATAAGGTCGACCCATCTCTGCATCCGTGGCTCAGTCGGTGGAGGTAAGCCAAGTGAGATGTACTGCGGCTGCATCAGTGGGATCTTTTCCAAGGCAAAAGCGGTCAAAATAGAACCATAACCGAAGTTCTTCAATTTTCCATTCTTTACCTTGGTCAGTTGTTCTTTCATCACAGGGAGTACTGCATCACACCAGTTGAACACCTTTGGTTCAAGGCATTCCAAGGCGTACTGCATATAGGACCTGTTAGCTACATGAGGAGCCGCACTACCAGCCATCTAGTAAAAGTGAACAGAATGGTCCTCAAGGACCGGTCATTGACATATTAGATGTTGATATTGCCATCCCTACTTGGCTGAGATTCCTCTCTACAATACCGGCGAATATAATCTCTCATGGATTCGCCCCCACGGGCGTAACCTGATAATGAAAGAGGGGCACCACGCCTCGATAAACCAGTCAAAAAATAGATGTCTACGATAGTCAAGGGGATAGATTTGCCTCTGATCTAAAACACCTAGTTGGTAGGATCCCATGCATCGAGAAGATATTGCAACAAGTTGATTTGTTGCCTCATGCTAGAGATGCGGAAAAACTTGAACAGGCCGCAGTTCCGCAGTGCAGTTACAGTAACCGGATCATGTAGAGCAAGCATGTCCTCTTATTCATGCTCGAATTCTCCCCATGTAACAACCATTTTTCCAAGGATTGGGGTGCACCTGCCGTAGCCGTTGTCATACCAGTTTGATATCTGGATACATCTTAATTTCGTGTTCAACTATACTCGAGTAAATGCCTAGCATTTCATCATACGACCAAGCAAAGACATCTCTGAATTCGCGAAAAAGAGAGCTATATATTTCCAGCTCTGAAGGAGAACAAGATTTGCCAACATGAATATTCTCTACAACATCTATTTTCATCGAGATATTTATGGCGATAGTCTCTTCAATATTGGATAAGTTTCACTCGGAATCCACCGTGTTTACAGTATTTGATAGGAAATAAAAAACTGAGGGATGATGAAGGTCACTAGGAGTATCTTCTTTGTAATCCAGAAGATGGGAACGATGTTGGTAATCTTCCCATGGTGCCCCGTCAATCATCATTGACTAAACAATTCCTTCGTCTGTATAATGTACTTGTGACCAAGGATATGAAGGGGTACCATATTCCTTAGACCTATCTATCCAAACGCTTGATGAGTGTTGATTGGGGTTTGCCTCCCATGCCGAAAACATTTATTGCTACAAGATTTCTATTGGGCTTGGAGGCAATACCTGCAGATGATCCATGTTAATATCGTTTTCAGAGATCTTTTGAATAGAAGATATTGTATTGCAGGTTCCCACCATTGCCACTTCCGTCAGATTGATTGGAGGCGGTACGGAAAAAGTCCCCATTAATATAGGGTCTTTTAGTAGGCCTACTCTGATATTTGAAGCGAATGAGGGCTCCCATGGATCATCGGAATGCTTCCCGTAACTTGTGAACAGTTGGGGAGGAATGTTTGTTGGTTGACGATTGTAATTCCTCCTTGAAAGGGAAATGCAATATTCCTGAAATAGGTCGACACAACTGCTGCCATAGCATATATCCAGGGCCTTCCTAGTAGGATGTTGTAATCGAGGTTTCTGTGAATTACTTCAACATCTATTTCTACTGTTTTTCCCCCAATTCGACTTGCAAGTTACTTAAAATCCCATGTGCGGTGTATGTTCATCCATCAAATGCTTTTAATGTTGTCAAAGATCGCGACAAGGGTGGAGATCTTAAAGTTTTCCAGCAACTCATCGACATAATGCATGTAGATGCCCCCTCATCAATAATTGTTCGATGAACAATTTTGTTGAGGGCTTTCACCTGAATGAGGAAAGCTAGTTGAGTTGGAAACTGAGGGTCATATCCTTTGTGATTAAAGGACACAAGATTGGAATCCATTGGGTCAATCCCACCTATTGCTGATAATAAAGCCTGCTTTTGAGAGGGGCAATTTTGCAGTACCTTAAGTATCAACATAGCGGATGGAGATTGGGCCAGATCCTCCACTATATTATAATGCTGTGCTACTTTGGCACGAGGATTAAATGTCTTTTTGTGTACTACTCCCTTAGGCAGCTTTATCATTAGTTTAGGATTGATGGGTGGCACAACTTCGGTCGAAGTTGTTGTCGAACTACTGGGTTGATCATTGGCCTTGTTGTCCAACAGCTGTGGATTACTGTAATCTTTATTCCTTGTCAATATCAAAGAATCATTTTGTTGCTTTGAAACTGACAACATTAGCACTTGGGACGGGGATGCATTGTCACTAGCAACCAGATTTGTTCCTGGATTTGGAAACGGATCAGTCAATACTGCCGAGGTTTTTGAATTCTTGAAGAATTTTCTAAGCTCAGCTTTATACAGAAACTCTCTTGTCCAATGATCCTCATCACATATTAGGAATGGACTTTTTGGTTTCCTATCTACAGAAGGGTTTGCAGAAGATTTTTCAGGGGTTGACTCTTCCTGTTTTTTCTTCTTCCCTTTCTTTTTCTTCTTGCCTCCTGGTTGCTTGGTTTCTTTGCCTTTGTCAATCGATACGACATTTACTTCCGAGGTGAGAAGTTCTTCATTTGCATTTTGACCTGAAAACGTACGGGCTTTCTTTGACTTAACCTTGACGGTTTTTGTGCTAGTCATTCCTATCACGCCATCCCCAGCATGAGAGTCTTTGTTTGATTTAGGAGACGGAGGAACAGAAAATTCTAGTCTAGGAGCATTAGGGATTTTATCGTGAGCGTGCCAGACTCAGTATAGATCAAGTCTAGATATTGCGCATGAGCAATTACTTGCTCTTCAGTGACGACTCCTCCCTTTGCCACATCTTTCGTAATAGAAGGTAACAACGAATTAATAAACCATTCAGCCAATAGATGATCAGGAACATATGTTTTTACCATTCTATGACGATGTCACCACTCATGAATATGATCGGATATGTGAGTGGCCGTCGTTTTCTTGAAATTGGTAAGAAGCTCTGTTCCCATTTTGTACCTTATGGGTAACTGAAAATGGGTTAAAAAGGTTGTGGCTAGGGTGCTGAAGTTATCAAACGAAGCTCTAGGCAATTCAATATACCATTTTTCTGCCAGACCAGTTAACGTTCGCTGAAAAAGGCGAAGCCTGATCGAATCATCATTTAGAGTGTTAGATGAACACCACAGGTGAAAGGTCATCACATGATTCGACGGGTCTTCACCCGGATTTCCATTAAATTTAGGAATATCTGACGGAAGTTTATGAGGAATCGCTGGCCACCAAGGGGCGTAAGCGATTGGATCGTTTGTTAGCTGATTTAGATCTAGTAACTCTAAAGCTGCCACGAAGGGAAATTGTTGATTCAGGTTCGGCGAAGCATACCCAAGATAAGATGGGATTGCCTGAGTAGTGGGTCTTTGCATATCAACATAGTGCATTTGATGTTGATAACTTTGATAAGGTTGATGGGCATAACCATTATGAAATGGTTGATGTTGACCGTTTTGAATATACGGCTGCCCATTACTTGCAAAGACTTGGTGCTCAGATCCTTGGTAAACTTGTTGGAATTGTGGTTTTTGATATTGCACCAGCCATGGTTGTGAGACCATATGCTGTTGTCCAATACTGGCTGTTTGACCGAGATGAGGGGTAATGGTACCCGTTTGAGCCTGGGTCACTCCAGTTAAGGAGCCACTAACCGATGATTGTGGTGGCATCGCAGGGACAAGGGGCTGTTGGATTGTGACCTGAGAGACTTGAGGTTGGAATACAACAGGTAACACTTGTACGTGTGACATCGTCACAATAGCCGATGTAGTGGGGATACTTGACATAGGCAAACTTTGTTGCATCGAGTATACAACTCCTGGTTGTTGAGGCAGTATTGACATCTAACCACTAGATGCAATTCTAGCATAACCTGAATTCTGTTGGGAACTCTCATATGTTTGACCTCCTAGAGGAGACAATGAAAGGGCATTTTCCCCCCATACAACGGTAATCCGGTGCTTAAGGGAATTATTTGCCTTTGAGGACCGGACTACCCAAATTGACATTGCGAAGGATCAATTTGCTGAGACTCAACATAAGAGATTCCAGATATTGTTCCGGATGAACAAACAGGAACAGACCATACTGTCGAAACAACCCCTGGATGGATCCCATCCAGTGATTGAGAGCTAGTTGCGACAGACGGTATGCCGACGAACATTGTTGGAATAGTAGCAGGAAGTTCTGCCGCTGCTGTGTTAGATGACACAGTACTAGATGTTGACGGTTGTTTAAAAATATCTAGTCTATCCAAAAGGTTTCCTAGCAATTCTACAGGAACTTCAGATAACGATGGACTAATTTCTGACGAAGAAGGATATAGAGTGATCCCGACTCCAAATTGCGATGGAGTACTAGATGGTGGATCCTCCACAATCTCTTCTATAGCAATCAAACCGGGTGGAAGAGGTAGACCATCAGGTCTGTAAAATATTTCTGGTGCCAAAGAAGGTATAGATTCTGCAGTGACTGACGTTTGGGGAACAACACCTTCCGGATCAGTTGTGGATGGAGCCGGTTCAGATGTAGAAGTGTTTACCCTCACACTAGGGTCAATTCTACTATCCTCTTGTGGCTGCAGAACTTCTTCTGTAAAGGCAGGGGTACCAGAAATGTTTGGAGTAACCGGATTCTCTGAGGGTGTTGGAACACTTGTTCCAACCCGACCAGGGGACTTTGAGCCGGTTAAACGAGTTTGCTTTGTCTGGAAAAGTTTTGATTCTGGGGACAAAGACGGTTGACTCGTAAGCCTCCACGAACGACGGGGTTTCAATTAACTTTCTTCCACAATTGCGGATTACTCGATCAACTAAAAATAAAGGGGAAAATGTTTCCAAATTAAATGAATTTTAGATGCTTTGACACAACTTGTTTTTTCAATTTTTAAGAGTGGAGAAAAAACAAAAGATGACTCTAGTTGCCTGTGATTTTTAATGAGCCTGAAGTGACAAGTGCTCAGAGGGACCTTTTCCTTTAAGGATTCTAAAAAGGAATGAAAGAGACTACTCTGGAAATCTAGACAGAGGGATTACCAAACCAATCACAAAACTGCAGAATAATTTTTACGGTACGACAGTCAGTCTTCTCGAATGCTGTGTTCAGTGCATTGCGATCGATAGGGTGGCAAACACGGCTTCCTATGGATAAAGGATATGTCCTATTGTGGTCTCCCAATATATACTCGACGGTACATGGGAGCACATGTCCGTACTAGCACTTGTCGTCTCAAAGAGGAGGAATCACCCAATCAACAGTGAAAGCGATAGTTACCAGGCTTTACGACGCCGGAATACGTCTCTAGCCTAGACTTCTAGATGTTGTGCGTTAGGTTCCAAAGCGTTTTTAGGTTCATTAAATTTATTTTACAGTTGATATTTCTTAAGAAATTTTCCTTTCAGGTTCACCGTGTGATGTAGATGTACAATTCCTAAAATGCAATCTAAGATGATAAACAATCATTTAATCTTCTTTTTGCAATGAAAATCCTAGCTACTAAAGAAAGAGAGATGGTATTCTTTCAACATAGAGCAGAGAGCACACACTAGATGCACTGTCCTAAATCAAACCAACAAGCAATCTAAATGCAAATGCACATGCATGTATTTGTTTTCAGCTTTCTTAATGTGTGAATGACAAGAAGAATGCTAAGTACAAATCTGAATTATCTTTTCAAAGCGAGAGTACTAACAGATTTCTCTTCAAAAACAAATGGAAGATAATGACGACACTTTACTATTTCGAATTGAAAACTGCTTTCAACACTTGAAAAACTACTAATTAAAATAAAATACAAGAGTAACTATATAATCGACCATCAAGAACAATAGAATTCCTTTCTTTGACTGAAAACGACACTTGCGACACTTTCAAATCAAAAGATGACAGTTCGACTATGCTACTACTTTGTAAAAGAGAATTGAAAATGGCGGAAAATGCATAAAACATTCACATTTCTTTGCACAATGGAGGCGGAATGATGGAAAGGAAGGGGGTTTCCATAGTGGTATACTGATCACAGATAGAAAAACTCCAGAATAGAGCTGAAAAGAGTGAAAAAAAAACCAAGACCTGGAGGCAAAATTAGCCTTTTCTGATCATCACACCTGTAACACAGGGAAACGGGGATGCATCCCATCTACTGCACACGGGAAGTGCGATGCATCCAGATTTCCTTGAAGAGAGGGTGCGATGGTACCAGGATGAGACTTTACTTGGCTCTTGGTCACAGTTTGCAACTAAGTTTAGGGATTTAGGACGAGCAAATGATGTACAGTAAATAGAAATCATAGGGGCTGATCTAATGAGGTTACTAGAGCCACCACTAGGGCAATTAGAAGGTTTGAAAATCAATTGTTCAGTTTATAAACAAAACTTGGAGATAGATTGAAGCAGCATTGATCTACTTTGCACTTGCATAGCAAATGCAGTTCGAAGGCTAGCTGGCTTGACTTCAGGCTCCGTCTGTAAGTTTATAAAACAAACAAATATAGACAAACAAACAATCTATTCACTCCCCAGTGGAGTCGCCATTTTGTTATCGGGAAATCTAGTGTCCACTCGGATCTGCTAGTCCCACTAAGACTGGTAGCTATCTTAGAAACAAACAAACTTTCTGACAGATCTTTGCTGCTTCTCCTTCATCTACCCAGCTTCAAAGAGCACCTGTGGAATCAAAGCAACATAATACTATCGAAGAATAGAGATCTACAATCATAAAAAATATAGGACCAGATATATATTGACCACACAAATGCATATATCATCAAACATACAAGAATGTGGAGGAAAACTTGAATAGCTTTATTAATAATCAAGAATAGCAAAGAGGATTACAACCAGTTGTTCTAACCCAGCGTCATCCTCCAGCATGAAAGCCCTTCTTTCACCTCATGAAAAGCTTAGATCACCCAACACTATGATATTCCAACAAGAAGCCAACAACACTTCCTTACAAGATACCAAATTCCAGCCTCTGGATCTCTGGGATGAGGGATCCATATATAGATGATTGCAGGGGGGTGAGTCAGGTTCTGGGATTTGATTAGTGTCCTCTCTCTGATAGTTCTTGATTCCACTTGGAGATTGATGATCTCTTACTCATCCCTGGGCGAATTCAAAGAGGCAAGTGTCACAGGAGAAGTTTTTGGAAGATTCCATGATCATCCACCTCGCAAACTGTCTCTGCCATTTGTCCACTCTCGCCCATCGCACCCCATAGAAGGGCATTTTAGTATGCATCGCACCTCCCATGTGCATTAGGTGGGATGCATCACACTTTGACCATGGAGTAGGTGAGATGGTCCAGTTTTGACCAGTTCTGAGTAGTTTTTCATGGAGAACTTCTGGGAGATGATGTAATCAGCTGACCTTGTTCTTTTAGGGGATGGAACAACACTTTTAGGGAATTAGGATCCCTTGGTTTATGGACATGTTTGATTGGGGTTGCAGTGCCCAAAAATGTCTATAATAGGGTCACTTCTTGTTGACATCAGCTCATTATCCAAGAAGTCGACCTAGGAACAACCCTTTCAGTACTTTGAAGCTTGCATGCCTCAATGGCAAGTTTCTCACTTTCGGTGACAGGTTTACATCAATGGCCTTCGACTGAGAGATTTTGCGTGGTGTTCGATGCCAAGTCCCATTTTCACACCACGTGAATTGTACTACCGTACCTTGAGGGTCATCATCATTATCGGTGATTCCTCTCACGCCTGTTAACAACTTACATCATTGGCTAGTAATCAGGTGATGTCTTTCCATGTTCGACTCCAGAACATTTTTCACATGGATCGACTTGTACTTCGAGCGAAGATTGGATGAGTTTGAAGACCCCGGATCTAGTTTCATCCATCCGAGATGCGATATATTCAGGAAAATAAAGACATCAAATGTACATCATTGCTGCACAGATGATCATCTGAATCAAAGGATGATGGCTCTATCAGAATCATCAGTCTGCCACACAGACGGTTGTTTGTCCTATGTACATGAAAATGAATTTATAAAGTTGAGCATGGGAATGCCCACCTCAGCAAGATCATGAAAATGTTATGAAGATAATGTATTTTATTGTATCTTATTACAAGTCGCCTTCCAGTTCGAAAAACCTCGGATCCTCATGATAAAGCATTTCACCCGACATCAAAAGATTAACGACCTCATGCTTTAGGGGGCAACTGTTATAGACATTTTTGGGCACTGCAACTCCAATCATATATGTCCATAAACCAAGGGCTTCTGCATCCCTAAAAGTGTTGTTTCATGCCCTAAAGGAATAAGGTCAGCTAATTACATCATCTCCCAGAAGTTTTCCACAGGAAACTACTCAGAACTAGTCAAAACTAGACCATACAGGTTGCTTAGTGCTAAGGGTGCGATCCATCTCACCTAACCAGTGTAAAAGGTGCGATGCATACTGGAAAGCCCTTCTTTAGGGTGCAATGGGTGAGAATTGACAAATGACTGAGACAATTTGTGAGGTGGATGATCATGGAATCTTCGAAAAACTTCTCCTGTGACACTTGCCTCTCTGAATTTGCCTAGGGATGAGTAAGAGATCATCAATCTCCAAGTGGAATCAAGAACTATCAGAGAGAAGACACTAATCAAAATCCCATAAGCTGACTCACCTCCCTGCAATCATCTATATATGGATCCCTCTCCCAGAGGCTGGAATTTTGTATCTTGTAAGGAAGTGCTGTTGGTTTCCTGGTGGAATATCATAGTGTTGGGTGATCTAAGCTTTTGATGAGGTGAAGAAGGGCTTTCATGCTGGGAGGATGATGCTGGGTCAGATCAATGGGTTGTGATCCTCTCTTCTAATCTTCATATCAATAAAGCTATTCAAGTTTTCCTCCACATTCTTGTATGTCTAACAGTATCTGCATTTGTGTGGTCAATATATATCTGGTCCTATATTGTTTATGATTGTAGATATTTGCACTTTGAAGGTATTATGTTTCTTTGAATTTACAGGTACTCTTTGAAGCGGAGCGGTCAAGGGAGAAGTGGCAAAGACCTGTCGGTGAGGAGAAGGAACAAGCAAAGAACCAAGTGCAAGATCAAGGTTGGTATTCTTTGATCCTCTCCTATCTACTTCTCATAAAAGAAAACGAAAGTAACTTTAATCTGTTTGTTTATACGATAGCTACCCGTCTTAGTGGGACTAGTAGCTCTGCATAGACACTAGATTTCTCGATAACAACAATCCTTAATTGGAAAAGAAATCTAACCATTTCTTACCAATCCAGTTCAAAGGTCTTTCCTTTGTCTGCACATCAGCATCAACATGTGAATCATTCTGAAGCACATCATCCATGGAAACTTCATTTCCATTTCTGCCATCTTCTCTTTCCACTTTCTTCAGCTTTGGTGGAAGCATTGTTGGATTCAGAGTCCAACACCTTTCAGCAAGATGCCCTTGCTTATGGTAGTAAGTGCAACACATGTGCATCCTCTTGACAGCATGATTTGCCTTGTCCAATGGACCTTTGGCTCTTTTCTTCTTTTCCTTCAAAAGTTTCCTGTATGTGGCCATTCTCTTCCAACATCTGGAAACATTATGGTTATCCAACCCACAAAAGGAACATGCAATTCTTTTCCCATACATATGTGGAAATTTATCATGCTTTTCACAATCAAAAGGAAAATGTTTAGAACCAGATGTATACCTTTCTCTACCCTTATTGCCTTCATGAGGAGGTGAATCAAATGAAGAAGTGGCTCCCTTTAGAACACCATCAATCTCTTCAAGGCTATTAGAGTCTCCCAAACTCTCTAGTTCAAGTGTGTGCCTCTGAACACCTGCAATGCAACTCCCTCTTGGAGTTGTTTCAATGGCCTTCATGGTAGCTTTGAAACCTTCTCCATAAGCTTGTCCACAGCCAAGACCCAAATACTTAAGCCTTTCCTCAATCATTATTGACTCAACAATACCTTGTGCATGCCTACCCAAGCCTTTTCCTTCATAGCCCATCTTGGACATTAGCTTAGAACCTATGCCTATAGTATGTTTTTCAAAAGAACCAATATAAGCATCCTTAGAGGAATTTGAAGAAAAATTGGAATGGTTTACCTCTTCTTCAAGTTGATATTTGACTAAGGCTTCTTGGGAAACAAAGAGCTATGTCTCCAACTCATGCATCCTTTCCAGGTTCATATTTGCAATATGAAGTTGCCTCTCCATTTCCTGCAATTTGTCAGAAAGCAACTGCTTCTCTTCCTTCATGGAATTCAACTACTCTCTAAGTCTGATGCTCTTCCTTCCATCCTCATACATTTCTCTCACCACATCCATCACGGTGGAAAATTCTTGCTTCATGTCTTCATCAAAGAATCTTGTGAACAAAGCAGAATTTGAGGACCCACATGTAGAAGTTGTCATTATGCCAATGAACAAAAAAAACTTCAACAAGATAAATAAAGAGCTTATTCAGCAACCTTTTGCAACAAACCTCTTGTGCTCCAAGGATTTCCTTGAGGTCCTTTGGGATAAGAAGAGTGCCTTCAACTCTCTTTCCTTCTTGTCCTTCCAGGATTGAGCTATTAGTATCTTTCCCTTTACCTCAACAAACTCAGAAAATAGTTAGTCTGTAAAACAAGCAAACAATCAGCCTCATCCTATTTACACACCTTTCAGACAAATAATCTTTTCTTTTTCAATCAAGCATTCTGATAATACCTTCTTTGAAGGTGGGGTTAACCAATCTTAAGTTCTGATACCACCTGATCTGAAAATGGGGCACTTAGGCTTCTTATCTAACTTACAAGAACCTCTCCCACTTCCAAAGCTTTAAATATTCCCAAGTCTTATTGATTAACCAATGCGGAAATGATAATATGATTGAAATTATAGGTGTATGCTTACATTTATTGTTGGCTGTTTATGTGCTTTAAAATCTGCTGTGTATGCTGATATGTAAATACATACAATAATAACTAATGTAGCAATAAACAAAACACATAGAACAACAATTTAATTAGGAGTTCACCCAAAACACTTGGGCTACATCTCCGTGAGCTCTAGTCAACTCAACTAGGCTCTTTGGGATTATGGCAAAGTCCTTTTTACAAGCTCTTGGCTCAACTCCTGCTGTTTTACATAGAAACAATGGGTTTAGACACCATTTTATCCCTGGCTCTTGAAGCTCTCAACTCTCGCTCTAGCTCTTGGCTTTGGCTCTTGGCTCTGGCTTCTTTGGATCTAGCTTCTTTGGATCTAGCTTCTTTGGCTCTCTGTTAGTTTATAGCCCTCTGGCTTTCCACTTGAACTGCAAGTGACTCCCTTGGCTGCGTGCACTTCAACTTTTTGCTCTCTGCGTTGCTTGTTTTTGCTATTTCCTTTTTGCGCTGCTCTCTCTCGCCTTAGCTTCATACTTTGGCTTCGCTTTCTACTTATGCTTGGTTTCAGCAACAACTCTAACAACAACCTCAGCAACCTTTTATCTCTAACATTCATGGCTTTTAAAGCCAACTGGTGCTGTCCGTTCATTTTCCCTCTCGGGCTCTCTGGCTTCCAGCCTTGGTCCGCTCAAATCCCTTCTCTGAGTGTTAGTTATCATTGCTAAACGCTTTCAGGGATGGTGGCCACCTGTGCTGTAATGGAAGGGACCATCGGCCTTTGAAATCCCCAACAATAGTGTTCTCTATTTACACAGAGAAACACTGTAAAAACACGAGAAATTTCTACCAAATCACTATTTTTCAGACTTCAAAAATCCTTAATTCCACTTTATACTCCTATCGGGTCTGCCTGAAATCACTTATCGCCAGTTGCAATGCCCATTCTATGCTTTCCTTTTTATTTTAAAAATACATTAAAAACATTGAAAATATCGCAAAAATGGCTTTATGCGGACATGAAATATTATACATATGCATTCATAAACCCTTTTGGATCTGTTTTCATCGCATCGCATATATTACATGGACTCGAGGTAAGTCATATGGCATGGCCTATGCCGATGCGATCTGCCGACACTAGCCCGGGGTCTTGCCTCTGCCTCGTGGCATCACCGATTATGATCTGCCGATTTCAGCGATCGCACCATCGCATCGACTTGGCCCTATCGCGCGTCTGCTTCTGATATCCTCCAACTGCCTTCACCGATTGCGATATGTTGATCGGATCTGGACCATTGATCAACCAGATCCAACAGCTCCTATGCAGATTTGGTTTAAGCCTCTGATAGGCCTTATTTCACTATTTTCTTCAGGTTTTTGCCTCTTTTCCAAAGAACAAAGGGGAACTTCGTTTTGTGATAACTTCTTCATCTGAAGTCCGTTTTCGCCCATTCAAGTTGTGTTGGATTCAGAATGAGGAGATCTCTGCAATGAGACTATTTTCGAGAGTAGCCTACGACTTTCATTTTCCTCTGATTTACAAAGGATTTGTGCCATTTGGCACCTTTTAACTCTTATATGAAGTCTTTTAGACTTAGAGGTTTATCTAAGATCCATTTTTGGATCATTAGTACACCAACACTAGCTTAGGCCAGGGTCTTGGAGATAGAAGTGTGAGTTAATTTCTCTAAGAATAAAAAATCAACTTAGCAGCTTGCAGTACGGAGTTAAATTCATTTCCAATAGTGTGATTTGGGAAGCCCTCCTCACAAAAGGGTCAATCATGAGGCCAAACTTGGGCTAGGTGGGGTGACATGACCCATTTCGCTTAGTTTTGGGTGGCGCGATATAGAAAAAATTGCACACATACAAACAGTGTGATTAGTGTTTTATATAGCACTTGGGGACCACTTAAGAGGTAACTCTCAAGGGGGTTTTGGTCTTGGCTCTTTTTTGGGGTTCAAGTGTCCTGCCCTTGCATGTGGAATTTTCCTACGAATATCCCCCAGGTTGTGTTATTGTTGGTGGTGACCATAGTGACCTATCTTATTAGGGCTCATACACAAGTGTAGGGTCGGGGTCATCTTCTTTGTAACTGGGACATATATTAGTCATAATCTCTTAGTCCTCTCAAGGGGTGTTCCACATCTTGTGAGGGACCTTGTGCTGGGTTCATAGCTAAAAGAGATGGGAAGTAGGTCGCTAGTATCATTGTCCCACCACCAACTTCTTTGTATTTTGGTTTGCATGTGATATCTTCTAGGACATTTCTAGTGTGTGTTGTTTGGTCCAAGTCAGTAGTTTTGGCCTTAAGGTGTTTGCACTAACATAATTGTGTTTAAAATATAATTTATCACCTTGGCTGAATTTGCTTGTTGATGGTCACGTCGTCTTCATGGTTTACCTCCTAAACGAGTTGGACTTATTACTCTTGTACGAAGAGTTCCTTTCAGTGGTCAAGACTTAGACCAACACATTATCTTGGAGTTTATACTTGGTCCTTCCGGTACTGATTTGATTTCTGTTAAGACTTTGGCAGATGACTCTAACACTCCTACAAATCCATCCTTGACTCATCCATTAGGACCTGAGTTATTGCGGATAAACCTTAACGGCTCTACACTAGTCTATAATTATGTGCCTTTTTCCATTATTTACCCTATGCTAGAGTGTAAGACTTCCTTACCTTCTGCATCGATAGTATCAGCTGCCATGCCATCATTTCTACCTCTTAGCATGAGTATACCCACTCCTCCATCCACACCTCTCACATCTTCTTGGGGCATTCCACCAGTTTCTTCTATAAATACCACAAATCTCTCAAACGTTTCCATGCCCACACCATCTCCTATGTCGACCATGGGGCCTCAGCCTAATCAGCCAGTAGGTTAAGGAATATTTGCATCACACTTTACCCAACCAACTATTCCTATTCCTTAGTTAGGCATGGTTACTTCTAGTAATATGTGGGGCGGATCACCAGTTTTTCCTAGTCAGCCTAGGGGCAACGCTGCTTCTAGTATGTCACAAGTCTGGTATAATTTTCTCTTTGGAGGGGCTCCACCTACCATTACTTTTACTAGAGGGGCTAGTTTACTTGGGGGAAACCCCACTGCTAGTACCATTTCTCACATGGGTTATCCCCCTTATGCCGGTCCTAATGTACAGAGTGGTCCTTCTTCTATCCCTGGGTACAATCCCATCAACAACCATGATTTTGGGGGTCCTTTTCTCTCTGGCAGTACTTACCACAGGGGGAAACATCCATTTACCATTCATGCTGGCCAAAAACAATCCTATGCCAGGGTGAAACATTTTCCTCACTAGCAGGTGCATCATTCTACTCCTTATATGGGGGGACCACACTATTGGTCAGGGTCTTCTCTTTCTTATGACCCATTTAGTCAACTTCACAATCCATTTTTATCTTCTCTTGATTTATTGGATTTGGTGAAATTGACTTATGACCCCATCCATCATGATCCCTGGTGGCCACCCATGCTCACCAAATTACCGTCATATATTCCCAAGTTTGAAGGAAATCCTGGGGAGAATCCATCCAATCACATTACCACTTATCATTTGTGGTGCTGATCCAATTCTTTGGTGGATGATTTTGTTAAACTTCACTTATTCCAATGTACATTAATTAGGGATGCCACAAAGTGGTATATCAAGTTATATACTACATCCTACGGTGACTTTTCCTCCCTATCATAAATAGTTTTGACATGCTTCCAGTTACCTACTCAGTATGAGATTGACTCTCACCTCTTTTCCAATTTCAAACAATACGATGCCACGTTAATTTATGATGATATTAATGGGTGGCACCGTCACAAGAGGCTAGAGAGAACCTAGTTACCTGATGAGATATTACATAAATGGTTCATCTAATCTCTCCGACCTGAAATTGTGAAGGATGTGTCCATGTTTAGAGATGTTACCGAACAAGCTATTTTAGCTTCCCAGTAATTGGATATGATCTATTCATAGTCGAGTATGTTCCATGAAGTATTGCCTAATTCCCCTAAGCCTTCCATTGAACCTCCAAAAATTGTTCCTGGCTCACAGTAGATGGTGTGGTCAGGTTTATTTCCGATTCCATGAGCTAACTTGCTGCCCAAATTGGGCAAATGATTATTACATCTCAAGCCCCAACAAGTGTGTCTGGCTCTACTAAATCACCCCCTCTTGAGAAATCCACTGATTTTCTCATGACGATGTCCACTTGCCAGAGGAACAACCAACAATCATGTGGTGAAAAGATTAATAAGAGAAATAAACAAAAGAATCAAAACGCTCAGGAGTCCCGACCCAACCCTTAGATTTAGGGAGGGGGCACTAGTGAACATCATCATAAAGTCAAGTTGCCCTGTAAAATTTGTCAAGGTGACCACCTTACTCATGAATGCCCTTGAATGGATGAGGTCCATAGGCTTCTTTCACCATCGTCTACTCAACAGCTTGATGTTTTGACTCATCCATTCCCTGCACAACCACAACAACAGATGGTTTCTCAACCTCCTCAAACTCCGCAAGGGGGAAATGCGGGGTCATCTTCCCATACTACTCACAGTTCATCTATCTTAATGTGTAAGGAATATGTCAACGTGACTACGTGAGCCAAATCTTATAATGTTCTTGAGTCGAGTTCTCCCTCTAAAGACTCATCAACTCCACTACCTTCCATTGGACCTCTCACTTTGGATAAGCATGTGGAATCTATTTATGGCACCCCCAAGGGTGTTCTCTCGAAGATGACACACAATCCTTCTGCCAGGGCTACTCAACATTATATTATTTTTGAAGATCTTGCACAAGATCCTCGTGCCATGTTGTAATATCCCTAGTGAAAATTCCATGTAATAAAAGTTAAAAACAATAACCACAGTTGATGGGACACTTATTCTAAGCTAAATGTTGGGCAGGACATCATAGGGGGTGTTCATTTAGTTATTTATGGCTAAGGAAATTGGCAAAGGAAATGACTAAGGCTTTGGAAAGGAAAAATTGAATTTTTGGCATAATTATTTATGAAAATAATGGAAAATAGGAGAAAAGGGAGGTGAAAGGTCACAAGTTACATGTGAGGAGGAAAATGAAGGAAAATAATGGAAAATGAAGAAAATAGAGGCCTCATTCATAAAAGGGCTTTTGAGGATTAGTTGGTAACCTTTTGTCAGATGAGTTTTGGAGTTCTCTCATTATTCTCTCTCTCTCATACTCTTGGAAACTTAGAGTTTCTTGGAGAATTTTGGCATTGGAGCAAGAAAGGCAAAGAAGGCAAGAGGAAGCAAAGATCAAGCAAGGAAAGGTAGGATCAAGCAGCTACAATAGACTTCATTGTAGGTATCAACATGCATGTGTATTTTCCTTTGCTAGATTTGGCATGAATGGCATTGCATGTGGTTCTTTTCTATCATGGCATGGGTTTTTCCAAATGTAACAATATTTCGAGCCTAGCCTTTCCATTTCTGAATATTCATGGTGTGATGGGGTTCTCAAGTTTTGGTTGAGCTAAACTGCCGGATGGATTCAAATTTGAGTGGGGTGGATCTTCGAATGATAGAGCACATGCCCTAGTGGTCCATGAACTGGAATGTGGATCATGATAAAATCGCCAGTCTAGTGACCCCTGAGCCAGATTGTGGGTTGCTGTAAAGCCAGGATTGTGTTGCCTCGGTGGTCCTAGGAATCCTTCCCGGTGAATGACAGGATATATAGTAAAGACAAGACGTGCTTTTCTCTTCGTTGGGCCTAGTAATCTCAGGTTTGGGATATGCGATAAAGCCTAGAGAGTGGGTCTTGGTTTATGGCTTAGTCTGAGTTTGAATTGCAGTAAAGCTTGAGAGACTAGGAGACAAGAAAATTCCTCGTGGTGTAAGTGGAGAAATCTGGTGGTATCCATGCTTGTTTGGCCTAGTGATTGGGTGGAGATCACAATAAAGCTTGTTATGGTGTGTTCATTGTGTTGGCCTAGTGATATAGGATGGATTATAGTAAAGCTTGGTTTCTATTGATGGGGGTGAGGTGGTTTAGCCTCGATATGCCTTGGTTGGTTCTTTTGGTTTGAGTCCCACATTCATGCTTGGAATATGGCACGGTGGTGAATGGTTGAAAATATATTTGGTTCAACCATTCTATGGTCGGGTGGAATGTGGTATTCCCATCTCCAGTTGGTTTATTGCATTCATTAATGAGAAATTCATTCCCTTTATTTTCATGTGCAAATGTATTGATGTATATGAAGATTTTGATGGCTCATATGTTTATGGTAATTCCGTTCTTATTATGCTAGTTATATGTATGTTTTATGACAACAACTATGTATGGCTCTCAGCATATCTTTACATCTAAATGAATGGATACTATATTTATGGCCTAATAGATGATAATGCAAAAAATGACATGAGGGAAAAATGGTTCATAGCGATTCTTAGATAAGTATGAGATCCCTACACTTAATTATTTTGTTTACACCTGTAGGTTACATGTTGATGATATGTTTGACAACATGCCTAGCATGGCTAGTAGGGGTCTGATAAAGGTCTTATTTGACTTATTTCTTTTGCATCATTGTTTGCCTGTATTTTTACTGATTTCAAGCTATCACTCCATTATGGGAAGTGGTCTGGGCTCTGGACTTGAAAAAGTGGCTTAAATCCTGGGGTCGCTGGCACAAAATTGGAAATTTTGGTCTCTGGTCACTGGTAGGCAAGCCTGTGAGAGCGAATTTAGGTTGTTGGTCGCTCCCTTGCCCATGCATGAGAGAGACTATGGCCTAAGAGATCCAAAACAACAGTGGGACCCAGGGATAGGCTGTCTGAGTGGTTGAATTGTCTCCTGAGGGTTCTGTTGATGATGTTGGATGACTGTGTGTGATGTTTCGTCGATTCCACTTCCTTAAGGTCACATAGGAGGTCAAATCTGATCATAGTATCCTCTTGTGTCATGTTTAGCCTGGTTGGCATGGTTACTAGGTGGATGTGTGAGGAGGGTGTTACAGAGTGGTATCAGAGCATGGTTCAACTCTCAGATTGATGGGCGGTGTGCATTGGTCATGCATGCATATTAGTTGCATGTGTGTCTCTTACACTTTCATTTGATCTGCGTGTTGCATTTTCTTGATGATTTATTATGGTTTTAGTAATGTTTCCATGGAGAATTTGATATTGATTTCGTGAAATGTATTTGTCATGAGTATGTGACTAGTTACACATGGATTATATGTCGCTTACATGTCGATTTTATGTCGCCTACTTACATCCTTTTAGGTTAGGTTATATTCTTGAATATTTTGATTACATGTATTATTCTTGTAGGTTGATTACAAGAATTGATCGCTTATGTTCGACTACATGCATTTATGTGTATGTGTAGTTGATTAGGCATTGCCTATGCATGTTGTTGGTTGCATGTGGCAATGCGTACAATGGAGTAATGGTTGTTGTCATGCATGAGGTCATAACATCCAATGTTGATATGGCCTTGCATTGATGGTTGGACCCTAGGTAGAATGATGTTTATGCGTTGATGCACTTACTTATTGTATGTCTATATGCTATTATGTCTATGTTATATATGTATCACGCTGATTTGGTGATCTTGCAGACAAGGTATCCTCCCTGAGCTATATGGATGTACTTTGGTTTATCTGACATATTATGCATTACAGGAAAGAGATAAAATGGCTAGAAAGATGGTTGACTACAAAGACTCTCCCTATGAATCTGAAGAGCAGTATGGTGTTGGGAACTCTTCCGATTTGGAAGTTACACTGAGAAGTTTGAAGGAAGAGATAAGGATTTGTAAGGAAGATAATGACCAGATCATACAGTCACAAGAGAAACAATCAGAGGTTAATTCTATACTTCTTCAGGGTTTGACAGACTTGCAATGACAAGGGATGCTTCCGATCAGCCATGGACATGGGGATGGAACTAATGGGGCATATTTTAGTAGGTATCCTGGTAGACATAGGTCAGATAGATCTGACAAAGTGAGAGATGGCAAGTTATTAGATAATCCAGATCAGAGAGGTGATGGATACATGTACTATTATAGTTCTGGTTCTGATAGACATCATGATCATCATCGCTATCATCTGTGTAGGAGGAATGATAAGGGATACTTGTCAGATGAGTTTAAGAAAGAGAAACCACCTAGTTTTGATGGAGATGTGAAGAAGCCGCAAGATGCAGAGGCTTGGATACATGGATGAACAAATTCTTTGAGTTGCATGAGTACACAGATAACATGAAGGCTAGAGTAGCTATCTTCAAATTGAAAGGTAAAGCAAACATTTGGTGGGAAGATTTGAAGTGGGTTAGAGACATCAGGACAAATTATTTGAGTTAGGGGAAGTTCAAGAGGATTTTCAGGAAGAAATACTTGTCAAAAACTTACTACAATAGTAAGGCTAAGGAATTCTATGAGGTAAAGATGGGATCAATGATAGACAAAGATTACACGACCAATTTTCATGAGTTATTGAGTTATGTACAGTATCTTATTGATGAGAAGGATAAATTTCAGAGATTTATCAATAGTTTTCCATTAGAATTTAGAGATCGGATTGAGTATGATGAGCCTCGGTCACTTAAGGAATTTATTGGAAAACTGAAGCATTGCTATCAACAATAAAAGCGTAATAATGAATCTCAAAATGGATGGAAAGGAAAGCAAAAAGGTAAAGATAAATGACAGCCTAAGAAGACAAGGCCTTCACATGCAGATGAGGAAGAGAATGTGGCACCACAAAAGAGATTTAATGCAGCTAGACAGGGACATGGGTCACATCAGCAACAACATCATAGAGGTGATGGAACTGGTCAGTTGGCGTCTTGGAAATTCGGTGAGGAGAACCTTAAGAGATATTTTCCAGAGAATTAGGGTGGTAGGCCTAAGATATATAGTGCACAGGAGGTGTAGATCATTGGGGATGTTGGTCAGAGTGTTCCCTGTATATATGCAATTGTGGACAACATGCAGGCAGATCATCAGGCATCTATAATTGAGATGGATGGTAAGCTTTGTGATCAATTTATTTATATTTTGATTGACCCTAAATCTAATTATAACTATGTTAGTCCCGACTTGTAGGATAAGCGTGGTTTGAGTAAAGAGTTGCATGCAGAGTCTTGGTTAGTGTAGTTGACTACAGGTACGAAGAAGCGAGTTCATCATCGAGTAAGAGCTTGCACATTTGATTTGAACGGTATGCCTAGCCTAACACATTCTAATGTACTACCGTTGGGATCATACAATATGTTGTTGGGCATGGATTGGTTGTATCTACATAGAACCAAGGTAGACTGCCATGACAAATCTATCGAGTGTGTTGATGATAATGGAGAACCAAGAGTCTTCCAGGGTAAGAAAAGAACCACATCAGTTAGGATGGTAATAACTACACAAGAAAAGAATAGCCATGGCAAAGGGTGTATGTTATTTGCAGTACACATTTCTAGTGATAAGGATAAGGAGGTTGAGGATAAAGATGTGTTGAACAGGTACCCAGTTTTATAGCAGTTACATGATGTATTTCCTAAGGACATCACAAAGTTTCCACCTCAGGGAGGTAGATTTATCTATTGAATTAGTGCCATGGGTAGCTCCAACATTGAAAGCACCTTACAAAATGAGCAAACCTGAGTTGGTTGAGTTAAAGTTGTAGTTGAAGGAAATGTTGGACAAGGGATACATTAGGAAAAGTGTATCACCTCGGGGTGCACCGGTCTTCTTTGTGAGAAAGAAAGATGGTACTCTTAGATTATAGATCGATTACAGGTAGTTGAACAAAGTGGCTATTAAGAATAGGTACCCTTTGTTGAGGATGGATGACTTGTTCGATTAGATGAAGGGAGCAACAATGTTCTCGAAGATTGACTTGAGATCCAGATACCATCAGGTATGCATCAAAGAAGAGGACATTTACAAGACTGAGTTCAGGACTAGGTATGGGCAATATGATTTTATTGTTGTTCCATTTGGCTTAACTAATGCTCCAATTACATTCATGTGTTTAGTGAATAGTGTGTTGCATCCATATTTGGATAAGTTTGTTATTGTGTTCATTGATGATATACTGGTATGTTCTAAAAATTAGGAAGATCATGCTAAGCACTTAGCAATAGTGTTGAGATTGTTAAGAGAGAATCAGTTGTATCCTAAGCTCAGCAAGTGTAGTTTCTTTTAGACTGAGGTACATTACTTGGGACATGTTGTCTCTAGGGGGAGGGAATTGCAGTAGATCCAGAGAAGATAATAGCCATCATGGAATGGGTAGCTCCTAAGAGTGTGGATGAGTTGAGATCTTTCATGGGTCTAGCAGGCTATTATAGGAGGTTCATTAGGAAGTTATCGTAGATTTCTTATCCTATCACATCATTGCAAAAGAAAGGTAAGAAGTTCGAATGGAAAGAGGAGTGCAAGGCTAGCATTGAGAAACTTAAGAAGTTGTTGACACATGGACCAGTGTTATAGATTGTAGACCCAGACAAAGAGTTTGTGGTATGCAAAGATGCATGCAAGAGAGGGCTTGGTGCAGTCCTTATGCAAGATGGACAGGTAGTATGCTATGAGTCCTGGAAACTAAATGAGCATGAGCAGAACTAATCGGCACATGATCTTGAGTTAGCAAATATCATACATGCATTGAAAATGTGGAGGCACTATCTTCTTGGCAGGAGGTTTGCATTTATGAGTGATCACATTGGGGTGAGATATTTGTTTGACCAACCGAATCTGAATGACAAGCAAGTTAGATGGTTGGTCATGATCAACAAGTTTGATTTTGAGATCAGGTACATCAAAGGTAAAGAGAACAGGGTGGGAGATGATCTCAGTAGACAGGTACATGTACATCACTCGGTAGCTATGAGCTACGATGGGAGAAACTTATAGGATAGGATCTTGTATGTAGGTCAGTAGGATGTTAGGTATATGGAGATTTTGCGCAGGTTATAGTAGGATGCTGGCACATGTATAGGTACAAGTACATGTATAGGTAGTAGTACAAGCATAGGTATAGGTACAAGTATAGGTGAAGGTGCATAGGGTATGGATTATTGTCTTACAACATATGGATTGGTCACGTTCTGAGACAGGATATATGTACCAGATAATAGTGAGCTCAAGAAGGTGATATTAAGGGAGTTTCATGAAAATCCTTATTCAGGTCACCTAGGTTATCAGAAGACATTGATAGTAGTGAAGAAATTTTATTATTGGCCAAATTTGAAGAGGGATGTAGTAGAGTTTGTGGCTAGATTTTTTGACTGTCAGCGAGTGAAAGCAGAGTGTAAACATCTAGGTGGAATGCTACATATTATCATGACTACAGAGTGGAAATGGGAAGTTATTTCCATGGATTTCATCACAGGTTTGCCTAAGACAGTGAAGCAACATGATTCCATCATGGTCATTATGGACAGGTTAACAAAGGTTGCACATTTCATTCCAGTGAAGTCTATATTCTCATTTAACGATGTAGCACGGATATTTATCAGAGATGTGTTGAGGTTGCATTTTGTTCCAAAGAAGATTGTGTTAGTTAGGGATGCGAAGTTCACTTCCAAGTTCTGTAAAGAGTTGTTTGTAGGTTTGGGCATAGAGTTGGAATTTAAAAAAACTTATCATCCGCAGACAAACAGAAAAACAAGGAGGGTCAACATGATATTGGAGGACATGTTAAGGATGTATGTGATGCATCAATAGTGGAAGTGGGAAGAGTATATTCCTTTGGTAGAGATCTCATACAACAAAGGTTATCAGGAGTCATTAAGGATGAGTCCTTTTAAGGCATTGTATGGGAGGAGTTGTAACACTCCCATCAGTTGGAGTGATCCAGTTAGCAGGGTATTGATTGGACCAGATATGTTGGAATGATCTAAAGGCAACATAGGATAGGAAAATGAGTTGTGTAGATAGGAATAGGTTGTACCAACATCTTTCGGTAAAAATCACATAAGAAAAATTCTCGTCGATGCGTTTCGAACCAGCCAGTGTGGCTCCTCTTGAGGACAAGATGAGTAACCAGATCCAGGAATTGTAATAAATAGATGTAGAGGGATCCTAACTAGCTGTTAGGGTTAACAACTAGTTTGACTAAGGGCATAAATTAGAAAAGGTTTTGACCAAAAAGGGTAAGGGAATCTAATTTGAGAAATTAAAAATTATTTTTGATATTATAAACTAATAAGTTATAATAAGTTGATTAATAAAAACTTATTAAATCCGTTTTTTGGCTTGGTGGGGCCTGACCCAGGTTCAACGTTAGTTAGCCAAACAAATCCCTACACTACTGGCCCTTTCAGCATCATCCCGCAGAGCGTGGATCGAAGTCTCACCCGAAGCAGTATGGGGGGATGCTGGAACCAAGTTTCCACACCCTGAGATGGTCGTGATGTTGGTTTATTCTTTCTATTCTTGCTTTCACATAGGTAATTAAGTTCTAGGGCTCTTTCTGGCTAGCCTCTTATTCCTCCCTTCGATACCTCCACAAAAGGGAACGACTGACCTTCGCGTAGCCTGACTTATGGTTCAGGCACTTTCACACTACTAAAGCAGCGTATAGAACAGATTCCCAAACTAGTTTAAGTGTCTTATGTATCTTATTAAACAATCACAGTTAGCCTCGTGTAAATAGATATCCTTAATTGCATTCAATTACCCAGCGTAATTACATACATTCGCACATCGCATCAGCATCATAATTGAAATTTATAAAAAATACGACAAGTTGCATTAACAGGAAACAAAGACACATAATTTTTAGAATACTTCTCTTCATTGATATTTTTAGATGCTTACAGACTCTATCCACCCTACGAACACAGTTGCAGGGGTCCACGCACTCAGCTACGGACTTCTACCCTAGGCCTCTATGCACTCATCTACAGAGCCTCTGCCTATGCTACAACCTAAAATTAGACTTCTCTCTTTATTTCTCAAGACTTTTTACTACAATTCATGACTAGCTAAGACTACTTAGAGCTTACTTACTTAGATCTTTTTATACAATCCCATGGTCCATGGACCATGGGAAGATCTCTACAGCCAACTTTACTTTACAAAATTAAGGGCGAACAACCCTTTATGACTCATGACACCTTTGCGCTCCGCGACCACAAAATGTAGAGACTTTACAACTTTATTACAAAATTCGACCCAAAACATGGGCTTTTAGCCCCAAAACTATCCTTGGGGGATCCCGTTCTGAACAGGCCCCCAACACAAACATCGTGACTTGTGCCCTCGAGTCACGTGGTAGGCACGTAGATCTTAGCGCGAAGACCTCCCAACTCGACCCTTATGACCACAACCTTGGTCGTACACCGTGCGGCTGCCTGCTTCGCGTCTTCCACCATTTGCTCGGTTATTGCTCTAGAACTGTCGGCCTAAAGCTTTTGCTAAGTTGCTTGCAGAGTCGCAAGATTTCCTTCAATAAAGGCTATCACCATGTAAGCCTCATCCAACCAAGGCTTCAGTCATGCCTTCAACACTGCTTCCTTGTGTAGCGCTGCATCCACCTGTTCTTTCAGCTGCTTGACCTCCTGTAGCTTCGTCAATCTCTGTGTGAGTGAGATGGTTCACGTTGTGCCTTTGATCCCATCATAACACTGCTATAGCTCATGCACTTTTGTCTCCAACCATTTTACATTAGGGTCCTCCTGCAAGCTTGTCAGGACCTCAAACGACTACTCAACATTTTGCATGAAGTCTGCTACTGCACTGTCAACCTTCGCTACTACTTCTGTGACAGTGATCGCCCACTACTCCTTTTCTTCTGGCGGAGTTGAAGGTTGGGCCTTTAACTATAACTCTGTGATCTTCAGGTTCAACTCCAACTAAACCCTTTCCATTTTTGTATGAGCATCACGCACCCATGTGGCTAGCTTGTGGATGTGCACCTCGACTGGTTCTTCCTCAGGAATGACCAACTCTGGGACCATTCGGCATGCCTCCTCGATGACCTACATTATACGCTTGTTTTGGTTGGTTTCCTCAGTCACAGCGGTGATGGCAGAGTCTTGCTGTAGTGCCATTTGCTCATTGTTAATCCGTTGTTCACTAATCACTTGGAGGGTACAGTGCTCACGGGCCCTTAGCTCTACAATCACTCCATCTTGCAAGAGGTGGAGTGCTTCACTAGGGAGCACTGCTAGATTCAACCCTACTCCCTTTAGGGCACTGACAGTGGGCCTGTTAGCTTCGTTCTTCGTGGCCAGTGCTCCATCGGGCAACACTATTGCATTGGAGGCCTTCGCGCACAAAATCTCGGTAGCTTCTGAAGTGCCGATAGAAAGGCTGGTAGACACCGTGCCAGCCTGTGATGCACAGGTCTACAACTCCTACAGACTTGTCTGGATAGCCCCCAATACTAGTTGCTGCTGCTACTCAAACTGTTGTAGGGCCTCCGAGGTGACATCTCGCACCATGTCACCGATGTCATGCAAATCACCCCAGTGAGGGTGATTGGGTCCAGTGATGTTTTAGTAGCCTTTGATTTCTTCCTAGACCCTCCTTTCTCATGCTCCCTTGGACAATTGATGTGGGCAGATGTTACTAGCGGGTCTGCACCATGCTGTTTTATCTGCTTGTCCATTTCCTCCTCTATCTCAGGTGAAGGCGACCTTGCGCCTTTGTCAGAGCCTCGCTTTATTCCTCCTATTTTCTTTTATGCCTGCTGAGCAGCATCACGCTCTGCCTGGGCCTTGTTAGTAGCCTCGTTCTTTCTCTTTTTGGCTAGCTACGGCATCCTTAGCTTGGCCTCCTCCTTCCTTCTCTACACGACAGACTTGATTCCTCCCACCGCCAAGTCTGCAATGGTGCGTCACTATGCCGACCATCGATCAAGTACTGCATCAAGGGTGTCATCCATTTCTAGGTAAGGCAAGTCATACCATTTTTGTGCAAGTTCCTTCCATGCCCATGGTGAAAATCTGCTTTGAAATTTGCATAGCCCTGCAGGTTGGAAAACACCGTAGGCAACAACCGTAGTTTGCGATTGATGGCCATGAGGATGTTCATCTCCATGAAGATCCAGAAGATCTTGCTATCCTTGATTTGTTATGTATCCTTGGTTTCCCATAGTGAAGTGTACTTCACTGCTTCTGGTAGGTATGGTGCGACCGAAGGGAATTGGTTGTCCTCTGGTAGTTCCCATGCTACCAGCACAATCGACAACAAGAGCCATGCATGGTGGAATGTCTTGTTGAGCTCCTATGCTTCGCGGTAGTTTACTAGGAACTCTCCACGAAGATAGTCCGACCAGTTGAACTGGACTCCTTCGGCACACTGGACTGCTAGCACAACAATAGGCACCGACACCTCATTGACGCGACACTTCCTCATCACCTTCCCTGCTATAATCTGCATAGCCACCTTTACAACAGGGTCACAGATGCTAGATATGGCATATCCATATGGCTTCTTTACTAACTTAAACTTCTCCTTCATGGCCTCTGCGAGGGCCTTCTCACTACCTTTTCCACCAAATATCATGGCCTGATTTTCTCCTTTGTAAGGCAACTGCATGATCCTGTGGATAAACCTATTAGTGATGGCTATTGGCTCCTCCAACCATAGACACCCATCATGCACCAAGAATAGCAACTGCTTGATGACCAATACTGTAACCGGGGTGCAGTTGTAGTGCGGCACCCAAAGCAGGTTGAGCAACCATGCCTTTCCTACTTCTCTGAGCCACCTCCGTGGCTCCAATGCGGTCATTCCGGTGGTTGTATCGATGATGCAATGCATTACCTGCTCAGTCACCAGGTGTGGGAACTTCTCATGATTAGCCAAGTCCCAGTCCTTAAGTTTTAACAGCAGAACCCGCTCCAAGTGTGGTCCTTTGAAGACAATCTCATCTGGAAACAAAGGGGTTTGCAAGGGGGTCTTGCTCTCATCGATATCTTTCGACACCTTGGACTTGCCCTTCCGTGGAGGGACATACTTAGGCAGTTGAGTGATAGGGTTAGCACCCTGGGCTTCAACTTCCTCCACATCTACTCCCAAATCCTCATCACCCATCGAGATGTCTTCAATATCTTCCTACTCCAGCTCCAAATTGATGGCTTTTACCTTCTCCTGTGCGGTAGGCTTCGGTGGGTTTCTTCTTGGTGATGCACACACTGGTATTGTAGGCTGCTTGCCCTTTTTATCCTTCGCGCTCTCCTTGGTTGGGGTCAGTTTTGGTCTTGGCATCCTTCGTGATTTGGGACGTCGGCTAATACTTCGAAAACCTCAGGAGCAGCTTCTTTGGCATCCATCTCAATTTCTGGCACTGACTCCTCTGCTTCAGTATGTATATCTTTTGTGGGTGCCGACATGATGTTCTACAAAAATTCCTGTGTCTCTTTCGACAATGTATCAAATATTGAATTGGCTATTAGAAGTTCATAGTGCTCATGATTCATGTGCTCCTGAAAGATCAAAAACTCAATTCTCAAAATGCCAAGTGTTTTTCACTGGACAACCACTTGTAACTTATAGGGAATTTTGAATTCAAATCTGACCGTTCACCCCAAATGAATCGGTTCATTAATGCCAAATTGGTGGCAAATTTTCAAGGATTTGACTCATAAATTTTGTCTTAAATTCTAGCCACCCGCTCCATTTGGCCACATGTCTACCGTCCAATCATGAATAGTGACTTGAACGGTCACTTACCAGCCGACCTGCGTGATTTCTCCCTCGATAGCGCAGCTCCCTTCATGCTACCGTGAACCCTGTGACGCTTCCTTGCTTTGCACAATCCTCCAATCGCGCAACTCCAGAAACCCGGGTAGTTTAGTTTATAGTCTCGTGCCTCCTTTCAGCTGCCTGGAGCACTAAGACTATGCTACCTCCATATAGTCACATGGCCGGACCACTAGTATATGGTTTCAAGCGACCGCCATTCACCTTTCCTGGGAAGGGATCTCCATTCGATTTGACCAGCTGCACTGCTCCTCTGTCAGTAATATCTTTAATGACATAGGGCCCTAACTAGTGCATTGTAAATTTCCCTAGAAATTTATCAAACTTGTTGTCATATAACAAAACCAGGTCATTTACGTTAAAGGTGGTCAGCTTAATGTGCCGATCATGCCATGCTTTTTCACATTGCTTTGGACCTGTTGGTGAAATCTAGCTAGAAATATTTCTTCCTCAAGCTCAGCCAGCTGCGTGAGCCTCTCTTCCAGGGCTCCATGATCAGTCATACCCATGAATGCCACTATGTGCAGACTAGGCACAATCTATTCCATGGGCATCAGTGCTTCAACACCATATACAAGCCTAGAGGGTGTTTGTCCAATCAACTTCTTGCATGTCATCCAATAGGCCCATAGTACCACGGGTATGCATATGTACTAATCACTTCACTGAGTGTTGCAAACCTTGGTGAGCGCATCATCCAACACTTTATTGAATGCTTCCACCATCCCATTATCCTACGGATGATAAGGCATGCTCTTTTGGTGATAAACCTGGAATTCCTTCGTCAGCACGCTGATCATCTCATTTAGGAAGTGCGCACCACAATCACTCATCAAGATCTTTGGACATCCAAATCATGTTAGTACATACTCAAAGAGGAAATTTGCATTAGTCATGCCTATACAATCCTTCATAGGTTGTGCCTCCGCCCATTGAGTCTAATACTCCATCGTGGTGATAATGTACCTTGCTCCCGTCTTTCCTTGGGGATGAATGGGTCGCACAAAATCTGTCGCCCATTTCTCAAAGGGTTGAAACATCATTTGTGGATTCAAAGGTAGCTCATCCCTCTGCGATGGCCTACCAGTCCTTTGACACACATCACACGCTTTATAATATGCTTTCGAATCCTAATGGAGGGTTGGACACCACAACCCTGCATGTAGAATCTTCTGCGCAACCACTCTCCTTGCATAATTCCCTCCAGCGGTGCTCCCATGAGTGTCTGCAAGGATACAACTCCTTTCAAACTCTAATACATACCATCGCAATAACTCATCGGACCCCATTTTATACAGATGCCAGGCAATGATAGAAAAGTCTGCCACGCGCACCACCAACTCCTTCTTTTTCTCGATGGTGTATCCTTCCAGGGTAGTTCCTGTCGTTAGGAAGTGTATGACATCTTCAAAATGACCATCCGTGATGCGCACTACAAATAGCTGCGCGTCAGGCAATCCTTCTTCCAAATTAGTTGGCTCTTCCACTATTTCGATGGGTGACAGATGGTCTGGTCCTATTTTCAGCTATCCAGGCTTCACAATAACTTCAAAATCATACTCCTGGAACAATAACAGCCACCTAGAGATTCTTCCCCCCAACACAGGCTTATTGACTAGGTATTTTAGCGTGGAATGATCTGTATACATCTTAAAATGGCCTCTAAGCAAATAGCATCTAAAATTCTAGAGCATGTATACCACGGTTAACCCTTCGTGCTCTGTTATAGACATTTTTGTGCCTTACAGCATTGAGCATGAAATGTCCATAATCTAAGGGATCCAAAGTCCCTAAACATGTTGTTCCTACCCCTAGAGGAACAGGGCTAAAAAACCACAGCAATTCACAGGAGTTCTCCACCAGAAACTGCTCAAAAACAAGTCAATTCAGGATCATTTCAGTGGCTACACTAGCTATTTGCGCTGAATGTCAAAGCCAACACTGGCTACTTGCGTTGAATGTCAAATGGAACACTGGCTACCTACACTGAACGAGAATGGACATGTGGCAAGCTCATTTCTCAAGGTGTCAAAACCCAGGAAGCTTCCAAAATGACACTTGCCTCAGGGAATTCGACTGGTGATGAGTAAGAGGTTCCAAATCTCCAAGTGGAAGCAAGAACCTCCAAGTGGAATCAAGAACTGACAGAGGGAGAGGACACTAGTCAGATCTCAAGCTGACTCATCCTCTCTCCAAACATCTATATATGGATCGCTCCTCCATGAGATCTAGAGGCTGGAATTTTATTATTGCAAAGAATTGCTGTTGGTTTGAGATTGGAATCATTGGGTGCTTAATGCTTTGAAGGGGGTAAAGATAGGAATTCCATTTGCTAGGAAGGAGATGCTGGATTGGAGCCCTCTTGGTTGTATCTCTTCCTGAGCCTTGTTATTCATCAATAAAGCTATCTTGGTTTCTCCTATATGCTGATGTATTCTTGATGTATGATTGCATTAGTATGTTTAGTTTATTCCTAATCCTGAACTAGTTATGAATATGAATCGATGTCTTGTGTAGTGTTCTCTTCTTGTGATCTTGCAGAAACCTCTTGAAGCTGGGCGAGCGAGAAGGCAAGTAGCTGGGAATCCTCCAAGAGAAGAGAGACCAGATCGAGGGACAAATGGAAGACACCGGTTAGTCCATCTATCTCTCTTCATTCTTAATTCATAAAGGAAGAAATATTAGAATAGCTGTCTCTGTTTGTTGCTAAGGCACTGTCACACCTTAGGTGGATAGGATCGTCTTGCATAGGCATTTTTCCCCACAACAAATTGGCGACTCCATTGGGGAGATCTGTTTAGTCATTTTATTTGTGTTTCTATCATTATTTGTTTCATAGACTTAACAGCAACAATTGAACTGCATCTGCTATTCCCGGATGCAAAGTAGACAGTTGCTGCTTTGATCCAATCTCTGGACTCGTCTATGATCTGAACAATGGACTCAAAAATGATTTGATGATCCTTTGTGATAGATCTTAGTACTCCCTCAAAGAATCCCTTTGATTGTACCTTGCTTGTTGCTTTTATTTGGCCTGAAACAGTAGATTAAATAGCAATCTGTGACCCAGAACCAGTGAGAAACGAGAGTTTCCCCTTCAGCGCAGACCCAGTGAAGGGATTCTGCATTTCAACGCAGGTCCCGTGAAGGCTACCTGCGCTGAATGTCAAAACCCCTGTGTTGAGGTTGCGCTGAACCAGTTTGTCCTAGTGCAGCTGGGGTTCTCTGCTTTGTTTTGCCTTGTTTTGATCTCTGATTTTTGCAGCCTGTAACTAGCATAGGTACCAATCTGATAACTCCTTTTCTCTGCTTAGATTCCACCTCCTTTTGTACAAAAATACTGTGAGTGTTTTTATGTGTTTGTGGCATCATTTACAGTCTTCCTTTGCATGAGTTAAATAATCATCCCGTAGCCCTTGATTCAAATCTGTTGATTGTGATCTTAGGAGAGAGTTCATTGGCTGTTTGCAGTTGATTATACATTTGCTTTTGCTTATTGGTTTGAGTTTGTCTCTTTTAAGTTTCAAAACAAGTATTCATTTCGAAAATCGTTAAGTGTTTTAATCTCTTCTACCCTTTCTGATTTCGAAAAAGTAAACTTGTTTGTATTTGTCATTTAAAAGCAAATTCAAAGTTGTGCAAAAAGCTTTCTTTGTAGGCATCAATACTAAGAAAGCGGAAAACAAACACCTGCATTGTGCATTTGCATCTTGATAGTTTGCATGTTTGATTTAGGAAAAGTGCATTAGAGTGTGCTGATTGCTCTTTGAGAAAGGATGGTGTCTTTCTTTTCCCTTAGTAGCTAGGATTTTCAAAGTTGAAAACATAAAAAGCTTGCTTATCATCTTTAGACTGCATTTAGGAATTTGTATCATACATCTCGTGGTGAACCTTGAAAGGCAAACTTTAAAAAGATCAACCTAAAATAAATTGAATGAACTTAACAACGCTTTGCAACATAATGCACAACATAGAGGTCTAGGCTAGAGACGTGTTCCGGCATCGTAAAGCCTGGTGACTGTCGATCTCGTTGATGGTGGGTGATTCCTCCTGAGGGACGATAGCGCCAGTACGGATTGTGCTCCCACGTACCATCGCGTATATATTGGGAGACCCCTATAGGCATAAAACCTTTATCCTTAGGAAGCCGTGTCGGCCGCCCTACTGATCGCAATGCACTGAACACAGCATTCAGGAAGATCGACCGCCCGTACCCTAAAAAGTATTCTGCAGTTTTGCGAAAAGTTTGGCACACCCTCTGCCTAGAACTCCAGAGCAGTTCCTTTTGGCCTTTTTCAGACTCTATAACAGAAAAAGTCCATCCGAGCATTTGTCACTTCGGGCTCATTAAAATATCGAAGGAGACTAGAGTCATCTTTAGCTTTTTCTCGACTCTTTAAAATTGAAAAAGCAAGTTGTGTCTAAGCGTCAAAAATTTATTTTAAACGGAACAATCACCCTTTATTCCTGTGTTGATCTTTAGGTTGAAAAAATGGAGCACACCAACCAAGGAATTCCCCTTGGTGGAAATCCTAGTCCCTTCTCCTCTTGGGGAGATGTTGGTGCGCCCCACATGGCCACATTGTCGCTTCCAGGGCTGACAATTGGCCTGCCGGTCTGGCTCTTTTCAACCAATTTCGTTCAGAACACCACTATTCCTGAACAGTCGAGTCAATAGTTAGATCGGACCAGGGTTGCCCACCAGCCTTCCACTTCATCTAATTCTTCCTCTCCTCCTTCCTCTTCGCTTGACGGAACTGGTAAAACAAAAAACCAAGTTCCTAAGGAGAAGAAGGAAAAGAAGAAGAAAGAGAAGAAGAAGAAGGAGCCAAAAGCGACTGGGGGCAAACAAGTGTCGTCTGACAAAAATCCACACACAGCACTGACCAGGCCTAAATCGCCATGTGTCATATGCAAGGGAGACCACTTACACAGAGATTGTCCCTGCATCCCTCGGATACTAAGGGACTAGTCTCCCCGTTTGCACAATTCGGTAGCGTCGACCTCTGATAGCCACGTTGACAGCTCATCGTCGACTAGTGAAAGTGAAGTCCCAAGACAGAGAGGGAAAGCTAGATTTCCCTCCAAACTGTGTGAAGGCGACCACGCCATCCACCGTTGTCCCTTCTTAGATGAGGCTAAAAGAGTTCTGGAAGATCGCCCGATTTTACGAGCGCAACTTCCTCCTGGATATCAAAAACTCCTACCAAGTCCTTCACTAGTTGAGAACCCGGCTGGCCCACCCAGGTGGTCAGCCGAAGCACCTATCATTGAAGATGAACCGTCTGGATCCATGCTTGAAAAAATTCAAAAGGTTGAGACGGCAGTTGACCCAGTTTTGCCTTCAGAGGCTCCATCTTCGAATGATACCATCACAGAGGAGAATAAAGACGACACAGTCCAAATTCTCTTCATCAACACAGACTCTGACGAACAAGGGGGAAATTTTCCCATTCATTTATCGCAGGAAAGAAATTTGTCAGAGTCATATCCGGCCGTCTATTCAGTCCCACCACCAAGCAACCTAGTTGTCTCGTTCGATTGGAACCAACTAGGCAGACCCCGGTTGCCAGCAAGCATACCATTCAGAATTATCGTTCAAATATACAGAATGGTAATGGCTGGCACTATCATTGATGAGGGGGCATCTGTGAGTATCCTTTCCTCTATTGCTTGGAAAGCGCTTGGTTCGCCAACGCTTTTGCCTGAAATGAGAAATCTATCAGGCTTTGATAAAGGAACCAGTCGACCTTTAGGGATCCTCCCCAATGTGCCCATAACATTGAAAGGGAAGACCGTTCAAATGAACGTGATGGTCATTCAAGGACCCTTGGATTATAACCTACTCCTTGGACGAGACTATATATATTGCATGGGAGCCATCGTCTCCTCACTCTTTAGAGTAATGTGTTTTCTGCATGAAGGAAGAGTGGTCAAGCTCGTGGACCAACTTTCATTTCCCGGATCACGCATCGCAAATAGTCATATACCATCCCTAAATGGTCTCTTCACGCAAGAAGTGTCTCAACCCACGGTCCGTCCTCCTGATGACCGCGAGTAATCCAGGAGGATACGACTGGAACCTAGGGGGCATGCGTCCTGGTCTGCCTCGGCAGGAAAACTTTGGGTATAGAGTAGGTTTCCGCGGGAGAATATGACTAGTCCGTACCCCGTCCGTGGTTGGAAGAGGGGTTGTTCTAGAATAAGATTCTTTTGTCAAAGTTATGTGAGAGGGTGGGTCTCGTCACTCACCTTTGTCTATTTCAATAGATATCGCCGAAGAAGTGTTTTGTTGAAAGAATAACGGAACCATATTTGGGTAACCTGAAAGAGGTAGGCCTCTCCCGATAGAACGAATGTTTTGTCTGCAAATTGAGGGGTAACCTTGAAGTCATACTTTATACCTGGGGGCATGCAAACCTTTTGGAGTGCAAGCAAAGAGCGGTTATTTATCTATTTTTTGGGTTAGCCGTTTCCTAACTTGCATAAAGAAAGGATGCGGGGCATAGCTTTGTGAGATGAAGCTCCATAAAAAATAGAATCTCAATGAGACACTCTTATCATATGACTGGGTATTCGAGCAGTTTTCGCACACAGTTCATGCTCGTTAAAAAATAAACACAAGATCCGAGCAGTTTTAGCGCATAGTTCATGCTCGTTAAAAAATAAACATAAGATCGAGCAAATGTTTCCACCCGCGTTTAAGCTCGTTAAAAAAATGAACTATCCCGGTAAATAACCACCGTGAATGTAATATCATCAGCCATTAAAGCCTTGGTCGTGTTTGCACCGTCACCTCCACTTTTCCATTGGCCGATTGTTCACCTCCATATGTTTGTTTACCCATTTTGAGGAACAACTACGAAGAGTGATTTCACTAGCCATCCTTGTGACACTGCCGTGATTGGAAAATTCCAACCTGTACCTGGAATCAGCTGCTAACCCTGTTTATCACTCGTTCCTCAAAAGACGAGTCTTCTTTAAGCTCTTTTCATTTGACTCGTAAAATATGAAAAGATTGCCAAGTCCTTGGCCTTCCAGCTCGTTAAAGGGACAGGAAGAGCTATCCCTCCTCTAGATTTTAATCTTTTTGGACCTGAGGGATTATTGCACAAAAAGATCGAGCGCTTGTTTTATTCGGCTCGTTAAAACTATCGAAAACTCATCCCTTCTGTATTGTTTTATACTTTTTCGGACTTAAGGGATTAGATGACGAAAAAGGACTTTTGGAGTTAACTTTATGTACCTTTTCAGACTCTCTAAAAATGAAAAGGACCGAGTTATCCTTGTCGTTAGACTTGTTAAAATCACTAAATAGCGACAAACTTGTCTTTAGACGAGAACGAGTTTCACTATCGCTAGGCTCGTTAAAACATAGCGATGGGCTTGCCCGAAGGGCAGGTTATAGAACAAGCATATGTTATCCTCCTCAAGCTTGATAAAAATAAAGAGGTACTGGTCAACAATGACTGGGGAAAAATTGGGAGAAACTAAAGAAAACTTTGATGGTAGCAAGTCGCTCTTGAACATGACACTTTTCCTCCGTACCATAATCGGGTTGGGTTGTTTCATTCACCGGTCACATCCATGGTCTCGCCATACCATCCATCTTTGGGGTAATGCTACCAATCCATCGCATCAGTGTCGCCATATGTTCAAGAGAAGTCGTTCAGAAAAGTCAACCGTGTCCCATCCACTGCCATACATTATCCTTCATCCTTTCATGACCGCCACCCTGAATCATATGTCACAGATCGTTTTCACCTCCGTTAAAATCATTAACTTCGTTCCGTGTCATTGATGTGGGATTCATTAAGGCCCTCCTTTGACGGATCGCTTCTTGCCGACATCAGCTCATTATCCAAGAAGTTGATCTAGGAACAACCCCTTCAGTACTTTGAAGCTTGCATGCCTCAATGGCAAGTTTCTCACTTCCGGCGACAGGTATACATCAATGACCTTCGATTGAAAGATTTTGCGTGGTGTTCGACGCCAAGTCCTTTATTCACACCACGTGAATTGTACTGCAGTACCTTGAGGGTCATTATCATTATCGGTGACTCCTCTCGCGCTTGTTAACGGTTTACCTCATTGACCGGTAATCAAGCGATGTCTTTCCATGTTCGACTTCAGAACAATTCTCACATGGATCGACTTGTACTTAGAGTGAAGATCGAACGAGTTTGAAGACCCCGGATCTAGTTTCATCCATCCGGGCTGCGATATATATTCAGGAAAGATAAACACATTGACATGTACATCATTGCAGCAGATAATCATCCTACTCAAAGGATGATAATTTCATCAAAATTATCAGTCTACCATCAGACGATTGTCTATTCTATGTACAGAAAAATGAATTTATAAAGCTGAGCATGGGAATGCCTGCCTCAGCTAGATCATGAAAGCAGTATGAAAAATAATGTATTGTATTGTATCTTATTACAGGTCTCCTCCCAACATTGGATGAACTTCAGATCCCCCTGATAAAGCATTTCACCCGATAAACAGCCTCATACTTTAGGGGGCAACTGTTATAGACATTTTTGTGCCTTACAGCATTGAGCATGAAATGTCCATAATCTAAGGGATCCAAAGTCCCTAAACATGTTGTTCCTACCCCTAGAGGAACAGGGCTAACAAACCACAGCAATTCACAGAAGTTCTCCACCAGAAACTGCTCAAAAACAAGTCAATTTAGGATCATTTCAGTGGCTACACTAGCTGTTTGCGTTGAATGTCAAAGCCAACACTGGCTACCTGCGTTGAATGTCAAATGGAACACTGGCTACCTGTGCTGAACGAGAATGGACATGTGGCAAGCTCATTTCTCAAGGTGTCAAAACCTAGGAAGCTTCCAAAATGACACTTGCCTCAGGGAATTCGACTGGTGATGAGTAAGAGGTTCCAAATCTCCAAGTGGAAGCAAGAACCTCCAAGTGGAATCAAGAACTGACAGAGGGAGAGGACACTAGTCAGATCTCAAGCTAACTCATCCTCTCTCCAAACATCTATATATGGATCTCTCCTCCATGAGATCTAGAGGCTGGAATTTTATTATTGCAAAGAATTGCTGTTGGTTTGAGATTGGAATCATTGGGTTCTTAATGCTTTGAAGGGGGTAAAGATAGGAATTCCATTTGCTGGGAAGGAGATGCTGGATTGGAGCCCTCTGGGTTGTATCTCTTCCTGAACCTTGTTATTCATCAATAAAGCTATCTTGGTTTCTCCTATATGCTGATGTATTCTTGATGTATGATTGCATTAGTATGTTTAGTTTATTCCTAATCCTAAACTAGTTATGAATATGAATCCATGTCTTGTGTAGTGTTCTCTTCTTGTGATCTTGCAGAAACCTCTTGAAGCTGGGCGAGCGAGAAGGCAAGTAGCTGGGAATCCTCCAAGAGAAGAGAGACCGGATCGAGGGACAAACGGAAGACATCGGTTAGTCCATCTATCTCTCTTCATTCTTAATTCATAAAGGAAGAAATATTAGAATAGCTGTCTCTATTTGTTGCTAAGGCACTGTCACACCTTAGGTGGATAGGTTCATCCTGCATAGGCATTTTTCCCCACAACATGCTCGGTGGTGGAATAGTTCTTCTCCACCTTGGATTAACCTTCTGCTTGCCAATGCTATAGGGTGGTCCAAGTCTCCTCCACCAACCTGTGTCAGTACTGCTCCCAGCACTATGCATGACGCATCGACATGTACATGAAACTCCTTTTTCCAATTTGGGAATACTAAAATTAGCACGGTGACCATCTTTTCCTTCAATACATCCAAGCTTTTCTTACAGTCCTCATTCTAGTAGAATGTGACATCCTTTTTCAACAACTTCTCCATAGGCGCGGTGATCTGGGCATAACCCTTGATAAAATTTCTATAATATCCAGTATGCCTTAGGGTAGCACACAACTTCTTCACACTCCTTGGCGCTTCCAAGTTAAGTATCACTATGATCTTCACGGGATCTACCATCAATCCCTGTCTACAAACCACATGACCCAACAGGGTCCCAAAAGGAACACAAAATAGGCATTTCTTCGGATTGAATGAGATATGGTATCTTCGACATGTATCCAGCATCAAGTGCAGACTTGCCACATGGTGTTTCACCAGCCAAAATATAGTCTAGTCATCAAAGTACACTTCCAAGAACTTATGGATAAATTCCTTGAATGCCACAACGACTACACGCGAAAAAATTATAGGCGCATTCTTCAATCCAAAAGGAATTACAATGTAGTAAAAGCACCCCCACTCATTCACAAAAGTTGTCTTTCTCCTATCTTCCAACGCGATTTTAATCTGATGGTACCCAGAGAACCCATCAGTGAAGGAATATGCTTCCTGGCCACTTACATTGTACAACACTTCATCAGTGAATGGAGTCGGGAAAGGATCATGTACACAAGCGTCATTCAACTTCTTGAGATCTACGCATATCCTTATTTCATCCTTCTGCTTCTTCTTCTGTACCACCATTAGGCTCACCAAATCAGATTCTTCCACATGCTCAATGATGCCTACCGCAAGCACCTTATCTAACTCTAAGTAGACCTTCTCCTTATACTTCGGATTGAGATGGTAAGGTCTTTGCTTAACCGGCTTCACGTCGAGATTTAACGTGATCTTCACAACACACAGGTCCCTGATTATCCCTTTTAAGTCTGTAAACTTGGTAGGGAACAAATCATAGTATTGGTGGAGAAATTCAACAACTTTATCCACTATCGCATCAACCTAGTAATCTCCAATCTTTGCGAATTTGGGCTTTGCCTTCGTACCAATATTTACTTGTTTTGTTTTCAGCGGTGTAGTTATATTAGGATTCTCAATCTACAGTCCTTCAACCTCACAGTGACCTTCTGTTTCAGGAATTTTAACCTTTTGTGGATCCTCATCTTCTTCTTCAGCAGTTATGTTATAGCATTCCAGCACGTGACTCAGCTGAGTAGCCCAATCACACTGAGTCAGGTCCAAAGGACCCTGTGGTATCCTAAAGATTATTGCTTTTACTTCTTGTAGCGCTTCGTTGATATAGTCAAACTTGTCTTCAAAGCTGAATGTCATTATGAATCCCTTGCACAGAATATCCCATCCACCTATACCATGGCAGAACTATGTTTCTAAGTACCAGTTCATTGGGATGACATCTAGGGTGTGACAGAACAAGTGTACCCATTCAGGTTGGGGCTTCTCTCCATAAGCTTGAGCCCATTTAGTCAAGTGTGTGCACGGATCATCCTGCCCATCATATTTGTCTGTCATTCATACCTTCAGCTTCCCAAAGTGTGTTCTCATCATCCTCCTACATTGACGCCAATCATCAAAGCTACCCTTGTGCATACCCCACCACCTTGCGGGCGTAGTGCGCAGTGCCTAGTCCAAAGCTTGGAAGTGCTAATTCTCTCGCACCTCCCTCTCAAATGCATCCAAAAATATATCTGCATCATTCATGCCACCATAAGTGGGCATATTTCTTACCTCTGAAGACACACAACACAGTGACTAGGTCATCATGTTACAGCTTAGTGTGGTTACTTCATGTATCCGATTTTTCCAGCACTCTAGTTCTTCATCAGAGCCCGAGGTATAGGAACTCTTGCAATCCCTTGTAATTCGTCCATCCGTTGTTGGATTCACCCAATCTTGGTATTGCACTGTTATCTTATAGATACAGTCGATATCGTCATCGCTCTCATAATCGCGGACTGGTTTAGTATAGCGTGATCCTTTAGCAGGATCTAGGGGTATTATTACACGAAGCGATTTCTTCTCGAAAATCATCTTTCGCTTCTTTAGGTTGATTACCCCATTCATATCAGTATCAAAATTAATTCCAAGGAGCATAGGGTAGGGGTTGCTATTATCCACAATTTCTATTACTTCAAAGTTAGCCAGTGTGCTTTAGCCTTCAATATCTACAGTCACCCCTTATAGCTGCCCCATGGGGATGATCTTTTGTTGATTTTCGATCCTTAACTGAATCGGAGACCACTGCAGCATGGGTCTTCCCATCTGTTCCCATGTTTTCTTCGGTAGGACGTTCACATCTAACCCCAGATCCAAAATAACCTAATCCATCTCATGCTATCCTATCTGCACAGTCAGTCTCATCTCCCATCCTGTCCTTGTTTTATGCTTACCAATCTTTCGTACCATGCGTGGTTCGCCCAGAGTGTTTTTGGTGCATCTATTTATAAGCTCTTGTAATCCCTTCACACTCTTGCTATAGAGAAACAATTTCATGCAAGTTTCTAGAAAGGTCGTAAGCATATAAGGGTCCATTTCCTGATCAGGATTATCCTTGCAGCTTGAGGTGGAGGTCTCAGTGAAACTCTTCTTCGCTTCCATAAATGTTTCACGTGCGCGCTCCAAATCGAAGTTAGCCTCCTTCGCTAGAGCCTTGAGAACCCATGCATTATCATTGGGTTGTTTCCCCTTATCATCTCCTGTTGCAATTCCACTTCAGAGCACTATATTTACATTCGGATCCTCTTCGTGAGGCTCCGACCTCATCATCTACAGGTTCTGAGTCGGCTAAGGTGGTAGTGGCGCTTTGTCGTGTATCATCGCTATCAACGTAGAACAATCCTCCGTCTCATGATAAAAAAGAGTGCAATATTTTCACGATGGATGCATTGGGTTAGTGCAATAGTGGGCATAGTGTCCAGGTCCTCCAAAATTGTAGCAAATTAGCTATCCCCGACCTCTGCTAGGCCCTCCTCCACCTCGGCCTCATCTGCACCCTTGAAAGCCTATCTGCGTGACCCTTGTGCTCTAGTCAGGGGGCTCCATTTTTGCCTGAACCCTATAGGTGGGTGTTCTATCCATCATCAATTCATATCTCCTGCAGTTGCACTCATCATGCCCTACTTACCTACAAAAGTTCAGAATAGTTGCTGAGGCATTTGTACAAACTTTTGCAGCAAATGACAGTTATTCGTGGCATGTTTTCCTACTACCTGACATATAGCGCACCACAATGCAGGCCCCACACTTGGTCCTGCTTGAGCTTCCAGCCTCAAAGGCATCAGTCCTCCTCCTTCCATGTAGTTCACAAAGACCGAGAAATGGTCTTTGTCATGCCCCTGACCCTTGCATTTTAGGCACCATACCTCTTCGCACACCTCTGGTCGAACTGTTCTGTCCTGCTTCAAACTTTGCATCTCAAGGCACATATTTTTCAACTGCGCATGGATCTACTAAACCCCTAGATTTGGATCTTACATCGGTGTTTCATGCAGTCTCATTGTAATCTCCAAGGCCTCTTCCTGAGTCGTTATCTTCTGTTGTGACAACGCAACCCTTAGGTGTGGCAGGAGTGAAGCCACAAACCACTCGCAATGCTGTCCATCTGTTAAGTTCATATTAGCTTCGCAGATCTAACACTTCAACCTCTGATCTAATTCCAAGGTGTCTCGCCTGGCTTCATCACAATTTCTTTGAACCCCACAATCGCCTGCACCTTAGATTTAAACCTACTAAATTCTTTGTTCAGCGTGGTCTGGATGCCTGCCACTCCAGCATTTGGGTTATCATTAGAGTACTTAATGTACCAGGTTAGCGCGCGATCCTGCAATGCACTAACCAATGTTGCCTTCTTCAAGTGATCATCTATAACGCCTTGAGCTTCCCATACAAATTTCACCATGAACCAGAACTGGTCCAGGTCCTCATTTCCTAAGCCTTTAAACAAAGGCAGCTTCACTGAATTTTCCATGCTGAACCGCGGTGGAAGTGGAGGTGGTACAGGTGAAGTTGCAGGTGATGGTGGTGAAGTTGGAGGTGGTGTGGGCGGCGGTAGTCACGGGAATCCTTTTCTTATTAACTAAATAGCACTTCACGGAGAAGCCCGCGCTACTCTCTCTTCGTCACCCAATGGAGGTGAAATAAATTGACTATATTCATGACCCTTTCTTCCTTTGTTCCTGTAAGTTTTTCCACTTCGCGTAGGTCTGAACATCAAAGTAGCTGCATAACCCATTTTTCACACTATAACATCTTAATCCAGGTATTCAAAGACTTCAATTACTTAACTCATGGACCTTTGAAAAAGCACCACTTTGCTTCGCTATAGATGACTGAGGTATCGACCATGAATTTAGTCACAAATCCTCCTATGATGCGATCGAGCCAACGATCGACAGTGCAAGCAATCTTTTCCTCAGATGCTTCTAGTCTCTGTACTAAATCCGGAGTCCAAACAATAGGACCGTCAAGTTTCCACCTTCCTTGGCTATCTTCTAGCTTCACGATCCACTCATATAGCTCAACCGGAAAGAAACAGAAAAAGATCTCGTGTATTTCTGTATATAGGTACCTCTCCAATGACTGTTCCTTGGTCATTCACAGGTTTCTATTCTCCTGTGCCACAAATTCATGGATCTTCCTGTCCAACCAGTCTCCAATCTCTTTCTTAGTTGGATTCCAGTGATACGACATCACATGTCTCTTATGCAGATTTCGGTCCCGACAATGGAACCATTAGTTGGCTTCATGGGGCCTGTCCCAGGTTTAACGTTAGTTAGCCAAACAAATAACTACACTACTGGCCGTTTTGGCATCAACCCGTGGAGCGTGAACCGAAGTCTCACTCGAAGCAGTATGGGGCGATGCTAGAACCAAGTTTCCACACCCTGAGATGGTCATGATGTCAGTTTGTTCCTTCTATTCCTACATTCGCATAGGTCATTAAGTTCTAGGGCTCTCTTTGCCTAGCCCCTTATTTCTCCCTTCGATACCTCCGCAAAAGGGTACGACTGACCTTCACATAGCCTGACCTATGGTTCAAGCACTTTCACGCTACTAAAGCAGCGTATAGAACAAATTCCAAAACTAGCTTAAGTTTCTTACGTATCTTATTAAATGATTATAGTTAGCCTCACGTAAACAGATATCCTTAATTGCGTTCAATTATCCAACGTAATTACATACATTTGTGCATTGTATATGCATTATAATTGAAATTTATACACAATACGACAAGATGCATTAATAGGAAACAAAGACATCGAATTTGTAGAATACTTCTCTTTATTGATATCTTTAGATGATTCAGACTCTATCTGCCCTGCACACACAATTGTATGGGTCTGCACACTCAACTGTAGACTTCTACCCTATTCCTCTATGCACTCAGCTGTAGAGCCTCTACCTATGTTACGAACCAAACTTAGACTTCTCTCCTTATCACTCAAGACTTCTTACTACAATTCATGACTCGTTAAGACTACTTAGAGATTGCTTAGTTCTCTTTATACAATCCCATGGCCTGCGGACCATGGGTATATCTTTACAGTCGGCTTTACTTTACAAAATTAAGGGTGGACATCCTTTTATGACTCATGACACCTTCGCGCTCCGCCACCACAAAATGCAAAGACTTTACAACTTTATTATGAAATTCGACCCAAAACATGGGCTTTTAGCCCCAAAATTGTCCTTGGGGGATCTCGTTCCCAACACCTTTATAACCCCATTAATGAATTATATAAAATATTAATATTAATATTTTATATAATTCATTAATGGGGTTATAAAGGGCTTTAATAAGTTTTTATTAATCAACTTATTATAACTTATTAGTTTATAATATCAAAAATAATTTTTAATTTCTTAAATTAGATTCCCTTACCCTTTTTGGTCAAAACCTTTTCTAATTTCTGCCCTTAGTCAAACTATTTGTTAACCCTAATAGCTAGTTAGGAGCCCTCTACATCTATTTATTACAATGCCTGGATCGGGTTCCTCGTCTTGTCCTAAACATGAACCACACTGGCTGGTTTCCCTTACCCTTTTTGGTCAAAACCTTTTCTAATTTCTGCCCTTAGTCAAATTAGCTGCTAACCCTAATGGCTAGTTATGAGCCCACTAAATATATTTATTACAATGCTTGGATCTGGTTCCTCATCTTGTCCTGAAGATGAACCACACTGGCTGGTTCAAAACGTGTCGACGAGAATGTTTCTTATGTGATTTTTACCGAAAGATGCTAGTACAATTATTATGGATCACAAAAGTCTTAATTCAGGAATAGGTTGTTCAAGGAGTTCTAGGTTAGGGAACATGTGTACTTGTGCATCAAACCGAGAAATATCTCCTTGTGGATTGGATCATGTGCGAAGCTACCACCATAGTTTTTTGGACCCTTCAATATTATGGAGAGGATTGGGCCAGTAGCCTATCGAATTGCACTGCCTCCGACAGTGAAAGTCCAAGATGTTTTCCATGTATCTCTGCTTAAGAAGTATGTTAAGGATGTTGATCATGTGATTGAGTGGTCTGTATTGCAGGTGGAACCATATGGAGAATTTTGGCTGGAGCCTCTATGTATATTGCATAAAAAGGTGCTCATGCTCTGGAATTGAGCAATCAAGCAAGTTAAAGTGAAATGGAAGCACTTTACGCCCGATGAAGCTACATGGAGATGGCATATCATATACGAGCTATGTATCCTTTCTTGTTTGTCGGTTAAGGCAAAGCAAATTCGATATGGTGATGTGGTATATTCTTTATGGTGGTTTGTTATATGCTTTATGGTGGTTTAGTATATGCTTTATGGTGGTATGATATATGCTTGATGATGTTTTGATATGGTGTTTAGTATATGTTTTAACATATGTTTTGGCATATGATTTGATATATGTTTTGGTATATATTTGTGGTAATTTTTCTATTTGTACACATCATATGGATGTAAATACTGCCATGAGATATGTTATAAGGTTCCACTATGTGATATGGGTGTCATGTTATTATGATTATGTTGTCATGTTACTATGCTATCATGTGGTTAGGTTATCATGATGTTATGAAGTCATGTGGGTTGGTACTCAACAGGATGATCATTGTAAATACCATAATGAGTTGTGTTATAAAGCTCCACTATGCGGTATATTATCATGTTGTCATGATGTTTTCTTTTGAGCATCTCTTTCATTGTAAATACTACAACGAGCTGTCTTATAAAGCTCCATGAGAAATATGTCCTCTCTTAGCAGGTTGTTGAGGTATATGTATGATTGAACACCAAGGATGGTGTCCCCTAAGGAGGAGGGTTTTGTAATAGCCCTAGTGAAAATTCCATGTAATAAAAGTTAAAAACAATAATGACGGTTGATGGGACACTTATTCCAAGCTGAATGTTGGGCATGACATCCTAGGGGGTGTTCATTTGATTGTTTATGGCTAAGGAAATTGGAAAAGGAAATGACTAAGGCTTTGGAAAGGAAAAATGGTATTTTTGGCACAATTATTTATGAAAATAATGGATATTAGGAGAAAAGGGAGGTGAAATGTCACAGGTTACATGTCAGGAGGAAAATGAAGGAAAATAATGGAAAATGAAGAAAATAGAGGCCTCATTCATAAAAAGGCTTCTGAGGACCAGTTGGTAATCTTTTGTCAATTTAGTTTTGGAGCTCTTTCATTATTCTCTCTCTCTCTCATACTCTTGGACACTTAGAGTTTCTTGGAGCATTTTTCCATTGGTGCAAGAAAGGCAAAGAAGGCAAGAGGAAGCAAAGATCAAGCAAGGAAAGGTAGGATCAAGAAACTATAGTAGGCTTCATTGTAGGGATCAACTTGCATGTGTATTTTACTTGATATATTTTTCATGCATGGCATTGCATGTGATTATTTTCTATCACGACATGGGTTTTTCTAGGTCTAACAGTGTTTTCAGCCTACCCTTTCCATTTCCGGATAGCCATGGTGTGATGGGATTCACATGTTTTGGTTGAGTTGGATTTCTGGATGGATTCGAAGCTGAGTGGGTTGGACCTTTGAATGATAGAGAACATGACCTAGTGGTCCCTAAGCCGGACCATGGATCATGGTAAAGCCATTGGCCTAGTGAACCTTGAGCCAGATTGTGGGTTGCAGTAAAGCCAGGATTGTGTTGCCTCAGTGGGCTTAGGAATCCTTTCTTGTGAATGGCAGGATATATAGTAAATCCAAGAGGTGGTTTGCACTCTATTAGGCCTAGTAATCCTGAGTTTGCGATATGTGATAAATCCTAGAGAGTGGGTCTCGGTTTGTGGCCTAGTGATCTAGGTTTGGATTGCGGTAAATCCTGAGAGACTAGGAGATAGGAAAATTCCTCATTGTATAGGTGGATAAATCCAGTGGAATCCATGCTTGTTTGTCCTAGTGATTAGGTGGAGATCACAATAAAGCTTGTTATTATGTGTTCATTGTGTTGGCCTAGTGATCTACGATGGATTAAGGTAAATCCAAGTTTCTATTGATGAGGGTGAGGTGGTTTAGCCTCAGTATGCCCTGGTTGGTTCTTTTGGTTTGAGTCCCACATTCATGCTTGGAATATGGCACATGGGTGAATGGCTGAAGAGAGATTTGGCTCAACTATTCTATGGTCAGGTGGAACATGGTAGTCCCATCTCTAGTTGGTTTATTGCATTCATTAATGAGAAATTCATTCCCTTGATTTCCATGTGAAAATGTATTGATGTATATGTGGATTTTGATGGCTGATATGTTTATGGTAATTTTGTTCCTATTATGCTAGTTATATGTATATTTTATGACAACAACTATGTATGGCTCTCAACATGTTTTTATTTGTAAATGAATGGATATTGTATCTATGGCCTAATAGATGATAATGCAACAAATGACATGAGGGAACAATGGTTCATAGCGATTCTCAGGTAAGTATGAGATCCATACACTTAATTATGTTGTTTACACATGTAGATTACATCTTGATGAAATGTTTGATGAAATGACTGGCATGGCTAGTAGGGGTTTGATAATGGTCTTTTCATCTTATTTCTTTTGCATCATTGTCTCCCTATATTTTTACTGATTTCAAGCTATCACTCCATTCTAGGCAATGGCCTAGGCTCTGGGCCTGAAAAAGTGGCTTAAATCCTATTTTTGTTGGCATAGAATTAGAAATTTTGGTCTCTGGTTACTGGCAGGAAAGCCTATGAGAGTTACTATATGAGTGGCTGACTTGTCTCCTGAGGGTTTTTTTGATGATGTTGTATGATAGTGTGTGACGTTCTATCGATTCCACTTCCTTAAGGAGACATAGGAGGTCAAATCTGATCATAGTAGCCTCTCGTCTCATGTTTACCCTGGTTGGCATGGTTACTTGGGTGGATGTGGGAGTACCATGTTACAAATGTATGCTTTGGAGGTCTTGCAAAGATTTCCTCAGTAGCACAAAGCCTTTTTGTCTACCATTGGTGGAGTTGTCCTGATTGACTCTAGTCTCATCGCTTTTAACACCGACAAAGCCGCTCCTCACCTTTCCCATCAGATTGATTTTCAAATCATTTTGTGGAATTTTCACAAGAATATTCATCGCACTTTGAGTCTAACAAATCTTTCTTATCAGGTTATCCAACTAGCTTACTCATTCGGTGAGTCTCATGAAACCATCTTGGTACCCCTTGACGATTTCCTTTTTCCTTCCTCAGCTATTGACCGTCCTTCCTCTTGTGACTTTCTTGAATTCTCGTTAGTGCCCAATGAGGCTATTCGAGAGGTCATGTTGATTATTGACCATCCTTGGGGAGATCTCTGTCATCGTTCTTATTTTCTCCCCCACGTAGAGGATTTGGATGGATCCCATCAAATCCTAGCTTCCTCTGGAAATGCTAATGTTTCCACAAACTTCCAATGGATTTTTACCATTTCTTCTCAAGGGAATTTGGCCAATATTTTTGCTACTATTCCTATTAATATTGCCATGAAACTAGGTGTCGTGGAAGATATCTTAATTGGGGCTGATTGTACTCCTTCTAAGATTGATACTTACATTTCCCTTTTCGAAGAATTTCACGATGTTTTCACAGTCTTATGATGAAATGCCTAGCATTGATCCACAGATTTTCCAATACGAAATTAAGACTTATCTTGGAGCTAAACCTATTTGGAAAAAGCTTCGGTCAGTTAACCTGTGTAAAAGAACAACTATCAAACTTAAAGTTCAAAAACTTCTTGATGTTAGTTTTATCTATCTTGTACCTTTAACAGAATGGGTCTTGTTGTAGTAGATACAACCACCCTCCAAAATTTTTGCCTGCATGCAAATTTTGGAGCATATCTTGGATCTTGTGATCGATCGTCCTTAATCACTTATTGGTAAGTTGATGATATCAAGCTTCTCCTCCTTGATCTTAAGAGTTTTTCATGTTCTCATCTTTATGTAGCATGTGTCATCTTTGGGAATAGGGATTGTTGTTTGTCATGCAAAGGGAATGTTGTTTTGCTTCAAGGGAAAGCATGCATGCATGAGTTGTTATTATCACATAGACATATTTAACACTCACTTCACACAATCTTGTCACGAAGGTTGTTGCATAAAGCAAAGTATGTTTTGTGCATTCTGGATGGTCTATGTTGCATCACTAAGTGTTCAGTCAAGTCTTATTGATGTTTACTTATGTTTCACTGATCTCATACTTAGCCAATTTCCCAAGCCACTTAGCCTCATTCAACCTCTTGGAATTGTGCACTTTTCTTTTGCAACCATCAAGCTTCCTCCCTTTCCTTCTCCAGCCATTTTTCCTTGCTGGGGTGCATCCCCTTGAAACCAACTCGAAGTTATTCCACATCTCCTCGCCATGAAGTCCTGGTCCTTTTGTCAAGGATGATGTCTTCAAGTAACTCATCAAGATATTTTGGTGCAAAATCATCAACTATAGGAATTGTGCCCACCTCATCGGTGTCCATGATCAATGGTGGTTCATACAACTTTAAGTTCTCCACATTCACTATTGAGTACATCTGCATATATATCAGCAAGTCGAGATGAAAGGCATTGTTTCCAATCTTCTCTAAAATGGTGAAGGGACCATACCGAATTGGTCGCAACTTCTTCCCTTCTCCCTCCATCCTGTCCTTGCTAATGTGGAACCACCCTTTGTTGCCCAGCATTCATCTTTACATGCTTCACTTACATTTCGTGGTTCAGTGGAGGAAAGCAATGCTAGATAGCTTGAAGATTTTGAGATAGTTCTTCTCGTTTGTACACCTGCCTCTTTCTGCCCCAAAATTTGAGTTTCTGGATGATTTTTCTGAACATACCTGGATGTAGTCTTTTCTTCTATCCTTATCTGTTCTTCTAGTGCCTCATGGGTTTCTTTTTCATCATAAGTCTGATTTGATGTTGAAGGATAGTTCTCATAATCTTCAAAATCTTCGGATTTTACCTGCATAGGAATGTTTCCTTCTTCATCAACCACTACATCAATACCTTAAAAAAAATTTCCAAGTCTTTTATTGTAACACTTATATCCTTTGCTGTGGGGAGAGTAACCAACGAGAATGCCTTCATCTGCTCTAGGTTCAAACTTGCCAAGGTTTTCATCAGTTCTTTTGATGTAACATTTGCTTCCAAAAATTTTGAAGTATTTTATCGTGGGAGTCTTACCATACCAAAGTTCATGAGGAGTTTGAGTGTTGTTCACTCGGATGTTTGTCTCGTTGAGAATAGTAACTGTAGCAAATGCAGCTTCACCACAGAAGGTTGTGAGAGTTCTACTCTCATCAAGAATAGCATGAGCCATTTGAAGAACCATTTTGTTCATCCATTCCAATACTCCATTTTGCTGAGGAGTCCTTGCAGTAGAGAATTCCCTTCTTATTCCATATTCTTTGCAAAAATCGCAAAATTCATCTGAGGTAAATTCCCCTCCTTGATCGGACATGAGGCATTTGATTCTATGATTTGATTCGTTTTCAACCAAGGCTTTGAATGGTTTAAACTTTTCAAAAGCTTCGTCTTTATGCTTCAAAAGTCCTATCAACAAATCCTGGAAAAGTCGTAAATGAACAATATGAAGTATTCTTCTCCTCGAGGTGACCTTTTCCTAGATGGACCACATACATCAGTATGGACAAGTTTAAGTGGCTTACGAGCTGATCCTTCCTTCTCAGGGAAATTAGTTCTGGTTTGCTTGCCAAACTGACATGATTTGCATATTGTATTGTCTGGAACTTTGATATCAGGGAGATCACAAACCGCCTGATATTTGCATGCTTTCCTTATCTATGAGAAGCTTAGATGCCCCAATCTTCTGTGCCATAGCTAGTGTTCATCATTCTTGTTGTCCTCCCTTGAGTATGTATAAATTATTTGGAGTTCTTATGCGCTTGATCACTGTTTCTCCTGTATCAAGCTCACGAAAAATACATCCATTTGATCTAAATATTACCTCATTTCCTTGATCACACATTTGATTGACACTCAATAGATTATGCTTTAAGCCATCAACATACATAACATTTCCATCTTTGATATTTTCTTTCAAAAGAACAGAACCTTTACCTTTTATGAGTGTAGGGGTGTCATTTCCAAATGAGACCTTCCTTTCCTTTTCTAAGGCACTATATGACTGAAGTTTTTCTTTATCACCTGTCATATGTTTCGAGCATCCACTGTCGAAGCTTGCTCCTTCTGAGTTGTTTTCCGAAACCTACTCCTACATTCATAATCTTCATGACCAAAGTTGTTACAAATAGAACATTCTATTTCATTTTCAAGAGCTGAAAAGTTATTGTAGGTCCTTTTCATGATCCCGGTCATACTCCTTTGTTTTTGAGCTTCTCTAGTCATGATGGTTTTGTAGGAAACACATTGAGCAACTTTGTGTCCAAATTTATGACAAGAGAAACATTGGCCATTGAAGAAATTCCTGCGATTATCAAACCTACCGACCAAATGATTGTAATTTCTATTGACATCCATTCTTGAGGCAAATTGAGAATGATCTGCGGTTGGTTGTAGCTTCTGTTCATCCTTGAAGTAGATTGCCCCCGATTTACTTGGTGATCTATATTCATTCTTGAAGTAAATTGTCCCCGATTTACTTGGTGATCTTCATTATGCCTTTGCTGTCGATTATCGACCTGTTCACTTGTCCTTGCTGCATCAAGATAACTTTTGGAGGTGGATGACTTCTGTGCTTGAGATGCTTCTTCAGTATATCCAAGACCTGTCTTGATTAGAGAAGAACGCTGCACTTTGATAATCTCATCTAAAGTTTCAGATCCTTTAGCAAATCTAAGATTAAGAGCTTTTGTTTTCTCAATATCTTTTAAGTCCCACAATTTCACATTCTAACTTTTCATTGTGTTTTTCCCTTTCAGCAAGTTGGAATGTTAGAGTATATATAATCATATTCTTTTCTTCTAAGCAAACTTTGAGTTTAGAAATTTCTTCATAAATACCTTCTTCATCTATAACATCCAAGAAATCATCATCTTCAAAAGCCATCAAAGTCTATAATCATTACATTGTTCACCTTCATCACTATTTGAAAATCCATCATTGTCTTCATGTGTATAATAGCTCTTCTTACTTAGATTCTATTTTCTGTTCCATCTAACTGGTTCCTTACCTTTGTCAAGCTTATCTTTATGACGACATTTGGCTGTATAGTGACCGACTCTTCCACAAGCAAAGCATTTAAAAGGTAGCTTACCTTTGAATCTTCCAGAACCCCGTTGAAGGTTCTTGATGAAGTTTGATTCTTCCTGTCCTTATGAGATATGTCCTGACTCATTGTATTCTCCTTTTCCTAAGGGTTTGAATGTAGATTCTCTCATGTTTGATGGTCCCCCTTTTCTCATTTCGAAAGTAGTTAGGATTCCGTGCAGCTGTGACATGGTAATGCTCTGTAGATTCTATTTTTCTTCTATGGTAGAAACTTTCGATTCAAACTTAGAAGACAAAGATATTAGAACCTTTTCAACCAAAGTAAATTATTTTATTTCTTCACCCAAGTTTTTCATACGATTAAAAATCTCATCTATACGTAAGAAATAATTAGCCACACTTTCATCATTATGCATTCTGAGATTTTCATATTGAATTCTGAGAGTTTCCAGTTTTGCACATTTTACCTGATTGTCTCCTTCATAGCTCAGGACGATCTTGTACCATATTTCTTTTGCAGTTTTGAGCTGCATAACCTTGACGAATTCTGATTGAGATAAACTCCCTAATAGAGTATTGACAACCTTTGCATTTGTGTCATACTGCTTCTTACCAGCAGTATCTGTAGGAGTTGCTGATGCAAATGTGTATCTTGTTTCCATGATATCCCAAACTTCTGTACCAAGAGATTGAAGATAGGTTGTGATTCTTACATTCCAATAGACAAAGTTTCTTCCATCAAAGATTGGTGGCCTGATAGATACCTCCTTTTTGTAGTTGCTCATGATGATAGATCTTCCTTCAAGCGATCAATCTTCTTCTGAAGGACCGGCTTTGATACCAATTGTTGGAAATAATACTGAGAGGGGGGTGAATCAGTATTATCAGGTCAATTATTTTTCATTTTACAATCAGATTTGTATACGCTACTTCAGTTAGTAAAAACCGCGTATGTACGCAACTGCAGTTAAGGAAACTAGCGTATAACCAGCAGACTTGTAATTTAAATTATTCTTCAGATGTTGATCATTAATATGTGCATCAAACCATATAAACAGTAAACAGAACAGGCAGTCACACATAAGAACACAAGATATAAGGTGGAAACCCAATGTGGGTGAAAACCACCTGCTGTAATTCGTCTCTATCTTCTTTTAATTAGAAACTTCTTTTTACAATGTTTCTGTACTGGTGTAGTCTTATACCAATGCACAGGCTGGTACCTGCAGAAGGCTACAACCTTCTCTTGTTCTCCAGCTTCTCCTGGAAGGGAGCTACAACCCCCTTAGCTCTTGTACTAGCTAAGGTACTAGTACATAGGTGCTCACCTACAGAAGGCTACAACCTTCTCTTTTCTTCTAGGGACCACGTTTCATAAATTTTCAGACTGGAGCCATGAATAACATAAATCAAACATCAAGTATATCTACATCAACCAATATTCTTTGTACAAACCAGTACCGAATCAACCAATCACTTCTCAGAAAGCTGTAACCAGAATACAGTAATAGCAACCAGAACCAATCTTGAACCCAGAACTCTGCAACAATGAGCAGAAGTAGCTAAAACATATTTCATGAGACGTACGCTACTTCAATATGTAGGACTTGCGTGCATACATTGATGTATTAAGGCCAACCTGTATACGCTGTTTTGAATTAATGAACCTGCGTGTATACGCACCTCTGCTCTGCCGAACCTGCGTACAGATCTATAAAAGATAATTTACCCTTTTCACTTATTCAGACATCAATTAAACCCAAATTATCAGATTTATAGATCAATTCATGCACCAAATATAACAGATCAAAATAACACAAAGATACTACTATTCAAGCCTTAAGATCTTGACCCATCGATAGAACTTATCCTTCTTCTAGCACTCAGGTTCCTCCTTGATTCACATCCAGCTATGCACCATTACCCAATGACTAGTATTCTAGATCTTGCTCTTTATCAGATATTCAATACATGAGTCAATGCCTTTTCCCAATGATCTCCTTCCCCTTTTATAGTCTTAGGCCTTACTCAATACCATGGTCCAAAACCATTTAGAACTAATACTAGCGACCCAATACCTGGGTTCAATACTTTGGACGCAATACCAAGGTCCAAAACCATAGGTCCAAATACCACGGACCCAAAACTTAGTTTTCTGACATATACACGCCTTTCCTTGTGTGAAAATACGTGTGTACGATATATGTGCCTTTGTATGTAGTGAAACTGTGTGTATACACTACTTGGTATATAGCGAACCTGCGTATATACACTACTTGGTATATAGTGAACTTGCATGTGTACACGACTTGGTATATAGTGAACCTGCATATGTACGCGACTTGGTATATAGTGAACCTACGTATATACTTTTCTTTCTTAATTCTTTGTAGTTTGATCATCAAGTCTTTGCTACTGACCTACTGCACTATGATTTGTCATATGTGTGAGTTGCCATCAAGGACAACACTTGTATCATAATGCCAACAATCTCCCCCTTTGGACTTGATGGCAACCCCAAGTCACTCAAAGTCATTCTCCCCCTTTGTCATCAAGGGCAAAGGGTTATGCTCCCCCTGAGTACATGCTGAATTCTCTGCTCTGCTGTGCTGTCCATGCTCCCCCTGACTGTAGGCAAGGTCTGCATAAAGATGATCTACAAGAAAGAACATGACTTTATACATCATGAATGACCTTCCTATCACCAAAGACTCATACATACATCCATCTCCCAACCAAGTGGGGATATACCAATATTGACTCATCCACCCAACCAAGTGGGGTTACTCGAAATCTTTACGCATGAGAAAACCAGAACATTACATCATCCATCCTAGTCATAGTGGGGAAACCAAAGTAGGCCATTACATGACCTTGATAAAAAAAGGAATACATGACATAGAGACGAAATATCTACAACAAGACTATGATAGTCATCAACAACTATCATATTTAGACCAACAACCATGATCTCCCTCTACACCTGTTTCACCTGAAACCAGAAACAACTATGAACTTAATCCATGATCTTCTAAGATAATGCTAACAATGAATTATTAGAAGTGTATATGCTCCCCCTGAACTTGTGCCAGATGGTCTCTGTCAGACCCATATTAGAATCTTTTCATCTTGAGTCTGGCGCACTGATTTCCTTCAAACCAACATATACGCGACTGTATCCACAGAAACAGGCACATATATGTAGATGCTCCTCATGAAACTCGCGTACAACCACTTTTCTCTGAAACAGATAAGTTTCAACAACAAGATGATGCATCAACTACTCCCAGCTTCTGTCTTAGGTATTCAAATGTCTCCCTGGGCAGTGGTTTGGTGAGTATATTGGCAACTTGTTCCTTGGAGGGAACATACTCCAATTTTACCTTTTGTTCAAGCACTTGTTCCCAAAGAAAATGATACTTGATAGGTATGTGCTTGGTATTTGAATGCATGACAGGATTCTTTAAAATGATAATTGCACTTGTATTATCGCATTAAATGGAGATAGGTGGAGTACAAGTGATTTGAAAATCTTGCAAAGTTTGCATCATCCAAAGGAGTTGTGTGCAGCAAGATGCAACAACCAGATATTCTGCTTCAGCTGTAGATAAAGCAATTGAACTTTGTTTCTTGCTAAACAAAGATACTAGTCTGGAACCCATAAAGAATGCAGCACCACTAGTGCTTTTTCTGTCATCCATGCTTCTTGCCCAATCTGCATCTGTATATGCATGAAGTGTGAGATCTGTATCTATAGGATACCATAAGCCACAGTTTTGTGTTCCTTGAAGATATCTGAATATCCTCTTAACTGCCTGAAGGTGTGCTTCCTTTGGATTTTCCTGGAATCTTCCAATTATTCCCACTGCATGCATGATGTCTTGTTGGGTACCTGTCAGATAGAGTAGACTACCAATCATGGATCTATAGGTTGGTTGATGTACTGCTGCTGATTCATCATTTGCGCTGAGGCTGCATCCTGTTACCATAGGGGTACATACTAGTTTTGAATCTTCGATTCCATATTTCTTCAAGATCTAACAATGTAAACTATGAAACGGGAACTGATGCTGTTACCCGTTTCGTAGAGATAGCTAAAAAGTGACCTGATTTTGAAAATGGGTGATGCAGAACGCACATGTTTTTTCTAGAGCATAGTTTTTGGCACTTTAGTTTTTTTTATGTACATCACGTTTTAGAATGGTAGTGATTTTCATGCTGATTTTAAAAAAGTGAGCATTCTGCATCACACTCCTTTCTCAAAAGCCCTGTTTTTTGGCTTTAAATTTTTTAATGTATAAAATGTAAATAACTATTTAGTAAATTTGATAATTTTTGAAGTGGTCGTTTTCTTCACATTTCCTTGTTTTTTATTATAATTTTAAAATTTTTTTTCGTGAGGTTTTTACTGTTTTGCATTTTTAAATTAGAAGGTCGATATTTAGACTTTTCGATATTCTACATATTTATACATCCTTAATTAATTTTTCAATCGACATGAAATATTTGTTTCTAAAAAACAATATTTTTTAACAATGGACATAAAAATAACCATTTTTAACATAAATATAACTAAAAAACTACACGTTTTGATAATTTTTTGTTAGAATTGACATGTCAAAATCACAATTTTTATACGATAATTTTAACTAAAAATGGTTAAATAATAGTTTTTTCTATGAATTTCATGTCAAAAAAATAATAAAAATCACTTTTTTTTTCAAAAAATAATGATTAACTTAAAAATCAATGCAAAAATCACATATTACCAATATTGAACGTATAACAACCATAATTGAGTGTTTATTCTTCTCATAAAATGTCAAAGTCAAAACATTGCAAAGCTTGATTTACAAGCATAACTTAAATTTAATCAACAATGTCACGTAATCCAAACTCTTCGTCCTCTAGAGTTTCATCATTGTCCTCTTCCACAATATTTTCTATTTCATTTTGCTCATTTTCCTCTTCTAATGGGTCTTTGATGTCTGCGAAACTCCCAATGTATGTCTTTCCAAACATTCCATGTAATGGTGGTTGGGGTTCCTTTGCCTTTTTTGCCACACGTGATTCACTAAAGTCCCCTTTCTTCAACCCAATTTCTTGCATTGCATCTGGAAGAAATTGAAGAGCATTAATTCTTTGCTGAATGAAATTGCACTGTACTGTATCTTTTTCAATTGCAATGCAATTTCTTCCTTTTTGAAGGAAACATGCTAGTGTTGTACCTAATTTTCAAGCACAAAAGAAATAATGAACTAAATTAGTACAATGACATATTAATTAAAAAAATAACATATTGAAATTCAATTCCATATAATAAAACTTACCTGAGCCAGAAAATAAATCCAAAACCCAATCTCCTTCATTTGAACAAATGTCTATAAGATAGTTAATCAATAACTGTGGTTTTTGATAACTGTTAACTATCTCTCCTTTCGCTTCTTTGTCTTCATATGTTAGTTTTCTCACAATAGCATCATAACTCAGTATTTGGCTATGACTCTTTCTGTCTACCTGATTAAAAATCATAGACATATGGCTATCATCTTTTGCCCAACTATCAATATGAATGAACTCACAATCATTTATAAATTGTTGATCTTCATTGTGAAGAAGATTTGGCTTTTCCCTGTAACACGAAATAGTAAAAGTTAAATTAACTTGTACATAAATAAACTTTTCAACATTAATCAAATATACATTTTAAACGTCTTACCATGTAAGCTGCATCCTTGAATTTGTTTTCCCCTTGAAGCTTGACAATATCATTGCCAATTGTGTGTCTGAATGAAATGTCACAAATCTCCATAATGGTGATGACGTGACTTCTACAAATCCCGCAACCACTTTACTAAAAGCTTGATAAGTATAAGGGTCACTATCATAGTCAATGTTTGGAATATTGAAACCATGGGGAATATCTGCAATGACTAGGGCATAATCCCTTTTAGGTATGAGTTTAGCAATGTCTTCACAGTCGCCTTGTATTACTTGATATTGAATAGTGTCTAGCCCATTCCAAATGAAATGATTAAGAGTTGGATCAAGTTGAATATCCTTAATACGTTGCTTCCTCAGTCTTTCGATCTTTATATTTTCGATAAAGGTTTTGAAACTATCTGGCACTCCATTATCATCCTTCCTCATCTTTTATAAAATAAACAAATATATGTGTAAGTTATAAATTAAAAATAGTACACAGGTGAATAAAAATGAATGTATAAATCAAGATACCTTTTTAAATGCAAGATAAAAAGATTTTAATGTTGATGTAGAACTTGCATCTGGAAAGTTGCGTACGACATCATCCCAACTATCTTCATTCAACAATCTAACCATTTGTTCTTGAATTTTCATGTAAACTTTGTGACTGCATAGATAAAGTAACAAAAAGTTAATATAATGATATGTATAACAAATACTACCAAGAACAACATGTTTTATTTAAAATATAATTATAATCTAGAAATAAATAAGAATATTTCAAGAAACTTACTTTTGAAATTCTTCAGACATTTCCTCCATTGATAATTCCCCTGACCTCACACGAGATAATATTGTTTTGACAATTTTCTCATCTTTCACTCCTTGCATCGCCCTCCAAGGTGTGATAGTCATATCGTCTGGAAGATGCTTCATTTCAGGAGCTAATTTACTGTTGCCACATATGAATGGCTTAGACTTTTTGACCTTCTGGTTTTTAATGGCAATGTCTTCCCACATGCCAAAAATCTCATCAATCAACCTCCAAACATCTCCAGTTCTAAATGCCAATTGGAAAATGTTATCAACACCTCTGAATAAATCACTATGTTTGTTGCCCTTTCCACCTTTTGAATTGGTTTTCTCTTCAATTTGATATCCTATTTCCATACAACATTCCTTTCGGAACTCTGCAGTAACTTTTGTCCTATCCCCACCACATTTTTCTTCAAATTCACTATGAATAAATCTAACCCTTTGGATGAAAGTCATAGACATCCTATATTCATTATCTGAATTATGATCCCATGCCACTAACTTTGCTTCTGTATCAGATAAACCAGCGTAAATGATACATTTCATTGTTTCAAAACGTGGGTTATTAGGATATTCCTCCATCAATTGTCTTTGAGCTTCTACAGAATGGTTCCCCCCAAGCACATAATAATTGTATTCAAAACATTTTGACTTATCAAATGCTTCTTTGTTGGGAACTTGAAGTGGATCAACAAGAAGCACATAACTAACCACATGAGCATATGGATTGTACCTCATCAATGTCTTCAAGTTGTGAACATGCAGATGATGTGGCTTTCTAACTTGATATTGACATTGTCCTTCACTTGCTTTATAGGTTTGCCTGACATTAAGCTGAAATGTGAGACCACCATCAATTAAGTTTCTCTTTGTCAAATTCTCTCGAATGACATTTTGTTTTGTTTTGATAATGCCATCTTCTAAATCAGCTCCTGGTGTAATGATTTCTCTGCTTTCTTTTGAAGTTTCACTAGGTTCTTGACTGCTGGTAATGACTGCTTCAAAATCATCAACTCTACTTTTCTTGGTCATAACATTCCCACCAGAGTTATTCTTGGGCATTGTTACTTTTGGATTTTTATGGCTCTTCTCAGTTCCAATGTCATCTTCAGTAATGACAACATATGTTTCATCGTCAATTTCAACTTCATCGTTCTCAAAAGTAACTTGTTTACCCTTGCTAGATTTATCCACCAGAGACCTTTTTTTCTGATTCTTTGGATGTAGTTTTGTAGCATTATCAATTACTTTATTTTGCCTCTTTTCCATATTTTCTTCTGACACTGAGTAAAAACTGCTGACAACTTTCATGATATCATTCTCAATGAAATGAATGCCTCCCAACCTAATTGAACAACTTTCAACGAAATTCTGCCAAACAAAATATCATATGTCAATAAAAAACAAAGTTAAAAAATATAGTGAGACACTTTAAAAAACGCAAAATACAAATATAAATAATAATACTTACGATGTTATCTGTCATCTCATTTACGATTTGACTACACAACTTTGTAGATACCTCGCTCGTGTCATACAATGAATATGATAGTTGGTATTTAACCCTTTCATGTGACTTGGGAGCTTTTGTAAGTACGTAAACAACTTCAGTGTTCGTTACCGAACACATATCTACGACTCTTCCCATCACCTCAAAAATTCCACTATCATTCGGTATATCGATATATAGATATATATTCACATTTGTGCTTTCTCTTTCTTTCACATACCACATTCTTGATGGAAATTTCACCTCTTTCGAATTCTTCCAGTCTGAAATCATCTTCTTATCACTTGAGGCACTTGATAGATTTGTAGTCATGAGCTGAGGTGGAGTTCGTTCACCAATGTTTCTTTTAGATGCACCTTTATGTGTCTTTGGTCCAGAAAGATTCACTGAAATTCTCTTTGATGCCATTTTCCTGAAAAATAGAAACACATAAATCAGTAAATAATAAAAACATATTGACTTAAAGTAACAACGAAAACTTATCATAAATTTTAATCAACAATCGCCCCCCGCCTGGCAACCTCACCCACCCGCCCGCCTCACCCGAACCCCCCTCCGCCTGGGCTCCCTACCTCTTCCCACACCCGCCCACCCCGCACCACCTCACCCGCCCGCTCCAAACCTCCTGGCGCCCTCACCCCTTCGGGTGCCCTCTCCCGCCCATCCGCCCGACGCCCTCACCCAACCACCCGCCTCAACCGAACCCCCCTCTGCCCGGGCTCCCTACCTCTCCCCCAACCCGCCCACCCCGCACCCCATCATGCACCCCTCACCCAACTGCTCAACCCCTCCCGATGCCCTCGACCGCCGCCCCGCCCGGTGCCCTCACCCACCCGCCTGCCTCACCCAAACCCCCCTCCGCCCGGGCTCCCTACCGCACCCCCTCACCCCGCACCCCTTCACCCGCACACCCCGCACCCCCTCACCCACCCGCTCATGCCTGCCGGGCGCCCCGCCCTGCCTGCCGGGCGAGGGCGCGGGCCGACCGGGTGGCGCCTGCACGAGGGCGCCCAACCCTCGTGCAGGCGCCACTCGGGCCGCCCGCGCCATCGCCCGGCAGGCAGGGCGACCCTGCCTGCCGGGCGAGGGCGCGGGCGGCCCGGGTGGCGCCTGCACGAGGGTTGGGCGCCCTCGTGCAGGCGCCACCCGGGCCGCCCGCGCCCTCGGCCGGCCCGGGTGGTGCCTGCACGAGGTTGGGCGACCCTGCCTGCCGGGCGAGGGCGCGGGCGGCACGGGTGGCGCCTGCACCAGGGCGCCCGCCCTCGTGCAGGCGCCACCCGGGCCGCCCGTGCCCTTGCCCGGCAGGCAGGGCGATTCCGGGAATCGCCCTGCATGCCGGGCGAGGGCGCGGGTGGCCCAGGTGGCGCCTGCACGAGGGCGCCCAACCTCGTGCAGGCGCCACCCAGGCCGCCCGCGCCCTCGCCCGGCAGGCAGGGCGATTCCCCTCCTCGTGCAGGCGCCACTCCTCGTGCAGGCGCCACCCGGGCCGCCCGCGCCCTCGCTCGGCAGGCAGGGCGACCCTGCCTGTCGGGCGAGGGCGCGGGCGGCCCGGGTGGCGCCTGCACGAGGGCGCCCAACCTCGTGCAGGCGCCACCCGGGCCGCCCGCGCCCTCGCCTGGCAGGAAGGGCGACCCTGCCTGCCGGGCAAGGGCGCAGGCGTCCCCGGTGGTGCCTGCACGAGGGCGCCCTCCCTCGTGCAAGCGCCACCCGGGCCACCCGCGCCCTCGCCCGGCAGGCAGGGTCGCCCTGCCTGCCGGGCGAGGGTGCGGGCGGCCCATGTGGCACCTGCACGAGGGCGCCCAACCTCGTCTAGGCGCCACCCGGGCCGCCTGAGCCCTCGCCCGGCAGGCAGGGCGACCCTGCCTGCCGGGCGAGAGTGCGGGCGGCCCGCGTGGCGCCTGCACGAGGGCGCCCTCCCTCGTGCAGGCGCCACCCGGGCCACCCGCGCCCTCGCCCGGCAGGCAGGGTCGCCCTGCCTGCCGGGCGAGGGCGCGGGCGGCCCGGGTGGCGCCTGCATGAGGGCGCCCCCCCTCGTGCAGGCGCCACCCTGGCCGCCCGCGCCCTCGCCCAGCAGGCAGGGCGATTCCGGGAATCGCCTTGCCTGCCGGGCGAGGGCGCGGGCGGCCCGGGTGGCACCTGCACGAGGGCGCCCCCCCTCGTGCAGGCGCCACCCGGGCCGCCCGCGCCCTCGCCCGGCAGGCAGGGCGCGGGCGGCCCGGGTGGCGCCTGTACGAGGGCACCCAACCTCGTGCAGGCGCCACCCGGGCCGCCCGCGCCCTCGCCCGGCAGGCAGGGCGATTCCGGGAATCGCCCTGCTTGCTGGGCGAGGGCGCGGGCGGCCCGGGTGGCGCCTGCACGAGGGCGCCGCCCCTCGTGCAGGCGCCACCCGGGCCGCCCGCGCCCTCGCCCGGCAGGCAGGGCGATTCCAGGAATCGCCCTGCAAGCCGGGCGAGGGCGCGGGCGGCCCGGGTGGCGCCTGCACGAGGGGGCGCCCCCCTCGTGCAGGCGCCACCCGGGCCGCCCGCGCCCTCGCCCGGCAGGCAGGGCGATTCAGGGAATCGCCCTGCCTGCCGGGCGAGGACGCGGGCGGCCCGGGTGGCGCCTGCACGAGGGCGCCCAACCTCGTGTAGGCGCCACCCGGGCCGCCCGCGCCCTCGCCGGCAGGCAGGGCGATTCTCGGAATCGCCCTGCCTGTCGGGCGAGGGCGCGGGCGGCCCGGGTGGCGCCTGCACGAGGGTGCCCAACCTCGTGCAGGCGCCACCCGGGCCGCCCGCGCCCTCGCCCGGCAGGCAGGGCGATTCCCGGAATCGCCCTACCTGCCGGGCGAGGGCGCGGGCGGCCCGGGTGGCGCCTGCACGAGGGTGCCCAACCCTCGTGCAGGCGCCAACCGGGCTGCCCACGCCCTCGCCTGGCAGGCAGGGCGATTCCCGGGTGGCGGGCGAGGGCACGGGCAGCCCGGGTGGCGCCTGCACGAGGGCGCCCAACCTCGTGCAGGCGCCCTCCTTCGTGCAGGCGCCACCCGGGCCGCCCGCGCCCTCGCCCGGTAGGCAGGGTCGCTCTGCCTACCGGGCGAGGGCGCGGGCGGCCCGGGTGGTGCCTGCACGAGGGGCGGGCGGGCGGAGGGCGGGTGAGGCCGAGGGCGGAGGGCGGGTGAGGCGGGCGGGCGGAGGGCGGGTGAGGCCGAGGGCGGAGGGTGGGTGAGGCGGGCGGGTGAGGGCGGGTGAGGCGGGCGAGTGGGCGGGTGAGGGCGCCCGGGGGTGGGTCGGGCGGGCGGTTGAGGGCGCCCGGGTGTGGGTCGGGCGCGCGGGTGAGGGCGCCCGCGGGTGGGTGGGGCGGGCGGGCGGGCGGGTGAGGGCGCCCGCGGGTGGGGCGGGCCGGTGTGGCGGGCGGGCGGGTGAGGGCGCCCGTGGGCGGGTGGGCCGAACGGGCGGGCGGGTCGGGGCGGGTGGGGGCGGGTGGGTCAGGGCGCCCGCGGGCGATTGGGGAGGAAGGGTCAGGGCGCCCGTGCCGTGCGGGCGGGCGGGTCAAGGCACCCGGGGGTGGGTGGGGCGTGCGGGTGAGGGCGCCGGGAGGGGTTGGGCGGGCGGGTGAGGGCGCCCGGGCCAGGCGAGCGGGTGAGGGGGGCGTGGGTGGTTCGACCGGAGGGGTGGGGCTGGGGGGTTAGGGCACCCGGGCCGAGCCGGGCAGGCGGGTGAGGGGGGACGGTGTGTGTGGGCCGGGCGGGTGAGGGGGCCCGGGCCGGGCAGGCAGGTGAGGGGGGGCTGTCAGGGCGCCCGGAGGGGCCGGGCAGGCGGGTGAGGGGGGGCGCTGTTAAGGTGCCTGGAGGGGCCGGCGGGCAGGCGGGCGGGCGGGCGCGCGTGCGAGGGGGGGTGTGGAGCACCCACTGGTGTTAAGAAAATGAGGTTGACCGGGCCCACCATGCTCACGATTTTTCATGAAACTAATTTAATATGAAAGTTTTCAAGAAAAAAATTTAACTTACCTTTTAATTACGAGAATTCTTCGTTGATTATGTTGTTGATATCGATTTAGCTGCTCCACAAATTCACGACCTCTTTCAACGATTTTCAGAAAACCTGGATGCGATGTTAGTAGTAGTGATAATGAAATTTTAATATGTAAGTGAAGTTACAAGGATGTTTTACTGTACAATTAATATGGGATAATTTGTTTTACAATATTATAAAGTGAATATTATTGATTTGTTTTACAACAGGTTGAATGTGGGATAATTTGTTTTAAAATATTTTAAAGTGAATATTGTAGTATTGGAAAGCGAATATTATATGGTTTAACTATTATAATAATTGTAGAAGTTGTAGTGTACAATTTTAATTATGATTTCATAAAAAAATTTAGTTTACATTTTCCAATAAATTGTAGAACAAAGTAATAAAGGTAAATACATTTAACAGATTTTTTGGAGGGAAATATTTTCGCGAAACTTTTTGGAGGGAAATATTTTCGCGAAATTTTTTGGAGGGAAAATTTTTGGAGGGAAAATTCCATTCTTTAAGCTATATAATATCTTTAGGAGACTCTCCATTTGTATCATTCAACATCTTCTATTTGAAAGGGATGGATTGTTCTGATAGTGAAGTTTCGATTTATACACCATCAACTTCTGCATCACGTAACAACTCTATTCATATTGATGAACATAGCGGGAATTCTTCCACTATGAATAGAAAGTCACTTCTTCCACTTAGTCCTGATTCTAAGGACTATGAGAGCAGCACTGATGAAAGAGGGGATGGAGAATTTCAAATAAATAAAGAGTCACATATTCCACTTAGTCCTACTTCTAAGGACTATGAAAGCCATAGTGATGAAGAGCATGATGGTGAACTTCAAAAGAACAGAGTGTCACGATGTCCACTTAGTCCTAATTCTGAGGACTATGAGAGTAGCAGTTTTGAAGAGCATGATGGTGAATTTCAAAAGAATGGAGGGTCACGGTGTCCACTTAGTCCTAATTCCGAGGACTATCAGAGCAGCAGTTTTGAAGAGCATAATGGTGAAGTTCAAAAGAAGGGAGTGTCACGGTGTCCACTTAGTCCTAATTCCGAGGACTATGAGAGCAGCAGTTTTGAAGAGCATAATGGTGAAGTTCAAAAGAAGGGAGTGTCACGGTGTCCACTTAGTCCTAATTCTGAGGACTATGAGAGCAGCAGTTTTGAAAAGCATAATGGTGAAGTTCAAAAGAAGGGAGTGCCACGGTGTCCACTTAGTCCTAATTCTGAGGACTATGAGAGCAGCAGTTTTGAAGCGCATGATGGCAAATTTCAAAAGAATGGAGTGTCACGGTGTCCACTTAGTCCTAATTCTGAAGACTATGAGAGCAACAGTGATGAAAAGCATGATGTTGATTTTCAAAAGTATGGAGTGTCAAAGTGTCCACTTAGTCCTAATTCTAAGGACTATGAGAGCAGTAGTGATGAAAAGCATGATGTTGATTTTCAAAAGCATGGAGTGTCACGGTGTCCAGTTAGTCCAAATTCTAAGGACTATGAGAGCAGCAGTGATGAAGAGTGGGATGATGAAATTCAAAATATTGGAGTACCACAGTGTCCACTTAGTCCTAATTCTGCGGACTATGAGAGCAATAGTTATGAAGAGCGTGATGATGAATTTCAAAATAATAGAGTGTCACTGTGTCCTCTTAGTCCTAATTCTGCGGACTATGAGAGCAGCAGTGATGAAGGACAGGATGATGCACTTAGTCCTAATTCTGCGGACTATGAGAGCAATAGTTATGAAGAGCGTGATGATGAATTTCAAAATAATAGAGTGTCACTGTGTCCTCTTAGTCCTAATTCTGCGGACTATGAGAGCAGCAGTGATGAAGGACAGGATGATGCACTTAGTCCTAATTCTAATGAGTATAAAGGTAGCAGTGACAAAGGACGGGATGTAACATCTTCAATAAGTAAGTCACATTTTCAACGTAGTCCTAATTCTATGGACTATGAGAGTAGCACTGGCAATGCATATGAGGAAGAATATCCATTAAACATCGAGTCAGATTTTCCATTCAGTCGGAATTCTAAGGACTACGACAGTAGCACTGAAGAAGTAGAAGATGAAGAATATCCTCCAAGTCAATATTTGAAAAGCAAGGATGATCATAGTGTGGATAACATTCCTCTTAATGATGATGAAAATCCTTATACAAATGATGATCAAATGATGGAGATGTTGCCAAGAAACATTGTATCAAGGAGTAGGAGCAGGCCTTTTCGTATCAATGCAAGTTGTTCTAGTTATACAAGGGGTAGAGCAGAATATCTGACGAGAAGAAGTTCTATCAGTGCTCTCGTTTCAAGTGAATGTTGCCAAAAAGATTGCTTGAAACATATGGATTTCAAATTTGCATTAGAAAGCAGGAAGAGATATTTGTCAATGAATAAAAGCATGCAAAATTCATATTTAGTTGGGTGCATGCAATCTACATTGTCAGGTTATGATTATCATATTGGGACTTTTTTTATCTGTAGAAAAGGTTTCAAAATGTTTCATTCGATTGGGAATTTTCGTCTCTCGAGAATTCAAGAAAATTTGGAAAAGGATCCCACATTTTATTCAGAAGTACGTCATAAAAAACACATTGGTCCATTATCAAATATTGCAATGTCATGGATGAAAGATTTCTTTTCAAAGCATGGAGAGTGTATGCCAAATGGAGAGACAATACATATTCCAGATAATTTTTCAAGACGAGAAATCTACAACTTATACAAAGAATATGCAGAAGGTGCTGAGGGACATGGCCAGTTTATTACATATCAATATTTTGTGAAGGTATGGAAGAAAGAATTCAACAATGTCCGTATTCCTAAGAAGACAAGGATGGGGATTTGCAGTACATGTGCTTCTCTTAAATAAAAAAGGGACAAAAGTGAAGGCTCAGAAATAGGTAAGCGTTTATAACTTTAACTTTTAAAATTGTATAGTCATCAACTATGAAAACATATTTCTTAATGAATCTCTTTTATGTTGTGTAGATTTAATTGTCAAACAACTTCAGGAGCATCGCGAACAACAAACAAATGAAAGGAAGAAGTTGTACAAGCATCGAAAAAAGTGCTATGATAATCCGAATAAATATTTGGGTTTGATAATTGATGGTATGGACCAGAAGAAAACACTTTTACCACATTTTGTTCGCACACTGTCACACGGAATTTGTCAAGGGTGCGGACACGACTGACCTTCCTAGAAGTCTAAGACATTCTAATGACAAACAAGACAAAATGGAGTGATCTTTCTCTAAATACACCTTTTACAACATGAAAACTACAAGTGTTTAGGCTTACCTTATTCCAAAACGCTGTTGTTGAAGTCCGTTCTTGACGATCCGGATGAGCTCCTCCTTCAAGTCAATTCCTGCAACCACAAACAATCAAACAATTACCAAGCACTTGCATTTCATATAATAAAACATATATTCAACATGCAGACCAAGGAACACATGAAATAACTCATTAACACAAGCTATTGAGAAAAATAAACCAGTTTGTATTAATAACGAAACAAAGAAACTCTTACAACCTGGCCTTGGTGTTGTGCAAGTTCCTCCCAGGGTCCATCAAGGGTTTTCCTCTACTTTGACAAAGCTCACCCTCTCCCAAGTAGAATCAAGTGAAGACAATCTCTCCTCACAAAGGCTCTAATGGAAGACCTAAATCCTGCAGCATTTACCCAAAGAAAATGTATAGCTCCAACCTCCTCTCCTTCTGGCTCAATGCCTTTATTTATAGTGCTGTAAAGAGGTTATTCAGGTCCACTATCAATGGGATCATCCCCCTCTTTGGGTGGGATAGCTCCCTTATTGATGGGATAAGTTCCCCCTTAATAGAGATACATGAACCAACTGGAGGCGCATCCATTTCATCAAACCGACCTCTAGAATGTTCTAGAAGTAACCACAAGTAACTTTTTCAAGATAAAACTCGCGCATTTTGCCTTTTACAGAGGGACGCACCTGTCCCTTAACATACAGAGCGTCCATGGACGCAGATTTTGTGAACATGGTCAGCGTCCCCGCAGGTAAGGCTAGAGAGAACCTGCGACCCCAGAGATAAACATAGTTTTTACAAGACTTTCTCTCTTCTTTGAGTTTGAGATGGATAACAGAGGCATGAGACTTGCCTAAGAGGGTAGTATGACTGTTGATTTGAGCCATACTAACTGTAAGTAGTCAAGGTGACATTTTTTAGTGTAACAGATTGCCCCCTAAAGTGCGAAGCCTGGAATAGAATAGGGTTTTGTAATTCTAGGAAGGGTGAAGCGCTTTATCATTTCAAGGATTGTCTTGTGGATGGCCTGGTTGGAACCTGCAATTTTCAACACAAAATACATGGATAAGATTATATCATCACTGAGGTAGGCATTCCCATACTCAGATTCAAAACTTTAACTAATGGACTAACTATTCTGATACAGGAATGATCTTGCAGTACATCATTTTTATAGACTTTTGTAGATACAGTATGGACGCAGCCATCTGTTTATGATTAGTCTACATAGATAATGAATACAAAACTCCTCGTAGCCTGGATGGTAGAAACTAGATCCAGGGTCTTCACTTCTACTTCCCGAATTGGTACGATTCTAGCCATGTGATTAAATGATTCGATGTCGAACATGGTAGAAACCACTTGATTACCAGTCAATGATGTAAACTGTTAACAAGCATGAGAGAAACCACCAGTAAAGTCAATGGTTCTCAAAGTACCAAGCACAACCCGTGAAATGTGAATAGATGTTTTGATGTCGAACACTTCACGGAATCCTTTGATCGAAAGTCAATGATGTAAACTGACGTCAAAGGCGAGAAACCTGCCATTGATGCATGCAGACTTCAAGGTACTGTCGATTCCTAATTCATCTTTCTAGATAATGTGTCGATGTCGATAGAAAGCGACCCGTTGCAGGCAAGCCCGCAACACGAAATCATTGTTCAAGTTGAAGAAATGTTGCTATAAGGACTGACTCAGGGATGGTCAAATGGATGACAAGTATTTTGCAGATGAAAGTTTTGCTTGCAGACCTCTTGAACACATAACGACACAACAGATGGCTTGGTGACGAATAACTCAAAGTTAATCCCCGAAACCCGTTAAAGACTTTCAAAGTGATTTGGTCAACTGTGAGGTAAAAGATTTCCCAACCCAGGTGAATGAAAAGTGTCGTGTTCAAGAGTGGTAATAAAGTTTCTTCTGAGACAAAAGGTGACAAACAGGTTCATTCTTCTCTCTTTTCCCCCACCATTTCTGGCAAGTACCTCTTTATTTTTAACAAGCTTGAGGAGGATAACATATGCTTGATTATAAGCTCATCCTTCGGACGAGTCCAACCTAGTTTAAATTCGAACCCTAGGAAGGAGTGGTTCGTTCCTGTTTGTAATTGAATAGGTCCTTTACTGTAAAAGTTTAACGAGCCCAGTATAGGAGAAACTCGACGTTTTTCAATTTTAGAGAGTCTGAAAAAACAAAAGGAGACTCCACATTGAACTTTTTCGTATATTTGTGTCCCTCAAGCCCGAAAAAGTATAAAATAATACCTGGGGGAACCGCTTGATCTTGCGACCAAGGAGTACTTTCATAATTAGTGCCACTGACCTAAAAAGTAAAAAGCGATCAAGGACACGTCGTTTTATTTCCGTATCGAGTTTGAAACGACAAAAACCCGGCAATCTTTTCCTGTTTTTACGGTCAGAAAAGGGCTATAAGGGGATCGTCTTTTAATTCCGTTTTAACGAGTGTAAAAGAAACGCTCGGCAATCTTTTCATATTTTAGGAGTCAGAAAAGGGCTTAAAAGATGACTCTGAGGTTTCACTTTTTCGTAAGTTTTAACGAGTTCGAAAAAATGATAAAAAGTACTCATAAGGCCGACTTTCAATTTAATTTACGAGCAGGAAAAGACGGAAAGAACTCGACATTTTCATTTGTTTTACGAGAATGAAAAATAGCAAAATAATCTCGGTATTTTCATGAGTTTAACGAGTCTTGAAAATAACTGAAATTGACTCGAGATAGGTTTCATTTTTACAAAAGCTTGAAACAGAGAAAAACTATGCTTCAGAGTAGTTTCATTTTTACACAAGCTTGAAACAGAGATAAAACTGTGCTTGATGCCCCCTAGCTTCATTTCATTCAACCATTTGGATGAAATGAAGGTTTAGTGACGAGATCATTTAAAAGACTTTGACCTAAAACTGTAAGAAAATTATGCAAAACACCGAAACAACTAACCTAAATATACAACTTAACATTTACGAGATCTAGTCAATCTCTCGACTCAAGTAGAGGAGGATTTGTTTCATTTTTTAACGAGCTTGACACAGGAAAAGAACTATGCTCGGATTCGGTTTCATGTTTACACAAGCTTGAAACGAAAAACTATGCTTGTTACAAGTTCACATGCCCCCGGCATAATGATGCAAATCAAGGTACATGCCCCCCAAGCTTCATTGCATTCAATGAGGTGGATGGAATGAAGCTTTACTTTCAAAATCTTGGAAAGACTCGTGGGAGTTGTTTCATTTTTTAGTGAGCTTGACACAAGACGAGGAACTATGCTCATAACTACTTTCTACAATCTACCTAACAAAAAACTATACTCTAAAAACCTTGATTCATTTTTTAACGAGCTTGACACAAGACAAGGAACTGTGCTCTAAAAACCTTGATTCATTTTTTAATGAGCTTGACACAAGACAAGGAACTATGCTCTAAAATCCTTGTTTCATTTTTTAACGAGCTTGACACAAGACAAAGAACTATGCTCATGACTACTCTCTACAATCTACCTACTTAACCTACCCTTGTTTCATTTTTTAACGAGCTTGACACAAGACAAGGAACTATGCTCAAAAAGTTCGCATGCCCCCAGCATAATGATGCGAAATGAGGTACATGCCCCCAGGCTTCATTGCATTCAACGGCTGGATGAAATGAAGGTTTACTTTCAATATTTAACTTGAAAAGGGAGTTGTTTCATTTTTAAAGAGGTTGACACAAGAAAAGAACTATCCTCATACCTGATTCATTTTTTAACGAGGTTGACTCAGTAACAGGAACTATCCTCAAACCTGATTCATTTTTTAATGAGGTTGACTCAGTAACAGGAACTATCCTCAAACCTGATTCATTTTTTAATGAGGTTGACTCAGTAACAGGAACTATCCTCAAACACACTTACTTTCTACAATCTACCTACATGACCTAAAACCTACCTGATTCATTTTTTAATGAGGTTGACTCAGTAAAAGAACTATCCTCATCAACTGATTCATTTTTTAGCGAGGTTGACACAGTAAAAGGAACTTTCCTCGGACACACTGATTCATTTTTTAATGAGGTTGACACAGTAAAAGGAACTTTCCTCACACTAGCCCGTTTCATTTTTTAACGAGGTTGATACAGGAAAAAACTATCCTCGCACTCACTGATTCATTTTTTAACGAGGTTGACACAGGAAAAGGAACTTTCCTCGTACACACTGATTCATTTTTTAATGAGGTTGACACAGTAAAAGGAACTTTCCTCACACTAGCCCGTTTCATTTTTTAACGAGGTTGATACAGGAAAAAACTATCCTCGCACTCACTGATTCATTTTTTAACGAGGTTGACACAGGAAAAAGAAATTTCCTCGTACAACCTGTTTCATTTTTTAACGAGGTTGATACAAGAAAAAACTATCCTCGTACCTGATCATGGCCTCCAACTGGAAGAAAGACATGTCAATGGACACACCTTGATCATGGCTTCCAAGAGGTCTTCATCCGAAGGAAGAATAGTTCTTTGGAAGGAACACATGTCAAGGGACTCAAAAGGGATAAGAACATCGTGTTCAAGTAATCCCATAGAGTTTTCCATGTCAATTACCGGAGCTAAATCAAAGGAAGATGAGCAAACAGTGAGAGGCTCACTTACATCGGTAACTGAAAACATGGGACCAGTTGCCACATAATTAACCCGTGGCAGGGTAGATACCACTTTAGAATCAGGAACATTTGAGGCTGTCATATTATTGGCAGTTGAGACAAGACTAGGGAACGAAAGCTGGTCTACAGTCACAATATGTCCATTGTGAGGGAAAGACATCACGCGAAAGAGTGTCGATACGACAGCTTTCATTGCATAAACATAGTCTCGCCCAAGGAGTAAATTGAAATCCAAGGGACCTCGAACTACCATAAGATCAATACAGACAGTTTTACCTTCCAAGGTAATAGAAAACTTAGGAAGGATCCCTAAAGGTTCACTAATGGTTCTGTTAAAAGCTTTCAGATTCTGCGTAATAGGCGCAAGCTGAGGGGAACCCAAAGCTTTCCAAACAGTTGAGGATAAAATACTAACAGAAGCACCTTCATCTACCTGAGTACGATGTATGTCCCTACCACCAGCCTTGACAATGATTTGGAAAGGGATGGAGGAAGGAAGACGAGGTTCTGTCAGTCTATTCCAATCAAAGGAAAAGACCTCAGTACTTGGAGGGGGTTCTGTAGAAACAGGTGAAATGCCCCCCGGCATAGAAGAATCCGATGTAACAAGAAGAACATCAGCGGTATGAAATTTACTCTCGAAAAGGAGAGTGTGATCGACCGAATGTGAAATTGAATCGACCACTTGATCAACTAATGGATCATCAACCTGAGTGACATGAGTTTCACTCTCCAATGGGAGAGTGTGATCGACTGTACTTGAATTTAGATCAATCACTCCGTCAGTTGACGGTAGGTTGGGAGAAAGTTTACGGTAACCAGTTGGAAATTCTTGCTGTGGAACAGTAAGGTTTTCCAACAATGTTGAGGCTTCATCCATGTGAGGGCAAATGTGAGTTTGATGACTCCCTTTGCATAACTTACAAGGAAACCTAACTTTACCCTTTTTCCCAGGAACCTGACTATCACTGGTTGATGGATCAATGGAAAGTTGATGAGATTTTTCTGACCATACTTCCAAGACCTTTGGAATACCAGGACAATTGACAAGGAAGTGGTCACCCTTACAAAGCCTGCAAGGGTATTTGGGTTTACGATGCATGTCGGAATTTTCCTCAACACAACTAACACTTACAGCCATGGTTGGTTGGTTGACTTCTTTCTTATCTTGCTTCTTCTTCTTCTTCTTCTTCTTCCCTTTCTTCTTCTTCTTAGCCTCCTGGTTACTAACATCAAGGCTTTTACCAGGCGAAGAGGAAGAAATGGAGGAAGAAAAATTAGGCGAAGAAGGTAAAGGGTCAACAGAAGGTTGGTGATGTTGAGATGGTGAACTCTGTTGAGGTGAAGCATCCGGTTGAGATGGAACAATTGGAGTATTTTGGGCCAACGAAGTTGAAAATAACCATATCGGTAAACCTATTGTAAATCCAGGTAATGACAAAGTAGCCATATAAGGAGGACCAACATTTCCAAAGTAAGGAAAAGTACTAGGATTCTCATTAGGAGGGGTTCCTAGGTTGATAAATTCTGGAACATTTGCCATTATATTCAACTTCAGTGAATTTTATTAACAATTTAAAACTAAAATTAACAATTCACAATTCACACTTAACAACTAAAATTCACAATTCACACCTATGGTCTCTAAAAGTAAAAACAAACAAATTAACACGCGCTATCAAATCTAGGAGTCAAACCACACACAAACAGTAAGCTCTCCGGACCGAAAACACTAGTTGGTGATGAAGCCCAACCTCGCAGAATTCAGTACAGAAATGGCGGGTGGAACAGTTACCCCGGCAACCTGCTTAATGAATAGACCGGCACAAGTTCCTCCACTTTAACCGTCTCGAAGTGAAGTGAACCCCCCGGAAAATCCAAGTGAGTATAACCGACGTCTGCTCCAGGTACAGTGGGACCTTCCCTCCACCGTCACCTCGGTAGAACCCTAAAGATTATGGTCACTAAGGTCACCAACAGTAACAAATACACCTGGGGGAACAGTCTAAACTCCGACAGCACGCAAGGGCAGAGTAGCAAGCTCAATCCCCTTACCGGCTCCTTGACAACAATCCAAGGTTTACCGATAAGTGACCCCTGGCTCCTCGACAATGGTTAATCCGAGGTTTACCGTTTGTAATACGTACTGTCTGGCGTCGTTCCCAACGAGGGGGAATGATCCCCTCACTGGTTCGGACACGAGCTCGTGCTTCTCCTTTAAGAGGAGCTTTCCCAGAGTGCAATTGAAACAATTGGATTTATTCTACTCAAGATAAACTATCTGTTTGGTTTTGTAGTCTTGGAGAGTTAAGTACTCACCTACTCCAAGACCCTAGCCTAAGCTATGTTGGTGTTTCAGAGCCCTAGAAATGTAAAAATTACTAGATGAATTTTAATTAAGCGCTGTGTTATTAAGGCTGTTATTACTCAAATGGGTAAATGGAGATGAAACCAATGGTGTTATGACCCGACTCAACTGAATGCAATCGAATATGATAATGCAATCCTTTCAATTCGATGAATCCTAACTAAAGTAAGGAGAGAGTTTCCATTCACTTCCAACAATGCAAAAAATTGATCACTAAGAGAAAATATAACAAATTCTCTAATGCACTAATTTTATCAAGAAAAACTAATGCAAATCAATTCCAAACCATTTTTTATTTTTATTTTTGTGTAAATTCAAATCAAAGAAAGCTGATCTAAATCTACGATTGATTTTTCAGAATGTAAACTATGCAATTGTAATCTATGCACAATTCACATGAAAAGTATGCAAATGTAATCTATGCACATTTTCATTCATATTCTGAAACTGAGAACTCTAATTATGCAAATGTGATCTATGCAAGAGAATTCTCAAACACAAGATGATTCTAATGTAATCTAAGAACCAATCAAGTGCAAGTCGAGAAAATTGGGTGAGAGTTCCAAAGATCAAAACATAAAAACACTCAAAGGCGATTAACACTCATACACAATTTAGCCCCCCCCCGGCGAATGAGGGGGAAATTTTTTTGCAAAAACAAAAGCAAAAAGATGCAAAATTGTGAAAAGACTGAGAGAAACCTCCAAGTAATGACCAAAGGAAATCAAATTAAGAATTTCTCAAAAAAGAGACTCAAAACACCCAATTGATGAAAGCTAAAAGCAGGAATGCTAATGAAACAAGTTCAGGTGAAAATTTTTGACAGGGTACTAAAGGATCTGGGCAGAAAAAACTAAGAAAAACCAAAATCTAAAAGCAATTAAAGCAAAAAATGGAGTTTTCCTAAATTTTTACAGGAAGACGCAGGCAACCCGTTAGAACAGGCGCGGGCCCGCTCTGTGCAAACGGCAACAGCGCGTCCAAAGACGCACTGTGCAGTACTCAGAGGGTGCGTCCTTCTGGAAAAGTTAAGAAAAACCAAATCTAACTAAATCTAAAGCTAAGCCACCCAAATACTAATTCTCACAGTCAAAAACCAGAAAATAAAAATGATTTTCTCAGAGCAAAGTTCACACAAAGGAAAAGACTTTCTCATTAATGGATCCCCAGCGGAGTCGCCAATTTGTCACACGGAATTTGTCAAGGGTGCGGACACGACTGACCTTCCTAGAAGTCTAAGACATTCTAATGACAAACAAGACAAAATGGAGTGATCTTTCTCTAAATACACCTTTTACAACATGAAAACTACAAGTGTTTAGGCTTACCTTATTCCAAAACGCTGTTGTTGAAGTCCGTTCTTGACGATCCGGATGAGCTCCTCCTTCAAGTCAATTCCTGCAACCACAAACAATCAAACAATTACCAAGCACTTGCATTTCATATAATAAAACATATATTCAACATGCAGACCAAGGAACACATGAAATAACTCATTAACACAAGCTATTGAGAAAAATAAACCAGTTTGTATTAATAACGAAACAAAGAAACTCTTACAACCTGGCCTTGGTGTTGTGCAAGTTCCTCCCAAGGTCCATCAAGGGTTTTCCTCTACTTTGACAAAGCTCACCCTCTCCCAAGTAGAATCAAGTGAAGACAATCTCTCCTCACAAAGGCTCTAATGGAAGACCTAAATCCTGCAGCATTTACCCAAAGAAAATGTATAGCTCCAACCTCCTCTCCTTCTGGCTCAATGCCTTTATTTATAGTGCTGTAAAGAGGTTATTCAGGTGGACGCCATGGTCACTATCAATGGGATCATCCCCCTCTTTGGGTGGGATAGCTCCCTTATTGATGGGATAAGTTCCCCTTAATAGAGATACATGAATCAACTGGAGGCGCATCCATTTCATCAAACCGACCTCTAGAATTAGTTCTAGAAGTAACCACAAGTAACTTTTTGGTACGAAGATGATTAAAACTCGCGCATTTTGCCTTTTACAGAGGGACGCACCTGTCCCTTAACATACAGAGCGTCCATGGACGCAGATTTTGTGAACATGTCGATCCCCGCAGGTGCAGGCAAGCCCGCAACAGAAATCATTGAGAAGGTTCTGTAAGGACTGACTCAGGGATGGTCAAATGGATGACAAGTATTTTGCAGATGAAAGTTTTGCTTGCAGACCTCTTGAACACATAGACGAATAACTCAAAGTTAATCCCTGCGAGCCAACTGTGAGGTAAAAGATTTCCCAACCCAGGTGAATAAAGTGTCGTGTTCAAGAGTGGTAATAAAGTTTCTTCTGAGACAAAAGGTAAGTTCACACCAGGCAAGTACCTCTTTATTTTTAACAAGCTTGAGGAGGATAACATATGCTTGATTATAAGCTCATCCTTCGGACGAGTCCAACCTAGTTTAAATTCGAACCCTAGGAAGGAGTGGTTCGTTCCTGTTTGTAATTGAACAGGTCCTTTACTGTAAAAGTTTAACGAGCCCAGTATAGGAGAAACTCGACGTTTTTCAATTTTAGAGAGTCTGTTAAAAACGGTTAAAGAAAAGGAGACTCCACGTTGAAAGTTTTTCGTATATTTGTGTCCCTCAAGCCCGAAAAAGTATAAAATAATACCTGGTTCGGGAGAACGCTTGATCTTGCGACCAAGGAGTACTTTCATAATTAGTGCCACTGACCTGAAAAGTAAAAAGCGATCAAGGACACGTCGTTTTATTTCTTTATCGAGTTTGAAACGACAAAAACCCGGCAATCTTTTCCTGTTTTTACGGTCAGAAAAGGGCTATAAGGGGATCGTCTTTTAATTCCGTTTTAACGAGTGTAAAAGAAACGCTCGGCAATATTTTCATATGTTAGGAGTCAGAAAAGGGCTTAAAAGATGACTCTGAGGTTTCACTTTTTCGTAAGTTTTAACGAGTTCGAAAAAATGATAAAAAGTACTCATAAGGCCGACTTTCAATTTAATTTACGAGCAGGAAAAGACGGAAAGAACTCGACATTTTCATATGTTTTACGAGAATGAAAAATAGCAAAATAATCTCGGTATTTTCATGAGTTTAACGAGTCTTGAAAATAACTGAAATTGACTCGAGATAGGTTTCATTTTTACAAAAGCTTGAAACAGAGAAAAACTATGCTTCAGAGTAGTTTCATTTTTACACAAGCTTGAAACAGAGATAAAACTGTGCTTGATGCCCCCCTAGCTTCATTTCATTCAACCATTTGGATGAAATGAAGGTTTAGTGACGAGATCATTTAAAAGACTTTGACCTAAAACTGTAAGAAAATTATGCAAAACACCGAAACAACTAACCTAAATATACAACTTAACATTTACGAGATCTAGTCAATCTCTCGACTCAAGTAGAGGAGGATTTGTTTCATTTTTTAACGAGCTTGACACAGGAAAAGAACTATGCTCGGATTCGGTTTCATGTTTACACAAGCTTGAAACGAAAAACTATGCTTGTTACAAGTTCACATGCCCCCGGCATAATGATGCAAATCAAGGTACATATAATAAAACATATATTCAACATGCAGACCAAGGAACACATGAAATAACTCATTAACACAAGCTATTGAGAAAAATAAACCAGTTTGTATTAATAACGAAACAAAGAAACTCTTACAACCTGGCCTTGGTGTTGTGCAAGTTCCTCCCAGGGTCCATCAAGGGTTTTCCTCTACTTTGACAAAGCTCACCCTCTCCCAAGTAGAATCAAGTGAAGACAATCTCTCCTCACAAAGGCTCTAATGGAAGACCTAAATCCTGCAGCATTTACCCAAAGAAAATGTATAGCTCCAACCTCCTCTCCTTCTGGCTCAATGCCTTTATTTATAGTGCTGTAAAGAGGTTATTCAGGTCCACTATCAATGGGATCATCCCCCTCTTTGGGTGGGATAGCTCCCTTATTGATGGGATAAGTTCCCCCTTAATAGAGATACATGAACCAACTGGAGGTGCATCCATTTCATCAAACCGACCTCTAGAATGTTCTAGAAGTAACCACAAGTAACTTTTTCAAGATAAAACTCGCGCATTTTGCCTTTTACAGAGGGACGCACCTGTCCCTTAACATACAGAGCGTCCATGGACGCAGATTTTGTGAACATGGTCAGCGTCCCCGCAGGTAAGGCTAGAGAGAACCTGTGACCCCAGAGATAAACATAGTTTTTACAAGACTTTCTCTCTTCTTTGAGTTTGAGATGGATAACAGAGGCATGAGACTTGCCTAAGAGGGTAGTATGACTGTTGATTTGAGCCATACTAACTGTAAGTAGTCAAGGTGACATTTTTTAGTGTAACAGATTGCCCCCTAAAGTGCGAAGCCTTGAATAGAATAGGGTTTTGTAATTCTAGGAAGGGTGAAGCGCTTTATCATTTCAAGGATTGTCTTGTGGATGGCCTGGTTGGAACCTGCAATTTTCAACACAAAATACATGGATAAGATTATATCATCACTGAGGTAGGCATTCCCATACTCAGATTCAAAACTTTAACTAATGGACTAACTATTCTGATACAGGAATGATCTTGCAGTACATCATTTTTATAGACTTTTGTAGATACAGTATGGACGTAGCCATCTGTTTATGATTAGTCTACATAGATAATGAATACAAAACTCCTCGCAGCCTGGATGGTAGAAACTAGATCCAGGGTCTTCACTTCTACTTCCCGAATTGGTACGATTCTAGCCATGTGATTAAATGATTCGATGTCAAACATGGTAGAAACCACTTGATTACCAGTCAATGATGTAAACTGTTAACAAGCATGAGAGAAACCACCAGTAAAGTCAATGGTTCTCAAAGTACCAAGCACAACCCGTGAAATGTGAATAGATGTTTTGATGTCGAACACTTCACGGAATCCTTTGATCGAAAGTCAATGATGTAAACTGACGTCAAAGGCGAGAAACCTGCCATTGATGCATGCAGACTTCAAGGTACTGTCGATTCCTAAGTCATCTTTCTAGATAATGTGTCGATGTCGATAGAAAGCGACCCGTTGCAGGCAAGCCCGCAACACGAAATCATTGTTCAAGTTGAAGAAATGTTGCTGTAAGGACTGACTCAGGGATGGTCAAATGGATGACAAGTATTTTGCAGATGAAAGTTTTGCTTGCAGACCTCTTGAACACATAACGACACAACAGATGGCTTGGTGACGAATAACTCAAAGTTAATCCCCGAAACCTGGTTAAAGACTTTCAAAGTGATTTGGTCAACTGTGAGGTAAAAGATTTCCCAACCCAGGTGAATGAAAAGTGTCGTGTTCAAGAGTGGTAATAAAGTTTCTTCTGAGACAAAAGGTGACAAACAGGTTCATTCTTCTCTCTTTTCCCCCACCATTTCTGGCAAGTACCTCTTTATTTTTAACAAGCTTGAGGAGGATAACATATGCTTGATTATAAGCTCATCCTTCGGACGAGTCCAACCTAGTTTAAATTCGAACCCTAGGAAGGAGTGGTTCGTTCCTGTTTGTAATTGAACAGGTCCTTTACTGTAAAAGTTTAACGAGCCCAGTATAGGAGAAACTCGACGTTTTTCAATTTTAGAGAGTCTGAAAAAACAAAAGGAGACTCCACGTTGAACTTTTTCGTATATTTGTGTCCCTCAAGCCCGAAAAAGTATAAAATAATACCTGGGAGAACCGCTTGATCTTGCGACCAAGGAGTACTTTCATAATTAGTGCCACTGACCTGAAAAGTAAAAAGCGATCAAGGACACGTCGTTTTATTTCTGTATCGAGTTTGAAACGACAAAAACCCGGCAATCTTTTCCTGTTTTTACGGTCAGAAAAGGGCTATAAGGGGATCGTCTTTTAATTCCGTTTTAACGAGTGTAAAAGAAACGCTCGGCAATCTTTTCATATTTTAGGAGTCAGAAAAGGGCTTAAAAGATGACTCTGAGGTTTCACTTTTTCGTAAGTTTTAACGAGTTCGAAAAAATGATAAAAAGTACTCATAAGGCCGACTTTCAATTTAATTTACGAGCAGGAAAAGACGGAAAGAACTCGACATTTTCATATGTTTTACGAGAATGAAAAATAGCAAAATAATCTCGGTATTTTCATGAGTTTAACGAGTCTTGAAAATAACTGAAATTGACTCGAGATAGGTTTCATTTTTACAAAAGCTTGAAACAGAGAAAAACTATGCTTCAGAGTAGTTTCATTTTTACACAAGCTTGAAACAGAGATAAAACTGTGCTTGATGCCCCCCTAGCTTCATTTCATTCAACCATTTGGATGAAATGAAGGTTTAGTGACGAGATCATTTAAAAGACTTTGACCTAAAACTGTAAGAAAATTATGCAAAACACCGAAACAACTAACCTAAATATACAACTTAACATTTACGAGATCTAGTCAATCTCTCGACTCAAGTAGAGGAGGATTTGTTTCATTTTTTAACGAGCTTGACACAGGAAAAGAACTATGCTCGGATTCGGTTTCATGTTTACACAAGCTTGAAACGAAAAACTATGCTTGTTACAAGTTCACATGCCCCCGGCATAATGATGCAAATCAAGGTACATATAATAAAACATATATTCAACATGCAGACCAAGGAACACATGAAATAACTCATTAACACAAGCTATTGAGAAAAATAAACCAGTTTGTATTAATAACGAAACAAAGAAACTCTTACAACCTGGCCTTGGTGTTGTGCAAGTTCCTCCAGGGTCCATCAAGGGTTTTCCTCTACTTTGACAAAGCTCACCCTCTCCCAAGTAGAATCAAGTGAAGACAATCTCTCCTCACAAAGGCTCTAATGGAAGACCTAAATCCTGCAGCATTTACCCAAAGAAAATGTATAGCTCCAACCTCCTCTCCTTCTGGCTCAATGCCTTTATTTATAGTGCTGTAAAGAGGTTATTCAGGTCCACTATCAATGGGATCATCCCCCTCTTTGGGTGGGATAGCTCCTTATTGATGGGATAAGTTCCCCCTTAATAGAGATACATGAACCAACTGGAGGCGCATCCATTTCATCAAACCGACCTCTAGAATGTTCTAGAAGTAACCACAAGTAACTTTTTCAAGATAAAACTCGCGCATTTTTCCTTTTACAGAGGGACGCACCTGTCCCTTAACATACAGAGCGTCCATGGACGTAGATTTTGTGAACATGGTCAGCGTCCCCGCAGGTAAGGCTAGAGAGAACCTGCGACCCCAGAAATAAACATAGTTTTTACAAGACTTTCTCTCTTCTTTGAGTTTGAGATGGATAACAGAGGCATGAGACTTGCCTAAGAGGGTAGTATGACTGTTGATTTGAGCCATACTAACTGTAAGTAGTCAAGGTGACATTTTTTAGTGTAACAGATTGCCCCCTAAAGTGCGAAGCCTTGAATAGAATAGGGTTTTGTAATTCTAGGAAGGGTGAAGCGCTTTATAATTTCAAGGATTGTCTTGTGGATGGCCTGGTTGGAACCTGCAATTTTCAACACAAAATACATGGATAAGATTATATCATCACTGAGGTAGGCATTCCCATACTCAGATTCAAAACTTTAACTAATGGACTAAATATTCTGATACAGGAATGATCTTGCAGTACATCATTTTTATAGACTTTTGTAGATACAGTATGGACGCAGCCATCTGTTTATGATTAGTCTACATAGATAATGAATACAAAACTCCTCGCAGCCTGGATGGTAGAAACTAGATCCAGGGTCTTCACTTCTACTTCCCGAATTGGTACGATTCTAGCCATGTGATTAAATGATTCGATGTCGAACATGGTAGAAACCACTTGATTACCAGTCAATGATGTAAACTGTTAACAAGCATGAGAGAAACCACTAGTAAAGTCAATGGTTCTCAAAGTACCAAGCACAACCCGTGAAATGTGAATAGATGTTTTGATGTCGAACACTTCACGGAATCCTTTGATCGAAAGTCAATGATGTAAACTGACGTCAAAGGCGAGAAACCTGCCATTGATGCATGCAGACTTCAAGGTACTGTCGATTCCTAAGTCATCTTTCTAGATAATGTGTCGATGTCGATAGAAAGCGACCCGTTGCAGGCAAGCCCGCAACACGAAATCATTGTTCAAGTTGAAGAAATGTTGCTGTAAGGACTGACTCAGGGATGGTCAAATGGATGACAAGTATTTTGCAGATGAAAGTTTTGCTTGCAGACCTCTTGAACACATAACGACACAACAGATGGCTTGGTGACGAATAACTCAAAGTTAATCCCCGAAACCCGGTTAAAGACTTTCAAAGTGATTTGGTCAACTGTGAGGTAAAAGATTTCCCAACCCAGGTGAATGAAAAGTGTCGTGTTCAAGAGTGGTAATAAAGTTTCTTCTGAGACAAAAGGTGACAAACAGGTTCATTCTTCTCTCTTTTCCCCCACCATTTCTGGCAAGTACCTCTTTATTTTTAACAAGCTTGAGGAGGATAACATATGCTTGATTATAAGCTCATCCTTCGGACGAGTCCAACCTAGTTTAAATTCGAACCCTAGGAAGGAGTGGTTCGTTCCTGTTTGTAATTGAACAGGTCCTTTACTGTAAAAGTTTAACGAGCCCAGTATAGGAGAAACTCGACGTTTTTCAATTTTAGAGAGTCTGAAAAAACAAAAGGAGACTCCACGTTGAACTTTTTCGTATATTTGTGTCCCTCAAGCCCGAAAAAGTATAAAATAATACCTGGGAGAACCGCTTGATCTTGCGACCAAGGAGTACTTTCATAATTAGTGCCACTGACCTGAAAAGTAAAAAGCGATCAAGGACACGTCGTTTTATTTCTGTATCGAGTTTGAAACGACAAAAACCCGGCAATCTTTTCCTGTTTTTACGGTCAGAAAAGGGCTATAAGGGGATCGTCTTTTAATTCTGTTTTAACGAGTGTAAAAGAAACGCTCGGCAATCTTTTCATATTTTAGGAGTCAGAAAAGGGCTTAAAAGATGACTCTGAGGTTTCACTTTTTCGTAAGTTTTAACGAGTTCGAAAAAATGATAAAAAGTACTCATAAGGCCGACTTTCAATTTAATTTACGAGCAGGAAAAGACGGAAAGAACTCGACATTTTCATATGTTTTACGAGAATGAAAAATAGCAAAATAATCTCGGTATTTTCATGAGTTTAACGAGTCTTGAAAATAACTGAAATTGACTCGAGATAGGTTTCATTTTTACAAAAGCTTGAAACAGAGAAAAACTATGCTTCAGAGTAGTTTCATTTTTACACAAGCTTGAAACAGAGATAAAACTGTGCTTGATGCCCCCCTAGCTTCATTTCATTCAACCATTTGGATGAAATGAAGGTTTAGTGACGAGATCATTTAAAAGACTTTGACCTAAAACTGTAAGAAAATTATGCAAAACACCGAAACAACTAACCTAAATATACAACTTAACATTTACGAGATCTACTCAATCTCTCGACTCAAGTAGAGGAGGATTTGTTTCATTTTTTAACGAGCTTGACACAGGAAAAGAACTATGCTCGGATTCGGTTTCATGTTTACACAAGCTTGAAACGAAAAAACTATGCTTGTTACAAGTTCACATGCCCCCGGCATAATGATGCAAATCAAGGTACATATAATAAAACATATATTCAACATGCAGACCAAGGAACACATGAAATAACTCATTAACACAAGCTATTGAGAAAAATAAACCAGTTTGTATTAATAACGAAACAAAGAAACTCTTACAACCTGGCCTTGGTGTTGTGCAAGTTCCTCCCAGGGTCCACCAAGGGTTTTCCTCTACTTTGACAAAGCTCACCCTCTCCCAAGTAGAATCAAGTGAAGACAATCTCTCCTCACAAAGGCTCTAATGGAAGACCTAAATCCTGCAGCATTTACCCAAAGAAAATGTATAGCTCCAACCTCCTCTCCTTCTGGCTCAATGCCTTTATTTATAGTGCTGTAAAGAGGTTATTCAGGTCCACTATCAATGGGATCATCCCCCTCTTTGGGTGGGATAGCTCCCTTATTGATGGGATAAGTTCCCCCTTAATAGAGATACATGAACCAACTGGAGGCGCATCCATTTCATCAAACCGACCTCTAGAATGTTCTAGAAGTAACCACAAGTAACTTTTTCAAGATAAAACTCGCGCATTTTGCCTTTTACAGAGGGACGCACCTGTCCCTTAACATACAGAGCGTCCATGGACGTAGATTTTGTGAACATGGTCAGCGTCCCGCAGGTAAGGCTAGAGAGAACCTGCGACCCCAGAGATAAACATAGTTTTTACAAGACTTTCTCTCTTCTTTGAGTTTGAGATGGATAACAGAGGCATGAGACTTGCCTAAGAGGGTAGTATGACTGTTGATTTGAGCCATACTAACTGTAAGTAGTCAAGGTGACATTTTTTAGTGTAACAGATTGCCCCCTAAAGTGCGAAGCCTTGAATAGAATAGGGTTTTGTAATTCTAGGAAGGGTGAAGCGCTTTATCATTTCAAGGATTGTCTTGTGGATGGCCTGGTTGGAACCTGCAATTTTCAACACAAAATACATGGATAAGATTATATCATCACTGAGGTAGGCATTCCCATACTCAGATTCAAAACTTTAACTAATGGACTAACTATTCTGATACAGGAATGATCTTGCAGTACATCATTTTTATAGACTTTTGTAGATACAGTATGGACGCAGCCATCTGTTTATGATTAGTCTACATAGATAATGAATACAAAACTCCTCGCAGCCTGGATGGTAGAAACTAGATCCAGGGTCTTCACTTCTACTTCCCGAATTGGTACGATTCTAGCCATGTGATTAAATGATTCGATGTCGAACATGGTAGAAACCACTTGATTACCAGTCAATGATGTAAACTGTTAACAAGCATGAGAGAAACCACCAGTAAAGTCAATGGTTCTCAAAGTACCAAGCACAACCCGTGAAATGTGAATAGATGTTTTGATGTCGAACACTTCACGGAATCCTTTGATCGAAAGTCAATGATGTAAACTGACGTCAAAGGCGAGAAACCTGCCATTGATACATGCAGACTTCAAGGTACTGTCGATTCCTAAGTCATCTTTCTAGATAATGTGTCGATGTCGATAGAAAGCGACCCGTTGCAGGCAAGCCCGCAACATGAAATCATTGTTCAAGTTGAAGAAATGTTGCTGTAAGGACTGACTCAGGGATGGTCAAATGGATGACAAGTATTTTGCAGATGAAAGTTTTGCTTGCAGACCTCTTGAACACATAACGACACAACAGATGGCTTGGTGACGAATAACTCAAAGTTAATCCCTGAAACCCAGTTAAAGACTTTCAAAGTGATTTGGTCAACTGTGAGGTAAAAGATTTCCCAACCCAGGTGAATGAAAAGTGTCGTGTTCAAGAGTGGTAATAAAGTTTCTTCTGAGACAAAAGGTGACAAACAGGTTCATTCTTCTCTCTTTTCCCCCACCATTTCTGGCAAGTACCTCTTTATTTTTAACAGGCTTGAGGAGGATAACATATGCTTGATTATAAGCTCATCCTTCGGACGAGTCCAACCTAGTTTAAATTCGAACCCTAGGAAGGAGTGGTTCGTTCCTGTTTGTAATTGAACAGGTCCTTTACTGTAAAAGTTTAACGAGCCCAGTATAGGAGAAACTCGACGTTTTTCAATTTTAGAGAGTCTGAAAAAACAAAAGGAGACTCCACGTTGAACTTTTTCGTATATTTGTGTCCCTCAAGCCCGAAAAAGTATAAAATAATACCTGGGAGAACCGCTTGATCTTGCGACCAAGGAGTACTTTCATAATTAGTGCCACTGACCTGAAAAGTAAAAAGCGATCAAGGACACGTTGTTTTATTTCTGTATCGAGTTTGAAACGACAAAAACCGGCAATCTTTTCCTGTTTTTACGGTCAGAAAAGGGCTATAAGGGGATCGTCTTTTAATTCCGTTTTAACGAGTGTAAAAGAAACGCTCGGCAATCTTTTCATATTTTAGGAGTCAGAAAAGGGCTTAAAAGATGACTCTGAGGTTTCACTTTTTCGTAAGTTTTAACGAGTTCGAAAAAATGATAAAAAGTACTCATAAGGCCGACTTTCAATTTAATTTACGAGCAGGAAAAGACGGAAAGAACTCGACATTTTCATATGTTTTACGAGAATTAAAAATAGCAAAATAATCTCGGTATTTTCATGAGTTTAACGAGTCTTGAAAATAACTGAAATTGACTCGAGATAGGTTTCATTTTTACAAAAGCTTGAAACAGAGAAAAACTATGCTTCAGAGTAGTTTCATTTTTACACAAGCTTGAAACAGAGATAAAACTGTGCTTGATGCCCCCCTAGCTTCATTTCATTCAACCATTTGGATGAAATGAAGGTTTAGTGACGAGATCATTTAAAAGACTTTGACCTAAAACTGTAAGAAAATTATGCAAAACACCGAAACAACTAACCTAAATATACAACTTAACATTTACGAGATCTACTCAATCTCTCGACTCAAGTAGAGGAGGATTTGTTTCATTTTTTAACGAGCTTGACACAGGAAAAGAACTATGCTCAGATTCGGTTTCATGTTTACACAAGCTTGAAACGAAAAACTATGCTTGTTACAAGTTCACATGCCCCGGCATAATGATGCAAATCAAGGTACATATAATAAAACATATATTCAACATGCAGACCAAGGAACACATGAAATAACTCATTAACACAAGCTATTGAGAAAAATAAACCAGTTTGTATTAATAACGAAACAAAGAAACTCTTACAACCTGGCCTTGGTGTTGTGCAAGTTCCTCCCAGGGTCCATCAAGGGTTTTCCTCTACTTTGACAAAGCTCACCCTCTCCCAAGTAGAATCAAGTGAAGACAATCTCTCCTCACAAAGGCTCTAATGGAAGACCTAAATCCTGCAGCATTTACCCAAAGAAAATGTATAGCTCCAACCTCCTCTCCTTCTGGCTCAATGCCTTTATTTATAGTGCTGTAAAGAGGTTATTCAGGTCCACTATCAATGGGATCATCCCCCTCTTTGGGTGGGATAGCTCCCTTATTGATGGGATAAGTTCCCCCTTAATAGAGATACATGAACCAACTGGAGGCGCATCCATTTCATCAAACCGACCTCTAGAATGTTCTAGAAGTAACCACAAGTAACTTTTTCAAGATAAAAATCGCGCATTTTGCCTTTTACAGAGGGACGCACCTGTCCCTTAACATACAGAGCGTCCATGGACGCAGATTTTGTGAACATGGTCAGCGTCCCCGCAGGTAAGGCTAGAGAGAACCTGCGACCCCAGAGATAAACATAGTTTTTACAAGACTTTCTCTCTTCTTTGAGTTTGAGATGGATAACAGAGGCATGAGACTTGCCTAAGAGGGTAGTATGACTGTTGATTTGAGCCATACTAACTGTAAGTAGTCAAGGTGACATTTTTTAGTGTAACAGATTGCCCCCTAAAGTGCGAAGCCTTGAATAGAATAGGGTTTTGTAATTCTAGGAAGGGTGAAGCGCTTTATCATTTCAAGGATTGTCTTGTGGATGGCCTGGTTGGAACCTGCAATTTTCAACACAAAATACATGGATAAGATTATATCATCACTGAGGTAGGCATGACCATACTCAGATTCAAAACTTTAACTAATGGACTAACTATTCTGATACAGGAATGATCTTGCAGTACATCATTTTTATAGACTTTTGTAGATACAGTATGGACGCAGCCATCTGTTTATGATTAGTCTACATAGATAATGAATACAAAACTCCTCGCAGCCTGGATGGTAGAAACTAGATCCAGGGTCTTCACTTCTACTTCCCGAATTGGTACGATTCTAGCCATGTGATTAAATGATTCGATGTCGAACATGGTAGAAACCACTTGATTACCAGTCAATGATGTAAACTGTTAACAAGCATGAGAGAAACCACCAGTAAAGTCAATGGTTCTCAAAGTACCAAGCACAACCGTGAAATGTGAATAGATGTTTTGATGTCGAACACTTCACGGAATCCTTTGATCGAAAGTCAATGATGTAAACTGACGTCAAAGGTGAGAAACCTGCCATTGATGCATGCAGACTTCAAGGTACTGTCGATTCCTAAGTCATATTTCTAGATAATGTGTCGATGTCGATAGAAAGCGACCCGTTGCAGGCAAGCCCGCAACACGAAATCATTGTTCAAGTTGAAGAAATGTTGCTGTAAGGACTGACTCAGGGATGGTCAAATGGATGACAAGTATTTTGCAGATGAAAGTTTTGCTTGCAGACCTCTTGAACACATAACGACACAACAGATGGCTTGGTGACGAATAACTCAAAGTTAATCCCCGAAAACCGGTTAAAGACTTTCAAAGTGATTTGGTCAACTGTGAGGTAAAAGATTTCCCAACCCAGGTGAATGAAAAGTGTCGTGTTCAAGAGTGGTAATAAAGTTTCTTCTGAGACAAAAGGTGACAAACAGGTTCATTCTTCTCTCTTTTCCCCCACCATTTCTGGCAAGTACCTCTTTATTTTTAACAAGCTTGAGGAGGATAACATATGCTTGATTATAAGCTCATCCTTCGGACGAGTCCAACCTAGTTTAAATTCGAACCCTAGGAAGGAGTGGTTCGTTCCTGTTTGTAATTGAACAGGTCCTTTACTGTAAAAGTTTAACGAGCCCAGTATAGGAGAAACTCGACGTTTTTCAATTTTAGAGAGTCTGAAAAAACAAAAGGAGACTCCACGTTGAACTTTTTCGTATATTTGTGTCCCTCAAGCCCGAAAAAGTATAAAATAATACCTGGGAGAACCGCTTGATCTTGCGACCAAGGAGTACTTTCATAATTAGTGCCACTGACCTGAAAAGTAAAAAGCGATCAAGGACACGTCGTTTTATTTCTGTATCGAGTTTGAAACGACAAAAACCCGGCAATCTTTTCTTGTTTTTACGGTCAGAAAAGGGCTATAAGGGGATCGTCTTTTAATTCCGTTTTAACGAGTGTAAAAGAAACGCTCGGCAATCTTTTCATATTTTAGGAGTCAGAAAAGGGCTTAAAAGATGACTCTGAGGTTTCACTTTTTCGTAAGTTTTAACGAGTTCGAAAAAATGATAAAAAGTACTCATAAGGCCGACTTTCAATTTAATTTACGAGCAGGAAAAGACGGAAAGAACTCGACATTTTCATATGTTTTACGAGAATGAAAAATAGCAAAATAATCTCGGTATTTTCATGAGTTTAACGAGTCTTGAAAATAACTGAAATTGACTCGAGATAGGTTTCATTTTTACAAAAGCTTGAAACAGAGAAAAACTATGCTTCAGAGTAGTTTCATTTTTACACAAGCTTGAAACAGAGATAAAACTGTGCTTGATGCCCCCCTAGCTTCATTTCATTCAACCATTTGGATGAAATGAAGGTTTAGTGACGAGATCATTTAAAAGACTTTGACCTAAAACTGTAAGAAAATTATGCAAAACACCGAAACAACTAACCTAAATATACAACTTAACATTTACGAGATCTAGTCAATCTCTCGACTCAAGTAGAGGAGGATTTGTTTCATTTTTTAACGAGCTTGACACAGGAAAAGAACTATGCTCGGATTCGGTTTCATGTTTACACAAGCTTGAAACGAAAAACTATGCTTGTTACAAGTTCACATGCCCCCGGCATAATGATGCAAATCAAGGTACATATAATAAAACATATATTCAACATGCAGACCAAGGAACACATGAAATAACTCATTAACACAAGCTATTGAGAAAAATAAACCAGTTTGTATTAATAACGAAACAAAGAAACTCTTACAACCTGGCCTTGGTGTTGTGCAAGTTCCTCCCAGGGTCCATCAAGGGTTTTCCTCTACTTTGACAAAGCTCACCCTCTCCCAAGTAGAATCAAGTGAAGACAATCTCTCCTCACAAAGGCTCTAATGGAAGACCTAAATCCTGCAGCATTTACCCAAAGAAAATGTATAGCTCCAACCTCCTCTCCTTCTGGCTCAATGCCTTTATTTATAGTGCTGTAAAGAGGTTATTCAGGTCCACTATCAATGGGATCATCCCCCTCTTTGGGTGGGATGGCTCCCTTATTGATGGGATAAGTTCCCCCTTAATAGAGATACATGAACCAACTGGAGGCGCATCCATTTCATCAAACCGACCTCTAGAATGTTCTAGAAGTAACCACAAGTAACTTTTTCAAGATAAAACTCGCGCATTTTGCCTTTTACAGAGGGACGCACCTGTCCCTTAACATACAGAGCGTCCATGGACGCAGATTTTGTGAACATGGTCAGCGTCCCCGCAGGTAAGGCTAGAGAGAACCTGCGACCCCAGAGATAAACATAGTTTTTACAAGACTTTCTCTCTTCTTTGAGTTTGAGATGGATAACAGAGGCATGAGACTTGCCTAAGAGGGTAGTATGACTGTTGATTTGAGCCATACTAACTGTAAGTAGTCAAGGTGACATTTTTTAGTGTAACACACACCCAAAAATTTACAGGAGGAAAACTTTATTCAATTTCACTTGGTCGGTTGTATGGTCTTCAATGGGAAAATGTTGCCAAGGGTGTACTTCACAGCTCCAAATATTCACAATGATGCAAATCTGACCATAACTATAATTCATGATGTGATTTCTCATTGGTCTGGTAATCTTCCTGAAGTTTTGTATCTACAATTGGACAACACTTGCCGTGAAAACAAAAATCAGGTTGTTTTTGGATATCTAAACATGCTTGTTGAATTGGGAAATTTTCAGAAGGTAAAGGTTGGTTTCCTTCTTGTTGGGCACACTCATGACCATATTGATCAGATGTTCAGCCGTTTTTCAGTCACATTGAGGAGGAAGGAAGTTGGTAGCTTGCCATCACTAATTGAATGTATTAAGAAATCATACATGCCAGAGCCTACTTTTGATGTGTTGGAAGAAACTATTGACATGCGAAGGTTTATTCTGGGATCATATGGTGAGGGGAGATGCATTGAACAAATTAATGACATTAGCTTCCAACATCAATTTCGTATCAAAAAAATTGATGGGAACACACTAATATGGGGCAAGAAGTATTCAACTACTACAGAATGGGCACCGTCATCAGGATTGAAATTTTTGAAGTTCATTCCAGATCATCCAATATTTGCATCAAAAATATTGTTATTACAATCAGTTGGTGAAGTTCAGAATGCACGTAGACAGAACAGGGCTATAAATTATTCTGATTGCCTGGAAGAAATTAAAAAATGTATTAGATATACATATGAGTACTTTGACATTGCTGATTCTGTTTGGTGGGAGTCGTTTTTCAATAATCAAAGTGATATCATTTCGACAACAATAAATGAAGATATACCTTTGAAAAATCCATTTATTTGGCCACATAATGTGTCGAATGAACATGAGGAAGTAAACATTGTTGAACAGCAACAATCTCAAGGTATTATTAATTCTTCACAGGCAGAGGAAAGAGAGATGTATATTGGTTCCAGAAGATCTCGTGCACAACGTGAAGCCATGGAAGACCTTTATAGGGGTTCAGTACAGGATATTAAGGAGGGTTGCATGATTGCAGTGCTAGCAGATGGAGATCCCAATGGCTATCCATTTTGGGTTGCTAAAGTTATAAAGGTCTTTACAGAAAATGAGGATGTTACAAGTGTTGAAGTACATTGGTATGCCACAAATACACACCCATTCAATGGTGTGTATAAGCCAGAGATGGTAGTTGACAAAAAAAATGGCGGAAAAAGAAAAAGAAAGGGTACAAATGTAAATCGCCGCCGCACAGACATATTAAAATTGGAGGATGTAGACATACTTGTTTATGACTTCAATTTAACAAAGAGAGGAACTCTTCGCTTCAAGACGATAGAGATTCTGAAAAGGTTGTTACCAGAAGGAACAGTGTTGACATGGGAGTCACCTGAAACCAGTCGTAGATCTAGAAGAATTTTGAGACTTGAAATGTTGGGCATGCATGTGGACTCAGATGGGGCACTAGTTGATGAAAGAGAAGAATATGGAACATCTTCGTCAGCATCCAGTCACTCATCTGAAGATGTGAATTCTGATGGTGTGCCAGAAAACATGAGTGATTTTGAATAGTTGTTTAAGACAGTTTATATAACTGATGTATGCATCGTATCTTCAAATAAAATTAATGTTTTCCATATGGTGTTAAATGAGAAGTTATGAGGCATTTTTATGTTGTTGGATTATATGTCTTAGTTATGATAAATTTTATTGTTTAAAATATCTACAATGCAATATTAAATTAGAGATATAAAATATGTTTTATTCAATATACAAATAATGACTTTTGAATGCATTTAGTGATGTAATTTGTTCATAATGTCATGGTTTTTTATTTATTTTATAGTTGAAAAAATTTCAATTTTTTTTGTATCTAGCATGTTATGGTTGAAAACATGTTAAATTTATACTTAGGAAAGAAAAATGATATTCTACCAAAAACATTAGTGTGTTTTTTCCCGCATAAACAACTTTGTTTGACACATAGAAATTTGGTTTTATTAGCATTTTTTTTAAATACTGAAAATTGACCCTAAAAAAAAAATCATTGTTCCAGTGTCATCAGTTTCATTTTGAAGCTATATTTTGCACGAAAATTTCATAGTAAATTTTGTAGTCACTGCCAATTTTAAAACATGTTCAAAATTGACGCCTAAAAAATAAAAACATCGTTCCAGTATACACACTTTTCGTTTTGAGCACTGTTTTTGATGTTTTTTTGGGGTTTTTTTGGCCAGAGTTCCCGTTTTGAGTTTATAGTTCCCGTTTCATAGTTTACATTGTTATCTGCTTGAGGTACTTGGTTTGAGATAAAAAGATATCATCTTTATTTTGTTGGACTTGTAAACCAAGAAAGTATGTCATCTCACCAAGCAAGGACATTTCGAATTCTTTCTGCATCACCAAGGCAAAGTTTTGACTCATGGATTCTTCATTGCTACCAAAGATGATATCATCAACATACATAACAAGTATTAGCAATTTATCATTATCAATTTTTATATATAGATTGCTATCTGTTGATCCTTTTGAAAAACCTTGTTGATGGAGGTATTTGTCCAGACGACAATACCAAGCCCTTGGAGCCTCTTTAACACCATAGTGTGCCTTCTTAAGTCTGCATACAAGTTTTGGATCATTTCCAAGTATGAATCCATTTGGTTGCTCAATATACACTTCTTCTTGTAAGTCTCCATTTAGAAAGGCAGATTTCACATCCATTTGAAATACTTTGAACTTCTGAAAGCTAGAAAGAGTAAGGAACATTCTTATGGCCTCAAGTCTAGTAACCGGTGCAAAAGTCTCTTCAAAGTTTATGCCTTCTTGTTGAGCATACCCTTTACAAACAAGTCTGGCATTATTTCTAATAACATCTCCATTTTAATTCAGCTTGTTTTTGAATATCCATTTTGTCCCTGTGACATTCTTATCATTTTGTCTAGGAACCAAATCCCAAATATTATTCTTTTCAATCTGCTCAAGTTATTCATTCATGGCCTTGACCCAACATTCATCTTTACATGATTCACTTACATTTCGTGGTTCAGTGGAGGAAAGCAATGCTAGATAGCTTGAAGCTTCTGAGATAGTTCTTCTTGTTTGTGCACCTGCCTCTTTCTACCCCAAAATTTGAGTTTCTGGATGATTCTTCTGAACTTACCTGGATGGAGTCTTTTCTTCTATCCTTATCTGTTCTTCTGGTGCCTCATGGGTTTCTTCTTCATCATAAGTCTAATTTGATGTTGAAGGATAGTCCTCATCATCTTCGAAATCTTCGGATTTTACCTGCCTAGGAATGTTTCCTTCTTCATCAACCACTACATAAATACCTTCAACAATTTTTCCAAGTCTTTTATTGTAACACTTATATCCTTTGCTGTGGGGACAGTAACTAAGGAGAATGCCTTCATCTACTCTAGGTTCAAACTTGCCAAGGTTTTCATCAGTCCTTTAGATGTAACATTTCCTACCAAAAATTTTGAAGTATTTTATCGTGGGAGTCTTAACCATACCAAAGTTCATGAGGAGTTTGAGTGTTGTTCAATCAGACGTTTGTCTTGTTGAGAATAGTAACTGCAGCAAATGCAGCTTCACCCCAGAAGGTTGCAGGAGTTCCAGACTCATCAAGCATAGCACGAGCCATTTGTTGAACCATTATGTTCATCCTTTCCACTACTCGATTTTGCTGAGGAGTCCTTGCAGTAGAGAATTCCCTTCTTATTCCATGTTTTTCACAAAAAGCAAAAAATTCATCCGAGGTAAATTCCCCTCCTCGATCGGACCTGAGGCATTTGATTATGCGATTTGATTCATTTTCAACCAAGGCTTTGAATGTTTTAAACTTTTCAAAAGCTTCATCTTTATGCTTCAAAAGTCCTATCCAACACATCCTGGAAAATTCTTCAATGAACAATATGAAGTATTCTTCTCCTTGAGGTGACCTTTTCCTAGATGGACCACATACATCAGTATGGACAAGTTCAAGTGGCTTACTAGCTGATCCTTCCTTCTCAGGGAAATTAGTTCTGGTTTGCTTACCAAACTGACATGATTTTCATATTGTATTGTATGGAATTCTGATATCAGGGAGATCACGAACCGCCAGATATTTGCATGCTTTCCTTATCTGTGAGAAGCTTAGATGCCCCAATATTCTGTGCCATAGCTAGTGTTCATCATTCTTGCTTAGATAGCATTTTTGTTGTCCTCCCTTGAGTATGTATAAATTATTTGGATTTCTTATGCCCTTGATCACTATTTTTCCTATATCAAGCTCACGAACAATACATCCATTTGATCGAAATATTACCTCATTTCCTTGATCACACATTTGATTGACACTCAATAGATTATGCTTTAAGCCATCAACATACATAACATTTCCAGCTTTGACCTTTTCTTTCAAAAGAACAAAACCTTTACCTTTTATGAGTGTAGGGGTGTCATTTCAAAGTGAGACCTTCCTTTCCTTTTCTAAGGCACTCTATGATTGAAGTTTTTCTTTATCACCTGTCATATGTTTCAAGCATCCACTGTCAGTGTACCACTGATTTTCCTATCCTTCTGCATATAAGGCTATACAACATCTTTTTGGTTGCGGTTCTTTCTTTCTCCATGTTTTGGGAGTCAATGAAGCTTGCTCCTTCTGAGTTGTTTGCCGAAACCTACTCCTGCATTCATAATCTTCATGACCGAAGCTGTTACAAATAGAACATTCTATTTCATTCTTAAGAGATGAAAAGTTATTGTAGGTCCTTTTCATGATCCCAGTCATACTCCTTTGTTTTTGAGCTTCTCTAGTCATGATGGTCTTGTAGGCAACACATTGAGCAGCTTTGTGTCCAAAGTTATGACAAGAGAAACATTGGCCATTGAAGAAATTCCTGCGATTATCAAACCTACCGACCAAATGATTGTAGCTTCTATTGACATCCATTCTTGAGGCAAATTGAGAATGATTTACCTACAGTTGATTGTAGCTTCCGTTCATCCTTGAAGTAGATTGGCCCCGATTTACTTGGTGATCTCTGTTCATTATCAAAGTAAATTGTCCCTAATTTACTTGGTGATCTTCATTATGCCTTTGCTGTCGATTATTGACCTGTTCGCTTCTCCTTGCTGCATCAAGATAACTTTTGGAGGTGGATGACTTCTATGCTTGATATGCTTCTTCGGTATATCCAAGACCTGTCTTGATTAGAGGAGAATGCTGCACTTTGATAATCTCATCTAGAGTTTCAGATCATTTAGAAAATCTAAGATTAAGAGCTTTTGTTTTCTCAATATCTTTTCTAAGTCCCACAATTTCACATTCTAACTTTTCATTGTGTTTTTCCCTTTCAGCAAGTTGGAATGTTAGAGTATCTATAATCATATTCTTTTCTTCTAAACAAACTTTGAGTTTAGAAATTTCTTCATAAAGACCTTCTTCATCTATAGCATCCAATAAATCATCATCTTCAAAAGCCATCAATAGTCTATAATCATTACATTGTTCATCTTCATCAGTATTTGAAAATCCATCACTGTCTTCATGTGTATAATAGCTCTTCTTACTTACATTCTGTTTTCTGTTCAATCTAAATGGTTGCTTACCTTTGCCAAGCTTATCTTTATGAGGACATCTGGCTGCATAGTGACCAACTCTTCCACAAGCAAAGCATTTAAAAGGTAGCTTACCTCTGAATCTTCCAGAACCCCATTGAAGTTTCTTGACAAAGTTTGATTCTTCCTCTCCTTCTGAGATATGTCCTGACTCATTGTATTCTCCTTTTCCTGAGGCTTTGAGGTAGATTCTCTCATGTTTGATGGTCCCCCTTCTCTCATTTCGAAAGCAGTTAGGATTCCCTGCAGCTGTGACATGGTAATGCTCTGTAGATTCTGTTTTTCTTCTATGGCAGAAACTTTTGATTCAAACTTAGAAGACAAAGATTTTAGAACCTTTTCAACCAAAGTAACTTCTTTTATTTCTTCACCCAAGTTTTTCATATGATTAACAATCTCATCTATACGTAAGAAATAATTAGCCACACTTTCATCATTGTGCATTCTGAGATTTTCATATTGAATTTTGAGAGTTTCATATTGAATTCTGAGAGTTTGTAGTTTTGCATGTTTTACCTGATCATCTCCTTCATAGCTCAAAACTATCGTGTCCCATATTTCTTTTGCGGTTTTGAGCTGCATAACCTTGATGAATTCTGATTGAGATAAACTCCCTAATAGAATATTGACAACCTTTGCATTTGTTTCATACTGCTTCTTACCAGCTGTATCTATAGGAGTTGCTGATGGAAATGTGTATCTTGTTTCCACGATATCCAAAACTTATGTACCAAGAGATTGAAGATAGGTTGTGATTCTTACCTTCCAATAGACGAAGTTTCTTCCATCAAAGATTGGTGGCCTGATAGATGCCTCCTTTTCGTAGTTGCTCATGATGATAGATCTTCCTTCAAGCGATCAAGCTTCTTCTGAAGAACTGGTTCTGATACCAATTGATGGAAATAATACTGAGAGGGGGGGGGGGGGGGGTGAATCAGTATTATCAGGTCAATTATTTTTCATTTTACAATCAAATTTGTATATGCTACTTCAGTTAGTAAAAATTGCGTATGTACGCAACTGCAGTTAAGGAAACTAGCGTATAACCAGTAGACTTGTAATTTAAATTATTCTTCAGATGTTGATCATTAATTTGTGCATCAAACCATATAACCAGTAACCGGGAACAGTAAACAGACCAGGTAGTCACACATAAGAACAAAAGATATAAGGTGGAAACCCAATGTGAGTGAAAACCGCCTGCTGCAATTCGTTTCTATCTTCTTTTAATTAGAAACTTATTTTTACAATGTTTCTCTACTAGTGCAGTCTTATACCAGTATGTAGGCTGCTACCTGCAGAAGGCTACAACCTTCTCTTGTTCTCCAGCTTCTCCTGGAAGGGAGCTACAACCCCCTTAGCTCTTGTACTTGCTGAGGTACTAGTACATAGGTGCTCACCTACAGAAGGCTACAACCTTCTCTTTTCTTCTAGGGACCATGTTTCATAAATTTTCAGACTGGATCCATGAATAACATAAATCAAACATCGAGTATATCTTCATCAACCAATATTCTTTGTACAAACCAGTACTGAATCAACCAATCACTTCTCAGAAAGCTGTAACCAGAATACAGTAACAGTAACCAGAACCAATCCTGAACCCAGAAAACTGCAACAATGAACAAAAGTAGCTAAAACATATTTCATGAGACGTACGCTACTTAAATATGCAGAACCTGCGTGCATACGTTGATGTATTAAGGCCAACCTATGTATATGCTATTTTGAATTAATGAACCTGCGTGTATACGCGCCTCTGCTCTGTCGAACCTGCATACAGATCTATAAAAGATAATTTACCCTTTTCACTTATTCAGAGATCAGTTAAACCCAGATTATCAGATTTATAGAACAAGTCATGCGCCAAATATAACAGATCAAAATAACACAAAGATACTACTATTCAAGCCTTAAGATCTTGACACATCAATAGAACTTATCCTTCTTCTAGGACTCAGGTTCCTCCTTGATTTAGATCCAGCTATGCACCATTACCCAATGAGTAGTATTCTAGATCTTGCTCTTCATCAGATATTCAATACTTGAGTCAATGCCTTTGCCCAATGATCTCCTTCCCCTTTTATAGTCTTAGGCCTTACTCAATACCATGGTCCAAAACCATTTAGAACCAATACTAGGGACCCAATACCTGGGTTCAATACTTCGGACGCAATACCAATGTACAAAACCATAGGTCCAAATACCACGGACCCAAAAATTAGTTTTCCGACATGTATGTGCCTTTCCTTGTGTGAAAGTGCGTGTATACGATATACGCGCCTTTTTATATAGTGAAACTGCATGTATACACTACTTGGTATATAGCGAACCTGTGTATATACGCGACTTGGTATATAGTGAACCTGCGTGTGTACACAACTTGGTATATAGTGAACCTGCGTATGTACGCGACTTGGTGTATAGTGAACCTGCGTATATACTTTTCTTTCTTCATTCTTTGTAGTCTGATCATCAATTCTTTGTTACTGACCTGCTGCACTATGATCTGTCATCTGTGTGAGTTGCCATCAAGGACAACACTTGTATCATAACGCCAACAATCTCCCCCTTTGGACTTGATGGCAACCCCAAGTCACTCAAAGTCATTCTCCCCCTTTGTCATCAAGGGCAAAGGGTTATGCTCACCCTGAGTACTATCTGAATTCTCTACTCTGCTATGTTGTCCATGCTCCCCCTTACTGTAGGCATGGTCTGCATTAAGATGATCTACAAGAAAGAACTTGACTTTATACATCATGAATGACCTTCCTATCACCAAAGACTCATACATACATCCATCTCCCAACCAAGTGGGGATATACCAATATTGACTCATCCACCCAACCAAGTGGGGGTACTCCAAAGGTTTACACATGATAAAACTAGAACATTACATCATCCATCCCAGGCATAGTGGGGAAACCAAAGTAGGCCGTTACATGACCTTGATAAAAAAAAGGAATACATGACATAGAGACGAAATATCTACAACAAGACTATGATAGTCATCAACAACTATCATATTCAGACCAGCAACCATGATCTCCCTCTGTACCTGTTTCACCTGAAACCAGAAACAACTGTGAACTTAATCCAAGATCTTCTAAGATAATGCCAACAATGCATTATTAGAAGTGTATATGCTCCCCCTGAACTTGTGCCAGATGGTCTCTGTCAGACCCATATCAGACTCTTTTCATCCTGAGTCTAGCCCACTGATTTCCTTCAAACGAACATATACGTGACTGTATCCATAGAAACAGGGGTATATACGCAGATGCTCCTCATGAAACTCGCGTACAACCACTTTTCTCTAAAATAGATAAGTTTCAACAACAAGATGATGCATTAACTACTCCTAGCTTCTGTCTGAGGTATTCAAATGTCTCCCTGGGCATTGGTTTGGTGAGTGTTGTTGGGAAAAGTATCTATTCAGAACGCCCCTATCCCACTCTAAGGTGTGACAGTGCCTTAGCAACAAACAAGGAAAACTACTTGAGTATTCTTCTTTATGAGATGTAAACGAAGAGGAAGGATAAACTAACCTGTGTCTTGCGCTAGTTTGTTGATCCAACCGCTCCTCTCTTCAATAGCTCCCAACTTTCTGCTCCCTTACCGGCCCAGATTCACCAAATTCCTGTGAGATCACAGAAGAGAGAAACTACACGAAGATATAGATTCACATTCATAAAAAGCTTAGGATCAGATTAAGCTAAACATGCAAATATAACAAAACATCATTGATACACAGCATGTAGGAGAAACTCAAATAATTTTATTGATATGATAAGAAAGTCCAAGAGGAGATACAACCAAGTGAGTCCCAATCCAGCATCTACCTCCCAGCAAAGGAATCCCTTCCTCACCTCCAACAAAGCATAAATCACCTAATGTACTAATCTCAATCTCAAACCAACAGCAATTCTCTGCAAAGTACAAAATTCCAGCCTCTGGATCTCTGGGATGAGGGATCCATATATAGATGTAAGCAGAGAGGATGAGTCAACTTATGTTTTGACTTGTGGCCTCTCTCTGTCAGTTCTTGCTTCCACTTGGAGACTGAGAGCCTCTTACTCATCACAGGTCGAATTCAGTGAGGCAAGTGTCATTAGAGAAGATTCTGGAAGCTTCCATTGTCTCTCCACCTCGTTGAATGACTCTGCCACTTGTCATTTCCCGCTCAACGCACTTGGGTAGTGCATTCAAGTGCGTTGTAACGCACCTAGCCAGTGCATTTGGGTGCTTTGCAATGCAGGCAGCTAGTGGAGCTTCTGAATTGATCCTGATTTGACTAGTTTTAAGCAGTTTCTGGTGGAGAACTTCTGGGAGAAGCTGTCATTGGTTGACCTTGTTCCTTTAGGGGCAGGAACAACACCTTTAGGGACTTTGGATCCCTTGGATTATGGACATTTCATGCTTATAGCTGTAAGGCACAAAAATTTCTATAACAGATGCCCCATAAAGTATGAGGCCGTTTATCGGGTGAAATGCTTTATTAGGAGGATCCGAAGTTCTTTCAATGCTGGGAGGAGACCTGTAATAAGATACAATAAAATACATTATTTTCATATTGTTTTCATGATCTAGCTGAGGCGGGCATTCCCATGCTCAGCTTTATAAATTCATTTTTATGTACATAGGATAGACAATCGTCTGATGGTAGACTGATGATTCTGATGAAATCATCATCCTTTTGGTAGGATGATTATCTGTTCTGTAATGCTGTACATGTCAATGTCTTTATCTTTCCTGAATATATATCGCAACCCAGATGGATGAAACTAGATCCGGGGTCTTGAATCTCGTCCGATCTTCACTTTGAGTACAAGTCGATCCATGTGAGAAATGTTTTGAAGTCGAACATGGAAAGACATCGCTTGATTACCAGTCAATGATGTAAACTGTTAACAAGCACGAGAGGAATCACCGATAATGATAATGACCCTCAAGGTACTGCAGTACAATTCACATGGTGTGAATAAAGGACTTGGCATCGAACACCACACAAAATCTTTCGGTCGAAGGTCATTGATGTATACCTATCGCCGGAAGTGAGAAACTTGCCATTGAGGCATGCAGGCTTCAAAGTACTGAAGGGGGTGTTCCTAGATCAATTTCTTGGATAATGAGCTGATGTCGGCAAGAAGCGATCCATCAAAGGAGGGCCTTAATGAATCCCACATCAATGACATGGAACGGAGCAAATGATTTTGATGGAGGTGAAAACGATCTGATGATATATGGTTCAGGGTGGCGGTCATGAAAGAATGAAGTATAATGTATGGCAGTGGATGGGACACGGGTGACTTCTCTGGATGACTTCTCTTGAACATATCGGCAACACTTATATGATGGATTGGTAGCATTTACCCCAAAGGTGGATGGTATGGCGAGACCATGGTGATGTGACTGGTGAATGAAACAACCCAACCCGACTCTGGCACGGAGTGGAAGTGTCATGTTCAAGAGCGACTTGCTACCAATAAAGGTTCTTTGAGTTTCTTCCCAATTTTTCCCCAGTCATTGCTGACCAGTACCTCTTTATTTTTGTCAAGCTTGAGGAGGATAACATATGCTTGTTCTATAATTTTCCCTTCGGGCAAACCCATCGCTATGTTTTAACGAGCCTAGCGATAGTGAAACTCGTTCTCGTCTAAAGACAAATTTGTCGCTATTAATGTTTTTAACGAGTTTAATGACAAATATAACTCGGTCCTTTTCCTTTTTAGGGAGTCTGAAAAGGAACGTAAAGGTAACTCCGGAAGTCCTTTTTCATCATCAAATCCCTTAAGTCCGAAAAAGTATAAAACAATACAGAAGGGATGAAATTTCGATAGTTTTAACGAGCCGAACAAAACAAGCGCTCGATCTTTTTGTGCAATAATCCCTCAGGTCCAAAAAGATTAAAATCTAGAGGGATAGCACTTCCGGTCGCTTTTACGAGCTAGAAGGCCAAAACTCGGCAATCTTTTCATATTTTACGAGTCAGATGAAAAGAGCTTAAAGAAGACTCGTCTTTTGAAGAACGAGTGATAAAACAGGTAGCAGCTGATTCCAGGTAAGGGTTGGAATTTTCCAAGCACGGCAGTGTCACAAGGATGGCTAGTGAAATCACTCTTCGCATCTGTTCCTCAAAATGGGTAAACAATCAAATGGAGGTGAATGATCGGCCAATGGAAAAGTGGAGGTGACGGTGCAAACACGACCAAGGCTTTAATGGCTGAAAATGTTACATTCACGGTGGTTATTTACCAGAGGATAGTTCATTTTTTAACGAGCTTAAACGTGGATTGAAACACTTGCTTAGTCTTATGTTTATTTTTTAACGAGCATGAACTATGCGCTAAAACTGCTCGATAATCTAGTCATATGATAAGAATGTCTCATATAAAACAGCAACATTTAGATTTTTGCCCCACATCCTTTCTTTATGTAAGTTAGGAAATGACTAATCCTACGAGTTTAAAGGGTTAGCCTATGGGTTTAAAGGGACGACCTAAAAATTTAAAAAATAAATAGCCGCCCCTTGCTTGCACTCCAAAAGGTTTGCATGCCCCCAGGTATAAAATACGATTTCAAGGTTACCCCTCAATTTGAAAATAAAACATTTGTTCTACCAGGAAAGGCCTACCTCTTTCAGGTTACCAAAGATTGTCTCATTTGCACAGCAAACAAAACACTTCTTCGGCGATGTCTACCGAGATAGACAAAGGTGAGCAACGATGCCCACCAACTCACATAACTTTGACAAAAGAATCTTATTCTAGAATAACCCCTATCTCAATCACGGACGGGGTACAGACTAGTCATATTCTCCCGCGGAAGCCTACCCTATACCCGAAGTTTTCCTGCCGAAGCAGACTAGGATGCATGCCCCCTGGGTTCCAGTCATATCCTTCCGAATTACTCACGCTCATCGGGAGGACGGACCGTGGGTTGAGACATTTCTTGCGTGAAGAGACCATTTAGGGATGGTATATGACTATTTGCGATGCATGATCTGGGAAATGAAAGCTGGTCTACGAGCTTGACCACTCTTCCTTCGTGCGGAAAACACATTACTCTAAAGAGTGAGGAGACGATGGCTCCCATGCAATATATATAGTCTCGTCCAAGGATTAGGTTATAATCCAAGGGTCCTTGAATGACCATCACATTCATTTGAACGATCTTCCCTTTCAATGTTATGGGCACATTGGGGAGGATCCCTAAAGGTCGACTGGTTCCTTTATCGAAGCCTGTCAGATTTCTCATTTCAGGCAAAAGCGATGGCGAACCAAGCGCTTTCCAAGCAATAGAGGAAATGATACTCACAGATGCCCCCTCATCAATGATGGTGCCAGCCATGACCATTCTGTATATTTGAACGATAATTCGGAATGGTATGCTTGCTGGCAAACAGGGTCTGCCTAGTTGGTTCCAGTCGAAGGATACAACTAGGTTGCTTGGTGGTGGGACCGAGTAGACGGCCGGGTACGGCTCTGACGAACTTCCTTCCTGCGATAAAGGAATGGGTAGGTTGCCCCCGTGTTCGTCAGAGTCTGTGTTGATGAAGAGAATTTGGACGGTGTCATCCTTATTCTCCTCAGTGACTGTATCATTCGAAGATAAAACCTCTGAAGGCAAGACCGGGTCAACTGCCGCCTCGACCTTTTGACTTTCGTCGGGTATGGATTCAGCTGGTTCATCTTCAATGACCGGCGCTTCAGCTGACCACTTGAGCGGGCCAGCTGGATTTTCAACTAACGAAGGACTCGGCAAGAGTTTTTTATATCTAGGAGGAAGTCGTAATGGTGAAACCGGACGATCATCCAAAACTCTTTTAGCTTCGTCTAAGAAGGGACAACGGTGGATGGCGTGATTGCCTTCGCACAGTTTACAAGGAGATCTAGCTCTCCCTTTTTGTCCTAGGACTTCACTTTCGCTAGTTGACGGTGTGCTTTCAACATGGCTATCAGAGGTTGATGCCACCGGATTGTGCAAACGGGGAGACCAATCCCTTAGTATCCGAGGGATGCAGGGACAATCTCTGTGAAAGTGGTCTTCCTTGCAAATGACACATGGCGATTTAGGCCTGGTCAGTGCAGTGTGTGGATTTTCGTTAGACGACACTCGTTTTCCCCCAGTCGCTTTTGGCTCCTTCTTCTTCTTCTCTTTCTTCTTATTTTCCTTCTTCTCCTTAGGAACTTGACTTTTGGCTTTGCCAGCCCCATCAAGCGAAGAGGAAGGAGGAGAGGAAGAATTAGAGGAAGTGGAAGGTTGGTGGGTAACTCTGGACTGGTCTAACTGCTGATTCGACTGTTCAGGAATAGTGGTGTTCTGAACGACACTGGTTGAGAAGAGCCAGACCGACAAACCAATTGTCAGTCCTGGAAGCAACAATGTGGCCATATGGGGTGCACCAACATCTCCCCAAGAGGAGAAGGGACTAGGATTTCCACCAAGGGGAATTCCTTGGTTGGTAGGCTCCATTTTCTCAACCTAAAGATCAACGCGGGAAAAAGGGTATGAATATTCTGTTTAAAATAAATTTTAACGATGCTTGGACACAACTTGCTTTTTTAATTTTAAAGAGTCGAGAAAAAGCAAAAGATGACTCTAGTCTCCTTCGATTTTTAATGAGCCTGAAGTGACAAGTGCTCAGATGGACCGTTTCCGTTAAGGAGTCTGAAAAGGAACGAAAGGGATTGCTAGGGAGATCTAGGTAGAGGGTGTGCCAAACCAATCGCAAAACTGCAGAATACTTTTTAGGGTACGGGCGGTCAATCTTCCCGAATGCTGTGTTCAGTGCATTGTGATCAGTAGGGCGGCCGACACGGCTTCCTATGGATAAAGGTTTTATGCCTATAGGGGTCTCCCAATATATACTCGACGGTACGTGGGAGCACAATCCGTACTAGCACTTATCGTCTCACAGTGGAGGAATCACCCAACCAACAGTGAGGACAACAGTTACCAGGCTTTACGACGCCGGAACACGTCTCTAGCCTAGACCTCTATGTTGTGCGTTAAGTTCCAATGCGTTGTTAAGTTCATTCAATTTATTTTAGGTTGATCTTTCTTAGAAGTTTTCCTTTTTGATCACCACGAGATGTAGATACAATTCCTAAATGCAGTCTAAAAATGATAAGCAAGCTTTTATCTCTTTTCAACAATGAAAATCCTAGCTACAAGGGGAAAAGAAAGACACAATCTTTTCTCAAAGAGCATAGAGCACACTGTAAATGCACTTTTCCTAAATCAAACCATACAAGCTGTCAAAATGCAAATGCACTTGTGCATGTATTTGTTTTCACTTTCTTAATATTGATGCCTAAAAAGAAATTTGTTGTACAAATTTGAATTCGATTTCAAGTGAAAAACATAAACAAGCCTCTTTTCGAAATCAAAAATACGATTACGACACTTTATGATTTTGAAGTAAACACTTATTTCGACACTAGAAATTCACAAATTCAAACCAAAAGACAAAAGTAAAAGTGCAATCAACTGTCAACAGCAAACAAACTTTCTCCTAAGATCAAAACGACACTTACGACAGGTCTAGATCTCAGGGCGACAGTATGGCTAGTTTAATTTTGTAATGGGAAACTGCAAATGATGTAACAAATACACAAAAACAAATATAGTTTCTTTTATACAACTGAGGCGGAATTAAAGCAAAGAAAAGGGGTTTTCAGATAGGTACACACACTGATAATAGGCTGCAAAAATCAGAGATAAAACTAAACAAAATGAAGCAAAGAACCACAGCTGCACAGGGCAAAGGCTGATCAGCGCATCTGTTGCACAGAGAAACTGAATTGCAGCGAAGGTAGCCCTCTCAGGACCTGCATTGAAATGCAGAACCTCTTCACAGAGCCTGCGCTGAAGCAGAAACAAGAATTTTCTCTGGGTTCTGGGTCACAGTTTGCAGTTTAATCTATGGTTTTTGGCCGGATAAAAGCTATCAGTAAGGTACAATTAGAGGGATGATTTAAAGGAGGACTAAGAGCTATCACAAAGGGAAATTAGAGCATTTGTGGATCAGCTGTTCAGATCATAAACAGGCCCAGTGAATGGACTAGAGTAGTAGATCTCTACTTTGCATTTGTAAATGGAAAATGCAGTTCGATTCGCCACTCCTAAGTTTATGAGAAGAACAACAATAGAAACACAAATAAACTAACTAGATACGATCCCCAGCGGAGTCGCCATTTTGTTGTTGGGAAAAGTATCTATTCAGAACACCCCTATCCCACTCTAAGGTGTGACAGTGCCTTAGCAACAAACAAGGAAAACTACTTGAGTATTCTTCTTTATGAGATGTAAACGAAGAGGAAGGATAAACTAACCTGTGTCTTGCGCTAGTTTGTTGATCCAACCGCTCCTCTCTTCAATAGCTCCCAGCTTTCTGCTCCCTTACCGGCCCAGCTTCACCAAATTCCTGCGAGATCACAGAAGAGAGAAACTACACGAAGTTATAGATTCACATTCATAAAAAGCTTAGGATCAGATTAAGCTAAACATGCAAATATAACAAAACATCATTGATACACAGCATGTAGGAGAAACTCAAATAATTTTATTGATATGATAAGAAAGTCCAAGAGGAGATACAACCAAGTGAGTCCCAATCTAGCATCTACCTCCCAGCAAAGGAATCCCTTCCTCACCTCCAACAAAGCATAAATCACCCAATGTACTAATCTCAATCTCAAACCAACAACAATTCTCTGCAAAGTACAAAATTCCAGCCTCTGGATCTCTGGGATGAGGGATCCATATATAGATGTAAGTAGAGAGGATGAGTCAGCTTATGTTTTGACTTGTGGCCTCTCTCTGTCAGTTCTTGCTTCCACTTGGAGACTGAGAGCCTCTTACTCATCACAGGTCGAATTCAGTGAGGAAAGTGTCATTGGAGAAGATTCTGGAAGCTTCCATTGTCTCTCCACCTCGTTGAATGACTCTGCCACTTGTCATTTCCCGCTCAACGCACCTGGGTAGTGCATTCAAGTGCGTTGCAACGCACCTAGCCAGTGCATTTGGGTGCTTTGCAACACAGGCAGCTAGTGGAGCTTCTGAATTGATCCTGATTTGACTAGTTTTGAGCAGTTTCTGGTGGAGAACTTCTGGGAGAAGCTGTCATTGGTTGACCTTGTTCCTTTAGGGGCAGGAACAACACCTTTAGGGACTTTGGATCCCTTGGATTATGGACATTTCATGCTTATAGCTGTAAGGCACAAAAATGTCTATAACAATGAGTATATCAACAACTTGTTCTTTGGAGGGGACATACTCCAATTTTACCTTTTGTTCAAGCACTTGTTCCCAGAGAAAATGATACTTGATAGGTATGTGCTTTGTCTTTGAATGCATGACAAGATTCTTTGAAATGCTGATTGCACTTGTATTATCGCATAAAATGGAGATAGGTGGAGTACAAGTGATTTGAAAATCTTGCAAAGTTTGCATCATCCAAAGGAGTTGTGTGCAACAAGATGCAGTAGCCACATATTCTGCTTTAGCTGTAGATAAAGTAATTGAACTTTGTTTCTTGCTGAACCAAGATACTAGTCTGGAACCCATAATGAATGCACCACCACTAGTGCTTTTTCTATCATCCATGCTTCCTGCCTAATCTGCATTTGTATATGCATGAAGTGTGAGATCTGTATCTCTAGGATACCATAAGCCATAGCTTTGTGTTCCTTGAAGATATTTGAAAATCCTATTAACTGCCTGAAGGTGTGCTTCCTTTAGATTTTCCTGGAGTCTTCCAACTATTCTCACTGCGTCCATGATGTCTGGTTGGGTACCTGTCAGATAGAGTAGACTACCAATCATGGATCTATAGGTTGGTTGATGTACTACTGCTGATTCATCATTTTCACTGAGGCTGCATCCTATTACCATAGGGGTACATATTGGTTTTGAATCTTCCATGCCATATTTCTTCAAGGTCTGCTTCAGGCACTTGGTTTGTGATAAAAGGATACCATCTTTATTTTGTTGGACTTGTAAACCAAGAAAGTATGTCAGCTCACCAAGCAAGGACATTTCTAATTATTTTTGCATCACCAAGGAAAAGTTTTGACTCATGGCTTCTTCATTGCTACCAAATATGATATCATCAACATACACAACAAGTATTAGCAATTTATCATTATCAATTTTTATATATAGATTGCTATCTGCTGATCCTTTTGAAAAACCTTGTTGATGGAGGAATTTGTCTAGACGATAATACCAAGCCCTTGGAGCCTGTTTAAGACAATAGAGTGCCTTCTTAAGTCTGCATACAAGTTTTGGATGATTTCCAAGGATGAATCCATCTGGTTGCTCAATGTACACTTCTTCTTCTAAGTCTCCATTTAAAAAGGCAGATTTCACATCCATTTGAAATAGTTTGAACTTCTAAAAGCTAGAAAGAGCAAGGAACATTCTTATGGCCTCAAGTCTAGCAACCGGTGCAAAAGTTTCTTCAAAGTCTATGCATTCTTGTTGAGCATACCCTTTACAAACAAGTTTGGCCTTATTTCTAATAACATCTCCATTTTTAGTTAGCTTGTTTTTTAATATCCATTTTGTCCCTATGGCATTCTTATCATTTGGTCTAGCAACCAACTCCCAAGTATTATTATTTTCAATCTGCTCAAGTTCTTCAATCATGGCCTTGACCCAGCATTCATCTTTACATGCTTCACTTACATTTCGTGGTTCAGTGGAGGAAAGCACTGCTAGATAGCTTGAAGCTTCTGAGATAATTCTTCTTGTTTGTATACCTACCTCTTTCTGCCCCAAAATTTGAGTTTTTCGATGATTCTTCTGAACGTACCTGGATGGAGTCTTTTCTTCTATCCTTATCTGTTCTTCTGGTGCCTCATGGGTTTATTCTTCATCATAAGTCTGATTTGATGTTGAACGATAGTCCTCATCATCTTTGAAATCTTCGGATTTTACCTACTTAGGAATATTTCCTTCTTCATCAACCACTACATCAATACCTTCAAAAAATTTTCCAAGTCTTTTATTGTAACACTTATATCCTTTGCTGTGGGGAGAGTAACCAAGGAGAATGCCTTCATCTGCTCTAGGTTCAAACTTGCCAAGGTTTTCATCAGCCCTTTTGATGTAACATTTTCTTCCAAAAATTTTGAAGTATTTTACTGTGGGAGTCTTACCATACCAAAGTTCATGAGTAGTTTGAGTGCTGTTCACTGGGACGTTTGTCTTGTTGAGAATAGTAACTGCAGCAAATGCAGCTTCACCTTAGGAGGTTGCAGGAGTTCCAGACTCATCAAGCATGGCATGATCCATTTTTTGAACCATTCTTTTCATCCTTTCCACTACTCCATTTCTCTCTGGAGTCCTTGCAGTAGAGAATTCCCTTCTTATTCTATGTTCTTCACAAAAATCAAAAAAATCATTCGAGGTAAATTCCCCTCCTCGATTAGACCTGAGGCATTTGATTCTGCGATCTGATTCATTTTCAACCAAGGCTTTGAATGCTTTAAACTTTTCAAAAGCTTCATATTTATGCTTCAAAAGTCCTGTCCAACACATCCTGGAAAAGTCGTCAATGAACAATATGAAGTATTCTTCTCCTCGAGGTGACCTTTTCCTAGATGGACCACATACATCAGTATGGACATGTTCAAGTGGCTTACTAGCTGATCCTTCCTTCTCAGGGAAATTAGTTCTGGTTTGCTTGCCAAACTAACATGATTTGCATATTGTATTCTCTGGAATTCTGATATCAGGGAGATCACGAACCGCCTGATATTTGCATGCTTTCCTTATCTGTGAGAAGCTTAGATGCCCCAATCTTTTGTGCCATAGCCAGTGTTCATCATTCTTGCTTAGATAACATTGTTATTGTCCTCCCTTGAGTATGTATAAATTATTTGGAGTTCTTATGCCCTTGATCACTGTTTCTCCTGTATCAAGCTCATGAACAATACATCTATTTGATCGAAATATTACCTCACTTCCTTGATCACACATTTGACTGACACTCAATAGATTATACTTTAAGCCATCAACATACATAACATTTCTAGCTTTGTCCTTTTCTTTCAAAAGAACAGAACCTTTACCTTTTATGAGTGTAGGGATGTCATTTCCAAATGAGAACTTCCTTTCCTTTTCTAAGGCACTATATGGCTGAAGTTTTTCTTTATCATTTGTCATATGTTTCGAGCATCCACTATCGATGTACCACTGATTTTCCTGTCCTTCCACATATAAGGCTATACCACAGCTCTCTGGTTGTGGTTCTTTCTTTCTCCATGTTTTGGGAGTCAATGAAGCTTGCTCCTTCTGAGTTGTTTGCCAAAACCTACTCCTGCATTCAGAATCTTCATGACCAAAGTTGTTACAAATAGAACATTCCATTTCATTTTCAAGAGCTAAAAAGTTATTATAGGTCCTTTTCATGATCCCAGTCATACTCCTTTGTTTTTGAGCTTCTCTAGTCATGATGTTCTTGTAGGCAACACATTGAGCAGCTTTGTGTCCAAAGTTATGACAAGAGAAACATTGGCCATTGAAGAAATTCCCGCGATTATCAAACCTACTGACCAAATGATTGTAGTTTCTATTGACATCCATGCTTGAGGCAAATTGAGAATGATTTACTTGTTGTTGGTTGTAGCTTCTGCTCATCCTTGAAGTAGATTTCCCCTAATTTACTTGGTGATCTTTGTTCATTCTTGAAGTAAATTGTCCCTGATTTACTTGGTGATCTTCATTATGCCTTTGTTGTCGATTATCGACGTGTTCACTTCTCCTTGCTGCATCAAGATAACTTTTGGAGGTGGATGAATTCTGAGCTTGTGATGCTTCTTCAGTATATCCAAGACATGTCTTGATTAGAGGAGAACACTGCACTTTGATAATCTCATCTAAAGTTTCAGATCCTTTAGGAAATCTAATATTAAGAGCTTTTGTTTTCTCAATATCTTTTCTATGTCCCACAATTTCACATTCTAACTTTTCATTGTGTTTTTCCCTTTCAACAAGTTGGAATGTCAGAGTATCTATAATCATATTCTTTTCTTATAAACAAACTTTGAGTTTAGAAATTTCTTCATAAAGACCTTCATCTATAGCATCCAAGAAATCATCATCCTCAAAAGCCATCAAAAGTCTATAATCATTACATTGTTCATCGTCATCACTATTTGAAATTCCATCACGGTCTTCATGTGTATAATAGCTCTTCTTACTTACATTCTATTTTCTGTTCCATCTAAATGGTTGCTTACCTTTGTCAAGCTTATCTTTATGAGGACATTGTTGGCCCTCAGTTTTGGTCTATTTTTGCTTAGGGAAACCTATGTAATCCTTATATTTTCCATCCATTTTCCATCACATACATCTCATTTTGATGTATTTTATGCATATTTAGGTGTTTAATTTTAATTTTGCAATTTCTAGAAATTTTTATGAAAATTGAGTTTCAAGTGCAATTTTGGACTGAATCAGAAATTCCCGTAATAGCTATGTGGATGACATGTTTGCAGGACACTTGGGATCGAGTTTGATGCATGGATGGACAGCTTGGGAACTAGGACTGAGCTAAATCCACTTGGTTCGTCCAGAACAGGCTTTATTAGGCCCGGTCAAGGCTGGTCAAACATGACTAGTCACCAGAAAATCCCTACGAAATAGGGCTTTTGAGATTTTATGGGATTAACCATATTTCTTGGGATGAATTGGATGAGTTCGACTTAGATAGGTGGATATGAGTAGATATGAGTGTTAGAGATAATATAGATCAGTTTGTTTCATTAAAACTCTATTTAAAGCCAAGACTTTGATGGCTTTTGTAATGGAATTTGTATGTAACTTTTGTATAATTGGAGTTGGGAGCTAATTTGAAGAACTTGTTTCATTCCAATTTGTTTTTCATGCTTGGTTGATTTACTGAAGTTGCTATAGCTGAGATTTCTTCAAGTGTGCAAAGCAAGGGTGGAGGGCCCCCACACCAAGCTAAGTACACTTCTTGGTTCAATTTTCATAGTTTTCATAGACTAGTTTTTGTTTCAAATGTATTTAGATGTGTGATGATTGCTGAATGAATATTGGTTTAATTCTAATCTACATATGAAGGGACACAAAGGAATTTAAGTTAAATTCTCCTTCTATTTGATCTTGAACTAAAACTGAATTTCATTCTCCATTTCTCATTTGAAGTTATTTTTGCATTTCTGGTTTGAAGCAATGGTGATTGTGATATAGTAGGATTGTGAAGAAGGACAATCTGGACCTCCTTAGGAGCCTCTTCCTTTACATCTTCTGCATCATAAGCCATTGTTAATTAATGCTCTTAGATTTATCTTCATGAAAGTAGTATTGTAGGGAAGGACAAGCTGGTTCTCCTAAGTTAGGAGCCTCTTCCCTCATATATTACATAAATGAAGTAGAAATTGTTAAAATAGGTTTATATTTGTAATATGTACTTCCTTAATTCTTCAAATTTTATCTTCTAAACTTGATTATATCTGATGTCCATATACAGTGGATTTGCCTCCAAGTTTTACAAACCCGGATTGATAATTAAATACTTGTGTTAATTTAGTCAATAAATTAGCCCAACATTTTGGCGCCGTCGCCGGGGAGGTAATTATCAGCATAGTCAAATAGAATATAAACAAAAACACTAAATTTTTTTATCTAGTATACATTTCTCTTAGTTATGTTTCTTTATGCCTAGAAATAGAGATCCTAAAATTAGGTTTCCAAAACAAAAGCCCCCCCCCCAAAAAAAAGAAACAAAAAAAAAAACAAAACTACAAAATCCATTTACACGACAAGATCTAAAAATGATGTTAAAGAATAGGTTACAACACTACTCCATTCTTCAACATTCTTTTTCATCAAGTCCTTATGATCAGATAAATTTTCATGTCCAAAATTTCATTAAAGTATATTTTTCAAATTTGGATATGAGTTTACTTGTGATCTTGTTACGAAAATGGATGCACTGGAAATTCTCTTATACTTGAGAGAATGAATTATTTTTCTAAAATAGAATAGGATAGAATATAATAAATAAACAAGTAGAATAAATTCGCAATAAGACTTCCATAATAGATTTGTTTCAAACAATTTCTTCAAATCATTGTTCAATATTCATTTGAAAGGACTACATGGAAAAATGCAGTAAGAACAAGCCTATTTTGGGTAACAATATAGGATCATTTTGAAATCATGTTGTTTTTTTACATATCACTTGAAATCTAGTTTTGGAATCCATTTTTAAGTTCTCAATTTAGATCATAAATAAAAATGTGATCAAAATCAAAACTAGGTCTCAAGTGAAATGTTGAGGACAGAGTTAGTTCAACCTATATATGAAGTGCCTAATGGAAACATTTTTATCTGAAATTCATAGGGAAGATAGCCCTTTGAATCTAGTTTCCAAATCAATTTGAATCACTTCAATCAGGTATTATATGAAAAAGTTATTCTTGAAATACTAACTGCTTGTTGAAATATCTGCATGGTGACAATTCTAGGGCTTGACTGTTCATTGGCATATTTGAAATACCAAATCACCTTCTTTTCAAAACCTATTTATATGGGGGATATATATTCAAGTCTAGTTTAAGACACAATTTTAATCATCCCATTTGGAGGTGAAATGAAAAATTTATGCCACATTTAATGATTGCATGTCTTCAAACCAGCATAGCAAAACTCTGCCTCCTAGACCTGTTCATCACCAATTTTGTGAAATCAAGCCTAAGAATTTTTGAAACCTGTTTATACTGGAAATACAAAAATGAATCTAATTTAATATCCAAGTGGAATCACATTTATTTGATCTTTATCAAAGAAGTTACGCTTTAAACAATGACTGTTGGTCTAGTTAAAAATTAACAAGCAACTCTATCAAACATGGCACTCCTTATAATAATTACCATATCATTTTAAACCCTTTTGAAAACCTGTTTATACTGGAGGTAGCCATATGAATTCACTTCAACTTGGCTTTGGAAACACTCTAATAGGATATCAAATGAATATTTTGTAAACAAAATACCGCTAGGAGGTCTAGGCTGGCCACCATTCCTCAAAGGGGTAAATAAATGCATTATGTTTGTATATCATATTTGGACTTGTTTTATAAGAAATGCTTGTAATGATTTACATATATATTGGAAGAAGAGAGACTGTACAACTCTCTTCCTCCATCATCTAATGTTGTATTGCAGGCAAGTGTTATGTTTTTGCAGGTCATAGGGAGAATGAAAGAGTGAACTCCATGGATGAAGTAATTTTCAAAGTCAAATTCGTATTCCAGAATATGAATACAAATGTTCAAGTCAAAGAAAAGTGAATATACACTTGATGTTGAGTTCATTCAATGAAACTCAAATTCTTGAAGCTTTCTCTTAGATGTTGACCAACAACACCAACAAACCCTACAACATGATCGAGATCAAAGACAAAAAGACATGAAGATAATCATCAGAAGAAGCAGTCAAGTTCAGTACCATGTTAAGTCACATCAATCTCCAAATAAGCCTTTCATATTGAATTCATATTGTTCATGATTTGATCATCATCATTTGTTCATGATTTGAATTCATATTGTTCATCATCCATACTGTATGTTAAGCTCCACGACCATGCATGTTGAAGTCCAAGACTTATTATCCATCCATTTACTACTAAATCATGACTTCAATATAACCTATTTTCATAAGCTTTTCATACTTCCCTACTCCATTACACCCCACCTCCATTCAGAAAAGGAAAAAATAAAAAAAGTAGAAAAAGATCAAAAATAATAAAGGAGTTTGGTTGTGAAAATCCACGAAAGTGGCACAATACAAACTCGAATTCATATCGGAAAACCAAATTGTTTGGCCAATATGAATTCTCTATTTTGTTTTACCATTTCTTTAGTTTGAGTTTGTAGGAATCATCCTCCAAAATAAATAAGACTTGAGGACAAGTCTTCCCATCAGCAAGGGGGAAGGTTCGCAAAAATAAACTTAGTTGTGCAACTGAATTGACGATGGAACTTGTATTGTTGGCAGTTGGGACCTGAAATATTTTTGAAATCAATTGCAGAGGGACCTGAAATGTTAGCAAAAACATGTATATATTGCATAAAAATGTACATGACAAAAGGGACCTGAGTTATCATAAATCAATTGCAGAGGGACCTGAACGACATCAACAATCAATGGACCAGAATCAATGAAGGATGCTAGAACAGAAGGCATAAATAATCTCTATCTATCTACGATATTTGATCAAGACAACTTCATCCAATCTTGTTAAAGAACAACAACATTCATCCAATACTACAGGGAAGTAAAAGAATAGTAAGTGCACAATTTTGCTCTTGTAAATTCAAAGTTTTGTAGAAATTCTTGGACTTTGTTAAAATCGAGTTAATACCTGAATGCATATTTTATACATTTTCCTCATCCTATACCTAATCCAATGTACATATGTACATCTTACATTCATTCCATAACCCTAACATTTCATAACCCTAAATATCATTCTCTATTTACCTATATTTATTTTCTATATTCCATATTCATTTCAAAACCCTAACCCTAAGTATTTTTATTCTAAGCAAAAAGGATCAAAGTGAGAATTTAATAGGTTGAACCTGCACAAACAAAGCAAGCATTAGTCCTATGGAAACAATTTTAAACATGACCTAAAAATGGTCATTTTAAAATTAAGGAAATACATTGCAATACATATGGAATAAGTGCAAATCGAAATGATTAACCTTATCATAAGCGCATAAGAAGAAATGCTATTATTTATATATGCATGGTGTAAAGTTATATGATGGCAAGTATATGATAATATGACAAAGGGTAAGGTTATTATCATCAAACATGCACATTTTTTTTAAAGGAAATACATCAACAAAATGTATTAAACATTATATGCGCATTTTGAAAGGGAATACAAAAAGGAAATATATCATAAGGAAAAAAAAAAATTTCATAAGGAAATGCGCGCTAAAACATTTGCATGTTGCACATATGCACTTTATTGAAACAGATTGAAGGCACACCGTTTAAAACATATGGATTTGCATGGCTTCATAATGAAACATGGAGGTATAAGGTAGGCAGGCTTGCGGTCATATACGCAGTGTAATGTCATATAATCATATGGTATGGCAGCATAATTGATAGTAGGTGGGGGCTATGATTTAAATGCACATCCAAACCAAGCATATGATTCAAACAGGCTTTCAAACGAGTATGTGGTTCATACAGTCATAAGATTGAATGACGGTGCACGCAAACCATTGGGGAAATGCACGCAAATCATCATACATTTGCATGGCTGGTGCATTCAAACACTTCAACAGATGACGCATTGGCAAGGCAAAGACAGCCACAACCCGCATGAAGACAAACCTGTGATTAAATGATGCAAGCAGCTGTAAGATTTATGCAACCAATGTGGAAATCAAAACAAACAATATATACAGCAGTCACGGCATAATAAGTCGGTATGCAGGATGTCTAATTAAACACAGTTCCATTCAGCAGTTTGATGGATATGTGCACGACATTCCGGTCAGAGCACAACAAATCAAATCACAAAACAGTCAAACGTATTTTAAAAACAACAGCGAAAACCCTGTACAGCTACAGTCAATGGTAAAAACGTTTTGACATGAACCCTGTACGTTCAGAGCTCTGCCATTGATGCTCAGAACCATAAATTTGTTCCCATCACAGCCATTTGAGGCTCAGGAAAGATGATAGATGTGAGAAGCAAAACATTTTGACAGCGGAGGATAAAAATAGCTGAGACCGTGTAGGTAAATTAATGGAGATAATGCCAAGCCGTAATTTATGCAGAGAATCCCTCTGATTATGCAGTGAATTCTCAATGAAGGTAAGCATCCAAATTTAAAATCAAATTCCAGATTTTATGTTCCAGATCTAGTATGCGTAAAATCCTCTGCCACCTATTAGCCTCCTGTTGCAACAGGTGTTCATCTTTCATGATTGATAGTTTTACATGCCAAATATGTCATACTTTGCACACTGCAATGCTCCATGTTTCTTAAAGAGGCCAAAGAAGAGGCCATGAAAATGTGCCAGTCTAAATGCCATTGCTGTATTCCAATTTTGATGACTTAACCATTTTTGAAGAATGTTCTGTAAAAGGGAAGTCCAAACAGCTTAATCTTGGCTTCCTTAGGTTCCAATTTCTTGTTTTAGAATGTAGAGAATTGATATCTGTCCAAACAGTTTAATCTTGGAAGATTTGTAGATAGGTAGAGAATCAAAGGAGCCCAACTGCTTAATCTTGGCCCTTGGAAGAAATAAGTGTAGATTTAGATAGGAGGGCAGTCAAAAGAAAAAGTGTAAAGCAGGGTCTGCAAGTCTAAGTGCACCCAAATCAAAGAGAAGAAAAAATGCTAGGTAAGTAGGCTGGGTAGGTAGTTTTTGAGGTTGCAAAAGGTTGATATGTGATCAATTTTATGTTTTAAAGTGATATTGTACTTCAGATCACAGGTACAAGGCAGTTTTCATTTGGAGGAGCTTAAACTGGACATCTCTAACCTCCCCTTCTTCCTCTTCCCCCAAATCACTCACTAATTTCCCTGAAGAGGTCAAGATCTGCTTCATTCTTCCAAGTTTCATCATTTTCCATATCATTTGCCTGGTGAAGATCTTCTTCACTCAAAGATTTCCATTCTTCCTCTTTGAGTCACTTTCCCCCTTTGGTAGCCTAAGATCCACATACTTAGTGATTTTTTGTCATTTCCATATTAACTACTGACTCTATTATGTAAATCCCTATCTGTGTTCCCCTTCCCCTACTAAAATTATGTTAATAGCTCCCCTATATACTTATCCCCTCCCCCTGGTTGAAATATAACCATAAGTTCATTGGGAATTGCTAAGTTTATCTAAAACTCAACAAAAACCCTCATCTCCACCCTCAAACTATCTTTTCATGCATATTACTCCATCACACAGCATAAAATTCCTTTCATGTGTATAAAAACCATCTTATTTGACTTATTTTCACCCTCCCAAGGCATAAAAACCTTGTTTTGCCTTAAAACCCTTCTCAAACTGTATAAATCCATCTTTCTAGGCTTTCGGACCCCTCCCGATGCCTTTAAAAATCTGTTATAACCCATAAACCCACTTTCCTAAAGTCCCCCCCCTGTCGAATCAAATAAGTTAAAAAGGGCGCCGCGGGCCCTGTCCCTTATCCTTCCGCCACCTTATCTGTCCCTTATCTACAGTGGGCAGGTGTTTTCACACCTGGACATGCCGAGGGTTAGCGTCCGGGAGATCGGTGGTTTTCTCGTCGCACTCCCACCACGTGTCACCTCCTCGGCTGTGGCGGAGCCCCCTCCTCCCAAACCACCCAGGCGCTAAAGCGGTGCACCATGAAACTGCTTACCGCCCTCGCCTGCATGACATCAGCGGCACGTTCCACCATGTGTCACCTTCTGCGCCTCCACTGCTGTGCCACGATTGCTGCCACCTCATCCCTCACCTCCCCTCGCCCTGCCACCGTGTCCTTGCCACATAGCTGCCTCCATACCGCCAAGTCACCTCCTCTGCCGTACCGCCACATCACCCGGCCGTACTGCTGACATCATCTGCTGACGTCATCCTGCCATGTCACCGCCATACTGGGACCCACTGCTGACGTCATGCTGACGTCATCGTCAAAAAGTGCGAAAGGCACAAATCGCAGCCTAGGAAGCCCGGAATCAGAATCTGAGGCAGTTTTTCATGCGCGATTAGGCTACGGGAAATAGGCCAAAATGGAAAGCCCCTCACCGCACGGCCCCCAGAAAGCCTGAAAGGTGCAGGATGACCCGATTTTCTTCGCGAAGCATTCAGAAAGGGGAAAACACATTTTTTAAAGCAACAGAGGGCCGAACAACTGCCATGAAAGATCGATGGGACAGTCTAAACCACTCAGAAGATATTAAAGACTCCAAGATCAACACCAAAGAGTATCAGAGGGAAGATGAAGCGTCAAAGAGTATCAGTTCAGCAACATCAGAGTAGGTGAAAATTAAAAACCTTCATCAAAGTTAGGAAAGCAGTTAAGGCCATTTGAAAGCCTATCTCGTCGGGATTAGTGCACATTAATGCCAGAAAACAGCAGCAAAACCAAGTTAGAGGTGGAGATAAAGGACAAATCACAGTTATTACAAGAGGACTGCACCGAGCCACCCAGGACAGACATTAACTCAGTTTTGATACAACTGCCCTCAACGCAACTCAAAGATATTTTCATGCATTTATTTCTGGATAAGATTAGGTTAAAGTAATCATTTTCTTTCAGACCTGTTTAGGTCGGCTGTAATAGATTAATTTTTGGATAATTTTTCCCTATTTATACCGACCCTCTGTATTGTTTAAAGGGTTGGTTGGTTGATAATTTTCATTAGAGACTTGCACTAGGTATCTGAGATGTTTTACTTAATCAAAGATTGTTGAAAAGATTTGGGGAAACGACTGTCTGCTCTGTGTCTAATGGTTTCAAGAATTGAATATGGAATTCTTGTGCTGCAATATGAATCAATAAGTGTTCTTCACCTTTGTTATTTCAATTTCGTTTATGCTCAAGTTGCAGAACGAAGGATTGGTTTAGAATTTGCTTAGCTGCACTCTATGCTCAGTTTCTGTGGCTTCTTAATGTTTTCTTCTCGATCTAAGCATAAATATGAATTCTGTTATGGCTCATGTTTGACCTATTTCACATATGGATGACTGTTATCTAGGAATTCTTAACTGCTCCTAGATAGGGCTCATTTATCTTGTTTCTACTAACTTGAATGAGAGATTCTTAATTGCCTCTCATTCCTTAGCCTTTAATCCATCTCTTTTACCTTGAATGATTGTTTCATATGCAGCTAGCTTGCTCCATATTCCTTCTTGTGACCAAGAAAACGCACCAGCAGTCCCACTCCTTGACTCTTCGCCCAATGGTTCTAAAACTTTCATGCTATCCCTACCTCCTTACTTGAAAGCATCATCCTTCCCACCAAAAAACAAAACAAAACCCCTTGAACTCAATAACTAGCCTAAAAACCTTATCAACAAAGAAATCTAAAAGAGAGAGCCCTCTCTAATTGCAAGTGGGCTAGAACCTATAGTCCAAAGATTGGTCTGTGGTTACCTCGGCCATATCCTTTTGAGCCGACCAGAAGGACAACCTGAGTGATAACATAATGGCGACTCCACTGGGGACATCCTCAGATATTTTCACAAATCAAGTTGGAAAACTCCATAGGAACAAAAATCAGTGCTGTCTATTCCTTAAAACTACAGATGAAGTCTGAATGTCGGCCAAGAAGCCTTTGAAACTGTTCTTGCTTTGCAGTTACAGGAGTAAATAAATGCTGCTTCAGTCAATATTCATGCTAGTTTTAAACTACAGATAGCTGTCCCAGAAATCTGATCAGTTCCTTGCTAATTCTAAAAACATTCGCAGAAAATACCAAAACAAATTCAGAATCTGGCTCCCAAAAAGAATTCTCACTATACTAGGTCAAATCCAGACCCAAATCCCCCAGCTGCTTTTGAAAATCCGAACTTAATCCCAAAAATCCTTAGGAAGCAAGAACAAAGAGAAGATTTTGCTGATAACAGTCCTGAAGCAGTTCACCCAAGCAGTGTTCCAACCCCTGTCAAAGTTTTATTTCGTTCAACCCCTGTTTCCCCTTGTTCATCATCTAATTCCCAAAGCACTCCTTCCACACCTCCATTCACTGCACATACTACCATTACCACTATTGTTGTTCCAGTTGTCCCAGTTGTTCCACTTATCCCTGTTGTTCCGGTCGTCCCTGTAAACATGGCCAATAGATATGCACCCCTGCAATTACCTGCAAACCCTGGGGCTATGCCTCAGGATTATCAAACTAAAATCACATATTTTGATGGAACTGGTACTTGCACAGCCCTTCAGCATACAAAGAAGATGCAAGACTACTTTGAAAACTATGAAATAGATGATGATAGTGTGAGAATGAAAATTTTTGTTCAAAGTTTAACAGGTGATGTAAGAACTTGGTTCAGATCACTTGCTGCAAATTCCATAACCACTCCGGATGAGCTTTACCAATCCTTTACCAATAGATGGGAGAAAAAGAAAGACCCCTTGCACATACTTGCTAAATATGATACAATAAAAAGAGGCCCTCAAGAGTCTGTCCTAGATTACTTTGCAAGATTCAATAATGTCTATAATGCAATACCACAGAACCTAAGTGTTACACAAAAATATCGTCACCATGATTATTCGCAGTCAGTATGGGTCTATCATCACTTGTACTGTCCTCCTAGGCAAGTCTCAGACCTTAGCTCTTCAAGTCAAGCTTTGAAAATAAGAGAAAGACATTAAAAATCAATGAAACTCTGGTTCTGCACTTTCTCTCACTGTTACCTGCGGTCCCGCACCTTCTGTTTACAAAAACTGTGGACCTGCCCGCTCTGTCCCTAAAGGTGTGGGTGCAGACCCCTGTGAAAGTAAAAAAGGTGCAAGTTTATTCTAAAAAACTCACTTTGGGTTAATTCTAGATGATTCTAGAAGGAATTTTGACGTGGATTTGCCGCTCTTAGGTGGTTCATGCATCCCAAAAGAGAAGGAGCTAATCCCTTGATGAGAGGAGCTATCCCTTTGAAGGAGGGCTTTATCCCTTTGAAGGAGGACCTAGTAACCTCCCTCCATTGCACTATAAATTCAGGCATTGGGCTGGTTGCTAGAGAGGTTAGAAGCTGAACATTTTTGAGGGTAAATGATGGTGAAATTAAGACTTCCTAGTTGAGCTTAAGAGGAGAGATCACATAACTTTTTGACTTCATTGGGGAGTGAGTGAAACTTGTCAAAGTAGAGGAGACTTCTTGCTGGACCCTGGGAGGAGCTTGTACAGCGTCAAGGCACAGGTTGTAAAGTTCTTCTTCTTTTGAATTAATACAATCAAACTCATTTTTCTCAACAAGTATCTCATGTTATTTGTTTCATGAACTCCTTGACTTTCATCTTAAATATGTTTTATGATATTGGCTTTTCAGGTGCTATTTAATTTGTTTGCTTGTTTATGTTTGCAGATTCGCGACAAAGGAGCTCATTTAGATCAAAGGAGCGAGGGCATCCACAAACTTGCGTTGGACCTAAGGTAGGCCCTAAAAACACTTGTTTGCCTTTGTTTATTAAAGAATATTTAGAGAAAGATAGTGTCCGGTTGGTTTGCTTGTCATTAGGTCTTCTTTAGATTCTAGGAAGGTCTATCTTGTCCGCAAGATCGACTTATTCCATGTGACAAAATGGTGACCATACTGGGGACTTGATTTCTTTCCTTGTTTTTGCTTTGACCTGAGAAACTGTCTTTTTGTTTCTATTTTTGGCTTGTTGTGTGTAAAACTGGGTAGAGTTTGTAGATCCAGGGTTATTTTTCATTTTTCATAGCTTTGGGAGAGGACCGCACCCTAGCCTTTTGACACAGTACGTACCTATCCGCACCTTTGCTTTTAGCACAGAGCGGGACCGCACCTGTGTTAACTGTGGGCCTGCGGACCCTGTCAAAATTTTGAAAAACCTAAGGTTTCCTCTGTTAGTCAGCTTAGTTTTTGTTTAGAAATTGTTATCCACTTCCCAGACCTACATATAACTTGTCAGAAGCTTTCCTTAGGTTGATTTCATTAGTGTTAGGGTTTTAGGTGAAATTCCTAGGAGTTTTGCTTGTTGGGCTTGTTTTTCATTTTGGTTGTGTAGTGGCTCTGAGCTTAGAAGCTGTAGGGACTTCAGATCACCTTGGCGTCTACCAGCCTTCTTATGAGTCTGACCATTTATGAAATCCCCCCTTGTTGAGGAATCTGCTTTGAGTTTTCTCTTTACAAAACTTCGAAAAGCTTGTGTTTAAAAGTTTGGATTTTCATTTTCAAAAAGAAAACAAAATTGGTTGTTCTTGGCTGATTTCTGATTCTGCATAAATTGGTCCTTAGCTTACATCTAGCTAAGTAAAACATCCTTAAAAAAGACATCTTGTAGGCTTTGACTTCAAATAGGTTTTTATAGTTTATAGATATCAAAGTTAGTCATTTCCATAGTTTTGAGTGTTTTATAAAAAATATAAAAAATCTCTTTTGAAAAAGTTTGTTTTTGTAGTGGTTGAGTGCTTTGAAACGAAAAAGGGAAATTTTTGTGAAATAACTAGTTGTCTCATTTTGAGTGCATTGGAAAGGACAAAAGCTCTTCTTTTAATTTGTTTCTTAAGAAAGATTTGTGTTTACAAAATATTTGCATTTTCAAACTCTTTCTTAGTTTAAAAGTTCATCGAAGAGAAAAAGATTGTTTAAATCATCTTAGGTGCATTTTTAGTGATTTTGAGTCGAGTCTTCATACCACGAGTTTCATCTCCGCACCTTTTGACTTAAACAAAAACCAATAAAAATAAACGCTTAAAGTAAAATTCATCTAGTAACATTTTTATTTCTAGGGCTCTGATACACCAATTTAGCTTAGGCTAGTGTCTTGGAGTAGGAGAGTAATTAACTCTCCAAGACAGTAAAAACAAACGAGTAGCTGTATCTTGTGGTAGGGAAGAAATCCAATTGTTGCATTTATGCTCTGGGAAAGCTCCTCTTAAAGGAGAAGCACGAGATCATGTCCGAACCAGTGTGGGAATCAATCCTTCCTCATTGGGAACGACGCCAGATATTCACGTATTAAAAATGGTAAACCTCGGATTAACCATTGTCGAGGAGCCTGGGGTCACTTGTTGGTAAAACTTGGATTATGTCAAGGAGCCTTCAAGGGGGTTGAGCTTGCTACTCTGCCCTTGCGTGCGTATCAGATCGTAGACTGTTCCCCCAGGTATATTTGTTTCAGTTGGTAACCTTAGTGGCCATATTCTTTAGGATTCTTCCTGAGGTGACAGTGGTGGGAAGATCCCACTGTACCTGGAGTAGATGTCGGCTAGACTCACTTGGATTTTCTGGGGGGTTCTCTTCACTCGAGACGGTTAAGTGGAGGAACTTGTGCCAGTCTATTCATTAAGCAGGTTGCCGGGGTAACTGTTCCAACCACCATTTCTGTATTGAACTCTGCGACGTGGGATTTCATCACCAACTAGTGTTTTCAATACGGAAAGTTACTGTTTGTGTGTGTTTGATCTCCTAGATTCTTTAGGTGTGTGATTCAAATTTGTTTGGTTCTTTAGAGACTTTAGGTGGTTTTCATTGAGATTTTACTTTGTTTACGTGTGAAGTAGTTAAAAGATTTTAACCGTGGCTAAATTACTGAGGAAGTCTCGTAGACTTCGGGGCAAACCTCCTGAGTTTTCACCGAGCCAGCTTGAAGGCTTGAAAGTCCACGTAACTCCTAGAGACAATAGAGTTGGGTAACCTGAAGAAGGAAAATCTTCTTTGATAGTACATCCTGATTTTCAAGCGTTAGTAGCAGATTATAATCCACAGTCAGTGTCTGTTTCCGAAGTTACTGGTAGCTTTTCATCTACTAGTGATATAGGTGAGGAACCTGAAATATCCGAGCCTGAAAGTGAATTTGCTACTACTCCGACATCGGGGTTTGCTTCTCTAGCTTCTAGTGGTCCTAGTTCACCTAGGGTAGAAAGAGTAATCACCCAAGATCTTCCTTCTGGACTTATTGCTATTGAAGAACTTGCTACTCTGGAAGAAGAAGTAGGCATCCCTATCCCTGAAAATCAACCTGTTATTGAACTAAGGGAGCGTGAATCAATTTTTTACAGTCCACCTAGGAGCAGTACTTGGTATCTTTCTTTGACTAATTTCTTAGAAAACCCAGGGTTAAGTTTTTTACCACCTCGCGTTCCTTATCACCCAACACCTAGAGGTTATTATCCTCCATTAAATATGTCAAGGCAGTCGTCCATGTTTACTCAATCGCTCGAATCCTTATTATACGGCGGTTCTTCTGTTCCCTCTGGGTATCAGTCACTTTCTGGTACTTTTTCGGGAGCATCTCCTCAACCCATTGAGCAAGGGTTATTAACTAGAAGCAATGGTACTAAGCCGTTGAGCGTAGAAGACATTATCATGATGTCAGGTTCTGTTCCCAATCCTCAACCTCAAGGTGGCCAGTTACCGCCTGGGGGGCAGCATCAATTATCGCCTGGGGGGCAACCTCAAGGACAGTACATACCTACGGGACAGTACGTTCCTCAAGGTCAACCCTAGACTCAATATGTACCCCAAGGTCAACCCCAATATCAATTTATACCTCAAGGTCAACCCCAGTATCAGCACGTGCCTCAAGGGTATCAACTCCAAGGTCAGTACTCGAACCAAGGTTTCCAACCACCCTCCGGTCAAACGTATGTTCAAGGAATGGGAAATGTACCTTTAAATTATCAATCCTACCCTCAACCCGGTTATGGTCCTCAATATTCTCAACCTGTTATGGGTCAGTACCCCGGAATGAATATAGTGTGGGAACCATCGCAAACTCAACAGGTGTTGCAACCAAATGTACAGTTGTCATCTCAAACTGGACAATCCTTAGTTTCTGGTACACCCCAGCAACCAGTCCAGTCTAACATTCAAACTTCTGTACCTTCGGTAGTTTCTCAGCCTGGGCCTAGTACACCTTGTACTCCGCCTCAAATGACTGCTACAACTGCCGCAACATCTGTTCAATCTACCCCACCTACTTCTGGAGTATCGACAGCTCCGGTTTCTACTGTTCCTGTATCTACTCCTCAGACATCTTTACCACCGTCTGGATCTACGATTCAAACTTCGGTTCAGATGCCTGTAGGACAACCTGGTTCAAGTAAGGTTGTCACAAGTCAACCACAATTTACTTATCAACCGTACCAAGGACAGTACCAATTCGGTCCTGCTGTGCAGCAGCCAGTCTATCAGTATCAACCGTACCCTGGGTACACTTATCAACAACCTCAACAACCCCAGTACGGTCCAGTTAATCCTGGTTTTCCAGGAGGATACAACATCCCAAATGCAATTCCTATTCCTAGTTATCCTGGATATCCTCCTCTTGGGGCTGGTCTCATGACCTAGAGTTTTAGGGACCCTAATCGTTAGTTACTGTTTATTGCAACTTTGGACTTACCTGACTTGTCGCACCTAATGAACGATCCCATTAATTATCTTCCGTTTTGCCCGCCAATGCCGAATAAGTTTCCCAATGACATTCCTAAGTTTGAAGGTAAATCAGGAGAGGACCTGTCGAACCATGTGATGACTTACCACCTTTGTTGTGTGTCTAACTCCATTTCAGATGATTTAATCTGTCTTAGACTTTTCCAGCGCACTTTAATTGGTCTCGCAGCCAAGTGGTACATTGAGTTACCGCGAGGCACTTTTTATAATTTTATTCAGTTAGCTACCTCGTTTTTAACTCATTTTCAGTTGCCAGTCCGATATGACAATGGCACGGAATTGTTAACTTCGTTGAAACAATCGACATCCACTTACATTTCAGATCATATTCATGAGTGGAGACGTCGACTGCATTTAGTGAAGGTGTTTATTCCAGATCAGATATTGGCCGAGTGGTTTGTAAAATCTTTGTTGCTAAAGATCACTGAAGATGTAGCTAAAGCCAGAGTTGTTACTGAGGAGTAAGTAATTGCTCAAGCACAGTACCTTGACTTGGTCTATACTCAGTCAGGTACGTTACACGAGAAAATCCCCGATCTTCCTAAGCAAAATCAAATTGCTGCAGCTCCTTCGGGATCTCATTCCGCCGATGGTATGATTGGTACGGTTAACACTAAAAGTAAGAAGAAATCTTCCAAGAATTCTTCTCCTATCATAACCTTGCCTGATTCCCCAACAGGAGATTCTTCTGTAGAGATTTCCATCGATATTCACGTTGTAGAGTCATCTACAGCCAAATCACTAAGACCTCCACCTGACCTTGCCTTGTATAAATTCCCTGATGGATTCAACCCAGATATGGCCTACCAGTTAAAAGAAAGAGCCCCTCAAACCCTTGCAGACATGCAAAATGTTGCTGTTAGTGTAGAGGCCAACCTAATTGCCAAAAGAAATAGAGCTAGAATGGAGAGAAGAACCACTTTCAAAGAAGAACCCTCAGCCTTAGATCAGAAACTTGATGCTATTATCAATGGCATGCAAAGGCTGAACAATGTAAACTTTGAAACGGGAACTATAAATTCAAAACGGGAACTTTGGCCAAAAAACCCCAAAAAAACATCAAAAACAGTGCTAAAAATGAAAAGTGTGCATACTGGAACGATGTTTTTTTTTTAGGTGTCAATTTTGAATGTGTTTTAAAAATGGCAGTGACTACGAAATTTACTACGAAATTTTCATGCAAAATATAGCTTCAAAACGAAAGTGTTGATACTGGAATAATGATTTTTTTTTTAGGGTCAATTTTCAAACTTTAAAAAAAATGCTAATAAAACCAATTTTTTATGTCTCAAACAAAATTAAATTTTAAGGAAAAAACACATTAATGTTTCTGGTAGAATATCATTTTTCTTTCCTAAGTATAAATTTAACATGTTTTCAACCACAACATGCTAGATACACAAGACATTGAAATTTTTTCAACTATAAAACTACAAAAACATGACATTATGAACAAATTATATCACTGAATGAATTCAAAAGTCTTTATTTGTATACTGAATAAAACAGACATTATATCTCTAATTTTATATTTCATTGTAGATATTTAAACAATAAAATTTATCATACTTAAGACATAATCCAACAACATAAAAATGCTTCATAACTTCTCATTTAACAAAATATGGAAAACATTAATTTTATTTGAAGATACGATGCATACATCAGTTATATAAATTGTTTTAAACAATTATTCAAACTCAATCACCCAATAACCGTGGGTAGGCCGTTGTCGTGCCCCCTTCCCCCAACCCGTTACCGATCCTTCCCATTCACCCATGCCCTCTTCCCCCTTCTGCCCTACCCATGCGCCAGCCCTTGCTACCCCCAACTCACCCACCCATGCACCATTTTCCCAATTCTTCCTTCCCTACCCCACAACTCTCCTCCCCATAAGCCCACCCCCTAACTCCCATTCCCCTCCAATCTCAACTCCTCCCCCCCTTCCTTAACGCCGGCCCCATGGGCCTCGCGCCCTACCTCCCTCCACCCTACCCTTACCCCTACCCCCTACCTTCCCCTACCCCCACCCCCCGCCACCTCCCTACCCTTACCCTACCCCCCCCACCCCCAACCCCTACCCCCCACTACCCCCTGCCCCCCCGCCCCGCCCCCCTGCCACCCCCTACCCTTACCCCCCCCAACCCCCTACCCCCCCTACCACCCCCTACCCTACCCCCCCTGCCCTACCCCTTACCCCCCCCACAACCCCCTACCCCCCCCCCCCCCCCACCAACCCCCTGCCTCCCCCCCCTGCCCTACCCCTTACCCCGCCCCAACCCCCTACCCCTACACCCCCCTCCCCCCCTGCACCCCCTTTACCCCCCCCCCCCGCCCTACCCCTACACCTACACCCCCCTCCCCCCCTACCCCCTACCCCTCTCCCCCCCCCCCCCCCCCCCCCCCCGCCCCTACCCCTACCCCCCGCATTCCCCCCCCTCGCCCCCTACCCCTACCCCCTTACCACCCCCCCCCCCCAATCACAAAAGGAGTCATTTGTGAGGAGATAATTGAGACTTAAATAAATATGGATAAGTAGGTGGCAATCTAAAACAACTTAACATATCTTCCTTATTGTGTAGAAATCAATTTTAGTAATGTGATTGCGTGCATAAAATGAGTAAATATTTCCTTCAAACTTAAATCATTTAAACATCAAGCTTTGCCTAGATGGTTTGTTTATTGAGTTATCAACATGAATAGTGCATGGTTTATTACCTTTTGCAAAGATTGGCCTTTGAAGAAATTTTGTATGAAATGTTTTGACAACATTTATCCTTCTATTAAAAATGTAAATATTAGAAGATATACTTCCATTATTTTGGAGTTCCACCTAGGTTTCCATTGTGTCTTTTCTAAGCCATTTTTCCTTCAGTGTAAGCATGTGTACAAATTTATTTATTTATTTATTAGAAAAAGTCAGAACAACAATTAGAAGCCCCGCTTCACTCTAACAGTGATAATCGTAATAATTAGAAAATATGATGGTATTCAACCTTGATTGAGGAATCCCCATGTATGGTCCTTGTATTAGATATAGAATATGGATATGCAAGCATTGAGAAACATTTCTTGGAATTTGAATTGCTCAACTTTTCATTCCTTTTGAGCATGACCTTTTTTTTTTAAATTTTTTCAAATGCACTCAGGAATGCTAAAGTAACAGTGTTTTCTCAAATTTCAAATATAAAATGTTATCCTTTGCTAGACATTCATATGCATACATCAAATTCACATACTAACAAATAAATGCATTTTTTCCAACACATAAATGTAAAGACCTTATTTTTAAACATGTGTTTTATTTAATATTATCCTCACATTGATGAGTAGGGAGCCATGTAACATTAATTTCGATGTGATTATTCAACAAGAGTAAACACATCATTTGCTTTATAAATCGTTATTAAAAGAAAAATGGCATAATGTCACTACTTTTGGGATTGTGTTAATCGATGAGACACAACTCTATAGTATTGTTTCAAGGTTTCAGATAGAGTATATAAATAATTGCTTCTCCAATCCACTAATAAGTATGCCTTTCTTATTTATGTAATGCTATGATTTTCATATATGAATGTTCAACTATGTTGCCATTATTATTTGGGTTAAATCAATTACATATAGCCAAACATTATTTCCATTGATACCAGTAACCATTTTAAAATGCTAAAATCTCAAGTTTTTGTAGTTATAATTTAAGCCCATTGTGAAATCTCATATATTTTTCCACAAACAATACTGATCATTCTCCAAAGTTAGTTCTCTCAACTCCATCAGCAAACTTTTGGTGATAGGCTTGCTGCCTTACCTTTTCCTCTCATTCCCTATGTTGTAAAACAAATTCTATGACTGTCAGTGTTCCACATTTAACTTGCTTTCCTAAAAATGCCCATTAAAATTAGTTGGATATGCCTAAAATAAGAGTTAAGAGTAAAGGATTGGTAGATTAATGGATGAAACAATATGTATTAGCTCATGTAATAGGAAGGAAAATCCTTTAAACTTCTGTGAAAATGTCCATAATAAGACAAATAACTCTATAACATCGTTTCAAGGTTTCAGATTAAGTATATAATTTCAATAAAATAGTAACCAAATAATTTCAATAATTTCAAGCAAATAGTAACCATAAGAAATACATACGATGAGATAATGGTATGAATGATTGTCGTAAATATTTGAATTCCCAGATAAAGCTGAAGTATTCGGATATGCATTAAAACCTTTTTTATACACTAGGAAACTTACTATAAGTTAATTGAAACTTAATGGCCAAATGGCCAAATTATTATTTATTAATTTATTGTATTATTATTAATTTTTTATTTTTTATCGTATCATATAAAGACACAGGTTTTCACTTTTGCTAAAAAGTTGTAAGACACTGGTTTCTTTATGCATGAAAAAGGCAAACTCTTATTCTAACAAAATCAATTTTAAAATATAGTCCAAACCCAATACGTTAAATATCAATTTTAAAAGCTCTTATTTAGTTTTATGATATTTATTTTATTAAAATTTTATGATAATAATTATACGTAAATTAATTAAGTGTTGATTCGATTTTCGATACGATTTATCCATATTGGACGTGACCATATTCATTGCTCCCTTTAGAAATTCATTGGAACCCAGTAATTATGACTATGAGGTAACCATTCATTACTTTTAATGCATTCATTATAGTTTCTGCTTTCAGTCGTATTAAATTTATGATTTTCCTATGTTCCACATTATGTATATAATCAATTAAAATATCAATCATACATATCCATGGCAATAATGACTCCAATTAAAGTTTTTTTTTCAATTCTGTTACACGAAATCCCCTCCGCGGCAGCACAGCGGCACCCCCGGGCCGCCCCGCCCCGCCTGACCGGTGGCGGGTCGATTCCCGGAATCGACCCGCCACCGGTCGGGCGGGGCGGGGCGGCTCGGGGGTGGCGCTGCTCCGTGCTACCATTGCCAACGGAGCAGCGCCACCCTCGGGCCGCCCCGCCCGACCGGCGGCGGGTCGATTCCCGGAATCGACCCGCCGCTGGTCGGGTGGGGCGGGGCGGCCCGGGGGTGGCGCTGCCGCACACAGCAGCACCCCCGGGCTGCCCCGCCGCCGGTCGGGCAGGGCAGGGCGGCCCGGGGTTGCCGCTGTGCTGCCGCGGAGGGGATTTCGTGTAACAGAATTGAAAAAATAATATCGACATTACACTCACAGCACCGTTATCGGTATAAGGCATATTGTGTGACAGCTGTAACGTTGAATCACACATATAGGTTAAGGTGTTGACTGATATCACCATCAAACCACGTGAAAGAGATCACGTTATCGTCTTAGCACATTTTATGTGTGATAGAGATCATGTTGATCAATACATTACGTACAGGTTATGTGATAACACATATTATGTGTGGAAGAGATTATGTTGATCGACAGGTCACATAATCACTTACAAATTATATGTGATTTAGATCGGAGTTATAGCACATTTTATGTACATTGTGTAGAGGTTATGTGATCCCATATATTATGTGCGATATGATAACACGTATTACATGTGTTAGAGATTATGTTAGTATAGGAGTGGGAAAGAAAATTGTTTTTGTGTAGGGGGGTTTATTGAAATATAGGAAGCATCCATGCTAACATGTAGGAAAAAAATTAATGATAAAAGAACATTAGATAGCATATACTATTATATTTCATATCTTTTGGAAATGGTGTAAAATATTATATTATATTTTGTAATTTTAGTTTTATGCATTAATATATTAATTTGAATTATAATCATTTGATTCAAGTGATTATACTTGATTATAATAACATGAATATGTAAATTTAAATATTAATTTTATTGTAATTAAAATAATAATTTTTAATTTGTTTCTCTATATAATTGAAGTTGAATATGAATTCGTTGTGAAATTTTTGAAAAAATTATATTTAATTAAATAATTTTGTTTTTATTAAATAAATATACAATATTATTATGAATTATATTGTTTTAAATTAATTTAGATCTATCTTAACTTTGATATATTAAGAGTCAAGTGGGATCAAATATTTTTTACTCTAAAAGAGGCTTCAACCTCAAAAGATTTGATCCTTCTCACTTTTTGTAGATCTAGTGTTAAGATGGATCTATGCTAGTTTAATTATTAATTATTTTAATTAATCAATTAATCAATTTATTTATTTTTATGTAATTTGATAAAGTAAAGATGTTTTAATAATAGTTATAATTATTATTATAATTTTACTGAGCCAAAATATTTAACAAGATAAAATAGGACATCAAAACATCTCTTCATATTGGCCTGAGTGCCTGATGACTTTATATTACTTTATATATAGAATTGAATTTCTATGTTGTAATTATCACTATTTCCTAAGTAACTCTTATAAAAAATTATGTATTTGTGAATATGGTAGCACGGAGCAGCACCACCCCATAAATGCACATACTAACAAATATGTTATTATGGGGGGACGGTAGGGGGTAGGGTGAGGGAAGGGGAGGGGGGCAAGCTTAGGAAGCTTCGTTCAAATAGAAAATTCCGCTGAAAACAAACATCTAGCGTGGCATGCAAAGGATGGACCACGAAGAAATACAGAGTTGGCAAGCGAAACAAAGAGAAAACACAGATTTGATGGATGCAGGCAGTACAATAACTTGGTAATCATGTCGAGGGATTTGTCATCATCATCATTTTCGGAGATTGGATCAGGCGTGTTACTTTAATTATTAATGTGTAGTGAATCCAGACAAGAGATCTCTCGTGAGAGGAATAAGTTAATGGGGTCGGGGCTTCAATGTAGTCGTCAGGGGGTTGTGGGGGGCGCATGGGTAGGGGCTCGCCCATACTTGCCTAATTGTGCACTTAGTCTCATTATCCCTCACCTGACCTCCCGCTCGCCCATCGACCCGCCTGCCCGTTAGAGGTGGCTGGGCAATTCTGATTATACAAATAAAAAATTTATGGTATATTTTTGTTGTTAATTTAAGTTAATATGTTTTTTTATTTACTAATTTATGTGTTTTTTTTTAGGAAAATGGCATCAAGGAAAATTTCTGTGAATCTTTCTGGACCAAAGAGTCTTAAAGGTGTATTTTCAAAAAACATTGGTGAACGAACTCCACCTGAGCTCATGCCTACAAATATTTCAAGTGCTTTAAGTTATAAGAAGCTAATCTCAGATTGGAAAAGTTCAAAAGATGTGAAATTTCCATCAAGAGTCTGGTATGTGAAAGAAAGAGAGAGCACAACTGTGATTTTCGCGTTGATTTTTAAGTTAATTATTATTTTTTGAAAAAAAAAGTTGTTATTATTATTTTTTTGACATGAAATTCATAAAAAAAACTATTATTTGACAATTTTTAGTTAATATTTTTGTATAAAAATTGTGATTTTGACATGTTAATTCTAGCAAAAAATTATCAAAACGTTTAGTTTTTTTGTTATATTTATGTTAAAAATGGTTATTTTTATGTCCATTGTTAAAAAATGTTGTTTTTTAGAAACAATTATTTCATGTGGATTGAAAAATTAATTAAGGATGTATAAATATGTAGATTATCTAAAATTCAAACTATCGACTTTCTAATTTAAAAACGCAAAACAATAAAAACCCCCCTAAAAAAAAAAGAAAATTAAGATAGAGAACAAGAAAATATGAATAAAATGACGACTTCAAAAACTATCAAATTTAGAAAATAATTTTTTACATTTCACACACTAGAAAATTAAAAGTCAAAAAATAGGTCTTTTAAAAAAAGGGTGTGATGCAGAATACTCACTTTTTAAAATCAGCATGAAAATCACTACCATTCTAAAACTTGATTTCATCCTTGAACATGAAAAAAAATTAAAGTTCCAAAAACCATGTTCTAAAAAAAACATGTGTATTCTGCATCACCACTTTTGAAAATCGGGTCATTTTTTTGCTATCTCTACGAAACGGGTAACAGTATCAGTTCCCGTTTCAAATTTTACATTGTTGCTGGGAGACAAAGTAGAAAGTGTTGAGAGGAAATCATCATGGGAAGGACAACAGTCCAATACCATAAGGAACCCAAATTTCAGGAAAACACAGAACACAAATGCTGGTAGGTCTAGTCCAGACCATGATATAAGACCACCTTTTCATGAAAATTATGCGGAAGCATCCACATCCAGTGAGCCCACAGAGGACACTCACATGAACCTAGTGGATTCGAGGGTTGAGCAACAAATTTTCCTAACTCAACAAGACCAAGATGAGCATGACTTTAATCTATTTTAGACTAAGTCTGGTGAGTCTTTTGATTTTAAACAAGGCTATGATACTACTGTGTATGAGGTCCACAAACAATATAAGCTGAGAACTAGGACCATTGATATTCCTGAACCTAACAAACCAAAGGATGGTAAATAGCCTAACAAGATTAAAGGCAAGGCTGTCATAACAGAACCAGCTGATATACCTGTCCCAAACCCGCATCAAGTGACTGTAGAGGACATAACACAAATGCAGCCTTCTATTGACCAGCCTCTGCCACCTTCTTCCTCGAAATAAAATTTGAACAGCATTCCAAAAAGCCCTCCTAAAATAGAAAAACTGCAATCAAATACTTCCCGTAACACTGATAAACAAGACCAAGTTGCTGATACTCCAATGGAAAAAGGGAAACCTGCCTCTCACATTACTAAAACCCAATCTGAAAAATCATTTGACTTAGAGGCAGAAATAGGTAAATTGAAGATATCCATCCCCTTATCCGAACTGGCCAAACATGATGTGTATAGGCAACAAATTCAAAGGTCACTTGAAATGCCAGAGGTAAAGGATGACGTGAATGTTCTTGATGATCAACTTGTGCTGCTGTTTGGTCCAGAAGTTAATGGAAAATCTGTTGGCATTATGTTTCTGGTATGGCTATATGTTACAGATGTTGTACTTGATGGAAACTCCCGTGGCAAGGCTCTCAATATGTTGAAAAATTAAGAAGTACGCAGGAGATCAGTTCAGAAGGTGCGTACACTCAGGTACATCGTGAAGGGACCGCGGCCTGATACGTAGGTCAGCCGTTCAGGAGGTGCGTACCCCTAGTGCACACATTTCAAGGCAAAGAAAAGCACACGTGGGGTTTATTAGCCGACGGTATTTGTGTTACTATGGTTTTGGCTCGTGGTATTGATCCATGATTTTAGGAGGAGCTTGCCGATATAAAGCAAAGGAGATCACTTGGCTAAGCACCTTTTGCAATTGAATATCTTAAGATCTGAAATATTGGGTTATGGTCTTAAAAGCTTGATCTATATGAAGTTGAAAGCGAATCTGTGAAGGGTGATCTCTCGAGCGCATGATCAGATCTGGGCGTCTGAGCATCTGTGCCACTCTGGTGGACTACCTATTCGGCCCTAATCAGAAGTACGCAGGTGTTTAACAGGAGAGCAGCGTGGGTACACAGAGCAGAAACAAAAGTTTTGCGTGGGTACGTAGAGCAGAAACAGGAGATCTGCGTGGGTACGCAGAGCAGAAACAAGAGATCTGCATGGGTACGCAGAGCAGAAACAGGAGAACTGCGTGGGTACGCAGAGCAATGAAGATTCAGGTGCGTACGCACAGTAACTGCACGCGGCGCGATAGTATCTCTGGGCACGTACCTTCAGCAATAGTACGTGGCGCAATAGTGTCTCTGGGTGCGTACCTGCAGTAACAGTAAGCAGCGCGGTAGAAGAAACAGTGCGTGGACATGCAGTGCGGCAGAAGGGTCTCTGCGGGTATACGCAGGGGAGCAGAAGGTGAAGTGCGTACGCACCCAGACCAGAGAAAGAAGAACTACGTATCTGTCTTAAGACTTTTTGTTTGGCTGTATTTTTCTGTTGATAAGGTGTTCTGGGTTTGGTTCTATTATTGTTGATCTGGTTACTACAATTGACTGAGTGATTTTCTTATACTTGATGATTATTTGATGCTTATGGATCCAGTTTGAAAATTTATGAAAAGTGGTCCTTGTAAGAAAAGAAGTAGGGGGTTGTAGCTCCCTTCCAGGAGAGACTGGAAAAAGAGAGAGAGAGTTGTAGCTCTCTGCAGGTTGCAGCCTGCGTACTGGTAAAGGACTACACCAGTACAAAACCATTGTAAAAGGAGTTTCTAATTTGAAAGAAGATAGAGACATATTGCAGCAGGTGGTTTTCACCCACATTGGATTTCCACCTTACATCTTGTGTTCTTTGGTGTGACTATCTGTTTTCTTTTTTCATGCTCATTATTTTATGGTACTGACATGCAAAAATAATTCAAAGAACAAATAAGGAAGATTTATTAAAAGAATTAGATAATACTGATTCACCCCCCCTCTCAGTATTATTTCCAACAATTGGTATCAGAGCAGGTCCTTCAGAGAAGCTTGATCGCTTGAAGGTAGATCGTTCATCATGAGCAACTACGAGAGAGAAGCATCAATCAGGCCACCAGTTTTTGATGGGACAAACTTCAATTATTGGAAGGTAAGAGTTACTGCCTATCTTCAATCTCTTGGTACAGAAGTTTGGGACATCGTAGAGACAGGCTACACTTTTCCTTCAGCTACTCCTACAGATGCAGCCGAGAAAAAGAAGTATGAAACAAATGCGAAAGTAGTCAGTACCCTATTAGGATGTATATCCCAATCGGAATTCATGAAGGTAATGCACTATAAATCCGCAAAAGAAATATGGGACAAAATTGTCACGAGCTATGAGGGAGATGAACAGGTAAAGCGTGCCAAACTTCAAACTCTCAGGATTCAGTATGAGACTCTTAAGATGTATAATGATGAAAGTGTGGCTAACTATTTTCTTCGGGTAGATGAGATTGTTAATTGTATGAAAAATTTGGGTGAAGAAATAAAAGGGGCTATTGTGGTTGAAAAGGTTCTAAGATCATTGTCCCCCAAGTTTGAATCTAAAGTATCTGCAATAGAAGAAAAGGAAAATCTATGAATTTTTACTATGTCTCAGCTACATGGAATTCTAACTGCTTATGAAATGAGAAAGGGAGGTCCATCAGACAAAAGAGAAACTGCTTTCATGGGATCAGGCAAAGGAGATTATTATGAAGCAAGCCACGTCCCAGAAGAAGAGGAAGAAGAATCAAATTTTGTCAGAAATCTTCAAAGGGGTTCTGGAAGGTTCAGAGGTAAGTTACCTTTTAAATGCTTTGCTTGTGGAAGAGTAGGTCATTATGCTGCAAAATGTCCTTATAAGGATAAAGGAAAGGAACCTGTTAGATGGAACAAGAAACAGAGTGCAAATAAGAAAAGCTACTACACTCATTAAGATAGTGATGGTCTATCAAACAGTGATGAAGATGAACAAGATAATGAATATAAACTGTTAATGGCATTTGAAGATGATGATTATATGGATGCTATAGATGTGGATAACCTTTTTGAAGAAATTACTAGACTCAAGAGATGTATAGAAGAAAAGAATATGATCATTGATACTTTACAATTTCAAATTGATGAAAAGGAAAAACATTTTGAAAAATTAGAAGGTGAAATTGTTGCTCTTAGAAAAGAGATTGAGAAAACAAAAACTATTAATCTTAAGTTTGTCAAAGGATCTGAAACTCTGGATGAGATTATCAATGTACAGTGTTCTCCTCTAAACAAGACAGGTCTGGGCTATAATGGAGAAACTTCTCAAGCATCCACTTCAAAAAGTTATCTTGATGCAGCAAAAAGGAATGAGCAAAAGCACAATGGAGACTATCAGGTAAAGCATGGACGAATTGCAAGCAAAGACTATCAGGGGCAATCCATCTTAAGAATGAACAAAAGCTACAACCAGCCACAGGTAAAAACTTCTCAATTTGGTTCAAGAATAAATGACAATAGAGATTACAATCACTTGGCCAGTAGATTTGATCACCACAGAAGTTTCTTCAAGGGACAATGTTTTTCTTGTCATAACTTTGGTCACAAAGCAGCTCAATGTGTTGCATATAAAACAATCATGACTAGAGAAGCTCAAAAACAAAGAAGTATGACCGGGATTACAAAAGGGACCTATAACAACTTTTCGGCTCTTGAAAATGAAGTTGAATGTTCTATTTGCAATAAATTTGGTCATGAAGATTCTGAATGCAGGAGCAGGTTTCAGCAGAAAAAGGAAGAAGCCTCAAGCACCAAAACATGGAGAATAAAAGAACCACAAACAGAAAGATGTGGGATAGCATTTTATGCTGAAGGACAGGAAAATCTATGGTACATTGACAGTGGATGTTCGAAGCATATGACAGGTGATAAAGAAAAACTTGAGTCTTATTCTGCTCTAGAAAAGGGAAAGAAAGTTTCTTTTGGAAATGATACTCCTGCAACTATAAAAGGAAAAGGCATTGCTCGGTTAAAAGAAAAGGTCAAGGCTGGAAATGTTTTGTATGTTGATGGATTGAAGCATAATCTTTTAAGTGTCAGCCAGATGTGTGATCAAAGAACTAAGGTTATATTCAGATCAAATGGATGTCTTGTTCGTGATCTTGATACAGGTAAAACAGTGATCAAAGGCAAAAGAACTCCAAATAATCTGTACATATTTGAAGGAGGACAACAACAATGCTATCTGAGCAAGGATGATGAGCACTGGTTATGGCATCGGAGGTTGGGACATCTAAGCTTTTCACAAATAAGGAAAGCATGCAAATATCAGGCAGTCCGCGATCTTCCAGATATCAAAATTCCTGACAACACCATATGCAAATCATGTCAGTTTGGAAAACAAACCAGAACTAACTTTCCAGAGAAGGAAGGATCAGCTAGCATGCCTCTTGAGCTAGTACATACAGATACATGCGGTCCATTCAGGAAAAGAACACCTCGAGGAGAAGAATACTTGATATTATTCATTGACGATTTCTCCAGGTTTGTCTGGTTAGGACTTATGAAGAACAAAGATGAAGCATTCGAAAAATTCAAATCCTTCAAAGCCTTGGTTGAAAATGAATCAGGTCACAAAATTAAGTGCCTCAGATCCGACAGAGGTGGGGAGTTTACCTCAAATGAATTTTTCGATTTCTGTGAAGAACATGGGATAAGAAGAGAATTCTCTACAGCTAGAACTCCTAAGCAAAATGGATTTGTGGAAAGAATGAACAGAACAGTCCAACAAATGGCTCGTGCTATGCTTGATGAGTCAGGAACTCCCGCAACCTTCTGGGGTGAAGCTGCACATGCTGCGGTTGTTATTCTCAACAAGACAAATGTTCGGGTGAACAACACTCAAACTCCTCATGAGCTCTGGAGTGGTAAGACTCCTTCGGTAAAGCACTTCAAAATCTTTGGGAGCAAATGCTATATTAAGAATACTGATGAGCAGCTTGGCAAACTTGAACCTAGAGCAGATGAAGGTATTCTTCTTGGTTACTCTCCACATAGCAAAGCATACAAGTGCTACAATAAAAGACTTGGCAGAATTGTTGATAGCATTGATGTAGTGGTTGATGAGAAGGGATACATTCCTAGGCAAGTACATCATGAAGACATCGAAGAAGATGAAGGCTACCCTCAATGACAGAATGATGAAGAACCTCAGGAAGAACCTCAAGAAGAACCAGAGGAGCAGACAAGAATAGAAGAAAAGACTCCATCCAGATATGTTCAGAAGAATCATCCAGAATCTCAGATTATGGGGCAGAAAGAAGCAGGTGTACAAACAAGAAGAACAGTTGCAGAAGCCTCAAGCTATTTGGCATTACTCTCCTCTACTGAACCACAGAATGTGAAAGAGGCATGCAAAGATGAATGTTGGGTGAAAGAAATGGATGAAGAACTTGAGCAGATCGAAAAGAACAACACTTGGGAGCTGGTTCCTAGACCAAAGGATAAGAATGTTATCGGAACAAAATGGGTCTTCAAAAATAAATTGAATGAAAATGGAGAAGTAATTAGAAACAAGGCCAGACTTGTTTGTAAAGGGTATGCACAGCAAGAAGGAATAGACTTTGAAGAAACCTTTGCTCCTGTTGCAAGACTTGAGGCCATCAGAATGTTCCTTGCTCTCTCAAGTTTTCAAAACTTCAAAGTATTTCAAATGGACGTGAAATCAACCTTTCTGAATGGAGACTTGGAAGAAGAAGTATACATTGAACAGCCAGATGGGTTCATTCTTGGAAATGATCCAAATCTTGTATGCAGATTGAAAAAGGCTCTCTATGGTCTCAAACAAGCTCCAAGGGCTTGGTACTACCGTTTGGACAAATATCTTCATCAACAAGGCTTTTCAAAAGGATCAGCAGATAGCAATCTTTATATAAAAATTGAAAATGACAAATTGCTAATACTTGTTGTGTATGTAGATGACATTATTTTTGGCAGCAATCAAGAAGCTATGAGTCAAAGCTTTGGCTTGGTCATGCAGAAAGAATTTGAAATGTCCTTGCTAGGAGAACTGATATATTTCCTTGGTTTGCAAATCCAACAAAAAGAAGGAGGAATCTTTTTATCTCAAACCAAGTATCTCAAACAGATTTTGAAGAAATATGGCATGGAAGATGCAAAACCAGTATGTACACCCATGGTCAAAGGATGTAGCCTCAGTGCAAATGATGAATCTGCAGCAGTACATCAACCAACCTACAGATCTATGATTGGAAGTTTACTTTATTTGACAGGTACCCGACCAGACATCATGCATGCAGTTGGAATAGTTGGAAGATTTCAGGAAAATCCAAAGGAGACTCATCTTCAGGCAGTGAAGAGAATTTTCAAATATCTTCAAGGGACTCAAAATTATGGCTTATGGTATCCTAGAGATACAGATCTTACACTTCATGCTTATACAGATGCAGATTGGGCCGGAAGCGTGGATGACAGGAAAATCACAAGTGGTGGTGCGTTCTTTATGGGTTCCAGACTGGTATCTTAGTTCAGCAAGAAACAGAGTTCGATTGCCTTGTCTACAGCTGAAGCGGAATATGTTGCTGCTGCATCTTGTTGCACCCAACTCCTTTGGATGATGCCGACTTTGCAGGATTTTCAAATCACTTGTACACCACCTATCCCCATCTTATGTGATAACACAAGTGCAATTAGCATCTCAAAGAATCCTGTTATGCATTCAAAAACCAAGCACATACCAATCAAGTATCATTTTCTCCGGGAACAAGTGCTTGAACAGAAAGTCAAGTTGGAGTATGTTCCTTCTAAGGAACAAGCTGCTGATATACTCACCAAACCATTGCCCAGGGACACTTTTGAATACCTCAGGCAAAAGCTGGGGGTTGTTGATGCATCATCTTATTGCTGAACCTCTTTTGATTGATGGTACAGGTTCAGGGGGAGCATATAATGCATTGTTGGCATTATGGAGGATGTGCAGAAGGAGATCTTGGAAGTAGCTGCAATATGTCTCTATCTCTTTCATGGTGGATTATGGTTCTTCGCTGCAGATTTGGTTCATATTCAGGGGGAGCATGTTCTTAGGGGGAGCATAACCCTTTGCCCTTGATGTCAAAGGGGGAGAATGAAGCTGAAGTTTGTGAGGTTGCCATCAAGTCCAAAGGGGGAGATTGTTGGCATTATGTTTCTGGTATGGCTATATGTTACAGATGTTGTACTTGATGGCAACTCCCGTGGCAAGGCTCTCAATATTTTGAAAAATTAAGAAGTACGCAGGAGATCAGTTCAGAAGGTGCGTACCCGTAGGTACACCGTGAAGGGACCGCGGCCTGATACGCAGGTCAGCCGTTCAGGAGGTGCGTACCCCCAGTGCACACATTTCAAGGTAAAGAAAAGCACACGTGGGGTTTCTTAGCCGACGGTATTTGTGTTACTATGGTTTTGGCTCGTGGTATTGATCCATGATTTTAGGAGGAGCTTGCCTATATAAAGCAAAGGAGATCACTTGGCTAAGCACCTTTTGCAATTGAATATCTTAAGATCTGAAATATTGGGTTATGGTCTTAAAAGCTTGATCTATATGAAGTTGAAAGCGAATCTGTGAAGGGTGATCTCTCGAGCGCATGATCAGATCTGGGTGTCTGAGCATCTGTGCCACTCTGGTGGACTGCCTATTCGGCCCTAATCAGAAGTACGCAGGTGTTTAATAGGAGAGCAGCGTGGGTACGCAGAGCAGAAACAGAAGTTCTGCGTGGGTACGCAGAGCATAAACAGGAGATCTGCGTGGGTACGCAGAGCAGAAACAAGAGATCTGCGTGGGTACGCAGAGCAGAAACAGGAGAACTGCGTGGGTACGCAGAGCGACGAAGGTTCAGGTGCGTACGCACAGTAACTGCATGCGGCGCGATAGTATCTCTGGGCGCGTACCTTCAGCAATAGTACGCAGCGCAATAGTGTCTTTGGGTGCGTACCTGCAGTAACAGTAAGCAGCGTGGTAGAAGAAACAGTGCATGGACACGCAGTGCGGCAAAAGGGTCTCTGCGGGTATACGCAGGGGAGCAGAAGGTGAAGTGCGTACACACGCAGACCAGAGAAAGAAGAACTGCGTACCTGTCTTAAGACTTTTTGTTTGGCTGTATTTTTCTGTTGATAAGGTGTTCTGGGTTTGGTTCTATTATTGTTGATCTGGTTACTACAGTTGACTGAGTGATTTTCTTATACTTGATGATCATTTGATGCTTATGGATCCAGTTTGAAAATTTATGAAAAGTGGTCCTTGTAAGAAAAGAAGTAGGGGGTTGTAGCTCCCTTCCAGGAGAGACTGGAAAAAGAGAGAGAGAGTTGTAGCTCTCTGCAGGTTGGAGCCTGCGTACTGGTAAAGGACTGCACCAGTACAAAACCATTGTAAAAGGAGTTTCTAATTTGAAAGAAGATAGAGACATATTGCAGCAGGTGGTTTTCACCCACATTGGGTTTCCACCTTACATCTTGTGTTCTTTGGTGTGACTATCTGTTTTCTTTGTTCATGCTCATTATTTTATGGTACTGACATGCAAAAATAATTCAAAGAACAAATAAGGAAGATTTATTAAAAGAATTAGATAATACTGATTCACCCCCCCTCTCAGTATTATTTCCAACAAAATGAACATATGGAACTGTCTTGCCCTTTTATGTCAATTTACATATACATGACAAAGTCCTGCACAATGCCATGTTTGACTCAGGTGCCTCACACAACCTTATGCCCAAAGTTGTAATGGAAAAGCTGAACCTTGATGTTACAAGACCCTACAAAGATCTATTCTCCTTTGACTCAAGTCAAGTCAAGTGTTTATGCCTCATCAAAGACCTATGTGTCTCCTTAGTCCAATTTCCTAACAAGACAATCCTCATGGATGTGGTGGTTGTTGACATTCCACCAAAGTATGGCATGTTATTGTCAAGATCTTGGGGAGCAAAACTCCAAGGATCCCTCCAATTAGGCCTCTCTTATGCCACTATATCTGTCTTTGGGAAACCAAAGAGACTGTATAGAGAAACACTGATGAAATATGTGGTAACTAGTGAGAGCAAGCCTGAAAATTTTCCCATTTACTCAATCCATTCTGATATGGATTCTTTCATTTTATTTAATGATGAAATAAGTCCTCCCATTGATGACAAGATTTTGGCTTTAGAACTGAACACACACATCAATGAAGAATCGGTTGCCCATACTGATAAAACTGTCAAAACAATCAAGGCAACCAGCTTACAAGAAGAACCTTCCCAAACAGAAAATTCAAATTTGTCCATTGCAAAAATGACTGAAACTCTTGACACTAACCACAAGCAAGAAATCACATGGTATTTAGAGTTTGAGGGCTCTGTCAACAAGTTAGGAGCGGGGGCAGGTGTCTGGATTCACAATACACATAACAATCATGCAGAAGGCCATGCCTACAGACTAAATTTCAAATGCACTAATAACATGGCAGAGTATGAGGCTCTCCTCTTAGGCCTTAAACTGCTCAAAGCTCTAGGAGCTACAAAAGTATCCATTTTAGGTGACTCTGATTTAATCATACAGCAGATGAAAGGTAATTTTGTTAGAATGAGAGCCTATAGGACTGTTGCCACTACTATACTCAATACATTCACTGAATCCAAGCTTGCCAAAATTTCAAGAGAGCATAACATTCATGCACACAACCTAGCCACTTTTGCTAGTACATGCAAGATTCCCTTTGAGCCAAATCATCATTTTAATGCTGAGATAAAACACAGGCCCGCTGTCCCAAATAATGTTAAAGATTGGCAAGTGTTCGAGAATGATGCCCAGATTAACAATTTCCTCACTCTTGAGCATGAGTTTTCAAATATTAACATTGACATGGATGCTATGACGGATGAACAACAGAAAACGAATGAAAATCAGCAGGCTGTAACACCTATAATGACCAAATGAATGCTGAACCCAACTGTTTTTGATAATACAAATATAGAGGAGCTGAAACTGATGCATTTGGAGGAAATAGCCAAAACAGAGGCCGAGATCGTTGATCTGAAAGATAACTTACTCCCTGATGGCCTCACTCCATTGGAAGACATGTTTGATGCTAATGATGTTCCCAAGAAACCAAAAATGCAACCCCTAAACGCTGCTATAGAAGAACATAACATAGGGACAATAGAGAAGCCCAAAATGATCAAATTATCTAAAAATTTTCCACCTGATTAGAAGCCCAAATATGTTGATTTGTTCAAAGAATTACAAGATGTATTTGCTTGGAGTTATGAGGATTTGAAATCCTATGACACCTCAGTAATCCAACACACCATTCCCTTAAAACCAAACCAAAAGCCCTTCAAACAGAAACTGAGGAGAATCAATCCTATGCTTCTCCCTTTGATTGAAAAGGAAGTGAAAAGAATGTTTGAAGCAGGTATCATAGCACCCATCAGATTTTCTGAATGGGTATCCAATCTTGTTCCTACAAGAAAAAAGACAGATGAGATTAGGCTATGCGTAGACCTAAGAAATTTAAACCAAGTCTCCCTAAAAGACCACTACCCATTTCCCAAAATGGATCATATTCTACAGAGAGTAGTGGGATCATCTAGAATTTCTTTGCTAGATGGCTTTTCAGGTTTCAACCAAATACTGGTTCACCCGGATGACCAAGACAAGACAGCCTTTACCACACTGTGGGGAACATTTAAGTATGTGAAGTTGCCATTCAGACTTAAAAACGCTGGTGCTACCTTTCAAAGGGCAATGGATATTGCATTTGCCAAAGAAATACATGATTTCCTAGTTGTATATCTTGATGATCTAACCCCTTTCTCTAAATCTGATCAAGAGCACCTGAAACATTTGAGGCAAATATTCATGACATGTAGGAAATATGGCATTTCCTTGAACCCCAAGAAATCCCTCTTTGGCCTTGAAGAAGGCAAACTCCTTGGCCATATGATATCAAAGGATGGGATTAGAATTGATCCTAAAAGAATCCAAGCCATTCTCCAAATCCCATATCCAAGAAACATAAAAGAGTTGCAAGCATTCCTGGGAAAGATCAACTTCCTAAGGAGATTTATTCCAAATCTAGCTGAGCTGATAAGACTGTTAAGCAACATGTTAAAAAAGGATGCCAAGGTAAGATGGTCTCTTGAAACCAAACAAGCCTTTGAGGGCATAAAATCTGCCTTAACCCAAGCCCCTGTCCTCACAAGTCCACAATCTGATAGGAACTTTATCATATTTTCTTTTGCATCTGATCACACCATAGCTGCTGTTCTTTTGCAAAAGGATGATCAGGGAGCTGAAAAGCCAATTGCATTTTTCAGCCGAACCTTAAGAGATGCCCCTTTGATGTACCCAATCATGGATAAGTAGGCCTACGCCCTGGTCAAAGCAATCAAAGATTTTCGAGTGTACATTTTATATTCACATGTGATTGCCTATGTCCCAAATGCTGTTGTAAAAGACATATTAACCCAAGAGGGATTAGAGGGCAAAAGAGGCAAATGGATTGCAAACATCCTTGAGTATGACATAGAAATAAAACCAACCAAGCTCATAAAGGGACAAGGTTTAGCCAAACTGATGTCCGAAACAAACTTTTAAGCCTTAGACATTAACCAATTGGACAATGAACAGGAGTTGGCGACTCCACAAATCAGTGAAACCTTTTTGCAATCCCCATGGTATGCTGATATATGCTTTGTTTTGCTAAACCTGTTTGCTCCCCCAGGATTGTCCAGAACTAAGAAAAGATTTTTAAGAATGAAGGCTTCAAAGTTTTGTGTCATAGATGGTGCATTATTTTGGAAAAATCATGAAGGTATATTGCTTAATTGTTTAATCATGAATGAAACTAACAATGTCATGAAAGAATTCCATGCAGGTGACTGTGGAGGGCATCTATATTGGAAGTCTACTGCTGATAAAATTCTAAGGGCTGGTTTCTATTGGCCCTCTCTTTTTGCAGATGTAAAGAAGTTTTCCATTTCATGTCACAAATGCCAAATCTCTAAGGGCAAAAGAAAGTTGTTGCCCCTGCCCCTTAAACCCATCTCAACTGAAAAGCCTTTTCAACAATGGGGTCTTGACTTCATTGGAGAAATCCATCCCTCTTCCTTAGGCCAGAACAAATGGATTTTAACAGCCACCGACTATTTCACCAAGTGGGTTGAGGCCATCCCATGCAGACAAGCCAATGACACCATCATTATCCAATTCCTTGAGTGCAACATCCTTTCTAGATTTGGCTTCCCTGAGAAGACCATTACTGATAACGCCGCTGCTTTTAAATCCAAAAAAATGATCAATTTTTGCCACAAATTTCACATCACCTTGGGGCATTCCACAGCCTATTACCCCCAAGGTAATGGCTTGGCTGAGTCATCTAATAAGAGCCTGATTAATATCATAAAGAAAGTGCTAGAAGAAAACAAGAAGAACTGGCATAGAAAGCTCACAAATGCCCTATGGGCAGACAGACTTTCAATAAAGAAATCCATTGGGATGAGCCCTTATGAGCTAGTATATGGCATGGAAGCCAGGTTTCCTTCATCTTTGGGCATCCCTACTATCAGACTATTACAGGAGATTCAGGCTGAACCAAACGACATTCAACGAAGAATCAACCAAACCATTCATCTTCAGCAAACCAGAGAGCAAGTTTATGATAGAGTTTAGATTTTGCAAGAAAAGCTCAAAAAGATGTTTGATAAGAGAGTTAAGGCTGAGTATTTCTATATTGGTGAAAAAGTTCTAAGGTGGGATTCACGAAGAGAAGACAAGGGAAAACATGCAAAATTTGTTTTTTTATGGAAAGGGCCATTCGTTATTTCTGCTGTTCAGGGAAATAACACATATTTTCTCAAATCTGTAGAGGGCAGCACAGCTGAAGAAGGCCCTGTAAATGGCCGAATGCTGAAACATTACCATGATCCATTTTAAAGGGATACAATCCAGCTCTGTACATATCTCTTTGTACATTGATATTTGTATATATCAGCACTTTGTTTTTAGTTTTTGTATAAGCAGTCTGAGTGTTAGAGGAGCGGCAACAATGTTTGGGAAGACACATCCAATTGCCAGTATTCCATTTTTAAAGCTATGTCTCTGCATTAATCTCGGTAAAATAGCAATAGTAGCACTGTCATGTCACAGAAATTCATGGTAAAAGCACAGTGGTCAGCTTGCAGTCTTCAGTCAAACAGTATCAATAAGAGTGGAGCATTTTTTAATTTCACATTAGCAACTGTTTCTAGACCAGAGCTAAAGGAAACACATCAGTTTTGATCTATGTTTTTCAAAGGCACAATGCTCAAGCAATACTGTACATAACATCAAGCACGTAGAAGAAAGCAGGCGATGCTATACAGTTCACAGTAATTCAGTTGAGAAGGGAGCTGTTCATATTTCAAAGTTTCACACTTTAACAACCAACATAAAGACGTTTTTCAATCTACAGCAACAATAGAAGATCAAGGCAGTCTGACCTGCTGTTCTTGGCTTTTCATAAGGAAAAGCCATCCCCAAGTGGAGCCATTATTAGCCTCCTGTTGCAACAGGTGTTCATCTTTCATGATTGACAGTTTTGCATGCCAAATATGTCATACTTTGCATACTGCAATGCTCCATATTTCTTAAAGAGGCCAAAGAAGAGGCCATGAAAATGCGCCAGTTTAAATGCCACTACTGTATTCCAATTTTGATGACTTAACCATTTTTAAAGAATGTTCTGTAAAAGGGAAGTCCAAACAGCTTAATCTTGGCTTCCTTAGGTTTTAATTTCTTGTTTTAGAATGTAGAGAATTGATATCTATCCAAACAGTTTAATCTTGGCAGATTTGTAGATAGGTAGAGAATCAAAGGAGCCCAACTGCTTAATCTGGGCCCTTGGCAGAAACAAGTGTAGATTTAGATAGGAGGGCAGTCAAAAGAAAAATTGTAAAGCAGGGTCTGCAAGTCTAAGTGCACCCAAATCAAAGAGAAGAAAAAATGCGAGGTAAGTAGGTTGGGTAGGTAGTTTTTGAGGTTGCAGAAGGTTGATATGTGATCAGTTTTGTGTTTTAAAGTGATATTGTACTTCAGATCACAGGTACAAGGCAGTTTTCATTTGGAGGATCTTAAACTGGACATCTCTAACCTCCCCTTCTTCCTCTTCCCCCAAATCACTCACTAATTTCCCTGAAGAGGTCAAGATCTGCTTCATTCCTCTGAGTTTCATCATTTTCCATATCATTTGCCTGGTGAAGATCTGCTTCACTCAAAGATTTCCATTCTTCCTCTATGAGTCACTTTTCCCCCTTTGGTATCCTAGGATCCACGTACTTAGCACTTTTTTGTCATTTCCATATTAACTACTGACTCTATTATGTAAATCCCTATCTGTGTTCCCCTTCCCCTACTAAAATTATGTTAATAGCTCCCCTATATACTTATCCCCTCCCCCTGGTTGAAATATAACCATAAATTCATTGGGAATTGCTAAGTTTATCTGAAACTCAGCAAGAACCCTCATCTCCACCCTCAAACTATCTTTTCATGCATATTACTCCATCACACAGCATAAAATTCCTTTCATGTGTATAAAAACCATCTTATTTGACTTATTTTCACCCTCCCAAGGCATAAAAACCTTATTTTGCCTTAAAACCCTTCTCAAACTGCATAAATCCATGTTTCTAGGATTTCGGACCCCTCCCGATGCCTTTAAAAATCTGTTATAACCCATAAACCCACTTTCCTAAAGTCCCCCCCCCATCGAATCAAATATGTTAAAAAGGGCGCTGCAGGCCCCATCCCTTATCCTTCCACCGCCTTGTCCGCCTCGCCAGCCGTTAGATATGGCACGCCCAAGATCTACGGTGGGCGGGTGTTTTCACGCCCGGACATGCCAAGGGTTAGCGTCCGGGAGATCGACGGTTTTCCCGTCGTACTCCTGCCATGCGTCACCTCCTCGGCTGTGGCGGAGCCCCCTCCTCCCAAACCACCCAGGCGCTAAAGCAATGCGCCATGAAACCGCTTACCGCCCTCGCCTGCATGACATCAGCGCCACGTTCCACCACGCGTCACCTTCCGTGCCTCCACTGCTATGCCATGATTGCCGCCACCTCATCCCTCACCTCCCCTCGCCCTGCCACCGTGTCCTTGCCACGTAGTTTCCTCCTTACCGCCAAGTCACCTCCTCCGCCGTACCTCCACGTCACCCGGCCGTACTACTGACATCATCTGCTGATGTCATCCTGCCACATCACCGCCGTACTGGGACCCACTGCTGACATCATGCTGACGTCTTCGTCAAAAAGTGCGAAAGGCGCAAATCGTAGCCTAGGAAGCCCGAAATCAGAATCTGAGGCAGTTTTTCATGCGGCGCTAATCGTGCATGGCTACGGGAAATAGGCCAAAATGGAAAGCCCCTCACCGCATGGCCCCCAGCAAGCTCGAAAGGGGTAGAATGACCCGATTTTCTTCACGAAGCATTCAGAAAGGGGCAAACACAGTTTTTAAAGCAATAGAGGGCCGAACAACTGCCATGAAAGATCAATGGGACAGTCTAAACCACTCAGAAGATATTAAAGACTCCAGGATTAGCGCCAAAGAGTATCAGAGTGAAGATGAAGCGGTAAAGAGTATCAGTTCAGCAACATCAAAGTAGGTGAAAATTAAAAACCTTCATCAAAGTCACGAAAGCAGTTAAGGCCATTTAAAAGCCTATCTGGTTGGGATTAGTGCACATTAATGCCAGCAAATAGCAACAAAATCATGTTAGAGGTGGAGATAAAGGACAAATCACAGTTATTACAGGAGGACTGCACCGAGCCACCCAGGACAGACATTAACTCAGTTTTGATACAGCTGCCCTCAGCGCAGCTCAAAGATATTTTCATGCATTTATTTCTAGATAAGATTAGGTTAAAGTAATCATTTTCTTTTAGACCTGTTTAGGTCGGCTGTAATAGATTAATTTTTGGATAATTTTTCCCTATTTATACCGACCCTCTGTATTGTTTAAAGGGTTGGTTGGTTGATAATTTTCATTAGAGACTCGCACTGGGTATTTGAGATGTTTTACTTAATCAAAGATTGCTGAAAATCTTTGGGGAAACGACTGTCTGCTCTGTGTCTAATGGTTTCAAGAATTGAATGTGGAATTCTTGTGCTGCAACATGAATAAATAAGTGTTCTTCACCTTTGTTATTTCAATTTCATTTATGCTCAAGTTGCAGAACGAAGGATTGGTTTAGAATTTTCTTAGCTGCACTTTATGCTCAGTTTCTGTGGCTTCTTAATGTTTTCTTCTTGATCTAGGCATAAATATGAATTCTGTTATGGCTCATGTTTGACCTATTTCACATATGGATGACTGTTATCTAGGAATCCTTAACTGCTCCTAGATAGGGCTCATTTATCTTCTTTCTGCTAACCTAAATGAGAGATTCTTAATTGCCCCTCATTCCTTAGCCTTTAATCCATCTCTTTTACCTTGAATGCTTGTTTCATATGCAGCTAGCTTGCTCCATATTCCTTCTTGTGACCAAGAATAGTCACCAGCAGTCCCACTCCTTGACTCCTCGCCCAATGGTTCTAAAACTTTCATGCTATCTCTGCCTCCTTACTTGAAAGCATCATCCTTCCCACCAAAAAACAAAACAAAACCCCTTGAACTCAATAACTAGCCTAAAAACCTTATCAACAAAGAAATCCGAAAGAGAGAGCCCTCTCTGATTGCAGGTGGGCTAGAACCTACAGTTCAAAGATTGGTCTGTGGTTACCTCGGCCGTATCCTTTTGAGCCGACCAGAAGGACAACCTGAGTGATAACACCACCTGTCAAGTTAATCCCGTAAAGTCATCAATAGCTAGAGGATTACGAGGATAGTTTTAGAGATTTTAAATAAAATTCTCACCATAGATATACGCTGCCACATGCTGCCACTTGTAGATTTTCAAATGCTGAGAGAAGATTTTTAATTGAAATTGTTTTGCTTGACACGATAAGCCAACAAATTCCAGCAAATCTGTAGAATGAAGAGGAACGCAATTTAATAGCTCAGAAACATCTTCAAGTCACTGCCAGATATAGAGGAATCACGCCACTTCTTCAACAGCAGTCAGGTATTTTATAAAATTGCCAAGTTTTCATCTAAAACGCAGTGAAGTTGATTGTCTGCATGATGACATGGCTGCAGATTAATTGCACAGTGAGTTTGCTTGCATGCACGAGGAAGTAGCTTCAGGTTAACATGTGATTTGTTAACGTAGGATAGAAAAAAATCAAAACAAATCTTGGCTGACAGATCAGATTTTCCACAAACAGGGTGTCTTATTGAAGTTTGACTGCGTGTTGAAATAATGACTAAGAAAGTTTTGAAAGCATGTAATAGCTGCCAAGCCAAAAACTACATCCGTCCATGCATTTTTATGATCAAACAATCTAGTTTCAGCTTTGATGCATGAAGGAATGGGTCTTTAAAAACAAAGTGTGCACTTGTGTTTGAAGATCTGGGTTTACATTTGAATACGCAGAGCCAAAATTAAATTAACTATCATATGTTGATGTAATGTTTGATATTGGTCCTTGGGCAATATGAGAGTTCTGTTATATGCACAGTGAGCATTTTCTAAGCATAATGAGCGCAACTTTTATATCATTTTTTTTTGACACGGTGGGCACATTTTTCTCGAAACGGAGCTTCAAAAGACAGGAACCGAAACATGAGTTTTTGACCAATGGCCTCAATTCAACAATCAGGAAATGAAGAAGCAACTCTAGGAATATGTTAAGAAAAACGAAAATCGAAGGGAGGAATTATGATATGATTTCGTTTTTTTGTATATTTCTTTTCGAAAACAGAGTTCAATTTCTTTCTTACAAAAGTGTGTATAAAGACGGATATATTGTTTGCATGAATAGAGCAGAGATGCTGCAAAGACAGAGACAAAGGAGTTTAAAAAAAAATTGATGAAGCAGAGGATAGAATAAAAGAAATAGATTAATAAAAACATGTTTGGATCCTTTGAGTAAAATTGTTGATTTGAGAGGGACATGAATCCTGTGTCGGAATGTATTGCAAATTTCAAGTTTTATTTGTCGTCTGAAGCTGCTCATCTAGAATGATATATTGGTAAAGAAAGTCATCCACAAGAAAAGAGAAGAAGTACATGAAAGCATAGATATCCTTTTACAGGTAGCTCAAGAGAAAGCTTCATCTTCAAGGGAAAGAGCCATCGGTAGAACAGCAAGGGAGGTCAGCATACAGAGCTAGAAGATCAATGAGACAAAGACAAGCATGAGAACATGCTTGAAGATCAGCAAGGGGGAGATGTTGGCCCTCTGTTTTGTTCTATTTTTGCTTAGGGAAACCTACTTAATCCTTATATTTTCCATCCATTTTTCATCACATCCATCTCATTTTGATGTATTTTATGCATATTCAGGTGTTTAATTTTAATTTTCCAATTTCTAGAAGTTTTTATGAAAATTGAGTTTCAAGTGCAATTTTGGACTGAATCAGAAATTCCCGTAATAGCTATGTGGATGACATGTTTGCAGGACACTTGGGCTCAAGTTTGATGCATGGATGGATAGCTTGGGAACTAGGACTAAGCTAACTCCACTTGGTTCAGCCAGAACAAGCTTTATTAGGCCCGATCAAGGCTGGTCAAACATGACTAGTCACCAGAAAATCCCTAGGAAATAGGGTAGTTTTGAGATTTTATGGGATTGACCATATTTCTTGGGATGAATTGGATGAGTTCGACTTAGATAGGTGGATATGAGTAGATATGAGTGTTAGAGATAATATATATCAGTTTGTTTCATTAAACCTCTATTTAAAGCCAAGACTTTGATGGCTTTTTTAATGGAATTTGTATGTAACTTTTGTATAATTGGAGTTGGGAGCTAATTTGAAGAACTTGTTTCATTCCAATTTGTTGTTCATGCTTGGTTGATTTACTGAAGTTTCTGTAGCTGATATTTATTCAAGTGTGCAAAGCAAGGGTGGAGGGCCCCCACACCAAGCTAAGTACACTTCTTGGTTCAATTTTCATAGTTTTCATAGACTAGTTTTTGTTTCAAATGTATTTAGATGTGTGATGATTGCTGAATGAATATTGGTTTAATTCTAATCTACATATGAAGGGACACAAAGGAATTTAAGTTAAATTCTCCTTCTATTTGATCTTGAACTAAAACTGAATTCATTCTCCATTTCTCATTTGAAGTTATTTTTGCATTTCTGGTTTGAAGCAATGGTGATTGTGATATAGTAGGATTGTGAAGAAGGACAATCTGGACCTCCTTAGTTAGGAGCCTCTTCCTTTACATCTTCTATATCATAAGCCACTGTTAATTAGTGCTCTTAGATTTATCTTCATGAAAGTAGTATTGTAGGGAAGGACAAGCTGGTTCTCCTAAGTTAGGAGCCTCTTCCCTCATATATTACATAAATGAAGTAGAAATTGTTAAAATAGGTTTATATTTGTAATATGTACTTCCTTAATTCTTCAAATTTTATCTTCTAAACTTGATTATATATGATGTCCATATACAGTGGATTTGCCTCCAAGTTTTACAAACCCGGATTGATAATTAAATACTTGTGTTAATTTAGTCAATAAATTAGCCCAACAGACATTTGGCTGCATAGTGACGGACTCTTCCACAAGAAAAGCATTTAAAAGGTAGCTTACCTCTGAATCTTCCAAAACCCTGTTGAAGGTTCTTGACAAAGTTTGATTCTTCCTCTCCTTCTGACATATGTCCTGACTCATTGTATTCTCCTTTTCCTGAGGCTTTGAATGCAGATTCTCTCATGTCTAATGGTCCCCCTTTTCTCATTTCGAAAGTAGTTAGGATTCCGTGCAACTGTGACATGGTAATGCTCTGTAGATTTTGTTTTTCTTCTATGGAAGAAACTTTTGATTCAAACATAGAAGACAAAGATCTTAAAACCTTTTCAACCAAAGTAACTTCTGTTATTTCTTCACCCAAATTTTTCATATGATTAACAATCTCATCTATATGTAAGAAATAATTAGCCACACTTTCATCGTTGTGCATTCTGAGATTTTCATATTGAATTATGAGAGTTTGTAGTTTTGCACGTTTTACCTAATCGTCTCCTTCATAGCTCATAACGATCTTGTCCCATATTTCTTTTGTGGTTTTGAGCTGCATAACCTTGACGAATTCTGGTTGATATGAACTCCCTAATAGAGTATTGACAGCCTTTGCATTTGTTTCATACTGCTTCTTACCAGCGGTATTTGTAGGAGTTGCTGATGGAAATGTGTATCTTGTTTCCACGATATCCAAAACTTCTGTACCAAGATATTGAAGATAGGCTGTGATTATTACCTTCCAATAGATGAAGTTGCTTCCATCAAAGATTGGTGGCCTGATAGATGCCTCCTTTTCGTAGTTCCTCATGATGATAAATCTTCCTTCAAGTGATCAAGCTTGTTTTGAAGGACCGACTCTGATACCAATTGTTGGAAATAATACTAAGAGGGGGGGTGAATCAGTATTATCAGGTCAATTATTTTTCATTTTACAATCAAATTTGTATACGCTACTTCAATTAGTAAAAACTGTGTATGTACACAACTGCAGTTAAGGAAACTAGCGTATAACCAGCAGACTTGTAATTAAAATTATTCTTCAGATGTTGATCATTAATCTGTGCATCAAACCATATAAACAGCAACCAGAAATAGTAAACAGAACAGGAAGTCACACATAAGAACATAAGATATAAGCTGGAAACCCAATGGGGGTGAAAAACACCTGCTGCAATTCGTCTCTATCTTCTTTTAATTAGAAACTTCATTTTACAATGTTTCTGTACTGGTGTAGTCTTATACCAGTACGCAGGCTACTACTCGCAGAAGCCTACAACCTTCTCTTGTTCTCTAGCTTCTCCTAGAAGGGAGCTAGAACCCCCTTAGCTCTTGTACTAGCTGAGGTACTAGTACGTAGGTGCTCACCTACAGAAGGCTACAACCTTCTCTTTTCTTCTAGGGACCACGTTTCATAAATTTTCAAACTGGATCCATGAATAACATAAATCAAACATCAAGTATATCTACATCAACCAATATTCTTTGTACAAACCAGTACTGAATTAACCAATCACTTCTCAGAAAGCTGTAACCAGAATACAGTAACAGTAACCAAAACTAATCCTGAACCCAGAACATTGCAAGAATGAACAAAAGTAGTTAAAAGATATTTCATGAGACGTATGCTATTTCAATATGCAGAACCTGTGTGCATATGTTGATGTATTCAGGCCAACCTGCGTATACGCTGTTTTGAATTAACGAACTTGCGTGTATACGCTCCTCTGCTCTGTCGAACCTACATACAGATCTATAAAAGATAATTTACCTTTTTCACTTATTCAGACATGAGTTAAACCCAGATTATTAGATTTATAGATCAAGTCATGCGCCAAATATAACATATCATAATAACACAAAGATACTACTATTCAAGCCTTAAGATCTTGATCCATCAATAGAACTTATCCTTCTTCTAGCGGTCAAGTTCCTCCTTGATTCAGATCCAGCTATGCACCATTACCCAATGAGTAGTATTCTAGATCTTGCTCTTCATCAGATATTCAATACTTGAGTCTATGCCTTTTCCCAATGATCTCCTTCCCCTTTTATAGTCTTAGGCCTTACTCAATACCATGGTCCAAAACCATTTAGAACCAATACTAGGGACCCAATACCTAGGTTCAATGCTTCAGATGCAATACCAAGGTCCAAAACCATAGGTCTAAATACCACGGACCCAAAACTTAGTTTTCTGACATGTACACGCCTTTCCTTGCATGAAAGTGCGTGTGTACGATATACACACCTTTGTATATAGTGAAACTGCATGTATACACTACTTGGTATATAGCGAACCTGCGTATATACACGACTTGGTATATAGTGAACCTGCGTGTGTACACGACTTGGTATATAGTGAACCTGCATATGTACGTGACTTGGTATATAGTGAACCTGCATATATACTTTTCTTTCTTCATTCTTTGTAGTCTGATCATCAATTCTTTGCTACTGACCTGCTGCACTATGATCTGTCATCTGTGTGAGTTGCCATCAAGGACAACACTTGTATCATAATGCCAATAGTCCTTTGGCAGGTAACCAAAACATATCTCAAATGGTGAACTCTACATAGATGAGTGCACTGCTCGGTTGTAGGAACGCTGCACATATGGAAGATCTTCATCCCACAACCTAGGATGTTTCCCACAATAGCCTTGTAACAAGTGTACCACAGTGTCGTTGACAACCTCTGTCTGTCCATCAGTCTGTCGATGAAATGTCATGCTTCTTTTCAACTTGGTGTCCATCATCTTCCACAAGATGGTCCAAAACACTCCAAGAAAGCGAGAGTCCTGATCTGACACAATCGATGTGGGCAACCCAAAATGGACCCAAACATACTGAAAGAAAAGATAAGCAGCCTACTCTATAGGAATCTGCTTTTACAAGGCATTAGAATATTCATCTTGCTAAAACGGTCAACGACGACATAAAAATAGTCGTGACTCTTTCTGGACAAAGGAAAACCTCCTACAAAGTCCATCGACACACTTTCTCATAGATGACTCGAAATAGGGAGTGGTGTGTAGAGCCCGAGTTTTCTATTAGAGGGATTTGAAACAGAACACATCACACAACCCTTTACATAGCGAGTCACAATGTTCTTCATATGAGGACAAAAAAAAAAATCTTTGTACATGACATAAAGTCTTTTTGACACCAAAGTGTCCAGATACAAGAGAGGTGTGGGCCTCCCCAATTACATGTACTCTTTCCCCTATGGGAATAAATAATTTGCCAAGGTGATACAATAGTTTCCCCTGTAAGTGATAGTTGTCCACCTGTGAACCATGGGCTAGTTTTGCATAAATCTCTTTAAAGTCATCATCGTTAGCATATTGTTCAGCATAACTCTCAAGAGACAATGAAGCATTATGCAAAATAATAGAAGCAAAAATAGGAGGGCGAGATAGCATATCGGCCACTTTATTGCTAGTGCCCTTCTTATACTTTAGTACCAGATGAAACTGATGAAGAAAACCCATCCACCTAAAATGACGAGATTTCTGCAACTTTGTCTATGACTGAAGGTACTGCAAGGGCTAAAGATCCATATGGATGATGGTCTCCTTGTCAATCAGGTAGTGTTTCCACTTTTTCATACTCTGCACCAAGGCATAAATCTCCTTGTCATAAGTGGGATAGTTTATCACAACTTGAGAAAACTTTTCAGAATGGTAAAAAATCAGCTTCTTTTGCTGCATCAGTACAGCTCCCATGGCATAAATGTTGGCATCGGTTTCGATCTCAAATGGCTGTTGGAGATATGGTAAGGCTAAGACTAGAGTGGTGCTGATCTTTTCCTTCAATGTTTCGAAGGACTTCTGCTATCTTCCTCCCCATTAGAAGACCTGTTCACACTTATCAATGTGTGCAAAGGTGCTGCAATAATAGAGAAATTGGCAATAAATCTCCTCCAATACTGGACTGCACCTAAAAAGCTGTGGACCTCGGTTACATTAGTAGGCTTAGTCCAATTTATAATTGCTTCAACTTTAGAGGGATCAATTTTTAACTGACCATGACCAACAATGTGACCTAGGTAACCCAAAGAGGTTTTCCCAAACTCACACTTTGAAAACTTTACAAAGAGTTTTTCTTTTTTCAGTACATCAAGCACTTTCTTTACATGACACACATGTTCAACCCAACTTTTACTAAAGACAAGTATATCATCTAAATATACAAGAAAACATTCATCAATGAAAGGTCGAAAGAGATCATTCATGACCCTCATAAAAGTGGCAGGAGCGTTGCAAAGTCCGAATGGAATCACCATCCATTTGAAGAACCCCTGTTTGATCTTGAAGGTTGTTTTCCACACGTCCCGCTCTGCAATTCGGACCTGGTGATAACCACTGTGCAAATCCAATTTGGTGAAATAAACAACATTATTTAACTGATCTAATAAATCATCTATGCGTGGAAGAGGGTAACGATTTTTCACTGTGATCTTGTTTAGTGTGCGGTAATCCACACACATCCTCCATGTGTCATCTTTCTTTGGGACTAAGACAATCGATGAACCACACGGAGAAGTGCTCAGCCTGATGACCCCTTGGTCCAGCAATTCCTACACCTGGTTTTTGATTTCCTCCATATCAATGGTCGACATACTGTACATGCCAATATTTGGTAAAGGAGCGTCATGCTGCAATTGGATTTCATGTTGGATTTTCCTCTTCGGAGGTAATCCCTTCGATTCTTGAAATAGCTCATCATAATTAGAAAGTAATTGAGATAATTCCTGTTTATGTTCCTAATCACAGCCGTGGAAAGCATTAGCTAATTCTTCCCCTTTTTACCTTACAACCATAAGCATGCAACCCTTACTGGAATTCACCAGCCTTTTCATTTGTCCAACACTTGCATTGATTTTATTTTGATGAGCCCTTACTATATATTCTACCCCATATTTTGTGATTTGGTATTTGTTTTCATGACGGAAAAAGACTGCCTTTCTATCATATAGATATGGACTCCCCAACACAATTCCACAGATATCCATTGGTATCACATCAAGTTCTACTTCATCCACTAACTTAGAAGCGATCACAAATTTTACTTTACATTGCCTGGTTAGATTCAGTTTTTCTTTATCATGTATCCATCCAAGTGGGTAAGGTTTCGGATGTGGTTTTGTCTCTAAGCTGAGTTTCTTTACCAAGGATTCTGCAATTAAGTTTTCTTGGGATCTAGTATTAAATAGAGTTTCTACTTTAGTATGATTTATGGCAACTCTGATATGAAATAGCTCAATTCTCTTTCGATCATTAGGAAGGGACTCATTCACAGAACTAGTGCCTTCATGCGATTCAAAATTAACATGAGGTTTAAGAGTACCTTTTGTTCCTGTGGCTGTGATTAATGCTTCATCTCCTGAATCAGATCCAAGGTTTTGCTACGCAGTTGCTACTGTGTTCTACTTCCCTTTTCCTCCATACTTCTTTGGACGCTTTTTTGGGTGTTGTTTCCAACACTGATCATCATCATGGCCTTCCTTTTTGCAGTGATTTCAATACGGATTTTCTCCTTATTTGGCTGCTGCCATTTTCTTCTCCTTTCCATTCCATTTCACTTTGGATTTTCTATTGGAAGGTTTGAATGGTGGTTTGCTGGAATGAGCATCTCTTTCATTTTTGCCCCTGTTCTCAATATGAATTGCCTTCATGCTAGCTGAGTCAATAGTGGTTGGTTCAAACAACAATAATGAATGCCTAATGTAACTATGTAATGAGCCAATGTACTTAATTACTACTTTAGGTGTATCAAGTGCAATACCCAAATTCAGTGCTTGCTTTCTAAACTCCTCTGTAAAACTCTGAACATCCTAACCTTTGCCTTGCCTTGAATACTGTCAATTCATTAATGCTTTTTTCTTGTAACCCAAGGGATAAAACTATTCCTTTAATGTAGAATCAAAATCATGCCATGAGGAAAAGAGGTTACCCACATTCTTACTGCTCTGCAATTTTCTCTCCCACCAAACGAGAGCGGTGCTGCTCAGCCGTAGAGAGGCGAAGATTCAGCTGGTCTCTTTGGAGCCTATTTCTTGTTAGCATACAAACATGCAATTCACATCTAAAAAGCCCCACTCTGATACCACTTGATCCAAGGATCTTGTGCTTATAGATGTATGAAAAGAATCACATGTAGAAATTACAGCTTAACATAGAAATTTAATGTGCACACAAGAAAGAAGAAAGAAACACATAAAGGCACAAAAAGAAGACACCAAGACTTGATAACGGAGTTCGTCCAACTTGGACTACGTCTTCGGGCACTACTCAATCAATGAGGAGGCCTTCATTCATTAAATGGCATGAAAAGAAGAGAATGCAATCATTAGTTACATAAAAGGAGTCTTATACCTCCACTCTGGAAAATGATTGAGAAATGGAGAACTCAGATGGAGAAATGGATAGCACCACTACGTTCGTGCCGTCAAGAAGGGCAGAAACCATATAAAATTTTCCTAATTCAAACAAAATGACCAATTGCCCCTCCTACAAGTTGTTGCCTTGAACTATGTGCCAAAATCCTCTCTCCTACACTTTTCCCAATCATCGAGATTTTATAATGTCTCCTTTGTGACAAAGGCTACTTAAATCAAGAGTTGTTTTGGTTAGAATAGCAGCTGTTAAATGGAAGGATCAGCGGACACAACCAAAACATGAAAATAGGCCTTTTTTCTATTAAACAGACAATACATGGAATAAACTGAAAAATCCAACCAAAGCCTTAAAGTCAGATCTCAAATTTTATCAAATTGGGCTCATAGACCCATCGGGTCCAGCCCCCATATCGCAATTAGCATATCGCTGGTTCAATAGCCTTTTTAGTGGGGATTTTTGACCACCAATCACTGATATTGACATCGGCCGATCGCATCGGCATCCCACTCATACAACAGCCCAAGGTTCTGGTCTTCGGTTCTGCCGCTCGCCGATCAGCCGATCAGCCAATCGCTAATCGCAATCACAAGTCGATTCTGCCCGATTCCGATATCGCGTGCTTGCATTCCTCTGCCCCGATATCGGCCATCACTTACCTCCGATTGCGATTTAGTTAGAGATCGCTAGTCGGGGGTTCCGCTGCGATTTTCCCCTTTTAAGGCTAAAAACCCATTTTCTAAGGAAAAAGCCTCATTTTCCAAAGGAACAAGGAAATCTTTGTTCTACCATAACTTCATCATTCGGAATCGGATTGGAGTGTCGTTCACGTCGTTGGAATTAGGGTGACAAGCACTTTGATCTGATGTTAAGATACTTGCTTTTCTTCCACTTTGAATTTTGAGCTTTTCCATGCCATTGTATCTGAAGATCCACCTGGATCAAAGATTGAAATCAAATGCTTAAACACACCATTTTCTAACTAACTGTTGAGAGGCTATGATTCAAAACAATGCTAAGTGAACATGTATGCAATCCTAATATCCTAAGCATGAAAATTAAAAACATCAAACATTCTACTGCTGTGCATGTGAATGAATAAAATAAATCTGTTTTTCTTTTCGTCATTTTTTTATGTGAAAGTGTGAAGGCTAACTTATTTTGGTGATGTGGCAGGTGGCTTAGGTATGATGGTGAATGGTGAGAAGGTTTGGGATACTAGTAGATGTCCTTTTCTTGCTTCCTAGATGCTTTTTCCTCAATTTGGACTCAAAACAGGCCACTACAGGTAAACCTATAGGATGTCCTACTGCGTTCTACATGATGTCCTGAAAACCTACAAGATCCCCCGTATTTCTACAAGATATAGCCGAGAGAAAAAGGAGGGATGTTGAAGGTGATGGAAGGCTTAGGGAAGATGGTTGGTGGATGTAATGAGTTAAGGGAGTGCCTAGCACCACTTCAGAACTCAAAACCAGAGTTGGGAGATGGCTGGATTTGATCAACAAGCTTGGATAAGTATTCTTGTGAAATGATGAAATTGGTGAGGGTTTTAGCGAAGGAAAGGAATGATCATGGGTGGATGAAGTTGGAATGAGGTTGCTGATCATGAAATCTCTATGTACTTCTAAAACACCTGCACTCTATCAAACATTGACATTTACCCAAAAATCATGTAAATAAGAAGGATTTCAATTAACTAGGGAAAACCGAATTTCATTAGCTAGCTGCCTACTTCATGCATGAGGAAAAATTGCAGAATGAGATGAAACATTGATGAGATCTAATGTAATAATGAAGATAGAAGAAATGATAACTAAATCCTACTCTTGCAAACTGATCAAATGCGAGCCTGAGTACAAAAAAACCCTAAATTCCATGAGAAAGTAGAATTCTGTCTTTTTGGGGATGCATAGGAGTTCTTTCCTCAAACCATGATCCCTGAAGGAAGGAGTGAGCCAAAGAACACCTACTGTTAACTTTTTGATGATCCTTTATCTATTCTAAGCTACTGTTGAAGTAAATCACAAATGGAAGCACACTAATCAAATCTACAACTACTTGCAATGAAATAATTCTAAAGAAAATTCAACTATGAAATAAACTAAACATACAAATAAAAGAAGAGGAGCGTTTGCTGCTAGGGTTGGGACCTAACCCAAGAACTTCAGCCCTCTGATTTAACTCAGTGCTAGATCAAGGAAATTCTAATTCTCATTATCAAATCAGAATATTACATAACAATGTCTTCCACAAGTCTTGAACTCGAAAACGACTAGTGTTTTTACAACAAAAAATCGAATCATAATGAGGCTCTAGGCCTCTTTATTTATACAAATGAAGTCTCCAACAACTTCCTTAAATCTAGGGAGGCTCAGCTCCCAAACTTGAGATAAACTAGCTCTTTAACTATCACTTGCTCGATTGCCTTTTGATCTCCATGACTTGGCTGCTTGTACTCCAAGCTAGTGTGATTGGTGGAGGAATATTCAAGTCAGTGAGGAGTAAATGAGGAGGATTTACCTCCTAAAATCTCTCCTCCTTGTCTCATTTGAGTTTCAGCCTTTAATTAGCCAAAATTTCCATGATTTTCTCTCAAAAACTTACAATTAATGCACATTAGTCTACTAGGCATAATATCTCACTTTGACTCATCTCATTAAACAAAATATAATCAAAATATGTAATAAATTGTGAGAAGAGTTGATTTGACTAAGCTAGAAGGTGGATTGAGGTCCATATAGTTACCCAATGATGAGGCTCATCATCACCTCCCTACTAAAAGTGTTGCTTATCCTCTGAGCAACTCAATCAATATCCATGTCTTTCATTTCTCTAGTGGCCTCCCTGACATCCCATGCTTCTGTTGTAGTTTCCTCTTCCTATGCATAGAATCCTCCCTTCCTTTCTATCTCCTCCCACTATTTTCTTTATTCCTCTTCCTTCCTTCCTTCCAACATTCCTAAGAGTAGTGGTGGACTGAATCTTAAGCCAGTTCAATTTATTTTGAGTCTTTGGAGAGCTTTCTTGTACATGGGTGTCCTATTCAGTGCTTCTTTCGTTCTTTGGGGAGAATGGTACTCTCTGATTTTCAAACTGTAGGGAAAAGTATTCCATCTCCTTTGGCAAGCTTGTATGCTGTTATCTCCTAAAATCTTGAACATATCCTCAAAGTGTGTGATTGCTTTCTCTTGGGCCGCAAGGTACCTGTGTGCAAGTTGAGGGTCATTTGCAATCAAGTTGTGTGTGCTGATGACAACCATTGGATTTGACTGCTCAACTCTTATCATGAGAGGTTTTGTTTCTTCCCTTGCCCTAATTTTCTTCATTTCTGTAGCCCTTGCTTCCTCATGGTACATCCATGATGCCAACGCCATCAACTATAAGTCCCCTAGTTTTGAATTACGGTCCCATGCATTTAGATCTGTAAAAGCTAAATTATGTAGGTAGAACTCAAACATTTTAGCCCTATCCTCCAATTTGCTTTGATCACAAAGATCAATGAAATGTCTATAATCCTGAAATGGCATAGTGCCTCTTTGTGCTAAAGTTTTGATTTGGAACTTTAGCAATAATTTCTTAAGGTATAATGCACAGGACTTAGTTAGCATCCTGCACTAGATTTCCTCTAAGGATAGAATGGCCATGGATGCCAATTGATTCTCTCTTTGTTGTAGCCATCCTCTTAACCATGCATTTTCTTCCTCCAACTGAGCTTTCATCATTGCCTCTCTATCCCTTAGGCTGCTCAGTTCTCTACCCATCTCTTTAACTTTTTCCTTTGTGTTTGATAGGGGTACTAAAGGTAGTGAGGGAAGATGCTGCCTCTTTCTCAATGGGTTCTAGAGATACCTTGGGTGATTCTTCCTTAGCTTCTGCCTCCCATTTTTAATTTTCCTTTTAACTCTTGTCTTTCTTGTCTTCTTCTCCCTCTAGTTCCTCACTTTGTTCATCTGTTTCCTCCTTTGAATCCTCTTATGTCTCTTCACCGCTTTCCTTCTCTTTTTATTCCTCTTCTTGCTCTTCTAGTTCCTCTTCATCCCTCTTTGTTTCTTCTTCCTCCTTTTCAGTTTCTTCTTCATCCATTTCACTGGCAGTCAAGCTCTTGTCTTATTGAAGGGATTTTATATCTTCCTTTGTCTGCATGTCAGTGAACGTTGCCCATGTGATAGGGATTCTGAGGTTTTGGAGGGCATCTTCTATGATAAGTCTAATTAACCCATGATGGGCTAGTTGTTGATGGTTTCCTTCCTGCACCTTCATGCTCATATCTATCACTAATTGAAGAAGGAAGTAGGGTATCTTGAGTTTGTTTTGAGGAGGTGTGTCTTCTCCAAACCTCAATTCTTGGACATGCCTAAAATGGTATCCATATACTACACTGTACCTACCTTCACATGAGATATACTTTATAAGGTGGTAGCTAATTTAATTCCAAGGATAGGGTAGGATTGATTTTATAACTCCATTTTTATCTTCCATTGCCTCCTCTCCTTCTAAAAAGAATTTCTTCTTTGCAGTTTGGCTATTTCCCTTATCCTATTTTCTCCAAGGCACTCCTAGAGGAAGGGTGGTGATTCTGCCTATGGTTTCAGGGGTGAGATCGATGGAGAGGCCTTTCACCACAACAATGGCATGGGTCCTAGTCAGTGGAATGAGGGAGAGAGCAAAATCTCTGGCTACTTCATCATCATATCCCCTCAATTTTTCAAAGAAACCCATCCAATTATGCCTTGTGAATATCTCTAGTACAGGAGGGTGCTGATGAATCCTCATTGTGTTGATGGGATCCCTCTTATTAAATCCCCCTATCATTTTTATCTGATGGATGGAGGGGTGTATATGTCTGATACAAAATTTAATGAATGAGGAATTTTAAATGAAAATTTTGTGTATGCAATTCCCCTAGACTGCAATCTTTTTCAATAAACTAGAAGGCTTTTCTATATTCTTTTCACTTGGAAAATGTGGGGAAGTATAGAGCCTACCTCCTTATCACTTCTTGATGAAGCCAACCTCTATTTTTCCCTTTTAAAACTGCTCACTTCCAATCCTGTAGGTGCTGGACTGTATCCTGTAGGATCCTATAGGATTTCCTGTAGGATCCTGTAGGTGGTCTTGCGCTGGAAAAAAATGAATTTTTCCTTTCCTGTAGACTTCTTAAGGGCCAAGAGCAAGTTTGCTAGTATGTAGCCTCGAGAATATAAATGCCTATATGCATGTGGATCAACGTTTATTTCCTCATATGGGTGATTTAAGTCGGGTTGTGTGCTGGCAGCGGAGGTACGAGTATCCATTTTTGGATCGTTGGTCCCACTACCAAATCATCATTCTCCTCACCTCGTAATCAACTCCCACTTCGGGCATCTGCAGCTTAACCACTTTCAACCTCATCTCTCCTTTTCCTTGACTTGATTGCTGTCACGTGTGTAAGGACTAACTGCCTTCTCCTCATTGACTAAGCGAAGGTGGCCAAGTTAACTGGCCACCTTTTGCTTATAAAATAACTATTTCAAAACTTTTACATGTTTGATCATATTATGCTAACGAGAGAGTGGAAACGAGATACTTGTGGTAATGATGCCTTGATGTTGTTTGTTGAAGAATGAAGTCTTTGCTATGTGTTTGCTGCATGTGCTTTTCTCCCTTTTTTTATTGTCCTTTGATGATTTTCTTTGATGTGCAAGTAGTTGGATGTTGACGCTGATGATGTTGATGCTGCTGCTAGGCTCTGGAGGAGCTTCTTTGACCTCTGGATCTCCATGCTTGAAGCTAACTGCAACCTGTGATTTTTTTGTTTTGTGGGATAGGCTGCTACAGGATTTCCTACAGGATGTCCTGTAGCTGCTTCTCCCTCAAAATTTTTAATCATTTTCCACTTCTGGAGCATGAGGATGGTTGGCATGGGTAGAGAAGGGTCTATGAATTTGTGAATGAGGAAAATAGCCTGTAGGTGTTGTCCCCTTGTTCTCTATCTACATCCTCTTTTCTCTGGTTTTTCTTTGAAAACTCTAATTTAAATTTTTTGAAACTGACCTTTTCCTTGGATGAATGTAGGGGTGATCACGATGGAGAGAGGTATGGTGATGAGATGGTGAAGTAGAATGTTTTTTTTTTTTGACATGGGCATGTCATTCCCTTTCTCTAGGGTTAGTTCCTTTAGGCTTCCCAAGCCACTGTAATTCCTACAAGATCATCCTGTAAGTTTTAAGGGAATCCTGTAGAAAACACAGAACCCTTGCAAACTGAGGTAAATGAGTGGAAAAATGGGGGGAATGGTGGAATGGTGAAGGAGAAATAAAAACATGAGTTGAATAGGTCCCTTTGATTCTCTCTTGTTCCTCTTATCCTCCTCCTGCTGACCTGCAAACAATATTTTCAAAGTTTTCTTTTCTCGCTTTTTCTTTTTTTTTCTTTTTCAAAGAAACTAGTCTTCCTCCAAGAGGTTTTCATCCTAGATACTTGCCCTCAGCACCTAAAAAGAGGTTTTCACCCAGAGATCTTTTTATTTCCCTTTTTTATTTTGTTTTGACACCATTGGGCTGCCTTAAGAGGTTTTCAACCCAACAGTGGGACTCAAGTGCCTCATGGAGGTTTTCACCAGAGTCTCCTTATTTTTTTCTTTTTTCTTTTTCAGTGACTTGATGAGGTAGGAGCTGAGACTTGCTCCACCACCATCACTATTTTGCTGATACCATAAATGAACTATTTCTTTGACAATGGCTTCTTGTAAACCTTCAATCTTTGCCCATTAATAAGTAAAGGAATAGCCTCTACATATATGGTTCTAATCTATACTGAACCATTTTCATGACATCTCTCTATGACATAAGGCCTTAACCATCTAGTACTTAACTTGCCCTTAAATTCTTTATATCTGGAATCATATAACAAAGCCCAATCACCTTCTTTAAATTGTTTGTCCTTGATTTTCTTGTCATTCCAGATCTTCCTTTGAATTTGAGTCACCTTTGTGTGCAGGGGGGCTGCATTCTAAACTCGTCTAACCCATTCAGCTGGAGCAATCTCTCTTTTTGTGCACTGCTGAGATCTGGATCTAGTTGGGATACCATCCTTAATTTATTGTACTCAAATTCAATGGAAAATAAGGCCTTCTTCCCATAGACCAACTCATAGGGGGTGAATCTAGTGGTGGTCTTCTAGGTGGTATTATAGGCCCAAGTGGCTTCAACTAATCTAGTTGCCCAATATTTTCTGCTACTGCTAACCACTTTAGTCAGAACACCCTCCAGCGCTTTAATGGTCACCTGCACTTTCCCATTAGCTTATGGGTGATAGGGAGTGGAGGTTCTATGCTTGATCTTGTGCTGGCTTAACAAGTCTTTAATCATGTTGGATGCAAACTAGATGCCTTGATCAGTGACCAGTTCTCTAGGGTACCCAAACCAGTAAAATACATTTTCCCTTAAGAACTCATCCACTTTCTCCTCTGTTGCTACCATGATTACCTTGGTTTCAGCCCACATGGTAAAATAGTCAGTGCACAAAATTATGTGCTTATTTTGCTTGGATGGAGGGTCAATTAGTCAAATGAAATCCATGCTCCACTTGTCAAATGGTTCAAAAGTCACTTGAGGTTGTAGAGGAATTTCATCCCTTGCAGTAGGCTTTCCCATCCTTTGGCACCAACCACACTATCTAGTATACCTTCTCACATCCTGATGAAGAGTGGGCCAACAATAACTAGCTTGTAACACCTTGAATTTTGTCCTCTTGGCTGAAAAATGACCTCCACAAGGCCCATCATGATAGGTTAGAAGGATGTCAAAGACTTTCTCCTCCCTGACACATCTTCTCAGAATTTGATCTAGGCCTAGTTTGAAGAGGTTGCCCCCAATCCAAGTGAATGGGGTGCTCTTCCTCACAATCTTTCTTTTCTCTTTGGAGGACAAATTTGGTGGGAACTGTGCAGACACCAAGTAGTTTTCTATGTCAGCAAACCATGGAGAGAGAACTAAAATGGCGAATAAGTGTTCATCCGGTAACTGATCATCAACCATTCCTTCCTCCCCTACAGGCAAAGTTAATCTGGACAAAAAATATGCAACAACATTTTCCTTGCCAGGGTTATCAACAATAGTTAGATCATATTGTTGTAATAAAAGTAACCATCTAATAATCCGGGCATTCACATCAGGTTTATTCATTAAATATTTAATTGTAGTATGTACAAATGTTTGATAACCTGTAATGTAATTCCTAAATTTGTTCAATGGATGCACAACAGCTAGGAGCTCCTTTTTGGTGATTGTGTACTTCAGTTCGGCCTTTGACAGATTCTTACTGATAAAGTAAATGGCATAAGGCAATTTGTCATATGTCTGGCCTAAAGCTGCTCCCATGGATTTGTGTGAGGCATCAACATGTATGTGAAAAGGAAGGGCCCAATTTGGGCCTTGGAGAATAGGTGTAGTGGTCAACTTGTCCTTCAGGGTGTCCAAGGCCTCTTGACAGCTTTTTTACCATACAAATTCAGATTCTTTGGCGAACAACCCAAATGAAGGAGAAGATAACTTGTTGAAGTATTTTATAAACCTCTGATAGTATCTAGTGAAACCTAGAAAAACTTCTGAAATCTCTCTGTTTTTGTAGAGGTGGGACCCTTTGGATGATGGCTATTTTGTTTGGGTCCACTTGCAGTCCTTGCTGGGATATCAAATGACCTAGAACAGTCCCTGCAGTCACCAAGAACTCACACCTTTTGGGACTAAGGGACAAGTTCATTTCAATGCATTTGTTCAACACCTTACCTAAGTTGGACAAAGCCTCCTGGAAATGACACCCATAGGGTGTGAAATCATCCATATAAATCTCTACTACATCATGGAATAGTTCGGCAAACATACTCAGGACTGGACTCTGGAAAGTGGCAGGGGCATTGCATAGGCCAAAGGGAAGGACCCTATAGTCGAAAGTACCCCAAGGACAAGTGAAGGTGGTTTTATCCTGGTCTTCTGGGCTGATCTGGATTTGATTCTACCCATTGAACCCATCTAGGAAAGAGAAAAACTTTCTCCCTACCAGGCCATCTAGCACTTGGTCAATGAAAGGTAGAGGGAAATGGTCCTTCTTTTTTGCTTTGTTTAACTCTCTGTAATCGACACAAATCCTCCACTTCCCATTTTTCTTTGGAACCAACACCAAAGGAGATACCCACTCATTGTTTGAGATAGGGTAAATGAATCTTGCATCTAGCAGCTTTTGCAGTTCTTCTTTGACTATATCCTTGAGAGTTGGATTCATTCTCCTTTGGAGTTGTCGGACTGGTTTGCGACCTTCTTGGACATAAATGTAGTGAGTACACATTGAGGGGTGCACTTCATTTCCTTGTAACTCCAAGCAAAGGCATCCAGATGTTCCTTTAGCATGTTGCACAACTTTTCTTCTCGGTGTACAGAAAGAGATGGGTTGATTTTCAAGGTTCTCTTAGGGTTGAATTCTATGGTTTTGACACGGTTAGGGTTTGAATCAGCTAAGCATAGATCAATATGATGGTTTTTATAGGTTTCCTTTACTACTTCCTTTAAATACAATGTGCGAGGAGTTGGACTTTGGAGTATGTGTTCAATCAAATCATCTTCATCCGATTGTCCTCCTCCCATGGCTATTTCTAAGGTATAGAGTTGGGCTGACTAAACTTCATCTTCTTCCTCCTCTTCCAACCATAAAGGTAAGTCATGTTCTAGAGATGGCTAAGTAGGAGGGTAAGGAATAACTGATTGGACATATGCCCATTTTTAATAGTCATATTTCCAGCCCTACGACTGATGTAGGCATCAAAAGTGGCTAACCAAGGCCTCCCAAGGATGAGAGTGTAACAAGTAAGATTTGCCTTATGCTGAAGGACTATGAAATTTGCAGGGTACTCCCAAGAGTTAATGGATACCATCACATCCTCCACAATCCCCTCAGGGGTCACTATGGAATGGTTTGTAAGTTGTAAGACTGTTGTGGTCTTTCTCAATGAACCCTAGAGGTTTAGCTTAAGCATGGTGTCCTTAGTCATCACATTGATGACAACCCCAAGATCAATCAAAGTGTGTGGGACAATGGTGCCATTGGTGTGCACATCTACTATAGGGCTTCTAGGATCCAAACATTTTGGGTAAATTACCTTCCCCAACATTAAGTCGAACAATTTTCCAATGAAATTAATGGTAGGGTTGTCTCTTTTTCGCCTCCGTCGATGTTTGAAGCACTTATCCTTAATCAACTTGTTGTAAATATGTACACCTTTTATAGCTTGGAGAAGTGGAATTTTGACACATATTTTCAATTCTCTTAGAATTTCAGTCTCTTTTGGGGTAGGCTGGACTATATGAGTTAATATCTCAGGAAAGGGTGGTGGATTTACTTTAGGCATGCTTTCCTCTCTTTCTTCCTCACTCTCCCTAGGTGGAGGTAGAGGTTGGTTGTCTAGGAGTACTCTTCCATATCTTAGGTTGATTTCCTAAATCTACACAGCATAAGAAGGATAGGATGTCTCTCCATTGTATACTTGTTGTGCATATCTGTTGTTTGGGTTTAGATTTGGCTAGGTAGGAATCTGGGGTTGTTTAGGTGGAGCAGGGTGTAAAAGATGTGGTTGAGTAGGTGGTGAAGGCAATAAAGCTGGAGAATTATTGTAGAGTGGTGCATTCCACTGAGGCAATGGTGGAGCATATGGTTGAAATGACTGTCTGTTCAGCTGGGAATGGTACTAAGGTGCAAAGGACCAAGGAGGAGGTGTAGACCAGGAAGGATGAGCAGCCCCCCCCCAAGAGGGAATGTATGTGGTCTGGTTGGGGTTGTAGTAGGTATGGGATGAACCTTGCATGCCCTGCTAGTATGGCCAAGGCCCATGAGGTCTCCTTTGATTTATGTAGTAGAGTTGTTCAGTCACCCCTTCAGCTCCCTGATACACAAATTTTAGTCCAGGTAGAGAAGGGCACTTGTCTATGGAGTGGTTTTCTTCACAAACTGAGCAGACTTCAATCAAGTTCAATGGACATTCATTCCTAGGGTGCCTCCTTGTGCATCTAGGGTAGAAAATGGCTAAGGCTCTCTCTGCTTCCTCCTATTTTCTCTTAATGTGCATAGTGTCCATCTGTAGGAAAGGGTTTGCAACATCTCACTCTTGAAATCTTCCAGCATGTTCCCAATTTCACCCTTGATGGATGTAGTGGAAGAGGATGGACTGGCCATTGGTTGACTACCCCTACCCTTTTTCCTAGTTTCCCTAGAATGGTTCCTAAAGACAGTCTTGATATCTTCATAGGGTAGCTGGTAGATGTCCCCTCTTGCTAGTAGGTTTAGGGTATCCAAAAGATCTTCCCTTACCCCTCTAAGTAGGACTAGCTTCAGTGACTCAGGGTCAATGTTATAAAATTATATATTACGGAGTAATGGAATACATAAAATATTGCAGAAATATAAACACAGAAAAAACACATAAAACAAGAGAGACACAGATATACATGGTTCACCCAGTTTGGGCTACGCCCACCCCAAACAACTAGTCCTTCCTTTCTATTATCCAGAAAAATGAAGAGACACAACCTACAACAGATCTGCTGTAGTATCCTCTGTTTTCTCTCACAGTCTCACCTCTCTGTTTCTTGCTCACAGAATACACCTCTATTACACAGCCTCAAATACAATGCCCTCATACAAAGAGAGGGGTTGCCTTCTAAGGCAAAAAACCCTAAACTAAACTTAAGTTCTACCATCAGATAATCTGCCTAATGAATGACCTAGATTGACTAGAAATTACCATACTTTTACAAGGCAATTTTACATCTGTTTTTAGCTTCGGGGGCGCTGCCCCCGAGCCCCCGCTAGGGGATTGTTTGCCCTCGGAGCCCCGCAGGGGGGACAAGTCCCCCACGCACCCCCTCGCGTGGAGGGGTGTACAAACTTCCTGGGGTATAAATCCAGCTGAAACAAAAGACCTCTGAACAATCATGCCCCACACACAACAGTGAAGTGTGCACCTGGCCCTTTTGTAGCTAAGCTGGAATCTTTCTTCATAATCCTCTAGGGATTCATCATGCCCTAAGGTCATTCTAAAAATTACTTCCTTAGTGTCTTCGGACCCATAGTAGTCTCGATACTTGTTGTTGAAGGTTTGTTGCATCTGAGCCCAAGTTGTGATGCTATCCTCAGGTAAACCCATGAACCAGTGCAAAGATGCATCCTTGAGAGTGGATGGGAATAGTTTCAACTTCTGCTCATCATTGGTGTAATCATAGGTTCTACATATGACAACAAACTCAAAAAACAAAGTGTTTGGATATTCTGAGGCCAGGCCATGGAAATGAGGAAGAGTAGAGGGCCTTATATTCTTCATCTTGGTATCCCCATTAGTTTCTCTGATGGAAAAGACACCCTCAACTCTTTCTCTATTTCGTCTGTCATTTCTATTTTCAGCCATTGGTTCAGTTGGAATGGACTCTTATTCTTTTTCTCCTCCCGTAGGTTCTTCAAATATCTTTGGTTTTTTACCTAAGGGTTCCTCCAATTCATACCCATCTAATAAGAGGGAAGGTTGGTTGTTTGAAGCGATGGGGTTATTTGGAAAAAATTTCCCTAAGTTATCCCTATTCCTACGAGGCATGAAATAAGTGTTTTTGTTTTGTTTTGTGTTTTCTTCAAGCTTTGAAAATAATTACAGAATTGAATTTACAAAATGAATGGAAACTAATTGTTTGAATGAAAACTAACTACTTGAATCAACTCTTACTTGCAGAATGGAAAATAAAGCAAAGAATGCAGAATGGAAAAGAAAGAAAACTCAATTACTTTTGCAGAAATGAAACTAATAGCAGAATGTCGAAGATAAAAAATGGAAGAAAGAAAGTAGTAATCACATATTACTCAGACACCTCCCTAGTAACGGTGCTAAAAAGTGATGAGCACTAGTATTGCAGCAAGAATGCTACAACTCTTGGGGCTACCAACTTTACTTTAACAACTTGGGGTTCTTACAAACTTGGAGGTGACAGTGTTGTATACACAAGTAAATATGATGGGTCTACTTTTTGTCACTGCTAAGCTGGTGATAGACCACTAAGGTTTTTTAAACCAGACTTCTATGGATTCAGAAGAAGCTTGATTACCATTGAGGAAAAGAGAAAGCTACAATAAGAGAAAGCTTGTCTATTGTAGTAAGGAAAAAGACTGAAATCAAATGCTTAAACACACAATTTTCTAACTAACTGCTGAGAGGCTATGCTTCAAAAGAATGCTAAGTTAACATGTATGCAATATTACTATCCTAAGCATGCAAATTCAAAACATCAAACATTCTACTGCTGTGCATGTAAATGAATAAAATAAATCTATTTTTCTTTTTGTCCTTTTTTATGTGAAAGTGTGAAAGCTAACTTCTTTTGGTAATGTGGAAGGTGGATTAGGGATGATGGTGAATGGTCATAAGGCTTGGGATACCAGTAGGGGTCCTTTTATAGCTTCCTAGAGGCCTTTTCCTCAAATTGGCCTCAAAACATGCCACTACAGGTAAACCTAGAGGATGTTCTAATGCATTCTACAAGATGTCCTGAAAACCTACAAGATCCCCTGTATTTCTACAAGATATAGCCGAGAGAAAAAGGAGGGATGTTGAAGGTGATGGAAGGCTTAGGGAAGGTGGTTGGTGGATTTAATGAGGCAAGGGAGTGCCTAGGACCACTTCAAAACTCAAAACTAGAGATGGGAGATGGCTGGATTTTTTCAACAAGCTTGGAGAAGTATTCTTGTGAAATGATGAAATTGGTGAGGGTTTTAGTGAAGGAAAGAAATGATCATGGGTGGATGAAGTTGGAATGAGGTTGCTGATCATGAAATCTCTATGTACTTCTGAAACACCTGCACTGTATCAAACATTGACATTTACCCAAAAATCATGTAAACAAGAAGGATTTCAATTAACTAGGGAAAATATAATTTCATGAGCTAGCTGCCTACTTCATGCATGAGGAAAACTTGTAGAATGAGATGAAACATTGATGAGATCTAATGTAATACTAAAGATAGAAGAAATGATAACTAAATAATACTCTTGAAAACTGATCAAATGCTGTCCTAAGTACGAAAAAGCCCTAAATTCCATGAGAAAGTAGAATTTTGTCTTTTTGGGGTTACATAGGAGTTCTTTCCTCAAACCATGATCCCTGCAGGAAGGAGTGAGGCAAAAACACCTACTGAATTTTTTTTTATGATCCTTTATCTCTTCTAAGCTACTGCTGAAGTAAAGCACAAATCGAAGCAAACTAATCAAATCTACAACTACTTGCAATGAAATAATTCTAAAGACATTTCAACTATGAAATCAAATAAACATACAAATAAAAGAAGAGGAGCCTTTGCTACTAGGGTTGGACCCTAACCCAAGAGCTCCATCCCTCTGATTTAACTCAATGTTGGATCAAGGAAATGCTCATTCTCATTATCAAATTAGAAAATTACATAACAATGTCTTCCACAAGTCTTGAACTCAAAAATGACTAGTGTTTTTACAACAAAAAAATCGAATCCTAACGAGGCTCTAGGCCTCTTTATTTATACAACTGAAGTCTCCAACAACTTCCTTAAATCTAGGGAGGCTCAGCTCCTAAACTCGAGATAAACTAGCTCTTTAACTGTCACTTTCTCGGCTACCTTTTGATCTCCATGACTTGGCAGCTTGTACTCCGAGCTAGTGTGATTGATGGAGGGATATTCGAATGAGTGAGGCGTAAATGAGGAGGATTTACCTCCTACAATCTCTCCTCCTTGTCTCATTCAAGTTTCAGCATTTAATTAGCCAAAATTTCCATGATTTTCTCTCGAAAACCTGCAATTAATGCACATTAGTCCAATAGGCATAATATCTCACGTTGACTCATCTCATTAAACAAAATACAATCAAAATATGTAATAAATTGTGAGAAGAGTTAATTTGACTAAGCTAGGAGGTGGATTAAGGTCCATATAGTTACCCAATGATGAGGCTCATCAGTTAGGCTCTCGAGACAAGCCAAGAAAATCTAAGAGAACTTGAACAACTACCAAAATTTGGTTATTTGTTGTCTTCTCTCTTTATGAAGAGCTTGTTGTCTTTAGTCAATGATGCCTTGATGGAAAATGCATTATGTTCAGAGTGAGTATTGGTGAAAACACAACACTTGCACTGTTAACTGGTACCGCCTACTCTAATTTGTTCTTTTGGGTTAACCCTTGTCAGCTCAGTCAAGTAGAGTAAGGTGAGGGGGGAAACCTTAACAAGTATGTCATAGGTATATATAACATATTTCTTTGAAGGAAAAGCCTCTTATACTCTCAATAAGTCGTGATCTCTCTTCTTCCTTTGAAATAAATAAGTGCATATGCATAGTTTTTTGAAAAATGAAAAAAAAAATGGAAAATGAATAAGGCGAAAGAAGAGAAAGGATTCTTGCGCAAAGAGGTGATGTAAGTAACTCTGCCAAGGTACTGACCAGGCTTGCTGGCAATGGAGCGATGCTTATGTTCCCGTGTGATTACACCAGGGTATTGTCCAGGCCTACTAGTAGCAGAGGAACACCAGAGATGAAAATTAAACTTTGACAATTATATTACTTGTGCATCAATATACTCCTCATCCCCAATCGAAACAACTAAGTTGACTTGGCTTGGAATGTGTTCTGAACGATCAAGAGAATGGCATGGACTACATATTTCACACAAGCTATTGCAGAAGCAATCACAATCAAAGAATCGAACAATACTTAGAGAAGAGTTAGACTCGTTTTCCACTAATCAAGGTCCATACAGAAAGATAGAGTTCTACTAGTGTGTCACCAATGTTGTAGCAGCTATAGCCACCCTCCAAAATTTTGGCTCGCATGCAAATTTTGGAGCCTACCTTGGATCCTATGATCAATAATCCTTGGTCACTTGTTGGTAAGCTAATGATCTCAAGCTTCTCCTCCTTGATATTAATAGTTGTTCATGTTCTCATCTTTATGCAACATGTGTCATATTTGGGTATAGGGATTGTTGTTTGTCATGAAAAAGGAATGTTGTTTTTCTTTAAGGGAAAGCATGCACGCATGAGTTGTTATCAACACATAGAGATGTTTCACACTCACTTCATGCACTCTTGTCACGAATGTTGTTGCATCAAGAAAAGTATGTTTTATACATTCTGGAAGGTCTATGTTGCATCACTAAGTGTTTGTGTGTGATCACAGTCAAGTCTTATTGATGTTTATATATATTTAACTGATCTCACACTTAGCCAATTTCCCAAGCGACGTAGTCTCATTCAACCTCATAGAATTGTGCACTTTTATTTTGAAACCATCAAGCTTCCTCCCTTTCCTGTTGGAACTCCACAGTGCGTAGAGACCCTAACATCCCTTGTCATCCAAAACTACGCAGTGGTTTCCTCCAGTGTCTTATCCCAGCCGAAAATCACTGTCTATAGAAATTATGTAGTATTTTCCCTCAACTACTTAGTCTACCTTGCAACCTAAAACTACGCATATGTGTCCTCCAAAAGCCCATCCCATGGCAGTGCCTTGCATCTAGAAACTGCGCAGTATTGCCTCTCAACTGCCTAGGTTGCACTGCACTAGGAAATTGTGCATAGGTGTCCTCCCAGGACCACCATCTCGTAGCAGTGTCCTATGCGTCAAAACTGCGTAGTGTTGTCGAAGATCCCCTATTTGTCTTGCATTCAGAAACCGCGCAGATGGGCCTCCTAGGGCCTCATTTCGGTAGTAGTCACTACCAGTTGAAGTTGCGCTGATCTATCTCTCAGTGACTACAGGAAAAGGTGACATGTTGAGATCACTCCAAAGGAGTTGAGGAGAAGGACGAAGGAACCAAGTGATGGAAAATGATTAGGAACGCATGCAAACTCCTGATGCATGATCATCTCAAGGATAAGTATGGTAATTAGAGAACACCTTTCGAAGTACACCTCTTAGTTGAGTTTGCAGGACTACTTCTCATTGTAATATCATCATGTCTTTAGTAACATGGATGTGTGCAAACACAAAAGAGTAATTTCATGTGTTTCCTCTACATTTCTTTCTTCCTTTTTGCTTGTTTGACCAACTGTCATCTTTGCCATGTTGATTTTGATGTCATGCTTATGACCTTCTTCTGGTGATATCAAAGGTTTGTCTTTGTGTGAATGAATTTTTCAACTATGTAAACACTTGTTGCACTCACACACAATGTTCTAAGCATTGTCGTGCAAGTGTTTCCACGATTTTCTGAAGATCTACCCGAAGTGTTGCACTTGTCGCTTTCACCATTAGAGAGTCCCCAGTCAGTCACACTGAGCATATTTTTCCTTGTTGTTTGGGGTGTCTTGTCGTTAAGTCATGTTGAGTGTGTGTTCGTAAGGTCATGTATACATGAGTTCATTCACTCACACACGTATCCATTTTTTCCAAAAATCTGCTGACCAGACCATCGTCCATTAGCCGAACCTCCAGTAAGCTGCACTACGTAGTGTCAACCCTTAGTGACCAAGCACTGTTTTCCAAAATTGTGCAGAGCTTGAGGCTGCCCTAGAGGCAGTCTACACTACACAATCCTAGAATCAAGCTGGCTGAATATCACCTAGAACATCACAAAAGTTTCCCAAGAATCCATTTGAGTCTTCCCTTCCCACAAGCCTATCTATAAAGCCTCCCAGTAGTCAACCGAAGAATCTTAATAAAGCAGTGACCCAGGGCTGCACTCATCCCCAAAAATGCGTAGAAGCTATTAGCTTGCATATCTGCATTGCTTGAAGAACTTGAACATAAATGAGGGATATGCACCCACTGCCTATCACTGCACTATCTCAGGAAATTGCACAGTTTTGTCAGGCAATCTCCCTACTAGCCAGCTTTCCACTCCTCCTGAAAATTGTATAGTTTTGTCAGGCAGTCCAGCTGCTCCCCAACACCCTACTCAGCTCAGAAACTGTACAGACATAAACCTACATGACTACCTCCAAGATCTGGGAAGTTTTGAATAGCAAGCTCTCGTAGCCTAATCTTAGCCTCTTGCTGAAAACTGCACAATTTTCATTTCCAGTGCTTCCTGCTACCTACACTGCCTCCTTGGAAAAACTACGTAGTTCTACCTCACAATTGAGCCATATCCTGCAGATGTCACTGGTGTCCTAAACTGCTCATCCCGACCTCATAGTCACCTCTACGCAGTTTTTCCCAACAGTCCCCCAGAGCCTCGAACCCCGCCTGACATTTGCTCTGTGCTATTTCAGAGCCTTGTCCTCTCTCTCGGCCACCTACACCTGGAAATGAAAGACACTTCATCATGGTAGACTAGGGGATTTATGGATTTGATGTCATATTGTCATGAGTGATTTCAGAAAAGTTACATGGATGAGACATGTCGCGACAAAAAATGGGATGAACAAGGAGCACATGCTAGAAGACTTGCTCATGGTTGGACGAACACATGAAGCATACCAAGTAGTAAGCAAAGGAGACAGATAACCATGAATGAACCATCAAGTGTACAGCAATACCATTGAAGACTCCGCGTACTTTACCATGTAGAGGTGAAGCTATGGTACACCATAGGCACACTCATCACTCAGCAACATAGCAACTCGACACGAACAACACAACCAACATGTGCATACCAATAGTTTCATGTCGAGTTGTGTCATGAGTCACCTCGGCCAAATCACTATTTTGGGTCATACTTGTGTAATCAATGTAATGTAATGTGGAAGTCCAAGAGACACACGGATGAGGTTAAAGAGTCATGTAAGTCGAATAGTCCTGAAGGAATTCAAAGAGTCACAAGGGCCATTTTCACCCTTGGCTATATATACCCCTCACTTGTACATGCAACAAACATTTCACCTTGGCTCCTCCCACATAGCCTTGAGAGTTTGTAGTATTTTCTTTGAGGGGCGAGCAATGGCTCCAATGCCCCATGGTGTATGGACGTGTCTTGGAAATTTTGCTTAATTCAAAAGCTTGTTAACAGGCCAACACATTTTCGTACATGTATTGTATTCATTTGTAAGACTATTCTTTGGACACTTGTAATGCATGTTTCATTAACTTGTACTAAGATAGTTGAACTATTTCAGTTTTTTTAGTGCATATGCTATTGGAAATGTGTTGTATCATTTGTTAAAGTTGTCTTTCCCGTGTGGAATATTCCATTGGACACTCGACAGATTAATTATTGTAAACTTGTTATAACGACTTTCGCACTTGTGTGGACTACTCCACTCAGTGTTGTATGAAATATGTATTCACCTTTGTGTTTGTGACTACCGAATTTGTGTGGATTGCTAGAAGCTACACAGATCCTGCTATGTTGTGTGTCTATAATAGAGTTGAGACTATTCCCTTTCGACTTGAGACTCACTCTCACCCTCTCTCTCTACAGTGAAAGAAATTAGACACAAGTTATGCTAAGCACTGACCAGGCACACGAACGTCACTGTTTGAAGATGAAGTATACCACTCTCATGTGCTGACAAGTAAGAAATAAGGCATATATTTAAGATAATGTTAATTGGGCCATCATACCGGATGAGAATCCTACACCAAATGGTGTGAGGTCTAGTTGGTACTTCATACCGGGGAGATCCCTTGAATGTTGACGGGTCCAACACAATCAACAGGTCTCTAATCCCATTCGAGTCGATAGAAAACAAGGAAATATTCGAGTCTATGTTGATTACCGTGACTTGAATCTATCCTGTCTTAAGGATAATTATCCTACACCCTTCATTAACTATATTTTCGATGCATGTGCTAGTAACACTATATTTTCCTTTATGGATGGTTTCTCCAGCTATAATTAGATCGAAATTAAACCCAAAGACCAACACAAGACTTCTTTTATCTATCTGTGGGGTACATTTTCCTATCATAAACTACCCTTTGGTCTCAAAAATGTTGGTGCCACTTTCCAACGGGCCATGTTCTATGCATTTCATGATATAAAACACATCATTTAAATATATCTCAATGACCTTACCACTCATTCTTTTCCTTGTGGGACCATCCTTCCCACCTTTGAGAAGTATTTCTCCAATTTCATTTTTACAAAATCAGGCTCAATCCACAAAAATGTGTTTTTTGTGTATGATCTAGATGATTGTTAGGCTTCATCATTTCCCAATACAGGATCCGCATTGATCCCTCAAAGGTCAAGGTGATTATTAATCGGTCTCCTCCTCATAATGTTCTCCAACTTCAAAAACATTAGGGAAAAGCCAATTTTTTACAACTTTCATTGCCAATTATTCTCACATTACCCAAGGATTCATGCACTTGTTAAAGAAAGGAGTTCTTTTCATTTGGGATGAATAAGACCAATGTTCATTTGATGATCTTAAATAGGCTTTTTTGTCTTCACCTTTAATGAGCCTTCCTGACTTCAACCGAGATTTTCTATTATATCTCGGCACCTCGGAGTCTTCCTTAGGAATGGTTCTAATCCAAGAGGATGACATGCACAATGAGAATCCTATTTATTATCCTAGAAAAGCCCTGATTGGTCCTAAGCTTCGTTGTTCCCATGTGGAGAAACTGGCCTTCGCAACAATCATCACTATGTAATGCTTGAGGCATTACATTTTATCATGAAAGACTATGGTCATTGCTAACTCCAACCCCATGAAACACTTCCTTATCTATCATATCTGATGATCCTCGGTATTGCAACAAAAATGCTAAAACTCCCAAGGCTATCAAATTTAATTATCAAGCCGGGGTTCATATAAACTTAAGAGCTATCAGAACTATATGTAAAAGATATAATGTGTCCTTCCTTTGCTTTCATGATGTAATGGAGTGCATCTAATGAAATCAAATCCTAAACTATTTGCAAAAAATGAAATGCTAGAAATGGAAACCTTAACCTATTGCAAGAAAGAAAGAAAAAGGAAATAAACCTATTCTAATTACATAAAGTAAAGATCATGAACTAAATTTCAACCATTACATTTCAAAGAGTTTAGATGCACTAACAGAGTTCATTGGATGTAGCAATCATCATTGTATTATTTATTTCATAAATATCTCCGTTAACCCAAATCATTGAAATGTTTTGCATGGGTAAAGAGGCAAGTCCTAAGTGGTCTTTAATATTCCATAATAATTGATTTAGAGCCTAGGGTTTTTATCAACACTAAGGGACAACAACCAAGCTTCTTGAGTGAGTCTGGGCAAGTATATGCATGTTGGAAGGCTACTATAGGGTTTCCTGTAGTTTACTACAGGAAACAACATATTTGCTATAGGGAGTTATAATTCACCGAATGACCAACCAAATCAAATCCAAATTGGATGGGACAAAATATTTTATTGAATAGGATGTCTTAGGTCTCCATTCCAAGTGGAATCACTCAAAAAGGCATCTGTTAACCCATGCTAAAAAATGACAGAAAATTACCAGTCTAAAATCTAGAAATTTGAGAACTAGTGAGCTAGTAAATCTATCAAATGTGCAACCTAATCAAGTGAAACTGAAATGGGGTGATTTTTGTTATTAACTAGAATGTTTTTGTGAGCTAATGCAAGTGGAATCAACTTGATTGAAGCTCATTATCATGTTATAAAAAATAGAGTAAATTTAATGTTATTTGTCACAAAGAACTTCTAGAAATCTAGATTTGGGAATAAGCAAACTAATCCAAGTAACTCAATGATTGCTATGAAATTCCAAAGCTATTAAAATGATGAAATTATGCTTTTGATCCTGAAAAATAACTTACTTCAACCATTTAACCCAATCATACAACAAGAAATCATTTTTTTTTTAACAAGGTCGGGTAGTTGATATATTACCAAAAGCTTTGATGGAGAAAGCTCTTATTACAAATGACTGTACCATGAAAAACATCTAAGCCATGATATATGAATGAAGTCTCTTCTCCTAGGCTTGTGTTCAAGACTTCATGTATTTTTCTGTGTATTCTAGTGTACTGCCTAACAAACTGACCTACTATAAAGAGAAATTTACATGTCATGGGCTCTCTAATAGTTTTTCAAGGCTTGTAGACTGATTGCTCTTGAGTTGACTGGTTCTTCTTGTAATAAATGACCGAGTTCTCTCCTTAATTGCTGGAAGATTTGTTTTTGTAATATGCCACTACTTCTTCTTCAGTGGGTTGAATTCCATTTGATTTATTTGCTTGTTCTTCCTTTGTCTCAGCTTACTGCTCCATTTTTTGCTGCGCTTCTTTGATTTTGTGTTGCCTGAGGTGCTTCTTCTTCTACTGCTATTGACCACTTTCCTTTTGGCATAAACGGGAACCGTTGGATATTAGAGATTAATGGACGAGGTTGTCAGAAGATCAGCAACCAAGATTAAGTCGCATAGATTGGGATCAGGGGATGAACGGTGGAGATTAACCAGAGGCGCTAGTGGGTTGAGATCTACGGTCATCGGGCGCGAACAAGTCTAGACGTTAACCAAGAAGAAAGGTAGGATTATACATGGAGATGGTATTTCGGGAAGGGTAGAAACCATAGGTGGTAAAAGGGAGAAGTCACCTGATTCCACTGACCGAGCGACATGTAGCTGTTAGCTCTGCTACAGATTCAGTGTTTAAGGGTTAAAATCAGGTTGGAAAATGTTGGTTTTGGTTGCTAAGGAGCTCGTGGCAGTCCATTTTACCCTTCCCCTTTTCATTTGCCTCATTCCCTTACAATTCCCGCTTCCTGCGTTTCCTCCTTCTCCATCGTTCTCCTTGCCCTCCTTTAATCCTATTATTATCATTTTTCTCTATAGTCTTTTAAAACCCGCCTAAATCCTTCTTTTCTTGGTTCCCGGGAGTTTTTTTTTAAATGATTTTAAAACCTCAATCCCCGTTTAAACCTCATTTAAATGCATTCTTCGTTTAAGCCCCGCATTAACCTATCTTTATTTTTAACCTTGGCTGTAAAGACTTAATCATATAACCCGTGCATATAATTAAAATCTTAACCCGCCGATACCTTTACCTATCATATCAACCCTGAGCACGTGCTGTAATTCATGACCATCTGATCATCCCACTTCATCATCCGATGATAGATGCTTCCCTCGCTTCATCAACCTACGCATGTGATAACTCCCAGGGAAAGCGGTTTCGCGCTTGTCAAATCAGACACGCGACACTTGCTGACTCGTATCGCATCCTCCCTTTACGTTTATTGCCATTGCTCATAAGCGGTGCAGGAAAACCACTTCTCACCACCATAACTGGTCCCCCGCCCATTAACTGTTGATCACCTCCGCTGCCCATCAGCCGTCTGATCGTCCATCCTGTGATCAGACAGCCCTTGATCCTCCTTTTCACCTACCTGCTCGATAGTTTCTCAGATCGAATCTCCACTGTTAATTGACTTGATCTGACGGCCCAAAATCTTTCATTCGAATATGTCTTCCGATGGCCTGTGCATCCCGATCTCGATTGTCCATTTAATCCATCTACCGACCAACGTTCTTTCTTGGCTCTTGTTCGTTTCCAATGTATTTTTCAATGTTTACGGTCTATTTTTCCCACGTGAAAGAAGTAAGAGATGATCCAGTTTTCAGTGCATAAATTCCTCAACTACCATAGTTAAAGAACAGCATGGTCAAGGACGAGAAAGTACTACCTTGAGCAGTTGAATTCATTCAACAGTTATGGACATTTATTCATGAAACATTCCACCTGTTCAAGGAGTACAACAAAGTACCAGAGAATGTCAAATTTGTTAATTAAAATAGTCAGATTGTATCAGAGGCCCTTAATCATTTGTGAATGCGATTGGTGGTCATTTATGACACCTCCACACATAGCCTAGCAGAGCAATTGTGTAAACAAATTCTATATATACTGAAAAACAATATGTAATAGGTTGATGAATGTCATTCTATTGCAAGCTTCAACTTCTGGAGACTTTAACTACTTTGTAACCTGTAGCTTCTGGTCTTCATTTCCAGCTAATACAAGCTTTTTTGTTGTTAATTGCTCACTTTCCACTTCTTCTTCTTGTTCCAGGCTGTGCCTATCTTGCATTATTTCATATGCTGTTGATGTTTGGCATTAGAGGGGCTGTCAACCCACCTCTGTGTTGGGATTTAGCATGTATCATTGAGCTTGTTTGCAGGTTTCTGTTATTTTAATGCCAGAGAGCTGTCATCCTCTCTGTGTATTAGAGAACAGATTTACAACCCTTTTAACTGGTTGTAGCTAGCTATCACAGGGTCCTGTGCATTTGATGGTGTGGTCAGTCTTCTCCATCATCCCATTTTATTCAAAACTGTGAGTTATTGGTGGTCTAAAGCCTTGTAGTCTGGGGGTGTTCACCCATGTCTGGGGTCAATCACAGTAGAAGTAGCTATCTGGCTTGAATATGCAGCATTTCTTTCATTCATCCACCATTTATCCAACATTTTGTTGAGTTTGTAATGTTCCCAAGCATCTCTGAGATACAACCTAGGAGAGTTTCTTGGGGTGATAACATTAATTGGCGCCATTGCCAGGGAAATGAGAATCGAAGCTCAACTTCCTTGGGAGAACGACACAGCTTCAAGCTTTCATGACAGAAAAGTTTTGAACACAGTTTCTGCTTGTAATCATCTGTCTGGGGACTCCATTGGAGGAAGACCATCATTTGGCTACTCGACATTGAAGTTTTGGCTCAGTTTTTGAGACACACTCGAAGAAATCCTCAGAAATCTCCAGCTGAACCAGCGCCTGAACCTGAGAGGACTGTTAAATCGAAGAAAGATTCAAAGAAAGGGGCATCAGGTTCAGGAAAGCCTAAGAAATCTTACTCATCTCTGAAATATAAAGTTATTGCTGAAGATTTACAGTTTGAAGATTTAGAGCACAACACTGATAATAAGGAAAATCCTTCAGAGATTAGTTCAGCCCCTTGTTCAGTTAGTTCCCCTTTGAATCTCAATCCAAAGAAAGCATCCCATTCAGTCCAAAACATCCCTTTATCTCTACCATCCATCACATTACTCCCTACCATTCAATTTGCTAGTATTCTTCCAAATATTCCAATCATGGCAGGATAGCAAGCACCTACGAGGATAGAAAGAATTGTAGCTGCAAGATATGGACCACTGGTATTTCTTGTGCCTTTAAATCTTATGCCTATGGGAGAATATCAGAAATATATGCCTAAATTCACTGGTACAAAGGGAGTAACAACAGAAGAACACCTTGAAGCTTTTTATAGTTATGCTAATAATTTAAATATAAGTGAAAATGATGTGTGGATGAGAGTTTTTGTCCAGAGCCTTGATGGAGAGGCTAGGAAGTGGTTTAGAGAATTACCCCAGAGATCTATAACATATATTTAAGCATTAGATGATGCATTTTTGTAGCAATGGGGAGATAAAAAGGACTTTCTGTATTACCATACTGAGTTTGGTAATTTGAAGAGGGAAAATGGTGAATCAACACCTGATTTTAATAAAAGATTCAATTGAATGTATAATAAGATACTAGCTGAGGTACAGCCTACTCCTACCTCTGCCAAACTCACTTATACCAATGCTTTTGACTCTAATTTCTGCCTATTATTGAAAGAAAGGAGATGTGTCACTCTAGCAGATATGCAGGATGCAGCTCTAGAGGTGGAATCTAATATCATGGTAGCAGAAAAGCTCAAAAGTCAAGCTGATAGGAGAAGACAGAGAGGTCAGGCTTATACTTCTTCTGCATCATCTAGAGAGCCTAAATTAGATAAAATGACCAAGATGATAGAGTCATTGGCTGTTGAAATTTCTAAGCTAAAGGTTGAGCAGAATTCAGGGAAAACAAGGCAGCATTACACATTTGCTCCAAGAAACCCCAATCCATTTAGAAGAGCAAATGAGCAATTACAAATTATGTAGAGGGGTGAAGAATCAAAGGAAGATCAGAAAGTTAAGGCTCCTTTCCAAAATTTATTCATGGAGGAGGAACAATTTAAAGAAGACGAGGATGAAATTCACTAGATGGAAGATAAAGGCAGCACTGCATTTTTGACATTGGATGAGTATGAACAATCATTGCTGCAGGAAAAAGACAATCAAGAATGGGATAGAGAAGCTGTCCTACAAGCTGAGCAGTAGCAGAGATATAACCTGAGATCAAATGCAAAGAATGTCAAAGAAAATCCCGCACAAAAAGCTGCTGTCCAAACAGAACCACAGAATATCAAGCAAAGAAGGTCAGCAGTTGATCAAGTCATATTCAAAGCTCCAGTTCAAGAGGTAAAGAGTTCTGATAAATTATATTCTTCTTTTATCTTTGAGTCAAAAGTTCAGAACTTGAAAATATCTGTGCCTTTGGCTGAGTTGGTGAAGAGTGAAGCGTTTAGCAAGCCTATACTTGAAGCCCTTGACCTAGAAACCAAACAAACCTCCACTGACTCTGTTAATGTGCAAGAAGACAAGCCTGCTATTGTGCTTAGCCCTATGATTGAATCTGATGATAATAATTCTCCATATTTTTATGTCTCCCTGACCATGCATGACAAAATCCTTCACAACTACTTGCTAGACACAGGGGCTAGCCACAATTTGATTCTTAAAGTTGTCATGGAAGAGTTAGGCCTTGATATCACTAGACCCTATCATGATTTGTTCTCTTTTGATTCAAGGAAGGTGAAATGTCTTGGATTGATTAAAGACCTGGCCATTACCTTAACTCAGTTGCCCATGAAGAGTATGATGAGGGATATTGTGGTAGCAGATGTCCCTCCTAAGTTTGGCATGCTACTGTCCAGAGGGTGGATTAAGAGACTAGGTGGGACATTACAAAATGATCTATCTTATGCCACTGTCCCAGTGTTTGTAGGAGAAAGTAGGAGATTGTACAGAGAAGCACAGTTGGCATACATTATTAGTGACAAGAAGAACCTTACAAATCATCCTATATATGCAGTGGACACTGATTTTGGAGCATGTATTCTCCAAATAGAAGAATCTCAGAAGGCCGAAATGTAGCTCAGGAAACCAAGTGTTCGGGCTGAGAAAGAGCAAGGAAGTCAGGATTGGGAGATGTTCTTTGATGGACCATGTTCCAGGGAGACTGCAAGAGCAGGGGTGGTGCTAATATCTCCATAACAAGAAAGAATTCAGCTGTCTTTTAAGCTGGTTTTCCAAGTCACAAATAATATAGCAAAATATGAAGCACTGGTATTGGGCCTTAATGTATCAAAAGACAGAGGAATCAAGAATCTGAAGGTGTTTGGAGATGGTGATCTGATTATCCAGCAAGCAAATAAAACATTTTAGGCAAAGCACCCAAGGCTGAAAGCATACAGAGATGAGGTATGGAGAATCATAGACTCTTTTTATTATTTCTGTATTTCATACATTCCTAGAACTCGGAATCAGCTTGCTGACTCCCTTGCTATTTCTGCTAGTCTATTGATACCTCCCATGCCTCCTAGATTAGTTTATGAAGTCCAAATCAAGTAAAGACCTTCCTTGCCTGATAATGTCCACCATTGGAAAGTTTTTGAAAATGATGATGAGTTGAGTAGGTTCTTGCAAGTCATTGATGAGTTTTTGAGATGAAAATTGACCAAGAAAATGATGCCTTGGAAGAAAACCCCTAGTTGCAGCTTAGAAATAAAATTGGTAAAGACAACAATGTCCAACTTCCTAGTAACCATATTCCTAAGGGTCTAATTCCTCTTACAAGACTGTTTGACCAAAATGATGTGCCTTACAAGGCTGCCCAAAAAGAAGACCAATCTGTAGTCTATAAGCATGATATAGGAAGTCCGAGTCAGCCCATCTATGTGGATTTTTCCTCTCATTTGTCTACTAATCAAAGTGCCGAATACTGCAATTTAATGAGGCAGTTTGCAGATGTGTTTGTCTGGGAGTATAGTGATCTAAAAACATATGACAAGAGCATAATTTAGCATAAAATACCTCTGGAAAAAGACACTATTCCTTTCAAATAGAAGTTGAGACCAATAAATCTGATGCTTCTTCCATTAATTGAAAAAGAAATTAAAAAGTTGTTGGTTGCCAAGATCATTGTCCCTCTCAGATATTCCAAATGGGTAGCCAATCTAGTGGTGGTAAGGAAGAAGAGTGGAGAAATCAAACTGTGTGTTGATTTCCGAAATTTAAACAAATGCTCCAAGAAAGACAACTATCCTCTGCGAAAGATGGAGCACTTGTTGCGAAAGGTCTCAGGAGCCAAAGTGATGTCATTTTTGGATGGATTTTCAGGCTTTAATCATATTGTTGTGCACCCAGATGATCAAGAAAAGACTGCATTTACCACTCCTTGGGGTACTTTTATGTATGCCAAAATGCCATTTGGATTGATGAATGCTGGAGCCACCTTTCAGAGAGCTATGGATATAGCATTTGTGGGAGAGAAGGACAAATGTGTGCTTATCTACCTTGATGATATAACAGTTTACTCCAACAGCCATCAAAATCATTTACGACATCTGAAAAAAGTATTCTTGAAGTGCAGGAGGTTTGGAATATCAGTCAATCCCAAGAAATCTCAATTTGCTTTAAATGAAGCCAAGCTGTTAGGACATATTGTGTCTGTTGTAGGTGTTTAGATTGACCGAGAAAGAGTCAAAGCAATTCAGACTTTGTCTGTCCCTAGATCAAAGAAGGATATTCAGTCTTTTTTGGGCAAAATTAATTTTGTTAGGAGGTTTATTCCAAATTTTGCAGAACTGGTGAAGCACATGACCTCCATGTTGAAGAAAGGAGCAGAGGTAAGATGGACTGATATAACAAGGAAATCATTTGAGTCAATTAAAAAAGCTAATATGGAGGCTCCCACATTAATAAGTCTAGATTACAGCAAGGAGTTCCACATATTTTCTTTTGCCTCTGAAGACACCATTGCAGTAGTTTTATTGCAGGTAGATGAAGAAGGTTCAAAACATCTAGTAGCATTTTTTAGCAAGAACTTGAGGGATGCTAAACTAAGGTATGATATCAGGCATATGCTCTTATTAAATACTTAAAGGCTTTTAGATTTTATATCTTGCATTCAAAAATAATTGCATATGTGCCCTCTGCTGCAATTAAAGATGTCCTAACACAACCTGGCACTGATGGAAGAAGGGAAAAATGGATTGCAAGAATGATAGAATTTAATATAGAGCTGAAGCCCACCAAGCTAGTCAAAGGTTAGGGTCTTGCCAAATTATTAGCTGAAGAAAATTGCAGGTCTTTAGATGTTGACTTCCTATGCACAATGGCAGAAAATGGTCAGGTAGAAGAGGAAAAAATAGCTGAAACAGAGAGAAGGCAGTTAGTGGCAAAAAATCTAGCTTCATGTAACTGGTACGCTGAAATAATTAATTTCTTGCTGAAGCTAGAAATCCCTTCAGAGCTTACTCAAAGTCAAGCTAGAACTTTAAAACTTAGAGCAGCAAAATATTGCATTATGGAAAATCTGATCTACTGGAGGGATCCAACTGGGATATTTTTAAGGTGTCTGGACAAAGAACAATCAAAAGAAGTTATGCAGCAATTTCACAATAGCATGTGTGGAGGGCACCATTACTAGAAAACTACAACCCATAAAATTCTTAGAGCTGAATACTACTTGCCCACCTTATTTTATGATGTGTTTTCTTTTGTTAAATCTTGTGACAGGTGCCAAAGATTTGAAGGAAGACAGTTGTTGAAATCCCCACCCCTAAAACCAATAATTGCAAAAGGACCTTTTCAGCAGTGGGGTTTGGATTTCATTGGAGAAATCAATCCACATTCCAGTGGCCAGCATAGGTGGATATTAGTAGCCATTGATTATTTCACTAAGTGCATTGAAGAAGTCCCTACAAGGAAGGCTGATCATAGTGTGGTCATGAAGTTTTTGACAGAGAACATATTTACCAGATTTGGCTGTCCACAAAAATTAGTCACAGATAATGCAGTAGCCTTTAAGGCAAAAGAGCTGGTGGAAATGTGTGCTTCAATGGGTATTAAACTTGTTCATTCCACCTCATATTATCCAAGGGGAAATGGTCTAGCAGAAGCCTCTAACAAGAGTCTAATAAGGATAATTAAAAAGTTGTTGGAGGACAATAAAAAGAATTGGGATTCTAAGCTCAAGGATGCATTGTGGGCTGATAGAGTGACCATTAAAAAATCCACAGGCAATTCTCCTTTCAAGCTGGTATATGGCGCTAAGGCTGTATTTCCAATTTAGCTAACTCTCCCTGTGGCGAAATTTCTTCAAGAATAGCAGGATGAGGAAGAAGATATGGCAAAGAGGATCACTAACTTGGCAGAGGTACATTAGATTAGAGAACAGTTGGTTGAAAAAGCTGCACCACATTAGAAAAGGATCAAGGAAGCCTTTGACAAAAAGGCAAAAACAGATAATTTTCAAGTTGGTGACTTGGTTTTGAAGTGGGATGCATTGAAAGAGAAGAAAGGAAATCATGGGAAATTTGATGCTTTCTGGATAGGGTCTTTCATCATTTCACAGGTTCAAGGGAACAACACCTTCATACTGAAAAGTATGGGAGGAGAAGTAGTTTTTGATGGCCCAATTAATGGGCGGTTTTTGAAAGTTTATGTTGTTTAAGGTCTGTTGGCCTTAAAAGTTGTGAATATTCTATTTTATTCAGCTTCAGTACAGTTGCAGTAGACTCCATGCCCAATGGAACACTAGGAATTTTGGTTAACGGGTTTTCAGCTGGAAAGGCATTGGTATGCAGGTTCTTGAGACTTCATAGGGAGGATATCATCCCAAGAAGGAGCCAGTGTTAGCTTTGCTACAGATTCAGTGTTTAACGGTTAAAATCAGGTTGGAAATTGCTGGTTTTGGTTGCTAAGGAGCTCCTGGTAGTCCATTTTACCCTTCCCCTTTTCATTTGTCTCATTCCCTTATAATTACCGCTTCTTGCGTTTCCTCCTTCTCCATTGTTCTCCTTGCCCTCCTTTAATCCTATTATTAACATTTTTCTCTATAGTCTTTTAAAACGAACCTAAATCCTTCTTTTCTTGGTTCCCGGGAGTTTTTCTTTAAATGGTTTTAAAACCCTCATCCCCGTTTAAACCTCGTTTCAATGCATTCTTCGTTTAAGCCCTGCATTAACCTATCTTTATTTTTAACCCCGGCTGTAAATACTTAATCATATAACCTGTGCATATAATTAAAATTTTAACCTGCTGATACCTTTACCTTTCATATCAACCCTGAGCACATGTTGTACTTCATGATCGTCCGATCGTCCTGCTTCATCATCCGACGATAGACACTTCCCCCGCTCCGTCAACCTGCGCATGTGATAACTCCCGGGGAAAGCGGTTTCACGCCTGTCAAATCAGACACGCGGCACTCGCTGACTCGTATCGCACCCTCCCTGTACGTTTACCACCATTGCTCATAAGCGGTGTGGGGAAACCGCTTCCCGCCACCGTACCCAGTCCCCCGCCCGTTAACTGTTGATCACCTCCACCGCCCGTCAGCCGTCCGATCGTCCATCCCACGATCGGACGACCCTTGATCCTCCTTTTCACCTACCCGCCCGATAGTTTCTCAGATCAAATCTCCACTGTTAATTCACTTGATCCGATGGCCAAAACTCTTTCATTCACATATGTCTTCCGATGGCCTGCACAAACCAATCTCGATCGTCCATGTAATCCATCTAATGGCCAGCGTTCTCTCTTGGCTCCTGTTCATTTCCAATGTATTTTTCAGTGTTTGCGACCTGGTTTGCCCGTGCGAAAGAAGCAAGAGATGATCTGGTTTTTAGTGCATAAATTCCTTAGCTACCACAGTTAAAGAAAATCATGGTCAAGGACAAGAAAGTACTACCTCGAGCAGTTGAATTCATTCAACAATTATGGACATTTATTCATGAAACATTCCACCTATTCAAGGAGTACAACAAAGTACCAGAGAATGTTAAATTTGTTAATTAAAACAGTCAGATTGTACCAGAGGCCCATAATTGTTTGTAAATGTGGTTGGTGGTTAGTTATGACACCTCCACGCATAGGCTAGTAGAGCAATTGTGTAAACAAATTCAATATATACTGAAAAACAAGATGTAATAAGTTGATGAATTTCATTCTGTTGCAAGCTTCAACTTCTGGAGACTGTACCTACTTTGTAACCTGCAGCTTCTGGTCTTCATTTCCAGCTAATACAAGATTCTTTTACTGTTAATTGCTCACTTTCCACTTCTTCTTCTTGTTCCAGGCTATGCCTGTCTTACATTATTTCATATGATGTTGATGTTTGGCATTAGAGGGCCTGTCATACGACCTCTGTGTTAGGATTTAGCATGTATCATTGAGTTTGTTTGCAGGTTTCTGTTATTTTAATGCCAAAGAGCTGTCATCCTCTTTATGTATTAGAGAACAGATTTACAGACCTTTTAACTGGTTGTAGCCGGCTATCACAGGGTCCTGTGAATTTGTTGGTGTGGTCCGCCTTCTCCATCATCCCATTTTATTCAAAACTGTGAGTAATTAGTGGTCTAAAGCCTTGTAGTCTGGGGGTGTTCACCCATGTCTGGGGTCAATCATAGTAGAAGTGGCTATCTGGCTTGAATATGCAACATTTCTTTCATTCATCCACCATTTATCTAACATTTTGTTGAGTTTGTAATGTTCTCGAGCATCTCTGAGATACAACCTAGGAGAGTTTATTGGGGTGATAACAGTAGCATCGGAGGTGAGAGAGAAAACCGCATTTCGGGTAGGTAATCTCCCTGATTGTTGTCTTCCCAAAATCGGTGGAAGCCGTCTGATCCATTGAGTATAGAGTGACGATGGAGAAGAGTCGCGCAAGTTTGATTGAACAGGCTACTCGACGACCGTCAGATCAAGCACCAGATCAAAAGTCTTGATTTGATCGGAGATCAAAGAAAGGATGGAGCAGCGATGTGGAAAAGGCTTGGGAGTACGGGCCCAACGATAATATATGCGAATGAATGATTTTTTGAAGTCCGGTTTAAGCGCTCAGACGGGTTTTTCCCGTGTATACAAATAAATTTGAAGTACCTGCGGACGACAGAATTGAAGGAGGGCCAAAATCTGGTTATAACAGTTAGGGAGGAGGGCTGAGATAATGGGAGGGGCAGATGGAGGGCGAGTATGCTTAGTAGGGATTTTTGCTCGTTGAGAGGAGGGAGTGAAGGGAGTGAAGAGATACTGAGTGAGCAAGCTGGGTAAGAAGAAGGGTGGGGGCTTAAGATGAAGTCTACGCACTGAATAGAGGAAACGCTGCAGGATAATAGAGAAGACATGGAGGGGCTTTGAAACCAAGGTAACACTATAATAACATGGAAAGTGAAGTTTTCCTCGCTGAGATTGCTGCTGTGATTTTTGTGAATGCACCCTCTATTCTTATAGTGATTTATCTTAGCCCAAAACCTACCTTCGATGAGATAGATTGCATTGTGGTTATTGTGACCAGGATTTCAATCTTCATTCTTGCTGTTGTTCATACGAGAGTTTGAAGTTTCATGATTTTTCCTTTGCATTCCCGTGATTTCCTAGCTGTTGCTTCAGTGATGTATCCTTTGTTGTTTTTTGGCTGTTTTTTTATTTATTTATTACTTTTATCATTGTGAATTTTCCCTTGGATTTTGCTGATTATTAAGGAACAGAGTTGTGATATTCCTCCTGGTTTATGAACAAGCCCTTCATTTTTTTTTTCAATGCTTGATTTGCAAAATAATCTGCCTGTTGATTGTGAATTCTCAAGACAAGAAATCATTAATACTAAATGAAGAAATAGAAAAAAATAAGAACGACACATGCATTTGAATAAGAAGGGAAAAGAAGAAAAGTAAATGATACAAAAAGGCTTTGAGGCTCCTGGGATGTCCAAGCCCAAGGAAACTCAGAGTCCTACGGAGAAAACCAAGATTTATAAGTTCAACATGGCACCGATCTTCATTATTTCCATTAATACAATTACATCCCTGTTATAGACTTTTTTGGGCCCTACAACCCCAAGCATAAAATGTCCATAAATCAAGGGCTCCTAAGTCCCTAAAAGTGTTGTTCTAACCCCTAAAGGAACAAGGTCAACAGATTACAGCTTCTCCCAGAAGTTCTCCATGAGAAACTGCTCAGAATTGGTCAAAACAGGATCATTGCAGCTGCTCCACTGGCTAAGTGCGTTGCATCTCTCCTAAATACACTATGAGGGTGCGTTGCATTTCAAAAGTCCCTTCTATGGGGTATGATGGGCGAGAAATGACAAATGGCAGTGTCATTCCGCTAGGTGGAGAGGCAATGGAAGCTTCTAGAATCTTCTCCTGTGACACTTGCCTCACTGAATTCGACCAAGGATGAGTAAGAGGCCCTCAGTCTCCAAGTGGAAGCAAGAACTATCAGAGAGAAGACACTAATCAAATCACAAGCTGACTCATCCCCCTTACAGATATCTATATATGGATCCCTCATCCCAGAGATCCAGGAGGCTGGAATTTTGCATATTGTAAGGAATTGCTATTGGTTTCTAGAGACAAACATCAGATTGTTGGGTGATCTAAGCTTCGTTTGAGGTGAAGAGGGGCTTCTTTGCTGGGAGGTTGATGCCGGGTCAGAACCACTGGTTGTAACTCCTCCTGGATCTTTTCTTGTTTATCAATAAAAACTATTTGAGTTTTCCTCCATGCTTTTGTATCTTTGATGCTTGTTACATTTGTATGGTCAATTTATATCTGATCCTAGATTGTTTATGATTATAGATCCATGTCTTTGTATAGTGCTATGCTTCTGTGATCTTACAGGTACTTTGTGAAGCTGGGCGTGCAAGGGAGAAGGTAGCTGGGGACTATCAAAGAAGAGAGGGATCGAATCGAAGGACTAGCGCAAGATAGAGGTTGGTCTTTCTGTTCCTCTCTATTTATAATTCATAAAGGAAAAACAAAAGTAGTTTTTCTCTTTTTGTTTCTAAGGTAGCTGTCACACCTTAGTGGGATATTAGAGCAGTTATAAATAGACACTTTTCCCTGTAACAAAATGGTGACTCCGCTGGGGAACTAATTAGTTTGTTTGTTTATCATTCCTTGTTGTCTATTTCATAAACTTACATGTAGCATTCGAACTGCATTTGCCATAACAAATGCAAAGTAGATAACTGCTACTTCAATCCATCCACTGGATCTGTTTATGATTTAAACAACTGATTCACAAACTATGTGATTGCCCTTGTGATAGCTCTTAGATCCTCCTTAGATCTACCCCTGATTGTTGAATTACTGATTGCTCTTTGCTCGGCCAAAACCCAAGAACTGAACTGCAAATTGTGACCCGAAACCCAAACAGAGTCTCGTTTCTAGCCCAGCACAGGTACTGCTCAGAGATTCTGAATTTCAGCGCACTTTCCGAGTGGACAACCTGCGCTGCATTTCAGATTCTCTGTGTTACAGGTGCGCTGATCAGACTAGCTCTGTGCAGTTGTGGCTTCTATGGTTCATTCTTTCCAGTTCTATTCCTGAATTTTGCTTCCTGTGATTAGTATATGTCTGTTTGAAACTCCTTTTCCTTTCTGTTATTCCGCCTCCTTTGTAAAAAATAACTGTAGATGTTTTTGTGTGTTTGTTGAGTCATTTACAGTTCTCCTTTGCAAAAGTAGCATAATCGTACTGTCGTCCTTTGATTTGAATCTGTCGCAAGTGTCAATTTCAATCGTAGGAAAGAGTTTGATTGCTGTTGATGGTCGATTATCCTGTTACTATTGCTTTTGGTCTAAATTTGCAATTTTCTAGTGTCAAGAACAAGTAGTCATTTCAAAATCATAAGGTGTTGTAATCGTCTCCATTTTTTGATTTCGAAAAGAAACTTGTTTATATTTGTCGCTTAAAAAGAAATTCAGATTTGTGCATCAACTTTCTTTTTAGCATCCATATACTAAGAAAGTCGAAAACAAATACATGCATGTGCATTTGCATATAGACAGTCTGTTTGGCTTGATTTAGGAAAGTGCATTTTAGAGTGTGCTCTTTGCTCTTTGTGAAAAGATTCTGTCTTTCTTTTCCCTAGTAGCTAGGATTTTCATTGCATAAAAGAGATACAAGTTTGTTTATCATCTTAGATTGCATTTTAGGAATTATATCTACATCTCGTGGTGAACCCGAAAGGCAAACTTCATAAAAAAGATCAACTTAAAATAAATTCAATGAATCTAACAACGCTTTGGAACTTAACGCACAACACTTAGAAGTCTAGGCTAGAGATGTATTTCAACGTCGTAAAGCCTGGTAACTGTTGGTCTCACTGATGGTTGGGTGATTCCTCCACTTTGAGATGATAAGTGCCAGTACGGACTTGTGCTCCCACGTACCATCGAGTATATTTTGGGAGACCCCAATAGGCTTAATCCTTTATCCATAGGAAGTTGTGTCTGCCGCCCTATCGATCGCAATGCACTGAACACAGCATTCGGGAAGATTGACTGCCGTACCATAAAAAGTATTCTGCAGTTTTGCGATTGGTTTGGTACTCCCTCTACCTAGATTTCCAGAGCAGTCCGTTTCATTCCTTTTCAGACTCCTTAACGGAAAAGGTCCATCTAAGCACTTGTCACTTCAGGCTCATTAAAAATTGAAGGAGACTAAAGTCATCTTTTGTTTTTTCTCGACTCTTAAAAACTGAAAAAACAAGTTGTGTCAAAGCGTCTAAAATTTATTTTAAACGGAATATTCATCACCCCTTTCCTACGTTGATCTTGGGTTGAGAAAATGGAGTCCACCAACCAAGGAATTCCCCTTGGAGGAAATCCTAGTCCCTTCTCCTCTTAGGGAGATGTTGGTGCACCCCATATGGCCACATTGTCGCTTCCAGGACTGACAATTGGTTTGCCTATATGGCTCTTCTCAACCTCTGTCATTCAGAACACCACTATTCCTGATCAATCGAATCAGCAATTAGATGAGTCTAGAGTTACCCACCAACCTTCCACTTCCTCTAATTCTTCCTCTTCGCTTGATGGGGATGGTAAAGCCAAAAGTCAAGTACCTAAGGAGAAGAAGGAAAAGAAGAAGAAAGAGAAGAAGGAGAAGGAGCCAAAAGCGAATGGGGGCAAACGAGTGTCGTCTAACGAAAATCCACACACTACACCGACCAGGCCTAAATCGCCATGTGTCATTTGCAAGGGAGACCACTATCACAGAGATTGTCCTTGCATCCCTCGGATCTTAAGGGACTGGTCATCCCGTTTGCACAACCCGGTGTCGTCAACCTCTGATGATCATGTTGAAAACACACCGTCAACTAGTGAAAGTGAAGCCCCAGGATAAAAAGGAAAATATAGATTTCCTTGTAAACTGTGTGAAGGTGATCACGCCGTCCACCGTTGTCCCTTCTTAGACGAAGCTAAAAGAGTTTTGGATGATCGTCCGGTTTCACCGTTACGACTTCCTCCTGGATATAAAAAACTCTTGCCGAGTCCGTCACTAGTTGAAAATATGGGTGGCCCGCTCAGGTGGTCGGCCGAAGCATCTATCATTGAAGATAAACCATCTGAACCCATACCAGACGAAAGTCAAAAGGTCGAGGTGGCAGTTGACCCGGTCTTGCCTTCGGAGGTTCCATCTTCAGATGATACGGTCACTGAAGAGAACAAGGATGACATCGTCCAAATTCTTTTCATAAGCACAGACTCCAACGAACATGGGGGCAATTTAACCGTTCCTTTACCGCAGGAAGGAAGTTCGTAAGAGTCATACCCGGCCGTTTATTCAGTCCCACCTCCAAGCAACCTAGTTGTCTCCTTCGACTAGAATCAACTAGGTAGACCCCGTTTACCAGCTAGTATACCATTCCGAATTATTGTTCAAATATATAGAATGGTTATGGCTGGTACCATCATAGATGAAGGGGCTTCTGTGAGTATCCTTTCCTCAACTGCTTGGAAAGCGCTTGGTTCACCATCACTTTTGCCTAAGATGAGAAATCTGACAGGCTTTGATAAAGGAACCAGTCGACCGTTAGGGATCCTTCCCGATGTGCCCATAACATTGAGAGGGAAAACCGTTCACATGAACGTAATGGTAGTTCAAGGACCCCTGGATTACAATCTACTCCTTGGACGAGACTATATTTATTGCATGAGAGCCATTGTCTCATCACTCTTTAGAGTGATGTGTTTTCCACACAAAGGAAGAGTGGTCAAGCTCGTAGACCAACTTTCATTTCTCGGATCACCCATAGCAAATAGTCATATACAATCCCTAAATGGTCTTTTCACGCAAGAAATGTCTCAATCTCCAGTCCGTCCACCCGATGAGCGCGAGTGATTCGGGGGGACATGACTGAATCCTAGGGGGCATGCACCCTGGTCTGCTTTAGCAGGAAAACTTTGGGTATAGGGTAGGTTTCCGCGGGAGAATATGACTAGTCTGTACCCTCGTCCATGATTGGAAGAGGGGGTTATTCTAGAACAAGATTCTCTTGTCAAAGTTATGTGAGTGGAGTAGCCTCCTTCACTCACCTTTGTTTATCTCGGTAGACATCGCCGAAGAAGTGTTTTGTTTGCACTGTGAATAGAACAACCTTTGGATAACCTGTAAGAGGTAGGCCTCTCTCGGTAAAACAAATGTTTTAACGGACTAAAGAAGGGCTAACCTTGAAATTCTGTTTTATACCTGGGGGCATGCAAACCTTTTGGAGTGCAAGCGAAGAGCGACTATTTATTTTTTAAATTTGTAGGTCCTCTAACCCTTTAAACTCGTAGGATTGGTCGTTTCCTAACTTGCATAAAGAAAGGATGTGGGGCAAAAATTTAAAAATTTCCGTTTTGTATGAGACATTCTTATCACACGACTGGATTAATCGAGCAGTTTTAGCACATAGTTCAAGCTCGTTAAAAAATAAACATAAGACATGAGCAAATGTTTCCACCCATGTTTAAGCTCGTTAAAAAATGAACTATTCCCCGGTAAATAACCATCGTGAATGTAGTACTTCAGCCATTAAAGCCTTGGTTGTGTTTGGACCGTCACCTCCACTTTTTCATTGGCCGATCATTCACCTCCATTTGATTGTTTACCCATTTTGAGGAACAACTGCGAAGAGTGATTTCACTAGCCATCCTTGTGACACTGCCATGATTGGAAAATTGCAAACCTTACCTGGAATCAGTTGCTACCCGTTTTATCACTCGTTCCTCGAAAGATGAGTCTCCTTTAAGCTCTTTTCAACTGACTCGTAAAATATGAAAAGATTGCTGAGCCATTGGCCTCTCCAGCTCGTTAAAGGGATAGGAAGTGCTATCCCTCCTCTAGATTTTAATCTTTTTGGACCTGAGGAGTTATTACACAAAAAGATCGAGCGCTTGTTTTGTTCGGCTCGTTAAAAGTATCGAAAATTCATCCCTTTTGTATTGTTTTATACTTTTTCGGACTTAAGGGATTAGATGACGAAAAAGGAAATTTGGAGTTACCTTTACGTTCCTTTTCAGACTCTAAAATTGAAAAGGACCGAGTTATGTTTGTCATTAAACTCGTTAAAAAGATTAATAGCGACAAACTTGTCTATAGACGAGAACGAGTTTCACTATCGCTAGGCTCGTTAAAACATAGCGATGGGTTTGCCCGAAGGGAAAATTATAGAACAAGAATATGTTATCCTCCTCAAGCTTGACAAAAATAAAGAGGTACTGGTCAGCAATGACTGGGGAAAATTGGGAAGAAAACTCAAAGAAACTTTATTGGTAGCAAGTCGCTCTTGAACATGACACTTCATTCACCGGTCACATCACCATGGTCACGCCATACCATCCACATTTGGGGTTAATGCTACCAATCCATCACATCAGTGTCACCGATATGTTCAAGAGAAGTCATTCAGTGAATTCACCTGTGTCTCACCCACTACCATACATTATACTCCATTCTTTCATGACCGCCACCCTAAACCCTATATCACCAGATCGTTTTCACCTCCATTAAAATCATTTGCTCTGTTCCATGTCATTGATGTGGGATTCAGTAAGGCCCTCCTGTAACGGATCACTTCTTGTCGACATCAGCTCATTATCCAAGAAGTTGATCTAGGAACACCACATTCAGTACTTTGAAGCTTGCATGCCTCAATGGCAAGTTTCTCACTTCCGGCGACAGGTTTACATCAATGGCCTTCGACCGAAAGATTTTGCATGGTGTTCGACGCCAAGTCCTTTATTCACACCATGTGAATTGTACTGCAGTACCTTGAGGGTCATTATCATTATCGGTGATTCCTCTCACGCTTGTTAACAGTTTACATCATTGACTGGTAATCAAGCGATGTCTTTCCATGTTCGACCTCAAAACATTTCTCACATGGATCGACTTGTACTTCGAGTGAAGATCGAACGAGATTGAAGACCCCAGATATAGTTTCATCCATCTGGGCTGCGATATATATTCAGGGAAAATAAAGACATTAAGTGTACATCATTGCTGCACAGATAATCATCCACTCAAAAGGATGATGGCTCTACCAGAATCATTAGTCTACACTCAGACGATTGTCTGTCCTATGTACATGAAAATGAATTTATAGATCTGAGCATGGGAATGCCCACCTTAGCTAGATCATGAAAATAATATGAAGATAATGTATTGTATTGTATCTTATTACAGGTCTCCTCCCAGCATTGAAAGAACTTTGGATCCTCATAATAAAGCATTTCACCCGACACCAAAAGGTTAACGGCCTCATACTTTAGGGGGCAACTGTTATAGACATTTTTGGGCCCTACAACCCCATGCATGAAATGTCCATAAATCAAGGGCTCCTAAGTCCCTAAAAGTGTTGTTCTAACCCCTAAAGGAACAAGGTCAACAGCTTACAGCTTCTCCCAGAAGTTCTCCATGAGAAACTGCTCAGAATTGGTCAAAACAGGATCATTGCAGCTGCTCCACTGGCTAAGTGCGTTGCATCTCACCTAAATACACTGTGAGGCTATGCTTCATTTTCAAAAGTCCCTTCTATGGGGTGCGATGGGTGAGAAATGACAAATGGCAGTGTCATTCCGCGAGGTGGAGAGGCAATGGAAGCTTCCAAAATCTTTTCCTGTGACACTTGCCTCACTGAATTCGACCAAGGATGAGTAAGAGGCCCTCAGTCTCCAAGTGGAAGCAAGAACTATCAGAGAGAAGACACTAATCAAATCACAAGCTGACTCATCCCCCTTACAGATATCTATATATGGATCCCTCATCCCAAAGATCCAGGAGGCTGGAATTTTGCATATTGTAAGGAATCGCTATTGGTTTCTAGAGACAAACATCAGATTGCTGGGTGATCTAAGCTTTGTTTGAGGTGAAGAGGGGCTTCTTTGCTGGGAGGTTGATGCTGGGTCGGAACCACTGGTTGTAACTCCTCCTGGATCTTTTCTTGTTTATCAATAAAAACTATTTGAGTTTTCCTCCATGCTTTTGTATCTTTGATGCTTGTTACATTTGTATGGTCAATTTATATCTGATCCTAGATTGTTTATGATTATAGATCCATGTCTTTGTATAGTGCTATGCTTCTATGGTCTTACAGGTACTTTGTGAAGCTGGGCATGCAAGGGAGCAGGTAGCTGGCGACTATCAAAGAAGAGAGGGATCAAATCGAATGACTAGCGCAAGACAGAGGTTGGTCTTTCTGTTCCTCTCTATCTATAATTCATAAAGGAAAAACAAAAGTAGTTTTTCTCTGTTTGTTTCTAAGGCAGATGTCACACCTTAGTGGGATAGAGCAGTTCTAAATAGACACTTTTCCCTGTAACAATCCCTATAGAAATTGAAAGTGGAGCTGCAAAAATATGAGTTCTCTCCACAAGGAGACTAATAAAAGTCAACCCTAGAGGAAAATTCGACTTGGTGCTTATACAAAATGACTAGTATTCACTCCCCATGAAAGGAGGAAGCTTTCCCCACCAAAATCATTCGATTAGTGGATTTGGTTCCCAATACTAGGAATCTGCATTAAATGGCAGGGAGCACATTCCTAGATTTTTTCAATCACTGGAGTTCCACAATCTATGCCATAAATCCATAACATCTTGTTTATTTATTATTTAATATTGATCCTCCTATAGTAGGGAGTTAGTCCCTAAATTATCTCCTCCTCGAAATCTTCATAATCTTCCCAATATTCTCACAATATTCTACACAAATAAATAATATTGGGAACAAATATGAAATTATCCATAAACCTTCCTAACAAACATATTAAAGTTAAAAATACATTATCTAATGAAAAAAGAGAGGTTTAATGTATTGAAGGATGGTTAGATGGGCCTTAATTTATATATAATTTAGAGTCCCATCAATATCATTGGGGGAAAATACTCCAAGTGGATTGTTATCTTCAAGTGTTCTATTTGGAGTTCGCCATTGCCAAATCTAAAAAATCCCTAGCTTTTACTGAGCTTCTTGCTAAATTGCCTCAAACTGATGAGAAAATTGTGGCCATGGATCCTTTTCTTGATGAATCTTTGTTCCTCATTAGTAATTCTGACCCTTGGTATGGAGATATTCTTCTCTATCTCCAAACACAAAGTTTTCAGCCCAAACTATCTTCTGATGAATGTTGGCGTATATGCCATGAATCTCGACACTATCTCATTACCGATGATACTCTTTACCGTCATGGTGTTGACACTGTTTTACAATGATGTATTACTTATACTAAAGCTGAACATGTCTTGAATGATTGCCATGCAAGGGCATGTGGTGGCCATTTATTTAGGCTTGCCATTGCTAAAAAAATATTGCACGCCAGTTACTTTTGGCCTACACTTTTTAAAGATTGTATTACAGCAGTCCAAAAGTGCCATCCATGTCAAATATTTTCACTTAAGATGTGTTCTCATCCTACTCTGTTACATCTAGTAATTTCCATCAGACCTTTTACTCAATGGAGAACTGATTTTATGCAATGTAACCCACCCTCTGGCCATGGTCATCACTATATCATCATAGCTATTGACTATTTCACCAAATGGGCCGAGGTTGTGCCTACATGTCCTAATGATGGTAATACTGCTTCCTTATTTTTCTTCAACCATATCATCGCTAGGTTTTGTGTGCACAAACACATCATGATTGATCATGGCAAACATTTTCAAAATCATATGATGCAAGAATTAGCCGCCAAGTTGGGTTTTTGCTGTGAATATTCCTCGCCTTATTATCCTCAACCCATTGGTCAAGTAGAAGTTGTTAATCGAACTTTGAAAACCATGTTACAACGGATGGTAGGAAAACATAAATCCAACTAGAACCTTATGCTATTCTCCACTTTATGGGAATACCAAACCTTGGTAAAATCTGCCACTAGCTTTACTCCATTCCAATTGGTTTATGGGGGCGAGTTAGTTATTCCTATCTAGTGTGAAATCCCTTCTCTTGAACTAGCTTTTGAGTTACTCCCTGACTCCTCAGCCAAGGAAGAATGTCATGTACAGCTCAACCAAATTGATGAACAATGCATTCTTTTGTTGGTTAATGAAATTAATAAGAATAGAGTTGAGGCCCAATACGATAAATCTCTCTGACCTCGCATTTTTACTAAGGGTGATCTTGTTTTGGTTTACAACCAATACCATGCTAAGTTAGGGTTTGGTAGAATTGAACCCCTTTGGTATGGTCCTTATATTGTTAAACAAGTTCTCAAGAAATGGGCCTATGAGTTAGTTGATTATGAAGGGAATACACTGTCAGAGCCACGTAATGGGCTCTACCTAAAACACTACTATTCTTAGTCTCTTTGTGTGGTTTCTTGTATATATTTTATATAGGTGACAGTGTGATAATTTTGTTTTTACTTGTCATTAGAATTTTCCCAGTTTTGTGTGTAATTTGTGTGTTTGGTCCTTTGTGCACAAATCTCAACACCCTCACTTCCTTATAGAGGCTTTGTGGATGGTGCAAGCCGTTACACTTAGAATGTTTCTTTTGTTGCTTGGGTCCTCTTTTTCCCCACTAATGAACTTGTGAGTTTTGGGGGTATTTGTCTTTGCCCAGTAAAAAAGAACATGGCTGAATATAGCACTGTCATTGAGCGCTTAATAGAGGCTAGTCATCTGGGCATATTCCACCTAATTGTTCAACTTGACTCTCATCTCATAGCGTCTCATCTCAACCATCTCTATTCTGTAAGGAATTCGACTCTTCTACACTACTTTTTGAGGGTACATCTCTTGGAGCGTTCATTTCATTATATTGATTATATGCATATTCCTTGAAACCAAAACCAGTAGGATGATTCATTGGCTAATTATGTGTTATATTATCATTTGTCACATTTATAAAATTTAAACCATTCACATGAACTATTACACATCTATTGTAAATATACAGTAGAAAAACACATAGAAGCGTTATTTTATTATATAAGAGGTTAGGGTACATAGTTCAAAAACTGGAAAACTAGGGCCCTGGATATCATGCCATACATGTGTAGAAATATAAAAACCTCACAACCCTTTGTTATTGCCCCCACTTAGTGATTCTCATGGTAACATAACACCACATTCAGAATGTGACAGAGAATGCCTTGATGACGTGATGAAGTGACCCCTACGATGTTCCTCTGCGTGTGTTTGGGGGTATCAACTATGCTCCTCGGAGGAACTCCTAATGTCAAACCCTTAACATTATGGGTGAATTCCCATAACTCTTCATCCTAATCCTCTAGCACCTCTGCTGGTTCTGCCGGGGCTAGGGTAAGTGGTACATGTCTCTTCCGCGGGGATGTTATCACTAAAACATGATCACTTAGCCATTTCTAACTAGGTGGATCGAAATAAAACATGTAGATTTAATTTTACAATAGTAAAATCAATTTCAATGTGGAAAATAATTTAATAAAACACTTTTATTAAATTATTTTATGATTTAAATAAAAAAAACCCCATGAGAATAATTAGATAAATCACTATTTATTTAATATTCTCTAGGAATGATTATTAAGTAATTATTTAATAATTATTCCTTGTCACATTTGACTAAATCCCTTAGGAATATGTAAATAAATCATTATTTATTTGAATTTCCTTATTCATGTTATTAGAACAATTATTAAATCACTATTTAATAGCTAGTTTGATTTCACTCCTTTCTTGTTTCTCAAGAAAAAATTAATAAATCATTTTATTTGTTAATTATTTCTAAATAAAGGTATTTAACCATTTTAAATTCATTTTCCCTCTCTAATAAATATAATAAAGTATTCCAAGTAGTTAGATCTGAATTTGGTTAATAATATTTTATTATTCTCCATTTTCGAGATTAACACCATACTTTGCGATATAAAGGAGGGTTTTCATTCATTCTTCCCCATAATCATTATCATTGTCAACATTATCGTCATTTTTGCTTGAGCTCCCTTTTGAGTTCTTCACTTCTGTTGGGTTTTTCACTTTGAGAGAGAAGATCAATTTTATGAAGCGTCGAGGATATCAAAGGACCCATCACATGGAGGGGGACTTATAGACCAATCTGTAGATCTCCTTCACTAGGTATTATCAATAAAATATTAATTCATTTAAAATTATCTTTCCAATTGGGTTATTATAATGGATTCTTTATATTGTTTCTTTCTGTTTTGGGTTATATCTTCTTTTACTACAGGTTTTCTATTTTTGATTCAAATCTAAGATGATAATAGCCATCAACTTGTTGTTAGGGTCACTTGTCACCTAGTGAGTTAAGTGAAGTATTTTTTATACAACTTCCAAGAATTTTCACACTAACAGGGAATATCCCGTAAGGTGTATGAGTGCCACATATGCATAACACAACCATCATCCCTTAGTAACTATGTATCCATTCAAAAAAACCAAAAAAACCAAAAAAACAAAAAAAAACAAAAAAACCAAAAAAACCAAAAATTCCAAAAATCCATAAAAATTAAAAATCATGAAAATTCAAAACATTTTTACCTATTTCATCAAAGTCTTCACCAGGGGACAAGACTATATCTAGGTCTCCCTCAAATTTCACCCCATGATATGGATAGTCATCCACCAACAAGATTGTTTCTCTGAACCACTTCTAGTAGGTGTCCAAGAACCAACTACTTGTATGAACACAATCATCTTGTGGAAAAAAATAACACCATCTCTTTATGTGGGGTTCTCTGGGTAGTAGGTAGACCACATAATCCAACGTCATGGGTCTCATCACTGAAATCTTCTCAATGAAAAGATCACTAGTAGACTCCCATAGCCACATATTTGGCTTTTCCCTGTCTTCAACTTTGTTAGCTGAGCCTTGAAATTAGCCAACATCCCTTCACAACAATTAAACAAGGTGAGTTGTAGGCATATGATACACAGTTCTAAGTGTGGTATTATCACTATGTGCGGTGATTGGGTCCCTGCTACTCGACTCAAAGTGTACGCTAGTGTGCATAGTATCAGATCTCTTATATCTTCTATGAATATTTTACCCTTGTCTCCTCCACCACCTGGCCTATAATGGGAAATCTTCATGCTTGCAGTGGTTTACCCACTAGTAATGTGAACCCTAGACAACAATACTGGAGTCCCCCTCCTTAATAAACCAGTAAGGAAATATATGTATGAAACTTCTATGGTAACATTCTCTAGAACCACTATAAATTGCTGAGTGGCTGCATCCCACCAGTGTATGATGTCTCCCAATAAGAAGGTCTAGTTGGCCATACTTAGGACCATGAAGAACTTGAGAAACCCACAATCCCTTAAGGCATTGATCGTTGGCCCATGACCCATGATTTGAATCTCATTTTGAGTATGTTTTCTTTCTCTCCACTCTAACATGGTTTCTCCTGCATACAACCACAATTAATCAGTCACGACCATTATGAAAAAACACAGTAAAAACACAAAGATTTGACTTGAGGGAAATTCATTTAAAAACCACCTATTCTTACCCTAGACGTTGTCTTGCAATGGGGTGATTTATTCCACAGAATATGTCATGACCGTAACATGAGAGCACCTAGGATCTACCCGACTAAATTTCTCACTTACACAACTGTGTCCATGAGATTTTTCCTGATGAAACTCAGACCCAACAATAAACTCAACCATGGCCACACAAACGAGTGCGTAATTGACAGAGAGGCACAAATTTTACTTGGTTGAAGATGGCTCCTCTTCCTCCTCCTTTCCCTTGCTATCATACCCTTGGAAGCTCTCTCCTTATTTCTTCTCAAGTTCACAATGATCCACTAAGGAGGTACGAGTTTCTTTTATAAATAATTTTGACATATTTTAGAATATTCCTTTTTTTAATTTTTGGGGCTTGGAGGGTTTTTAGGCTTGATAATGCTTTTTCTTGGTTTACCTTTTATAGGAGGCCTAGGGAGTAAACTTTTGAGTCTATTTTTGGAAGGTTCCATTTACAACAACGACCATGAGGTATGTGTTAGTGTCAGTCTTTCCAGCCTTCCTCTAGTGATCAAACGTGCTCTTACAAAGTGATTTTAAGGTGTTAAGGTCAAATTTTGTCATTTCAGTGAGTCTTCAAGCAAAATTTGGTCGCTAGGCATTAAGTCTAGGGTTGGATTTTACTCCTTCCAAAGTTGTCCAAATGTCGGTCCATGTCACCATTCAGCTGAGTGTACCATCATTCAGAGGGTTTTCATCATCATGTCAGGTTCCAATGGGTCATTTTACACCTTGTTCATGCTTCAGTTGCACCTATGCAAGGTTCATTTCCCTCTCCTAGGGTTTTGAAGGCAATTTCTCTTGGATGGTCAAATCATTAACAAAACTTGTATCCTGATGTTCATACACCTTCCCCTATCCTTAATGTACCTTATTAAACACTTCCTATCACCGAGATCCCTCAAATCCCTCATTTTTGCACAAACCCTAGTTTCTGGCTACAACTTGGCAATTTTCTAGGCTAGACCTGTGTTTTGCCCTTTTGGACCCCTTCCCCTAACTCAATCTCTAAAATTCCACTTTCCCCTACTTCCTAACATACATTCCCACCTTGAAAAATTTCCTCAAGAATTTAGAAGCCCCCTATCCCCTTCATTTCGCTTCATTTCGACAAATCCCCGGTTCCACACATCGGGATAGGTTTCACTCAAATGATGTTTCTGAGCAATAAAAGATGAATTTTTGAAAACTAAGAGAGTTTTTCGTCCAAAAAAGGCATAGGAAGAAAAAACTCCTTCAAGTTTTACACAGGTGTCATGGTTTTAGAGAAATGTAAAAAATACAATCGCCTCGGGAGAATTGATGCATCTCTAAAGCTACCTTGGGAAAATCAAGTTTTCTCCTAGATTGGTTGGCCAAATGACTTTCTTGATGAGTCAAATGATAACTAGACACAAAGATATTTCCAATGAGCTCAATTTGGAGTTGAGGAAGGCATTCAAAAGCTGACTACAACAGCACTCTGGCTTTAGGCAACCTCATTTGACACATTTTGACCAGTCTTGGGAGATTTGATTTTTGACAGGTCCAATGAACTCCAAATTGAAAAATTACAATTGGGTTGGAAAGCAGACTCAAAGACCTTTCCAACGAGATATCCTGCACCAAATTTTGACACCAGGCAGGCCTCCACAAGTCTCCTGCAAAAAGTGCTACACATAGGGTCTATGTGCCGCGTCTCAAGCCCAATGCGCCACGCCTTCCCTGTGCACCGCGCCAGTGTATTTTTGCACTGAGAAATGCACTCTAATGCGCCATGCCATCCCTATGCGCCACGCGAGTTTCCCAATGCACCGCACTACCAAAAACTTCAAAAACTTGCTCCAAATCGCTCAAAATGTGTGGGTCTTCACTTGTACAAGTAAGATGGGCTTCCATCATTGCTTTTCACCCAAGGTTGGTGCTCGTGGTTGTCTTATGGTGTTTTTATCATCAAACCCTACCAAATAAAATAGTATCAGGGTTTTGTGTTAATTATTTGGCTGTCAAGTTATCCCCTCACCTCAATCACTCCCTACACCATTTTCACTTGATTTTCATATCCCTAAGACACATCATTCCATATTATTCCTATTTCCCCATCTCATTTGTAAAATTCCCAAAACCTCAGGTTTTCCAAGTAGTCAAGTAACTGTCCATTGTTCCTATATTTGTCAAAATTCCAAAGGGAAAAACATCACATGACAAGACCCCACTATCCACACTATCTATTTCCCACAGTCCCTCCCACATTTGGCAATTGCACCAAATTCTCATTCTTCATCTCATTGAAAGCCAAACAAACTTTGAAACACCATGAAGGTGGACACCGATACATTATATGACCAAGACAGTGACTTTACAACTGAAATTGCATGCACCAGGAGAACACTGAAACATCGCAAAATGCATGATCGGATCCAAGTCTTGACCGAAGCTTCTTTGACTAAGCATGGCACTTGATGGGGGACCTGCAGCCCAAATTTCAAGAAATTTGGGGCATTTTTGGCATTTTGACAAATTTTGGCATAGAAAACAGGGTTTTTCTCCCTGCACGCTTTTTCTAGGGAGCTCCAAATCACAAAAATTTTATATTTCTAGATTTGGCATGAAAAATCATGACTGTTGGTGCATGTCCAAGAATTTTAGGCAATTTTTGAGTCCTCAGGAGGTCAAAAACACTCAAAAAATGACCTCACTGCCCCTATTTTGACACACAGGAAGCAATCTTGGGAGATTGAAGTTTTGGAGGGGCAAATGACATCCAAATTCAGAAATTCCACTTGGGTTGGGAAGTAGACAGGCAAGTATTTCCAATGAACTATCTTGGGCTCAATTTGGACTTCAGGAAGTGCCTCAAAATCAGCTCCAAAGTGGCGCAATGCATACAGATTTTGGCACGGCGCATAGAGAATTTTGGCTTGTTCTTCACTGTTCAGCTCAACAATTCGCCCAGTTTTGACTAGTTTTGCTCCTTGAAGTTATTACTGACTTTTCATGATGTAATTTCACAACCATGATGTAATATTGGCACATTTTTACTTGTTCTAGAAGATTCATTCACCAAAAGGTGAAGTGTGAGTGAATGAATCAGTTTCCTAGCATATAGGGGTAAGTTGTTTGACTACCTAGTTTTCAGTTCCTTGTTTAGAATTAGTTCAAACAGCTCCTAGAATGATGAGCTCGACCCCTATAGGCAAGGGAATGGGTTGGGCTAGTCTATATCATGTAATTCCTAAGTCATTTTCAGGGTTGGACACTTGGGATTACTTTGGCATATCATTGTACATTCTATCTCTGCATTTTTGGCTAAGGAAAGACCAGGGTTTTGCAGCATTGTTTGGGATCCATGTGGCTTTATGTTTTTTATGGTGTGCTTCTCTAAGTAATTGTAATTTCATTAGTGTTATGTGTGTCATTTCCCTGTCTTTTCTTCTGAATTTGAACAAATGAGTGATTAAGGTGGAATCCATTAATTGTTATGCTCTGCCTTTGAATTTGTTTAAATTTCCATGTTTTCATCTGTTTAAGGAGAATTCTTGAGACTCTCTTGCTCTCCTTAGCTCCTCACCAGTCTGATCTATCCATTTCACTCAATTTAAAGCATCAAAATGATTGCCTTCCTTGCCCCAATCAGAACTCTGCAGAAACTGTGCCTCATCCCCGAACCCAAATTTGCCTTTCCCTTTTTCCAACAAAAATCCCCAAAAACTCAAATCAAATCCTTTGTACTTCATACCTAGCCTAAAATTAGCTTTTATTTCAGTAATCTCGAGCCCCATCGTTTTTCTTTTGCTAAGATTGATCCAGAGAGAGCCCTCTCCTAGCTAGCTACGAGGCTGAGCGTGGTTTGATGTGGACCTAGAACCTTGTCTTTTCACCCTGAGACAAATCTAGACTCTAACATAGTGGCGACTCCACTGGGGAAGAAAATGGTTTGCTTGTTGATGTCATTGGTTTTATAAGCTACAGACAGAGCCTGAAGTTATGCTAGGAAGCCTTCGAAATGATTTTGCTTTGCATTAGTGCAAGTAGATAAATGCTACTTCAGTCAATCTCCAGTCTAGCTTGTAATCGTGACACTCGGCCTGTAAATCACCCCAGTACCTTTGAGAATTCTAAGCTTTTGGATGATAAGTTTAGAATTTGAAAGGCTGAACAAGTTGTTTATGTTCCTTTGATTTCTCGAAATTAACATGCTGGCTTCAAAGAGATATACCAGAGCTAATCCAGATCCAAATCCTCCCCCTTTTTATGAAAATCCCAATCTGATTTCAAGAATTGTTTGTCAAGAGAGCTCTGTGACTCCCGTGTTCAAATCTCATTCTTGCCCTGCAATTTTCAAGTATCTTGAAGAGCTTGATTTTGATGAAAAGTTTGAATTGTCATTGTTTAAAACCAAATCCGAAAATGCTCTTGAGTCTATTGTCCTGAATCTGGACTTTCTTGCTGCTCTAGAAATTGAAAAATCCAATAAGTCCATTGAGAATTTCATCCTAAGATAGCTCCAAACTGACATTGAGGCTGTAAATATCATTGATTTCCTAGAAGCTGCATCTGCAACTCTTGGAGCTACCGCAACTCCATCTAGCTCAAGGGTTCCCACTGAACTGCCTTTCATTCCCACCCTTCCCCCGCAGCCTATTATTACATATCAAAAGTCTGCTGTAAATTCACCTCCATCTACTCCTTCTACGTCCAAAATTGCTTCACCTCCACATACACCTCCTCATACACCTCACACATCAGCTGCACCTTCTCCCCCAACATCTCCAAGGCCGATTGCAAATCCACCAAGAGCAATGGTTGCTCGGTTTGCACCTCTCGCGCTGCCTCAAGTTTTGGGTGACATGCCAACAGATTATCATAGTAAAATTCCTTTGTTTGACGGCACTCCTAAAAGTACCATGACTCAGCAACATGTGGATAAGATGATTGATTTCTTTGAGCTTCATGAGATTGATGCAGAAAACGTGACCATGAGATTATTCGTGCAGAATTTCGCAGGTGAGGTGAGAAAATGGTTCAGAGCTTTGACAGCCAGAAGTATTCCCACATTAGAAGAGCTTCAAAGACAATTCTTGGATTGCTGGGAAGTCAAGAAATATCCTCTTCAGATCACTTCTGAATATACCAAGATCAAGCGAAATGCTGGTGAGTTCGTGCAAGACTATTGTACTAGATTTAATGCGGTTTATAATGCAATTCCTGATGATTGAAGGCGAACTAGAAAGTCAGCTTTGCTTAAGTTCCCAGATGGTTTTGATCTAGACATGGCTTATCAATTAAGAGTGAGAGATCCAGCTACCATAGAAGAAATGCAGAAAATTTCCATTAGTGTTGAGGCGGATTTGAATGACAAGAGAGCTAGATTGAAAACCGAGAAGAGAGTTTCAATAAAGGAAGAAGCTTCTACCTCAGATCAGGTGCTCCGCAAGGTAGAAAATATTATTGAAAGGTTGACACTTGATAAGCCTGAACCACAGATTCATAATCTGAATTTCCATGGACAGTAGCAACCTCAATTCAGGATCAAACAACATGAGCAGCGAGCACAAGAACCGGCATCACAACAACAGCAAGTAAAGACACCTCTTCAACAGAATTTTGTTGGTCCTGAATCTGATGATGAAGACCATGTAATAGGGGAAGAAAATCACTTCTTTATCCCTGATGATATGCCCACTTTTATCACTGAAGTTGATGAGTATGTAGAAAGTTCAGCTGTATGGCAGGATGCAGATTTTATCTTGGCGAATGATACAGCTCTTGAAGAGGAGTTAGATGAGTATCAGAGAGGGTATATGCATCCCTTGTCCACCCAACAGCGTCATTATTCATTAAGAAACATAAATGTCCCCATAAATCCAATCCAGAAGAGAAAGGAAGGTCCAGCATCTAAGAATGAATCACCTATTGCACCAAATAAAGGAAAAGAAGTTGTTGATCCTATGCCTAACAAATCTCCACCAGCAAATGAAAGAGTCAATCAGCCAATTGTATCAAAAGATAAAGCTGAAAAGAAAGAGGTTCCAGCCAAAGAGGTAGAGAAGGCTTTTGCTTTTAGTTTAGAAAATGAAATTTCTAAATTGAAGGTATCCATTCCCTTGACTGAACTGATGAGGAAAAACAATTATAGGGGTCAGGTTTCCAAAATTTTGAATTTTGATCCAATGTCTGATATGGTGAGTGTGGAAGATGATCAACCTGAACTGATTTATGGACCAGCATTGAATGGTGAGTCTCCGGATAGTGATGTACCTCCTCTTTATATCAGTTTGAGAGTGCATGAGTTTGTGTTGCATAATGCTATCTTTGATTCCGATGCCTCCCACAATCTTATGCCGAAGGCTATCATGGAGAAATTGGGTTTGGACATTACTAGGAAATACCATGATCTTTATTCATTTGATTCTAGCAGGGTGAGATGTATTGGGCTCATTAAAGATTTGGTGGTTAGTTTGGATCAGATTCCGGCAAAAAGCGTTTTGATGGATGTGGTGGTGGCGGATATACCTCCTAGATTTGGAATGCTTCTTTCTAGATCTTGGGCAGCAAAGATTAAAGGAACTATGCAGTTTGATTTCTCCTATGCAACGATTCCTGTGTTTGGCCAAATGAGAAAACTTTATGAGGAGCAGAAAATGAAATACATGATTACAAGCAAGGAGAAACCAATTAATCATCCGATTAATTATGCACATATATATTTAGAGTATTTTGTTTTGTATTCAAATAGTTTCAATGAGATCGATAGTCAGTTAGTTGCAGCAGATGATATTCCAGAAATAGCAGAGAATTTTAGAGAATTTTTGAAGAAAAAAAGTCAAGAATAGGGCAATACCATTCAGCGATCAAAAAAGGATAATGGACAACAAGCAGAAAAAATACAACAAATAGAGTTTTAGCACTTAGAAGAAGAGGAAGATGGCCTGTGGCTATGGATTTCGATGGAGCAGTGGAAAATGATGGTGCTGGAATTGGAATTTGGGTACGCAGTCCTTTTTCTACTCCAAATAAAGTGCCGAGTAATGTGTGGGTATGTTCTTACAAACTTGCTTTTGATTGCTCAAACAATGAAGCTGAGTATGAGGCTTTGATCGTTGGCCTAAAAATCCTAAGAAAGCTGAATGCTAAGAGGATTGCTGTATATGGTGGCTCCGAATTGGTGATTAAGCAAGTTAAAGGCAAATATCAAGCAAAGCATCCTCGGATGCGGGCATATCAGAATGTTGTTTTAGACATTTTGAAGATGTTTTCAGATTACACCTTGACGTGTGTGCCTCGTATTCAAAATAGTATTGCTAATGCACTTGCTAAGGCAACAAGTAATTTGAAGATTCCTATGAATTCAAGTAATAAATTTAAAATCCATGTGAAACACCATCCGACTATCCCGAACAATCAGAGATATTGGCAAGTTTTTCAAGATGATGAGGAGATTGATGATTTTCTGCAAAACAAAGGTAAGTTCAAAGATACCTCAATTGATGTGGAACATGATGATGGTAAAGATGATGTGCAGATCAATCAAATGGAAGTGTTGCAGCTCAAGGATAATGTGATTCCTAAAGGCTTGATACCTTTGGAAGAACTCTTTGATCATGATGACGTAGCCCGCAAACCAACATTGTAGCCAATAGAGAAGGGAGTCGAAGAGGTGAATATTGGAACAGCCGAACATCTGAAGATGGTAAAGCTGTCCAAAACATTGCCACCGAAGGTAAAGGCCAAATATATCAGTTTGTTGTCATCTTTTGCTGATGTGTTTGCTTGGGATTATTCTGACTTGAAGACATATGACACCAATATAATTCAGCACACAATTCCTATTAAGCCTAATCAGAAACCTTTCAGACAGAAATTAAGAAGGCTTAATCCAAAATTGCTGCCATCAATTGAGAAGGAGATCAATCGGTTGTACAAATCAGGAATCATTGTTCCCATCCGATTTTCATATTGGATATCTAATTTGGTGCCCGTACGAAAGAAGACAGGTGAGATTCGTTTGTGCGTTGATTTTCGCAATCTCAGCAAAGTTTCTGATGATTTTCTGCAAAACAAACTGATATATTTGGCCTTTACCTTCAGTGGAAATGTTTTGGACAGTTGAATACGAGGCACACACATCAAGGTGTAATCTAAAAACAACTTCAAAATGTCTAGAACAGCTTTCAGATATGCCTGCATCCGAGGATGCTTTGCTTGATATTTGATTGATGATTTTCTGCAAAACAAAGGTAAGTTCAAAGATACCTCAATTGATGTGGAACATGATGATGGTAAAGATGATGTGCAGATCAATCAAATGGAAGTGTTGCAGCTCAAGGATAATGTGATTCCTAAAGGCTTGATACCTTTGGAAGAACTCTTTGATCATGATGATGTAGCCCGCAAACCAACATTGCAGCCAACAAAGAAGGGAGTCGAAGAGGTGAATATTGGAACAGCCGAACATCCGAAGATGGTAAAGCTGTCCAAAACATTGCCACCAAAGGTAAAGGCCAAATATATCAGTTTGTTTTCATCTTTTGCTGATGTGTTTGCTTGGGATAATTCTGACTTGAAGACATATGACACCAATATAATTCAGCACACAATTCCTATTAAGCCTAATAAGAAACCTTTCAGACAGAAGTTAAGAAGGCTTAATCCAAAATTGTTGCCATCAATTGAGAAGGAGATCAATCGGTTGTAAAAATAAGAAATCATTGTTCCCATCCGATTTTCAGATTGGATATCTAATTTGGTGCCCATATGAAAGAAGACAGGTGAGATTTGTTTGTGCATTGATTTTCGGAATCTCAAGAAAATTTCAGTGAAGGATAATTATCCGCTGCCAAAAATGGATCACATACTTTAGCAAGTAGTTGGAGCATCTCGCATGTCACTACTCGATGATTATTCCGGATATAACCAAATTTTAGTCCATGAAGATGACCGAGACAAAACAGCGTTCACCACTCTGTGGGGGACTTTTCATTACGCTAAAATGCCTTTCGATTTGAAGAACATGGGTGCCACTTTTCAATGGGCAATGGACTTGGCTTTCGCAAATGAGAAGGATGTCTTCTTGGTTGTGTACCTTGATGATTTGACCGTGTTTTCCAAATCAGATGAAGAACACTTGTATCATTTAAAAATTGTCTTTTAAAAGTGCAGAAAATATGGTGTGTCGCTGAATCCTAAGAAGAGCTTGTTTGCCATGGATGAAGGAAAATTACTTGGACACATTGTCTCAAAGGATGGCATTTGTATTGATCCAACATGTGTGGAAGCGATTCAACAAATTTACCTGCCCCGGAATAAGAAGGAGATTCAATCATTTAATGGTAAGATGAATTTTCTGCGCCGCTTTGTTCCTAATCTTGCTGAACATCTAAGATAAATTACAAACATGCTTAAGAAGGATAGCCAAGTGATGTGGACGAAAGAGGCTGTAAAATCTTTCAATTTAGTAAAATTGGCTCTTTCTTCAACCCCGGTTCTAATCAGCCCGGATTATACTCAGGATTTTATATTGTTTTCATTGGCTTTGAAGCATACTATGGCAGCTGTATTAATGTAGAAAAAAGATGAGCATGAAAGACCCATTGCTTTCTTCAGTCGGACTATAAGAGATGCTGCTCTGAAATACAACATTATTGAGAAGCAAGCCCTTGCACTTGTTAAAGCACTAAAATATTTCTGTGTGTATATTCTGCATTCCCATATTTTAGCTTATGTTCCTAACACTGTTGTCAAATATGTTTTTTTCCAAACAGATCCTGAAGGAAGACGTGGCAAGTGGATTGCAGCTTTGCTGGAGTATGATGTGGAGATAAGGCCCACAAAGATTGTTAAAGGACAGGGATTGGCAAAGTTAATGGCTGAATCAAATCTGCAAGTCTTAGACATAAATTTGATTGCTGCTATGTTTGATGAGAATGAGGAAGGTTCGTCAATTCAGGTATCCGAAATCTTTGTTCTTTCTCCATGTTATTCAGATATCATATATGTGCTTCAGAATTTGTCCGCACCGCCTGGTATGGCTAGAAACAAAGCTAGAACTCTTAAGTTAAAGGCTGCTAAGTTTTGTATTTTGAATTCTGCACTTTATTGGAAAGATCCCGGTGGTGTTTTGTTGAACTGTTTGGTGGAAGAAGAAGCGAAGCAGGTCATGGAGTATTTCCATAAAGGAGATTGTGGTGGTCACCTTTTTTAGAAAAAAACAACAAATAAGATTATGAGGGCTAGATACTATTGGCCGACATTGTTTGCTGATGTGTTCAAAACTGTTAAGAGCTGTCATAATTGTCAGATTTTTGAAGGAAAGTAGAAATTACAGCCTTTTCCGCTTAAACCCATTGAGGTGAATGCTTCTTTTCAGCAGGGGGGGTTGGATTTCTTTGGTGAAATTCATCCTGCTTCTTCAGGTCAACATCGATGGATCCTCACAACGAGAGATTATTTCACGAAGTGGATCGAAGCAATTCCCACTAGGCAAGCTATGGATGCGGTAATAATTTCATTCCTTGAGAATAATATTTTGTCTCGTTTTGGTTGCCTGAATAAGCTAATCATTGATAACACAGTAGATTTCAAGTCAAAAAGGATGGTTGAGTTTTGTAATAAATATCACATTACTTTGGGGCACTCAACCACCTATCATCCACAAGGCAATGGATTGGCGGAGTCTTCCAACAAATCTTTGGTTAATATCATTAAGAAGATGTTGGAAATAAACAAGAAAAGTTGGCATAAGAAGTTGGTTCATGCACTTTGGGCAGATCGAGTGAGTCAGAAGAAATCCATTGGTATGTCCCCCTTTGAGCTAGTTTATGGAGTTGATACCGTGTTCCCTACCTCTCTTGCAGCTCCGGTAGTCAAACTTCTTCAGGAGGCTGGTAGTGAAGATGACCCAATGCAGAGAAGACTAAATCAAATGATCCACTTGCAGCAGACACGGGAAGATGTTTTTCAAAACACATTCAAGTTGCAGGAGAGAGTTAAAAAGATTTACGACAGAAAGCAAAGGCAGACACATTTTAGTTGGATGATGTGGTGTTAAACTGGGATGCAAGGAATGAGGAAAAGGGCAAGCACGGTAAGTTTCAAAATCTCTGGAAAGGTCCTTTTAAGATTGCAACGTATCGGGGTCAGAATGCCTTTCTTCTGAAGGAGATGAACGAGGAAGATTGTCCTGGAGGGCCAGTCAATGGTCGGCTGCTCAAGCGGTACCTTTTCTGAGTTATTTATGCTATTATCATTGTCATTGTAAATACCATTTTATTTCAGTTTCATCGCAAGTGTGTGCTGTGATCTTTTCTTCAGTCTAGGGCCCGAAGTGAAGGCTATAATTCTGAAGAAATATTTCAGTTTTCAGTTCAGCTTGTCGAGTCAGTTTTTCAGTCATTTTAGTTTCATCATCGAGTCATTTTGATTCAAGTTTCAGTCACATAAATTGAGTTATAGTCTTGTGTTGTTTGTTGAAATAATGACTCCATAGCCCAATGCACGAAGGCACTGTCTAGCTCTCCCAGAGATCTGCCGTTCTTGGCACCTCCAAGGAGCTACCATCCCCATTGGAGCAAATGTTAGTGTCAGTCTTTCCAGCCTTCCTCCAGTGATCAAATATGCTCTTACAAAGTGATTTTAAGGTGTTAAGGTCAAATTTTGTCATTTCAGTGACTCTTCAAGCAAAATTTGGTCACTAGGCATTAGGTCTAGGGTTGGCTTTTACTCCTTCCAAAGTTGTCCAAATGTCGGTCCATGTCACCGTTCAGCTGGGTGTACCATCATTCAGAGGGTTTTCATCATCATGTCAAGTTCCAATGGGTCATTTTACACCTTGTTCATGCTTCAGTTGCGCCTAGGCAAGGTTCATTTCGCTCTCCTAGGGTTTTGAAGGCAATTTCTCTTGGATGGTCAAATCATTAGCAAAACTTGTATCTTGAAGTTCATACACCTTCCCCTATCCTTAATGTACCTTATTAAACACTTCCCATCACCGAGATCCCTCAAATTCCTCATTTTTGCGCAAACCCTAGTTTCTTGCTACAAGTTGGCAATTTTCTAGGCTAGACCTATGTTTTTCCCTTTTGGACCTCTTCCCCTCAATCAATCTATGAAATTCCACTTTCCCCTGCTTCCTGACATACCTCCCCACCTAGCAAAATTTCCTCAAGAATTTAGAATCTCCCTATCCCCTTCATTTCGCTTCATTTCGACAAATCCCCTGTTCCACACATCGGGATAGGTTTCACTCAAATGATGTTTCTGAGCAATAAAAGATGAATTTTTGAAAAATGAGAGAGACTTTTGACCACAACAGGCCAAGGAAGAAAAACGTCCTTCACTTTTTACACAGGTGTCATGGTTTTAGAAAAATGTCAAAAATACAATTGCCTCGGGAGAATTGATGCACCTCTGAAGTGACCTTGGGAAAATCAAGGTTTCTGCTAGATTGGTTGGAAAAATGACTTTCATGATGAGTCAAATGATAACTAGACACAAAGATCTTTCTAGTGAGCTATCATGAGCTCAATTTCGAGTTGAGGAAGGCATTCAAAAGTTGACTGCAATAGCACTCTGCCTTTAGGCAGCCTCATTTGGCACATTTTGACTAGTCTTGGGAGATTTGGTTTTTGACAGGTCAAATGAACTCCACATTGAAAAATTCCAATTGGGTTGGAAAGTAGACTCAAAGAAATTTCCAACGAGCTATCCTATTGCCCAATTTGGACATCGGGAAGTCCTCCAAAAGTCTCCTGCAAAAAGCGCTATGCACAGGCCCTATGCACCGCATCTCAAGCCCAATGCACTGCGCCTTCCCTATGCACCGCGCTAGTGTATTTTTGCACTGCAAAATGCACCCCAATGCGCCCCACCTTCCCTATGTACGATGCCAGTTGCCCAATGCGCTGCGCCACCAAAAACTTCAAAAAATTGCTCCAAATCGCTCAAAATGCGTGGGTCTTCACTTGTACAAGTAAGATGGGCTTCCATCATTGCTTTTCATCCAAGTTTAGTGCTCGTGGTTGTCCTATGGTGTTTTTATCATCAAACCCTACCAAAGAAAATAGTATCAGGGTTTTGCGTTAATTATTTTGCTGCCAAGTTATCCCCTCACCTCAATCACTCCCTACTCCATTTTCCCTTGATTTTCCTATCCCTAAGACACATCATTCCATATTATTCCTATTTCCCCATCTCATTTGTAAAATTCCCAAAACCTAAAGTTTTCCAAACAGTCAAGTAAATGTCCATTGTTCCTATATTTGTCAAAATTCCAAAGGGCAAAACATCACTTGACAAGACCCCACTATCCACACTGCCATATTTCCCACAGTCCATCCCACATTTGGCAATTGCACCAAATTCTCATTCTTCATCTCATTGAAAGCCAAACAGACTTTGAAACACCATGAAGGCACACACTGATACATTATATGACCAAGAAAGTGACTTTACAACTGAAACTGCATGCACTAGGAGAACACTGAGACATCGCAAAACGCACGATCGGCTCCAAGTCTTGACTAAAGCTTCTTTGACTAAGCATGGCACTTGATGGGGGACCTACAACCCAAATTTCAAGAAATTTGAGGCATTTTTGGCATTTTGACATATTTTGGCACAAAAAACAAGGTTTTTCTCCCTGTGCGCTACGCCACGTGGCGCGCGCTTTTTCTAGGGAGCTCCAAATTGCAAAAAGTTTATATTTCTGGATTTGGCATGAAAAATCATGACTGCTGGTGCATGGCCAAGAATTTTTAGCAAGTTTTGAGTCCTCAGGAGGTAAAAAAACTCAAAAAATGACCTCACTGCCCCTATTTTGACACACAGGAAACAGTCTTGGGAGATTGAAGTTTTGGAGGGGAAAATGACATCCAAATTCAGAAATTCCACTTGGGTTGGGAAGTAGATGGGAAAGGATTTCCAATAAGCTATCTTGGTCTCAATTTTTACTTCAGGAAGTGCCTCAAAATCAGCTCCAAAGTGGCGCGATGCATACAGATTTTGGCGCGGCGCATAGAGAATTTTGGCTTGTTTTTCATTGTTCAACTCAGTAATTTGCCCAGTTTTGACCAGTTTTGCTTCTTGAAGTTATTCTTGACTTTTCATGATGTAATTTGACAACCATGATGTAATATTGGCACATTTTTACTTTTTCTAGAAGATTCATTCACCAAAAGGTGAAATGTGAGTGAATGAATCAGTTTCCTAGCATATAGGGGTAAGCTGTTTGACTACCTAGTTTTCAGTTCATTGTTTAGAATTAGTTCAAACAGCTCCTAGAATGATGAGCTCAACCCCTAGAGGCAAGGGAATGGGTTGGGCTAGTCTATATCATGTAATTCCTAAGTCATTTTCAGGGTTGGACACTTGGGATTGCTTTGGCATATCATTGTACATTCTATCTCTGCATTTTTGGCTAAGGAAAGACCAGGGTTTTGTAGCACTGTTTGGGATCCATGTGGCTTTATGTTTTTGATGGTGTGCTTCTCTAAGTAATTGTAAGTTCATTAGTGTTATGTGTATCATTTTCTTGTCTTTTCTTCTGAATTTGAACAAATGAGTGATTAAGGTGGAATCCATTAACTATTATGCTCTGCCTTTGCGTTTGTTTAAATTTCCATGTTTTCATCTGTTTAAGGAGAATTCTTGAGACTCTCTTGCTCTCCTTAGCTCCTCACCAGTCTGATCTATCAATTTCACTCAATTTAAAGCATCAAAACAATTTCCTTCCTTGCCCCAATTAGAACTCTGCAGAAACTGTGCCTCATCCCCGGACCCAAATTTGCCTTTCCCTTTTTCCAACAAAAATCCCCAAAAACTCAAATCAAATCCTTTGTACTTCATACCTAGCGTAAAATAAGCTTTTATTTTAGTCATCTCAAGCCCCATCGTTTTTCTTTTGCCGAGATTGACCCGGAGAGAGCCCTCTCCTGTCCTCGTAGGGCTAGCTATGAGGCTGAGCGTGGTTTGATGTGGACCTAGAACCTTGTCCTTTCAGCATGAGGCAAATCTAGACTCTAACAGTATGATTCTCTTTACTGGCATGTAAGGGTAGATCCTTTCACCGATATTTCATTTTGATAGTCAACAACATTTTTATGCCTTAGGTTTGACCCTGTCAAGTTGCGAATTTCGCCACTTCCTTTATGCATGTCGTAGATTTGCGGTAGATCTTACCCACTCATGGTTACCTTAGTTAGCACCTTTTTATGGATTTGTTGTCAATGTAGTGATTTTTTACTCCTTTTCAGAATTTCTCCTTCTGACTCGCCATGACCTATAATCTAAGCCACATGTCCTCTTCTTCGTCTCATTTGTGGCTATACCCTAGGAGGATTCCACCACTTTTATCCGTTATGATTTCCACATTTTATCAGCCAACTTCTGCATGTTGAGCATTGGTTTCTCTTATCCATCGTCATCATACGCTTTGCCTATTATTCGTTTTTGCTTGGTGTTTTACCCTTTCTCGGAGGAACCGTTGCGATGAGTGGTCCTATTAGCCAGCCTCTTATCCTCACTATGTCATGATCAGTTTTGACACTACCAGATCCAGTTGTTACCCTCTGTACCACTCATTCCTCCAAGATGAGTTTACTTTAAGCACTTTTCAGACTCCTTAATTTAGAAAAGATTTTCGAGTGAACTTGTCTACTTCACACTCGTTAAAGTACCTGAAGTGTCACCTACCTAGTATAAGTTTAGCCCTTTTCTTGACTAGGATAAAATAGTTACAAAAAATGAATACCCTAGTCTACAGTGGCTAGAAGTGTCCCCCTTGTATATTTTTATCTCTTTTTTGGGCTTGGGGGAAAACTTAAGAAAAAGGAAATTATAAAAAGAGAAGGGAGGGAACATTTATTTCCATTAGTCATCAAATGGAAACATCCTTTGCATCAACTTTGAACATGGAAACTTTCTGTTTCATTATCTCACAATTGGGGTTTGGCTTGATTAGGATCCGTACCATCCACCTTTGGTTGGTTACTCTTCCAGTCATATGGAGCATGCCTCAATGCCTCCTATGTCGTTGCATGGTATCACATGGTGCTTATTAATATTGCTGCTAAGTAACTCTTGTGTCATGCTGCTATGTGCTCAAGGGAAGTCTCAGCCCATGTCGACCATCTATAGTAGCATGTTGACCGTTTTGAGTCAGCCATCCCTGTGTTAGTTGTACTTCATTACTTCATGAATTCATCCATACATCATGTCATCATGGTCTGTTCCATGTCGATTGATGGGGGATACATAAAGGCCCTCCTTCGATGGATCTTCTCCTGTCAGATCTAGCTCATTATCTAGGAGCTTGATCTAGGAAATAGTAGTACCTTGGAGCTTTCCGACCTTAGTGGTAAGATTCCTCACAATTGATAATGGGTTTACATCATTGGCTCTTGATTGGTCAAGTTCACTAGTGTTCAATTCCAGCTCATATATTCACACTTAGTGGATGGTACTAGGTACCTTGGGTTCCATTTTCCTCATTGGTGGATTCCCTCACGTTTGTTACTGGTTTACCTCATTGGTTGGTAATCAAGTGGCTTCTACCATGCTCGACATCAGCTCATCTATTCGCATGATGTATATTTGTACCATCAGGGTTATGTCAACGGCCTTGGGTTAGGGACATTTCACTGTTATATGGAATCTTTCCCAGGTTGTGTTGGAGTTATGTATTATTTATGTACTTTCATGGCTATACATGACACTTCTCCATCTTTCATGTGTCCATAGTCATAGTGATGTATACTATGACATAGATCCATGATTGTATTTGTTAGTGGCTATGATCTATCTGTTGAGTCACATGGATCCATTGTGTATGTCTTTAGGGTCATGTTATAGCATTTCATGTCATGGATCCACAATGTATATTTTGGCAGCCATGTTTAGTATCTTCTTATGACCAAGCATGGGTATGCCCACCTCAGGGATGTTATCAACACAGATGAGACTTCAACTCTAGAGTTTCCTGATTCGCATCCTTGGCTTTGTTTCCTCACTCCTATTTTGACCTCTAAGCTTTATCATAATGTATTTTGGCCATCATCTTATCTTATAACCTCATACATTAGGGGGCATCTGTTATCAACTTATTTTACCCCTTTAGATCAACGACCCTTAGTCCTTGATCCTGATTGACTTTTACAGACTCGGGAATCATTTTTCTCCACCTTGGCCCCTAGATGCTCACATAGATGCCTATGAGGGTGTATAGAGCCCCTTAGATGCCCTTAACCCTAGCTTGTGAGAGTGTCCTGGGATTTTTTTCTTCTTTTGGTTCCAATGTCTAGGGATGACTTATAGAGTGCCTTAGTCTCTAGGAGATCATTTCGATTTGTCACCTATTCAAGCTAGCCAGGGCCTATCTATTAGAAGTTACTATGACTTATCTTTGTCCTGAGCATCCAGATACATCCTCTCGGGACCTCTCTTTTGCCTACTTATACTAGATCATTTTGAGACGGTCAGACTAGATTTTGGAGAGTTAGTTTTGAGAGCTGGATCTTGAGCTTATGCTACAATTCTACTGTTAGAGTGAGATTGTGAGGTATTTTTCCATTGTATGCTACTGTTCATATTGATTTCTTGGATATAGTGGGGAAACTCTACCATATTACAGAGAGAAGGATTGGAGGCAAGGGTATAGCATTGTATTCGTTTTCTTGATTAATGAAAACATATGTTCATTTCCTTACATAAATTTGTGTTCAACATCTTGTATGGTTGTTTCTATTGCTTTTGATATAATGGTCTTTCGAGGAATATCACCTATTGTCTTTTTTTGGTTGTGATTGTGTGCATGGATAAAGATTTGGTGCAAACATGTTGGATCGCTCAAGTGGAGTGCAAGATCTACATTGAACTCAAAACCCTTCTTTGATCTGTAAGGATACCATGTGTGATCTCATTTCTCTATAACATAGATCCGACTATTTGCCGCATGACTGAATATTTGGGATTGGGGTTTCTCTATTGTTCTATCGGTCTCATTTTCCTCTATCTAGTGGCCTTATTGGACACCAGATCACGAAGTAATAGCTCCTTGCAAATTTAGATGTGACATTTTCGGTTTGTGCCTGGGGGTACCTGGAGCCTGGAGAGTAGTAATAGCTCTTGGACCCACAAATCTAATACCATCCTTAGTTGGAATTAAGTCACCTTGGTGGTGGTGGAACAAGTGAGGGACGTTGGGTGTGGAGAAGGGGTGCACCACTTAGGCACATGCTGATGGGGGCGTGAACCTATAGGTTTGAGGTAGAGGTTGATGGGGTTGGTACCTTGGCTTAGTATTAGTTGTGTATGTGTGTAACTCAATGTCACTATTTCCCATGGAGTTGAGGCCCTAGCTCGAGGGTGACCCACAATTGAGAGTTTATGAAATGCGTGTTCTATGGCTAGGTGGAATGTGGAAGGCCTACATCTAGTTGACCTTCTATTACATATAAGTGTTATTATGATTTTTGTCGTTATTTGTGTTTATGTTTATGTTTATGTGCCATATTCATTTATAAACCCTAGTGTGGGTTATGTTATGTGATAGTGTATTTGTGTTTATTCCACTATTAATAATTAATATGAATGAATAATAAATGATGGCTAATAAGTGTAATGTATGTTTACTGGGAATTGCGTAGAATCTCCATGTAGAAATCATTGCATTGTCCACAGGTTAATTTTGGTATAGGTAAAACCATGGAAAAACTAGTACAAGAAAGTAATTGGGTAATTCAAGGCTATCATCAAGGGCCTCTAGGCATAACATCCTTAGTTGGTAGTTTCAAATTAGCTAGCCATGAGCTGGTGTTGATATGAGGAAGATGGTAGGGGCTGAGGCATGGTAATTTATGTATTAGAGTGTTGTAGATTCTACTAAAATTTTGTAATCATTGTCTTGGATATGAGTAGTGTTTCCCAATTGGGGCCCTAGGAAATTAAAAGGTGGTATATGAGCCTAGATTGCAACATTGGGATTACTTAGGCTGAAAATGGACAGAGGGAAAATTTATAGGCTGCCGACAAATTTTTCGATATAATTCATAAGAGCCGGAGATGGTTGGATCTCTCAATTCAAACAATAACTGCAAGAATGACGTGTAAATAGGAGTTAAATATGCCACATGATTAGAAATTGTGAAATCATGGGAAAAATTTTAGCAATGATTCGCTAAAATGATGTGAACAGGGGATTCAGGTGGGCGGTAGGAACTTTTGGTAGCTACTGTGGAAATCCTTGTCCTTTTTGGTAAAAATATCTATCATGATCAAAGTTTTAGAGAGAGAAATATATATATATATATATTTAAAAAAAATCATGTTGGCATTAGTTAGGAGGTGGATGGGTCATGTGTTAGGGTGATGCTAGCATGATGTCGTAGTTGACTTAGAATGGTGATGTCAATGCTAAGGTAGTGGTGCCACGTGAAGAGGTAGGTGGAAAGGTCTTAGCCATTGATAAAGATTAATTTGGACCATAGATCTCATCGGATACAAGAGGTGAGTTTAACCCCCACTCATGTTGTGATTCGATGTGAGATCTGGGTTGTCTGATCATAATGATCTTGGTCGTTAGATGTCATCATATGTGGGACTAAACCCCATGCATTTCATGATATAATGTGAGATTTGGATCGTTCAATAAAAATTATTATGACCATTAGATCTCATCAAATGCAGGAGGCGACGTTAACCCCCACGCATGTTGACAATTAATATGAAGTGTGGGATGCTCGATCAAAGAGATTTAGACTGTTAGATCCCATTAGGTGTGGAGGGCATCATTAACTATTAGATAGATTGAGGCTCAATATGGGATATAGGCCATTAATCATGTTTAATCTCGGTTGTGAGATTAAGAAAGGTTGACGAGCCACCATGGAGTTGGAAAAGGGGGAGTGGACCCCACACCTAGTTTTGGCCACTCAACCCCCTCCATGTGGAAGGCCCATGTGAATTGCAAAAGGCCAAAGTAGGGCCCATCATACAAAAGAGAATGAGGCATGGATGTTAGGTGTTAATAGAAAATAATGGAAGGTTAGTTCATGTCCAATACGAACTAAGGGAATATACTTGGTACAACAAGCTACTATCAAATGGAGGTAGAGGAAAAGGAGCCCAAATACCAAAAGACAATTATAGATGATTATAGGTGATATCATATGTGAGAATATGGTTATAGAAGGACATTGATAGCTATTTTGACTAGTTAAGGGGTGAAAAAATAAGTGAAATATTTTCTATATCTTCCAAAATTTTTCTAATTTTATGTGTAGAAATTTGATAGAAATTGCAACTATTCAAGATTTTGAACTGAAAACAAGAGACACAATTCTATTCTACTAATCCATGGAATGGAAATCACAATTTAAATCAACATGCATAGATACACAACAAGAAAAACCACAAGTACACAATGATTTCTAGGGGAACCCAACTGGGAAAAACCCCTCAAGGCTCTTTGAACTAATCAGTTGAATAGAAAAACTATTATAATTGCTTTCTCCAACTATAAGCATAACCTACAAGAGTAAAACTATTCTCACTACTGAATTAGAGACACTAGCAAACACTTAGCCAAATTCTGCCTCCTCCAACCTCCTATTCCGTTGCACAAATATGAGATAATTCAATCTCTAAAAAATACAAAAGGTTCCTATTTCCTTGTACAATTCGCAAGGATTGATCAACTGCCTGCATGCAACAATTGTACACTCAACTAGTATACACTAATTGTCACACTAGCGTTTGTCTCCACCACTGTAGCTGATAAATTTGAATGCCATGCATGCATGAGCTATTTTGGTTGATTGATCGGTTAACAGACATATCTCTAAGTTAGAATTTTGTCCCATTGCACAACTGACCTTCAACTGACTCTATCAATAGTTAGAGGTTACTTAACTGATTACAACTGAAAATAATTGAACTAGATTGCTAAAATTTAGCAATCAACACATGCATGACTAAAATTGAAGCTCACTAACTCAATTTTACTCAGCTAACTTAGTGACAAGAGCCATGTCACACTAGTTAATTTCCTCCAAGTTTCCATGTTGATGTGGAAATTCAATTTACTCAATTCGACTAGGGCTAAAGTCAAATTGAGCCCTTCTTGCTACAATTTCTAACACTTCCTCTTTGCAAGAAATGGATTTTGCGCCACCCCTATCCATCTCCTATGGAATGTATTGTAGCACTACATATCACTACTTTTGCTACTACTGCAACAATGACAACTGAGAGGCATCTGGAAACAATGAATCAACCATGTCTCTCCAACTGTCTACTGGGGAGACTGCACTGATGTTGAATCTCCACTATGCCTCCTACATTGTTATCAACACTCCTATGTTCTTCTCAACATATGGCTACACCAACTCACACTGATCCTTATACTAATGAATACTATAGGCCCCTCTAGCAAGGTACTGATCCATGAGGAAAGTATATTGCAACTACAACTTCTCTCATATGGATTCTACCAAATTCTTTGCAACTCTGGGACTAGGGCTCTACATCGCTCCACCTCAATCCTGAAGGTATGGTTGTAATTTCTCCCTATATCCACTTGACTCTAACTCTCATTCTACTAGAGGAATCTGAATGGTCCTCATCATCATCATCCTGTTGGTCAACCAAATTTCCAACTGGGTGAGGGTCCATATTGAGAGCTCTATCCTGCTCCCTCTCAAACACCACATCTCTAATCTCTACTTTGTTCCTCAAGGATACACATGCATCTTCCTCTAATGTGTAGAGGCTCTCAATCCTTAAAACACTCTGCTTGATATGACTTGAAGCAAAATGATTGAGGTAGGCCTTCCCATTGCTAAAGACTACCTGTTATAGACATTTTTGTGCCTTACAACATTGAGCATGAAATGTCCATAATCTAAGGGATCCAAAGTCCCTAAACATGTTGTTCCTACCCCTAGAGGAACAAGGCTAACAAACCACAGCAATTCACAGAAGTTCTCCACCAGAAATTGCTCAAAAACAAGTCAATTCAGGATCATTTCAGTAGCTACACTAGCTGTTTGCGCTGAATGTCAAAGCCAACACTGGCTACCTACGCTGAATGTCAAAGGCAACACTAGCTACCTGCGCTGAGCGAGAGTGGACATGTGGCAAGTTCATTTCTCAAGGTGTCAGAACCCAGGAAGCTTCCAAAATGACACTTGCCTCAGGGAATTCGACTGGTGATGGGTAAGAGGTTCCAAATCTCCAAGTGGAAGCAAGAACCTCCAAGTGGAATCAAGAACTGACAGAGGGAGAGGACACTAGTCAAATCTCAAGCTGACTCATCCTCTCTCCAAACATCTATATATGGATCTCTCCTCCATGAGATCTAGAGGCTGGAATTTTGTTATTGCAAAGAATTGCTGTTGGTTTGAGACTGGAACTATTGGGTGCTTAATGCTTTGAAGGGAGTGAAGATAGGAATTCCATTTGATGGGAAGGAGATGCTGGATTGGAGCCCTTTGGGTTGTATCTCTTCCTGAACCTTATTATTCATCAATAAAGCTATCTTGGTTTCTCCTATATACTGATGTATTTTTGATGTATGATTGCATTAGTGTATTTGGTTCATTTCTAATCTTGAACTAGTTATGAATGTGAATATCTGTCTTTGTGTAGTGTTCTTCTCTTGTTGCAAGTAGTTGTTCTCTTGTGATCTTGCAGGAATCTGTTGAAGCTGGGCTAGCGAGAAGGCAAGTAGCTGTTCTCTTGTGATCTCGTATGAACCTGTTGAAGCTGGGCGAGCAAGAAGGCAAGTAGCTGTGAACACCCAAAGAGAAGAGAGACCAGATCGAGGGACAAATGGAAGACACCGGTTAGTCCATCCATCTCTCTTCATTCTTAATTCATAAAGGAAGAATACTAGAATAGCTGTCTCTGTTTATTGCTAAGGCACTGTCACACCTTAGGTGGATAGGATCGTCCTGCATAGGCATTTTTCCCCACAACAAATTGGTGACTCCGCTGGGGAGATCTGTTTAGTCATTTTATTTGTGTTTCTATCATTGTTTATTTCATAGACTCGACAGCAACAATCGAACTGCATCTGCTATTCCCAGATGCAAAGTAGACAGTTGCTGCTTTGATCCAATCACTGGACTTGTCTATGATCTGAACAATGGACTCACAAATGATTTGATGATCCTTTGTGATAGATCTTAGTACCCTCTCAAAGCATCCCTTTGATTGTACCCTGCTTGTTGCTTTTATTTGGCCTGAAACAGTAGATTAAATAGCAATCTGTGACCCAGAACTAGTGAGAAACGAGAGTTTCTCCTTCAGCGCAGACCCAGTGAAGGGATTCTGCATTTCAACGCAGGTCTCGTGAAGGCTACCTGCGCTGAATGTCAAAACCCCTGTGTTGAGGTTGCGCTGAACCAGTTTGGCCTTGTGCAGCTGGGGTTCTCTGCTCTGTTTTGCCCTGTTTTGATCTCTGATTTTTGCAGCCTGTAACCAGCATAGGTACCAGTCTGATAACTCATTTTCTCTGCTTAAATTCCGCCTCCTTTTGTACAAAAAGACTGTGAGTGTTTTTATGTGTTTGTGGCATCATTCACAGTTTTCCTTTGCATGAGTGAAATAATCATCCTGTAGCCCTTGATTCAGATCTGTTGATTGTGATCTTAGGAGAGAGTTCATTGGCTGTTTATAGTTGGTTATGCATTCATTCTTGCTTTTGGTTTGAGTTTGTCTCTTTTAAAGTGTCGAAACAAGAGTTTATTTCGAAAATCGTTAAGTGTTGTAATCTCTTCTACCCTTTCTGATTTCGAAAAAGTAAACTTGTTTGTATTTGTCATTTAAAAGCAAATTCAAAGTTGTACAAAAAGCTTTCTTTTGTAGGCATCAATACTAAGAAAGCGGAAAACAAACACCTGCATTGTGCATTTACATCTTGATAGTTTGCATGTTTGATTTAGGAAAAGTGCATTAGAGTGTGCTGATTGCTCTTTGAGAAAAGATGGTGTCTTTCTTTTCCCTTAGTAGCTAGGATTTTCAAAGTTGAAAAGATAAAAAGCTTGCTTATCATCTTTAGACTGCATTTAGGAATTTGTATCATACATCTCGTGGTGAACCTTGAAAGGCAAACTTTAAAAAGATCAACCTAAAATAAATTGAATGAACTTAACAACGCTTTGCAACATAACGCACAACATAGAGGTCTAGGCTAGAGACGTGTTCCGACGTCGTAAAGCCTGGTGACTGTCGATCTCGTTGATGGTGGGTGATTCCTCCTGAGGGACGATAGCGCCAGTACGGATTGTGCTCCCACGTACCGTCGTGTATATATTGGGAGACCCCTATAGGCATAAAACCTTTATCCTTAGGAAGTCGTGTCGGCCGCCCTACTGATTGTAATGCACTGAACACAGCATTCAGGAAGATCGACCGCCCGTACCCTAAAAAGTATTATGCGTTTTGCGAAAAGTTTGGCACACCCTCTGCCTAGAACTCCAGAGCAGTTCCTTTTGGCCTTTTTCAGACTCTATAACGGAAAAAGTCCATCGGAGCATTTTTCACTTCGGGCTCGTTAAAACATCGAAGGAGACTAGAGTCATCTTTAGCTTTTTATCGACTCTTTAAAAGCGAAAAAGCAAGTTGTGTCTAAAGCGTCGTTAAAATTTATTTTAAACGGAACAATCACCCTTATTCCTGCGTTGATCTTTAGGTTGAAAAAATGGAGCACACCAACCAAGGAATTCCCCTTGGTGGAAATCCTAGTACCTTCTCCTCTTGGGGAGATGTTGGTGCGCCCCACATGGCCACATTGTCGCTTCCAGGACTGACAATTGGCCTGCCGGTCTGGCTCTTTTCAACTAATGTCGTTCAGAACACCACTATTCCTGAACAGTCGAGTCAACAGTTAGACCAGACCAGAGTTGCCCACCAGCCTTCTACTTCATCTAATTCTTCATCTCCTCCTTCCTCTTCGCTTGACGGAATTGGTAAAACAAAAAACCAAGTTCCTAAGGAGAAGAAGGAAAAGAAGAAGAAAGAGAAGAAGAAGAAGGAGCCAAAATCGACTGGGGGCAAACACGTGTCGTCTGACAAAAATCCACACACCGCATTGACCAGGCCTAAATCGCCATGTGTCATATGCAAGGGAGACCACTTCCACAGAGATTGTCCCTGCATCCCTCAGATACTAAGGGACTGGTCTCCCCGTTTGCACAATTCGGTAGAGTCGACCTCTGATAGCCATGTTGACAGCTCACCGTCGACTAGTGAAAGTGAAGTCCCAGGACAGAGAGGGAAAGCTAGATTTCCCTGCAAACTGTGTGAAGGCGACCATGCCATCCACCGTTGTCCCTTCTTAGACGAGGCTAAAAGAGTTCTGGAAGATCGCCCAATTTTACGAGCGCAACTTCCTCCTGGATATCAAAAACTCCTGCCAAGTCCTTCACTAGTTGAGAACCCGGCTGGCCCACCCAGGTGGTCAGCCGAAGCGCCTATCATTGAAGATGAACCGTCTGAATCCATACCTGACGAAAGTCAAAAGGTTGAGACGGCAGTTGACCGGGTTTTGCCTTCAGAGGCTCTATCTTCGAATGATACCATCACAAAGGAGAATAAAGACGACACTGTCCAAATTCTCTTCATCAACACAGACTCCGACGAACAAGGGGGCAATTTGCCCATTCCTTTGTCGCAGGAAGGAACTTCGTCAGAGTCATATCCGGCCGTCTATTCGGTCCCACCACCAAGCAACCTAGTTGTCTCGTTCGATTGGAACCAACTAGGCAGACCCCGGTTGCCAGCCAGCATACCATTCAGAATTATCGTTCAAATATACAGAATGGTAATGGCTGGCACTATCATTGATGAGGGGGCATCTGTGAGTATCCTTTCCTCTATTGCTTGGAAAGTGCTTGGTTCGCCGGCACTTTTCCCTGAAATGAGAAATCTATCAGGTTTTGATAAAGGAACCAGTCGACCTTTAGGGATCCTCCCCAATGTGCCCATAACATTGAAAGGGAAGACCGTTCAAATGAACGTGATGGTTGTTCAAGGACCCTTGGATTATAACCTACTCCTTGGACGAGACTATATATATTGCATGGGAGCCATCGTCTCCTCACTCTTTAGAGTAATGTGTTTTCCGCATGAAGGAAGAGTGGTCAAGCTCGTGGACCAACTTTCATTTCCCGGATCACGCATCGCAAATAGTCATATACCACCCTTAAATGGTCTATTCACGCAAGAAGTGTCTCAACCCACGGTCCGTCCTCCTGATGAGCGCGAGTAATCTGGGAGGATATGATTGAAACCCAGGGGGCATGCGTCCTGGTCTGCTTCGGTAGGAAAACTTTTGGTATAGAGTAGGTTTCCGCAGGAGAATATGACTAGTCTGTACCTCGTCCGTCTAGGAATAGGGTTATTCTAGAATAAGATTCTTTTGTCAAAGTTATGTGAGTTGGCGGGCTACGTCGCTCACCTTTGTCTATTTCGGTAGACATTGCCGAGGAAGTGTTTTGTTTAAACTACTAACGAGACAATCTTTGGGTAAGCTGAAAGAGGTAGGCCTCTCTCGGTGAAACGAATGTTTTGACGGAAATGAAGTAGAGGTAACCTTGAAATCGTACTTTATACCTGGGGGCATGAAATCCTTTTGGAGTGCAAGCAAAGAGCGGTTATTTATCTGTTTTTTGGGTTAGCCGTTTCCTAACTTGCATAAAGAAAGGATACGGGGCAAAGCTTAGTGAGATGAAGCTCCATAAAAAATATAATCTCAATGAGACACTCTTATCATATGACTGGGTAATCGAGCAATTTTAGCACACAGTTCATGCTCGTTAAAAAATAAATGCAAGATTCGAGCAGTTTTAACGCAGACTTCATGCTCGTTAAAAAATAAACATAAGCAATGAGCAAGTGTTTCCACCAGCGTTTAAGCTCATTTTAAAATAAAAAATGAACCTACCCAGTAAATAACCACTGTGAATGTAACCTTATCAGCCATTAAAGCCTTGGTCGTGTTTGGACCGTCACCTCCACTTTTCCATTGGCCGATCGTTCACCTCCATATGTTTGTTTACCCATTTTGAGGAACAGCTATGAAGAGTGATTTCACTAGCCATCCTTGTGACACTGCCGTGATTGAAAAATTCCAACCTGTACCTGGAATCAGCTGCTAACCCTGTTTATCACTCGTTCCTCAAAAGACGAGTCTTCTTTAAGCTCTTTTCAACTAACTCGTAAAATATGAAAAGATTGTCGAGTCCTTGGCCTTCCAGCTCGTTAAAGGGACAGGAAGAGCTATCCCTCCTCTAGATTTTAATCTTTTTGGACCTGAGGGATTATTGCACAAAAAGATCAAGCGCTTGTTTTATTCGGCTCGTTAAAACTATCGAAAACTCATCCCTTCTGTATTGTTTTATACTTTTTCGGACTTAAGGGATTAGATGACGAAAAAGGACTTTTGGAGTTAACTTTATGTACCTTTTCAGACTCTCTAAAAATGAAAAGGACCGAGTTATCCTTGTCGTTAGACTCGTTAAAATCATTAATAGCAACAAACTTGTCTTTAGACGAGAACGAGTTTCACTATCGCTAGGCTCGTTAAAACATAGCGATGGGCTTGCCTGAAGGGCAGGTTATAGAACAAGCATATGTTATCCTCCTCAAGCTTGATAAAAATAAAGAGGTACTGGTCAGCAATGACTGGGGAAAAATTGGGAGAAACTCAAGAAAACTTTCATGGTAGCAAGTCGCTCTTGAACATGACACTTTTCCTCCGTACCACAATCGGGTTGGGTTGTTTCATTCACCGGTCACATCCATGGTCTTGCCATACCATCCATATTTGGGGTAATGCTACCGATCCATCGCATCATTGTCGCCACATGTTCAAGAGAAGTCGTTCAGAAAAGTCAACCGTGTCCCATCCATTGCCATACATTATCCTTCATCCTTTCATGACCGCCACCCTGAATCATATGTCACAGATCGTTTTCGCCTCCATTAAAATCATTAGCTCCGTTCTGTGTCATTGATGTGGGATTCATTAAGGCCCTCCTTTGACGGATCACTTCTTGTCGACATCAGCTCATTATCCAAGAAGTTGATCTAGGAACAACCCCTTCAGTACTTTGAAGCTTGCATGCCTCAATGGCAAGTTTCTCACTTCCGGCGACAGGTATACATCAATGACCTTCGACCGAAAGATTTTGCGTGGTGTTCGACGCCAAGTCCTTTATTCACACCACGTGAATTGTACTGCGGTACCTTGAGGGTCATTATCATTATCGGTTATTCCTCTCGCACTTGTTAACGGTTTACCTCATCGACCGGTAATCAAGCGATGTCTTTCCATGTTCGACTTCAGAACATTTCTCACATGGATCGACTTGTACTTAGAGTGAAGATCAAACGAGTTTGAAGACCCCGGATCTAGTTTCATCCATCCGAGCTGCGATATATATTCAGGAAAGATAAAGACATTGACATGTACATCATTACAGCAGATAATCATCCTACTCAAAGGATGATAATTTCATCAAAATTATCAGTCTACCGTCAGACGATTGTCTGTTCTATGTACAGAAAAATGAATTTATAAAGCTGAGCATGGGAATACCTGCCTCAGCTAGATCATGAAAGCAGTATGAAAAATAATGTATTGTATTGTATCTTATTACAGGTCTCCTCCCAGCATTGGATGAACTTCGGATCCCCCTGATAAAGCATTTCACCCGATAAACAGCCTCATACTTTAGGGGGCAACTGTTATAGAAATTTTTGTGCCTTACAGCATTGAGCATGAAATGTCCATAATCTAAGGGATCCAAAGTCCCTAAACATGTTGTTCCTACCCCTAGAGGAACAAGGCTAACAAACCACAACAATTCACAGAAGTTCTCCACCAGAAATTGCTCAAAAACAAGTCAATTCAGGATCATTTCAGTAGCTACACTAGCTGTTTGCGCTGAATGTCAAAGCCAACACTGGCTACCTGCGCTGAATGTCAAAGGCAACACTGGCTACCTACGCTGAGCGAGAGTGGACATGTGGCAAGTTCATTTCTCAAGGTGTCAGAACCCAGGAAGCTTCCAAAATGACACTTGCCTCAGGGAATTTGACTGGTGATGAGTAAGAGGTTCCAAATCTCCAAGTGGAATCAAGAACCTCCAAGTGGAATCAAGAACTGACAGAGGGAGAGGACACTAGTCAGATCTCAAGCAGACTCATCCTCTCTCCAAACATCTATATATGGATCTCTCCTCCATGATATCTAGAGGCTGGAATTTTGTTATTGCAAAGAATTGTTGTTGGTTTGAGACTAGAACTATTGGGTGCTTAATGCTTTGAAGGGAGTGAAGATAGGAATTCCATTTGCTGGGAAAGAGATGCTGGATTGGAGCCCTTTGGGTTGTATCTCTTCCTGAACCTTATTATTCATCAATAAAGCTATCTTGGTTTCTCCTATATACTGATGTATTTTTGATGTATGATTGCATTAGTGTATTTGGTTCATTTCTAATCTTGAACTAGTTATGAATGTGAATATCTGTCTTTGTGTAGTGTTCTTCTCTTGTCGCAAGTAGCTGTTCTCTTGTGATCTTGCAGGAATCTGTTGAAGCTGGGCTAGCGAGAAGGCAAGTAGCTGTTCTCTTGTGATCTCATATGAACCCGTTGAAGCTGGGCGAGCAAGAAGGCAAGTAGCTGTGAACACCCAAAGAGAAGAGAGACCAGATCAAGGGACAAACGGAAGACACCGGTTAGTCCATCCATCTCTCTTCATTCTTAATTCATAAAGGAAGAATACTAGAATAGTTGTCTCTGTTTGTTGCTAAGGCATTGTCACACCTTAGGTGCATAGGATCGTCCTGCATAGGCATTTTTCCACACAACACTACCTCATACCCTTTCTCTTCAATCCTCAATTTGTTCATCGTACCAATTTTTCTAACATCACTTCTATTTTCAAATAGCCTAGTGAGGGTATTCCACATAGCAAAAGGAGTCTGTTTTCCATGTAATTTTGATACTATGTGGTCTCTCACACCCTCTAGGATGGTACTCCTAGCTCTAGCAACATCCTTCTTCCACTATGCTAATTTCTGTGCATCAGATTGTAGAGGTTTTGCGATATCATTTTTAAAATATTATAACACACCATTATCATTTTCCATTTGATATTTCTAGGCTATAAAATTTGAGTTACCCTCTAGGGTGTACTTCAATCTCAATCCGTTGAAAGACATTCTCCGATTCTGAAGAAAAACTAATGCACTGAAGCTAGAAATTCAAAATTCCTATGGGAAAAATTTGAAATACTGGCTCTAATGTGATTTGATGGCTCTGATACCATGTAGAAATTTGACAGAAATTGTAACTACTTAAGATTTTGAATTGAAAACAAGAGAAACAATTATACTCTACTAATTCGTGGCATGGAAATCACAATTTAAAACAAGATGCATAGACATGCAACAAGAAAAATCACAAGTACATAGTGATTTCTAGGGGAACCCAACTGGGAAAAACCCCTCAAGCCTCTTTGCATTAATCAATTGAATAGAGAAACTATTACAATTGCTTGGTTCAACTCTAAGCACAACCTGCAAGGGAAATTGTTCTCATTACTGAATGAGAGCTTCCAGCCAACACCTAGCCAAATTCTTCCTCCTCCAGCCTCCCATTTCCTTACATAATTCTGAGCTAATTCAAGCTCCTAAAAAATAGGAAAGGTCCCTATTTCCTTACACAATTCCCAAGTCTTGATCAACTGCCTATATGTAACAATTGTACACTCAACTAGTATACACAAACTCTTACACTGGCCTTTGTCTCCTCCACCTCAGCTGAGCAATTAGAATTCCATACAAGAATGAGCTAGTTTAGGCTAATTGATCAGTTAACTAACATATCTATGACTTAGACTATTGTCCCACTGCACAACTAAGCTTCAACTGACTCTATCGATAGTTAGAGGTTAGTTAAACTAAATACAACTGGAAATAACTGAACTAGATTGCCAAAATTTAGCAATCAACACCTACACGATTGAATTCCAAGCCCACTACCTAAAATTTACTGAGCCAACTTAGTGACAAGATCCATGTCACACTAGTTAACTACCTCTAAGTTGTCCTATTGATGTGGAAATTTTATTTTCTCAATTTGACTAAGACTAAAGTCAAATTGAGCTTTTCTTGCTACACTTTCTAACATTATGGGTCATTTACTTGTAGGCCATTTTTGAGGGCTAAATGATGTTTATAGGTGATGACACTATTAGAAATATATTGTACTAGTGGTACAAATAGCTATAATGCAAGGAAAAGGAGCTTGGAGGGAGCTTTCTAATCATATACTACATTTTACAAAATGGAGTTAATATGCGGGAGTTTTTATTGAGACAATTTGGAGAAAAGATTGGAGAAACATTTCATAGGGATAAAAATTTTGGTTTAAAATCCTGAAGTGAGAAAAGGAATAGTCAAAATAAATCCATTGAAGGGGAGAACATAATGACAAACCTAGAATTCTGAAATTGGGAAAGGATTTAGTCAAAATTCCTCTAAGAAACCTATAGGTGGTAAACGAGAAAATTGCATAATGGGAGCTAGAATTGCAGAAGATGCTCAAGGACCTTACAGTGAGGAAGAAGAGGTCAAGGCCATGAATATCAACATGGGAAATTATGGTACATAATCAAATGGTCATGGAGTGGACAGATCAGAGAGTGGAGATTTAGAAGAAATTATGAGGAGCCTCAAATTGAAAGTTCTCATTTACAAAGTTGGTAATCAAAGGTTGATGAGGGAACAACAATAAATTAATGCATAAAATTTATAGAGCTTGAACAGGTAGTAGATGAAATTAGACCAACAGTCTGATTCTAGGCAGGAAAAAAATTATTATTAATAGGTTAATTCGAGAGGTGCTAGGAATTCAAGGAACTCCAAGAGTGTTGCTTGATAGCATTACCAAACATAAATAAGGTCAACTAAGAGGGTTTATGCTACCTCATAGTAAAAAAATAGCCCAAGTATATCACCAGTAAGAAATCCAAGAAGAAGGGTTGACGAGGATAATTTTCAAGAAGAACTCAAGATTAAACCTCCCACCTTTAATGGAGAGCATAAGAAAGGAGAGGGGGTAGAAGCATGGTTATTGGAAATGGGAAAGTAGTTGTAGTTGTACAAGTACTCTAATTTGGAAGTGAAAATTTCCATCTATCATTTGAAAGGATAGGAAAAAATGGGGTGGGAACAACTCAAGGAAGTAAAACATCTAGATGAGAGGAAAGTCTCATGGAGGCAATTTAAAAAGTACATCCAAAGGAAATATTTATCCAAGCACTACTATGAAATGAAAATGTAGGAATTCTTTGAGTTCAAGTTGGGGAATGTAACCATGGAAGAGTACAGTCAAAAGCTCATTGAATTACCTAGGTATGTGAATTTTATTAGGGTGAAAATGTGAAAATACAAAGATATGTTAGTGGGTTACCATATTTCTATGGTGATGTGCTTAAACTTGATGAGACCAAAACATTGGAGGAAGCCTAGAGAAAGGAAGAGAAACTATATGAGTAGTGTTGAAAAATGAAACAAGAAATTATCAATTTGATTTTACCTTAATTAAATTCAGAAAATTAAAATTTCCACATCAGTAAACAAATTGGATGATGTTAACTTGTGTCACCCAGTTTAATCAGTAAATTTGAGTTGGAGGAGATAGAGTTCAGTTCAACAAGTGCGATTGTTAATTGGGAGCAATCAAGGTCAGTTATCTCAGGTTGTTTTTACTTAAACTAGTTCCAACGTTTGGAGGAACTAGTCGAAGGTCAGCTAAGTAGTGGGGCTTCAGTAAAACTCAATGATCATCTAGTTAACTGATCAATCAACCCAAATTAGCTAGTGCATGTAGAGAATTTAAGTTACCGAGTTGAGGTGAATATTCTAAGGTAGTGTAACATCAATTGTAGTCTAGTATTAACTGTACATGTGTTGCATGTAATAAGAGGATCAACCTAAAGAAATTGTGCAATCAATTTGAGGAATTTCCTAAATAATAGGGGCCTAATTTTTCAAGGAACAACACAAGGAAATAGGATCGAAAGAAGAGAAAAAATTTGACTAAGTCTGGGTCAGAGCCTTTCAGTCAGTAAAGATATAGGTTATGCACTTGCGGAGTGTGCTCAGTTGAGAAAAGAAATTGTAATACATCTCTATTCTTCTTATTTAATGCAAGTAGACATTAGGGTTTTGAGAAGTTTACTTTCCCTGAGAAAAATACTTGTTTCATGTGTGTTATTTCTCATTGAATGTCTAAATTTTTTGTTCTAAATTATGAATTAATGTCTATAGAGTAGTAGAGTAGGTTTGTGTCTTGTGAGTTTGATAAAAAAATAATGAGTGACTGAAAATATACATAATAATTTATACAAGAAGGGTAAAAAAAAATTGTCCTCCAAAGGGCTTTGGATAGGAAGAAAATAAATATAATGGACTAAAGGAAGAAGGGGTTTAAACCCTCATTCCTAAAAAATAATTCTTACGTAAATTAGCTAGAACTAGCAGCTTCTACTGAGCTAGGTAGGGGTGAATTCTTAAAAAAGAAACCAAGGTTTCATCCCATTAAGTGTTGGGGTTGTGAAGAAGAGCATATGAACAGGGAATATCCTTATAAATAAGGAAATATGAGGGAGGTTCATAGCATTCAAGTGGCTGACACAATGGAGGATGTGGGAAAAAGCATGTCGAGGATCTATGTAGCGCTGGACAATAGGTAGGTTGAACATCATGCACACATGATTGAGATAGAAGGTAAGCTCAATAACCAACATATTTCTATTTTAATTGATTTAGGGGATAGCTATAGTGCTAAATTGTAGCAATAAAAGGCTTCATTTGACTTGTGCCTTAGTCAAATGGAGAAATTCAAATTTCCACTTCAGAGGATGACTTGAGTTACAGTTAGCAGGAGTGGCATGGACAAATCACTCATTTAAGTCAGTCAATTCGAGTTTGTGGCCAAGAAGTAGAGTTATGCATGACTTGATTGATAATATCTAGCTATCTAGTGGGGTTATATTTAATGAAACTCAGTTATATGATCTCTAGTCTAGAATAGAGTTAGTATGAGTTTAGTTGAATAATTGTAACTATTGTTAACTAATTGATCTCTTAGTTAACTAGTCAATTTACTAAAAATATCCCTAGTCATGCACGAAATTCAAATTTCCTAGTGGAGTGGAGGAAAAAGGCTTAATTGTAATCATTATTGTATACTAGTGAGTGTACAGAGTTTGCATTGTACATGTGAGCTAATTCTCCTTAGATTTGCATAAGGAAATAGGAGCTTCCATATTTTTAGGAGAAGGAATTGTGCAATGAAATATGAGGAAGTAAGAGGCATATTTTCCTAAGTATTTGGCAGAGCAGACTCAAGAGGAGGAGATCGGTATTGCAGTACAAGTTGAGCTTCAAGGATTAAATTTGTCATTGTAATAGATCATTTTTCTCATTTAATTTAATACAAATAGAGGAGGAGCATTTCCCAGTTGGGTTACCCAGTAAGAACTGTGTTCATTGTGATTGAATGATTGGATGTGTTTCTATTGTAAGTTTTTCCTTCCACAGATTGAGTAGAAGAAATTTGTGTCTATTGTTTTCAGTTTGAATTCATTAGAAATTGCAAATTTTGAGTTATTTATACATGGTTTTAGAGGTATTAAAACTACATAGAAACCAATTTCCTGATCATCTCTCAATGAAATTTCAAAGAACATATTTTTGTTGCAGGTATTTCTTCAGTGCAAGAAAAATGTCTTTCAATGGATTGAGGCTTGAATATTAATTGGAGGGAATTTCGAATTTTTGTGCTTGGAAATACATGATGGAAGTTGTTTCGGATGAAAATGGAGTATTGGAGTACACAAAAACTAATATTCCAAAACCAGCAACATCATATGCACAACACATGGCTCAGAGGAAGAAAGACACAGCAAAATCCAAGGGGATTATCCTAGAGGGAGTCAGTGAGCATGTGGTTTCGAATTTGCATGGAAAGGAAACTATTTAAGCAATGTGGAAAACCATCATAGACCTATCGCAAGTCAACAATGATTCCAAGAAGTAGGAATTTAGAAATAATCTTAGGAATATTCAAATGGGTAAAAATGAAACTCTTGTTCAATACCTATCTAGATTCACTCAAGTGAGAGATGAACTTGGATGTGTAGGAGATACTATGCCATCATCTGAAATTGTGAGCTTATAACTCCTTGGTATATTAAAGTCCCGATACAACTATCAAGATTTAGTTAATGGAAGAGACGAGCTCCGAATTTGGGAGATATTTTGGTCTAATTTGATACAGGAGGAGATCAGAAGAAACACTAGAGAATGTGTCACATCTAGAACTTATGAGGAAGAAAATTTTTCTTTAGAAAGAAAAGGAAAGAAAGCCAAAGACAAGGCATAATCTAACCATAACCATGGCGTGAAGAAATACCTCAGTAAGATTAAATTATTTCACTTCCATGAGTATGGACACTATGCAACCAAGTGTCCACATAAGAAATCTAGTAAGAAGCGTGCAACAAGAGCAGGAGGAGATGCTCTCAAATCACAATTTGAGTTTGATTTCACCCTTATTACATGCATGACAAGTACTAGACAAGATAGTGTATGGTAATTAGACTCTGGTGCTTCATTTCATATGACAAGAAATAAGGAGTTCTTCAACAACTTAGAGGAGAGGGACTTGTAACACATAGAGCTTGAAGATGATGGAAGGTATATTAACAAAGGGATTAGCACTGTCACCTTTAAGAGGGAGTCAAGCTCCCATATTCACCTACAGAATGTAATGTACGTTTCCGGTCTTAAAGAAAATCGTGTTTTTGTAGCTATAATGGAAGACATATGATATGATGTGGTGTTCCATAGAGTGAAGGCCTATATGAATCATGTTGCTTCTGGAAAAGTTAAAGAAATTGGTGTTCAGTTTAGAAATATCTAGAGGTTAGAGGTGGATGCATGTGATGCATTGAGTAGTAAGGCAGAACATGTTTAGGGCCAAGATGTTGGAGATATCTAGCATAGGCATATGGAACATGTACACCATGGATATTTGAGAATAATGCAACATATTACCACTGGAATTCCAAAAGGAACCATTGATCAACATGATGTCTTCAAGGGATGCGCTCTTAGAAAGTATGTTAAATACTCCTTCCAAGGCTGAGATAGTAGAGCTGAAGCCATATTAGAGTGAGATCAATTAGATGTGTGTGGACCATTTTCCACATTCTCAACTGCAAAGCACGGGTATTATGTAATATTCATAAATTATTTTTCCCACAATTGTTGGATCTATTCATGAAGAAGAAAGATGAGATTTATTCAAAGTTTGTTGAATTTAAAGCCTTAGTTGAAAATGAGACCAGGAAGAAAATTAAATCCTTGAGAAGTGATAATGGAGGAGAGTATGTGTCCAATTCCTTCAAAGAATTATGTGCCAAGGAGGATATTATAAGGGAGTTGATTGCACCCCACAACCCACAAAAAAATGGGGTTGAAAAGTGGAAAAATAGAAGTGTTGTAGGAGTTTCTAGAGCAATATTGCATGACTAGGGGTTGCCACGATTGTTGTGGGAGGAAAATTGAAACATAGTTGTTTACTTGTAGAATAGGAACCCTCACAAAATTACTAGAATGGTTACACTTGAAGAGGATCTCACTTGGAGGAAGCTAGATGTATCCCATTTTCACATTTTTGGATCCATAGTCTATTGTCATGTCTCCAAAGATAGTAGGAAAAAGTTGGATCTTACTATAAAGAGGAGAATATTTATAGGCTAATCTGAGACACATCATATTTACTGGTGTTATCACCAAAAAAATGATCACCTAGCCATTTCTAACTAGGTGGATCGAAATACACCATGTAGATTTAATTTTACCATAGTGAAATCACTTTCACTCTGGGAAATAATTTAGTAAACCACTTTCATTAAATTATTTTCTTATTTAAATAAAAAAACCCATGAGAATAATAAGATAAGTCATTATTTATTTAATTTTCTCTAGGAATAATTATTAAATAATTATTCCTTGTCACATTTGACTAAATCCGTTAGGAATATTTAAATAAATCACTATTTATTTAATTTTTCTTATTTCTGTTATTAGAATAATTATTAAATAACTACATAATAATTATTTTGATTTCACACCATTTTTAATTCTCGCGAAATAATTAATAATTAATTTTATTTGTTAATTATTTCTAGATAAAGATATTTAACCATTTTAAATATCTTTTCCCTTTCCAATAAATATAATAAAGTATTCCAAGTGGTTAGATATGAATTTGGTTAATATTATTTTATTATTCTCCATTTTCTAGATTAAATCCATACTTTGTTAAAAATAGGAGGGTTTTTCATTCATTCTCCACCATGATCATAATCATCGTCACCATTATTGTCTTTTTTCTTTGAGCTCTCATTTTGAGCTCTCCACATTTTGTTTGGATTTTTCACATATTGAGAGAGAATATCATTTTTTGAAGCATCAAGGACATCAAAGGACCCATCCATAGAGGGGGACTTACAAACCCATCTGTAGATCTCCTTCACCAAGTGTTTTTAATAAAATATTTACTCATTTAAAGTATATCGACTTGGGTTATTGCATTGGATATGTTTCACTGCCATCTTCTATTCTGGATCATCTATACCTTTATTGTAGGTTTTCCATTTTTTTTGCAGTTTGGAATCACTAGCAGCCATGAACATGTTGTTAGGGTCACTTATCACCTAGTGAATTAAGTGAAGCTTTTTTGGTACACCTTCTAAGAAATTTCACACTAACAAATGAAAACTCCACTGGTGCAATAACAACATTCTTGGGTGACTGAAGTTTCAAAAGATTTCAGGGTTTTATACAACTACCTTTAGCCTCTCAATATATATATATATATATATATATATATATATATATATATATATATATATATATATATATATATATATATATTAAACCCTATTTTGTTAAATTTTCAGATTCTAGTGGTTTTCTGGTCCTTTTCACAGGTCACATGTACTAGCCGAGTAGGATACAGAAAAATGTGTGCAAGATCTGCCAACCGAGAGTCCCCAGAGAAAAACACACTATTCAACCCCTTAAGTGAGTTGCAGAGTGAATGTTTTGGCCCAAAATTTGCATTTTCCTCTGTTTCATATCAATTTTTTTTATAGAATATCTGAGAGTGTTGTCTGTAGACTTGTTTGGGTATTCCACTTCTATATTCAGTCTCCCTTAGGCCTGCATCCACTTGATTTGTCTCTTTGAGGAAGGAAAAATACCCCTAGGGCTTAGAGTACACCTCCACATTGTTAGGAAGAGATCTGTTGAGTGAGAAGTCTAGGGCTTTGAACATTTTCAGCCACTGATTTTCATATCTGTTCAATTTATTTTCAAATATTTTTGATAGTTTTCTTTTACCTTTTCTCCCTTTATAGTTTGGGTTTTCCTTTTTCCCCTTAGGATCCCCTTGAGCATCCTAGGTCTTAGAGTTTCACACCTATACTTTGCAGCATTTTTCACCTCTAATTTTTGTTGTTTGTCTGCATCATTTATAGTTGATAGGAGCCTTTAGATCCCAATCCCTTGACATTAGATATTTTTGGCCTCTTTACATGTCTTTGAATAGCTTGTTTTCCCTCTCTTGCTTAGCTTCTTAGTATCCCTTGTGGGTGGGGTTTTGTGTGCTTGATTGGCTATTTATTTTTCTATCATTTTCAGATTTATTCACAGTATTTCAACATTTTACTTTGAGTAGCACATGGCATCATGAGACATGCTTAATTAAATCATCCACTTGACAAATTATTTTCACACACTCACATCTTAAGCAAATGTGATCTTGGTTAACACTGCCAAGCCAAGACTTGAAACACTACACCTTAATAAATCAACACACATCGATTAAGCCCACTTGGGTAGTAGGGCCAAACAATATTTGTATTGTTGGTGTAAGATCGGTGGGATAGGCTTCCAATAACACCCATTGATCAATTTAATTGAGACATATAAGTTGACATTTTAGGAAGCTTAAAATCCTTCACCATCCCACGATCAAAGTCAGAGTGTGTCAAAAACTTGATTTAGAGGGTGTTAGGCTAGGTCATTGTGCGAGTAATTTCCTCTAGGCTACCCACCCCTTAGCAGGGAATTCCGTGCAGTGGATGACTAACACGAAACTCAAGACTCGACCAACCCCGTGGTACAAAGGTAACCATAGTTACCAATATTAGGAAAACATCCCTATGAAAGAAGTTGGTCCTCTACCCAACCTTTCTTTGGACAACTCTACTTGCAGGGATCAGAATCCATCAAATAAGAGGTTCTTTGGAAGGCCATCTAAAACAATAGATATATGATTATTTGAGGATTTATATAAACTAGAGGATAGAGGTATTTTTCTTTCATAGGACGTGTTTTCTTGTATAAGAGTAACATCATTAAAATTGTTAGTTTTCACTTGGCAACACTGCACTACGTGTTTTCTTGCTGTTTTTTTCTCCTTTATTCCTACCATCACCCTTTAGTTCTTCGATCATTATTGTTTGAAATCATTGCGCCCCCTAGGTGTTTTTTGTGTCGAATTCAAGGTCTTCACCCTTAGTTACCATTATGACATATTACTCCTCCCCGTTCAGTTAGAGTACATTCTCCGAGTCCTCCATCAAGTAATCATTTTGATTCTGATTTTGCTAATTCATCGAGTTCATCCTTTGATTCCATATCTTCTCAACCCCATATCACCATAATGTCAGGAACCAATGTGGGTGTGGGAACCCAGGGTGGTAACCCGGGTGCTAACCAGGGTACCCCCACCAGCGGAAGCCCTACCAGTGTGGTCACTCCTAGTCCCTTGCTTCCTTTTATGGCTGGTTAGAGTCTCCCATATTTTAGCCATCTTATCAATGATCCTCTTCTCCATGATCCCAGATGGATAGCTATGCCTACTAAACTCCCTTTAGACATCCCAAAGTTTGAAGGTAATCCTAGAGAAGATCCAACTAATCATGTTCACTCCTTCCACATGTGGTGTTCATCAAATTCCATTACTAAAGACTCCATCCATCTTCGTTTGTTCCAATGCACGCTCATTGTAGCTGATGCTAAGTGGTATTTTGACCAACCTAGAGAAACTGATTCCACTTGAGCGACTCTTTCCACAACCTTTATTTCATATTTCTAGTTACCTCTTTGTTATGATACTGTTACTGAACTTTTGACTTCTTTCCATCAAAATTTTTCCACCAGCCTTTCTGGCCATGTTCAGAAATGGCATAGAAGGAGGAGCATCTGTAGAGCTCCTGAATTTGAAGACTGAGTCTATATGGATTGGTTCCTTAGAGATTTGTTGGCCCCCAGTGCTAAATAATTTGCGTCACACTTCCCCATTCTGAGAAATAGGCACTCCAAATAGCCTTAAAATTTGATCTAATCTAGGCCCAGTTAGGTTATGTTTACACTGTCATCCCTGATCTTCCTCAACCTAGTGCTACTAATACACCAGGGGCATCTCATGTCATGCATGGCATAGTTGGGAACTGTTGTAGTGGCTACAACCACCCTCCAAATTTTTTCCTTCGCTTCGTTTTGGAGCCTCTCTCCTAAAACCATACCAACTTGTCTTGCACTGCTCAGGTACTTGTGCTTTTATTTGAACTGATATTTTTCTTTACAACTTGTGTTCTCTTAATTCCTTTGATGTAAAACCACAAGTTGACCGCCTATGACTTGGTTGCATCTGGCTCTTTCACTGCCTTGGAAAACTGTGTAGTCCTATATGGAAGCCAACCTTGGTCCAAGGAATTGCACATATGAGCTCAACAGTGAGCCTTGCTCTCAAGAATTGTGTAGATCATCCCAAAAGTGAGATTTGGCTATAGAATTGCACAAAACTATATGACAACTTTTCGTCAGCTAAGAAATTGCACAGAGCATGAGAGGCATCCAAAGCCATATAGCCCAGGAATTGCACAAAAGCATACCCTCAGCTGCTGCTTGATGCATGTGCCAACAAGTTACCCAGTTCCCTCTAGAAGTGCATAATTTCTCCATGCAGGCATGGTAGCCCTTACCAAAATAGAAAAAATAAAAAATCCTACCTAAAAAATAGGAATCTATTTTTAGCACTGGGAGTTACACTTGAGTTAATTTTAGAAACTGCCACCACTTGTCGCTTTTTCCTAGATTTTTAGCATGCGTGTCATAAACCCTAAATTGATTAAAATTATTTTATTGACACCTCCATAGCTCATTTTCACATTCAACCTTGGATCTATGGCATTGCCGAGGCATAGAGGAACCTTCATCATGATCGGCACAACATATCTAGGTAAGTTTTGCTTTTCAAGTATTTTGTTAGTTTTTTTGTCGCTTTTGTTTCCTTGGCTTGTCTGAGTGTTGTTTTGAATGTTTTATTGAATGGCCACCAACATTTTTGTTTGTTTTAACTTGTATAAGTGTTTTTTCAAGTTTTTCATTGCCTTTATTAAGCGTTGCATGCATAACCCCATTTTTTCACTAACGGTCATCGTTGCGACAACTCTCCCCACAAGCTTTGTTTTTCTTCTGCTTCACTGATTCTTGAATTTGTTTTGATTGCATGAATTACCATTCACTCAGATATGCTCCAACCTTCACACACACTTTCATATCTACTCGTTTTTAAGTTTCCCTTGGGAAAATCTAGGCTACCTTAGCTTAGGTCTAGCTCTTCTTGACATGCATTGTGCATTTTTGGATCTCACGGCTCTGCCTTGCCTCTAGGAATTGTGTAGAGGCTCTCAATCACTAGCTCTAGCTATGCTCTGCATAGTTCTGGGAGTCAGTCCCGAGTCTTTCCCACTGGGATTGTGTAATTCACAGTCCCAACCAGCATCAAGCCATACTAAACTGTACATCACGTAGTTCCAGTCTACAGTGGGATAGGAGTCTTTTCACATACTCTTTTTCCAATTGGATCCTTGCAAGCCACACTGGACTGTGCTATGTGTAGTTCTAGTTATCAGTACCTCTCACTCGTAGCTCGGACTGTGAAATGCATAGATCCAACTAATAGTTCCTCACCTTTGAGAGTCACAACTGTGAAATCTTGCCCAACAGTTACCCAGTTTGTTGCATGATCAATCCTTGAAGTGCTTTGTGATTTTAAGTTGACATTTTCTTGCCGTGAGTTTCCGCTCTATCTCCAGGTACATTTGTTGTTAAGGAGCTTCCCAAGAGTATAGGTAGCATGGTTTCCAAGAGAGCTGGATCAAAGGATACTGCAGAGAGAAGCACTGGAGATGTGGTTACACAGGTGCCAATGAACTTTCCTGTCTATGAAAATGCACAATTGTTCATAGAGAAGGACATGAAGATTACATGGCAAGAAATAAAGGACACATTTGTAGATAGTTTCCAGGAATATCTAGAAGATCGACAAGTCTATGCCAACATTCAAAAGTCATGCTTGTATAGGGTTTCATGCAAGTACCCTGCCTTCCCGTGCATGGAAATCATTCACTATATTGTTTCACATATCGATCCCTAGACGATGACACTGAGCAGTACCAGTGGAACATAGTTTTCCACCTTCAAGATGGAAAACTACCATCAGATGTATCACCTATTGTAGCTCATGAACCACATGGATGCACTGTTCTTCACTCCCAACAGTAATGTGAACACTAGAGACATCATGAAGCATTGGGTAAAAGAGACATCGAAGTTTAGAGTGACACCCAACTAGGTCTACAAGATGAAGTCACTCAGGAAGGCTTACCAACTATTAGTCATCTTGTCATGCCGCTTGTATCGTCAAGAGAGCACTGAGACCTTCTTACAGAGTTGGGTGGTTATGTTGGATTAGTTGGTAAATTAAGGAATGATATTCAATTGGTCTAACATGTTAGATCTTCAGCTAAAAGTGCATGTGTCTAATGCCCAAAGTCTGCCTAAGGATGAGGAAGCAAGATTTTTTATGTCCGCATACCTGCTTGATGCAATATGTGCCCTGCAAGAGTTCCCTAGCATGGGTTGGACATGGAAACATTTAGAGGATGCTATGGACATCTATTACAAGTTTCTCTTTGAGTGTAGCTACCGAGGAGTCATGGCAAAGTTGTCTTACCATTTCATCACCACGCTATATAGGATGATATTCGAACAAGATCCACCTTGCATGTCCCAAGAAGCGATGCATGCATTTCTTAACATTGCAGATTGATATGCCTCACCCGATGCCACCTTTATCAGGATGTTTGGCAAGGAGAAGCATCTACATGAGCTACCCAGGTTTTCCACGGATAAGATGGTCATGCAAGAGTTTACATATCACATCTCCATAGGGTTACCAGGAAGACTGCATAGGAGGAAGAAGGCACCATGGCCTACTCTTCCTTTGCGGATTGGATTTTACGAGATCCATACCTTGAAGGATATGGATGCCAAGGTGGAGGACTTGATGAAGTTTGGGTTCAGAACCAAGAGTTTCAATCCATAGGATCCCCACTACATATGCAAGAACCACTGTACAAAGGTGTATTACCCATGGATCCATGGGGCATGTCATTGGTGAGAGGAAGATCCTTGGAGGTATTGCTACAACTCTAGGCTCAATGAACCGGTCAAGATAACTATGGAATGGAAAGTAGATTTGTAGGTAGCAGCACCACAAGAAGCAACAAAAACAATAGTAGTGAGAAGAAAACCAGTGCAAGACAAAGGCAAGAGGAATATTATTGAGAGCACAAAGGCTGAGTAAAGCTACAAGTTCAAAGAAGATCCTCTTGTTCAGAAATTAGTTTTGGAGATAGAGGCGACAACAAAAAAGGAGAATAGAATGAAGGAAGATAGAGAAGAAAAGGTTGGAAAATGCAGAGAGGAAGTTGTAAGAAACATAAAATAAGCTAAAAAAAGAGCAAGAGCCCAGGAGGAGAGAAAGGGGAGAAAAGTAGAAACAAGAACATGCAAAAAGACAAGGCACACTAACAGAGCAGATTGTGCCTATATAGGTTGAGACAACAAAGCAACCAACTGATGAAGAAGAGGGTGAGCAGGTGCAAGTTTGGGAATGTGCTCAATAGGTTGAGCAGATGGTTGAGGCAAAAAACATGGAGATAGAATAGGAGCCACAAGACCCAAACACTGATCTCATGCCGAGATCATTCGAGGTTTCACCACAGTTTTCACCACCTCCATAATCACAACCGGTCCTGAGTGATCAAGGAGAGGTTTTCCTCCTTGATGATGATCCAGAGATGGATGTGTACAATCTGTCATTCGACAAGTAACAACACAGGATTGTACAGGAATGTAGAAAGCAACTCTTATATGATCACACATCACCTGCTCACATAAAGGAAAGGGTGATTGTATCGTATGTTAGAAGACATCCAACTGCCATGGACGAGGCTTCTCAGGCTGATGTAGAAGCCACGAATTCAACAATCAAGTTCTTGATAGTAGAGAATGATAGGATGGCGAAGGACTTGCAAGAGGCTAGGAAAACAACATAATAGTCTTCCGGATCAATTATGGAAGAAATGAAGAAAGCAATACTTGCAGAGATATCAACTTTAAAAATAACCATGCAGATGTTGTATAGAATATTTGTCACCGTGCACAAAGTGGTTTTCCATCAATAGATTTTCACACTACAAGAGAAAAGGACATTGGCGAGGGTCGAAAAATGTAACCATGAGCTCATTGGTTACGGTCAAAAGAGCCTCTATCACCAAAAACTGAACGTCACCAAAGGTGACATCACCAAAAGTATAGGTTTTGTTGTGACATTGAAGGTTCATCACCAATAATTATTTATAATGACAGAGAGTGACCGTCACCATTTCATATGAGGAATGGTGACAAACATTTTCCTCCATCACCAAAAAACAGAACGTCACCAAAAGTATAGGTGTTTTGGTGGCATTCAATTTCTGTCACAAATAATGATTATAATGACAGATAGCGACCATCACCATTTCATATGAACAACAATGATTTATTGTGATGGACCTTTCATGACCCTCACTATTGATGCATATATATGGTGACGTTCATTGACCATCACCATTTCATATTTTGGTGAGGGTCGAAAAATGCCACCATAAGCCCATTAGTGACGGTTAAAGGACCTTTGTCACAAAAAATTGAACGTCACCAAAGGCCACATTGCCAGAAGTATAGGTATTGTGGTGACATTCAAGGTCTGTCAAAAATAATGATTATAATGACAAATAGTGACCATCACCATTTCATATGAACGATAGTGATTTATGGTAATGGGCCTTTCATGGTCATCACTATTGATGCATATATATGGTTGTGTTCATTGACCGTCACCATTTCATATTCTGGTGAGGGTCGAAAAATGTCACCATAAGCTCACTCGTGATGGTAAAAAGAGCCCGTGTCACCAGAAATTGATCATTACCATTCCATAAGATTATTAGGGCATGATGGAATTGAACCACCAACCTCCTTCTTGTAAACCAGGTGCTCTTCCATTGAGCTAGTACCCTTTAAAAAATTAGACCTTGAAACTTTATAAATTGTAAATTCTACAACTTTCAATAAATTATAAAACTTTGTAAAGTCTTGGAAAATCTTTTACTAAACAAGCAAAATAACATCAAAGTTGTAGGTCCCTACCTAATAATTATGGAATTTATGAAAAGTTGGTGGAAGGAAAAATAGTAATGTATAATATACTCAATATGTTCAATTGAATACTCAATTAGAAGTGAAACTTTGAACACATTTATAGCCTATAAATAACCTATAATTATCAAACTTAAAATCTGCAATTACACCAAATATTAATTTATCACCTTGTGAATCATGTAAATCTATTGTGACGACATAAAAATATACCTCTAAAACACTGATTTGCATGCTAAAAAGTAAAAAATAGTGAGTATATATGATGCGATTATGAATAATGAGATAAATTCTTGAATCTTACTGGCTATGGGGTCTATACAACTAATTGGGAGTGTTTCTCATTATTAATTAATTCAAGATGTCAAAATACAACAATCAATAAAAATGATCCTAAAATGTAACCACTAAACAAATGTTAAAATTTTAAGCACAAAGTTCAACTAATATCTGTCACACCAACAAAATATCCAAGGGGAATTCAAACACTTCCAAATCCACACCAAGCACAAGTATCCAAAGACACAATTTCATGGATAGAAGGAAAACACTCTCTATCACTCAATGATAACTATGTCCTCCCACAAGTACTTCAACTAGCAAATGGGAAGACAAAAACCTCAAAGCAGAAAAAACTACACAATACAAAAATACATTTCATCCCACCTCTACCTTTATAGAATAGATCTAGAGGAATAACAAAAGGATCCACGGAGAATAGGATTAGAGTGGGAAAATAAATATGATAATAAAAAAAAACTAGCAATGAAATCTATTAATTTGAACATGTGTCCACATGTACTCAAAGATTAGAGGAAACAAAAGAACCCAACATGATTGATTATTCACTTGATAAAATGGCATTTACTTCTTTAGCAAAAAGAAAGAAAATCCCAGCCTCTTTTCTATTGTCCTCTTGAATAAATCCTCTATGTATGGCATTGGGGTTTTGTGCTACACTCTATGCTTACTCTCCAACATTAAAATAAGAGTTCCCAAATTTATTTCTAAATGTCTAATTTGTTTGAATTTGGGCCAAACCTAGTCAAATCTTGTCAAGTTCTACCAAGATGCAATGAGCTTAATTATGTTTTCTTAACCTAGTCAACAAGCTTGACCCAGGATTTTGAAAAGGAATTTTGGTAGAGATGACTGCTCTGACATATTTTGACAAATTTTCCTTTATGTATGTCTCAAAGAGAGAAGTTTAACTAGCCTACTCTTACCACATTGTGGCTACATAAGTGAGACAAATCAAAAGCAGTAGTATCCACTAAGAGATTGTGGGTGAGGGGAATTTATTCTACTAAAATATGCTCAAATATTTCGTATGACTTTAACCATTATTGATTTCATTGATGCACCCATAAGAGAAAATGTAATTTTTTCATTAAAGGGGGTTGAACATTGATATGGGCAATTTCAACACCTCACTTTTACCAACTAGGCAAACCACTATTTCAGAATTTATTTTTTATGTGTAGTTTTATGCCAATTTTCTATTGGGGAATCCAAATCAGTCTTCTTGTTTAGACTTTTCCCAATGTTTCCTGGGTCCATGTCTTGTTACTGTGCTCTCCACTAGGATATAATGTAAATCATACTATAATGTAAATAGGAAACTCATGCCTTCCAATTCAGAGATGACCCTAATTCAAGATCCCTCTCCACATTTTGGCCTAGATATGAAGCTATACATGTTAACTAGGATTGACCATAGAGATTACAACAATTGAGTAACCTTTTAAATGGTGGCCCCAATTTGAATTCATAGGGAAGATATTTTAGTTCATTTAGCACTGAAAGATAATGTTCCTGGCATGTAAATCAAGCAATGCTAAATCAATTTTTAAAATTTGGCATATGTTCAAGAAAGTAGTAACTTTTGTAAATACTAAATACTAAATATCAAGAACTGCATTCTATCATGTTTCATCTTTGTTGCATCAAGCAATGTAAATTATAGGAACTGCACTCAAGCAATCTAATTTAGCATAAGGGTGATGAGATAGGTACCATGGAAAACTTGGTGGCTGCTTCACAAACTCAAATTGGAATGTTTAAGACCAAACGATTTAATTGAAAACGATGCTATTCACTACCATGCATGTTAATACAAAATTATTGTACTAAAATCCCCTTCATAGACAAAAACCAACATCCTGTAAAATGTCCTTTTTCAATACAAATGTCCTCTTCTTCTCATGGTCAATGATTGCAATTTTTGTTGGGGTGCTAAGATAGATTATGTCCACCTTCATCCATGAAAAAATCATATTCAATTAAGAGGTTCAACTATTTCATTAGCTATGCCAAAAATACATCCATAACAATAAGTGCAAAATATCTTCACCTATGTGCTCTAGCTTACCTCAGACTCAAAGGTGATTGCATCACCTTGCTCAGTAAAACATTATTTATTTCGTAAGTTGTCCAGGTAATCCAAGGTTTCCAATCCTTCTACTCGTACTTCACTGTAAATAGACATAACAAAATGGACTTAAACACATGCAAAGTAGAAATCTCAAATAGTCTGACTCATATAAGCATTGTTCATAGTAACTTCGAAACAAAATTGCCACCAACCATCATCAAAGACACATAAAACTCCATTCCCAGTCCTACCACAAGTTACTAAGGCACTTAAGAACTACAACTTTACTTTTTTTTGGAGTCCAATTACCTCTAGCTTAGTCTCTACGTTGGGTTATTGATAAAAGCATGGACAAAATCTAATAGGTGACCATAGAATTCAACATTAACAAGTCCACTTTGTTGCTTCCATTTCAACCAAGACAACTATAGCTATAGCCATTATATTATTCTTTTGTCTGGGGGGAACTATTGTTACAACTGTGACATTGCCAATTAGTTTTATCTCATTTCAGACAACATAGTTATTCCACCAAAATGCATCATGTAGAATTGAAGTAGCTAACATCATGATCTAATGTTGGAAAAATTGTTAGATTGTTGTTACAAATTTACCAGCATTGCTAGTTCCATTAGGCATTGAAACTTTTAGGAGATAGTCTTCCATGTGTAGTGAACTTGGAAACTATTTTTTGAAGTGGCAAATTGTTGACAATATGTTTCCAATTGCTTCTTTTTCTCAAGCAACCGGAAATGAAATTGTTGAGAAACACAATAAAGTTCAAGTATTGGCATGTAGTTGATTAAACAACTTGTTGTTATTCAAAGTTCAGATTCAAGCATTGGGGATCCACTTTACAGGAATCCAAATATCTCCTTTTGAAATCTTGAAAATAAGGGAGTACTAACAAAGAAAAATATCTTTAACCCAAACCAAAACCATTATGTCTCAAGGTCTACTATGAATTTTTTTTTATTAATTACAATATTTTGCATTCTCTTTTGTACTTCTTGGAGAGTCTATAGGCTTCGTTTTGAGTCACGATGTATTACAATATGCATTGACTATTTTATCACAATGTATTTCTTCAATGATGTGTCTCATCAAAGTATTTCTTCTAGACATGGAAACCTAGGCTACGTGTGAAGGAAAAATCATAAAAAAGTAAACAATTGCATGTATTCCCAAAACTGACCTCCCTTTAGTCAAAATTTGATATTGTTAGAGCATCCAACTATATTAAGATTGATAAGCAATGTGTAAATCCATGTTTGATTGTATGACCACTCTTTTTCATTTAATTAAAGCATAAATCCAATGAGTAGGCATGGAGTTTGTGAAAGAAATAGGGAAGGCACTACAGATATATTGCACTTGGTTGTAACTTGAAGATAATTTTACTGATAAAATTGATCCTGGAAGTGGATAATCTTCGTCATCACAAATTGTGAACAATTTGCACAATGGACTCACAACAAGACTTCATCACCATGCTTCAGGTTATCATTACTGGGTTAAGAATCAAGATGAAAACAATCATACCATTCATAATTTGAAAGGAAAACAATCAGCCTCAACTTCTACAATAAATTGGTAACTAATTCAAGTTATCACCCCTGTGAGCAAGCAATGTCCATGCCAAGAAGAATGATGGAATAAAGTTATAAACCAATGTTGAAATACTTGATCGGAGTCAAAATTGATTGACTTGGGAAAAAAAGGGGGCTTGGAAAAAAGGTAATGAGCATTAAAAAATGCATAAAAATAAATGTTTTTCAATTAAGTTAGAATATAAACCTAAAACAAGATCAAATTAAATACCATGCAAACCTTCTGACAACACACTGGCATAATTTCTAGAGTTGGAATCACATTCAGCAAGTCAATGTAAAAAAAAGAGCCTGAAATTAGTCTTTATAGATAGATATTTGCATGTCAAGTGATTTTTTCTTAAAAAGCACTAACTCACGTGACCCATGAGCCTCTCAAAAAACTTGAGTTTGGATTTTTTTGCATATTTTTGCAATTTCTCACCCCTAAGAACTTGTTTTGGGAAAATTACTTTGTGAGTTCTCCAACACTAGAATAAACATTGACAAAAAACCCAACATAAGAGCTTCAGACTACCCAAAAATGTTGGAAGGGAAGAAACACAATCAGGACAATTTACCCTAGGCAAGGCTACATAAGTATCCCAATAAAACCTATTTTTAGGCCATCACTATAAATAACATCTGAATTGAATCGGAGATCACTAAAATGATGATAGTCAAAAGCATCACCACAATAACTTAGTCTTGATTTACATATTGTGTATTTCACTGCTTCTACCAATATTATTATAATTTTTCTACATTTGACAATCTGGTTGTCCTCCTTAAATGAGCTTCAAATTGTGGCCTCTTGTAACTTGCCTACACCTTGCTTATTGGAATAAAGTCAGCTTGTTTGACTAGAGATGATGATCATATTGTAATAGTATCTAAATTTTAAGGACCATTGTGTAGATATTATAATAATATAATGTCTATTTTTATATATGGTATGAAATAAACAAGGTTTTGTAAGTTTTGCTTGAAGGGGTAAAATAGGTAGAGTCGTAGGGCTTCAAAGAGTCTTGAAAATATTTTGTATATTTATGTGTTTGTGTCATATATAATATTTACAGTCTTCTTTGTAATATACCATCACACTTTACTTGCTTCATAGTTGTGAGTTTTACGCAAGTGTGGACAGTAATACACAAGAATGAGAAACAATGAATTGATGCATTCATTATTCGGTGATGTAATGTATCATTACATAGTAAGAGAAGAAAGTACATTACATAACTTCCAAATACCTGACCATTTAACCACTATTTTCATTACAAATGAAGTAACTCATCATTACATTGCTTTATTAGTAAGACTTTATTATGTGCCTAAATCATAATCAATAGGTCTAATTTTTAATTATGACCATTATTTCGAACACCCTTTTATAATGGTCGATTTAGATGTTTTGTTCCAATAAGAAAAAATAAAAGCTTTGAACAAGCAAGATTTTTGCAGCCTACTCCAAGATAAGGTCTTCATTCAGTCACTAGAAAGTATCACCTTTTGGATATCTACAATTCACTCACTGAGAGACACCAACAACTCCACACAGTTATCTTCTCTTTACACTGATGGAATACAATTTTTCTGAGATGAAATCACCTTTGTGATGGCCCATTGCTACATCATCTCTTCTTCTATTCTCAGTCACAGTGGTTCCCTTATTTATTCCCAAGTATTCACTCATTTCTCTCTTTTTTTCTAATTTCCACATACACACTTTATCTGAGATGATACCAGATTGAAATACACAAAAGAATTACTTATCTTCATCGTTAAGATGTCTCACTTTTGTCCAACTCTATGTGTGATTGGAGTCCCTCAACATCTTCTCTGATCAGAGCAATCCCTCAACTCCTTCACCCACTTCCTTGGCTTCTCCTTACTGTGGCTACGGGAACATGTGAGTTTTACACACACAAAGCATGGACAGGAATACACATAAAAATGAGAAATAGTGCATTGATTCATTCATTATTAGGTGATGCATGTCTCATTACATAATACTTAACCATTTCACTACTACATTAAACAATTCATTATTACATCACTTAATTAGTAAGACTTTATTATATGCCTAAATCCTAATTAATAGGTTTAAGTATGACCATTATCTCTAGCAATAACATCTTAAGTTTGTGCTGGATTATATTATTATTCTATTTACATTCATTGAATGGTATCAGAGTGGACTGGGGCAAGCAAATAGGAAACTCTCATGTTGGAGGATGAAGCTGGGGATCCCTAATAGTGAGGTTTTATTAATTTCAATCTGTAGTAATTTTTAGTTTGTATAAATCTTCTCTGTAAATCTCTGCCTTTTTATTGCTAAGACATTTGCTAGATATTTTAAGGCATTAGGTGCATACTAGAGTTTATTTCCACAAAACAAGATTTTGTAAATAAAGAAGTTAGTGTTTGAAGTTGTGCAAACACTGAGAGAAACAAAATAAAAGGAAACAAACAACGAGAAAGAGGATCTATGGGTGACAGAAGAAAAAATAGTTGAATGAGGAAGAGAAGAAAGTGAAGAATGTGAGGACAACTTGCATAAGTGTGAAGAAAGCAGACAACAAATAGTAATAATGTGAGATGAAATGCAGAAGACAAGGATGACATGGATAACATAATGTAAAATCAGAAAACATAATGGAGATCAACAGAGCATGAACATGATCAAAGAGAAGACATGAAAGAAGAAAACAAAGGCAGATAGCAGCAAATAAGTGAACGATGTGAACAAATTTGAAACAAATGAGAAGTGAACACATGAAAAACAACTTATCAATGACAAAACAAAAGGGTGGTGCAGTAGAGCCAATTGATCAACATAGAAGGGCACCACAGGCATAAGTAGGAAAAGTGGCACAGTGAAGTGAAGTGAAGAATATTTTGAAAAATTAAATATTGCACAGGCAGGTTAGTACACTTAAGGAAAGTGACACTCACCAAATACAAAGTAGTCTAGACAAGGTTTATGCAAATTCACATCCCATCACTTTTTATTCTACAAACGAACATTCATTGCATGTTCACTTGATGAGCACCATATTTGATCACATCCCCATCTCAAATTCAATGCATAGTAGTAGTGATTGTCTATATGAGGCTCACTCCTCCATGCTCGATGCCTATTTGCTCAAGTTTGAAGTTTTTGAAATGTAGTTGTTAGTGTCTAGTCTTTGGTCCCCACCCTTGTAGGCAGAGATTGGGTGGATCTCTTGGTGTGGGGCATCCATTCTCCACATGGTCAAATTCCTTCAAAGATTGGGTAGGATGGTTGTGAGACTCTGGAAGGGAAATGAAAACTAAGTTTAGATTAGCCTTCAGGTTTCTCAACAAATATTGGAGGACCCTTTAATGACGTGTGTCAATGGGAGTTCCATGAACTGGAATTTTCTGTACAGGGGATTGATGTGTATAAAGACAAAGGAAGTTGGATTATCCCATGTATGCACTGGATGGAAAAGGGATATGTGCTCTCCAAACTCTATTTTAAACAATTAAAAATGCAAAGAAAAATCTGAGAGGATCCTGACCTTAAGAGACCCTAGTGGCACTAGTAATGTTATAGAAGATGAGATGGAAAACCAACAAATATTTGAAGATCAATTTCAAATAATTTCCACTTCTGTAGGCTTTGACCCATTGCAGGATGCTACCATGGAGCTTATCCATCATATTTTTCTCCATTAAGTATAGGCCCTTGGGAGGAACTATATACCCAAAATTGGAGCTATAGATCCATGGAGGTACTCAAGGATGAAAAATCACTAAGTCTTAATGGTTTTCCAATGGAATTTTATAAATAGATGTGGCCTATGGTGGGCTCTAATTTTTTTAAAATGTGCCATGAATATATCAAGGGTGGTGGTGTAGGGGAGTTGGTTAATGATTCCCTCATAAAACACGTTCCAAAAGTTGTTAAAAGAGATGATAGGTGGGTGGTATCCAATCACCTTGTTGAATGTCTCCTATAAAATTCTAACCAAATCCCTAGCTAGGAAGATCTAGTTATTGATCCCCTTGATAGTTCACAAGTAGTGGGTAATATTTATTGAGGCCAAATATATTTTGGATAGTCTTATCACTCCCTAAAAAGGCCTTGACTGGGCTCACAACACTAGGCAAAAGGCCCTCCTTCTAAAGATTGATTTTGATAAAGTCTATCATATAATCAAATTGGACTTCATCCTTGACATGTTGTATTGGTTGGGATTTGGCTCTATGTACCATTAGTCTATGGAGACAATATTCTAGTGAGATTATGCATGATTCAGTGTGAACAATGTGCTATTATTAGAGTTTGTGGTATTGCAACACTCCATCCAACAAGGGTGTATGTTGGCGATGTATCTCCATGAGATTGCAATGGATGTTATTAGTTACCTATGGAAAGTAACAACACTACAAGGGAAAATAATAGGTATCTACTTACAGACAATAACCAACTCCTTGATGTCCATTTTGTCGATGACTAGGCTCTCACACCTAAATTGACCCAATAGTGCATGGAGGGTATGAAGTTATACTTGGATAATTTTTGCAAAAGGTGTTGCAACAGTTGCTAGTAAAGAGAATCACAAAAGATTTTTTTATTGGGAAAGAGGATCCCTTACACTTATTGAACTTGAAGTGGTAGTGCATCAAATCTATGGTGATCATTTGATATTTGGGCATACCCTTTTACTTCCAAATTTATCTTATGAATCAATAAAGATGGATTATGGAAATTTTGAAAAGAAGCTTTTGGCTTGGTCCATTCTTGACTTTCCCTTGCTTGGTGAATCTCAATTTTCATCAGAATATTTCCGTTAGGACATTTGTATTCCTCCTCACATCTCTTTCCTTCCCATTCAACCTATAATGTTGTGGAGAATGTACCTAGAAACCTATTATATCTATGAAACTAAGGATCTTTATGAGTTGGTTAGGCACCCTTCTAATTTGGTTCTTATTTAATAAAAGATGGAGACTTGGAGATATGATGGAGTGTTGGATAAGGAGGTGCCAGTCCATTTGGAAGGATCATGTCTCCTTGAAACATAAAAAAATTGGGGGGTTACTACTTCATCAATGTTTGGTTGTGAAGAGTTGGTTGCATAAAGTTGACATTACTAATGTGTGCATTGTGTGATAAGTATGAAACAACTCTAGCCTCAAGGGATAGCCTGATAGCTTGATTGGTAGAATATATTGTGTGAAAGTTCAAGGTCTTAGAATCAAATCCCATGGAGTCCCTTGGGGTTACTAGCCAATAATTTAGTTGGTGGTTACTACAATGCTCCATCTGATCCAAATTGGATCATTATACTATTTTTCATCCATCTTGATTATATTGTTTGTATTAATTTAAATGTATTAAATTAGATGCATCATGTTATGATGTGAGCTCCTATGCTGGCTTTAGGAGCCTAGTAATCTCAGGGTTTCTTGGCCCTATTTATGGCCTAGTAGATGCCTAGAGCTCTAGGGAAACACAACTGTTGGGTTGGAACTTTTGTACTTTCATCAAACTTTCAACCTTGATTTATTTTTTGTCAAAGGATTCTTATATGTGTCTACCAAGTAAGACCCATGAAGGCTCTTGATGCCAAAGTAGTGACCAATATATCATTGAGTAACAATGCACATAATAGAAAGCAAAGAAAATCATTGCTAACATGCCATTATGGATTGGAAAAGTTGATGAACACATGATTAGATTAAGTATACTCTAAATATTTGGCCTGAAATGTCTTCCAGGTTCTTGCATATCAATATAATCATAGAGAAAAGAGAAACCCTAAATATTTGTTTTAGTAGCTTTAATGTCTTATCTAGAATTCAAATGATGGATCACAATGGTGTGCCAAAATTTTACTGAAAACCTTATATCTATATAGATATCCCTTCTCTATGATATTGCATAACATTTGCAATATCTCCAATATCTACTCTACATAGGCATCTATCAATGCAACCCTAATGAAACACAACATAATATCATGCACATGCCTATTTTCTCCAAATGGAAAATTGTTAGGGAAACAAACTTCCTTATTATCTATAAATTTTCTTGGTAATGAGACCTGAGGTACCCCTATGAAGGTATCCATTGTTTCCATTTGAATTGGAGCAATAGAAACTAAAAATACACAAAGTGTCGAAGCTAAAGCTTCTTCCAAATGTAGTCCAAAGAAAAACAATAGGATATCCTTCATATTATTTTATAGTGATAAATGGCTTTAGAAAATGCATGTTTCCAAATATTGTTACTTACAATATTGCTCATACATGGATACTACAAGGAAGGGGACACTAAAAATGCATTCAATTTCCTTTCCAAGATTGCAAACAAAGGTTCTTCCCCTGATATTGTAACATAGAATACTCCAATACATGGATTTTATAAAGAAGGTAGATTGAGGTATGCATTGAATATTTTGAACAAAATGGGTGATCTGATTCCAAATAATGTAACATATACTACCCTGATTGATGGCAATTGTAGAGAAGATAATATGATTGGGGCTTTTAGATTGTGGGACGAAAGGGCTAGTGCTAGGAATGGTGATATACGATATCCTCCTCCATAAGCTCTATGAGGAAGGGAAATTGGAAGAAGCTAATAACCTTTTGCGTGAGATGGTGGAGAAGGGTCCTGGACCTAAGCACTTCACATGTGATATGTTGATTAATTCATAGTGCAAGAGAGGTAACATGGCTAATGCCTGGAAACTTCACAAAAAGATGTTACAAAGCAGGATATTTTTTTTTGTATACATATAAGGATTTTATTCATGGCTTTTGAAAGTTTGGTAAATAAATGAAGCAACGAAGGTCCAATTTAAAATGATGATCCTAGTTTTATGCCTAATTTTAGTGTTTACTCATGGCTAATTGATGGCTATTGTTTCCAACACAATGAAGAGGAAACTCTGAAGCTTCTTGATGATTTTTTCGAAAGAGGTTTATCTGAAGATGTTTTTTTATATAGTAACACCATTCAAGGTTAGGCGACCTGAGAAGGGACAAAAAAAAATCAATAAAATGTTTGGAGGGGTCTTGTTGGTGATGCCCTTATTTATACTACTCTTATTTATGCATACTTGGAAGAAAGTGAGAGAAATAAATCTTCAAAACTTGTGAAGAAATGGCATAAAAAAAGATTCTGGTTAATATTAATTTTTTTGTTTGTTTTTGATGTATTCTTTAGATATAGATGGAAAACCTGAGGTTTTTTGGAATGGGATGATAGAGTGAGGCTAGGTTGTCAAACATGTTTATCAGAATGTGAGAACTATTGCATAAACCTCCATTTCAAGTATGCTATTTTGATATGTCAGTTGTAACATTAATACTCTATGATCTCTTTGAGTAAAATATTTGAGGTCTAATAACTTGGGATGCCTCTCTAGAATTTTTTGAATGGTGTTTTCAACAAAAAAAGAAAGTACTTTAATATTGTTGAAAAACAAACTAAATGGTTCAATTATTATAGAAGAGCATTTTAATTAACATTACACTCAAAGCCTTCTTCAAAAATGAGATACATAAACTTGGGCTTGCAAATAATATCATAATAAGTCCATGCCATCCACATCTCAATTTTTGATATGGGGCACTTAGGTCTCCCCATTTCTAGGGCCTAGTTTCGTGGAGAGAACACCCTTGCAGAGGTGGAACTCATAGATTTAGGATAATTTCATCTAGTTTTAAAGTTAAAATTGTCCAAAAAAGCAAGGTACTTTTAGTGGCAGATATCCCATGCTCCATTTATCAGTTTCGTATATAGAAATCAATGTGGTTCAAGTTTACATAGAGGTTGATATAATGTTTAAAGTTCTCAAGCTTGTGAAATTTCATTTCATGCAATGTAGAAATGAAAGTTCTCAGGAAAATTAAATTGTAGCATGCTCTTTGGGCCAGTTTTAATGTTTCTCGAGTTTAAAAGAAGCACTTTCACAAATCTAGGAGGTTGTTAATACAAACTGCAAACATCTTTCAATGTTATTATGTGTATTTTTTTATTTTTCTCTAATAGAATAAATTGTAACCTAAGGCAAGGAGTTGCGTAAAATATCCACAAGGAAAAGTTCCCTGAGGAAAAGATGAAGTCAGTGAGAAAAAAAACTGACGTTAATATGCTAGCAGTCAATTTCCCAAGGGTGAATTTGTATACTCTTGCCAGAACTGAGGCTTGTATTCCACTATCCAAAGTATGTTCTCTCAACTACACTTGGTATGCTAATAAATGCTTTTTGGAAAAATTCACAACCTATCTTGCATAATTCACTAGAAAATGTATTTATTGAAGAAGCATTTATCAAGAAATTCAAGGCTTGATCACCTTTTCTAGTTCAAGAGCATACAATAGAAGCCCTTGCTAGCTTGTATAGCAATAGATACTTAAGTAGCAAGCTCCAAAATGCAGAAGAAACGTGTTTTCTAGTGGGTTTACTTATAAGGGTTGCATATGATGTTCAGGGGGAACTCATAAGGTCTCTGAAAATTCTCTACAACAGTGCCAATAATATGTGGCATGCCATTCAAGGCAGGGAAGGAATAGAACGCTTGATTTTTCTTATTTCCATTTCTTCAAATAGCATCTGGAATGTGCAATGACCTTGCTTTGTATGTTGTCAAATGAAAATGATGAAAGAAAATGGGAAATTACTGCTACAAGTGGCATACCTCCTCTAGTCCAGATTCCAGAGATTGGATCTTCAAAAGTGAAAAAGCACTCTAAAAATGTTATTGTGAACCTCTGTAATCATAGTGAAGATATCCATTCATGTGTTGAAAGTGCATATGATGTACCTGCATTTATTGGGTTGTTGAAAAAGTGGTAGTCCAAGTGGAAATAAATTATTGCAAAGACACTAAACCATCTCACCCATAAATCAAATAGTAGCAATATCAACCAACTCATTACTTTTCTAACTGGTGACTTACCAAAAACAAAAGTTCATGTTTTGGAGGCCTTAAGATCTCTACTGAAAATGGTACTAGAAATGATGGAATTGAAACAATGACTAAAATCCTTTGTTCTACTAATGACAATACTTGAGTTAAATTTTCTTCAGTTGTTGCTACATTATTTAACTACAGGAATTATTTAAGTGAAGCAATATTGTAATTGAATACATTGGAGTAGTCCTAAGGCTCCTCAATGCACAATCAAAATATATTTTGATTGAAGAAACATGTTCTCTTGCTACTATTTTTTAATAATAAAATAGAGCTAGGAAGGTACAAAGTTGTTGCTAACCATTAGTTAACCTCGCAGAATCTTCAGTGATGTTTTTAGAAAATATGATCATGAATTTTCATGCATATAGGGTTCTCATGAGATATTGGTCTGAATAAGGAAAACTTTTCAGAGCTCTTGGAGATGAGATGTTGAAGTTTTCCAATCTTTTTGAGCAAGAAATTTATGCTTGTTTTTTGAAATGTTAATATATAACAAGAAGGATTAAGGAAGCTCTTGAATTGATCCATGATATTAAGGAGAGAAGCCTTTTTCCTAAGCCCAAGAGTTTCCATATGCTAGTTAAATATTGTGCAAAAAATGGAAAAATGGATTATGCTATGTAGTCAGTGTCATGAAAATAAAAAATTCCATGGCTAATGAAAATGTTTATGGCATCCTTACCGATGATTACTTGAAAATAGGCTAGTTGAAGAGAGGATTTTTATACAATGCATATCATGAAAGAACTAGTTTGAATTCCTGTTGTTTCAAGCTACATTGCGTTGGTTTAGCATATTTTCAGGGAAATAAAATACAAAGAGGCTAATAAATTAATAAGTACCTTTGGGAAATGAAATCATGTGGTTGTGAACGTGATTCTCTAATTATCATAGCAATGATTGTTGGAGAAGTAAGCTAGGGCCACACTTCTAAAGAATGGTAATGTTTCAATGCCACAAAAATGAAGGGAATAAACCCTACTTGGAAACCTATTGTATATTCATTAAAGATATTTATAAAGCTAGGAGGATAGAGGAAGATTGCAAGATTTTGTTGGAGATGAAGGACAAAAGTATAAATCCCAGTGCCAGAATCTTCCAATAGGTTGTTTATTCTCTAGAAAATGAAGGGAAGTGAGACAAGGTTGTTGAAGTGGTGAGGGTTATAAAAAAATCATTTAATCTTGTTCAGGAGGAAAAGGAGGGTGAAACAAGAATTAGTCAGACTAATGTTCCACATTTCAATCTTGACCATGCTATTGATGAATACAACCAAAAGCCTCCACATGATGACCATGTTGTTTTTCTTAAGAATCATCCAAAACAAATGTAGTCTGATTCTAATGTAGAGGAAATATGTATGGGTCCGATGACTCCATGACTGGAAAAAGGTGTCTTGATGAAAATATAATATTATAATATTAAAATAAAGGACAAATATGTTTATAAAAGTGGGAGAATTTGGTTACCTAGTCGTTCATCCAGTGAACGATTCATGGTTGACTAGAACGAGTCCTGGGCTTGTACTTTGTAACTGAGAAAGAAGTCGGAGAGTTTTAGGTTTGGACTCTGCAACCAAATGAAGCATGTTTATTAAGTTAAGCATGTTGTAGAGGGTGCATCCTGTGATGATGTGACCCCTATGCTAGATCTGGGATCCTAGTGCTCCGAGGGTTTGTTGACCCTGTTTATTACCTAGAGGATGTCTGCAGCCTTGGGGAAGCATGGTTGTTGGGTTGGCACCTTGGCAAATAGCTAGGAGGGTGTATAGAGCCCTAAAGCAACCTGTCTACTAGGTTGGAATCTTGGTCATGGACATGAGGATATTTTTGGTTACCGTAGTCATGGACTTGAGGCGTTAGCGAAGATGATGAACAATCTAGTCTATGGAGGGTGGAATGTCAGAGGTCTATAGCCAACCACCAATTCGCATAGATGAATGCTTAAAACTATTTATGTGCACATTTGGTTCAACTGTACTTACATGTGGATTGGTATTCTACTGATTTGACTGTGCTCATACTGTGTGTCAAATTTAAGTTATGCATCTGATATTAATACATTGGTATTGTTTGTATTGTTACATAGCTATGCATTTGTTGGATTATGTTTTGGTTTATGATTTGTGCATTATGGTTAATTGTGCCTAGGTTATTTGTGTTTGTGTACAATTTTGATTGAATTATGCATATGTTTGTTTGGAGCTTGGGTGAGTGATGTTCATGATAATCACAAAGAGATTGACCCCCATTGAAGAGATAAAGAAGTTCTGGTAGGTATAGATAGCTCTTATATAGAATTTTTGAATAGACAACATATCTAGCAAATGTAAATAAGGACATTTTGTTACAGAAAATAGAATTAAAAACAAAGACTAGCATGCTCTTAGTTGTTGACTAGATTGATAAGTACACCTTCTCAACAAACAAAACATTTCCATTATGTTGTAGTGGCTATAACCACCCTCCAAAATTTTACCTTAGCTTCGTTTTGGAGCCTCTCTTCCCACCTTCACAGCGACTTCTCTTGCTTCATCAGGTTCACAAGCTTCAGTGTTTTTCTTGCACAAAGGCAGTCTGTTGATCACAGCTTGATGCATTCCCCTCATAGGATGTTCACTCGGACTTGGTCCAGCTACAGGCTGAGTAGCTTCCCCAAGAAAATTGTGCATTTCTGGAGGACATCCAGCCTTCCCTCCAGAAATTGTACAATCCTGGTTGGCATCCTGATGGGCTCCAAGATTGCATAATTATGCTAGTCAACACTCTCAACAGGAATTGCCTAATTTTCCCCAGCAGGGATGCTTAGCCCAGAATTTTTGCAAATCTGGACAATAGTCAGCTACTTTGCCTAGAAATTGAGCAAATCTCCTGGGCAGCCAGCCCAACATCCCAGCCTGAAATGAGCATTTTCTCCCAGCAGTCGGCCAATCCCTTGCATATGCAGCTGAGTTGACTAGTTCCCTCTGGGACTGAGCAAAACTGACTTGGATGCATTGGCTACTTCTCCCAAGGTAGTATGCAAAGGCATCACTTGTTTCAAGGATCTATGTTTAGCAGTTGGAGGTTACATGCAAGCATCTTTTCATAAACCTCCCACTAAGAGTCGCTTTCCCTAGATTTGTGGCATGCACGTCACAACCTCTATGTTATCAAAACTCACCAACTGAATGCTGCAGAGCTCATTCCTCACATCAACCTTGTAGCTATGATATCCCACATCACATCTAGGAGCAGTTGCCACATTCAGCTCAGTTGTTTTGGGGTAAGCCCGCTTTCCATGCCTTGTGTTGCATTTCTGTTGCTTTTTGTGTTTTCGGTGTTTTCGCTTATGTGAGTACTGTTTGCTTGATTTATTTAAATGCTTGTTGTTGTTTACATGTATGCTAGCTTGTCCTACCACTCTTTCATTTTTTGTTGCTATCTCACAGTTGTCACATGCATCAAACTATTTTTCACGAATAGTCACCGATTAGACAACTCCCCTCACCCACATTCATGTTGTTCCATTTTCTAAATTTTTCATTTGCTATTTGCATGCATGATCATTCAATTATGATTACACTTAGTATCACCATGAATTCGCACTCACATTCACTTTTAGTTACCCGTCGGCGAGTCTAGGTAGCCTTGGCTCAGACTCTACCTCACCAAGAACCTAACCAAGACAACATTGCACAATCCTGAGAGGGAAGGCTTTGTCTTCCTCTCAGGAAATGTGAATTTCTACCCAGTGACTATCCTCTAGGACTATTTTTCACATTTCTGAAGGATAGTGACTACTGGCCCGAAAAATTGCGCAATGCAGTCATTAAGCCTGCAACCATTGCCAATTGAGATTGTGCATTATGCAATTATAGCAGTCAACAACCAAACTGGACTATGCATTGTGCATTTCGAGTAGTTAGTTAGTCTCCCAATAGCCCAGAATGTGCCTTGCATAGTCTTGGTAGTTAGTCTCCCGACCAAAATTGTGCAACCTTCATAATGACTCACACAAGTATGTTGCAAGTAATTTCTCGAGTTCATTTTGGTTTTCGACTGATAGATTGCTTTCCATGAGTGTTGCCATGTCTCCAGGTACTGTAGATGTTCATCTTCCTCTCAGCAGTGTAGGTACAATGGTTTCCAAAAGAGTAGAGTCGAAGACACCATTCAGAGCACACTTGGAGATGCAGTCGATCAAATGTCTATGAGCTTGCCTTCTCATGAAGATATAAAGTTGTTCGTAGACAATGACATCAAGATACAGAAACAACAACATCACGGTGAGCAGCATCACAAATAGCAGCTAAAGGCAAGATACCAAATATAGGTAAAAAAATGAATACAGTGAATGCAGTGAATGCAACAAACACAATGAACACAACAAATTCAATGAACGCAACGATTGCAATGAACATAGTGAACACAATGAATGCAATGAATTCAAGAGGAAGGTTGTTGAAAAAAAAGAGGTGGAACAAAGTTGTAAGATCAAGCAGATCCATTGATGATGAAAGAAACTTTGGAGACTCGGGCTATGAGGTGATGGTGCGACATGAAGATCACGTGAAGACAGAGAATGGAACAAAGAAGGAGTTGTATGTGCTAAAGTAGCAACTCAAGGAAGAACATGAAGCTACATAGACAGACGCATGAGTTGTAGTAGGAACATGAACAACAGTGGGTGCAACATGCACTCATGGATGAAACTACACCTATAGAAGTTAAACATCCATCCTAGCAGCTGGTGCAGAGCAGACATGGTGAGAAGTTTTTTTGATCGCATGCAAGGGATTCAGCATCATGCATATCATTTTGCACACACATGCAATCCAACCCATTCAGCACACTCACCAAGGTGGAGACAAGAACCAAGTCCAACTGGAGCTGAACATGTACTTCGACAAGTTGATGCACATGACCACCAACACGCACTTGAAGATCAACATGGACACTATGGATCAGTGTGTTTCTATTCAGCCGCACCCAAGAAGACCATGTGCATGTTAGCAGACGAGTTGGATGAAGAAGCCGAACCAATGCACCGGTTGCAATGGAGGCAAGAGTTTGCTTCAACAAGATGTCACCATGAGGTGCATGCACACCATCACGGATGACCAATCTTGGCATAAAATCACCACCTTCACCATCAAAAGTATGCCAAAGAGTTGGTCTCATCACAATGGACCAAGTGTTAGTGATGTCTTGCGTGGCTTTCTCAAGCCATGTTGTCTCACATGAGTACATGTGCATTGTAATGTAACGTCATGTCAAGTGTAAGTCAAGTGTCAATAGTTGGATGTAACAATCATAGAGTAGATGAAGAGTCACGAGGGTAGATGAACTGTCACAAAGGGGAATGTCAAGGGTCACCCCACCCTTTGCTATAAATAGTCCCTCATACCTCATTGTATAGAATTTTGGTCAGCCAAGCTTCTGATAAGACTATCTTGGAGAAAGCTTGGACAGTATTGTAATGCACCTTGGCTTTTCCACTACACGAAGCTAGTTCATCTCTTTAGAGGAGTAGGCAGATGTGGCTGTAACATTCCACTATTGGGGCTAGCAAGTTTACATGGATGTATTGTATGATTGGGACTTACACTTCTTTATATAATAAGAGCCAACACATTTTCATGGATATGTTTTTATTGTAGCTGGACTGCTCAAGTTGCTTAGCAATATATGTTGTTTAACTTACGTAGTTGTGTATGAAATGCTTCGTATGTGATTATATGAATCTTGTTATAGATGTGCTATTGGTTTAACCATCACTTTGGATTTCTGATTGATCTGCTTTCCAACTTGTGATTCATATTCACTCATGTGTTCCCTTCTCAACTGAATACTGCTACAGGTTGTCAAGGGGCACACTCATCTCACCCCCCATGTGTTATAACCTCTCATTCACCTTTCGTGACTCACTGCAACGGTCACACTCTTGCTACTGACAAAGTTATCTTACTTTCCTCTGTGTGACATCGAGTTCAAGGCATTACCATACGACCCACTGCTGGGATTCCTACACCAAATGGTCTGAGGTCTAATTGGGACTTCTTACCGGGGAGATCCCCTTACATGTTTGCAGGTCCAACAACTTTAACACATTATTAAATAAACTTTTCATTATTCAATCAAAAATTTTCATACGTAATACTCACCCTTTTAAATCCAGGTTCCATGCTACCTGAAATCACAATGAAAACTGGTGATTCACTTGTCATGACACACATCAGTCCTTCCCATATTATCAAAGTTGATGTGAAAACCATTCCTGTGAAATAGTGAAAAGATGACATCCTATAAGTCGGAATGTAGATATAGTTTATAATATTCACAATTTTGCAAAATATATCCATTAGAATTATAGAAACAAAGACAATATTACAAAGAAAAAATGATATATTATCAATATGGTTAAACTAGAAAGAAATTTAATTAATGTTGATTAATGACCACGATAGGTCAATGGAACTAGAAAAATACATCAAATAATAACAACAAAGTAAGATAATTTTAATGTTCAACAAATGACTATAAGAGTAGCTTAACGGGACTAAAGGGTACATCATACATCCATTGTGAATACAATGTGGGAATGAAAAAGCATCTCCTATATAATGCGAAAAAGAAAAATACAAGAAAAACGAAAGTAAAGTCTAGGTAGATAATTGACAAGGCCAAACATTAATTTTATCTAAGACCCAAAATAAAGTGTATATAACAGTAGCATAGCTGTAGTGATATTAAGTGAGTGTCCAAGGTAGGAGTTGGACAACTTGATATTAGTAAAAAGGGAGAGAGAAACATCTGATGATGAAGTCAATGAGATCAAAGTCTCATGGATCTAATGATCAATGGTTGGGGGGAAATGGGAGATCCACTAGTTCACTATTTATCAGAGTCCTTGAGTACCATAATGGTATCCATCTATATGACTCTAGGGGTGATGCAAGAGTAAGGAAGCTTATATCTCTTACAATCTAAGGTCAAAGGAAAGAAAATACAAATAGATATTTGACTACTTCACTGGGGTTGGGAGGTAATCCAACAGGTGACATGTACCTTAGTTTGGAACCATTTTGAGGTAAACCCTATAAGTATGATGATGTATGGTCCTACACCTTCAACCCAATCTTAGCCATACTCATCAATATACAAGGGGTAGGCTAAGATGAGTGAGGCCTCACCACTCTACAATCTAAAGTACTTTAAAACCTAGTTTGTCACTTGTTGCTCCAATATGATGGAAGGGTAGGAATAATCTTAAAATAAATATAAAAAGTAACATCTTAATAAAGTGGAGGTGAATCCATAATGGATAAACCCTATGCAATATATTATAACCTCTAAGGCAATGGGAGTTCCACTGGTTCACTGTCGGAGTCCTCAAGTACCATAAGGGAATCCATCTATATGACTCTAGGGGTGATGCAGGAGTAAGGAAGCTTAGATCTCTTACCATATAAGTTCAAAGGAAAGAAACTCCAAATATATATTTGACTTCTTTTTTGGGGTTGGGAGGTAATCCAACGGGTGACAAGTACCTTGCTTTGGAGCGATTTGGAGCTAAACCCTATTAGTATGAGGATGCATGGTTGTGCACCTTCAAGCCAATCTCAAGCATACTAGTCAATATTTGAGGGAAAGAATAAGAGGAGAGAGGTATCACCACTCAACAATCTAAAATACTTTAGAACCCATTTTGTTACTTGTTTCTCCAATATGATGGAAGGCAAGGAATAAACTTAAAGTAAATATAAAAAGTAACATCATAATAGAGTGGAGGTGAATCCATAATGGATAAACCCTATGCAATATAGTATAACCTCGAAGGTAGAGATACTAATACAACACCATAGAAAATAGAGAGTGGAGCCATCAAAGAATAAATAATGTGGCAATTTCCTTTCAACCCAAACACACTTTCCAATATATATAGATATTCCATTCTCCTCTTCCAAAGTAAAAAGGCATTTTTCATCTCATAGTAAATATGAGTTGTCTACTGGACTTAACTCTCAACATCACTTGTACTATTTTAAGCTTTGAGCCTTTAACCTTTACCATGAAGACGTACTATGCACCTTAAAAAAAAATTATAAGTTTGTACAAGGAAAACTCAAGATGCTTGTGGAACTCCATGCATTGATTAAACCAAAAAAATTGTAGAGATCACTAGGATTTTACCAATGGTTCTTTAGCACAATGTTAAAATTTTGATCAAAATTTTCACAATTTTACCAAGAAATACAGTTTATTAAAATGTAGAACACAATTCAATCTTCTTCAAATAGGACTATCTAGCTAGCTGGAAGGAGACTTATTGAACTTTATGAGGCTTAATTGAACGTCATTAAACCTCTAGAAATCTAGTAGATAGGACCTGTTATCACAAAATCACTATTGAGGGCTGCAACCAAGCAAGATTTCATGTAACTCTTTCAACCAGACTTCAGATCAAAGATTAGCCTCTTTGATCAGAGAGGGCTCTCTCACAAACTCTTGATAAAAATCCTTCACTACAACAGATGGCTAACTCTTTACTTATTCATGAAAACAAAAGCTGGTTGGATACATATCAAACTGATCCTCATTGGGCTATGGAGTCTCATACACTAAGTAAACAAGAAAAACATAGTCATTTCATGGAAGTCAAGGCTCTTTGCATTAAATGTTCAAACATACTCCATAAAAACCACAGCTTGCCAAACACACAGGAAGTCAGAGTATAAGATATGAATTCTGAGTGATTGTGTTACAACAAGGCTGTAAAAGAGCATATAATATAAAACACCACCATTATATTTGAACACAATAATCCATCGAGAATCTTGAGAAGAAATCAACACTGTTTTACTATTACTGTAACAAGTCTTACAATGGCCCAAATAACTATGTTTTGTATAAAATGTCCAACCTTTTTTACATCAGAGTCATTTCTATATATAGCAAACCAAAATACTACTACCTGAGACTCCTCAACAAGCATGAAGGGAGCTCGGAATTCTATCATTAATTATCTTATCTATATCTTAAACAAACTAATTAATTACAAAGGTATTGTGCTGCGAAAACAGAGGGTTCCATTCCATTGAAACTTCAAGTCTATCTCCTCGTGTGCATTGATGCGTTCTTGAAATTTGACACCTATAGCACTTCAATAATAGCCAAGCCAAGCTGGAAGAACATTCACTGAATGAGCAGCTTCGGATGCCTGATATATGGATGATTCATCAACTGATAAGAATCTGTGCCCTATGTTCACGGTCTCTGCCTCCCATTAGTGTTCATGCATTTAAGATTATGCTTCAAGCCATTTAATCCTCTAATAGTCACGTATGATGGAAGAGACCTTATGATCTGGCCATCTCATAAACTGAACAGGTGTACCACTCAACACCTCGGCAACCCTACCAGAACCCTAAAAATTCGGATATAAAGTGAAAACTTTAACAAAAGACAAAATTTCACCTTTTCCTTAAATACTTACACCTGGCACCTTTTTAAACATCTGAATGGCTTTATATAATCTCCATGCTAGCCTCGAGTCATCCCTTTAAGATTCGTTGACCTCAGCATCAATCTCAAATTTTTCGTATAAACAGTCATCTACAGCAGTTTCGTAGCGCGCTACGAAACTGCTGTAGGTAATCAAAATTAAGCATATGAACCTTAAAGCAACAATGACTTAACTCTGTGATCTCTTCAGCTATTTTACACAGGTGTAAGGACTTCAAAAAGTTTCAAAAAGTTTCAAAATGATGACAGCCAAAATTTACCAAAATTTGGAAGGCAAATTTCCCCTTGGATCAATTAGCTAGTTTGCCTAGCTTCCTTTTCAAGCTGCTAACTTCTTCCTTTAACACCTTGTTTTCTGCTCTTAAGCTTGTATTCATTTGTTTCATGATTTTTGCCTGCTTCAGAGCTGGCACTGTCCACACATATGCATCAGATACTGAGTCAGTTTGGCTAATCAAACTTGTTCTGCCTTTCATTACAGCCTTTTTATAATTTGTATATCTTACTGCCCTTTCCTTAGAAACATTTTTAATCTGAGGTATTTCTTCCTTTGTTGCTCCAGCTTGTTTCTTGATAGCAATAACATTTCCACTTTGACTGATGATAACCTTATTATTCTTGTTCTTGCTTTGGCTGCTTGAACTATTCCGGTGAAAACCTCAAGTACCTCTGTCCTAGGCACTTCTAATGGTGCCTTCTCTTTCTGCGCTTTCTCCACTTCTTTGATTTGCCTTCTTGTAACTGGTTTGCGTGGCTTAAAAGCATATTCTTTACTTGGCTCTTCAAATTTCAACCTTTTAGAAGCCCTTGATTTTTTAGAACTTTCAGGTGAGGACTGAGTGAGGTCAATATGCATTGGCTGCACCGAGTGATCTTGCTCAAATTCTAGTGGTTCAATTTGTACTGGCTGATCTTGCTTTAGTTCAATGGCTTCAAGTAAGTCATTTAAACTACCTTTTGAAATAGGACTTTCTTCCACAGTAACTGACTTTCCTTTCTCCTTGTTTAGTTGACCTCTGGTTCTCACCCTTGAAATCTTTTCAACTTCACTTGATTTAGCTTCATCCTTCTTTTTCTGAATCTTCTGCTTTGATGACTGAGGTGTTTCCTTAGATGATGACTTAGGAGTTTCCTTTTCTGATACTCTAGATGGCTTAGGAGTTTTCTTCACTGATGCTTCAGGTGTCTCTTTAGCTGCCACAGACTTCTCTGATTTCCTTGATTTAGTTTTAGGCTGCTTATGGTCTGTCACTTCTCTTCTAAATTCAGCCAAAGTGGGTTCTTCACTCCTTTCTCCCCTTTCTCTCACAGGCAATGGAGTGAGGCCTGTTTTTCTTGGGAAGCCGGCCATAAACACAAATGAATCCCAATCTCTACCAATTTTTTGTAAACTATCCAACACCAGCAACTTTACTAGACCATGATGAAAAAGGGATGTTTCACAACTATATTTCTTTAACTGAATTTTATCACACATTTTGCTAATGCTCCTGAACAAATAGAAAGGTATGTCTATTGAAACCTTACCTGTGAAATGTAACAGAAGTTTGAAGTGGTAGGAGTAAACTTTATTGTACCTACCCTCGCATGTCAGGTATTTCTGGATGCATGTGAGGAGCATAGCATAATTCTCTTTTATATAACTCCTTGGCACCGCTTTGGTGAGGTCTTCATCTACATAAGGTTCCTTCAAAAACTCTTTACAGGGACTCATGTTGAACTTGAAGTTTTTGAACCATTCTTGGCCACCCCTCGGAATTTCAGTGACAGTGGAAATAACTTCAGGAGACACCGGAAACTCTAACATTGCCACCTTCGAATTCTGTCCAGTGAAATTTAATGCGAAAGCCTTCGTCACCTCTGCATGTCCTCCCTTCAATTTTTCGTAAAACCGCCAACAGCCAGCATTTCGAAAGGCTCTTGCTACACCTTCATCCCTGAGAGTAACATCTAACCCCTCCGGCTCTGTCCTCACACACTTACCGGATCGGTGTTCCCTCCTTTCCATCTTGCTTTGAATATTTTCACACAGGAAACTAATGGTAGCTTGTAGCACGAAAACAAACTTCGACTTTGGAGTGCAGGCTCGCTTGCAATGGTCCCTTTAAATAAGAACTTGGGCTTCTCATACAGCAAACATGTTTACATATTATGAAAAACCCATTATGATATAACCATTCCTTGTAAAATCCCTTAAACTAACACTCAAATGCATGACTCTGGACCTTATGGCGGAATGATGGTTTATCATGACATGGAGAGGACATAAACTGACAATCATGAACGGACCTATGACTCACTTCTCTCGGATTTGACATTCAAAGGAAGAGCGCTTACAAAAAACCCTGAAACCCCGATTTCGTAGCGCGGGCAGTTCAAACTTAACAAGATGCGCTACTAAATCGCTGACAAACAGAACGCTGCGAAAAAACGAAAACATCATTTCGCAGCTAAACTGACCAATCAAACCTGCGCTGCGAAACTGCGCAAAGTACTAATGACATGACATGCTTTAACTAACAATGATGGAGGGTGTCTAATGATTTTTCCTTTACACGAATTCACATCAATACCTTTTGAAATTCAAATTTCAAATTGACATACACCAATAAACCTATTCACAAGACTTAAAACCTTTATATGAAACTTATGGACAACCTTATATACATGAACTATAGTTCTAAGTGATAACAGTGGCTCCACTTGGGATAGTGTGCCCCTGTGGTACACTAAGAACACGTAGTACCAGTGCTTTTATTCATTTATTACACTCACATATGACTGACAAGCATCCCTTTCAAACCTTGTGGGCCTTCTCCTCGGGCTAAAGTCTTCTTGTTCAGCTTGTCACTTATTTCTAACATGAAACACTCAGAAAATGATTATTTACAATGATCATGGACTACTTGGCAGATTTTTCACTGATAATAATGCTTTAAGAACCTGCCATTAACAGGTCCACCAGCATACTGTGATCCATCAACTTCTTGTAGAATATAAGTATTGTTTCCATGGAAAGCAGAGATCAAATATGGCCCCTTCCATAAATTCTCAAATTTGCCATGTTTGCCTTTTTCTTCAATCTTGGCTTCCCACTTCAAAACCTTGTCATCAATCTGAAAGGTAACATCTTTAATCTTCTTGTCAAAAGCCCTCTTGACTCTATTCTGATTTTGCTGATAGTCTTCAACCACTTCATTCCTTTTCTCTTGTAATGCTATCAATTGATTAATCCTCCGCTGTATGGCATTTGGCTCCTCTTCAAGTCCTTGAATTAGCTTCATAACTGGTACACCAAGAGACGTTGGAAAAATAACTTCTGCTCCATACACAAGTTCATAAGGTGAGGTTCCAATAGATCTTTTAGTGCAAATGCGATCAGCCCACAATGCATACTTCAGCTTTAAGTGCCAAGTTTTCTTGTTTTCTTGCAGCAGTTTTTTGATAATTCTCACAAGACTTTTACTTGAACTTTCAGCTAGACCATTGCCCTGTGGATAATAAGTTGTTGAATGACCAAGAGAAATATGGTATTGGTGGCAAAAGTTTATCATTCTCTTAGACTTAAAAGCCTGAGCATTGTCTGTGATAAGCTTGAGTGGACATCCAAACCTTGATAAGATATTGTTCTCTAAAAAGGAAATAATGACTGCATCATTAGCTTGCCTAGTTGGTACCGCCTCTATCCACTTTGTGAAATAATCAGTGGCTGTAAGTATCCACCGATGTTGCCCTGATGAAGAGGGATGTATCTCACCTATAAAATCTAGCCCCCACTGCTGAAAGGGTGCTTCTACATAAATAGGAACTAATGGCATAGGCATAAGCTTCCTTTTACCTTCAAACAACTGACATTCATGACAGGCTGCAACCTTTTTGTAAATGTCTTTGAACATGGTGGGCCAAAAATACCCGGCTCTCAATATTTTATTTGCAGTAGCCTTCCAATAATGGTGGCCTCCACAATCACCCTTATGAAATTCCTCAATCACCCTATCAGCCTCTTCTTCAACCAGACAACTTAATAGAATTCCTCCAGCATCCTTCCAAAATAAATTCTGCTCATAAACAAAATATCTAAGGGATTTCAGCTTGGTGAAATGAGCTTTAGACTTAGAAAGATTGTCAGGGGCTCTGTTGTGCTGTAAAACAAATGAGACATCTTTATACCATTCAGATATCAGAAATTTTTCATTGATCTGAACCAACTCTTCCTCTTCTTCAAAAATTTCTGATATTTCTGCATTGAAATTGATGTCACTGCTGTCTAGATTTGAGTGAGTTAACAGCTCTGCCAACCCTTGACCCTTCACTAATTTAGTTGGCCTAATTTCAATATCATATTCCAACAATTTAGCTATCCATTTTCCTCTTTTACCATCCGGGTCTGCTTGTGTAAGAATTTCTTTAATAACAGCACTTGGCACATATGCAACAATATGAGAATGTAACACATAGATTCTAAAATCTTTGATTGCCTTTACCAATGCATATGCCTGCTTCTCTAAAATGTTATACTTTAATTCAGCATTAGCCAATGTTTTACTAAAGAATGAAATAGGCTGCTCAGTACCTTGATTTCCTTTTTGCAATAGAACTCCAGCAATTGTATCCTCAGAGGCATATGTGAATATTAGAAATTCCTTGGCGAAATCGGGGCTGATAAGAACTGGTGCTTGAGTGAGTGCTTTCTTAATTTCTTCAAATGACTTCCTTGCCTCAGCTGTCCACTTGAAGTCTGCTCCTTTCTTTAGCATTTTTGTGATGTGCTTAACCACCTCCGCAAAGTTGGTAATGAACCTCCTAACAAAACTAACTTTACCAAGAAAAGACTGAACCTCTTTCTTGCTCCTTGGCAAATCCAACTTTGAAATAGCACTGACTCTATTAGGATCTATCTTAATTCCTTCTTGAGAAATGATATGCCCAAGCAATTTACCAGAAGTCAAAGCAAAGATACTTTTGGTTGGGTTCAAAGAAATGCCAAACCTCCTACACTTCAATAGTATCTTTTCAAGATGCTTTAAATGATCTTCCTCTCTCTTTGAAAAGACTGTGATATCATCAAGATATACCACTACTGATTTATCTTTTTCCTCTGCAAAAGCAATGTCCATAGCCCTTTGGAAGGTCGCCCCTGCATTCATGAGGGCAAAAGGCATCTTTGCATACATAAATGTGCCCCATGGTGTAGTAAAGGCTGTCTTCTCCTGATCCTCTGGATGAACAAGGATTTGATTGTATCCTGAAAAGCCATCTAACATTGACATTCTTTGAGAGCCTACAATATTCTGCAACATAAGATCCATTTTAGGAAGAGGATAATTGTCTTTCAGTGAAGCCTTGTTCAAATTCCTGAAGTCTATGCAAATCCTTATCTCTCCGTTCTTTTTCCTAACTGGTACCAAGTTAGCTAACCAATTTGAAAATCTGATAGGAACAATAATCTTTGCATCAAAAAGCTTCTTTACTTCTTTCTCAATCAATGGCATTAGCAGAGGATTAATTCTTCTCAATTTTTGCTTAAAAGGTTTCTCATTTGGCTTGATTGGGATTGTATGTTGTATAACTAAGGAATCATATTGTTTCAGATCAGTATAATTCCATGCAAACACATCAATGAACTTCTTCATTAACTCAATGTACTTAACTTTTAGATCAGCTGATAAAAATTTTGAAATTTTGACCAATTTAGGCGCTACTAAATCACCTAGATTGCAACTCTCTATTTCCTCTTCATTTTCTTGCAACCTTGGCGCCTTAAACACATCATTCTGATCAAAGAGTTTCTCAAGTGGAATCAGACCTTTAGGAATCAGATTATTTTGCAGCTGTAACACTTCAGACTTTTCTTTTGTTTCTACTAACATGTTTTGCTGATCAATTTGACAATGTTCAAACTCTCCTTTCAATTCTAGGAAACTTTTCACCTGCTGGTCATCTTCAAAGACTTGCCAATTTAGTATATTATCCGGGATCACTGGCCTATGGCGGACTTTCACCTCATAACTATCAGAAGCATGTTTGGGAATGACAAAAAGACTAGCTGCTACAGCAAGAGAATCTGCCATGGAATTCTGATCTCTGGTTTTGATATTGAAAGTATATGACTGAAATTTCTCCAACAATTCCAACACCAAGTTCCTATAAGCTCTCATTCTTGCATCTTTTGTTTGATAAGCACCTTGAACTTGCTTTATAACTAGCTCAGAATCTCCATACACAACAATGTTCTTTGCCTTAAACTTAATCAAATTTTCTAAGCCTAAAACCAAGGACTCATACTCAGCCATGTTATTTGTGCAATCAAAATTGAGTTTATAAGACAGAAACTTACTTTCATCAGCTGGACTCATGATCCAAATTCCAGCCCCAGCACCTTCTTTCCCTGCTGCTCCATCAAAATACAAAGACCAGCAACCAGAAATATCTTCTTCATCACTTTGCTGCAGCTCTTCACACTGATTTTCTGCTTTTTCTTTCTGTGATTCTTCTCCCACTGATTCATTAAATAGAATAGCTGATCCAAGGCCTGTGTCACAAGAATAAATGGGAAAATTCTGTGGTTTTTCCTTGCTGTTCACCATATATGCCATCCTTGTTTCACGGTATAACCTTCTCTGCTCTCCAAATACTGGAATAGTAGCATAAGTCAAATCCATCTGCATGGTACCTTTAATTTTAGCTGCCCATGACCTTGAGAGTAATATTCCAAATTTAGGTGGAACATCTGCCACAACAATATCCATGACAGTGGTTTTAGCTGGGATTTGTGTGAGTGCCACAACCACATCCTTTATCAACCCAATACAATGAACCCTCTTTGAATCAAAAGAAAATAAGTCTTTATAAGGCCTGGTCACTTCTAATCCTAACCTTTCCATAATGACTTTAGGCATAAGGTTATGAGATGCCCCTGAATCCAACATGGCATTATGAAGAGTCATCTCATGTATATTGATGCTTATATAAAAAGGAAGAAACTCATCATTTTGCTCATCTTCAAGCCTCGGACCTAAACAAATGATAGGATTGTCTTCTTGCAAATTTAAAATATCAGCTCCTCCTGGGGGAGAATTAAGCATTTCCACAATCTTACTTCTATACTTGTTCACTTTCAAGATTTCATTAAATGGGACTGATATTTTAATTTTAGCAATCTCATTTTCTATATTGAACACAGGAGTAGACCTTTCAATTTCCTTAGGAAAAACAGGGGTTTGATTATCCTTTTTCTCAAGAGGAGAATCACTTTTTTCATCAGCTTGTTTTGGCTTTTCTTTTTTGTCTTCCACTTCTTTTGAAACATTCTTCTTGGGCTGAGCCTTATTAGCTGTAATGGGGACATCTCTATTTCTGAGGTTGTATTGCTTTTGGATTTCAAATATGGCATGCTGATAACCCTTTAAGAAATCTGAAGGTTCTTCCTCGGCTTTTAGTTGGCTAGACTCATCATGTTCCTCCTTTGTTAGAAAGATCTCTGAATCTTCTTCACCAAGACAATGAATAGATTCCTCAGGTTCCTCAGGTTCTTCCTCTCCATCTACCATATTTTGCTGAAATGGAGGTCTTACAGGAGGATCGGCTTGTTGATTTCTATTCTCCCTTGGCCTTTGCTGATTTTGAGGCCTTCTAAACTGAGGGTTTCTAAACCGAGGTTCTTATTGTGCTTGAGGAGCAGCAGTATTCCCAAGTGCTAATTGGTCCATCAATTTCTCCATAGTCTTCATCATGGTTTCAAATTTGTCTTCTTGAGCAGAGGTAGAAGGCCTCTCCTCTTCCTTTATCTTAGTCTTAGCCATCTTGGACATTTTAGCAGCAAGTATATTCACCTCCACTTTGATAGCATCATTTTGCATGTCAGCCAGTGTAGCAGACTCTCTTTCTCTGAGTAAGAGAGAAAAATCAGAATCAAAGGACTCAGCATATCTTAACTGTGCCAAAGCTCCAGGAGGTTTCAAGTGAGCTGGAATGGAATTATAAATTTTATTAAACCTCTTAGAAAAATTTTGAATAGTCTCATCTGGAGCTCTTCTTAAATTATTGTATTCAGTGAGGGCCTGAACTGGATTAGTTCTATTTCCCCATTTCCTCAGAAAGCTATCTTCAAACTCAGCCCAACTATGAATGCTACCAGCTCCCAAGGCTTTAAACCATTTCCTGACCTCTCCAATGAAAGACTGAGCAAACAATCTCAGTTTGACATCTTCATCATCCACTTCATACCTATCAATAAAGTCATTAAATCTATCCACATGCTCTTCAGCTGTAATGTCTTCATCTCCTCCCCATGTTGGAATCCTAGCAACATATTTATTAGGTAGATCATGCAGAACAGCAGGGAGAGCTAGAGGAGCATACCTAGCAGGTACGGCCATAATGAAAGGAGGAACAGTGACAATAGGTATGCTATGACCAGAAGGACCAGAACTAGTATGAGATGTAGTCTGAGGGCTATTTGGACTAGCAGAGGCAGAAGACAAAGTATGAGTACGGAAAGGGCTATTGGGGCTTTGTAAACCACTAACAAAAGAACTCCAATTTGGGAGAGGTAAACCAATCTTTGAGTTAAGCAAAATTTCGAAAGGATCAAGCTCCTTGAGCTGTTTTAAATCTTCTTTCTCTAATAATAGCTCAGAAGAAACAATTTCCCAAAACTCCTCTTTATCTTTTTGTGAAACTAAAGAAGAAGTATCAATACCTCTCTTTTGTGGATCCAAAATAATACCAATTAATTCTTCTTCATTTTCAGACCTTAATATGACCTCTTGAACTTTATCATCAACAAGTTTATTCTCAGGACTTCTAGAGAACTCAGGAAATAATGACTTTGAAATACTTGAAGTACCTGGTATATCAGAGAATCTTTGTTTACTCCTTGAGATGATATTAGGATTTTCCACAGGACTAGGTGGGTTTGGATCAGGGTTACTCCTTGTGTATCTTCCTTTCGAAGCCACATTTAAACTTTAAAAAAAAAAACAATGGAGTCACCAAGGTAGAATGCAGCCTCGAAAATCATTTGAACTCCTGCTACCTTCAGAAATTCAATCTTAAGCTCCCAGCAGACGCACCAAAATGTTATCACAAAATCACTACTGAGGGCTACAACCAAGCAAGATTTCATGTAACTCTTTCAACCAGACTTTAGATCAAAGATTAGCCTCTTTGATCAGAGAGGGCTCTCTCACAAACTCTTGATAAAAATCATTCACTACAACAGATGGCTAACTCTTTACTTATTCATGAAAACAAAAGCTGGTTGGATACATATCAAACTGATCCTCATTGGGCTATGGAGTCTCATACACTAAGTAAACAAGAAAAACATAGTCATTTCATGGAAGTCAAGGCTCTTTGCATTAAATGTTCAAACATACTCCATAAAAACCACAGCTTGCCAAACACACAGGAAGTCAGAGCATAAGATATGAATTCTGAGTGATTGTGTTACAACAAGGCTGTAAAAGAGCATATAATATAAAACACCACCATTATATTTGAACACAATAATCCATCGAGAATCTTGAGAAGAAATCAACACTGTTTTACTATTACTGTAACAAGTCTTACAATGGCCCAAATAACTCTGTTTTGTATAAAATGTCCAACCTTTTTTACATCAGAGTCATTTCTATATATAGCAAACCAAAATACTACTACCTGAGACTCCTCAACAAGCATGAAGGGAGCTCGGAATTCTATCATTAATTATCTTATCTATATCTTAAACAAACTAATTAATTACAAAGGTATTGTGCTGCGAAAACAGAGGGTTCCATTCCCATTGAAACGTCAAGTCTATCTCCTCGTGTGCATTGATGCGTTCTTGAAATTTGACACCTGTAGCACTTCAATAATAGCCAAGCCAAGCTGGAAGAACATTCACTGAATGAGCAGCTTCGGATGCCTGATATATGGATGATTCATCAACTGATAAGAATCTGTGCCCTATGTTCACGGTCTCTGCCTCCCATTAGTGTTCATGCATTTAAGATTATGCTTCAAGCCATTTAATCCTCTAATAGTCACGTATGATGGAAGAGACCTTATGGTCTGGCCATCTCATAAACTGAATAGGTGTACCACTCAACACCTCGGCAACCCTACCAGAACCCTAAAAATTCGGATATAAAGTGAAAACTTTAACAAAAGACAAAATTTCACCTTTTCCTTAAATACTTACACCTGGCACCTTTTTAAACATTTGAATGGCTTTATATAATCTCCATGCTAGCCTCGAGTCATCCCTTTAAGATTCGCTGACCTCAGCATCAATCTCAAATTTTTCATATAAACAATCATCTACAGCAGTTTCGTAGCGCGCTACGAAACTGCTGTAGGTAATCAAAATTAATCATATGAACCTTAAAGCAACAATGACTTAACTCTGTGATCTCTTCAGCTATTTTACACAGGTGTAAGGACTTCAAAAAGTTTCAAAAAGTTTCAAAATGATGACAGCCAAAATTTACCAAAATTTGGAAGGCAAATTTCCCCTTGGATCAATTAGCTAGTTTGCCTAGCTTCCTTTTCAAGCTGCTAACTTCTTCCTTTAACACCTTGTTTTCTGCTCTTAAGCTTGTATTCATTTGTTTCATGATTTTTGCCTGCTTCAGAGCTGGCACTGTCCACACATATGCATCAGATACTGAGTCAGTTTGGCTAATCAAACTTGTTCTGCCTTTCATTACAACCTTTTTATAATTTGTATATCTTACTGCCCTTTCCTTAGAAACATTTTTAATCTGAGGTATTTCTTCCTTTGTTGCTCCAGCTTGTTTCTTGATAGCAATAACATTTCCACTTTGACTGATGATAACCTTATTATTCTTGTTCTTGCTTTTGGCTGCTTGAACTATTCCGGTGAAAACCTCAAGTACCTCTGTCCTAGGCACTTCTAATGGTGCCTTCTCTTTCTGCGCTTTCTCCACTTCTTTGATTTGCCTTCTTGTAACTGGTCTGCGTGGCTTAAAAGCATATTCTTTACTTGGCTCTTCAAATTTCAACCTTTTAGAATCCCTTGATTTTTTAGAACTTTCAGGTGAGGACTGAGTGAGGTCAATATGCATTGGCTGCACCGAGTGATCTTGCTCAAATTCTAGTGGTTCAATTTGTACTGGCTGATCTTGCTCTAGTTCAATGGCTTCAAGTAAGTCATTTAAACTACCTTTTGAAATAGGACTTTCTTCCACAGTAACTGACTTTCCTTTCTCCTTGTTTAGTTGACCTCTGGTTCTCACCCTTGAAATCTTTTCAACTTCACTTGATTTAGCTTCATCCTTCTTTTTCTGAATCTTCTGCTTTGATGACTGAGGTGTTTCCTTAGATGATGACTTAGGAGTTTCCTTTTCTGATACTCTAGATGGCTTAGGAGTTTTCTTCACTGATGCTTCAGGTGTCTCTTTAGCTGCCACAGACTTCTCTGATTTCCTTGATTTAGTTTTAGGCTGCTTATGGTCTGTCACTTCTCTTCTAAATTCAGCCAAAGTGGGTTCTTCACTCCTTTCTTCCCTTTCTCTCACAGGCAATGGAGTGAGGCCTGTTTTGCTTGGGAAGGCGGCCATAAACACAAATGAATCCCAATCTCTACCAATTTTTTGTAAACTATCCAACACCAGCAACTTTACTAGACCATGATGAAAAAGGGATGTTTCACAACTATCTTTCTTTAACTGAATTTTATCACACATTTTGCTAATGCTCCTGAACAAATAGAAAGGTATGTCTATTGAAACCTTACCTGTGAAATGTAACAGAAGTTTGAAGTGGTAGGAGTAAACTTTATTGTACCTACCCTCGCATGTCAGGTATTTCTGGATGCATGTGAGGAGCATAGCATAATTCTCTTTTATATAACTCCTTGGCACCGCTTTGGTGAGGTCTTCATCTACATAAGGTTCCTTCAAAAACTCTTTACAGGGACTCATGTTGAACTTGAAGTTTTTGAACCATTCTTGGCCACCCCTCGGAATTTCAGTGACAGTGGAAATAACTTCAGGAGACACCGGAAACTCTAACATTGCCACCTTCGAATTCAGTCCAGTGAAATTTAATGCGAAAGCCTTCGTCACCTCTGCATGTCCTCCCTTCAATTTTTCGCAAAACCGCCAGCAGCCAGCATTTCGAAAGGCTCTTGCTACACCTTCATCCCTGAGAGTAACATCTAACCCCTCCGGCTCTGTCCTCACACACTTACCAGATCGGTGTTCCCTCCTTTCCATCTTGCTTTGAATATTTTCACACAGGAAACTAATGGTAGCTTGTAGCACGAAAACAAACTTCGACTTTGGAGTGCAGGCTCGCTTGCAATGGTCCCTTTAAATAAGAACTTGGGCTTCTCATACAGCAAACATGTTTACATATTATGAAAAACCCATTATGATATAACCATTCCTTGTAAAATCCCTTAAACTAACACTCAAATGCATGACTCTGGACCTTATGGCGGAATGATGGTTTATCATGACATGGAGAGGACGTAAACTGACAATCATGAACGGACCTATGACTCACTTCTCTCGGATTTGACATTCAAAGGAAGAGCGCTTACAAAAAACCCTGAAACCCCGATTTCGTAGCGCGGGCAGTTCAAACTTAACAAGATGCGCTACTAAATCCCTGACAAACAGAACGCTGTGAAAAAACAAAAACATCATTTCGCAGCTAAACTGACCAATCAAACCTGCGCTGCGAAACTGCGCAAAGTACTAATGACATGACATGCTTTAACTAACAATGATGGAGGGTGTCTAATGATTTTTCCTTTACATGAATTCACATCAATACCTTTTGAAATTCAAATTTCAAATTGACATACACCAATAAACCTATTCACAAGACTTAAAACCTTTATATGAAACTTATGGACAACCTTATATACATGAACTATAGTTCTAAGTGATAACAGTGGCTCCACTTGGGATAGTGTGCCCCTGTGGTACACTAAGACCACGTAGTACCAGTGCTTTTATCCATTTATTACACTCACATATGACTGACAAGCATCCCTTTCAAACCTTGTGGGCCTTCTCCTCGGGCTAAAGTCTTCTTGTTCAGCTTGTCACTTATTTCTAACATGAAACACTTAGAAAATGATTATTTACAATGATCATGGACTACTTGGCAGATTTTTCACTGATAATAATGCTTTAAGAACCTGCCATTAACAGGTCCACCAGCATACTGTGATCCATCAACTTCTTGTAGAATATAAGTATTGTTTCCATGGAAAGCAGAGATCAAATATGGCCCCTTCCATAAATTCTCAAATTTGCCATGTTTGCCTTTTTCTTCAATCTTGGCTTCCCACTTCAAAACCTTGTCATCAATCTGAAAGGTAACATCTTTAATCTTCTTGTCAAAAGCCCTCTTGACTCTATTCTGATTTTGTTGATAGTCTTCAACCACTTCATTCCTTTTCTCTTGTAATGCTATCAATTGATTAATCCTCCGCTGTATGGCATTTGGCTCCTCTTCAAGTCCTTGAATTAGCTTCATAACTGGTACACCAAGAGACGTTGGAAAAATAGCTTCTGCTCCATACACAAGTTCATAAGGTGAGGTTCCAATAGATCTTTTAGTGCAAATGCGATCAGCCCACAATGCATACTTCAGCTTTAAGTGCCAAGTTTTCTTGTTTTCTTGCAGCAGTTTTTTGATAATTCTCACAAGACTTTTATTTGAACTTTCAGCTAGACCATTGCCCTGTGGATAATAAGCTGTTGAATGACCAAGAGAAATATGGTATTGGTGGCAAAAGTTTATCATTCTCTTAGACTTAAAAGCCTGAGCATTGTCTGTGATAAGCTTGAGTGGACATCCAAACCTTGATAAGATATTGTTCTCTAAAAAGGAAATAATGACTGCATCATTAGCTTGCCTAGTTGGTACCGCCTCTATCCACTTTGTGAAATAATCAGTGGCTGTAAGTATCCACCGATGTTGCCCTGATGAAGAGGGATGTATCTCACCTATAAAATCTAGCCCCCACTGCTGAAAGGGTGCTTCTACATAAATAGGAACTAATGGCATAGGCATAAGCTTCCTTTTACCTTCAAACAACTGACATTCATGACAGGCTGCAACCTTTTTGTAAATGTCTTTGAACATGGTGGGCCAAAAATACCCGGCTCTCAATATTTTATTTGCAGTAGCCTTCCAATAATGGTGGCCTCCACAATCACCCTTATGAAATTCCTCAATCACCCTATCAGCCTCTTCTTCAACCAGACAACTTAATAGAATTCTTCCAGCATCCTTCCAAAATAAATTCTGCTCATAAACAAAATATCTAAGGGATTTCAGCTTGGTGAAACGAGCTTTAGACTTAGAAAGATTGTCAGGGGCTCTGTTGTGCTGTAAAACAAATGAGACATCTTTATACCATTCAGATATCAGAAATTTTTCATTGATCTGAACCAACTCTTCCTCTTCTTCAAAAATTTTTGATATTTCTGCATTGAAATTGATGTCACTGCTATCTAGATTTGAGTGAGTTAACAGCTCTGCCAACCCTTGACCCTTCACTAATTTAGTTGGCCTAATTTCAATATCATATTCCAACAATTTAGCTATCCATTTTCCTCTTTTACCATCCGGGTCTGCTTGTGTAAGAATTTCTTTAATAACAGCACTTGGCACATATGCAACAATATGAGAATGTAACACATAGATTCTAAAATCTTTGATTGCCTTTACCAATGCATATGCCTGCTTCTCTAAAATGTTATACTTTAATTCAGCATTAGCCAATGTTTTACTAAAGAATGAAATAGGCTGCTCAGTACCTTGATTTCCTTTTTGCAATAGAACTCCAGCAATTGTATCCTCAGAGGCATATGTGAATATTAGAAATTCCTTGGCGAAATCGGGGCTGATAAGAACTGGTGCTTGAGTGAGTGCTTTCTTAATTTCTTCAAATGACTTCCTTGCCTCAGCTGTCCACTTGAAGTCTGCTCCTTTCTTTAGCATTTTTGTGATGTGCTTAACCACCTCCGCAAAGTTGGGAATGAACCTCCTAACAAAATTAACTTTACCAAGAAAAGACTGAACCTCTTTCTTGCTCCTTGGCAAATCCAACTTTGAAATAGCACTGACTCTTTCAACATTGATTTCAACAAGGCCTGCTAGAGTACTGTTAAACAGGATATTCTAAATGTGGTAGAAGATTCCAGGATGAATAAAACCATTCTGAAAGCTCTGAACACTTCTTTCATTGCACTTATCCCCAAGCAGGAGGCTGCTCAGACTCCTGACAAGTTTAGACCAATAGCTTTATGTAATGTGGTCTACAAGATAATATCAAAAGTGGTGGCCAATAGACTCAAACCTCTCCTCCCTTCCCTAATTTCTGTGGAACAAGATGGTTATGTGGAAGGAAGGAAAATTCTTAACAATATCATTCAAGCTCACGAGGTGGTTCATTCTCTGACTATCAACCGAAAAGCTGGTATGATCATGCAATTGGACATTGCTAAGGCCTATGATAAACTAAGCTGGAATTATATCAGGAAAATACTCATAGCCTTTGGGTTTGATCACAACTGGGTAAGATGGATCTTGGCCCTGGTTTCCTCCTCAAGTTTCTCTATTTTGGTCAATGGATCTCCCTCTGAAACTTTTCTTCCCTCTAGAGGCCTCAGATAGGGGGACCCACTCTCTCCCTTTCTCTTCATCCTCATGATGGAAGGACTGGGTTGGTCTATCAATCATGCTAAAGAAGTCGGTAAGATCAAAGGTCTCCAACTCTCTAACAGGGGTTAGGCTTGGACACATCAACAGTTTGTGGATGACACCATGCTGCAAGGAATCCCCACAGTCAAAGAAGCTCATGCATTCAAATAGATTCTAAATGAATTTGCCAAGGCTTTAGGTATGGAAGTTAATCTCACCAAATCCAAGATCTTTTTCTTCAATACTAATATTGCCATTCAAAAGAACATTGCTAAAATTCTGGGCTTTCAAAGAGATTCTCTTCCCTCAAAATATTTGGGGATTCCACTAACTGCTAAGCCTCTACACAAAAGCATCTGGGAGCTGGTTATCAATAAATTGCAAGAAAAAATTAGAAAATGGATGATAAGGTCCTTAAACCTGGCTGGCAGATTAGTGCTCACAAAGGATGTTCTACAAGCAATCCCAGTTTTTATGCTGTTTTCTCTCCCAGCTCCTAAAGGAGTTTTGCAGCTTATCAGAAACATACAAAGAAACTTTCTTTGGGGAAAGGGGGAAGCAAAGAAAAAATGGGCCTTGGTAGCCTGGGAAAAAATCTGCAAACCTAGAAATCATGGAGGCCTAGGATTGGATGATCCTGAAATTTTAAGCAAAGCTCTAGGGGCTAAATTATGGTGGCATTGGCTAAAAGAACCAAAGGCTCAGTGGGCTACAATTTGGAAAGAAAAATATGCCAGTGCATGGCCTAGTGAGGATCATATAAGAATGGATGGTAATATCAAGGGATCACACATATGGAACAAGGCCTGGGACAATAGAGGACTAGTCCAAGAGAATGGCTTCTGGGAAATTAGAGAGGGAAACTTAGCTCTATTTTGGGAGGACAGATGGCAACAAGAACCCATTCTTTTGAAAGAAGAATTAAAGGAACTTAAGGCAGAGACATATGCTAACAGATTAATCAAAGTTAAGGATTTCTGGGATCGAACCAACGAGGCAGGAAAGTGGAGAAAATGGAGGAAATTAGATCTTAGAGATGACAACTCTTTAAAAGACAAAGCTGAAATACTAATGCAAGAGTTAGATCGAAGGAAAATTCTAGTTTCAGAAGGGAATGACCAGCTAAGATGGGGCAACAACAATGAGGGCACCTTTAATCTTAAGGATGCTAAAAATATTCTCCTTGGTTTGGATTCACAGGCTTCGGATAAAGCATGGCAAAGACTTTGGAGACAACAAGGTTGGATGAAAATTAAACTCTTCACGTGGCTGGTGCAACACAGGAAGATTTTGACATGGGACAATATCAGGAAAAGAGGTGTCCTAGGGCCTTCCAGGTGCCAGCTCTGTGAAGTGCAAGAGGAAACAATGGAGCATCTTCTCAACAACTGCTCCTTTTCCTCCGAGCTGTGGGATTCCTTTGCCTCCATTTTCCAGCAGTCAAACAGAGACCATGGAAGCATCATCAACACCCTAAGCAAGTGGAGAAGCAATTTTACGAATAACGAAGTTCTTAGCATTGCCTGGGTTCTAACACCGGGCTTCATCATCTGGAACACTTGGAAAGAAAGGAATAACAGGATTTTCAAGGAGAAAAAAAAACCACCCCTTTTCCTTTATGATCAGATCCTAAAACAACTACAAGAGACTGTGGGTTCTATTGTCTGAAATCTCCCTGAGAATCCTCCCTTGGCTTCTGAGTGGAGGATTCTCTGCCAGCTAGGATTACAAAGTTTTATTCCTCAAAGCCTGAGCGGGAAGAATCTCTTTAAAGAATCTGAGCTTGATTTTTGGCAACCTCCCCCCAAGGGTTTTTTGAAGTTCAACATTGACGGAGCCTCAAAGGGCAACCCGGGCACAACGGGTCATGGCGGAGTTTTAAGGGATGAAAAAGGGAACATCCTGTTTATTTTCCATGGTCATCTTGGAAAGGCCACCAACAATATGGCAGAAATTCTAGCTATGGAACATTGTTTAGAATTCTTGCTTCATGATAACCAACACAATGTGATTGTTGAAGCTGATTCTAAGTTAATTATTAACTCAGCCAAGAAAATCAGCTGGGGTACAACACCGGAAAAGGTATCAAAGAATTGGAGGCTCATTCTAATCTTTCAATGGATCCACAACCACCTCCAAGGCCTCCGTACTATAACTTTTAAACATGTTCGAAGAACGGCCAATAAGCTGGCGGATCTCCTGGCCAATCAAGGAGTGAATTGCACAGAGGAAAAGTTTGCAACAAAATGGCAAGAGCTAACCCAACTGAGTCTCAAGGCGAAATGCCATGATCAAGCCGAGGAAGATTGGTTGCTGTTTAGAAGTAGGACCATGGAGGGTAGTACTAATAACCCAGAAGTGATATGAACAGAGGAGTGTACTTTTTTAGTTTTACAGTGAACAGAGAGCTATGGCGGTATAAAGTTCGGAGCAGCAAGCTCATTCAGAGATTCAGTGGCTGCAATGCGGATGGCTTTTCTCTGAGGGTTTCAGACAGGCTAGCAAAGACCTCTTCTTACAATATCTCTGGCAAAGCTGATTTATCGTGGACAGGAGCAGGGGGCTCTTGGCACCCCCGATTTCCGTATCCTTTCGCCTCCGAAAGGTTTTCCATATCCTAAGCAGTTTTGGAGTGATCGCAAGCCCCGTGAGTGGGAAGCGGTTTCAACCTTTTTGCAGTGATCCCATTCAGTGATTAACACGTGGCAGAGGGACCGTGTGGAAAACCGCCGTGATCGCACGTTAAATAGCGGCATGTGGGGTTGTGCGATACTCTTTTCCGCCGTTGGATCTGTTGATTGAGATCAACGGTCGGGATTTTACGGGCTTGTTTGTGGGGCCGGGTTGTTCAGTTCGGATGGCCGTTACTGGTCAGCAGCTCATCTCCACCATCGGTTTAAGTTGTAGATTAGTTTTAGAGAGAACTGCTGCGAACAACTATTCGATAAGCTCTTAATTGCTCGTCTTGGGTTGTTTTTCTTTCGAGTCTATAGTCCTTTGGTCTTGGGTTATAAATCCGTACCATTGGTAGACTTCGCCTTGGTTTTGTGCCCACTCTGTGCGTGGGTGTATGTAATATATGTAAGCTATTTTTGAATTAATGCCATAGAAGGTTCATCTCTTGCACCAGCAAAAAAAAGAAATATTATTGATACCAGTTGGTATAACCCTATCTCTTCTTCAAATTTCTCCCCTTTTTATGCTGAGGAAACCCCTCTACCTTGATATTATTGATTAGGGACAATTACAACCTATAAGTGTGCCCGCCTTCCATGTCAACTCAACCCATATAGGAGGTATAAACACTGTTAACACTCAATAAATAACACACAGAGATTCACCCTCTAACTTGACTACTACACATTTCTTAGAGGGTAAAATTGGAAGCATGTCACGAAGTTGTTGGACCAGAACTAAAAATAACGGATATAACAAAGCCAGTAAAAAGAAAGAAAGTGAATATTTGGACAGAGGAACACCCAAAGTTCTCAATGATTGGAGACTATTGGGACATAGATACAGTTAGTAAAATTATAGAGCTTCTACATGAATACTAGGAGCTATTCCGTACGAATTTTTAAAAAATGAAGGGAATTCTAGGGGACCGAGGATTTATGAGGATCCCTCTAAAACCTGAAGCAAAGCCTATGAATAAAATACCCTATAGTTTGAATCCAAAATACGAGAAAAAAGTGGAGGAATAACTAGACAAAATCCTAGTAGCAGGGATCATCAAACCTATTGAAGAGTCTGAATGGGTACGTTCCATGATAGTTTGGGAAAGAAAGACTAAATGAGAGATTAAAATTTATGTTGACTTGAGGAAACTAAATGATGCATGTGTGCATGACCCTTTCCCTACACCAATTACAGATGAAGTATTAGATAATGTAGGAGGTCATGAGGCCTATTCTTTCATAGATGGATTTTTGGGTTACCATTAGGTTAGGATTGCGCCAGAAGATAGACATATGACAACTTTGCAACAAAGTGGGGCTCATTTTAGTACACAGTGTTTCCTTTTGGATTGAAGAATGCACCTCCCATATTTTCTATAGTTGTAGTCACAACATTTAAGGAGTACATACACACATTCTTGGAAGTTTACTTTGATGATTGGACTGTTGAGAAGGTAAATCCCCTCTACGGGTAGAGGTGATCCCTACTAGCCCAATAGGGGTCTAGCAACAATCACACAATGCTGCCACGCATGTTCCTAGTTACAATTAAACAAGAAGTAAAGAGCACCTACTTGGATTCCTGCGCTGTCGTGTGACGAAGAGATGTTTCCTTCGCTCCTTCGCTTCAGCTGGTCACAGTCCTCCGCGATCCCCGCGAACGGACACCTGCACACACGAAGAGAAGGCAAACGCAAGCGTAAAATCTAGTAAAAGTAACTATATGCCAGTCAGAAAAGACATAATTCACATTTATCCATTGCATAAACAAACGAGAATGGAACAATAATAGCAGTCATCTATTATTAATCAGAATAGAGAAGAGTACAACCAAATGTTCTGACGTCGGTAAACTCCTCAGGAGGGATCAGTCAGCATGTATCTCAAGCATTCACCTTTTAGGATGGTTCTCCCAAGACAAACAACTCTCTCTCTCTCACACAAATGTCACAAACAAATTTCCCAAAGCAATCAATCACTTCCACTCCTAACACACCACACCTATAGCAGCAATCTGAGCACTACAAGCTCTGTACAATCCAAGCTAAGTCTAGCTAGTTTCTAACCAGCTGCTCATGGTAATGGTGGAAGTTTATATAGGAGAATGAGTCTCCTAAAAAGGTGGAAGGATGAGCTTATCTTCAAGGGGAGTAGTTGCAAAGGGTCGAACAGACATGCCACAGAAGGGAGTCGACATTCACAAAGCTAACAACCAAGCCTGGAGAGATCTGGAAGGCTGGTTGTTTGAACAAATTCGCCCAAACTGGATCAGCGCGGATTATATGGATACTGCCGCGCTGTCAGCACATAACAATAACTGAACAAGTCATGTCAGCGCGGAAGGACACGCGAAAGCCGCGCTGTGCGTCATCGCGGAAAAGTGATGTTCTTCCGCGATGGCAGCGCACGAAATACACTGTGGGGCGCTGGTCATCGCGGTTATTTTAGGAACAGACGCGCTGATGCACAAAACTTTGGAAAAATGGGTTTTAAGCCAGTTCAGGGATCAAACACTTAGTGATTGTGACTTCTTGGACACAGCAGGGCAACTGACAGGAAGGCAGTGATAAATTACTGTGTAACAGATGCCCCCTAAAGCATGAAGACCGAGAGAGTGGGAGGGGTGAAATGCTTTACAACACACGCCGAACAGGAACACCACCAGGAAGTACCGAAAAATCTCTGTCAATCACATACATGCAGTCTAGGCATGGGCGCAGCCATCCAAAAGACATGCGAGACTGGTCTATGGTATGGACGCAGCCACCCAGCTAAAGAGACCATGATAATGACAAGGTATGGTCGCAGCCATCCATGAAGACTCAGGTATGGGCGCAGCCATCCATCAATGAGTCATGTAATGATTATCCACAAAATCGCAACCTGGACCACAGTGAGCAAGGATCCAGGGTCTTGCGCTCCATCTCGACCCGAACAGAGTACAAGTCCACACATGTGAATACAGGGGTTGGAGTCGAACATGCATGAACATCGGCTGATTACCGGCCAATGATGAGAACCGTTAACAGACGCGAGAGGTACCACCAATAATGACAATGGCCCTCAAGGTACTATAGGTACAATCCGTAGCGTGTGAATCAATGAGCTGGCGTCGAACACCCACGGAATCATTCGATCATAGGTCAATGATGTAAACCTTGCGTCGAACACGAGGAACCTGCCATTGAGGCATGCAGGCTCCAAGGCACCTGGAAAGAGTCTCTAAGTCACTTTCTCGGATAATGAGTTGCAGTCGACGAGAAGTGGCCTTGATCGAAGGTGGGCCATGATGATTCCCACATCATCAACATGAGACAAAGGTATAATAATTTGTGATGAGATAGCGAACGAGGTTGCATTGTGGCAGAGGACAACTTCTCTTGAACATATAACGGCACTGTAACGGATTTGGCAGTACTTGACATCAAATGAGCAGCGGATAGGATGATGACGGCAATGAACAGATGAGAGGTCAAATAGGATATCCCAAACCCATGGAGGCTAGTGAAAACGAGATGAGATGACCCCACCCAGACACGAAACAGCGGAGTGCCATGTTCAAGAGTGACGTACTGCCGAGACGACTGTAATCAAAGTTCCATTTTCCCCACCTTTGCAGGCAGGTACCCCGATTATTTTTGGATGACAAGCTTGACGGGGGTAACATATGCTTGATGTGTGTCATGTTGACAATATCCGATGTCATTGAGTGTTTAACGAGCCTGACAAAGGAAAAACTCGGCTTCTTTTCTTGTTTCGAGAGTCTGAAAAGAATGCGGAAAAGGAGACTCCAGGGGGGTCCTTTTTCGTACAGTTGTGTCTCTCGAGCCCGAAAAAGTATAAAACTGTGCTCGAAAGAACCGCCCGGTCATTACAACCGAGGAGTACTTTTCATGAATAGTGTCTCCGACCGGAAAAAGTAAAAAAGTGGTCGAAGACACGTCGTTTTAGAGCCAATATCGAGTGCGAAACGACAAACACCCGGCGATCTTTTTGGTTTAACGGTCGGAAAAAGAGCTTAAAAGGCGACCGCCTCTCATTTCTTTAACGAGTCGAGAGGGGGACTCGGCAATCTTTTCATCTTTAAACGGTCAGAAAAGAGCTTAAAGCAGACCTCCATTTTTATTCTCTTTAACGAGTCAAAAAGGGAAAAATACTCGGCAATCTTTTCACATTTTACGAGTCAGAAAAGAGCTTAAAGGTGACTCGTCCTAGAGGAACGAGTGGTATAAAGGGTAGCAACTGGTTCCAGTAATGGTGGAACTGCTCAAAACATGTAATGGTCAAGAGGCTGGCTAATAAAACCACTCATCGCTGCGGTTCCTCAGGAAAGGATAAACAACCAAGTGAAAGCATATGATCGGCCAAAGAGATGGTGGCGATGGAATGAAAACAACCAAGGCTCATCTAGCAAAATCCAATGGATAAAAATGGCAATCACGAGATGTAAATCGGGTATGGGTTCATTTTTACACAAGCTTGAACCGTGAAGAACTTTGCTTGGATTCGGTTTCATGTTTACACAAGCTTGAAACGAAAAACTATGCTTGTTATAAGTTCGCATGCCCCCAGCATGATGACGCAAAATGAGGTACATGCCCCCCAAGCTTCATTGCATTCAACAAAGTGGATGGAATGAAGGTTCACTCTCGAGATCTAGGAAAGACTCGATTTGGAAAGGGAGGTGTTTCATTTTTTAATGAGGTTGACACAGCAAAAGAACTATCCTCATAACCCTTGTTTCATTTTTTAACGAGCTTGACACAAGATCAGGAACTATGCTCGGACACCTAATTGCATTTTTTAAGGAGCTTGACACAGGAAAGCGAACTATGCTCCGACCAAGCCCAATTTCATTTTTTAGGGAGCTTGACATAGGAAAGTGAACTATGCTCCGACCACCTTGTTTCGTTTTTTAACGAGGTCGCCACAAGATCAAAACTATCCTCGGCCAGATCCAGTTTCATTTTTTAAGGAGCTTGACACCGGAAAAGAACTATGCTCCATCCAGACCCAATTTCATTTTTTAAGGAGCTTGACACCGGAAAAGAACTATGCTCCAACACCTAGTTTCATTTTTTTAAGGAGCTTGACACAGGAAAGCGAACTATGCTCCGACCAGACCTAGTTTCATTTTTTAAGGAGCTTGACACCGGAAAAGAACTATGCTCCATCCAGACCTCATCATAATGAACGGAAAGTGGAGGCCCCCAAGAAAGTGGCTCCGGAGGGAAGGCCGACATCTTGGAAATCAGGACCTAATGCCCCCAGGACACTATGCACGATGGTGTCATCACTGGGTACGGGCACGGGGTAGGTGGCCACGTAGTTGATTTGCGGCGAGGAAAAGGCAACTTGTGGCTGAAAGCCAGGAGGGAAGGACGAGTGCGCCGGAGGGGCTTGTGGACGAACGAACGATAATTGATCGAACGTCACGATTCTTCCATCGTGTGGAAAACAAACCACACGGAAAAGTGAAGAAACAAGGGCTCCCATGGCATACACATAATCACGACCAAGGAGAAGACTGAAGTCTAAAGAACCTTGGGTAACTGAGATGTCTATATAGACAGTCTTGCCCCCCAAAGTAATAGGAAACTTTGGAAGGATCCCTAATGGCTGACTCGTTCCTCCGTCAAACGCGGTGAGATGCGGTGCGACAGGTACAAGCGATGGGGAACCCAAAGCTCGCCAAGTAGTAACGGGCATAAGACTAACCGATGCTCCTTCGTCTAACACAGTGCCAGGCAGCGCCTTATTGCAAGCATAGGCGGTGACCCAGAAAGGCACGTGGGATGGAAGGGGAGGGGTAGTCAAACGACTCCAATCAAAGGAAATGACCGAACTACCTGGTGGGGGAACCATATGGTTGCCCCCCTGCTCGGAAAGAACCGAATCTAAATTCTCCGGAGAGGTTTCAGGAGAACCTTTATCAAGCTCAGGAGAATCTGAGGAGACGAGAAGAACATGAGAATTTTGCTGTTCCGAAACAGAGTGCTTGAGAGGAGGTGAACTCGAATCAACACTCTTTCCGACCAACGGCGGGTCTGGAACAGACTGGGAACAGCCAGGTTCGGGAAGAGGGGCTTGGACAAAAGAGGAATCTGAAACAATCTCTTTGTCAACAAGGGCGCGATCTACAGTTGTAGAAAGACGTTGATAACTGGCGGGAAATGGATTCGGAGGAGCAGCAAGACTTTCCAACACAGCAGAGGCTTTATCCATGAGGGGACAAAGGTGAAGGGGATGTTTTCCTTCACAGAGTCGACAGGGGATTCGAAACTTCCTTTTCTCCTTACCATTCCCAACTGATGAGGTAGCATCGCCATGATCATCAGTGGACGATGAAGGGTGGGCCGGATCGCGAGACCATACTTCTAGTACCCTGGGAATGCCAGGACAATCACGAAGCAGATGGTCCTCCTTGCATAATCGACAAGGAAACTTAACCTTCCGCGGAGGAGCAGAAGGTGACCCGACTTCAGGTGTACTGGAGTGGATAGCTGGACTTGAGAGGGGGACTGTGTGTGTAGGCTCTCCCTTAGGGGACTTCTTCTTCTTGGTCTTCCTCTTCTTCTTCTTAGCCACCTGGTTACTCCCATCGAGAATTTCACCAGGCGAAGTACAAGAGGATGACGTAGAAGTAGGCGTCGAAGGGGAGAGATCCACCTTAGGATCAACATGATGTTGTTCAGGTGGAGGGACTGATGGACTAACAGCCGATACGGTAGGGACCAAAGAGGTTGAAAACAACCACACAGGCAACCCGACAGTTAACCCTGGTAGGGACAACGTCGCCATATACGGAGCACCAACATTCCCAAGAGGAGGGAATTGTCCTGGGTTCCCATCAGAGGGGGAACCTGGGTTAGTGAATCCCGGAAAAGTTGCCATAGCAGACGAACACGAAACCTACTCAGGCTAGCGCACATAAGATCTAACCAGGAAATGTTATCGAGGCCGAATAAATTGTTAAGACACTGGAACCAAACTTGACCTTTTCATGTTTCAAGAGTCGAGAAAAGGACGAAAAGATGACTCTAGTCTCCTTCGAATGTTTAATGAGCACGAAGTGACAAGACGCTCACAGGCACCTTTTCGTTTAGGGAGTCCGAAAAGGATCAAAAGCGACTGCTCTGGAACTCTAGGTAAAGGGTGTGCCAAACTTTTCGCAAAACCACAGAATACTTTTTAGGGTACGGGTGGTCAATCTTCGTGAATGCTGTGTTCACTGCATTGCGAATCGTAAGGCGGCAGACTCGGCTTCCTATGGATAAAGGATAAAAGCCTAGTGGGGTCTCCCTATATACGCGACGGTACGTGGGAGCGCAGTCCGTGTTAGACCACTATCGAGTCACAGAAGGAGGAATCACCCAACCTAATGTGAAACAACAGTGACTATGTTTAAAGACGCCGGAACACGTCTCTAACCTAGACCTCTAGATATTTGCGTTTAGTTCCAATGCGTTTTTAGATTCATTCGGTTCATTTTATAGTTGATCTTGAGATTAAGTTTCGATTTCAAGCTTTATCGTATGTTCGCTCACAATTACTTAGATGCAATCTATATGCAAAAGAATTTCGTTTCGTTCGATGAATTCTAGCTACGAGAGAGCAAAGAATTTTTTAAACAAAACGAATACAAACAAACAAGCAGCTAAATGCAACTAAAGCGAGGAAAGGAAACTTTTCTTTTGAAAATGGAAATCAATGAAATGTTCTTTTCCTTTTTGAATTTTAAAGTAAGCTACTAATTCGTTTTCTTTTTAGTGGCATAAAACACCTAAAGGAATTTGGAGGAACTTGAACACCAAGTAAACTACTTAATGAGAGCACACGAAGTTCCCGAAAACACTCAACCAAAGTCTCGAAATCAAAGGGAAACAAAGGTCTGCACGAGCTATGTAATCTAAGCTCGTCAAGACAAGCAAGGATTGTAACAAGGAGGAAGCGAATGTGAACTGATCGATCCAAACAATCGTAATCTATGCTTGGTAGTGAAGAAATTGAATCAACATAAAAAGGTGGTTCAATAATCGACACTAAAAATCAACCAGCAATAAGCAGTGGAAAAGCCTCAAGCAAATCAATAAGAGGGTTGTGGATGAATGTTGAATAGACAAGTAACCCAAGCAAATGGTTTCTCGATGAAACTTCTAAAGGGCTAGGTCACATGGTCTAAAAACACAAGACTCAGTCGAATGAAATCAAAGAGAGAGCGTCCCTTAACCAAAAGCAATCAAAACAAGCTAATGAGGGACAAGAGACCACAGGGGATAAGAAAGATTGATGAATTCAGGAGATAAAGTTATAAAAACAACTTTTCAGGAGTCAGCGCAAGTTTTACACTAAAAACCCATGTCAGCGCAACTTTTACACAGACCACCCGAGCTGTCAGCGCGACTTTTGCCCCAAAACCGAGATGATCTCAGAAAAGCAGAGTCAGCGCGGAATTAAGCTAGAAAAACACAGTCAGCGCGGAATTAAGCTAGAAAGTTGCGCTGACATCGCGGATATACACGTCTTTTCCGCGATGATCCGATTTTCAGCGCGACTGTTAAAATTAAATCCGCGATGGAGCTCAAAAATAGTGACAGGCAAATCAAAACTCCCAAATCAAAACAGCCAATCTTTCAATCAAACAGGGGCATTTCCCAGATCAACCCAGGAAACGCAAAAGACTGATAATTAATCCCCAAAGTTTCAAAAAGAGAGCAATCAAACAAACTCAAAACAAGGATGAATGAAAAAGGACAAAGGCTGTCCCCAGCGGAGTCGCCAAATTGTTGAGAAGGTAAATCCCCTCTACGGGTAGAGGCGATCCCTACTAGCCCAATAGGGGTCTAGCAACAATCACACAATGCTGCCACGCATGTTCCTAGTTACAATTAAATAAGAAGTAAAGAGCACCTACTTGGATTCCTGCGCTGTCGTGTGACGAAGAGATGTTTCCTTCGCTCCTTCGCTTCAGCTGGTCACAGTCCTCCGCGATCCCCGCGAACGGACACCTGCACACACGAAGAGAAGGCAAACGCAAGCGTAAAATCTAGTAAAAGTAACTATATGCCAGTCAGAAAAGACATAATTCACATTTATCCATTGCATAAACAAACGAGAATGGAACAATAATAGCAGTCATCTATTATTAATCAGAATAGAGAAGAGTACAACCAAATGTTCTGACGTCGGTAAACTCCTCAGGAGGGATCAGTCAGCATGTATCTCAAGCATTCACCTTTTAGGATGGTTCTCCCAAGACAAACAACTCTCTCTCTCTCACACAAATGTCACAAACAAATTTCCCAAAGCAATCAATCACTTCCACTCCTAACACACCACACCTATAGCAGCAATCTGAGCACTACAAGCTCTGTACAATCCAAGCTAAGTCTAGCTAGTTTCTAACCAGCTGCTCATGGTAATGGTGGAAGTTTATATAGGAGAATGAGTCTCCTAAAAAGGTGGAAGGATGAGCTTATCTTCAAGGGGAGTAGTTGCAAAGGGTCGAACAGACATGCCATAGAAGGGAGTCGACATTCACAAAGCTAACAACCAAGCCTGGAGAGATCTGGAAGGCTGGTTGTTTGAACAAATTCGCCCAAACTGGATCAGCGCGGATTATATGGATACTGCCGCGCTGTCAGCACATAACAATAACTGAACAAGTCATGTCAGCGCGGAAGGACACGCGAAAGCCGCGCTGTGCGTCATCGCGGAAAAGTGATGTTCTTCCGCGATGGCAGCGCACGAAATACACTGTGGGGCGCTGGTCATCGCGGTTATTTTAGGAACAGACGCGCTGATGCACAAAACTTTGGAAAAATGGGTTTTAAGCCAGTTCAGGGATCAAACACTTAGTGATTGTGACTTCTTGGACACAGCAGGGCAACTGACAGGAAGGCAGTGATAAATTACTGTGTAACAGATGCCCCCTAAAGCATGAAGACCGAGAGAGTGGGAGGGGTGAAATGCTTTACAACACACGCCGAACTGGAACACCACCAGGAAGTACCGAAAAATCTCTGACAATCACATACATGCAGTCTAGGCATGGGCGCAGCCATCCAAAAGACATGCGAGACTGGTCTATGGTATGGACGCAGCCACCCAGCTAAAGAGACCATAATAATGACAAGGTATGGTCGCAGCCATCCATGAAGACTCAGGTATGGGCGCAGCCATCCATCAATGAGTCATGTAATGATTATCCACAAAATCGCAACCTGGACCACAGTGAGCAAGGATCCAGGGTCTTGCGCTCCATCTCGACCCGAACAGAGTACAAGTCCACACATGTGAATACAGGGGTTGGAGTCGAACATGCATGAACATCGGCTGATTACCGGCCAATGATGAGAACCGTTAACAGACGCGAGAGGTACCACCAATAATGACAATGGCCCTCAAGGTACTATAGGTACAATCCGTAGCGTGTGAATCAATGAGCTGGTGTCGAACACCCACGGAATCATTCGATCGTAGGTCAATGATGTAAACCTTGCGTCGAACACGAGGAACCTGCCATTGAGGCATGCAGGCTCCAAGGCACCTGGAAAGAGTCTCTAAGTCACTTTCTCGGATAATGAGTTGAAGTCGACGAGAAGTGGCCTTGATCGAAGGTGGGCCATGATGATTCCCACATCATCGACATGAGACAGAGGTATAATAATTTGTGATGAGATAGCGAACGAGGTTGCATTGTGGCAGAGGACAACTTCTCTTGAACATATAACGGCACTGTAACGGATTTGGCAGTACTTGACATCAAATGAGCAGCGGATAGGATGATGACGGCAATGAACAGATGAGAGGTCAAATAGGATATCCCAAACCCATGGAGGCTAGTGAAAACGAGATGAGATGACCCCACCCAGACACGAAACAGCGGAGTGCCATGTTCAAGAGTGACGTACTGCCGAGACGACTGTAATCAAAGTTCCATTTTCCCCACCTTTGCAGGCAGGTACCCCGATTATTTTTGGATGACAAGCTTGACGGGGGTAACATATGCTTGATGTGTGTCATGTTGACAATATCCGATGTCATTGAGTGTTTAACGAGCCTGACAAAGGAAAAACTCGGCTTCTTTTCTTGTTTCGAGAGTCTGAAAAGAATGCGGAAAAGGAGACTCCAGGGGGGTCCTTTTTCGTACAGTTGTGTCTCTCGAGCCCGAAAAAGTATAAAACTGTGCTCGAAAGAACCGCCCGGTCATTACAACCGAGGAGTACTTTTCATGAATAGTGTCTCCGACCGGAAAAAGTAAAAAAGTGGTCGAAGACACGTCGTTTTAGAGCCAATATCGAGTGCGAAACGACAAACACCCGGCGATCTTTTTGGTTTAACGGTCGGAAAAAGAGCTTAAAAGGCGACCGCCTCTCATTTCTTTAACGAGTCGAGAGGGGGACTCGGCAATCTTTTCATCTTTAAACGGTCAGAAAAGAGCTTAAAGCAGACCTCCATTTTTATTCTCTTTAACGAGTCAAAAAGGGAAAAATACTCGGCAATCTTTTCACATTTTACGAGTCAGAAAAGAGCTTAAAGGTGACTCGTCCTAGAGGAACGAGTGGTATAAAGGGTAGCAACTGGTTCCGGTAATGGTGGAACTGCTCAAAACATGTAATGGTCAAGAGGCTGGCTAATAAAACCACTCATCGCTGCGGTTCCTCAGGAAAGGATAAACAACCAAGTGAAAGCATATGATCGGCCAAAGAGATGGTGGCGATGGAATGAAAACAACCAAGGCTCATCTAGCAAAATCCAATGGATAAAAATGGCAATCACGAGATGTAAATCGGGTATGGGTTCATTTTTACACAAGCTTGAACCGTGAAGAACTTTGCTTGGATTCGGTTTCATGTTTACACAAGCTTGAAACGAAAAACTATGCTTGTTATAAGTTCGCATGCCCCCAGCATAATGACGCAAAATGAGGTACATGCCCCCCAAGCTTCATTGCATTCAACAAAGTGGATGGAATGAAGGTTCACTCTCGAGATCTAGGAAAGACTCGATTTGGAAAGGGAGGTGTTTCATTTTTTAATGAGGTTGACACAACAAAAGAACTATCCTCATAACCCTTGTTTCATTTTTTAACGAGCTTGACACAAGATCAGGAACTATGCTCGGACACCTAATTGCATTTTTTAAGGAGCTTGACACAGGAAAGCGAACTATGCTCCGACCAAGCCCAATTTCATTTTTTAGGGAGCTTGACATAGGAAAGTGAACTATGCTCCGACCACCTTGTTTCGTTTTTTAACGAGGTCGCCACAAGATCAAAACTATCCTCGGCCAGATCCAGTTTCATTTTTTAAGGAGCTTGACACCGGAAAAGAACTATGCTCCATCCAGACCCAATTTCATTTTTTAAGGAGCTTGACACCGGAAAAGAACTATGCTCCAACACCTAGTTTCATTTTTTTAAGGAGCTTGACACAGGAAAGCGAACTATGCTCCGACCAGACCTAGTTTCATTTTTTAAGGAGCTTGACACCGGAAAAGAACTATGCTCCATCCAGACCTCATCATAATGAACGGAAAGTGGAGGCCCCCAAGAAAGTGGCTCCGGAGGGAAGGCCGACATCTTGGAAATCAGGACCTAATGCCCCCAGGACACTATGCACGATGGTGTCATCACTGGGTACGGGCACGGGGTAGGTGGCCACGTAGTTGATTTGCGGCGAGGCAGATGCAACTTGTGGATGAAAGCCAGGAGGGAAGGACGAGTGCGCCGGAGGGGCTTGTGGACGAACGAACGATAATTGATCGAACGTCACGATTCTTCCATCGTGTGGAAAACAAACCACACGGAAAAGTGAAGAAACAAGGGCTCCCATGGCATACACATAATCACGACCAAGGAGAAGACTGAAGTCTAAAGAACCTTGGGTAACTGAGATGTCTATATAGACAGTCTTGCCCCCCAAAGTAATAGGAAACTTTGGAAGGATCCCTAATGGCTGACTCGTTCCTCCGTCAAACGCGGTGAGATGCGGTGCGACAGGTACAAGCGATGGGGAACCCAAAGCTCGCCAAGTAGTAACGGGCATAAGACTAACCGATGCTCCTTCGTCTAACACAGTGCCAGGCAGCGCCTTATTGCAAGCATAGGCGGTGACCCAGAAAGGCACGTGGGATGGAAGGGGAGGGGTAGTCAAACGACTCCAATCAAAGGAAATGACCGAACTACTTGGTGGGGGAACCATATGGTTGCCCCCCTGCTCGGAAAGAACCGAATCTAAATTCTCCGGAGAGGTTTCAGGAGAACCTTTATCAAGCTCAGGAGAATCTGAGGAGACGAGAAGAACATGAGAATTTTGCTCTTCCGAAACAGAGTGCTTGAGAGGAGGTGAACTCGAATCAACACTCTTTCCGACCAACGGCGGGTCTGGAACAGACTGGGAACAGCCAGGTTCGGGAAGAGGGGCTTGGACAAAAGAGGAATCTGAAACAATCTCTTTGTCAACAAGGGCGCGATCTACAGTTGTAGAAAGACGTTGATAACCGGCGGGAAATGGATTCGGAGGAGCAGCAAGACTTTCCAACACAGCAGAGGCTTTATCCATGAGGGGACAAAGGTGAAGGGGATGTTTGCCTTCACAAAGTCGACAGGGGATTCGAAACTTCCTTTTCTCCTTACCATTCCCAACTGATGAGGTAGCATCGCCATGATCATCAGTGGACGATGAAGGGTGGGCCGGATCGCGAGACCATACTTCTAGTACCCTGGGAATGCCAGGACAATCACGAAGCAGATGGTCCTCCTTGCATAATCGACAAGGAAACTTAACCTTCCGCGGAGGAGCAGAAGGTGACCCGACTTCAGGTGTACTGGAGTGGATAGCTGGACTTGAGAGGGGGACTGTGTGTGTAGGCTCTCCCTTAGGGGACTTCTTCTTCTTGGTCTTCCTCTTCTTCTTCTTAGCCACCTGGTTACTCCCATCGAGAATTTCACCAGGCGAAGTACAAGAGGATGACGTAGAAGTAGGCGTCGAAGGGGAGAGATCCACCTTAGGATCAACATGATGTTGTTCAGGTGGAGGGACTGATGGACTAACAGCCGATACGGTAGGGACCAAAGAGGTTGAAAACAACCACACAGGCAACCCGACAGTTAACCCTGGTAGGGACAACGTCGCCATATACGGAGCACCAACATTCCCAAGAGGAGGGAATTGTCCTGGGTTCCCATCAGAGGGGGAACCTGGGTTAGTGAATCCCGGAAAAGTTGCCATAGCAGACGAACACGAAACCTACTCAGGCTAGCGCACATAAGATCTAACCAGGAAATGTTATCGAGGCCGAATAAATTGTTAAGACACTGGAACCAAACTTGACCTTTTCATGTTTCAAGAGTCGAGAAAAGGACGAAAAGATGACTCTAGTCTCCTTCGAATGTTTAATGAGCACGAAGTGACAAGACGCTCACAGGCACCTTTTCGTTTAGGGAGTCCGAAAAGGATCAAAAGCGACTGCTCTGGAACTCTAGGTAAAGGGTGTGCCAAACTTTTCGCAAAACCACAGAATACTTTTTAGGGTACGGGTGGTCAATCTTCGTGAATGCTGTGTTCACTGCATTGCGAATCGTAAGGCGGCAGACTCGGCTTCCTATGGATAAAGGATAAAAGCCTAGTGGGGTCTCCCTATATACGCGACGGTACGTGGGAGCGCAGTCCGTGTTAGACCACTATCGAGTCACAGAAGGAGGAATCACCCAACCTAATGTGAAACAACAGTGACTATGTTTAAAGACGCCGGAACACGTCTCTAACCTAGACCTCTAGATATTTGCGTTTAGTTCCAATGCGTTTTTAGATTCATTCGGTTCATTTTATAGTTGATCTTGAGATTAAGTTTCGATTTCAAGCTCTATCGTATGTTCGCTCACAATTACTTAGATGCAATCTATATGCAAAAGAATTTCGTTTCGTTCGATGAATTCTAGCTACGAGAGAGCAAAGAATTTTTTAAACAAAACGAATACAAACAAACAAGCAGCTAAATGCAACTAAAGCGAGGAAAGGAAACTTTTCTTTTGAAAATGGAAATCAATGAAATGTTCTTTTCCTTTTGAATTTTAAAGTAAGCTACTAATTCGTTTTCTTTTTAGTGACATAAAACACCTAAAGGAATTTGGAGGAACTTGAACACCAAGTAAACTACTTAATGAAAGCACACAAAGTTCCCGAAACACTCAACCAAAGTTTCCAAATCAAAAGAAACAAAGGTCTGCACGAGCTATGTAATCTAAGCTCGTCAAGACAAGCAAGGATTGTAACAAGGAGGAAGCGAATGTGAACTGATCGATCCAAACAATCGTAATCTATGCTTGGTAGTGAAGAAATCGAATCAACATAAAAAGGTGGTTCAATAATCGACACTAAAAATCAACCAGCAATAAGCAGTGGAAAAGCCTCAAGCAAATCAATAAGAGGGTTGTGGATGAATGTTGAATAGACAAGTAACCCAAGCAAACGGTTTCTCGATGAAACTTCTAAAGGGCTAGGTCACATGGTCTAAAAACACAAGACTCAGTCGAATGAAATCAAAGAGAGAGCGTCCCTTAACCAAAAGCAATCAAAACAAGCTAATGAGGGACAAGAAACCACAGGGGATAAGAAAGATTGATGAATTCAGGAGATAAAGTTATAAAAACAACTTTTCAGGAGTCAGCGCAAGTTTTACACTAAAAACCCATGTCAGCGCAACTTTTACACAGACCACCCGAGCTGTCAGCGCGACTTTTGCCCCAAAACCGAGATGATCTCAGAAAAGCAGAGTCAGCGCGGAATTAAGCTAGAAAGTTGCGCTGACATCGCGGATATACACGTCTTTTCCGCGATGATCCGATTTTCAGCGCGACTGTTAAAATTAAATCCGCGATGGAGCTCAAAAATAGTGACAGGCAAATCAAAACTCCCAAATCAAAACAGCCAATCTTTCAATCAAACAGGGGCATTTCCCAGATCAACCCAGGAAACGCAAAAGACTGATAATTAATCCCCAAAGTTTCAAAAAGAGAGCAATCAAACAAACTCAAAACAAGGATGAATGAAAAAGGACAAAGGCTGTCCCCAGCGGAGTCGCCAAATTGTTGAGAAGGTAAATCCCCTCTACGGATAGAGGCGATCCCTACTAGCCCAATAGGGGTCTAGCAACAATCACACAATGCTGCCACGCATGTTCCTAGTTACAATTAAACAAGAAGTAAAGAGCACCTACTTGGATTCCTGCGCTGTCGTGTGACGAAGAGATGTTTCCTTCGCTCCTTCGCTTCAGCTGGTCACAGTCCTCCGCGATCCCCGCGAACGGACACCTGCACACACGAAGAGAAGGCAAACGCAAGCGTAAAATCTAGTAAAAGTAACTATATGCCAGTCAGAAAAGACATAATTCACATTTATCCATTGCATAAACAAACGAGAATGGAACAATAATAGCAGTCATCTATTATTAATCAGAATAGAGAAGAGTACAACCAAATGTTCTGACGTCGATAAACTTCTCAGGAGGGATCAGTCAGCATGTATCTCAAGCATTCACCTTTGAGGATGGTTCTCCCAAGACAAACAACTCTCTCTCTCTCACACAAATGTCACAAACAAACTTCCCAAAGCAATCAATCACTTCCACTCCTAACACACCACACCTATAGCAGCAATCTGAGCACTACAAGCTCTGTACAATCCAAGCTAAGTCTAGCTAGTTTCTAACCAGCTGCTCATGGTAATGGTGGAAGTTTATATAGGAGAATGAGTCTCCTAAAAAGGTGGAAGGATGAGCTTATCTTCAAGGGGAGTAGTTGCAAAGGGTCGAACAGACATGCCATAGAAGGGAGTCGACATTCACAAAGCTAACAACCAAGCCTGGAGAGATCTGGAAGGCTGGTTGTTTGAACAAATTCGCCCAAACTGGATCAGCGCGGATTATATGGAGACTGCCGCGCTGTCAGCACATAACAATAACTGAACAAGTCATGTCAGCGCGGAAGGACACGCGAAAGCCGCGCTGTGCGTCATCGCGGAAAAGTGATGTTCTTCCGCGATGGCAGCGCACGAAATACACTGTGGGGCGCTGGTCATCGCGGTTATTTTAGGAACAGACGCGCTGATGCACAAAACTTTGGAAAAATGGGTTTTAAGCCAGTTCAGGGATCAAACACTTAGTGATTGTGACTTCTTGGACACAGCAGGGTGACTGACAGGAAGGCAGTGATAAATTACTGTGTAACAGATGCCCCCTAAAGCATGAAGACCGAGAGAGTGGGAGGGGTGAAATGCTTTACAACACACGCCGAACTGGAACACCACCAGGAAGTACCGAAAAATCTCTGACAATCACATACATGCAGTCTAGGCATGGGCGCAGCCATCCAAAAGACATGCGAGACTGGTCTATGGTATGGACGCAGCCACCCAGCTAAAGAGACCATAATAATGACAAGGTATGGTCGCAGCCATCCATGAAGACTCAGGTATGGGCGCAGCCATCCATCAATGAGTCATGTAATGATTATCCACAAAATCGCAACCTGGACCACAGTGAGCAAGGATCCAGGGTCTTGCGCTCCATCTCGACCCGAACAGAGTACAAGTCCACACATGTGAATACAGGGGTTGGAGTCGAACATGCATGAACATCGTCTGATTACCGGCCAATGATGAGAACCGTTAACAGACGCGAGAGGTACCACCAATAATGACAATGGCCCTCAAGGTACTATAGGTACAATCCGTAGCGTGTGAATCAATGAGCTGGTGTCGAACACCCACGGAATCATTCGATCGTAGGTCAATGATGTAAACCTTGCGTCGAACACGAGGAACCTGCCATTGAGGCATGCAGGCTCCAAGGCACCTGGAAAGAGTCTCTAAGTCACTTTCTCGGATAATGAGTTGAAGTCGACGAGAAGTGGCCTTGATCGAAGGTGGGCCATGATGATTCCCACATCATCGACATGAGACAGAGGTATAATAATTTGTGATGAGATAGCGAACGAGGTTGCATTGTGGCAGAGGACAACTTCTCTTGAACATATAACGGCACTGTAACGGATTTGGCAGTACTTGACATCAAATGAGCAGCGGATAGGATGATGACGGCAATGAACAGATGAGAGGTCAAATAGGATATCCCAAACCCATGGAGGCTAGTGAAAACGAGATGAGATGACCCCACCCAGACACGAAACAGCGGAGTGCCATGTTCAAGAGTGACGTACTGCCGAGACGACTGTAATCAAAGTTCCATTTTCCCCACCTTTGCAGGCAGGTACCCCGATTATTTTTGGATGACAAGCTTGACGGGGGTAACATATGCTTGATGTGTGTCATGTTGACAATATCCGATGTCATTGAGTGTTTAACGAGCCTGACAAAGGAAAAACTCGGCTTCTTTTCTTGTTTCGAGAGTCTGAAAAGAATGCGGAAAAGGAGACTCCAGGGGGGTCCTTTTTCGTACAGTTGTGTCTCTCGAGCCCGAAAAAGTATAAAACTGTGCTCGAAAGAACCGCCCGGTCATTACAACCGAGGAGTACTTTTCATGAATAGTGTCTCCGACCGGAAAAAGTAAAAAAGTGGTCGAAGACACGTCGTTTTAGAGCCAATATCGAGTGCGAAACGACAAACACCCGGCGATCTTTTTGGTTTAACGGTCGGAAAAAGAGCTTAAAAGGCGACCGCCTCTCATTTCTTTAACGAGTCGAGAGGGGGACTCGGCAATCTTTTCATCTTTAAACGGTCAGAAAAGAGCTTAAAGCAGACCTCCATTTTTATTCTCTTTAACGAGTCAAAAAGGGAAAAATACTCGGCAATCTTTTCACATTTTACGAGTCAGAAAAGAGCTTAAAGGTGACTCGTCCTAGAGGAACGAGTGGTATAAAGGGTAGCAACTGGTTCCGGTAATGGTGGAACTGCTCAAAACATGTAATGGTCAAGAGGCTGGCTAATAAAACCACTCATCGCTGCGGTTCCTCAGGAAAGGATAAACAACCAAGTGAAAGCATATGATCGGCCAAAGAGATGGTGGCGATGGAATGAAAACAACCAAGGCTCATCTAGCAAAATCCAATGGATAAAAATGGCAATCACGAGATGTAAATCGGGTATGGGTTCATTTTTACACAAGCTTGAACCGTGAAGAACTTTGCTTGGATTCGGTTTCATGTTTACACAAGCTTGAAACGAAAAACTATGCTTGTTATAAGTTCGCATGCCCCCAGCATAATGACGCAAAATGAGGTACATGCCCCCCAAGCTTCATTGCATTCAACAAAGTGGATGGAATGAAGGTTCACTCTCGAGATCTAGGAAAGACTCGATTTGGAAAGGGAGGTGTTTCATTTTTTAATGAGGTTGACACAGCAAAAGAACTATCCTCATAACCCTTGTTTCATTTTTTAACGAGCTTGACACAAGATCAGGAACTATGCTCGGACACCTAATTGCATTTTTTAAGGAGCTTGACACAGGAAAGCGAACTATGCTCCGACCAAGCCCAATTTCATTTTTTAGGGAGCTTGACATAGGAAAGTGAACTATGCTCCGACCACCTTGTTTCGTTTTTTAACGAGGTCGCCACAAGATCAAAACTATCCTCGGCCAGATCCAGTTTCATTTTTTAAGGAGCTTGACACCGGAAAAGAACTATGCTCCATCCAGACCCAATTTCATTTTTTAAGGAGCTTGACACCGGAAAAGAACTATGCTCCAACCAGACCTAGTTTCATTTTTTTAAGGAGCTTGACACAGGAAAGCGAACTATGCTCCGACCAGACCTAGTTTCATTTTTTAAGGAGCTTGACACCGGAAAAGAACTATGCTCCATCCAGACCTCATCATAATGAACGGAAAGTGGAGGCCCCCAAGAAAGTGGCTCCGGAGGGAAGGCCGACATCTTGGAAATCAGGACCTAATGCCCCCAGGACACTATGCACGATGGTGTCATCACTGGGTACGGGCACGGGGTAGGTGGCCACGTAGTTGATTTGCGGCGAGGCAAATGCAACTTGTGGATGAAAGCCAGGAGGGAAGGACGAGTGCGCCGGAGGGGCTTGTGGACGAACGAACGATAATTGATCGAACGTCACGATTCTTCCATCGTGTGGAAAACAAACCACACGGAAAAGTGAAGAAACAAGGGCTCCCATGGCATACACATAATCACGACCAAGGAGAAGACTGAAGTCTAAAGAACCTTGGGTAACTGAGATGTCTATATAGACAGTCTTGCCCCCCAAAGTAATAGGAAACTTTGGAAGGATCCCTAATGGCTGACTCGTTCCTCCGTCAAACGCGGTGAGATGCGGTGCGACAGGTACAAGCGATGGGGAACCCAAAGCTCGCCAAGTAGTAACGGGCATAAGACTAACCGATGCTCCTTCGTCTAACACAGTGCCAGGCAGCGCCTTATTGCAAGCATAGGCGGTGACCCAGAAAGGCACGTGGGATGGAAGGGGAGGGGTAGTCAAACGACTCCAATCAAAGGAAATGACCGAACTACTGGTGGGGGAACCATATGGTTGCCCCCCTGCTCGGAAAGAACCGAATCTAAATTCTCCGGAGAGGTTTCAGGAGAACCTTTATCAAGCTCAGGAGAATCTGAGGAGACGAGAAGAACATGAGAATTTTGCTCTTCCGAAACAGAGTGCTTGAGAGGAGGTGAACTCGAATCAACACTCTTTCCGACCAACGGCGGGTCTGGAACAGACTGGGAACAGCCAGGTTCGGGAAGAGGGGCTTGGACAAAAGAGGAATCTGAAACAATCTCTTTGTCAACAAGGGCGCGATCTACAGTTGTAGAAAGACGTTGATAACCGGCGGGAAATGGATTCGGAGGAGCAGCAAGACTTTCCAACACAGCAGAGGCTTTATCCATGAGGGGACAAAGGTGAAGGGGATGTTTGCCTTCACAAAGTCGACAGGGGATTCGAAACTTCCTTTTCTCCTTACCATTCCCAACTGATGAGGTAGCATCGCCATGATCATCAGTGGACGATGAAGGGTGGGCCGGATCGCGAGACCATACTTCTAGTACCCTGGGAATGCCAGGACAATCACGAAGCAGATGGTCCTCCTTGCATAATCGACAAGGAAACTTAACCTTCCGCGGAGGAGCAGAAGGTGACCCGACTTCAGGTGTACTGGAGTGGATAGCTGGACTTGAGAGGGGGACTGTGTGTGTAGGCTCTCCCTTAGGGGACTTCTTCTTCTTGGTCTTCCTCTTCTTCTTCTTAGCCACCTGGTTACTCCCATCGAGAATTTCACCAGGCGAAGTACAAGAGGATGACGTAGAAGTAGGCGTCGAAGGGGAGAGATCCACCTTAGGATCAACATGATGTTGTTCAGGTGGAGGGACTGATGGACTAACAGCCGATACGGTAGGGACCAAAGAGGTTGAAAACAACCACACAGGCAACCCGACAGTTAACCCTGGTAGGGACAACGTCGCCATATACGGAGCACCAACATTCCCAAGAGGAGGGAATTGTCCTGGGTTCCCATCAGAGGGGGAACCTGGGTTAGTGAATCCCGGAAAAGTTGCCATAGCAGACGAACACGAAACCTACTCAGGCTAGCGCACATAAGATCTAACCAGGAAATGTTATCGAGGCCGAATAAATTGTTAAGACACTGGAACCAAACTTGACCTTTTCATGTTTCAAGAGTCGAGAAAAGGACGAAAAGATGACTCTAGTCTCCTTCGAATGTTTAATGAGCACGAAGTGACAAGACGCTCACAGGCACCTTTTCGTTTAGGGAGTCCGAAAAGGATCAAAAGCGACTGCTCTGGAACTCTAGGTAAAGGGTGTGCCAAACTTTTCGCAAAACCACAGAATACTTTTTAGGGTACGGGTGGTCAATCTTCGTGAATGCTGTGTTCACTGCATTGCGAATCGTAAGGCGGCAGACTCGGCTTCCTATGGATAAAGGATAAAAGCCTAGTGGGGTCTCCCTATATACGCGACGGTACGTGGGAGCGCAGTCCGTGTTAGACCACTATCGAGTCACAGAAGGAGGAATCACCCAACCTAATGTGAAACAACAGTGACTATGTTTAAAGACGCCGGAACACGTCTCTAACCTAGACCTCTAGATATTTGCGTTTAGTTCCAATGCGTTTTTAGATTCATTCGGTTCATTTTATAGTTGATCTTGAGATTAAGTTTCGATTTCAAGCTTTATCGTATGTTCGCTCACAATTACTTAGATGCAATCTATATGCAAAAGAATTTCGTTTCGTTCGATGAATTCTAGCTACGAGAGAGCAAAGAATTTTTTAAACAAAACGAATACAAACAAACAAGCAGCTAAATGCAACTAAAGCGAGGAAAGGAAACTTTTCTTTTGAAAATGGAAATCAATGAAATGTTCTTTTCCTTTTTGAATTTTAAAGTAAGCTACTAATTCGTTTTCTTTTTAGTGGCATAAAACACCTAAAGGAATTTGGAGGAACTTGAACACCAAGTAAACTACTTAATGAGAGCACACGAAGTTCCCGAAAACACTCAACCAAAGTCTCGAAATCAAAGGGAAACAAAGGTCTGCACGAGCTATGTAATCTAAGCTCGTCAAGACAAGCAAGGATTGTAACAAGGAGGAAGCGAATGTGAACTGATCGATCCAAACAATCGTAATCTATGCTTGGTAGTGAAGAAATTGAATCAACATAAAAAGGTGGTTCAATAATCGACACTAAAAATCAACCAGCAATAAGCAGTGGAAAAGCCTCAAGCAAATCAATAAGAGGGTTGTGGATGAATGTTGAATAGACAAGTAACCCAAGCAAATGGTTTCTCGATGAAACTTCTAAAGGGCTAGGTCACATGGTCTAAAAACACAAGACTCAGTCGAATGAAATCAAAGAGAGAGCGTCCCTTAACCAAAAGCAATCAAAACAAGCTAATGAGGGACAAGAAACCACAGGGGATAAGAAAGATTGATGAATTCAGGAGATAAAGTTATAAAAACAACTTTTCAGGAGTCAGCGCAAGTTTTACACTAAAAACCCATGTCAGCGCAACTTTTACACAGACCACCCGAGCTGTCAGCGCGACTTTTGCCCCAAAAACCGAGATGATCTCAGAAAAGCAGAGTCAGCGCGGAATTAAGCTAGAAAAACACAGTCAGCGCGGAATTAAGCTAGAAAGTTGCGCTGACATCGCGGATATACACGTCTTTTCCGCGATGATCCGATTTTCAGCGCGACTGTTAAAATTAAATCCGCGATGGAGCTCAAAAATAGTGACAGGCAAATCAAAACTCCCAAATCAAAACAGCCAATCTTTCAATCAAACAGGGGCATTTCCCAGATCAACCCAGGAAACGCAAAAGACTGATAATTAATCCCCAAAGTTTCAAAAAGAGAGCAATCAAACAAACTCAAAACAAGGATGAATGAAAAAGGACAAAGGCTGTCCCCAGCGGAGTCGCCAAATTGTTGAGAAGGTAAATCCCCTCTACGGGTAGAGGCGATCCCTACTAGCCCAATAGGGGTCTAGCAACAATCACACAATGCTGCCACGCATGTTCCTAGTTACAATTAAATAAGAAGTAAAGAGCACCTACTTGGATTCCTGCGCTGTCGTGTGACGAAGAGATGTTTCCTTCGCTCCTTCGCTTCAGCTGGTCACAGTCCTCCGCGATCCCCGCGAACGGACACCTGCACACACGAAGAGAAGGCAAACGCAAGCGTAAAATCTAGTAAAAGTAACTATATGCCAGTCAGAAAAGACATAATTCACATTTATCCATTGCATAAACAAACGAGAATGGAACAATAATAGCAGTCATCTATTATTAATCAGAATAGAGAAGAGTACAACCAAATGTTCTGACGTCGGTAAACTCCTCAGGAGGGATCAGTCAGCATGTATCTCAAGCATTCACCTTTTAGGATGGTTCTCCCAAGACAAACAACTCTCTCTCTCTCACACAAATGTCACAAACAAATTTCCCAAAGCAATCAATCACTTCCACTCCTAACACACCACACCTATAGCAGCAATCTGAGCACTACAAGCTCTGTACAATCCAAGCTAAGTCTAGCTAGTTTCTAACCAGCTGCTCATGGTAATGGTGGAAGTTTATATAGGAGAATGAGTCTCCTAAAAAGGTGGAAGGATGAGCTTATCTTCAAGGGGAGTAGTTGCAAAGGGTCGAACAGACATGCCACAGAAGGGAGTCGACATTCACAAAGCTAACAACCAAGCCTGGAGAGATCTGGAAGGCTGGTTGTTTGAACAAATTCGCCCAAACTGGATCAGCGCGGATTATATGGATACTGCCGCGCTGTCAGCACATAACAATAACTGAACAAGTCATGTCAGCGCGGAAGGACACGCGAAAGCCGCGCTGTGCGTCATCGCGGAAAAGTGATGTTCTTCCGCGATGGCAGCGCACGAAATACACTGTGGGGCGCTGGTCATCGCGGTTATTTTAGGAACAGACGCGCTGATGCACAAAACTTTGGAAAAATGGGTTTTAAGCCAGTTCAGGGATCAAACACTTAGTGATTGTGACTTCTTGGACACAGCAGGGCAACTGACAGGAAGGCAGTGATAAATTACTGTGTAACAGATGCCCCCTAAAGCATGAAGACCGAGAGAGTGGGAGGGGTGAAATGCTTTACAACACACGCCGAACTGGAACACCACCAGGAAGTACCGAAAAATCTCTGTCAATCACATACATGCAGTCTAGGCATGGGCGCAGCCATCCAAAAGACATGCGAGACTGGTCTATGGTATGGACGCAGCCACCCAGCTAAAGAGACCATGATAATGACAAGGTATGGTCGCAGCCATCCATGAAGACTCAGGTATGGGCGCAGCCATCCATCAATGAGTCATGTAATGATTATCCACAAAATCGCAACCTGGACCACAGTGAGCAAGGATCCAGGGTCTTGCGCTCCATCTCGACCCGAACAGAGTACAAGTCCACACATGTGAATACAGGGGTTGGAGTCGAACATGCATGAACATCGGCTGATTACCGGCCAATGATGAGAACCGTTAACAGACGCGAGAGGTACCACCAATAATGACAATGGCCCTCAAGGTACTATAGGTACAATCCGTAGCGTGTGAATCAATGAGCTGGCGTCGAACACCCACGGAATCATTCGATCGTAGGTCAATGATGTAAACCTTGCGTCGAACACGAGGAACCTGCCATTGAGGCATGCAGGCTCCAAGGCACCTGGAAAGAGTCTCTAAGTCACTTTCTCGGATAATGAGTTGCAGTCGACGAGAAGTGGCCTTGATCGAAGGTGGGCCATGATGATTCCCACATCATCGACATGAGACAGAGGTATAATAATTTGTGATGAGATAGCGAACGAGGTTGCATTGTGGCAGAGGACAACTTCTCTTGAACATATAACGGCACTGTAACGGATTTGGCAGTACTTGACATCAAATGAGCAGCGGATAGGATGATGACGGCAATGAACAGATGAGAGGTCAAATAGGATATCCCAAACCCATGGAGGCTAGTGAAAACGAGATGAGATGACCCCACCCAGACACGAAACAGCGGAGTGCCATGTTCAAGAGTGACGTACTGCCGAGACGACTGTAATCAAAGTTCCATTTTCCCCACCTTTGCAGGCAGGTACCCCGATTATTTTTGGATGACAAGCTTGACGGGGGTAACATATGCTTGATGTGTGTCATGTTGACAATATCCGATGTCATTGAGTGTTTAACGAGCCTGACAAAGGAAAAACTCGGCTTCTTTTCTTGTTTCGAGAGTCTGAAAAGAATGCGGAAAAGGAGACTCCAGGGGGGTCCTTTTTCGTACAGTTGTGTCTCTCGAGCCCGAAAAAGTATAAAACTGTGCTCGAAAGAACCGCCCGGTCATTACAACCGAGGAGTACTTTTCATGAATAGTGTCTCCGACCGGAAAAAGTAAAAAAGTGGTCGAAGACACGTCGTTTTAGAGCCAATATCGAGTGCGAAACGACAAACACCCGGCGATCTTTTTGGTTTAACGGTCGGAAAAAGAGCTTAAAAGGCGACCGCCTCTCATTTCTTTAACGAGTCGAGAGGGGGACTCGGCAATCTTTTCATCTTTAAACGGTCAGAAAAGAGCTTAAAGCAGACCTCCATTTTTATTCTCTTTAACGAGTCAAAAAGGGAAAAATACTCGGCAATCTTTTCACATTTTACGAGTCAGAAAAGAGCTTAAAGGTGACTCGTCCTAGAGGAACGAGTGGTATAAAGGGTAGCAACTGGTTCCAGTAATGGTGGAACTGCTCAAAACATGTAATGGTCAAGAGGCTGGCTAATAAAACCACTCATCGCTGCGGTTCCTCAGGAAAGGATAAACAACCAAGTGAAAGCATATGATCGGCCAAAGAGATGGTGGCGATGGAATGAAAACAACCAAGGCTCATCTAGCAAAATCCAATGGATAAAAATGGCAATCACGAGATGTAAATCGGGTATGGGTTCATTTTTACACAAGCTTGAACCGTGAAGAACTTTGCTTGGATTCGGTTTCATGTTTACACAAGCTTGAAACGAAAAACTATGCTTGTTATAAGTTCGCATGCCCCCAGCATAATGACGCAAAATGAGGTACATGCCCCCCAAGCTTCATTGCATTCAACAAAGTGGATGGAATGAAGGTTCACTCTCGAGATCTAGGAAAGACTCGATTTGGAAAGGGAGGTGTTTCATTTTTTAATGAGGTTGACACAGCAAAAGAACTATCCTCATAACCCTTGTTTCATTTTTTAACGAGCTTGACACAAGATCAGGAACTATGCTCGGACACCTAATTGCATTTTTTAAGGAGCTTGACACAGGAAAGCGAACTATGCTCCGACCAAGCCCAATTTCATTTTTTAGGGAGCTTGACATAGGAAAGTGAACTATGCTCCGACCACCTTGTTTCGTTTTTTAACGAGGTCGCCACAAGATCAAAACTATCCTCGGCCAGATCCAGTTTCATTTTTTAAGGAGCTTGACACCGGAAAAGAACTATGCTCCATCCAGACCCAATTTCATTTTTTAAGGAGCTTGACACCGGAAAAGAACTATGCTCCAACACCTAGTTTCATTTTTTTAAGGAGCTTGACACAGGAAAGCGAACTATGCTCCGACCAGACCTAGTTTCATTTTTTAAGGAGCTTGACACCGGAAAAGAACTATGCTCCATCCAGACCTCATCATAATGAACGGAAAGTGGAGGCCCCCAAGAAAGTGGCTCCGGAGGGAAGGCCGACATCTTGGAAATCAGGACCTAATGCCCCCAGGACACTATGCACGATGGTGTCATCACTGGGTACGGGCACGGGGTAGGTGGCCACGTAGTTGATTTGCGGCGAGGAAAAGGCAACTTGTGGCTGAAAGCCAGGAGGGAAGGACGAGTGCGCCGGAGGGGCTTGTGGACGAACGAACGATAATTGATCGAACGTCACGATTCTTCCATCGTGTGGAAAACAAACCACACGGAAAAGTGAAGAAACAAGGGCTCCCATGGCATACACATAATCACGACCAAGGAGAAGACTGAAGTCTAAAGAACCTTGGGTAACTGAGATGTCTATATAGACAGTCTTGCCCCCCAAAGTAATAGGAAACTTTGGAAGGATCCCTAATGGCTGACTCGTTCCTCCGTCAAACGCGGTGAGATGCGGTGCGACAGGTACAAGCGATGGGGAACCCAAAGCTCGCCAAGTAGTAACGGGCATAAGACTAACCGATGCTCCTTCGTCTAACACAGTGCCAGGCAGCGCCTTATTGCAAGCATAGGCGGTGACCCAGAAAGGCACGTGGGATGGAAGGGGAGGGGTAGTCAAACGACTCCAATCAAAGGAAATGACCGAACTACCTGGTGGGGGAACCATATGGTTGCCCCCCTGCTCGGAAAGAACCGAATCTAAATTCTCCGGAGAGGTTTCAGGAGAACCTTTATCAAGCTCAGGAGAATCTGAGGAGACGAGAAGAACATGAGAATTTTGCTCTTCCGAAACAGAGTGCTTGAGAGGAGGTGAACTCGAATCAACACTCTTTCCGACCAACGGCGGGTCTGGAACAGACTGGGAACAGCCAGGTTCGGGAAGAGGGGCTTGGACAAAAGAGGAATCTGAAACAATCTCTTTGTCAACAAGGACGCGATCTACAGTTGTAGAAAGACGTTGATAACCGGCGGGAAATGGATTCGGAGGAGCAACAAGACTTTCCAACACAGCAGAGGCTTTATCCATGAGGGGACAAAGGTGAAGGGGATGTTTGCCTTCACAGAGTCGACAGGGGATTCGAAACTTCCTTTTCTCCTTACCATTCCCAACTGATGAGGTAGCATCGCCATGATCATCAGTGGACGATGAAGGGTGGGCCGGATCGCGAGACCATACTTCTAGTACCCTGGGAATGCCAGGACAATCACGAAGCAGATGGTCCTCCTTGCATAATCGACAAGGAAACTTAACCTTCCGCGGAGGAGCAGAAGGTGACCCGACTTCAGGTGTACTGGAGTGGATAGCTGGACTTGAGAGGGGGACTGTGTGTGTAGGCTCTCCCTTAGGGGACTTCTTCTTCTTGGTCTTCCTCTTCTTCTTCTTAGCCACCTGGTTACTCCCATCGAGAATTTCACCAGGCGAAGTACAAGAGGATGACGTAGAAGTAGGCGTCGAAGGGGAGAGATCCACCTTAGGATCAACATGATGTTGTTCAGGTGGAGGGACTGATGGACTAACAGCCGATACGGTAGGGACCAAAGAGGTTGAAAACAACCACACAGGCAACCCGACAGTTAACCCTGGTAGGGACAACGTCGCCATATACGGAGCACCAACATTCCCAAGAGGAGGGAATTGTCCTGGGTTCCCATCAGAGGGGGAACCTGGGTTAGTGAATCCCGGAAAAGTTGCCATAGCAGACGAACACGAAACCTACTCAGGCTAGCGCACATAAGATCTAACCAGGAAATGTTATCGAGGCCGAATAAATTGTTAAGACACTGGAACCAAACTTGACCTTTTCATGTTTCAAGAGTCGAGAAAAGGACGAAAAGATGACTCTAGTCTCCTTCGAATGTTTAATGAGCACGAAGTGACAAGACGCTCACAGGCACCTTTTCGTTTAGGGAGTCCGAAAAGGATCAAAAGCGACTGCTCTGGAACTCTAGGTAAAGGGTGTGCCAAACTTTTCGCAAAACCACAGAATACTTTTTAGGGTACGGGTGGTCAATCTTCGTGAATGCTGTGTTCACTGCATTGCGAATCGTAAGGCGGCAGACTCGGCTTCCTATGGATAAAGGATAAAAGCCTAGTGGGGTCTCCCTATACACGCGACGGTACGTGGGAGCGCAGTCCGTGTTAGACCACTATCGAGTCACAGAAGGAGGAATCACCCAACCTAATGTGAAACAACAGTGACTATGTTTAAAGACGCCGGAACACGTCTCTAACCTAGACCTCTAGATATTTGCGTTTAGTTCCAATGCGTTTTTAGATTCATTCGGTTCATTTTATAGTTGATCTTGAGATTAAGTTTCGATTTCAAGCTTTATCGTATGTTCGCTCACAATTACTTAGATGCAATCTATATGCAAAAGAATTTCGTTTCGTTCGATGAATTCTAGCTACGAGAGAGCAAAGAATTTTTTAAACAAAACGAATACAAACAAACAAGCAGCTAAATGCAACTAAAGCGAGGAAAGGAAACTTTTCTTTTGAAAATGGAAATCAATGAAATGTTCTTTTCCTTTTTGAATTTTAAAGTAAGCTACTAATTCGTTTTCTTTTTAGTGGCATAAAACACCTAAAGGAATTTGGAGGAACTTGAACACCAAGTAAACTACTTAATGAGAGCACACGAAGTTCCCGAAAACACTCAACCAAAGTCTCGAAATCAAAGGGAAACAAAGGTCTGCACGAGCTATGTAATCTAAGCTCGTCAAGACAAGCAAGGATTGTAACAAGGAGGAAGCGAATGTGAACTGATCGATCCAAACAATCGTAATCTATGCTTGGTAGTGAAGAAATTGAATCAACATAAAAAGGTGGTTCAATAATCGACACTAAAAATCAACCAGCAATAAGCAGTGGAAAAGCCTCAAGCAAATCAATAAGAGGGTTGTGGATGAATGTTGAATAGACAAGTAACCCAAGCAAATGGTTTCTCGATGAAACTTCTAAAGGGCTAGGTCACATGGTCTAAAAACACAAGACTCAGTCGAATGAAATCAAAGAGAGAGCGTCCCTTAACCAAAAGCAATCAAAACAAGCTAATGAGGGACAAGAGACCACAGGGGATAAGAAAGATTGATGAATTCAGGAGATAAAGTTATAAAAACAACTTTTCAGGAGTCAGCGCAAGTTTTACACTAAAAACCCATGTCAGCGCAACTTTTACACAGACCACCCGAGCTGTCAGCGCGACTTTTGCCCCAAAACCGAGATGATCTCAGAAAAGCAGAGTCAGCGCGGAATTAAGCTAGAAAAACACAGTCAGCGCGGAATTAAGCTAGAAAGTTGCGCTGACATCGCGGATATACACGTCTTTTCCGCGATGATCCGATTTTCAGCGCGACTGTTAAAATTAAATCCGCGATGGAGCTCAAAAATAGTGACAGGCAAATCAAAACTCCCAAATCAAAACAGCCAATCTTTCAATCAAACAGGGGCATTTCCCAGATCAACCCAGGAAACGCAAAAGACTGATAATTAATCCCCAAAGTTTCAAAAAGAGAGCAATCAAACAAACTCAAAACAAGGATGAATGAAAAAGGACAAAGGCTGTCCCCAGCGGAGTCGCCAAATTGTTGAGAAGGTAAATCCCCTCTACGGGTAGAGGCGATCCCTACTAGCCCAATAGGGGTCTAGCAACAATCACACAATGCTGCCACGCATGTTCCTAGTTACAATTAAATAAGAAGTAAAGAGCACCTACTTGGATTCCTGCGCTGTCGTGTGACGAAGAGATGTTTCCTTCGCTCCTTCGCTTCAGCTGGTCACAGTCCTCCGCGATCCCCGCGAACGGACACCTGCACACACGAAGAGAAGGCAAACGCAAGCGTAAAATCTAGTAAAAGTAACTATATGCCAGTCAGAAAAGACATAATTCACATTTATCCATTGCATAAACAAACGAGAATGGAACAATAATAGCAGTCATCTATTATTAATCAGAATAGAGAAGAGTACAACCAAATGTTCTGACGTCGGTAAACTCCTCAGGAGGGATCAGTCAGCATGTATCTCAAGCATTCACCTTTTAGGATGGTTCTCCCAAGACAAACAACTCTCTCTCTCTCACACAAATGTCACAAACAAATTTCCCAAAGCAATCAATCACTTCCACTCCTAACACACCACACCTATAGCAGCAATCTGAGCACTACAAGCTCTGTACAATCCAAGCTAAGTCTAGCTAGTTTCTAACCAGCTGCTCATGGTAATGGTGGAAGTTTATATAGGAGAATGAGTCTCCTAAAAAGGTGGAAGGATGAGCTTATCTTCAAGGGGAGTAGTTGCAAAGGGTCGAACAGACATGCCACAGAAGGGAGTCGACATTCACAAAGCTAACAACCAAGCCTGGAGAGATCTGGAAGGCTGGTTGTTTGAACAAATTCGCCCAAACTGGATCAGCGCGGATTATATGGATACTGCCGCGCTGTCAGCACATAACAATAACTGAACAAGTCATGTCAGCGCGGAAGGACACGCGAAAGCCGTGCTGTGCGTCATCGCGGAAAAGTGATGTTCTTCCGCGATGGCAGCGCACGAAATACACTGTGGGGCGCTGGTCATCGCGGTTATTTTAGGAACAGACGCGCTGATGCACAAAACTTTGGAAAAATGGGTTTTAAGCCAGTTCAGGGATCAAACACTTAGTGATTGTGACTTCTTGGACACAGCAGGGCAACTGACAGGAAGGCAGTGATAAATTACTGTGTAACAGATGCCTATGAATAAAATACCCTATAGTTTGAATCCAAAATACGAGAAAAAAGTGGAGGAATAACTAGACAAAATCCTAGTAGCAGGGATCATCAAACCTATTGAAGAGTCTGAATGGGTACGTTCCATGATAGTTTGGGAAAGAAAGACTAAATGAGAGATTAAAATTTATGTTGACTTGAGGAAACTAAATGATGCATGTGTGCATGACCCTTTCCCTACACCAATTACAGATGAAGTATTAGATAATGTAGGAGGTCATGAGGCCTATTCTTTCATAGATGGATTTTTGGGTTACCATTAGGTTAGGATTGCGCCAGAAGATAGACATATGACAACTTTGCAACAAAGTGGGGCTCATTTTAGTACACAGTGTTTCCTTTTGGATTGAAGAATGCACCTCCCATATTTTCTATAGTTGTAGTCACAACATTTAAGGAGTACATACACACATTCTTGGAAGTTTACTTTGATGATTGGACAATGTTTGGGCTATTAAAAAAGCATATTACAAGCTTAAGGCTTATGCTAGATACATGTAGGCAATATCATATTTCACTTAACTTGAAGAAGTGTGTATTTTATGTGCCTTGTGGCATAATCTTCAGGCATATTGTGTGAAAACAGGGTTTGGTGGTGTACCCCACAAAGATAGTAGTGATTGTGAACTTTCTAGCACTGAAAATAGCGAGACAGCAGCGGAAGATGCTTGGACGCACTGGCTATTACAAAAAGTTTATAAAGGGGTATGTGCAGATAAATGCACCAATGGAGAAGTTATTAAAGAAATATGTCACTTTTAAATGGGACGAAGAATGTCAGAAGAGTCTGGATATACTGAAGGAGAAGATGGTAACTGCATCAATCTTAGTTTTTCTAGACTGGAATAAGGAATTTCATGTACATGTCGATGCATCTTACATAGCGCTGGGTATAGTGCTAGCATAACCACGAGTAGGCGAAGTTGATCACCCCATAGATTTTGCAAGAAGAAAATTGTCCAAGGTGGAAAATAACTATACTACAATAGAAAGAGAAGGGTTAGCTATGGTTTATGCATTACAGAAGTTCAGGCACTACTTGTTGGGAGCACATTTCAAGATGTTCACTGATCACTCCATGCTAAAATATTTGGTGAATAAACCTGTTTTAGGAGGAAAAATTTGTCGATGGTTGTTGTTGTTCCAAGAGTATGATTTTGAAGTTGTAGTCAAGCTAGGAAGATTGAATGTTGGGCCCGATCATTTGTCGAGATTGGAGACAGGAGAAGAACCCACCAGTATCGAAGATAACCTACCCGACACATAGTTTTCTGCAATCAAGGTTGCAGATGATCACTTCATGGAAATTATTTAGTTTCTGGCCATAGGAATGGAGCCCATAGAGTACACTACACAACAAAAGAATGAGATGGTGATAAAAGAAGTTGATTCACGTTGATTGCAGGGAAGTTGTACAAAATGAGACCAAACGAATACTGCAAAGATACGTCCCAAAACATGAAAGGCAGAGTATTCTTGCAGAAGCTCATGGAGGAATCACAGGTGGAAATTATGCATGAAAGGCCACTGTGTAGAAAATATTGAGAGCTGGGTTATGGTGGCCCACAGTACATAAGGATGCAAAAGAGTTTTGTTGAATGTGTGATATATGTCAAAGAACAGGAAGACAATCTAGAAGAGAAGAAATGCCATTAAATCCACAGGTGACGTTGCACGCATTTGACAAGTGGGCTATTGACTTTGTTGGACCTATTAACCCACCAGGAAAGAAGACCAATGTAAGATACATAATCAATGCAGCTAATTATTTGACGAGGTGGGACGAGGAACAACTAGTGAAGGATTGTAGTGTAGATACCGCCACAAAGTTCATTTTTGAAAACATTCTATCCTAATTTGGGTGTCTGAAGATATTAATGAGTGACCAATGCTCACAAATATCGAATCAAACTATTAAGGCTGTGAATGAAGAGTTTCAATTACACCATCAGAAAAGTACCCCATATCACCCTCAATCTAAAGGGACGGTTGAAGCTTTCCATAAAAGTTTGGAGAATGCACTCACAAAAGTGTGTAATGTGAACAAGAATGATGGGGATCTAAGAATTTCAGTGGTGTTGTGGGAATACAGGACAACATGCAAGATATTGATAGGCCAAATACCTTTTATGTTGGTATATGGACAAGAAACAATCATGCCTATGGAATACATTGTGCCCAATTTGAGAATTTCAGTCTTAGCAGACATGGAAGATTCTGATATAATGTTGGAGAGGATGGCGAAATTGATGGCCTTAGAAGAGGACAGGTTTATAACAGTTTTCATCATGTAAAAAACACAAGGCAGAAAGCCTGGCATGAGAGGCACATCAAGCAAAAGACATTTCAGGAAGGAGATCTTATACTCTTATATGATAGCAAATTCGTGAAGTTCCCAGGAAAATTTAGGATACATTAGTTAGGACCATATGTCATAAAACATGTCTCTGATGGTGGCATAGTTCAAATCGAAAAATTAAATGGTTAGCTGATTCTAGGATGAGTGAATGGTAGCATATTGAAGGTATACAGGGATGGCTTTGTCCCTAGAGCTTCACACTGAAAGATGGAAGGAAAAGAATCTTAGTGCCACCTACAGTTGAAAGTAGGCACTGGACTATAAACTACTATGCAAAAGGGGATTTCACTAAGGAAGGCTATTACGTGATATTTAGGAGTATGTTGAAGTCAGAAAGAACTTCGCCAAATGAGGATTACTGCACGATATTCAAAAGTATATTGAAGTCCGAATGCACTGCGACGAAGGGTAGATTATTACGTGATTGTCTAAGATAATTGGAAAAATATGACCATTGGAAGGAAAAATCTACCATTAAAAGAAAATTATCATTAAAAGGTACAGGAAAATCTAAACCAATCATGGGGTTTGAAATTCAAATTCACTATAAAAGCCATGTACCACACCACATTTTACACTTTGTTGTCTAGGGAATTCAGTTTGCGAAATTGAAATTAAGTGTGAGAGAAGTGAGTTATTGTATGTATGAGAGAATATTTGAGGAAATTTCTAGAGTAGTTGCAAATAAAGGGTTAGTAGGTATCATGGAAGCGTAAATTGGTAAAACCATAGCAAAGAGTGTACCCATGACCCCAAGGTGCGCAAGGTCGCCACAAAAACAAGTTGTTAGTGAAGAAGAGCCTAAGAAAAGACTTGAAAAGAGGCTAGCTGAAGCCTCTAGAGTAGAGGTAAGAACATCCCTAACGAAGAAGACATCAAAAGAGTAGCATATGAAGCCCAATCAAGATAAGAAACCTAAGGAGAAGGTGAAGAAGCAAGTACAACATGAAGAACTAGAGGAAATACATCACAACAAGGAGGAAGACGAGATGCCATAGATAGAGACAGCGGGCACAAAAATTCCCTTTGTACTACCACCATATTTTCTACCGAGGAAACTAGGTTCCAAGCCAGTCAAAGATTTGAAAGATGCGAAGTTTGGAATTCACACTGTTGCTAGCAGAGAAAGTACCATTTGAAGGTGAAGTGTTGGGGAAATTTCCACAATTAAAAATGGAGGATTGGGAATTTAATGACAGAAGTAAATATCTGTAGTTCGAGCCGAACAAGCACCTACACTAGGTCTATTATCTACAAAGCAGAGTTACAAGGTTGGAGCTGCACCAGTGGACTGCCGGATTGTAGAGATAATGCTTGTTAAACATGCTATATGTGCCACACTTCGGTATAAGCACATCCAACATAGCCTGTGTGCGATAGTTACTAGCACTGGAAAATGATAGAAGCCTATGGATGGGGATGAGGATCCTAATCGATGAAATGATAATACAAAGGATTACCGGACTACCTCACCAAGGAAAAGAGTGTACCGAGGAATTCATTGGTAAGAACCAAGAAAAGGAAATGACATAGACCATGAAGGAGAAGTATGGGATTATCAAGAACTCATGTGGTTATGATATCAACTCTATCAGTCACCAAGGGGTATGCTTCACCACACACATTTTAGCAAGGAAAATAATGAGGAAATGTATAGCAAATGAAGTACCCACAATCGTGCTTTCTTTAGCTGTGTAGTGCAGTGATGGGTTCATTTCAACTAGGCCAGGTACTTATGCAAGTAGTTTTTGGAGGATTGTCAGGAAGCACATGAGGAAGGGAAAACATTTCATTACGCGTGGTTGATCTTGATCATCATGTTGATCGCATGGAAGGAGCTAGAGGACTGATAGTTTCCTCTCGTTGAAATAAATGTATGTGAAGCCGCACGGTATGCCTCACTGTGGCATACTAAGGAGCCATTGCACACGCAGGTGAACATAATTTTCTTTGTGCTATTGACCATGAATTTTCACATGGTCATGAACCTATATCCCAAGTTATCACCTAGTTTTTATGAGCAGTACCACAACATCAAAACATTCAAGGCTGATTTTCATAGAGTGTACATCAAGGCATGGGAGGATCCAATGGAGATATGGAACCCTCTGCCATATTTGGTCACTAAAGATGACCTGCTCGCAATAATACAACAATGGTAAACTGAATGGATGACCCCAACCATAGATGACACTGAATTAATGAGGGGCACCACACAGCATGGGGGTCCATGTGGGATAGAAAAAGGAAAAGAAGTAGAGGAACCAGAGCCAGAGATAGAGCTAGAGACAAAGCAAGAGACATGTTGGCTTGATGGGGCCTAAACTAGGTTTAGATTTAATTGCACCAACCAACAAAACCCTAACTACTTGCCATTTCAGAAACAACCTCCATAATGCAAGCTACAGTCTCACCTGAAGAAGTATTGAGGGATGCTAGAACCAAGTTTCTCCATCCCAAGGTCTGCGTCATGGTTTCCTAAGGTTCTTAGGATTTATATTTACCATTGCGTAGATTTATTACTTCTGAATGTCGATTGCTACAATTCTATCAAAATGACCTTTAGATCTTTGGAAAGGTACTTAATTGTAATTATCATATAGAAATATTATAGATCTACCAGTTCCATGTAGTAAATACGCATTAATTCACATTAAAAAAATTACAAAGTGAAGATAAATAAAATTTACAGAAGTAAATAGAAGAGAACATATGCATCAATTTTAGCTCAAAATATTCTTTATTAAGTATAAGCTTTCAGATACAGACTCTTTAACCCTACGCACTCAGCTGTAGGGGCCCGTGCACTCAGCTACGGACTTACCAAGGTCTCCATGCACTCACATGCAGGAGCCTTTCCCTTTCACCTAAGTACAGGAAACAAACCTTTCTTGCCTTAGCACCTTTCCCTTACAATGATTCTTCACTTAAAGTTATCCCTTCTTAGACTCACTGTGACTCAACTTTATATAGCCCTTTCTTTACAATACCATGGTCTGCAGACCATGGGCAGGTCTCAAAACAACTCTATCACCTACCCAACTAAGGGACTAAAGCCACTTTGACTCTACTTAGCTTCGCACTCTGCTTTCCACATTTCGTGGAGATTTTACCTTCACTACAAAAATATATTACAAAAATGACTCAAAACTCAACCAAATTTACCCCAGGGACCCCATCGCAACAGGCCCCCAACACAAATATGGTGACTTGTAGTCGAGTCACTTAGCTGGTGCCTCGATCTTGTTGTGGATTTCACTGAACTCGACCTACAATGTTGTGATGTCTGTAGAAACCTGTACTGCGGCTTGATGCACTTCGTCTACCAGCTTTTTAGTAGTCAGGCCTTCCATCACCAAGTGCATCGTTCTTTGTGTCTGCTAGAGTGTCTTCAACTTTTCCTAGACTGACAGAGTAAGTTGACATGCTTCCTCTATCCATGATTGTATTCTAGCCTTTAAAACAACCTCTTTTCTCTGTAGCTCTTCAATTTGTGATTATAGCTATTTTCTGTCCTGCAATCGAGTAAGGTGATAGACTGGCACCAAAGTGCACACAATCACCCTGATTTCATCAAACTATTGCTTTGTCTCCCAGATGTCTATGCCAAGTTTTTGCAGGTTTGGATCCTCCTGCAGAGTCATCCATATCTCCATGGCCTGTTCGAATATCAATGTGCAATCTATGAATATTGCATCCAAAGTGCCCATGCTTTCCCTGATGGATGCTCCACACTACTCCAAGATCTCTGGCTAAGTGGTTGGCTGAAATTTCAACTGCAACTCTGAGATATTCATTTGAAAGTCAAAGGTTACTCGACCAATCTCATCCTTCAATTTACTAACTATAACAACCAACTTCTAAATCTTCGCTGCTGCTTCTGCATCCTCTAGAATGTGAAGTTTTGGTAGTGTCTTGCATGTCCATGCAATTGATGCCTCCAAGTTCTAGCTTTGTTTGGCCATTTCATCCTTTTCTTTCAGCGCTTGAGCCTTTTCTACAAAAATCTACTCATTGTTCATCTTGACTTCGCTGATGACTAATAGTGCGTGATGCTCCCTGATCCTAAGCTCCTATGACACCCCCTTCATGCACTGTGCAACTAATGAAATCACTGGTGCTGGCTCCTCATCCACACAACACTTCTTCATAATCGTACACACCAAAATTTGGGCAAAAAAATGCATCGCTCTATCGATGATGGCGCAGATAGAGTATCCACATGAGTACTTCACTAAGCCATACTCACGCTTCATCTTGTCTGTGATTTGTTTCTCTTGGATCTTGCCTCCAAATCCCTTGGCGGGATCCAAACCTTGTTAGGGAAACCCTGTAATATGGTGGATCAACATATCTATGATGGGGATGGGCTCTAATAGCTAGAGACACCCATCATGCACCAGCACAAGCAGTTGGCGTATGCACGCCATATTGATTGTGGTCTAGCTAAAGTGTGGTACCCATAACATTTTCAGCAACCCAACTTTTTCAACCCCCATGAAACACTTCATAGTCTCCAGTCACGTGACTCCGGTCTCCTCATAATATATCTTTGCCAGATATTTGTTTGTGGAAAAATGCAAGGATTTCTCATGATCAGCGAGATCCCAATCCTCCATTTTCAATGCAGGGATACATCCTGACTACAAACCTTCAAATGGCACTTTCTCTGGTAACAGCGGGGTAGAAACCATAAATTTTCCTAAATCGGGATCCTTGGGTACCTTCGCTTTACCCTTTCGCAAAGGGATATACTCTGAGAGCCTAGTGATAGGATCGCCATCCTCAGCATCCAAATCTTTGACCCTGTTGTGAAGCTCCTCTTAATCAAGATCTAGGGGTTCATATGGCTGTTTTTCCTTATCCATTTTTCCTTTCTATCAAACCTACACAAGGTTCTTCCTCGGTGACTGCCTCCCTGGTACAACCTATGGTTTCTTTTGTTTCTCCTTAACAACTGGATTTTTAGGCCTAGGCAACCTCGATGCCATAGGCACCGATGGCGTAGCTTCCATTGACATGACTTTAGGAGCAGCGGCTTGAGAGACAACGACTTCAAAACTTGCATCTTCTACGAGATCAGTTGTAGTCATTTCCTCAAGGATGAGCTCACGGTTCCACTTAGGAAAATTTTCAAATGCTAGTTGTGACACAAGTTTCTCCCAATATTATTGGTTCATAGATTTCAAACAACAGAGCTTACAACTAATTTCTAGAAGGAAAAGTGTTCTACTATAGGCCAACATGCCATATTTATAGGTAATTTCGAATTCAAATCTGACCGTTCTATCCAAAATCCTATCATAAATGCATCTTTGGCGGTAGATTGCTAAAGATTTGCACCATAAATGTCACCTACCCACTCCTCCTAACGGGATTTTCTCCATCCAATTATCTGCAGTGCTTTCAACAGTTTTTTTAGACTCATTTGCGTGGAACCAACCTCCATGGCATAACTCTCCTAGCGTAGATCTCCCTAGCGCACTTTTGGATTCCCTTGCCCAGCCCACTTACTTCGTTTTCCCATTACTCTGGCAGTGTATTTTATAGTCTCGTACTTCCTTGTAGCTTCCTGGAGTACTAAGACTATCATGCTATCATGTAGTCATTGTGCAGGGGAAAGATCCCCTTAATATAGCTTCAATCTACTCCCATTGACTCTTCCAAAAAATATTTCCCCATTCAGCTTCGTGAGCTGAACTATGCCACCATCTGTAATTTCCTTGATTATATAGGGCCCCAACCAGTGCATTTGAAACTTTTCAGGGAACTTCGTGAACTTGCTATCATAAAGTAAGATGAAATCGATCACCTTGAAAGTGCACAACTTAATATGTCAATCATTCCATGCCTTTTCTCGCTCCTTTTTCACCGATTGATGAAATCCTGCTAAAACCTATCTTCTTCTAGCTCCAAAAACTACATGAGGCACTCCTCCATAGTTTTGTTGTCTACCATATCAGTCAATGTTGTAATTCACAAACTCGGCACAATATACTCCATGGGCATCACAACCTCTATCTCGTAGACCAGCCTGAACGAGGTTTTTCCTGTTAATTTCTTGCACGTATTCCTATATGCCCATAGGACCACTGGTATGTGCACATCCCAATCATTTATTTGTGCATTGCAGACCTTCGTTAATGTGTTCTCTAAGATTTTATTGAATGCCTCAACTATACCATTGGCCTGAGGATGATAGGGCATACTCTTTTGATGATAAACCTAAAATTCTTCAAACATCGTGACAATAGTTTCATTCAGAAAGTGCATACCCATGTCACTCATTAATATCCTAGGACACCCAAAACTTGAAAAAACATACTCAAATAGGAACCTCGAGGCTATAACGGCGATACAATCCTTCATCGCTTGTGCTTCTTCCCAACTCATCAAGTATTCATTCAGTGTAATAATATACCATGCACCAGCGTCTTTACCTAGGAGTTGTATCAGACCCACAAAATCAATATCCCATTTGTCAAACACCTGTAATGAAATCTGAGGATTCAAAGGAAATTCATCCCTTCGTGATGGCTTTCTCATCTGCTCACACGCATCACATGCCTTGCAATATGCCTTAGAATCCTTATGTAGTGTAGGCCACCATAATCCTATGCATAGAATATTTTGTAGGGTTGCTCTACCTGCATAGTATCCTCCCCCCACTCCTCATGTGCTTTAGAGAGGATACTAAATCATTCAAACTTTAGAACATATCAGCGCAATATTTCATCAATACCCATCTTATATAAGTGTCCCACAATCACATAAAAGTCATCTACATGGACTGCCAATTCCTTTTTCTGCTGAGTAGAATATCCTTTCGGGGCTATTCCAGTAGTTCAAAACTGAATTATATCAACAAAGTGATCATCTACAACTCGTAAAATAAAGAGTTTCTATTGGGAACGGGTCCCCTAGGGTCATTTTTGGGACTAAAAGCCTAAGTTTGGGGCAGAAAGCCCAAATTTTGTAAAAAGGAATGTAAAGTCTTTGCATTTTGTGGCTGCGGAGCGCGAAGATATCACGAGTCAAAAAGGGTTTCTACCCTTAGTTTAGATAGATTTTGTCAGATTTAGAGATCATCCCTTGGTTCGCAGACCATGGGATTGTATAAAAAGGGAGTCTTAGAAGAGTCTAAGGGGAGGAAGAGTTCTAAGTAAGTTGGAGTCTGTGAAGAGCTAAGAGCGAGAGTCTTAGCGTAGGAAGAGGCTCTGCAGCTAAGTGCACAGAGGCCTAAGGTAGAAGTCTGCAACTGAGTGCGTAGACCCCTAAAACTATGTGCATAAGGTAGATTGAGTCTGTATTAGGAATCTGAATCATTAATAAAGAGAAGTATTATGAAATTACTGTGTATTTTTCCTCTGTGGATTACATGCTATTATGTTATGTTAAGTTCTGGGTTTATGTTATAATGATAATTTGATGTGCGAATTTATATGTTTCTGTCTATTATATGAATGCAAATAAAGATATATGTTTATGCGAAGATAATCTTAATTGCATGGTAAATTGGCGAACACTTAAGATAATTTTGGAAATTATACAATAACGCAGTAACAAAGCCACGTAAGTACCTGAGGCATTGGTTAGGGTTGCGCGAAGGATGATCGTATAACTTCGAGGAGGTTCTAAGAGATGGAAGAGAAAGTACATCGATAAGCCCTAAAGGCTTATCGATCTGTGCAAAGGAAGGGTTTAAGGTATAAAACTGACATGGCAATTGTCTCAGGGTGTGGAAACTTGGTTCCTGCATCCCCCCATACTACTTTTGGTGAGACTTCGGTCGGCACTCCACAGACTGATTCTAAAAGAGCCAGTAGTGTAGGGATTTTCTTGGCTGACTAACAACGCTAAACCTAAGTCAGGGCCCATCAAGCCAACAAATGGTTCTTTTGCTAGGACCAGAATCTGCATAATGAGATGTGTGATGTCACATCATTAAAATGCAACTAAGAAGGAGATTGAATGGATTGGATAGGAAGATCCACGAATTCATGGCGCAGGAGAAAAGTAATCCCTGATTGACTAAAGAATAGTGGTTGGATAGATATTTGTACACATAGATACACGAAATTTTCTTCTTTTCCTTCCCAGTCGAATTGTATGAGTGGATCGCGAAGTTGGTAGATGACCAAGGGTGGTGGAGGCTTGACAATCTGATTGTCTGGACCCCAGAGTTAGTGTAGAAATTGGAAGCCTCTGAAGATAAGATCGTGTGTGTTGTCTATCATTGGCTCGACCATATTATAGGAGGGTTTGTGACAAAGTTTGTGCTTGATACATCGATCAGCTACAATGAAGTAGAGCATTGTTTCTTCAAGGGGTCGTGAGGTAAGTATTTGAAATCATTAAATACTTGAATTAAGATGCTCTTGTGTGAAAAGCAGGTCATGTAGTTTCCTTGATGATTGTAGCTATGCAAAGTGGAAGGTCTTTCAGGGACGGAGGGAGAAAAGGTCTTGAGTATAGCTCGTTGATTGAGCCTCCTTTGAGTGATGATGAAGGAGAAGCGCATGCTTCTCCACTGAGCGCTATTCAGTTGATAAGACAAGGGTTCCCGTGAATACCTACACCGCCTCCACCCTCAACCCATCAATCCACACCACCTCCATCCTCACCTCCGCCACTTACCCCATCACCGACACCACTACCACCTCCACCACTGTTGAACATGGCGAACTCCATAAAGCTAACTGTATTCAAGGACATAGGAAATGAAGCTCTGGACAAGTTTTGGTTCGTCACAAAGGTTGTATGGAAAGCTTAGGGTATCATAGATGATCGAATGAAGAAATCAATGTTGGTCAGTGCCTTGCTGGACCGTGCACTAACATGGTACATTAAGTACAATACTAATAACCCACCATCCACATTGGCAGATATCCAGACTGCGCTGAATAGGGAATTCAACAGACCTAAGTCTCAACTGCAATCCATTGTGGGATTCAAGGAGATCATGATGAAGCCTTGGGAGACACCCTAGGATTTGGATAAAATATTAAAGTGTACGATTTGTGAAGCCAACATGAACCTAACTGATGGGCAGCATCGTGAATGGTTTGTGGCCTTGCTCCTGCCCCACCTAAGGATTGCGCTATCACAACAGAAGATTGGGACCCAAGCAGAAGCTCTAGAAATTGCGATGAGATTGCATGAGACACCAATGAAGGATTCTAATTTTGGGGTTCAATAGATTCACGTGTAGTTTCATAACCTTTACCTCGAAATGAAAAGTTTGAAGAAAGACAGAATAACTCGGTCAGAGGCACATGAAGAAGTCTGGTGGCTGAAATGCAAAGGTCAGGGGCATGACAAGGATCACTGTCCAGTCTTTGCGAACTATGTTGCAGTAGGGGGACCAATGCCTCTAAGGCTAGAGGTTGCAAAAGTACCAAGTACAGGGCACACGCTATGGTGTGCTATATGCCAGGTAGTTAGGAAACATGCCACTGACAATTGCCATTTGCTGCAGAAATTTATATAGACACCACAACAACTCTTTTGCAATTTCTATCAATCAGTAGGTCATGGCAAGCACAATTGTTGTAGTTATGAATTAATGTGGACAAGACACCTACATACAGGGTGCATGCAGAAATGCAGCCTTCGAACCAAGGTGTTGGGGGAATGCAAGGTGAGTATCAAAGCAGCGACTGAGGCCGAGGTGGAGGAGGACCTAGTAGAGGCCATGGGTATCTTATTTGTTACAATTGTGGAGGACCAGAACACTATGCGAGATACTGCCTGAATCTGACGTGAGTATCATGCCACTACTATACTCAGTTTGACCATGTGTTATCAGGAAAACTAGTGTCTATACAGAGTTGCTAGTCCCACTAAGGCTGGTAGCTACCTAGAAACAAACACACTAAAAACTACTTTCGTTTTCCTTTATGAGAAATAGATAAGAGAAGAATAAGGAGACCAACCTTTGTCTTGCGCTTGGTTCCTTGCTTGATTCCTCTCTCTTCTGGTAGGTCTTTGCCACTCGCTTCCTTGTCTACCCAGCTTCAAGGAGTACCTGTAGAATCAAAGCAGCATAACACTATCCAAGAACATAGATCTATTATCATAAACAATATAGGATCAAATGTACATTGACCACACAAATGCATAAATCATTAATCATACAAGAATGTGGAGGAAAACTTGAATAGCTTTATTGATAATCAAGAAAGAGCAAAGAGGATTACAACCGATTGTTCTGACCCAGCATCATCCTCTCAGCAAGAAAGCCCTTCTTCACCTCATGAAAAGTTTAGATCACCCAACACTATGATATTGGACCAAGAAACCAACAAGACTTCCTTATAAGATACAAAATTCCAGCCTCTGGATCTCTGGGATGAGGGATCCATATATAGATGTCTGCAAGGGAGGTGAGTCAGCTTTTGAGATTTGATTAGTGTATTCTCTCTGATAGTTCTTGATTCCACTTGGAGATTGATGATCTCTTACTCATCCTTGGTCGAATTCAGAGAGGCAAGTGTCACAGGAGAAGTTTCTGGAAGATTCCATGCTCCCCCACCTTGCAGATTGACCCTGCCATTTGTCCCTTTTCGCCCATCGCACCCCATAGAAGGGCTTTTTGACATGCATCGCACCTACTGTGTGTATTCAGGTGGGATGCAATGCACTTTTCCTATGGAGCGGGTGAAATGGTCCAGTTTTGACCAGTTCTGGGTAGCTTTTCATGGAGAACTTCTTGGAGATGCTGTAATCAGTTGAACTTGTTCTTTTAGGGGTTGGAACAACACATTTAGGGACTTAGGAGCCCTTGGTTTATGGACATTTATGCTTGGGGTTGCAGTGCCCAAAAATGTCTATAACAGTTGCCCCCTAAAGCATGAGGTCGTTAATCTTTTGATGTCGGGTGAAATGCTTTATCATGAGGATCCGAAGCTTTTTCGAGCTGGAAGGCGACCTATAATAAGATACAATACAATACATTATCTTCATATTATTTTCATGATCTAGCTGAGGCAGGCATTCCCATGCTGAGCTTTATAAATTCATTTTCATGTACATAGGACAGACAATCCTCTGAGTGTAGACTGATGATTCTGGTAGAGCCATCATCCCTTAGATTGGATGATTATCTGTGCAGCAATGATGTACATTTGATGTATTTATTTTCCTGAATATATATCGCATCTCAGATGGATGAAACTAGATCCGGGGTCTTCAATCTCGTTTGATCTTCACTCAAAGTACATGTCGATCCATGTGAGAGATGTTCTGGAGTCGAACATGGAAAGACATCGCCTGATTACCAGCAATGATGTAAGTTGTTAACAGGCGTGAGAGGAATAACCGATAATGATAATGATCCTCAAGGTACCACAGTACAATTCATGTGGTGTGAATAAGGGACTTGGCATCGAACACCACGCAAAATCTTTCGGTCGAAGGCCATTGATGTAAACCTGTCGCCGGAAGTGAGAAACTTTCCGTTGAGGCATGCAAGCTTCAAAGTACTGAAAGGGTTGTTCCTAGAACGACTTCTTGGATAATGAGCTGATGTCGACAAGAAGCGATCTGTCATAGGAGGGCCTTAGTGAATCCCACATCAATGACATGGAATGGAGCAAATGATTTTAATGGAGGTTAAAACGACCTGGTGATATACAGTTCAGGGTGGCAGTCATGAAAGAATGGAGCGAAAATGTATTATAGTGGGTGAGACACAGGTGAATTCTCTGAGCGACTTCTCTTGAACATATCGGCGACACTGACATGATGGATTGGTAGCATTAACCCCAAATGTGGATGGTGTAATGGAACCATGGTGATGTAACTAGTGAATGGAACAACCCAACCCGACTCGGATGCAGAGTGAAAGTGTCATGTTCAAGAGCGACTTGCTACGAACAAAGTTTCTTCAAGTTTTCTTCCCAATTTTTCCCCAGTCATTGCTGACCAGTACCTCTTTATTTTTGTCAAGCTTGAGGAGGATAATATATGCTTGTTCTATAATTTTCCCTTCAGGCAAACCCATCGCTATGTTTTAACGAGCCTAGCGATATTGAAACTCGTTCTTGTCTGTTATGGATAAGTTTGTCGCTATTAGGTTTTAACGAGTTTAACGACAAAGATAGCTCGGTCCTTTTCAATTTTAGAGAGTCTGAAAATGGATTTAAAGGAAACTCCAAAAATCCTTTTTCATCATCTAATCCTTTAAGTCCGAAAAAGTATAAAATAATACAAAAGGGATGAATTTTCGGTAATTTTAACGAGCCGAACAAAACAAGCGCTCAATCTTTTTGTGTAATAATCCCTCAGGTGCAAAAAGATTAAAATCTAAAGGAGGGATAGCACTTCCGGTCACTTTAACGAGCTGGAGAGGCCAATGGCTCGACAATCTTTTCGTATTTTACGAGTCAGTTGAAAAAATCTTAAAGGAGACTCGTTTTTTGAGGAACGAGTGATAGATTCGGGTAGCAGCTGATTCTAGGTAAGGTTTGGAATTTTCCAATCACAGTAGTGTCACAAGGATGGCTAACAAGATCACTCTTCACGGCTGTTCCTCAAAAGGTGTAAACAATCAAGTGGAGGTGAATGATTGGCCAATACAGAGTGGAGGTGATGATGAGAACACGACCAAGGCTTCAAAGGCTGAAGTACTACATTCACGATGGTTATTTACCGGAAATTGGTTCATTTTTTATTTTAAAATGAGCTTAAACTCTGAAGGAACATTTTCTCATTGCTTATGTTTATTTTTTAATGAGCTTGAAGTCCGCGTTAAAACTGCTCGATATAACAGTCTTGACTTTACCATTAATGACTTTGTTCCTTCAAAGGTTGTGTTGCATGCTTAATTGCTTCATCAAACTAGTTAGAAATGAACAATACATGTTTGGAAAATGAGTTAAGATACTAATATTTTACTGGAATTACGTAAAAGGTAATTTAAAAGTGCTTTTCCCGTCATTTTACCATTTCATTTCAACTTTGGTCTGTTGGAGCCTTGGAGGTGCTTTCCCCCTTGATTTTCACCAGCTGATTCTGGAAGATTCTTTGGACGATTTTTGGCGCCATCTGGACCAGGTAGGAGCTAAACCTAATCTCTTTCATTTCATCCTTTCCATTTTGCATTCTGAGCCTGATTTCTAGTTTTTCTGAGCCTCTGGGGTTTGAAAAACTCACTTTTGCTCCATCGCACCCTTTCTATATCGAAAGGTGCATTGCATGTTGGCCTACTCATTGGACAGTTGGCATGCAACGCACCCAGAACACTACTGGGGGTGTGATGGGCGCAAGGAGGGAAATTTGTGCACAACTTTCAATGGAAATTTTTGCCTGTTTCTCACCAAATCAGGATCTAACTCTTCTCTTGTTTGTTTTCAGAGATTTATTGGAGCAAAATGCCTATTACATGGCGAGAATGTGAGCATGAAGAAGAGGACATGCTTGCTTTACATGATCCGGTTACGGTAAATGTACTGCGGAATTGTGGCCTGCTCAAGTTTTTCCGCATCTCTAGCATGAGGCAACAAATCAACTTGTTGCAGTATTTGCTCGATGCCTAGGACCCTACCAGCCAGGTGTTCCAGATTAGGGGCAAATACATCCCTTTTACTGTCGTGGACATCTATTTTTGACCGGCTTATCGAGGCAGGGTGCCCCTATCTCCTTATCAGGTTCGGCCCGTGGGGGTGAATCTGTGAGAGATTACATTCGCATGTATTGCAGAGAGGTATCTCAGCCGAGTAAAGATTGCAAGATCATCATCCGAGATATCACTTACAAGTCCTTGAGGACCATTCTGTTCACCTTTGGTAGGATGGCTGGTGGTGCGGCTCTTCACATGGCCAATCGGTCTTATATGCAGTATGCCTTAGAATGTCTTGAACCGAAGGTGTTCAACTGGTGTGATGCAATACTCTTTGTGATGAAATAACAGTTGACCAAGGTGACAAATGGAATATTGAAGAACTTTGGATATGGTTCTATTTTGACCACCTTTGCCTTGGAAAAGATCCCGCTGATGCAGCCACAGTATATTTCACTTGGTTTACCTCCACCGACTGAACCACGGATGTAGAGATGGGTCGACCATATGTCAAGACATGCTGGTCAGTCTTAGATTTCCTTTTCTGATACCTTCTTTGGGTGGTTTGATCATTAGGAGATGGTTTTTTCCGAGTATCCATATGCTAATGTGGACTTACAGGGTGACCCGGATTTGTTTTGCCAGCTGGCGAGCAGTGGGGTGCCATTGGTAAATTCTTTGACCATATTTTTGTTTATCGTTTCTCTTTATAATGTCCTTGTGCTTTATTTTTTCAAAACTAATTAGAACTCATGTGCTCATCCAGATGTTGGTCCCGTTCGGCCAGTAGTACGCCTGAGAGTGCCAGCTGCCACTCCAGCAGGAGAGGCTGTGGGAAGGGTTATCCTTCACGACCTTGATGTGGCCGAGACTCTTTCAGCATTATAAGATTAGGTTGAGGGCCTCACTCTCGGTATTCTAGATGTGAGGACTCACGAGCTGCCTCTGAGGTTACAGCGACATACTACTGGCATGCCAAGTCGATGGACTAGGCTTTTACGTATGATTGCACAAGCGGTGACTTGTTATCACCAGCATCATTAGACTAGGGTACCCCATAGCGTTTTGAGTTTTGGGTCATTTGACCAATTTTGTCTTGGTTATAGAACATTATGTGTAAACCATAAACAATTATATATATATATTTTTTATTTTCAGAGTTCTATTTTGGTTAAGTTACATGATCCGAATGCAAATGTTGATGAAATGCTTCTTTTTATAAATGTTGCAAATGTCTATCTAACATATAATTTGCCAATGAGTCAGTTAATGTGTTTAAGCTTCTAGAAATATGTTGATATTGAATAAAATCAAATTTCCTTTCCAAAATCTTGACCTTTAGGAACATGCGATAGATAGCTGGATTTCGGACGGAGTAGATACCAGTGAGTTGTAGTATGACGAGCTATGAGTCTAGCCTGAAGACAAGTCGGCGTATGCCATGTGAGATGGCATCAGAGAGAAGTTCTATCAACGCGGTATATTCAACGATGTTATTTGTTGATCGACCAATACATACCCCTCTGAAACTTACTAACTCACCGCTTGGATCAAAAATGGCCCAGGCCGCAGAAGATAGGTTCCGCAAACTACGAGTTGCTCCGTCGGCATATCCAAAAAAAGATTCCAATAGGTTCGACATCTGTGACAAATGTAAAAAGTGGATTTACTTGACCAAAATGATTACCCTTAGCGAAAACAAAAATGTAACAAAAGCATATAGGTTACCACACCGAATCATGCATAGTAACGCTTAAGGTACAACCCGTTACGGGGTTGCGCCAGTGGAATTCCGTCGTAATCCATTAACTCGTAGGCTCCTTTTGCTAATACATATTTAACAATATAGGGGCCCATCCATAAAGATTTCAATTTACCTGCTCCCAATTTATCGGATTCTTGGTCGTAAAGTAAGACCAAGTCACCTTCTGAGAAGACACAGGGTTTGACATTCTTGTCGAACTGCGCCTTGACTCGTTTCTTATGGGCTTCATTAGCCAAAGCGGAATCATGACGGGTTTCATCCAATTGGATTAGTTCCAAGAAATGAGCCTCCTCTTCTGAAGTTCCGGGGAGAAGGTCGATTGCGAGTTTGAGGGACGAGATTTCACACTGAACTGGTAAGATTGCTTCTAGGCCATACACCAGTTGGAAGGGTGTAAACCTGGTTGCATTCCTTACCGATGTTCGGTATGCCCACAAGGCTGAGTACAGGATCAGGTGCCAACTCCTTTTGTGGACTCCAATCATCCTTTGCAGCATGTGCTTCAGGACTTTGTTGATTGCTTCAACTTGTCCGTTGGCCTGCGGGTAGTATGGAGTAGAGCTGTCGTGAGACAACCCTAATTTGGCATCTAATTCGGCTATCATATGATTGCGAAAATGCGATCCATGATCTGTGACTATAGCCAGTAGAATGCAAAATCTGGTGGCTACATGATTGAAAAAGAAAAGGGCAGCTGTTTCACTAGTGTTATCTAATGTAGGCATTGCCTCGGCCCATTTTGTAAAATAGTCCACTGCAACTATGATATACCCATGCCCCCCGGTCAAGGTGGGGTTACATGTCATGAAATCAATGCCCCATTTGGCAAATGGCCCAACAACAGCTATTGGCTGCAGAGGTGCGGGTGGTCTTTTGGTTTTGCTATTGAAAATTTGACAGGCATGGCAACTTCTGACTGCGGTTATGAAATCTTTGAACATTGTTGGCCAGAAGTATCCTGCTCATAAAACTTTTTGTGCCGTAGCGTAACTAGATTGATGTCGCCCGCATGCACCTGAATGGCAATCATTCAGGACTTTTTCAGCTTCCTCATGGGTGAGGCACCTCCTCAGAACTGTATCGACGCCACGACGGTAAAGTGTATCACCGACGATCATGTAGTCTTTTGATTGGTATCGAATACGTTTTTGTTCGGAGCGGGAGGTATTAGGCCTATATTTTTGGGTTTGGAGATAGATGATTATATCTCCATACCACGGATTGCTTGAAGATATCAGAAACAAAGATTCATCCACGATTGTTTCATCTGATGTTTCATCGTTGGACGACGATGGGAGATCGCATAGTAATTCTACGAAAACCAGGGCTTTCTTTGATTTGGATTTTACAAATTCCAGATCAAACTCTTGTAGAATTGCTATCCATTTTGAATATTTGCCCCCCAGCAACTGTCGTGACAATATATAAGTCATGGGGTTGCAATCTGACAGAATGGTAGTTTTTCGAAAGAGGACATAGTGTCGAAATCTCTGTATCGCTTGAACAGCTGCGAGCACCAGCTTTTCAACATAGGAATATTTGATTTCTATATCAATTAAGTTCCTAATTAAATAATATATATGACGTTCAATTCCGTTGTCTTCTTGAACTAAAACCATTGCGATGGTTGTATCCACTGCAGCCAGATACAGGTTAAAGTCTTTTTGATAATCAGGAGTGTACATTAATGATGCTTTTATTAGGGATTCTTTTAACGCATCAAAGGAGGCTTGCGCGACCTGATCCCAGATGAAGGGTACTTCCTTTTTCAATAGACGTGTATAACCTTTAGCAAGTTTGCTGTAATTTGGAATGAAACTCCTCAGAAAGTTTGCTTTCCCTTGGAGTTTCTGAATCTGAAGCAAATTTGAAGGTGGAGGCAAATTTATGATTGCCTGAACCTTACATGGGTCGAGACGAATCCCGTCTTTTGAGACTACAAAGCCAAGTAAACGACCAAAACTGACACAGAACACACATTTGTGTGGATTGAGTCGTATCTTGTAGTGTCAGTAACGTAGAAATATCGCTCTCAAATGCTGCGGATGATCGGTCCGCTTTCACGAAAGAGCCGGAAGGTCATCGAGATATGGTTGAAAGATGTTTTTGATGTCATGGAAGGCATAATTCATTGCCCTCTGAAATGTTTCCCCTGCGTTCTTTAAACCAAAGGGTAATTTGCGACATGCGAATGTGCCCCACGGACAAATAAATGCAGTCTTTGACTGGTCCTGTGGGCGGATATTTATTTGATTATACCCGAAGAATCCATCCAGGAATGAAAAGATTTCGCATCCGCCGCATTCATTAATTATCTGGTCAATAAAGGGTGTAGGGTTGTTGTCTTTTGGACAAGCTTGATTTACATCCCTATAATCGACGCACACTCTAATCGTTCCTTGTTTTTTCATAACAGGAACAATGTTCGATACCCAATTGGTTAGAGGAACTGGGTAAATGAAACCAGCATGGAGAAGCTTTTCAACTTCTGCCTTGATGGCAACGGCTTTCTTGGGGTGCACCTGCCGTAGCCGTTGTCATACTAGTTTGAGATCTGGATACATCTTGATTTCATGTTCAACTATACTCAAGTCAATGCCTGGCATTTCATCATATGACCAAGCAAAGACATCTCTGAATTCGTGAAAAAGAGCATTATATATTTCCAGTTCTGAAGGAGAACAACATTTGCCAACATAAATATTCTCTACAACATTTTTTTTGGTCGAGATATTTATGGCGATAGTCTCTTCAATGTTGGACAAGTTTCGCTCGGAGTCCATCATGTTTATAGTATTTTATAGGAAATCAAAAACTGAAGGATGATGAAGGTCATCAGGAGTATCTTCTTTACAATCCGGAAGATGGGAACGATGGTCGTAATCTTCCCATGGCGCCCCTTCAATTACCATTGATTGAACAATTCCTTCGTCGGTGTAATGCACTTGCGACCAAGGATCTGAAGGGGTGCCATATTCCTTAGACCTATCTATCCAAACGCTTGATGATCATTGATTCAGGTCTGCCTCCCATGCCAAAAACACTGATTGCTACAATATTTCTATTGGGCTTGGAGGCAATACCTATGTATGATCCATGTTTATATCATTTTCTGAGATCTTTTGAATCGAAGATATCATATTGCAGGTTCCAACCGACGCTACTTCCGCCAGATTGATTGGAGGCGGAAGGGTAAAAGTCCCCATTAATATAGGGTCTTTTAGTAGGCCTACTCTGATATTTTGAAGCGTATGGGGGCTTCCATGTATCGTCGGAATGCTTCCCATAACTTGGGAACTATTCGGGAGAAATGTTTGTTGGTCGACGATTGTAATTCCTCCTTTAAATGGAAATGCGATATTCCTAAAGTAGGTCGACACAACTGCAGCCATAGCATATATCCATGGTCTTCCTAGTAGGATGTTGTAATCGAAGTTTCCGTCAATTAGTTCGACATCTATTTCTATTGTTTTCCCTCCTAGTTCAACTTGCAAGTTACTTAGAATACCGTATGGGGTATACGTTTTTCCGTCAAATGCTTTTAGTGTTGTCGAAGATCGCGACAAGGTTGGCAATCCTAAAGTTTTCCAGCAACTCATCGACATAATACATGTAGATGCCCCCTCATCAATAATTGTTCGATGAACAGTTTTGTTGAGGGCTTTCACTTGAATGAGGAAAGCTAGTTGAGCTGGTAACTGAGCATCGTATCCTTTATGATTAAAGGACACAAGATTAGAATCCTTTGGGTCTATCCCACCAGTAGCTGATAATAAAGCCTGCTTTTGGGATGGGCAATTTTGCAGTACCTCAAGCGTCAACATAGCGGATGGTGATTGGGCCAGATCTTCCACTATATTATAATGCTGTGCTACTCTGGCACGAGGATTAAATATCGACTTGTGTACTACTCCCTTTGATGGTTTTATTGTTAGCTTAGGAATGATGGGTGGTGCAACTTCTGTTGAAGTTGTTGTTGAACTACTAGGTTGATCGTTATCCTTGTTGTTCGACATCTATGGATTCCCGTAATCTTTGTTCCTTGTCAATATCAAAGCATCATTTTGCTGTTTCGAAACCGACAACATCAGTACTTGGGATGGGGAAATGGATCAGTCAATACGGCTGATGTTTTTGAATTCTTGATGAATCTTTTAAGCTCAGCCTTATGTGGAAAATCTCTTGTCCAATGATCCTCATCACATATTATAGATGGATTTTTTGGTTTCCTATCTCCAGGAGGGTTTGCAGAAGATTTTTCAGGTGATGATTCCTCCTGTTTCTTCTTCTTCCCTTTGTTTTTCTTCTTGCCTCCCGGTTGCTTGGTTTCTTTGCCTTTATCTGTCGAGACGGCATTTACTTCCGAGGTGAGAAGTTATTCTTTTGCATTCTGACTGGAAATCTTACGGGCCTTTTTAGATGTAGCCTTTGTCGATTTCGTGTCTGTCGTACCAATAACACCATCGCCAGCATGAGAGTCATTGTTTGATTTAGGAGGAGGGGGGATGGAAAATTCTGGTCTGGGAGCGCCAGGGATTTTATCGTAGAGCATGCCAGACTTAGTATAAATCAAGTCTAAATATTGCACATGAGCAATAACTTGCTCTTTAGTGACGACTCCTCCTTTTGCTACATCTTCTGTAATGGAAGGTAATAAAGACTTAATAAACCATTCTGTTACACTAAAAAATGTCACCATGACTACTTACAGTTAGTATGGCTCAAATCAACAGTCATACTACCCTCTTAGGCAAGTCTTATGCCTCTGCTATCCATCTCAAACTCAAAGAAGAGAGAAAGTCTTGTAAAAAATGTGTTTATCTCTGGGGTCGCAGGTTCTCTCTAGCCTTACCTGTGGGGACGCTCACAATGTTCACAAAAGCTGCGTCCTTGGGCGCTCTGTATGTTAAGGGACAGGTGCGTCCTTCTGTAAAAGGAAAAATGTGCAAGTTTCATCTTAAAAAAGTTACTTGTGGTTACTTCTAGAACTTTCTAGAGGTCGGTTTGATGAAATGGATGCGCCTCTAGTTGGTTCATGTATCCCTATTAAGGAGGAACTTATCCCATCAATAAGGGAGCTATCCCACCCAAAGAGGGGGATTATCCCATTGATGGTGGACCTGAATAACCTCTTTACAACACTATAAATAAAGGCATTGAGCCAGAGGGAGGAGAGGTTGGAGCTATACATTTTCTTTGGGTAAATGCTGCAGGAATTAGGACTCCCATTTAGAACCTTGTGAGGAGAGATTGTCTTTGCTTGATTCTACTTGGAAGTGGGTGAGCTTTGTCAAAGTAGAGGAAAACCCTTGATGGACCCTAGGAGGAACTTGCACAACACCAAGGCCAGGTTGTAAGAGTTTCTTTGTTTCGTTATTAATACAAACTGGTTTATTTTTCTCAATAGCTTGTGTTAATGAGTTATTTCATGTGTTCCTTGGTCTGCATGTTGAATATATGTTTTATTATATGAAATGCAAGTGCTTGGTAATTGTTTGATTGTTTGTGGTTGCAGGAATTGACGTGAAGGAGGAGCTCATCCGGATCGACAAGGACGGACTACAACAACAGCGTTTTGGAATAAGGTAAGCCTAAACACTTGTAGTTTTCATGTTTTAAAAGGTATATTTAGAGAAAGATCACTCCATTTTGTCTTGTTTGTCGCTAGAGAGTTTAGACTCCTAGGGAAGTCAGTTGTGTCCGCACAAACGACTTTTTCTGCCACGACAAATTGGCGACTCCGCTGGGGAATCCATTAATGAGAAAGTCTTTTCCTTTGTGTGAACTTTGCTCTGAGAAAATCATTTTTATTTTCTGGTTTTTGACTGTGAGAATTAGTATTTGGGTGGCTTAGCTTTAGATTTAGTTAGATTTGGTTTTTCTTAACTTTTCCAGAAGGACGCACCCTCTGAGTACTGCACAGTGCGTCTTTGGACGCGCTGTTGCCGTTTGCACAGAGCGGGCCCGCACCTGTTATAACGGGTTGCCTGCGTCTTCCTGTAAAATTTAGGAAAATTCCATTTTTTGCTTTAATTGCTTTTAGATTTTGATTTTTCTTAGTGTTTTCTACCCAGATCCTTTAGTACCCTGTCAAAAATTTTCACCTGAACTTGTTTTGTGAGCTTTGAGTGTTTTAGTGGATTTCAACGAAGTTTAGGCCTAGGGTTTGATTTTTGGATAGGTCCTGTAGTGACTTTGACGGTAGAAAGTTGTCCAGCCTTAGATCTCTCTGGTTAGTCAGCCTTCTTAGAAGTCGGGCCTGTCGTAAAGTCTCCTTGTGTGAGCAGCTTGCCATTTAAGTTGTTTTGGGTCAAATTTCGAATTACTTGTTTATAAAGTGTTGATTTCCATTTTACAAAAGAACAAAAAGATTAGAGTTTTGTTTTGGCTAGTTTTTGGTTCTGCAATAAGCTAGTCCTTGATTTGATTGTGATCAAGTAAAACACCTTAGAATAATCATTGTTGGTTTTGGCCTCGTTAAGATTGCTTAGAGTAAATTTACCTTTTAGTTTGCTTATGAGTGAATTTTCATAGATTTTAATAGTTGTTAAGATTGATTTTTGGTTATATTAGATTTATTTGCTTTATTAAAAGAAAAATACAAAAACATCTTCTTTAAAAGTCTTGTTTCAAGTAGCTTTTTGTTTTTGAAAGAGGAAAAGAGTTTTTTTCGTGCATGTAAAGAGCGGTCATGTTTTTATGCTTGGAAAAGACAAACGAATTGTTTCTTTGATTGTCTTCAATTAAGAAGTTGCTTTTATAAAGATTGCATTCTCTCAACTTTTTAGTTAAGCAATTCATCGAAAAAGTAAAGTAGTGGGTAAATCATCCTAGGTGCATTTTGTAGTGGTTTCGAGTCGAGTCAACACACCACTGGTTTCACTTCCATCACCTTTTGACTTAAGAAACAACCTTAAAAGTAACGCTTAAATTAAAATCAATCTAGTAATTTTTATTTTTCTAGGGCTCTGAAACACCAACATAGCTTAGGCTAGGGTCTTGGAGTAGGTGAGTACTTAACTCTCCAAGACTACAAAACCAAACAGATAGTTTATCTTGAGTAGATTAAATCCAATTGTTTCAGTTACACTCTGGGAAAGCTCCTCTTAAAGGAGAAGCACGAGCTCGTGTCCGAACCAGTGAGGGGATCATTCCCCCCTCGTTGGGAACGACGCCAGACAGTACGTATTACAAACGGTAAACCTCGGATTAACCATTGTCGAGGAGCCAGGGGTCACTTATCGGTAAACCTTGGATTATTGTCAAGGAGCCGGTAAGGGGATTGAGCTTGTTACTCTGCCCTTGCGTGCTGTCGGAGTTTAGACTGTTCCCCCAGGTGTAATTGTTGTGATTGGTAACTTTAGTGACCATAATCTTTAGGGTTCTACCGAGGTGACGGTGGAGGGAAGGTCCCACTGTACCTGGAGCAGACGTCGGTTATACTCACTTGGATTTTCCGGGGGGTTCACTTCACTTCGAGACGGTTAAAGTGGAGGAACTTGTGCCGGTCTATTCATTAAGCAGGTTGCCGGGGTAACTGTTCCACCCGCCATTTCTGTACTGAATCCTGCGAGGTTGGGCCTAATCACCAACTAGCGCTTTTGGTCCGGAAGACTACTGTTTGTGTTTGGTTTGACGCTCTAGATTCTTTAGGCGTGTGCTTCAAATTTGTTTGCTTCTTTAGAAGACTTTAGGTGGTTTGATTTGAAATTTTTACTTTGTTTTCGTGTGTTGTAGTTAAAAATCTTTAATTGTGGCGGAATTACCGAGACAGTCCCGTCGACTTCGGGGCAAGTCTCCTGAGATTGTTACCGGAATAGATTTGTTAAGAAAACTCCGTAAATCGCGGGGTGAATCTCCTGAAGACATTCCGGGTCAGTACGAAGGGTTAAAGGTCCTTGTAACTCCTCCTAGTGACAGTAGAGTAGGTTCACCTGAAGAAGGAGAATCTTCCTTGGTAGTCCATCCAGATTACCAAAGTTTAGAAACAGGTTACAATCCCGAAACTGTTACAGTTTCCGAGCTTGCTGGTAGTTTTTCATCTGCCAGTGAAACAGGCGAAGAACCTGAAATTTCCGAACCTGTTACTCCAACTTCTAGTGTCCCTGATTCACCGAGAATAGAAAGAATTATCACCGAAAATCTACCTTCTGGTTTGATTGCTATAGAAGAACTTGCTCCAGAAGAAGATATAGGTGTCTCTCACCTTGAAGGTCAACTTACTATTGATCTAAGGGAGCGTGAATCCATCTTTTACAGTCCTCCTAGAAGTACTTCTTGGTACCTTGCGTTAACCAATTTTTTAGACAACTCAGTAGGTTTTTCTACACCTCGTACTCCTTTTCCACCTAGAGGTATTTATACTCCTGTAAATATGTCTGGTCAGTCGTCCGTGTTTACTCAAAGTCCTGAATCTTTTTTACACGGCGGTCCTTCTGTTCCCACTGGGTATCAGTCACTTTCTGGTACCTTTGCGGGGGCATCTCCTCAACCCGTTGATCATGGGTTATTTGCTGGAAACAGTGGTAATATACCATTGGGTGTAGGAGACATTTACATGATGTCAGGTTCAGTTCCCGTTTCCCAACCTCAAGGTGGCCAATTACCGCCTGGGGGGCAACCGCAGTTAACGCCTGGGGGGCAACCTCAAGGTACACAAATCGTGTCTGGGGGGCAACCTCAAAGTCAGTATGTACCTATGGTGCAATACGTGCCTCAAGGTCAACCTCAGCCTCAATATGTACCCCAAGGTCAACCTCAGTATCAATATCAACCTCAAGGATGGCAACCCCAAGGATGGCAACCTCAAGGGTATCAACCCCAAGGTTATCAACCTCAAGGGTACCAACCTCAAGGTCAAGGTCAACCCCAGTATCAGTATTTACCTCAAGGTTATCAACCTCAAGGTCAATACTCAAGTCAAGGTTATCAACCGCCTCAAGGTCAGTCATATGTTCCAGTATGGGAACTGCACCTTACAATTATCAATCCTACCCTCAATCTGGTTATGGATCTCAGTATCCTCAACCTGTTACGGGTCATACCCTGGAATGTTAGTGTGGGATCCATCACAGGGTCAACAGGTGTTGCAGCCAAGTGTACAGATGGTTCCTCAAGCTGGACAACCCGTAGTTTCTGGTCCAACCCAGCAACCGCAACCTGTCCAGCCAAATGTTCAAACTTCTGTAGCTTCGGTAGTTACTCAGCCGTCAATTGCACCTAGTACTCCATCTCAAACGGCTGCTGCAACTACCGCTACATCTACCATACTTACTTCTGGAGTATCGACGGCTCCAGTTTCTACTGTCCCTGTTACCACACCTCAGACATCTTTACCGTTGTCTGGATCTACGATTCAAACCACGGTCCAGATGCCTGTAGGTCAGCCTGGTATAAGTACGGTTGTCACTACTCAACCTCAATTTGTTCAACCTCCGTACCAGGGACAGTACCAACCTGGGCAAGCTGTCCAACAACCGGTTTACCAGTATCAACCGTATCCTGGGTACACTTATCAACAACCTCAACAACCCCAGTACGGTCCGGTTAATCCTGGTTTTCCAGGAGGATATAATATCCCAAATGCGACTCCTGTTCCTAGTTATCCTGGATATCCTCCTCCTGGGGCTGGTATTGTGACCCAGAGTTTTAGAGATCCTAACCGGCAGTTACCGTTTATTGCAACTTTGGATTTACCCGACTTGACGCGCCTAACGAACGATCCAATTCAATATCTTCAGTTCTGGCCGCCAATGCCAAATAAGTTGCCCAGCGATATACCCAAGTTCGAAGGTAAGTCTGGAGAGGATCCGTCCAATCATGTGATGACTTACCACCTCTGGTGTGCTTCGAATTCTATCTCAGATGATTCCATCCGCTTACGTCTTTTCCAGCGTACACTCATTGGTCTCGCGGCCAAGTGGTACATTGAGTTACCACGGGCCTCTTTTTACAACTTTAGCCAGTTAGCTACCTCGTTCTTAACTCACTTTCAGTTGCCGGTCAGATACGATAACGGCACAGAGTTATTAACTTCACTAAAACAATCGACGTCCACGTATATTTCTGATCACATTCATGAGTGGAGACGTCGAAGGAGATTAGTGAAAGTTTTTATCCCGGACCAAATCTTAGCTGAATGGTTTGTCAAATCATTATTACCGAAGATTACTGAAGATGTAGCTAAGGCCGGAGTAGTTACTGAGGAGCAAGTCATTGCTCAGGCACAATACCTTGACTTAGTTTACACTCAGTCGGGTACGTTACACGAGAAGATTCCGGATCTTCCAAAGTCGAATCAAATCGCTGCTGCTCCTTCGGGATCTCATGCCGCTGATGGTATGATTGGTATCGTGACTACGAAGAGCAAGAAGAAGTCTTCCAAGGCTTCAACTACTCCAATTATCACTTTGCCTGATTCTCCGACAGGAGAGTCTTCTCCTGAACTTACCGCCGACATTCACGCTGTAGAGTCATCTACGGCCAAACCAAAAAACGGTGGAAAGAAGAAAGGAAAGAAGAAGGCTAAAGCAGACAAGGCTCCAAAGGAGAAAACTGAAAAGTCGGAAACCAATGACGAAAAACGCAAACCTCGATATCCTTGTCTTATTTGTGAAGAGGATCATTTTACGAGAGATTGCCCTCATCGGGCCGAGGTTGTAAAATAGTCAAAGGTTCTCCCACTCCTGCTGTGTTAAAGAATCCATTTCCAGAGCAGGAGAATAAGATGATAGGTTCTTCTTCGAATGCCAGTGAAGAACCCATTTTGATGATGTCTCATGTGAGGATTGCGACTCGATCGCAAGATTATGGTAGTAAGGCTCCTGTTGATGGCAAGGAAGCAGAATCTTCTCACTCTAACCCATCAACCTCAGCTCCTGGTTCCGATCCACTACAGATCGAAAAACCTAACCCAGACTTAGTGATTAAGCCGCCCGCCAAGGGTGTACTTCGAAGGTCTGCTTTCAATCCACATGCGAGAGCAGCCCAGAATTACAACATTGTTGAGGACTTAGCTGTTTCACCTTCAGCAATGTCGGCACTCGAAGTGCTGCAATCATGCCCAGCACAACGGAAATTGCTTTTGTCGGCTATCGGAGCTGTCGATGTTCAGGACCCGAACCTAATGATCTTTGATCTAGAAAATAGTACACCACGTCTCCCCCATCAAATGGCTTTCCAAATTCCAGTGATAGTCAAAAACAGGCCTATTCATCGGACTGTGATTGATGAGGGAGCTTCTACGTGTATTATGTCGATTCAATGTTGGAGATCGCTTGGTTCTCCTTCGTTGAACCAATCCCCCACCATCCTTAAGGCCTTTGATGGCCGTGGGTTCCGTCCGTTTGGTATTCTACAAGAATTGCCTATAGGGGTTGAAGGTAAAACCGTTAGTCTGGATGTGGAAGTGGTTGATGCCCCTCTAGACTACAACCTTCTTTTGGGTCGAAGTTGGTCATATGCTATGACAGCGGTCGTTTCATCGGTCTTCAGAGTAATTAAGTTTCCACATAACGGTAAGATCGTGACTATTGATCAGCTGACATACTTTTCATCCGACCCAGCCTCTTCAGAGAGTATCCAGCATGTTGGTAAGACGACAATCCCTTATAGGGACGTTGGTGTAGGTTTAGTTAAGGATTCCGGTTTACTGGGAACTTTTCCTCTCCCTCCACTCAGCGCAGATCCTTCGTTTGCAACATTCATATGATTACATCAGAAAACATTATTTATGATGATCCTTGGTTCGTCCCATCTGACTCTGAGATAGACTCACTCGGTGATGTTATGCCTTTGAGTCCATATGAAATTGCTTATGAAGCTCTCATGTCTTTTACCGACTTTCATTCAACCGAAGTCGACCAAATGAATGTGGTCAGTGAAGAGTCACTTTTCACCTCACCCTTAGAACGGATAACGTTTCCCGAAGTCGTGTCATCTGACGAACAACTTCGCGAAATCCTAAGTGTAGATGATCTACCATGGGAGATCTCCATCACAGATCTTCGTTTTTACCTAAGGATGATGCATTTGAAAATGATTTTTCATCTATCTTTACCGCTGAATATGTCAAAGACGCTCAGGATCCAACGAAACATTCTGATTCAGAGTTGAATTTAGGGAATATTTCTCGTACTATTCCCATTGATATTTCAGTGAAGCCCGGAATCGAGGAAAACATTCATATAGGTGCCGCATGTACTGAAGAAGAAATCCAAACTTACAAGGCCCTATTCCAAGAATTCCGCGACGTGTTTGCCTGGTCTTACGAGGAAATGCCGGGAATTGATCCTGCCATTGTTGTTCATGAAATAAAGACCTACCCGGATGCTAAACCCGTCCGGCAACGGTTGCGTCAAATTCACCCTCGAAAAGCGGCTGCGATTAAAGCAGAAGTCGAAAAGCTGTTGAAAGCAGGTTTCATTTATCCGATCCCGTTAACGGATTGGGTATCGAATATTGTTCCCGTCAATAAGAAACAAGGAACAATAAGAATCTGTATCGACTATAGGGATATAAATCGAGCTTGTCCAAAAGACAACTATCCTACGCCTTATATCGATCAAATTATTGATGATTGTGCCGGAAGTGAAATGTTTTCCTTCATGGATGGTTTCTCGGGCTATAATCAAATCAATATTCTACCTGCCGACCAACCAAAAACGGCATTCATTTGTCCATGGGGGACATTTGCTTATTGCAAATTACCTTTTGGGCTTAAGAATGCCGGGGCCACTTTTCAACGGGCGATGTCTTATGCATTTCATGACATCAAGCACATTGTGCAACCCTATCTCGATGATTTGCCTGCTCATTCTTTACATCGAGCTGATCACCTTGTCCACCTACGAGCAATCTTTATGAGGTGTAGGCATTATCGAATTCGGTTGAATCCCCACAAGTGTGTTTTCTGTATAGAAACAGGTCGATTGCTGGGATTTGTTGTTTCAAAAGCCGGCATTCGCGTCGATCCCTCGAAAGTCGAGGCTATCATCAAATTGCCTCCTCCTTCGAGTTTGCGCCAACTCCAAAGTTTGCAAGGGAAAGCGAACTTTTTACGCCGATTCATCCCAAACTACGCCGAGGTCACTAAAGGTTTTACACGGTTGTTGAAACAGAACGCACAATTCTTTTGGGACGAGATTGCCCAACAATCTTTTGATGCACTTAAACACGCGTTGACCCATGCACCGTTATTGCATCCTCCCAACTACAACCAGGACTACTTCTTATACCTCGCAGCTTCGCATTCCACCATTGGAATGGTGTTAGTTCAAGAAGATGAATTCGGAGCGGAGCATGTGATATATTATCTTAGTAGGACCTTGAATCCCACTGAGCTAAAATATTCGCATGTGGAGAAATTGGCCCTGGCAGCCGTTCAAGCTGTCCAGCGTTTTCGTCACTACATTCTTCTCCGCAAAACTACAGTTATTTCGGATTGCAACCCTATGATTTATATTTTGACAAAACAACTGCTAGGGGGCAAGTACTCTAAATGGATTGTCATCCTGCAAGAGTTCGACTTGGAGTTCGAGAAGTCCAAGTCTAAGAAATCCTTAGTTTTTGCGGAATTGATGTGTGATTTCCCGAGTGCTGACACAGAGACTGTGGCAGAGGAGTCCATTGCGGACGAATCTTTGTTTCTTATCAGTACTGTAGATCCGTGGTACGGGGATATAATCATCTATCTCCAAACCCAAACCTTTCGGCCTGAAGCTTCCAAAGCGAAACGTCGAAAAATTCGGTTTCAATCCCAGCCATACAAAATTATTGGAGATACACTTTATCGCCGGGGGGCAGACTTAGTTTTTCGACGTTGTTTAACTCACGAAGAGGCTGAGAGGGTTTTGAATGATTGTCACTCTGGAGCATGTGGCGGTCATATGTCTGGGTATGCCACAGCTCAGAAGGTGTTGCGCGCTGGCTATTTCTGGCCGTCTATGTTTAAAGATTGTATCATTGCAGTCAGGAAGTGCCACAACTGTCAAGTGTTTGATCGCAAGATGCGCGCTCCACCTGCTCCTCTCCACCCTATAATTGCCGTTGGTCCATTCGCCAAATGGGGTATCGACTTTATTACTTGTAACCCTCACTCGGCCGGGGGGCATGCGTATATCATCCTTGCGGTTGATTATTTTACTAAGTGGGCCGAGGCGATGCCTACATTCGACGCAAGCGGCAAAACAGCTGCAGTTTTCGTATTCAATCATATCATAACTAGGTTTGGTGTCCCACAAGCAATCATTACTGACCATGGGAGCCATTTTCGAAACGTCATGATGACTGAGCTTACAAGCCAGCTTGGTTTGCGCCACGATAGCTCTACTCCTTATTATCCGCAAGCCAACGGTTTGGTTGAGTCTATCAACAAAGTTCTAGTTATCATGATCCGACGAACCATTGGTGTTCATCGGTCGAATTGGCACAACATGTTATTTTCAGCGCTATGGGCATACCGAACCTCAGTGAAAAATTCAACAGGGTTCACTCCTTTCCAGCTAGTTTATGGCTTAGAAGCTGTGTTACCCATTGAATGCGAAATCCCATCACTTCAAATGGCTGTCGAATTACTTCCAGCTACTTCCGAAGAGGAGAAACGTTTATTGTACTTGGCTAAATTAGATGAGACTCGACGTGACGCTACATTGGCAATCGAGACTCACGCGAAACGAATGAAAGCTCAGTATGATAAAAATGTAACCCCTCGAAGTTTTTCGGAAGGAGACCTAGTACTATTATATGATCAAGCTAACGATAAGCTAGGTGCTGGAAAATTCGTTCCCATGTGGCATGGGCCCTACATTGTAAAGCGAAAGCTAGCAAAAGGGGCTTATGAGCTAGTTGACTTTGATGGGGACTCTTTGGGTAAACCCAGAAATGGACTTTACCTAAAGAGGTATTATGCTTAAATGATGGGTATGGAGAAATTTTTAGATAGGTTAGATTTTCTTTCTAGCTAGCAAGTGTGTTAGTTTAGTCAGTGTGCTTAGCTTAGAGAGTGTGGTTTTTCGTCGTTATTCTGGCTTATCTTGGTTTTACTCTTGATATTGCAGATGTCGACGCCTCTCCAAACATACATTGGATTTGCTGATGGTGCTTGTCGTAGTACACGGAATATCTCTTCCGCAGCTTGGGTTATCTATTCGCCCTCTGACGAGTTAGTTTCTATGCATGGGGTAAGCCTCGGTCAAACAACGAACAACATTGCAGAATACAGTGCAGTGATTGAATTATTATCCGAATCTATTTCATTTGGAATTCGACGTTTGATAGTGAGGTTAGATTCTGAACTTGTTGTATTACAGCTTAATAGAGTTTATGCCATTAGGAATCCTGTGTTATTAAGGTTGTTTTTGAGAGTGCGTCTCTTGGAACGTGAATTTGATTACATTGAATATCAACATATTCCAAGGTCTTTGAATACATTAGCAGATGCAATTGCTTCTCGAATGTTGGACAGACATTTACGATAATCATGCAAGTAAATTTAAAAACATTTCATCACATATGTTAAACAAGATAAGCCGGTAATAGTGATATATATAGATAGAAGTGTGTCAAAAAATATATACATCGTCTTCGATCATAGGTTGAAAACACCTTATGATCGGCAAAATGATAGTACAAAAAGTCAAAATGTCACATGTGACTACAAAAGTGACTAGTCAATCACTGGTGGTGCTCTCTGTATGACACCACTGCGCGGGCTACCTTACGCAAAAATCTCCTAAACGGTCCAGGGACCGCGACTACGAAGCGCTGAAGCCTGATAGGAATGTCATCCATAGTAGTCTCAGGTATATCTGCCGTGAGACGCTCTAGATCATGCTCCAACTCAGCTAGTACTTCTGCAGCCGCGTCCTGTGGGGCCGGTACCGGTGCAGCTGGATGTAGTCTATCAAAAGGCCGGAGGTTGGCTGGACGCTGTGGACCAACATCTGCATTTTGAAAATTTTACTGTTAGTTTTGAGACGATATATATGAAAAATAAAAAAATACATAATTAGAAAACTTGTGAAAATAAAAGTACCTCTGTCATCCCATTGTTCTCCCTGTGGAAGAACCATGTCCGGATCACCTCTAAAATCCACTCCGGCATACGGAAAGTCCTGTATCGAAAAAACCTGGTCCTCTAACCAGTGAAAGTAACTATCTGAGAATCGAACCACTGTCGCACCCTCGTCAGGATGCCGGGCCATCACCGCAACCCATCGTATCAGCTTTGGCTCCCGAGGACCCAAGATATCAACAGTGAGTTGCTGAGGGATCAGCATTGGAACTCTCTCCAAGGCAAAGCTCACGACTAGAGGCCCATATCCAAAAGTCTTTAGTCGTCCGTTCTTTGCCTTGGTCAGTTGGCTCTTCATATGAGCCGACACAGCTTCACACCAGTTGAAAATGGTGCCTTGGTAACAGTCAATTGCCATCCGCATTTGGGATCCGGAAGCAATGTGTAAAGCGGCCGCGCCGCAAATTCTGGTAACCGTGAACGCTATGACTTTGAGTTCAGGCAGAGTGATGTGTTTTATCTCTATGCCTTTCGAATGGTGAGCCCCAGGTGTGCACCACTCGTCGCGGAGACTATCAAGGGATTGGCCACCCGGCCTAGTCCCCGCAAGACTGAGTTGCTCACCTCTGTTCGGCAAGCCAGTGAGAAAGTATACATCCGAGGGCTCTATCTCGAGCTGGTGCCCTCCTATGTAAAAGCATTGTTCTTGAACGTTCCATCGCTCAACCAGCCATTCCAAGAATCTTACCTGGCCCCTCATGCCCGGTATGGTCCAATATTTGTATAATCCGCATGCTCTTAGGGCATCCAGGGAAGGTTGATGATTTATTGCAGCTTCATCATCCTCTACATGCTCTCTTTCTCTCCAATCTAACATGGTTAATGCCCTGCACATCAGAAATAGTCATTAGAAATTGATTTGGGAATTTTTGGTAGTTTTTTGAGGGAGTTGGGGTTTTGAAATGCGCACTTCTCGGAAGACGCACCCCGGCTTTGTAGCACAGGGCGCCCGGACGCGGCTGGCCTGAAGGCGGGCTGCGTCTTCCGACCGTTTTCCTGTATGGAAAAAGTCGGGGGACGCGGGTCACCCGAAGGGCACCCGCGTCCGCCGAGAGGCGCATTCCAAAACCAAAACCCCCCCAAAAAATGAAACTAAGACCTAAAAATTAATTCTAAACGGATAGAAATGCAGAGTAGGATGTGTAAAATACCTGGATAAGACGGCGTTCGATTCCGACGGTCGGATTTTCCGCAGCGACCACGGGAAGTTTCTTGTCAAAAGCTCCTTTTTCAACCTCAACAGTCAAACGGTAAAAATGACATGGTAAAAGGTCTTTTTATAGGTTTTTTGGATGAATTAGTTCATTTTTTACCATGAAAAGATGTTTTTCGATGTATTTTTGCCTATTTTAAACAGGTATGAGTAATGTGTTGCTTTTGTGCAGGACAAAGGGATTTCGAGGGAAATTGTCATTTTTCACAAACAAAAATATCAGAGTCATCTTTTAAGCCCTTTTCTGACTCCTAAAACATGAAAAGATCGCCGAGCGTTTCTTTTACACTCGTTAAAACGGAATTAAAAGACGGTCCCCTTTTAGCTCTTTTCTGACCGCAAAATCAGGAAAAGATTGCCGGGTTTTTGTCGTTTCAAACTCGATAAGGAAATAAAACGACGTGTCCTTGATCGCTTTTTACTTTTCAGGTCAACGACACTATTATGAAAGTACTCCTTGGTCGCAAGATCAAGCGGTTCCCCCAGGTATTATTTTATACTTTTTCGGGCTTGAGGGACACAAATATACGAAAAAGTTCAACGTGGAGTCTCCTTTTGTTTTTTCAGACTCTCTAAAAATGAAAAACGCCGAGTTTCTCCTATACTGGGCTCGTTAAACTTTTACAGTAAAGGACCTGTTCAATTACAAACAGGAACGAACCACTCCTTCCTAGGGTTCGAATTTAAACTAGGTTGGACTCGTCCGAAGGATGAGCTTATAATCAAGCATATGTTATCCTCCTCAAGCTTGTTAAAAATAAAGAGGTACTTGCCAGAAATGGTGGGGGAAAAGAGAGAAGAATGAACCTGTTTGTTACCTTTTGTCTCAAAAGAAACTTTATTACCACTCTTGAACACGACACTTTTCATTCACCTGGGTTGGGAAATCTTTTACCTCACAGTTGACCAAACCACTTTGAAAGTCTTTAACCGGGTTCCGGGGATTAACTTTGAGTTATTCGTCACCAAGCCATCTGTCGTGTCGTTATGTGTTCAAGAGGTCTGCAAGCAAAACTTTCATCTGCAAAATACTTGTCATCCATTTGACCATCCCTGAGTCAGTCCTTACAGCAACATTTCTTCAACTTGAACAATGATTTCGTGTTGCGGGCTTGCCTGCAACGGGTCGCTTTCTATCGACATCGACACATTATCTAGAAAGATGACTTAGGAATCGACAGTACCTTGAAGTCTGCATGCATCAATGGCAGGTTTCTCGCCTTTGACGTCAGTTTACATCATTGACTTTCGATCAAAGGATTCCGTGAAGTGTTCGACATCAAAACATCTATTCACATTTCACGGGTTGTGCTTGGTACTTTGAGAACCATTGACATTACTGGTGGTCTCTCTCACGCTTGTTAACAGTTTACATCATCGACTGGTAATCAAGTGGTTTCTAACATGTTCGACATCAAATCATTTAATCACATGGCTAGAATCGTACCAATTCGGGAAGTAGAAGTGAAGACCCTGGATCTAGTTTCTACCATCCAGGCTGCGAGGAGTTTTGTATTCATTATCTATGTAGACTAATCATAAACAGATGGCTGCGTCCATACTGTGTCTACAAAAGTCTATAAAAAATGATGTACTGCAAGATCATTCCTGTATCAGAATAGTTAGTCCATTAGTTAAAGTTTTGAATCTGAGTATGGGAATGCCTACCTCAGTGATGATATAATCTTATACATGTATTTTGTGTTGAAAATTGCAGGTTCCAACCAGGTCATCCACAAGACAATCCTTGAAATGATAAAGCGCTTCACCCTTCCTAGAATTACAAAACCCTAATCTATTCCAGGCTTCGCACTTTAGGGGGCAATCTGTTACACTAAAAAATGTCACCATGACTACTTACAGTTAGTATGGCTCAAATCAACAGTCATGCTACCCTCTTAGGCAAGTCTTATGCCTCTGCTATCCATCTCAAACTCAAAGAAGAGAGAAAGTCTTGTAAAAAATGTGTTTATCTCTGGGGTCGCAGGTTCTCTCTAGCCTTACCTGCGGGGACGCTCACAATGTTCACAAAAGCTGCGTCCTTGGGCGCTCTGTATGTTAAGGGACAGGTGCGTCCTTCTGTAAAAGGCAAAATGCGCAAGTTTCATCTTAAAAAGTTACTTGTGGTTACTTCTAGAACTTTCTAGAGGTCGGTTTGATGAAATGGATGCGCCTCCAGTTGGTTCATGTATCGCTATTAAGGAGGAACTTATCCCATCAATAAGGGAGCTATCCCACCCAAAGAGGGGGATTATCCCATTGATGGTGGACCTGAATAACCTCTTTACAGCACTATAAATAAAGGCATTGAGCCAGACGGAGGAGAGGTTGGAGCTATACATTTTCTTTGGGTAAATGCTGCAGGAATTAGGACTCCCATTTAGAATCTTGTGAGGAGAGATTGTCTTTGCTTGATTCTACTTGGAAGTGGGTGAGCTTTGTCAAAGTAGAGGAAAACCCTTGATGGACCCTGGGAGGAACTTGCACAACACCAAGGCCAGGTTGTAAGAGTTTCTTTGTTTCGTTATTAATACAAACTGGTTTATTTTTCTCAATAGCTTGTGTTAATGAGTTATTTCATGTGTTCCTTGGTCTGCATGTTGAATATATGTTTTATTATATGAAATGCAAGTGCTTGGTAATTGTTTGATTGTTTGTGGTTGCAGGAATTGACGTGAAGGAGGAGCTCATCCGGATCGACAAGGACGGACTACAACAACAGCGTTTTGGAATAAGGTAAGCCTAAACACTTGTAGTTTTCATGTTTTAAAAGGTATATTTAGAGAAAGATCACTCCATTTTGTCTTGTTTGTCGCTAGAGAGTTTAGACTCCTAGGGAAGTCAGTTGTGTCAGCACAAACGACTTTTTCCGCCACGACACATTCAGTGAGAAGCTGATCGGGAACATACGTTTTTACCAATCTACGACGACGTCGTCACTCATGAATATGATTGGATATGTGAGTGGCCGTTGTTTGCTTGAAAATTGGTAAGAAGTTCCGTTCCCATTTCGTACCTTATCGGTAACTGAAAATGGGTTAAAAAGGTTGTGGCTAGTGTACTGAAGTTGTCAAACGAAGCTCTGGGTAACTCGATATACCATTTTACTGCCGGACCAGTTAACATCCTCTGAAAATGGTGAAGCCTAATCGAATCATCGTTTAGGGTGTTTGATGAACACCACAGATGAAATGTCATCACATGATTTGACGGGTCTTCACTCGAATTTCCATTAAATTTAGGAATATCTGACGGAAGTTTATGCGGAATCGCTGGCCACCAAGGGGTGTAAGCAATTGGATTGTTTGTTAACCTATTTAGATCTGGTAACTCCAAAGTTGCCACGAAGGGTAACTGTTGATTCAGGTTTGGTGAAGCATACCCAGGATATGACGGAATTGCCTGAGCAGTTGGTCTTTGCATACCAGCATAATGCATTTGATGCTGGTAACTTTGGTAAGGTTGATGGGCATAACCATTGTAGAACGGTTGATTTTGACCATTTTGAATATACGACTGCCCACTATTTGCAAAGATTTGTTGCTCAGATCCTTGGTATACTTGTTGGAATTGTGGTTGTTGGTATTGCACCAGCCATGGTTGTGAAGCCATGTGCTCTTGTCCAATACTTACTGATTGACCAAGATGAGGGGTAATTATACCCGTTTGGGCCTGTGTCACTCCACTAGCTGGTGATTGTGGTTGAGTCATAGGGACAAGAGGCTGCTGCATTACCACCTGAGAAACTTGAGGTTGGCATACAACAGGCAACGCTTGTACTTGCGACACCGTCACAATAGCTGGCGTAGTCGGTATATTTGACATAGGTAAGCATTGTTGCATCGAATATAAAACTCTTGGTTGTTGAGGTAGTATCGGCACCCAACCGCTAGATGTAATTCTAGCATAACCTGAATTTTGTTGTGAACTCCCATATGGTTGTCCTCCCGAAGGAGACAATGAAAGGGTATACTGCCCCCCATACGGCGGTAATCCGGTACTTAAAGGAATTGTTTGCCCTTGAGGACCGGACTGCCCAAATTGACACCCTGAAGGATCAATTTGCTGAGACTCAATATAAGAGTTCCCGGATACTATTCCGGATGAACAAATAGGAACAGACCATACTGTCGAAATAGCCCCTAAGTCAGCCCCGTCTAGAGATTGAGAGCTAGTTGGGACAGATGGTATGCTGACGAACATTGTAGGAGTGACAGTAGGGAGTTCTGCCATCACTGTGTCAGATGACACAGTCCTAGATGTCGACGGTCGTTCAGACATTTCTAGTCTATCCAAAAGATTGCCTAGCGATTCTACAGGAGCTTCTGATGGTGGTAGACTAATTTCTGACGAAGAAGGATATAGAGTGATCTCGACTCCAAATCGCGATGGAGTACTAGATGGAGGATCCTCCACAATCTCTTCTATAGCATTCAGACCAGGTGGAAGAGGTAGACCGTCAGGTCCGTAAAATATTTCTGGTGTCGAAGAAGGTATAGAATTTGTAGCGACATATGTTTGGGGAATAACACCCTCCGAATCAGCTGTAGATGGAGCTGGTTCAGTAAAACAAGTGTTTACCTTCACACTAGGATCAGTTCTACTGTCCTTTGGTGGCTGCTAAACTTCTTCTGTAAAGGCAGGGATACCAGAAATGTTTGGAGTAACCGGAGTCTCCGATGGTGTCGGAACACTTGTCCTAACTTTACCAGGGGATTTGGAACCGGTTAAACGAGTTCGCTTTCTCTGTAATAGTTTCGACTTTGGAGACAAAGACGGTTGACTCGTAAGCCTCTGCGAACGACGGGGTTTTAATTGAATTTCTTCCACGATTGCGGATTACTCGATCAACTAAAAATCAAGGGGAAGTATGTTTCCGAATTAGATGAATTTTAGACGCTTTGACACAACTTGTTTTTTCAATTTTTAAGAGTCGAGAAAAAATAAAAGATGACTCTAGTCACCTTCGATTTTTAATGAGCTTGAAGTGACAAGTGCTCAGATGGACCTTTTTCGTTAAGGAGTCTGAAAAGGAACGAAAGGGATTGCTCTGGAATCTAGACAGAGGGATTACCAAACCAATCACAAAACTGCGGAATACTTTTTACGGTACGGTAGTCAATCTTCCCAGATTCTGTGTTCAATGCATTGCGATCGATAGGGTGGCAGACACGGCTTCCTATGGATAAAGGATAAAGCCTATTGTGGTCTCCCAAAATATACTCGAAAATACATGGGAGCACAAGTCCGTACTGGCACTTATCGTCTCAAAGTGGAGGAATCACCCAACCAACAGTGAAAACAACAGTTACCAAGCTTTACGACGCCGGAATATGTCTCTAGCCTAGACTTCTAGATGTTGTGTGTTAGGTTCCAAAGCGTTTTTAGATTCATTAAATTTATTTTATGGTTGATATTGCTTAAGGAATTTGCCTTTCAGGTTCACCGCGTGATGTAGATGTACAATTTCTAAAATGCAATCTAAGATGATAAACAGTTGTTTAATCTTCTTTCTGCAATGAAAATCCTAGCTACTAAGGAAAGAGAGATGCCGTTCTTTCAACAAAGAGCACAGAGCACACACTATATGCACTGTCCTAAATCAAGCCAACAAACAGTCTAAATGCAAATGCACATGCATGTATTTTTTTTCAGCCTTCTTAATGTGTGAATGATAAAAAGAAAGCTAAGTGAAAATCTGAATTATTTTCCAAAGTGACAATTACTAACAAGTTTCTTTTCAAAACAAAATGAGGACAATGACGACACTTTGTTATTTGGAATTGAAAAATTGCTTTCGACACTTGGAAAACTACTAACTCAAATCAAATACAAGAGTAACAATGTAATTGACTATCAAGAACAATCAGATTCTCTTCTATGACTGAAAACGACACTTGCGACACTTTCAAATCAAGAAACGACAGTACAATTACACTACTTCTTTGTAAATGAGAACTGAAAATGACTCAAAAATAAATAAAAACATTTACAGTTCTTTGCACAATGGAGGTGGAATAACAGCAAGGAAAGGGGTTTCAAACAGAGGTGTATTGACTACAGGCAACAAAACTCCTGAATAGATCTAAAAAGAGTGAACACAGAAACCAAAATTTGCGAACAAGGCCTTGTCTGATCAGCGCACCTGCAACACAGTGAAACTGAAATGCAACGCAACTACTACACTCGAGAAGTGCGATGCATTTGAAGTTCATAGAACAGACAGTGCGCTGGACCAGGGACGAGACTTTGATTGGATTCTGGGTCACAGTTTGTAGTTCAGTTAAAGTATTTAGGCCGAGCAAGTGGTAATCAGTAAATCAATCACAGGGGTAGATCTAAGGAGGTTACTAGAGCCACCACGAGGGAAATTAGAAAGCTTGTAAATCAATCTTTTAACTCACAAACAAAACCCAAAGATTGACTGAAGCAGCGTTGATCTACTTTGCACTTGCATAGCAAATGCAGTTCGAAGGCTAGCTGGCTTGACTTCAGGCTCCGTCTGTAAGTTTATAAAGTAAAAAAATGTAGATGAACAAACAATCTACTCACTCCCCAGCGGAGTCACCATTTTGTTATCGAGAAAACTAGTGTCTATACAGAGCTGCTAGTCCCACTAAGGCTGGTAGCTACCTTAGAAACAAACACACTAAAAACTACTTTCGTTTTCCTTTATGAGAAATAGATAAGAGAAGAATAAGGAGACCAACCTCTATCTTGCACTTGGTTCCTTGCTTCATTCCTCTCTCTTCTGGTAGGTCTTTGCCACTCGCTTCCTTGTCTACCCAGCTTCAAGAAGTACCTGTAGAATCAAAGCAGCATAACACTATCCAAGAACATAGATCTATTATCATAAACAATATAGGATCAGATGTACATTGACCAAACAAATGCATAAATCATTAATCATACAAGAATGTGGAGGAAAACTTGAATAGCTTTATTGATAATCAAGAAGGAGCAAAGAGGATTGCAACTGATTGTTCTGACCCAACATCATCCTCTTAGCAAGAAAGCCCTTCTTCACCTCATGAAAAGCTTAGATAACCCAACACTATGATATTGCACCAAGAAACCAATAGAACTTCCTTACAAGATACAAAATTCTAGCCTCTGTATCTCTGGGATGAGGGATCCATATATAGATGTCTGGAAGGGAGGTGAGTCAGATTTTGAGATTTGATTAGTGTCTTCTCTCTGATAGTTCTTGATTCCACTTGGAGATTGATGATCTCTTACTCATCCCTGGTCGAATTTAGAGAGGCAAGTGTCACAGGAGAAGTTTCTGGAAGATTCCATGCTCCTCCACCTTGCGGATTGACCCTGCCATTTGTCCCTTCCCATCCATCACACCCCATAGAAGGGATTTTTGACATGCATCACACCTACTGTGTGTATTTAGGTAGGATGCAATGCACTGCCTATGGAGTGGGTGAAATGGTCCAGTTTTGACCAGTTCTGAGTAGTTTTTCATGGAGAACTTCTGGGAGATGCTGTGATCAGTTGACATTATTCTCTTAGGGGTTGGAACAACACCTTTAGGGACTTAGGAGCCCTTGGTTTATGGACATTTATGCTTGGGCTTGCAGTGCCCAAAAATGTCTATAACACCATGCTATTAAGGATTGCCCTATATTATTGGCTAAGATTCATGAGAAGGGGGCATAACCTCCGCAGCTGAGTTAGAACCTATAGATGATGAGGGCTGAGCCTCACGAGGAAGACCCTAAGGTAAACATTATGCTACGGAGTGGAATGACGACTGGTGAGGATAAAGGGATGTCGCCTGCAGAAGGTGAGTGGGTCCGTAAAGCACTAGAAAAGGAGACTAAGTTTGATCTTGAGCACGCAAAAGAAACATTTATGGAGGAAAATAAAAGCTTCGCTCAGACCTCTACCTCCGGAAGTTAGGAGAAACCGGTTGAAGAAATGGACCCATCCATGATTACCATGTTCTTGGAGACCTGCATGAAACTACTCTGCAATAGTAAGGCTGTGAAGGGTCTGCGGGAACTAATCAACCAGTGTGCTGGCAAGGACAGTGATGAGCCCCAATTTTTGGTAACAATTTGGGCTCATTTGGCCTACTTACCTTGCTCAACCCTTCATCTTTTATCACTTATGCATTCATCTCTTGGTATATTCGTGTTATTTGTAGGAAGAAGGGCAGGCATTATATCTATGTGGCTAATACATGATGATTTCAGGTTTTTTGGCATTAAAGGGAGCAAAGACCACGCAGAAGGAGACAAGAAGACAGCAAAGGTGGCATTGCAGGTTTATAGGGAGGTTGTCTACAGCCTTAAATGACCTCCCTCATGATCTCCACCCTAACTCCGAGCTCCAACAACTCTCCCCACCGAGCTTAAAGGCAGCCAATGGATTCTACAGGAACAACAGTTTAACTTTCAGTTGGACAGCCAAGCTCCACGTATTGAGGAAGCCAGCTTGATCCTCATCATGTATAAATATTAAGGCCGTAGCCTTTGATAGGAGCTTTTTGAACTTTTGAACTACTGTTGCAATTTCTAAGCACGAGCTATAGCTCTGTTTTTGCTTTTTGTAAGCCAGTTTTGGCATGATGTTAGACTCATGATTATTCAATAAAGGCAGGCAGCTTTGAATTCAATTCTGAGTTTTTAAGGGAGCTATAGCTCTCAGGTTAGGGCCCAACCTAAGAGCAATAGACCTCCTCTTCCTTGTATTGTTACTTGTCTTTCCTTTCAGCACTTTATTCCTTTGTTTTGACATGCATTTGGAAATTACAGTCTGCTGATTTGATTTCTTTTATGTGATTGAGTAGGATTAGTTTACGGTTCAAGTGCTTTTAGTTGCTTAGATTAGAGTAGGAGGATCAGCATTCATTAGAGCTCCAAGAAAAGGTTGACAGTGCAGTCACTGCCATTTCTGTTTAGAGATTGGGGGTGAAGACCGTACCAACCACCAAAAAAACGCAGTCTTATACTTTCATTCAAGCTGCAACACAGTCATTTCAATTGTAGATCCATACATGCATTCTGATCTTGAGCAGTACTTCTTCATTCCAATTCCATGCACGATTCTTCTCTGAAGTTTACATTGCTGTTCGTTGATTGAATAACACAGTTAGGATAGGTTGATGAATTCTCGGTTTTGTGCAGATTTGTTTCCTTTACACTGCGTTGCATCACTCTGTTATCTTCTTCCTCTTCTCAATTTTGCCTAAAGCCACCTACCTAACCTCTGTTCAGCTCATTTTCCTTCCAACACTTCTACTGTTCACGTAGCTCCATCTTTTTGGACTTTTCATTGCTTCCACCCTTCTATCCACCAACCAACTGTACCCACTCTTTCCTCATCTCATATCTCTATCCCTGAGCCATCATAAGCTCCCTTTCCATCCTACCTATCCACCCATACAACTCCTCCACTCCTCCATCACCCAAAACTCCAACCACAGAACATCCTGTAGAAGTTAGCAGACTTCCTGTAGAAATCCCGAGCTTCCTGTAGGATCCCTTGCAGATATCCTGTAGAAGCCTGCAAACTCGGTTGTTGAGCACCTGAACGTTGTGGACTTCTGTGGGACGACGTTAGGGATCCCCTGGAACCTCTCCTAGCCCTCCTGACCTTTCCCAAGCTTTCTTTCCCTTCGAACTACCCCTGCACAGTCAAACCCGGACAAGTGTTTACCTTCACACTAGGATCAGTTCTACTGTCCTTTGGTGGCTGCTGAACTTCTTCTGTAAAGGCAGGGATACCAGAAATGTTTGGAGTAGCCGGAGTCTCCGATGGTGTCGGAACACTTGTCCTAACTTTACCAGGGGATTTGGAACCGGTTAAACGAGTTCGCTTTGTCTGTAATAGTTTCGACTCTGGAGACAAAGGCGGTTGACTCGTAAGCCTCTGCGAACGACGGGGTTTTAATTGAATTTCTTCCACGATTGCGTATTACTCGATCAACTAAAAATCAAGGGGAAGTATGTTTCCAAATTAGATGAATTTTAGACGCTTTGACACAACTTGTTTTTTCAATTTTTAAGAGTCGAGAAAAAATAAAAGATGACTCTAGTCGCCTTCGATTTTTAATGAGCTTGAAGTGACAAGTGCTCAGATGGACCTTTTTCGTTAAGGAGTCTGAAAAGGAACGAAAGGGATTGCTCTGGAATCTAGACAGAGGGATTACCAAACCAATCACAAAACTACAGAATACTTTTTACGGTACGGTAGTCAATCTTCCCAGATTCTGTGTTCAATGCATTGCGATCGATAGGGTGGCAGACACGGCTTCCTATGGATAAAGGATAAAGCCTATTGTGGTCTCCCAAAATATACTCGACAATACATGGGAGCACAAGTCCGTACTGGCACTTATCGTCTCAAAGTGGAGGAATCACCCAACCAACAGTGAAAACAACAGTTACCAAGCTTTACGACGCCGGAATATGTCTCTAGCCTAGACTTCTAGATGTTGTGTGTTAGGTTCCAAAGCGTTTTTAGATTCATTAAATTTATTTTATGGTTGATATTGCTTAAGAAATTTGCCTTTCAGGTTCACTGCGTGATGTAGATGTACAATTTCTAAAATGCAATCTAAGATGATAAACAATTGTTTAATCTTCTTTCTGCAATGAAAATCCTAGCTACTAAGGAAAGAGAGATGTCGTTCTTTCAAGAAAGAGCACAGAGCACACACTATATGCACTGTCCTAAATCAAGCCAACAAACAGTCTAAATGCAAATGCACATGCATGTATTTGTTTTCAGCCTTCTTAATGTGTGAATGATAAAAAGAAAGCTAAGTGCAAATCTGAATTATTTTCCAAAGTGACAATTACTAACAAGTTTCTTTTCAAAACAAAATGAGGACAATGACGACACTTTGTTATTTGGAATTGAAAACTTGCTTTCGACACTTGGAAAACTACTAACTCAAATCAAATACAAGAGTAACAGTGTAATCGACTATCAAGAACAATCAGATTCTCTTCTATGACTGAAAACGACACTTGCGACACTTTCAAATCAAGAAACGACAGTACAATTACGCTACTTCTTTGTAAATGAGAACTGAAAATGACTCAAAAATACATAAAAACATTTACAGTTCTTTGCACAATGGAGGTGGAATAACAACAAGGAAAGGGGTTTCAAACAGAGGTGTACTGACTACAGGCAACAAAACTCCTGAATAGATCTAAAAAGAGTGAACACAGAAACCAAAATTTGCGAACAAGGCCTTGTCTGATCAGCGCACCTGCAACACAGTGAAACTGAAATGCAACGCAACTACTACACTCGAGAAGTGCGATGCATTTGAAGTTCACAGAACAGACAGTGCGCTGGACCAGGGACGAGACTTTGATTGGATTCTGGGTCACAGTTTGTAGTTCAGCTCAAGTATTTAGGCCGAGCAAGTGGTAATCAGTAAATCAATCATAGGGGTAGATCTAAGGAGGTTACTAGAGCCACCAGGAGGGCAATTAGAAAGCTTGTAAATCAATCTTTTAATTCAAAAACAAAACCCAAAGATTGACTGAAGCAACGTTGATCTACTTTTCACTTGCATAGCAAATGCAGTTCGAAGGCTAGCTGGCTTGACTTCAGGCTCCGTCTGTAAGTTTATAAAGTAAAAAAATGTAGATGAACAAACAATCTACTCACTCCCCAGCGGAGTCACCATTTTGTTATCGAGAAAACTAGTGTCTATACAGAGCTGCTAGTCCCACTAAGGCTGGTAGCTACCTTAGAAACAAACACACTAAAAACTACTTTCGTTTTCCTTTATGAGAAATAGATAAGAGAAGAATAAGGAGACCAACCTCTGTCTTGCACTTGGTTCCTTGCTTCATTCCTCTCTCTTCTGGTAGGTCTTTGCCACTCGCTTCCTTGTCTACCCAGCTTCAAGAAGTACCTGTAGAATCAAAGCAGCATAACACTATCCAAGAACATAGATCTATTATCATAAACAATATAGGATCAGATGTACATTGACCAAACAAATGCATAAATCATTAATCATACAAGAATGTGGAGGAAAACTTGAATAGCTTTATTGATAATCAAGAAAGAGCAAAGAGGATTACAACTGATTGTTCTGACCCAGCATCATCCTCTTAGCAAGAAAGCCCTTCTTCACCTCATGAAAAGCTTAGATAACCCAACACTATGATATTGCACCAAGAAACCAATAGAACTTCCTTACAAGATACAAAATTCTAGCCTCTGTATCTCTGGGATGAGGGATCCATATATAGATGTCTGCAAGGGAGGTGAGTCAGATTTTGAGATTTGATTAGTGTCTTCTCTCTGATAGTTCTTGATTCCACTTGGAGATTGATGATCTCTTACTCATCCCTGGTCGAATTCAGGGAGGCAAGTGTCACAGGAGAAGTGTCTGGAAGATTCCATGCCCCTCCACCTTGCGGATTGACCCTGCCATTTGTCCCTTCCCATCCATCGCACCCCATAGAAGGTATTTTTGACATGCATCACACCTACTGTGTGTATTTAGGTAGGATGCAATGCACTGCCTATGGAGTGGGTGAAATGGTCCAGTTTTGACCAGTTCTGAGTAGTTTTTCATGGAGAACTTCTGGGAGATGCTGTGATCAGTTGAAATTATTCTTTTCGGGGTTGGAACAACACCTTTAGGGACTTAGGAGCCCTTGGTTTATGGACATTTATGCTTGGGGTTGCAGTGCCCAAAAATGTCTATAACACCATGCTATTAAGGATTGCCCTATATTATTGGCTAAGATTCATGAGAAGGGGGCATAACCTCCACAGCTGAGTTAGAACCTATAGATGATGAGGGCTGAGCCTCGCGAGGAAGACCCTAAGGTAAACATTATGCTACGGAGTGGAATGACGATTGGTGAGGATAAAGGGATGTCGCCTGCAGAAGGTGAGTGGGTCCGTAAAGCACTAGAAAAGGAGACTAAGTTTGATCTTGAGCACGCAAAAGAAACATTTATGGAAGAAAATAAAAGCTTCGCTCAGACCTCTACCCCAGGAAGTTAGGAGAAACCGGTTGAAGAAATGGACCCATCCATGATTACCATGTTCTTGGAGACCTGCATGAAACTACTCTGCAATAGTAAGGCTGTGAAGGGTCTGCAGGAACTAATCAACCAGTGTGCTAGCAAGGACAGTGATGAGCCCCAATTTTTGGTAACAATTTGGGCTCATTTGGCCTACTTACCTTGCTCAACCCTTCATCTTTTATCACTTATGCATTCATCTCTTGGTATATTCGTGTTATTTGTAGGAAGAAGGGCAGGCATTACATCTATGTGGCTAATACATGATGATTTCAGGTTTTTTGGCATTAAAGGGAGCAAAGACCACGTAGAAGGAGACAAGGAGACAACAAAGGTGGCATTGCAGGTTTATAGGGAGGTTTTCTACAGCCTTAAATGACCTCCCTCATGATCTCCACCCTAACTCCGAGCTCCAACAACTCTCCCCACCGAGCTTAAAGGCAGCCAACGGATTCTACAGGAATAGCAGTTTAACTTTCAGTTGGACAGCCAAGCTCCACGTATTGAGGAAGCCAGCTTGATCCTCATCATGTATAAATATTAAGGCCGTAGCCTTTGATAGGAGCTTTTTGAACTTTTGAACTACTGTTGCAATTTCTAAGCACGAGCTACAGCTCTGTTTTTGCTTTTTGTAAGCCAGTTTTGGCATGATGTTAGACTCGTGATTATTCAATAAAGGCAGGCAACTTTGAATTCAATTCTGAGTTTTTAAGGGAGCTATAGCTCTCAGGTTAGGGCCCAACCTAAGAGCAATAGACCTCCTCTTCCTTGTATTGTTACTTGTCTTTCCTTTCAGCACTTTATTCCTCTGTTTTGACATGCATTTCGAAATTACAGTCTGCTGATTTGATTTCTTTTATGTGATTGAGTAGGATTAGTTTACGGTTCAAGTGCTTTTAGTTGCTTAGATTAGAGTAGGAGGATCAGCATTCATTAGAGCTCCAAGAAAAGGTTGACAGTGAAGTCACTGCCATCTCTGTTTAGAGATTGGGGGTGAAGACCGTACCAACCACCAAAAAAACGTAGTCTTATACTTTCATTCAAGCTGCAACACAGTCATTTTAATTGTAGATCCATCCATGCATTCCGATCTTGAGCAGTACTTATTCATTCCAATTCCATGCACGATTCTTCTCTGAAGTTTACATTGCTGTTCATTGATTGAATAACACAGTTAGGATAGGTTGATGAATTCTCGGTTTTGTGCAGATTTGTTTCCTTTACACTGTGTTGCATCACTCGGTTATCTTCTTCCTCTTCTCAACTGTGCCTAAAGCCACCTACCCAACCTCTGTTCAGCTCATTTGCCTTCCAACACTACTACTATTCACGTAGCTCTATCTTTTTGAACTTTTCATTGCTTCCACCCTTCTATCCACCAACCAACTGTACCCACTCTTTCCTCATCTCATATCTCTGTCCCTGAGCCATCATAAGCTCCCTTTCCATCCTACCTATCCACCCATACAACTCCTCCACTCCTCCATCACCCAAAACTCCAACCACAGAACATCCTGTAGAAGTTAGCAGACTTCCTATAGAAATCCCGAGCTTCCTGTAGGATCCCCTGCAGATATCCTGTAGAAGCCTGCAAACTCGGTTTCCGAGCACCTGAACGTTGTGAACTTCTGTGGGACGACGTTAGGGATCCCCTGGAACCTCTCCTAGCCCTCCTGACCTTTCCCAATCTTTCTTTCCCTTCGAACTACCCCTGCACAGTCGAACCCTAATAAGAAACAAAATCATAATAACTCCAACCACTTAAGCAAAAATACAAAAACAATGTTCTTTTCAGTAGAAGTAGCTTAAATTCATGCATCTCATATCACTAGAAGTAATGGCATCATTTCTAGAAGTTTGCACTCCCACCATTGCATCATAGAGATTAGACTAGTCAGATTAGGGTTTACTAGGGTTTCCCTTTTTTGTTGGCTTTCAGTTCATTATTGCAAAGTAGGTTAATTTCCTTTGAGATAGCCTTCGTCCATCATTTAGAAAGCTTCTTCTGAGAACATATAGAAGTTGGCTTGAGCCCTAGCGAACTTGTGCCAGCTGACCAAGTGACAGCTGCGACAAGAGTTGGTACTTGTGCATACAGCACCGTCACTTCCAAGTTTGTTACGAACTACCGGGTTGATAAAATTAGAGATAGGAAGCTCTAGGAGTTGTAGCATTATTGCTACAATACTGGAGCCCACCATCTTTTTGGCGCCGTTGCCGGGGAAGCGTCAGAGTATTAGTAATTGTTGCTTTTCTTCTATTTTCTTACTCTTGCCTTCTGCTAAGTAGTTTATTTCATTTCCATTCTGCAAAAGTAGCATAGACATTTCCTGCTTTCATAGATTAGCATTTCCTGCTTTCATAGATCAGCATTTCATGCTTTCATAGATCAGCATTTCCTGCTTTCATAGATTAGTATTTCCTGCTTTCATAGATTAGCATTTCAATTCTGCCATTTCATTTCTGCAAGCGTAGATTAGTTTTTCAATTCTGCAAGCGTAGACTAGCATTTCCATTCCTGCAATTTCATTTGAGCAAGGTAGATTAGTTCTTTCCTACTTTCAATTTAATTCTGCATCTTTATTTCAGTAATATAGTTAGTTGTAGGTCAATCTGTTTCAGTTTTGCAGGTACCAGAGAAAAAAAAAGAAAAGCAATCAAAAAAGTCTTTCCATTTCATGCCTCGTAGGAATCGAGATAGAACAGGCAAATTCTTACCCAACACCCCCACCACATCACTGAGTCACCCTTCTCTCTTCTTCGGTGACAGTGATCCAGAAGAACCTATAGGTGAACCTCCTGAGATATACGAAGATCCTATAGCAGAAGAAGAATTAGAGACCATCCCATCTGAAGCTATGGCTGACAATAGAAGAGAAGATGAGAGAATAGAAGGTGCCTTCCCCATCCGAGAGACCAATGGAGAGATGAAAATGAAGAACATTAGCCCCTCCGCTTTACCTCACTTCCATGGACTGACTACTGAAGATCCTGATACCTTCCTATTTGAGTTTGCTGTCCTTTGTAGAACCTATGACTATACTGAAGATGAGCAGAAGCTGAAACTCTTCCCTTCAACTCTTAAGGATGCAGCATTACGCTGGTTCATGGGCTTACCTGGGAATAGTATCACCACTTGGGCTTAGATGCAGCAAGCTTTCAATACCAAGTACCGGGATTACTGTAGGTCCAAGGAAACCAAGGGAGAAATATTTCGGATGACCATGGGAAGTGATGAGTCCTTAGAGGATTATGAGGATAGGTTCCAACTTAGCTATAAGCGGGCCAGGTGCACACTTGACCCTGAATCCCTCAAGTTGGTCCTGCTCCGAGGAGTCCCTGAAGACCTCTTAGATACCCTTCACATGTTAGCTGGGGGGGACATTTACCAACTGCCTTATGAGGACATCAAGACTGTGTTTAGAAACCACTCCAGGGTAGCTCGGAAACGAGGTAGGGGAAACCTCCTCTCAACTGGTGTCACTTTCTCCAAACATGAGTTTGCAAATCAATTGGAAGATCTTAAGAGTGAGGTGAGACAGACCATTGCCATGCAGCTGGACACGTTCAGGATCCAGCAGAAGAAGGAAGAAGCTGAGAGAGCCTTGGCTATCTTCTGCCCTAGATGTACAAGGAGACACCCTAAGAACGAATGCCCATTGCATTCGGTTGAAGTGTGTTTCCTTTGTGAGGAGGACCATCCCACAAACCAATGTCCAACCTTACCTGGATTTAAAGCCATGTACCAAGGGACAGAAGCTCCCACTGAACCTCTCTATTACCTCAACCAAAGGAGGCCACAAGGACCTAGACCTTACCAGCAGGGGATGCAAGGGGCACCTCAAGCTTATTACAGCCCCAACCAATCGACTCCTATGCCTTCCTGGGGACCCCTTTCTCATCCTTCCTGGTCTATGCCTCCTCCATGGTCTTACCCACCTCAGTGCCCTACTCAACCCACTACTCATTCATATCACTCACATGCCCAGCCACAGCCTTAGTGGAATGCACCTCAGTCGGGGTGGAGGCCCCAGTACAACACTCCTCCTGCCATTTTGCCTCCACCACCAGTTCAACCTCAGCCATTACCTCCTGCTCCTCCAAGGCAACCTCAAATACCTTCTCAACCGAACCCGAACCCCAACAATAGACAGGCCCAGCAGGTATACACTGGGGAAACATCATGCCCTACTTATGTTGTGGAGATCCAGGAGATCAATCTTCGATCTGGAAAGACTCTTCTGGATCGCCAACCTCCTCCCCCAGAGGATGAGGAAGATAAACAGAAAAGTGAACCAAAGGCTATTCCACCCTTTCCTGAGAGACTAACCACCACCACACAACCCAACCCAGAGGAGGATGAGCTCCTGGGTGAGCTGAAGCAGTTGTGTGTGAAAATACCACTTCTCCAAGCCATCAAGGATGTGCCTATATACAACAAACTGGTTAAGGAAAAGTGTTTCAAACACCCAGGCAGGCGAAAGAGAGATGCTTCAACCATCAATGTCCTAGGACAACTGTCTGACCTTATGTTAGGACAAGTCATCTGCCCAAACTATCTAGGTCCTGGGAGTCCTGTAGTGGACATCGACATCAATGGCACCATCATACCTCACACTTTGATTGATTTGGGGGCTGCCATTAATGTGATGACCAGGGATACCATGCTCAAACTCAATCTTCAGGGTTCCTTGAGGAGGACCTCGACAGTTCTGCAACTTGCAGATCGCTCCACTGTGACCCCCGAGGGGATTGTGGAGGATGTCTTGGTCTCTGTCGACTCTTGGGAATACCCTGCAGATTTCTTGGTTCTGCAACCCAAGGCAAAGCTTACTGGATATCCTCTTATTTTGGGAAGGCCTTGGTTAGCCACTGCAGATGCTTACATAAGTTGTCGTGCAGGAAACATGACCATCAAAAATGGTCCTATGTCCAAGCAGCTAGTCCTATACCCTCCTGCCCAACCTTCCTTAGAGCATGACTTACCACTTTGGTTAGAGGAAGGAGAAGAGGATGAAGTGTACTCAGCACCTTTGTGCACCCTAGATACCACTAGAAGAGATCCCCCAACCGAGGATGACATAATTGAGACTTTGATCCAGAATCCACCTTCCAGTGCACTATCCTTAGAGAAATTGGTGGAGGATGCCCAAGCCAGCACCTTAGTGGATCTTTGTACAACCAACCCTGTCACTCCCAGAGTCAAGAATGTGGAGTTCAGCCCTAAGAGAACGTTAAAGATCAGCTCCTCCCTATCTCCTTCCCAGGAAAAGGAGCTGTGTAGCCTGTTGGCCAGTCACCTAGATGCTTTTGCTTGGAGCTATAAGGAGATGAAAGGAGTCCATCCCTCGATCTGTACCCATCAAATATACATCAAAGAGGGTTGTAAAACGGTTAGGCAACCTCAGAGGAGAATGAACCCAGCCCTTAAGGACATTGTCAAGGAAGAATTGCAAAAACTGTTGGATGCCGGATTCATTTACCCCATCTCAGATAGTGAATGGGTGTCCCCTCTGGTGTTGGTTCCCAAGAAAAATGGGAAGTGGAGAATCTGTGTGGACTACCGAGAACTGAACAAAGCTACTAAGAAAGACCATTTCCCTCTACCTTTCATAGATCAAGTGTTGGATGGACTAGCAGGAAAGAAGTTCTTCTCTTTCCTGGATGGGTTTAGTGGGTACAACCAGATTCAAATCAGCCCGGAAGACCAAGATAAGACCACCTTCACTTGTCCTTGGGGTACCTTTGCCTACCAAGTTCTCCCCTTTGAGCTATGCAATGCTCCTGCTACCTTCCAGAGAGCTGTCTTGAGCATCTTCTCGAAGCTGGTCCATGATGCAGTAGAAATCTATATGGATGACTTCACTCCTTATGGGGCCAATTTCCAAGAAGCATTGTCCAATCTGGGAAAGGTCCTAACCAAATGCATTGAGATGAACCTGTCCCTTAGTCCTGAAAAATGTGAATTCTTGATGACTGAAGGGACCGTGCTAGGCTATACCATTTCTTGCCAAGGGTTACAGGTGGATCCTAACAAAATTGCTCTCACCAAGAAGGTTCCACCTCCTCAAAAGGTAAGGGATGTTCGGAGTTTCTTAGGATTAGCAGGGTATTACAGGAGATTCATTAAGGACTTCAGCAAGCTAGCCTCGCCATTGTTTGGCCTGTTGGCAAAAGATGTGGAGTTTAAGTGGACTGACGATTGTCAGAGGGCTTTGAATGAATTAAAGGACAAGTTGGTGTCAGCCCCAATCCTGAGAGGTCCAAACTGGGCCCTACCTTTCCACATCCACACTGATGACTCGAAAAAAGCCATAGGTGCAGCTTTAGGACAAGTTGAACAAAAACTTCCATATGCCATTTACTTTGTTAGTAAAAACTTGTCCAAAGCTGAACTGAATTACACTGTAACTGAGAAAGAGTTTTTGGCTGTGGTCCATGCGCTAAACAAGTTCCGACATTATATCACTGGCTATCAAACATTTGTACATACAGACCATGTTGCAATTAGATATTTAATGAATAAACCAGATGTGAATGCTCGTATTATTAGATGGTTACTTTTGTTGCAGCAGTTTGATTTGACCATTGTTGACAAACCAGGTAAAGAAAATGTTGTTGCTGACTTTTTATCTAGATTGGATTTGTCTGCAGATGAGGATGGGACAGTGGATGACCAGATGCCAGATGAACATCTGTTTTCCATCTCAGCACTCTCTCCATGGTTTGCAGATATAGCAAACTACCTTGTTTCAGCACAGTTCCCTCCGCACCTATCTTCAAGAGAGAAGAGCAGAATCATCAGAAAAAGTGCCTCATTTACTTGGATCAGGGGCAATCTGTTCAAGCTTGGCCCCGATCAGATCTTAAGGTGTTGTGTGAGGGAGGAGGAAGTCTTTGATATCCCCCTCACCTGTCATGATGGGCCTTGTGGAGGACATTTTACAGCGAACAGAACTGCCTTCAAGATCCTGCAGGCAGGCTACTATTGGCCCACACTTCATCAAGATGTCAGAAGATATATCAGCCAATGTGACCAATGCCAAAGAATGGGGGAACCGACTCAAAGGGATGAGATGCCTCTCCAACCTCAAGTGACTCTTGAGCCATTTGAGAAGTGGGGTATGGACTTTGTGGGTCCAATCAACCCTCCTTCAGGGCAAAGGTCCTACATCATTGTGTGTACTAACTACTTGACAAAGTGGGCAGAGACTAAAGCAATCAAAGCAGCAATAGAAGAAAAGGTGGCCGAGTTCTTAAGAGAAAACATCTTCTACAAGTTTGGCTACCCAAGAGAGCTAGTCACCGATCAAGGGAGCCAGTTCACATCCAACCTAGTTGAAGACCTACTAGCTCATCACAAGATCAAGCATAGAACTTCCACCCCCTATCACCCTCAAGCAAATGGGCAGGTGGAAGTCACCAATAGAGCATTAGAAGGGATCTTGACTAAGGTAGTGAGCAACAGCAGAAAGGACTGGGCAGATCGCCTGGTTGAGGCCACATGGGCTTACAACACCACCTGGAAGACCACCACCGGCTTCACGCCTTATGAGCTGGTCTATGGGAAGAAAGCTTTGCTGTCCATTGAGTTTGAATACAACACTTTGAGGATGGCAGCTCAGCTAGATCTAGATCTCAGCCATGCACAACAAGAAAGGTTATTGCAGCTGAATGGACTGGATGAGCACCGGATGCAGGCCCTCCTTCACTCGGAAGTGGTTCAACTTCAGAGAAAGGTGTGGCATGACCAACATCTCCATGACAAGAAATTTCAGTCGGGAGATTGGGCCTTGTTGTATGACTCCAGATACAAAGATTTCAAGGGGAAGCTGAGAACCAGATGGCTAGGACCATATGCAGTGGAAAAATGTCATGACAATGGATCTGTTCTTATTCGGACCATTGATGAGGAAGCCATCCCCATGCTTGTCAATGGGCATCGACTGAAGATCTACAGGAAGCCTCTCTCAAGACAAGAGTTCATCAAAACTATGGAGAAATCAGTGTTGGTCATAGAGAAGGGTTCTGCCTCTCCTTTGGGCATACCCTGAAAGATCTAAAAAAAAAAAAAAAAAATTAATAAAGATCCTTGGGTGAAAACCTTTCTGTGATGCCCAAGGCAGGTGGTAGGGGTGAAAACCTCATTGAGGCGCCCCTATTGTCTTTCAAAAAAAAAGAAAAGAGATTTGAAAAAAGATCCTTGAGTGAAAACCTCTCTGAGGCGCTTAAGGCAGATGGCAAGGGTGAAAACCTCATTGAGGCGCCCCTGTTATCTTTCAAAAAAAGAAAAAAAGAAAAAAGAGAAAAAAGAAAAAAAGAAAAAAAACAATAAGAAAAAAACAAGGTCAGCAAATTCATAATGTAAAGTTGCATGCAGGTTGCAGGTGTAATATGGAGGAGAGGGAGCCTCTCAACTCAAAGCTAAGGATCCTTATCATGCTGACAGGAGATCTCACCAGCACCTCCTCCAAGAATACTCATTTTTTCCAAGGTATGTGCAATTTTTGAGTCTTCTACAGGAAGACGCAGATTTTCTACAGGAAGATGCAAATTTTCTACAGGAAGGTGCAGACTCTCTACAGGAAACGCAACCTTTCTACAGGAAGCTCTGTATTTCTACAGGAAACTTCCTGTAGAAGTTCAGGACGGCCCATAATCCATTTTATGAGGAGATCTAATGACTAAGGATCGGTTTGGATGCATGCAAGCTATTGTTATCTCCCTTGCACATTGTTGTCACCTCGTCCTACCATCCTTGTCGACATGCAACGAAGTTACCTGCACCAGCAAAGTAGATCGATGAGTTATCAAGAAAAAGCAATTTTTAAATAAAAAAAACGTTGAGATCTCATACCATATCCATCCCAGTCATCCAGAAGCCCTGGGAGCGTGATCGAGAGGCCAGATCCTTTGTCGTGCAGCATGCACCCAAGGAGGAAGAATTGTTACAAGACATCCCGCGGGAGTCCTGTAATAGTTAAGCCTGCTAGAGTGTATACTATTCACAGCACTGGCCATATGCAATGAAAACTCGGACGCATGCAGCCAAGCATCAACTCCATCATCGGCAGCCTGTAAACGTGAACCTCCAGGCCTGTGCAAATTCACCAGCAGCAGATAGATCCATTCATCATCGTCCAAAACCCGAAAAATTGTGTTGCAGCCGCGCAGGTAAGTGTCTCGACCCTTTCTTCCGTCAGATTGCATGAATTTTACTTTGAGTTGTTTGCAAAGTGTGAAGTGAATGGGTTGAGCGGCTGTATGGCCAGTTGACTGGCCACGTCGATCGGTTAATGGTCCAGTCGGATGTTTGGGTGGCGGCCGTGACAAAAGGAATGGGCAGCACACACGTGAGAGCAATCCCCGTCGGGAAAAGCGGATTTAGCAGAAGAAACGGCGGCCGATCTGCTGAAGGGATGATGCGGTAGTAAGTGAACTCGCAGACAAATGATGGAACGACGTCATCCAACGGTCCGGCGGGGACAGCTCACCCCCACACCACGGATTCCGCCGATTCAAATCTAATCGGCTAGATTGCCCGCATGCATTTATCATTCACCGTTTGAAGCTCGAGTGAACATTCAGATCCCTCTGCAGTTCAAAACTCCGAGCCTTTGGCTATCAGAACGGCTGTGAAGCAACACCGAGAGCGCAGACCAACTGCAGTCTTCCCCGGGAATCACGCGCTGCTCCTACAGGAAATCTGTTTCTACAGGAAGGCGGGTTCTTCACGTAAACAGGTGGCAGATAAAAAGGTAACCCTGAACTCTCCATGCAATTGGTTTTTAAAGGTGGCAGAATCGTCGTCTACAGTCTGGTCGTAGGAAATGGTGGCAATTGTTGTCGGCCATGCATCAAACTGTCGTTCTACAGGATGTCAGTGTAATTAAACTGTGTTAAGGTCCTCAGGGACAAGTTTCGTGGGTTATGTGCATGACAGAAGTGTAATTCTACGCTCTGTCTCAGTAGGCCAAATTTCTTCCGCATTCGCCACCTCTAGCAACAGTTTTTATCATGCCGGGTGGGTTTATTAGACGGGAACCCACTGATTCATCAAAGTTAAGAGAAAACCAGGAGGTGGTGGAGCTCTTCATATGGGTGTAATGGATATCCTTTTGTGACAAGTTGCAGGGTTATGACGACGAAGTGGCAGAAGAATTTTTACAAGCTTTGAGGCCGAAATCCAAAACATTGGCCACCGTGAACTTCAGGGGCCTAAGCCTCAAGCTCACCCCGCAATATATCAGTCGAATTACTGAACTTCCAATGGGTCTGCCATGGGACAAGGAAGAAAGGAAGTTGAGCTAGCAGGCAAAGAAAGAATTCTTTCCACCTGAGGAGGAATTCTAGGAGGACAAAAATGGGGTGCGTAGAACTAGTTTACTGCCACCATGGAATGATGTTAGCCTGCAGATCATGAAGTATATAACCTGTGAAGGCCATTTTAGCATTGTGTACGGGTATCACTTCAGGTTGCTCACTGAATTAAGACACCAGATTGATCTTCCTGTAGAAAATAAACTGAGCATCCCTTATTTCCTGCTACAGTCTCTAATTGAGTGTGCCACAAAGTTAAAAGAAGGCATACCAGATCAGGTAGCCCACCATGGATTGATAAAACTTCTTGTGGAGGATGCGCTTCATTCATATAAGGTTCCCCTCTCATGGGAAGCATTCAGAAATTTGACAAGAGATGGAGACATAAGGATGTTGACTGAAGAAAGTGGTTCCTCCAGCAGTGAGGAAAGAGAATCAGTGGCCGTGGGAAAGAAAGAAACATGCCAGAAGACCCCGACCACAGTGCAGAAGAAAAAGCAAGAGAAGAAACAAAAGAAAAAGGATGCTGAGGAAAAAGGTGACACACCCATCTTGTCAGCGAGAGAGAAAAGGTTGCAGAGCAGAACGGACAAAGCTGAGAAGGTCCACATCAGCACAAGTACCTCATCAGCACCCGCAACCAAACCAAAAAGAAAAACCCATGCAGCAAAGCAAGCCAAGGTGGTGACACCTGTGTCTACAGGAAAGCAGAAACAGGCTTCTACTGGAAGCCCGAAAATTATTGAAAAAGGGTCTTCTACAGGAAGCCCGAAAATTACCAAAACAGGGTCTTCTACAGGAAGCCCGAAATTGACTAAAACAGGGTCTTCTACAGGAAGCCCTAAAAAGGTGAAACCCAAGGAGAAGAAAGCTGATATTCGTGAAAGGGAGGCAGCAGCTGTGCTAGCCGCCCTCAGCACGCCACCTAATCCAAAAGAGAAGAGAAAGAGGGAGACCCCTCTATACTTTGAAACTTGAAGAAGTGCGAGAATAAAGACGGGCAAGCCACAGCCCCCATCCAGCAGCCAAATCACTACAGGGGATGCCCCTACTTCACCCAGTGAGAGGTCCCCCTCGAAGATATCGGTCACCTACGAGAGGGGCAGCCCAAAAACAACCACTTGGAAAAGAAGGGTAGACCAATCGGCTTCAAAAGCCCGGCTCAAGGTCAAGGAAACAGAGAAGAGGGAAGGAACGACACCCTCATCGCCACCAAGGGCAGAACAAGCAGAGCCACCAAGAGTAGGAAAGAAAGAGCGTATTCCGGAGCCTAGTTCTCGGCCAAGGACAAGGAGCTGGGGCAAAATTGCTCAAGGATGAGCAAATATTTTAGCTGGGGGGTGATGATGAGCCCCAATTTTTGGTAACAATTTGGGCTCATTTGGCCTACTTACCTTGCTTAACCCTTCATCTTTTATCACTTATGCATTCATTTCTTGGTATATTCATGTTATTTGTAGGAAGAAGGGCAGGCATTATATCTATGTGGCTAATACATGATGATTTCAGGTTTTTTGGCATTAAAGGGAGCAAAGACCACGTAGAAGGAGACAAGGAGACAACAAAGGTGGCATTGCAGTTTTATAGGGAGGTTGTCTATAGCCTTAAATGACCTCCATCGTGATCTCCACCCTAACTCCGAGCTCCAACAGCTCTCCCCACCGAGCTTAAAGGCAGCCAACGTATTCTACAGGAACAACAATTTAACTTTCAGTTGGACAGCCAAGCTCCACGTATTGAGGAAGCCAGCTTGATCCTCATCATGTATAAATATTAAGGCCGTAGCCTTTGATAGGAGCTTTTTGAACTTTTGAACTACTGTTGCAATTTCTAAGCACGAGCTACAGCTCGGTTTTTGCTTGTTGTAAGCCAGTTTTGGCATGATGTTAGACTCCTGATTATTCAATAAAGGCAGGCAGCTTTGGATTCAATTCTGAGTTTTTAAGGGAGCTATAGCTCTCAGGTTAGGGCCCAACCTGAGAGCAATAGACCTCCTCTTCCTTGTATTGTTACTTGTCTTTCCTTTCAGCACTTTATTCCTCTGTTTTGACATGCATTTGGAAATTACAGTCTGCTGATTTGATTTCTTTTATGTGATTGAGTAGGATTAGTTTATGGTTCAAGTGCTTTTAGTTGCTTAGATTAGAGTAGGAGGATCAACATTCATTAGAGCTCCAAGAAAAGGTTGACAGTGCAGTCACTGCCATCTCTGTTTAGAGATTGGGGGTGAAGACCGTACCAACCACCAAAAAAACGCAGTCTTATACTTTCATTCAAGCTGCAACATAGTCATTTCAATTGTAGATCCATCCATGCATTCTGATCTTGAGAAGTACTTCTTCATTCCAACTCCATGCACGATTCTTCTCTGAAGTTTACATTGCTGTTCGTTGATTGAATAACACAGTTAGGATAGGTTGATGAATTCTCGGTTTTGTGCAGATTTGTTTCCTTTACACTGCGTTGCATCACTCTGTTATCTTCTTCTTCTTCTCAACCACACCTAAAGCCACCTACCCAACCTCTGTTCAGCTCGTTTGCCTTCCAACACTTCTACTGTTCACGTAGCTCCATCTTTTTGGACTTTTCATTGCTTCCACCCTTCTATCCACCAACCAACTGTACCCACTCTTTCCTCATCTCATATCTCTATCCCTGAGCCATCATAAGCTCCCTTTCCATCCTACCTATCCACCCATACAACTCCTCCACTCCTCCATCACCCAAAACTCCAACCACAGAACATCCTGTAGAAGTTAGCAGACTTCCTGTAGAAATCCCGAGCTTCCTGTAGGATCCCCTGCAGACATCCTGTAGAAGCCTGCAAACTCGGTTGCCGAGCACCTGAACATTGTGGACTTCTGTGGGACGACGTTAGGGATCCCCTGGAACCTCTCCTAGCCCTCCTGACCTTTCCCAAGCTTTCTTTCCCTTCGAACTACCCCTACACAGTCAAACCCTAATAAGAAACAAAATCATAATAACTCCAACCACTTAAGCAAAAATACAAAAACAATGTTCTTTTCAGTAGAAGTAGCTTAAATTCATGCATCTCATATCACTAGAAGTATGGCATCATTTCTAGAAGTTTACACTCCCACCATTGCATCATAGAGATTAGACTAGTCAGATTAGGGTTTACTAGGGTTTCCCTGTTTTGTTGGATTTCAGTTCATTATTGCAAAGTAGGTTAACTTCCTTTGAGATAGCCTTCGTCCATCATTTAGAAAGCTTCTTCTGAGAACATATAGAAGTTGGCTTGAGCCCTAGCGGACTTGTGCCAGCTGACCAAGTGACAGCTGTGACAAGAGCTAGTACTTGTGCATACAACACCGTCGCTTCCAAGTTTGTTACGAACTACCGGGTTGATAAAATTAGAGATAGGAAGCTCCAGGAGTTGTAGCATTATTGCTACAATACTGGAGCCCACCAGATAGCGCTACTGGAGAACCGCGCGTAGTCAGAAAGTTTGGTAAGCATAAGGCAAGGACTGGATGTGAGATGAGACTCACCGCGCAGATAGGGTAATACGAAATGGACCACGTTATCTTGGATCTGGGGTCTGACACGAATGTTTTTCCAAAAACAAACATGGGAAAGAATGGGGAGACCTGCACTCCAGTGGTCTCTGATCCAGTTAAGGACGACGAATCAATAGAAAATCATCCCAATGGGGAGGCTGCATGGGGTAACAGTTGACATCGAAGGCGCGAGTGCACTAGAGGATTTTGAAGTAATAGAGATTGTCGATGATAGTAATCCCTACCCTGCACTCCTTGGGATTGATTGGGGCACTGACATGAATGGGGTAATCAACCTGAAGAAGCGAAAGATGATATTTGAAAAGAAATTGCTCTGCATAGTGGTATCATTGGATCCTGGAGAAGGACCGTGCTATATAGAACCGATCTGCAATTATGAAATTGATGATGATTTGGACTAGATTTATAAGATAATGACATGAGACTAGGATTGGGTGAATCCAACAATAGATGGACGTATTGCATGGGACCACGAGAGATCCTGCACATCAAATTTAGACGAAAAACTAGAGCACTAGTAGAACTGGCTGCATGAAGTATATACACTACATTGTAATATGATGAGCAAGTCGTTGCACTGCGTATCATCAGAAGTAAGGAATATGCCTCACTATGATGGGTTAACTAACATTGATTACTTTTTGGATGCATTTGAAATGGAAGTTCCTAAGAAGCATCACTTCCAAGCATTAGATTGGGTGTTGTGTGCTACACCTGTAAGATGGCAGGGTTCAGACAAGGGTAGTTTCAATGATTGGCGTGAATATAGGAGGATGATGAGGATATGCTTTGGCCACCCAAAGGTATGACTGACAGAAAAGTATGATGGGAGGAATGATCCGTGTGAACATTTGGCCAAATGGACTGAAGCATATGGAGTGAAGCCTCAGCCGACTGGGTCCATCTGTTTTGTCATACTTTGGAGATTATACCAATGAATTGGTAATTGGAGACAGAACTTCATCATGGCATTGAAGAGTGGGATGTTTTACGCCAAGGATTTTTGATGACATTCAGATTTGAGGATGGATTTGAGTCCATCAATGAAGCATTGAAGGAGGTTAAGACAACCATATTTAGGATATCACAGGATCCTCTAGATGTGATTCACCTTGGTTGGACTACCTAGCTATGCTACACACTAGAATGCTATAATGTAACAACAGAAGAAGAAGATGAAGACCCAAGAAAGATTAATATCCCGGAGACTGAAGGTCATCGCAGAGTTGAAGGACCATAGCTAGAGAGCTTAGACATAACTGAGCCACTCAAGACCAAGCAGGTGAACATTAGCACGGAGGCAGAATTGAATTTTTCCAAGATTGGGGACTATTGGGATGACACAATTGTAGATAAGGTCGCCGAATTTCTCCGCGAATATCAAGATTTATTCCCCACGAAGTTTTCCGATCTAAAAGGGATAATAGGAGACCTGGGTTTCATGAAGATCACCCTAAAGCCAGACACGAAACTTGTGAAAAAAAGACCGTCCCACCTCCACCCAAAGTATAAGGAAAGGGTCCGTGTTGAGTTAAATAAGATTCTCGCAGCAGGTATTATTGAACCAGTGGAAGAATCTGAATGGGTAAGCCCAATAGTGGTTCCGGAAAAGAAACAGAAAGAAGATATAAGGATATGTGTAGATCTTAGGAAATTGAATGATGCTTGTGTGCATGATCCTTTCCTGACCCCGTTCACCAACAAGGTCCTGGATAATGCAGGCAGCCAAGAAGCATACTCTTTCACTGATTGGTTCTCTAGGTACCATCAGATCAAAATTGCTCCTGAGGATAGAAGCAAGATGACCTTTGTGACTAAATGGGGATGTTGTCAATACACCGTAATTCCTTTTGGGTTGAAGAATGTGCCAGCGATATTTTCATGCGTAGTCATTGTGGTATTCTAAGACTTCATTCATACATTTCTGGAGGTATAATTTTACGATTGGACAGTGTTTGGATTGGTCAAGCACCATGTGGAAAGTCTGTGGTTGATGCTAGATAAATGTAGGAGATACCATATCGCGCTCAATCTGAAGAAGTGTTTGTTTTGTGTCCCTTTTGGGATCTTATTGGGTCATGTTGTATGCAAACAAGGATTGATGGTATACCCCATGAAGATTGCAATGATAATCAACTTGGAGGTGCCGAGGAGTGTGAAATAGCTACGCACAACTCTAGGGCATACCAGATACTATAGGAAGTTGATCAAGAGCTATGATGAATGTCAGAAGACCTTGAATGTGCTGACAGAGAAAATGGTCACCGCGCCGATCCTAGTCTTCCCAGATTGGAAGAAGGAATTTCATGTGCATGTGGATGCATCATGTATTGCACTAGGAGTCATACTAGAAAAAGCTGGTGAGGGAGAATTGGATCACCCTATAGCATTCGCCAGTAGGAAGTTGTCTAAAGAGGAGAAAAGTTATTCCACGCAAGAGCGCAAAGGATTAGCTATGGTGTACGCGCTCCAGAAGTTCAAGCACTATTTGTTGGGCAAACACTTTAAGATGTATACGGATCATTCCGCATTGAAGTACCTAGTCAACAAGCCTGTGTTGGGGGGGAAATATGTAGGTGGTTGTTGTTGTTCTAAGAGTATGAATTTGAAGTTATTATGAAGCTAGGATGACTGAATATGGGACTTGATCATCTGTCACACATTGAAACTAGAGAGGAACCTACTAATTGAGAGGAAGGAATTTCTGACGTAAATCTCTTTGTAGTGGGCGTCATGGGCAGCCACTTTGAAGATATTATCCACTTCCTCACGACAGGAATGGCTCTGGAAGGTTATACAAGTCAACAGAAGAAGGAACTGGTAGTGCGTCCGATAGAATTTTCTATCATTGCAGGGCACTTATACAAAATGGGATCAGACAAAATATTGTGGTGTTATGTGCCTGACTTTGAACAAAGCAGCATCCTCACTGAGGTTCATGGAGGAGCCACAAGAGGACATTATGCAGGGAAAGCAACAACGCAGAAGATTCTATGTGCTGGGTTGTGGTGGCCAACCCTACATAAGGATTTGAAATCATATTGTAGGGCATGTGGTGCATGTCAAAAGACTGGCAGGCCATCATGGAGGGATGCAATGCATCTGATATTGCATGTGATGTTACAACCATTCGAAAAATGAGAAACTGACTTTGTGGGACCAATTCAGCCTCCAAGAAAGAAGAGGGGTGCGCGGTACATCATCACCGCGACTGAGTATTTGACCAGATGCATGGAGGCACATCCTGTGAAGGACTGCACAGGTGCGGTAGCAGCAAAATTTATTTTTGAGTATGTCTTGACGAGATTCAGGTTTCCAAAGATTTTGATGAGAGATCGCGGTACAAACTTTCTTAAAGAAACAATTAGTGTATTGACAGAGGAATTCCAGCTGATCATCAGAAATATACGCCTTATCATCTGCAGGCTAATGGGACAGTGGAAGCATTCAATAAGATACTAGAGAGTGCACTGATGAAGGTTTGAAATGCTCAGAGAAATGACTGGCATGTGCACGTACCCACGATGCTATGGGCCTACAGAACGACTTGCAAGAAGCTGACTGGAAAAATGCCTTTTAGACTCGTGTATGGCGTAGAAGTTGTGATGCCAATGGAATACATTGTACCTAGCCTACACATAGCGGCATTCATAGTAATGGTGGATCACAGAGCCCTGGAAGAGAGGCTCGTGTAGCTAATGGAGCTTGAGGAGGACCAATTTCTAGTTGGGTTTCATCCACAAGTTCAAAAGGAGAATGAAAATGAATGGCACGATCGGTACATCAGACTGCGTACTTTCAAGGTAAATGATCTAGTCTTGTTATATGATAACAAATTTGATAAATTTCTAGGGAAATTTAGGATGCACTGGCTAGGGTTGTACGTCATCAAGGAGATTATCGATGGCGGAGCAGTTCAACTGGTCAAATTGAATGAAGAACCCTTCCTAGGGAAGGTGAATGGTAGCCGATTGAAGCCATACACCGGTGATCCAGCTAGGTGACTATATGAGGGAAGCATAGTCTTAGCACTCTAGGAAGTTGAGAAGAAGCACGGGACTATAAACTACACTACCTGAGTAAGAGATCTGCACTATCGGGGAACTATATGGAACGAAGGAATGCCATAGAACCTGCAAAAGTGTGTAGGGAGTTGTGCTGCCAAAGGAAAAATTGTGCAGGAAAGTCGAAAAGTGACTGTTAAAGCCACTATTCATGATTTGACGATGAAAAAAGGGCCAAATGGAGTGCAGGGGAGGGGGGGCAACATTTAATTCGGAATTTATGGACCAGATCTTTAAAAATCTACCCCAATCTAGAATTAATGAACCGATTGTGGGGGGAACGGTCAGATTTGAATTCGAAAATGTCTATGAATTACAAAGGGTTTCCCAGTGGAAAAAACTTAGCAATTTGAGAATTGAGGTGTTGAGCTCTCAGGCGCGCATGAACCGCGAAAACTTTGAAACTTTGATAGCAAGTTCAACATTTGAGAAGTTACCAAAGGAGACACAGGAGTTGTTGAATAGAATCATGTCGATGCCGTTTGAGACTGTAAATGTTGGGGAAGCAATTACGGCTGAAGGAGCTATTCCAGGGGTAGCCATGGAAGCCGAGGGAGCTACCCTAGAGGTTGTAACTATAGAAGTATTGGTTGAAGTACCTAAGTCACCACAGTCGCCCAGGCTGAGGCCTACCCCGACCAAGGAGGTTCCAAAGAACAAGAAAGGAAAGCAAGTCATGACACCACCACTGGTACGGACATCACCTAGAAAGCACCTACAGAAGGATAAGCCCACCACATAGGAAAAGGGCAAGGTGGTTGACCTAGACCCGAAAGAAGAGGTCGAAAAAATCCCCATGGATGATGAGGATATTGCGGTCGAAAGGGAGGATGTTGAGGTTGAGTGGTCCAACCCCATTCCTAAGCTAAGATATGTGAGTACATTCCTTTGTGCAGGTTAAAAATGAAGGTGCTGAAGGATATTGATGAGAGTAAGGTCACCCTGCACACACCCCTACTGTTAGAGAAAATTGTCTTTGAGGGACTACGCTTAGGGCATGTCCCCCATCTAAAATTGGAAGACTGGGATTTAGCTGACACGAAGCGTTTCCCTCATTTAGTGACAGACCAAATTATCCACCATGACGTCCACAAAAACACTATAGTGACCACTTTGGAGCCAAGGAAGTGGATGAAAGGTGTGGAAAAGGCAAGCCTACTAAACCTGTTGTGGGTGCCACATTACAACTATGCACCCACCACGATGATTGTGATCAAGTAATTGATGTGCTTGGTGCATGATGGGTGTCTATGGCTGGAGGAGTTGATATGCATCACTAACATGTTGATCCATAAGATCACGTGGCTGCCGCACTCAGGAGAAAATCTAGCCATGGCGTTTGGTGGAAAGGCCAACAAGCATGCCCTTGCTGAGGTGATGAAGGAAAAAGTCAAACTATTAAAGAAGCCATGTGGCTAAGCCATCATGAGTATCTGTGACCCCACAGTCAAAGTGGCAATGCAAATCTTCGCAGAAAAGGTCATGAGGAAGTGTTGCGCAGATGATGTGTTGGCATCAGTGATAGCCTTGGAAACCCAATTCATGGAGGGCGTACAATTTAACTGGGTGCACTACCTCTATAGTGAATTCCTCGCAAACTGCCATGAGGTGCAGGATCATAGTAAGACATTCCACAATGAATGGCTATTGTTGTCCATAGTACTGGTTGCATGGGAGCTACATGAGGCTAGCCAGTTTCCTGCAGTCATGCCAGATCTACCGAAAGTAGCGAAGTTCGCTTCACTATGGGCTACGAAGGATCCTCAACTAATCAAGGATAACAAGATATTTTGGATCTTGATGGAGATGAGAATCCATATGGCCATCAACTGTAAGCCATGGTTGTCACCAACTAATTTTGATAAGTTGCAAGAGTACGTGGAATTCAAGTCCGACTTCCACCATGTCTCAATACATGTGTGAAAGGACCCTGAACAAAAGTGGCATGACCTGCCATACTTGGCCACAGATGACGTGATTGCAATGGTCCTTGACCACTGGATGGAAGATTGGCACACTGCCATGGACTTGACAACGATATCTATCAATTCCACCACACACTGAAAGAAGGAAGAAGCCAAGTTGAAGATGGAACAGTTGGCTATGAAGAAAAGAAAGGAGGCTGAGGATAAGGTCAAGGAAGAGCGCACTGCCACGAAGCAGATGGGTGGGCAAGCGGAGGAAGAGGAGCACAACTCTAATCGGAGTCAAAAGTCACCTTCCCCGGAGACAAAATAAGAGGACGAGTAGACAAAGCAGGGAGGAGTAGACCTGGAGACGACTCCGTGCCTCACCAAGCATAATAGAGATCCAGAAAAAGTAGGGCCGTGGAAGAAGTCCAAGGCTAGCAAGATGTCCCTCGACCCAATCACCCTAAAGGAGGGGGACTTGAATGACATAGGTGAGATGGTGAGGGATGCCTCTGCTAAACTGCTATAGCAGTTTGAGAAACAACAGCAACAAGTTTTGGGTGCTATCCAAATGGGTCTGTGCGAGCTACAAATCCATGCATCACAGGTACAGACTGACGCGACATCAAGCAGTTTGGTGCCTAACACCTTCGAAGCCACAGGGATGCTATGCACATGGGATCCCTGAGCAATAGTGCTACCATATGGAGTGCTAAATACAAGGATAGAAGCTGACAGGCCGACTGTCAGAACCCTCAAGGGAGTTGGACTTAACTTGGCCATGATTTCCAGTGAGGTGCTTCACCTTTTCCAGGATGGCGTGATCGTGGAACTGCGGTCCCGCGAACAATGCAAATTACAGGTAATCAATGAGCAGAAGAGCAAAAACACCCATATGGCTATACAACGAGACTCCACCATTGACCTCATGAAAGACCTTATGGACAAGAGTTAGCACATATCGAAGGTCGTGGTTGAGGCATGCAGATCTGTCCCAGAGCTAGACATTCTTGAGGCTAAGCCAATAGATGTGTGGGTATAGAAGTTCACTGCTAGAGTATGTGACAGAACACAAAATTGGAAAAGATCCAGTTCGAACTGAACCTCAAAATCGCATAGTTGCAGTTGAAGGCCTAACCTTCAACTTTGCTAGAGATCAAAGAATAACGTGAGTCAGCTATGAAAGATGTCATAGTAGTAGTGGACAACACAGTAAAGGATTGCATGACACTCTTCGAGCAATCGCTCGATGTGGTCACCAGCCTACAAGAAGACCCCACTGTCAAGAGGCTTGAAACAAAAGTACAGGAGCTGCAACAATACTACGATGAAGTTAAAGCAACGACGCACACTGTCGCCATCACACAGAGGCTAGCAAAGTTGCAGGAGGCCAAGGCTTTGAAAGAGCAGGTAGATGCAGCTTAGCATAAGGAAGCAGTACTGAAGGCTCGCTTACAGCCTTGGTTGGACAAGGCCTATTTGATCATGGCCACTATTGAAGGCAAGCTAGCTAGTGTGTAGAAGACTCAGCAAAAAATTCAGTCAGACGATGCAGGGCCAGCAATGGAGCATCTAGTCAAGGAGATGAAGCAAGTGATAGCATAGTGTACCCCTGAAGTTGCAGTAGTCCAAGTCTAGCTAGGAGGTCTTTGCGATAAGATCTCCTTGCCAGATGAGTGACTCGAGGGCAGGTCACCATGTTTGTGTTGGGTGCCTGTTGGGAACGGGTCCCCTGGGGTCATTTTTGGGACTAAAAGCATATGTTTAGGGTAGAAAGCCTGAATTTTGTATAAAGGAATATAAAGTATCTGTATTTTGTGGCCGCGAAGCATGAAGATATCAAGAGTCAAAAAGGGTTTCCGCCCTTAGTTTAGATATCTTGTGTCGGCTTTAGAGATCTGCCCTTAGTCCGAAGACCATGGGATTGTATAAAACAAGATTCTTAGAAGAGTCTAAGGGGAAGAAGAGTTCTAACTAAGTTGGAGTCTGTGAAGAGCTAAAAGTGAGAGTCCTAGCATAGGAAAGGCTCTGTAGCTGAGTGCGCAGAGGCCTAGGGTAGAAGTCCACAGCTAAGTGCATGGACCCCTGAAGCTATGTGCACAAGGAAGATAGAGTTTGTATTGGGAATCTAAATCATCAATAAAGAGAAGTATTAGAAATTACTTTGTATTTTGCCTCTATGGATCACATGCGATTATGTTATGTTAAGTTCTAGGTTTATGTTATAATGCTAATTTGATGCGCGAATGTATACGTTTCTATTTGTTATATGGACACAAATAAGGATATATGTCTACGCGAGGATATTCTTAATTGCATGGTAAAATTGGCTAACACTTAAGATAATTTGGAAAATTATACAGTAATGCAGTAATAAAGGCGCGTAAGTATTTGAGCCATTAGTTAGGGTTGCACAAAGGATGATCGTATACCTTCGTGGAGGTTCTAAGAGACAGAATAGAAAGTACATCAATAACCCCTAAAGGCTTATCGATTTGCGTGAAGGAAGGGTTTAAGGTATAAAACCAACATCACAACCATCTCAGGGTGCGAAAAATTGGTTCCTGCATCCCCCCATACTCCTTCAGGTGAGACTTCAGTCTGTGCTCCACAGACTGATGCAGAAAGGGCCAATAGTGTAGGGATTTTCTTGGCTGAGTAATGCTAAACTTGGGTCAAGGCCCATTAAGCGAACAATTTCCCATTCGATAATCCTTCTTCCAAACTAGTTGGTTCTTTGCCTGTCTCAATCCAGGATAAATGATCTGGTTTCACATTCAACTGTCCAGGTTTCATAATCACCTCAAAGTCATAGTCTTGAAATATTAATAACCACCTATAGATCTTCCCTGCCAACACAAGTTTGTTGACCAGGTACTTGAGAGTGGAGTGATCTGTATACATTCTAAAATGGGCATCCAACAAATAATGTTGAAACTTTTGTAGCATGTAGAACATTGCATGCTCTATAGTTTAATTCTTCTCAGCCTTTGATACTTTCCTACTCGTGAAGGCTATAGGGTGCTCTAGCTCACCTTCAACTGGTTGGGTCAATAATGCACCCAAAGAAATACAAGAGGAATCCACATGCACATAAAATTCTTTCTTCCAGTCAGGAAACACCAAAATAACTGCAATCACCATCGTTTCCTTTAACACATCCAAACTGCGCTGACACTCTTCATCCCAACAGAAGGTCGCATCCTTCTTCAGTAATTTCTCCATTGGCATAGTTATCTATGCATAAGATTTGATGAACTTTCTATAGTAACCAGTGTGCCCCAACATTGCATGCAATTGCTTTACATTCTTCGGAGCTTCTAAATTGACAATCACTGCTATCCTCGCAGGATCTACCATTAATCCTTGCTTGCAGACCAGATGACCTAGCAGTATCCCATAAGGTGTGAAAAAGATAGACTTCTTCAAATTTAGGGTGATTTGGTATATGCGACAAGTATCCAACATGAGGTGCAGACTTGAAACACGGCATTATACCAATCCAAACATAGTCCAGTCATCAAAATACACTTCTAAGAATTTATAGATGAATACTTTTAACGTTACAATTACAACTCTTGAAAATATTGTTGGTGCATTCTTCAGCCCGAATGGGAACACTATGTACTGGAAACATCCCCACTTAGTTGCGAAGGTCATATTACTACGATCTTGTAGCGCGATATTAATTTGATGGTACCCTGAGAACCCATTAGTGAATGAATAAGATTCTTGCCCTCCAACATTTTCTAAAACTTCGTCCGTAAATGGTGCTATAAATGGGTCATGGACACATCCATCATTGAGCTTCCTCAAGTATACGGATATTCTGATTTCACCCCACTGCTTCTTCTCTTAAACTACCATAGGGATCACCCAATCAGATTCTTCTACTGGGTCAAAATTCCTGCGTCCAACATTTTTTCTAGCTCGTTGTACACCTTTTCCTTATACTTGGGATTCAGTCGGTAAGATCTCTATTTCATAGGCTTCACATCAGGCTTTAAAGTGATCTTCATCACTCCCAAATCCCCTACCATTCCCTTCAGGTCCGAGAACTTGGTAGGAAACAAGTCATGGTATTCGCGCAACAGCTTCACAACTTTATTTATTGTATCTTCATCCCAATAATCCCATATCTTGGAAAATTTAGGTTGCGTGTTGGATCCAATGTTTACCTGCCTAGTCTTCAGAGGTTTGAAAATATCAGGGTTCTATGCTTTAGGTCCTTCAACCTCCCGCTATCTTTCAGTCTCTGGGATATTGATTTTTCGTGGATCGTCTTCTTCTTTTGTAGTCACATTGTAGCATTCTAGCACATGGTGAACCTATGTACTCCGGTTTTTTTGAACCCATTCTACTAACTCTTTTGGAGTTCTAAAGATAGCGGCCTTAATTTCTTGAAGAGGTTCATCAATGCACTCGAATCCATCCTCAAAGCTGAAAGGTAATAAGAAACTTTCCCTCAAGATATACCATTTAGTTGTCTCGTGGCGTAGCTCTGTTTCCAAGTACCAATTCATGGGAATAGTATCTAAGGTGTGATAAAATATGTGCACCCATTCTTGTTGTGGCTCTTCACCCCATGCTTTAGTCCACGATGCCAAGTGTTTGCACGGATCACCCTTTCTGCTATATTTCTCAGTCATCCAAGAATTAGCGTAGCCAAAACTCAGGTTCATCATTCGCTTGTATTCCTTCCAGCCAACGAAGCTTTCCCTATGTGTACCCCACCAATGGGCATGCATAGCACACAATGCCAATTCAAGTGCCTGGAAATGGTGTTCCTCGGGTACCTCCATTTCAAACTCATCCAAAAAAAAAATTAAAAATATTTAAGCCATCATAATGCAAAAGTTTCCTTACCTCTGTAGATACGCACCACAACGATTTTTTCATCATATTGCAACGTAGCATAGAGATCTCATGCAACCTATTATGCTAGTGTTGGATCCCTTCATCTAAGTCTGAGGTATAGGAGATGTCTCTATCCCATGCGATCCACCCATCTGTAGTGGGATTGATCCAATCTTCGCCACGCACAAGTAATCTTGTAGATTTGATCCAAATCAGTGTCTTCCTCATAGTCGTGGACCGATTCAATGTACCACGATCCTTAAGCATGGTTCAATGGCATAATAACCCTAAGCACCTTCTTCTCAAACGTCATCTTTAACTTCTTCAGATTAATCACTGCATCCATGTCGAAGGTCCAATCAATTCCTAGTAGTGCAGGGTAAGGATCTCTTTCATCCACTATTTCAATTACCTGAAAGTCAGCCAACACACTTGCTCCTTCAATGTCAATAGTTACCCCATACAGGCACCCCATAGGAATGATCTTCTGCTGATTGGCCATGCGTAGCTGTATAGGAGACCATTGTAGCGCAAGTCTCCCCATCCTTTCCCATGTCTTCTTTGGGAGTATGTTCGCATCATAACCCTAATCTAGAATGACTTGGTCTATTTCATACTCCCCGATCTACACAGTTAGTCTCATCTTGTGCTTGGTTAGCTTCTTGTGTTTCCCTAGTTTCCTCACAACACATTGTTATGAAGGATTCTTAATTTTTACCATGCAATTGTCGATCATATCTTGGAGCCCTTCTACTACCTTCTAATCTCTCAATAGCTTCATACAAGTTTTGAGAAAAGTGGCTAACGGCAAAGGATCCACATCTTGCACTTCACTATTTCCACCTGGTTTTTCCTGACTCCCTGATGTAGAAGCCTTAGTAAAGTTCTTCTTAGCTTCCATGAAAGTTTATTTTTCCTGGTTGAGGTCAAACCCAACTTCCATTTCAGTAGTGTTGCACACCCATCCCTTTGTTTTTGATTGCTTTGCCTTATCTTCACCTTTGGCCATACCACTACCAATTACAATATTGATGTTATGATCCTCTATGTGAGGCTTCAACCTCATCATCTGGATATTCTACATGGGCTATTGGGTCTACGTCTTCTTTTCTTGCTTATTTGCTATAAGTGTCAGACAATATTTTATCACATGGTTGAACTGTCTACAATATTGACAAGATTGATGTGTTGGGCTCAGATAGTCACATGCAAAATGTCCAACTTTGCCACATTTATAACAAGTAACCTGTCCACGACCTCTGCCAACCCCTCCTCCTCTTCCTCTTCCACGATCTTGAAATCCTTCTCGTACTGCACCCGCGATTTGATCCTAAGGTGGAGTTTCCACTTGCATTCAATAGGTAGGGGTTCTATCCATTATTAATTCATAACATTGATAATGGTGCTCATCATGCCTAGCATATTTGCAGAATTGTAAAAAACCTGCTGAGGGGTGTACACATTTCTGTAGTAGATGACAATTGTTTGTCGCTTGCTGTCCTGTAACCTAACAAGTAGCACCACAACGCTGCTCTTATGCTCAAGCTAATGGTATTTTTTGGCTTTATTGGGACAAGCCCCCACAATAAGATAATTATAATAAACCAAACAATGGTCCTTATCATGACCGTGGCCCTTGCATTTCAAGCACCAAACTTCTACACGAACTCCAGGCTTGGCTTCCTTTCCCTTCTTCATGCTTTGGAACTCCAGGTGCAGAATTTCCAGCTGTGAGTGAATCTGTTGTACTCTAATAATCGTATCTTGTACTGGTGAGGCTTCCAACCTCATTGCAATCTCCGTAGCTTTTTCTTGCATTTCTATCTTTTGCCATGATAACGGTAATCTTAGGTGAGGCAAAAAAAGAAATGTACCAATCTTTGGGTTGTTCATCTGTGATGTTCATATTAGCCTACCATATAAGGGATTTTACCCTCTGATCAAAATTCCGTGAGGATTCATTTATCATTTGGTGTATTTCCTTAAACTCTACAATAGACTACCCCGTAGACTTAGGCTTCCTAAACTCATTGTGCAATGTTTGCTGAGTCTCTACCAATGTCACGCCAGGTTTGTCTTGACAGTACTTGATATACCAAGTCAACGCCCTATCCTGCAGCACTGAGACTAGCTGTGATTTATTTAGATTATCATGAGAGGTCTACTACGTTGTCCACACAACATTTGCAACATTTACTCCCTACCCCTTTAAAGATCGACATCTTCATTGCATTTGTCATGTTGAATGGTGGAGTTGGAGGTGGAGGTGGAGGTGTAGGTGTATGCGGTGGAGGTGGATGTGGAGTGGATGGATGATGTATTCGTGAGATACCTTGACTTACCAAATGCAACGCACTTCACGGTGTATTCAGAATAGTTCCTTCATCATCACTTGAAGAGGATCCCAATAGCAGACTATATTCAGAGCCTGATTCTCTGTTCCTCTTGAAGGGCTTTTTGCTTTGCGTAATCCCAAACATCAAGATAACAACATAACCCGTTTTTCACACAAAAACATCTTACTCCAAGTTTTTAGAGATTTTAAACACTTACCTCACCATCCCTTCAAGAGCCTGTGCTTTGCTTTTCTATAGCTGATGGACGTATCAATCACACGCTCAATGACGAATCCTCTTATGATACGATCAATCTAGTGATCAACAAACTGTGCAATGTTATTTTCTGAAGCTTCCAAGCACCTCACCAGCCCTGACATCCACACAATAGGACCATCACATCTCCACATACCCTGATTGTCTTCTAATCTAGACATCCACTCATGTAGTTCATAGGGGAAGAAACAAAAAAGACCTCGGTTTCCTCTATGTATATGTATCTATTCAACCACCGTTCCTTGGATAACCGTGGATTTCTGTTCTCCTGAGCTACAAATGCATGTTTGTTTTGGTCGAGCAACTTATCAATTTCTTTCTTAGTAGGCAACCACTTATTCGACATCACACATTCCTTAGATTTATCCCAGCCCCCACAACAAAACCATTTGTTGGCTTTATGGGGCCTGACCCAGGTTCAGCTTTAACTACACCAACCAACAAAACCCTAACTACTGGCCCTTTCAGCAACAAGCTATGTAGCATAGGCTGCATTCTCACCCGAACTAGTATTGGGAGATGTTAGAACTAGGTTTTTGCATCTAGAGACCTGCATGATGGTTTCCTAAGGTTCTTAGGTTCTAGATCTACCTTCACATAGATCTATTCCTTATTACTGTTAGCTAGTATAAATCTTTCAAAATGACCTTCAGATCTTCATGAAGGTACTTAATTGTACTTATCATACAGAAAGATTATAGATCTACTAGTTCCATGCAGTAAATAAGAATGAATTCACATTAAAAGGATTATAGAGCGAAGATACATAAACTTTAAAAAAGTAAATAGGATAACAAAGATGTGTCAATTTCGGCCCAAAATTGTCTTTATTAAGTACACGCATTCAAATAGAGACTCTTTAACTCTGTGCACTCAGCTATAGGGGCCTGTGCACACAGCTGTGGGCTTACCAAGGTCTTCACGCACTCAGCTGCAAGAGCCTTCCCCTTTCACATAAGTACAAGAAATAGACCTTTCCTACCTTAGCACCCTACCCTTACTATGATTCTTCAGTTAAATTTATCCCTTATGAGACTCGCTACGACTCAACTTTATATAGCCTTTGCTTTACAATGTCATGGTCCGTAGACCATGGGCAGGTCTCAGAACAACTCTATCACCTACCCAACTAAGTGACTAAATCCCCTTTTACTCTACTTAGCTTCACACTCCGATTTCCACATTTTGCAGAGAATTTACCTTCGCTACAAAAATATATTACAAAAATGACTCAAAACTCAACAAAATTTACCCCAGGGACACCATCCCAACAAGGCAGAACAAGATATCTAGGACCCTCTCAACGATGTAGATACAATAGAGGTGTTAGGGTCCTATGATTCATAGGATCAAATGATGATTGTTGGGAATGGGTTCCCTCAAGAGCAGTTTTGGGGCTAAAAGCCCATGTTTTGGGACAATTTTGTAATAAAGTTGTAAAATATCCACATTTTGTGGTCATAGAGCGCGAAGGTGTCAAGAGTCATAAAGGGTTGTCCACCCTTATTTTGTAAAGTATCAAGTCGGCTGTAAAGACCTACCCATGGTTCGTGGACCATGGGATTGTATAAAAAGGAGCTAAGTAAGTAAGCTCTAGGTAGCTTGGGGAAGTTTTGGTAGAAACGTCTAAGTGTTTTTGGGTCTTAGCGTAGGTATAGGCTCTGCAGTTGAGTGCATACAGGCCTAGGGTGGAAGTCCGTAGCTGAGTGCACGGACCCCTATAGTTGTGTGTACAGGGTGGATAGAGCCTGTATTAAACTGGAAGATATCAATAAAGGGAAGTATTCTACAATATTGTGTATTTAGTCTCTGTTAATGCATCTGATGATATTACGATCTGGGTTTATTTTACAATGTTTATTTGATGCGCGAATGTATGTGATTATGTTTGTGAGAATAATTTCGGCAAAATCACATTAAAATTCATTTGTCAATGCGTTTCGAACCAACCAGTGTGGTTGTATGTGATTATATTTGTTAATTGAACGCAAGTAAGAATATCAGTTTACACAACGCTAATTGTAATTGATTGGTAATATAAGTAAAACACTTGAGATAGCTTGGGAACTAATACAATACATTGTAATAGTGGCGCAAAAGTACCTGAACCACTAGTTAGGGTTGTGCGAAGGTCAATCATATGACTTTGCAGAGGTACTGAAGGGTGGGATAGAAGGTAGATCGATAAAGCCCTACAGCTTAGTGACCTGCGCGAAGGCAGGAGCAGGGGGTATAAAATGACATCATGACCATCTCGGGGTGTGGAAACCTGGTTCCAACATCCCCCCATACTGCTTGGGGTGAGACTTTTGTTCGTGCTCCGCGGGCTAATGCTGAAAGGGCTAGTAGTGTAGGGATTTGTTTGGCTGACTAATGCTAAATATGGGTTAGGGCCCACGAATCGAACAATGATTGGGTATTTTATTTTCGTATATCAAATTGTAAATAATACTACATATTGCAAATTATTTACAAGAAAAAAAAGTAAAGAAATGAGCTTACAAGACAAAATGTGCTCTTAGGATAAAGTAATTATGTTTTAGCATAAATTAATTTTTTTTTAATAAATTTAATCGTGTAATTTAAACACGATTAATTAATATTAATAAAACCCACAAGAAACAAAAGGTGACTATCATATCCGTTAATTTTTGTGCTCCCTCCGATGGTTCGATGGACTCCTCGGCAGATCAACGGTCGACAAGGTTGTTTAGGCCCCCCTACCCATCCTACCTTTATACACTAGGGGGGGGGGGGTGCAAAAAGTGGTTTCCTCCCCTCTAGTACCACCCCTGTGTGTGACCTCCATGCTATTTCAAACCCACCCCCCCCCCACAAACCACTTACCATTTCGACGCCCCTAAAACATCTGCCAACCTTCTCCCCTTTTCCCGCCGACATTTGACCTCGCTGTCACTCCTACACCACTCACTCCCTACCACATGGACTGATTTCCTCACTCACCTCCACGTCATTTCTCCACGTCAAAATTGAACACCCCACTTCCTTTCCACCAACTATGTGCCTCCACATCATCCCCCACCTTCATGTCACCTACCGCCTCCACGTCATATGTCTGTCTCATGGTCAGTTAAAACTATGTTTTTTTCCCTATACATCATAGTAATTTCAAACATGGTTTAACAATAGATGAGAACAAATGTTGAAAAAATGAAAGAGGTTTTTTTCTGATAGCATCCTCATGTACAAAAATCTCTCTCATTTTTCTAACAACTGCTATGGTTTGGGAGATTTGGATGAAGCTATGTAGGCATATTTTCCTGATTTTTCCTGTTTTTAGTCAGTGATTTCAAATGTGGTTTCTGAGAAGGTGGAAATGTATTTTCAAAAAGGGAAAGAGGTTTTTGTTTCTAAAATCATCATTTACAAATAACTCTCTCTTTTTTATAACATATATTATGGTTTTGGATATACAAGTGGATCAATGGACCCTATTGTTCAAAATTTTGGGAGGAAAGAGATCATGGACAGTTAGTGACTGGGATGCCACCTAATCGAATAAGAGTTGCAATCAAATTCAAATTTCTCTTATTTATCACTAGAAACGATCAAGGATAGTGCCATAACTCTTCAAATAGTTTTAGTTTCCTTTATTTTTGTTCTGTTTTTACAATCATCTTAGGATATTTTGAAATGAATCTTGATATTTTAAATCAAGATATTTTGTAATAAATTTTTATAAATACATCATCATTTGAATTAAGAGATGTTGGTTTTTGTACAAAAGAAATATATTGTATATTTTTCAAGTCTCAGAGGACTTATCAATAATAAAAAGGACATTCTTCACAGGATTCATGTGTTGGACTATTTGGTGAAGTGCTTCTCTCACTATTTATGTGCTTATTTCTTCGTTTCCATGCTTATGTGTTCTTAAAACTGAATTAATTTAGAGAAAGTTGATGAACATAATTTGTTGAAAGATACACTTTGATTCTGGCTGTGATAATATAAAATTTTTCTTTTGATACCAATTTAAATAATTGTTAACTTCTCTTTAGCTTCAATTGAACCTATATGTTTTCTTCTATTACATTTCATTTAAATCTAAAAGAGCCAGTTAGTTCAGCTACCTTGCCCGGTGAAACTCCTTTTAAAATCTGAGACAAATCCTTGTTAAGTTTGCAGAATCCATTACCCAATGGCTCTTCCCTTGCTATTCCAAACAAACCAATTCATAAACCAAACTCTAAACTTTCATAACTAGCCTAATATCTCAATATAAACAAATCTAAATATGAAAGAGAGATCCCTCTCTGAAGCTAGCAGGGCTAGATCCCAGCTTGCAAGAAATTTTGTGGTTACATCTGCAATTATTTCTCAGCCTTATTAAATTACAGAGTGCTAACATTCTAGCGACCATACTGGGGAAGAACATTTCATGTTCCTCAGAAAAGTGTATCAAGTTCCAGATTTGATTACTGATGGTGGAAAGTGATTAGACACCAAAAGGCTGAATCTTTCACCTAGGGGCTCCATGTTCAAGAATCTAGAGCTCAAAGCTTTCATCGTGACTCCATTGTCAAAAAATCTAGATTGTAGAATAGTCATGGTGACTCCACTCTGTGAAGGTCTGTAATTTCATCAATTATTGTTGATTGTTTTCAAGATGAGTTCAATAATAGAACACAGTTATGATCCTATGGATAGATGAGTTCAGTTGGGAAATAGTTGGGCCACAGTCTATAGTAGGTGAGTGACAGGAAAACCCATAAAATCCGCCCGAAATTAAGGAGATTTATTATTTTTAAGTGTTTTAACACATATACGTGGGTTGGGTATATGCTAAGCCACATGTACATGCTTTTAGCATAGGGAAACATAGTGTATATGAAATAAAACATTGTTTCCCTAGGCCATAAGAAGAGCATCAAATCTACCAAGAGTGGTAAATGGTGCTATAACATCAGCTCGGTCAAGTAGAGTAAGGATAGGGGGGAACCTTAACAAGTATGTCAAAGGTATATATGAATATCCTTCTCTGAAGGGACAAACTTTTCTGCTCTCAATAAGTTGGGATCCATGTTTCACCTCATGAAATAAATAAGTGCCTATGCACAGTTCTTTAAAAAATGGAAAATGAAAAAAATGAAATAGAAGGCGAAATATGACAAAGGCTTCCTACGTAGAGAGGTTAAGAAAGTAAACCAATCAAAGTATTGTCAAGGCTCACTGGTAGTGGAGCAATGTTTGTGTTCCTAAGATGACTCTACCGAGGTACTATCTAGGCCTCCCGACAGTGGAGCAATGCCAGAGATGAAACTAAAACTTTGACAGTCTATTTTTACTTGTGCACCTATATACCCCTCATCCCCAACCCAAACAACTTACTTTGAATTGACTTGGTATGTGTGGTTCCAATAAAGAGAATGGTAGCGACTACATCTTTAACTCAAGCTAAGTGAAGAAGCTATGATAATCGAATAATTTAAAAATACTTTCGAAAGAGTCAGACTCATTTTTCTTAAGACAAGTTCCATACAGAGAGCTCGAGTTCTACAAGTGTGTCGCCAGTGTTGTGGCAGCTACAACCACCCTCCAATTTTTTTCTTATGATATGATTTTGGAGCCTCCCTTCTAAACCACAACAACTCACCTTGCACTAATACAGGTACTTCTACCTCGACTGAGACTTATTATTTTCATCTTGGCCTATTTTTGGTTTCTTGGTTCATTTTATAACCTACAAGCCGATCTCTAGACTTGGTCCTTGATAATTCCGAGCTTTCCTTAGAGAACTCTACAATTCATGAGGGCAACATGCCTTTCTCTTGGGAATTGCAGAATCCTAACTACTAGTGAGCCTTGAGCTTAGGAAATCCACAGTCCTAGATGGCATCTAGCCTTGAGCTAGGAAATTGCGTAGACAGGAGAGGAAACCTAGAGTGTCTCAGCCCATAAATTGTGTAGAACCCACTATGATCAGAAAATGCTCAGTGGATGAACCAGAGAGTTTCCCAATCCTTCCTAGAAATTCACAATCTTTATGGGAAATGCATGGAATTTTTTCCTAAAAAAGAAAAAAAAAACATCCCTAAAAAATAGGCATCTATTTTTAGCAACCCGAAGGAGGCACTTGAATTATTTTGGAAACTACTGCGAAGTGTTTCTTTTTCCTTTATTCTTGGCATGCATGTCATAAACCCTAACTTGACCAAATATATTTAATCGATGTTGCTAGAGCTCATTTTTACGTTAAATCTTATAGGTCTAGCATTCTTGAGGATATCAAGGAACCTTTGGTGTGATCATCGTCTCTTTTCCAGGTCAGTTTTTCTTTTATATTCTTTTCCCACTTTTTTTGTCGCTTTTTGTTTAGATTTTGAGAGTATTTTTTCACTTGTTTCTTTGAATGAATGTTGGTGTTTTAACTTGTTTTATATTGTAGAGTTTTTGTTTCAAGTTTTAGATTTCCTTTCCCAAGTGTCGCATGAGTTACCCTGTTTTTGCAGCAACGGTCACTGTTGCAGCGACTCTCTTCACATGCTTCATTTTCTTTCAGTTTAATTGATTCTTGCACTTGTTTTACATGCATGCGTTGTTGGGAACAGGTCCCCTGGGGTCAATTTTGGGGTTAAAAACCCAAGTTTTGGGGCAGAAGGCCCGAATTTTGTATAAAGAAATGTAAAGTCTTCACATTTTTTGGTCGCGGAGCACAAAGATATCAAGAGTCAAAAAGGGTTTCCGCCCTTAGTCTAGATAGGTTGTGTCAGCTTGATGAGATTTGCCCTTGGTCTACGAACCATGGGATTGTATAAAAAGGAGGTCTTAAGAGGATTCTAAGTAAGTTTTGGTGAGTTCAGTTAAGTTGAGTCATTGATGAGTCTGTAAAGGGGCTAAGAGTGAGAATCTTAGTGTAGGAAGAAGGCTTTGCATCTAAGTGCGTAGAGGCCTAGGGCAGAAGTCCGTAGTTGAGTGTGTGGACCCCTGGAGCTATGTTCACAGGGTAGTCAGAGTCTATACTGAACATTTGGATCATCAATAAAGAAGAGTATTATGAAAATGTTGTGTATTTTACTTCTATCAATGGCATGTGATTATGTTATGTTAAGAACTCGGCTTATGTTTATTGCTAATTTGATGCGCGAATCTATATGTTTTCCTTTGCTATATGAACACGAGTAGAGATATATGTTTACACAAAGATAATATAAATTTCATGATAGAATTGGTGAACACTTACGATAATTCAAAGAACTACGCAACAAAGTAATTATAGAGGTGCGTAAGTGCCGAGATTTCTTGTTAGAGTTACACAAAGGACGATTGCATACCTTTTCGGAGGTTCTAAAAACTAATAGAGAAGTACATCGATAAGTCCTAAAGGCTTATCAATCTATGCTAAGCCAGGGTTAAGGTATAAAACCGACATCACAACCATCTCGGGGTGCGGAAACTTGGTTCCTGCATCCCCCCATACTACTTCAGGTGAGACTTTAGTCCACACTCTGGGGATTGATGCCAAAAGGGCCAGTAGTGTAGGGATTTACTTGGCTAACTAGCATTGAACCTGGGTTAGGTCCCATCAATCCAACTAGTGGTTCCGTTGCTGGGACCAGGATCTGCATAATGAGATGTGTGATGTATCATCACTGGAATCCAACTAAGAAGGAGATTGAAGACTGGTTGGATAGAAAGATCCATGAATTCACGGCACAAGAGAACATGAATCCACGATTGACAAAGGAACAATGGTTGGAAAGATATCTATAGATATAAATTCATGAAATCTAATTCTATTCTTTCTCGGTTGAATTATACGAGTGGATCGCAAAGTTGGTGGACAACCAGGGAAGGTGGAGGTTTGATGGTCCAATTGTTTGGACCTCGGAGCTAGTAAGGAAATTGGAAGCCTCTGAAGATAAGATCATGTCCGTTGTTGATCATTTTCTTGACGTATGATAGGAGGGTTTGTGGCAGAGTTCGCGGTTGATACTTCGGTCACCTACAACAAAGTAGAGCGCTGCTTCTTCAAGGGGCTGCGAGGTAAGTATTTGAAATCACTAAATACTTGGATTAAGATTCTCTTGTGTGAAAAGTGGGTCATGCACTTACCTTGATGTTTGGAGCTACATGAGGTGAAAGGTCTTTTAGGGACAGAGAAAGAAAAGGTCTTGAGTATAGCCCGCTGATTGAGCCTCCTTTGAGTGACAACGAAGGAGTAGCGCAGGCTTCTCTGTTGAGTGCTATTCAGTTGATAAGACAAGGGTTCCCGCAAATACCTACACCACCTCCATCCTCATCCCATCCATCCACACTGCCTCCATCCTCATCCCAACCACTTACCCCATCGCCCACACTGCCGCCACCTCCACCATTGTTCAACATGGGAAACTTCGTAAAGCTACGTGTATTCAAGGGTGTAGGAAATGAAGATCCAGACCAATTTAGGTTCATCACGAAGGATGTATGGGAAGCTCAGGGTATCACAAATGATAAAATAAAGAAAGAATCATTGGTTTGTGCTTTGCAAGATTGCACACTAATGTGTTACATTAAGTAAAGTATTGGTAACCCAACATTCGCATTGGAAGATATCCAGACTATGCCGAATAGGGAATTTAGTAGACCTAAGTCTCAAGCACAATCCATTATGGGATTCAAGGAGATCATGATGAAGCCTAGGGAGATGCACTAGGATTTGGATCAAAGATTGAAGTGTACGATCCATGAGTCCAACATGAACCTAACTAATAGGAAACACCGCGAATGGTTTTTGGCCTCGCTCCTACCACACCTAAGGGTTGCGCTATCACAACAGAGGATTGGGACCCAGGTAGAAGCTCTAGAAATTGTGATGAAACTGTATGAGACACCAACGTAGGATGCTAATTTGGGGGTTCAACAGATTCACACACGGTTGCAAAACCTTTTCCTTGAAATGCAAAGTCTAAAGAAAGACAAAAAAAGTCGGCCAGAGGTGCTTGTGGAAGTTTGGTGCTTGAAATGCAAAGGTCAAGGGCATGACAAAGATCACTATCTAGTCTTTGCAAATTATGTTCCGACAGGGGGACCAATGCCTCTAAGACCAGAGGCTATAGCAGGGCCAAGTACAAGGCCCATGCTATGGTGTGCTATATGCCAAGTAGCCGGGAAATAAGCAACCAATAATTTCCATTTGTTATAGAAATTCATATAGACACCACATAAAATTTTATGCAATTTCTGTCAATTGGTAGGTCATGAGTAGCGCAATTTCCGTACTTATGAATTAATGATGGATAGGACACCTGCATACAGGGTGTAGGTAGAAACATGACCTCCGAACCAAGGCACTGAGGGAGTGTGAGGTGCATATCAGGGGTGTAGCTAAGGCCGAGGTGGAGCAGGGCCTGTTAGAGGCTTAGGGCAGCTTATTTGTTACAATTGTGGAGGACCAGGACACTACATGAGAGACTGCCTGAATCTAACACGACTGTCATGCCGCTATTGTACTCAGTTTGACCATGCAACTGAGGATTACCCTATAATATTCGCTAAGATTCATGAGAAGGGGGCACAACCTCCGCAACCCACTCATAAACTATAGATGATGAGGGATGAGCCTCACAAGGAAGACCCTAAGGTGAACATTATGCTATGGAGTGGAATGACGACTGGTGAGGATAAGGGGAAGTAGCCTGTAGAGGGTGAGTGGGTCTATAAAGCACCGAAAAGGGAGATAGGGTTTGATCTAGAATGCACAAAAGAAACATTTATGGAAGCAAAGCAAAGTTTTGCTGAGGCCTGTACCTCAGGGATTCAGGCGAAACCAATTGAAGAAATGGACCCATCCATGATTACCACATTCTTGGAGACCTGGATGAAACTACTCCGTGATAGTAAGGCTGTGAAGGGACTGCAGGAACTGATCAATTGGTGTGCTAGCAAGGACAAAGCTACTGGTGAACCACGCATAGTCAGAAAGCTTGGTAAACATAAGGCAAGTATTGGACGTGAGATGAGACTCACCATGCAGATAGGGGAATATGAAATGGACCAAGTTATCATAGATCTGGGGTCCGGTGTGAATGTTTTTCCAAAACAAACATGGGAAAGAATGCAGAGACCTGTGCTCAAGTGGTCTCCGATCTAGTTAAGGATGGTGAATCAACAAAAAATCATCCCAATGGGAAGGTTGCAGGGGGTAAGAGTTGACATCGAAGGCGCAAGAACACTGGCGAATTTTAAAGTGATAGAGATTATGGATGATAACAATCCATACCATGTGCTCCTTGGGATCGATTGGGCCACTGAAATGAATGGGGTAATCAACCTGAAGAAGCAAAATATGATATTTGAAAAGAAATTGCTCCGCATAGTGGTGCCACTGGATCCTGTAGAAGGACTGCACTATATAAAACCGGTTCGCGATTATCAAAGTGGTGACAGTTTGGACAAGATTTACAAGATAACGGTGCGAGACCAGGATTGGGTGAACTTGACAGTAGACAGATGTATTGCATGGGACCACAAGAGCTCCTGTACATCAGATTCAGACGAAGAATTGGAGCACTGGCAAAACTGGCTACATGAAGTATCTACGTTGTGTTGTAATATGATGACCAAGTCGTTGTGTTGCGTATCATCAGAGGTAAGAAATCTGCATCACTATGATGGGCTAACTGATGTTGATCGATTTTTGGATGCATTCGAAAGGAAAGTGCCTAAGAAGCATCACTTTCAGATATTATATTTGGCGTTGTGCGCTACCCCTGCAAGATGGTGGGGTACACATAAGGACAATTTCGGGGATTGGCACGAATATAGAAGGATGATAAGGATATGCTTTGGCCACCCGAACGTACGACTAACAGAAAAGTATGATGGGAGGAATGATCCACCCAATCATTTGGCCAAATGGACTGAATCATATGGAGCGAAGCCTCAGCCACAGTGGGTCCATCTATTTTGTCATACCTTGGAGGTTATACCAATGAATTGGTACTTGGAGATAGAACTTTGTCATGGAACTGAAGAATGGGATGTTTTATGCCAAGGATTTTTGACGATGTTTAGTTTTAAGGATGGATTTGAATCCATCGATGAAGCGTTGCAGGAGGTTAAGACAACCATATTTAGGATACCGCAGGATCCTCTAGACCTGATTCAACCTAATTGGATTACCCAGCTGAGCCATGCGCTGGAGTGGTACAATGTAACAACGAAAGAAGAACACGAAGACCCAAGAAATATTAATATCTCGGATACTGAAAGTCACCACGGAGTTGAAGGACCATAGCTAGAGAACCCAGACATAACTAAGTCGTTCAAGACCAAATAGGTGAACATTAGCACAGAGGCATAACTAAAGTTTGCAAAGGTTGGGGACTATTGGGATGACACGGCAGTAGATAAGGTCGTTGAACTACTCCGCGAATATCAGGACTTATTCCTCACGAATTTTTTTGATCTGAAAGGGATAATAGGAGACCTAGATGTCATGAAGATCATTCTAAAGATGGACGTGAAACTTGTAAAACAAAGACTATACTACCTCAACCCAAAGTATAAGGAAAGGGTCCACGTTGAGTTAGATAAGATGCTTGTGGCAGGTATTATTGAACCGGTGGAAGAATCTGATTGGGTAATCGCAATAGTGGTTCAGGAAAAGAAGCATAGGGAAGAAATAAGGATATCCGTAGACCTCAAGAAGTTGAACGATGCCTGCATGCATGATCCCTTCCCGACCCCATTCACCGATGAGGTCTTGGAAAATGTTGGCGGCCAAGAAGCGTATTCATTCATTGATGGGTTCTCTCGGTATTATCAGATCAAGATCGCGCTGGAGGATAGAAGTAAGACAACCTTCACGACCAAATGGGGATGATTCCAATATATGATGATGCCTTTTGGGCTGAAGAATGCACTGACGATCTTTTCGCGCGTGTTCATTGTGACGTTCAAGGATTTTATTCATAAATTTCTGGAAGTATACTTCGATGATTGGACAATTTCTGGACTTGTGAAGCACCATGTGGCAAGATTGCACTTGATGCTAGATACATGCTAGAGATACCAGATCACGCTCAATTTGAAGAAATGTTTGTTTTGTGTCCCTATTGGGATCTTGCAGGGCCATGTGGTATGCATACAAGGCTTGATGGTAGACCCAACTAAGATCGTGGTCATAATCAACTTGGAGGCGCCAAGGAGTGTAAAACAGCTGCGCACAACACTGGGGTATATGGGATATTGTAGGAAACTCATCAAGAGCTATGCCCAGATTGCTGCATCGACGGAAATTTTTTTAAAAAAGGATGTTACATTCTGTTGGAATGAAGAATTTCAAAAGATCTTGGATGTGCTGAAGGTGAAGATGGTCATCGCGTCGATCCTAGGCTTCCCGGATTAGAAGAAGGAATTTCATGTGCATGTGGACGCACCATGTATTGCGTTGAGAGCAGTACTAACATAGGCTGGCGAAGGGGACTTAGATCACCCTATAGCATTTGTAAGTAGGAAGTTGATCAAAGTGGAAAAATATTATTCCACAACTGAGCGCGAAGGCTTATCTATGGTGTACGTGCTCCAGAAGTTCAGGCACTATTTGTTGGGTGGACACTTTAAGATGTATACATACCATTCCACATTGAAATACCTAGTCAACAAGCCTGTGTTTGGGGGAAAGATATCTAGGTGGTTGTTGTTGTTCGAGGAGTATGATTTTGAAGTTATTGTAAAACCAAGACATTTGAATGCTGGACCGGATCATCTGTCGCGCATCGAAACGGGAGAGGAACCTACTAATTTGGAGGAAGGGATACCTGACATGCAACTCTTTGCATTACGCATCAAAGATAGTCACTTTGAAGATATTATACAGTTCCTAACGAGAAGCACGACTCCCAAAGGATATACAGGCCAACAGAAGAAGGAATTGGTGGTGCACACGACAGACTTTTCTTTCATTACAGGGCACTTGTACAAAATGGGGTCAAATGAAATATTGTGACATTATGTGCCAGATTTTGAACGTAATAGCATCCTCACTGAGGCTCATGACGGAGCTGCGGGAGGTCATTACGTAGGAAAAGCAACAGCACAAAAGATTCTATGCACTGGCTTATGGTGGCCAACCTTGCAAAGGATTCAAAAGCATATTCTAGGGCATGTGATGCATTCCAAAGGATGGGCAAGCCCTCGTGTAGGTATGAGCTATCATTGAATCTGCAGGTATCACTACAGCCCTTCAAAAAGTGGGAGATTGAATTTGTAGGGCCAATTCAGCTGTCAGGAAAGAAGACGGTTGCATGGTACATCATCACCGCGACTAAATATTTAACCAGATGGGTGAAGGTACATCCTTTGAAAGACTGTACGAGCATGACAGCCACAAAATTTATCTTTGAGTACGTACTGACAAGGTTTGGTTTTCCGAAAATTCTAATGAGTGATCACAGTACACACTTTCTCAGTGAGACGATCAGTGCGATGATGGAGGAGTTTCAGGTTTACCATCAGAAGAGCACACCCTATCATGTGCAAGCTAATGGGATGGTGGAAGGATTTAATAAAATATTGGAGAGTGCACTTGTGAAGGTTTGCAATGATCAAAGAAACAACTAGGATGTGCACGTATCCGTGGTGCTATGTTCTTATAAAACGACTTGCAAGAAGTTGACTGGACAAACACCATTCAGACTGGTTTATGGTGTTGAAGCTCTGATGCTAATGGAGTACACTGTACCTAGTCTATGCATAGTGACATTCACAGTAATGGCAGATTGTGGAGCCTTGGAGGAAAGGCTCACACAGCTAACATAACTTGAAGAAGATAGATTTCTATATGGATTTCATCAACAGGTCCAAAAGGAGTGCGAAATGACATGGAATGATTGACACATCAAACTGCGCACCTTCAAGGTAAATGATCTTGTTTTTTTATAAGACATCAAGTTTGATAAATTTCCAGGGAAAGTTAGGATGCATTGGCTAGGGCCCTATGTAATCAAGCAGATTACCGATGGTGGAACAGTTTAGCTGGTCAAATTGAATGGAGAACCATTCCCAAGACGAGTGAATGGAAGCTGATTGAAGGCATACACAGGTGATCCAACTAGATGACTACATGATGGAAGCATATTCTTAGTGCTCTAGGCAACTGAAAGGATGCGTGGGACTATAAACTACACTGCCCAGGTTGGCGAGATGCACGATTGGGGAACTGCACGGAAAGAAGGAATGTCACAGCTTCAGTGGACATCCATAGGGAGTTGCGCTACCCGAGAAAGGACCATGCAGGGTAGCCAGAAAGTGACCGTTATGGTCACTGTTCATGACTTGACGGTCAGAAAATGGCCAATTGGAGGAGGGGGGTGGCATTTAAGTTGGAATTTAAGGATAATATGTGTGAAAATCTATCGCCAATCTAGCATTTATGAACGAGTTATGGGGGGAACGGTTAGATTTAAATTTTAAAATTCTTATAAAGTACAGATGGATGCCGAGCGAAAAAACTTGGCATTTTGAGAATTAAGGTATTTGGATCTTAGGCACGTATGAACCCTAAGCTCCTTGAAGCCCAGATAGTGAATTCAGTCTTTGAGAAGTTGCAAACAGAGACACAGGTGTTGTTTTCTAGAATAATGTTGGCTCCCATAGAAACCATGAGTGCATGAGAAGCAATGGCAGCCGAAGGAACTACCCTAGAGGTCGTAACGATAATTGAGGGAGCTGCCCCGAAGGTTGAAAGTGTAGAAGTACTGGCAGAAGTGCATAAATCCCTCAGGACATCCATTCTGATCCCTACTTTCACCCATGAGGGTCCAAAATCAAAGAAGGATAAGTAAAAAGTGCAATAGCCAGTACGCACATCAACCAAAAAGAACTGACAGACATGAAAGCCCACTGCGCAGGAGAAGGGTAAGGTGATTGACCTAGAGCCTGAAGCTGAGGTTGAAGAATCCATGTGGGCATTGATGATATTGATATGGAGGAGGTGGACATTGATATAGAGGGGTCTGACCCCATTTCTAAACTGCCCAAGTACATTCCTCTGAGCAAAGGCAAGGCAAAGGTCCCGAAGGATATTGATGAAAGTAAGATCACACTGCACATAGCCTTACTCTTGGACCAAATTTTCTTTGAAGGACAGTGCCTGGGGTGCATCCCCCTTTTAAAATTGGAGGACTGGGATTTGGCTGATGCAAAACACTTTCCCCATTTAGTGATGGACCAACTCATGCATCGAATCTTCCACAAAAACTCTGGTGTGACTGCATTAGAGCCAAGGAAGTGGCTAAAAAGGGTGGATAAGGTAGGTCTATTAAACATGTTGTGGGTACCGCATTATAACCACACACCCATAAACATGGTCATGATCAAGCAATTGTTGTGCTTGGTGGACGATGGGTGTCTATGGCTACAAGAGTTGATACCCATCATTGACATGCTGATCCATAGGATCACATAGCTACCGTACTCGGGAGAAAATCTGAATCTGGCCATGGCATTTGGTGAAAATCCAAGTGAGCATGACCTCACTGAAGGAATGAAGGACAAATTCAAACTCACTGAGAATCCACATGGCTATGCCATCAAAAGTATAGTTGACCCCATGGTCAAAGTCGTAACACAGATCCTGGCAAGAAAGATTATGCAAATGTGTCGCATAGATGAAGTGTCGGTGCCAGTAGTAGCCTTAGCAGCCCAATGCGTGGAGGGCATACAGTTTAACTGGGTGTGCTACCTTTGTGGAAAGTTCCATGCAAACTTCAGAGAGGCGCAGGATCACAAAAAAACATTCCACTATGCCTGGCTATTGCTTTCCATAGTGCTGGTTGCATGGGAGTTACCAGAGGATAGCAAGTTTCCTCCGGTCGCACCCAACCTACCAGAGGCAGTGAAGTTCACTTCGTTGTGGGCTATGAATGACCCTAGAAAGGTGAAGGACAACAAGGTCTTTTGGATCTTGATGGCGATGAGCATCCATATGGCTATCAACCACAAACAGTGGCTGTCACCAATTGTGTATGAGAAACTGCAGGAGTATGCAGAATTCAAGGCCAACTTCCATTGGGTCTCGATACATGTGTGCAAGGACCCTAAGCATAAATTGTATGAACTACCATACTGGGCTACAAATGACACAATTACAACGGTCCTTGATCACTGGCCGATAGTTTGCCACACTGCCTCGGACTTGACTGTTGGGTCTCCTAAGACCGCAACGCAGCAGAAAAAGAAGGAGGCCAAGCTGAATATGGAGCAGTTGGTTGTAAAAATAAAAAAGGAGGTTGAGGACAAGGCCAAGGAAGAGCGTGCCACCATGAAGCAGATGGGAGGATAGGCAGAAGAAGAGGAGTGCAGCTCTGATAAGAGTCAAAAGTTACCTTCTCCAGAGACGGAGGAGGAGGAACAGTAGTCAGACCGGGGAGGAGTGGACCTACAAACCACTCTATTCCGCATTAAACACAACAAAGATCTAGAGAAGGTGGGGCCACGAAAGAAGTCTAAGGCCAACAAGACTTCTCTCGATCAGATCACCTTAACGGAAGGTGATTTAAATGATATCCGTGATACAGTCAAAGATACCACTACGGAACTGCTGTAGCAGTTCAAGCTACAATAGAAGGAGGTCTTGGGGGCCATTCAGATGGGTCTGTAAGAGTTGTAGATCGAGGTGTCATAGGTCCAAACCAAGGTGGGACGAAGTAGCGCATTGTCAACTATTTTGGCACTCAACACATTGGAAGCAATAGGGATGGTGTGCACCTTGGATCCTTGAGCAATACTACTACTGGAGGGAGTGCTAAATACAAAGACTGAAGCTGACACGCCCACTATCAACACCCTTAAAGGAATTGGGTTCAATTTTTCCGTGCTTCCCATTGAGGTGCTTCGCAATTTGCAGGATGGCATATTCACAGAGCTTCGGGCTCGCGAATAGCGCGCGTTATAGGTAATCAGTGAGCAGAAAGGAAAAAATGCTCAGATGAAGGTACAAAGAGATTCTTCTATCAATCTCGTCAAAGTTGTCACAGAGAAAAATGACCGAATTTTTGAAAAGTGTGCAACAAGAAATGGTTGTTGAGAATGCAACAAGATTATGGAGCTTAGTGAAAAGAATTGTCTTCATTAAGTGGGCCCGCAGGCAAATTATGGCGGAAGTTCTATTTTTGGATCCCAGCAGGGATGATCATAGCAGGAGTGACCACAGCAGGGATGATCACAGCAGGAGTGACCACAACAGGAGTGATCATAGCAGGAGTGATCACAGCAGGAGTGATCACAGCAGGAGTGATCACAACAGGAGTGATCAAAGTCTATTTTTAGACTGGCTGTCAAAAATAGAAAAGTCAAATATTATTGTCTCGTATTAATATTTGGACTATAAACTTGATCTTATTCTCTTGGAGGACTTTAGTTTGAGCTACAGATGTGGCACATGCAGCTGTCAGAAGGAAGTATGCTTTTCTTGTGATTCAGTTGAGCTATTGCATGCAGGACATCAGTTAGAACTCATGTGGCTGAGTTCCGTGGAGTTGGATGAGCAGTTAATGGAGTTGTGTTCAGTTTGACTTGGTCGAACAAGTTTTATTTAGTCTAACTGATCAATAGACTAAGTGATGAGTTGTGTAAATTAGTTATTAATTAATTCACTAATTATTAACTCATAATGCAACTGAAGAATACATTAGTTAACTCAGTGCATGTACAGTTCAGTGGAGACAGGTGTTAGAGGTTGAGATTGCTATCAGTTGTGCATGAGATTGTGCACATGCATGGGATTGAGTTATGTCAATGATCTCTACATAGTGTGGGCCAATACCAAGTGAAATATAGCTTGTTCTCACGTGATTTACAGTGTGGGTGATTTTCACAAGGTAAATAGGAGTTTGGATCAACCATTCTCATTCATTCTTAGCAGGTATTATGCAGTGGAGGTAGCTAAGCAGCAGAGGAGATTTGGAGATCAGGTCTGAGCTGTATTGTGTGTAACAGGTGGATATAGTACTGAGTACTTGTGAGGAGTATTGTACTATGTTTGTTACATGTTCTCAATCAATATAATATACAGATAGTTGGGGTTTTTAGCGAGATGCTTTCCCCGGGAAAATACCGTGTTGATATGTGTGATTGATGCTTCTATGTGCGCATGTTATTGTTTCTGCTTCTGTAAATTGATGATCAATGTAGAAGAGGTTATGTATTATGCATGTATTCCACAATAGTGTATAATCAGGATAATCTCTGTTGAATATGTGTTTATTATTCAAAATTTCTACATGGTATGAGAGCTAGCTGATTTGTAGAAGAAGTTCTACATGATATCAGTGTTGTATTGATCATCAGATCTATTATTCAGAAAGTGTTTACATTTTATTTCTTCAGGCAGAGTTTGTAATCGGGCCAAGTAGCTTCTGGATTCATCCTTCTTTTGGAAGGTGAGATATCCAGTGAATGCCCATACAGTCAATCTTTGTACGAGAAATACTTTGTTCTCATGAATTCTAGATTGGTAGTGGTTGAGTTTTTGAGCTGGTGGAATTCGAATTTAATTCCAAAGCAAGAGATATAACTCAAAAACATTAAGTGTGAGAATGGAGATAGTATGCCCCAGTATATCACGAAGTTCACCCAATGCCGGGATGAATTGGGAAGTGTGGGGGTGACTGTTAGATGAGGATGGTGAGTCTAGCACTCCTTGACCTTCCTAAGAGTTGGCATAGCTACCAGGACTCCGTGAATGGAAGGGAGAAACTCCCAGGATGAGAGAGACTTTGGTCAGATCTTGTGCAAGAGGAGATTAGACAGCACACCAGAGACAGTTCTTCATCTATGCATGATAAGGATAACTATGCCTTAGCGAGTAAGGGAAAGAAGGGGAAGGGGAAGGTTTCTCTTTCTGAATCTAGTACTTCCAGTGATGGGAAGAAGGTTGACAAGTCAAAGGTGCGATGCTTTCGTTGTCATGAGTTGGGCCATTATCCTACTAATTGCCCAAAGAAGAAGTCCAAGAAGGGATCCGGGGAAGGATTTGAAGGTGAGGCAGCCTCACTTGCTTCACAGTTTGAGTTGGATTTCACACTCTTCGCATGCATAGTTTCATCCATAGTGGGAAGTGGTTGGTTTCTTGAGAGTGGAGCTTCTTTCCACATGACCGGTGACAAACGTTTATTCAGTACTTTGGAGGAGAAAGATCTCCAGATACTCATAGGGATGGGTAATGATGAGAAATATAGTGTCTCAGGTGTAGGCACGGTTATTTTTCAGAGGGAGCATGGAGCTCGCCTTACCTTGACCGATGTCAAGTATGTACGAGGACTGAAGAGAAACTTGGTGTCGATCGCGATGCTGGAAGATGGAGGCTATGATGTAGTCTTTAGTAAGGGAAAGGTTTTCCTTAGACACATCATCACTAGACAGGTGAAGTAGATTGGTTCACAGGTTAAGAAACTGTATGCTCTTAAGGTTAAAGATGCATGCAAAGCCTTGAGCAGTGAGGCAACTGATGGAGACTTGGTGGTTGAGAGGGAGCGTATATTACCTCTCAACATGCAGAGCCAGAAAAAGTCTCAGACGATTGTGGAGGAGCCACGATTGGTGCAGCAGCTTCAGGAGGTTGTGGAGCAGCCATAATAAGGGAAGCTGAGTGGAGATCGAGTAGAGACATCTACTCATGCAGAGACCTCCAGTAGGGGGAAACTTCGAGCCAGGTGGGCTAAGGGATCACATGCAGCCATACCTCCAGGTAGGAGGTGGGACGATATAGAGTGATCATCCCAAGGAGGAGGCGCAGGATCCTTGAGGTACCTAACCTCTTGGATGAGACCTTGCTACGGGAGCCCCAATGTGTAGTAGCAGGAACTGATTGATTGGGTAGAGATAGATGCGGATGGAGCGGCAGAGAGAGCGACAATGCAGGGAATCCCAGGGCAGCGCATAGCTAGCAGGCTATAGTAATGCGAGAGGCACAAGTGTTTTTCATAGTGCTAGGTGGCATAGAGAGGTGTACAATGGTGTGAGATGCATGGAGATGTTGCAGTAGCGCAAATGTCAAAGAGGGAGCACTTGTCAGCAGTAGGTAGAGCTTCAGCATCAGAGGGTGTTTCTAGCCCAACAGGGAGGTCAGTTGGGAGGTGTAGTGCGGATGCAATGCTGGGAGATAGAACCAGCAGTAGCACGGATGCAGTCAGAGATTAAAGTGATAGAGGCTAGAACAGTCAGACACTGAAGAGCACAGAGATGCAGAGTCTTCAGTCAACAGAGGCAATAGCAGTCAAAGACTTTGATTACAGAGCAAGTGGACCGGCCAGATGTGTTGCATGGAGAACATTCCAGAGTTACAGGATCGGGTTTGAGAGGAAGCCTTTCTTGTTGAGAGGGAGTGTTGAAAAGTGTGCAACAAGAAATGCTTGTTGAGAATGCAACAAGATGATGGAGCTTAGTGAAAAGAGTCGCCTTCACTAAGTGGGCCCGTAGGCAGATTATGGCGCAAGTTCTATTTTTGGATCCCAGCATGGATGATCACAGCAGGAGTGACCACAGTAGGGATGATCATAGCAGGAGTGATCACAGCAGGAGTGATCAAACTCTATTTTTAGATTGGCTGTCAAAAATAGAAAAGTCAAATATTATTGTCTCATAATAATATTTGGACTATAAACTTGATCTTATTCTCTTGGAGCACTTCAGTTTGAGCTACAGATGTGGCACATGTAGCTGTCAGAAGGAAGTACGCTTTTCTTGTGAGTCAGTTGAGCTATTGCATGCAGGACATCAATTAGAACTCATGTGGTTGAGTTCTGTGGAGTTGGATGAGCAGTTAATGGAGTTGTGTTCAGTTTGACTTGGTTGAACTAGTTGTATTTAGTCTAACTGATCAATAGACTAAGTGATGAGTTGTGTGAATTAGTTATTAATTAATTCACTAATTATTAACTCATAATGCAACTAAAGAATACATTAACTCAGTGCATGTACAGTTCAGTGGAGACAGGTGTTAGAGGTTGAGATTGCTATCAGTTGTGCATGAGATTGTGCACATGCATGGGATTGAGTTATGCCAATGATCTCTACGTAGTGTGAGCCAATACCAAGTGAAATATAGCTTGTTCTCACGTGATTTACAGTGTGGGTGATTTTCACAAGGTAAATAGGAGTTTGGATCAGCCATTCTCGTTCATTCTCAGTAGGTATTGTGTAGTGGAGGCAGGCAAGCAACAAAGGAGATTTGGAGATCATATCTGAGCTGTATTGTGTGTAATAGGTGGAGATAGTACTGAGTACTTGTGAGGAGTATTGTACTATGTTTGTTACATGTTCTCAATCAATATAATATACAAATAGTTGGAGTTTTTAGCGAGATGCTTTCCCTGGGAAAATACTGTGTTGATATGTGTGATTGATGCTTCTATGTGCGCATGTTATTGTTTCTACTTCCGTAAATTGATGATCAACGTAGAGGAGGTTATGTATTATGCATGTATTCCACAATAGTTTATAATCGGGATAATCTTTGTTGAATATGTGTTTATTATTCAAAATTTCTACCCGAATGACCAAGGAGGTGGCTAAGGCATGCAGGTCTGTCCCAGAGCTAGCCATTCCAGATGATGAGCCCGTAGATGTGTGGATTTGGAAGCTCGCTGCTAAAGTTTACGATGCCAAAACACAGTTGGTGAAGGTTCAGTTTGACCTAAACCTTAAGATTGTAGAACTACAGTTGAAGGCCCAACCTTCAACTCCTCCAGAATTCAGAGAGCAGTGCGAGACATCTGTGAAGGATGTCATGGCAGCAGTAAACAACATCATAATGAAGTGTACTGTGCTCTTCGAGGAGGTTCTTGAAGTGGTCACCAATTTGCAAGAACATCCCACCTTGCAAAGGTTGGAAACGGAGGCCTAGGATCTGTAGCAATGATATGATGAAGTCAAAGTGACGGAGTGCATCGTCACCCTTTCACAGAGGCTAGCCAAATTGCAGGAGGCAAAGGTACTAAAGGAGCAGGTGGATATAGCGTAGCACAAAGAGAGAGTCCTCAAGGCCTGAATAGGGCCTTGACTTGATGAAGCCTATGCTCTCACCGCTACCATCGCAGGAAAGCTAGCTGGTTTGCAGGTGACTCAGCAGAAGATACATCTAGATAGTATAATGCTAGTGACGGAGCAACTAGTTGAGGAGATGATGCAAGCGGCAACATAGTGCATTACCGAAGTTGTAGTAGTCCAAGTAGAAATGGGAGGTCTTCGTGAAGAGATCTTTGCGCCAGTTGAGTGACTCGAGGGCAAGTCACAATGTTTGTGTTGGGGGCCTATTGGGAATGGGTCCCCGGGGGTCAATTTTGGGGTTAAAAACCCAAGTTTTGGGGTAGAAGGACTGAATTATGTATAAATAAATGTAAAGTCTCCACATTTTCTAGTCACGGAGCGTGAAGATATCAAGAGTCAAAAAGGGTTTATGCCCTTAGTCAAGATAGGTTGTGTTAGCTTGATGAGATCCGCCCTTGGTTCGTGGACCATGGGATTGTATGAAAAGGAGGTATTAAGAGGAGTGTAAGTAAATTTTGGTGAGTTTAGGTAAGTTTAGTTATTGATGAGTGTATAAAGGGGCTAAGAGTGAGGGTCTTAGTGTAGGAAGAAGGCTCTACAGCTGAGTGTGCAGAGGCCTAGGGTAGAAGTCCACAGTTGAGTGCACGAACTCCTGCAGCTGTGTGCGCTGGGTAGTCAAAGTCTGTAATGAACATCTAGATCATCAATAAAGAAGAGTATTATGAAATTGTTGTGTAATTTACTTCTGTCAATTGCATGTGATTATGTTATGTTAAGCACTGGGTTTATCTTTATTGCCAATTTGATGCGTGAATCTATATGTTTTCCTTTTTATATGAACACAAGTAGAGATATATGCTTATAGAAAGATAATCTAAATTACATGATAGAATTGTTGAACACTTAAGATAATTCAGAGAACTACACAACAAAGTAATTATAGAGGCACGTGAGTGCCGAGATCGGTTGTTAGAGTTACGTGAAGGACGATTGCATACCTTCGCAGAGGTTCTAAAAACTAATAGAGAAGTACATCGATAAGCCCTAAAGGATTATAGATTTATGCTAAGGCAAGGTTAAGGTATAAAATTGACATCACAACCATCTCAGGGTGCGGAAACTTGGTTCCTACATCCCCCCATACTGCTTTGGGTGAGACTTCAGTCCGCGCTCCATGGATTGATGCCGAAAGGGCCAGTAGTGTAGGGATTTGCTTGGCTGACTAAATGCTGAACCTGTTTCAGGGCCCATCAAGACAACATGTGTTAACACTTAGTCATATCTTCACTCAATGTCACATCATCAATCAAATCAACTTGGCTTTCACAATCCCCTTGGGCAAATCTGTGTTCCCTTGCCTGGATCTCACACTTCGCTGCATGTAGTATGTAATCTGGGAGCTCAAGGCCTCTGCTGAGCTTGTAGAATTACACAGATAGTGTCTTGGGCTAGCTCCAACTATGCAATATGTAGTTCTAGGATCCATCCTCCTAGCTTGGCCACAGAGACTGTGAAATGCACAGTATCTCCGAGTCTTGGCCCAAGACTGAATTACGGATTACATAGTTCTAGTCATTAAGTCTCTTGACTGAATACTAGGAATACACAATGCACAATTCCCACAGTTAGCTAGTGACCTATGTCAATAAGAATTGCACAATACTTCCCTTCATGATCCTGACTTGTTTCTTAATCTTGTCTGGAAGTTACTTTGGTTTTTAAGCTGACATTTTCTTTCCATGAGTGTCCTCTCTATCCCAAAGGTACAATAGTTATTGAGCATCTCTCTAGCAGTTAAATTTAACATGACATCGAAGAGAGATGCATCAAAAGAAACCACCAAGAGTAGTACTGGGGAAGAAATTGAGAAGATTTCAGTTGATCTATATGTTGATCTAAATACTCAATTTTTCATTGAGAAGGGTACAACACTGACATGGCAAAAAATCAAAGATGCTTTTTGCAGAGAACTTCAAGGAAGGCTTAGAGGACCAACATGTTTGTCTTAGTATCCAATGGTGAAGCTTATACAAGGTTGCATGTAGGTACCTTGAATTCCCATGTACAGACATTATCAGCTGGATTGTCTGACACATAGATGAAGAAACGATGACATTAAGTAGTGCCAGTAGGATAGAGCTTGCCACCATTATGTCATAGAAACTTCAGTAGATGTATCATTTACCCCATACGGTGAAGTGAATGGGCTCATTTTCCTATGCCACCCATAGCTTTGTGATCACTAGAGATATCATCAAGCACTGGGTGAAAGAGTCGTAAAAGTTTAGATAGAGACCTACTCACATTTATAAGACGAAGTCCCTCAAGAAGGCTTATCAAATTTTGATCATATTTTCCAGCAAAATATATGGTATAGAGAACATAGAAACCTTTCCTAAAGGGTGGGTAGTCATACTGGACCAGTTGGTGAGTGATGGGAATCCATTCAACTAGTGAGATTTTTTGGCTCATCAGTTGAAGATCCATGTGAATAATGCTTGGAATCTTCCCATGAAAGAGAAAGAAAGGTTTTGCATGTCCAAATATTTACTGTATGTAATTTGTGCCCTGCAGCAGTTCCCTGGCATGACCTAGACATGGACACCAAAAGAGACTTCCGTTAAGATATATTGCAATTTTTTTTTCCACTACAGCTGTTGAGGAGTGATGGCAAGGCTAACTGACCATTGTATCATCCCATTGAACACGCTTATCTTTAAGCAGGATCCAACTTGCATGTCCTGAGAAGGAATGGAGGAAATAATAAACATTGTAGATTGTTATGCCTCACCATGCGGCACCTTCATTAGAGTGTTTGGTGGAGATAATCCTTTACATGTTATACCAAGGTATTCCATTGACAATATGATCATGCAAGAGGCTTCATATCACCTATCCACAGGGTTTTAGTAGGACTGCATAGGAAGAAGAAAGAACCGTGGTCTTCTCTTGCTTTGCGGATTGGATTATAGAGGAATAAGAGCTTGAAGGATATAGTTGTTGAGGCTAAGGAGAGAGTGAAATTCAAGTTCAACAATGAATAATTTAATATGTATGATCCCCATAGTATTTGCAAAGGCCACTGTGCGAGGGTGTATTTTCCATGGATCCATAGGACATTTCACTTGCTAAAGGAGGACCCTTGGAAGTACTGCTATAATGCCTCAAGAATCAATGTGCTGGTCAACTTAGGAGGAACTTGGAAAGCTTCTCTGTAGACATCAACAACCGTGAAAGTAACAACAACAACAGAAATAGGCAACAATGTAGTGAAAGACAAGGAAAAGAGGAAGGTGTCTGAGAAACCAGAGGCAGAGCATAGCTACAAGATGAAGGCAAATCCTATCTTGGAGAAGGAAACTTTGGAAATGGAAGCAAAGAGGGAGCAATGGATAAAGAGAGTAGCGAAAAGGAAGAGAGAAAAGCAGAGGGTGCAGGAAGGAGAACTGAAGTTGTAGGAGACGAAGAAAAAGTTGAAAGAATAATAGGAGTTAAGGAGGAGAGAAAGAAAAGAGAAGCAAAAATAGGAGGAAGAACAAAAGCAAGGTGCAATGATAGATAAAACGATGCCCATATAGGTTCATGAGCTAGAAAATCCACCAGTTGAGGAAGAGGGTGGACAGATGTAGGATGGAGAGCTTACTCAGAAGATTGAGCAACTAATTCAAGTGACATATGTGGAAATGGGAAAGGAGACACATAATGAAGATAACAACCTTATGTCGATAGCACCAGAGATCATCTCTAAGTCTCTGCCACCTCCAGTGTCAAAACTAGTCCCGAGTGAGTAAGGAGATATTTTTCTCCTTGATGATGATCTGGTCATGGATGTGTACAGTCTATGATTTGAAAAGATGAAAAAGAAGATTGTACAGGTGTAGAGGAAGCACTTTCTGGATGATCATGCATCACCTGCATTTATCAAGGATAGGGTGATAGTGTCAGACACCAAGAGGCATCCAACTTCCCTTTTCAAAGCCAACTTGCCCAATGTAGGAGAAACAAGCTCACATTTTAAGTACTTGACGACCGAGAATGAAAAACTGGCAAAGAAGTTGCAGGTTGCTAGGTAAGAGGTTGAACAATTTTGAGCATCAACATAGAATGTAGTTTTTGCAATGGGGGAGATTAGGAAAGTGATACTCATTGAAGTATCAACACTTGAGGGTACCATGAAGAAGCTCTTTGACGGATTTGTCACCATGCATAAAGCAATTGTCTGTGTGCATGGCCTACAATAGCGAAGGAAAGCATTTCTTCAAACTCTCAAGAACATACATGTTGCCATCGCCCATGCACAAGAGTGGATAATTTGGCACAAAGGGGCCTCACTTGACTTAGTTAAGAAGATGAAGCCACAAGCAGAGCTGGAGAAAGAAAAGGTCTAGACGTCGATCGAAAACTATGAGTAGCTCATCCCATTCATCAGCAACATATAGGCCTCATATATGTGGGTGTACAGTATTTTAGAGGTCATGGTGAAAAATCACAGGATCCCATCAATCAGTTCCCTCACCGATGCTAAACCCAAGAACCAAGTTTGACTAGAGATCGATGAGGACATGTAGAAGCTAAGATGAGAGGCCATCAGGTAAGACTTGGAACTAAATGCACACAACATGTAGAATTACATCGATTGTCTTATAAAGGTTAACACCATGCTGCATATGCTTCAAAACAAGTTGGATACAGGTTCCTATACCATATACACAGATCCCATGGAGGAAAGAGTCTGATCTCAGAAAGACACCATCAAGCAGTTTGGGAACACCATCACACAACACCAAGGTTGGCATCAATATGTGACCGAGAAGCACCAAGTGGAGGTTTTTGAGATGGTCTTTCCTTAAACTCCATGTTGACGGTGTTGGACCTGCCAACATGTTAGGGGATCTCCTCGGTAAGATGTCCCAACTAGACCTTAGACTGTTTGATGTAGGAGTCCTAGAAATGGGTTGTATGATATCGCCTTGATCATGGTTTCACACAGAGGCAAGTAAGATGTCCCTGTTGGTAGCAAGGGTGTGACTTATGCAACAATTCAAGGAAGGTGCATGAGCGGTTCTAACACATGGAGGGTGAGGTGAGTGCACCCCTTGGAAACCTGTGAAAGCACAGAGTTAAGAAGGGAACACACAAGCAAAGATGCATCACAACATGGAAGGAAGGTAAGCTAGCAATCCAAAGTGATGGTTAAACCAACAACACATTTCATTAAGATTCGTACATACATAAACAGAGAATGACTACACATGCATGCGTAAGGAAACATATACATATATCATTTAGATTAAACAAGGTAGCTGAAATACAATATGACATATGGATGAAATGTGTTGGCTATGTTAAATTAAGAAGTGAAAGTTCCGGTCATACAATACAACCATGACCAACCACTAGTTTCGATAGCAAAACATTATAGTCACTACTTCCTCCTCCTCCAAAGAGACATACTAGCTTTGCACTGTGGAAAAGCCAAGGCTCATTACGATACTGTCCAAGCTCTCTCTAAGATACTCCTATTGGAAGCTTGGCTGACCAAAAACCTTTAGAATGAGTTATGATGGACTATTTATAGAAAAAGGTGGGGTGGCCCTTAACATTCCCCTTTGTGAAAGCTCATCTACCCTCACAACTCTTCCTCTACTCTATGATTGTTACATCCAACTATTGACACTTGGACTTACACTTGACAAGACATTACATACAATGCTCACATGAACCCATGTGACAAAAAATAATCTTGAGCAATCCATATAAGACATCACTATGACTCAGAAAACTGTGGGAAGAATAGCTCTTCGACATCCTCATGGTGGTCGACAATAGTGAACTGATGCCAAGCTCCGTAGTCTGTGATGGTGTCTAACTCTAAAGTGAAATCTTTCTCAAAACGAACTCTTGCCTCCATAGCATCCAGGTACACTGCTCGGGCTCCTCTGTCCAATTCATATGATAACATGCGCATCATTGTCTTGAGTGTGGCTAGACCAACAACATACCTGTGCATGGTGTCAACATTGATCACCAATTCTGCACTGGTGGCTATGCGCATAAACTTATCAAAGTACGAGTCAAGCTCTAGTTGGAACTATACCTTTCTCTTTGCCTCAGTGAGTGTCCCAATAGATGTTATTGCATGTGCACACACAACAACATCCATACTCCTGAATACCCATGCATGGGAATCCTGTAGACTAGTGATGAGCTATGAGAGATCTTCATAGTTCCAGATCTAACTCTGGATGTGTGCCTTCAGCTTGACCGCTCTAGGCTTCATCATCTTGGGCAAGTGTAATAGGGCTCCCTTATATCTGATTGTCAATGTTTGCATGTAATCAATAGTAGCATGCACATTCGACAAGATACGAATTTCCTAGCACATCGATGCTGCCAACCATTGAGATGGACAAATGCCTTATACATGGTACCAAACTTGGAATACAATGCTCACATGACTATGTCAAGAGACAATACTTCATCCAATATTTCCTTCTTCAAATCTGCTCAGGCAGATGCTGTAACTAGTTCTCCTCCCTGCTTGGCCATCTGTAATTCCCTGGCCATTCACCCGTTCTCTGCTATCACGAAGCAAACATTCGAGCTAGTGGCTTCGACATATGCTTTGGTAGCATTAGCCAATGTTGTAGTATGTTTTCACACATCAAACATGATCAATTTTTCCTCACACTGTGTAGGAGATGTGTGATCCTCTGGAGTCGACACTCTGCGAGACTGTACAACTCTATTTTGGGACTCATCAAATGAGATGTTGTGCATATCTCCCTCTAGATTGTCTCCAAGGATCTTAGTGTCTCCTTGGTCACTTGGGACATTCTCCGCTTTTGGATCTAGTGAAGTTGGTGGGTCAAACTCTTGGTGGTGAGGCATGAGGTTGATGTCTTTCTCTAACTCCTGCTACTCCATGTCCGTATCCATCTGGTCAAGTGCTTGTTCAATATCTTGAGAAAATTCCTTCTCTTGTGATGGCTCACCCTATCTACTTGGTTCCAGTTGTTCGGATGACTTGACTACCTGTACGGGCATAGTTTCATTTATCTGTACATGTTTCACCCCCTTTTGTACTTGTTCTTGCTGCACTTCCTTCTCTTGTCTGTGCATCTCTTGTTCCTTCCAGAGTTTCTCCCTCAACTCATGCAACTCCTTCTTTATTTCCTCCATTCTTCATTTTTCTCTCTACCTTTGTGCATTCCTCTTGTTGCGCTATTGCCTCTTCACCTATATTTCCAAAGTTGCTTTCTAGACAAGTGGGTCTACTCGGAACTTGCATATTTTTTCATCCTCCATGCTATCGAAAATCTTCCTCTTTCCTTTGTCACATGCTAGTATGTTTACCTCTGCGGCTGCTACTACTGGTGCTCTCTTGGATACTGCTCCACTCTGCTTTGCTAACCATTCCACAACAACATTGACTGGTTCATTGGGCTTGGAGAAGCTATAACAATAACGCTATGGATCCTCCTCCACCCAATGACAAGCCCCATGGATCCACTGAAACTATACTATCACTCAATGATATTTTACAAGACAATGTGGGTCATATGGATTGTAGCTTCGAGCATCGAATGGATATTTCTTGATCTCATTTGCTTTGACATCCACATCCTTGAAATTTTGTATCTCGTATAACCTGATCCGCAATGGAAGAGTGAGCCAAGGTGTCTTCTTCTTCTGGTGCAGCCTAGCTGATAGTCCTACTGAGATGTGGTATGAGACTTCCTACATGGCAAGCTTGTCCAAGGAAAACTTTGGCAAAACATGCGTAGGCTTCTCTACCCTATACATTTGTATGAAGGTGTCAGATGGCGAGGCATACTAATATGCTATATCGATCAGTGCCTCCATTGCTTCCTTCGACATGTAGGGTGGATCCTGGTTAAATATCATCTTGTACACTGGGGTGACAAAATGATTGGACAATTGTGTGATGACTCCTCTAAAGTTGCATTTAGACAAAATTTTACAGTAAGTGTTCATAGAGGTCTCCATTGATGTCCATTCCCGCTTCAGTCCCGGGAACTCCCGACAGGCACAGATTGCATCCAAGATGTAAGAAGACAAGTATAATTTCGCTTGCTGACCTTTGGGTAGCTTTCAAGCTCTTGTTACCTATTCCTTCAGCTTGTGAGCCAACAAGTCGGACCAATTGCATGCTTTGCCTTCGCTGGCCAATTGGTCCAACACGATCACCCAACTCCGTGGGAAGGTTTCCGTGCTCTCTTGCCCATACAAGTGACATGCAAAGGTGACCAAGTATTGATATTCCTTCCACGATATCTTGGTATTGTAGACATGGTTGGGTGTCATCATCAATTTTGTCAGCTCCTTTGCTCCTTTGCCCAGTTCTTCAAGATTTCCCTAGAGTTGGCATTGCTGTTGGGTATGCTGAAGGGTGTTTCCATGGTGATCATGGGCTTTGACATATGCTACATTTGTTAATAACCATGTGCCTTGAAGATAGCAATCTTCATCCCGCTAACAGTGATCATTGTCATCGCCTCAGGATCAGTGTGTGAGACACTCCAATGTATCGTGTCCACACATGGGAGCATGGGATACCTGCATGAAATCCAGTACAAGCCAGACTTGTGGATGTTCACATAGACTTGGCAGTCTTCGAGGTCTCCCCCAAATGTGCTTGAGAATGCATCATTGACCTATTTCCATTTCCGCTTGACGTCTTTGTCTACAATCAGCTTGGTGTCTTTATAGATCAGTATACTTGTAGACACTCATTGAACTGCTGCTCGAGTTGCACTTTCGTCAGTGTCCTTTGATCCTTCCCTCTTGGAGGCCATTGGTCCCGAACTATTGAGAGATGGACAAACATGTGCTAGATCTAGAGACATGGTGACATGCATGGCAAGAAATATGTCAATTTAAACCAAAGAAAACATGAGGAATGATATGCAACATACCTGGGATTGATTTGCAGGCATTGTGCAATTTTTCCTGGGAGGTTGGGAGACTGGCTGTTAGAACTATGAAACAAGCAGTTTGAGTGGCCGGGAGGCTGTGTGACTGCTGGAATTGTACAATGTGCAATCAAAACTATCATTCTGGCTGCTGGGATTGCACAATCCACAATTCTAACTAACAAGGGTTGTAGGCCCAGTAACTGCATTGCATAATTTTCTGGGCCATCAGTCACTACCTCTCAGAATTGCGTAATGCAAGACTGGAGGATAGTCATTGGGAATAAATGTGTATTTTCTAAGAGGAAGGCAAAGCCTTCCTTCTCAGGATTATGCAATGCTGTCTCGGTGAGGCAGAGTCGAGCCTAAGGATGCCTAGACCCGCCGACGGGAAACTGAAAGTAGATGTGAATGTGAATTCATGGCAATACTAAGTGTAAGCATGAGTGAATGATCATGCATGCAAATAGTGAATGGAAGATTTTGAAAATGGAACAACATGCATGTGTGTGAAGCGAGTCTCTAAATCGGTGACCGTTCTTGCAAAGCAGTGTCATGCATGCGACAACAGTGAGATGATAATGAAAACTGAAATGGTGCTAGTACAAGCTAGTATGCATGCAAACAATAAAAAGAATTCACAAAAATCAAGCTGACAACACTCACAGAAGCCAAAACAAAAAAAGTGACAGAAATGCTGCAAAGGACAAGTTAAATGGACTTACCCGAAAATAGTTGAGCTAGTTGTGTTGTGGGATGTCAAAGCTCCAAGATCAATGTGAAGAAGTGAGCTCTGAAGCGTCGAATAAATAAGTTTGAGGCTCATGACATGCATGCCACAAATATAGGAAAAAATGACACTTGGAGGAAAGATTATAAAATGATCTTTGCATGTAACCTCCAACTTCTAAAAATTAGCTCCCTAAAATCTAGGGATGCTTTTTTCATGTTTATTTTTACTATTTCGGGAAAGAGTATCCCATGCATGCAAGTCAATTTTTATTCGTCCTGAGTGGAACCGTTCAACCCAATGACACGTACAATAACCTCGTTTACTGAGGGTAACTTTTGTGCAGTTTCTAGGGGGAAGTTGGGCTGGCTGCCTAGAGGGATTGCACAATTTCTAGGATGAGCAACTGACTACTGCCTAGGATTGCACAATTTCTAGGCTGAGCAGTCCTCCTTGGCCAGATTGTGTGTAGTTTTTCCAAGGAAGGTTGACAAGAAGAATTGCGCAATTCTGAGGCCAGCAAGCTACCAGTCAGGATTGTACAATTTCTGGAGGGAAGGTTGGTTCCCCTCTAGAATTGTGAAATTTCTTGAGGGAGATGTTCAGCCTGCAGTTGGACCAAGTCTAGGGAAGCAGTCTATGAGGGGAATGAAACAAGATATTATACAGAAGCTGTCATGTTGCTAGAAAGCCACTGAGGCTTGTGTACTTGACAAGGCAAGACATGCTGTTGAGGATGGTTTGTAGGGAGGCTCCAAAATGAAGCTAAGGAAAAATTTTGGAGGATGGTTGTAGCCACTACAACACTTGGCGACACACTGGTAGAACTCTAGCCCTCTGAATGGACCTTGTTAGTGAAAAGAAAGTCTAACACCTCTAGAAGTATTATTCAGTTCTCCGTTTGTCTTGGTTTCCAAACTTTCCTGATTGTAATATGTAGCATCTGCCAAGCTCTTGGTCAGTCAACACACATTCCAAGCCAAGGCAACACAATTGTTTCAATTTTGGATGAGGTGTATATTGGTGCACAAGTAGTATAGTTGTTAGAGTCTTAGCTTCATCTCTTGTGTTGCTCCACTACTAGTAGGCCTAGATAGTATCCCGGTCGAGTCGTGCAGGAACAAAAGAATCTCTCTGATTCCAGCAAGCCTGGTCAATACCCCGACAGAGTTACTTGCATCACCTCTTTTCACAGGAAGCCTTTCTCTTCTTTTGCCTTATTCATTTTTCATTTTGAAAATTTTACTTTTCGTTTTTTTTCTTTCAGTTTTTCATTTTTCATAACTATGCATAGCACTTATTCATTTCAGAGGTGGAAGAGGGATCCCAACTTATTGAGAGCAAAAGAGTTTGTTCCTTCAGAGAAGTAGTTTTATATATACCTCTAACGTGCTTGCTAAGGTTTTCCACCTCACCTTACTCTACTTGACTGAGCTAACAAGGATTAACCCAAAAAGAATTGACTAGAGTAGGTGGCACTAGTTAGCATGCAAGCATTTGTGTTTTCACGAAGGTTCACTTTGAATAATACGTATTTTCTATTGGCGTATCATGGACTGAAGATAACAAGTTCTTCATATAGAGGTAGGATGATAGATATGCAAGTATTTATAGCTACACAATTCCTCTTGAACTTCACCCACCTTGTTTCAAGGGTCACACATGTGCAAAACAATCAAACAAACAACAACAACAAAAAAGTGAAAGAAGAAGTAAATGCGAAAGAAAAGCAAATAAGCAAACAAGGAAGCAGAAAAACAAACATGCAAGGTAATTAAGAAAACAAGCATGCAACCAACCAACCAAAAGCAAACACTACTCCTACTCCTAAGATGATAGTGGATGGACTTGATCACGTGAAGTGATACTTCCAATGCAACCACCGGCACATTGGTTGACCCATGTTGGTGAAGGCATGGTTCACGAGAAACCCAGTTGTGCGAACCAACAAACATGAGAGATATAAAAATGAAGACAAACACACTCCAAGTTTCAATGTGTCCACAGAACATAAGTGAGTGCAAGTGCATGACATATAGTGCGTGGACTGGTCATGGTGTTGAGCAACATTACGTGCAGCTCTGAAGCATACACATACTCTTGACTGTGACATGCAAGGAAACAAAAGAAACAAAGACAACTTGCATCGTGCATGTGTGCTTGGAATGTAATATTCCTCCAATACATGAGCAATGGGATCATGTAGTTCAAGTGGAGGAAGCATGATCTGTGTGTGATATTGATCTTTAATGCATAAAGATGAGTGATGAGGAGCCTTGGATGTTTCAACAATTTCCTGGTCAGAAATGAATCCAACCTCAGGATAGTGAGGGCCTGACATAACAATTAGCTTGGGCTGACGTGCCTCGAATGTTTGGTGGGTTTCGACTTTTTCGACATATAGATCATCATAAATAGGTGGCTTCAAAAAATAAACTATGATAGAATCATCATTGTGATCGAATAAGGGAGTAAATAGATCACGACAACTACAATCAGAAAAATCAATGACTTCATTGGCATCCTCATGATCTGATGAATCAAACAGAGGGGTAGATGAAAAGCAGACAAGTTCACCCTCTTTCTCTCTAGAAAAAGTATATGAAAAGTCAAGTGGATTTTCAATGAATAGATTATCCTTCCCATTGTCAGATGATGGAATGACATCTGTCGTGTCCTGTGAATGATCAACAATGGGTGCATCTGAAGATGGAAATACACATGTGAAATCAAGGATGGAAGGTTCACCAAAAATGTCAGGAAATAACAGAGGAGGGTCGGATAGAAGGGAGTCATCCTTCGTTCAGTGTTGATGCTCAAGCTCCTAGTCATACTCTTCATGAACGACAACTAATGTTGGTTGTGCAACACCAACTCCATCGATGGCTTGATCCTCGTTCACAAAAATTGCAGAGTCTAGAATGGAAGAACAAAAGACAGTATCATCCCGAGGATCATCTGAGTATGAATATGAAGGTTGTGGTACAAAATGCATGTGACAACTCAAAGGACTCACAACAAAATCTGTGCAAAAATTAAGCAAAGTGATTTTGGGAGGATGTGACAGTTGAACTGATGTGTGTCCTTATTCTCCCGCATCACTCTGCAGTGGTGGAGCTGTTTGATGAAAAGGGTGTACAGTCACTTGCGACAGTGACCGTGTCTAGCTATGATTGCAAAGGTCCATCACCAATGTATGCTGAGTGAGGCTTGGGCTCATATTTCTTCTTTCGATTAAAAGATTTCATAAGAAAATATTTGAATATGTCAATGAGATACCAGAATTTCATCTCGCTTCTCGGAGATTGAAACTGCAAACCATGGAAGCGCTACAAAAAATCATCAGGTGATTCATGCAGGGCCTTCCATTGTTGTAACAATTTTTTTTAAGATGTTCTAGATCAAAATGATGGAAAGTATCTTCAATGAGATCATAGAAATTCTTAAGTGAGTGCATGCTGTCAGTCGGTAGGCTGCAACACCACTGTCGTAGAGATTCATGAAGCATGTGTGAAAGTAGTAGATTGGTCTTTTCCTTAGAACATCCATCTTCTTCGTCAAGCATGGAACAAAAGTCATGTAAGAACATAAGCCAGGCCACTTCACCTTCATGATCATACATGAATTCGGATAAGAGATCAGAAAACTCCCTCGTGATGTTGAGAGGTTTGACATGCGAAAAACATCGTGGACGGGTGAGTGTAACAAAATCCATGATAGATGTGCAAAGGTTAAAAATAGTACGAGTGGACACAACTTTTCATCTAGCCCTCCTTCTAGTGTCAGAAATGTTGATGGTGCTGGACCCGCCAACATGTCAAAAGGTCTCCGCAGTAAGAAGTCCCAACTAGACCTCAAACTATTTGGTGTAAGAGTCCCAATAGTGGGTCGTATGGTATCACCTTGACCGTGGTTCCACACAGAGGCAAGTAAGATGTCCCTATTGGTAGCAAGGGTGTGACATATGCAACAAGTAAAGAAATGTGCATGAGCCATTCTAACAGATTGAGGGTAAGGTGAGTGCGCCCCTTGGAAACCTATGAAATCACGAAGTTAAGAAGGGAACACATGAGCAAAGATGCATCACAACATGGAAGGAAAGTAAGATAGAAATCCAAAGTGATGGTTAAACTAACAACACATTTTAGTAAGATTCATACATACATATACAAAAAATAGCTACACATGCATGTGTAAGAAAACATATACATATATCATTTAGAGTAAACAAGATATATGAAATACAATACGACATATGCATGAAATGTGCTAGCTTTTTTATATTAAGAAGTGAAACCTCCAGTCATACAATACAACAATGACCAACCACTAGTTCTAACAACAGAACTTTATAGTCAATGCCGCCTGCTCCTCCAAAGAGATATACTAGATCTACATAGTGGAGAAGCCAAGGATCATTACAATACTGTCCAAGCTCTCTCTAAGATACTCCTATCAGAAGCCTGGCTCACGAAAATCCTTTACAATGAGTTATGAGGGACTATTTATAGAAAAGGGTGGGGTGGCCCTTTACATTCCCCTTTGTGACAGTTCATCTACCCTCATCACTCATCATCTACTCTATGACTGTTACATTCAACTATCGACACTTGAAGTTACACTTGACAAAACATTACATACAATCTGCACATGTACCCATGTGAGATAAAATGGGCTTGAGCAAGCCATACATGACATCACTATGAATTCGACAGCTGTAGGAAGACCAACTCTTTGACATCCTCATGGTGGTCGACAGGAGTGAACTGATGCCAAGCTCGGTAGTCTGCGATGGTGTCTTTGTACTCTAAGGTGACATATTTATGGAAATGAGCTCTTGCCTCCATATCATCTAGGTACACTGCTTGGGCTCCTCTGTCCAACTCGTCTAATAACGTGCACATCATTGTCTTGAGTGCAATCAAACCAAAAACATACTAGTGCATGGTGTTTTCATTGATCACCAAGTCTGGGTTGGTGCCTATGCACATCAACTCGTGAAAGTACGAGTCAAGCTCTAGTCAAACCTCTACCTTTGTCTTTTCCTGGGAGAGTTTCCTAATAGATGTTATCACACGTGCATGCACAACAACATCGATGCTCATGAATACCCATGCATTGGAAGCCTGTAGACTAGTGATGAGTGGTGACCTCCAGTATTGCAGCAATAATGCTACAACCCCTGGGACTCCCTTCTTTACTTTTATCAACCAGGTAGTTCGTAACAAACTTGGAAGCGACGGTGTTGTATGCACAAGTACTAGCTCTTGCCGCAGCTGTCACTTGGTCAGCTGGCACAAGTCCGCTAGGAGCTTAAGCCAACTTCTATGAGCTCCGAGAAGAATCTTTTTAACTGATGGACGAAAGCTAACTCAAAGAACGCTGATCTACCTGCAGAAAGAAACTGGAAAGTTGAAGGGAAACATAAACCCTAGCAAACCCTAATTTTACCAGCTATCCCTACCAATGCAAGAAAGAGGATGCAAGCTACTGAAATAAGTGCCATTGACTTCTATGAAGGTAAGTACCTGTATCTAAGCTACTTCTACAGTAAAATCTAAAAAAACATCTTTTTGTATTTTTGAATAAGTTGCCAGAATTATCATGCATGCGATTTGACTGTTTTGACTGTGCAGAGGTGGATTGGCGAGAGGAAATTCTTGGAGGAGGTCGGGAAGGTTTAGAGAGGGCCTAAAGGGCCCCTATCACCCTTCCAGAGAGTTTCATAGAGTTTGTCTATCAATAAACCTCATTTGTGAGCTTCTACAGGAAGTCTGCAGGGGTTCTACAGGATGTCTGTAATTTTTCTACAGGATGTTCAGAAATGGGATTTTGGAGGATGGATGGAGGAAGAAAGATGAAGGAGTGGGTATGGAGGTAGGATAAGGGTTGGAGGTGGTCCAGGACTTGGTGGATGGAGTTGAGGAAAGATGTAGATGGCTAGATTTGTTTAAGGAAGACTGAAGCAATGTTGCACAAAAACTAGGGTTATGTGAGCAAATGTCAAACATAAGGCAAGAATCTGAGTTGAGGGATGGAGCAGACGGGTTTGATGGAGTATGGGCAGATAGAGAAGTGGTACAGGTTCTCTGCAAGTTGTTTTTCCAACTGAACCAATGAAGACTTATAAAATCAAAGACCTAGTTACGTTGACCCAATCTGATCTAGCTGACAGTAAAGAGAATGAACAGAAGTTTGAAATGCAATGAAACCATGTATACTAACTTATGCAACTAAGCAAGCAAAAATCTGAACATCTAACCAACTTCTAAAAATGAAAATCAAACACTAGTGATTGCATGGAAAAGCAAAGTCAATGTTTTTGTGGGCAACAAGGTCACCTTGATCCTAGCTCCTGATCCCACTGAGGGAGAGGTGAAATCAGAGGTGTTTGATGGCCCTTTTTTGAAGCTTTTCCCTGTTAACAACCTATCAACTCAATCTGAACATCAAAAGTCTTTCTAATCATCAACAGTGACCTAGTTAATCAGCAAGATTTAATCTACTTAACAGAAATGATTTTGCAAATACATAAAGAACAAATAACAATACATAAAGGAGGCCTTAGCACTCAGGTTGGGCCCAACCCCAAGAGCTGCAGGCTCCTATAAAGGACTCAGATCTGATGCCAAGTAAAGCTGCTTCTCATTACTCAAAAATAATCATCACAAGAAAGATCTACAGCAATAGCTACAAGAAAACAAGCTGAAAATGACAACACTATAGTGCAAATACCAACAGTTCCAAAAGTAAACTACGAAGGTTGAGGCCTTCCTATTTGTAAACTATGAGGGGCCTAGCATCCCTCCTAAATTCAAGGGACACGGCTGTGCCAACTGCTAGTAAACAGTCACTATTCCCAAAGCTGCTCGGCTGCCTTTAGAACTCGTTTTGGTGGTCTGTTGAGCTCGGAGTTGAGGGTGGAGATTTCAAGGAAGGGCCATTTAATGCCAAAGACAACCTCCCTATGAATCCTCACCTCAATCTTGGCTGTCACCTGGGCCATAATTGCTTGGTTTTGCTCCAAAATTTGTCCAAAAAAATCTGAAATGACCACGTATTAGCCTCCTTGGTAGAGTAACCACCCTTATTCATTCAAATAACATAAACATACTAGAAAAACATGCATAATCTATGAAAAATGGGGGATTGAACAAAGACAATTAGGAAAAATGAGCCCAATAGTTTCCCAATTTGGGGCTCATCATCACCCCCCTACTAAATGGGTTGCTCATCCTCTGAGCAACTAGTCCAGCTCATCATCCTTTATGGCTTTGATCGCCTCCCTCACGTCCCAGGCCTCTGCGGTGATATCCTCTTCCCAGTCGTGGAATCCTGCTTTTCTTTCCACTTCCTCCCATTTTCTACCTTCCTCCTCTTCCTTAACTCCTTCTAGCAATCCCAAAAGTAAAGGAGGACTGAATTTCAAGCCAATCCAATTGGCTTACAAATTCTGCATCAACTGTTTGTAGAGAGGTACCCTTGCCAAGGCTTCCCTCATCCTGGTGGGAGAGTGGTATTCTTTTATCTTCAGGCTATGAGGCAGTGTGTTCCACCGCCTTATGCAGGCATGCAGGTAGTTTTCTCCCAACAGTCTCTCCATGTCCTCAAAGTGGTCAATGGCTTGAGCCTGTTTCTCAATGTATTCCGGTAGATCCTAAGGACTGTTGGCCAAGTGCTGGTGGGCACTTATCACTGTTGAGGGGTCATCCGGCTCTGCTCTCATCATGAGTGGCTCACTGAGCTCTCTGCCTATGATACTGCGGACCTCTGTTGCTCTCTTCTCCTCATGACTCGTCCAAGAGGCCATGGCCATAAGTTGGACATCTCCTATCACCGTGTTGGGATCCCATGTGTTCATGTTTGGAAGGGTGAAGTTGTGCAAGTAGAACTCTGATAATTTGGCCCTATCCTCTGATGAACTACTGCCACATAGAGCTACAAACTGATGATAATTTTGGAATGGGGTGATGCCCCTTTTGGCCAAGGTATTGATCTAAAACTGTAACCGCTGATCCTTGAGGTATAGGGCATAGGATTTGGCAGGTTGCCTACACTGCAGAGCTTTCATTGCCCAGCTGGCCATGCAGGCCAGTGGGGCCTCCTTTTCTTGTACTTGTTGTTTCAGAGACTGTATCTCCAAGCCCGCTTGCAATTCTTTTTCCTGTAGCTGTTGATTGAATGTCTCAATTTCAATCTGCATCCCTTCCTTTCTCTTTTGTTCATCAGGGGTATCTTTGGCTATTGTGGGCTCCTCCTGTTGCTATTTTTCTCCCTAGATATGAGGCCTGTCTTCCTTCCTTTGTCCCTGTAACTGTAGCTGCTGTCTAAGCATCTCATCTTCTTCCTGTAGCTTGACCTGCTGGCTGCTCTCCACATGTCGTACCATAGCCAATTCCCTTCTTGCCTCTTTGAGTTGTTCCTCCAAAGGACCTATATATGCCACACCCTTGGACTTAGCGATTTTCATCCAAGTGTGGGTCCTCACTCTCTCTTATTCTAGTGCAAGGAAAAGTGGCACTGTGAATTTTTGAGGAATGATCCTTCCAGCCTCTAAGAAGTTATAGTAGGAGCCCAAGCTGGGATGGGGGCTAGGTTCCACAATTTTCTCCACCTTTTCTTCCTCCTGTGGTGATTTAGCTGCCTCACTTTCCATTGCTTCGGTCTCCTTCAGCCTAGCCAGTGTTTCCTATAGAATAGTCTCAACATCCTGTAGAGAGGCCTTTGTGTCCAACATTTTCATTCTTTCTTTCTAGGTGGATGTCTTCGGGCTTCCCCGTTCATAAGTGATGGATGCCTTGGAGGGGGACCTCTCCTTTTGTGTGGTAGGGGTCTCTACAATTGTGATTGGTTCTTTTGACGGTGGTTGGGGTCTGCCAGTCTTAATCCTCATGCTCCTTCTTGCCTTAAAATATACGGAAGGCTCCCTCTTTCACTTCCCCTTCTGCTTGGGAGATGTGCTTATGGTGGCCAGCACAGCTGCTGCCTCCCTGGCTAAAATATCCGGTGATTTTTCCTTCTGTTTCCCTTTTCCCAGACTTCCTGTAGAAAGTCATGTGCTGACTATTTTCTGTCTTCCTGTAGAAACCGTTTTCTGGCTTCCTGTAGAAACGGTCTTCAGTGTCTTGGCCTGCTTGGATGGGGGTGCCTGCTCTTTTAATTTTTTTGTGGTTGCCTTGGGTGTGCCTTCACTTGCTTGGACTTTTTTAGTCCTTTCTTCCCTGATTTTCAACCATTTCTCCCTTGGCGTTTGTGCCTTTATTCCACCCACAGTTTTGGGCTCAGCAACTTGGCTTTTCTCTTATGTCTCTTCTTGCTCTTTCTGTGGTGGTCTGTCTTGGGTTTCCTTACCCTTGGATTTCTCTTCGGCCTCAATGTGCTCCCTTCCTCATTGCTAGATGAAGTGAGTTCCTCGGCCAGAATCCAGATATCATCATCCTTGGACATATTGCGGAAAATCTCCCAGGAGAGAGGGACAATATAGGTATGGAGGGCATCTTCAACTAGAAGCTTGATAAGCCCATGATGAGCTAGCTGGTCCAGTGTGTTGTTGGGAAAAGTATCCAATACGGAATGACCCTATCCCACTCTAAGGGTGATAGTACCTCAGCAACAACCGAATGCAAAGCTATTCAAGATTACTTCTTTATGAGATGTAAGAGAGGGGAGAAAGAGATCCACTAACCGTTGTCTTCTGCTAATGATTGATCCAATCTTCTCTCCTTGCTGCTTGCTCCCAGCTCCTTGCTCTTTCACTCGCCTAGCTACACAAAGATCCTGCAAAAGCACAAGAAAGGGAAACTACAAGAAGCATACATCCATAACTGATTCAAGGATTAGAATAAATCAAATATACAAGCATCAATATGCCACAAAGACACATACATATAGAAGAACCTCAAATTCTTTATTAATGGAAGAAGTAAAGTTCTGAGAGTGTTACAACCATAAGAGGCCCAATCCAGCAACACCTCCCAGCAGAAAGAAATCTCCTCTTCACCTCCTTCAAAGAAATCACCCAATAGTTCTATACTCAAACCAACAGCACTTCCTTACATTCACAAGATTCCAGCCCCCCTTAGACCTCATGAGAGAGCTCTATATATAGGAGTTTTGGAGAAAGGATGAGTCAGCTTGAGCTTGGCATGAAGCTGACTAGTGTCCTCTCCCACTTCAGTTATTCTTCAGTTCTTGAGTCCACTTGGAGTTTCTTGCTTCCACTTGGAGATCTAGATCCTCTTACTCATCACAAGGCGAATTCCCTGATCCAAGTGTCATTTTGGAAGCTTCCTGGGCATTTGACACCTTGCAGAATGACTGTGCCACTTGGCCAATCTCGCCCAGCGCAGGTAGCCTTCATTAGATTTGACATTCAGCGCAGATACAGAGTGGAGCAGTTGACATTCAGCGCAGATGCTCAGTGGAGCAGCTGACATGATCCAGAATTAGCTTGTTTTTGAGTGTCTTCAGGTGGAGAACTGATTTTTAGTGCTGTGGTTTGCTGACCTTGTTCCTCTAGGGGTAGGAACAACATGTTTAGGGACTTTGGATCCCTCGGATTATCGACATTTCATGCTTCATGCTGTAAGGCACAAAAATGTCTATAACAGTTGCCCCCTAAAGTATGAGGTCGTTTATCGGGTGAAATGCTTTATCAGGAGGATCCGAAGTTCATTCAATCACTGAGAGGTGACCTGTAATAAAATACAATACAATACATTATTTTTCATTCTACTTTCATGATCTAGCTGAGGCGGGCATTCCCATGCTCAGCTTTATAAATTCATTTTGGTACATAGAACAGACGATCGTCTGATGGTAGACTGATAATTCTCTGCTGAAATTATCATCCTTTGAGTAGGATGATCATCTGCTGCAATGATGTACATATCAAATGTCTTCATATTTCTTGAATATATATCGCAGCCCGGATGGATGAAACTAGATCCGGGGTCTTCAAACTCGTTCGATCTTCACTCTAAGTACAAGTCGATCCATGTGAGAATTGCGCTGAAGTCGAACATGGAAAGACATCGCTTGATTACCGGTCAATAATGTAAACCGTTAACAAGCACGAGAGGAATCACCGATAATGATAATGACCCTCAAGGTACTGCAGTACAATTCAGGTGGTGTGAATAAATGACTTGGCGTCGAACACCACGCAAAATATTCTGGTCGAAGGTCATTGATGTATACCTGTCGCCGGAAGTGAGAAACTTGCCATTGAGGCATGCAAGCTTCAAAGTACTGGGGGGGTTTGTCCCTAGATCAACTTCTTGGATAATGAGCTGAAGTCGACAAGAAGCGATCCGTCAAAGGAGGGCCTTAATGAATCCCACATCAGTGACACGGAACGGAGTTAATGATTTTAGTGGAGGTGAAAACAATCTGTGAGATATGATTCAGGGTGGCGATCATGGGTGGATGAAGGATAATGTATGGCAGTGGATGGGACACGGTTGACTCTTTCTGAACAACATCTATTGAACATATAACGACACTGATGTGATGGATCGGTAGCATTACCCCAAATGCGGATGGTTTGGCGAGGACCATGGTGATGAGACCGGTGAATGAAAACAACCCAACCCGATGTGATACGGAGGACAAAGTGTCATGTTCAAGAGCGACTTGCTACCATTAAAGCTTTGAGGTTCTCCCAATTTTTCCCCAGTCATTTCTGACCAGTACCTCTTTATTTTTGTCAAGCTTGAGGAGGATAACATATGCTTGTTCTATAACCTGCCCTTCGGGCAAGCCCATCGCTATGTTTTAACGAGCCTAGCGATAGGGAAACTCGTTCTCGTCTAAAGACAAGTTTGTCGCTATTTAATCATTTTAACGAGTCTAACGACAAGGAAAACTCGGTCCTTTTCAATTTTAGAGAGTCTGAAAAGGTACAGAAAGTTAACTCCAAAATTCCTTTTTCGTCATCTAATCCCTTAAGTCCAAAAAAGTATAAAACAATACAGAAGGGATGAGTTTTCGATAACTTTAACGAGCCGAATAAAACAAGCGCTCGACCTTTTTGTGTAATAATCCCTCAGGTCCAAAAAGATTAAAATCTAGAGGAGGGATAGCTTTTCCGGTCACTTTAACGAGCTGGAAGGCCAAAACTCGACAAACTTTTCATATTTTACGAGTAAGGAGAAAAGAGCTCAAAGAAGACTCGTCTTTTGAGGAACGAGTGATAAACAGGGGTAGCAGCAGATTCCAGGTACAGGTTGGAATTTTCCAATCACGGCAGTGTCACAAGGATGGCTAGGTGGAATCACTCTTCGCAGCTGTTCCTCAAAATGGGTAAACAATCATATGGAGGTAAACGATCGGCCAAATGAACGGTGGAGGTGATGGCTGCAGCAAAACACGACCAAGGTCTTCTTACGGTTGATCAGGGTACATTCTTAATGGTTATTTACAGGGAAGTTCATTTTTTAACGAGCTTAAACTTGCTCAAAAGCTTATGTTTATTTTTTAACGAGCATGAACTATGACGCTAAAACTGCTCGGATCTCGCTTTTCTATTTTTTAACGAGCATAAATTCCGCGGTAAAACTGCTCGATATACCAGTCATAAGATAAGAAATGTCTCCTATGAGATAGCTATTTTTTATGGAGCTTTATCTCACGAAGCTATGCTCCTCATTTGGCAAATTTTGACCTTTGCCCCACATCCTTTCTTTATGCAAGTTCGGAAACGACTAATCCAAAAAACAGATAAATAACCGCTCTTAGCTTGCACTCCAAAAGGTTTGCATGCCCCCAGGTATAAAGTACAATTTCGAGGCTGCCCCTACTTATCCGATAAAACATTTGTTTTAAAGGGTGAGGCTTGCCTCTTTCTGGTTACCCAAAGATTGTTTTGTTAACACCATCAAACGAAAACATTTCCTCGGCACTGTCTACCGAAGTAGACAATGGTGAATGACCTTTGTCAAACAAGTAACCTTGACAAAAGAATCCTGTTCCATAACAACCCCTCTTCCTTCCACGGACGGAGTACGGACTAGTCATATTCTTTCGCGGAAATTCTACCTTATACCCAAGGTTTCCTCTGCCCAAAGCAGACCAGGATGCATGCCCCCTGGGTTCCAGTCCTATCTTTCCGAATCACTCGCACTCATCGGGAAGGAGGACTGGGGGTGGAGACATTTCTTGGGTGAATAGACCATTCAGGGTTGGTATGTGACTATTTGCGATGCGTGATCCCGGAAATGAAAGTTGGTCTACGAGCTTGACCATTCTTCCTTCGTGTGGAAAACACATTACTCTAAAGAGTGAGGAGACTATAGCTCCCATGCAATATATATAGTCTCGTCCAAGGAGTAGGTTATAATCCAAGGGTCCTTGAACGACCATCACATTCATTTGAACGGTCTTCCCTTTCAATGTAACAGGTACATTGGGGAGGATCCCTAATGGTCGACTGGTTCCTTTATCAAAACCCGAGAGATTTCTTATCTCAGGCAAAAGCGCCGGGGAACCCAGTGCTTTCCAAGCAATAGAGGAAAGGATACTCACAGATGCCCCTTCATCAATGATAGTTCCAGCCATTACCATTCTATAAATTTGGACTATGATTCTGAATGGTATACTGGCTGGTAACCGGGGTCCGCCTAGTTGGTTCCAATCAAAGGACACAACCAGGTTGCTTGGTGGTGGGACCGAATACACGGCCGGATATGACCCTGACGATGTTCCTTCCTGTGATAAAGGAATGGGCGCATTGCCCTGATGCTCATCAGAATCTGCGTTGATGAAAAGAATCTGGATGGTGTCATCCTTATTCTCTTCAGTGAGGGTGTCATTTGAAGATGAATCTTCATTGACGGTGTCATTTGAGGATGAAACCTCTGAAGGAAGAACCGGGTCAACTGCCGTATCGACCTTTAGACATTCGTCGGGTCTGGATTCAGTAGGTTCATTTTCAATGACTGACGCTTCAGCTGACCACTTGAGTGGGCCAGCTGTATTTTCAACCAACGAAGGACTTGGCACGAGTTTTTTGTATCCAGGAGGAAGTCTCAATGGTGAAACCGGGCGATCTTCCAAAACTCTCTTCGCTTCGTCTAAGAAGGGACAACGGTGGATGGCGTGATCGCCTTCACACAGTTTGCAGGGGAATCTTGCTCCCCCTCTTTGTCTTGAACCTTCACTTTCGCTGGTTGACGGTAAGCAATCAACATGGCTATCAGAGGTTGATGCTCCCGAATTGTACAACCGAGGGGACCAGTCCTTTACTATCCGGGGAATACAGGGACAATCTCTATGGAAGTGGTCTCCTCTACATATGACACATGGCGATTTAGACCCGGTCTGTGATGTGTGTGGATTTTTGTCAAATGTCTTTTGCTTGCCCCCAGTCGCCTTAGGCTCCTTCTTCTTCTTCTCTCTCTTCTTCTTCTCCTTCTTCTCCATGGGAGCTTGGCTTTTGCCGGCTCTACCTTGCGAAGATGAAGGATTCAAGGAAGAGTTATAGGAAGTAGAAGGCTGGTGGGCAGCTCTAGACTCATCTAACTGTTGACTCGACTGTTCAGGAACCATGGTGTTCTGAACTACATTGGTTGAGAATAGCCAAATTGGCAGGCCAATTGTCAGTCCTGGAAGCGACAATGTGGCCATGTGGGGCGCACCAACTTCTCCCCAAGAGGAGAAAGGAATAGGATTTCCATCATGTGGAATTCCTTGGTTGGGGCGTTCCATGTTCTCAACCTAAATAACAACGCAGGAATAGGAGGTGATTATGTTCCGTTTAAAATAAATTTTATAACGACGCTTTAGACACAACTTGCTTTTTCACTTTTTAAGAGTCGAGAAAAAGCTAAAGATGACTCTAGTCTCCTTCGATGTTTTAACGAGCCTGAAGTGACAAATGCTCGGATGGACTTTTTCAGTTATAGAGTTTGAAAAAGGCCAAAAGAAACTACTCTGGAGTTCCAGGCAGAGGGTGTGCCAAACTTTTCGCAAAACCACAGAATACGTTTTACGGTACGAGTGGTCGATCTTCGTGAATGCTGTGTTCACTGCATTGCGATCAGTAGGGCGGCCGACACGGTTTCCTATGGATAAAGGCTTTGTTCCTATAGGGGTCTCCCAATATATACGCGACAGTACGTGGGAGCACAAGTCCGTATTGATACTTATCGCTTCACCGTGGAGGAATCACCCAACCACTCAACGCTAAGATATCACATTTAACGACGCCAGAACACGTCTCTAGCTTAGACCTCTATGTGTTTGCGTTATGTTTCAATGCGTTGTTATGTAAATTCAATTTATTTTAAGGTTGATCTTGTTTAGCAGTTTGCCTTTATGGATCACCACGAGATGTATAGTAACACTCCTAAATGCAGTCTAAGATGATAAGCAAGCTTTTCAATCTTTCCAGATCATAGAGCACACACTAATGCACTTTTTCCTAAATCAACATGCAAACTGTCATAATGCATATGCACAATGCAAGTATTTCTTTTCTCTTTCTTAATGTTTGTGCGACACAAAAAGAAAGCTGTTGTATAACTTTGAATTCAATTTCAAGTGAAAGCAAACAAGCTTGTCCAAAATCAAAAGACACCTTAAGATTTACTTGTTTCGACACTAGAAATATATAAATTCAAACCATATGACGAAAGCAAAAGCTCAATCAGCTATGAACAGCAAACAAACTAACTCTTAAGATCAAAACGACACTTTATCACAGGTCTAGATCTAAGAGGTCACAGCAAGACTAGTTCACTTTCGTTATGGGAAACTGTAAATGATACAAGAAATACACAAAGAACAAACACAGTTTCTTTATAAAACCGAGGCGGAATAGTGGCAAGGAAAGTTGGTTTCAGATAGGCACATTGACTGGTAATAGGCAGCAAAAACAAGGGTGAAAACAGGGCAAGAAACAGCAGGAAACCCCAGTAGCACAAGGCAAGACTGGTCCAGCGCAGGTGGGACACTGTCTGTTTGACCTTCAGCGCAGGTAGCCCCTTCGGGAACTGCGCTGAAATGCAGACAGCCTTCACAGCAGTTGCACTGAAGAACGAAACTTTCGTTTCTCTTGGTTTCCGGGTCACAGATTGCTCAAAAATTCACAGTTTTTGGCCAAATCAGAAGCTATCAGTCAAGGACACACTAAGGGATGACAAGGAGGATGAAAAGCTATCACTAAGAGCTTATTAGAGTCCTTGTGGATCAGCTCTTCAAATCATAAACTTGCCCAGAAACTAAGCTAGAGTAGCTGCCCTCTACTTTGCATTTGAAAGATCCAAATGCAGTTCGATTCGGTACTCCCTTTGTTTATGAAATGAATAGAAAAAAACACAAACAACCAACAAGATACGATCCCCAGTGGAGTCGCCAATTTGTTGTTGGGAAAAGTATCCAATACGGAATGACCCTATCCCACTCTAAGGGTGATAGTACCTCAGCAACAACCGAATGCAAAGCTATTCAAGATTACTTCTTTATGAGATGTAAAAGAGGGGAGAAAGAGATCCACTAACCGTTGTCTTCCGCTAATGATTGATCCAATCTTCTCTCCTTGCTGCTTGCTCCCAGCTCCTTGCTCTTTCACTCGCCTAGCTACACAAAGATCCTGCAAAAGCACAAGAAAGGGAAACTACAAGAAGCATACATCCATAACTGATTCAAGGATTAGAATAAATCAAATATACAAGCATCAATACGCCACAAAGACACATACATATAGAAGAACCTCAAATGCTTTATTAATGGAAGAAGTAAAGTTCTGAGAGTGTTACAACCATAAGAGGCCCAATCCAGCAACACCTCCCAGCAGAAAGAAATCTCCTCTTCACCTCCTTCAAAGCAATCACCCAATAGTTCTATACTCAAACCAACAGCACTTCCTTACATTCACAAGATTCCAGCCCCCCTTAGACCTCATGAGAGAGCTCTATATATAGGAGTTTTGGAGAAAGGATGAGTCAGCTTGAGCTTGGCATGAAGCTGACTAGTTTCCTCTCCCACTTCAGTTATTCTTCAGTTCTTGAGTCCACTTGGAGTTTCTTTCTTCCACTTGGAGATCTAGATCCTCTTACTCATCACAAGGCGAATTCCCTGATCCAAGTGTCATTTTGGAAGCTTCCTGGGCATTTGACACCTTGCAGAATGACTGTGCCACTTGGCCAATCTCGCCCAGCGCAGGTAGGCTTCATTAGATTTGACATTCAGCGCAGGTACAGAGTGGAGCAGTTGACATTCAGTGCAGATGCTCAGTGGAGCAGCTGACATGATCCAGAATTAGCTTGTTTCTGAGTGTCTTCAGGTGGAGAACTGATTTTTAGTGCTGTGGTTTGCTGACCTTGTTCCTCTAGGGGTAGGAACAACATGTTTAGGGACTTTGGATCCCTCGGATTATCGACATTTCATGCTTCATGCTGTAAGGCACAAAAATGTCTATAACACAGTGTGCCTTCCTTAATTTTTGTGCCACACTCAATGAATGATTGTAGGAAGAAATATGGGAGGCTTAACTTCTGTTCTGTGGGTAAATCCATCTTATGCCTGAGTTCAGTTAGCAACTGGAAGTGATAACGGTATACAATACTGAACTGCCCCTCACAAGTAATGTATTTCATGATTTGAAGGCTGACCTCGCTCCAAAATGGATGTAGGCTGGCTCTCCAGACCCCATTTTTATCCTATGAAAACTGTTCTTCTGGTAGGAAGAATTCCTTTTTGGCTCTTTGGCTCAATGCCCTCTCCTCTTTGCTCCAGGGTATCCCTAATGGTAGATCAGTGACGTGACTGATGAGTTGTGGGGTAAGTTTTAAGGTTAATCCTTTGAAATTTATAGTGGCCAGTATCTTGGATTTAAGCTGCAGAGACATTAAGAACTCTTTTGTTACCTCATCATCATGACGTTGAATTCTGTCATAGAAGGTCATCTAATTGGCATGGGTAAACAGGTCTACCACCTCGGGAGTTTCTCGCAATTTCCTAGAATCCGAGGGTTCCTTTCTGATAAACCCTCCTGGCATGGTGAGAATGCTCTGTTTTGGCTTGTGTTCTGATCAGAAGGGGAATTCTGTGTATGGTTTCCTCGTTTGATTCTCAGGACAGGGTTTCTTAGATGTTTGTATCTCACTTTGCACCAATTCCTTGGTTATAATGCTGCTGCTACCCAAAACTTGACTGTCAAAAGGGAATTAGGCTCTCACAGACAGAGTGCAGAGCTTAATTTTCACACCAATCACATACAAGTCACATTCTTCATGCACAGGTTAGCCCTTACAGTGGTTTATCGTTTTTGTTAATAGGAACTCTGGAGGAGAATGTGATGCAGAACCAACTGAAAAAAAAAATTCCGTGTATCACACAAGCAAACCACCATTCTTGACCCACAGGTAGACTTGTTTTAATTCTCCTACTCCAAACAGTTTAATTCACCACCTTTCGAAATATCATGCATGGGAATGGCGTTTTCGAGCCTACCTCTCTTCGAAACTCCAATTTCGACGCAGAAGATCCAGGTTTCTCTGCTCCGGGAGGCTATGTTGTGCTTCCTGTAGAGCTCCTTCCTGTAGAGAGCTTTGCTGGCTTCTGGAGGATGTCACGGCGCTTCTGAGCAAGCCTGGGACGCAGGAGGATTTTGAAACGAGCCGAGAAGCTCGGGCTAACGAACTATAGAAGAGGAGGACGTGTACGTTGCTGAAAATCGGTTGCAAGTGTAAATGACAGTGGTTAGTGTGGGTGCTCTGGCTGAATGATTTTGAATTACGGCGCAATTCATGGCGCGGGGTGAGGTGTCCAGGCTGATCCATTACCCAACATCACGGCCATCATTCTTCGGCGTGTCTGTGACCGCCATTTCCTATCTCTGCCATTACCCACCGTCATCACTGCCAATCCACCGATTTCACTGCCAATCCGCCGATTTTCCCGACTGGACACTTCCCACGTGTCGGCTCCACGTCCCTTTGGCGGATTCGAGCGTAACTGAGATTGTTCAGATCCCACGAGGCCATTCGACTGACTGTGGGTGGCCAGTTGACTAGCCACCGAATTCATTCAATCCGCACCATTCACAGACATGCAGTTTTCATAGTATAGTCTATGCAATTTGACGAATAAGGTTAGACACTTACCTGTGTGGCCGTGGACGTGTTCTGCAGGTTTCGGGACATGGAACAATGGCTTTGCTCACTGCTGCTTCGTGCATAGGTGCTGGAACTCCTACTTTCATTGACTGATGCTGCATTCAAGGCTTCGAGACCCGATCCTCTGGTGGTGAACGTTACATGCACGACTCTGTCTTTTCTCAGCTGTCGAGGAGGTGTTCACATTCAAGCGGAGCTGGTTACATGCCTCCTGCATTGATTTCAACTGCTATTGACTACATAGTGTGTGCTCTAAACGGATCAGCTGCTACAAAATTCCTATAGGACATCTTGTAGCTACTTCTCCTCCTAGGATGCATGCTAAAATGAGCAGGGTTGTATTCACGGATGAAGGGTCCTAATGGAGCTTTGATAGTTAGAGTGTGCAAGCCTGCGTGTACTTGATTTGTCACTTGGGAAAAAAAATTGCAATCTGAGGAAAATAGGACTCTTTGCATGACTGTGCATAAATATAGGACCAGATTGTTGTAATGGTGGTGGAAAGAGATGAAACCGGTGATGGATGGAAGAGAGGAGTGGCTGCAGGCCTCATCAACAAACTTCAAGCTTTAAATCCCTTTCCAGAATCGACTTTGGTCTGCCCGAAGGCTCTACAGGATGTTTCCTGTAGAAATGCGGAACTTCCTGTAGAAAGCCCCAAAAATTCTTGTAGAAAGCTCAGAACTTCCTGTAGGAGGTTCAATCTCGACCCGAATGTGTTCAAATCCTGGAAGAAGTGAGTGGCCATGGAGGGGGTGTCTATGAGGATGTCTAGTAGCTTGGTACGGACCCCTGTCCTCATTTTGCGCGACCTTCTTTATTTGCACTATATTCCCTGCAACCTGCAATAATTCGAGAGATTAGACCTGTTTCTTTTTCTCCTTCTTTTTCTTTTTTTTTTCTTTTTGAGAGATAGCAGGGGCGCCTCCATGAGGTTTTCACCCCCACTATCTACCCTGGGCACCTCAGAGAGGTTTTCACCCAAGGATCTTTTTTTATTCCATTTCTTTATTTTCTGAGAGACAGCTGTGCCATCTCCATGAGGTTTTCACCCATGGATCTTTTTATTCCCTTTTTTTTTTGATGATCAAGGTGTGGCTGAAATAGAGGCAGAACCCTGCTCTACTACCAGCACTGATTTTTCCACAGTTTCAATGAACTCCTTCCTCGAAAGGGTTTCTTGTAGATTTTCAATCGATGCCCATTGACAAGCATGGGGATGGATTCTTCATCAATGGTCCTGATAAGGACTGAACCATTGTCATTGCATTTCTCCACCATATATGGTCCTAACCATCTTGTCCTCAGCTTTCCTTTGAAATCCTTGTATCTTGAGTCATACAGCAGCGCCCAATCTCCTGGCTGTAATTGCTTTTCATTAAGGTGTCAGTCATGCCATATCTTCCTCTGGAGTTGAACTACTTCTGGGTGGAGGAGGGCCTCCATTCTGTGTTCATCTAATCCATTCAGCTGCAATAATCTTTCACGTTGAGCATGGCCGAGATCTAGGTCCAGCTGAGCTGCCACCCTCAATTTATTGTACTCGAACTCTATGGACAACAAATCTTTCTTCCCGTAGACCAGCTCATAAGGTGTGAAACCTGTTGTAGTCTTCTAAGTGGTGTTGTAGGCCCAGGTGGCTTCAATCAGGCGATATTCCCAATCCTTTTTGCTATTGCTCACAACCTTAGTCAAAATCCCTTCCAATGCTCTATTAGTGACTTCCACCTACCCATTTTCTTGGGGATGATATGGGGTGGAAGTCCTGTGCTTGATCTTGTGATGAGCGAGCAAATCTTCAATCAGGTTGGAGGTGAACTGGCCTCCTTGATCGGTGACTAACTCTCTTGGGTAGCCAAACTTGTAGAAGATATTTTCCCTCAAAAACTCAGCCACCTTTTCTTCTCTTTCTGCTTTGATTGCCTTCATTTCTGCCCACTTGGTCAGATAGTCGGTGCACACAATGATGTAAGACCGTTGCTTTGAAGGAGGGTTGATAGGACCTGTTAGAGTCGGTCTGGTTAGTCCTCCGTCAGAGATCAAAACTCTTTATGCATTTCATTTTTAGGTTTCCCGCTCCATTCACTCAGCTGCATTTCGCTAGGGGCATGCCATAATCTGACGGAAAAGGTCATGCTAGTTATTTCCCCTCATATCTGGCTCCTGCTGGCTTAGGTCTTTGGTCAATGATCACAAAAGTCCATAACAGTCAAGGTTTGGTCCTTTAACGGACAAAAGTCATTTTTGGTCATTAGGTCTAGGGATTTATCAGTTCGGTCTTTAAATATGTCCAGTAAAGCCATGCATGCAAAAGAGAGGCCCTTACAAAATAATAATTCACAGAGTTTCATTGTCATATTGATAAACTTCGATTGTTCTTCAAAACTCTGTTTTGAAGAAAAGTCAAACAGTGTCATTGGTGATAAAATTTTCAAAGAGATCGACAGTTGATTTCTCCAAGCGCAGTCATGGTTTCCGTGGCCAAATTCCCTGTCATGCAATCCCCGCAAAGAGTGTCGAAAATTTCATCATTTGAGCCAAAATTTCAAAGGAAAAGAGAAAATCAGTGTTGATTTAAGTCAGTGAAAAAGTGGCAAAACATGACATTAGAAAAAAGGGTTTTTGAAAAAGAAAAATTTAAGTCATGACCTCCAAGTCTTTATACACAAGTTTACATCAAAAATCAAAGTCATTGTGCAATCAAAGGCATAGGGAAAACATTACAAATTTGTGGAGTGTGCATCGTGCATTTTGGAGCAAAGTTGGAGGCGCACAGACAGGGCGCGGCGCACACAGAGCCCGCCCACAGTGCAATTTTCTAACTGCCTGCGGCACACACCCAGGGTGCGGCACACAAGGTTTTGTGCGCGGTGCACACAGAAAAAGGGCCAGAAAACAACTATGATTGAAATGCAAAAAGCCTCATAAAGCAACCACAAGAAAACACAAAGGGCCATTTTTGCTAGGGTTGTGTAATTGTGTTGTTGATGCCAAGGTCCTATTTTCCCTTCCTTACCATTTCTCCTTATTCCCCCATGCCATTTTTCTTATTATCACTACCCTAAAACAATACCAAAACCTATTCCCTTCCCCATCCTCCTATTGGTCAATAAAAACCCCAAACCCTACCTTATAAAAACCCCAAACCATACCTTGTCAAACCTCCGACATATCCCTAAACAAACTTCCCCCCATAACCCCTATTGCCATCAAATTACTCCCTTCCTAATACTCCCTTTGTTTCATTGTTCCCCTTAGTGGCAGATATCACAAACAACACCCAGCTTCACCATCATCAAAGGGCAGCCAAATTACATTATATAAATAGTAGTCATGGCATATGAGGGTTCATCAGAGTATGAGGTGGAAACTCACAATGATACAGCTTTAGGAGAACAAGCTCCCAGGAGACATCACAGGAGTGGCAAACATGTTAGCGATGAGCCAAACACCCTCACTGAATTACAGGCATGCCCTCTTGCTATGTCATTTTTCGAGCACCTAGCATGTTTTGAATTTTGTCAAAGGGTGGCAAATGTTAGATTTCATCATGAGTTGGCCCGTCTTTTTGTGCTTCACCTACACAGAGGTCAGTCTATCTTGGCTAGGGTCACCTTCACATTGACACCCGAAACTATCTCAGTGGCAACAGTCATACCAAATGTTGGAGAACAGTGGCATAAGAAGAAGAAGGTGGATAGGCATCATTATGAGCCTTACATTAAGGCCAGTTGTTTGAGGCATCTCACAAGAGTCTTCCCATTCAAATATTTGAAATATGAGTATGCTCTGCTCATGAAATTGATCATGAAATACATTAGTTGTGAGGGGAGGTTCTCCCGCCTATATGCCTATCACATCAGGTTGCTCATGCACTTTACCATGGTGCAGATGGTGAACCTCGCATTTTTCATTTGCGGGAACATAGAGAGGATGAAAAATTTCATGCAGCATAAGACCCCTCAGCAACAACTCAATAGTGTTTATCACTTTGCTCTTATCCGGATTTTGGTGGATCATCAGTTGGGATTGCAGGGCATTGCTTGGGAGGACTTCATCTCCCATGACTTCTTCAGTACTCCACAGGTAGTAGCAGAGGTAGAGCATGAGATAGATGGTCCTTCTCATCAGTATGAGCACCATGAGGCCGCTACTATGCCAGTATTCATCACCTATCAGAGAGGCAGTAGACATTTGTTTGCAGCGGCAAAGCGAGTGCTATCTCCATCAACGGTGGAAGGGGCCTCGCTTCCTACATCGAGGACACAGGAACAGGACAGAGGTAAGGAGCCAATGCATGATGAGGGGCCTTCAGGTGAGCCATCAGGTGAATGGCAGACAAAATTCGTTCTCCTTCATGATGATGATACAGATATAGAACCGACAAATGCAGAGCTTAGAGAGATAATCCAGGAGCAGCAATCGGTGATTGAGGCATTATCCCTTGACTTGGAGAGGGCTAAGTGGAACATGAAATACCTAGAGCAGAGGAACAAACAACTGGAGGATCAGCGGGTGATCATGGAGCTACAAAACATTCGTGAGCATTGCCAAGCTGCACAAAGAAGAAGAGTTGAGCTCACGTCATTGGAGCAAGAGATCAATGAGGATCGGGACGCCAATCTAGAGAGAGTTAACATGCACTTGGAGAGGCTGCTGGACAAGGCCAACAAGGACCATGCCTTACGGAGACACATGGCTTTGCATTACAGGGCACGAAACATGAGTGCAAAGTACTGGATAAAGAGCTTGAAGGCAAAATTGAGCAAAGCAACAAAAGAGGCAAAAGAGGCAAAAGAAAAAGATCGGCTTCGAATCTTGGCTGAAGCTTCCTTGGCACAACATAGCACTTCACAGAGGACCTCCAGCCCAAATTTCAAGAAATTTGGGGAAATTTTGGTCACATGACAAATTTTTGGGCAAAACACAGGTTTTTTCTCCTTGCTAAAAATCGGGAGCTCCAAATGAATAATGGTTTACATTTTTGGACTCATCATGAAAAATCACGACTATTGGTGCTTGGACAAGAAATTTGGGCAAGATCTGAGTCTCTAGGAGGTCAAAAAAACCCAAAAAATGACCTCTCTGCCCCTATTTGGACACACAGGAAGCAGTCTTGGGAGAATGAAGATTTGGAGGGGAAAATGAGCACCAAATTCAGAAATTCCACTTGGGTTAGAAAGTAGATAGGACAAGACTTCCAACAAGCACACTTGGGCACATTTTGGACTCCCGCAAGTGCCTCAAAATAGGCTCCAAAGTGGCATAGCGCACACAAAAAAGGGTGTGACGCATATAGGAAAAAAGACCAATTTTACCTCCGTTTCGCGAAATTTCGACTCGCGACTTCTCCAAGTGGGCCTGCTCATCTATATTTCAGTTTTTTGGCACCTAAGGTGGCATTTAAAGTGTTTTCTCTCTAGATTGGCTTCTATCCAAGTGGCAAAGGAAGGCAAACGGTCACCCAAGCCATTTGTCATGTTTGTAACACTGCACCTGCAGCTGACGGTTGGCTCTTCACGTCCATTTTGTAATGATTCGAGTAACTCCCCAACCCTTGGGTGTTCTATCTCTTCATAGCACATTATATATATTGTCTGCAAGCTATTTGCAAAAGGTTGGTTGGCTTGTAACTTCTGGGAGACTGTGGGAAAGAAACTTTGTTTCTTCACTGTATATTTTTGACAGAGAATTAATGAAAGGAAGCGACTCTGTTTCATGAAATTCATGTGGTTGTGAGTGTAGTAAATGTGTCTCTTATGTTTCATATGTATTTTGTAATGTTTCATAGTTCAATTCATATTCATTTCCAGTGAGATTTTCTGAGTTAGATAAGTTAGAATTCAATTTTATTGCTCTGCCTGTGGGAAAATTTCATGTTCAGTGTTCTTCTTCTATTGAAAAGGATTCATGTACTTATGCCCTTTTCACTCTGCTAAGCAATCTCTCCATTGCGCGTTATTTCGAACTAAATTGCTACACTTTTCGCCTGTCTTGCCTCATGAAGTAATCAGTGCCTTTGTATTAAATTCTCTGGTCTTTGCTAACCATTGGTCCCATACCATACCAGAGGCTCAGTCATTCATAAAAATTGTTTCTTGTATCCATATTCACTTACTAGCCTAAGATAAATATTTTGCTGCAAGTCATCTCAGACCATTTTTGTGTATCTATTTACTGAGCGTGACTCGGAGAGAGCCCTCTCCTGTTCTGGTAGGGCTAGCTACCAGACTGAGCGTGGTTTGTGGTTACCCTGAATTTTGCCTTCCTTCAGCCTAAGGAAGATTTAGGTGCTAACATAGTGGCGAATCCACTGGGGACTGAAATCAAGTCCCCTTATTTCTTAATAATTCTAAGCTTCCGGATGATAAGTTTAGGATTGGATAGGCTGAGTAAGTTGTTCGTGTCCTGTGATTTTTCTCAATATCACGCTGGCTTCGAGATGATATACCAGAGCCAATCCAGACCCGGATCCTCCTCATATCTACGAAAACCCCAATTTGATTCCAAGACTCCTTCGTCAAGAGAGCACTATAACTCCCGTGTTCAAATCCCATTCATGTCCTAACATTTTTGAGTATCTTGAAGAGCTTGAGTTTGACGAGCGGTTTGAAATATCATTGTTTGAGTCTAAAGCCGAAAGGTTGTTGACTATACTGTCCCCAATCCTCAATTTCTTGTAGACCTAGAAACCGAAAGAGCTAACCAGTTAATTGATAATTATATTGCGACACAGCCTCAAACTCCAATTGCTAGCCCCTTACAAACTGTGCACACTCCTCCAACACCTCCAAGGCCAAATCCACCAAGAGTGATGGCTGCCCGTTTTTCACCCCTTGTTCTGCCCCAAGTTCTAGATGATATGCCCACAGATTATCAAAGAAAATTCCCCTTTTTTTATGGCACTCCTAACAGCATTACTGCTCAACAACATGTAGAGAAAATGGCAGACTTCTATGAACTTCATGAGATCAATGCAGAGAATGTGGCAATGAGACTCTTTGTACAGACATTTGTAGGTGAAGTGAGGAAATGGTTCAGAGGTTTTTTGGCGGCACGTATTGCTACCTTGGCCGAACTACAAAGACAATTTTTAAACCGATGGGAAGTGAAAAAAAATCCCCTTCAAATTCTGGCTGAATATAAACAAATCAAACAAAACGCTGGTGAGTCGGTCCAAGACTATTGTGTTAGATTCAATTCAGTTTATAACGAAATTCCAGATCATCTAAAGCCACCTGTGGGACTAGCTATGATGAAATTTCCGCATGGTTTTGATGTTGACATGGCCTACCAATTAAGAGAGAGAGAACTGGCTACAATGGAAGACATGCAGAAAATTTCGGTCAGCGTTGAAGCGAATTTGCTGTCCAAGAGAGCTAGAGCGAAAGCAGAAAAGAAAGTCACTGTTAAGGAAGAGTCTTCTTCAATGGATCAATTACTCAAAAAGGTAGAGCAGATGCTCGAAAGGGTGAAGCTCGACAAACCTGAGCAACAAGTTAGAAATCCTAACTTCTGTGGCCAGCAGCAACCACAATATAGAATAAGACAAAGAGATCAACGAGCCTAAGAGCAGACAGCACAACAGCCAATACAGATACCTTTGCAGCAAAATTTTGTGCATGGACCAAAGTTAGATGAGGATGGGAATATAATAGGTGAAGAAAACCACCTCTTTACTACAGATGATCTGCCTACTTACATTACTGAAGAGGAGGAGTGTGCGGTGAGTTCAGCTGCACACAAAGACACAGATTTCGTTCTAGCAAGTGACATGTTTTAGAAGAAGAATTAGAGGAGTATCAAAGAGGGTATATGAATGCTCTGTTTGCCCAGCAACAGTGATATTCACTTAGAAACAGAGATTTGCCGGTCAAACCAATTCAGAAAAGGAAGGATGTTGAGGCATCAAAGAATGATTCATCAGCTACACAAAGGAAAGGAAAGGAGGCAGTTGGTCCGGAGAGCAACAAAACACCATCAGCAGAGCAATCACATTAGCAAGTTGCATCGAAAGAAAGGCAAAGGAAAGAAATCCCAGTCAAAGAGGTAGAAAATATTCCCGCTTTTAATTTAGAGAATGATATTTCTACATTAAAGGTATCCATCCCCTTGACTGAAATAATGAAGAACAACAGTTATAGAGGACAAATATCTAAGATGTTGAATTTGGACCCAATGTCTGACATGGTGAATGTCGAAGATGATCAACATGAAATGATTTTTGGGCCAGCATCGAATGGTGAGTCTCCTGATAGTGATGTGCCACCCTTTTATATCAGTTTAAGAGTGCATGATTTTGTGTTACATAATGCCATCTTCGATTCCAAAGCTTCTCACAATCTCATGCCCAAAGCTATCATTGATAAGATTGGTTTGGACATCACCCGGCAATACCATGATCTCTATTCATTTGATTCCAGCAGAGTAAGATGTATAGGACTCTTCGAAGACTTGGTTGTGAGTCTGGATCAGCTCCCAATGAAGAATGTTTTGATGGATGTGGTTGTAGCAGATATTCCTCCAAGGTTTGGCATGCTTCTTTCTAGGTCTTGGGTAGCAAAATTGAAAGGGACACTACAGCTAGATTTCTCCTATACAATGATACCGGTGTTTGGACAAATGAGGAAATTGTATAGGGAACAAAAAATGAAATATATGATCACAAGCAAGGAGAAACCAATAAATCATCCAATTAACTATGTACATACAGATTTAGAGTCTTTTGTTTTGTATTCAGATAGTTTTAATGATATAGATAGTCATTTAGTTGAAGCAGATGATATTCTAGAAATAACATAAAATTTCAGAGAAATTTTAAAGAAAAAAGGACAAGAACAGTAGAACACTGTTGGGCAATCAGCTGAAAGTAATGGACAGCAAGCAGACAAGGCACAACAAATAGATTTCCATTACTTGCAAGAGGAGGAAGAAGGTTTTTGGACCATGGATTTCGATGGAGCAGTAGGAAATGATGGTGCTGGAATTGGAATTTGGGTACACAGTCCTTTCTTCGCCCCGAACAAAGTGCCTAGTAACGTGCAAGTATGCTCTTACAAGTTGGCTTTTGAGTGTTTGAACAATGAAGCTGAGTATGAATCTCTGATTGATGGCCTAAAGATTCTAAGAAAGCTGAATGCTAAGAGGATTTTAGTATATGGCGACTCCAAATTGGTAATTAAGCAAGTTAGAGGCGAGTATCAATCAAAGAATCCTAGGATGCGGGCCTACCGTAATGCAGTTCTAGACATCCTAAAATTATTTTCAGAATACACCTTGACATGTGTGCCTCGTATACAAAATAGTATTGCTGACGCTCTTGCCAAGGCAGCAAGTAGTTTGAAGATCCCAATGAACTCTAGCAATAAATTCGAAATCCATGTCAAGCATCATCCAACCGTTCCAGACAATCAGAGATATTGGCAAGTGTTTCAAGATAATGAGGAGATTAATGATTTTTTGCAAAACAAATGCAAGTTCAAAGAAACCTCAATAGATATAGAAAATGACGATGGTAAAGGGAATGGTATAGATGAAGTACAGATCAATGAAATGGACGTGTTGCAGCTGAAAAATAACATTATTCCTAAAGGCTTGATACCTTTAGAAGAACTTTTTGATCAAGATGATGTAGCCTGCAAGCCAACATTGCAGCCAATAGAGAAGGGTGTAGAAGAGGTCAACATCGGAACAACTGCTAATCCTAAGTTGGTAAAATTGTCCAAAGCATTGCCGCCAAAGATCAAGGACAAATAAATTAGTTTGCTGGCTTCATTTGCATATGTGTTTGCTTGGGACTATTCTAATTTAAAGACATATGATACCAATATAATTCAGCACACTATACCCATCAAGCCCAATCAAAAACCATTCAGACAGAAGTTGAGAAGGATAAATCCAAAGTTACTACCATCTATTGAAAAGGAGGTAAACAGGTTGTACAAATCAGGGATCATTGTGCCCATTAGATTGGATATCTAACTTGGTGCCCGTATGAAAGAAGACAGGTGAGATCCGCTTATGCATTGATTTCAGAAATCTCAATAAAGTTTCATTGAAGGACAACTATCCACTGCCAAAAATGGACCATATACTTCAACGAGTAGTGGGAGCATCTCGTATGTCACTACTTGATGGTTATTCCGGATATAACCAAATTTCTGTCCATGAAGATGACCGAGACAAGACAACATTCACCACTCCATGGGGAACTTTTCATTACGCCAAAATGCCTTTCGGTTTAAAGAATGCAGGTGCCACATTTCAACATGCAATGGACTTGGATTTTGCAAATGAGAAGGATGACTTTTTGGTGGTGTACTTGGATGATTTGATGGTGTTTTCCAAATCTGATGAAGAGCACATGCACCATCTAAAAACTGTCTTTCAAAAGTGCAGAAAATATGGTTTGTCGCTGAATCCGAAGAAGAGCTTGTTTGCCGCGGAGGAAGGAAAATTACTCAGGCATATTATCTTAAGAGATGGCATTCGTATTGACCCATCACATGTTCAAGCAATTCAACAAATCGATCTGCCCCAGAATAAAAAAGAGATACAATCGTTGAATGGTAAGATGAATTTTCTATGTCACTTCATGCCTAATCTTGCTGAACACTTAAGAGAAATGACAAACATGCTTAAGAAGGACAGCCAAGTGAAATGGACGGAGGAGGCTATAAAATCTTTCAATTTGGTCAAATTGGCTCTTTCTTCAGCTCCTGTTCTAGTCAGCCCGGACTACACTCAGGATTTCATATTGTTTTCGTTTGCTTCGGAGCACGCTATGGCAGCAGTATTATTGCAGAAAAGAGATGACCATGAAGGAATCATTGCATTCTTCAGCAGAGCTATAAGGGATGCAGAATTAAAGTACAACATCATTGAGAAACAAGCCCTGGCACTTGTGAAGGCATCAAAATATTTCCGGGTATATATTCTACATTCTCATATTCTGGCCTATGTTCCTAACACTGCTGTAAAAGATGTTTTAGTGCAGACCGATCCAGAAGGAAGATGAGGAAAATGGATTGCAGCCTTGCTGGAATATGATGTGGAAATAAAGCCCACAAAGCTGGTTAAAGGACAGGGATTGGCGAAGTTAATGGCCAAATCAAACTTGCACGCCTTGGACATAAATCTGATCACTGCTATGTCTGATGAGAATGAGGAAGGGTCTTCAATTCAGGTATCTGAAATGTTTTCTCTCTCTCCATGGTATTTAGATATCATATATGTGCTTAAAAATTTGTCACCACCACCCGGCATGCCTAAAAACAAAGCGAGAACACTCAAGTTGAAAGCTGCCAAGTTTTGCATTCTAAATTCTACACTGTATTGGAAAGATCTTGGTGGCGTTTTGTTAAATTGTTTGGTGGAAGAGGAGGCAAAGAAAGTCATGGAGGATTTCCACAGAGGAGAGTGTGGTGGTCACCTTTTTTGGAAATCAACAACAAATAAAATTTTGAGAGCAGGATACTATTGGCCGACATTGTTTGCTGATGTATATAAGATGGTCAAGCGCTGTCATAAGTGTCAGATTTTCGAAGGAAAGCAGAAGTTACAGCCTTTGCCACTTAAGCCTATTGAGGTGAGCGCTCCTTTCCAGCAATGGGGGTTGGATTTCATTGGTGAAATTCATCCCACTTCTTTCGGTCAGCATAGATGGATCCTCACAACGACAGATTATTTCACGAAATGGATTGAGGCAACTCCCACCAGACAAGCTACAGATGCGGTAATCATTTCATTTCTTGAAAATAACATCTTGTCTCACTTTGGTTGTCCAAATAAGTTAATCACTGATAACGCAGCAGCTTTCAAATCAAAAAGGATGGTAGAGTTTTGTCATAAATATCACATCATTTTGGGTCACTCAACTGCCTATCATCTGCAAGGCAATGGATTGGTGGAGTCTTCGAACAAATCATTGGTCAACATCATCAAGAAGCTGCTGGAAATAAATAAGAAGAGCTGGCATAAGAGGTTGGTCCATGCACTTTGGGCAGATCGGATCAGTCAGAAAAAATCCATTGGTATGTCACCATTTGAGCTTGTTTATGGAGTTGATACAATATTTCCTACCTCTCTCGCTACCCCGGTAGTCAGACTTCTTCAGGAGGTTGGCAGTGAAGAAGATCCCATGCAGAGAAGGCTGAATCAAATGGTCCACTTGCAGCAGAAAAGAGAAGAAGTTTTCAAGAACACATCCAAATTACAAGAGAAGATCAAGAAAATTTATGACAGAAAAGCAAAGGCAGATAAATTTCAGTTGGATGATGTGGTGCTAAAGTGGGATGCAAGGAATGAGGAGAAAGGTAAGCACGGAAAGTTAGAGAATCTTTGTAAAGGTCCTTTCAAGATTGCAGCATTTAGGGGTCAGAATGGCTTTCTTCTGAAGGAAATGAATGGGGAAGATTGTCCAGGAGGGCCGATCAATGGTCGGTTGCTCAAGCGGTACCATTTCTGAGTTTATTAACGCTGCTTCCACTGTCATTGTAAATACCATTTTTATTTCAGTTTGGTTTGAGTTTGTCAAGTTAGTCTTCAAGTCATTTCAATGTCAAGGTCGAGTTAATTTTTTGGTCACTTTAGTTTTGAAAATGAGTCAGAGTCCTGTGTCGTTTGTCGAAAAAATGACTCCATAGTACAATGGACGGAAGGCACTGTTTAGCTCTTCTAGAGATCTACTGTTCTTGGCACCTCCAAGGAGCTACCATCCCCCATTGGAGCCAATGTTAGAGTTGGTTTGGTCAGTCCTCCATCAGAGATCAAAACTCTTTATGCATTTCATTTTTAGGTGTCATGCTCCATTCACTCAGCTGCATTTCACTAGGGGCATGCCATAATCTGATGAAAAAGGTCATGTTAGTTATTTCCCCTCATATCTGGCTCCTGCTGGCTTAGGTCTTTGGTTAATGATCACAAAAGTCCATAACAGTCAAGGTTTGGTCCTTTAACGGACAAAAGTAATTTTTGGTCATTAGGTCTAGGGATTTATCAGTTCGGTCTTTAAATATGTCCAGTAAAGCCATGCAGGCGAGAGAGAGGCCCTTACAAAATAATAACTCACAGAGTTTCATCGTCATATTGATAAACTTCGAATATTCTTCAAAACTCTATTTTGAAGAAAAGTCAAACAATGTCATTGGTGATAAAATTTTCAAAGAGATCGACAGTTGATTTCTCCAGGTACAGCCATGGTTTCCGTGGCCAAATTCCTATCATGCAATCCCCACAAAGAGTGTCAAAAATTTCATCATTTGAGCCAAATTTCAAAGGAAAAGTGAAAATCAGTGTTGATTTAAGTCAGTGAGAAAGTGGCAAAACATGACATTAGAAAAATGGGTTTCTGAAAAAGAAAAATATAAATCATGACCTTTGAGTCTTTATACACAAGTTTACATCAAAAATCAAAGTCATTGTGCAATCAAAGGCATAGGGAAAACATTGCAAAGTCGTGGAGTGTGCATTGTACATTTTGGAGCAAAGTTGGAGGCTGTTTCAACGCGCGGCGCATATAGACTGGGGCGCAGCGCACACACAGGGCACAACGAACATAGAGCCCACTCGCAGTGAAAATTTCTAACTTACGCAGTGCACACCCAGGGCACGGCGCACTAGGTTTTGCCCATGACGCACATAGACAAAGGGCTAGAAACTTGCCAAAACTCCCTCAAATCTTTTGTGGATGCCCATCAGCTCGAGAGGTAGGCTCTATAACATCAATGGTTCCTCAAATTATGTAAATGATATAGTGATGTATGCCTACGATTGAAATTCAACAGAAGTCATAAAGAAACCACAAGAAAACACAAAGGGCCATTTTTGCTAGGGTTGTGTAATTGTGTTGTTGATGCCAAGGTCCTATTTTCCCTTCCTTACCATTTTTCCTTATTCCCCCATGCCATTTTTCCTATTATCACTACCCTAAAACACTACCAAACCCTATTCCCTTCCCCCTCCTCCTATTGGTCAATACAAACCCCAAACCCTACCTTAAAAAAACCCCAATCCCTACCTTTTCAAAACCCCTACATATCCCTAAACAAACTCCCCCCCATAACACCTATTTCCATCACATTACTCCCTTCCTAATACTCCCTTTGTTTCATTGTTCCCCTTGGTGGAAGATATCACAAACAACACCCAGCTTCACCATCATCAAAGGGTAGCCTAAGTACAATATATAAACAGCAGTCATGGCATCTGAGGGTTCATCAGAATATGAGATGGAAACTCACAGCGATACAGCTTCAGGAGAACAGGCTCCCAGGAGACATCAGAGGAGTGGCAAACATGTTAGGGATCAGCCAAACACCCTCACTGAATTGCAGGCACGCCCTCTTGCTATGTCATGATTCCAGCACCTAGCATGTTTTGAATTTTGTCAAAGGGTGGCAAATGTTAGAGTTCATCATGAGTTGGCCCATCTTTTTGTGCTTCACCTACATGGAGGTCAATCTATCTTGGCCGGGGTCACCTTCACATTGACACCCGAAACTATCTCAGTGGCAATAAGCATACCAAATGTTGTTTAACAGTGGCATAAGAAGAAGAAGGTGGATAGGAATCATTATGAGCCTTACATTAAGGCCAGTTGTTTGAGGCATCTCACAAGAGTCTTCCCATTCAGATATTTGAAAGATGAGTATGCTCCGCTCATGATATTGATCATGAAATGCTTCAGTTGTGAGGGGAGGTTCTCCCACCTATATGCCTATCACATCAGGTTGCTCATGCACTTTACCAGTGTGCAGATGATGAACCTCCCATTTTTAATTTGCAGGAAAATAGAGAGGATGAAAAATTTCATGCAGCATAAGACCCCTCAGCAGCAACTCAATAGTGTTTATCACTTTGCTCTTATCCGGATTTTGGTGGATCATCAGTTGGGATTGCAGGGCATTGCTTAGGAGGACTTCATCTCCCATGACTTCTTCAGCACTCCATAGGTAGTAGCAGAGGTAGAGCATGAGATAGGTGGTCCTTCTCATTAATATGAGCGCCATGAGGTTGCTACTATGCCAGTATTCATCACCTATCAGAGAGGCAGTAGACATTTGTTTGCAGTGGCAAAGCGAGTGTTATCTCCACCTGGGGTGGAAGGGGCCTCGCTTCCTACATCGACAACATAGGAACAGGAAAGAGGTAAGGAGCCAATGCATGATGAGGGGCCTTCACGTGAGCCATCAGGTGAATGAGAGACAAAATTCTTTCTCCTTCATGATGATGAGATAGATACAGAACCGACAAATTCAGAGCTTAGAGAGATCATCCAGGAGAAGCAATCAGTGATTGAGGCCTTATCCCTTGACTTGGAGAGGGCTAAGTGGAACATGAAATAACCAAAGCAGAGGAACAAACAGCTGGAGGATCAGCGGGCGATCATGGAGCTACAAAACATTCGTGAGCATCGCCAAGTTGCACAAAGAAGAAGAGTTGAGCCCACGTCATTGGAGCAAGAGATCAATGAGGATCGGGAGGCAAATCTAGAGAGAGTTAACATGCACTTGGAGAGGCTATTGGACAAGGCCGACAAGGACCATGCCTTACTGAGACACATGGCTTTCCATTACAGGGCACGAAACATGAGTGCAAAGTCCCGGATAAAGAGCTTGAAGGCAAAATTGAGCAAAGCAACAAAAGAGGCAAAAGAGGCAGAAGAGAAAGATCAGCTTTGAATCTTGGCTGAAGCTTCCTTGGCATAGTATAGCACTTCATAGAGGACCTCCAGCCCAAATTTCAAGAAATTTGGGGAAATTTTGGTCACATGACGAATTTTTGGGCAAAACATAGGTTTTTTCTCCCAGTGGCGTGGTGCTAAAAATTGGGAGCTCCAAATGAAGAATGGTTTGCATTTTTGGATTCATCATGAAAGATCACGACTATTGGTGCTTGGACAAGAAATTTGCGCAATATCTGAGTCTCTAGGAGGTCAAAAACACCCAAAAAATGACCTCTATGCCCCTATTTGGACACACAGGAAGTAGTCTTGGGAGAATGAATATTTGGAGGGGCAAATGAGCACCAAATTTAGAAATTCCACTTGTGTTAGAAAGTAGACAGGATAGGCTTTCCAACAAGCACACTTGGGCACATTTTGGACTCCTACAAGTGCCACAAAATAGGCTCCAAAGTGGCGCAGTGCACACAGAAAAGGGTGCGACGCATATAGGAAAAAAGCCCAATTTTACCTCCGTTTCATGAAATTTTGACTCGCGACTTCTCCAAGTGGGCCCGCTAATCTACATTTCAGTTTTTTGGCACCTAAGGTGGCATTTAAAGTGTTTTCTCTCCAGATTGGCTTCTATCCAAGTGGCGAAGGAAGGCAAACGGTCACCCAAGCCATTTGTCATGTTTGTAACGCTGCACCTGTAGCTGATGGTTGGCTCTTCACCTCCATTTTGTAATGATTCGAGTAACTCCCCAACCCTTGGGCATTATATCTCTTCATAGCACATTCTATATATTGTGTGCAAGCTATTTGCAAAATCTTGGTTGGCTTGCAACTTCTTGGAGACTATGGGAAAGAAACTTTGTTTCTTCACTGTATATTTTTGATAGAGAATTAATGAAAGGCAGTGGCTCTGTTTCATGAGATTCATGTGGTTGTGAGTGTAGTGAATGTGTCTCTTATGTTTCATATGTATTTTGTAATGTTTCATAGTTCAATTCATATTCATTTCCAGTGAAATTTTCTGAGTTAGATAAGGTATAATTCAATTTTATTGCTCTGCCTGTGGGAAAATTTCATGTTCAGTGTTCTTCTTCTGTTGAAAAGGATTCATGTACTTATGCCCTTTTCACTCTCCTAAGAAATCTCTCCATTCCGCGTTATTTCGAACTAAATTGCCACACTTTCCGCCTGTCTTGCCTCACAAAGTAATCTGTGCCTTTATATTAAATTCTCTGTTCTTTGCTAACCGTTGGTCCCATACCATCCCAAAAGCTCGGTCATTCATAAAAATTATTTCTTGTATCCATATTCACTTACTAGCATAAGATCAATATTTTGCTACAAGTCATCTCAAATCATTTTTTCTTATCTATTTACTGATCATGACTTGGAGAGAGCCCTCTCCTATTCTGGTATGGCTAGCTACCAGACTAAGCGTGGTTTGTGGTTACCCTGAATTTTGTCTTCCTTCAGCCTAAGGCAGATTTATGTGCTAACAGGACCCACAAAATACATGCCCCACTTCTCAAATGGCTCGAAGGTCACTTTAGGTTGGAGAGGCATTTCATCCCTTGGAGTTGGTTTCCCCATCCTCTGACATCGGTCACACTGGCTGATGTATCTTCTGACATCTTGATGAAGAGTAGGCCAATAGTAGCCTACCTATAGAATTTTGAAGGCAGTCCTTTTTGCTGCAAAGTGGCCTCCACAAGGTCTATCACGATAGGTTAAGAGGATTTCAAAGACTTCCTCCTCCCTAACACAACGTCTCAAGATCTGATCTGGGCCAAGTTTAAACAGGTTGCCCCCGATCCAAGTGAACGGGGCACTCTTGCTTACAATTCTGCTCTTCTCCTTTGAGGATAGATGTGGAGGGAACTGTGCTGAGACCAAGTAGTTTGCTATATCAGTAAACCATGGAGAGAGTATTGAGATAGCAAAAACATGTTCATCTGGCATCTGGTCATCAACTGTTCCTTCTTCACCTGCGGGCAAGTCCAATCTAGACAAGAAGTCAGCAACAACATTTTCCTTACCTAGCTTGTCGACAATCGTCAAATCAAATTGCTGCAACAAAAGTAACCATCTAATGATACGAGCATTGACATCAGGCTTATTCATTAAATATCTAATCATAGCATGATCAGTATGTACAAATGTTTGATAACCAGTGATGTAGTGTCTGAACTTGTTTAGGGAATGGACTACAGCCAGGAACTCTTTCTCGGTTACAGTATAGTTCATTTCTGCCTTGGACAAGTTTTTGCTAACGAAGTATATGGCATATTGGAGTTTCTCCTCAACTTATCCTAAGGCTGCCCCTATGGCTTTGTTCGAGGCATCAGTGTGGATGTGGAAAGGTAGGGCCCAGTTTGGACCTCTCAAGATCGGGGCGGACACCAGCTTATCTTTCAACTCATCCATTGCCCCTTGACAGTTGTCAGTCCATTTAAACTCAACATATTTCCCTAAGAGGCCAAACAATGGCGAGGATAGCTTGCTGAAGTATTTAATGAATCTTCGATAATATCCTGCTAAGCCTAGGAAACTCCGAACATCTCTTACCTTTTGAGGAGGTGAGACCTTTTGGATGATAGCAATCTTATTAGGGTCCACCTATAATCCTTGCCGAGAAATGGTATGACCTAGCACGGTCCCTTCAGTCATCAGGAATTCACATTTTTCGGGACTGAGGTACAGGTTCATCTCAATGCACTTGGTTAGAACTTTTCCCAGATTAGTCAATGCTTCTTGGAAGTTGGACCCATAAAGAGTAAAGTCATCCATATAAATTTCTACCGAATCATGGACCAAATCAAAAAAGATGCTCAATATTGCTCTTTGGAAAGTGGCAGGAGAATTGCATAGCCCAAAGGGAAGGACTCGGTAGGCAAAGGTACCCCAAGGATAGGTGAAGGTGGTTTTATCTTGGTCTTTTGGGCTTATTTGGATCTGGTTATACCTGCTGAACCCATCTAGGAAAGAGAAGAACTTCTTCCCTGCCAGTCCATCCAACACTTGATCTATGAAAGGCAAAGGGAAATGGTCTTTCTTGGTGGCTTTGTTAAGTTCTCGGTAATCTACACAGATTCTCCACTTCTTGTTCTTCTTGGGCACAAGCACTAGAGGCGAGACCCACTCACTATCGGAGATAGGGTAGATGAATCCTGCATCCAATAATTTTTGCAATTCTTCTTTGAAAATGTCTTTAAGGGCTGGATTCATTCTCCTTTGAGGCTGCCTGACTGGTTTACAGTCTTCTTTAATGTAGATGTGATGGGTACAGACTGAAGGATGGAATCCTTTCATATCCTTATAGCTCTAAGCAAAAGCATCTAAATGATTGTTCAGTAAGCTACAGAGCTCCTTCTCCTGGGAAGGAGATAGGGAGGAGCTGATCTTTAAAGTTCTTTTGGGACCAAACTCCACATTCTTAACTCTGGGAGAGGTCGGATCAGTCACACAGAGGTCCACTAAGGTGTTGGCTTGGGTATCTTCCACCAATTCCTCCAAGGACAGTGCACTGGGAGGTGGATTTTGAATCAAAGTCTCAATCAAATAATCCTTAGTTTGAGGGCCTCCCCTAGTGGTTTCTATTGTGCACAAGGGTGCAGAGTAGACCTCATCCTCATCTCCTTCTTCCAACCAGAGTGGTAAGTCATGTTCTAGTAGAGGTTGGGCAGGAGGATATAGGACTAACTGCATGGACATAGGCCCATTCTTGATGGTCATGCTTTTAGCTCGGCAACTAATGTAAGCATCCGTAGTGGCTAACCAAGGCCTTCCCAAAATGAGGGGGTATCCAATGAGCTTTTCCTTTGGCTGAAGGACCAAGAAGTCTGCAGGGTACTCCCAAGGGTCAACAGAGACCAAGACATCTTCCACAATCCCTTCGGGAGTCATGGTGGAGCGATCTGCCAACTGTAGGACTGTTGAGGTCTTCCTTAAGGAACTCTGAAGGTTGAGTTTAAGCATGGTGTCCTTGGTCATCACATTAATGGCAGCCCCTAGATCAATCAAGGTATCGGGTATTATGGTGCCATTGATGTGGACATCAACTACAGGACTCCCAGGGTCCAAATACTTTGGATAGATTACTTGCCCCCCAACATTAGATCAGACAGCTGCCCAATGACATTGATAGTCGAGGCATCTCTCTTTCGCCTGCCTGGGTGCCTGAAACACTTCTTCTTAATCAATTTGTTGTCTATCGGTACATCTTTGATGGCCTGGAGAAGTGGTATATTCAGACACAACTGTTTAAGTTTCCCAGAAGTTCAGTCTCCTTCGGGTTTGGTTGCATGGTTATTGTTAGTCGCTCAGGAAAGGGTGGAATGGCTTTGGGTTCACTTTCCTGTTTCTCTTCCTCGTCCTCTGGGGGAGGAGGTTGGAGATCTGGAAGGGTCTTCCCGGATCGCAAGTTGATCTCCTGGATCTCCATAGCATAGGTAGGACATGTTGTCTCCCCAGTGTATACCTGCTGGGCCTGTTGGTTGTTGGGGTTCGGGTTCGCTTGAGCAAGCATCTAGGGTTGTCTTAGAAGAGCAGGAGGTAATGATTATGGCTGAGCCAGTGGTGGAGGCAGAATGGTGGGAGGAGAGTTGTATTGGGGCCTCCACCCTGGTTGAGGTGTATTCCACTGAGGCTATGGATGGACATGTGAGTGAAATGAATGAGCAGTGGGTTGAGTATGGTATTGAGGTGGATAGGACCACAGAGGAGGTGCATACCAGGAAGGATGAGCAGGGGGACCCCAAGAAGGCATGTGAGCAGATTGGTTGGGGCTATAATAAGCTTGGGATGTCCCTTGCATCCCCTGCTGGTAAGGTTTGGGTCCATGCGACCTCCTTTGGTTGAGGAAGTAGAGAGGTTCAGTGGTTGCCTCAGTCCCTTGGTACATGGCTTTAAATTCAGGGAAGGTTGGGCATTGGCTCGTGGGGTGGTTTTCCTCACAAACAAAACATACATCTACTGAGTGCAATGGACACTCATTCTTAGGGTGCTTCCTTGTACATCTGGGACAAAAAATGACCAAAGCCCTCTCAGCTTCCTCTTTCTTTTTTTGGATTCGGAAAGTATCAAGCTGCATGGCAATGGTTTATCTCATCTCACTTTTGAGGTCTTCCATCTGATTAGCAAACTCATGCTTGGAGAAGGTAGTACTATCTAAAAGTGGATTCCCCCTACCTCTTTTCCGGGCTACCCTAGAGTGGTTTCTAAACACAGTCTTTATGTCCTCATAAGGTAGTTGGTAGATGTCTCCTCCAGCTAGCATGTGAAGGGTATCTAGAAGGTCTTCAGGGACTCCTCAGAGTAGAACCAACTTTAGAGATTCAGGGTCAAGTGTGAACCTAGCCCGTTTATAGCTGAGTTGGAACCTTTCCTCGTAGTCTTCTAAAGACTCATCATTTCCCATGGTCATCCAAAAGATTTCTCCCTTGGTTTCCTTTGACCTACAGTAGTCCTGGTATTTGTTGTTAAAGGCTTGCTGCATCTCAGCCCAAGTGATGATACTATTTCCAGGTAACCCCATGAACCAGCATAATGCTGCATCCTTGAGGGTAGAGGGAAAGAGTTTCAACTTTTTCTCGTCTTCTGTATAGTCATAAGTTCGACAAAGGACAGCAAACTCAAACAGGAAGGTATCAGGGTCTTCAGTTGTCAATCCATGGAAATGAGGTAAGGTTGAGGGACTTATGCTCTTCATTTTCATGTCCCCGTTGGTCTCTCGGATGGGGAAGGTATATTATATTCCCTCGTCATCATCTCTACCGTTTTTGCTTTCAGCCATGGTCTCAAAAGGAATGTTTTCTTGCTCTTCTTCTTTTATAGGATCTTCGTATATCTCAAGAGGTTCACCTATAGGTTCTTCTGGGTCACTGCCACCAAAGAGGAGAGAAGGGTGACTCAGTGAAGTGGTGGGGGTGTTGGGTAGGAATTTTCTAGTATTATCTCTGTTCCTACGAGGCATGAAAATATTTTTGGTTTCTTTTTCTTTTTTTTCTCTGCTTGTACCTGCAAAACTGAAATAGATGGAATTGCAACTAACTAAAATCTATCTTGCAGAAATGAAAATGCAGAATTGAAATGAAAGCAGGAAAGGACTAATCTATTTTGCTGAAATCAAATTGCGAGAATGAAATGCTAGACTACGCTTGCAAAATTGAAATTATATTCTACGCTTACAGATTGAAATTGCGGAATTAAAAGGCTAATCTATGAAAGCAGGAAATGTCTAATTTACTTTTGCAGAAATGAAATTACAGAATGGAACTGAAATAAACTACTTAGCAGAAGGTTAGAGTAGGAAAATAGAAGAAAAGCAGTAATCACAAATACTCTGATGCTTCCCTGGCAACGGTGCCAAAAAGAGTGGTGAGCTCTAGTATTGCAGCAATAATGCTGCAACCCCTGGGACTCCCTTCTTTACTTTTATCAACCCGGTAGTTCGTAACAAACTTGGAAGCGACGGTGTTGTATGCACAAGTACTAGCTCTTGCCGCAGCTGTCACTTGGTCAGCTGGAACAAGTCCACTAGGACCTTAAGCCAAATTCTATGAGCTCTGAGAAGAAGCTTTTTAACTGATGGACAAAAGCTAACTCAAAGAAGGCTGATCTACTTGCAAAAAGAAACTGGAAAGATGAAAGGAAATGTAAACCCTAGCAAACCCTAATTTTACCAGTTATCCCTACCGATGCAAGAAAGAGGATGCAAGCTACTAAAAGAAATTCCATTAACTTCTATGAAGGTAAATACATGTATCTAAGCTACTTCTACAGTAACATCTAGAAAAACATCTTTTTATATTTTTGAATAAGTTGCCAGAATTATCATGCATGCGATTTGACTGTTTTGACTGTGCAGAGGTGGATTGGGGAGAGGAAATGCTTGGAGGAGGTCGGGAAGGTTCAGAGAGGGCCTAAGGGGCCCCTAACACCCTTCTAGAGAGTTTCACAGAGTTTGGCTATCAAGAAACCTCATTCGTGAGCTTCTACAGGAAGTCTGCAGGGGTTCTACAGGATGTCTGTGATTTCTATAGGATGTCTATAATTTTTCTACAGGATGTTCAAAAATGGGATTTTGGAGGATTGATGGAGGAAGAAAGATGAAGGAGTGGGTATGGAGGTAGGATAAGGGTTGGAGGTGGTCCAGGACTTGGTGGATGGAGTTGATGAAAGATGTAGATGGCCGGATTTGTTCAAGGAAGACTGAAGTAATGTTGCACAAAAACTAGGTTTATGTGAGCAAATGGCAAACGTAAGGCAAGAATCTGAGTTAAGGGATGGAGCAGATGGGTTTGATGGAGTATGGGCAGATAGAGAAGTGGTACAGGTGCTCTGCAAGTTGGTTTTCCAACTGAACCAATGAAGACTTGTAAAATCAAAGACCTAGTTATGTTGACCCAATCTGATCTAGCTAACAGTAAAGAGAATGAACAGAAGTTTGAACTACAATGAAACCATGTATACTAACTTATGCAACTAAGCAAGCAAAAATCTGAACATGTAACCAACTTCTACAAATGAAAGTCAAACATTAGTGATTGCATGGCAAAATAAAAGTCAATGTTTTTGTGGGTAGCAAGGTCACCTTGATCCTAGCTCCTGATCCCACTGAGGGAGAGGTGAAATCAGAGGTGTCTGATGGCCCTTTTTTGAAGCTTTTCCCTGTTAACAACCTATCAACTCAATTTGAACATCAAAAGTCTTCCTAATCATTAACAGTGACCTAGTTAATCAACAAGATTTAATCTACTTAACAGAAATGATTTTGCAAATACATAAAGAACAAATAACAATACATAAAGGAGGCCTTAGCACTCGGGTTGGGCCCAACCCCAAGAGCTGCAGGCTCCTATAAAGGATTTAGATCTGATGCCAAGTAAAGCTGCTTCTCATTACTAAAAAATAATCATCACAAGAAAGTTCTACAACAGTAGCTAGAACAAAACAAGATGAAAAGGACAACACTATAGTGCAAATACCAACAGTTTCAAAAGTAAACTATGAAGGCTGAGGCCTTCCTATTTGTACACTACGAGGGGCCTAGCAGCCCTCCTAAATTCAAGGGACTCGGCTGTGCCAACTGCTAGTAAACAGTCACTCTTCCCCAAGCTGCTCGAATGCCTTTAGAACTCATTTTGGTGGCCTGTTGAGCTCGGACTTGAGGGTGGATATTTCGAGGAAGGGACATTTAATGCCAAAGAAAACCTCCCTACGAATCCTCACCTCAAGCTTGGCTGTCACTTGGGCCATAATTTCTTGGTTTTGCTCCAATATTTGTCCAAAAAAACCTGAAATGACCACGTATTAGCCTCCTTGGTAGAGTGACCACCCTTATTCATTTAAATAACATAAACATACTAGAAAAACATGCATAATCTATGAAAAATGGAGGATTGAACAAGGACAATTAGGCAAAATGAGCCCAATAAGTTACCCAATTCAGGGTTCATCAATGAGCTGCGAGAGATCTTCATATTTTTGGATATGACTACAGATGCGTGCCTTTAGCTCATCCTCTCTAGGCTTCATCATCTTGGGCAAGTGTAATAGGGCTCCCTTGTATCTCATTGTCCATTTTTGCATGTAATCTTGATCTAACTCTTATTACTCCATATTCGTATCCATCTACTCAAGTGATTGTTCAATCTCTTGAGGAAAGTCCTACTCCTGTGATGGCTCACTCTGTCTGCTTGGTACCAGCTATTTAGATGAGTCAACTACCTGTATAGGTGTCGTTTCATCTGTTTGTACATGTTATGCCCCATGTTGTACCTGTTCTTGCTACTCTTCCTTCTCCTATATGTGCAGCTCTTGTTCCTTCCAGAGTTGTTCCTTCAACTTATGCAATTCCTTCTCTGTTTCCTCCATTCTTCATTTTTCTCTTTGCCTTTACGCATTCCTCTTTTTGTGTTGTCACCTCTTTGCCTCTATTTCCAAAGCTTCTTTCTGCACAAGTGGGTCTGCTAAAAACTTGTAGCTTTGTTCCTCATCCATGCTATCGACAATCTTCTTCTTTCATTTGTTGTGCGTTGGTATATTTACCTCTACTGTTGCTGTTGGTGCTCTCCTGGATGCTACTTCACTCTACCACGCTAACCATTCCACAGCAATGCCAATCGGTTCATTGAGCATGGAGAAGCTATAACAATATCTCCATGGGACCTCCTCCTCCCAATGACAAGCCCCATGGATCCACTGAAACTGTACTCTCACGCAGTGATCTTTTACAAGACAATGCGGGTCATATGGATTGTAGCTTTGGGCACCGAATGGATATTTCTTGATCTCCTCTGCTTCGACATCTGCATGCTTGGAATTCTGTATCTCGTACAACCTGATCCGCAATGGAAGAGCAGACCAAGGTTCCTTCTTCTTCTGACGCAGCCTAGCTGAAAGTCCTACCGAGATGCGGTATGATACTTCCTGCATGACGAGCTTGTCTAAGGAAAACTTCAGCAAAACATGCGGACGCTTCTCTGCATTGTACATCTGTATGAAGGTGTCGAACAGTGAGGCATGAAAATCTGCTATATCAATCAGTGCCTCCATTGATGCCCTCGACATGCAAGGTGGATCCTATTCAAATATCATCTTGTACACCGGGGTGACAAAATGATTAGACAACCATGTAATGACTCTTCTGAAGCTGCATTATAACAACATTTTACAACAAGTGTTCACAGAGGTCTTTGCCAATTTCCATGCCCACTGCAAGCCCGGGAACTCCTAACTGGAACAGATTTCATCCAAGATGTAAGCGGACATGTAGATTTCCACTTGCTGACCTTTGGGCAGCTGTGAAGCTCTTGTTACCTATTCCTTTGACTTGTGAGCCAACATGTCGGACCCGTTGAATGCTTTTCCTTCACTGGCTAGCTGTTCCAACATGATAAACCAACTCTATGGGAAGGTTTCTGTGCTCTCTTGGACATAAAAGTAACATGCAAAGATGACCAAGTATTGATACACCTTTCACAGTATCTTTGCCTTGTACACCTGGTTGGTGTCATCCTGAATTTGGCCAGCTCCTTTACCCAGTTCTTTAAGATATCCCTGGAGTTGGCATTACTACTGGTTATGCCAAAGTGTGTTTCCATGGTGATCATGGGCTTCAACATATGGTACATGTGTTCATAATCCTGTGCCATGAAGGTAGAAATATATGTCCTGCTAACACTACTCATTGTCATTGTCTTGGGATCAATGTGCAAGACACTCCAATGTATCATGTCCGCAGATGGGAACACGGGATACCTGCATGGAATTTGGTACAAGCTAGACTTGTCGATGTTCACATAGACTTGTGGTCTTTGAGGTCTTCCCCAAATGTCCCAGAGAATGCATCATTGACCCCGTGCCATTTCAACTTGATGTATTTGTCTACAATCAACTTGGTGTCTTCATAGATCAACAGACTTGTAGACATTCGCTCAATTGTTGCTCTAGTTTCAGTTCCGCCAATGTATTTTGATCCTTCTCTCTTGTAGGCCATTGATCCTGAACTATTGAGAGACGGATGAACACCTACTAGATCTGGAGACATGGTGACATGCATGGCAAGAAATATGTCAGCTGAAACCAAAGCAAACTTGAGGAATGACATCCAACATACCTGGGATTGACTTGAAAGGATTAAGCAATTTTTCCTAGGAGGCTCGGATACTGGCTGCCAGAACTATGAAAAAGGTAGTCCAGGCTACTGAGAGTTTGGTTGGCTACTAGAATTGCACAATGCGCAATATAGACTAGCCTGCTGGCTGCTAGGATTACGCAATTCCAACTGAAAAGCGTTGTAGGCCGACTGACTGCATTGCACAATTTTCTGGGCCAAAAGTCACTACTTCTTAGAATTGCGCGATGCAAGACTGGAGGATAGTCACTAGGTAGAAATGCCCATTTTTTTAGAGGAAGGCAGAGCCTTCCCTCTCAGGATTGTGCAATGCTATCTCGGTGAGGTAGAGTCTGAGCCAAGGTTAACCAGACCCACCAACGGGCAACTAAAAGTAGATGTAAATGTGAATCAATGGTGATACTGAGTGTAAGCAGGAGAGAATGATCGTGCATGAAAACAGTGAATGGAATATTCTAAAAACGGAACAACATGCATGTGTGTGAATCGAGTCACCGAATCGGCGTCCGTTCGTGCAAAGAAGTGTCATGCATGCGAAAATAGTGAGATGCTAATGGAAACTGAAATGGTGCTAGTACAAGCTAGTATGCATGCAAATGACAACAAGAATTCAGAGAAATCAAGCGTACAACACTCAGAGAAGCCAAAATAAAGAAGGAAATAGAAATGTTGCAAAAGACAAGTTAAGAGGACTTACCCAGAAAAAGTTGAGTTGGATGTGTCGAAGACTGCTGGATGTGCTATGGGATGTCAAAGCTCCAAGATCAATGGTAAGAAGTGAGCTCTGAAGCATTGAATAAATAATTTTGAGGCTCGTGACGCACATGCCACAAATCTATGGAAAAGAAACACATGGAGGAAATATTCTGAAATGATATTTGCATGTAACCTCTAGTTGCTAAAAATATCTCCCTAAACTCTAGGGATGCTTTTTGCATGTTGCTTTTTCCTATTTCGGGAAAAATAAGTCCATGCATGCAAGTCATGTTTTCTCGGTCTTAGGTGGAACTGGTCAACCCGATGACACATGCAATAACCTACCTGACTAAGGGTAACTTTTGCGCAGTTTTTGGTGGGGAAGCCGGGCTAGCTGACCAAAGGGATTGTGCAATTCCTAGGCTGAGTAGTTGACTACTCCCCATGATTGCACAATTTCTGGGGTTAGCAATCCTACTGGGCCAGATTGCACAGTTTTTCCAGGGAAGGTTGACAGGGAGAATTGTGCAATTCCTAAGGCTAGCAAGCTGCTAGTCAGGATTGCGCAGTTTCTAGAGGGAAGGTTGGTTCCCCTCCAGAATTGCGCAATTTATTGAGGGAGTTGTTCAACCTGCAGTTGGACCAAGTCGGGGGAAGCAACCTATGAGGGGAATGCAACAAGTTATCATGCACAAGCTGTCATGCTTCTAGAAAACCACTGAAGCTTTTGTACTTGACAAGGAAAGACATGTTGCTCACGATGGCTGGTAGGGAGTCTCAAAAACGAAGCTAAGGAAAAATTTTGGAGGGTAGTTATAGCTACTACAACACTCCGTAATCATATTTTTTTGTCTTCTTAGGTTGCGTCTAGCCTATTTTATCTTACATGCATACATGTTGAAATGAAATATTATTTGTGAATATGTTGTAAGTTAAATTCCAAGTGTCATTAGTGGGATGTGAAAGGTTATCATGTTATGTAATGAGTTACTTGTAAATAATTTGAAGAGTCATGAGGGTAGTCAAAAGGTCAGAAAGGGAAATGTCAAGGGTCACCCCTCCCTTTTTTTATATATAGAACCTCATAACTCATAGAATTAGCTTTTGGGAGCCAAGATTTTTTCTAGGCTTAGGCTTAAAAAGGCTTGGGAGTATTGTAAAGAGACTTGACTTCTCCATAGCATAGAGCAAGTATACTTCTTTGGCAGAGTAGGTGTTCTTGACTGTAATGTTCAACTATTGGGGATAGTGGTCGCCAATGGTTTATGTATGGATGGAACTTTCACTTATAATAATAATATCAGAGCCAACATCCTTTCATGCATATTTTGTTAATGTAGTTGGACTATTATGGTTTCTTTAGCAATGTATGTTGTTTAACTTACAGATTTTTTATGAACTAATTTGTATGAAATTGTACGAATCTTGTTTAATACGTGTTGTTGGATTAAATCATCACTTTAATTTGTGGACTATTATGCATTTTAGTTTGTGATGTCATTTCGCTCGTTTGTTCCTTTCAACCTACATACTATTATAGGCTTCTAAGGGGCACACTTCCTTTCCCCTTAGTGTGTTAGAACCTTCATGCATCACACTTGAGTCTTCACAGGTTCACACACTTGCTCTCACCGAAAGTTATCATACTTACCTCTACGTGCTACAACGGTCAAGGAGTTACACTACAACCCACTACTCGGACTGCTACTCCAAACGATTTTTGGTCTAGTTGGGACTGCATATTGGGGAGATCCCTGAATCTTGACGGTTATAGCACCATCCACAACTTCATCACCATGTATCCACAATACCTCCACATTTTCTAGTCCTCCACCTCATCTTAAGCACTCTGACACATTCTGATAGCATCTCCCTGGTGTCTCTTGTGCACTAATTGATAGCCAGTCCATATTCAAAGTATCCTCTAACTACTTTTCATCCACTCACCAACTTACCTTTTCCAGAAAATATCCTTCACAACTTCTATCATGAACATCCTTTCTATTTAGAGCCATATGCCTTCAGATCGTAACTACTGTGATTTGCTTAGCATGCATTCTTATCTAATGGCACTCTACGTGTTGCATGAAATGATCCTCCTATGTTTCACATCCCTTCATTGCACTATCATTCTCCAATAAACATTATTTCCTAAACTCTCATGCCATACTCTTATGTTGTGCGGTGTTTTCTATACGTCTACAAAAAATTCAAAACATCCCCCCCCCCAACAGTCCCCCAAAACAAAATTATAGCTCGTCCTAAGCCACTCAACCCTTCTAAAAATATGGATCCTTGGACTTTTCCCACTCCTTTAACATCTATGGTGCCCAATGAACTGTCTCCATTTTACTCTCTTTCCCTTACAGTTTGGTAATCAGACCTTATGTTGTTCTAGTGGTCATATCTGTTCCAAGTACATTGGCATCCTCGCTCCTTGCACTTTGCACTATATGTTGTATTTAATTTTAGTTTTCTTTTATTCTCATTACCTCCCCTTATAGGTTCTCCCATTGTTTCTTATCCCCCCAAAGTTACTTAATATCTTAGCTAATTTATGCTTCCTCTTGCATCAAAGCCAATTTTTCTATGAAGCTCATCCCACCAATACTCTGCACAATATGTTGTATTATTTCTTCTGCCTTCTATATCTTCTTTTTTACTTCCAATAACCCTTTATTTTCCCATCATCGTTCATCTAGATGTGAACCACTTTTGGCTGGGAATTTCCCCAATGCTCCACACTACACACCCAAACACTCATACTGCACAAAACCCCTATAGTCTGCAATGCTCCTCTACATCATGTAGTGTTCTTATTCTCCAAAAAAGAAAATTATTGCGTCTAATAAAAGAAACTATTAACTATTAAAAAATCCCTAACAACAATATACTACTCAAATTAATAAAATTTCACAACATATGAAACACTTTATTTATGTACAAGGGTGAGGTTCTTCCTTTCCTTTTATCCATGGTGCATAGGAGCTTGACTATCCCTATACAAATTCAACCAGATCCCATTAAAAAATCCTTCCTTTAAGGTACCTTCTAGGTTTTCTAACTACACATATCCTACATTTGTCACTTTTATGATCACATATGACCCCAACCAATGCATCTAGAATTTACCTAGGTGCTTCAATTTTTTTCATAAAACAACACTAGGTCACCATCTTGGAATCTTTTTTGTTTAATTCTCCTACTGTATCATGTTTTTTCTCTTACTTTCTACAAATATTAATGGAGCCCCGCTACTACATATTCTTCCACCTGTTATAGTAATTATTGGAACCTTTCCTCCTCTACACTAGGTTCTACCAACTTTGTGGCTACTACAATGCACAGACTTTGTACTTGAATGTCCATGGAAATCACTGCTTCTCGGCCATATACCAATTGGAAAAGAGTCATACCTACCAATTTCTTGCACGTAGTACTATATGACCATTAAACTACTAGTATCTGCGAATCCAAGTCATTTCACTAAATATTACACAAGTTAGTTAGTACAATCTCCAAAATATTGTTTAACACTTCCATAGTACCACTATCTTGGGGATGATATGGGTTTCTCTTTTGATGATAAATTTTAAATTCTTCCTTCAATGTTGTAATTGTCTTATTCAAAAAATTAGTTTTGTGGTCACTCATCAAGATCCATGGAAAACCAAACCAATTTATTGTATTTTCAAACAAAAAACACAATTATTTCTGGATTGTTATCCTTTACTAGCTTGGCTTCTTCCTAGTGTGTTAGATAGTTAGTAGTGGTGATGATATACTATGCATTAGTTATTCTTATTGGTGGGTTGATTGGACCCAAAAGGTATATTACCCATTTATCAAAATTTTATGATGTGATAAGGCATACCAAGGGCATGCAATCTCTCCTGGGTGGTTTCCCTACTCGTTGGCATACATTGCAGGTTTAGCAAAAATATTTTACATCACCATGTAAGGTAGGCCACCATAGTCCTGTGCACAAGATATTTTTGTGCCATGGCCCTTCCTATATAATGTCCTCAAATGAATCATGCATATGCCTCAATAAGTATCATATACTTCTCATGTTCCAAACACATTTACACAATACCCTATCTTCACCCAACTTATATAGGAAACATGTAATGAGATAATAATATGTTACTTTTACTTCCAACTACTTATTTTATGCAACACTATAACCTTTTGGTGCCATCCACATGCTAAAAAATTATGCAATCTCCACAAAATGGTCTCTTACTATATTCACTACAAAGAGTTATGCATCTAGTAAATTATCTTTTAGATTTTTTGGATCTTCAAATGTGGTCATGCATGATAAGTGATCAAGTCCGACATTCAATTTACCTAGCATGATGACCACTTGGAATTCATACTTCTAAAAATACAATAGTCACCTACCAATCCTCCCTCCCCACCTTAATCTTGTTGACAATATATATTCTAGTGTGGGGCGGTCTGTCTATAATATGAACTTATTTTGCTAGTAGATAATGTATGAAATTTTAGAGTGCATACACCATTGCTAGTCCTCTCTTTGTTGTGGTATATTTTTTTTATGACATGGAAAAATTCCTATTGGAAAATGAGATAAGATGATATATCTATCCTTCTCTAGGTTGTGCCAAAATTTCTCTTAGTGCAATTGAAAAAGCATAAACATTCACATGGAATTCTTTTTACCGATTTGGGAACACCAGAATTGACATAGTTACAAGCTTGTCCTTTAAAGTGTCAAGTGCCTCTTGGCATTCCTCATCCATGTAACTTCATATGTTTCTTTATCAACTTCTCCATTGGTATAGTAATGTGTGTATATTCTCTGATAATTTTTTTGTATTAACTTGTATGACCTCACATACAATGTAACTATTTGACTGGCGTAGGAGGTGGTAGAAACACTATGACTATAATATTGGATGAATCCACCAATAGACCCTTTTTGAATACTAATTTTCCTAACAAAATCCTAAAGGGAGAACAAAATATCCACTTTTTAATATTTAGTGAAACTTGCAGTTGTTTGCATCTATCCAACATCAAGCACAAAACCTCTATGTTTTTCTTCAAAACACTAAACATGGTATAATAATCCAAATAAACTTCCACAAACATGAGGATAAAGCCGTTGAAATTTTTTATCACTATGCATGAGAAAATTATCGATGCATTCTTTAATCCAAAATGGCAAGACTATGTATTGAAAACATCTCGATTCCATTTATAAACATAGCCTTGTGCCTATCTCCCTTTTCAATTTTTAGTTCATGGTGTCCAAAAAATCCATCAGTGAATGAGTATGCCTCCTGTCTGCCTATGTTCTCCAGTATTTCATCAGTAAAAGGAGTTGGAAAGGTATCATGAGTACAAGCATAATTCAATTTTTGGATATTGAAACAAATTATTGTTTTCCTCATCTTCATATTTTGGACAACCATGGGTCTTATCCATTATGAATCTTCCACTAGATCAGTGTTTCCTTCATTCAAAATTTTATCCAACTCCCATTTAGATTTCTCTTTATATACTGTTTCAACAGATAAGGTCTCTTCTTAACTAGTTTTGTGTCAGGCTTCAATAAGATTCTCATTTCACATAGTTCTCCAAGAGTTCTCTTCTTCTCCTTGAATGTGTTTGGGAACAGGTCTTGATGTTCATACAAAAAATTAGTGATCTTCCCTAATATGTAATTATTCCAATAATCTCTTGTGATCACTATCCTTGGATTATATTCTATCTTGATGTTTTCTTTCTTCGCTTTTATGGGTTGTGCATAGTCTACTGACTACAACTCCATTCCAATAAATACATGCCTCCCTGACTTCAGGAATTTGTATACTCTTGGGGTCATCATTATCCTTTCCTAGCTCTGCTACAATGTAGAACCCCATGAACTCCTACATGTTTTTGGAAAGTTTATGTTGGGGACATAGCAATATGGCCCTAGCACATACCAATCCTATGTCGTGAATCTCTTTCGCCAAATTAATTTTAAGGCCATATCTGATGTTGGTTCCTCTGGCTCAAAACTTAGTGTGGACCTAAATATTTGGATAGACTCATCCCATGTAGCTATCCACTTCAAACCTCTAACTCGATGCACTAGTTCATGGGAATAGTGTCCAAAGTATGCATAAAATGGTGTACCCACTCACTTTGTGTTATAACCCTATTTTCCACTCTAGTATACTAAGAGAGGCGCAAGTTCAACTTACCCCAGTTGCTGGCTAGAATGCATACCCTTTCACAATTTATTGTACTTATGTGAGATTTATTCCATCTTAAACGGGTGGAATTACATGATTGAGTCATTTCTCATAATTACTTTTTCAAAATTTTATAATTATGAGAGAACAATTACACAACAACAGAATGGGAAAATAACGCCTAAAATAGAGCCTAAATTTAGTGTATTATAGTACATGGATTGGAAACATTCTCCAGCACAAATCTGGGACAACCAGTTATTTTATCATAGCATCAAATTTATTGCCCTAAGTAATTTCATGAATAATTCTTATCTTAGCGCCACAAAAGACAATGCTGACATAGCATCATTTTCAATTCCAACAATAACACTGATAGTAGCGCCATCAATACCGATAAAAGTAGCACCAGAAATAGTACTAGAGATAGCGACCGCAATAGCATCGCCAATAGGAACTCCCATAACAACATAAATAACAACGTCAATAGCACCAAAAATAGTGCTGGAAATAGCAACAAAAATCTTAATGATAACTACACTGACAATAATAATGGAAATAACACTAGCAATAATGCCACAAATAACAATTCCAATAGCGATGACAATAGTGCCAATATAAAAATGTTAATAATTCAAAAAGAGCTCCAATAATTTCACCAGAAAATACGTCGGAAGCTGTGCCAGGAATAGCACCAGAAATAACGCCAAGATTTTCTTCCAATTAGTCTTCAGGATTAGCTTAAAATTTTCTGTCAAATTCTTCTTCTCATTTTTCTTCTAGGTTGGATTTAAGTTTTTCTTCTAGTTTTATGTCCAACTTTTCTTCTCGTTTTGCTTCCTATTTTTCTTCTACTTTGGATTCCAATTGTTCTTCCATTGTTGCTTCTTTTTTTACTTCCAAGCACCGGGAATACTACCAAGAATAGCACCAAGAATAAAATCAGGTTTAGCGCCAAGAATACTGCCAAGAATAGCACCAAGACTTGCTTCAAGTTTAGCTTTTGATTTTTCTTCCCATTTTTCTTTCAGTGTGGCTTCCAATTTGGCTTCCATTATTGTTTTTCTTTGCTTCCTAAAATGATTATTGTTTTGCATATAGTTAAATTAATATGTTTTATTTCAATCTAATTAGTTAAATATATAATGTATCTTAAATAATTTATATCATTATACGGTAAGTCATATGAATACATTTCAAATATTTTATAGGATAACATTTATAAATAATTGTTAACAGACATTTATAACATTTATAATAGACATCCGTACATTTGTTTTTTTTAGATGGGTATTTAGTGGCACTAAAATCATCTAGTTTGAAGACCAGAACCTTTTACATCAAGTGCCACAATATTCCATCTTCTTTCCAAAATTCCAATCCCTTTACGAACAAAATTTTCTTCATAACATATTGTATTATACTAAGAAAATTTTCCCCATATACTCTAAAAAAACCTCAATTAAAAATGACATATCGACACAACATATATATCTATTAAAAGTTAAATATTTACTAATCCTCAGGTGTCATAGTGACTCAGTCTTTCTCACCATTCGTTGTTTGCTACATGTCATTTTCCTCGAAGTCATCAATTTTGAACCTGTAACCCTCGACTTGGTGCAAGTTGTCATCTGCAAAGTCTTTAGAACTAGTGCTATGCTCCATGTTTGCCATTATTGTTTGATCGCCATTCCCTTCAAGTCCATCAAACTCATGAGATCCAATATTCCCACGTTACACACCATCTCATTTCCTTCCAGCCTACTACGGATATTCTCCACCCTAAACTTCATTGTCTCAATTACCAACTGTAGACACTCTAGCTTCAGCTCTAGTGGACCTATCCGATGGGAGAGGAGTTCATTTATGGCTCTGATCTCTATCAGTTTCATCTCTTCTTGGTGAGATGTCAATTTAATTAGGAATTCCACCATCCCTGCAATTTAGGATATATGGAAGTCGATCTCACCACCTTCCTCTCCTTCATCATGTGCCATTATCACTTGTACATCCTGCATTAACCATCTCAATGATGGGATAAAATAACAAATTTGACTTTGGCCTCCAGACAGCCCTCGTTCTCAATATATAGCAGTACAATTATTATCCCAAAATTACTTCCAAGTCTCATCGTATTGAAGGCTTCTAATATTTTCTTGTCCACTTGCATTGTATCCATTAATGGATCAGTGTGATAACTCTGAACAATTATCTTCAACCCTTTGTCAAATCTAACCGATATATGGATCTCACACATTTTCACCTCAATAAATATCAAATCATCACCATATTTTCTGTCTGTTGTCATCTTTGGACTTATGTAGCTGCTCCAGGTGGCCATGCAAACACAAATTCCCACAAAAATATGACACTTCATCTTTATTATAATTAAAATGTGTTTAATCTAACTTGACTCCACTAATTGTTCACTATTCTTGAGCTTAATGCACCCATGGAGCTACCTAATTTCTGAGTACCTTTTCATCATTATGGTATGGGTTTGAATGATGGTATTTCCACACTTATTTTTAGATCTCATGGATTTAATAAGACTCCTATGTTTTCCACTTGATCCACTGATTCATTCAAATTCTTTTTGATCTGGTAAAAATCAATAGATTTATATTAACCCATTGATAATTTTTTGTATGCAAAAGCGATGGAATCCTTAAGTCCTCTATTGTGTGACAATTTATAGCTTGTTGTATGGCAATTTTGGAGTCACAAAATACTTTAAGTTGTTGTATTCCATTTGCTATTGTGAGTTCCATCCCTAATTCCATAACGCCATACACTCTGCCTAGTTTTTTATCGTCACCCCTATCCCCAATGCATATTTGATCTCCAAACAACCCCTCCCATTCGTACCTCCCAAGACAACCAAACAAATTAACAACAAAATTATACTTATTAAATCTCCATCAAAATATAATCTACAACATACCGTGTATATTAAATAACAAGGTAATTATTGTAACATGATTATTGTCTATAATTAAAACAAGTGAGTCAAATATCTATAATTTAAGTGAATTTTACATCCATCATGAGAAATAAATCAAAATCATCATAAGTAATAAATATGCATCCAAATAATTAACCACTTTCAATTTATAAAAATTGATGAGTCAATATTGATAAGATCATCATCATATATAATTAAAACAAGTGAAATTCACATATACTAGTAGATCAATAACATGTGAAAGTGATAAATTTCCAACAGTTGACATAAGTCAAAATGACACATCATGTACATATGATATAAATAAAAATGATAAATTATGTAAGCCAAAATGATACAAGTCAAAATGATACATGTCAAAAAGATACAACTCTATAATATGGTAATGCGGGTCATGAAAATGATACATATGATAGTAACAATGAAAATCGACATCATAACAATATATCAAAAATGATTCATGATGCAGTCTATATGATCATGAATGTAACTTCTTGTTACTAGCATCTGGCTCATCACCATTGTGATCATGATCATCGTCATCATCATCATCATCATCTATATTTGTGTCATTAGGAGCATCATCTTCCATCTCAACATCATACCCAACATGATCTAGATCTGTGTAATGAGGATCATTCGAATCTTTTGAAGGATTTTTGTTCTGCAAAAAAAACATTTAAAATGAAAAGTTGTTATTTATTTCATGAAATAATTAATTTCTCTCGTATATATCTAATATCACAACATATGAAATGAGACGATAATCATATTCCATATATGAAAGTGCACATACGATAATAAAATTTCAAATAAGTTACAACTAAGATGTCAATCCAATGAATATTTCAAGATGTGGTGGGATAACAATCATGGCTTACAGGCAGGATGAATAACGCTTATTTAGCTCTATGATTATCATGATAATAAGTGAAAAAAGAAATAAACATCAATACATAGCATCAGATTGAATTTTGTTTGATATTAGAAGAAAAGGTGACAGTACTTGAAACTTGTAAAGTAGAGCACCAAATTAATTATGCAAATGTATATGACTTTTGTTTCAAATATGAAGACTAAAAACAATTATGGAGTTGAATAGGAAAAACATCACTAGGAAAATTGAGTGATAAGTGTCACTAAAGTATCTCTGATATAAGAGTTCAAATGCTTCTTCCTTGAAATCTCTATTAATATTAAAATGGATTCAAATACAACACAAGTAATTTCTTCAGAAACTAACCCTTCTCTCTACTTTTTCATCTAATTTATACAAAAATTACATAAGATTTGAGATCCATGATATCTGGAAAGTTTTAATTACAAAATACTAAAAATATATACATACCTTGATGACTTTAAATTAAATCTGAAAAATATATTTGCAAGGAACAAGTGATGTATTGACACTTTGACACATAATCAATGGTGGCAGAAAAGTAGGCATGTATCTATAGAATCTATTGAATATGTTGATCCAAATTGGTTACTGACAATCTGGAACACGATATGAAAACACCCTGTTTATAGTCCTAATAACCTGATTTGTTATTGATTGATTTGCTCAAAATAACAATTTCATTTTTATTTTTGCCCTGACTTTACCCTATGTTTCTAAGATAATTCTTATTGTATAAATATAGCCTCTAGGAAGATTTTAAAAAATCTATATCCCTGTCACTATCAAAAATGTGTTGCGAGGGAGTACTATTTAGGCATTGACAAAATATATGGGAATACACTATTAAAATGAAAACAATGAAAGTGTTGCCAAACTATCTGGCAGTGCTGTCAAAAACAAAATCAAAGATCAAGAGTGCCAAAACATCTAACAACTTTTCCTTTTCGATGCTCATTTTAATGTTTCTAGTGCTTCTAACAAGAGGTCCACATTTCTTGAATTAGTTTGTTTTGTCTTGTTTATTTTCTTGGCCTTGGGGCCCTTTTATCTCCTTTACTCTGTTCTGGACCGTCTTCCTTTTTTAGGAACTTGAAGCTTTCTCTTTTTTGATTGTTAAGTCTCACAAAGGTGTATCATCAAGATCAATGACTTGATCCTTCAAGGTTGGGATCTTCTATAATTTGGAATTGAGCCTAAGCTTATTTTTGGTCCTTGTATGGGTTTTTATCATCGCATAAATATAAGATAAAGTAAACACTTTTTCCTTATTTCTCTGTAAAGGTTTGGATGATTAGATTTGATCCTCTAAATCCCCTATTTCACTGAGCTTTGATTCTAAATCCTCATCATGTTTATCACTATGAAACTTACTAGTAAGGTTCTCTTCTCGCAACTCTAGAAACTATTCTTGATGGGAAGATGAAGGATTTTCCTCAAGAACCCTCTTACCCTTTCTACCATGGGAATCAAAACATGGTTTTCAATGTGATTTTCCACAAAAAAATATTTTTCTCTCTAGTGAGAATGGAGGAGGTTGATCCTTTTGGAAATTTAGCAATCTAGATAGGGTTTTAAACCTTTCTTTGTTTCTTTCTTTTGTTGGTTTTAGTCTTGGCAGAAATTGACCTAACAAAGCCTCCCAAAATTATGAAATTTTTCCAAGTTCTACAAATTTTTCTTAGGTGATTAATAATTAACAATTTAATTAAACTAGTGGTTTTAGGATGGGGATGGATTCTTTTAAAACCTAAGGGAATAATTATGGAAACATTCTCTTGGGGGCTTGGTAGAAAATCCAACAATGAGGCAAAGATATACGGTCTTTTCTTGGTGCTAACCTTAGCATCCAAAAGGGGAATCAAAGATAATAACTATCCTAGCTGACTCCTTCCTAATTATTCTCCACCTTTGAAGAAAGGCTCCCCCAATTGATAGTATGCTAAGTCTGTTATTTGATCATGTCATTAGTATTCTGGGATCTTTCTCTAATTACTCACCCTACCATACCCTTTGGAGTCTCAATAGTGATGTTGACCTCCTGGCTAACAAATCCGTCCTCTTGGAAAAAGGACAAGTATAAATCAATGGAATCATCAAACAAACTATCTTCCCCTAATCGATGTCTATAAACTATATTTATTACCCATCCCTCATCCCATGGATTATCCATTTTGTCGAAACTAAGTTAATCGATGGAAATTTGTTCTCCCAATTCCTATACCTTCACTCCCCTCTCATTCCTCAACATTAAATCATTGGTGTCATTAGACTACAACTTAATTAGTGTCCTCATAAATATGGTGACATTTGAAATGATGGAAGGATGCCTCCCATACCTAGAAATCGTGGAAACTTATAGGGCTTGAATACATGAAAATGTGTGGCATTCTTTGGCATTAGCAATGGCTCTCGTCATCCTTCTCTTAACATCTACGAATCTCATTTTAATTACCCTATGAAGCATGCCATTCCCCTGGGATATGAGGAATATTATATATGGGAGTGACTTAGATACCACGGTGAGTGAGGAAAATGCATCTTCATGGAATGAGAAGTTAATTGTTCAACTTGTGGAGCCTGACTTAGGTGAGGTGATTTTTTGTTGAAACCAAGTTAACCAGTGGAAATTTGTTCTCCCAATTCCCATATCTTCACTCCTCCGTCATTCCTCAATATTTAATGATTGGTGTCATTAAACTATGGCTTAATTATCATCCTAAAAAATACAGTGACATATACAATGATGGGAGGACTCCTCCTGTACCCGACAATCACGACAACTTACAGGGCTTGTATACATGCAAATGTGTGGAATTCATTGGTATTAACCATGGATCTCATCATCACTCACTAAACAATCTATGACTCTCATTTTAATTACCCTTTTTGATATGCCATTCCCATGGGATTTGAGGAAAATTAGACAGGGGTGTGATGTAGATACCATGGCGAGCGAGGAAAATATCTATTCTACGAATGGGAATTTAATTGTCTCGCTTTGGGAACCTAGCTCAGGTGAGGTGAGTCTGTAGTCACACATGGAGATGCTCTTATGAATGGATTTAAAATGGTGGATAGGAGGCCCATATTCCTCAGTTTGAAATAAGTAGCACTCAGAAAGGGTCATTGACTCTCTAAGTCTTGAGAGAAAGGTGGCTTGGCTTGATAGAGAGATCAACACTAGGGAATATTGGTAATTTTCTATGGAGCTTCTAGAGGATATTTTTCTTTTTAGTATTTCATATATTGAGAGGAATTCTAAGCTTGGCTATGTCGAGAGTAGAAGGCACAATGTTTTTGTTGATTCAAAGATAAAATTCTCCATTCTTGGCTTAATTTCCTTAGTTCTCCATTGAAAGACCCCTGGTGTTACTGAATTTCTAAATTGCAATCCAGAGCAAGTTCAAAGTGGGTTTTTTGGAAGGGGTGATCTAGTCTTGTATTTCTTTCCTGGATCATTTGGGTATTTTCTTTTGACCCAGGTAGCTAGGTTATCTCATCCAGTTCTTAACTACTTTGCATGTATTTGGTTTGTGTTGTGACATCTATCACCTATGGATTCTAGTTCTAAGACTGACTCTTATATCTCATATATCTATGACCATTGTCATAGTGCTTATCAAGAGATGAATGAAGAGATCTCTAAATTGTAGTTCCTAATGTACAAGCGGCCTAGCAAAAGAAAATTGGTTAATAGGAGGATGAAGTGGATTCTCTATGCAACATTACCATGGAATTTCACTTCTAGTTGGATCATACTCGAGGCTTTGATATCATTTGTTCTACTGAGGATTTTGATCCAACTTAATGGTAATGGTAGGAGTTAAGTGTATGTGGATGATGTTCTAATTTTGATGTGTATATACATCTAGAACAATAAGAGTAATTAATCAATTTTTAGTTTTTTCTATAATTTTGGATGCGGTAGATAGAGGCGATTTAGAATTGAAAATGCCCAAGAGAAAATCAACAATGTAACTCTCCCAAGTATTTACCATGATTGAGTGCAAATTTAATGCAAAAAATACTCATTTTTGTTAAAAAAATGAATTACATTGCATTGGTAACTTATTAATGAATTGCATTAGAAACAATCATTGAATTTTAGAGACATCATTATTTCCTTTTATATTTATTTTCACAATTATCAGTGTTGATCCATTTTGATGAGATAAATATAGGTTTGGTGTAAAGGTGAGAGAATAAGACTCAATGTCTACCATCCTTTTGAGAAAAGATCATAATGTTTACTTAGACCTTTAATTATCAAGCTGGCACTCAGGAAAATAGAACAAACTATTTCAACAAAGCATCAAAATGAGTTCTATGGAACTTTAGCAGAAACAGTGAAAATATTTGAATCTCATAACAATAGAGCATCTCAACAGAGATGAATTCCATGAATATTATATTTAGATCAAGCACTTAACATCCATGAAATCTTGCACAAGAAAGAAACATAACTAAGGAAACAAACTAGTAAACACCACAAAAGGAATAGTTGACATTAAAGCTTTAATACTACTTCCTTGAAAATAGTATTAGTCTAAAAAATAAACCATACACAATATAATTCTATTTAAAAAAAACCAACCCTTGTTTCTTTGTTTTTCAAAGCTTTATAGAAGTTTACAAAATGAAATCCATAGTTTTTGGGCAATTTTAAATACAATATACAAAATATATATGTATATATGTTTATTCTATTAAAACTAAAATTGAAAATACATTTACAAGGGAAAAATGATGATTTGATAATTCATGACAACAAAAAGTGTCCTTGTAGCTGCGAAGTCTGCTGAAGATGTGGATCGAAATAGGTCACTGATAAACGACAACAAAATCTAGAGAATCCCCTATTTCTTGCCCAAAATCTTGCTTTGATGTTCACTGATCCACCGAAAATGGAAATTTCCCTTTTATTTATATTATTTCCTTATTAATATAGTGCTTACTGTGCAATAGATATTCTCCAAAATGATTTTGACAAAATCCATATCATTGTCACCTTCAAAACTATGTTGTTAGAGAGCTTGATTCAGGCGTTGACACAATATCTGGGTATATGTGCTGTCAAAATAAAAAACAGTGAAACCGCTATTAAAACACTTGGTAGTGCCTTAAAAACCATATCAAATGTCAGTGCTACTAAAACATTTCACAACACAATAAAAAAAAGATAAAAAAATAGTGTTGCCAGAACATTTAACAACGCTATGTTTGGGATACTTATTTAACCTTTTCTGTGCCTCTAACAAAATGTCCATGTTGCTTGTCTCAATTTGTTTTGTCTTTTCACTTTTCTTAGCCTTGGGGCCCTATTTTTCTTCTTTACTCAGTTTCTGAGTCTTCTTCTTCTTAGAGGAACTTGATGCTTCCTCCTTATTGATTAGCAAATGATTCATAGGTATATCATCAATAACAATAAATTTCTCTTTCAAATTCGGGTTCTATTACAATTTAGACTTGAGCCTGAGCTTATTTCTGGGCATTTTATGTGGTTTTCGCATCCCATACATTTCAAATAGGGTAAAATATTTCTCATATTCCTTTTGTGCTAGTTTGGATGATTGGGTTTGATATATTTTAAGTCCTCTGTCTCATTGAGTTTAACCCCAAAGCACATTTCCTTTTTATTACTACTAGGATTATAAATAGGGTAATCTTCTGGCACCTCTAGAAGCAATTCTTGAGGGGAAGCTAATTTCTTTTTTCTCAAGAACCCTCTTGCTCCTTCTCACATAAATGTTTTCTACCATAGGAAAAGAAACATGGTCTTCTATTTGTTTACCCAATGAAGCTTTTCTCCTGCTTCTGGTAATGACAAAGGAAATTGTCTGGTTTGAAGTTTGGAGCTTCGAGGTTTTTGATAGGTTTCTTCACCTTTCTTTGTTTCTTACCCTTGATGACTTATGGCTTGGTAGCGATTGGTTCAACATAACCTCCCCAGAATAATAAATTATCCGAAGCTCTTCCTATCTTGCATAGATGATTGAAAACTAATATTTTAATCAAACCCTTATGAAAAATGCAATGGGGGGAAGACTTGGGTTTTTATTCTAATTTTTGCATACATTTTCATAGGAATCTTTAACAAGAAAAATGGAATTTTCATTCTTAATTGGTTGGCCAAATTATCTAAAAAGTTGAAGTGGTACATGGTAATCCTATAATACCTACCCTCACATGTAAAATAAATCTGTATGAACTTCAGGGTCTTGTTCTGGGTGGGTTTGAGTCACGTTCTTTGCACATTCATCCTATAATTCTCATTTTGGTGCTCTTCCTTTAGGAAAAATGTGATGTTGATATCCAGAAAGTTTTGGTTTTTAAACCATATATCCCCCCATTAATAGGAAATCCTATAACCTAAACAATGACTTCCTCTATAACTAGGAACAAAATATTAGTCAAAGTAACCACCTTCCAATCAAACCCCTCTACAAAGGACCTAGCGACATTTTAATTCAACCCCTAGGGCATCTGACAATACTCTTCACAACCCACCTACATAAACTGCTCATCCTATTCTGACTAAGATTCAATAAATTCCACTATACTCGGCTCATCCCTGGAAAAAAACCTTTCCTTTCCCATCTTCATAATTTGATTTGGAAATCACAAAATTGTCAAAGAATAAATAGTTGGTCGGGCACTGTTTATGGAACAAACAAATGAGAGCTACTTCCACAACAACCTAGAATGAGAAACACAAATCAATTTTAACCTTAGCCTTAAAAATATGGAAATTCAAACTGATGCATGGACATAAAATAATTAAACCCCTCACACATCCATCATTCCCATCATGCCCATTTTTACTTTGGTCATCAACATTTTCTATTGGAAAATTTGATTAGATAGGTAAAGAATAATTATAGCACGTGAATTCGATAATGCCACTTGTTGAATAAGATATTTTATGTCACATGGTGTCAGCACATTTGAAAATAGCTACCTTACAAAAATGCATAATCTTCACTATTATTTGTTTTGGCAACATCATTAGAATTGGTGCTGTAAAAAAAATGGTAGCGCTCATAAGAATTTCACAGAACTTATAACCTAAAGCACCACTTGAGCTGACCTAGAGACTTTAAATGTTATAACATGCTCAGAGATCCAGGAATTACCAAACTTTGATAGGGATATAGGTTCAAAGATCTAGGAATCATAAGGCTTCTTTCTTTCCAAGACAATCATCTAGCCATGCACCTCAACACATGTATCTTGGTTCAATAAATAATCCCATGTAATGTTATCTCAACCCAAGCACCCTCAAGTGAAGTGATTATACTCCTAAGGTATTCCATGTTATCCCAATGCTCCTAGGGTCAACCTCCTTTCCTCCTATTTCTTAGTGCTCATCATCCAAGGTAGGTCCACCTCTTATCCCAAGCAACCATCTTCTAAAACATTGAAAACTTTTATGTCTATTGAATTATGAATGAGATATGAAAGTATACTTTCTCCATGTGAAGTCTCATGAGGTTGGATGTGGGGAACGTCCCGCTTGAAGTACCTATGTCCTAGTAGTGTGGGGAATGTAGGGAACATGTCTCCTATCCTCAAGAACATTCCCTCATGTAACATTGAAAAAACTTCGAAGGCTTGGTTTGAAAGATATGTTGTCTCCTAAAGTGTACGCCTAAGGCACAATGCTCAGAATATAGGTTGTTAGTCTAATCCCTAATCACTCTATTTAGAATTGCTCCTAGCTAACTCAACGGGATTAGTGCCTAAAAGGTGAAAAATAAAGGATGAATTTTTTTGGAACAAAAAGTCAAGAGATATGAGGGAAAGGGAATTGTTATTATTGCAACTTGATTATTAAATAGAATAAATTTAAGAGTTTATAAGAAATGTTTTAAATTGGATTTCAATTAAGATCAAAAGATATAATATGTAAAGGTGATAGACTTGTTCCTTAACAATTCTCAATGGAAATTTAGAGACTAAATAGATGTTCAAGTTACAATAACAACAATTTTGAAAGAAGTGTTATAAATGACACAATATCAAATATGAGAAGATAAATATAACTTGCATGACATAAATAACTTGTACTTTCAATAAAATACTCAGGATAAGAATGACAATGTGACATTGAGAAATATAATCAAATATGACTATAGAACAATAACACAATATTGCAAGGATGATATAATACCCACAATGATAGTTATGCCACAAGAGATAAAAAGTTAGAAAGATGGAATGCAAAACTAAACGAGGTGGAATGCAATATCTTTGTTACATCTAGTTAAACGCCTAGTGTAGATGAATCCTTCTTCATAAATGTTTTTAAGTTAGTCACAAACACAAGTTGTAGAGAGAAGGTATGGGGAATAAATATAAGGATTTATTAATGATACCTCCCCTTTATTCTAGCTACCCAAGAGACTCCGACATTTTAGGTATTGTGGCCTTAATGACTATAAGCTCACCTATTTTAACCATGAATGAGGGTCCAACATCTGAAATTAGATAAAGAAGGTGGCCCTAAAAATTTCTATCAACCAATCTTAGAATTGGAGGTAAATTTTTAGGATGTAAGGCTAAATTCTAGGCTGAAAATGCAATTTCTTCAATTGAGACAATGATATCAAAATTTATTTAAAGATAATTAATGCCAATGTCATTGTAATAAAAAATGAGATAGGTACTTAAATGATAAAATATTTGTAGCAAATAACAATGCTAAAAAAATAATAAGAAATTATCTCAATGAAACAGTAGCATTAATAAATGTTCAAATATTAGAGGAAATCCCCAATGCCTTCAGGTAATAGTGTGTTTATTAGATGTTCTCACTTATTTAGACAGTTGAATAAGAAATAAATTTAGAAATATATCACAAATGTTAAATGGAAAATGAGATTGCTAATAGTGATTAGAAAGACTACTTAGATCACAATTGAAAATGAAACAAGACAACAAGTTTTTCAAATGCAACATAGACCAGGTAGTAGTGCAAGGAAATACAAGTTAGAAATGTAATTAGAATGTAAATGTAATTAAAGTAGATTAGAAATGAAAATGGAAGAGGACCAAGTTAGTGAGTTAGTAGGTTATCTCTCCCTTTTAAATAAGGCGATAAACGATGCCAAGGGACCAAAATACCAAGATCCCCAAAAGAAAGATTCACTTTTATTAATGAAGTTATAGGAAGGCATAAGCTCTTTGACAAGGTAAAATACCCTCTACTCAGGTCCTTTATTTCAAACTAAGCCTTCAAAGTTAAAATAGGCTCAAACACATGCCTACATCGTAAATGTTCCTATTCTAATAGCCATATCCCTACATATCTACTTATATATATATATATATATATATATATATATATATATATATATATATATATATATATATATATATATATATATATATATATATATATATATATATATATATATATATATATATATATATATATATATAGATATATATATATACCACTACAAAATAAATGTTTTACACCTCAATACACCCTTTATCCTACCATATGGAAAATAATTGCTAAGAAAAGTGCTAAGACTCAAGATAATCCCCAGTGATAGCAATCATCTTCATTTATTCTCTATTGTTTACATCACAAACTCTAGCTCTTCCTCTATTGCATCACACACGCACTAAGAACTCCCCATGACAATTATATATATTGAATGATGAGTATAGTGTAGACAAATACATTCTCTTCCCTCTATACAAAGTAGGTGAGGGAGGCCAACATTGATAAAGTGGACTAACTACACAACAAATATAAATTAATGCACAAGATAAGGTCAACAAGTGAAGTGCTCTTTCTCCATGGAATACATGTCAAGATACTAATCCTTAGGTGGTGCAGTCTCTAAGCATGGATTACAAGTGTCAAGTTCTCTTCATCATAAGTTTTCTTTCTTTCCAAGACAATCATCTCATTTTCATCAACACATGTTTATTGGGTCCATAATCAATACCATGTAATGTTCTCTCAACCCAAGCATCCATAATCAATCTCATGTAATATGGTTCATTGTCTACGGCTTATGTATTATGTTATACCTAAGTCTTTGAGATTTTCCAAAAAAAATTACTAAAATAGAAGGGGGAGGAATATAAAATAAAAACAAAGGAGGGATAATTATTTGGGTTAGCACACTTACATTTTTTCTTGCTCTTTCTAAACCAACAGGCCCAGGTGCAAGTTTTTAAAAATGGGTCCACATCAATGAGAACCAATGGTTAAGCCCCATTCAACTTCAATGATGAATAAACATAGGTTCATTGGCATTGTACACAAATGCATTGTGCCAAGTAGCACAACTGTTAAGCTGGGTAGGGGCGACTTAATGTGTTATTGTAATCTTGTTGATTAATTGATCAACAACTATGATCTATTGCACCACCCTGACTCATTTTTTGGAAAAACGTGAGCTTGGTTGTGCAGGTTGGTAAATAGTTTTCAAAACTTCCCTCATTCTCATCATCTGGCCTCTCCATTTTCTAGGCAAGCGTACCAAGCATGCATTCCAAGTGAGCCTACCTGCCACCTCATCCTACAACATGATCCCCACTCCAACTCACATCCTCCGTTGTCCACCCCCTGAGTCATTCACCTACCTCATTACCCATGTCATTTCCCAGTCGCATCATTACTGAAGGCTTACATGTATTCCATCAAATTTCCCACTCTTATCAAACTCAAACGAGAAAAATATTTTATTTGTAAGTCTTACCTATTCTTCATCCCTTTCAGACCACAAACCACCTTACTTCTAGCATCTAGGTCAGGTTGTGAACACCACAATCTCACTTAAACTTATCCCCTTAGGTTTTAGGTACTTATATACTTCAATAAATGCAATCTTCATCATGTTGAAGTTAAATAAGAATCCTAAAATTGCCCCAAAAGCTAAAACCTCTAACCCCTCCACTCAAAATCCCCTGATGGATACTCAAGCAGAGATACATGACCCAAGGTGCTCATTGGACCTCAACTAGTACTGTCATGACTCTTAGGGAATTTTTTTGAGCAAACGAGGTTATTTTGACATATTGAATTATGGGTTCTATTATATGTTAATCCCAACCACTTATCACATTCCCCAGTTTCTGACTTTGCTAGCTTCTGCATACATCCCTCAAAGAAATTGTGTTGCATCTTCCACATGAGAAATTATCCTTGAAGTCACCTATGACATCATTCACAAGTCTTTATGTTTCCCTGATCTCCAAAACCCATAGCCTTTCAATGAAGACTCACTGACTCTAAACTTCACTCAATTATCAGAAGGGAATAAACTAGCCTTGTTTGAAATAACTTCACTACCAAGGACACCAACTCGTCATCCCAACGAGACCTATCCTATGCATATATTTTCTCAATATGCCTAGAAGGTATTAGCCTAAATTTTGGTGCTACCTGGGGAAGATGAATCCACCAATGTGACTAAGTCAACCTTAGTGTTTCTAAGCCACATGTTAGATCACATTGATTATTTAAACATACCTGAATTCCTAGCTAAATCCATTAATCTCTAGTTTGGGAAGTTCCCATTTTCCATATCTTCAAATATCCCTCCATTTTTGTCTACTTAATCCTATATGTTCATATGGATAAATTTTAGTACTTAGATCTAAGCACTTTTGACTCTATAAACTAGAGAAAATGCGTGATTGAATGGAAAAATCTAGTTAAATGAAAGCATGAAAATCAAGGATTTTCTAATTTTTTTTCCATTCCTAGGCATAAAGGATACATGTTCAAGTTAGGAAATATTGTGGGTCCATTCATTATAAATTCTAGGCAAACTCTAACTTATGTTGAAGACAAGATTAAGAAGTCCCATTTTGAGTTGGGAGAGAGATGGAAATATGATCCTCATCATATTTTTTTCTGATAGGAGAAAGAGTTTCAAATCAGCCCCATATACCCATGAAAGTAGGCATGAAATAGAGTGGAAGGAAAATCAAGAGGCCTAGCCTATAAATTCAGAATTTGAGATTGAGACCCCCATAACCAAAGAATTAAAAAAAAGAGAAATACTCCTAAAATAATGGATATAGATGTGGAGGTACAAACATCCAATAAGGCAAGGATACAACCTGTGGATGAGGATGAAATACAAGTGAAACTAACAGGAATTACCTTTGATTCGCCAGGTTTTCACATGATCATAGAAAACCCAAAGGATATTGTACCATCTAGCTCCATAAACCTGAAAGTACTTACAATGGAAAGGATGTCTTCTATTCTAGATGCAACACTAAAATATTATCCCAAAATTAAAGAAAATAGTCAAAGAGAAAAAGTATTTATGATGGCTCAGCTAACCAAATAGGTATCATCCTCTTCTCAGACCAGATTTCTTTCAGCAATGGACCTGGAGAAGAACCAATTCAAGATTTTGTTATTGCATCATACTGCTTAATTACTCCCCACATGTGCTGAGTTTAAAATTGTGGACTTATCCCTCAACATTGAAGATGTCCCTCTACATGACGAGATTAATTTACATAGGAAAACTGGTGAGATGACATATCATGATCTGAGAAAGGCCTCATTTCCAATTAGCAAAGTAGGGAAACTTCTAGAAAAGGCCTATAAGAGAATCAAGAAAGAAAATATACATGCTAGGGACCTGTATTTACAAAATGAGGGTTTCGAAGAGTTAATAAACAAACTAGGTGTTAACCTAGAGGACAGAGAGACAATTAAAGTCCTAATACAAGGAACATAGGTTGAAGTCCAGTCATTAAAACAAAAGCCAAAGATGAGTACAACGGAGCATGTGCACATCGCTGAAGTAGCTTATGTGGAGAAAGAAAAGGAACAAATAACCCTTCAGCTAATTGATAGGAAGAAAGAGGTAGCATGCTTGAAGTAGAAGGTTCAAGACCTAGAATGCACTGTTAGAGATCATGTTTTCATAATTGTAGTTCCTACTGAATCAGATGATCCTTTAGAAAACATGACAAAGTTGATGACCAAGCTTAAAATTTCTGAGGAAGAAATGAAAAAACCTCAAGATCAAATCACTGTGCTTGAATCAGAGCTAGCTACTAAGAAAAAGAGATTAAAATAAACCAAATTGGAGATAGAACAAACTTTTGAAAAGTAAAAGACAACTCAGGGTAAGTAAAGGAGTTAAAAAGTAGACTGAAAGGGAATATGTCCGTAATTGATGCAAGATAGGACATTTGGGACAATATCATCCAACAGGTATAGGATACATGGAAATTTTTCTAGGTTCTTATTGAACAAAGGGAAATAACTACTACTGTTACCAAATTTTTGGTTGCATGCAAGAAATAAAGTAAAAAAGAAGCACAAAGATCTAGAAAAATTATCAAATTATTAAATGAAAAATCTCCACAGACGTGGAGGGAATGCATATTATTGATAGGGATGTGGTAATTCTAGAGATAAATAAGTCTATTGAGAAAAATTAGTTGTTTGTTTAGGCTGAGAATAAATTAGAGGTATTGAAGAGTTTTGTAACCACTTTTGACTCCAAGTTTGATTAGAGGTAGAGAGTTGGATTATGAACCTATTGGGGTATAGATGGAAGTTTATTTTCCTGGGAAGCTTATGAGTAGGTTAATAGCAACAAAGTGTATAATGGACACCTCTTTGAAAGAGAATACTGTGGTATTGAAAGGCACGACAATAGTTCATTTCTTGTGAAGGTATTTCCAATAATTTTGGTTAATAAAATATTTATTTGAATCCACTTCAGACTACACAAGATATCAGAGCTACAACTGGCTTTTCATAGAATGTCTCAATTCCCAATTCCAGATAAAATTTGTGGGATCGATTGATCTAGATTTAAACAAGAACAAAACAAATTACATATATAATCATACATACAAATATGCAGCAGAAATAATACTTCATCTCATTACTAGAAAATACTGAAATATGCTTACAAACTGAAATGGAAGTAAACTAGCTAGGGCGATGGTAGCTTATCTCTGAGAAGAGGTGTGGCAGATACATGCCTCTGAACTACCTTAAAATGAGGCTCGAAGGCCTACTTATTGTTGAGAAATGATGGAAAACCCTAAACATCCAAAAACCTAACCCTAGGAGATGAAGCACCAAACTATGGGCCTCGTTTTGGGTAAATTGGTACGTCAACTTCCCGAGGTCGTAACTTTGGCATACGATCTCCATTTGACGTGCACAATACCTCGATAGAAATATCTATCCAAGGAATACAACTTTAGGAAGAGAAACATTGGTTCATGGACCCATGTTGCTCCCAATTTTCCCAAAAAAACGTTGTTTAGGGCCTCAAAATGGCTTCGGAAGTTCAGGATTTGAAAAACTGCTAAAAATAGTAAATTGTGCTACAATTAAGGAAACTAAAAAAATAAAAGAAATAATGGTGGGGGTCCAAGTGGAATTGGTGGGTGGCCACCAATATCCACCTAGATCGTAGATTAAAAACTCTCCTTTAGCGATGTATAGTCGAGCCTGGATACCCAAGTGTGGGGCCCCAAGGGCCACGTTTCTCTACCCATGTGAATGTTTAAGCATGTGGCCTTTAATTTCGTTATGATGTATATGTTTTAGTTAAGAGATAGTTAGAACAATTGGATAATAGGATAACCGAATAAAAAAACAGTTGTATCTTACGACATTTTTTTGTAACTATTCTTAAACATGATCCCTTTCTTTAAAAATGTTATAGGAGAACTCATTGGGGGTTCAAATTTTTGGCTCTTGAGACGAGTTCACTCTAATTTTTCTTTGTAATGTGTTTAAAATATTTTAGGAAGTTAATGGAGAAGTTTAAAATGATTCCTCATATCTGCTGCTTACAATATGTGTTCTTTTCTATTTAACTTTACATTTGTGTTATTCTTCTTTTGAAACTTGTGTAATGAAGCTATTGGTTTCTTTCATTAATAGATTTATCAATGTTGTGCTAATCGTTGAGATACCTGTAATATATATCTAAGAAACCTTAATGAAGTTCTCCACAGTTTCTGCGTCTCATTTTCTTTCATTTCATGTTCGTTGCTGAATATCTAATGCATAGGATTTTGTTTAGCCATGTGTTTTAAATCTCAAATTCCTTAATTTTCTTCTACCTATACTACCATATCAATTTTAAGGTTATAATCATAGATAAGTAGGCCATTTGAACTTATTTTTTAATTTTCCCAAGAACGAGCACACATTACATCTAATGGTTATTCTCTGGTCAAAGATATCATCCAAACGTATAAATCTTAGTTTAATTTTGAGTAGAATGTGAAAATATTTCAAGGAAGTATCTGGATGTCCTGGGTACTAACCTTTTTCATCCCAAAGGTTTGTTGAAAATAGCAACAAGAAGTGATAAAAATAGAATCCAAAATATTCCAATTTTAATTTATCCTTGAATTAAAATTGTGAATTAAATGCAAATTTAGTCTCACCAGCTGCTTGGAAATAATTAATTAATTCATTATGGATTAATTAGTTGGAGAAATTCAAGTTAGAAGTCTTTCTGAAGTCATGCAAGAGTTATCCCTTAAATTAAGGAGATTATCCCTTAATTAAGGAGATAAGATTGAGTTATATTTGAGTTGTAACTAGTTAGCTTAGTTTACTGAGTTAAGTCTAGTTAAATTAGTTCCAAACTGTTTGAGGAACTAATTGTGAGTTATCAGTCAGTTGATGCATGCATGCACTCAACTAGTGTACTCTATATAACTGCAGATTAACTCATCAGAAACTCATGCATGTCTATTATGAGAAAGACCCAGTTGAGATAAATGTCAAGGATAGTATACTATTAGTTGCACATGTTTTCCTATAAAGGAAAACCATGCATGCAGTCAAGGGAAGGTTCCTTGAGGATTGTGTAGTTCTAACAGTGTGTTAGAGCAGTGTGACACTTGGTGAAGGAGATCATCCTAGAGGTAATTGTGCAAGGAAATAGGAGCTTGGAGGGCAGAGGAGAAGGCTTGTGAGAAGCTTTATTTTCCTGTGAGCATCCAGGAGGATTGTACTAAGAGCTGGCTGGCTATGAGAGCTAAGGCTTTGTATAATTCTGATGTATTTCCACTTTGTATGATAATACAGATAGTGGGATTTTTAGCTAAAGCTTTCCCCTGAGTATTTTCTATGTTTCATGTGCATTGATTCTTCTTCTTATGGTTATATGTGTTCAACTTGATCTTTAAGCTTCTGCAAAGCAAACTTTGATAATAGAAGTAGGTTATAGTATTTTTCTTTGGTATATTGCATTATCGAGTTAATCTATAGTCAGATTTTCTACATAGATCTCAGAGGTAGCTTTGTAGAGAATTTTTAGGAAATTATACATGGTATCAGAGCTAGATGATCTATAGAGAAATTTCTACAAGGTTCTTTCTAGGAGCTACAACATATTACATGGTCTTATATCTCTCCTTTGGCCTAGTTTTTTTTGCAAATTTCTTGAGAAAGCCATGATTGGATAATGATTTTGTTGACGGTGTTGGACCCGCCAACATGTAAGGGGATCTCCCCGGTAAGAAGTCCCAACATTGGGTCGTAAATTAATGCCTTGACCTCGATGTCGCACAGAGGCAAGTAAGATAACTCTCTTAGTAGCAAGGGTGTGACCGCTGCAGTGAGTCAAGGAAGGTGAATGATAGGTTCTGACACATTTGGGGTGTGACGAGTGCCCCCCTTAGCAACCTGTAGTAGTACTCAGCTGACAAGGGAACACATGAGCGAAGATGCATCACAAGTTGGAAAAACGATCAGTCGACAATCCAAAGTGATGGTTAAACCAACAACACATCTGCAACAAGATTCATATAATCGCATGTGAAACAGTTGATACACAAATATGTAACTTAAACAACATATATTTCTAAGCAATTGTAGCATTCCAACTACAATAACAACATGTGCATGAAAATGTGTTGGCTCTTATTACATAAATAAGTGTAAGTTCTAATCATACAATACATCCATGTAAACCTGCTAGCCCCAACAGTGGAATGTTACAGCCACATCTGTCAGCTCCTCCAAAGAGATGAACTAACTCCATATAGTGGGGAAGCCAAGGTCCATTAGAATACTATCCAAGCTTTCTCCAAGATAGTCTTATCAGAATCTTGGCTAACCAAAACCTTTACAATGAGTTATGAGGGACTATTTATAGAAAAGAGTGGGGTGACCCTTGATATTCCCCTTTATGACAGTTCAACTACCCTCATGACTCTTCACCTACTCTATGACTGTTACATCAAACTATTGACACTTGACTTACAGTTGACATGACTCAACATTACAATGCACATGTACTCATGTGACATAAAATGGCTTGAGCAAGCCATGCTAGACATCATTGACACTCGGTCCATTGTGATGAGACCAACTCTTTGACATGATTTTGATGGTGAAGGTGGTGAGATGATGCCAAGCTTGGTCATCTGTGATGGTGTGCATACACCCCATGGTGACATCTTGCTGAAGCGAACTCTTGCCTCTATTGTATCTAGTGCATTGGTTTGGTTCCTTAATCCAACTCATCTGCTAACATGTGCATGGTCTTCTTGGGTGCGGTTGAACCAACACACACTGATGCATAGTGTCCGTGTTGATCGTCAAGTGTGTTCTAGTGGTCATGCACATCAACTTGTTGAAGTACATGTTCAACTCCAGTTGGACTTGCTTCATGTCTTTGCCTTGGTGATTGTGTTGAATGGGTTGGATTCCATGTGTGTGCACAATCACATGCATGCTTATGAATCCCTTGCATGCACTCAAGAACACTGCTCACCATGTCTACTTTGTACCAGTTGCTGGGATGGATCTTTAACTTGTATGCGCGCAGTTTCATCTGTGAGTGCATGTTGCGCCCACTGCTGTTCTTGTTCCTTGCTGCAACTCATTCCTCTATTTGTGCAGCGTCATGTTCTTCCTTGAGTTGCTGCTTCAACACATGAAACTCCTTCTTTGTTCCATTCTCTGTCTTCGCGTAACCTTCATGGCACGTCGTCACCTCATAGCCTGAGTCTCCCAAGCTTCTTTCATCATCAATGTTCTTGATCTTGCAAATTTTTTTTCCTCTATGTTGTCAAAAAACTTCCTCTTACATTCATTGCATTAGCTATGTTCGGTATGCTACCTTTAGCTGATGTTAATGATGTTGCTTGCTGTGATATCTTGATGTTCTTATCTATGAACAACTTGATGTCTTCACGAGTAGGCAAGCTCATAGACATTTGATCGACTACATCTCCAGTTGTGTTTTGAGTGGTGTCTTTGATTCTACCCTCTTGGAAATCATTGCACCTACACTACTGAGAGGTAGATGAACACTTGCAATATCTAGAGACATGGCAACAGTCAGGGCAAGCAACCTGTCAGTTGAAAACCAAAATGAACTTGAGAACTGACTTGTAACATACCTGTGTGACTGATAATGAAGGGTGCGCAATTTCGGTCGGGAGGTCGGGAGACTGACTGCCAAGACTGCGCAAGGCATATTTTGGGCTGCTGGGAGAATGAATGACTACTAGAACTCTACAATGCACAGTCTAGCCTTGCTGCTGACTACTCGAATTGCACAATGTGAAATCTTAGTTGGCAATGGATACAAGCTAAGTGACTGCATTGTGCAATTTTCTCGGCTAGCAGTCATTGTCCCTCAAAAATGTGCAAAATAGTCTTGGGGGATAGTCACTAGGTAGAAATGCACATTTCCTAAGAGGAAGACAGAGCCTTCCCTCTCAAGATTGTGCAATGTTGTCTTGGTGAGGCTCTTGGTGAGGCAGAGTCTGGGCCAAGGTAGCCTAGGCTCGCCAACGGGAATCTAAAAGTGAATGTGAGTGTGAATGCATTGTGATACTGAGTGTAAGAATAAGTGAAAGAGGATGCATGCAAATGGCGAATGATTGATTCAAAAAATAGAACAACATGCATGTGGGTGAGGCGAGTTGCTAAATCAGTGACCGTTCATGAAAAACAGTGTCATGCATGCGAGAACAGTGAGATAGAAATGAAAATTGAAACAGTGTTACAAAAAGCTAGTATACATGTAAATGACAAAACGTGATCACTGAAATCAAGCAAACATTACTCATATAAGTGAAAACACAAAAAGCAACCGAAATGCAACACAAGGCATGGGAAGCGAGCTTACCCCAAAATAACTGAGCTGAATGTGTTGATAGCTTCTAGATGTGATGCGGGATGTCAAAGCTGGAAGTTTGATGTGAGAAATGAGCTCTGTAGCATCTGGTTGATGAGTTTTGATAACATTGATGTTGTGAGGCGCATGCCACAAATCTAGGGAAAGCGACACTTGGTGTGAGGTTTCTGAAATGATCCTTGAATGTAACCTCCAACTGCTAGAAAAAGATTCTTGAAACAAGGGATGCCTTTGCATGCTGCCTTAGGAGAAGCAACCCATGCATGCAAGTCATTTTTTCTCGGCCATAGAGGGAACTGGTCAACTCACCTGCACATGCAAGAGACCACTCAACTACTGGAAGAAAATGTGCATTTATAGCTACCCAAGAGGTTTGCGCAATTTCTAGGCAAAGTAGTTGACTACTGCCCAGATTTGCACAAATTTTGAGCTGAGCAGCCCTGCTGGGGAAAATTGCATAATTCCTGTTAGGAGTGTTGACTGGCATGATTGCGCAACCTTGGAGCCCAGCAAGCTGTCAGACACGATTGAGAAATTTCTAGAGGGAAGGTTGGTTTCCCTCGAGAAATGCACAAATCTCTTGGGGCAGTTTCTCAGCTTGCAGCTGGACCAAGTTAGGGTGAACAACTTGTGAAGGGAATGCATCAAGCTGTGATGGACATGCTTCCTTTGTGCAAGCAAAACACTAAGGCTTGTGAACCTAATGAAGCAAGACAAGTTGCTGTGAAGGTTGGAAGGGAGGCTCCAAAATGAAGCTAAGACAAAATTTTGGAGGGTGGTTGTAGGTGCTACAACACTTGGCAATACACAGGTAGAACTTCAACTCTCTGAATGGAACTTGTTCATGAAAAGCAAGTCTAACACCTCTAGAAGTATTGCTCAGTTCTCAACTCCTCTTGGTTTCACACTAGCTTGATCGTAAGATGTAGCATTTACAAAACTCTTGGTCGATTGACACACATTCCAAGACAAGTCAACACAGTTGTTTAGATTGGTGCTGAGGGGTATATTGATGCACAAGTGGTATAGTCATCAGAGTCTTGGTTTCATCTCTGGTGTTGCTCCACTACTAGTAGGCCTAGAAAGTTCCCCGACGGAGTCACATAGGAACACAAGCATGGCTCTGCTACCAGTGAGCCTAGTCAGTACCTCGACAGAGTTACTTGCATCACCTCTTTGCATAAGAATCTTTTATCTTCTTTCGCCTTATTGATTTTCATTTTTTCAAAAAAATTTCACATTTCCATTTTTTCATTTTCATCTTCATAACTATGCATAACACTTATTCATTTCAAAGTTAGAAGAGGGATCCCGACTTATTGAGAGCATAAGAGGTTGTTCCTGTAGAGAGGTAGTTTATTATACCTTAGACATGCCTGTTAAGGTTTTTCCCCTCACCTTACTCTACTTGATTGAGCTGACAACGGTTAACCCAAAAACAACTGACTAGAGTAGGTGACACTAGCTAGCATGCATGCATTGTGTTTTCACCAAGGTTCATTTCGAATAGTACATATTTTCCATCGACGTATCATGGCATGAAAGTAACAAGTTCTTCATACAGAGGGAGGATGATAGATAACCAAGTAGTGATAGCAGTACATGGCCTCTTGTACTTTACCTAGCTTGCTTCAAGAGTCATACATGGTTTCATGTGAAACTATCCTATGAAATGAAACAAGTGAACTAACAAACAACAAAGCAAATCAAGTAAGAAAACAAGCAAGAAGACAAACAAACAAATAAAGTAAGTAAATAAGCATGCAAGCAAAAAACTCAAAAAGAAAACACTACTCCTACTCCTAAGCTAATAGTGCATGGGTCATCTCACATGAAGTGATACTTCCAATGCAGCCACCAACGAATTGGTTGACCCATGTTGGTGAAGGCAAGGTTTGTGAACCAGACAACTGTGGGAACCAGCAAATAAGAAATATGTAACAATGAAGACAAACACGCTCTGAGCTTACAAGTGACCACAGAACAAGGATGAGTGATATTGCATGACATGCATTCTGTGGTGCTCCCATGATTTTATGCTACACTGCGTGCAAATGTTGAGTGTATGCATTCTCTTGACTGTGACATGAAAGCAAAAATGAGAAAGGTAGACCACTTGTGTTGTGCATGTGGGCTTGTTGTGTAAGATTCCTCCAATGCATGAGTGATGGGCTCATGTAGTTCGAGTGTAGGAAGCGAAATATGGGTGTTTGGTTGATCTTTAGTGAAAAGCAGAGAGTGATGAGGTGCCTTGAGTGTTTCAACAATTTCCTGACCGAAAGTGAGACTCGCCTCACGACAACGAGGGCTTGAAATAACCATCAGCTCAGGATGAAGTGCCTCGACAATTTGGGGGGTTTTGACCTCATGGAGAGATAAATCATAGTATACCAGTGTCTTGGATAGATTAAAAGTGGTTGAATCAACATCGTGATCGGAGGAGGAAGTGAATAGATCACGACAACCAAGAAAAAAAAATTAGGATGTTTTTCGACATCCTCATGATTTGATCAATCGGGCAGAGGGGTAGATGAGAAGCAAATATGTTCACCCTATGTGTTTTCAAGAAGGATAAATGATAGATTGAATGGATTTTTCATGGAAGATGTGTCCTCTCTGCATTGTAATGACAGACTGACATCTAAGGTGTCCTGTGAATGATCTAAATTAGAAGCATCCGGAAATGAGTTTTCATAGTGAAAGTCAACAGTGGCAGAATGACAAGGGATGTCAGGATGAAGCAGATGAGGCACAATCGGAAGGGAGTCACCCTTCACCACAGGCTCTTCTTTATATTTCTGCACACACTCATCATGAATGATGATGCAGGTTGGCTGCATAACACCAACTACGTCAACAGCTTGATCCTTGTTCACAGTAGGTGAGGAGTCCGGAATGGAAGAAAACAAGATAGTACAATCTGGAGGATCAATAGAATGTGAGGACAGAGGTCGAGGGAAAAAGTCCACGTGACAACCAATAGGATTGCAAGCCTAATCTGCACAAATCTCAAGAGCAGGTGGGGTGGGAGAGTTTGACAGTTCAACAGAGGAATGTTCATGATCTCCCACATCACTCCACGTGGTGGAGCTGCTTGATAAGGTGAAGGCAAACAGTCGCTCGTGACAGCAACTGTGCCTTCCTATGATTGCGTAGCTCCATCACCGAAGTATGAGTGAGCTTCGGCTATGTGAAGAAGATACTCAAGTATTCCATCAAGAAATTCCCAATCAATATGATCTTCTGGGAATCGGTATGCAAGATTACAAAAGTGTGTGTAAAACTGTTCAATGGATTCATTGGGTGCTTTTTGTAGTTTCAAAATTTCTTTCTTGAGTGCTTGACGGTCGAAGTGATTGAAAGTATGGTCTATCTCTGTGACCAGATGAGCAAGAGAATGAATGGATTTTTTAGGCAGTGTGGCACACCAGTGCATTGGGTGCCCTTGAAGCATGTAGATGAACAACGCGCAGCTCATGTATTCTTCAAAGAATCCATGTCTTTCGCATGAGCCTATAATGTCGACCACATGCCTTACCAATTTTACACAACCTCCACCATCAAATTTTTTATGAGACAAGTTATCCGAGAGATTTTTCATGATGATGAAATTGTTTCCATAAGACATACATTCCGAAAGAGAAGCTCGGTATTTAGTCATGATAGATGCATAGAGATTCAAAACAGATGTGAGGAATCATCTTGTCATTTGGCCCTCCTTCTAGCATGAAAATGTTGATGGTGCTCGACCCACCAACATGTAAGGGGATCTCCCTGGTAAGAAGTCCCAATTAGACCTCATACCATTTGGTGTAGGAGTCCTAGCAGTGGGTCATAAAGCAATGCCTTCACCATGATGTCGCACAAAGGAAAGTAAGATAACTCTGTCAGTAGTAAGGATGTGACCATTGCAGTGAGTCAAGCAAGGTGAATGAGGGGTTCTAACACATGGGGGTTCAGATGAGTGTGCCCCTTACCAACTTGTAGCAGTACTCAGCTGAGAAGGGAAAACACGAGCGAAGATGCATCACAAGCTAGAAAGCAGATCAATCGACAATTTGAAGTGATGGTTAAACCAACAACACATCTACAACAAGATTCATATAATTGCATATGAAGCAGTTCATATACAAATACGTAAGTTAAAGAACATATATTCTAAGCAACCACAGCAGTCCAACTACAATAACAACATATGCATGAAAATGTGTTGGCTCTTATTATATAAATAAGTGTAAGTCCTAATCATACAATACATCCATGTAAAGCTGCTAGCCCCAACAGTGGAACATTATAGCCACATCCACCTGCTCCTCCAAAGAGATGAACTAGCTCTGTGCAGTGGAGAAGCCAAGGCATGTTACGATACTTTCCAAGCTTTCTCCAAGATAGTTTTATCAGATGCTTGACTAACCAAAAGCCCTTAAAATGAGTTATGAGGGACTATTTATAGAAAAGGGTCGGGTGACCCTTAACATTCCCCTTTGTGACAGTTCAACTACCCTCATGACTCTTCACCTACTCTATGACTGTTACATCCAATTGTTGACACTTGACATACACCTGACATGACTCAACATTATATTGCACATGTACTCATGTGAGACAAAGTGGCTTGAGAAAGCCATGCAAGACATCACTGCAACTCGATGCATTGGGATGAGACTAACTCTTTGACATGATTTTGATGGTGAAGGTGGTGAGGTGATGCCAATCTTGGTCATCCGTGATGGTGTGCATACACCCCATGGTGACTGTTGAAGGGAACTCTTGCATGTATTGTATCTGGTGCATTGGTTTGGTTCCTTCATCCAACTCGTCTACTAACATGCACATGGTCTTCTTGGGTGCGGTTGAATTGGCACACACTGATGCATAGTGTCTGTGTTGATCTTCAAGTGTGCGTTGGTGGTCATGCGCATTAACTTGCAAAAGTACATGTTCAGCTCGAGCTGAACTTGGTTCTTGTCTTCACCTTGGTGAATGTGCTGAATGGGTTGGATTGCATGCATGCGCACAATGACATGCATGTTTTTGAATCCCTTGCATGTGCTCAACAACACTACTCACCATGTCTGCTCCGTGCCAGCTACTGGGATGGATCTTTAACTTGTACAGGCACAGTTTCATCCATGAGTGCATGTTACACCCACTTTTGTTCATGTTCCTGCTGCAACACATTCATCTGTCTGTGCAGCTTCATGTTCTTCTTTGAGTTTCTTCTTCAACACAAGAAACTAGTTCTTTGTTCCATTATTTTTCTTCGCGCGATCTTCATGTTGCGCCATCATCTCATAACCTAAGTCTCCCAAGTTTCTATCATCATTAGTGGATCTGCTTGATCTTGCAACTTTAGTCTACCTCTATGTTTCCAACAACCTTCCTCTTGCATTCATTGCATTCGCTATGTTCGGTATGCTACCTTCAGCTATTGTTCATGATGTTGCTCACTGTGATATCTTGATGTTCTTATCTATGAGCAACTTGATGTCTTCATGAGTATGCAAGCTCATAGACATTTGATTAACTGCATCTCCAGGTTTGCTCTAAGTGGTTTCTTCGATTCTGCCCTCTTGGAAACCATTGCACCTACACTGCTCGGAGGTAGATGAACACCTACAATACCGGGTGACATGGAAACACTCATGGCAAGAAACTTGTCAGTCGAAAACCAAAACGAACTTGAGAATTGACTTTCAACATACCTGTGTGACTATTCATTAAGGTTGCACAATTTCGACAGGGAGGTTAGGAGACTGATTGCAAAGACTACGCAAGACACAGTCTGGGCTGCCGGGAGACTGACTGACTGTTGGAATTGAGCAATGCACAATCTAGTATGGCTACTGACTATTGTAATTGCACAATGTGTAATCTCAGCTGGAAATGGCTGCAGGCTCAGTGACTACATTGTGCAATTTTCTAGGCCAACAGTCACTATCCCTCAAAAATGCACACAACAATCTTGGGGGACAGTTATAGGGTAGAAATGTGCATTTCCTGAGAGGAAGTGTTATAGACATATTTGGGCATTACAAACCCAATCACATATGTCCATAAACCAAGGGCTTCTAAACCCCTAAAAGTGTTGTTTCATACCCTAAAGGAACAGGGTTAGCTGATTACATCATCTCCCAGAAGTTCTCCATGAAAAACTACTCAGAACTAGTCAAAACGCGACCATACAGACTGCTCCATGCATAAGGTGTGATGCATCTCACCTATTACACACGGGGGGTTCAATGCATACTAGAAATCCCTTCTGTAGGGTGTGATGAGCGAGAGTAGACAAATGGTAGAAGCAGTTTGCTAGGTGGAAACCCAGAGAATATTCTAGAAACTACTCATATGACACTTGCCTCTCTTAATTCGCCCAGGGATGAGTAAGAGATATGAAATCTCCAAGTGGAACCAAGAACTATTAGTGAAACGACACTAATCAAAATCCTAGAAGCTAACTCACTCTCCTGTAAACATCTATATATGGATCCCTCATTCGAGAGATCCAAAAGGGCTGGAATTTTGTAATTTGCAAGGAAGTGTTGTTGGTTTCTCTTTGAAGACATTGTTGGGTGATCTTGCTTTGTATGAGGTGAAGAGGGCTTTCATGTTGGGAGGATGGCACTCGGTCATACCAATGGGTTGTAATCCTCTCTTCTACTACTTCTATCAATAAAGTTATTTGAGTTTTCCTCCATATTCTTGTATATCTCTGAATCTTGTATTGATATATGCATTTGTATGGTTAATATACATCTGATCCTATATTGTTTATGATTATAGATCTCTATGCTTTGATGGTATTATGCTGCTTTGACTCTATAGTTGTTCTTTGAAATGGGACAAGTAAGAAAGGAGTGGTGAATCTCTGTCAAAGGAGGGAGGAAACAAGCAAGGAGCCAAACGAAAGACTGAGGTTGGTACTCTTTGCTTCTCTCTCATCTATCTCTCATAAAGGAAAACACAAGTAACTTTAATCTATTTGCTTCTAAGATAGCTACCCATCTTAGTGGGACTAGCAGCTTTAAATAGACACTAGTTTTCCTGATAACAGGAAGAAAGAGCCTTCCCTCTCAGGATTGTGCAATGTTGCCTTGGTGAGGCTATTTGTGAGGCAGAGTCTGGGCCAAGACAAACCAGACTCGCTGATGGACAACTGAAAGTGAATGTGAGTGTGAATTCATGGTGACACTGAGTGTAAGCATAAGTGAATGATCATGCATGCAAACAGTGAATGACCAATTCAGAAAATGGAACAACATGCATGTGGGTGAGGCAATTCATCGAATCAGTGACCATTCCTGAAAAATAGTTCCATGCATGCGACAACAGTGAGATAGAAATGAAAACTAAAACAGTGCTAGGACAAGCTAATATGCATGTAAAAGCACTCACTGAAATCAAGAAAACAATTCTCACACAAGCGAAAACAAAAAAAATGATAGAAATGAAACACAAGGCATGGGAAGCGAGCTTACCCCAAAAAAACTGAGCTGAATGTGTCGACATCTCCTAGATGTGATGTGGGATGTCAGATTGGCAAGGTTGATGTGAGGAATGAGCTTTATAATGTTTTATTTATGATTTTTGATAACATCGAAGTTGTGACACACATGCCACAAATCTAGGGAAAGCGACACTCGGTAGGAGGTTTCTGAAATGATCCTTGCATGTAATCGCGAACTGCTAGAAAAGGATCCCTAAAACAAGGGATGCCTTTGCATGCTACCTTAGGAGAAGTAGCCCATGCATGCAAGTCATTTTTTCTCTGCCCCAGAGGGAACTGGTCAACTCAGCTACATGTGTAAGAGACTACTCTACTGTTGGGAGAAAATGTGCATTTCTGGCTACCAAGGAGGTTTGCGCAATTTCTGGGTAGAGAAGCTTACTGCTACCCAAATTTGGGCAAAGTCTGGGCTGAGCAACCCTACTAGGGAAAATTGTGCAATTCCTGGTAGTTAACTGGAAAAATTGCACAATCTTGGAGCCCAACAAATTGCGAGATAGGATTGTGCAATTTCTGGAGGGAAGGTTGGTTGCCATCTAGAAATGCGCAACTTTCTTGGAGAAGTTGCTCAGCCTGCAGCTGGACGAAGTCTGGATGAACATCCTGTGAGGGGAATGCATCAAGCTGTGATTGACAAGCTTCCTTTGTGCAAGAAAAACACTGAAGCTTGTGAACCTGATGAAGCAAGACAAGCTGTTGTGAAGATTGGAAGGGAGGCTCCAAAACGAAGCTAAGGAAAATTTTTGGAGGGTGGTTGTAGCCACTACAACAAATTTATATGGACTTGATCATAGTGAAAGGTTGGTTATTTATAAGGGTTCTATGACCAATGGGAACACAAAAGAACTCAAGCAACACATAAATAAACAACTCAACACAAGAAATGCAAATCAACATATTAATATAACAATATCCAACAATGTTATTGAAAGTTAACTAATGACACCTTATTCTCTATCAAGATAACAAAATTGGACTACTTTTTGTCTTGTATCATATCAAATTCCAATTGCGATGGATAATGGCCATATTATTGCTCCTTTAAAAACATGGTAGATGGACAAGTTAAAGTAATTAATATCCAATCATTTATTTTTTTTACAAAAAAAAAAAAAAAATACAATTCCATATATTAAATATACTTACAAATTTTCATGTTAAGGCGTCTAAACCTATTTGGGCACTATGATGTGTGGAAATATATTTGGCAAGCCTCACCTTTCAAGCCTTGTCCTCAAACATACACAAATTCAATTTAATTATGCATCGATAAAATATAAAAATCATTTAATGAATTTGGAATAATCTTATGACAAAATTTAAATACCTGTGTGCTCTCCTCACCAAAATTCCTCCTTGCATCTCCTCTATCATATGCTTTCATGATCTCTTCCCGTATTTTCACACTTACATCAATTGGCCTTATTTTGGCGCTTAGCTCAGGAGGAATTTGCTTTATCTTTTTTCTTTGATTACAATGGAATCTCTTACTATTTTGAGTCATTTCCTTTTTTACTTGATTTACTGACCAACCTGTCACAAATTTAGTTTGCATGTCATGGATTACTACCTTTTGAAGGCGCATGGCTATCTTTGATAATGGAAGATGAAGATTCTCTTTGAAGCATTGAAGGAATTATTCCTACAACCTAAGATTGAACACTTTCCCAACATTTTTCATTCTCATTTCCCTAGAGACAACATCATATTCTACCTTAGTTTCGTGTGTACCAATGCAAGATGCATTTACTAGTGGTGGAAAAAATATATGTCCCAAGAGTGGGTGGGACATTCAATGTTTCTGTTCCCTATTCCACATTCTTAAAGTTTACTGTGATTTTTTCCAATATCTTACAAGAGGAATAAATTGATTTCCTTTTGTTATCGGGAATAGTGTCTATGCAGAGCTGCTAATCCCACTGAGGCTGGTAGCTACCTTAGAAACAAACACACTAAAAACTACTTTCATTTTCCTTTATGAAAAATAGATAAGAGAAGAATAAGGAGACCAACCTCTGTCTTGCGCTTGGTTCCTTGCTCGATTCCTCTCTCTTCTGGTAGGTCTTTGCCACTCGCTTCCCTGTCTACCCAGCTTCAAAGAGTACCTGTAGAATCAAAGCAGCATAATACTATCCAAGAACATAGATCTATTATCATAAACAATATAGGATCAGATGTACATTGACCATACAAATGCATAAATAATCAATCATACAAGAATATGGAGGAAAACTTGAATAGCTTTATTGATAATCAAGAAAGAGCAAAGAGAATTACAACTGATTGTTCTAACCCAGCATCATCCTCTCAGCAAGTAACCCCTTATTCACCTCATGAAAAGCTTAGATCACCCAACACTATGATATTGCACCAAGAAACCAATAGCACTTCCTTACAAGATACAAAATTCCAGCCTCTGGATCTCTGGGATGAGGGATCCATATATAGATGTCTGCAAGGGAGGTGAGTCAGCTTTTGAGATTTGATTAGTGTCTTCCCTCTGATAGTTCTTGATTCCACTTGGAGATTGATGATCTCTTACTCATCCCTGGTCGAATTCAGAGAGGCAAGTGTCATAGGAGAAGTTTCTGGAAGATTCCATGCTTCTCCACCTTGCGGATTGACCCTGCCATTTGTCCCTTCTCGCCCATCACACCCCATAGAAGGGCTTTTTGACATGCATCGCACCTACTGTGTGTATTTAGGTGGGATGCAATGCACTTTGCCTATGGAGTAGGTGAAATGGTCTAGTTTTGACCAGTTCTGAGTAGTTTTTCATGGAGAACTTCTGGGAGATGCTGTAATTAGTTGACCTTGTTCTTCTAGGGGTTGGAACAACACCTTTAGGGACTTAGGAGCCCTTGGTTTATGGAAATTTATGCTTGGGGTTGCAATTTCCAAAAATGTCTATAACAGCTGCCCCCTAAAGCATGAGGTCATTAGTATTTTGATGTCGGGTGAAATGCTTTATCATGAGGATCCGAAGTTTTTTCGAGCTGGGAGGCGACCTTTAATAAGATACAATACAATACATTATCTTCATTTTATTTTCATAATCTAACTGAGGCAGGCATTCCCATGCTCAGTTTTATAAATTCATTTTCATGTACATAGGATAGACAATCATCTGAGTGTAGACTGATGATTCTGGTAGAGCCATCATCCCTTAGATTGGATGATTATCTCTACAGCAATGATGTACATTTGATGTCTTTATTTTCCTGAATATATATCACAGCCCAGATGGATGAAACTAGATCCGGGGTCTTCAATCTCGTTCGATCTTCACTCAAAGTACAAGTCGATCCATGTGAGAGATGTTCTGGAGTCGAACATGGAAAGACATCGCCCGATTACCAGCCAATGATGTAAGCTGTTAACAGGCGCGAGAGGAATCACCGATAATGATAATGATCCTCAAGGTACTGCAGTACAATTCACGTGGTGTGAATAAGGGACTTGGCGTCGAACACCACGTAAAATCTTTCGGTCGAAGGCCATTGATGTAAACCTCTCGCTGGAAGTGAGAAACTTGCCATTGAGGCATGCAAGCTTCAAAGTACTGAAAGGGTTGTTCGTAGATCGACTTCTTGGTGAATGAGCTGATGTCGACAAGAAGTGATCTGTCATAGGAGGGCCTTAGTGAATCCCACATCAATGACATAGAACGGAGCAAATAATTTTAATGGAGGTGAAAACAATCTGGTGATATACGGTTCAGGGTGGCGGTCATGAAAGAATGGAGCGAAAATGTATTATAGTGGGTGAGACACAGGTGAATTCTCTGAGCAACTTCTCTTGAACATATCAGTGACAGATATGATGGATTGGTAGCATTAACCCCAAATGTGGATGGTGTGATGGAACCATGGTGATGTGACCAGTGAATGGAACAACCCAACCCGACTCAAATGCAGAGTGAAAGTGTCATGTTCAAGAGCGACTTGTTACCAACAAAGTTTCTTCAAGTTTTCTTCCCAATTTTTTCCCCAGTCATTGCTGACCAGTACCTCTTTATTTTTGTCAAGCTTGAGGAGGATAACATATGCTTGTTCTATAATTTTCCCTTCGGGCAAACCCATCGCTATGTTTTAATGAGCCTAGCGATAGTGAAACTCGTTCTTGTCTGTTATGGACAAGTTTGTCGCTATTAGGTTTTAACGAGTTTAATGACAAAGATAACTCGGTCCTTTTCAATTTTAGAGAGTCTAAAAAGGAATGTAAAGGAAACTCCAAAAATCCTTTTTCGTCATCTAATCCCTTAAGTCCGAAAAAGTATAAAATAATACGAAAGGGATGAATTTTCGGTACTTTTAACAAGCCGAACAAGACAAGCGCTCGATCTTTTTGTGTAATAATCCCTCAGGTCCAAAAAGATTAAAATCTAAAGGAGGGATAGCACTTCCAGTCACTTTAACGAGCTGGAGAGGCCAATGACTCGGCAATATTTTCATATTTTACGAGTTAGTTGAAAAGAGCTTAAAGGAGACTCGTTTTTTGAGGAATGAGTGATAGATTCGAGTAGCAGCTGATTCCAGGTAAGGTTTGGAATTTTCCAATCACGACAGTGTCACAAGGATGGCTAACAAGATCACTCTTCACAGCTGTTCCTCAAAAGGGGTAAACAATCAAGTGGAGGTGAATGATCGGCCAATACAGAGTGGAGGTGATGATGAGAACACGACCAAGGCTTCAAAGGCTGAAGTAATACATTCACGATGGTTATTTACTGGAAATTGGTTCATTTTTTAATGAGCTTAAACACTGGGGGAAACATTTGCTCATTGCTTATGTTTATTTTTTAACGAGATTGAATTCCGCGTTCAAACTGCTCGATTAATCTAGTTGCTTAATAAGGATGTTTCATATATAAAAACGACATTATTTCAAAGCTTTGCCCCACATCCTTCTTTATGCAAGTTAGGAAACGACCAATCCTACAAGTTTAAAGGGTTAGAAGGCCTATAAATTTAAAAAATAAATGGTCGCTCTTTGCTTGCAAACCAAAAGGTTTGCATGCCCCCAGCTATAGTGAAATAGAGTTTCAAGGTTACCCCTCAATTTGTAGACAAAACATTTGTTTTATTAGGAAAGGCCTACCTTTTAAGGTTACCCCTCAATTTGCAGACAAAACATTTGTTTTATCATGAAAGGCCTACCTTTTTCAGGTTACCAAAGATTGTTCTATTTGTGCCACAAACACAACACTTCTTTGGCGATGTCTACTGAAATAGACAAAGGTGAGCGGCGTAGATGCCTCCACTCACATAACTTTGACGAGGGAATCTTATTCTAGTCTAATCCCCTTTTCCTAAATGGACGGGTGTGTCAGACTAGTCAGATATCCTTCACAGAAACCTACCCTATACCTGAAGTTTTCCTGTCGAAACAGGCCAGGGTGCAGGCCCCCTGGGTTTCAGCCATGCCCTCCAAATCACTCGCTCTCATCAGGAGGACAGACTGGGGATTGATGAGACATTCCTTGCGTGAAAATGCCATTTAAGGTTGGTATACGACTATTTTCTATGTGTGAACCGGGGAATGAAAGTTGGTCTACGAGCTTGACCACTCTTCCTTCGTGCGGAAAACACATTGCTCTAAAGAGTGAGGAGACAATGGCTCCCATGCAATAAATATAGTCTCGTCCAAGGAGTAGATTATAATCCAGGGGTCCTTGGACTACCATTACGTTCATGTGAACAGTTTTCGTTCTCAATGTTATCGGCACATTGGGAAGGATCCCTAATGGTCGACTGGTTCCTTTGTCAAAGCCTGTTGGATTTCTCATCTTAGGCAAAAGCGATGGCGAACCAAGCGCTTTCCAAGCAGTTGAGGAAAGGATACTCAAAGAAGCCCCCTCATCTATGATGGTACCGGCCATAACCATTCTATATACTTGATTGATGATTCAGAATGGTACTCTAGCCAGTAAACGGGGTCTTCTTAGTAGATTCCAGTCAAAGGAAACAACCAGGTTGCTTGGAGGTGGGACCAAATAGACGGCCGGGTATGACTCTGACGAACTTCCTTCTTGCGGTAAAGGAATGGGTAGACTGCCCCCATGTTCATCGGAGTCTGTGTTTATGAAGAGAATTTTAATGGTGTCGTTCTTGTTCTCTTCGGTGATTGTATCATCTGAGGATTGATCCTCTGAAGGCACGACCGGGTCAACTGCCGCCTCGACCTTTTGACTTTCGTCTGGTATGGATTCAGATGGTTTATCTTCAATGGTAGATGCTTCGGCCGACCACAAGGGCGTGTCAGCCGGATTTTCAACTAGTGATGGACTCGGCAAGAGTTTCTTGTATCCAAGAGGAAGCCATAACGGTAAAATCGGATGGTCGTCCAAGACTCTTTTAGCTTCGTCTAAGAAGGGACAATGGTGGACGGTGTGATCGCCTTCACACAATTTACAAGGAAATTTATACTTTCCTTTCTGTCCAGTGGCTTCACTTTCACTAGTTGACAGTGTATGCTCAACATGATCGTCAGAGGCTGATGACACCTGATTGTGCAAGCAAGGAGACCAGTCCCGTAAGATCCAAGGGATGCAAGGACAATCTCGATGGTAGTGGTCTCCTTTGCAAATGACACATGGCGATTTAGGCCTGGTCGGTGCAGTGTGTGGATTTTCGCTAGACGATGCTTGGTTGCCCCTTTTTGCCTTTGGCTCCTTCTTCTTCTTCTCCTTCTTCTTCTTAGTTACTTGATTTTGGGCTTTACCAGCTTCATCAAGCGAAGAGGAAGGAGGAAGGAAGAATTGGACGAAGTAGAGGGTTGGGGGGTAACTCTAATATCGTTTAGTTGCTAACTTGATTGTTCAGGAATTACGGTGTTCTGAACGACAAAAGTTGAGAAGAGCCATACGGGCAAGCCGATTGTCAATCCTGGAAGAGACAATGTGGCCATATGGGGTGCACCAACATCTCCCCAAGAGGAGAAAGGACTAGGATTTCCTCCAAGCAGAACTCCTTGGTTGGTGGACTCCATTTTTCTCAACTTAAGATCAACGTAGGAAAGGTGATGATTATTCCATTTAAAATAAATTTTAGACGCTTTGACACAACTTGTTTTTTCAATTTTTAAGAGTCAAGAAAAAACAAAAGATGACTCTAGTCGCCTTCGATTTTTTAATGAGCCTGAAGTGACAAGTGCTCAGATGGACCTTTTCTGTTAAGGAGTCTGACAAGGAACGAAAGGGACTGCTCTAGAAATCTAGACAGAGGGATTACCAAACCAATCACAAAACTGCAGAATACTTTTTATGGTATGGCAGTCAATCTTCCCGAATTCTGTGTTCAGTGCATTGCGATCAATAGGGCGCAGACACGGCTTCCTATGGATAAAGGATAAATCCTATTGTGGTCTCCCAAAATATACTCGACGGTATGTGGGAGCACAAGTCCGTACTGGCACTTATCGTCTCAAAGTGGAGGAATCACCCAACCAATAGTGAAAACAACAGTTACCAGGCTTTACGACGCCGTAATATGTCTCTAGCATAGACTTCTAGATGTTGTGCATTAGGTTCCAAATCGTTTTTAGATTCATTAAATTTATTTTATAGTTGATCTTGCTTAAGAAATTTACCTTTCATGTTCACTGCGTGATGTAGATGTATACGACTATTTTCTATGTGTGAACCGGGGAATGAAAGTTGGTCTACGAGCTTGACCACTCTTCCTTCGTGCGGAAAACACATTGCTCTAAAGAGTGAGGAGACAATGGCTCCCATGCAATAAATATAGTCTCGTCCAAGGAGTAGATTATAATCCAGGGGTCCTTGGACTACCATTACGTTCATGTGAACAGTTTTCGTTCTCAATGTTATCGGCACATTGGGAAGGATCCCTAATGGTCGACTGGTTCCTTTGTCAAAGCCTGTTGGATTTCTCATCTTAGGCAAAAGCGATGGCGAACCAAGCGCTTTCCAAGCAGTTGAGGAAAGGATACTCAAAGAAGCCCCCTCATCTATGATGGTACCGGCCATAACCATTCTATATACTTGATTGATGATTCAGAATGGTACTCTAGCCAGTAAACGGGGTCTTCTTAGTAGATTCCAGTCAAAGGAAACAACCAGGTTGCTTGGAGGTGGGACCAAATAGACGGCCGGGTATGACTCTGACGAACTTCCTTCTTGCGGTAAAGGAATGGGTAGACTGCCCCCATGTTCATCGGAGTCTGTGTTTATGAAGAGAATTTTAATGGTGTCGTTCTTGTTCTCTTCGGTGATTGTATCATCTGAGGATTGATCCTCTGAAGGCACGACCGGGTCAACTGCCGCCTCGACCTTTTGACTTTCGTCTGGTATGGATTCAGATGGTTTATCTTCAATGGTAGATGCTTCGGCCGACCACAAGGGCGTGTCAGCCGGATTTTCAACTAGTGATGGACTTGGCAGGAGTTTCTTGTATCCAAGAGGAAGCCATAACGGTAAAATCGGATGGTCGTCCAAGACTCTTTTAGCTTCGTCTAAGAAGGGACAATGGTGGACGGTGTGATCGCCTTCACACAATTTACAAGGAAATTTATACTTTCCTTTCTGTCCAGTGGCTTCACTTTCACTAGTTGACAGTGTATGCTCAACATGATCGTCAGAGGCTGATGACACCTGATTGTGCAAGCAAGGAGACCAGTCCCGTAAGATCCAAGGGATGCAAGGACAATCTCGATGGTAGTGGTCTCCTTTGCAAATGACACATGGCGATTTAGGCCTGGTCGGTGCAGTGTGTGGATTTTCGCTAGACGATGCTTGGTTGCCCCTTTTTGCCTTTGGCTCCTTCTTCTTCTTCTCCTTCTTCTTCTTAGTTACTTGATTTTGGGCTTTACCAGCTTCATCAAGCGAAGAGGAAGGAGGAAGGAAGAATTGGACGAAGTAGAGGGTTGGGGGGTAACTCTAATATCGTTTAGTTGCTAACTTGATTGTTCAGGAATTACGGTGTTCTGAACGACAAAAGTTGAGAAGAGCCATACGGGCAAGCCGATTGTCAATCCTGGAAGAGACAATGTGGCCATATGGGGTGCACCAACATCTCCCCAAGAGGAGAAAGGACTAGGATTTCCTCCAAGCAGAACTCCTTGGTTGGTGGACTCCATTTTTCTCAACTTAAGATCAACGTAGGAAAGGTGATGATTATTCCATTTAAAATAAATTTTAGACGCTTTGACACAACTTGTTTTTTCAATTTTTAAGAGTCAAGAAAAAACAAAAGATGACTCTAGTCGCCTTCGATTTTTTAATGAGCCTGAAGTGACAAGTGCTCAGATGGACCTTTTCTGTTAAGGAGTCTGACAAGGAACGAAAGGGACTGCTCTAGAAATCTAGACAGAGGGATTACCAAACCAATCACAAAACTGCAGAATACTTTTTATGGTATGGCAGTCAATCTTCCCGAATTCTGTGTTCAGTGCATTGCGATCAATAGGGCGCAGACACGGCTTCCTATGGATAAAGGATAAATCCTATTGTGGTCTCCCAAAATATACTCGACGGTATGTGGGAGCACAAGTCCGTACTGGCACTTATCGTCTCAAAGTGGAGGAATCACCCAACCAATAGTGAAAACAACAGTTACCAGGCTTTACGACGCCGTAATATGTCTCTAGCATAGACTTCTAGATGTTGTGCATTAGGTTCCAAATCGTTTTTAGATTCATTAAATTTATTTTATAGTTGATCTTGCTTAAGAAATTTACCTTTCATGTTCACTGCGTGATGTAGATGTACAATTCCTAAAATGTGATCTAAGATGATAAACAGTCGTTTAATGTTCTTTCTGCAATGAAAATCCTAGCTACTAAGGAAAGAGAGATGGCTTTCTTTCAACAAAGAGCATAGAGCACACACTATGCGCACTGTCCTAAATCAAACCAACAAACAGTCTAAATACAAATGCACATGCATGCATTTGTTTTCAACCTTCTTAATGTGTGAATGATAAAAAGAAAGCTAAGCGCAATTCTGAATTATTTTCCAAAGCGACAATTACTAACAAGTTTCTTTTCAAAACAAAATGAGGAAAATGACAACACTTTGCAATTTGGAATTGAAAAACTTGCTTTCGACACTAGAAAAAATTACTAATTCAGATCAAATACAAGAGTAACAGTGTAATCGACTATCAAGAACAATCAGATTCTCTTCTATGACTGAAAATGACACTTGCGACACTTTCAAATCAAGAAACAACAGTACAATTATGCTACTTCTTTGTAAAGGAGAATTGAAAATGACTCAAAAATACATAAAAACATTTACAGTTCTTTGCACAATGGAGGCGGAATAATAGCAAGGAAAGGGGTTTCAAACAGAGGTGTACTGACTACAGGCAGCAAAACTCCTGAATAGAGCTGAAAAGAGTGAACACAGAAACCAAAATTTAGGAACAAGGCCTTGTCTGATCAGCGCACCTGTAACACAGTGAAACTGAAATGCAACACACCTACTACACTCGGGAAGTGCGTTGCATTTGAAGTTCACAGAACAGACAATGCACTGGACTAGGGACGAGACTTTGATTGGATTCCGGGTCATAGTTTGCAGTACAGTTCAGGGGTTTAGGCCAAGCAAGTGGTAATCAGTAAATCAATCACAGGGGTAGATCTAAGGAGGTTACTAGAGCCATCATGAGGGCAATTAGAAAGCTTGTAAATCAATCGTTTAATTCATAAACAAAACCCAGAGATTGACTGAAGCAGCATTGATCTACTTTGCACTTGCATAGCAAATGCAGTTCGAAGGCTAGCTGGCTTGACTTCAGGCTCCGTCTGTAAGTTTATAAAGTAAACAAATGTAGATGAACAATCAATCTACTCGCTCCCTAGTGGAGTCGCCATTTTGTTATCGGGAATAGTGTCTATCCAGAGCTGCTAATCCCACTAAGGCTAGTAGCTACCTTAGAAACAAACACACTAAAAACTACTTTCGTTTTCCTTTATGAAAAATAGACAAGAGAAGAATAAAGAGACCAACCTCTGTCTTGCGCTTGGTTCCTTGCTCAAATCCTCTCTCTTCTGGTAAGTATTTGCCACTCGCTTCCTTGTCTACCCAGCTTCAAAGAGTACCTGTAGAATCAAAGCAGCATAACACTATCCAAGAACATAGATCTATTATCATAAACAATATAGGATCAAATGTACATTGACCATACAAATGCATAAATAATCAATCATACAAGAATATGGAGGAAAACTTGAATAGCTTTATTGATAATCAAGAAAGAAAGAAGAGAATTACAACTGATTGTTCTGACCCAGCATCATCTGCTCAGCAAGTAAGACCTTCTTCACCTCATGAAAAGCTTAGGTCACCCAACACTATGATATTACACCAAGAAACCAACAGCACTTCCTTACAAGATACAAAATTCCAGCCTCTGGATCTCTGGGATGAGCGATCCATATATAGATGTCTGCAAGGGAGGTGAGTCAACTTTTGAGATTTTATTAGTGTCTTCCCTCTGATAGTTCTTGATTCCACTTGGAGATTAATGATCTCTTACTCATCCCTAGTCGAATTCAGAGAGGCAAGTGTCACAGGAGAAGTTTCTGGAAGATTCCATGCTTCTCCACCTTGTGGATTGACCCTGCCATTTGTCCCTTCTCGCCCATCGCACCCCATAGAAGGGATTTTTGACATGCATTGCACCTACTGTGTGTATTTAGGTGGGATGCAATGCACTTTACCTATGGAGCAGGTGAAATGGTCCAGTTTTGACCAATTCTGAGTAGTTTTTCATGGATAACTTCTGGGAGATGCTGGAATTAGTTGACCTTGTTCTTCTAGGGGTTGGAACAACACCTTTAGGGACATTGGAGTCCTTGGTTTATGGACATTTATTCTTGGGGTTGCAGCGCCCAAAAATGTCTATAACACCTTTGACAAGGTTCCTTTGGTTGGTTTGTTTCAGTGCCTTTACTATGTTCTTCCATGTATTTGGAAAGAATGGAGGAGTCTATACCTTGTAGTTTTTGCACTACTTCTAGCCCCAATATAGAAGTCATTTTTCTTTCTGTTTCTCATTGTCATGTCACTATATATCTACAATAAATTTCTTTATTTTAAATTTAGAAATAGAAAAATAAACCCTAATGTCTTCTTTTATAACTTTGAAACTAAAAACTAAAAATTACAATTCAAAAAAGGAATGGAAGCATGTACAAATCTATAAATTGAGTACGAAATTCCTCATTCTCACAAGAATCAAATCCATCTAATCACTTACCTATGTTGTGGCATGACATTTTTTGGAGTCTTAGGGTGATTTTTTTTCCTCCGGAATATAAAAATCCCTTCTCATTGCACCCTACATTTTTCTCCCTTCCCTTGAACTGTTTTAAATAGAAATAGTGCAAAATGGATGGACAGGGGTTTGATTTTTATCTCTGGTAGGGGGTGAACGAGATCAAAAAGTTGATTTCGTGACTGCTAGAAGTCTAATCACACCCAAAAATCAAATTTTTTAATGAAATCCACAACAGGGGAAGAGAGGTCCGTAAATATCTCTTCCCACCATCAACAGATGTCATCACCTAAACAATGATCACCTATCCATTTCTAAATAGGGGGATCAAAATACATCGTGTAGGATTAATTTTACCATAGTAACATCACTTTCACCATGATAAATAATTCAGTAAACCATTTTTAATAAATTGTTTCTAATTAAAATTGAAAAAGACCCATGAGAGTAATTGAATAAATCGTTATTTATTTAATTTTCTCTAGGAATAATTATTAAATCATTGTATGATAATTATTCCTTGTCACATTTGACTAAATCACCTAAGAATAATTATATAAATCACTATTTAATAATTATTTCAATTTCACACCATTATTAATCCTCACGAAATAATTAGTAAATCATTTCATTTGTTAATTATTTCTAAATAAAGATATTTGACCATTCTGAATATATTTTGCCTCTCCAAAAATGACAATAAAGTATTCCTAACAGTTAGATCTTGATTTGGCCAATATCATTTTATTATTTTCAATTTTTGAGATCAACACACTACATTGTTATAAATAAGAGGGTTTTCCATTCATTCTTCACCATGATCATTATCATCGTCATGGATTGATTGAGGGAAATGTTCCCCTAGCGATTTTTGGGTTGAAACCTTAGCAGACTGAAAGTTGTCTATTCAAAGAAGCACACATTCACACAACCATTATGCTATTATACGCAAATTATATTGTAAAGGGTATGTACCTTAGGTCCTATGTTCGAGAAGGCCCTTAGGGTCCAAAACCTTCTTGGAGTTCCCTTCTTTTCTTTTGCCCTGCAAAACAACCAATTCCAAAGAACACAACAGTATATCGACAAAACCTTATAAAGAAACCATCTTCATGTTATAAATAAAGGTAGTTAGTTATGAAATCCAAACAACCATTTACATATGAATTCTAAACATGAATATCATTAACATAAAGAGGATTCATTTCGGGAACCAAGACATGTGTTTCTTTTATTATAGACAAATAAAGTACATAAAAAGGAATATTTTCACCCAAGTCACCTTCAGCAGGCTCCAAGCAAAGCTTCCTTCCAGATCCGTTCCAGCCTCAAGCCTCTAACAAACTCCTTCGATGACTCTCTCCATGATGTCACAAGTAATGGATGAACATCAAAACACAAGGAAACAAGAGTTTCCTGTATAAATGGGGGAAGTGCAGAAGGCACAAGGGACTTTAGACCTAGTCAGGGGAAAAATCTTAGCATAATAACATTTCTCTCTCTTCTCTCCTCCCCTAGGCCTTCCCTTTGAGGTCTTTTTATACCTCTCCCAAAGTAGTTTTTTAGTTGGGAGTTGGTTGGGAACAGTTGGGCCACGGGCATTAACAGGTGATCAGCAGGTAAACCCGCGATCTCTGTCCGAAAATAAGGAATTTTATATATTTTTAAGTGTTTTAATACATATACGCAGGTTGGGTATACACAGACCCACGTATACACGTGCTTAACTTAGGGAAATGTTGCGTATAAGGGATAAAACACTATTTTTGAAATTTTAGGACCAGTTCTAGAAGGAGGGGTTGCCCTAGACCATGAGTACAGCATCACAAACCATAAGAGTGAGATTTGGAGCTATAACAGATGCCCCCTAATATATGAGGTCAGAAGGGGTACATGATGGCCGAAATATATTATGCGAGTACATGGAAAGGAAGTCTGTCAAAAACCGAGGAGGACTTCACCAGAATTCAGCCTGCCAAGCCACCAAAGGAGATCAGAAAGAAACACTGTCTGAGGTGGGCATACCCATGCTCAGAAAAAGTAAAGCATGTCCGCATATCAAGTACAAGCGGATCCACTAAGTATACAAGTATAAATGACTGAAAGATACATAATGGATCATCTGATCATAATGAACAAGTACATGTCTGAATATCACATATAAGACTGTCAATGATGCTGAAAGATGCAACGGATCACTGATATCAAAGACTGATCCCAAACAGTACCAACTGAACATGATGGAATAGGATGGTACTACACTGCAAATTCAGGTGCCAGCATATAGAATGTTGCCATGACGGACTGCAACATATAAAGTGGAGTGGTATCAACTAGCAGCAACAGGAGCAACTGTCAAGTGAACCAATGAATGCTGATACAACCTGAGGTCTTCACCGACCGCCGTGGTACATTTCTACACCATGGGAATAAATGATCTGAAGTCGACCATGTGAGAAATCGTTTGATTACCGGTCATTAATGTATACCTTTAACAAACGCGAGACTACTCATCGATAATGATAATGAGCGTCAAGGTACCCAGTACAATATAACAAGTGTGAATATATAAACTGGAGTCAAACACCTGTAAGAATCTATCGATCAGGAGACAATGATGGTTTCCCACTATCGATAGCGAAGGATCTGCCACTAATGACTGCAAACTCCAAGGTACTGCCAAATGGACTCTAGATATTTGCCCCAGAGCAATGAGTTGGAGTCGATAGGGAAAGATCCACTAGAAGGAAGGCATTAAGGCATCCTTCATCAATCTAGCGCGAGTGTAACCCGTAGGCCAATAATGTGGAAGGAATCGGACGAAAAATATTTAGTAACCCAATCGAAGTACATTTCCAGTGTACACAAGATGTGGCTAGCGCACGACAGAAACCCCCTGAACCAACCAATAATGAAAGCTAACACAGAGGCGAGGTATCCACGAATAGGGTCAAATGGAAACCAAGGTACTGCACGAATCACAATGTGTGATAATGTAGGTTGATGTCGAACACAAGGGAAACCACTCAGTCAAAGACCCATGATACTGATCGATGTTGAGCACAAGGTGACCTATCAATAATGAAAATAGGGCTAGGGTGCGGCTCTAGGCCTGTCCTCAGAGCAAGATGTCGTCGTCAATAAGGACAAGACCCACCAGCAGGAAGTCAATGGGGACCTTCTCAAACCGCACAAGTAAAGGACCAATATAGCTGATGTGATGATAGACATGACACTGACAACCAGGGATGGCCGACTGAAAAATGAGTCAATAGACACCGCAGAGAGGCCGACTCAGGCTAACTTCCCTTGAACAAAATCACGACTCAATGTGACTATGTGGCAGCATATGATGACTCTGTATAAGTTCGCCATGCAGGAGGCACGAACGAACCCTCCATATGATTGGAAGAGATAACCAATCGGGGGAGAACTAACTCAATAACAAGGTTATGGCGTACCTAAGTCAAACTAAATCCCACCAATGCGGAGGAGACTTTGTTTCAAGTGCTTTGTTCAAGGGCGACACGACTGACTCTAGCTTCCAACAATAAATGGAAATACTGTCCCGTTCCCGCTCTTTTTTGGAATATTTAATTTTTTTGTCTTTTTCTGTTAAGCCGGAAAAAGAATAAAAGAATGCTATGGTATAGTGGAAAGAACGAGTGTCGGTGAAACAGGTGATCTATTTCCTGGGAATGGAACGTTCCTATGCTCAATGCAGGGAGGTGAAAACTAGTCAGTGACAGTCAAAGGTATGTTCCTTCCAGGGGTCAAGGTGTGTCAAGCTGTAGAAGTTAAAGGTATGCAAGGGTTATTTTGCAGTCGTCATGGTCAAAAGTTGGCTTAAACACGAGTCCAAGTGAAGCCGACTCTAGGCCAAAAGGTGCAAGTGGTCAACATGCAATGCAGTAGTACAACTCAACACAAAGGAGCCTCTAGGGTATAAGGCTAGAAGAAAGCGGATAAGCTAAGAGGAATGAGTCTTCAACGCATAATTCATGGCGAGACTACAGAGGACTCCCGAGCCTACTCAATGGAGCAACATGGGCAACAAATGTTAGTGAGGTGCTAACGACAATGCCCATGTAAAGGATGGCTCTACCATCGTGTCATGATTTAAAAAATTGGCGAGTGAAGATGGCTTACGAACCATAACACGATGGGATCGACCCTATGGCAGATGTATCGGCAAATGGAGGCTATTATGCATAATGCAACGGAAAAATGGTGTCCCTAACCTATATGCCAGTGAGAAAATGATACCTGCCATGATGGGTCAGCAGTCATGGAACCGTTTCGAAACTGAAAAACGTCCAAACTGTCCTGAAAAATAAACCATTCTCGACGTTCCAAGCTCCCAAGTTAAAAATCACATGAGGCCAAACAAAATAAGATTTTGAAATTTTTTTTCATTTTCAAAACTTATAAAAAGCATTTTGGACTTACCATTTTTACCATTTGAGTTTGAGAGCAAAGGATTTGGAGGAAAAAGAGCAAACTTCCCACAACCAGATTCAACCGTTCAAATTTGTCAAAGACCTCTAGGTAACTCTTATACTTAGCTTGCAATTGATTGTGACAGGTTTTAAAATTTTTGATTGATGTTTCACTGTTGAACTTTTGTCAAAAATTTCCCCGTGGCGTATACGCGGGTTGGTAATATTGAACTCGCGTACATGCGGGCCCTATACGCGACTGTGTGCACAGGGACCCGCGTATATGCCGCGAACCATTTTTACACAAAAACTAACAGTTATAAATCAATTTTTTCTCAGGATGCCTATCACGTGGCGTGAAAGAGAGCACGCAGCGGTAGATAATGAAGTTATGAACAGTCCAGAAGCATTAGATGCCCTACAGGGATGCGGTTTGCTTAAATTTTTCAAACTACCAAATATGAAAGCAAACACGCGTCTGCTTGAGATGCTCATTGATTATTGGGACGTCGAGGAGGAAGCCTTTATGATCGATTAGATGCCGCTCAGGGTAGAAGTGGAGGATATCTATTTTATCACGGGCCTTTCCCGAAGGGGAGAGGTAGTACATTCCTGTGGCAGGACACGGAGTAGCCTCACGATAGAGGACTATGTACAGATATACTGCTCGAGACACCCCAAGAAGGTTGGGAGCTAGATTTCCATCACACATGCGGCGAGTTTGTCACTTAGGATAATCCTGTTCACCATAGCTCGAGTGAATGGATCATCCTCTCTGCATCAAGCATCACAGGTCATCATGATCGTGGCAGTTGACTGTCTCACTACTGTGTTCGACTGGTGTACTCCTCTCCTGGACAACATGAAGAGCCAGCTCACTTCTATCAGGAGGGGACAGACCAAGAACTTTGGATATGGGACTATCCTGTGTACTTTCTTTTTCGAGAAGGTTCCCGTACTCCGCCCCAGGGTAGCAGTTTCCATCAACACCCCACGTGATCCACGCATGGGCGGTGGGCCAATCTGATGAAACGTCTAGGGGGCGGGGAGGTCCCAAGGACTACCTTCGATGATGATTTCTTCACCTGGTGGGATCAACAGATCATCGCCGTGGATGACTACCCATATGCTGGGCTGGATTTCCAAGGAGATCTTGATCTAGCGTTACCACCGAACGCAGCATGGGGCGAGATTGGTAAGAATTTTTTGATTTTATGATTTTTTTGGATTTTTCAAATATAATGATGCATTTTGAAAAATATTTTTGATGAGATTCAAATGAATGATATGATGATCATGTTCCAGACATTGGGTCGGTATGACCAGATGGGTTCCCACGGCATGGACGGCATGGCCAAGGAGCCGAAGAGGCGGCTGCAGATACAGAACGGACTCTAAACAACATCCAACGACACTTGGCAAGACTGAGCTTCTGAGTACCGATGGCCACCATAGAGGACCTTCCTGAGGATATGCAGTGTAATGTGGTTGGCATGCCACGTGACTGGGTTCGCACTTTTCAGCGTGTGGCCAATGCGATAGTTACATACTTAGACGCTCATCCTGAGCCGAGGCATTAGATATACCGGACATGATTATGGGAATTTGAGTCCCAAATTTTGTATATTTTTGGACACACATATGTACACTCGAGACACTTTACGATATATATATATATATATATATATATATAGATATATATATATATATATATATATATATATATATATATATATATATATAGATATATATATATATATATATATATATATCTATATATATATATATATATATATATACAGTTTGACTTTTTGATGCTTGATTTTACTATGATGAATGATTGATGTGCCAGTCTAATGCCTGATTAGCGATAGAATCAACTAACCAATTATGAGATCTTGGAATGTGAAAATAATTAATATAAATAAATGATCTTTGCAACATCCTCACCCTTAAATACTGGCGATATAAAGATGGATCCCTTACCCGATAAATGTTATTTAATTGAGACACTATCAATTGAGAATCAAGATACACTACCAACTAGTCGATCCCGTAAGAGATTGCCTCGGATAATAAATTAACAACGGTAGTATACTCGACCATATTGTTTGAAGCAGGACCAATACACACGCCTCTTGATGCCATCAATTGACCAGTTGGATAATAGAGTACCCAAGCTGCGGAAGCGAGATTTCGAGTGTGCCGACTAGCACCATCGACGGACACAAAATAGACCAAGTCATCCAGCAACACCTGCCATAGCAGACCAAAAAGTGCTGATATCAGAAAACTCTTGACAATATATGTACAAATATACATAAAGTACAAATAAGCCATTGCCTGGCCAAAACTAAGCAAAGTGCTTCTTTAGGTAGAGCCCGTTTCGGGGCTCTGCCAGCTTGTTTCCCTCAAAGTCGATTAACTCATACGACCCTTTTTCTAAAACTCATTTAATAATGAAAGGACCGTACCACATAGGCTTAAAGTTTCCTACCCCCAAGGTGTCTTTATCTTGGTCATAGACCATTACAAGGTCACCTTCAGAAAAGACATGAGGATGTATAGATTTATCATACTGTGTTTTAACCCTTTTCTTATGAGCCTCATTCACCGTGGCGGCATCTCGACGCTGCTCATCGAGATGTTCCAAGTGAAGTAGGCGCTCTTTGAGACTCGAAGTCTCTGGAAGGAGCTCAACAGCTAATTTAAGAGATGGAATTTCACATTCAACCCGAAAGGTAGATTCCATCCCATAAACCAACTGAAAAGGTGTAAAACCAGTGGCCGTTTTCACGGAGGTTCGGTAAAGAGCCGAATACAACATAACGTGGAAATTGGACCGATTTTTATCGATTGTCCATTGGAGTATCGTCTTAAGAGTTTTATTGACTGCCTCGACCTATCCATTGGCCTGAGGATAATAAGGAGACGAATGCTCTTGGCAGAAACCCAATTTGAGAGCCAATTCGAACATCAGTTGATTCTGAAAATGACTACCATGGTCAGTGACAATCTCTCTCGGGATACCAAATCTTGAGATAACCTGATTGAAAAGAAACAATGCTGCCGTGTCACTATTGTTCTTATAAGTAGGCATGGCCTCAGCCCACTTCGTAAAGTAGTCTACAGCCACGATAATGTACTTGTGATTCGCCGCTGAAGGCGGATTACAAGTTGTAAAATCAATACCCCACTTAGTAAAGGGACCGATGGTGACAATGGGAAAAAGAGGAGTTGGATGTGCGCGCATTTTCCGTGTAAAAATTTGACACGGGTGACAGTGTTTGACCGCTTCCACACAGTCTTTAAAGAGTGAAGGCCAAAAATAACCGGCACGTAAGATGCGCTGGGATGTAGCAAGCCCTGATAGATGACCACCACAAGCTCCACTGTGGTAGTCATTGAGCACCGACTCTACTTCCTCTAAGGTTAAACAGCGCCAAAGGATTGAATCAACCCCTTGACGATATAATGTGTCACCGATGATAACATAGTTTTTAGCCAGGTGACGTAATTTTCGATGTTCATCCTTGGAGAAAGTAGAGGGAAACTTCGAAGTCTAGAGACAGACAATGATATCTCCATACCAAGGGTCGAGTGAAGAGATGAGGAATAAATGTTCGTCGAGAAAAATTTCCTCATAAACAGTATGTTCTCCACAAGGTAACTCAGAAATTAGCTCCGCGAAAACCATGGATTTCTTAGACTTGGTAGACAAGAACTCGAGATCGAATTCTTGCAAAATGACTATCCATCGATTATATTTTCCCCCAATCATTCGCCTACTAAGGACAAATCGAAATGGATTGACTGTCGCTAAGACAAAAGTTTTCCGTAGTAGGATATAATGACGAAGCCGCTGGACAGCATGGACAGCTGCCAAGGCCAACTTCTCAACCGGAGAATAGTGAAGTTTAAGACCTATTAAGCCTCGGCTCAAATAATAAACCACATGCTCGACGAGAGCATCATCTTCCTGAACGAGAACCATACGAATGGTTGATTTTGCTGCAGCGAGATATAAAAGGAAGTCTCTACCATAATTGATGGACTCAAAAGTGGGGTAGAGACTAATGCCTTTCTCAAAGCATCAAACGATCGCTGCGCAAAGTCGTCCCATACAAATGGAACTCCTTTCCGTAGCAAACGCATGAACCCTTTAGTGATCTCGGCATAGTTTGCTATAAACCGTCTTAAGAAATTAGCCTTCCCTTGAAGACTTTGAAGTTGTCGAATCGAGGACGGGGGAGGCAACTGAACTATTGCCTCAACCTTGAAGGGATCAACCCGAATCCCTTCATTGGACACGATGAACCCTAACAACCGACCGGACGTAACCGCGAAAATGCACTTGTTGGGATTCAACCGGATTTTATAAAAACGACATCGCTCGAAAACCAATTGAAGATGACTAGGGTGATTAGTTCTCTTTCGAGAACGAGCAGCGAGATCATCCAAGTAAGCCTCGATGACATGTTTGATGTCGTGGAAAGCATATGACATGGCCCGCTGAAAAGTGGCTCCAGCATTTTTAAGACCAAAAGGCATCTTTCTATATGCAAAGGTACCCCAGGGACATATAAAGGCTGTCTTATGTTGATCTTCTGGATGGATAGAAATTTGATTATAACCCAAAAAACCATCCATGAAGGAAAAAATCTCATTACCCGCACACTCGTCGATAATCTGATCAATGAATGGCGTGGGGTAATTATCTCTCGGACAGGCCTTGTTTAAGTCCCTAAAATCGATGCATACTCGGATTGTTTCTTGCTTTTTATCCACAAGGACTAGATTAGAAACCTAATCAGTAAGAGGAACATGGTATATGAAACCCGGCTTTAGCAGCTTCTCAACTTCAGCTTTGATAGCTGCTGCTTTCCTAGGGTTAACCGGCTGAATCCTTTGATGAACTGGTTTGGAGTTCTCATACGTCTTGATCTCATGTTGAACTATAGAAGGATCAATTCCAGGCATTTCCTCATAAGACCAAGCAAATACATCTCGAAATTCCTTGAAAAGGTCGGTGTAAATTTGAATTTCTTCAGGGGAACACTTAATTCTGATGAAGAGATTCTCAATGACGTTAGGGTCCCTAGAGATGTTTATAGGTATCGTTTTTGAAATTACCAACATATTGCCTTTGGCACGAACGTGTGCTGGAGCCAAAGGGTTTGACACAGTACAAACATCACTAGTACAGAGCTCGGAGAATCTAGATTCTACTTCCTGCAATGGAGGAAGAAAGTATGAACGATGGTGTAAGTCTTCCCAAGGTTGATCTATACCCATCATTGCTTCGAGGATTGCTTTTTCAGAAGGTAAAACTAAATCTAAGTAGTCCAAGGCAGAGGTAGAATCAAGGCTCCAAGCCAGGGCCACATCACCATCTAACTCCTCTTCGGAAAAAGGAGCAGAGTGGTTGTCTGTAGAGTCTACGATAGACTGATATCTAATCTCAGCTACAGATATAGGGAATGCCATTCCATTTACTTGTCCTTCAACTAATGTGGTCGTAGGTGAAGGCAAGGTCCAAGGGTCTGAAAAATAACGAGTTCGAAAGAACTCTTGTCGAGGGGACTCCTTAGATGATGAAATGGCATTGATTTTAGCGAAAGGAGAGGGAAGATCAAAGGTACCCATCAATGAGGAATACATTCCCACTCCTAAATTCTCAGTAGGCGGGCGAGGGTTATCCACTAAAGGAACTGTAGAGTCAGAGCTTGCTTGAGGATTGACTGGACAATAATCCATTTGATCAACCTTAACGATTTTCCCCTCATAAAGAAAGCAAATGACACGAAACAGAGTCGAAACAACGACGTCCATTTCGTATACCCAGTTCCTTCCTAATAGGAGATTATAGTGTAGGTTAGCATCTATGACTTCTACTTCAATATTGACGACCTTCCCCCCAACACATATAGGAAAGGCTGGGATAATCCCATATGGCTTATGAGAATGACCATCAAATGCAGTCAAGACGGTGGGTGAAGGAACAGCCGAAGGTGATCCAATAGCCTTCCAGCATGACATCGACATGACGCAAGTGGAAGCTCCTTCATCGATAACGGTGCGAAAAATGTTGATTTTCTAGTATGTAGACTTTATTTGGAAAGCCATATGATGAGGGAGTCGCTTTTTGACATTTAACATGTCAAAAGTGAGCACTAAATACTTAGCTGGATCGATTGCTCCAATCGCGGAAGGTAAAGCACTTCGCTGAGTCGGACACGACTGGAGAACCTCTAAAGTAGACATGGCGCATGGACTCTGAGCCAGATCCTCCACAATGGAGTAATTCTGGGTAGCCCTGGCATTAGGATTAATAGTCGCGCATTTAGCAGAACCTTTCGGTATCCATGGTATAGTCTCAACAGGGGGTCGCTCAATATGAAGGTCGGTATTTCCGGGAACAGTTTTGTCCTTGGAAGTTTCGGCTACACGATAATCATGTGATTGAGTAGTCACATGGACGTTAGAACCCATCATGAAAACATTCGATGATTTTTCCCCTTCTTGGTTGCCCCCTGTGGAGGTACTAGGATTTAAACTCGCGCCAGCAAGAAGTTGCTACCCTTGGGGAAAAGGGTTAGTTAACACAGCCTGAGAACTAGAAGTCCCTTGCTGTCCTAACAAGCGCTGAGTGTCTTCAATCTTAGGGCAGAGATGAGTTAAATGGTCTCCACTGCACAACTTGCATGGAAACTTAACTTTCTTTCTAGACTCATTTCTACCACCACCAGCGTTGTTGCCGGACTTATTTGCATCAGGCTTCCCATCCTGGTTCTTTTTCTTACCTCGTCCTTTCTTTTTCCCATTGGAATTTTGATTTCCTTTGGGGTTATCAGATTGGATGGCATTAATTGAAGAAGTTTGGGAAGCGGGGGGATTAGACGATGTGACTTGGTTGTTAGAAGCAGTTTGTAGAGACAACTGCTACAATTGGTTCAACAAGTTCATGGTAGTTGTGTCTACTGACCCAACGATACCATCCGCGTGCGGACCTGGCTTCGACTTAGCTACGTCAACCTTAGACCCAGGAGCATCTGGCAAGTATTTTTGTAGGATCCCAGACTAAAAATAGATCAATTCTAATTGCTGGGCCCTAAGAATGGCTTGCTCCTCAGAATAGACCCTAGACACGGAGACATCCTTGGAGATCTCGGGTTGTAAAGATTTCAAAAACCACTCCAGACGGTACTACGGAGGGATTTCGGCTTTAATGAGCCTCTTTATCCCTCTCCATTCCTGAATATGGTTAGAAATGTGAGTTGCCTTATCCTGACGAGAAGCGGCCAGAAGTTCAGCTCCGGCATCATAGCGGACAGGCAACTGGAAATGATTTAAGAAAATATTGGCTAATTCAGTGAAAGATGTGAAGCTGCAACCCTGGCAACTCTATCTACCATTTGGCCTCATTACGAGTCAAGGTGCGCTGAAAGAGTCTCAACCTAACCGAGTCATCGATAAGGGAGTTAGATGAGCACCACAAATGGAATGTGGTTACATGGTCGCCTGGGTCCTCATCACTCTTCCCTTCGAATTTTGGAATGTCCAAAGGGAGTTTGGTTGGGACCGGAGGCCAGGCTGGATTGTATTTGATTGGGTCATTTGTTAACTTAGTGAGATCTGGCAAGTTCAATGTTGCCAGAAACAGAAGCCTAGGAGGACCTTAGGGATTCCACCCAGACTGGGCAGAACTCCCAAAGTTCTGAAAAGATTGTCTTGGATTTTGGGAGGCACCAGGCTGCCCAAAGTAACGAGTAGAACCGGTTGAACCAAAAGGCAAGCCTTGTGATCCAGCAAAATTCGGAGTTTGACCAACTTCGGCCGCAAAACCTCCATAACCAGCAAAGTTTCCTCCTAAAGGATTGTAAGGAGTTGATAACCCCTGATAAGGATTCCAAGCCGAAGCTAGGGGAGGAATACTTTGAAACGAACTAACCGTGGAGTACGGCCTATTCCCATGTTGGCCGATAAATGGATTCCCAGTTCCCGCGCCACTGACCCCAGGGTTAGTCCAACCTTGGAAAGGATTACTGCTTTTTCCTACATAAGAAAAAGGCATGGATCCTATCGTCGGGTTGGAATGTGGTATATGACCACTTCCGAAAGGAAAACCCTGGAATGAAGCAGATCCACCCATCATGGACGTAGCGGCACTAAACGGAACCGATGGAATACCCTGTGAGTGGGTGCCAAATGGAAAGAATCCAGTACCAAAAGCATTGTTTTGGGCATTTCCACTCGTGGACGGAATGGAGGCAGACCCAACTAAAGATGTGCTGGCAAAAGATCCAAACAAGGAAGCAGAGGAGATGGAAATTGTTCCTTCCCCTTGCACCGATGTTGGAGTTTGCATAGTCTTAGCACTTGTAGAAGCCATGCTTCCAGTAGTGGTCATCAATGGTAAGCGTGTATCGTAACCTGGACTTGACAGCCTATGCGTCGGAGTCCCAACGTATTGTAATACGTCTAGATGACTAGATGGTAGTGGAGAATTCGGAGCCGCTAACAACTCTGAGAGTTCTTCTACCTCTATGTTATTCTCCTCTTGAAAGAGAACTTGAGAAAGGACTGGAGTGTCCCTCTCTTGTTCAGAAGTGCCAGGCCTTGCTTGAACACTAATGCCCCCCAGAGGAGGATCAATCCCCGATGTGTCAACCGGCATGGGACGGAACCCACCGGTGATATTACCTTTGCGCCTTCTAGGCGAAGGCTCTAAACTTGGTGGTGAAAGACCACGAAGTCTTCGAGACCGTCTGGGAGATCGGTCAGCCACTTTGAATTTTTTGTTATGATCTAACTAAAGACTCAAAAAATTTAAAGCTAGGCCAACTAAGAGCACAGAGCACACACTATAAAGTCCTGAAAGATATAGCCAGTCAAACAATTTCCAAGTATTTCCGCTCTGGGTGATTAAGACCGGACACCAAAATACGAGAAAGTGAATTAAGGGGCCTTTCGAAGATAGTCTGGGATGATGAGGGCCCAGTCCTATTAGCGGAGGTATCAAAGGAAGCTACGTTGACCTCCTAACAACAGCCTGCGCCGGTGCAAGCCCCCAAGCTTCGTAAGGGTGCCCTCCAGTATTACTGTCGAGAGTGATGCAACGTTGAGCTCAGGTGCCACGGGATTCCCCTCTGTAGCCGCCACCTGTGTAGATCCCTAGGAGTAGCAACTATGGATACCAACTCGTCGCAGAATCCAGGCAGAACAGTCGTGAGGTAAGTTCGGACAAGTAGGAGAGGGGGTATCTCTCTTCCCTGTCTTCACAGACCCTCGTGCTTAACTCCTAGATCTGGAGCTTTCCTGGTCTTCCTAACGCTATTGGATTTTCTCTCGTTATTCAGACTCCTACGTTTGACATTTATATGGCCTTGGAGAGTTAACTCTCCACTCGCCTAATCCAAGGCCCTAAAATCCTAAACTTGTTGGTGTAACTGACTTAAACAAAAAATTCTAGTGAATTTTAGTTAGTGCTTGATTTTAAAATAGGTTGTTCTTTAAGTCACAAGGTAACGGAAGTGAAACTAGTGGTGTTTTTTGATGCAAAAGAAATTAATAAAAACTTAACTACATGCACATGCACTTTTTCGTTTTTCGATGAAGAGCAATTTCTATAGGGTTCAGAGGAACCTCTAATAAAACAAATTTTTCTTTTCTTTTCGTTAATTCACGATTCACACTCACAAAAGTTAACAACTCTATATATGCCTAAAAAGGTATGCAAATCTATCCTAATGCAACAAATATATGCGGATGCAAGATTTAAAACTACTCTAAAAACAAAAAATGAAAGTTTCTTGCTTATCAATCTTTATCTTGCCACTTAAAATGTCTGGATGGAATATGAGATGCTACTATTCATTTCGTCTAAAAACTAAAAAAAAGTTCTAAGACAAACATAAAGCACTTTCACTCACTAAAAGGAAACCAAAATGAAAACCAAGTTCAAGAAAGCAAAAATAAGTTTTTTCAAAAAGATTTTCTTCAAAAGTAACAACAAAAGAGTCTTTTCAAAAATGCTCTCAACAACACTGAAACTTGTGATTGAAGAATAGGCAATCAAACACTTTTGCAAGTTGACACCACACAACGGATGAAAACTCAACAAAAATAAATGTGCTTAAAAGTGCTCTTAACGATCAAAAGCAGCAATGAAAGCTTTGGCAATGAAAACCAAAAAGATCAAAAAGACAAATTCCAAGAAAGTATCAATCAACAACTTTCATGAAACAAAGAAGTGGATGGTCACGAAAAGCAGTTTTTGTCAAGCAAACAAAAAGTCACCAAAGGCAAGGTTAACACAAAGATTGAGATCAATCTTCCTACCCTGATGAATCAGAGCAGCCAAGATTCCCAGCAAGAAATCTTGCGTGCTTTAGCAAAAAACGATGAAGCTTGCAATCAACAAAAAACAAGACCAATACTTCTTATAATCATAGAGAATTCAGAACAAGATGCTCACTATAAAACAAATAACTGATACTAGAAAATGACTGTTTCAGACTGACTCAAACTACCAGACAGACCTTCAGAGACAAAAAGATTTAAAAATCTTGAAAATTGCAAGATATACGCGAATGTACTTATGTACAGAATGCGTGTATACGCTACTGTAACCAAGGAAACCTGTGTATACGTGGGTTTACTTAAAGCAACATGCGTACATACGCCTCTGTAACTAAGAAAAACAGCGTATATAAAAGGTTTCAAGAAAAATAAAAAACAAACTGAAGAAACTGTCAAAACTTAATGTTCAAAAACAGACCAGACAGTCACAGCAAACAAACCGACAGCTGAGCCCTGATTGGCTTGAAAAACACCCAAACTAGGAACAACAAGAGTGTTGTCCCCAACGGAGTCACCAATTCTAATTGAGGGAAAGGTTCCCCTAGGGCTTTTTGGGTTCAAACCCTAGCAGACTGAAACTTGTCTATTCAAAGAAGCACACATTCACACAACCATTATGCTATTATAAGCAAATTCTATTCTAAAGGGTACGTACCTTAGGTCCTACGTTCGAGAAGGCCCTTAGGGTCCAAACCCTTCTTGGAGTTCCCTTCTTTTCTTTTGCCCTGCAAAACAACCAATTCCAAAGAACACAGCAGTATATGGACAAAACCTTATAAAGAAACCATCTTCATGTTATAAATAAAGGTAGTTAGTTATGAAATCCAAACAACCATTTACATATGAATTCTAAACATGAATATCATTAACATAAAGAGGATTCATTTCGGGAACCAAGACATGTGTTTCTTTTATTATAGACAAATAAAGTACATAAAAAGGAATATTTTCACTTGAGTCACCTTCAGCAGGCTCCAAGCAAAGCTTCCTTCCGAATCTGTTCCAGCCTCAAGCCTCTAACAAACTCCTTCCATGACTCTCTCCATGATGTCACAAGTAATGGATGAACATCAACACAGAAGGAAACAAGAGTTTCCTGTACAAATGGGGGAAGTGCAGAAGGCACAAGGGACTTCAGACCTGGTCAGGGGAAAAATCTTAGCATAATAACCTTTCTCTCTCTTCTCTCCTCCCTTAGGCCTTCCCTTTGAGGTCTTTTTATACCTATCCCAAAGTAGTTTTTTAGTTGGGAGTTGGTTGGGAACAGTTGGGCCACGGGCACTAACAGGTGATCAGCAGGTAAAACCCGCGATCTCCGCCCAAAAATAAGGAATTTTATATTTTTTAAGTGTTTTAATACATATACGTGGGTTGGGTATACATAGACCCGCGTATACACGCGTTTAACTCAGGGAAATGTCGCGTATAAGGGATAAAACACAGTTTTTTAAATTTTAGGACCAGTTCTGGAAGGAGGGGTTGCCCTAGGCCATGAGTACAGCATCACAAACCATAAGAGTGAGATTTTGAGCTATAACATGGATATTATCTTCTTGTGATTGAGCTCCCACTAGAGTTCTACACATTTCTTTTGGGTTTTTCACATATTGAGAGAGAGAATTGACCACTGAAGCATCAAGGACATCAAAGGACTCGTGCCATGGAGGGGGATTTGTAAATTGTTTTGTAGATCTCCCTCACCAGGTGCTATAAATAAAGAGTATTATTCATTCAAAAGTCTTTCCATATTGGGTTATTACATTCGATTTCTATTATTGTTTGCTATTTTGGATCGCATATAACTTTTTATTGTAGGTTATTCTTGTTTTATTATTGTAGATATGAAACGTAAGAAACCCCAAATTGCTGGTAGGGTCACTTGTCACGAGTGAATTAAGTGATTTTTTTTTGGTACACCTTCCAAGAAATTTCATACTAACAAATGATGACTCCACTGGGTTTTTAGCTACATTTGTTGTCAACAAATGGAAAATCCACTGGTGTAGTAATTTAGTTCCTAGGTGACTGAATTTTCAGTAATTTCAGGGTTTTTGCAGCTATTTATAGCCTCCCAATTTATATTTATAGTTTTCTTTTCTTTTTCTATCAAATTTTTAGATTTTGGTGGTTTTCTGGTTCTTTCCACAGGTTACAAGTACCAGCCGCGCAGGAGACGAAAAAACATGTGTGATATCTACTGACTAAGAGTCCCGGGAGAAAAAAAACTTTTCAACCCTAGATCTGCATTCCAGAGTGCACTTTTTCCAGATATCTACATTTTCGACTATTTCCATGTCAGTACTTGTGTTTTGGATTTTTTTCCGAGAATTTTTCAAAAAAAAATCCAAGTTTGCCAAGAGTGGTGTGTGTGTACTAGGAAGGGTTTCTTATCTTTGTTTCAATCTCCCCTAGGCCTATATTCTCTTATTTTTTCTTTTTGATGAAGGAAAAATCCCCCTATGGTTTAGAGTACATGTCAGCCTTTTTAGGAAGAGATCAACTGGGTGAGGAGTCTAGGGTCTCAAAATTTTCAACCACTATTTTTAGAGTCTCTTCCATTATTTTACAACACTTTTGGATAGGTTTATTTACCCTTTTCTCCCGATAGAGTTTGGTTTTTTCTTTCCCCCTTAGGATCCCCTTCGGTGTCCTAGGTTTTGGAGCTTCATACCTAATCATTACAACATTTTTCACCTTTGATTTTTGTTGTGTGTTTGAACCATTTACAATATATTAGTGCCTCTAGATCTTAGTCCCTTTGACATTAAATATTTTAGGCCTTTTATGTACCTTTAAATAGATTGTTTTCCTTCTCTTGCTTAGCTTCCTGATAGCCTTTTTTGGGTGGGGTTTTGTGTGCTTGATTTGCTATTTATTTTTTTGTCCTTTTCAACATTGTTTACAATATTTCAATGCTTTATTTTCAGTGGCACATGGCATCATACAACATGCTCAATTAACTCATCCAATTGATGACTCATTTTCACACATGCACACCCTAAGTGAACATGAGCTTAGTTAACACTGCCAAACCTAGACTTGAAACACTACACCTTAATAATTTGACAGACATAGATTAAGCCGACTTGGGCTCCAATGCCAAATAATCTATGTAGTTTAGGTGTAGGATCAGTAAGATAGGCTTCCAATAACACCCATCGATCACTTAAGTTGATACATAAAATTTGACATATTAGGGAACTTAAAATCCTTCACCATCCCATGGTCCAAATCCAAAGTGTACAGAAACCTGATTCAGAGGGGGTTAGGCTAGGTCATCATGTGAGCAGTTCTCCTCAGGGCTACCCAACCTATGGCAAGGAATCTCAGGCAGTGGATGATCACCAAGAAGCTCAAGACTCAACCAACCCCATGGGATGAAGGTAACTGTAGTGACCAATCTTAGGAAAACACCCTATAGGACAGGCTATGGGCAGTAGTTGTTTCTCTACCCTACATTTTTCTGAACAACTCTACTTGTGGGGATCAGATTTCATCAAGTAAGAAGTTCTTTGGAAGGCCATTTGAAATAGTATATTTAAGACTTCTTTGAGGATTTATATCTTCTATAGGCTAGAGGCCATTTTTCTTTAATAGGGAGCATTTGCTTGAATTATAGTAACATCTTAATATAGTTATTTTACACTTGGCACTACTGCACTAGGTGTTTTCATGTTGTCTTTTGCTCTTTTTCTCATATCATTAATGTTATATGGGATTTACAATTGCGGAAAAATTTATCTCCCCTATGTCGATGGCTAACCTAGAACAACAGAGAGACAAGGAACACAATGCTTTTCCTTAAAGTAAGTAGATGATAAAGTGAAGCCTACCTGGAATCCTTCGCACATTTCACTCCTTTTTTAGAGTGGCAGCTCCAATTCCAATTTTGATTTGCCAAAATTAGAAGCTGCATAGTTAGATAACAGAAGCAAAGAAACTACGAGATCTATGAAATATCAACCAGGTACTTCATTGAATATATTAACATGGTATTGAAATAAGTGAAATAACAACATCACATATAGGAAAACGATGAATTTTTTGCATTAATATAAATGGAAGGAGATTACAACCATAAGTAGCAATTGATCTTGTAGAAGAGATCCTCTAAGTTTTTGACTTGTCCTTTCCTTGTCACAATATGCACCTACAATCACCCTAAATGCATGAGATGGTGACCACTCACTACAACAACATAAGGGCCTAATCACTCTCCAAAATCCAACACCCAACCACATAAAAGGTTGGGAATATATAGAGAAGGTAAGTTGGGAGTTCTTATCTAATTACCAATCTACGGTAAGAGATCCACCTTTGATGGAGGGATAGGATCAAAATATAAGTGGTTAAAACTCCAGTGTAGGGAAGGATAGTATATGAATGCTTTATCCAAGGTAAGTAGTTGAAACAACCTCTAGAAACTCCTAGAAGGGGAAGCTTATGAAATCCCAATAATTCTTCCAAATTTCTAGAACCAATGCATGGGAAAAGGGGAGAAACCTATTGGTGACCAACGTAGGCCACAGTGGAGCAACTTTCTAGTGAATGCACCCAAGTAGGCTTACAGGGAGATTCGATCCTCAAACTAACACAGATGGTGCAGTTTAGGGCTGAAATTCTGGGAAATGAAAAGCACATGCTTACAACTTTGTGCAAGATAGTGACAAGGGTGAATAGGACGTTTATTGATCTCATTAGGAGGCTCAATAATAAAATGTGACAAAATGGCCTATAACAGAATGCCCCCTAAAGCGCAAAGTCAGAGATGATGACTGATGAATGAAGTGCTTTACCTGGTGACAAGTAGGGATCAAGGACAATCAACAAGCTTCATCTGTTACAATACATGTACAATATGTCATCCTTTTTTTTTGAGGGAGGCATACCCATACTCATATCATAAGCTAAAATAACATGTATAATGATCAAAAGACGCATCCACAGATGCAACTAGTGGACATGTGACTAGATGACTATTTATATGATCATGGCCATCATACATTGTGATCTGTGTATAATCCTAAAATCGCAACCCGGATGGCAAAAACTAGATACAAGGTCTTCTATCTCATTCACACGACCAAACAATATAGGAGACTAACAATGTGAATCAATCCACTAGAGTCAAACATTGTATACACCATATGATTACTGACCAATGATGTAAGCCATTAACAGACGTGAGAGAAACCAACGATGATGTTAATGGATCTCAAGGTACTATAGTACAATTTGTATGGTGTGAATGAATGAGTTGATTTCGAACACCACACATAATGTTTTAGTCAAAGGCCATTGATGCAAACCTATCACTGAGAGTGAGGAATGTTTCCATTGATGTATGCAAGCACCAAGGTACCGAAGGTGCATTTCTAAGTTGACTTCCTAGATGATGTGCTGATGCCGACGGGAAGTGACCCGTTGCAGGAGGGCCTTGATGTATCCCCCATCAGCGATATGAAACAAGTATCATGATTGGGACAAAATGATGAGAATGATGCAGAAATGGAACTAGATTACTAAAGGAAGACATGAAATGAAGGCTTAAGAGTATTGTAGCAGATATCAACTGAATGAATTCTCTTAAACACATCAGCGACACTTAATGGAGTTGCAAACATTCACCCAAAAAACGAAATGGAGGCTTTGAAGATGGTATGATAGTGAAAAGACAAGAAGATTACCCAATCCAATAGCCACAAAGATGAAGTGGAAGAGTGTCATGTTCAAGAGTGATTCATTTCCATTAAGAAAATGGAATCCCTTATTTTCTCAATTTCCTTGACCATACTTGTTAGTACCTTTCTATTTTTTAACAAGATTGAGGAGGATAACATATGCTTCATATGTAAGTTCATCCTTTGGATGAGTCCATTCTAGTATATTTAACGAACCCTAAGAAGGAGTGGTTCTGCCTTGTCATGTTCGACAATTCCATCACTGTTTGATTCTTTAACGCATCCAATGAAGGTAAAACTTAACATATTTTTCATTTTTAGGGAGTTTGAAAAAGAGTAAAAAAAGAAAAATCCAAACGTTCCTTCTTATAGGTAGTCCCTTAGGTCCGAAAAGGTAGAAAACAATTCCCAAGAGAACCTCTTAGCCATGTTCGACTAAGGTATTCTTTTTTCATAGCTAGTCTATCTCAGTCTGAAAAAGGGTTAAATTTATACTAAGTAGACACCTTTTCATTTACTTTTACGAGTTCAAAAATACAAGTTCTCAACAATCTTTTTATATTTTGGGAGTTTGAAAAGAGCTAAAAGAGGACTCCAAGGGGTTCATTTTTCGTAGGTTTAAAGAGCCTGAAAAAGAGATAAAAGTGTACTTTGTGCTCAAAGTAACTTGTTCAAACATAATGAACACTTGCTAACAACTATTCAACTGTTCAAAACACCACCATAAGGATTAAAGATACCTGTTTCATAGTAAAAATAAAGCATATCTAGGTCAAAACACTAAAAATGAAAAATATACCACAAATATTCAAATTGACTTCTCATTTTTACCATTTCATATTTTACCTTCAAAAATGAGTATTTGGAGCCCTTTTTGCCTTGATCATCTTCAGCTGATTATGGCCAATCAAGGGAACCATTTCAAGTGTCGTTTCTTCTAGGGAGGAACTAAAACCTTTCTCTATCTTTCTACGGTCCATTTTTGTGTTTTCATGTAAAAGTTGTAAGGTTTTGAGGCCCCTAGGGTTAATAAAAAATTCCTTGGGAGCAACACATCCCCTCTATGTTGAAAATTACATTGCACCTAGGTAGAGAAACACTACAGGTAGAGGTGAAATGCTCTGGTAAACACTGTTGGGGTGCGCTAGGTGCATTTTCCTAAGTTTTCTTTTAGTTTTGCCTCAAATTTTGTCAAGATTTTTGCATTGGAAAGATCCTAATGGATCCCTTGTTGATGTTTCAGGTGTACCCATTAGCCAAAAATGACATTCATATGGAACTAAAGAGAACATGAGGAACACGATGAATGTGGAAAATGACCCTACTACCATCCAAACGCTAAAAAATTATGGGTTATTGAAATTCTTCTGGCTTCCTGCTATGAGGTAACAAATGGAGTTGTTGAAGTACATTGTCCATTCATGGGATATTCAGGAATAAGTGTTCAGGTTTGGGGAGAATATTCTTGAGATACAAGTAGAGGATATTTACTTTATGATAGGATTTTCAAAGTGAGGTGCCCCCATCTCTCTTCTAGGTGTAAGAAGCGGTGGTGATATGATGAAAGACTATATTGCTACCTATTCCAGACCTTGATCCCTTCCTACTAGGGATGGAAATATCATCATAAAAGATTTAACCCAATTACCTTTGAGAACGATCTTGTTCATTATCGCAAGATTAGCAGGCAGCTCAACACTACATGTAGCAAGAAAATCATACATGCAGTATGGGAAAGAGTGTCCAGAGATGACAATATTCAACTAGAGTGAGGGTGTCTTGGTCAATTTGAAGGAATAACTTACTAAAGCAAAGGAGGGGAAGTTGAATAATTTTAGCTATGGTGCGATATTAGTCTATTTTTCTCTAGAGAGAATGCCATTACTACAACCTTAGTAGATTGTACTTGAGGTCATCAATCTGAGGACCCCATGGATGAGGAGGTGGATAGACCATATGAGTTGACATGAAATCCCATCAGCGATCAAATATTCACCAAGCTTCTTTGGATGGCTATGCAGTCAGTTCATAATTATTCATGATTTTCCTTATACAGGGATATATTTCTGTTATGGTCCCAAGATCGAGTCGCCTGAGGGTGTAGAAATTCCTGCTGTAGATCAACAAATTATGCAATATACTAAAACACAATACAAGATCTACTTCTATAACACTTTGCGAAAGCTTAATCGAATTGAGAAAGATCAAGAGAACACATATAACTGATAAGGAGAAATCAACCACACATAAGACAAAAGAAATAATCTGGGGAAAGCCTCAGCCTAAAACCCCAATCTATGTATTATAATACAAGTGGAAATCTTGTTCAAGTTACAAAAAGAATCATCTCAAAAGCTATCCCGCTCTTTCTGCAATCAAACAATAAGGCTCACAGACTAAATAGACACTGTATATGTCCTCCTTAAGCCCTCCAAGCCTCCTATTTCCTTGTGCAATTTTTCTTTGGGTCCAATGATGTCACATTTGTGAATTGGCCTCATCACACTCACTAAACCTAAAGAAGTAATTGTGCAATCCTCAAGGAAAGAATTCCTTCTACATGCAAGGAATATTCACAATGGAATATTCTAGCAATTGATAGTACACTGCCCCTCCATCTGATCTCAACTGGGTCTCTTTCTGAATTGACATGCATGACTTATTGATGAGAGAATACTCAGTTATCTGAAGTGCAGTAGTTACATGCATGAAAGAATTAACTAACTGAACTTACATTAATTCAACAAACAGTTTGAATTAATCTAACTGGACTTGACTCAGTTAACTAAGTCAACTAATTACAACTCAATATTACAACTCATCCTTATCTCTTTAACTGATGGATAAATTCCTTAATTAATGGAAAAACTGTTGCATGTCCCCACATAGACTTCAAGTTTGATTTTCCTTAACTAATTAACTCAAGATGAATTAATTAATTAATTTACAAACAGCTGCTAAGATCAAATTCGAATTTTACTTCACTATTTTAATTTAGGGACTGACTAAAATAGGAAGTTATCCCGAAATTCTATTTATAGAATGCTATTTTTAGCACTTCCATTTTTTCATCCATTGTTGCTAATATAAACAGTGGCTGAAATGATATTTATAGCAATGCTATTTTTAACAATTATATTTTTAGCATTTCTTGTTGCTATTTTCAACACTCCCTCTTAGCAAGAAAGGGATTATCAATAACCCCAATCTTGTCTCTGTGGAACTCAAACTTGCATTTTGACAATGCCTTAGTCAAAATATCTGCATCCTATTGCTCAGTCGAAACATACAACAAAAACATGATCCTCTTGACCACACAGTCTCGAAGATGGTGATACAGGATATCTATGTGCTTGGACCTATCATGTAAAACTGGACTCTCTGAGAGTTTGATGCAAATCGGGTTATCATAGTAGATCACTGTAGGATCCATCATGTGACCAAACAATCCCACTAGAATCTTCCGCATCCAAATGGCCTCACATGCAGCCTGACTAGCAGCCATGTATTCAACCTCTGTTGAGCTAAGTAAAACTAATCTCTGTTTCCTGCTGTACCAGGAAACTGCAGCTGAACCAATGTTGAAGATTCCTATAGAAGTGCTCTTCTGGTCTGATGAACTCCCTGCCCAATCCACATCTATGAAGACTTGAAGCTTCACTCCCTCTATCTATCTGTACCACAATCCAAACTGTGATGTGCCTCTAAGGTATCTCAGCACATGCTTTGCTGCCCTCCAAAACAGCTTGGTAGGCTGAACCATAGCTTGACTCAGCTGGTTCACCACAAAGCATAAGTCGGGTTGTGTGTTTTCCAGATACATAAGTGAACCCACTAGCTATTGATAAATAGTAGCAACTACTACCTCACCTGAAGTAGCATCCTCCTTCCTCCAGTTCCCAGCTAGAGGAGTTTGCATGGGCTTGCACTTCTCCATGTGAAAGCGCCTGAGTATCTCATTCGCATACTTGCCTTGAGACACAAATACTTCACCATCTTTCTGCCACACCTCCATGCCTAGAAAGTAGTGCATCAAGCCCATGTCCTTCATCTCGAACTCTCTTGCAAGGTCCTCCTTGCAAGACTGTATCAGTTGAGCATCACCTGTCAGATCATCGACAGAAAGAACAATGATCAATGGTTTATGTTCTACCATGATGTGGTAAACATAGAAAATTTTAGGGGCGAATGTTCGCCCTTTGGCGAAATTAAGGGGTTTTAAATTTTTAGTGGGGGGATATTTTGTATCATAGTACATTTTTACAAATCACCTCAAATAGCCCAACTTATTTTAAAGGAGAGGGTAAAAAAGGTAAATTTAGCCCTTGAAATTAGGAGTTACAACCTTCCATTCGCCCATTTTCAAGAATAGGTTTTATTTAAGTGAATCCATTTGCCCATTTTCAAGAATAGGTTTTATTTAAGTGAATCCTATGGGCCAAAGGCCCAAATACCGTATTTATAAAAGAGGTATGATAAATTAATAAAAGCATAAATAAATGAGAGGTATGGTAAATAAATAAAACATTTTTTATATTTACTCCATAAGTCACCTTATATACATGCAATGGTGTAAACAAATAAAATATAAGTAAAGTGGAGGTATGGTAAATAAATAAAACCTCTTTTTATATTTACTCAAAAGGTATGGTAAATAAATAAAAATATAAATAAACTAGACGCATGGTAAATAAATAAAACCTCTTTTTATATTTAGTCCATAAGACGCATGGTAAATAAATAAAACCTGTTTTTATATTTAGTCCATAACCCTCCTTCTATTTATGAAGGCTCAAGAAAGAGGTTTTATTTAAGTGAATCCTATGGGCCAAATACCATATTTGTAAAAGAGGTATGGTAAATTAATAAAAATATAAATAAACAAGAGGTATGGTAAACAAATAAAACATTTTTTTATATTTACTCCATAAGTCACCTTATATTTATGAACATTCAAAAAATGCGTTATATTTAGGTGAAACCTACGGGAAAAATACTGTGGGACAAATACCATGGACTAGATTGTTATTAATACCATGCAAAAAAACATTATTAACCCTAATATTAGTATTAATAAAAATAAAAATGGCACATGGTATTGACCCATGGTATTCACCAAAATGGCACATGGTATTGACCCATGGTATTCACGTGGAATGTAGCCTATTTAAATGGGGGAATTAAACGAGCATAGATCCATCTTTACTCTGTATCTACTAACCCTGGAGAGGTATCAAATATCGTGATATGAAAACTAGCATAGAGTGAAAAAATATTTGATCCGATCAAGAGTAAAAATGGATGTTGTAATTTAATCTATGTTAAACATTTTAGCTTGGTTAAAATAAAAAATAAAATAAAAATCAACTATTAATTTTATTAATTTTTATAAATTACTAATAGTAATTTTTAAGCTCCAAGTTTATGATAACCCATGGTATTGACCCATGGTAATACCATGGTATTCATGTGAGCATAGACTATTTAAAGGGGAAATTCTATCATCTTAGATCCATCTTAATTCTGGGTCTACCAAGTGCTCAGAGGGATAAATAGATTTCATCCCCCTAAGAGTGGTAGATGTGGAGTTAAGATGGATATAGGTTGGTTTTTATGATAATGAAGATATTAAATATACTTAGGAAATTATATTCTAAAAACATCTTAAGGTGAATGGTTAAAGCATAGACATTGGACAAGTATATTTGTATACTTCTGTTTTAAGCTGAAACAAATCCAAGGCTAAAAGGAATGGATTGATTGCACTAGTCATCCTTCTATAACTTTCCAACATATGCTGGAGTAAACAGATTGTAATTTGGGTAATTTCTAATTGCAAACAGGAACATACTTGTGTATTGGCAGGGTGGTTACGAGGTCCCTAGAAGTGATGAATTTGAATTTTTCTCGGTTTTATATATAGTATTAGGTTTTTTCTCATGCTTTCTGTGAATGGAACGGGTGAATTTTATCCTACACCCACTAGGTTATCGATATGTAATTTTGGTAATTTTGATTTCAAAAGATATTTTAAAGAAATGCAATGATTTCATTTGTGTATTCAATAAACACAAGATTTTATAATTGAGTAAACTGTTCACCATGCTTGGTGAGAGATTCGCCAAAAAATTATGTATACATATCATATTATTGATAAAATCACTTTCCATTTTTCTTATATACCATGGAGATTCGCCCATTTATTATACATGTAAATTTGGGGGGGTTCTTAAAATTTTCCCTGGTGGTAAAGGTTCGCATCTACTTCACTCTTGGTGAAGCCCAAACCATTGAAATAGCTGTTGATCCTGGTGTACCAAGCACAAGGTGCTTGCTTCAGCCCATACAAAGCCCTCTTGAGTCTGCACACATGCGACTCACGATCGAAGGTTTTGAAACCCTCTAGTTACTCAATGTATAGTTCCTCCTCAATATTCCCATTGAGGAAAGTTGTCTTCACATCCATCTGGTGGATATTCTACCCCATCTAAGCTGATAGTGCCAATATCAATCTAATCAAAGAGTACCTTGCTATGGGAGAAAATATCTCATCGTAATCGATACCCTCTGTTACACAGTAATTTTTCACTATCTCTATCCCAGTCTTCCTACTGTGTCATGTGTTCAAGTCATACATGCTCATATTAGACAAATGCTCTTTGATGTTGCCAAATGACCCACTTTTCCAAAGATTTCTGCCTCATCGCATCTATTGGCTAAATAAACGCGCTGAAGGGCGCTCCAAAACAGCCCAGAAGTGCTGCCATCGTAGAAGTACACCTGATTCCCACAATGGTCCGATTTTATGTGCCAGCACAACTTTCACTTGTAATCTTCAGTGATGACAGCGTGGAAGACCAGTTATGTGACCACGATGATCCAGATTGGGCAAATTTGTTCCAATAGTTGACCTTCCAGATGACTCTAGACCTTGTTGTTGGCATAGTTTGTGTCACCCTCCTTTCTCTAGCGTGGTTGTTCCATGATTTGTGCTACCTTCCATGGAGATAAGCTCACTCTTCCACCTTTCATGGAGACTCCTTCTCCTATTTAAACTCTCACCATTGCTATGTGCTAATAGTTCTTAGCTTTTGGAATGGTTGCTAATAATGCTGTTAGTGTTTATGAGTTTGACTAGATAGCTGGTGTGAGTGTGACAAGTGTGGGATTGTTGATAGCTTGTGGAACGTTGTGAAGTTCCCTTAATCTTGTGTAAAACTTGTGAGTGAGAGAGACTTGTGTATTGGGAGATCCATCCTCAAAGAGTGAATGCTTGAGGAACATGCTAGCTAGACCCTTCTAAGAAGGCTTGTGACGTCAAGACTTTGGTTGTAAGCTTACTCTTATTTCATAATTAATGCAATCAATGATGTTTTCCTATGTCTTGTATGTAATGCACTTGATATCTCATGACTTATTGAATTTGTAATTAAATAGATCATTGTTGTTCTGGTTACGTGCTTTGTTGTATTTCCTTTGCATTGTTTCAGGTTGATTACTCATTAGGAGAAGGAAGTGGAAGCTAGAGCAGCGCAACGGAACTCCATCGACCACCAGATGAGGTAGGCCTCCAACCATGACTGTTTAAGGAAAGCTATTGTTGATCTATCCTTGTTTGTGACTAGACCCACTCTAGGGCTAGAGGGGTTGCCTCTATTCGCAGAGGGAACACTTTCCTGCTTCACAAATTGGTGACCATACTGGGGAGCTTGGCCTTTGTTCTTTTCTTGTTTACTCTTGTTTTGATTTTTGTTTTGGTCTCTTTTGAAGTATTGGGGATTAGTTACCAGTCTTCTAAGTTTCCTGGCCTGATCTGGGAAATGCCCTTATTTGATTAAAGGATTGATTGTCTTTGATTTGGGAGTTTTTGGTTCACCTGTTACTGTTTTGAGCATCATCGTGGCTTTTAATTTAACAGTCGCGTTGTCATCACGTCACCCCTTTTGTAGTATCCTGTTCATCGCGTAATTACGCTTAACAGTCACGATGGTTATGAAAATCGGACCATCGTGGAAAAGTCATGTAATTTCACACTGACATCACTTTGTTGCTACAGTGTGTTCTTTATTAGCGCTTGTTGCTTGTAAATTACCCGTGTTGATTCTTGCATAATTGGTTTTTTCAATTCTGCCTCCTGAATCCATCAGTCTTGCTAGTACCTTGTTGTTTTCACTTGTTTGATAACTTGTTTTTCGTTGTTGAGGCACTCTCTTGTGAGCTTTGTGGAATGAATCTTGTTTTTCTTGCTTTGTGACTTGGTTTCATTGTTTCAAGTATTTTGGATCAATTTCACTTGGTTGCTTCGTTGTTCAAAGATTCATTTGCAGCTTGCTGTTGGTTTGATTGAGTCTTCCCCTTTGCTTACCTTTGGTTGATTGTTTAGTGATTGTTATTGGACCAATCTCGGCATTGATTCGATTTCTCTTCACTACCCGGACATAGATTACAATTGTTTGGATCAATCATTTTTCCACATTTGTTTATTGCTTATTGGTTTCTTTTACATTTAAGAGACATCAAAATCAAAAGGATTGCATTCATTTAGTCTACGAAAGTGAAAGTGAATTTGCATTTCAAGTTGCATAATGGAAAGAGAATGATTAAATCTCTCATTAGTAGCATCCGTGCACTTTAGGAATTGATGTCTGTTTGCATTGAGTGACTGCTTTGTTGTCTTGGTTTTCTTGGTTTGGGAATGATCTCTCTACCCTCCCATAGGTAGGTGTTCATCGAAAAAGGATATTTCATTCATTCTAGATGCATCCTAGGATTTTTTATACACATACAGTAAGGCTTGAAAACTGAAACATAATCCAAGATCAACTTTAAAATGAACCGAATAAATCTAACAATGCATTGGAACATAATGCACACATTTAGAGGTCTAGGCTAGAGACGTGCTCTGACGTCGTTAAACCTAGTCACTTTTGTTTCCACTCAAGGTCAACCAACTGTCTAGTCTGCTCAGCCATTCGGTCTATCAGGACAACCCTCAGTTGTGCAAGGACAGCCCAACACCCAGCAAGCTCAACCTTCTAGGCAGATGGGTCAATCTCAATCTCAACTAGGTCAACCTTCTAGCCAGATGGCTCAGTCCTAATTCTCTCAAGGACATCCTTCTGGGCCTGCTCAACCGGGCACTCAAATGATTGTTGCTTCTCAAGCTCAACCCGGTTTTCAGCCCCAGGCTAGGCCCTAGACCCAACTCGATCTTCAAATGAAAGTTGGATCTCAATCCCAACTGGCCTATCAAATGCAGCCTGCCTCCCAGGCTTAGTTTAGAGCCCAGCTGCCTTACGGTTTCTAGCAATCTCAAGGGCAAACTCAATTTGCCCCGTATCAAAATTATCAACAACTGCAGGTGAGTCCTTATCAGAATTACCAACAACCTTATGTTGCTCCTACAGGACAAGTTGGTAATCAATGGAATGATGGGGGCCAAATCTAGGGTCAGCCATCCTATAACCCCTATGGACAAAATACCTACGAACAAAACCCTCCTGGGCCAAATCCGTCTGGAAAAAATCAATGGGGGCAACCGGCAGCTGGCTAGAACTCTGGTACCACCTCCTACCTACAGCCTCAGATGTCCTTTAACCCTCAATTACCCTTTTTAGCAACGTTGGAATTACGGAATGCGTCCAAACTGACAAATGATCCTATTCTTCATAATCCATATTGGCCCTCGGTTCCAACTAAGATTCCTGGTGATTGTCCCAAATTCAATGGTAAAGCTAGAGAAGATCCCCAGGCCCACGTCATGACTTATCATCTATGGTGTTCATCGAATTCGTGGCTTGATCATTCAATCTGGCTCCACCTTTTTCAAAGGACTCTCACTGGATCTACTGCTAAATGGTATAATGAGTTATCTCGTGGATCTTTTCAAGATTTTAACTTGTTGGCTATGGAATTTTTAACTCATTTTCAGTTGCCAATTCGATATGAAACGGGCACACACCTACTAACATCCTTAAAACAGAAAATGGCTACACATATCTCTGATCATATCCATGAATTGAGACGGCGTCATCGTTTGATTAAGTTTTGGATTCCTGACCAGCTTCTCACCGACAGGTTCACGACCTCATTTGTCTGTCCGATAGCGTGGGACATTACTATGGGGGCATGTGTAATTGAAGAGTAGGCTATTGCACGTGCTCAATACCTTGACTTGGTTTACTCCCAGCCCGGTACGCTATATGATTATTTGCCTGATGCTCTGAGACTCGGAACTTCCAAAGCCCTGCCAACACCATCTGTTGATGGTGTCATCGGTTCTGTTAATCCGCCTTCAAAGAAAACATCCGCGAACCCTGGGAAGCAAAAGTCGAATGCTTCGGATGAAAATACTTCTCAGGCTGTATCCAATTCTGGTAGTACTTCCGAGGTTAATGCTATTCAGTCCACCACAGGGACAAAGCCTCGAAAGGAAAGAAGAAGAGAAAAGGAAAGAATAAAGCAGATCAACCTAAGCAGGATTCCCTTAAGCCTCCACCTGAGGACAGTGCCAAACGCAAACCCAAGTACCCTTGTCTTATCTGTGACAAGGATCACTATACCAAAGACTACCCAAGGCAGTCTGAGTTAGTTTTTTGTTGAAAGGTGCTCCTGGGACTCCTGCTATGCTCAAAGAACCTTTTACCTCATAGCAAACGCAAATGGTGGCTGATCCATCTCAATCCTCTTCTCTCCTTGGTTCTCAAGTATTTATGGCTAGGATGATTCCCGTCCACATCAGTACTCGGGCAAAGGAGTATCCGTCACCTGCCGGGAAAGAGCCTGAGGTCCCCTCTAGCGCTCTTCCGTCCAGTTCTAGTCCACTCCATATCGAGAGACCTAGCACTGAGACGCCTGTACGACCCCCTCCTAAAGGTGTACTCCAAAAATCTTCTTACAACCCTAATTCTCGTGCTGCCCAGCACTACAACATCGTTGAGGACTTAGGACAGGCTCCGTCGGCTATGTCTGCCTTAGAAGTACTCTAGAGTTTCCCCTCTCAGAGGAAGTCCTTGCTATCGACCATCGGTGGCATAGACCCAGCTGACTCAGATCTGATTACTTTTGACCTGGAAAGCCATATACGGAGACTGCCTCACCAAATTTCCTTCCTCATTCAGGTCATCATCAATTCCAAAAAAATTCATCGTACAATCATTGATGAAGGTGCTTCAACTTGCATCATGTCTGTTTCCTATTGGAAGGCTATTGGTTCTCTGACTCTGAGCAAGTCTCCTACGACCTTGGAAGCCTTTGATGGGAGAGAGTCTCGCCCTTATGGTATACTCCAACGTTTGCCCATTACTTTGGAAGGGAAGATGGTCAAAGTGGAAGTTGAAGTTGTTGATGCTAATCTTACCTACAACCTCCTTCTAGGATGCAGCTGGACATATTCCATGCGAGTCGTGGCTTCATCTCTATTTCGTGTCATTCGTTTCCCTCATCAGGGGAAGATCATCACAGTCGACCAGCTATTCTTCTTTGCCTCCTCTTCTGAAGGCAACGTGCCCTTTGTGGAGCATACCTCCATCCCATATGAAGGTGTGGGAGCTAGACTTTTTAAAGATCCTACCCTAATGGGTGTTTTTTCACTCCCACCTCCTAACGTCGCTCCTATCAATATGATTTCTTGGGGCGATGAGATGTCGTTGAGTCCTATCGAGCTCAACTACATCGAAATTGTTTCTACATCGGCTCCACCTCCTGAATCTGCTCCTTCAAGCAGAGCTCTCGACTCGTACGCTCATTCCCCTTGGCTTGGAGATGACACTTCTTTAGATCCTTTAAAGGAAATATTTCCTTCTGATGAAGCCATTATTCAGACCATGTCTCTCGAAGAGCCCCCTTGGTCTGATCATCACCATCATTCCTCGTTTCTCCCTGCCCACCGGGAAATGCTTACTTGTCTCGAGCGGTTTGCTCCTTGTCTCCCATTCCAACCCCTTCAGACACCCATTCAAGTTTATCAAGTATATTTTGAAGGAAATATGGGAAACATCATGCAGGCCCAACCCATTGACATCTCTATGAAACTAGGGATTGTCGAGCATATTCATGTCAGAGTAACTTGTACTCCGAAGGAAATTCAGCTCTATACTGATCTTTTTCACGAATTTCATGATGTCTTTGCTTGGTCCTACGAAGAAATTCCTGGCATTGATCCTAGCATAGTGGTGCATGAGATACCTATGTATCTGGGTGCTAAGCCTGTTCGCCAATGTCTACGCCCCGTGCACCCCCGAAAGGCTACGGCTATTAAAGCAGAAGTTGAAAAGCTTCTTAAGGCTAGTTTTATTTACCCCATCCCACTCACAGATTGGGTCTCCAATATCATCCCTGTGACTAAAAAACAGGGCACTATTCGAGTTTGTGTTGCTTATTGTGATATTAACGGGGCCTGTCCCAAGGATAACTTCCCCACACCCTTCATTGACCAGCTCATTGATGAGTGTGCTGGGAGCGAAATGTATTCATTCATGGATGGTTTTTCTGGGTATAACCAGATCAATATTGCACCCGCAGATCAGCACAAGACTGCCTTTATCTGTCCGTGGGGCACTTTCGCCTACAAAAATCTCCCTTTTGGTTTGAAGAATGCCAGTGCTACCTTCCAACGTGCAATGTCTTATGCATTCCATGACATTCGACACATTGTACAACTGTACCTGGATGATCTACCAGCTCATTCAACAAAGTGTTAGGACCATCCTGCTCATCTTCGCGAAATCTTTCTCCACTGTCGACACTACCACATCAGGCTTAATCCTCATAAGTGTGTCTTCTGCATTGAGTCAGGCAGACTTCTTGGGTTTATCGTCTCCCGAGAGGGCATCCGTTTGGATCCCCTTAAAGTCGAGGCTATTCTGAATCTTCCTCCCCCTGCTTCTTTGCAGCAATTGCAGAGTTTGCAGGGCAAAGCGAATTTTTTAAGATGATTCATCCCCAACAATGTCGAAGTGGCTAAAGGTTTCACATGGTTATTAAACCGAGATACCCCTTTCATTGGGATGCCGCTGCTCAAGAGTCCTTCGAGCATCTCAAGGGTCTCCTTGTTTTTGTTCCATTGTTGCGGCCTCCAAATTATCATCGCGACTACACTCTGTATTTGGCCGCTACCGATACCACTATTGGCATGGTTCTTGTCCAAGATGACGATGATGACACTGAGCATGTTATATATTATCTCAGCCATAATCTTCTAGATATGGCTCGATATGCTTATGTCGAGAAGTTGGCATTGGCCACCGTTTGTGCCGTCTCATGTTTCTGCCATTATATTTTGTTGCGCACTAGGACCATGGTTTCTAATTACAACCCGATGACGTACATCCTGTCACGTCAGTTGTTGGGGGGCAAGTACTCGAAGTGGATCGTTATCCTCCAAGAGTTCGACTTGGATTTCACCACCACCAAGTCTACGAAATTGCTTGTCTTTGCTGAGTTACTTTTCTCTTTTCCATCTCCTACCACACCCTCTCGGTCAAAGGACCATATCCCAGACGAAACTCTATTCCTAATTGTCACCCTCAATCCCTGGTACGGGGATATCATTGTATATCTGCAGACGTCCTCTTTTCGTCCTGATGTGTCTAAGGATGCTCGGTGACAGATTTGTCATCAGTCTCAGCCCTATCGTATCATTGGGGACACCCTATACCATCTCGGTGCCGAATCTGTTCTCCGCCGATCTCTAACATTCAAGGAAGCTGAGCGAGTTTTGAATGATTACCATTCTAGTGCCTGTGGTGGTCACATGTCCGGATATGCTACTGCTCAAAATATCCTCCGTGCTGGTTATTTTTAGCCCTCCATCTTTAAGGATTGCATTCTTTCCATCCACTCCTGTCACGAGTTCCAGATCTACCAGCAGAAGATGCGTGCGCCTCCCGCTCCATTGCACCCTGTTGTTATCGTCGGCCCTTTTGCAAAATGGGGCATTGATTATACGACCTGTAACCCTCACTTGGTTGGGGGGCATGGGTATATCATCATTGCCGTTGATTACTTCACCAAATGGGCCGAGGCGATGCCCACATTATCTGAAGATGGTCACACAACAGTGCAATTTCTGTTTAATCATGTTATTTCACGGTTCGAAGTCCCTTAGGCTATCGTCACTGATCACGGGAAGCATTTCCGCAATCACATGATGACTGAGCTAACAACCCTTCTAGGCTTGTGGCATGATAGTTCGACTCCATACTATCCTCAGGCCAATGGCCAAGTAGAAGCCATCAACAAGGTTCTAGTTATGATGCTTCAATGTACCGTTGGAATGCACAAGTCTAACTGGCACTTGATGTTGTTCTCCACCTTGTGGGCCTACCGAACTTCTGTGAAGGATGCCACTAATTTTACTCCATTTCAATTAGTTTACAGACTAGAGGCTACCCTTCCAATCGAGTGCAAGATCCCTTCTTTGAAATTAGCCCTCGAATTACTCCCCAACACTACTATAGTAGAAGAATGCCTTCTTTACCTAGAACGACTGGACGAGACCCGTCGGCTAGCCTCTCTAGCTATCGAAGCACAAAAGAAGAGAGTGAAAACTCACTTCGATCATACTGTCCATCCTCATTCTTTTGTTGAGGGAGATTTAGTCCTACTCTACGATCAAGCGAATGATAAGCTAGGGGCAAGCAAATTCGAGCCCATGTGGCATAGGCCTTATGTTATAGAGAGAGTTTTGCAAAAAGGGACCTACGAGCTAATTGATTATGAAGGGAATCCTCTCGATAAGCCTCGAAATGGGCTTTACTTGAAAAAGTATTATGCGTGAATTTCATGCACTTTGGTTTGTACATACGTGTGTTTTAGCAGGTGTGTTGAGTGTGTGTTTTCATGTTTTGGCTTTGGTGTGAAGGTGTGATTGCTGCTTACTATGTCTCTTGATTCTTGTGCATATGTCTGGTGTACCTTATGTTGGTTTTGCCAATGGTGCCTGCCGCAGTACCTGCAATTTGTCCTTTGCGGCATGGGTGATCTACGATCCTCATGGTGAGTTGATAGACCTTCAAGGTGTTTGTTTAGGTTGTACCACAAACAATGTCATAGAATATAGTGCTTTGATTGAGTTACTGGCTGAGGCGATTAATCTCGGTATTTATACATTGGTTGTGAACCTGGACTCTCAGCTTGTCATCCACCAGCTCAATGGATGATATTCCGTCAGAGACCATCGGATTTTAAGGTTGTATTTACGTGTTAAATTGTTAGAAAGGAATTTTGATTTCATTACATATCAGCATATTCCACGACAGTTAAACACGTTAACTAATGCATTGGCTAATCATGTATTAGACAAACATTTGCTTCACATGTAATCAAAATAGCATACAAGAATCATGTAAAACACAATAATAAACCATAGGAATATATATAGATATATATCTCATGTGGCGCACCAAGGTGATCAAAAAATAAGTGTACATGTCCAAATAGAGTCTGTGTTCTCCGTACATCTAAGACACATGTCTTTCAAAAAATCAGTAGCAGGAAATAAAAACCTAGGTGTCTACTGCAGTGGGTTATGCTCCCTATAGCATACCACCACCCATGCCACTCGCCTCAACAGGCGGTGCACCCTGGGTTCCACTCCTACTGTGTGGATCTGGAATGCTATGGGGACCTCCTCGATCCCCATATAATATGGAATCCCTGTTGTGAGGCCCTCAAGGTTTCGGGCCACTGTCTCCACCATATCATCTGCTGGAGGAGCCAAGGCTAGTGCTGCAATACCCTTCCCATCCCTCCGCGCCTCTGGAGCCAACCCGACGGGTCTCACTGGTCCTACATCTGCATACCATAGCATTCATCATTAGGACATATACATGAAAAAAAAATCAAAAACATCATAAAAATAAAAATAAAATTAAATGTGTGATCAAGTGTCTTACCACCATCATCCCACTACTCTCTAGCGGGCAGTTGCATGTTGGGATCTCTGCGGAAGTCCATGCCAGCATATGGCCAATCCTCCACGAAGATCATCTGGTGCTCCAGCCACTCTCGGAACAATGTCCCCCATGCCACCGGTCGTCCGCCACCTCCTCGTGGCATGACGTGAGCCCATCGTGTGGCCCTTGTCTCACGTGGCCTGGGTAAATCCAAATCCATGTCCTGTAACTGCAGTGCCGGCACCCGCTCCAGCATGAGCGGGACTAAGATGGATCCGTAACCAAACTGCTTCATCTCTCCTCGACAACAGTTGGTGAGTTGCCTCCTCATGTTCGGCGTCACCACCTCTGCCTAGTTAAACATCATGGGATTGAGACACTAGATAGCTAGCCAGAGATGGGTCTTCAAAGCCTCATGTTGGGCTTGGGAGCCCGCTGCCCGTGTCACCATGAAAAGCATAGCATGAAGGACTACTTCATCCACTGTTTGGATTGCCACCTTCCCACTCCTTGTCTTGTGTGCCCGTGGGCACACTTGAGCCATCATCATCTCTAAGGAATCCCCCCTGGGTTGCTGCCCCTCCAGAATGGGCCTCTCACCTAGATGGGACAGCCCGATCAAAAAATATATGTCTATAGCATCAAACTCGATATCGTATGCTCGGATGATGAATTTCCCATCTGTGGGATTCCAAGCCCGAAGTATTAGCTCCAGCAAATCAGGTTGTGATCGAAGATGTGGAGTTAAGAAGAATTTGAGCAATCCACATGCTCGTAATGCATTTTCGCACCTCGCATCGGTGAAAGCTTCTATATCGTTGTCATCATGCATCTACTCTTGCCAAACAAATGTCATTGTCACCTGCATGATGAGAAAAATCGAATTAGCACTTCGTTCCCCAAATTTAATGCATAATTTGTATAAAACATAAGTTCACATCGTCATCGCGTCTGTTTTAAAAACAGACGCGATGATGCAAGGTCCCTAGTTCATTTTTTCTGTGATCATTGCGGAAGTACACCACTTTTCTGCGATGATCAGAGCGCGCTATGTGTCAATTTTTTCGATCATCACGGACCCAAAGGCTATAGCTGCGATGACCGAGCAGCGGAGCTCGGTTCAAAAACCCGCCCAAATTAACACATTTAATGTTCAAAATGCGTGAAAAAGGTATGGAATTGAAGCGCAGGACAAGGACTACTTACCTGGAACAAGTTTCGAGGTGAATGATGGACGATCAAAACCGAATTTAGCTCGCCAACTTTGGTGCTCCAAAATTCTCCACATTGCAATGAACAGTAACTATGGTAAAAATGGTTGGATTAACCCCTTTTTGTAGTAATTTTTGGGATTTAAAAAATTATATTTTATAAATGTGGATCTTTTTGCCATATGGTTTGTCAAATTTTGGCTTTTTAACTATATCTTTATGTATATTGTTCATTTTATCTTGAATGGGTTTACGTGTGATGTGTCTTTGTGCAGAGCTACAGGTAGCAGAGTTATGATAGTTTCATATACACTTGATCCATAAAGTTGTCTTTAAGCTCTTTTCCGACTTGAAAAATGAAAATATAGCCGCGTTTTCCTCTTGACTCGTTAAGAGAAACTAGAGGTGGTCGCCTTTAAGCTATTTTTTGACCGTTTAAACACAAAAAGATTGTTGTGCCTTTGTCGTTTCAAGCTCATTATCAATTACGAAATGACGTGCTTCCGACCGCTTTTTTACTTTTTCGGGTCGAAGTCAATAGTTACAAAAGGTGCTCCTCGATCGTAATGGTTGGGCAGTTCTTTCGAGTATCGTTTTATACTTTTTTGGGCTCGAGAGAGACAAATTTACGAAAAAGGACCCCCCTAGAGTTTTCTTTTCCATGTCTTTTTCAAACTCTCTAAACATGAAAAAGACTTCGAGTTTTACCTATGTCAGAGTCGTTAAACCCTGACGACATTGGACTCGTCACCATGACGAGACTCAAGCTTCTCCTTCCTAGGGCTCATTAAATTATTACTAGGTTGGACTCAACAATAGGTTTATCATTGATTGTCTATGGCAGCTAGTCACTCTTGAACATCGACACTTTTGCTTCTTGTCGGGTTGGGACATCCATACATCATCATTTGGCCTCCCATGGGTTTGGATTATCATTCTAGCTTCATTCCATCTGATCCATGCCGTCTCCATCAAGCCTCTGATCCCTTGGTGCTTGAATGCTGCCACCCCCCTCTGAAGATGTGTCACCGACATGTTCAAGAGTATAATTCTTCTGCAGTTTACACCCTCATCCTCTCCTCTGATGCTCTACTTCACCATCTAACTCTTGTTCCTTATCTCGTGTTGTTGATGGGGGAAACATTATGGCCCTCCTGCGATGGGTCGTCTCCTGTCGACATTAGCTCATTATCCAAGAGATTGATCTAGAGATCCCCTTTGGTACCTTAGAGCTTGCACGTCTCAATGGCAAGTTCTTCACACCTGACAGTCGACTTTCATCATTGGTCATCGATTGGGTGATTCCATGAGTGTTCAACTTCAACTCCTTCTTCACACTTCATGGATTGTGCTAGATAGTACCATGAGAGCCATTGGAATTATTGGTGGTTCTCTCGCGCTTGTTAACATTTTTCACCATTGACCGGTAATCAAGCAATTTTCTATCATGCTCGACCTCAGCACATCTCTTCGCATGTTAGAACTTGTACTATGATCGGATGGGTTCAAAACCCCGAACTCAGATTACACATGTTCGGGCTGCGTGGATTGGTTTATGATTACATGACTCGTTGATGTATGGCTGTGACCATACCTGAGTCTTCATGGATGGCTGCGACCATACCTTTATCATTATCATGGTCTCATTAGCTGGATGGCTGCGTCCATACCACAGACCTATTTCGTATGTCTTTTGGATGGTCGCACCCATGCCTAGACTACATGTACTTCATTATCATTGATATCAGTTATACTTGCGTACAGGTCCTTCCAGATGGTGTTACAACTCAGCCAATTTCGTAAAGCATTTCATCCCTCCCACTCTCTCGGGCTTCATACTTTAGGGGGCATCTGTTACACAGTAATTTGTCACTGTCTCTATCCCAGTCTTCCTACTGTGTCATGTGTCCAAGTCATACATGCTCATATTAGACAAATGCTCTCTGATGTTGCCAAATGACCCAGTTTTCCAAAGGTTTCTGCCTCATTGCGTTTTTTGGCTAAATAAACGTGCTGAAGGGTGCTCCAAAATGGCCCAGAAGCACTACCATCGCGGAAGTACACCTGATTCCCTTGATGGTCCGATTTTATGTGCCAATGCAACTATTTCTTGTAATCTTCGGCGATGACTTGACTAGCTACATTATCCAGATTGGGCGAATTTGTTCCAACAGTCGGCCTTCCAGATGACTCCAGACCTGGTTGTTGGCATAGTTTGTGTCACCCTCCTTTCTCTGGCGTGGTTGTTCCGTCATTTGTGCTACCTTCCTTGGAGATAAGCTCATTCTTCCACCTTTCATGGAGACTCCTTCTCCTATTTAAACTCTCACCATTGCAATGTGCTGCTAGTTCTTAGCTTTTGGAATGGTTGCTGATAGTGCTGTTAGTGTTTGTGAGTTTGACTAGATAGCTAGTGTGAGTGTGACAAGTGTGGGATTGTTGATAGCTTGTGGAAGGTTGTGAAGTGCCCTTAACTTTGTGTAAAACTTGTTAGTGAGGGAGACTTGTGTATTGGGAGGTCCATCTTCAAAGAGTGAATTCTTGAGGAACATGCTGGCTGGACCCTTGTGAGAAGGCTTGTGACGTTAAGACTTTGGTTGTAAGCTTACTCCTATTTCATAATTAATGCAATCAATGATGTTTTATTATGTCTTGTAGGTAATGTACTTTATATCTCATGACTTCTTAACTTTGTGAGTAAATAGATCATTGTTGTTCTGGTTACATGCTTTGTTGTATTTCCTTTGCATTGTTTCAGGTTGATTACTCATTAGGAGAAGGAAGCGAAAGCTGGAGGAGCGCAATGGAACTCCATCGACCACCGGTTGAGGTAGGCCTCCAACCATGACTGTTCAAGGAAAGCTATTATTGATCTGTCCTTGTTTGTGACTAGACCCACTCTAGGGCTAGAGGGGTTGCCTCTATCCACAGAGGGAACACTTTCCTACTTCACACCCTCAACTTGTGAGAAACACCGGGCAACAAACCTTGCCTTATGTTTCTCAACACTACCATCAGCTACCTTCTTTACCTTGTAAAGCCATCTAGAACTCACCACTAACTTTCCCTGAGGCCTTAGGACAACATCCCACACACTATTCCGAATGATAGAGTCATACTCCTCTACCACTACATAAACTCAAACTGGTTGCTGCACTGCCTCCTCGAATGAAGGAGGTTCAGGATCTACACACTCCTTAACTAGGGCCATGTACCCAATGTATCACTCAGGGGACCTCCTCTATCTACGCTGAGAAGATGGCTGTCCCACATTCTCCCATGCATCCAGCATCAACCTGTCAACTTCCCTTGAGTGTTTTTTCCCATCTCTTGAAGTATCAACATGAGTGGATGTCTCCACTCTCGGATCCTCTACATGTGGTTGCTCTGCATCTGTCTGAGTCTCCTCATCCTTAGGAACTGAAAGTTCCTCATCTGCATGAAACTCGACTCCCTCTCAAGTGATAATTGCATGGCTTTCTACTCGTTGAACTTCAAATCCCTGCGTACCTGTTGATGCCTCGAAAATCGCTGCAACAACATTGGGGGATAACCACCCGGTCCGGACCTTAAAAGCAGCTCCTTTTCCGTTTGGTGTGGTGGCTCCAACTGTTCAACTAGGTCCAGTTACCTTCTCCCTATTGCTATTGGTTTATAATGTATCTTTAACTACCAATAGACAGGGACATCAGATCACTTCTTCTTGCTGATCAGGCAAGAGAAGGACCCTTAAGCTGATTTGGGTTCAGCCAAGCCACAACTAAAGTTTTGCCTCTATGAGAAGAGGACTTAAAAGAATGTAGAATTTACTCTAAATGCAAGCTTATTCTATGATGCAAGCAAAAGAAACTAATCTAAATCCTATCTTAATTAGGTAGATATAGATCTAACCCAACTAAGAGCAAGATAATCAAAATATTTGGATTTAAATATGTCTTGTTTATGATGCATATCAAGTTAATGAAGTAGTTAAATTAACTGATATCATGGTTACCAAAACACATTCTATTGAGACCTTAAAACTGAAATAATAAACCAACAACATTCAGGAAGTCGTTCACAAAATAATATTGATTATCAAATCAATAAATCCAATAATTGAATAATGATATGTGGAAATAGTTCACAACACATTATCATTCAATAAATCAGTTTCATAAGACAGATTTCAGAGTAAGTAGTTACTCAAAAATGAGAAATTAATCCATAAAAACAGAGATACATAATAACAAGATTGAGACAAATTACCCATATTGACAATAGTGCACAAACATGAATAAAATGACACATTCCTATCACCTTAAAATTAAAACTGATATTTGTAACAATAGTATTAGAAATACCAATTTATTGCATCCATTTCTATGTCCTTGGTCTCCAACAGCCCTTTACATTGCTTGAACTTCTGCTTTCAAAACTAGAGCCACAATAGTGCAAGCTTTGTTCTTCATGCATAATTCAATATACAAAGGGAAATCCTCAATAATCCCCAGATCTGAGATTTTTCACTCCTCCCTCCTACAACTCTAAATTCCAATTACAATAGTGCTTTCATGGAGTCTAAAATTGCAGAGGAGAGCAGCCCCTTTTTTACATTCTGCAATCTGTTATTTATAATATTTGTGAAGGAATTTTGGAGAGGAGAGTTTGTTGAAGAGAAATCTGCCAAATATAATTTTACTTGATCCTAATTCTGATCTTCAATTGCTGGAGTATTCTCATTGCTTGAAATCCTTTTCTCCATATCTTTTCCACTGTTTTCCTGCAAAAGAAATCAAAATAAATTAAAATGCAATCAAAATATCATTTCTGGCAATTAAATCAAACCCAATCAAATTCTATTTTAAATAAATAATTGAAAATAAAATATAAGCTCTGTATTGATGCTTGGAATGATTTGATTGGCAAAGGATATCATTGGCCAATGGATCTGCAATTAGAAGAGGCTTTGGATAAATGAAATTGAAAAAAATAACTCAGAAAATTGATTTTGTTTTCAAAATTCGGAGCCTGATCTTCTGCCTGATTTTTGACCCAATAAATGACCAAATCTGTCAATGAAATCTCCTCAGAAATATTCTCCTTGATTTTCTCCTCCAATGAGCCGTCCTGGGCCTCATTTGGCCAAGTAAAACTCATTCTATGGGCTTCCAAAGTTGATGAGTCAAATTTGGCATGAATCTAGAAATTCTGTTGCTGGGCTAAAAATCAGAATTTGAATTTAAATCTAATCCTAAATTAGTTTCTAATTTAATTGTTAATGATTAATCTAACTAACTAATATCTAATTAACTATTTATAAACAAATTTAATCTAATTAAAAACTAATTCTAAATGATATTTAAATCTAAAATTAAATTAATTAAATATCATAAATTAATTAATCTGATTAAATTAAAATTCATTAATTAATTAAAATATATTAACTAATTTAAAATATTAAAAAATTAATTTAATGTCTTATATTATATATTTAAACTAATATACCTACCTTATATTTACTCACCTTTCCTCACTTCACTCATACGTGAGTGATTTAAAAAAAAACAAATATCAAAACGTGACTTAGGGTTAAAGAGTGATGTCTTATCGCATCGGCAAATTGGGGAATGGGAATGGAGGTGTCGGCCCTTTTAATACAATGCGAAACCCCGATGCGATATCGCATCGGGGGGTGGCTTATGAAATTTAAAATATGTTGCGAATAAACTTGCGACCCGATATCGCATCGGGGGTATGGCTTATGGGTATATCGGAGCATGGAGGTGTATCGGGGGTTTTCAAATTTTGTCATATGAAAACTCCCGATGCGATATGTGAACTTTTTAATAATCGGCGATCGGGGATATGAAGTGTCGGGGCCTTTTAAAATGTGTCAAGTTAAAACTCCCGATGCGATACAAACTCCCGATTGCGAAATATGTTTTTATATATATATATTTTTTTATATATTAAATTTTAATTTAATTAAATTAATTATATATTAATTTAATTTAATTAAATTAAGATTTAATATCAATTTTTATTTTAGTTTTATTTTATGAGAGTTATTCTATAAACTACAGCCACTCTTAATAAAAGTAAAAATAAAAATAAAGTACGGCCACTTCGAAAATTTTGAGTTTTCGAGATTAATAATTGATTTGGAAATTGGAGTAAACTTCTTTAATCTCGATACTTAATGATTTGGCCGAAAAATGAAAAATGAAAAAATGTTAGTAAAATTCTCTACGGGTTAATATTTAAAATGAATGCATTATTAAACTAATTTTATCTACAAAACGCAATATTGTACATTTTACGCATTTTTAACCCAGGCTAAATAAATGATGAGACTTCAAAGGAGTGCCATTTTCAAACCAGTTGACCAAATGAGGCGAAACAAGCGTCAATGGAAAGCTTGTAAAAATTCGATTCTAAGAAAACAATCAAAACAAGAATCCAAAGAAAACTAAAAATTAACAAAAACGTAGGGCAATCAACTAAAATAAAAATCCAAAAAGGTGTTTAGCCAAATTTTTATAGAAAGGGTCCCCATTATTTGAAGTGAACACATCAATAATGGGGGGTTGTGTTTTTAGCACAACAATGGCGACACGCGGGAGAAGAACCAGTTATCTCTATTTAATGAGATTTTCCTAAAATTAAAGTAAAAAAAAAAAATAATTAAAGAAGAGATAATTATTTTTTGGAATGCTTGACTAGTTTCATTAATCTTAATAAAAACAAGAATCATCTGATTGTAATTTTTCTTAAAATTCCTCATACATTAAAATATTTCAAAACTCTATATCAGTCCTTAATTAGTTGTAGAGATAAAGCAGGGGTCACTTTACAGCTTAGCTTTTAGAATATACTCATTTGTCACAAGTAGAGCCACTGCTGCCAGCAAACATCTATAGTCTCGGCAGGGTTACTTTTTCAATCATCAATGATTCAGAATCCCATCTTTTCAAGAATTATTGTCCTAGAGATAAATCCATTTATATATATATTACTTTTTTATTTTTTTATTTTTTTTATTTTTTATTTTTTATTAAATCTTAAAAGCCATTGTCCTAGTATGGTAGCCAGATAGTTGACAATGCCATTCACCGGTTAAACTTAGACTGAACAAGCTGGCTCGTGATGAGACCCCTTGTCTTATAATTGTTTGCAATCATAAGCCATTACCCTGGTTTGTTTAGCAGTGGTGGTAATGTCAGCCTATTTTTCCCCTATGATCATGGTAAGCAGGCTCACGATGAGACCTCTTATCTTTTAAGTTTAAATATATTTCTGGATTACACTCTAGAAAAATAAAACTTTTTGGGACAGGGAGAATCATTGACTCCTTAAGAGTTAAGAATGACAATTTTAGAGTTAAAGGTGCTTTGCTGTAAAGTGTCTTTACTTGGTTAAAAATAACTTTTCTTGACTGATAATGGAACTTTGAAAGATCCTAATGAAATTTTGAAATCTCAAAATGATTACAATTTGATGAAAAAGAAATTTTCAGATTTTATGATACTTTGCCAACTTCTTTTGATTGGTAATCTCTTCCTTAAGTATGTCTACCTTTATAATAAGAAAATCAAACTTTACTAAGAGATTTAAGAAAAAGCTAATAGGTGACTATTAACAATTTTTTCATGTATGCTGACCATTGTTAGGTAACAAGAAGACCTTCCATATAAATCACGGCAAAGTCACCAAAATCAAAACTGAAAACCAAAAGAAAAGAAGTCTTATGCTAAAATGAGAAAAGAAATTAGCAAACAAAAATAAAAACAAAGAAATCTCTAAAAATGGAAAGGAAAATCCAAGTCTCGCAAGATAAACTCAAACAAGAATGTTTATACCAATGTCTCCAACAATATGAAGAAAAAGAAAATAAGCATGTAATCATTCCTTCTTATGTTGAGATTTAGAAAAAACATACCTTGCAAAGTTGTGAATGCTTTAGGCTTTTAGATAACAGTGATCGTAAAATTCAGCCACAATGAATAATTTCTGTTTGATATGAATCTTCTTATTCTCAAACATCATCTTAATCATTTTCTAAAAGAAAAGGAATGCTTAAAGAAACAGATTAAAGGTTCAGAAACTTCCTGGTGTAGCTGTTTCGATGAAGATTATCGCTGCTTATTGAAATGAAGCCAGGAGAAGAGTATGGACTCTGAAAATATGATCTGGTGGAGGATTGGAAACTTCAAACAGAGAGCTGCAAAACAGAGTTTTATATCAGCATAATTTAAAAACAAAAATGAAACTAGAATGATGAAATGGAAATTAATGAAAGTGGGTACATGAATCTTACCATTGGATCATTGCTTTTGGTCTTACCTGAAGGGTATCAGTTTCTCCAAAGTGGCTGACTTCTTATTTTAATTAATATTAAAAACATGAAGAAGTCAAACTAACCAAAATCATATAACCCCAAAATCATTATTTATTTTATTTGAACTAAAGCAAGCAGTAAAAATGGAATGCTTAGTGCTTAAGGGAATTGAAATTAAAAGAAATGCATTAGAAACAAAAATGAGAATTTGCAGCAATGACTGTTTCTCAAAATATCATTAATTTCATATAAATTCCAAGATTTTATAAATTGTCCAGAATCAAGATCAAATTCAAGATAATAAATTTTAAATATGAAGATAGAGAGGTCTTGAATTCCATTTTTAATTATGGAATTATATATTTAAACTAAAATGTATGAGAAATTGAAATAGTTTGAATATGCTGCAAATTGGTTATTAACTGCTTTCTTACCATAGTGGTTACCCAAGCTCGCTTTTTCAAATAACACATTGCCGTATCAGATGATTCGTATCAAATGTCTCTTCACCATGCTTGAATTTTAATTTGCAAGACTTCACGTTTTTTGCCATGCCATATATCGATTAAATGTTAATGGCTCAAAGGCATGCATTGGGAGCTATTGCATCGGAGATTGCAATGGCAAATTGCTGATAAGAACATGTGCAATGAAATGAAGCGATCGCATCATTAAAGAAATATTATATCGGGGGTTAGAAAATATTTACATTGTGCTTCCCGTATCGCAAAACGCACATCGCAGATTCAGAGAAGTGACGTGAGCATAAAAATGTGATGAAATGATTGCACTATCGGCGATGCGATGGATGTCGTAGCTAATCGGCAATCGGGAAACTTTGGGTACCCGATGTAACACAGTATATTTTTTGCGATGACGATATGCAATGAAGAGCGGACCCGATTACTTTTTATGATGGGATTTTAATAACATATCGGATCCGAGACATCGGCCATAAATAAAACTGCAAGGAAGCGATTGCGATATCGGCGATGCGATGGATGACGTAAATCGGCGATCGGCAATCTTTAAGCACCCGATGTAACACAATATGATTGTTGCGATGCCGATATGCGATGAATGACGTGGCTAATCGGCGATCGTGATCGGCAATGTTATGCGCACGATATAACAATTCTCAATATGCCGATATGTGATGAAGAGTGGACCCGATAATTTTATGATGAAAATTTGATAACATATCGGATCCGAGACATCAGCCCTTTAAAAGTTATGCTCTTACCATTATTGTGATTAAACGGATGCGATAATTTTATGACTTTGATTTGAATTTCATATCGGGTCCGGAATTATGTGTTTATCGCAATATCGGTAAAGTCGATTATCGGAGATCGGCGATTCATGTTCATGGAAGTATACTTCACTTGGAAAGCTCCGATATGCGAAATGCAATATGGCATATGAGTAAGATAATACATCAGAGGTCTTTGATGAACAATTTGTTATCAAAAGAAATACTAAGAACTTCTTCCGATGAAATCTTGTGATGCGAATGGTCTTATGATATTTCTTGAAATTTCAATTGGGTTTTCTAATGAATGAAAGCAAAGCTAAAAAATGCTTAAATTCTAATGCATCACAAATAAAATTTCCCTGAGCCTGTTGCAAATTTGAAATGGGTTTACTGCTTATTTTATGTTTTGAAAAGAAATAAAAACCTGCAAATAAAACAGAACATGAATAAAAAATAAACTAAGGAAAAGATGAATTAATAATGGATGAGAATAAAGTTGTAAATGCATACCTGAAAGGAATTTGTCTGTAAATTTTACCTGATAAATCTTCAAATTCTTCCTTTGATTAAAATCATCTCATTATTTATTCTAAATCTAAGTGTGCAATCAGCCTAAATGAAATCAATCATTCATGTTCATGGAATATAAAATTTACCAGAAATGAATATGAAACTATGCTTCCCTTTCGAAGTGAAACAACAATTTATTACCTCTGCTCATTCCGAATTAATCTTGAGAAAAATCTGTATTGTTATAGTGACTGTTCAATAATGCCTTTAGTAAATAAACATGATGCGTTTTACAGCATCAGATAATAAACTAAGATTAAAATGAGATTAAGCCACTAATTGTAGAAAAATATCAAAACAGATTTAAATGTGTGCACTCGGCAAAATGGGCATTTTTAAGATCAGCTTTTGGCAAATTTCGAGAAAGATAATATGAATTTCATATGATTACTGTGACAGGTTAGACCGACTAATGATTGAATTAGAATTAGGCTTATCATAGTCAATCATACATCTCATGGTATAATGGGATCATGAAGCTTTTATATCCTCAAATCCTTACCATATAAATTTCAAAAGAAAATCTTAGAAGGAAATCTTGAAATAAAGAAAAGTGGCTTTGAGGCAATCGATACCAAGTGCAACTTTAATTGAATTTAATCAAGACATTATTCAAAATAGGCAGAGTAGAGATATCGCTATAAGAAATTTCAAAAAGGAAAGCAAGTATTAAAATTTTCTGATAAGGAAAAATGTTTCCACTGAACATGTATGAGAAGGCTGATTGCTTTGTTTTATTTTTTAATCTACAGAACTATTGTAAATAAATTAACTACATAAAACAAGCTAACTAAATTAATTCTACTCCTATTCTAACCATGTACATGAAAATGACTAGGTATAGTCATATTTCCAGTGTAGCCATTTTCTCATTTTTATTCCCACGTTTATGTACAGTTCAAATGTTAGTAATAAAAATACAGTTTTGACTAAACTAAGGAAAATAAATATGAAATCAGAATGTACATTTATTGTTAGGAACTTAATTAAAATCTCTCTCTCCTGAAATTTCCTTTCCAATTGACTACCAATCGGATCATAAAAATCTGGATGGATTTCTATTAAGGATTGAGAAATGTTCACAGGAAGAGATAACAGGCCAGATTGTGAAGATGAGCTTTTAGATTCTTTGACCTGAAAAAATTTGTTAGTGTTGTGTACAAATGTTAAATCATTGACAATTTTCCTTGAAGGAAAAATTTCCAAACAATTTTCAAACGAGTCAATGAAAAATGGATGGAAGCCTTTCAAATAAAATGGCAATTTATTAATTGAATTGAATTGCTGGCCAGATTACAAAAATACATTCTCTTGTTGACATTGCCTTTGAAAAGATAGAAGCTTTTGATGAAACATTAGCATTGATATGAATTGGAATATTAATATCTTTCGATGCTGATGATTATAATATGAAAGTTGAATTTCCCAATTGGGCAATGCATCAATTGAGTGTTTGATAGTAAAGTGTTCAATATGCCAGCGAAAAGTGTGAAAATTTTGCAAAATAAAATCAGAAAATAAATCTAAGTTTAAACAAAATAGCTGTGAAAGAAAAACTAAAATGAAATCACTATTTTTGTAACTAATGTTACAGCACAATTGGGATTGTTTTGAAATGATTTCATTTTCACAAGGATTGGCCAGAATTATGGATTTTGAAAATTTTTGAATTCCAACTTGTGAATTAGAAAACAAATTATGGTCATGAATAGGAACGGGAGTTTGATCCTCATATGAATCATAAATTGGAATGTTTTCTTGAATGGTGAAATCATGAAGATAATTTGCTGCTCTAAAATGAGGATTAGTTGGGATAATTCCTAAATTGAAGCGTTCCTCATTTTCAGATGTTATTTGAATTTTCTCATGAGGATTCTCTTGAGAGGAATAGAAATCAACATCCTCAATGTCAGAGTAATTATCATAAATGATTTCACAATATTCTCTACAATTCCCTTCTATCTCATCCAATATATCAAAACAAGGAGTAACAAGAATTTCATGTTCATTAATGGAAAAAGAATGATCGATTATTATTTCTTTATCTTGATAAAACTTTAATGGTAATTCATTTAAATCATCCTCTTTAATTTCTGAAATATCATTGATACTAAGAGGAAAAATATTACCATTAATGAAAATATCAGGATAAAGGGAAAAATGTGAACCTGAAACAATGCATTTAAAACTGTCTCTGTTTGAGAGCTCTTGTGCATTATGCTCATTGTAAATTTCAGATTGCAGATCATTCCTTTGCGTGCATATGCTTTCTTGAAGAACGCTGCTTTGCTTCTCTGATTTTGGCATTTGCTCATCATGGAGAAATTCAGAAATTTGTACAGCAGTTTGCAGTTTATTTACTTTGATTGCTGCTTGTACTTGCTGATTTGCGATTTGATTTTCCGAATTTACTTCAAAGTAGCTTTCAGATTTCAAGGCGGCTTTTTCTCCAAAATTGCTGCTGTTGTCTTCTTGCATTTTATTAGAAATATTTTCCAAGCTTTGTGAAACCACTTCATCACCATTTATTTGCACATCCATATTGGGATTTTCATTTGTATTGGAAGGGGATGGAACAAAGCTTGAATCAATTTCATATGGATTGGGAATGGTTGGAAGAGAAAAAATATATTTAAACCAATCTAATGATTCTTCTTCTGTAGGTTTATCTTCGTCCTTAAATCTTAAACAATTCAAGTGAAATCGAATATGAAAATCATTAACAGACTCATTTTTAAACCTTCGTAGATATTCAATTTCTTCACATACCTGTTCATAATCGTAGCCGTCAAATTTACAAATGAAAATTGTAACAAATTGATCCCAGCTGTGGATTGAAGCAACTGGAAGAGTTCTACACCAGCTTCTGGCTTTTGCCGCAAATGTGAGAGTAAAAATTCTACATAAGATGCCTTCATCAATTCCTGGAAAATCATATTTTGAAACATTTTGAATAAATTGAAAGACATGATTAAAAGCAGAAGAATTTCTCTTACCATTGAACTTTGCCTGAGACAAGAGTCTTACCACTTCGGGTGGAGTATTGGAGGATGCACGTCCATGAATACAACTCCAAATTGGAAGTTTGAGAGGAGCCATCGCAATAAATAAAATATTAAAAATTGAAAAGACTCCAATAGACAAAAAATCTCAGGCCCTCCTTCTAGCGCCAAAAATGTTGATGCCTCGAAAATCGCTGCAACAACATTGGGGGATAACCACCCGGTCCGGACCTTAAAAGCAGCTCCTTTTCCGTTTGGTGTGGTGGCTCCGACTGTTCAACTAGGTCCAGTTACCTTCTCCCTATTGCTGTTGGTTTATAATGTATCTTTAACTACCAATAGACAGGGACATCAGATCACTTCTTCTTGCTGATCAGGCAAGAGAAGGACCCTTAAGCTGATTTGGGTTCAGCCAAGCCACAACTAAAGTTTTGCCTCTATGAGAAGAGGACTTAAAAGAATGTAGAATTTACGCTAAATGCAAGCTTATTCTATGATGCAAGCAAAAGAAACTAATCTAAATCCTATCTTAATTAGGTAGATATAGATCTAACCCAGCTAAGAGCAAGATAATCAAAATATTGGGATTTAAATATGTCTTGTTTATGATGCATATCAAGTTAATGAAGTAGTTAAATTAACTGATATTATGGTTACCAAAACACATTCTATTGAGACCTTAAAACTGAAATAATAAACCAACAGCATTCAGGAAGTCGTTCACAAAATGATATTGATTATCAAATCAATAAATCCAATAATTGAATAATGATATGTGGAAATAGTTCACAACACATTATCATTCAATAAATCAGTTTCATAAGACAGATTTCAGAGTAAGTAGTTACTCAAAAATGAGAAATTAATCCATAAAAACAGAGATACATAATAACAAGATTGAGACAAATTACCCATATTGACAATAGTGCACAAACATGAATAAAATGACACATTCCTGTCACCTTAAAATTAAAATTGATATTTGAAACAATAGTATTAGAAATACCAATTTATTGCATCCATTTCTATGTCCTTGGTCTCCAACAACCCTTTACATTGCTTGAACTTATGCTTTCAAAACTAGAGCCACAATAGTGCAAGCTTTGTTCTTCATGCATAATTCAATATACATAGGGAAATCCTCAATAATCCCCAAATCTGAGATTTTTCACTCCTCCCTCCTACAACTCTAAATTCCAATTACAATAGTGCTTTCATGGAGTCTAAAATTGCAGAGGAGAGCAGCCCCTTTTTTACATTCTGCAATCTGTTATTTATAATATTTGTGAAGGAATTTTGGAGAGGAGAGTTTGTTGAAGAGAAATCTGCCAAATATAATTTTACTTGCTCCTAATTCTGATCTTCAATTGCTGGAGCATTCTCATTGCTTGAAATCCTTTTCTCCATATCTTTTCCACTGTTTTCCTGCAAAAGAAATCAAAATAAATTAAAATGCAATCAAAATATCATTTCTGGCAATTAAATCAAACCCAATCAAATTCTATTTTAAATAAATAATTGAAAATAAAATATAAGCTCTGTATTGATGCTTGGAATGATTTGATTGGCAAAGGATATCACTGGCCAATGGATCTGCAATTAGAAGAGGCTGTGGATAAATGAAATTGAATAAAATAACTCAGAAAATTGATTTTGTTTTTCAAAATTCGGAGCCTGATCTTCTGCCTGATTTTTGACCCAATAAATGACCAAATCTGTCAATGAAATCTCCTCAGAAATATTCTCCTTGATTTTCTCTTTCCAATGAGCCGTCCTGGGCCTCATTTGGCCAAGTAAAACTCATTCTATGGGCTTCCAAAGTTGATGAGTCAAATTTGGCATGAATCTGGAAATTCTGTTGCTGGGCTAAAAATCAGAATTTGAATTTAAATCTAATCCTAAATTAGTTTCTAATTTAATTGTTAATCATTAATCTAACTAACTAATATCTAATTAACTATTTATAAACAAATTTAATCTAATTAAAAACTAATTCTAAATGATATTTAAATCTAAAATTAAATTAATTAAATATCATAAATTAATTAATCTGATTAAATTAAAATTCATTAATTAATTAATATATATTAACTAATTTAAAATATTAAAAAATTAATTTAATATCTTATATTATATATTTAAACTAATATACCTACCTTATATTTACTCACCTTTCCTCACTTCACTCATACGTGAGTGATTTAAAAAAAAACAAATATCAAAACGTGACTTAGGGTTAAAGAATGATGTCTTATCGCATCGGCAAATCGGGGAATGGAGGTGTCGGCCCTTTTAATACAATGCGAAATCCCGATGCGATATCGCATCGGGGGGTGGCTTATGAGATTTAAAATATGTTGCGAATAAACTTGCGACCCGATATCGCATCGGGGGTATGGCTTATGGGTATATCGGGGCATGGAGGTGTATCGGGGGTTTTCAAATTTTGTCATATGAAAACTCCCGATGCGATACAAACTCCCGATTGCGAAATATGTTTATATATATATATATATATATATATATATATATATATATATATATATATATATATATATATATATATTAAATTTTAATTTAATTAAATTAATTATATATTAATTTAATTTAATTAAATTAAGATTTAATATCAATTTTTATTTTAGTTTTATTTTATGAGAGTTATTCTATAAACTACAGCCACTCTTAATAAAAGTAAAAATAAAAATAAACTACAGCCACTTCGAAAATTTTGGGTTTTCGAGATTAATAATTGATTTAGAAATTGGAGTAAACTTCTTTAATCTCGATACTTAATGATTTGGCCGAAAAATGAAAAATGAAAAAATGTTAGTAAAATTCTCTACGGGTTAATATTTAAAATGAATGCATTATTAAACTAATTTTATCTACAAAACGCAATATTGTACATTTTACGCATTTTTAACCCAGGCTAAATAAATGATGAGACTTCAAAGGAGTGCCATTTTCAAACCAGTTGACCAAATGAGGCGAAACAAGCGTCAATGGGAAGCTTGTAAAAAATCGATTCTAAGAAAACAATCAAAACAAGAATCCAAAGAAAACTAAAAATTAACAAAAGCGTAGGGCAATCAACTAAAATAAAAATCCAAAAAGGTGTTTAGCCAAATTTTTATAGAAAGGGTCCCCATTATTTGAAGTGAACACATCAATAATGGGGGGTTGTGTTTTTACCACAACAGTACCACAGTCCTGTGAGTGGAAGGTAAGTACATCTGATAGTTCTGGGGTGTATCATTGTACCCCACAAGTATTCCCAACTCAGTTGTTGGGTCTAGCTTATTCCTGGCATCTTTGGTCACATGATAGTAAAATAATGATCCAAAGATTCAGAAGTGACTTACATCAGGTCGCTTCCCAGAATAGGCCTCCATAGGTGTCTTCATCCGCAGTATATGGTGTGGGCTTCTGTTCTGCAAGTATATTGTTGTATTGTATGCCTCAACCCACAAATGCAGTGGTAGGCTTTGGTCATGCAACATCGCTCGAGCTACTCCCACAATCGATCTGTTCTTCCTTTCGACCACCCCATTCTGTTGTAGGTTATGGGGTGTCATCAATTCCCGTTTAATTCTTTCTGTAGAGCAAAAGTCTTTAAACTGTTGTGGGACATACTCTCCACCATTTTCGCTATGCAAGGATTTTATTTTCTTTCCAAATTCTTTCTCTGCCAAGGCTTTAAACTCAGAAAACCTCAAGAAGGTCTGATCCTTCTTTTGCATAAAGTAGATCTAGCATCTACGAGAAAAATAATCAATAAAAATAACATAGTACCTCTATTTAGCAGTGGAGGATATAGAGAAAGTTCCACAAACATTTGATTTAACTCGCTCCAGGATTTCTCTAGCTCTACTGTCTCGATCAGGAAAGGAAGATTTCGCATATTTACCGAAGGTACAACCTTTTCATGTAGTCGTATGCTCAATTTTTCCCTTGGGTAATCTGGTAGAAATCTGCTGCATGATCTTTAGGGCTCCATTGTGCAAGTGACCCAGCCCTCTATGCCATAGCTTGCCAACATCTTGGTTCTGCACCATCTCAACTTTGGAACTCAAAGAAGCACAGTCATCTACCTCCAACTTGTAGAGATTCTTGACTCGAATCCCTATTCACTTTGTCTTTCTAGTATTGATATGCCTCAAGAATACCTTTCCTTGACTAAAGACTATATCATAGCCTTTATCTTCTAGCATAGTGACAAACACAAGATTCTTCTTCAGACCTGGTACATACTTTACATCAGTTAGGGTGAGGGGAGCTCCATGCTCCCTCTGAAACACAACCATACCTTCACCTGAAACATGGTACTTTCTATCATTTCCCATCTCAATCCGCATAAGGAGATCCTTCTCCTCCAAGGTACTGAAAATATTCTTGTCACCTGACATGTGGAATGACGCTTCACTCTCCAGGTGCCACACATATCCCACCATGGATGAAACCATGCATGCAATAAGTGAGAAATCCATCTCAAACTGTGAGGACAGTGCCTCACCATCAGATCCCTTCGAGGAATCCTTCTTGGATTTTTTTTGTGGACAATTTGTAGCATAATGGCGCACTTCATGACAATGAAAGAATTGCACTTTCGATTTGTCAATCTTCTTCCCACCATGGGAAGAACCGGATTTGGAATGGGATGCCTTCCCTTTCCCTTTCCTCACCTTACTTGTTAAGGCTAGATTTTCCCAATCATCTTGCTTCAATGAGGATCCATCTTTGGTGCTTCTTCTTATTTCCTCCTACATCAGATCTGACCAAAGTCGTTCCCAATCTAGTAGTTTTTGTCTTCCATTAACCGAGTCTTGGTAGATATGCCAGCTCTTAGGAAGACCGAGGAGTGCAAGACTCACCATGTCATCATCAGCGGCCATGATCCATACACTTCCAAGCTCATCCTTGTAGGTGGTGAGATTGTTTAGATATGTAGAGATCATGTTGCCCTTTTCACAATTGATCTTACGAAGCTTCTCTTTCAGTGCCAGCTTCCTCTGATCACTATTATTCTGATATAAATCTTTCAATGTTTTCCACATCGAAAATGAAGTCTCCTTCCAATGGAGGCTCGAGACAATGTGGTTTCCAACTCCCTCCAGGAGGATTCTCCTTGCTTTAGCCACACATTTCTTCCATTCCACTAGTTGTTTAGCATCAGTCGGCTTGGGGACTTCTTGATCAATGAAGTCCTTTAGACCGATATCCTTTAATATTGCCTCCATGCGATCCTTCCAGGCTATATAATTCGAGTTTCCATAAAGGGCATACTCAAGCCTTAAACCACTGAATGCCATAGGTGAAATAGAGATGTGATAAGAGCTCGATTTCAATATTCAGAAACAAAGCTTCAAAGTTCTCCTTCTTGTATATTGTTCTTCACCTTGATCACCTTTGCTCTGATACCATGTAGAAATTCCCACTGTAGATCAACAGATTATGCAATATACTAAAAAGAAATACAAGATCTACTTCTACAACACTTTGCGGACGATTAATCGAATTGAGAAAGATCAAGAGAACACATATAACTGATAAGGAGAAATCAATCACAAATAACACAGAAGAAATAATCCGAGGAAAGCCTCAGCCTAAAACCCCAATCTCTGTATTATCATACAAGTGGAAATCTTGTTCAAGTTACGAAAAGAATCAGCTCGAAATATATCCTGCTCTCTCTGCAATCAAACAATAAGGCTCACACACTGAATAGACACTGTATATGTCCCCCTCAAGCCCTCTAAGCCTCCTATTTCCTTGCGCAGTTTTTCTTGGGGTCCAATGATGTCACATTTGTGAATTGGCCTCATCACACTCACTAAACCTGAAGAAGTAATTGCACAATCCTCGAGGAAAGAATTCCTTCTGCATGCAAGGAATATTCACAATGGAATATTCTAGCAACTGATAGTACACTGCCCCTCCATCTGATCTCAACTAGGTCTTTGTGTGAATTGACATACATGAGTTATTTATGAGAGAATACTCAGTTATTTGAAGTGCAGTAGTTATATGCATGCAAGAATTAACTAACTAAACTTACATTAATTCAACAAACTATTTGAATTAATCTAACTGGACTTGACTCAGTTAACTGAGTCAACTAATTACAACTCAATATTACAACTCATCCTTATCTCTTTAATTGATGGATAAATTCCTCAATTAATGGAGAAACTATTGCATGTCCCCACATAGACTTCAAGTTTGATTTTCCTTAACTAATTAACTCAAGAAGAATTAATTAATTTACAGCTGCTGCTAAGATCAAATTCGAATTTTACTTCACTATTTTAGTTTAGGGACTGACTAAAATAGGAAGGTATCCTGAAATTCTATTTATAAAATTCTATTTTAGCACTTCCATTTTTCTATCCATTGTTGCTAAGATCAACACTGGCTAAACTGATATTTATAGTAGTGCTATTTTTAGCATTTCTTGTTTCTATTTTCAACAGAGAGTGAGCAATGAGATGCTTCAATTAAGATACTTCGACAATTAAGTTTCCAAAAGTTTTATGATTTTTTTTGTGTTTTTCGATGTTTCTGAGGCTAAACTATTTTATCTTTTCATGCATATGTGGGACATATTCGACCATTAGGTGCTATATATCTTCGTCACCCAGAGAGACAACCATAGGAGGAGGTAGTGGGACTTGTTTGACCAGTAGGTGCTATGAAATCATGATGTTGCAGAGATCCTATCAAAGGTGGAGTGCCACATGGAAGGAATGAGACATGGTATTCATGAGACTATGGTCGATCAACTTCGATTTCAACTTCAGCGACACACAATCAGAGTGCCTATTCGTATTAATTGATTAATGCGCAAGATATCTCGTGCAATATCATTTTATTATGAGAATGAATTATTTGTTTACTTATATGTTTTGCGTGTAATTTTTATATGGATAATTTACCCATATGTGTCTCAGGGCACAAATTTTGTAAAACCAAACTTAATATACATATATATATATTCATTCAATATTTCCTAGTTCCTATTTGGCATGCAATATGATGTGATGTGAATTGAAAGTTATTTACATTATTTGCAAATGTCGATCTAAAAAAGAATTAGCTAGGGCATCTACCAATGTTTTTAGATTTCTAGAAATATGTTCATATTGTATGAAATTGAAATGTCTTTCTAGAATATGTACTCTCAAAAAAATGCGAAGCATGGCAGGATTTCTCACTGAATAGATATTCACTAGTTGTAGTACTACAAGTTGTGAGTCAAGCCTAATGACTATATGATGGATACCATGTGAAATAGCATCAGAAAGTGTCTTAATCACTACACTATACTCATCGTTGTTGTTAGTCAAGCAACCAATGCAAATCCCTTGCATACTCATTAGCTTGCCAATTGGAGCAAAGATAGCCCACGTTGCGGAGGATACGTTCTGAGTACTACGGCTAGCACCATTGGCGCAACCAATATATGGATCGAGGGAGGTTGACATATTCAACCCAAAAGTAAACAAAATCAATAGAAACCATGGAAACTCTAAAAAACACACTACAAACACACTCGACACACCTATAGATAGTATGTACAAATTGTAACATGCATGGGATCAAGCATAGTACTTTTTGAGGTACAACCCATTTCTAGGCTGTGTCAATGGAACTCCATCGAGATATAATAACTCATAAGCCCCTTTTGCAAGGAATTGCTTGACAAAGTATGGGCCCAACTGCATAGGTTTGAACTTTCCTTGACCTAACTTGTCAGCCTCTTGGTCATATAAGAGAACCAGATCTTCTTCCGAGAAAATTTTAGGTTTGACACTTTTTTCATATTCGGCTTTGATGTGTATTTTATGGGCTTCATTGGCTAACGTGACATTGCACCAAGTTTCATCCAAATGAGTCAGATGTAAAAGACGCTCCTCCTCTGCGGAAGTAGTAGAAAGAAGTTTGATAGCTAGTTTCAACAATGGAATTCCACATTCGATAGGAAGGATCACTTCCAGACCATGCACCAATAGGAAGGGTGTGAATCCAGTAACAATCCTAACTGAGGTTCGATATTCCCATAAGGTATAAAAGAGAAGAAAGTGTCGATCTGATTTGTGAACCCCTATCATACGTTGAAGCATAGTCTTAAGAACTTTGTTAATCACCTCAACTTGTACGTTAGCCCGAGGATAATAGGGAGTGGATTTTTCATGTGAAAGTCCCAATTTGGAAGCTAATTCATTCATCATATGATTTTAAAAGTGATTTATGTGATCCGTTACTATTTATTGTAGAACACCAACCTAGAAATCACATGGTTGAAGAAAAAGTATGCAGTTGTTTCCGTGGTATTAGTGAATGTAGGCATCACTTTGACCAACTTAGTAAATTAGTCAACAACGACAATGATGTAGCCATGCTCCCTAGCCGAGTGAGGGTTACATGTCATAAAATCAATGCCCCATGTCGCAAGGGGACCAAAGGCAACAACGTGATGAAACAAAATAGGAGTAGCATAGAATTTTTTATCATAGATCTGGTACACAGTATATTTTTGGACTGTGAAGATATAGTCATGGAAAATGGTTGGCCAAAAGTAACCGGCACGTAAAAACATTTGTGCAGTATAGTAACTAGATAAATTTCCATCGCATGCACCCGAGTTGAATTCATTCAATACTTTATCAGTCTCCTTAAGAGTGAGGTATCTCTGTAAAATCATATCGATACCACGATGGTAAAGGATTTTTCCGATAATCACATAGTTTCAAGATTGGTGCTAGATATGTCGTTGCTCTGAGTGAGAGTTATTAGGATGGAAAGTCTGGGTCTGGAGATAGATGAGAAAATATACATACCATGGATTAGATAATGAGATCATGAAAAATCACTCATCTGGGATGGAATCTTCAGATGTAGATTCAACATCAAGGGAACGTAGATCACACATTAGCTTTGAAAAAAAGAGGATTTCTTCGACTTGGATTTGATGAATTATAGGTCAAACTCTTGGAGAACAATGATTCACATAGAGAATTTTTCCCCCAGAAATTGACATGACAATATGTATGTTGTAGGGTTGCAATCTGAAATAACCGTAGTTTTGTGAAGCAATATGTAATGGTTAAATCACTGGACAACTTGAACGATCGCCAAAGCTAACTTTTCCACATGAGCATACTAGATCTTAGTATCATTGAGGTTCTAACTCAGATAATAAATGGGATGCTTAGTCCCCATATCATCTTCTTGGACTAACACCATCACTATAATAGAGATGATAGAAGCAAGGTAGAGGAAATAGTCATGCTGATAATAAGGGGGATATAAAAGTGATGCTCGAACCAGTATATCTTTCAAGGCACCAAACAATTTATTTGTAGCATCATCCCAATTGAAGGGAATCCATTTTTTTAGTAAGCAAGAAAATCCTTTGGTCAGCTCAACGTAGTTAGGGATGAACCTCCTATTGGGTGTAGCCCAACTTGGCCTAAATTTTGGAAAAGCCTCTGCATTTTGTGGAGCAGTGTGAGTAGTTGAGTGTGCAGTAGAGTGCGAAGAGGACCGTGCAGTGAAGAATTTGGAATATAATACGTGGTATAAGGGTGCAGAGTGGGTCGAATCCCCTCCTAATGTAAAATATTGTAATGTACCATGGTATTTTCGGACCATTGTAGATTGTTTTAAGGAGTCCATGGTATATAGACCATGGTATTTTGATGACATATCACTCGATGTGATAGTATATATAGGGAGAAGTAATAAATAAGAGATACATCACATCTTGAATTTAATGGTTGTGTTCTTCTGATCTGTGGTTTGGAAAAGAAGGCAAGGCTCTATAGCTGAGTGTGCATACGACCACAACTTAGTGCATAGGTCAAGAATTGTTTGTTGTACAAAGAATCATTATATTAGCAAAAATTCTTGTGGAAATAGCCCCACATTGGGGTGAACCATGGTAATTTAGTGTCTTCATGTGTATATTTTCTTATTATCTGTTGTAGCGTAGCAATTTATTTCAATACAATGATGATTTATGGATTTATATGATATGTTTCAATGATTAAATGAATGCAGAAAAGTGATTAGTGAATGTTAAGATTAAAAAATAATATAAAACACCACATCGCATCATCCTTCAAGGTTGCAGAAGCCTGGTTCTGCATCCTCCCATAGTCACATCGGGTGAGACTACGATCTGATTGCAGGTCATTGCCAAAAGGGCCAGTAATTGAGGGCTTTGTTGGTGCACAGTATATATCGAACCTGGTTCAGCCCAAATAATAGCCAACAAATGGTTCCTTTACTGGGACCATGATCATTTTGAGGGATATGTTTATGTGGCATCTATTGAAGAAGGAAATTCAAGAGTGGCTAGAATCAAAGGAGCGAAAATTTGTAGATCAAGAGAACAAAAACCCTTGTCTAACATCTAAAGCCTGGTTATAGAAGTGTATTTTTACAGATCAATACGAAATTTTATTCGCATAATTTCCTGTTGAGTTATACGAGTGGATATCAGGGTTTACTAAAATAAATACACAATTTTAAAGGTGGATAGCCTTTGGTGTGGACTCGCGAACTGATACAGCAACTCAAGAGCACTGACAATAGGATTTCAAGGGCTATAAATTTTTGGATTGATAGCATCTTGGTAGGATTTATTACTGAGTTCACAGTAGACTTGATTGTGTCCTACATCAAAGCAGAATGATGATTCTTCAAACAACCACAAGGTAAGTATTTAAAATCTTTGAAACATTGAATTAAAATGCTTCTATGTGAAAAGGGATTTTTATGGATGCAACCATATTTTTAGTTTACTTATGTTTGGAAGAAGAGAGAATAAATCTGAGCTAGATATCGTAGTAATGCAAAGTGGAAAGAGATATAGAATAGATACTAGAAAGAGATCTTGTGTACAAGAATGAAATAAATTTGTAGAGACTGAGTATAGTCCTCTTTTGAGTGAGTCTTAAAGTGAAAGAGAAGATAGGCACCCTAATAACCCTCAAGTAACTCCATAGTATTCATCCTTCCAGCTAGAGAGCTTGTCGAAGACAGAATCCAATAAGAACTAGGATATTTTTTACTCTCCCCCTCCCCCTCCCCCTCCCCCTCCAAGAAGAAATATGGTTGACGATAATAAGGTGCCTATTTTCAAAGAAACTGTCGGAAGATCCAGAATAGTTTTGGTTCTTATGTGAAGCTATATGGATTGTGAAGCAGATCAGTGATGAAAATATAAAGAAAGTGAAACTCATTATGATGATCTGATATATAGCATTGACATGGTATATGAAGTATTCAAATAATCATATTAGAACATTTGCAAATATTAAAGCAACACTGGTAAGAGAATTTAAGAAGCCGAAGTTTGAGTTGTGGTGCATCACTGAGTTGAAAGAAACTAAATAGAAACCTACTAAATCTATTTGGGAATTTGATCAAATATTTAAGGAATTGTTGGATCAATCAAGCTTCGACATAGCTCCACAACAACATCAAGAATGGTTTATAGCTGCATTGTTACCACATATCAGATTACCATTTTTGCAACAAAAGATAACAAGTTAAGTCGATGCTTTACATATTGCGATAAACACGGAAACTTCACCTATGGGAGATACTAATGTGGATGTGCAACAGATTCAGAGTTAGCTCATGAACCTAACCCTGCAGATACAAGATATCAAGAAAATCGAGGAAGTCAGAGAATAAGTATGGTGTATGAAGTGCATATCGGAGGGCCATTCTAAAGAACAATGTACTATCTTTAGGAATTACATGGCTAGTGGGAACTGAAACCATTAAATGCATGATCCAGCCTGTGGTTCGAGATATGTAAGACTAGAGGCCAACATCACTCAGAAGACGGTTACCTATTACAAAAATATGTGCAGACTTCGAGGAACCTACGTTGCAAATTGTGTAAATCAGTACGACATGATCAGAATAATTGTCAAACTTATGAACTAATGATGGAGCACAGTGTTGACACTTATAGAATGTAAGTAGAATAAGATGGAAATGAAGGCAGTGGACAACGGTGTGGCCGAGCAGGATACCAAGGAAGAGGTTGAGGTGCTAGAGCTAGTCGAGCATGTGGATAGATCGTTTGCTACAACTGTGGCCATGCAAGTCATTTTGCGAGAGATTGTCAGAACCGTACAACAATGTGTAAGTACTGTAAATCCTTTGACCATGTAATTGAATAATTCCCTGTACCTATGGAAAAAATGCAAGAAAAAAGGAATCAACAGCTGACACAAAATATTCAAATGATGAATACTTAAAGGAGGATCAATGAACCTCGAATTAGTATTGTAAGTGGAGGTATGAGAAGAAAGAATCTGAAAGTACATGGGTTAGAAAAATTGTTGATAAAGCTCTTATTTTTTATATTCAGAAGGAAAAATAAGTATTTATGGAAGCAAAGAAAATATTTATGGATGATGGAGCTTCAACCTCCAGTGTGCAGCCAAAGTAGAGAACTAGCTACGATGTGTCATCATCCTCTAAACAAAATCAAGCTTCGACACGGAATTGAGCTTCGACACAGGATCAAGATCTGCCATAAGAATAGGATTGAGCCAATCAAGCAGGTATTTTAGAGTCTTTTCTGTAGACTTGTATAAAATTATTAAGATATCAAAAGGTTGTAGAAGGGTTTCAGGAGTTGATAGATTCTTATGCATCAAAAGAAGTACTTTGAAGTGAGATAGACATAGTCAATAATTCACATCAATAGAAGAGAACTGGAAGAGAAATGATGCTTAGTGCGCATATAGGAGTATATGAGATGGATCAAGTTAACCTCGATCTGGGATTTGACGTTAATTTCTTAACAAAGCATAAATGGGAGTTAATGGGTAACCCAAAGCTATAGGGGTCACCTATTCAGTTAAGGATGGTAAATAAAAAAATATCTCCCACTTAGGAATATTACTAGGTGTAGCAATTGACATTGAATGAGTTTTCACTACTGCTGATTTTGAAGTAATAAAGATCATGATGATAGTAACCCCTATTCTACATTTCTTGGACTTGATTAGGAATTTAACAATATGGATATAATTAATCTGAAGAAGAGACATATGATATTTGAAGGGAATAACATGAGACTAATATTTCCCTTGGATCCATCAAAAGGAGTAAGATATACAGAACCAATTAGAGAAGAATACTATGTAGCTGATATAGATAATATCTATCAAACGACAACAGTGGAACAAGATTGGGTTAAACCTATTACATAAGGTAAGTTGAAATTTGAGCATGATAGTTCTTCTATCTTAGACTCAGAAGAAGGGTTGGAAAACTGGTAGAGTAGGCTGCATGAAGTATCCACAAGGCATTGTGCAAGAATTACCAAATCAGTTCATTGTATAAAATCTAAGATATGTAACCTACCTTCTTATGATGGCTTGGTTGATGTAAGTACTTTTCTTAATGCTTATGAAGAACAAGTTCTGGAGAATCAAAGGTTGTTAGCGTTGGATATAGCCCTAAATGCTACCCCTGCTAGATGGTAGGGTGCACACAAGAATAATATAGAAGGTTGGCAGGAATGTCGAAGATTGATGTGGATAAAGTTTGGACATATCGATACAGAAATAGAGATAAAATACGATGGTGAAACCAATCATAGGAAGAATATCCATCTATTCACTGCATCATGGAAGGAGATTCCACAACAAGAATGGGTACATGGATCCATTCATACATTAGAGACAATCTCTAAGAACTGGTACTTAGAAATAGAGCTTCAACATGGTACAGTAAACTATAAAGGCATGGTTGATGGCTTCATATTAACATTCAAATTTGAGGATGATTGCCCATAAATAGATTTGTCCCTTCAGTTAGTCAAGAAGAGAATTTTTGAGAATGTAACCCCACTGACATGGCAACAACATGATTAGACTGCAGAGAAAGAAAATGCACTGGAATGCTATAACCTTTCTGTAGAAGAGGAAGAAGATCTTCAGGACATCGACATATCAAAATCAGAAGGATACCACAAAGTAAATGGACCTTAGCAAGAAATACCAGATATAATGAAGGCATTGAAGACCAAGAAGGTGAACATAGGATTAGAAAAGGAAGCCAAGTTTGCAACATTGGGATGAAGAGACAGCCAATAAAGTTACAGAGTTACTTCATGAGTACGAAGAACTATTTTCCACCAAGTTTGCAAAGATGAAGGGTATAATAGGAGATCTAGGATTCATGAAGATTCCCCTTAATCCTAATGTGAAGCCAATCAGACAAAGACCTTATAGGCTCAATCCAATGTATAAGGAGAAATTAAAGATAGAGCTAGATAAGATGATAACAATAGGAATTATTGAACCAGTAGAAAGGTGAGAATGGGTAAGTCTTATGGTGGTGAAAGAAAAGAAGACTCGAGGAGAGATTAGGATCTGTGTGGATCTGAGAAGGTTAAGCAATTCATGTTTACATGATCCCTTCCCTACCCCTTTCACAGATCAAGTGCTAGACAATGTAGGAGGTCAGGAACATTACTCATTTACAGATGCATTTTTAGGTTATCATCAGATTAAGATTGCACCTGAAGATTGGCATAAGACCACATTTTCTACATAATGGGGTTCATATCAATACGCAGTAATGCCTTTTGGATTAAAGAATCCACATGATATATTTTCTAGAGTGGGGGTTGCAACCTTTAAGGAATATATCCACAAATTTTTACAGGTATATTTTGATGATTGGATAGTATTTATATTATGAAGCAAACATATTAAAAGTTTAAGACTTATGCTTGACACATATAGACAATATCAAATCCCTTTGAACCTAAAGAAGTGAATATTTTGTGTACCTTTTGGCATATTGTTGGGACATATTGTTTGCAAGAAAAGATTGACGGTGGACCCTACTAAGATTTCTATCATTGTGAATTTTCCTCCACCAAAGACAGTAAGACAACTTCACACTACGTTGGGACATACTGGGTATTATAGGAAATTTATCAAGGGGTATGCGGAGTTCATTGCACCTATCAAGAAACTGTCAAAGAAGGATGTAACTTTTCAATGGGATGAAGAATGTGAGAAGAGCCTCGACATATTGAAAGAAAGTATGGTAGTAGTACCTATATTAGTGTTCCCTGATTAGAATAAGGAATTCCATGTCCATGTGGATGCCTCTTATATATCTTTGGGAGTAGTACTGGCACAACCTGGTGCAGGAGAAATTGATCGTCCTATAGCTTTTGCAAGTAGAAAGTTATCTAAGTAGAAAATAATTACACCACTATAGAAAGTGAAGGATTGGCCATGGTGTATGTTTTGCAGAAGTTGACACACTATTTGCTAGGATCACACTTTAAAATGTTTTTAGGTCATTTTGAACTAAAGTATTTGGTTAATAAGCATGTCTTAGGAGGAAATATTTGTAGATGGTTACTGTTATTACAGGAATATGACTTTGAAATCATTGTTAATCTAGGAAGATGGAATGCATGACCTGACCATTTGTCAAGATTTGAAACAAGTGAATAACCAACTAGCATATAAGATAATCTCCCTGATACACAGTTATTTGCAAACAGAGTTGTAGATGACCATTTTGTAGATATCATTTAGTTTTTGACCATATGGATGGCTCCTTTAGAGTATACTACACAACAAAAGAAAGAATTAGTGGTTAAGGCAGCTGACTTTTCATTAATAGAAGGACAATTATATATGGGACCAGAAGAAATATTGTGAAGATATGTTCATGGACATGAAAGATAGATGATTCTAGAAGAAGCTCATGGTGGTGCAGTTAATGGACACTATGAAGGAAAATCTATTGCGCAGAATATTTTGAGAGTAGGATTGTGGTGGCCTATGGTACACAAATATGCAAAGGAATATTGCAAAGCATGCGATGTGTGTCAAAGAACAAGAAAAACTTCAAGAGGAGATGAGATGCCATTGGCACCATAAGTTAAATTGCAGGCTTTTGATAAGTGGGCTATTGATTTTGTTGGACCCATTAACCCACCTAGAAGGAGGACTAGTGCGAGGTACATAATTACAACAACTGATTGCTTGAAAATATGGGTTGAAGCACAACCAGTAAGGACTGTAGTACAAATATTGATGCGAAGTTTATTTTTTAGTATATATTGTCTAGATTTGGATGTCCAAATATTTTGATGAACCAAGGTTCCCACTTCCTGAATAAAACTATTGAAACATTGACTCAGGAATTCCAAGTTTATCATCAAAAGAGTACCCCTTATGACCCTTAGGCCAATGGAATAATAGAAGCATTAAATAATATTTTGGAAAATGAACTGACTAAGGTATGAAATGTCAAGATAGATGATTGGGAGCTTAGAATTCCAACAATATTACGGGATTATAGGACCATGTGTAAAAAGTTGACAGGTCATACCCTTCAGGTTAGTTTATGGGAAAGAAGATGTGATGCCCATGGAGTACATAGTGCCTAGCTTGAGCACTGTAACTTTTATAGATATGGAAGACCCTAGTATAATGGAGGAAAGAATGTCACAGTTGATTTCTTTGGAAGAAGACAAATTTATAGCAGGATTTCATCAGAAGGTACAAAAAGAAAGATAAAAGGCTTGGCATGAAATACATATTAAGCAAAAGGACTTCCAATTAGGAGACCTTTTTCTCCTCTATGATAGTAAGTTTGTGAAATCCCCAGGAAAATTCAAGATGCATTGGTTGGGCCCCTAAATTATCAAGCATATTAATGATGGAGGCACAGTTCAATTAGTGAAGTTAAATGGAGAATTAATCCAAGGAAGAGTAAATGGCATCAGGTTAAAGTTGTACAGGGACAACTCTGTCCCTACAACCACACTCTACAGAAGAAAGGAGAAAAGTCTTAGTGCCACCTATATTTGACAGTGGGCATTGGACTATAAACTACGCTACAGAGAGCTTTGACGCAGGGAGTTACTTCTCTAAAATATGGATTATGTTGAAGAACATAGGAGCTATGCCGTAAGGGAAAAACAAAAATATGTCCATTAAAAGGGAATTTTAATATTAAAATACATGGAAAGATGCATTTATGAGGACATATTAGCAAGATCTATGGATAGATATGCAATTAATGAACACAATCTAGGTAAAATCTAAGCTAATCATGGGATTAGATATTCAGAATCGCTATAAAAGGTTGTGTCCTGCCTAGATTAAGAATTTTTTTGAATTGAGAGTTCGAGTGTTGATAGTGTGGAAAATTTGTAGAAATTCTCACTATCATATGTCATCTGAGCGTTCTTGGGAAGAAATTATTTGTAATTTTCATGAGAAGGGATTATTTGGAATCATGGAAGATGGTACGCCCATAGTAGCATCATCACAAAAACAACAGAGATATCCATGGAAGAAACTAACCAAGGAAGAGAGAACAAAGAAGAAACAAGATAAGAAACCTGTCAAACCTCAAAAAGGCACCAAGCAAATAAAACACAGTGAAGAAGAAGCGAAGCATGCAGAGTGAATGGAAATATATGGCGCAACATTTCCATCACATCTTCCACCATATATTCCACTGAGAAAGCTAAATGCTAAACCAATGAAAGACTCGAAGGATGAAAAGTTGGGAACCTTCACACCCCTATTGCCAGAGGAAGTACCATTTATGGGGAATTACTTCGGAAAATACTACAGTTGAAGTTTATAGACTACGAGTTTAATGACATGAAGAAATATCCACATTTTGCACCAAACCACTACTTGAAACAATTAAACTGCCTAGAGATCATAGTGACAAGGTTAGAACCACAATGGTGGGAAAATGTATTGGCACAGTCAGGATTGATGAACATGATGAATGTGTCACACTTTGGCAGAAGTCTGGGGAGAAAAACTTGTGTGCAATAGTTTCTCATGCTAGTGCACGATGGATACTTATGGATGGGAAATAAGATCCCTATAGATCCAATGCTTATATAGAGAATCACTAGACTGCCATATCAAGCGAAGAACCCCGCAACATAATTCATTAGACAAGACCAGTACTGTACCACAACTGACAATATAAAGAAGAAGTTCATTCTGATAAAAAGAAAAAGGGGATATGATATACAATCAATTAGTGACCAGGTAGTTCACTTCACAACACACATATTGGTTGGTAAGATCATGAGGAATTTTTAGGATAATGAAGTCCCTGCAGCAGTGGTTTCATTAGTAGTGTAGTGCGCCAATGAGGTTCAGTACAACTGGGCCAAATACCTTTGCAAATAATTTATGGATGACTATTGCGAGGTCCAGGAGAAAGGTAAAAAATTTCATTATGCATGGTTAATTTTGATTATAATGATGTTGGCATGGAGAGAACTAGAGGATTCATAGTTCCCTCCAATAGATTCAAATGTTTGTGAAGCTACATGGTATGCCCCACTATGGTATACCACCCAAACGTCGTGAGAAATGGAGAACAATATGTTTTTCATGTTATAGAACATGCATTTACATATGTTGGTGAACCAACACCCTCGCATGTCATCAGGCCTATATGAAAAGTATAGCGCTGTTGTGAAGTTCAAGGCTGATTTTCACAAAGTGTGTATACAGGATCACATGGATACAAAAAAACTGGCATCCCCTGTCATACTTAGTCACAGAATATGATCTCCCCACACTAGTAAAACAATGGGCAACAGAATGAATGACCACTCTAGAGATAGAGGCAAAAGCAGAAGATAGTGCGATAGAAGAGAACACCTCACAGCATGGTGAAGCGAGTGGAAAGGACAAAGATAAGGATGAGAAGGAATTAGAGGAATATGAGAAACATGATGAGGGTCACTAGGATCATCCTAAAGGAGATGAGTAGAATAAGGAGTCTGAAAAGATAGAAACATAACAAGATGTTGCAAGAAAGAGGAAGGCACAGGGCGAAGCTACCACAAAGATCAAGAAGATGCAGAAGGAAGATAAGACAAAGGATAGCATGCCAAGGATCCTTACTGAGAGGGACTTGGGAAGATTTGGGCTACAATTCAGGAGACAACAATAGATTCACGGAGTAAGTGGGAAGATCTCTATGACGCACTTGTCATAAGTGTGTCAGAGCATATTGCAGAACTTAAAATTTTGGCACAGATGGTTAGAAAACCTACACAAATAGTGGAGAGGATTGGAGAAGAAAGGAAAAGAGAGCCTACACTTATAGCGATGTTAGTGCCAATACGAAATGGACACTATAGTTTGACTCTGCTAAAGTACAAAAACAAGAAAAAGGGTGGAATCATGTAACCATGAACATTGTCGTAGTACCATTTCTAAGACTACACAAGTTGGACATCTAGATAATTTAGCAGATGAAGTGGCACGAACAACATACCTCGTAACTGAATATTCAGGTAGACGAAGAGTGAGATTCACTTCAATGGAAGCTCGATCGGATGATCCAGGAGAGGGATGAAGTAGTTCAGTAGTAGCAGAAGATCAATGAGGTGGTTGAAGCAACATGTAAAGAGATTCTGGACCTTGATGTCTACGAATAAGAATCAGTGGAGGACAAGGTCGCGAAGCTTGACTTTGTAGTGAAAAGATACAAGAAGAATATTATAAATGTGCAATTTAAATATGAAATGCAGATTAATGAGCTACAGATGAAGCTGCAGCCAACCACGCCACATGAAGTAAGATAGTAGAGGGAGATTGACCTAAAGACTGTAATGGCCAACATCTCTGCAATAGTGGAAGACCGTGGAAAATTGTTATATGAAATTTTACATATTTTGAATTTACTGCAAGAATATACAAATATGAAAAAATTATAGGAAGAGACTCAGTAGAAGAAGTAGAATTGGGAAGATATTTGGGAATTTATGAAGACCTTACCAATCTCGTAGAGGCTGGCCAAAATCAATGAGGGAAAATCCCTCTAGGAGAAGATTGAGGAACTGAAGAAGGAAGAACAGTTTTAATATATAGGGCTCAACCATGACAGCATGAGGCTCTCCAACTATCGCAAGTAGTAGATGAGAAGCTCCAATAGCTTAGATAGAGGGAGACAACGATGGTGTAGAAGGTTGTAGAAAATGTGACTGAAGCATTGCTAGAAGAGGTGCATAGTGAAGAAAAGTAGTTCACAGAGAGTCTACAATAGCTTCAACAATACTTATAATAGGATTGTAGCAAAAATTAGAAGCAAATCAACTGAGTGACTCGGGACAAGTGACATGTGAGTGTTGGGGGCCTGTTAGGCGCAACCCAACTTGGCTTAAATTTTGGAAAGGACTCAACATTTTGTGGAGTGGAGTGTGCAGTGGAGCACGAAGTAGAGTGCGAAGTGGACCATGTAGCAAGTCAATTGGAATATACCACATGGTATAAGGGTGTCGGACTGGGTAGAAGCTGATCCTCTTTTGTAAAATCATGTAATGTTGTAAAAGATGAATGGTTTTCAGACCATCCTAGATTGTTTTAGGGAGTCCATGGTATATGGGCCATGGTTTTATGATGATACATCCCTCAATGTAATAGTATATATAGGGATTGATAATAGAGAAGAGAGCCATCATATCTTGAATTGAATAGTTGTATTATTGTGATTTGTGTTTTAGAAAAGAAGGCGAGAGCTCTACAGCTTAGTGCGCAGAGGCCTAACTCTGTAGTTGAGTGAGCAAATGACCTGCAGCTTAGTGCGTAGGCCAAGAACTATTTGTTTTACAAAGAATCATTATTTTAGCAATAATTCTTATGGACGTAGCCCCACATTAGGGTGAACCATGGTAATTTAGTGTCTTCATGTGTATATTTTCTTATTATTTATTGTAGCGTAGCCATTTATTTCAGTACAATGATGATTTATGGCTTTATATGGAATGTTTAAATGATTAAATGAATGCATCAAAGTGATTAGTGCATTTGAAGAATAAAATATAATGTAAAACACCACATCACATCATCCTTCAAGGCTACAGAAACCTGGTTGTGCATCCTCCCATAGTCACTTCAGGTCAGACTATGACATGCTTGCAATTCATTCCCGAAAGGGCTAGTGATTGAAGGTTTTGTTGGTGAGAAGTATATATCGAAATCAGGTCATCCCAAATCATATCCGACACCTACTCAGGAAGTTGGCTTTCCCTTGGAGTCTTTGTAACTGAACAAGAATGGAGGGTGTAGGAAAATAAATGATTGCCTAAAATTTTAAAGGATTAATATGAATTCCTTGTTTCGAAATGACGAAATCAAGGAGCCGACCAGAACCAACAAAAAACACACATTTATGCAGGTTGAGTCGAATGTTATAATGTCTACAACGGAGGAAAATGGCCTGCAAATTCCTGGGGTGATCAGCCCGATGCTTGGAGTGAGGAGGGAGATTTTCCAAATATGGTTGCACGATGTGCTTGACATGATGATTGATATTGCTAAGTAGAACTTAACGCTTACAAGTAGGCTAAGTTAATCAACTAACAATGGAGTACTATTAAGGACTTGGGTAATAACAGTGTTCAGCCCCCGAGTAGGGTTGTGCGAAGGCAACATATCAAGCTGCGAGGTATGGGGAAGTGCACGTAGTGACGGGCATGCAGGGTCGAATTGCAAACCACTTGAACTCATAAGACATCTCTAGGGTGCGGAATCCTGGTTCTAGAACACTCCCATACTACTTCAAGATCCGCACTCCATGGACTGTTGCCGAAAGGGCCAGTAGTACTAGGATTTGTTTGGCTAAATCACCTCTGAACCTAGGTCAAGCCCCAACAAGCCAAGAAATGATTCCATTGTCGGGATCGAGATTTGCATAAGGGATGTTTGATGTCATGTCACTGGAATCTGACAAAGAAAGAAATTGAAGCGTGGTTGGATAGAAAAATTCACGAGTTCGCGGCACAGGAAAATAGGAATCCTTGAGTATTAAAGGAACAATGGTTAGAGTGCTACTTATATATGGAAATCCACAAAATTTTCTTTGCATCCTTCCCATCCAAGTTGTATGAGTGGATCACAAAGCTAGAAAACAATAAGGGAAGGTGTAGGCTCAATAAACCTATTGTGTGGACTTTAGAGTTGGTGCGTAGACTAGAAGCATCAAAAGATATGATCGTGCGTGCTGTGGAAAATTGGCTCGATCGAATTATAGGACAATTTATCACTGAATTTATGGTAGACACGTCAGTCAGCTACAGCGAGGCAGAACAACGTTTCCTCAAAGGACCGCGAGGTAAGTACATAAAATCTTTGAACTCTTGGATTAAAATGCTATTGTGTGAAAAGCAGGTTATGTGAATAAATTGATGTTTGGGGCTATGAAAAGTGGGAGGATCTATAGAAACGAAGGTAGCGCAGAGATAGAAACTAGCCCCTTGATTTCACCTCGGTGAGAAAGTGAGGAAGAGCTCACAAAAGTTTCACCAAGAAGTGTGATCAGTTTGATAAGGCAGTGAATTCTGCGCATACCACCTCCACCTACACCACCACCAGTTTCACCATCTTCACCCCCACCTCCTCCCACACCACCTTCGCCACCACTAGAATTCAATATGGCAAGTGTGATCAAATTGCCAGTGTTCAAAGGAGTAGGGAATGAAGATCCGGACCAATTTTGGTTCATGGTAAAAGTTGTATGGGAAGCACAAGGAATCACAGATGACAACATGACGAAGGCAATGCTGGTAAGCATGTTACAGGATCGCACACTAATGTGGTACATTAAGCATTCTAATGACAATCCAAATGTAGGAATTGTAGATATCCAAGCTGTGTTGAACAGGGAATTTAGCAGGCCAAAATCAGAGACATAGTCAATTATCGAGTTTAAGGAAATCGCGATGCTTCTAGGTGAGACCCCTTGGGAGCTAGATCAGGGACTGAAGGGTATGATTTGTGAAGCCAACATGACCTTAACAGATGGGCAGCACCATGCATGGTTTGTAGCGTCACTAACGCCACATCTAAGGACTGCGTTGTCACAGCAGAAGTTGTCCACCTAGGCTGAAGCCTTGGAGATTGCAATGAGATTACACGAGACCCCAATACAAGATCTTAGCCTAGGAGTCCAACAAATCCACGCGCAATTGAAAAATTTGTGTTTGGAAATGTAGAGTTTGAAACAGGACAAGAAAACTCACCCAAAAGCGCGTGAGGATGTATGGTGCATAAAATGTAAGGGCCAGGGGCATGACAAGGACCATTGTCCAATCTTCGCGAACTACCTAGTGGGAGGAGGGCCAATGCCATTGATACCAGAGGTAAAAGCAGGACCGAGCGTGGCACCTGCATTATGGTGCATGATTTGTCATATAGGAGGGAAGCATGCTACAAATAACTGCCACCTATTATAGAAGTATACGCAGATGTCCCAACAATTGTTCTGTAATTTTTGCAGGCCAATAGGCCATAATGAAGGCACCTGTAGAAGTTATGAACTGATGATGGATCAGATTCCTACCTACAGGGTTCAGACCTAAACATAAGCCCTCGATCAAAATACATGGGTGGCGCGCACTAGATTTCAGGGGCACAGATGAGGACGAGGTGGAATGGGACCGAAAAGGGGTCATTGATAGCTAATTTGTTACAACTGCGGAGGGCCAGGGCATTATGTGCGTGATTACACAAATCCAATGAGAGCATCATGTTTATATTGTACCCAGTTTGATCATGAGATGGAGGACTACCCCACACTGATAGCGAGGTTGTGTGATAAAGGAACACTCCAACCTTCGTCGACTCAGAATCTGCAAATGATGAGGTATGAGCCGCGTGAAGAGGACCCGAATGTAAACATCGTGCTCCGAAGTGGTATAACGACAAGAGATGACAAGGGCAAGCAACCTGAAGAGAGTGGTTTGGTTCGCAAGGCTCCTATAAAGGAACCAGAGTTTGATTTGGAGTGCGTGAAGGAGACATTCATGGAAGCTAAGGAGAGCTTCATGGAGGGCTCCAGTTCAGGTAGTAAAGACAAACTAGAATTAGAGATGGACCCATCAATTACTACCTTTCTGGAGACATGCATGAAGTTGTTGTGAGACAACAAGGTTGTAAAGGGACTGCAAGAACTCATCACTAGGTGTGTTGGGTCCAAACAATCACGCGTAGTTTGGAAGCTCAGGAAGCACAAAACATGAATAGGAAGGGAGATGAGATTGACTGCGTAAATCGAGGAATATGAAATGGATCAAGTGATTCTAGATTTAGGATCAAATGAAAAAGTATTGCCAAAGCAAACATGGGAGCACATGGGTAGGCCCGCATTGCAATGGTCTCCTATTCAATTGTGAATGGTGAACCAGCAAAAGATCATGCCGATGAGAAGATTTTGTGGGAGCGTGAAAGCTCCTACACATAATATTCTGACAAAGAAATGGAACGATGGCAGAACTGGTCACACGAGGTAACCATGCTCAATTGCAACATGATGGTAAGATCACTGTGTTGCATGAAAACAAAGGTAAGGGATCTACCTATGTATGACAGATTGATAGTAGTGGATGAATTCCTAAACAAATTTGAAAGCGAAGTGCTAGAATAGTAGCAGTTCGATGCTTTGAAATGGACACTGTGTGCTACTCCTGCAACATGGTAGGGTACTCGCTAGCAGCATTTTGAGGATTGGCACGAATGTAGAAGGGTGATTCTTATACGGTTTGGAAAGCCTTAGCTACGGATGAAATTTTGGTATGATGGACGAAATAGCCTATGTGCCCACCTCTCCAGATGGGTACAGGCATATGGTACGCAACTTGCATGAATGCACACCGTCCTCACGAGAAAAGACAGGAACAAAAAGTAGGAGCGGGCAAGACAAGGGCATGAATGATGAAGTATGATAAGGCCAACCATGCAGAATATTATACATGGGGAGCCTTTGACAAGGTGTGTGAAGTACTAAACATGGTCCACCATGTGAAATGCACTGTCTGGGACCTGTGCGTACCAATGGTTCTATGGGCTTATAGGACATGTGCAAAATCCTAACCACACAAGCACTTCCAAAGCTGAAGTATAAAGCAAGGGCCATAATCCCTATGGAGCATGTGAAGCCTATTCCGTGCATAGCAGTACCTACAGATACGATGGTCTGTGAAGCCCAGAACGAAGGAATCACATAGCTGCGAGAAACAGAAGACATAGGACTTGAGGAAGAAATCTGATGGGGAAAATTTAGACTCCGCAAACTTGAGAAAGAAAGGGAATGATTAAGGAAGAAAAGTGCTATGATGGACATAGAGGTCAAGAAGCTAGAGGAAAAGATATAGGAAGCATTCTTTGTCGAAGAACCTAGGATAGTAGGGGAAGGTGTGTACAATCATACTAACAAGTTTTAGTACTATCCCCATGAATTGGTTAGTCTGTTGCCTTGGCTTGGACTGCATATCACCAGACGTATTGACCAGGGTAGTGCATTGCACATAGTACAGTGTGCGATGCCGACCACAACAATGGAAGGTGGGGATTCTCCATGAACCATGGTGGAGGATGGGATGGATCCCCACATAGGTGGTGCGACCACCTGACTAACTGCATGAAGGACAGTCTTACTGCTCCAGGCAGTTGAAAGGGAGCGCGGGACTATAAACTATTTTTCCCGGGAGCTGTGCAATATTAGGTATGCGCGCAGAAGCAGAGGGTCATAGGGTCCATGACCGTGCACGAAGGGCTACACTGCTGCATGGGCTAGCTGGAAAGTGACTGTTAAAGTCACTATTCATGATGGGATGCTTGACTTGAGGCCAAATGGAGTGGGCGACGGGCATTTAGGACGCGATTTATGGGTAAGATTTGGGAGAATCTACCGTTAAGAAAGCATTAATGAATCGAAATTGGGGGGAACTATCGAATTCAAATTCAAAAGGTGCTATAAAACACAAAGGGCTACCCAGCAAACAACACTTGGTCAATTGAGAATTGAGCGATTACACAGAGCACTGAGCATTGAGAGCCGAGCTATAATTGAGCCCCTAAGTTCACGAGTGACAGAATACAACCTAGATATGGTGAAAACAACTAAGGATGGTTTGGGAATTGAAGAGGTAACCACTGGTGAGGCCGCGCAGACCCTAACCATGGAGGATGTTCCAGAAGGCGTCGGGGTTGTTAAAGAAATCCCTAAATCACTGTGAATGCCGAGGCCCAAGAAAGATAAACAAGCAATGGCCCCCATACATGTGTCCCTGAGGAACCCACTACGCAGCAAGCTATCAATGGTAGAAAAAGGGAAAGCTATCACGATTGACACAGATGAGGAAGAAGAAGATTTGCAGGCCCTGACCATCACAGTAGAAGAAGACGAAGATATGGAGGAGGATATTCAACCTACACACTTTGCAACGAAACTACCCGCATATGTCCCTCTACAGAAAGGGAAGACCAAAGTGCTGAATGACCTGGACAAAACCAAGAGTTCACTCCAAACCCCGCTCCTCCCAGATGGCATAGTGTTTGAAGGCACGCACCTGGGCCATGTGCCAACCATGAAGTTTAAAGATTGGGACCTTGTTGACCATGAGAAGTTCCCTCACCTAGAGATTGGGAACCTCATGAAGCAGAACACTGAGGGGTTGGTGACAATGTTAGAGCCACAAAAGTGGCTCCGAAAAGTGTGGAAAAGGTCGTTGCTACACTTACTATGGGAACCACATTTCCAAGGCACGCCCCTCACCATTTTCGTCATCAAGCAGCTTCTCTGTCTGGTGCATGATGGGTATCTATAGTTGGAGGAGCCTATCTCCATCACGGCAGACCTAATCCATCGCATTTCTTGGCACCCCTGCAAATGAAAGGACCCCACAACCATAGCCAAATGAAAGGGAAATGATTTGGCCCTTGCAGAAGCCATGAAGACAAAATACAAGCTGGAGAAGAAGAAGAGGGGCTACGCCATCTCCAGCATCAAGAAAAAAGGGGAATGCATAACAACCGAAATCCTAGCTAACAAAGTTATGAGGAAGTGTCGCGCTGATGAGGTACCAGTGCGAGTGGTCACACTGGCCGAGTAGTGCACATAGGGGGTTGAATTCAACTGGTCTAAATTCCTCTATGAGAAATTTTTGAAGAACTGTCGTGGAGCCGAGGAACAGCATAAAACCTTCCACTACCCATGCTTGTTGTTATCCATCATGCTTGTAGCAGGGGAATTGCCAGAGGATAGTAAATTCCCCATCATTGACAAAGAATTACTAGAGGCCATGAAGTATGCTTCGCTCTATGCCACAAACGATGCGAAATGGATACGTGACACCAAAATATTCTGGGTGCTCATGGAGATGAGAATCCAGATGTGGATCAATCAGATGTTGCGCCTGTCGCCCACGGTGTACAACAGTTTGTAGAGTTTTGTAGAATTTAACGCTGATAAGCACAACATTTTTATCAGGGCACGCAAGGATCCGATGAAGCAATGGATGAAGCTACCTTTTGTAGCCACTGACAATGCTATTTTTACTATCTTGGAGACATGGCCTCGAGAATGGTGCACCCCAGATCTTACAGTACTTGAGAAGGTGGAAGCACAGAAGAAGAAGGACGATGCCAAGCTACATGTCACATAATTGACCAAGAAAAGGTAGAAGGAAACAACAGTAGCTAAGGAAATGGTAGTGTGGGAAGAGACATAGAAAGCTCCTAAGCAGAAAAAGGTTACAGAAGCAGCATAGGTAGTAGGAGAAGCAACAACAAACGTGGATGAGGACCAAGAAACATCCTCACAGGGGTAGGAGGTAGAGGAAGCAGAAACAACAGAAGGGAGCACAGACCCAGGGAACACGTCCACACATTTGAAGCACCCACACACGGCAGAGAGAGAAGGACCGAGGAAGAAGGTCAAGGCCTTGAAGTTGGCCATTGACCTGATCACCTTAACCAAAGGTGACCTCCATGACATCGGTGAGATGGCTTGTGATGTCACTAATTAAGTCCTTCAAGATTTTATGCAGGAGCACCAGACTGTGTTTTCATCCCTCAGGGCATAACTACAGGAGTTATAGGTGTGGCCCCCTTAGGGGGGTACCCTTTCGACCCACCTCATAGCAAGATCCTCGACAACAAAGTAGATGATGTGCACATGGATGGAAAACACAACAGTGCTACTGGAAGGGGCCCTCATAGCAGCGAATGAGACCAATGGATTTGTGGTTAACATGATCAAAATGCTTGGCCTTAATTTGGCTTCCCTTCTGCGGGAGACATTGTATCTACTACAAGATGGGATAACAACAAATTTGCACGCTAGGGAGAGCCTCGTGATCCAAGTTCTCAGCGAAGAAAAGATAAACATGGAACATCTCAGTCTGCAACATGATGAATTGGTGTCATAGAACCAATAGTTGGTGTAGGTGGTAGATGACACTTGCTGATGCGTCCTGGAGCTAGCCATCCTAGCAGATCTACCAGTAGGGGTGCCAATCTATAGGTTGGCAACTGGAGTCTACGAGGCTAGAGAAGAAATGACCAAGGTTCAGCTGGAGCTAAATCTTCAGATCATCGAGCTGTGATTGAAGGCACAAACTTCCACTCCCCCAAAGGTCTAAGAATAGAACACTAGCGCTATCAAGTGGGATTGGAAGAAATTTGAAGTGTAGTACAAGATTGTACCACTTTTTTGGAGAAAGCACTTTAGGTCCTCGCCACTCTATAGGAGGACCCCAACATTGAGCGCTTGGAGACACAGGCACATGAATCCAACAACAATATGATAGTGTCTAAGGAGCTATGCAGACAGTCATCCTCACTCAGCAGCTTGCGAGGATGCAACAAGATCAGGCACTGAAGGAGCAGGTGGACGTGGCGCGACATAAGGAGGTAGTTCTCAAAGTGCACGTCCAGCCATGGATGGATGAGGCTTTCATTGTCACAACGAACATCAAAGGAAAGCTCTCACACATACAGGTGATGCACATGTTAATGCAGAGAAGTATCCCAGATACGGAGGTCTGAGAACAGAGGATGCAATAGATTCAGCAAGTAGTGGCTCAGTGCGTTGCCGACATCAACATAGTTCGAGGATAGTTGGAGGAACTCCATAACAAGATTTTTGTGCTAATAGAGTGACTCGAGGGAAAGTCACGATGTTTGTGTTGGGGGCCTATTGGGCATGGAATCCCCCCGAGGCATGTTTTGGGGCTCAAAGCCCATGTTTTGATCAAATGATTTTGTAAATTCCCGTCAATTGCAGGCACAAAAGTATGTTAGAGTCATAGGGTTGTCCGCCCTAGTCTTGTAATGTAATGTCAGCCTACCCATGGTCTGCGGACCATGGGATTGTATAAATAGAGTGAGGCTCTAAGTGTAAAAGTAGTGAAATATGAGATAGGAAAGTAGAAGCGAAGAGCAAGAGTCTAAGTGTTTAAGGGTGTTTTCGGTCATAGAGTAGGAGAAGGCTCTACATCTAAGTGCGCAGAGGCCTAGTAGTCTACAGTTGAGTGCGTGGACCCATGTAGCTGAGTGCGCAAGGTGAACTCGAGTCTATATTCTAGGAAGATAACAATAAAGAGAAGTTTTATTTTAATTCTGTGTATCTGTCCTTGGGTTATTACCTGTTTGATATGAATTGGAATTATACTATCTATATATTTCTTGCACTTGTATGAATGATTTATATTGCTAAGTATAACTTAACGCTTACAAGTAGGCTATGTTAATCAACTAACAATGGAATACTAGTATGGACTTGGGTAATAACAGTGTTCAGCCCTCGAGTAGAGCTGCGCAGAGGTAGCATCTCAGGCTGCAAGGTATGGGGAAGTGCACGTAGCGATGGTCACACAGGGTCAAACTACGGACCACTTGAACTCATCAGACATCTCCACGGTGCGGAAACCTCGTTCTAGCACCCTCCCATACTACTTTAGATAAGACCTCAGTCTACGCTTCATGGATTGTTGTCGAAAGGTCCAGTAGTATCGAGATTTATTTGGCTAAATCACCTCTGAACCTGGGTCAGGCCCCAACAAACCAACAAAAGGATCAAAGGGCGTTCCATAATCCAATGATCAATCTACCTAATTAACTGAAGAAAAAGTATGTGCCACACAAGCTGAATAGATGGCTTCGTAATCTTTCCTAATGGGGCTAAGTGGAATTTGGTCGCCAAAACGTTTGATGTCATTTTTATATGGGTCGGCCAGGATCATAGATGATGATATCATGTTGATATAAGCAACCGAAGAGGAGAATATGGGAAGGGGATTGGGAGAGAATGAAAAGGTTCAAATCAATAATGAATCCTTCAATAAACCAACTCCAGCATGCTGATAGGAATGTAGGGCTTCTCCTACAAGAGTGACACTTCCAGTAACATTGGAATTAGAGACAATTGATATATTGCCACGATATCACCTTTATGAGGAAAGGCAATTATTCCGAAGTAATTTAAAATGATAGCAACCATAGAATAAACCCATGTACGTCCTAGTAGAAGATTATAATGCAAAGTTCCATCAATAACTTCTACTTCAACAGAGATGGATTTTCCCCCTAATTCCACTTTGAGGGAATTGAAAATCCCACAAGGTTTGTATCTCCTTTCATCAAAGTACTTTATTGTGGTGGTCGATTGACTCAGTTGGGATGAACTAATCACCTTCTAGTAAGAAAAAGACATGATGCAGGTTGAGCCCCCCTCGTCCACAATAGAAGGATGAATGTTCTTACCATGGAAAATGACTTGGATCATAAAAGATAACTGAGCCAGAATTTGAGGGGTATAATTTTCATGAGAGGAAACCCTATTGGAATACGATGGATCCCCACATATGATAACTAATAATAAGGCCTTATTTTGGATGGGGTAGTTTTGCAAAACCTCAAGAGTTGACATATCCAAAGGGGAATGAACCAAGTCTTCAACTACGTTGTAATTTTGAGCGGCTATCGAACAAGGGTTGAAAGAAAACTTATGGATAACACCTTTGGAAGGCTTGATAGTAAATTTTGTAGGAACTAGAGGTTGAAGAGGATTAGATGAAGGTGGTGTCAAACTAGCAGGTTGATCAGTAGCCTGATCATTCGGTGGATTCACATTATCATAGTACTTATTCTAAGTGGCCACCAAGACATCAGATTTCAGCTTTGATGAGGAAAGCATCAAAATTTTGTTAGAGGAAGAGGAATCCTGAGCAACCATATGGGTGTCCTGATTGGGAAATGGGTCAATCAACACAGCGGAAGAAGTGGATGAGTTAAGGAACTTATTCACTTTAGTGTGGTGTGGACAATCATGTGTAAAGTGATCCTCATTACAAATAAAGCATGGGTATGGAGGCTTTCATTTGTCATCACAAGATGAATTTGTTTTGTTTATCCTGCAGTGAGAAATATTTTTTTTCTTACCTTTACCTTTCTTCTTGCTTCCAGGTTGTTGTTGATACTTTCCTTCATTAGATGAGACAAAATATATCTCAGAAGCAGAAGTCACAAGAGGATGAGATGGAGGGTTTTGTGTAGAAGAAGTAATAGTAATACCATATGGTTTACTCACCGACTGCAAACTCAAGGAACCTATAATTCCATCAGTAGCATGCTATCCTTTACCAGGCAGAGGAGGAATGGTATTCAAAGGTCTCAGAGACTTTGGTATCTTATCATAGAGCATGTCCGATTTGGTATAAACCAGATGCAAATACTGAGCATGAGCAATAACTTGCTCTTTGGTCATGAATCCACCTTTGGTCACATCTTCTATTATGGGAGTTAACAGAAACTTGACAAACCATTCCTCTAACAACCAATTGGGAAAATAATTCTTGAGCAATCGGTGATGGTGTCTCCACTCATGAATGTGATATGAAATGTGAGTAGAGTCCAATTGTTTAGAGTGAGTCAACAGTTCCATTCTAGTTTTGTATTTGATGGGATACTGGAAATTTTTGAGGAAGGTAGTGGCTAAAGTGTTGAAGTCGTGAAATGATGCTATAGGTAATTCAATATACCATTTAGCTGCAGTACCCATAAGCATTCGTTGGAAAAGACAGAGTCAAATGGAATCATCATTAAGTGAATTGGATGAACAACATATATGATATGTCATAACATGTGTCAATGGGTCTTCTCCAATATTCCCATTGAACTTTGGGATATAAGAAGGAAACTTAGTGGGAATAATCGGCCACCATGGTGAATGAGCGATGGGATCATTAGTAAGCCAAGTTAAATCCGATAATTCAAGAGTATCCATAAAAGGAAACTGTCGATTAAAGTTTAGAGGTGGATGACCAGGATATGAGGAGATAGCCTGTGAAAAATGCACTTTCACTCTCGGATAAGGAGGGTTTTGATAATAAGGAACCTAGTTACCAGAATATGGAGGGTTTTGATAACCAGCTTACAAGTGTGTTTGTTGCCCAGTCCCATGATGGCGATAAAGCTGCTAGAATGGTTGGGTTTGGATTTGATGACCTTGAAAAGGAACTTGACGTGGTCCATACTATTTCCTGATTGGTTTTTCAATTGGCTCATGGTATGGGTTTGACTGATAATGTGTCACATTTTGAAGGATTTGACTTACCGAGACTTGAGGAGTACCTTATGCAAAATATTGAGAAGGTGGGGAACCTCGTACCAGTTGAAAAATCAGGATCTGGGGAGAGCCAGGCATCATTGGAATGGGTTGTAAAGGATGGCTCACATGTACTTGAGCTTATTGAGGTGTTGACGAATAGTATGAATTTGTGATGAATATGGTACAGTTTGAGGATTGAACAATCGATCCTAATACAAACTAGGTTGTATGGGTAAAGTAGGTTTCCAAACACTAGATACCATTCCACGATAAGGAGGACTATAACTAGGTGGATTACAATATTTAGGTATACCAAAAATAGGTTGCCCCCTTCCATGAGAAGAGGGGATGACGGAGGCCACTACGATCCAGATGGAGGGTACCCAAGAGGGTAGCTTTTCCCACTAATATAAGGGCCAGCCTACTTCTCTATTGTAGGTGTGGATGGAGGAAGAGGAGCTAACTCTGTAGAATTGATAAGAGAAGTGCTAGACATTATTCCCAAATTGGATGTCATGGGAGAGGTCGAAGGACTGGAATCCATACTAGAAAAGGTACCAGATAATGACTGATAGCTAGGCAAGACAGATGGGCCACCATACAAATGAGCTTCTAGTGATGTTATGAACATAGGTAATGATGCAACGCTTGATGTCTCAACCATAGTGGTGAACATATGCTGGGAGTTAGAATTATTTCTAGTCATGGATAACAATCCCAATGAATATTGACGTGAGAGATCTATGGGTAGGCCCAAAGAATCAGGAAAATGAGATTGCATCTGAGGTTGAGGAGATGGAAGAGGATTGATTTGATAGAAATGAAGTCCTTCACAATGAATGGGAGTAGAAGGATGAGGCTCTTCTTGAGGGATCTCTTCAATACTTGTAAGTATGTATGGAAGACGATAATCGTCAGGCCCAAGATATATTGGTTATGTCTGAGAGAAAGGAAGAGAGGAAGAAGGTCCCAAAGAATCAGGTAAAGATGACTGAAGCTCCTCAAGTTCAAAAACCTCAGGAAATAAAGGTTTTGACTCAAGGATATCAGATTCAGTGACCTCAGGCAACAAAGTTTCAGGGACTTCTATTTCAACTTTGTCAGTGTCCCCAATAGGAACAAATGTAACCTCAGGTTTGGAACTCAAAGGGATAGATGATTCTAGGTGATCAATATCGGTTGGAGGGTCAGACATAGTTTTAGATGTTCCCAATTCAATAGTTTTCATTGTCCTGTGTCTAGGAAGATAGTTAGGAGTAGCCTTTGGAGGGAGTGGAGGCTTATTTTTCATTCTATGCAAATGATGGGGAAGGGGGTTTTGTTCTTCCATGTTGGGCAATAAATTTTATCAACAAAAAAAGAAATAAATAAAAAAGAGGGTAATCTAGGCATAAAGTATTACCAAGCAACTGTGAACTGCAATATACACCTTGGCGAACTAAGGACTTAATGTATGGCAGCTAATCTCCCCAAATTTTGTGTTTGGTGTATTGGTATATAAGGTGGCAGACTCAGTTACCTATGGATGAATAGAAACCTATTGGGGACTCCCAAAATAAACGCGACGATACATGGGAGTGTAGTCTATAATAGTGTTGTCTAATGTATAACCTTTTGATAAGAACATTCCTATATACTTTATGTGTGTGGAGCACCATCAATATACATGAAGCTATGTGGAGTATAGTCCTATAAACTCACAAACTTGGAACGTGATTTCACCCCCGAGATGCACTGTTGGAAACCAATGATAGCTCCTATGTTTAACGATGCCAGAACACGTCTCTAGCCTAGACCTCTAAATGTTTGCATTAATGTTACAAATTATCCTTAGGTTGATTCAGTAAATTTTACTGTTTATCTTTGATTATGTTTTAGTTTTAGTGCTCACCATGAATGTCACCTAAGTATCCTAAAATGTGAATCTAGCATGAAAAAATAGAATTATTTTTCTGTCAACAAAAATCTAGCTAAGAAAGGGAAGAAACAATCAATATGCAGCACATAAAATGCAACAAAAAATATGCGAGACGTAATTTCCTTTCCAATGAAACTGTTCCTACGCTAATGCACATGCAAAACCCTAATTGCCGATGCAAAATTTTTCTTTTCACCACACTTAATTTTCGAGATGAAGAAAACTAAGATTAAAATGTTCAATTACTGATTCAATTACACTTTTTAGAATGAGGACTAAAACAACAGTTCATCCATGTGACCAACAACCAAATGAAAAAAATTTACAAGTGACCAAGTGATAAGAACAAATAAAAATCAAAACCAATTCTTACCAATGGAAAAAAACACAAATGCAAACCAAACATAGGTTTTAGATAGACCATAAGACACTGAAGACTCAAGGAAGTTTAGCTAGAAGTAGGTTGACCAAAGATAGGCTCAAGAACCAAAGAAAAATTCATGCAAAAACAAGGGCCAATGTTGGTGTACCAGGGTAAGGTGAAATGTTGTGTCAAAGGCATAGGGCATACGTTGAACCTGGGAAAGAGGATTCTGACACAAAAATTTCAAAAAAGGCTCAATGTAATCACTTCTTGGTTCTGTTTTTGGTTGGATGATATAAAAAAGGTTTATCAAGGAGGTAATCAAACAAAATCGGAAAGGAAACCACCAAGGGAATACATTACTCCCTAGTATGGTCACAAATTTGTTATACGTTATTTACGATTGGAGACAAAAGTATCTCCCCTAGGTCGATGGCTAACATAGAACAATAGAGAGACAAGGAACACAATTCTTTTCCTTAAAGTAAATAGATGACGTAGTGAGTCCTACCTATAATCCTTCACACACTTCACTCCTTATTTAGCATGGAAGCTACAATTCCAGCTCCAATTGCCAAAATTAGAACCTACACAGTCAGATAACACAAGCCAAGAAAATAGGAGATCTATGCAGTATCATATAATTATTGTATTCAATATATTAACATGGTATTGAAATAAGTGAAATAACAACATCACCTATAGGAAAAACATTAATTATTTGCATTAATATAAATGTCTTGACAATGTTGGACTCACCAACATGTCAAGGGATCTCCCTGGTAAGAAGTCCCAACTAGACCTCAGACCTTTTGGTGTAGGAATCGCAGTAGTGGGTCATACTGTATCGCCTTGCCCGCGGTTTCTCATAGAGGCAAGTAAGATGTCCCTATTGGTAGCAAGGGTATGACATAAACATTAGGTAAAGGAAGGTGCATGAATTGTTCTAACACACTGAGGGTGAGGTGAGTGCACCCCTTGAAAACCTGTGAAAGCATGGAGTTAAGAAAGGAAAACACGAGCGGAGATGAATCACAACATGGAAGGCAAGTAAGCTAGCAATCCAAAGTGATGGTTAAACCAACAACACATTTCAGTAAGATTCATACATACATATATAGAAAATAGCGACACGTGCATGCATATGAAAACAAATACATATATCATCTAGAGTAAACAACATATTTGAAATGTCCACATGGGGTAGCTCAAGCGGCAAGGGTTGTGGAAATGAAGTCTCACTGAACCGGAAGTCTTGGGTTCAAATCTTGGGCTACCCCTCCCCCGTAGAAGGGTACATAATGGACATGTAAATTGGAGAGTCCCGCCACAGTTTACAAAAAAAAAAAAAAACAACATATTTGAAATACAATAAAACATATGCATGAAATGTGCTAGCTTTTTTATATTAAGAAGTGTAAGTTATAGTCATACAATACAACCATGACCAACCACTAGTTCCGATAGTGGAACGTTACAGTCACTACTGCCTACTCCTCCGAGAAGATATACTAGCTCTGCACAGTGGGGAAGCCAAGGTTCGTTACAATACTCTCCAATCTTTCTCTATGATACTCCTATCAGAAGCTTGGCTGACCAAAAGCCTCTACAATGAGTTATGAGGGACTATATATAGAAAAGTATGGGTTGGCCCTTCACATTCCCCTTTGTATCTATTCACCTATCCTCGTCACTCTTCACCTACTCTATGACTATTACATCTAACTATCGACACTTGAAATTTCACTCGACAAGACATTACATAAAATTTTCACATGTACCCATGTGAGACAAAATAGGCCTAAGCAAGCCATCCAAGGCATCACTAGGACTTAGAAAACTGTGGGAAGAACAACTCTTTGACATCCTTGCGATGGTCGATAGTGGCAAACTAATGTTGAGCTTGGTATTCTACGATGGTTTTCGTGTACTCTGTGGTGACATCTTTCTAGAAAAGAACTCTTGCCTACATAACATCTAGGTACACTGCTCGAGCTCCTTTTTCCAACTCGTCTGATAACATGTGCATCATTGTCTTTAGTTCGACTGGACCAGTGACACGCTGATGCATGCTGTCTACACTGATCACTAAGTTTGTGCTAGTGGCTATGTGCATCAACTTGTCAAAGTACGAGTCAAGATCCTATCGGAACTATGTGGTTGCCTTTGACTAGGTGAGCATCCCGATAGATGGGATCATGGGTTTATCTGAAATGCATTTTGGATAGACTCCTAAGTCTAAGTGTTCCTCACAGAGGAAAATGAAATTCCAAGGAAGTTCCTAGAAATAGCCTCGTGGCAGAGATATTTTCATTCTGAATCTACTGGAACTTGAATGGGAAAAAATGGAATTAGGGTGCTTAAGTTATCGCAGAAAGAAGATGCCCTTTGTTCTTTGGAAAAAGAGGCAAAATCCCCTACAAATGGAAAAAATCCTTATAAAGGGAAATCGCATCGGAGAATGGTCCAAGAGCTGGACTTAAGCGGAAAGGGGAAGAGACCCCCGATCTCTGATCTCCGATATATTGGGTCGGAGATAGGCCTGTGTTCAATGGCGGGACCTCAAGCAATGCGATTGCAATAGCTGATATCGGTGGATCAGCGTCGGCAATGCCATGAGGCAAAGGACGGACCCCCCGAGCCAACGCAACTTGCGATTGCGATATATCACATCACAACGTCGCCTCGCAGTGATGTAAAAGGGGCGATAACATGTCAGACCCAATAGATTTATAAGCACGACTTTATAACATTTGAGTTCTGCCATAAAGGGATTTTCTGTGTATTAATGCCTTTTAGTGTAAAAAACGAAATACAAAGGAAAGACGCCTGAAGCTATAAAGCCGGACCCGAAGGGGAATTATAGGCGTGATTCATAAAATTTGAGTTTTGTAAAGGTGAGATTTCGGGTGGGCCTCAGGCGGAAAGTGGTATTGGGCTAGCTCCACCCGAGCCCACACAATGGTCGACACGTGGCTAGTGGAGGAGAGAGGAAAACCACCTTTTCGGGTGGGTAACCTCCCTACTCCTAAGCTGCCTGAAATTGGATATCGACCATTGATTAGAGATCCTACAGATCAATAGTGGGGATTGCGATAGCGGCCAAAGGCAGACACGATGTGATTTTAGGGCGATTTCAATATAATTTGAAGTCCGATAAAAAGGATTTTTTCGGGTTTTTGAATGTTTTCCTGTGTATCTGGGATCTCGCCCAATACATTAATACGATGGGATATAATGCCTAATGGCAGACCCAATAGGGATTTTAGGGGCGATTAAATTTGATTTCATGTCCGAAAATCACGCCCGATAGTGTATTTTGCAGACATTCTCTATGTAATGGGATTTTCTCAATCTTCAGGTTTTTGGCTATAAGAAGGCCCCGAAACCTCTGTAACCACTCTTGATCATCATGCCATGTTGCAAGTAGGCGTTTTTACGGGCAATGATGCATTTTGAAGCCATGGAGCCGTAGAACCAGATGGCCAGACTAACTGACAGGGAGCAGAGAAGCCATAGAGCCGTAGAGGGATAATGAATCACAGAGAAATGGCTGAGGAAGCCGAAAAGCCAGAAAAGTACCTCAAAGGAGGTAGAAGCAAGAGAGCAAAGAGAGAAAAAAGCTAATGTGCAGAGTAGCTGAGGGAGTCTTTGGAGTCACTTGGAGGTTAAGTGAAAAGCCAGAGAGCTGAAAGTTGCAGAAAGCCAAAGCCAGAGCTAAAGAAGCCAGAGCCAAAGAGCCAAAGCCAGAGCTAAGAGCTAGAGCTAGAGCCAGAGCAAGAGACTAGAGCTAGAAAGCCGAGAGCTTCAAACCCAGGGGATGATATGGTGTTTTGAACCCATTGTGTTCTGTGTAAACCAGTGGAGTTGAGCATGGAGCTTGTAAAAGAACTTAGACCATAATCCCAGAGAGCCTAGTTGAGTTGACTAGAGCTCAAGGAGATGTAGCCCAAGAGTTTCAGGTGAACTCCTAATTGAATTGTTGTCTTATGTGTTTGTTATTTGCTGTAATATTTTATTGTTATACGCATGTTATACCAGCATAAACAATAGACTTTTAGAGCACATAAATAGTCAAAAAATAAACACCAGCATACACCTTATTTTCAAGCACATATTTAATTCCGCATTGGTTAATCATAAAGACTTGGGAATATTTAAGCTTTGGAAGTGGGAGAGGTACTTGTAAGTTAGACAAGAAGCCTAAGTGCCCCATTTTCAGAGCACGTGGTATTGGAGCATGAGATTGATTAACCCCACCTTCAAAGAAGCTTATATCAAAATGCTTGATTGACAGGGAAAAGATTGCTTGTCTAAAAGTTGTTTGGGAAATCAAGGATTGAATGTCTAATTGATTGTATGCTTGTTGCAGACTGACTATTTTCCGAGTTTGTAGAAGTGAAGGGAAAGCTATTAATAGCTCAGTCTAGGAAGGAAAAGAAAGAAGAAGGGCTGAATGCATTCTTCTTATCCAAGAGGACCTCAAGGCAATATTTGAAGCACAAGAGGTTTCTTGCAAAAGGTTGTTGAATAAGCTCTTTATTAATCTTGTTTGAAGTTCTTTGTTCATTTGCATAATGACAACTTCTACAAGTGAGTCCTCAAATTCCCCCTTCATCACAAGATCCTTTGATGAAGGCATGAAGCAAGACTTGTTCACCATGATGGATATGTTGAGGGAAATGTATGAGGATGGAAGGAAGAGCAACATACTTAGAGAGCAGCTGGATTCCATGGAGGAAGAGAAGCAGATGCTTTCTGACAAATTGCAGGAAATGGAGAGGCAACTTCATATTGCAAATATGAACTTGAAAAGGATGCATGAGTTGGAGATGCAGCTCTTTGTTGCCAAAGAAGCCATGGTCAAGTATCAGCTTGAAGAAGAGGTAAACCATTCCAGTTTTTCTTCAAATTATTCTAAGAATGCTTATATTGGTTCTTTTGAAAAGCATACAAGAGGCATATGTTCTAAGCTAATGTCCAAGATGGGCTATGAAGGAAAAGGCTTGGGTAAACATGCACAAGGTATTGTTGAGCCAATACTGGTTGAGGAAGGCCTAAGTATTTGGGTCTTGTCCATGGACAGTTCTATGGAGAGAGTTCCAAAGCTGCCATGAAGGCCATTGAAACAGTCCCAAGAAGGAGTTTCATTTCATGTCCTCTACCGTAGAAGTGTGAAGATTGTTTTCAGGAGGAATTCAATAGCTTGAAACATCATTCGCATGATGCAGGTGTTCAGAAGCACACACTTGAACCAGAGAGTTGTGGAGACTCTGACAACCTTAAAGAGATTGATGGTGTTCCAAAGGAAACCACTTCTTCATATGATTCACCTCCTCATGAAGGCAATAAAGATGAAAGAGGCAAGTATAAATCTGGTTCTAATCATATTCCCTTTGATTTTACAAAGCATGATAAATTTCCACATAGATATGGGAAAAGAATTGCATGTTCCTTTTGTGGTTTGGATAACCATCATATTTCTAGATGTTGGAAGAGAATGGCCACATACAGGAAACTTTTGAAGGGAAAGAAGCAAGAACCACAAGGTCCATTGGACAGTGCAAATCATGCTATTAAGAGGATGCCATGCAATGCATTACTGCCATAAGCAAGGGCATCTTGCTAAAAGGTGTTGGACTCTAAATCTAGCAATTCTTCCACAAAAGCTGAAGAAGGTGGAAAGAGAAAATGGCAGAAATGGAAAGGAAGATTTCATAAATGATGTGTCTCAGGATGATTCACATGTTGACGCTGATGTGCAAATAGAAGTAGCACCTTTGAAAGGGATTGGTGAGAAATTGTTAGAGTTCTTATCCAATTAAGATTGCATGTCTATTGATGCATCTATTTGCATTTCTTTGTTGATGAGATGCAAGTTTCAGGATTTTACCAAGATGGTGAATGGAAAAAGGTTTAGTAGGAGACTCACTTTGTGGCTGTAACACTATGTTCATTTCAGCTTCGAAAGTACAGTGTGCTTAAGAAAAATTTGAAGGATGAAATACATGCATGAGCTTGATGTGCATGAATACAGGGATATTGATGATTTCCTTGTATTTGAACATGTATGTGTAATTAAATTTAAGGGTCAATTGCTTTGCTATAACATGCATGTAATATTGACTTGGGAGAAGTTAACTTGGTCTCCAAAATGGGGATGATGATGAAGTGTTTTATCTTTCGAAAAAGAGTCCTAATAGTATTTTTCTACATGCTTGACTTGAAGGGTCATTGGTTTTAAAGGCATGTTTTGTGGGCTTGTTATCTACTCCATCATTTGTATGCAGATGTAAGACATGGAGGTGTTCACAAGATGTGAAATTTGTTTCTTTTGTTGAAGCAGGAGTTTAGGCCATCCAATTCTTGTCTGTGTTTCTATTGTTGTTAACAGTTGTTGTTGACAGCTTTTCAAATAGGTACAAATGAGAATATTGTGGAGCAGGTGTACTTCACATTTGTTTGAGCCACCTTCGATCAATGGTCAAGGCAGAGAAGTTAAAACTACCATCTGTGACCATTTTAGTAGGAGTTCTGCAGGAAGGTAAGGAGGAAGGAAGTTCTTCCGAGGAGGACCAACATATCCAGGAAGGAAAGTGGTCAAAGGCTTTGGTTCAAAGGAACTATGCAAGGCAAGTGTATGGAGACTGAAAGAAAAGGGTGTTGTTACTCTCATTTACTGTTCAGATCAGTATATCAGTCTTTTGGAGAACAAAAGTTCTTTTAGTGGGAAGGCGTGATCCAAAATAGATTTTGGATAGACTCCTAAGTCTAAGTGTTCCTCACAGAGGAAAATGAAAGTCCAAGGAAGTTCCTAGAAATAGCCCCATGGGAGAGATATTTTCATTCTAAATATATTGCAACATGAATGGGTAAAAATTGACTTAGGATGCAGAAGTTATCACAGAAAGAAGATGCCCTTTGTTCTTTGGAAAAAGAGGAAAAATCCCCTAAAAATGGAAAAAAAACCTTATAAAGGGAAATCACATCGGAGAAGGGTCTAAGAGGTGGACTTACGCGGAAAGGGGAAGAGACCCCCGATCTCTGATCTCCAATATATCGTGTCAGAGATAGGCCTGTGTTCAATGGCGGGACCTTGGGCAATAAGATTGTGATCACCAATATCAGTGGATCAGCGTCGGCGATGCCACAAGGCGAAGGATGGACTCCCCGGGCCAACACGACTTGCGATTGCGATATATTGCATCGCAACGTTGCCTCGCAATGATGTAAAAGGGGCAATAACATGCCGGAACCATCGGATTTATAAGAACGACTTTATAACATTTGAGTTTCGCCATAAAGGGGTTTTCTGTGTATTAACGCTTTTCGGTGTAAAAATCGAAATACAAAGGAAAGATGCCCAAAGCAATAAAGTCAGACTCGAAAGGGAATTATAGGTGTGATTCATAAAATTTGAGTTCCATAAAGGCAAGATTTCAGGAGGGCATCAAGCGAAAAGCAGTATTGGGCTGGCTCTGCTAGAGCCCACACACTGGTTGACACGTGGGTAGCGGAGGAGAGAGGAAAACCACCTGTTTAGGCGGGTAACCTCCATACTCCTAAGCTACCTGAAATTGGATATCGACCATTGATCAGAGATCCCGTAGATCAACAATGGGGATTGTGATAGTGGCCAAAGGCGGACGCGATGTGATTTTAGGGTGATTTCGATATAATTTGAAGTCTGATAAACAAGATTTTGTCTGGTTTTTGAATCTTTTCCCATGTATTTGGGATCTTGCCCAATATGTTAATATGATGCGATATAACGCCTAATGGAAAACCCAATAGGGATTTTAGGGTCGATTGAATGGGATTTCAAGTCCAAAAATCATGCTCGATAGTGTATTTTGTAGACATTCTCTGTGTAATTGGATTTTCTCAATCTTCCAACTTTTTCCTATAAGAGGTCCTGAAACCTCTGTAACTGCCCCTGATCATCATGCCACATTGCAAGCAGGCGTTTTTACAGGAAATTATGCATTTTGAAGCCATGGAGCTGCAGAGCCAGATGGCCAGTCTAACTGGCAGGAAGCAGAGAAGCCGCAGAGCCGTATAGGGATAATGAATAGCAGAGAAACAACTGAGGAAGCCAAAAAGATGGAAAAGTACCTCAAAGGAGGCAGAAGCAAGAGAGAAGATGTTGTGGGGAAAAATGCCTATGCAGGACGATCCTATCCACCTAAGGTGTCACAGTGCCTTAGCAACAAACAGATACAACTATTCTGGTTCTTTCCTTTATGAAATGTGAAAGAGGGGAGATCAATGGACTTACCGTTGTCTTCCGTTTGTCCCTCGATCTAGATCCTCTCCTCTTTGGGTGTTCACAGCTACTTGCCTCCTCGCTTGCTCAAGAGATCGGCTACTTGATTCCCACGAGATCACAAGAGAACAACTACATGTGACAAGAGAACAGCTACTTGTGACAAGAGAAGAACACAACACAAAGGCAAATATACATATTCACAAATGATTCAGGATTAGAAACAAATCAAATACACTAATGCAATCATACAAATACACCAGTATATAGGAGAAAACCAAGATAGCTTTATTGATTGATAACAAGGTTCAGGAAGAGATACAACCCAGAGGGCTCCAATCCAGCATCTCCTTCCCAGCAGAATGGAATTCCTTCTTCAGCTCCCTTCAAAGCATTAAGCACCCAATGTTTCCAGTCTCAAACCAACAGCAATTCTTTGCATTCACAAAATTCCAGCCTCCAGATCTCATGGAGGTGAGATCCATATATAGATGTTTGGAGAGAGGATGAGTCAGCTTGAGATCTGACTAGTGTCCTCTCCCTCTATCAGTTCTTGAGTCCACTTGGAGGTTCTTGCTTCCACTTGGAGATTTGGAACCTCTTACTCATCACCAGTCGAATTCCCTGAGGCAAGTGTCATTTTGGAAGCTTCCTGAGCATTGACACATTGAGGAATGAGCCTGCCACTTTTCCAATCTCGCTCAGTGCAGGTAGCCTTTGTTGGAGTTGACATTCAACACAGGTAGACAGTGGAGCAGTTGACATTCAGTGCAGATGCTCAGTGGAGCAGTTGACATGATCCTGAATTGACTTGTTTTTGAGTGGTTTCAGGTGGAGAACTTCTGTGAATCACTGTGGTTAGTTAGCCTTGTTCCTCTAGGGGTAGGAACAACATGTTTAGGGACTTTGGATCCCTTAGATTATGGACATTTCATGCTCAATGTTGTAAGGCACAAAAATGTCTATAACAGTTGCCCCCTAAAGTATGAGGCCGTTTATCGTGTGAAATGCTTTATCCAGGAGGGTCCGAAGTTCATCCATTTGCTGGGAGGAGACCTGTAATAAGATACAATACAATACATTATGATTCATACTGCTTTCATGATCTAGCTGAGGCGGGCATCCCCATGCTCAGCTTTATAAATTCATTTTTGTACATAGAACAGACGATCGTCTGATGGTAGACTGATAATTTTGGCGAAATTATCGTCCTTTGAGTAGGATGATCATCTGCTGCAATGATGTACATGTCAAATGTTTTTATTTTTCCTGAATATATATCACAGCCCGGATGGATGAAACTAGATCCGGGGTCTTCAAACTCCTTCGATCTTCACTCTAAGTACAAGTCGATCCATGTGAGAATTGCGCTGAAGTCGAACATGGAAAGACATCGCTTGATTACCGGTCAATGATGTAAACCGTTAACAAGCGCGAGAGGAATCACCGATAATGATAATGACCCTCAAGGTACTGCAGTACAATTCACATGGTGTGAATAAAGGACTTGGCGTTGAACACCACGCAAAATCTTCTGGTCGAAGGTCATTGATGTATACCTGTCGCCGGAAGTGAGAAACTTGCCATTGAGGCATGCAAGCTTCAAAGTACTGAAGGGGTTGTTCCTAGATCAACTTCTTGGATAATGACCTGATGTCGACAAGAAGCGATCCGTCAAAGGAGGGCCTTGATTAATCCCACATCAGTGACACGGAACAGAGCTAATGATTTTAGTGGAGGTGAAAACGATCTGTGACATATGATTCAGGGTGGCGGTCATGAATGGATGAAGGATAATGTATGGCAGTGGATGGGACCCGGTTGACACTTTCTGAACGACTTCTCTTGAACATATGGCGACACTGATGCGATGGATCAGTAGCATTACCCCAAATATGGATGGTATGGCGAGACCATGGTGATGTGATCGGTGAATGAAACAACCCAACCCGATTGTGGTACGGAGGAAAAGTGTCATGTTCAAGAGCGACTTGCTACCATCAAAGTTTTCTTTAGTTTTCTCCCAATTTTTCCCTAGTCATTGCTGACAAGTACCTCTTTATTTTTGTCAAGCTTGAGGAGGATAACATATGCTTGTTCTATAACCTGCCCTTCGGGCAAGCCCATCGCTATGTTTTAACGAGCCTAGCGATAGTGAAACTCGTTCTCGCCTAAAGACAAGTTTGTCACTATTTAATGATTTTAACGAGTCTAACGACAAGGATAACTCGGTTATTTTCATTTTTAGAGAGTCTGAAAAGATACATAAAGTCAACTCCAAAATTCCTTTTTCGTCATCTAATCCCTTAAGTCCGAAAAAGTATAAAACAATACAGAAGGGATGAGTTTTCGATAGTTTTAACGAGCCGAACAAAACAAGCGCTCGATCTTTTTGTGCAATAATCCCTCAGGTCCAAAAAGATTAAAATCTAGAGGAGGGATAGCTCTTCCGGTCGCTTTAATGAGCTGGAAGGCCAAAACTCGGCAATCTTTTCATATTTTACGAGTCAGTTGAAAAGAGCTTAAAGAAGACTCGTCTTTTGAGGAACGAGTGATAAACAGGGATAGCAGCTGATTCCAGGTACGGGTTGGAATTTTCCAATCATGGCAGTGTCACAAGGATGGCTAGGTGAAATCACTCTTCGCAGCTGTTCCTCAAAATGGGTAAACAATCATATGGAGGTGAACGATCGGCCAAATGAAAAGTGGAGGTGACAGGTGCAAACACGACGAAGGCTTTTATGGCAGATAAGGTTACATACACAATGGTTATTTACCGGTAATGGGTTCATTTTTTAAAGAGTTTGAATGCGCCAAAACACTGCTCAAGCTTATGTTTTATTTTTTAACAAGCATGAATTCCGCGTTAAAACTGCTTGGATATTGCGTTTATTTTTTAACAAGCATGAACTTTATGCTAAAACTGCTCGATTACCCAGTCATATGATAAGAGTGTCTCATCAAGATTCTATTTTTTATGGAGCTTCATCTCACTAAGTTTTGCTCCTCATCCTTTCTTTATGCAAGTTAGGAAACGACTAACCCAAAAAATAGATAAATAACCGCTCTTTGCTTGCACTCCAAAAGGTTTGCATGCCCCCAGGTATAAAGTACGATTTCAAAGTTACCCCTACTTCAATTCCATCGAAACTTTCATTTCACCGGGAGAGGCCTACCTCTTTCAGGTTACCCAAAGATTGTCTCGTTAATCTTTCAAACAAAACACTTCTTCAGCAATGTCTACTGAAATAGACAAGGGTGAATGACTCTGGCAAACACGTAACTTTGACAAAAGAATCCTATTCTAGAATAACCCCTCTTCCTCTATGGACGGGGTACAGACTAGTCATATTCTCCTGCGGAAACCTACCCTATACCCAAAGTTTTCCTGCCGAAGTAGACCAGGACGCATGCCCCCTGGGTTCCAGTCATATCCTCCCGGATTACTCGCGCTCATCAGGAGGACGGACCGTAGGTTGAGACACTTCTTGCGTGAATAGACCATTTAGGGATGGTATATGACTATTTGCGATGCGTGATCCGGGAAACGAAAGTTGGTCCACGAGCTTGACCACTCTTCCTTCATGCAGAAAACACATTACTCTAAAGAGTGAGGAGACTATAGCTCCCATGCAATATATATAGTCTCATCCAAGGAGTAGGTTATAATCCAAGGGTCCTTGAACGACCATCGCGTTCATTTGAACGGTCCTCCCTTTCAATGTTATAGGCACATTGGGGAGGATCCCTAAAGGTCGACTGGTTCCTTTATCAAAGCCTGATAGATTTCTCATTTCAGGCAAAAGCGTTGGCGAACCAAGCGCTTTCCAAGCAATAGAGGAAATGATACTCACAAATGCCCCCTCATCAATGATAGTGCCAACCATTACCATTCTGTATATTTGAACGATAATTCTGAATGGTATGCTTGCTGGCAACCGGGGTCTGCCTAGTTGGTTCCAATCAAAGGACACAACCAGGTTGCTTGGTGGTGGGACCGAATATACGGCCGGATAGCGTTCTGATGAACTTCCTTCCTGTGATGAAGGAATGGTGGCATTGCCTCCTTGATCATCAGAGTCAGTGCTGATGAAAAGAATCTGGACGGTGTCGTCTTGATTCTCCTCTGTGATGGTGTCATTCGAAGACAGATCCTCTGAAGGCAAAACCGGGTCAACTGCCATTTCAACCTTTAGACTTTCGTCAGGTATGGATTCAGACGGTTCATCTTCAATGACAGGTGCTTCGGCTGACCACCTGGGCGGGTCAGCCGGGTTCTCAACTAGTGAGGGACTTGGCAAGAGTCTTTGATATCCAGGAGGGAGTTGCGCTCGTAAAATCGGGCGATCTTCCAGAACTCTTTTCGCCTCGTCTAAGAAGGGACAACGGTGGATGGCGTGATCGCCTTCACACAGTCTCCAGGGAAATTTAGCTTTCCCGCTCTGTCCTGGGGCTTCACTCCCACTAGTTGACGGTGAGCAGTCAACATGGCTATCAGAGGTCGATGATACCGAATTGTGCAAACGGGGGGACCAGTCTCTTAGTATCCGGGGGATACAGGGACAATCTCTATGGAACTGGTCTCCCTTGCATATGACGCATGGCGATTTAGGCCTTGTGAGTGCTGTGTGTGGATTTTTGTCAGATGACACTTGTTTGCCCCCAGTCGCCTTAGGCTCCTTCTTCTTCTTCTCTTTCTTCTTCTTCTCCTTCTTCTCCTTAGGAACTTGGTTTTTGATTTACCAGTTCTGTCAAGCGAAGAGGAAGGAGGAGAGGGAGATGAAGTAGAAGGCTTGGAGGCAACTCTTGTCTGATCTAACTGTTGACTCGACTGTTCAGGAATGGTGGTGTTCTGAACGACATTGGTTGAAAAGAGCCAGACTGGTAGGCCAATTGTCAGTCCTGGAAGTGACAATGTGGCCATGTGGGGCGCACCAACATCTCCCGAAGAGGAGAAGGGACTACGATTTCTGCCAAGGGGAATTCCTTGGTTGGTGTGCTCCATCTTTTCAACCTAAAGATCAACGCGGGAATAAAGGGTGATTGTTTCGTTTAAAATAAATTGTTAACGACGCTTTAGACACAACCTGCTTTTTCACTTTTAAAGAGTCGAGAAAAAGCTAAAGATGACTCTAGTCTCCTTCGATGTTTTAACGAGCCCGAAGTGACAAATGCTCGGATGGACTTTTTCTGTTATAGAGTCTCAAAAAGGCCAAAAGAAACTGCTCTGGAGATCTAGGCAGAGGGTGTGCCAAACTTTTCGCAAAACCGCAGAATAATTTTTAAGGTACGGGCGGTCGATCTTCGTGAATGCTGTGTTCACTGCATTGCGATCAGTAGGGCGGCCGACACGGCTTCCTAAGGATAAAGGATATATGCCTATAGGGGTCTCCCAATATATACGCGACGGTATGTGGGAGCACAATCTGTACTAGCGCTATCGTCCCTCAGGAGGAATCACCCACCTTCCACGAGATCGACAGTCACTAGGCTTAACGACGCCGGAACACGTCTCTAGCCTAGACCTCTATGTTGTGCGTTATGTTACAAAGCGTTGTTAGGTTCATTCAGTTTATTTTAGGTTGATCTTTTTAAAGTTTTCCTTTCAAGGTTCACCACGAGATGTATGATACAAATTCCTAAATGCAGTCTAAAGATGATAAGCAAGCTTTATAATCTTTTCAACTTTGAAAATCCTAGCTACTAAGGGAAAAGAAAGACACTATCTTTTCTCAAAGAGCAATCAGCACACTCTAATGCACTCTTTCCTAAATCAATCATGCAAACTTATCAAAATGCAAATGCATAATGCAGGTGTTTGTTTTCCGCTTTCTTAGTATAAATGCCTACAAAGAAAGCTTTTTGTACAACTTTGAATTTGCTTTTAAATGACAGATACAAACAAGTTCACTTTTTCCAAGATCAGCAAGGGTAGAAGAGATTACAATCACTTTGCGACTTTCGAAATGAATACTTGTTTCGACACTTAAAAATGACAAATTCAAACCAATAAGCAAAAGCAAATGATAATCAACTGCAAACATCTAATGAACTCTCTTCTAAGATCACAATCAATCAGATCTGAATCAAGGGCTACAGGATGACTACTTTACTCATGCAAAGGAAAACTGTAAATGATGCCACAAACACATAAAAACACTCACAGTATTTTTGTACAAAAGGAGACAGAATCTAAGCAAAGAAAAGGAGTTATTAGACTGGTACCTATGCTGGTTAAAGGCTGCAAAAAACAGAGATCAAAACAGGGCAATAGACAGCAGAGAAACCCAGCTGCACAAGGCCAAACTGGTTCAGCACAACCTCAACACTGAGGACTTGACATTCAGCGCAGGTAGCCCTCACGGGACCTGCGTTGAAATGCAGACTGCCTTCACAGCAGTTGCGCTGAAGGAGAAACTCTCGTTTCCCCTAGGTTCTGGGTCATAAAATGCTCAAAAATCAACTGTTTCAGGCCAAATCAGAAACAAAAGCAAGGTATAAACAGAGGGATGCTTTGAGAGGGTACTAAAGACTATCACAAAGGATCATCACATCATTTGTGAGTCCATTGTTAGATCATAGCCAAAATTCAGTGAAGGATCAAGGCAGCAACAGTCTACTTTGCAGAAGCAGTTCGATGTTGTTGAGTCTATGATGCAAACAATGATGTAAACACAAATAAAATGACTAAAACAAATCTCCCCAGCGGAGTCGCCAATTTGTTGTGGGGAAAAATGCCTATGCAGGATGATCCTATCCACCTAAGGTGTGACAGTGCCTTAGCAACAAACAGATACAGCTATTCTGGTTCTTTCCTTTATGAAATGTGAAAGAGGGGAGATCAATGGACTTACCGTTGTCTTCCGTTTGTCCCTCGATCTAGATCCTCTCCTCTTTGGGTGTTCAAAGCTACTTGCCTCCTCGCTTGCTCAAGAGAATAGCTACTTGATTCCCACGAGATCACAAGAGAACAGCTACCTGTGACAAGAGAACAGCTACTTGCGACAAGAGAAGAACACAACACAAAGGAAAATATACATATTCATAAATGATTCAGGATTAGAAACAAATCAAATACACTAATGCAATCATACAAATACACCATTATATAGGAGAAAACCAAGATAGATTTATTGATTGATAACAAGGTTTAGGAAGAGATACAACCCGGAGGGCTCCAATCTAGCATCTCCTTCCTAGCTGAATGGAATTCCTTCTTCAGCTCCCTTCAAAGCATTAAGCACCCAATGTTTCCAGTCTCAAACCAACAACAATTCTTTGCATTCACAAAATTCTAGCCTCCAGATCTCATGGAGGTGAGATCCATATATAGATGTTTGGAGAGAGGATGAGTCAGCTTGAGATCTGACTAGTGTCCTCTCCCTCTCTCAGTTCTTGAGTCCACTTGGAGGTTCTTGCTTCCACTTGGAGATTTGGAACCTCTTACTCATCACCAGTCGAATTCCCTGAGGCAAATTTCATTTTGGAAGCTTCCTAAGCATTGACACATTGAGGAATGAGCCTGCCACTTGTCCAATCTCACTCAGCACAGGTAGCCTTTATTGGAGTTGACATTCAACGCAGGTAGACAGTGGAGCAGTTGACATTCAGCGCAGATGCTCAGTGGAGCAGTTGACATGATCCTGAATTGACTTGTTTTTGAGTGGTTTCAGGTGGAGAACTTCTGTGAATTGATGTGGTTAGTTAGCCTTGTTCCTCTAGGGGTAGGAACAACATGTTTAGGGACTTTGGATCCCTTAGATTATGGACATTTCATGCTCAATGCTGTAAGGCACAAAAATTTCTATAACAGAAGAGAGAGTGAAAATCTAATGAGTAGAGCAGCTGAGGGAGTCTTTTGAGTCACTTGGAGGTCAATTGAAAAGCTAGAGAGCTGAAAGTTGCAGAAAGCCAAAGCCAGAGCTAAAGAAGCCAAAGCCAAGGAGCTAGAGCCAGAGCTGAGAGCCAGAGCTAGAGTCAAGCACCAGAACTAGAACCATAGCGAGAGCCTAGAGCCAGAAATCCAAGAGCATTAGAGCCAGGGGATAAGATGGTGTTCTAAACCCATTATGTTCTATGTAAACCAGTGGATTTGAGCGTGGAGCTTGTAAAAGAACTTATAACATAATCCCAGAGAGCCTAGTTGAGTTGACTAGAGCTCAAGGAGATGTAGCCCAAGAGTTTTGGGTGAACTCCTAATTAAATTGTTGTCTTATGTGTTTGTTATTTGCTGTAATATTTTACTATTATATGCATGTTATAGCAGCATAAACAACATGCTTTTAGAGAACATAAACAGTCAAAATATAAACATCAGCATACACCTTATTTTCAAGCACATATTTAATTTTTCATTGGTTAATCATAAAGACTTGGGAATATTTAAGCTTTGGAAGTGGGATATATGCTTGTAACTTAGACAAGAAGCCTAAGTTCCCATTTTTAGATCATCGGCGTGCACACAACAACATCCATACTCTTGAATACCCATGCATGGGAAGCCTCTAAAATAGTGATGAGTTGCGCAAGGTCATCGTAGTTTCGTATTTGACTCCGGATATGTGCCTTTAGCTCGACCACTCTGGGTTTCATCATCTTGGGCAAGTGTAAGGGGGCTCCCTTGTATCTCATTGTCGATTTTTGCATGTAATCAATAGTAGTATGCACGTTTGACAAGATACGTGCTCTCCTAGCACATCATTACTGCCAACTGTTGAGATGGACAACTACTTTATGCACAATGCCAAACTTGGAATACAATGCCAGTGTGACTAACTCAAGGGAAAATACTTCATCTAGTATTTCCTTCTTCAACTCTACTCAAGTGGATGTTGTAACTAGTTCTCCTCCCTGCTTTGTCATATGTAACTCCTTAGCCATTCACTCTTTCTCTTCTATTAGGAAGCAAACACTTGAGCTAGTGGCTTCAACATATGCTCTAGTAGCATCGGCCAATGTTGTTGGATGTTTGCGCACGTTAGACACGATCACTCATTGCTCAAACTACGCAAGAGATGTGTTCTCATCCAGAGTAGACACTCTGCAAGATTTCACAACTTGATGTTGTGACTCGGCGAATGAGATGTTGTGCATCTCTCCTTCCAGATTGTCTCCAAGCATCTCAGTGTATCCTTGGTCACTTGGGACTTGCTTTTCTTTCTGATCTAGTGAAACTGGTTGGTTGACCTCTTGGTGGTAAGGCATGAGGTCGATGTCCTGCTCTAACTCTTGCTGCTCCATATCCGTATCCATCTATTCAAGTTCTTGTTATATATACTGGGCAAAGTCCTGCTCCTGTGATTGCTCACACTATCTGCTTGGTGGCGACTGTTCGGATGAGTTGACTACCTATACAGGCATAGTTTCATCTATCTGTACATGTTTCTCCCCCTTCTATACCTGTTCCTTCTGCACTTCCTTCTCCTGTCTACGCAACTCCTGTTCCTTCCAGAGTTTCCCCTTCAAATCATGCAACTCCTCTATTTCCTCCATTCTCCATTTTTATTTCTAACTTTGTGTCTTCCTCTTATTGCGTTGTTTCCTTTTTCTGTCTATTGCCAAAGCTACTTTATGCACAAGTGGGTCTACTATGAACTTGTAGTTTTTTTCTGCCTTCACATTGTCAACAATATTTATATTGCCTTTGTCATGCGCTAGTATGTTTACCTTTTCTGCTATTGCTACTAGTGCTCTCTTGGATGCTACTTCATGCTACTTCATTAACCATTCCATAGTGATACCAACTAGTTTGTTGGGCCTCAAGAAGCTGTGACAATATCTCCATGGGGTCTTCCTCTACCCAATGACATGCCTCATGGATCCACTGAAACTGTACTCTCACACAATAATCTTTCACAATACAATCCGGGTCATACGGATTGGCTTCGGATGTCGAAAGGATATTTCTTGATCTCCTTCATTTCAACATCTACATGCTTGAGTTAAATATCTCGTACAACCTAATCTGCAATGGAAGAGTGGGCCAAGTTGCCTTCATGTTCTGGTACAACCTAGCTGATAGTGCTGCCGAGATGTGATATGGTACTTCCTTCACGATGAGCTTGTCGGTCAAAAACTTTGACAAAACATGCAGAGGCTTCTCTGCGCTGTACATTTGTATGATGGTGTCAGATGGTGAGGCATACCAATCTGTAATATCGATCAGTTCCTACATTGTTTCTTTTGAAATGCAAGGTGGATCCTACTGAAATATCATCTTGTACACCGGCATGAAAAAATGAACTGACAACTGTGTGATGACTCCTCTGAAGCTACATTTAGACAACATTTTACAATAAGTATTCACAGAGGTTTCAGCCAATGTCCATGCCCACTTCAAGCCCAGGAACTCCTGACGGGCACAGATTGCATCCAAGATGTAAGAAGACATGTAGATTTATGCTTGTTGACCTTTGGGCGGTTGTCGAGCTCTTGCTACCTGTTCCCTCAGCCAGTGAGCCAGCATGTCAAACTAGTTGCATGCTTCACCTCCACTAGCTTGTTGGTCCAATGCGATCACACAACTCTGCGGGAAGGTTTACGTGGTCTCTTGGCCATACAGGTGACATGAAAAGATGACCAAGTATTGATATGTCTTTTGCAATATCTTCGTTTTGTAAACCTGGTTGGGTGTCATCCTAAATTTGGCTGGCTCCTTCACCCAATTCTTCAATATATCCCTGGAATTGGCATTACTGTTGGGTAGGCTGAAAGGTGTCTCCATGGTGATCACTGGCTTCAACATATGGTACTTTTGTTCATAATATTGTGCCTTAAAGGTAGAAGTCTTCGTTCTGCTGACACTGCTCACTGTCACCATCTCGAGATCAGTGTGCGAGATGATCCAATGTATCATGTCCGCGCAGTGGAACACAGGATACCTGCATGCAATCCAATACAAGCCGAACTTGTGAATGTTCACGTAGACTTGGAAATCTTTGAGGTCTTCCCCAAATGTGCTTGAGAATGCATCATTGACCTCTTGCCATTTTAGCTCGATGTCTTTGTCTACAATCAGCTTGGTGTCTTCATAGATCAATAAACTTGTAAACACTTGCTCAACTGCTGCTCTAGTTGCACTTCCATCGGCCTCCTTTGATCCTGCTCTCTTGGAGGCCATTGATCCTGCACTGCTGCAAGGTGGACGAAAACCTGCTAGATATAGAGACATGGCGACATGCATGGTAGGAAATATGTCAGCTAAGACCAAATCAAACTTGGGGGAGGACATGATACATACCTAGGGATTGACTGGAAAGGATTACACATTTATTTCTGGGAAGCTCGGTGATTGGCTACCGGAACTACGTAAAAGGAACTCCGAACTATTGGTAGGTTGGTTGACTACTGGAATTGCACAATACACAATTTAGACTAGCCTACTGGGTGTTGGGATTGCATAATGCACAATTTCAGCTAGCAAGGGTTGCAGGCCCAGTGACTGCATTGTGCAATTTTCTAGGCTAGCATTGACTGCCTCTCATAATTGTGTAATGCAATGGAGGACAGTCACTAGGCAGAAATGCACTTTTTCTGGGAAGAAGGCAGAGCCTTGCCTCTCAGGATTGCATAATGTTGTCTTGGTGAGGCAGAGTCTGGTCCAAGGTTGCCCAAATCTGCTGATGAGAAACTGAAAGCAAATGAAGAAATGAATGCATGGTGATAATGAGTGTAAGCAAGACTAAATGATAGTGCATGCAAATATTGAGTGCAAGATTCGGAAAATGGAACAACATGCATGTGTGTGAAGTGAGTTTTCGAATCGACGATCATTCGTGAAAAATAGTGTCATGCATGCGACAATAGTGAGCTTCTAACAAAAACTGGAATGGTGCCAGTACAAGCTAATATGCATGTAAACAATAGCAAGCATTCATATAAATCAAGTAGAAAACACTCACATAAGCCAAAATACAAAAAGCGATAGAAATTTGTTAGAAAATTATATATTAGAGATCAATGGAACACATAAAATATTGCAGAAATATAAACACAGAAAATGCATAAAACAAGATAAACACAAATATACGTGGTTCACCCAACTTGGGCTACATCCATGAAGAAACAACCAGTCCTTCCTTTTATATTATCCAGCAAAATGAAGAGATACAACCTGCAGTAGATCCACTGTAATTCTCTCTTCTCTCTCACACAATATCCTCTCTCTTTCTCACTCAGAATACCGATCTATATAGATGCAATACAATTCCCTCATATATAGCGAGGAGTTTCCTTATAGGGAAAAAACCTTAAATTAAACATAACGTCTACCATCAGATCTCCGCCTAATGAACGACTGAGATTGACTACGAAATTACAAAAATTTACAACACAATTTTACATCTATTTTTAGCTTTAGGGGCATTGCCCCTGATCCCCTTCCACAGGTAGGGCTCCCAAAGATCACAGCCACCCCTCGCTAGACCCCCCTTGCAGCGTACATTTTATGGGCGGCTTTTCTGCCACATTATGAATTGGGGTCCAATGTGGTGATACCTCTAAATAAAGAAGATAGTCAGGCTCCACACCCAACAATCTCCCACTTTGACATTGATTATAGCAACTCCACCACTACTTCATTTGTTGGACAATGACTCCACTTTGGACTTGGCTATCTCTCATCTTCTTCATCATACTTGAAGACCAATTGAAACTGAACAAAATCTCAGTTTCTCCCTGGTTACAACTTTTGTTAACATATCTGCAAGATTCTAGCTAGTGTGTATCTTTTCTAGCTTCAATTGTCCATCTTCCAATGCTGACCGTATGAAATAGTACTTGAGATATAGATTTTTAGTCTTGGAATGAAATGCAGAGTTCTTTGCAAGATGTATGGCACTCTGGTTGTCACTGTATAACCTGCCCAACTCCTGCTTCTTACCCAATTCATCCAAAAACCTTTGGAACCAAATCATTTCTTTACTAGCCTCTATAGCAGCAACATACTCTGCTTTCATTATTGAGAGTGCAACAAAGCTTTGTGGTTTTGAAACCCAACTCACAGTTGTTCCACCAACAATAAATACATACCCTTTTGTGCTCCTCCTGTTATCTCTATCACCTACTATATCTGCTTCAACATATCCCTGTAGAGCAATGTTTGAACCACCAAAGCATAATGCTTGATTTGTGGTACCTCTAAAATACCTGAGAATCCACAACGACATCCAATGTTATTTTCCTGGATTGTTCATGTACCTTCTTACAACTCCCATTGCATGTGCAATATTAGGTCTTGTGCAGACCATTGCATACATTAAGCTTCCAACTACTAACACATATCAAACTTTAGACATATAATCCATTTCTTCCCGAGTCTTAGGAACATTTCCTTAGTTTGAAATGAATAGCAAAAGGTATACTAAATGGTTTTTCATTGTACATATTAAATATTTTCAACACCTCTTCTATGTACTCACTAAGATAGTGTTAATTTTCGATTCTTCCTATCTCTATTTATTCTCATACCAAGGATTTGTTTTGCAGCACCCAAATCCTTCATTACAAATGAGTTTGCCAATTTTCTTTTGAGCACATTTATTTCCTCCATGTTAGAACCTACAACAATAATGTCATATACATACAATAACAATATAATATAGCTACCATCATTTTGCCTTTTGAGATAAACACAATGATCAGAGTGACATCTAGTATAACCTTGTTCACACATAAACCTGTCAAATTTTAGATACCACTGCCTTGGAGACTGTTTGAAGCCATACAAGCTCTTCTTCAACATACACACTAGTTTTTCCTTCCCTTTTACCTCATATTCTTGTGGTTGCTGCATATATATCTCTTCCTCCAAATCCCCATGGAGAAAGGTTTTCTTTACATCTAACTGCTCAAGATGCAAATCTTCAGCTGCTAATAGACTTAAAATAGTTCTGATTGAAGTCATTTTAACAACAGGAGAAAATATCTCATCAAATTATATACCCATTTTCTGTGCAAACCGCTTCACACAAGTCTAGCTTTATACCTCTTTCTACCTCCATCTTCTTCCTTTAACCTGTAAACCCATTTATTCTTCAAGGCTATTTTACCTACAAGCAACCTAACTAAGTCCCAAGTCTGGTTATGTGCTAAGGAGACCATATCTTCTTTCATGGCTTGCTCCCATAGCCTCCTGGTTTCTACCTGCACTCCTTCTTCATAACATTCTGGTTCACTAGAATCAGTCAACAATACATAATATAATGAAGGAGAGTATTGTTTAGGGGGTCTACTTATCCCAGTAGATCTTCTAACACCACTTTTAGGTGTTTGAGATGCATGTTCTTGTTGTGGTTGTTGTCTTTGTTCTCGCTATTGATCATTATGATTTTCAGGCAACTTCACTTTTTCTGTGATCTCATCAAGCATTGTGTATTCTCTGTTTTCTTTTTCCTATTTCTTTTCCTACATCTGATCCTTATACAAAACATTTTCATTGAATATGACATCTATTCTCCTAATGATTTTGTGTTTTTCATAATCATAAAAGCGATAACCAAAGTCATTAACACCATATCCAATAAAGGTACATTTCTTTGATTTTGCCTCAAGCTTTCTTCTATTTTCTTTATTAATGTGGACAAAGGCTTCACAACCAAAAGTCTTCAAAAAAGAGTAGTTTACCTTTTTACCTATCCATGCCTCCTTGTTATCGGGAAAACTAGTGTCCATTCAGAGCTGCTAGCCCCACTAAGACGGGTAGCTATCTTAGAAACAAACAAGCCAAAGTTACTTGTGATTTCCTTTATAAGAGATAGATGAGAGAGAAGCAGAGAGTACCAACCTCAGTCTTTCGCTAGTCCCCTTGCTTGTTTCCTCTCTCCCTTGATAGAGCTTTCGCCACTCCATTCTCACTTGTCCTGCTTCAAAGAAAACCTGTAGAGTCAAGGCAACAAAATACCATCAAAGCATAGAGATCTATAACCATAAACAATGTAGGATCAGATGTACATTAACCATACAAATGCATATACAAATACAAGATTCAGAGATATACAAACATATGGAGGAAAAATCAAATAGCTTTATTGATAGAACTAGTAGAAGAGAGGATTACAACCAAGCTGTTTGCTCCAGCATCATCCTCCCAGCATGAAAGCCCTCTTCACCTCATACAAAGCAAGATCACCCAGCAATATCTTCAAAGAGAAACCAATAGCACTTCCTTGCAAATTACAAAATTCCAGCCTCTGGATCTCTAGGATGAGGGATCCATATATAGATATTTGCAGGAGAGTGAGTCAGCTTCTAGGATTTTGATTAGTGTCATTTCACTGATAGTTTTTGGTTCCACTTGGAGATTTCAGATCTCTTACTCATCCCTGGGAAAATTCAGAGAGGCAAGTGTCATATGAGTAGTTTCTAGAAGATTCTTTGAGTTTCCACCTAGAAAACTGCTTCTTCCATTTGTCTGCTCTTGATCATCGCACCCTATAGAAGGGATTTCTAGTATGCATCGCACCCCCCGTGTGTAATAGGTGAGATTCATCTCACCCTATGCGTGGGGCAATCTGTATGGTCCAATTTTGACCAGTTCTGAGTAGTTTTTCAGGGAGAACTTCTGGGAGATGATGTAATCAGCTGACTTTGTTCCTTTAGGGTATGAAACAACACTTTTAGGGGTTTAGAAGCCCTTGGTTTACGGACATATGTGATTGGGATTCCAGTGCCCAAATATGTCTATAACAGTTGCCCCCTAAAGCACGAGGTCGTAAATCTTTTGATGTCGGGTGAAATGCTTTATAATGAGGATCTGAGGTTTTTCAAACTGGAAAGTGACCTGTAACAAGATACAATACAATACATTATCTTCACAATATTTTCATGATTTAGCTAAGGCGGGCATTCCCATGCTCAACTTTATAAATTCATTTTCATGTACATAAGACAGACAATCGTTTGTGTGGAAAACTGATGATTCTGGTAGAGCCATCATCCCTTGGTTTGGATGATTATCTGTGCAACAATGATGTACATTTGATGTCTTTATTTTCCTGAATATGTCATAGCCTGGATGGATGAAACTAGATCCGGGGTCTTCAAACTCGTTCAATCTTCACTGGAAGTACAAGTCGATCCATGTGAAAAGATGTTCTGATGTCGAACATGGGAAGACATCGCCTGATTACCAGCCAATGATGTAAGTTGTTAACAGGCGTGAGAGGAATCACCGATAATGATAATGACCCTCAAGGTACTGCAATACAATCCACGTGGTGTGAATACATGAGTTGATGTCGAACACCACGCAAAATCTTTCGGTCGAAGGCCATTGATGTAAGCCTGTCACCGGAAGTGAGAAACTTGCCATTGAGGGATGCAAGCTTCAAAGTACTGAAAGGGTTGTTCCTAAGTCAACTTCTTGGATAATGAGTTGATGTCGACAAGAAGTGACCCATTGTAGGAGGGCCTTAATGAATCTCACATCTATGACATAGAATGGAGCAACTAATTTTGTGGAGGTGAAAACGATTTGATGATATAAGGTTCAGGGTGGCGGTCATGAAAAATGGAGAGTGAAGGTATTATAGTGGATGAGGCATTAGCTAGGTTGGTGAATTCTTTGAGCAGCTTATCTTGAACATATCGGTGACACTGAAATGGATTGGTAGCATTAACCCCAGAATGGATGGTACGACAGACCAATGGTGATATGATTGGTGAACGGAATAACCCAACCTGACTCAATCATGGTGACAGAGTGAAAGTGTCATGTTCAAGAGAAACCCGCTACCAATGAAGCTATTCAAGTTTTCTTCCCTTTTTCCTCAGTCATTGCTAACCAGTACCTCTTTATTTTTGTCAAGCTTGAGGAGGATAACACATGCTTGTTCTATAATTTGCCCTTTGGGAAAACCTATTGCTATGTTTTAACGAGCCTAGCGACAGTGAAACTCACTCTTGTCTGCATGGACAAGTTTGTCGCTATTGTTTTAATGAGTTTAACGGCAAAGATAACTCAGTCCTTTTCAATTTTATAGAGTCTAAAAAGAGACGTAAAGGCAACTCCAGTAGTCCTTTTTCGTAATATAATCCCTTAAGTCTGAAAAAGTATAAAATAATACGAAAGGTATGACTTTTCGATAGTTTTAATGAGATGAACAAGACAAGCATTCGATCCCTCAGGTCCAAAAAGATTTAAATCTAGAGGAGGGATGGCACTTCCGATCACTTTAATGAGCTGGAGAGGCCAATTTCTTGGCAATCTTTTAATATTTTACAAGTCAGATGAAAAGAGCTTAAAGGAGACTTATTTTTTGAGGAACGAGTGATGTTTTTGGATAGCAACTAGTTCCAGGTAAGGCTTGGAACTTTTCAATCATGGCAGTGTAAATAAGGTGGCTAATAGAACCACTCGTCATAGCTGTTCCTCAAAAGGGTAAACAATCAAATGGAGGTGTATGATCAGCTAAAAAGAGTGGAGGTGATGGTAAGAACACGTTCAAGGTTCAAAAGTTGATAATTATGCGATCGCAATGGTTATTTACCGATGGTGGGCTCATTTTTTAATGAGCTTGAACTCTGGGGGAACATGTGCTCATTGCTAGGTTTATTTTTTAACGAGCTTTGGTTTCGCATAAAACTGCTTGTGACAGTCGTATAATAAAGATGTCTCATCGATAGGTTCATTTTTTAGGGAGCTTAACCCATTTGAAACTTTGCTTTGGAGCCTTTCGTTATGCAAGCTAGGAATGACCAACCTACAATTTTAAAGGGTTAAGAGCCTACAAACTAAGAAAATAAATGGTCACTTTTCACTCATATGCAAAATTTTTTGCAAGCCTCCAGGTATAAAGTAGAGTTTCCAGGTCACCATACGGAAGTTCTTGCATTAGCAAGATTGTTCCATCTGCATAGCAGACAAAACACTTCCTTGGTGATGTCCATCGAAAGGGACAAAGGTGACTGTTGTCAGTGCCAATCACATGAAATTTGATGGAGGAATCCTTTTCCAATGTAATCCATTTTCCTAAACGGACAGGATTCCCAAACTAGTCATATTCCTACGTGAAAACCTACCTTATATCTGGGATTTTCCTACCGAAGCAGACTAGGGTGCATACCTCCTGGGTTTCAGTCACAATCACTGAATCACTCGCGATCATCAGGTGGACGGGCTGGAGATTGATGAGACATTCCTTGTGTAAAAAGACTAGTTAGGGATTGCATTTGACTAATAACTGTGTTTTAACTAGGGAACGAAAGCTGGTCTACGAGCTGGACCACTCTGCCTTCATGCGAGAAACACATCACTCAGAAGAGTGAGGAAACAATGGCTCCCATGCTATAAATGTAGTCACTCCCAAGGAGTAGATTGTAATCTATAGGTCTTTGGACTACCATCACGTTTAGATGAATGGTTTTCCTTCTCAAAGTTATAGGCAAATTTGGAAGGATTCCTAACGGTCGACTGGTTCCTTTGTTGAAGCCTGTCAGATTTCAAATCTCATGTAGAAGCGATGGCAAACTGAGCGCTTTCCAAGCATTTGAGGAAAGGATACTCACGGAGGCCCCTTCATCTATGATATTACATACCATGATCGTTCTGTAAGCTTTTACTATGATTAAGAATGGTACATTAGATGGTAGGCGTGGTCTTCCTAGTAGATTCCAATCGAAGGAAATGACTAGATTGCTTGGAGGAGGGACCGAATAAACGGATGGATAAATCTCTGACGAACTTCCTTCTTGCGGTAAAGGAATGGGTAGATTCTCCCCATGTTCATAAGATTCTGTGTTAACAAAAGGAATTTGAACGGAGTCATTCTCATCCTCTTTGGTGACTGTATCATCTAAAGGTGGACCTTCTAAAGACAAGACTAGATCGACTGCCATTTTGACCTATTGACTTTGCTCCGGTGTGGACTCAGATGGTCTATATTCAATGATAGGTGCTTCGACCGACAACAACGGTGTGTCAGTCAGATTTTCAACTAGTGATAGACTCAGCAAGAGTTTCTTGTATCCAGGAGGAAGTCACTACGGTGAAGCAGGATGGTTATCCAAGACTCTTTTAGCTTCATCTAAGAAAGGACAAAGGTGGAGGGGATGATCGCCTTCACAAAGTCTACAAGGAAATTTAGATCTTCCTTTTTGTCCATTTACTTCATTTTCACTATTTGATGGTGTGCTTTCAACATGATCGCCAGAGGTTGAAGACACTGGATTATGCAAGCAGGGAGACCAGTCCCTCAGGATCCGTGGGATGCAGGGACAATCTCGATGATAGTGGTCTCCCTTGCAAATGACACATGGAGATTTAGGCTTGGTTGATGCAGTGTGTGGATTTTCTCCAGACGATGCATGGTTGCCCCCTTTCGCCATTGGCTTCTTCTTCTTCTTCTCCTTCCCTTTCTTCTTCTTCTTAGTTACTTGGTTACTAGCTTCACCAAGCGAAGAGGAAGAAGGAGAGGGAGAAACAAATGAAGTAGAAGGTTTGGGGGGTAACTCTAGTATCATCTAGTTTTTGTTTTGATTGCTCAGGAATTATGGTGTTTTGAACGACAGAGGTCGAGAAAAGCCATACTGGCAGGCCAATTGTGAGTCCTAGAAGGGACAATGTAGCCATGTGTGGAGCACCAACATCTCCCCAAGAGGAGAAGGCACTAGGATTTCCTCTAAGGGGAAATCCTTTATTGGTAGATTCCATTTCTCAACCTAAGACCAACGAGGGAATAGTGACGTTATTTTGATTAAAACAAATTTTATGACGCTTTGACACAACTTACTTTTTCAATTTTTAAGAGTCGAGAAAAAGCTAAATATGACTCTAGTCGCCTTCAATTTTTAATGAGCCTGAAGTGACAAGTGCTCAGATGGACCTTTTCTTTTAAGGAGTTTGAAAAGGAATGAAAGTGACTACTATGGAAATCTAGATAGAGGGATTACCAAACAAATCGTAAAACTGCAGAATACTTTTTACGGTACGACAGTCAATCTTCCCGAATGCTGTCTTCAGTGCATTGCGATTAATAGGGCGACAGACATGGCTTCCTAAGGAGAAAGGATGTAGCCTATTGTCGTCTCACAATATATACTCGATGGTATGTGGGAGCACAAGTTCGTACTAGCACTTGTTGTCTCAAAGAGGAGGAATCACCCAATCTACGATGAAAGCGATAGTTACCAGGTTTTACCACACTGGAATACGTCTCTAGCCTAGACTTCTAAATGTTGTGCATTAGGTTCCAAAGCGTTTTTATGTTCATTCAGGTTTATTTTATAGTTTATCTTTCTTAAGAAGTTTTCCTTTAAGGTTCACTGCACGATGTAGATATACAATTCCTAAATATGCAATCTAAGATGATAAATAGTCGTTTACTTTCTTTTTGCAACGAAAAATCCTAACTACTAAGGAAAGAGAAATGAAATCCTTTCAACATAGAGCAGAAAGCACACACTAGATGCACTTTTCCTAAATCAATTTCAGCATGCAATCTAAATGCAAATGCACATGCATGTATTGTTTTTCAGTTTCCATAATGTGAGAATGACAAAAGAAAACTAAGTACAGATCTGAACTACCTTCTTTCAAAGTGACAGTACTAACAATTTTCTCTTCAAAAAATGAAAGGAAGACTAAGACGACACTTTATGATTTCGAATTTAAAACTGCTTTCGACACTTCAAAATACTTAATAAATCAAATCAAATAAAATGGCAAAAGTGTAATCGACTACCTAAAAGAGGAAGACTTTATGACACTCTTTTTCTTGAGTGAAAACAACACTTGCGACACTTTCAAATCAAAAGATGACAGTTTGATTAAGCTACAATTTGTAAAGGAGAACTGTAAATGATGAAAAATACATAGAAAACATTCACAATTCTTTGTTGATGGAGGCTGAATAATGCAAAGGAAGAAGGTTTCAATAGTGATATACTAATCATACACAGCAAAACTGTTGTGGGGAAAAATGCCTATGCAGGACGATCCTATCCACCTAAGGTGTGACAGTGCCTTAGCAACAAACAGAGACAGCTATTCTGGTTTCTTCCTTTATGAAATGTGAAAGAAGAGAGATCAATAGACTTACCGGTGTCTTCCGTTTGTCCCTCGATCCGGTCTCTCTTCTCTTTGGGTGTTCACAGCTACTTGCCTTCTTGCTTATCCAGCTTCAACTTCCTGCAAGATCACAAGAGAACAACTACTTGCGACAAGAGAACAGCTACTTGTGACAAGAGAAGAACACTACACAAAGACAGATATTCACATTCATAACTAGTTTAGGATTAGAAATAAACCAAATACACTAATACATTCATACATCAACATACATCAGCATATAGGAGAAACCAAGATAGCTTTATTGATGAATAACAAGGTTTAGGAAGAGATACAACCCAAAGGGCTCCAATCCAGCATCTCCTTCCCAGCAAATGGAATTCCTCTCTTTTCCCCCTTCAAAGCATTAAGCACCCAATGGTTCCAGTCTCAAACCAACAGCAATTCTTTGCAATAACAAAATTCCAGCCTCTAGATCTCATGGAGGAGAGATCCATATATAGATGTTTGGAGAGAGGATGAGTCAGCTTGAGATGTGACTAGTGTCCTCTCCCTCTGTCAGTTCTTGAGTCCACTTGGAGGTTCTTGCTTCCACTTGGAGATTTGGAACCTCTTACTCATCACCAGTCGAATTCCCTGAGGCAAGTGTCATTTTGGAAGCTTCCTGGGTTTTGACACCTTGAGAAATGAGCCTGCCACTTGTCCACTCTCATTCAGCGCAGGTAGCCAGTGTCCCAGTTGACATTCAACGCAGGTAGCCATAGTTGGCTTTGACATTCAATGCAAACAGCTAGTGTAGCCACTGAAATGATCCTGAATTGACTTGTTTTTGAGCAGTTTTCAGGTGGAGAACTTCTGTGAATTGCTGTGGTTTGTTAGCCTTGTTCCTCTAGGGGTAGGAACAACATGTTTAGGGACTTTGGATCCCTTAGATTATGGACATTTCATGCTCAATGCTGTAAGGCACAAAAATGTCTATAACAGTTGCCCCCTAAAGTATGAGGCTGTTTATCGGGCGAAATGCTTTATCAAGGGGATCCGAAGTTCATCCAATGTTGGGAGGAGACCTGTAATACAATACAATACAATACATTATTTTTCATACTGCTTTCATGATCTAGCTGAGGCGGGCATTCCCATGCTCAGCTTTATAAATTCATTTTTCTGTACATAGAACAGACAATCGTCTGATGGTCGACTGATAATTTTGATGAAATTATCATCCTTTGAGTAGGATGATTATCTGCTGCAATGATGTACATGTCAATGTCTTTATCTTTCCTGAATATATATCGCAGCCTGGATGGATGAAACTAGATCCGGGGTCTTCAAACTCGTTCGATCTTCACTCTAAGTACAAGTCGATCCATGTGAGAATTGTTCTGAAGTCGAACATGGAAAGACATTGCTTGATTACTGGTCAATGATGTAAATCGTTAACAAGCGCGAGAGGAATCACCGATAATGAAAATGACCCTCAAGGTACTGCAGTACAATTCACTTGGTGTGAATAAAGGACTTGGTGTCGAACACCACGCAAAATCTTTCGGTCGAAGGTCATTGATGTATACCTGTCGCCGGAAGTGAGAAACTTGCCATTGAGGCATGCAAGCTTCAAAGTACTGAAGGGGTTGTTCCTAGATCAACTTCTTGGATAATGAGCTGATGTCGACAAGAAGCGATCCGTCAAAGGAGGGCCTTAATGAATACCACATCAGTGACATGGAACGGAGCTAATGATTTTAATGGAGGTGAAAACGATCTGTGACATATGATTCAGGGTGGCGGTCATGAAAGGATGAAGGATAATGTATGGCAGTGGATGGGACACGGTTGAATTTTCTGAACGACTTCTCTTGAACATGTGGCGACACTGATGTGATGGATTGGTAGAATTACCCCAAATATGGATGGTATGGCGAGACCATGGATGTGACCGGTGAATGAAACAACCCAACCCGATTGTGGTACGAAGGAAAAGTGTCATGTTCAAGAGCGACTTGCTACCATCAAAGTTTTCTTTAGCTTCTCCCAATTTTTCCCCAGTCATTGCTGACCAGTACCTCTTTATTTTTGTCAAGCTTGAGGAGGATAACATATGCTTGTTCTATAACCTGCCCTTCGGGCAAGCCCATCGCTATGTTTTAACGAGCCTAGCGATAGTGAAACTCGTTCTCGTCTAAAGACAAGTTTGTCGCTATTTAATGATTTTAACGAGTCTAACGACAAGGATAACAACGAGTCTAACGACAAGGATAACTCGGTCCTTTTCATTTTTAGAGAGTCTGAAAAGGTACATAAAGTTAACTCCAAAAGTCCTTTTTCATCATCTAATCCCTTGAGTCCGAAAAGGTATAAAACAATACAGAAGGGATGAGTTTTCGATAGTTTTAATGAGCCGAATAAAACAAGCGCTCGATCTTTTTGTGCAATAATCCCTCAGGTCCAAAAAGATTAAAATCTAGAGGAGGGATAGATTTTCTGGTCGCTTTAATGAGCTGGAAGGCCAAAACTCGGCAATCTTTTCATATTTTACGAGTCAGATGAAAAGAGCTTAAAGAAGACTCGTCTTTTGAGGAACGAGTGATAAACAGGGTCAGCAGTTGATTCCAGGTACAGGTTGGAATTTTCTAATCATGGCAGTGTCACAAGGATGGCTAGGTGAAATCACTCTTCGCAGCTGTTCCTCAAAATGGGTAAACAATCATATGGAGGTGAACGATCGGCCAAATGAAAAGTGGAGGTGACGGTGCAAACACGACCAAGGCTTTAATGGCTGATGATATAACATTCACAGTGGTTATTTCCTGGGATAGTTCATTTTTTAACGAGCTTAAACGTGGGTGGAAACATTTGCTCGATCTTATGTTTATTTTTTAACGAGCATGAACTATGTGCTAAAACTGCTCGGATCTTGCATTTATTTTTTAACGAGCATGAACTTTGTGCTAAAACTGCTTGATTACCCAGTCACATGATAAGAGTGTCTCATCAAGATCGTATTTTTTAAGGAGCTTCATCTCACTAAGCTTTGCTCCGCATCCTTTCTTCATGCAAGTTAGGAAATGGCTAATCCAAAAAACAGATAAATAACCGCTCTTTGCTTGCACTCCAAAAGGTTTGCATGCCCCCAGGTATAAAGTATGATTTCAAGGTTACCTCTACTTCTCTTCCTTCAAAACAATTGTTTTAAAGAGAGAGACTTCACCTCTTTCAGGTTACCCAAAGATTGTCTCGTTAATCTTTCAAACAAAACATTTCCTCAGCAATATCTACCGAAATAGACAAAGGTGAGAGACGATGCCCGTCAACTCACATAATTTTGACAAAAGAGTCTTATTCTAGAACAACCCCTCTTCCTCTACGGACGGGGTACAGACTAGTCATATTCTCCCGCGGAAACCTACTCTATACCCAAAGTTTTCCTGCCAAAGCAGACCACGACGCATGCCCCCTGGGTTCTAGTCATATCTTCCCAGATTACTCGCGCTCATCAGGAGGACGGACCATGGGTTGAGACACTTCTTGCGTAAATAGACCATCTAGGGATAGTATATGACTATTCGCGATGCGTGATCTGGGAAATGAAAGTTGGTCCACGAGCTTGACCACTCTTCCTTCATGCGGAAAACACATTACTCTAAAGAGTGAGGAGACGATAGCTCCCATGCAATATATATAGTCTCGTCCAAGGAGTAGGTTATAATCCAAGGGTCCTTGAATGACCATCACATTCATTTGAACGGTCTTCCCTTTCAATGTTATCGACACATTGGGGAGGATCCCTAAAGGTCGACTGGTTCCTTTATCAAAGCCTGATAGATTTCTCATTTCAGGCAAAAGCGCTGGCGAACCAAGCACTTTCCAAGCAATAGAGGAAAGGATACTCACAGATTCCCCTTCATCAATGATAGTGCCAACCATTACCATTCTGTATATTTGAAAGATAATTCTGAATGGTATGCTTGCTGGAAACCGGGGTCTGCCTAGTTGGTTCCAATCAAAGGACACAACCAGGTTGCTTGGTGGTGGGACCAAATAAACGGCCGGATATCGCTCTGACGAACTTCCTTCCTGCGATAAAGGAATGGGGGCATTGCCCCCTTGTTCATCAGAGTCAGTGTTGAGGAAGAGAATTTGGACGGTGTCGTCTTTATTCTCCTCTGTGATGGTATCATTCGAAGATAGAGCCTCTGAAGGAAAAACTGGGTCAACTGCCGTATCAACCTTTTGACTTTCGTCAGGCATGGATCCAGACGGTTCATCTTCAATGATAGGTGCTTCGGCTGACCACCTGAGCGGGTCGGCCGGATTCTCAACTAGTGAAGGACTTGGCAGGAGTTTTTGATATCTAGGAGGAAGTTGCGCTCGTAATATCGGGCGATCTTCCAAAACTCTTTTGGCCTCATCTAAGAAGGGACAACGGTGGATGGCGTGATCGCCTTCACACAGTTTACAGGGAAATCTTGCTTTCCCTCTCTGTCCCAGGACTTCACTTTCACTAGTCGACGGTGAGCTGTCAACATGGCTATGAGAGGTCAATGCTACCGAATTGTGCAAACGGGGAGACCAGTCCCTTAGTATCCAAGGGATGCAGGGAAAATCTCTGTGGAAGTGGTCTCCCTTGCATATGACACATGGCGATTTAGGCCTTGTCAGTGCTGTGTGTGGATTTTTGTCAGACGACACTTGTTTGCCCCCAGTCGCTTTTGGCTCCTTCTTCTTCTTCTCTTTCTTCTTCTTTTCCTTCTTCTCCTTAGGAACTTGGTTTTTTGTTTTACCAGTTCCGTCAAGCGAAGAGGAAGGAGGAGAGAAAGAGTTGGATGAAGTAGAAGGCTGGTTGGCAACCCTAGTCTGATCTAACTGCTGACTCGACTATTCAGGGATAGTGGTTGTTTGAATGACATTGGTTGAAAAGAGCCAGACCGGCAGGCCAATCGTCAGTCCTGGAAGTGAAAATGTGGCCATATGGGGCGCACCAACATCTCCCCAAGAGGAGAAGGGACTAGGATTTCCACCAAGGGGAATTCCTTGGTTGGTGTGCTCCATTTTTTCAACCTAACGATCAACGCAGGAATAAGGGGTGATTGTTCCGTTTAAAATAAATTTTAACAACGCTTTAGACACAGCTTGCTTTTTCAATTTTAAAGAGTCAAGAAAAAGCTAAAGATGACTCTAGTCTCCTTCGATGTTTTAACGAGCCCGAAGTGACAAATGCTCGGATGGACTTTTTCTGTTATAGAGTCTGAAAAAGGCCAAAAGGAACTGCTCTGGAGTTCTAGGCAGAGGGTGTGCCAAACTTTTCGCAAAACCGCAGAATACCTTTTAGGGTACAGGCGGTCGATCTTCCTGAATGCTGTGTTCAGTCCATTGCGATCAGTAGGGTGGCCGACACGACTTCCTAAGGATAAAGGTTTTATGCCTATAGGGGTCTCCCAATATATACGCGACGGTACGTGGGAGCACAATCCGTACTGGCGCTATCGTCCCTCAGGAGGAATCACCCACCATCCACGAGATCGACAGTCACCAGGATTAACGACGCCGGAACACGTCTCTAGCCTAGACCTCTATGTTGTGCGTTATGTTACAAAGCGTTGTTAAGTTCATTCAATTTATTTTAGGTTGATCTTTTTAAAGTTTGCCTTTCAAGGTTCACCACGAGATGTATGATACAAATTCCTAAATGCAGTCTAAAGATGATAAGCAAGCTTTATATCTTTTCAACTTTGAAAATCCTAGCTACTAAGGGAAAAGAAAGACACCATCTTTTCTCAAAGAGCAATCAGCACACTCTAATGCACTTTTCCTAAATCAAGCATGCAAACTTATCAAAATGCAAATGCACAATGCAGGTGTTTGTTTTCCGCTTTCTTAGTGTTGATGCCTACAAAAGAAAGCTTTTTGCAGAACTTTGAATTTGCTTTTAAATGACCAATACAAACAAGTTTACTTTTTCGAAATCAGAAAGGGTAGAAGAGATTACAACACTTAACGATTTTCAAAATAAACTTTTGTTTCGACACTTTAAAAAAGAAAAACTCAAACCAATAAGCAAAAGTAAATGTATAATCAATCTGCAAACAACCAATGAACTCTCTCCTAAGATCACAATCAACAGATCTGAATCAAGGGCTACAGGATGATTACTTCACTCATGCAAACGAAGACTGTAAATGACGCCACAAACACATAAAAACACTCACAGTCTTTTTGTACAAAAGGAGGCAGAATCTAAGCAGAGAAAAGGAGTTATCAGACTGGTACCTATGCTAGTTACAGGCTGCAAAAATCAGAGATCAAAACAAGGCAAAATAGAGTAGAGAACCCCAGCTGCACAAGAGCAAACTGGTTCAGCGCAACCTCAACACAGGGGTTTTGACATTCAGTGCAGGTAGCCTTCATAGGACCTGCGTTGAAATGCAGAATCCCTTCACTGGGTCTGCGCTGAAGGAGAAACTCTCGTTTCCCACAGGTTCTGGGCCACAGATTGCTATTTAATTCACTATTTCAGGCCAAATAAAAGCAACAAGAAAGGTACAACTAAAGGGATGCTTTGAGGGGTACTAAGATCTATCACAAGGATCATCAAATCATTTGTGAATCCATTGTTCAGATCATAGACAAGTCCAGTGATTGGATCAAGGCAGCAACTGTCTACTTTGCATCCGGGAAAAGCAGATGCAGTTCGATTTTTGCTGTCAAGTCTATGAAGTAAACAATGATAGAAACACAAATAAAATGACTAAAAAAATCTCCCCAGCGGAGTCGCCAATTTTTTGTGGGGAAAAATGCCTATGCAAGACGATCCTATCCACCTAAGGTGTGACAGTGCCTTAGCAACAAACAGAGACAACTATTCTGGTTTCTTCCTTTATGAAATGTGGAAGAAGAGAGATCAATAGACTTACCGGTGTCTTTCGTTTGTCCCTCGATCCGGTCTCTCTTCTCTTTGGGTGTTCACAGCTACTTGCCTTCTTGCTTATCCAGCTTCAACTTCCTGCAAGATCACAAGAGAACAGCTACTTCCGACAAGAGAACAGCTACTTGTGACAAGAGAAGAACACTACACAAAGACAGATATTCACATTCATAACTAGTTTAGGATTAGAAATAAACCAAATACACTAATACATTCATACATCAACATACATCAGCATATAGGAGAAACCAAGATAGCTTTATTGATGAATAACAAGGTTCAGGAAGAGATACAACCCAAAGGGCTCCAATCCAGCATCTCCTTCCCAGCAAATGGAATTCCTCTCTTTTCCCCCTTCAAAGCATTAAGCACCCAATGGTTCCAGTCTCAAACCAACAACAATTCTTTGCAATAACAAAATTCCAGCCTCTAGATCTCATGGAGGAGAGATCCATATATAGATGTTTGGAGAGAGGATGAGTCAGCTTGAGATGTGACTAGTGTCCTCTCCCTCTGTCAGTTCTTGAGTCCACTTGGAGGTTCTTGCTTCCACTTGGAGATTTGGAACCTCTTACTCATCACCAGTCGAATTCCCTGAGGCAAGTGTCATTTTGGAAGCTTCCTGGGTTTTGACACCTTGAGAAATGAGCCTGCCACTTGTCCACTCTCGGTCAGCACAGGTAGCAAGTGTTCCAGTTGACATTCAACGCAGGTAGCCAGTGTTGGCTTTGACATTCAGCGCAAACAGCTAGTGTAGCCACTGAAATGTTCCTGAATTGACTTGTTTTTGAGCAGTTTTCAGGTGGAGAACTTCTGTGAATTGCTGTGGTTTGTTAGCCTTGTTCCTCTAGGGATAGGAGCAACATGTTTAGGGACTTTGGATCCCTTAGATTATGGAAATTTCATGCTCAATGCTGTAAGGCACAAAAATGTCTATAACAAAAACTACTGAATAAAGCTGAAGACAATGAATAAAAAACCAAAATTTGGAGGCAAAAATAGTCTCATTCAATCATCGCACCTGTAACACATGGAAACAGGGATGCATCTCACCTGCAACATGCAAGAGGTGCAATGCATCCAGATTTTCAATGAGAGATAGTGCGATGGTCTAAGGACGAGACTAAGCTTGGTTTTCACTCACAGTTTGTAGCTAAGTTCAGGGATTTAGGTTGAGCTAATGATTGTCAGTAAACACAAAGTATAGGGGCTGATCTAATGAGATTATTTGAGCTACCACAAGGGCACTTAGGATGTCTACAAGTCAGATGTTCAGTTCATAAACCAACCCAGAGATTGACTGAAGCAGCGTTGATCTGCTTTGCAATTGCATAGCAAAAGCAGTTCGAAGGCTAGCTGGCTTAACTTTAGCCTCCATCTGTGGTTTATAAAGCAAACAATAGTAACAAAAAAAAAAACTATTCGCTCCCCAGTAGAGTCGCCATTTTGATATCGGGAAAACTAGTGTCCATTCAGAGAAGCTAGTCCCACTAAGACAAGTAGCTATCTTAGAAACAAACAAACCAAAGTTACTTTTGTTTTCCTTTATGAGAGATAGATAAGACAGAAGCAGAGAGTACCAACCTCAGTCTTTCGCTAGTCTCCTTGCTTGTTTCCTCTCTCCCTTGATAGAGCTTTCACCACTCCTTTCTCACTTGTCTCGCTTCAAAGAACACCTATAGAGTCAAGGCAGTAAAATACCATCAAAGCATAGAGATCTATAACCATAAACATGTAGGATTAGATGTACATTAACCATATAAATTCATATACAAATACAAGATTCAGAGATATACAAGCATATGGAGGAAAACTCAAATAACTTTATTGATAGAAGTAGTAGAAGAGAGGATTACAACCAATCTGTCTGATCCAGCATCATCTTTCCAGCATGAAAGCAAGATCACCCAGTAATGTCTTCAAAGAGAAACCAACAACAATTCCTTGCAAATTACAAAATTCCAGCCTCTGGATCTCTAGGATGAGTGATCCATATATAGATGTTTGCAGGAGAGTGAGTCAGCTTCTAGGATTTTGATTAGTGTCATTTCATTGATAGTTCTTGGTTCCACTTGGAGATTTCAGATCTCTTACTCATCCGTGGGCAAATTCAAAGAAGTAAGTGTCATATGAGCAGTTTCTAGAAGATTCTTTGAGTTTCCACCTAGAGAAATGCTTCTACCATTTGTTTGCTCTTAATCATCGCACCCTACAGAAGGGCTTTCCAGTGTGCATCACACCCCCCGTGTGTAATAGGTGAGATGCATCGCACCCTATGCATGGAGCAGTCTGTATGGTCCAATTTTGACCAGTTCTGAGTAGTTTTTCAGGGAGAACTTCTCGGAGATGATGTAATCCACTGACCTTGCTCCTCTAGGGTATGAAACAACACTATTAGGGGTTTAGAAGCCCTTGGTTTATGGCCATATGTGATTGGATTTGCAGTGCCCAAATATGTCTATAACACTCCTCTGGAATACCACCATCCAAGGAAATTGAAGGCCCTCTGTTTATTATATAAATAGTAGTATCTAAATCATATGTCAAAATCATAAAGGAAATTCAGCATGCAATCTCATGCACCTTTCACACTCCACGATTTTCCTGTTCTTCCTTTGTGACACACCATTTTCTTGTGCTGTTCATGGAACTGTCTTCTCTCTGCAAATTCCATTCTTTGAATAGTACCTATCAAACTCTTTGCTGCAATATTCACCTCCACTATCTGATCTGAGACACTTCAACCTTTTTCCTGTCTCATTTTGAACCAAATCTTTACATTTCTTGAAAGTATCAAATACATAAGATTTATTTTGAATACTATAAATCCAGGTTTTTCTGGTTGCATCATCAACAAAAGTAACATAATAATGAGAGCCATCGAGAGATGATACCTGAGCAGGTCCCCATCAATTTGTATGCACAAGATCTAATTTTTCTCTTCTCTTTTCTTTCCAAACTCTGAGGAATCTGACTCTTTTCTATTTTCCATAAGCACAATTCTCACAGAATTTTAAATCAACATGCTTCAAACCTGGAAACAAATTTCTTGAGTGAAGAATCTACATCCCCTTCTCATTCATGTGCCCAAGCCTATGATGCCACAATGACGTATCTTCCCCTGTAGAGTTTAAATCATTAATAGAATTAGAAATACCATTGCATAAATACAATGTACCAACATTTTCTCCTTTTGCTATTACCAGGGCTCCTTTAGTGACCTTTCAGGTTTTATCTGTAAAAGTAGTCACATAGTCTTCAGCTCCCAAATTCCCTGTTGAAATTAGATTTTTCTTTAGATCTGGAACATGCCTTACCTACTTCAACAGACATTGGTTTCCATTCTAATGTTTTATGAAAATTGTACCCATTCCAACGATTTTACAGGATTTATCATCACCCAATCGAACCTGTCCAAAATCTCCTTGAACATAATCATCAAAATGTTTCCTATCAGGTGTGGCATGGAATGAGGTGCCTAAATCTACCACCTAGGCATCAATAATATTTTCTAATGAAAGAATCAAAGCATCTTGCAACACATCACCTATCACATTCGCTTCATGATTGTTTTCTTGTTGCATGTCTCCTTCTTTTCCCTTCCGAGAGTTGCAGTCTTTCTTCAGGTGTTCTTTCTTCTGGAATTTCCAGCACACTATCCTCGATCTAGACTTGGATCTACCTTTCCTTGACTTACTGTGATATCCTGGGCTCTTTCCTCTTTCCATTTTTCTTCCCCTAGTCTCTACAGTCAAAACATTACCTGATGTCTCACCAGATCTTTTCCCTCGCATTTCCTTGCTAAGGATTTCACTGACAACATCATCAAAATTTAAAGTACTAGATCCAGAGACAGAGTTAGTAATGGCCATAACTAAACCATTCCAACTTTCTTGCAATGAGCATAGAAATAGAAGAGCCCTAACTTCATCATCAAAAGTTACCCCTATAGAACTTAACTAATTGGTAAGTGTATTAAATTCATTTAAATGGTGAGAAATAGATCCACCTTCTAACATCTTCATATTAAATAAATAATTCATCAGAAATACCTTATTTGAGGCCAAGGGGTTTTCATACAGTTTGGCCAATGCCGACATTAAACCCTCCATTATCGTTTCATTTGAAATATTAAATGATACCGATGCCACTAGACACAGTTGTATTGTTCCAAGTTCCTTTCAGTCAAGAATATCCCATTTTATGCATGTCATACTTGTCGAATTCTTTGTCTTTCCACTCAATGGTAGCTACATATCTTTCTGATACAGACAATCCTCCATCTTCATCTTCCACAACTGGTAGTTTTGGCCATTAAATGTTTTGACACTAAACCTACCATCTTCCACCATTTCTCCCACTCAAATCAGGGACCCCTCTCTCTTGTGAGTTTTTCAGCCTAATAGACCTTCGGCTCTGATACCAGTTGTTAGAAAATTATATATTACAGAGAAATGGAACACATAAAATATTGCAGAAATATAAACACATAAAATAAGAGAGACACAGATATACGTGGTTCACCCAATTTGGGCTACGTCCATGAAGAAACAACTAGTCTTTCCTATTATATTATCCAGCAAAATGAAGAGATACAACCTATAATAGATCCATTGTAATTCCCTTTGCATTCTCACACAATCTCCTCTCTCTTTTTCACTCATAATACCAACCTACATAGATGTGATATAATTCACTCATATATGGCAAGGGGTTGCCTTCTAGGAAAAAAAACCCTATGTTAAACATAACTTCTACCATCATATCTCTGCCTAATGAATGGCCCAGATTGGCTACAAAATTACAACATTTTACAAGGCAATTTTACATCTATTTTTAGCTTCGGGGGCACTATCCCATGTCCCCCACCAGGTGGGGGCTCCTAAAGATCACAGCCACCCCCCCGGACCCCCCTTGAAGTGTACATTTTACGGGAGGCGTTTCCACCACATCACGAATTGGGGTCCAATGTGGCAATACCTCTAAATAAAGAAGACAGTCAGGCTGCACACCCAACAAAAAATGCAAAAGACAGGTTAAGCTAACTTACCTAAAAATAGCTGAGATAGATGTGTCAAAGAATCCTAGATGTGTTGTGGGATGTTAGAGCTCCAAGATCCATGGGAATAAGTGAGATATGAAGTGTCGAATAAATAAGTTTCAAGCTCACGACGTGCATGCCATAAATCTAGGAAAAAACGACACTTGAAGGAAGGTTTCTAAAACGATCTTTGCATGTAACTTCCAACTACTAAAAACATCTCCCTAAAATCTAGGGATGTTTTTTGCATGCTTATTTTTTCTCTTTTGGAAAAAGAAGCCCATGCATGCAAGTCAAGTTCTGTCGGTCCCGGTTGGAATCGGCCTACCTGATGGCACATCCAATTGCCTGCATGCTTGAGGGAGAAATTTGTGCGTTTCTGGGAGGGAGTTGGGCTAGCAGCGCAGAGGAATTGCACAATTTATTGGAGGAGGAGATGACTACTACCTAGAATTGTGCAATTTATGGGCTAAGCAGTCTTGTTGGGCTAGATTGTGTAGTTTTCACTAGGAAGGTTGACTGACAGGATTGCGCAGTTTCTGAGCCCAGCAGGCTTCTAGTTAGGGTTACACAATTTTTGGAGGGAAGACTGGTTCCCCTCCAGAATTGTGCAATTTCTTGTGGGAGTTGCTTAACTAGTAGCTGGACCAAGTCGGGAGAAGAAGCCTATGAGGGGAGTGAAATAAGCTATCATGCACAAGGCTAGAAATCTGTTAGAAAACCACTAAAGCTCATGTACTTGACAGTGCAAGTCATTCTGCTAAGAATGGTTGGTAGGGAGGCACCAAAATGAAGCTAAGGAAAAAATTTGGAGGGTGTTTGTAGCTGCTACAACACTTGGCGACACACTGGTAGAACTCTAGCTCTATAAATGGACCTTATTGGTGAAAATCAAATCTAACACCTCCGGAAGTATTGTTCAGCTCTCTATTCATCTTGGTTCCCATACTTTCTTGATTGTAAGATGTAGCATCTACCAAGCCCTTAGTCAGTTGACACACATTCCAAGCCATGTAAACAGAGCTGTTTCAATTAGGGATGAGGGGTATAATGGTGCATAAGCAGTATGGTTGTCAGAGTTGTAGCTTCATCTCTCATGTTGCTCCACTTCCATTAGGCCTGAACAGTACCCTGCCAGAGTCACGCAGGAACACAAGCATGGATCTGATGCCAACAAACCTGGTCAGTACCCGAATGGAGTTACTTGCATCACCTATCTACATAAGAAAGCCTTTCCCTTATTTTTCCTTATTCATTTTTCATTTTTTCAAAATTTTTCATCTTTTAATTTTTTTCATTTCATAACTGTGCATAGCACTTATTCATTTCAGAGGTTGAAGAGGGATCCTAACTTATTGAGAGCAGAAGAGGTCATTCCTTCATAGAAGTAGTTTATATATATACCTCTAATGGGCTTGTTAAGGTTTTCCCCCTCACCTTACTCTACTTGATTGAGCTGCCAAGGGTTAACTCAAAAACAACCGACTAGAGTAGGTGACACTAGTTAGCGCCCAAGCGTTTTGTTTTCACCAAGTTTCACTTCGAACAGTGAATATTTTCCGTCGATGTATCATGGACCGAGCGTAAAAACTTCTTCATACAGAGGCAGGATGACAAATAACCAAGTATTGATATCTACACAAGTCCTCTTGTACTTTGCCCAGCTCATTTCAAGAGTCACACATGGTCTCATGTTAAACAAACCTACAAGTGCAAAACAAGTGAACAAACACAAAACAAAGAAAAAGAAAAAGTAAATATGAAAGCAAAGTGGAAAGAAAACAAGAAAGAAGATAAACAAAAGAAACCACTACTCCTACTCCTAAGCTAATGGTGCATAGGCCTGATCACGTGAAGTGATACTTTGAATGTAGCCACCGACGCATTGGTTAACCCATGTTGGTGAAGGCATGGTTCGTGAGCAATACAACTGTGTGAACGAGCAAACATGAAAGATATAACAATGAAGACAAACACATTGCAGGTTTAAATGTGTCCAAAGAAAATAAGTGAGTGCAAGTACATGAGATGCGATCAGTGGACTTATCATGGTGCTATGCGACACTATGTGAAGTTCTGAAGCATACACATACTCTTGACTGTGACATGCAAGCAAACAAAATAAACAAAGACAACTTGCATCATACACATGTGTTTTCTACATAAGATTCCTCTAATGCATGAGTGATGGGATCTTGTAGTTCGAGTGGAGGAAGCACGATTTGTGTGTGATATTGATCTTCAATAAATATAGATGAGTGATGAGGAGCCTTGGGTATTTCAACCATTTCCTAATCAGAATTGGAACCAACCTCAGGACGCTGAGTTCCTGACATTGTTGAAATATGGAAACAAGAATATTCCAATTTAATTTGTCCTTGAATTAAATTGTGAATTAAAATTGAATTTAGTCCTAGCAACTACTTGGAAATAATTAATTAATTAATTTTAAATTAATTAGTTGGAGAAATTCAAGTTAGAAGTCTTTCTGAAGTCATGCAAGAGTTATCCCCTAAATTAAGGAGATAAGATTGAGTTATATTTGAGTTGCAACTAGTTAACTCATTTTACTAAGTTAAGTCCAGTTAAATTAGTTCCAAACTATTTGAGGAACTAATAGTGAGTTAACAATTAGCTGATGCATTAATGCACTCAACTAGGCTACTTCAGTTAACTGAAGATTCCCTGATCAGAAACACATGCATGCCTATTCTAAGAAAGACCCAGTTAAGATTATTGTTCAAGGACAGTGCACTATCAGTCACATGTGTTTTCTCATGGAGAAAACTCATGCATGGAGTGAAGGATTCATCCTTTAGGATTGCGTAGTTTTGAAGGCTCATTTTTCCACTTGGTAAAAGGCTAATCATCCACAAGGAACAACTCAAGGAAATAGGAGCTTGGAGGGCAGAGAGGAAGGCTAGAGAGAAGCCAAGATTTCCTGTGAGCATCTATGAGGATTGTACTGAGAGCTGGCTAGCTATGAGAGCTAAGGCTTTGTATAATTCCTATGTATTTCCACCATGTATGATAATATAATAGTGTGGGGATTATATCTAAGACTTTCCCCAAAGTATTTTCATGTGTATTGTGCCATTGATTCTTCTTCTTCTAGTTATATTGTTTAGCTCAATCTTTAAGCTTCCCCAAATTGATAGTAGAAGTAGGTTATAGTATTCTACTTTGATTTATATTGCATTATCGGGTTAACCTATCATAGATTTTCTACATGGTATCAGAGTTGTGAATAGTATATTGAGAAGAGAATTAGAAGTTTGAAGTTTGAGGTTGCAGGTGAAAATCGAATTCATATCATACTTTAAGGTTGGCCAAAGGCGTTCTATGGCTTGAGACTCAAGTATGCCTTGGAAGGTAGCTCAAATTACATAGCATGGAAAGATAGAATAGAGGTTGTATTAGAAGACAATGGCTTGAAGGAATTCATTGATCAAGAAATCCCAAAGCCAGCTTCAACTAATGCACAAGAGTTGGCTGAGTGGAAGAAGTGTGTGGCTAAGGTGAGATGGATCATCCTTGAGGGAGTTTGAGACCATAATGTCTCGAGTCTCCATGGGAAGGATACTCCATTTTCAATGTGGAAGACATTGAAGGACCTCTACTAGAACAGTAGCGACTAGAGGAAATTGGTGCTCAAGGATAAGCTTCACAGAATCAATATGGAGGAGGGAAATACTATTTCCACATATCTGAAAAAGCTCACCACTTGCAAAGATGAGCTTGGCAGTGTGGGAATAACTACTGCCGATGATGATATGGTGAGCCTCACTCTCCTTGGCCTTGCAAAGAGTTGGAATAGCTACTAGGACTCTGTGAATGGAAGGGAGAAACTGTCAGATTGGGAACGACTGTGGTCGGATATTATGCAAGAGGAGATCAAGACAAGCACACTAGATGGTTCTTCTTCCAAGAATGATGATGAAGAAAATCTGGCCTTAGCAAGTAAGGCAAGGAAAGGGAAGGGGAAGGCTTCCCATTTCAAATGGAATTATTCTCATGGAGGGAAGAAGGGTGACATGTCTAAAGTAAGATGTTTTAATTGTCACAAGATGGGACATTATGTGACTAATTTCCGATCGAAGAAGTCCAAGAAGGGATCCTCAGAAGGATTGTAAGGTGAGGCATTAGCCTCTCAGTTTGAAATGGAATTTACCCTCATCACATGCATGGTGTCATCGATGATGGGTTGTGTCTAGTATCTTTACAGTGGAGCCTCATTCAACATGACCGGTGTGTTACACAGTAATTTGTCACTGCCTTCACTCTGGTCCTTCTACTGTGTCATGTGTCTAAGTCAAACATGCTCATATTGAACAAATGCTCCCTTGTGCTGCCAAATGACCCATTTTTCCTAAGTTATCTAACTCATCGTGACTGTGGACTTAATATACATGCTGAAAGGTGCTCATGAACAGTCCAGCTGTGCTACCAACGCGGAAGTACATCTGATTCCTGCGATGGTATAATTTTATGCTCTAGTGCAAGGTTACTTATTATCTTTAGTGATGATCTGACTAGCTACATTTCTCACTAGCGATGTCAGCACTAAAGCTCAGTTGTTCACCTGCAATGATCCAGATTGGGCGAATTTGTTCCAACTATCGGCCTTCTGGATGACTCTAGACCTGGTTGTTGGCATAGTTTGTGTCGCCTTTCCTCTGGTGTGGCAGTTTCATCATTTGTGCTACCTTCCTTGGAGATAAGTTCACTCTTCCACCTTTCATGGAGACTCCTTCTCCTATTTAAACTCTCACCATTGTTATGCACGGTTAGTTTTTGATAGTTGGTTAGTTGAGCAGTGTTGTTAGTGTTTGTGAGTTTGCTAGATAGCTGGTGTGAGTGTGACAAGTGTGGGATTGTTGATAGCTTGTGGAAGGTTGTGAAGTGCCCTTAACTTTGTGTAAAACTTATGAGTGAGAGAGACTTGTATGTTGGGAGTTCCATCTTCAAACACTGAATGCTTGAGGAACATGCTGGCTGGATCCCTCTAAGAAGGCTTGTGACGTCAAGACTTTGGTTGTAAGCTTACTCTTATTTCATTATTGATACAATCAATGATGTTTTCCTATGTCTTGTATGTAATTTACTTGATAGCTCATGACTTCTTGACTTTGTGAGTAAATAGATCATTGTTGTTTTCCGATTACGTGCTTTGTTGTATTTCCTTTGCATTGTTTTAGGTTGATCACTCATTAGGAGAAGGAAGCGGAAGCTGGAGCAGTGCAAGGAACTCCATCGACCACCGGTTGAGGTAGCCCTCCAACTATGACTGTTTAAGGAAATCTATTGTTGATCTGTCCTTGTTTGTGACTAGACTCACTCTAGGGCTAGAGGGGTTGCCTCTGTCCGCAGAGGGAACACTTTCCTGCGTCACAAATTGGCGACTCCGCTGGGGAGTTTGGCCTTTTGTTCTTCTCTTGTTTGCTCTTGTTTTGATTTTGATTTGGTCTCTTTTGAATTTTGGGGATTATTTATCATTCTTTTGAGTTTCCTGGGTTGATCTTGGAAATACCCCTATTTGATTGAAGGATTGACTGGTTTTAGTTTGGGAGTTTTTGTTCATTTGTCATTGTTTTTGAACATCATCGCGAAAAAAATCCTAATAGTCATGACATCATCGCAACTTTATAGCTTTGCACCCGCGATGATCTTGGGTTACTATTTTAATTCCTGCGATGACTCTTGAAATCACACCATTGCAGAAAATAGGGGTACTTTTGCGACCAACTCTAGTTGTCAGTGTAACACTTGCGATGACAGCTCTAGTTGTCTATCCATCACTAGTGATGGAATCTCATTCAGCGATGACAGCTCTAGTTGTCAGTGTAACACTTGCGATGATTCTTGTAAAGTTGTTTTTATGACTTTACCTCCTGAATTCATCAATCTTGCTTATCCTATGTTGTTTCTTGTCTCTCATTAGCTTGTTTTAATTGCTTTTGGTTAGGGTACTGTCTCTTTGATTTCATTGAGTGAGTCTTGTGTTTCTTGGACCATGTGACCTAGCCCTTTAGAAGTTTCATCGAGAAACCGTCTGCTTGGGTTACTTGTCTGTTCAAGGTTCATCCACGACCGTCTTGTTGATTTGCTTGAGGCTTTTTCACTGCTTTTTTTCTTGTTGGTTGATTTTTAGTGTCGATTATTGAACCAATTTTTTATGTTGATTCGATTTCTTCACTACCAAGCATAGATAACAATTGTTTGGATCGATCAGTTCACACTTGCTTGTTTGTCTCTTTAAATTCAAAAAAAAATCAAAAGTTTGCATTCATTTAGCATACGAAAGTGAAAGTACATTTGCATTACGAATTTTCATGTTTGAGAAATTGGAAAGCGAATTTTAAATCTTTCATTAGTAGTATCGATGCATTGTGAGATTAGTGTATTGATGCATTGTGTTTCTTATTGTTTGCATTCGATTATCTTGGTTTGGGAATGATCTCTCTACCCTCTCGTAGGTAGGTGTTCATTGAAGAAAAAGGATATTTCGCTCATTCTAGCTGCATCCTAGGATTTGTTGTATACATACGGTAAGGCCTGAAAACTGAAACATAATCCAAGATCAACTTTAAAATGAACTAAATAAACCTAACAACGCATTGGAACATAACGCATAGTATTTAGAGGTCTAGGCTAGAGACGTGCTCCAGCGTCGTTAAACCTAGTCACTTTTGTTTTCACTCAAGGTTGGGTGATTCCTCCTTCTATGACTCAATAGTGGTCTAGTACGGAATTGTGCTCCCATGTACCGTCAAGTATATGTTGGGAGACCCCACTAGGTTATCATCCTTTATCCCTAGGAAGCCATGTCTGCAGCCTTGCAAACTGTAATGCACTGAACACAACATTCGGGAAGATTAACTACTGTACGGAAAGTCCTTGGTTTTCATACGACTGCCAAGGTGTATATGCAGTTTTACGGGTTGTTTGGTAAACCTTTTGCCTAGTTCTCTAGAGTAGTCACATTCGTTCCTTTTTCAACTCCCTAAAAGAAAAGGTCTATTTGAGCACTTGTCACTTTAGGCTCATTAAATATTTGAAGGCGACTAGAGTCATCTTTTTGTCCTTTTCTCAGCTCTTGAAACATGAAAAGGTCAAGTTTTGTTCCTGTGTCATAAAATTTATTGCCCATGAAATATTCATGGTAATAGTTAGAGTTCTTCATTATAGTTTGATTATTTTTCAGGCTCGTTCCTGATGGCAACATTCCCCGAGTCTACCGGTCAAGGTCTTCCCCCAGATGGAAATCCTGGTCCATTTCCTTCTTTTGGAAATGCCGATGCTCCGTATATGGCAACATTGCTTTGCCTGGGTTAACCATTGGTTTTCCCGTGTGGTTGTTTTCCACCTCGGTGGTCCCAAGTGTCATTACTCCTATTCCACCATCTCCTTCATCCGAACCACGACATGTTGATTCCAAGGTTGAGCCTACGCCTTCTTCCCCTATTTCTTCCTCTTCCTCTCCTCCTTCGACTGGTGAAAGTTTCACATCTAGTAACTAGGAGACTAAGAAGAAGAAGAAGAATTCCGATAAACATGAGGCCACCTATGTAGCTACTGCTCCAAGTACATCCCATTTTGGACCACCTTCTACTCCTCCGCAGAAGGTTAAGTTTCCTTGTAAATTGTGCAAGGGTGACCATCTTCTTCGTGATTGTCCTGGCATCCGTAGGATCTTGGAAGTATGGTCTCACGATCCAGCTCATCCCTCGTCATCCTCTGAAGCTCATGACGATGCTACCGTGTCAACTGGCAGCGGTAAGAAGAAAGCAAAGATTTGATTCCCCTGTAGGATATGTGAAGGCAATCATCCCCTTCACCTTTGTCCACTCATGGATAAAGCTTCCGCCATTTCGGAAAGTCTTACAGATTCTTCACCCCAACTTCCTGTTGGTTATCAGAGTCTCTCTTCAGACCCTCTCCTAATTGACAAAGAGATTAACTTAGATTCTTCTGTCCATCCTCCTCTTCCGGAGCCTGGCTACGCTACACCTGTTCCAAACCAACCTTTGGTCGGAGAGAGTGTCGACTTGGGTTCACCACCTGTTGATCACTCTATTTCAGAAGAGCATCATGCTTATGTTCTTCTCATCTCATCAGATCCTCCAGAGTCTAAAAACAACCCTCCTATCCCCGCTGATCATGAGAGTCCTTTGGTTCCTGTAGAGCAGGGGGGAAATCATACAATTCCCCCACCAAGTAGTTCGGTTGTTTCCTTCGACTGGAGTCATTTGACTACTTTCCGCCTTCCATCCTATGTGCCTTTCCAGATTACAGTACATGCCTATGATAAGGCAGTACCTGGCACTATCTTGGATGAGGGTGTGTCTGTCAGTCTTATGCCTTCCACTACTTGGCAAGCTTTGGGCTCCCCACAGCTTGTGCCAGTCACGTAGAATCTATTGGCATTTGACGGAGGAACCAGTCAACCTTTAGGGATCCTCCCAAAGCTTCCTGTTACTTTGGGAGACAAAACCATCTATATAGACATCATGGTTGTCCAAGGTGCTTTAGATTTCAGTCTTCTCCTTGGCCGTGACTATGTTTATGCCATGGGGGCCCTCGTCTCTTCACTTTTCCGTGTGGTTTGTTTTCCACACGACGGAAGAATGGTGACCATAGATCAATTATCATTCTTTAGTCCCCTGGTGCCTCCTACGCAGCTGTCATCCCCTCTCGGTTCTTGCTCGCAAGCAGTGCCTTCTTTGCCATAGGTCAATTATGTGGCTACCCTTTCTGTCTCCACCTCTACTGATGATCATGCATATGGTCTCGTATATCATGTACTGGGGGCATTTGAACCCGATCTGTCATTCGTGCCTCATGACATGTATTCCTCCCAAAGTGCGTTTCTTCCATTCTGTGAAGACCTCCTGGGAGCCATGTTCTTGTATGGCACATGAGCAGGTGTCACGAGGATAGTTTGTTCCTATGTCAACCTCATTAAAAAATAAAACAAGGATCCTGGAGCACAGTTCCTTGTCTTGTGTCAAGCTCGTTAAAAGATGAAACAAGGGTTATGATGATAGTTCTTTTACTGTGTCAACCTCATTAAAGAATGAAACAACTCCCTTTCCAAATCAAGTCTTTGATTAAGATCTCGTAAAATCCAAGTCGATTCTTTCCAAGATCTCGAAAGTGAACCTTCATTCCATCCACCTCGTTGAATGTAATGAAGCTTGGGGGGCATGTACCTTGATTTGCATCATTATGCTGGGGGCATGCGAACTTATAACAAGCATAGTTTTTTCATTTCAAGCTTGTGTAAACATGAAACTGAACCCAAGCAAAGCTCTCCATGGTTCAAGCTTGTGTAAAAATGAACCCATAGCCAATTTACACCTCGTGATTGCCATTTTTTATCTGCTAAATTCTGCTAGATGAGCCTTGGTTGTTTTATTCCAGTGCCACCATCTCTTTGGCCGATCATATGCTTTCACTTGGTTGTTTTTCATTTCTTGAGGAACTATAGCGATGAGTGGTTTTATTAGCCAGCCTCTTGACCATTACATGTTTTGAGCAGTTCCACCATTACCGAAACCAATTGCTACCCTTTATACCACTCGTTCCTCTAGGACGAGTCACCTTTGAGCTCTTTTCTGACTCGTAAAAGATGAAAAGATTGCCGAGTATTTTTTCCTTTTTGACTCGTTAAAGAGAATAAAAATGGAGGTCTGCTTTCAGCTCTTTTCTGACTATTTAAAGATGAAAAGATTGCCGAGTTTTCCCTTTTTGACTCGTTAAACGGAATAAAAAGGCGGTCCACTTTCAACTCTTTTCCGACCGTGTATGTGTGAAAAGATTACCGAGCTTTTGTCATTTCAAGCTCGTTATTGCTTATGAAATGATGTAATTTCGATCACTTTTCTACTTTTTTGGGTTGAAGTCACTAGTTACGAAAATTACTCCTCAATCGTAATGGTTAGGTGGCTCTTTCGAGCATCGTTTTATACTTTTTCGGGCTCGAGAGACACAAATCTACGAAAAAGGACCCCCCTGGAGTTTTTTTTTCTGTGTCTTTTTCAAACTCTCTAAACATGAAAAAGACTCCAAGTTTTACCTGCGTCGGACTTATTAAACCCTGACGACATTGCACTCGTCACCATAACAAGACTCGAGCTTCTCCTCCCTAGCACTCGTTAAACCATCACTAGCTTGGATTTGACCGACGGTCAAACTTATATTACAAGAATATGCTATCCCCTCTACTGGCGATGATGATATGGTGAGCCTCACTCTCCTTGGCCTTCCAAATAGTTGGAATAGCTACCAAGACTTTGTGAATGGAAGGGAGAAACTGTCAGATTGGGAACGACTATGGTCGGATCTTATGCAGGAGGAGCACACGAGATGGTTCTTCATCCAAGAATGATGATGAAGAAAATCTGGCCTTAGCAAGTAAGGCAAGGAAAGGGAAGGGGAAGGCTTCCCATTTCAAATGGAATTCTTCTCATGGAGGGTAGAAGGGTGACATGTCTAAAGTAAGATGTTTTAATTGTCACAAGATGGGACATTATGCGACTAATTTCCCATCGAAGAATTCCAAGAAGGGATCCTTGGAAGGATTGTTAGGTGAGACATTAGCCTCTCAGTTCGAAATGGAATTTACCCTCATCACATGCATGGTGTCATCAATGATGGGTTGTGTCTGGTATCTTTACAGTGGAGCCTCATTCGACATGATCGGTGATAAAAAATTATTCAATGCCTTAGAGGAGAAATATCTCAAGATGCGCATAGATATGGGTGACGATGGAAGGTATAGTGTTTCAGGAGTGGGCACGGTTGCTTTCCAGAGGGAGAATGGAGCTCATCTCACCTTAACTGATGCGATTTATGTGATTGGAATGAAGAAGAACTTGGTATTGGTCACGATGTTGGAGGATGGCTACGATGTTTTCTTTAGTAAAGGAAAGGCATTCCTAAGACACATAGCCATGGGTCAGGCCAAGAGGATAAGGATTCAGGTGAAGAATCTCTATAAACTAGAGGTAGATGATTGTGCAACATTGAGTATGAAACTAGAATTGGTGCAAAGACAAGATATTGGTGAGTTGTGGCACAGGTGGTTGGGACACTTGCGTCATGAGGTTTTCAAGATAATGCAGCAGATATCTACAAGACTTCCCAAAGGTAAACTTGAGCAAGTTGACACATGAAAAGGTTGTACCTTGGGAAAGTACACAAAGTCTTCCTTTCATGATGGAGACAGTCGAGCAGAGGCTATCTTAGAACAAGTTCATACTGATTTGTGTGGACCATTCTCAATGGCCACAGTGAAGCAAAGGTATTATGTGATTTTCATTGATGACTATTCTAAAAAATGCTAGACTTATTTCATGGAGAAGAAGGAACAAACTTTCACAAAGTTTTGTGAGTTCAAAGCTTTGGTTGAGAAAGAGTCATGGAAGAAGATCAAGGCCTTGAGAAGCGACAATGGTGGAGAATATGTCTCTCAAGAGTTTAAGGAATTTTGTGTAGTGGAAGGAATTAAGCGAGAGTTGATGGTAGTTCATAACCCATAGTAGAATGGGGTGTGCGAGAGAAAGAAAAAAACTATTGTAGGGGCAGCACGGGCAATGTTGCATGACCAAGGCCTGCCACTTCACTTGTGGGATGAGGCATGCAATATAGCAGTCTATTTGCAGAATAGAAGCCTGCATTGCATACTTGGGATGAAGACACCAGAGGAAGCTTTCTCTGGTAAGAGACTAGATGTGGGTCACTTCAAGATTTTTGGCTCATTCGTATATTGCCATGTGACAAAGGGTGCACGGAAGAAGCTTGAGTCGACAACAGAGTTGGGGATATTTGTTGGGTACACTGATACACCTCACAACTATCGGGTGTACTTGCCTACCATTCGGAGGACAATGGTTTGCAGATATCTCAATTTTGATGAGCAGAAGGCCATGCGAGTTTCCCTTAGAGGGAGATCCAACTACAGGCTATGGAGGAACTGTTGGTTCCTAAGGAGGAGGAGCCTCAGACTGATGTAGAGCAGCCGCATGCAGAGGTTCTAGGAATGGAGACATCCACTCAAGTAGAGTCTTCCAAAGATGGACAGAAGTGCACAAGAGATGCTAACAGATTGTTGGAGGATGTGAGAGAGAATGTGAGAGCACCATCTTCTTAGCGCAAATAGAGGAGGTCACCTGAGAGGTACATTGGATACATGGCCCTTGCTAGTGAATGTGTTGAGGCTGAGCCATCTTCCTTTGAGGAAGCAGTGCAGAAGCTAATTTGGGTTGATGCTATGGTGAAGGAGTATGACTCCATAGTTCATAACAGTGTTTGGGACATGTTTTCGAGACCGGAGAACAAGTCAGTTGTGAGTTCACCTTGGCTTTACAAGGTAAAGCAAGCTGATGTTGGTAGTGTGGAGAAGCATAAGGCAATATTTGTTGCCCATGGCTTTTCACAGGTCTTGGGGATTGACTATGATGAGATTTTTGCCCTTTTCGCAAGGTACTCATCTATCAGATCTATGTTGGCACTATCAGCACAAATGGGTTGGAAGATCCATCAGATTGATGTGAAGACTGCATTCCTCAATGGCCAGATTGAGGAAGAGGTGTACATAGAGCAGTCGGAAGGTTTTTAGACCTTCGATAGTGTGTCACATGTGTTTTGACTCAAGAGAGTGTTGTACGGGCTGAAGTAAGCACCTCGTTCTTGGTACTCCAGGATAGACAACTACTTCACTGGGTTGGGTTCACAAAGAGTGAAGCGGATGTGAACTTGTACCACATCGTGGTGAGAGGTAAGCTGTTGATCATCGTACTTTATGTTGATGATCTCATATTGACTAGTGATGATCAGTTGATCGTATCTTGCAAGGAAGACCTTGCAAGAATATTCGAGATGAAAGACATGGGTCTCATGCATTACTTCCTTGGCATGGAAGTGTGGCAGAAGGATGGGGAGTTGTTTGTGTCTCAGGGCAAGTATGTCAACGGGATACTCAGGAGATTCCACATGGAGAAGTGCAAGCCCATGCAGACTCCTCTAGTAGGTAACTTGAGGAAGGAGGTTGCTACTTCAAGAGAAGTGGTAGAGGCTACTGTGCGTAAGAAGCTTGTGGGTTCACTAATGTACTTAATGAACATACAACTAGATTTGTGCTATGCGGTGAACCAGCTGAGTCACGTGATGGTTCAGCCTACCAAGATGTTTTGGAAGGTGACAAAGAATGTATTGAGATACCTTAGAGGCAGATATCAGTATGGATTATGGTACAGACAAACATAGGGAGTGAAGCTACAGGGCTTCACTGATGCAGATTGGGCAAGGCATCCATTAGATCGGAAGAGCACATCAGGAGGGATTTTCAACGTTGGGTCAGTAGCACTTTCTTAGTATAGCAGGAAACAGAGGTCGGTTTAACTCAGATCGGCAGAGGAAGAATACATGGTTGCAAGTTAGGCAACATGTGAGGCCATCTGGATGCGGAAAATCCTAGTTGGTTTGTTTGATCATAGGATGGATCCAACTGTGATCTATTGTGATAATCAGAGTTGTATCAAACTCTCTGAGAATCCAGTGTTTCATGATAGATCCAAGCACATCGACATCTGGTATTATCATCTCAGAGACTGTGTAGTGAGGAGGATCATGTTGTTGTAGTATATTTTGATAGAGGAGCAAGATGTTGACATTTTGACAAAGGCATTGTTAAAGTGTAAATTTGAGTTCCATAGAGACATGATCAAGGTGGTAGATAATCCCTTTCTTGTTGAAAGGGAGTGTTGAAATTTGGCAACAACAATATTCCAGTTTAATTTGTCCTTGAATTGAATTGTGAATTAAAATTGAATTCAGTCTTAACAACTACTTGGAAATAATTAATTAATTTATTTTAAATTAATTAGTTGGAGAAATTCAAGTTAGAAGTCTTTCTGAAGTCATGCAAGAGTTATCCCTTAAATTAAGGAGATAAGATTGAGTTATATTTGAGTTTTAATTAGTTAACTCAGTTTACTAAGTTAAATCCAGTTAAATTAGTTCCAAACTATTTGAGGAAATAATAGTGAGTTAATAGACAGTTGATGCATTAATGCGCTCAACTAGTGCTACTCCAGTTCATTGAAGATTCCCTCATCAGAAACTCATGCATGTCTATTTTGAGAAAGACCCAATTGAGATTAATGTTCAAGGACAGTGTACTATCAGTTGCATGTGTTTTCTCATGGAGAAAACTCATGCATGCAGTCAAGGATTCATCCTTGAGGATTGCGTAGTTTTGAAGGCTTGTTTTTCCACTTGGTAAAAGGCTAATCATCCACAAGGAACAGTGAAAGGAAATAGGAGCTTGGAGGGCAGAGAGGAAGGCTAGAGAGAAGCCAAGATTTCCTGTGAGAATCTGTGAGGATTGTACTAAGAGCTGGCTAGCTGTGAGAGCTAACGCTTTGTATAATTCCTATGTATTTCCACCATGTATGATAATACAATAGTGTGGGTTTTTTATCAAAGATTTTCTTCAAAGTATTTTGATGTGTATTGTGCCATTGATTCTTCTTCTTCTAGTTATATTGTTCATCTCGATCTTTAGTCTTTTGCAAATTGATAGTAGAAGTAGGTTAGAGTATTCTGCTTTGATTTAAATTGCATTATCGGGTTAACGTATCACATATTTTCTACAAACATAAACATCAGCTCAGGTTGAAGTGCCTCGACAGTCTAGCGGGTTTCTACTTCTCGACAGATAGATCATCATAAACATGTGGCTTTGAAAAATCAACGACGATAGAATCATCATCGTGATCAAATACAGGATTAAATAGATCATGACAACTAAGATCAGCGAAATCAATCATTTCATCAGCATCCTCATGACATGATGAATCAAACATAGGGGTAGATGAGAAGTAGACAAATTCACCCTTTGTGTTTCTGGAAAAGGCAGATGAAAAATCAAGTGGATTTTCAAAAAACAATTCATCTTCTCCATTTTCGGATGATGGACTAACATTCGCTGTATTCTGCGAATGATCAACAATGCGTGCATCTATAGATGGAGTTACACATGAAATCATGGATGGTAGGTTCACCAAATATTTGAGGAAAGAATGGAGGAGGCTCGGATAGAAGGGAGTCATCCTTCACCGAGTGTTGATGCTCAAGCTCCCAATCATACTCTTCATGAATGACAGCGCATGTTGGTTGTGCAACACCAACTCCATCGATGGCTTGATCCTCGTTCACAACAAGTGTAGAGTCCAGAATGGAAGAACACAAGACAGTATCATCCGGAGGATCATTGAAGTACAAATATGGAGGTTGAGGTACAAAATGCATGTGACAACTCAATGGACTCACAACCAAATCTGTGTAAAAATTAAGCGTAGTGATGTTGGGAGGATGTGGCAGTTGAATATATGTGTGTGCCTATTCTCCCCCATCACTCTATAGTGGTGGAGCTATTTGATGTGGGGACGATGGACAGTCACTTGGGATGGTGATTATATCCATTTGTGATTGCACAACTCCATCACTGAAGTATGCTGAGTGAGGCTTAGGTTCAAACTTCTTCATTGGATGGAATGATTTATTAAGACAGTACTCGAATCTATCCTAAAGATATGGAAATTTCATCTAGCTTTTTGGTGCTTCAAACTGTAAAACATGGAGGCACTACCAAAAATCCATAGGTGATTCATGTGCGGTCGTCCATTGTTGTAACATTTTTTGGTTAAGAGGTTCCAGATCAAAATTATGGAAAGTAGATTCAATGAGATCACAACACTGCTCAAGTGAGTGCACGACGTCAACCGGTAGGCTGCAACACCACTATTGTGGGGATTCACGAAGTGTGTATGCAAGTAACAAACTGACCTCTTCTGCATATAACTCATCTGCATTGTCAAGGAATGCATAGAGGTCTTCTAAGTACTCAGGCCAGGCCACTTTGCCTTCACCATCATACGTGAATTTGGACAAGAGATAAAAACGCCCTCGTGATGTTGAGAGGTTTGACATGCAAAAAAAATCATGGAGGGGTGAATGATAGAATCCATGATAGATGTGCAAAGGTTCAAACCAGGATGAGAGGACACAACTTTTCATTTGACCCTCCTTCTAGTGCCATAAATGTTGATGGTGCTGGACCCGCCAACATGTCAGGGGATCTCCCTGGCAAGAAGTCCCGACTAGACCTCAGACCGTTTGGTGTAGGAGTCTGAGCAGTGGGTCGTACGGTATCACCTTGACCACGGTTTCACACAAAGACAAGCAGGGAAAATTTTAAGGATGGGAAATTATCTTGAAGTTTAAAAACATTGGCAAATCTCACTAGTCCCTAATATGCAAAATATAAAATTTTTATTGGTGTATTTGTATAATTATTCAAATTTATAATGATTTTATAAATACTCTCTATATCATTTTGGTGATTTTTAAGGTAAAATAATTTTATATTGTAAAATTTGGGCGAATCATTTTTATAAAAAATTGAAATTGGTGAATCTTTTTCTTGGAAAAAGCATGGAAAATTAGCCCACTTGCGAATATTAGCCCCTAAACTTTTCCATGGAGGCAAGTAAGATGTCCCTATTGGTAGCAAGGGTGTGACATATGTAGCAAGTCAAGGAAGGTGCATGAGTAGTTCTAACACACAGAAGGTGAGGCGAGTGCACCCCTTGGAAATCTGTGAAAGCATGGTGTTAAGAAGGGAACACACGTGTAGAGATGCATCACAACATGAAAGGAAAGTAAGCTAGCAATCCAAAGTCACGGTTAAGCAAACAACACATTTCAGTAAGATTCATAATACGTATGTAGAAAATAGCTACACATGCATGCCTAAGAAAACAAATACATATATCGTTTAGAGTAAACAAGATAGTTCAAATATAATACGACATATGCATGAAACATGTTGGCTTCGTTAGATTAAGAAGTGTAAGTTCCAGTCATACAATATAACCATGACCAACCATTAGTTCTGATAGTGGAATGTTACATTCACTGCCACCTATTCCTCCAAAGTGATATATGATATATTAGCTCTGCACACTAGAGAAGGCAAGGATCGTTACAATACTCTCCAAGCTTTCTCTAAGATACTCCGATGGAAAGCTTGGCTGACCAAAAGCCTCTACAATGAGTTATGAGGGACTATATATAGAAAAGGGTTGGGTGTCCCTTGACATTCCCCTTTGTGTTTGTTAACCTATCCTCATGACTCTTCATCTACTTTGACTCTTACATCCAATTATTGACAGTTGAACTTTCACCTCACAAGATATTAAATACAATCTTCACATGTACCCATGTGAGACAAAATAGTCTTGAGAAACCCATGCAAGATGTCACTATGACTTGGACAACTGTGGGAAGACCAACTCTTCGACATCCCCACGATGGTCGACAGTGGTGAACTAATGCCAAGATTGGTAGTCCGCGATGGTGTTCGTGTACTCTATGGTGACATATTTCTGGAAACGAACTCTTACCTCCATAACATCCTGATACACTTCTCGAGCTCCTCTATCCAACTCCTATGATAACATGCACATCATTTTCTTGAGTGCGGTCAGACTAGTGACATACTAATGCATGGTGTCTGCACCGATCACCGAGTCTGCACTGGTGGCTATGCGCATCGACTCGTCAAAGTACGAGTCAAGCTCCAGTCAAAACTATGCCTTTGTCTTTGCCTCGGTGAGTGTTCTGATAGATGGAATCATGGGTGTGCGCACAACAACATCCATACTCCTGAATACCCATGCATGGGAATCATGTAGACTAGTAATGAGCTACAGGAGGTCATCATAGTTCTAGATCTGACTCTTGATACATGCCTTCAGCTCGACTGCTCTAGGCTTCATCATCATGGGCAAGTGTAACGGAGATTCCTTGTATCTCATTGTCCATTTTTGCATGTAGTCAACAAAATTATGCATGTTTGACAAGATACATGCTCTCCTAGAAAATTGCTACTTCCAACCATTGAGATGGACAACTGCTTTATGTACGGTGCCAAACATGGAATACAATGCCCGCATGATCGACTGAAGGGACAATACTTCATCTCATATTGCCTTCTTCAACTCTTCTTGGGCGAATGTTGTAACTAGCTCTCCCCCCACTTCGTTTTCTAACTCCTTAGCCATTCGCTCATTCTCTTCTATTAGGAAGCGAACTCTCAAGCTAGCATCTTTGCCATATGCTCTGGTAGCATCAGCCAATGTTGCTGGATGTTTGCACACATTGGACATGATCACTTTTTCCGCAAACTGTGCAGGAGATGTGTTGTCATCCGGAGTAGACACTCTGTGAGATTACACAACTCTATGATGCAACTTGTCGAATGAGATGTTCTGCATCTCTCCTTTTGGATTGTCTCTAAGGATCTCAATGTCTTCTTAGTCGCTTGGGACTTGTTTTGCTTCCGGATCTGGTGAAGCTGGTGGGTTGACCTCTTGGTGGTAAGGCATGAGGTTGATGTCCTGCTCTAACTCTTGCTGCTCCATATTCGTATCCATTTGTTTAAGTGCTTGTTCTATATCTTGAGAAAAGTCCTGCTCTTATGATTGCTCACCCTATCTGCTTGGTTCCATCTATTCAGATGAGTCGACCACCTGTATGGGCGCAGTTTCATCTATCTGTACATGTTGTGCCCCCTGTTGTACCTATTCCTGTTGTGCTTCCTTCTCCTATCTGCACAGCTCTTGTTCCTTCTAAATTTACTCCTTCAACTCATGCAACTCCTTCTCTATTTCCTCCATTCTCTATTTTTCTCTAACTTTGTGTGTTCCTCTTGTCATGCTATTTTGTCTTCACCTCTATTCCCAAAGGTTCTTTCTGCACAAGTGGGTTTGCTCTGAACATGCAACATTGTTCTACCTTTGCGTTTCCGACAATATTTCTCTTTCCTTTGTCACATGTCGATATGTTTACCGCTGTTGGTGCTGGTGCTGGTGCTCTCCTAGATGCTACTTCATGCTGCTTCGTTAACCATTCCACAATGGTGCCAACCAGTTCATTAGGCATGAAGAAGCTATGAAAATATAGCCATGGGTGTTCCTCCACCCAATGACATGCCCCGTGGATCCACTCAAACTGTACTCTTGCATAGTGATCTTTCACAATACAATGTGGGTCATAGAAATTGAAGCTTCAAACATCGAAAGGATATTTCTTGATCTCCTCTGTTTCGACATCCGCATGCTTGAGGTTTCGTATTGTGTACAACCTTATCCATAACGGAAGAGTTCTCCAAGGTCCCCTCTTCTTCAGGTGCAACCTAGCTAATAGCCCTACCGAAATGTGATATGATACTTCCTGCATAACGAGTTTGTCCGTGGAAAACTTCGACAAAACATGCGGAGGGTTCTTTGCATTGTAAATCCCTATGAAGGTGTTGGAAAATGACGCATACCAATTCGTAATATCAATCAATGCCTCCATTGCTTCCTTTGACATGCAAGGTGGATCCTGCTCAAATATCATCTTGTACACCAGGGTGACAAAATGATCTGATAGTTGTGTTATGACTTCTCTGAAGCTGCATTTCGAAAACATTTTACAATTAGTATTCATAGAGGTTTCCACCGATGTCCATGCCCACTTCAAGCCTGGGAACTCCTCATGGGTACAAATTGCATTCGAGATGTAAGTGGACATGTATATTTCTTCTTCCTGACCTTTGGGTAGCTGCCAAGCTCTTGTTACTTGTTCCCTCAGTCTGTGAACCAACCTGTCAGACCAGTTGCATGCTTTGCCTTCACTGGACAGTTGGTCCAACGTGATCACCCAACTCCGTGGGAAGGTTTCTGTTCTCTCTTGGACATACTGACTACAAAAAATATGACCAAGTATTGATATGCCTTCCAGAATATCTTCGTTTTGTAAACCTGGTTGGGTTTCATCCTGAATTTGATCACTGGCTTTGACATATTGTACATCTATTCATAATATTGTGCCCTGAAGGTAGCAATATTCGTCCCGCTGACACTGCTAAATGTCACCATCTCAGGATCAATGTGCAATACAATCCAATGTATCATGTCTGTGCATGGGAACACTTGATACTTGCATGAAATCCAATACAAGTCAGACTTGTGAATGTTCAAATAGACTTGGTGGTCTTCCAGGTCTTCCCCAAATGTGCCTGAGAATGCATCGTTGACCTCTTGCCATTTCAGCTTGATGTCTTTGTTTACAATCAACTTGGTATTGGGTAGCAGACCCCCCCATAGCATCTTTTTATGGCTTAAAGCTCGAGTTTTGGTCAATGTAATGTAACGACCTTGTGAAATGTAGGCGCGGAGCGTGAGAGTCTAGGGTTGTTTGCCCTAAAATAATGTAATTTAATGTAAAGTGTGTCAGCCTACCCATGGTCCATGGACCATGGGATTATATAAATAGAGTGAGGCTCTAAGTGTAAAGACAATTTTTTGGGAGTTTTTGAGAAGAAATAGATAGATGTGAAGGCATGGTTAGAAGATAGAAGGGAATCTGAAGTGTATTGGGTCATAGTGGTAGGTGGAGGCTTTGCATCTTAGTGCGCAGAGGCCTAGGAGAGTCTGTAGCTGGGTGCACGGACCCTTGCAGCTGAGTGTGCAGGGCAGAGTCAGGTCTGTAACTGAACTTGAGTATTAATAAAGATAGGATTGATTCATAATATTGTGTGTCTGTATTTCTATGTTCTGGGTATCTTTATGCACTTATATTGTTTTCGAGTACGCACGCTTATCTGAAAGTTGAATAAGTATTAAGAATATTGGGGTCGCATAGACTAAGCTAAGCACTAATATAATAACACAGTAAGGATTGGGTCAGAATAATACTATATTTTCAAAGGTGCGCACGGGTTGCAAAGAATAGAAAACTACGCAGAGCAGCGCAGCCCACAGATTAGGATTGTGAACCTTCAAAACCTTCATCAAGACATCCCTAGGGTATATAAACTAGGTTCCAACACCCTCCCATACTACCTTGGGTGAGACCTTAGTCCGCGCTCTGTGAACTATTTCTTAAAGGGCTAGTAGTACCGGGATTTGCTTGGCTAAACTCACTGCTGAACCTGGGTTAGGCCCCACATAGCCAACAAATGTTTTCATTGCCAGGACTGGAATCTGCCTAAGGGATGTCTAATGTCGTGCCACTCAAACCCAACAAAGAAGGAAATTGAAGAGTGGTTGGACAAGAAGATTCACGAGTTCATGACACAGGAAAATAGAACTCCGCGGGTATCTAAGAAAAGGTGGTTGGATCGGTACGTGTATACAGAAACCCATGATGTTTTCTTTGCATCCTTTCCCTCTGAACTGTATGAGTGGATCACGAGATTAGCTGATAGCCAGGGAAGGTGCAAGCTCGACCAATTGATAGTGTGGACTCCGGAATTAGTGCACAGGCTAGAGGCATGAGAAGACAAGATCATGTGAGCTATGGGCCATTAGCTCGACTAGAAAATATGGGGATTTATCACTAAGGTTACGGTAGACACGACCATGAGCTACAGTGAAGAAGAACAACCTTTTCTCAAGGGACCGCGAGGTAAGTACATTAAATCTTTGAATACCTGGATTAAGATGCTGTTATGTGAAAAGTAGGTTATGTGAATACATTAATGTTTGGAATGACGTGGAGAAAAAAGATCTATGAAGGTAGCGGGGAATTAGGAAACAATCCTTTAATTTCACCTTTGCGAGAGAGTGAGGAAGAGCTGATTCGGGTCACTCTGAGAAGTGTAGTCAGTTTTATACAAAAGCACATTCCACAGTTACCACCTCCACCCACGCCACCACCCACTTCACCTCCCTCACCTCAATCACCACCCACTCCACCTCCACCAACCACGCAGTTCAGCATGTCGAGCATGATTAAGCTACCCATATTCAGAGGAGTAGGGAATGAGGATCTGGACTAGTTCTAGTTCGTGAAGAGTAGTGTGGGAAATGCAAGGGGTCACGGATGACAACATTAAGAAGGCTACATTGGTGAGCACGCTGTAGGATCATGCGTTGACATGGTATATCAAGCACTCTAATGACCACCCAACCACAGGGATAGCAAAGATCTAGAATGCAATGAGTAGGGAATTTCGCTGACCGAAATCAGAGACAGTCAATAATTGGGTTTAAAGAGATCGCAATGCTCCCAGGCGAGACCCCTTGGGATCTGGATCAGTGCCTGAAGAGTACGATCTGTGAGGCTAATATGACTCTAATGGATGCACAGCACCACGCATGGTTTGTGGCATCTCTGACACCACACTTGACGATGACACTATCACAATAGAAACTTTCCACCCAAGCCGAAGCATTAGAAATGTCGATGAGGTTGCATGAGACCTCGATACAAGATCCTAGGTTGGGGGTTCAACAAATCCACATGCAACTACAGAATCTCTACCTGGAAATGCAAAGCTTAAAGAACAATAGGCCACCGTGGCCAAAGGCACGTGAGGAAGTATGGTGCATAAAATGCAAGGGCCAGGGCCATGATAAGGACCACTGTCTAGTATTCGCGAACTACTTGGCAGGAGGGGAGACATTGCTATTGAGATAGGAGGCACAGGCAGGGCCAAGTGTGACACTCAGGTTATGGTGTGTGATCTATCAGATAGGAGGAAAGCACATGACAGATAATTTTCATTTGTTGTAGAAGTATACACAGACTCCCCAACAGTTGTTTTGTAATTTCTGCAGGTCAGTAGGCCATGAAAAGCGCACTTGTCGCAGCTATGAGTTAATGATGGATTGGACCCCAGCCTATATAATGTAGACAGAAACACGAGGCCTCAACCTAGCTATGGGGATGGCGCATGCTGGATTTTAGGGGTGAGGTCAAGGACGAGGAGGAATGAGACCAGGAAGGGACTGTAGACAATTGAATTGTTACAATTGTGGAGGACCAGGGCACTACGCCTACGATTGTACTAACTCGACAAGAATATTCTATTCATACTGTGCTCAGTTTGATCATGAAATGGTAGGTTGTCCTACATTGATCACAAAAATGTGCAAGAAAGGGGTACTCCAGCCTCCTCCAACTCAAAATATCCAAATGATGAGGTCTGAACCGTGCGAAGAAGACCCAAATGTGAACATGATGCTCTGAAGTGGTGCAACCACAGGGGAGGATAAGGGGAAGCAACCCAAGGAAGATACATGGGTTCATAAGGCTCCTACAAAGGAACCTGAATTTGACTTAGAACACGCAAAGGAGACGTTCAAGGAATCTAAGAAGAGCTTCGCAGAGGCCTCCACTTCAGGTAATAAGGATCAACAAGAGATAGGAATGGATCCTTCCATGCTCACTACCTTTTTGGAGACATCCATGAAACTATTGCGTGACAATAATGTAGTTAAGGGACTACAGGAGTTGATCACTAGGTCCGCAGGGTCAAGGGAACCATGCGTAGTCCGGAAACTAGGAAAGCACACATTGCGCACTGGGAGGGAAATGAGATTTTCTGCACAGATTGGTGAGTATGAAATGAATCAGGTCATCCTAGATCTGGATTGGACGCGAATGCGTTACCGAAGAAAACATGGGAACTCATGGGTAGGCCCGTGTTGCAGTGGTCCCCTATTCAATTACGAATGGCGAACCAATAGAAGATTTTTCCCATGGGGAGGTTGCAAGGGGTAACAATTGATATCGAAGGCACGAGCACATAGACGGACTTTGAAGTAATAGAGATTGTCGATGAAAACAATCCTTATCTTGCATTATTAGGAATAGACTGGGCCACCGATATGAATAGAGTTATCAATCTGAAGAAGCAGAAGATGGTATTCGAGAAAAAGTCCCTAAGCATAGTAGTCTCGCTAGACCCAGCCGAAGGAACGCGCTACACAGAACTAATGCACAACGATGAGTTGGATTGTATTTACCATATAACGGTGTGAGACCAGGGTGGGTGAACTCAACTATAGATGGGAGAATCTCATGGGAGCATGACAGCTCCTATACTTCGGATTCAGATGAAGAAGTAGAACGCTGGTAGAACTGGTTGCACGAAGTGACAACACTAAATTGCAACATGATGATTAGATCATTGCATTTCATGATGATAGAGGCAAGGTAACTACCAACATAAGATGGAGTGACATCGGTGGATGAATTCTTGGAAAAATTTGAAAGCGCAGTACGGAACAGCAGCGGTATAGTGCGCTGGAATGGGCACTACATGCAACACCTTCACGATGGTGGAGTACACATCAAGAGACCATTATAAACTAGTGCAAATGTAGAAGGTGGATGCGCTTACCATTTGGAAGCCCCCAGCTTCAAATGAGAGCCGGGTAGCCAGGACGAAGCAGCTTGTGCGCCCACCTGTGTCGATGGGTGCAGACATATGCCGTACAGTCCACACAAGCACACTCCAAACTAAGGATCAAAAAGTGGAACCAAATGAAATAGCAGGAAAAGCGATGCACACCACAAATATTCCATGTTGAAGCATTCAAAAATCTATGTGGAATCATGAACAGAGTTAACCGGGTGAGATGAACTGATTGGGACCTGCACGTACCAGCAGTTCGATGGGCCTATGAGGCCATGAGAAAAAACCTGAGCATGGAAATGACTCCAACATTGACGAGAAGAGACGAGACCATAAGAGTAGAGAAGAATCCCCATACAACAGCTCCCACAGTTGGGATAGTACGCAAGGACCCGGGTAAAGGAATTATGCAGTTACAAGAAGCCATTCGGCGAGGGAACTTGAAACTTCGCGAACTCGAAGAAGATTGGGTACGACTGAGAAAGAAAAGCATGATATTGGATGAAGAAATCAACAAATTGGAAACCAAAGTCATGCAAGCATGCTGCGCCGAGAAACTAAGCACGATGGGACAAGGTATAGCCAACCATACTACTGTGTTAGAAGAATTTGTGGCCCTGCTACCATGGCTGTGACCACACCTTACTAGACAAAGTAAAAAGGGGAGTGCATCATGCAAGGAAGAACGCAACGCACTGACGAATGCGAGGGTAATTGAGGGGTGCTCACAAACTAAGCTAGAAGATAAATTGAAGCCTTGCACTGGTGGTGCGACCACCTGACTATCCGTGGAGAGCATAGTCTCAACGATCCAAGTAGTTGAAAGAGCGCACGGGACTATAAAAGAGTCTATATTGGAGTTGCACGAGATAGAGGTTGTGCGCAGGATCGGTATATCACATGGGTCATAGCCATGCATAGGAGGTTGTGCTACTATGCGGGTAGGCAGGGAGGGTGACCATTGGTGTCACTGTTCATGACAAAAGTTCCAACCTAAGGCAAAAAGGAGTAGGTGGTGGGAAATTAAGACACTAATTAAGAGCTATATTTGGGACGATCTGCCACCAAGAAGGCATTAATGACTCAGAAGTGGGGGGGAGGGTCAAATTCAAATTCAAAAGATGTTATAGAACCCCCAGGGCTAGCCATAAGGAAACACTTGGTTGTTTGAGAATCGAGCAAGTACAGAGCATTAAGAACCACGTACTCTTACCATCCTCAAGTGTAGACACAATGACGGCTGCTAGAACAAGAGTGCGATTCGCCGAAGTTACCGTGGAGCCTAGTATAGCCCATGAGGAGCCTAGAGAGGCAGTAGTTGTGCCAGAAGTTCCAAAATCACCATGCACGCTACAACCACAGAAAGATAAGCAAATGATGGGGCCAGTCCATGTGTCCCCAAGAAACCCACGGTTTGGAAAATTGTCAATGGCAGAGAAGGGAAAAGCCATCACCATTAAAACAGAGGAGGAGGGGAAGACTTGCAAGCCCTGATCACCCAAATTGAGGTGCAAGATGATGAGGTGGAGGATGTCTCCCAAATACATTCCGTAACAAAGTTAACTCCTTACATCACCCCACAGAAGGGGAAAGCCAAGGTACCGACTAGAGGCCATGAAGAGTGCGCTTCAGACCCCGCTCCTCCCCGATGATATAAGGTTTGAAGGTTTGCCATTGGGATGAGTACCTACGATGAAGTTTGAATATTGGCACCTCACAAACAGTGAGAAGTTCCCATAGTTGGCTGTGGAGAGGTTAATGAAGCAGAAATGGTTGCATGGTGTGGAGAAGGCGAGGTTACTCCATCTGCGATGGATACCCCACTACCATTGCGCACCCTATTAGGTTCCTATACCAATAGGTTTCATTTTTCATGATTGACAGTGGAAGTGCCAAATATGTTCATCTTTGATGCTGCAAAGGTTCCATATTTTCTATGCAGATAGACAGAGTTAAAAAATGTAAAGAGGGTATGCCCTAAAAGAATAATCAAAGGGAAAAAAGAGTAAATTGGTCAGGAAAAATAAAAAGGAACCCCAAAGAATGACCAGGAAAGTGGCCACTCAAAATGCCACTACTATCTTATTTGCAAGTCCACAAGGTGCAAGTATTGTTGTTTGCCACTGGATGGGTGGTCCAACAGTTCAATTTGGATCATTCCATGTTTAAATTGCTTGTTATAGAATAGAGAATGAATACCTGTCCAAACAGCTTAAGCTTGGCAGATGAGCATCCAGATAGAGAAAGTAAAGGAGCCCAACTGCTTAATCTGGGCCCTGGGAAGATATAAGGGTAGATTTAGACAGGAGGGTAGTCAAAAGAAAAGAGGATAATTAGGGTTTGCAAGTCTAAGTGCACCCATTCAAAAGGAAGAAAAAATGTTAGGTATATTAGGCTGGGTAGGTAGTTTGAGGTTGCAGAAGCAAGGTTTTGATCACCTCATGTATTATTAATCAGAGCTCATCTCATCAATGACAGAAATGTCAAAGCAGTGGTTTAATGGCAGAACTATGGAAGCATGTCTAACTCCCTTTCACCCCCCCCCCCCCCCCCCCCCCCCTCAAAAGTTTCTTACTAATACCCCCTTGAGGACCTTGGCATCTGCCCAACCAGTCCTGCTTTCACTTCATTCTTGAGAGATATCAAGTCAAGTTTTGGCTTTCTTCAATAAAAGAAGCCACATTTCTTGTGTAAAATCACTCCTCCACATTCCTTTCACTTCTGATGTCTAAGTTTCAGTTCGTAAACTTAGCCTCTCCCCTAATCTCTCAGCTCAAAAACTCATATTAACTTCTAATTCTATTATATAGCTCCCTAACTACTTTCCCATCCCTATTGCTACAAAAAAATATATAAAATTCCAAAAAATATTACATATCCTACCCTATAGCATTATAGCTATGTAAATACAGTTTCGGGAAATAATAGCCCATCTGGGGCTACTATTAACCCATCCGCGTCCTAACCCTGGGATTAATCTAACCCCTGGTTAGGTTAATAGCCTATACCTACTCCTCTACCCATCAAAACCTTACAGTTCTTCCCCTCTGCAGTCATTTTCCTAAGCTTTATTGTTTAATAGTTTTGATAAACATTAAATTAATTGTTATCCACACAGAAAAACCCATGACCCACCTTAACCAAAGTTTTCACCCAACATAGCGCAGTATTATTTTAATATTTTGGCGGGTCCCATGCCTAACGGTCTGTCGCCTCGCCTACCCTATCCGTCGTCTGATTCCCCACACTACAGATCAATGGTGGGCGAGCGTTCTTACTCCTCAATCCGCCGGAGGTTAACGTTCGGGGGATGGGCAGTTTCCTTGCCGTACCCCTGCCACGTGTCATCCTCCCAGCGTGTTTGGAGGCCCCTCCCCCGATACCACTTATGCTGAAAGGTGGTGCAGGAGGAAACTGGAAACCACCTTCCGCAAAGTGATGTCAGCGCCACGTCCCCGTGACGTCACCTCCGCGTCAACCCGCCGATACTCCGTGTCACCGCCACCTCACCTGCCTGCGTCCCCACCCCGCCAGCATGTCCTCTGCCACGTCATCGCAGAAAGGCGCCAAAAGTGAAAATATGCCAAATTTTTATAAAAAACACATGTTTCGACCGTTTTTAGTCATTTTCATTGGTCGTGTTGGAGAGTTGTTTGTGCCGTTTTTTCATTCGTTTATGTCTAGAATTTAAATTCGACCAATTGCGCCATTGCTGTCTCCAAATTCGCTGCCATTATTCACCATTGCACTAGTCCAGTTTCCCTCGGCGCCATTTTAACCAGGTATTTGCCCAATTTCACCTGTTTGCCCCTGTTCTTGCCATTTTTCTCCATTTTACATGCTTAAAACCTACGAATTCCTAAATTCAAATCACTCACACGCCTAAATACTACCTAAATTTACTCATTACTCTCCCCCGTTAGAAGAAAACCCTGCCAACCCCCGTCCATTCACAATTTCACCATGGAAAACCATTTTGAAGCTCGGGTTCCCGACAAAATTCCATAACAGCTCGACATTATCCTTTTCTGCCACATTCCACTCAAAAAACTTAAGTAATTGGGCTGAAAATTATCCCCTTTCCCCTCTGCATTTTTCCCACAGTCTTTTAATCCAGAGAATTCATCAAGGAGAAGAGAAATTGGTCTAAAAACTCTGCAAAATTTGTCTATTTCATCATAGTTTCATACAGTCAAGACTATTGTCACATTTAAGCTCAGTCCCCAGTTCCTTTGCTAATCCTCACAAGCAAGTTTGTTCAACCAGTTGTTGCCTTAATCTTTATTTCAAGCATAAGCTCAGAAAATTTCAGAATGGCCACTCCAACAGCTCTAAACGTCACTCCTATGAATCCACCAAACAAAGAGCTTGAAGCCATGCCCCTAGATGATAAAGATTACCTCATTCAAGATTTGGTTGGGGACAGGGATCACTTGCAAACCTTTTGCCAGTTGAGAAACAGTTTTTTGAGCAACTATGACATGTATGGCATATGGGAGTCTAATTTGCCTTGTTACTTCCTTCCTTCTGTTAATAGTTTTCCTCAGATTATCTGTCTATGTGCTGAGAACTATGAACCAACTCAGAGAGCTATCAAGTCTCCATCTGGGAGCATACTTTTTCATATTACCCCTGAATCTATCAACCAGATGCTAAGCTTCAAATAGATTCATCTATTGTTTCCTTTCTTTATGAAGTACTTGCTTGATGAAGGCTCCAAGCTCTCCAGCTCTGAGATTGCAAGAATTGCAAAGACATTCATGAGGGCAGACTGCCAACCTACTGAGCCACCTCCATTCCTATATGTCAACTTCAATGAGGTTGGAAATCTGCTTGTAGATATGATCTCTTATGTGTTGGGTTTTAAAACAAGTGAGCACATTGATGAAACAGTGCTAGTTCTGTTGTCTGCATACAACCCAGGACAGCCCCTTGCGGTCAAGTATAACTATGCCAAGTTCATAGCCAATAAAATGCATGACCAACTAGTGAAGCTGGATAGGGAGGGAATCTTTAAATATTCATCATATATCTATCATTTGTTCATGTATTACCAATCTGAAAGCTTCCAATGCCCCATCAAGAGATTGGATTCTAAGGGTGAAAAAAGGTCTGTCATCTTTTGGTCATCAGTTTTTCATGAGGTTCAAAACTCTCTGTTTTCCTACTGTGAGTTCATTGACCAATTTGTATACCCAGTCTCTTGTCTCCTAATGAGAACTCCTCCTCCTAGATTATCATATGACATGCAAAAGATCTTGCAGCTGTCCAAGAATTACAAAATAGGTGATTGGTATCTCTACCAAAATCACATTGTCATTAGAATCTATGGCTATGAGCTCTGTCCTTACAGGCTCCCAAGATATGTACCAATGAGACTTTTTGCCTTAGAATATTACAGGCAACTCATCAATTCAGACCTCACTCATTTTCACAGTGCCAAGAAGAAAGCTCGACTAAAATTTAGAGACCATCTAGGCCCCTTTATTATGAACAAGAAAAAGGGTTGGCAAGATGCTGATCAAAAATTGGGGCAGAAACTCAAGTTGAAAAGAAGTTTTTGGTGGGTTCCTTATGACCCGGATGGCTTTATCAGTGCCAAAAGAGTTAAATATAGACTGACAGCATATTCGCATTGTAGGGTCCCACAAATTGAACAATATGCCAACCAAGATGAGTGGCTGGCAGGGACACTAGCTGAGGAGTTTACTCATGAAGAAATTATGGAGAAAAATGTCAAAGATCTAGAAAAAAATCTTGACTTGGATTCTTTTGACCAGGTAACTTTCAAACTACCACAGCAAGTCAGAGAAGGTCCATCTATAGCTCCAGCTTCACAAGCTGCCCAACAACGGTCTACACCAGCAACAGGTACATCAAAAGGAAAAGAGCCAATGGATGCAGAGCAAGAAATGGTTGCAGAACAACCTACCACCTCAAAGGAGCAAACTCAAGAACAAGCTCCTCCACAGCAAACAGAGGCACTACAAGTTCCAATATTGCAAACTCCTGCTAATGAAGAAAGAGGTAAGAAGCGAGACCGAGAGGACTCCACACCTGCTAGTGGGTCTACACAGCAACCTGAAGCCAAGAGGCAAAGAGTTGATCCTCCAGTTGAGGAGGAAATTAGTGAAGACATCCTAGAAAGTCCAAGGAGAGGAAGGGAAGCAAGCCAACACACACCTACTAGCTCTTTCCAGCAAGAGCAAGAGAGGCAGCATGGCATGGAGGTATCCTCCTCAACACAATAGAGCAAGCGGCCACCTAGTATCAAAACTGCTTTCATGGAAATCAAGGCTCAAAATGAGTTGTTAAGAGTACAATTATATGATCAATTTCTTAAGAAAACACCTGCCAAACAACAGAGGTTGATGGCAGCATATGACTTCAAAGAGGATAAAATGATTCTCAGCCACTGCAAGCCCAAGGTGCAGTAGCCACAATCATCTGTAGATTATGTCAAGACAAATTTAGAGGTCCTGGCTAAGGACATTCACCTGATGGATCAAATAGAGCTGCACAAGCAAACGGGTGAGATGGTCTATGCCACTCTAGCAGATAAGGCCATGCTGGCCCATGAATTGAAGGAGTCTTTGAAGAACACAAATACTCAGCTAGACTTGGAAAGAATGTCCTCCTCAGCCAAAGACAATAGAATAAAAACATTGGAGGACATTATTGTGGACCTAGGACATGATCCCAAGGATCCTAAGGGTGTCAGAGCCCTTATCAAGAAAAAAGAAGATGATATTTCTGCCCTTAGAAAACAATTGGGTTTGTCTTCTACTATGTACCCGCAAACTGCAGAGCTGGTGCAAGAAAAAGATGCTGAAGATACAATGGATCTACTAATGAGAATGAATGAAAGAATAATTCAGATGGAGAAAGAATTGGAAAGAGCAGCTCAAGGTAAGCAGGGAGAGTCGACCTCCCAGCCACCTCAAATAGTTCCCACTTATGTCCCTGTTCCTCTTACACAAGCAGCTGTGATCCCTCCTATCATCCCAGCATCTACAACAGCTTCATCCACCCCAGATGCTACAGCAGCAACAACAACAACAACACCTGAATCTAGCATGAGCATGGATGAAATGATGAAAGCTATCAAGGAGCTAGAACTTCAGGCAACAGAGATAAAAGAGGCCAAGGAAAAGCTGGCCAAACTAGAAGTGAGCTACGATAAGTCCAAGGTGATAGTAGCTAAAAAAACAAGGGAAATTAAGGCCTTGAACGACAAAATAAAGGCCTTGGAAAAGGAGCTGAATTTGGAAAAAACTCTAGCTGAAATAAAAAAGATTTTGTGGGCCAAAATTGGCCAATCAATCACTAGGCAATGGAAATCAATCCAAACCATGCATGAACAGGTAGAATTAATATGCCTAGCTCAATTTGAGAATCAAAGGGCTAGAGCAGCATTGGAAAACATGCCTGAGCAGGCTACCAAAATGATTCATTTCCTGAACACTCACACCAAAGAAGAGTTGGCTGCATTAGACATCAGCAACATGACAGATACTGTTCTGACAGCAAAAAAGGTGCTGACTTTAAGAAGTTTTGTCCAAAGTCTAGAAAGAAAGTGTCAGGAAATGCAAGCATAAGTAGATGACTTCAAGCTAAAGCTTGCAGCATTACAAAACAGAGGATTACCCAGCTTGTTAACCAGCGCCGGGAGACTGCTGACCCGGGAACAGTATGCCACTAGAATGAATAATTTTATTACAAATCAGATTACAGCATCTTCAAGTTCCTCAGAAGAAGCACGCCCTCCCTCTAGACATTCTCTTTATGATAAGCTGGAAAACCTGTTTTACATTGAGCATGAAATCAATCATCTTTTTGAGGTCATGCCCACTTTTTACAGATATACTGAGGCAAATGAGACATTAATAAATATACAAAGACATCAGCTTCCTAGAGAAGATTGGTGGCAAGCAATGTTGGAAATTTTGCCCAAGTAATCTCGGTCTTTTTCCTCTTCGTTCAGCTTCAAATTTTGGTCAGATTTTGGTCATCTACAGGTCAGCAGAATGGAGTACGCTGGCACCAGACAGAGCAGTTAGACAACAGGTGGAGCAGGTCAAACCAATGACTCATCAAAGTGCTGGGACAACAAGCCCGAAAAACGCAAATTTGAAAGCGCAGCCCCAGCCGACTCAGTTGGTCCCAAAAGTCAAAATTCTCTGACAAAATGGACAACTAATACACTAATATTTATTGCAGCATTTACTTTCTTCATTTACTTCCTTGGAAGAGTTGGTGATGTAATTCATTACACGAAGACTCATCATCTAGATATTTTGTATCTTATTTTTGTATATATACCTCCCCATAGAATGTTTTTTGGGTTGGTTGGTGATTTTCTCTCTGAAGAGCTGCGTTGTAAATTTTCAAATTTTCTAATACAAAGAGCTGGTGAAGTTCATGGTCTCTGCACTCTCTGGATGTGAAAGTAATGAAGTGCGTTATGCTACAGAATTCCTGTGTTGTTTAATGCAACAATAAGTTTTCTAAACCATGTTTTATCATTTTTGTGTTTGCCAAATTCACATATATGTTCATAATCTTAGCAATAGAGAAAAGGAATAGCTCAATACTTGTTTGAATCCACCCTCTGCTCAATCTCTGTTTCTAAATGTGTTTTCTTCAGAATTGGTCATAAATAGGAATTCTTAATTGCTCATGTTTGCACCGATTCTTTCATTATGAATGTTGTTTAGGAATTCTTAATTGCTCCTAGATAATATTCTCACACTTTCCATCTATCAGCATAGTGAAAGATCCTTGACTACCTTTCATTCCCTGATTTCATGCCATCGATTCCCAGATTTGAAGATTTGTTTCATGGATACCTGTCTAGCTCTGTAGCACTACCACTTCTCCAACAAGCACTTTCAGCAGTACACAATCATTGACTCCATTGCCCAATGGTCTAAGCTATTCTGAAAACTACATACCAGTTCTATTTGAAATCATCATCCAACCAAATTTAAAACAAAACCTTGTACATCATAACTAGCCTGAAATTACTCCAAAACAAAGCTAAAAACATAAAGAGAGAGCCCTCTCTGGTTGCGGGTAGGCTAGGACCTGTAGCTAAAAGATTGGTTAGTGGTTACCTCGGCTGTATTCCCTTAGGAGCTAGGGAACAACCTGAGTGATAACATGCCCATCACCATTTTGTCATTACGCAGCTGCTGTGCTTGGTGCATGATGGGTATCTCTGGCTGGACAAGCTGATTCCCATCATGGCCGATCTAATTCACTGAATTTCTTGACTGCCAGTCAAAGGAAATGACCCCGTGGCCATAGCAGGAAAAGGAAGCGATTTTTCCCTCACAGAAGCTATGAAGGCCAAGTATAAACTAGAAAAGGGCAAGCGGGGTTACGCAATAGCAAGCATTAAACACCAAGGGCTATGCATAGCCACCCAACTACTGGTAAACAAGCTAATGAGAAAATGCCGCGCCGACAAAGTACCAACATCTGTGATTGCATTGGCAAAGCAATGCACAGAGGGGGTCCAATTTAACTTGGCATAGTTCCTCTCTGATGAGTTCTTGACGAACTGCAGGGAGGCCTAGGAGCAGGGTAAGACCTTCCACTATGCGTGGTTGATCTTATCCATCCTGTTGGTTGTAGGGGAGCTGCTGGCAGACAAATAGTTTCCCACTATTGAGAGTGTCTTGCCCGAAGCCGCGAGGTACACCTCGCTATGGGCTACAAAATACGTGAACAGGATTCGTGAGATAAAGGTGTTCTGGGTGTTCATGGAGGTGAGCATCCGAACATGGATCAATCACAGGCTGTGCTTGTCCCCTACAGTTCATAATAGCTTGCAAAGTGTAGCAGAATTTAAGGTTGATATGCATAACCTGCATATCGAGGCATGCAAGGATCTAACATGAAAATTGGTGAAGCTTCCATTCATTGCAACAGATGATGCTATCTTCGCAGTAATGGGATCATAGCCTTTGGAGTGGCACACCTCGGACTTAGAAAAAATGGAGAAGGTCACAACTCAGCAACAAAATAAGGACACCAAGCTGCACATCACACAGCTAGCTGAGAGGTGGTGTCAGGAACAAGAAGCAGCCACACGGCAGAAGGCAGCTAATGGAGTAGTAGCAGTGTAGATGGTAGACACCACAACCACGCCAGCCAGAGAGGCCGAGGAGGGCTAGGAGATGTCCTCGGGACAACAGACCCGGGAAGTGGACAGGGAGGACGACCATGTGGACCTGAGAAAAACATCAACACAACTCAAGCAGCCACACGACCCTGAGAAAACAGCTCCACGGAAGAAACGAAAAACCATGAAGATGTCCGTCGACCTGATCATGCTCACAAAAGGTGATTTATTGGATATCAGCAAAACGATTCGTGAAGTCATGGAGGACACACTCCAGGGATTGCGGATGGAGCAGAAAACTGTGTTGGGGGTGCTCAGCGCACAGCTACAAGGTTTACAGGTACAACACCCCCAAACAAGCACAATGGCCCAGTATGCCACAACAGGAACTGCTAAGGCCGAACAAACGCTGCATGCTTGTATGGGTAACAACTTCATCTTGCCCGAAGGCGCACTAATAGCAGCAAGCGAGGATGACTTGGCTGTCATGAGCAACATGAAAGGCATCGCCTTGAACTTTGATGGCCTGCCACGTGAAATTTTGTAGCAGCTACAAGAAGGGGTCATCGCAGAGCTCCGCACCCGGGAAGGCTGGGTGATCTAGGTCCTACATGAACAGAAAATCAACATGGACCAGCTCAGCATCTAGTAAGATGAGTTGGTTGCACAGGCTCATGAACTAGAACAAGCTATAGAAGACGCATGTAGGTGCATTCCAGAGTTGGCCGTGCCAGCAGAGCTCCGAACAGCAGAATGGGTACATAGATTGGCGGTCGGAGTCCGCAAAGCCCAGGAGGAAAAAAAAAACGTTCAGTTGGAACTAAACTTGCAGATCACCGAGCTGCAGTTAAAGGCGTAGCCCTCCACACCCCCAGAAGTTAGAGAGTAGGGCACCAGTGCTATCCAGATGGGGTTGGAACAAATTAGTCAGGCAACACAGGGTTGCACTGGGATGTTGGAGCAAGCACTAACCACACTTACGCACCTACAGGAAGACTCGAACCTACAACTCCTAGATACATAAGCACACGACTTGCAGTAGGAGTACGACAGTGTCAGGGGCACTGTATAGACGATTACCTTTACTCAACGACTTGCCAATCTATAGTAGGCAAGGTCATTGAAGGACCAATTACACATCACGCACCAAAAGGAAGCCCTGCTTCAAGCATGCATCCAACCATGGATCAATGAAGCATTCAGAATTACAACTACCATTGAAGGGAAGCTAGCACAGATGCAAGAATTGTATACGGTTGGACAGGAATGTGACCCTTCTCACGAAAGTTCAAAGATACGTGTGCAACAAGTACAACAAGCGGCGGAATAGTGTGCTACAGACACCCAAGCTGTGCGAGACCTGCTACATGGACTTCGTGCAAAGATCGCCGCACTAGCAGAGTGACTCGGGACGAGTCATGATGATTGTGTTGGGGGCTTGTTAGGCAATAGATCCCCCCATAGCATCTTTCGTGGCTTAAAGCACGCGTTTTGGTCAATGTAATGTAAAGACCCCACGAAATGCGAGAGCAGAGTGTGAGGGTCTAGGGTTGTCCGCCCTAAAATAATGTAATTTAGTGTAAAGTGTGTTGGCCTACCCATGGTCCATGGACCATGGGATTATATAAATAGAGAGAGGATTTAAGTGTAAAGATAGTTTTTTGGTAGTTTTTGAGAAGAAATAGATAGATGCAAAGGCATGGTTAGAAGATAGAAGGTAATCTTAATTGTATTGGGTCATAATGGTAGGTAGAGGTTCTGCAGCTAAGTGTGTAGAGGCCAAGGAGAGTTTGCAGCTGAGTGCATAGGGCGGAGTTGGGTCTATAACTAAACTTGAGTATTAATAAAGATAATATTGATTTAGAATATTGTGTGTCTGTTTGTAGATCTATATTTCTATGTTCTGGGTATCTTTATGCACTTATATTGTTTTCGAGTACGTGCACTTATCTGAAAGTTGAATAAGTAATAAGAATATTGGGGCTGCAAAGACTATGTTGAGCACTAATATAATAACAAAGTAAGGATTGGGTCTGAATAATACTATATTTTCAAAGGTGCGCACGGGTTGTGAAGAATAGAAAACTGCGCGGAGTAGTGCAGCCCACAGATTAGGATTGCGAACCTCTAGAACCTTCATCAAGACATCTGTAGGGTGTGGAAACCAGGTTCCAGCACCCTCCCATACTACTTTAGGTGAGACCTCAGTCTGTGCTTTGTGGATTGTTGCTGAAATGGCGAGTAGTACCAGGATATGCTTGGCTAAACTCACTGTTGAACCTGGGTCAGGCCCCACATAGCCAACACTTGGTCTCTTCATAGATAGAGAAACTTGTAAACACTCGCTCAACTGCTACTCCGGTTGCCCTTATCGATATCCTTTGATCCTGTTCTCTTGGAGGGCATTGATACTGAACTGTTGTGAGATGGATGAACACCTACTAGAACAGGAGACATGGTGTTGGGTAGTGGAGGCCTCACGTAATGGTTTTGGGGCTTAAAGCCTAGAAGTTAGGGAAATAATATTGTAAATCTCTGACATGCACAGAGTGTGAAATGTAATAGGTCATGTCAAGGGGTTTTTCGCCCAAAAATAATATAGAATAATAAAAAGTAAGTCGGTGTAGAAGGCAATTTTTTGTTCTAGATTTCGATCTGATGTAATATGGGTTGGTGAAAGTAATTAGAGTTCTGCATCTGTAAGTGCGAGTCGAGAGTGTTAGTAGGTAGATAGAGGCTCTGCATCTGTGTGCGCGGACCCCTACAGCTACGTGTACGGGGCAGAAATAAGGTTGTACTGGAATGAAGATATTAATAAAGATAAGTTGTTTTTGAAATATCGTGGATCTGTTTTATTCTATTTTATGCATCTGTTATATGAATTTATATCGTTTTATGATTGCACACACTGGGTTTATGGTTAAATTCTTGCTCAAAGACTATATAAGAAGATCAGATCTATAATAATTTCATTAATAAGAACGTATACCTGCGCGGATCTATGCGAAAGCCCGGTAATAACACAAAGTGGTGTGGGGCCACATAATGGTTCGCGACCCCTCCAGACCACATCAAGGCATCCCAAGGGTGCGAAAACCTGGTTCCAGCACCCTCCCCTACTACCTCGGGTGAGATCTCAATCTGCGCTCCACGGGCTATTGCCAAAAGGGCCGGTAGTTGGAGGATTTGTTTGGCTAATAACTCTTCCAAACCTGGGTCAGGCCCCAATAAACTAACAAATGGTTTCATTGCCAAGACCAGGATCTGACTAAGGGATGGTTGATGTCAAGAGTCTGGAACCCTACAAAGAAAGAGATTGAAGATTGATTGGATCAAAAGCGGTATGAGTTCGTAGGTAACCTTAGTAAACCTGTGTGCAAGCCAAAAGTTTAGCATGGCAAACGCAATCAAGTTTCCTGTATTCAAAGGACTAGGAAGTGAAGATCCAGAATAGTTTTGGTTCATAGTAAGGGTAGTGTGGGAAGCACATAGAGTTACGGATAATAATATTAAAAATACTACCCTGGTAAGTGCACTACAAGATCACGCGCTGACTTGGTATATTAAGCACTGTAGCGATCACCCCAATGCCAGGATAGCAGAAATCCGGGATGCGCTAAAAAAAGGAGTTTTGTCAACCGAAATCGGAAACACAGTTGATTATAGGATTCAAGGAGATCATGATGTTGCAAGGAGAAGCCCCTTGGGATCTAGATCAGGGATTGAAGAGTATGATCCGAGAAGCTAAAATGACACTAACGGATGCACAACACCGTGCGTGGTTTGTGGTGTCTATAATGCCACACCTGAGGACAGCGTTGTCACATAAGAAGATCTCGACCCAGGCTGAAGCATTAGAAATAGCGATGAGGTTGCATGAGACTCCAATACAGGATCCTGGGTTGGGAGTTCAATAGATCCACACACAAATACAAAGTCTATGCTTGGAAATGCAGAATCTGAAATAGGAAAAGGCACCCAAGCCAGAAGTAGGCGAGGAGGTGTGGTGCGTAAAGTGTAAAGGACAAGGCCACTATAAGGATCATTGTCCGATATTCACAAACTACTTGACACCGGGGGGACCAATGTTGTTGTGACTAGAGGCACAAGCAGGGCCAAGCGCGACACCCTCGCTCTAGTGTGAAATTTGTCAGGTGGGCAGAAAGCAAAAAATGGACAACTGTCATCTACTACAAAAGTTTACCGAGACCCCCGAACAGCTATTTTGCAATTTTTGTAGATCGGTGGGCCACGATGAATGAGACTTCCATAGTTATGAATTACTGATGGATCGCACTCCAGCCTACAAGATGCAGACAAAGGCGCAAGGTCAGGATCCAGCCGTAGTGATAGTGCACTGTGGGTTCCAAGGGTGAGGAAAAGGACAGGGAATGGGGCTAGGAAGGGGTCGTGGGTAGCTAATCTGTTACAATGGTGGAGGACCAAGTCACTATGCGTGAGATTGTAACATCCTGACCAGAATATCGTGCCCTTACTACGAGCAGTTTGATTATGAAATGATAGATTTACCCACACTGATAACGCAGATTCGTGAGAAAATGGTAGCACAAACTATGGCGACGCAGAACATCCAGATGATGAGGTCTGATTGACGCAAGGAAGACTCTAACATGAACATGATGCTCAGAAGCGGCACAGGCACAGGGGAGGATAAGGGGAAACTAACCAAGGAAGATGTAGGGGTTCGCAAGGAGACATTTCTGGAAGCTAGGAAGAGCTTCACAGAGGTCTCTACCCTAGGTAGTAAGGATCAACCCAAGCTGGAAAGGGATCCCTTGATGCTAACTACCTTTTTAGAGACATGCATGAAATTGCTTCGCAAAAATAGGGTGGTTAAAGGATTACAAGAGTTGATAACTAGGTGCACCAGGTCGGGTGAACCTCGCGTGGTCCAAAAATTGGGGAAACATGCTTTGCATACTGGATGGGAAATGTGATTAACGACACATATTAGCAACTATGAGATGGATCAAATCATTTTGGACTTAGGCTTAGATGCAAATGTATTACCTAAATAGACTTGGGAGTGCATGGGTAAGCCCTCACTACAATGGTTTCCTATTCAATTGCGGATGGCAAACCAAAAAAAGATCCTGCCCATGGGAAGACTGTAAGGAATTATAGTAGATATTGAAGGTGCGAGCACCCAAATGGACTTTGAGGTAATAGAAATCATGGATGAAAGTAGCCCTTACCTTGCGTTGTTGGGGATAGATTGGGCCACCGATATGAATGGGGTTATTAATTTAAGGAAGCAGAAGATGATATTCGATAAGAAGTCACTCCGCATAGTCATTCCGCTAGACCCGGCTGAAGGATCACGTTACACTGAACCCGTGCATGATGAAGGAAGAGATAATGACCTGGATTGTATCTACAAGATTACTACCCGAAATCAAGATTTGATCAATCCAACTGCGGAAGGAAGAATATCGTGGGGGCATGCAGAGTGCTGCATCGAAGATTCAGATGAAGAAGACGAGTGGTGGCATAATTAGTTGAACAGAGTAACAACGTTAAACTGTAATATGTTGACTAGGTCATTATATTGCATGAGAGCTCAGGATCACGAGCTACCAATGTATGATGGGTTGATAGTAGTAGATGAATTCCTAACCAAGTTTGAAAGTGCGGTACCAGAGCACCAATGGTTTGATGCATTGAGATGGGCATTGCGCACGACACCTGTGCGTTGGTGGGGAATACATGAAAGAACCTTTGAAGATTGGCATGGCTGTAGGAGCATGATGTAGATAATATTTTGGAAGCTAGAAATATGAATAACTGAGAAATATGATGGACGTGATGACCCGTGCATGCACCTTACTAGATGGGTCCAAGACTATGGAGAAGAGACTCAACCGGAGTGGGTAGACTTGTTTTACCATTCCCTGGATGTCATCCCAAGGAACTGGTACACTGAAATAGAGCTCTGACATGGTACAGGCGAATGGGATATCTTACGTGAAGGGTTTTTATTAACATTCTTATTTGAGGACCAATGGATGGACACTATGGACGATGCACTGCAAGTTGTAAAGGCCGCTATTTTCAAAATACCAGTGGAATCGGAAGAAATAATGTAGCCAGACTGGTCGTACCAGCTGAGCCGGGCCCTTGAATGTTACAACATATAGATCAAAGATGATGAGGACGAACCCAGAAACATCAATATTCTAGAAACAGAGGGGAGTCACGAGGTGTGTGGACCAGCAATCGAGGACCCCGACATCACCGTGCCACTGAAAATGAAATAAGTGAACATTGGTAGGGAGGAGGACCCAAAGTATGCAACACTTGGGGACTATTGGGATGATGCAACGGTGGATAAGGTTGTCGAGTTACTTCGCGATTATCAGGATTTATTCCCGACCAATATCATGAAGCTAAAAGGAATCCTTAGCGACTTGAGGATGATGAAGATAACTTTGAAGCCGAATGTGAAGCTAGTCAAGCAGCAGCCCTATCGGTTGAATCCAAAATATAAAGCAAAGGTCCATGAAGAATTAAATAAAATGCTTGCAGCAGGAATAATTGAACCAGTAGAGGAATCCGACTAGGTAATTCCTATGGTTATATAGGAGAAAAAATAGAGGGGATAAATTCACAACTGTGTGGATCTCAGGAAGCTCAACGATGCATGTGTTAATGATCCATTCCCAACGCCATTTACAGATGAAGTCCTGGAAAATGTTGGGGGAGAGGAAGCCTACTCCTTTACAAATGGTTTCTCGGGGTACCACCAGATCAATATTGCACTAGAAGATAGGATTAAAACAACTTTCACTACTGAATGGGGTTGTTTTCAGTATACGGTGATGCCCTTTGGACTAAAGAATGTGCTGGCGATATTCTCACACGTTGTGGTAGCTGCATTAAAGGAATTTATACATAAGTTCTTAGAGGTATATCTTGATGATTGGACCTTATTTGGGCTAGTTAAGAAACATACCGCGAGTTTACGGTTAATGCTGGATGCCTGTCGATGGCACCTGATTGTGCTAAATATAAAGAAGTGTACATTCCTGATCCCCTTCGAGAACTTGCTCGGCCATGTGTTCTGCAAGCAAGGCTTGATGGTATAAATGGCAAAGATTATTTTCATACTCAATCTGCAAGTGCCACAAAGTGTCAAGTAGCTACACACCACACTGGGACACACTGGTTACTACCACAAGTTCATCAAGAGCTACGCATAGATTATGGCACCAATGGAATAGTTGTTGAAAAAGGACGCTACTTATTTCTGGAATGAGGGATGTAACAAAAGTTTGGAAATGCTCAAGGAAAAGATGGCATCAGATCCTATATTGGTCTTTTGAAAATGGGACATCGAATTTCATGTGCATGTTGACGCATCGTGTATCGCACTAGGAGCGGTACTTACACAAGAAGGAGCAGAAGGAATTGATCACCCAATCACTTTCGCAAGTCGACGATTGTCCAAAGCGGAGAAGAACTACTCCACTACTGAGCATGAGGGATTGGCGATGGTATACGCACTCCAGAAATAACGCCACTACCTACTTGGAGGACACTATAAGATGTATACTGATCACTCTGCCCTAAAATACCTAGTGAATAAGCCAATGTTTGGGAGGTGCATTTGTAGATGGCTGTTATTGTTTCAAGAATATGATTTTGAAGTCATTGTAAAGCTGGGGCATATAAACGTAGGCCCAGACTACCTATCCCGAATTGAGAATGGTGAAAAACCCATGAATTTGGAGGAGGGACTACCTGATGCATAACTCTATGCAGTGCACATTGCAGATGGCCACTTTGAAGATATAATCCACTCCTTAACCACAGGAACCACACCACAGGGGTATTCAGTGTAGCAGAAGAAGGAACTGGTGATACGCATAGCAGAATTTACTGTTATTGCAGGGCACCTCTACAAAATGGGCAATGATGAAATATTACGCAGATATGTATCGGAATTTGAGTGAGGATAGATCCTTGCCGAAGCGCATGGGGGGGTTGTAGGAGGACATTACATAGGGCACGCTACAACATAAAAGATTCTTTGCGTAGGGCTATGGTGACCAACCCTACATCAAGACTCAAAAGCATACTGTTGGGCCTGTGACATATGCCAACAGAAGGGGAAACCATCGTGGAGGGATGAGATGCCGCTCAAGACATAGATGATGCTGCAACCATTCAAGAAATGGGCAATCAACTTTGTAGGGCCTATCACACCTCCAGGAAAGATGGGGGTGCGCTATATCATCACTGCGACAGAATACTTGACCCGATGGGTGGAAGCACAGCCAGTTAGGGACTCCACAACTACTACAATAGTGAAATTTTTGTTCGAGAATGTGTTAACACGGTTTGGATGTCCAAAAATACTAATGAATGACTGTGGAACACACTTCCTGAATGAGACTATCAGCATGCTCACTGAGGAGTTCTAGATATATCATCAACAAAGCACCTCATACCATCCACAAGAAAATGGGACCGTTGAAGCTTCCAACAAAATCTTGGAGACTGTGTAGACAAAGGTATGTAATGCACAGTGGAATTATTTGGATCTGTGCATACTTGTTGTGTTATGGGCATATGGAACAACATGTAAGAAGTTGATGGGGCAGATGCCTTTCTGGTTAGTCTATGGAAATGAAGTCGTCATGCTAATGGAATACATTGTACCTAGTTTGCGCATAGCAGCGATGATAGGCATGGTAGATCGTGTGGCTTTGGAAGAGAGGATCACGCAACTGGAAGAACTTGAGGAGGAAATGTTTCTAGCAGGATTCCATCAGCATGTACAGAAGTAGCAGGAAAACGCTTGGAATGATCACCATATAGGGATGCACATGTTCAAAGAAAATTATCTAGTCTTACTTTATGATAGCAAGTTCGAGAAATTTTGTGGAAAGCTCTGAATGCATTGATTAGGGCCTTATGTAGTACAAGAAGTCACAGATGGGGGCGTGGTCCAGCTTAGCAAGCTGAATGGAGAACCTTTCCCAAGCAGAGTAAATGGTAGTCGCCTGAAGCTCTACACGGGCAGGCTGACCGCATGACTAACTGAGCGAAGGACAGTGTCACCTCTCCAGGTAGTTGAAAGAGAGCGCGAGATGTTAAAGCAGTCTATGGGGAAGCTGTGTGATAGTCAAGGGGTGCGTAGAATTGGTATGTCACCTAGGTTGTGGTTGCGCAGAAGGGGTTGTACTACTGCATGGACAAGCAGAAAGGTGACCGTTGCTGACACTATTCATGACAAGATGTCTAAGTTATGGCAAAAGGGAGCAGGCGGTGGGCAATTAAGAGACACAGTATGAGCCAGATCTAGAACGATCTACCACAGGCTTAATGTTACAACACAAAGAAAGGAGGGGACCGACAAATTTGAATTTCAAAATGCTTATAAATCACATGGGGGCATCTGCCAAACGATCTGCGATTTTGAGGAAAGTAAGCTATTGTGCCTCCCTGCTGAGATGAAATTGTTCATTATTTACGCTCAAGGAGTAAGCCCATGGGTTGTGATATGGCCAATGGCGATACAAGACTTTCTGGATTGTATGGTGTTGCCAGTCACGGGCACCGCACAGAGTTCAACACCAACGGTAGGGGATGTGCTCGAAATTCTTAGACACGAAGCATAACTTGTCCCGATGTTGTTGCCTAACCCATGGGTTGGCCGACAAACCATCAAAGATAAGGGAAAGCCTGTAAATATGGAGCCAAATGAGGGAATTGCAGTTAATATCTATTACACACCTTGAAGATTGGGATCTTGTGGATAGCAGCAATTGTATTGCAAAATTGGAACACAGGCTGTAGAAGATAGTGTGTATAGGCGACCAGAAATCAGATACTTGCTGTGTTGGCATGAGGAGTTCCTGTACGTGGCACCCCAGCTAGAGCTAAAATCTTATGAGGGGGTGCTCTGGTTTAACTGAGCAGAGCAGAATGAGCTTCATCGATTGCGTGAAGTAGTGAAGGCAATGGAGCAGGAGCTAGCAGAAGAGTTGTAGGAGCCAAAGAGGGAGCAACAACATGAAGTGTGTCACTCATAGGGATGGTGGACTGTGAAGCCTAGGCAGCATGTATTGCCACACCGACGAGTGACTCGAGATGAGTCACGATGATTGTGTTGGGGGCCTATTGGGTAGCAAAGGCCTCGTATGATGGTTTTGGGGCTTAAAGCCTAGAATTTAGGGAAATAGTATTGTAAATATCCGACATGTGTGGAGTGCGAAATGTAATAGCTCGAGTCAAGGGGTTGTCTTCCCAAAAATAATATAGAAGAATAAAATGTAAGTCAGTCTATCCATGGTCCGTGGACCATGGAAATGTATAAATAGAGTGAGGCTCTAGGGGTAGAAGGCAGTTTTTTGTTCTAGATTTAGATCTGACGTAATATGGGTTGAAGAAGGTAATCAGAGTTCTGCGTCTGTAAGTGCGAGTCGAGAGTGTTAGTAGGTAGATAGAGGCTCTGCAGTTATGTGTGCGGAAGCTTGATAAAGTTCGCAGCTATGTGCGCAGACCCTTGCAACTGTGTGCGCGGGGCAGAAAGAAGGTTGTGCTGGAAAGAAGATATTAATAAAGATATGTTGTTTTTGAAATATCGTGGATCTGTTGTATTCTAGTTTATGCATCTGTTATATGAATTTATATCTTTTTATGATTATGCACACTAGGTTTATGGTTAAATGCTTGATCAAAGACTATATAAGAAGATTAGATATATAATAATTTCATTAATAAGAACGTACACCTACACGGATCTACGCAAAAGCCCAGTAATAGCAAAGAGTGGCACGAGGACACAGAATGGTTTGCGACCCCTCGAGACCACATGAAGACATCCCAAGGGTGCGGAAACCTAGTTACAACACCCTCCCATGCTACCTTGGGTGAGGCCTTAGTCCACACTCCGAGGGCTGTTGCCAAAAGGGCCAGTAGCTGTGGGATTTGTTTGGCTAATAACTCTTCTGAACCCAGGTCAGGGCCCAATAAGCCAACACATGGTGACATGCATGGCAATAAATATGTCAGCTAAAACCAAGCAAACATGGGGGATTACATGCTACATACCTGGGGATTAACTGGTAAGTATTGCACAATTTTTTCTCAGATGCTCGGGGTCTAGCTACCAGAACTGTGAAAAAGGTAGTTCAGACTACTGCTAGGCTAGTTGACTACTAGAATTGCATAATGCACAATCCAGACTAGCTTGTTGGATGCTAGGATTGCACAATGCATAATTTTAGCTGGCAAGGGTTGCATGCCTAGTGACTCTACTGCACAATTTTCTGGGCCAATAGTCATTTCCTTCCAGAATTGCACAATGCAAGACTAGAGGATAGTCACTGGGTAGAAATAGGCATTTTATAGGAGGAAGGCAGAGCCTTCCCTCTCAGGATTACGCAATACTATCTTGGTGAGGTAGAGTCTAGGCCAAGGTTGACCAGACCCGTCGATGGGAAACTTAAATCAAACGAAGAAGTGAATGCACAGTGATAATGAGTGTAACCAGGAGTGAATGATCATGCATGAAAATAGTGAATGCAAGATTCAAAAAATGGAACAACATGCATTTGTGTGAAGCGAGTCATTGAATCAACGACCATTCGTGAAAAAACATGTGATGCATGCGACAATAGCGAGATGCTAATGAAAATTGAAATGGTGCTAGTACAAGCTAATATGCATGTAAACAAAAAAAAGCATTCATAGAAATCAAGGAGACATCACTCACACAAACCAAAACACAAAAACAAACAGAAATGCTGCAAAAGACAAGTTAAGCGGACTTACCTGGAAATAGTTGAGCTAGATGTGTCGAAGGCTCCTGGATGTGTTGTGGGATGTTAGAGCTCCAAGAATGATTTGAAGGAGTGAGCTCCGAAGCATTGAATAAATAAGTTTGAGGCTCATGATGTGCATGCCACAAATCTAAGAAAAAGTGACACTTGGAGGAAGGTTTCTAAAAAATTCTTTCCACGTAACTTCTAGCTGCTAAAAATAAATCCCTAAAATATAGGGATGCTTTTTTCATGTTGCTTTTTTCTATTTTGGGAAAAATTAGCCCATGCATGCAAGTCAAGTTTTCTCGGTCCCAGGTGGAACCGGTCAACCTGATGGCACATGTAACAACCTACTTGCCTGAGGGAGAAATTTACACATTTTTGGGAGGGAGTTGGGCGGGATGCCCAGAAGAATTGCACAATTTCTGGGAGGAGCAACTGATTGTTGCCCATAATTGTGAAATTTCTAGGCTGAGCAGTCCTGCTGGGCTAGATTGCACAGTTTTCACTAGGAAGGTTGACTGACAGGATTGCGTAGTTTTTAAACCCAGCAGGCTGCCACTAAGGATTGCACAATTTCTGGATGGAAGACTTGTTCCCCTCCATAATTGTGCAATTTCTTGATGGAGCTACTTAGCCAGTAGCTGGACCAATTCTAGAGAAGAAACATGTGAGGGGAGTGGAATAATCTATCATGCACAAGATGACAATATTCTAGAAAACCACTGAAGCTCATGTACTTGATAGTGCAAGACAAAAGAAAGATAAGAAAAATTTTTGGAGGGTGGTTGTAGCCGCTGCAAGAAAATGGAAGGAGATTACAACCATAAGTAGTAGTTTATAATGTAGAAAAGCTCCTCCAAGTTGTTGACTTGTCATTTCCTTGTCACAATATGCACCTCCAATCACCCTAAATGCATGAGATTATGACCACTCACTACAACAACATAAGTTCAGAATCATTCTCCAAAAGCCAACCTCCAACCATATAGAAGGCGAAGAATATATAGAGAAGTAAGGTAAGTTGTGAGTTCTTATCGAATTACTAATCTAGTGTAAGTTATCAACCTTTGATGGAGGGATAGGATTAAAGGATAAGTGGTGAAAACTCCAATGTAGGGAAGGATAGGATCCAAATGTTTTATCGAAGGTAGGTAGTTGAAACAACCTCTGGAAACTCTTAGAAGGGGAAGCTTCCAAAATCTCATTCATTCTCCTCGATTTCTTGAACCTATACAAGTGTAAAGGGGAGCAACTTGCTAGTGACCAATGCAGGCCATTATGGAGCAACCTATTGGTGAACGCATCCCAATAGGATTACAGGGATCATTGGTCCTCAAATTCACTCAAATAATGTAGTTTAGGGCTGAAATTATGGGAAATGAAAGGTACATTCTTAGGGCTTTGTGCAAGATGGAGATAAGGGGGAATAGGATGTTAATTGATCTCATAAGGAGGCTCACTTATCAGATGTGACAAAATGGCCTATAAAAATCAACCTTTATTTTATTGAGTCATCTTTTTCTTGACATCATTCTACCCCCTAGGTGTTTTTTGTGGAGAACTCAAGGTCTTCAACCTTAGTTTCCATTAGGACATATTGATCCTCCCTGATGAGTTAGATTTCATCCTCCCAATCCTCCATTGAGTCCTCATTTTGACTCTAGTGCTACTGATTCCTCCAGTTCTTATTTTGATTTCACGTATTCTTAAGCTTGTACTATCACCATGTCAAGCACCAACACGGGTACGGGAAACCAAGGTGGTAACCCAAGTACTAACCAGGGTAACCGCATGAGCGTAAGCTCAACCGATATGGTTACTCCTACTCCATTCATTCCTTTTATGGTTGGTTTAAGCCTCCCTGATTTCATCCATATCTTTAACAAATCTCTTCTCCATGACCCCAATTGGTCAACGATTCCTTCCAAGATTCCTTTTGACATCCCCAAATTCCAAGGTAATCCTTGAGAAGACCCAAAAAATCATGTTTGGTCATTTCATATGTGGTGTTCATCCAATTTTATCACTGAAGATGCCATATTTCTTTGCCTTTTCCAATGCACTCTTACTAGAGCTACTGCTAGTTGGTATGTGGATCAACCCAGGGCCACTCATTCCTGTTGGCTTGATGGGGCCTAACCCAGGTTCAGAGTTATTTAGCCAAACAAATCCCTACACTACTGGCCCTTTCAGCATCAGCCTGCTGAGCGCGGACTAAAGTCTCACCTGAAGCAGTATGGGGGGATGTTGGAACCAAGTTTCCACACCCTTGTTTGAGGTTTCGATTTATTCCAACTGTGCCTACCTTTGCATAGGTCACTTCGCGCACTATCTTGACCTTCAATACCTTCACAATTTATTATAATCATCTTTCACACAGCTCTAACCAGGGGCTGATATGCTTTCATGCTGCTATGGTAGCAACCTATGCTCTTTCCCTAAATTACACTATGTATATTACTTATCTTCTTACAGATGTTATTTAACTTCACGTAAACATATATTATATCTTGTATTCACTTAATCAATACAATCATGTATATTCGCACATCATTTAAACAATAGAAGTGAAATTTATACCCAATATATTCAATGCATAAAATAGGAAATGAATACACAGAATAGATATGAAAATTCTCTTTATTAATACTTCCAACTGTTACAGACTCGACTCGCCCTACGCACTTAGCTACAAGGGTCCGCACACTCAGCTGTAGAGCCTTTTCCTACTCTACGACCCAAAACTAGACTTTACACTTCAGATATTACTCAACTCTTCATCCTTATCATTATTATTCCATGATCTATTTATCTTCTTCTTTTTTAACTACTTAGAGCCTCGCTCTATTTATACAATCCCATGGTCCACGGACCATGAGTATATCTCTATAGCCGACATTACATTAGAAAATTAAGGGCAGACAACCTTATGACTCTTTTACAAACTATGCGCTTTGCGCCCACAAAATGCGGAGTCTTTACATCGAGGTTACAAATTTTGACCAAAATCTAGGCTCTAAGCCCCAAAACTTCCCTTGGGGGATCCCACACCCAACAAGACCCCAACAAAAACATCATGACTCGCCCTTGAGTCACTCTATCAGTGTGGAGATCTTTGTGCGAAGACCTCCCAACTCTGCCTGGATCGCTGCAAGATCAACATCGCACTGGGCAACTACCTGCTCAACTTCCTAAATGTGTTGTTCAGAGACCACTATAGCTGAACTGACTCCATGAACTTGTTCCTATGTTCCTTGCATCTGCGTGAGATTTGCTTCAATAGAGGCTATAATGATGTACACCTCATCAATCCATGGCTATAAGCATGCCTTCAAAACTCTTTCCTTTTGTCAAGCAACATCCACGTGCTCCTTGCGTGCTTTCGCCTGCTACATCTGCATGAGCCTCTATGTAAGGGAAACTGTCTGCGTGGTCCCTTTTACTTCATTGTACTTTTGTTGTAGCTCGTGTGCCTTTGTTTCTAGGCATTATATGTTCGGGTCCTCCTACAGAGTAGTGAGAACCTCGAAAAACTCCTCGAACAACTTTGTACAATCTTTCATTGCATTGTTGATCTCCTCTATTACTGTTGTAATCGTGATGGCGCATTGTTCTTTGACCTCTGGTGGAGTTGAAGGTTGCACCTTCAATTGCAGTTCGACTATATGGAGGTTCAATTCAAGCTGAACCCTGGCCATCTCTTCCTTTGCCTTGTGCACCCCTGCTGCGAGTTTCTGGATGCGCGCCTCCACTGGTTCCTCTGCTTGGATGGCCAGCTCTGGGACCATCTAGTAGGCTTCCTTGACCACTTGCACTACTTGTCGATTCCATGCCACTACCTCATCGCGCTACAGGCTCAACTATTTAATGTTGATGCGCTACTCACTCATGACCTTGAGCGGGTGACTCTCCCTGGCTCGCAGTTCTGTAGTAACTTCATCCTGCAAAACGTAGAGCGTCTCCTGGGGGAGCGCAACCATATTTATCTCGATCTCCTTTAGCCCATTGACCATAGTCCTATCAGCCTCATTTTATATAACGAGTGCTCCCTCTAGCAGCACTATAGTCTTGGTCATTTTGGCGTGCAGCATTTCTTCAGTCGCAGACATGCCTACTGCGAGGCTGGTTAACACAGTGTCGGCCTGTGGAGTGCGCACCTGCAACTCCTGTATCTGTGCTCGGAGAGTCCCCAACACCATCTGGTGTTCGTCCATGAACTGCTAGAGGGTCTCGATGGTGACATCCCTCACCATCTCACTAATGTCATGCAGATCCCACTCAGTAATGGTGATTGGGTTGAAAGAAGTCTTGGAAGCCTTCAACTTCTTCTGCAGCCCTACCTGCTCTCTTGGGTGCTGTCATTTCAACTGTGTGGATGCTTTCTATAGGTCCACACCACCTTGCTCTGTATCTGTTTCCTATTCAGGCGAAGATGATTTCTGGCCTTCGTGCTTCTCCTCTGCTGCCTTCTACTGCTCTTCTATCGCATTCGCAGTGTCGCGTGCCTCCTAGGCCTTGGCTACTGTTGCTTCATTCCTTTGCTTCTCTGCCAACTGTGCCATCCATATTTTTTCCTCATCCTTTTTCCTCTACATGGAAAACTTCTCTGCTTCCATTACGAAGATGGCTGGAGCACGCCACTCCGGTGGCCATGACTCAAGGACGATGAATATGACATCGTCTATCGCCAGATAAGGGAGCTCATGCCAAGTCTTCGCGAGGACCTTCCTTGCCCTGATGTACACATGGTGGAAATATACCTTTAACTATGTGAAGCTTTGCAAACTATTATAGACCATGGGTGATAACCACAACTTACGATTAATCCCCATTCTAATGTTCATCTCCATGAACACCCAGAATATCTTATTGTCTCTGATTCTCTACGCATCTCTAGTTACCCAAAGCAAAGCATAGTTCGTTGCCTCTGGAAGGTCTTGCACAATCATCGGGAATTATCTATCCTCAAGAAATTCCCATGCCACCAGTACAATGGAAAACAACAACCATTCACAATGAAAAGTCTTCCCCTGCTCCTGTGCCTCGCGACAGTTCTCAAGGAACTCTCTGCACAAGTAGTCCACCTAGTTAAACTGGACCCCTTCTGCGCATTGCATGGCAAGTGCAACCATTGGCATGGGCACCTCATCTATGCAACACTTCCGTATAAGCTTTCCAGCTAATACGTGCATCGCAACTTTGACCGCAACGTTGTCGATACTGGAAATCATGTACCCTCTCTTCTTATTCTCCAGCTTGAACTTTTTCTTCATGGCCTTTGCGATGGCCAAATCATCACTTTTACCCTCCAAGATGTTTGCGGGTCCTCCCCTCTACAAGGGAGCTAGGTAATTCTGTGAATTAAGTGGTCCGTGATGGGGATGGGCTCCTCCAGCCACAAGCACCCATCATGCGTTAGGGAGAGTAGTTGCCTAATGACGAAAATAGTCACTAGGGTGCGATGGTAATGGGGCACCCATAGCAGGTTTAACAGTCCTGCCTTTTCTACATCTCTCAGCCACTAGCATGGCTCCAACTCGATGACTCCAGGCAGTGTGTTTTTCTTTTGGTGCACCAGCTACACAGTTTCCAAATGTGGGAACTTCTCGTGGTCTACGAGATCCCAGTCTTCAAATTTTAATACCGGCACTCGCCCTAAGTGCGCTCCATAAAAAATGATGTCGCCAGGGAGTAGCGGAGTCTACAGAGAGCTTTTCCTCTCATCTATGTCTTAGGGCAGCCTTGCTTTTCCCTTCCACGGAGGAACATATGCAGGCAGCCTGGTTAGAGGGTCTACACCCTAGGTTTCTACCTCCAACTCTACATCCTCCTCTTCCTCTACCAGGATTTCTTCAAAGTCTTCCTTCTCATCAGCTTCCAAATTGATCACCTTCCCCTTTTCTTCCATGGTAAGCCTAGTCCATAGCAGATTCCTAGGGGACACACTCATCAGTACCATAGGCTACTTGTCTTTTTTTGGGTCTGGGCATGTGTGGTGATTTAGGGCTTTTTGTGAGTATCCCGACACTTTCTGGGGCTTCTCCTACCATCATGGCCTGAGTGGCCTCCTCAACAGTCATTGCTCTGGTATCCATGGCTTCCTTGGGTGCGGCCATAGTGCTATTTCACAATTCTCTCAACGGCTCAGGTAAGTTCTTAAACAATGACTTTGCCTTCAAAATATCGAACAATCCTGGGTTCATGAGTGTCTGGGTGCGCAACATCTCAATTCTCAAATTACCAAGTGTTGTTTGTTAGACACCCCTTTGTAATTTATAGCGCTTTATGAATTTTAATTCGACCGTTCCCCCTGTATTCAGTCCATTAATGCTCACTCGGTGGCATATTTTCAAGAATCTAGCCCATAAATTTCGCCTTAAATGCCTACCGCCCGCTCCATTTGGTCTCAAACCAAGCCTCACATCGTGAATAGTGACTGTAACAATCACTTTCCAGCTGACCCATGCAACAACATTGTTACACAGTAATTTGTCACTGCCTTCACTCTAGTCCTTCTACTATGTCATGTGTCCAAGTCAAACATGCTCATATTGAACAAATGCTCTCTTGTGCTGCCAAATGACCCACTTTTCCTAAGTTATTTTCCTCATCATGACTATGGACTAAATATACACACTAAAGGGTGCTTGTAAACAGTTCAGCTGCGCTGCTAGCGCAGAAGTACATCTGATTCTTGCGATGGTCCGATTTCATGACCCAGTGCCAGGTTACATATAATCTTTAGCGATGATCTGACTGGCTACATTGCTCACTAGCGATGTTAGTGCTAAGGATCAGTTATTCCCCCGCGATGATCTAGATTGGACGATTTTGTTCCAACAGTCAGCCTTCCAGATGACCCCAGACCTAGTTGTTGGCATAGTTTGTATCGCCCTCCTTTCTCTGGCATGGCAGTTCCATCAATTGTACTACCTTCCTTTGGGATAAGCTCACTCTTCCACATTTCATGGAGACTCCTTGTCCTATTTAAACTCTCACCATTGCTATGCATTGCTAGTTTCTGATAGTTGGCTAGTTGAGCAGTGTTGTTAGTGTTTGTGAGTTTGATAGATAGCTGGTGTGAGTGTGACAAGTGTGGGATTGTTGATAGCTTGTGGAAGGTTGTGAAGTGCTCTTAATCTCGTGTAAAACTTATTGTTACAGGGAAAAGTGTCTATATAGAACTGCTCTATCCCACTAAGGTGTGACAGCTGCCTTAGAAACAAACAGAGAAAAACTACTTTCGTTTTTCCTTTATGAATTATAGATAGAGAGGAATAGAAAGACCAACCTCTGTCTTGCGCTAATCTCACGATTTGATCCCTCTCTTCTTTGATAGTCCTCAGCTACCTGCTCCCTTGCATGCCCAGCTTCACAAAGCACCTGTAAGATCACAGAAGCATAGCACTATACAAATACATGGATCTATAATCATAAACAATCTAGGATCAAATGTAAATTGACCATAAAAATGTAGCAAGCATCAATGATACAAAAGCATGGAGGAAAACTCAAATAGATTTTATTGATAAACAAGGAAAGAGCCAAGAGGAGTTACAACTAGTTGTTCTGACCCAGCATCAACCTCCCAGAAAAGAAGCCCCTCTTCACCTCAAACAAAGCTTAGATCGCCCAACAATCTGACGTTTGTCTCAAGAAACCAACAACAATTCCTTACAATATGCAAAATTCCAGCCTCTAGATCTCTGGGATGAGGGATCCATATATAGATATCTGTAAGGGGGATGAGTCAGCTTGTGATTTGATTAGTGTCTTCTCTCTGATAGTTCTTGCTTCCACTTGGAGACTGATGGCCTCTTACTCATCCTTGGTCGAATTCAGTGAGGCAAGTGTCACAGGAGAAGATTCTGGAAGCTTCCATTGCCTCTCCACCTCGCAGAATGACACTGCCATTTGTAATTTCTCACCCATCGCACCCTACAGAAGGGAATTTTGAAATGAAATGCACCCTCACAGTGTATTTGGGTGAGATGCAATGCACTTAGCCAGTGGAGCAGCTGCAATGATCCTGTTTTGACCAATTCTGAGCAGTTTCTCATGGAGAACTTCTGGGAGAAGCTGTAATCTATTGACCTTGTTCCTTTAGGGGTTAGAACAACACTTTTAGGGACTTAGGAGCCCTTGGTTTATGGACATTTCATGCTTGGGGTTGTAGGGCCCAAAAATGTCTATAACAGTTGCCCCCTAAAGCATGAGGCCATTAATTTTTTGATGTCGGGTGAAATGCTTTATTATGAGGATCCGAAGTTCTTTCAATGTTGGGAGGAGACCTATAATAAGATACAAGACAATACATTATCTTCATACTATTTTCATGATCTAGCTGAGGCGGGCATTCCCATGATCAGCTTTATAAATTCATTTTCATGTACATAGGACAGACAATCGTCTGAGTGTAGACTAATGATTCTGATAGAGCCATCATCCTTTTGAGTGGATGATTATCTGTGCAACAATGATGTACATTTAATGTCTTTATTTCCCTGAATATATATCGCAGCCAGGATGGATGAAACTAGATCCGGGATCTTCAATCTCGTCTGATCTTCACTCAAAGTACAAGTCGATCCATGTGAGAAATGTTTTGAAGTCGAACATGGAAAGACATCTCTTGATTACCAGTCAATGATGTATACTGTTAACAAGCGTGAGAGGAATCACCGATAATGATAATGACCCTCAAGGTACTGCAATACAATTCACGTGGTGTGAATAAAGGACTTGGCGTCGAACACCACGCAAAATCTTTCAGTCGAAGGCCATTGATGTAAACCTGTCGTCGGAAGTGAGAAACTTGCCATTGAGGCATGCAAGCTTCAAAGTACTGAATGGGGTGTTCCTAGATCAGCTTCTTGGATAATGTGCTGATGTCGACAAGAAGTGATCCATCACAGGAGGGCCTTAATGAATCCCACATCAATGACACGGAACGGAGCAAATGATTTTAATGGAGGTGAAAATGATCTGGTGATATAAGGTTCAGGGTGGCGGTCATGAAAGAATGGAGTATAAGGTAGTGGGTGAGACACAGGTGAATTCTCTGAATGACTTATCTTGAACATATCGGTGACACTGATGTGATGGATTGGTAGCATTAACCCCAGATGTGGATGGTATGGCGTGACCATGGTGATGTGACCGGTGAATGAAACAACCCAACTCGACTCGAACACGGAGTGGAAGTGTCATGTTCAAGAGCGACTTACTACCAACAAAGTTTCTTTAAGTTTTCTTCCCAATTTTCCCCAGTCATTGCTGACCAGTACCTCTTTATTTTTGTCAAGCTTGAGGAGGATAACATATGCTTGTTCTATAATTTGCCCTTTGGGCAAACCCATCGCTATGTTTTAACGAGCCTAGAGATAGTGAAACTCGTTCTCGTCTATAGACAAGTTTGTCGCTATTATACTTTTAACGAGTTTAACGACAAAGATAACTCGGTCCTTTTCAATTTTAGAGAGTCTGAAAAGGAACGTAAAGGTAACTCCAAAATTCCTTTTTCGTCATCTAATCCCTTAAGTTCGAAAAAGTATAAAACAATACAGAAGGGATGAATTTTCGATACTTTTAATGAGCCGAACAAAACAAGCGCTCGATCTTTTTGTGTAATAATCCCTCAGGTCCAAAAAGATTAAAATCTAGAGGAGGGATAGCACTTCCTGTCCCTTTAATGACCTGGAGAGGCCAATGGCTCGGCAATCTTTTCATATTTTACGAGTCAGTTGAAAAGAGCTTAAAGGAGACTTGTCTTTTGAGGAACGAGTGATAAAAATGGGTAGTAGCTGATTCTAGGTAAGGTTTGGAATTTTCCAATCACGGCAGTGTCACAAGGATGGCTAGTGAAATCACTCTTCGCAGCTGTTCCTCAAAATGGGTAAAAAATCAAATGGAGGTGAATGATCGACCAATGAAAAAGTGGAGGTGACGGTGCAAACACGACCAAGGCTTTAATGGCTAAAGTACTACATTCACAATGGTTATTTACCGGGGAATAGTTCATTTTTTAACGAGCTTAAACGTGGGGGGAAACATTTGCTCATGTCTTATGTTTATTTTTTAACGAGCTTGAACTATGTGCTAAAACTGCTCGATCAATCCAGTCGTGTGATAAGAATGTCTCATATAAAAATGACAACTTTTAGAGTTTTTCCCCACATCCTTTCTTTATGCAAGTTAGGAAACGACCAATCCTACGAGTTTAAAGGGTTAGAGGTCCTACAAATTTAAAAAAATAAATAGTCGCTCTTCGCTTGCACGCCAAAAGGTTTGCATGCCCCCAGGTATAAAACAGAGTTTCAAGGTTACCCCTTCTTTAGTCCGTTAAAACATTTGTTTTACCGAGAGAGGCCTACCTCTTACAGGTTACCAAATATTGTTCTATTTACGGCGTAAACAAAACACCTCTTCGGCGATGTCTACCGAGATAAACAAAGGTGAGCGGCGATGCCTGCCAACTCACATAACTTTGACAAGAGGATCTTATTCCAGTCCAACTCCCTCTTCCAATCACAGACGGGAGTACGGAGGTCATATACTCTCGTGGAAACCTACCCTATACCCGAGGTTTTCCTGCCGAAGCAGACCAGGGTGCATGCCCCCTGGGTTTCAGTCATGTCCCTCGAATCACTCGCGCTCATCGGGTGGACGGACTGGGGATTGAGACATTTCTTGCGTGAAAAGACCATTCAGGGATGGTATATGACTATTTGCTATGCGTGATCCGGGAAATGAAAGCTGGTCTACGAGCTTGACCACTCTTCCTTCGTGCGGAAAACACATCACTCTAAAGAGTGATGAGACAATGGCTCTCATGCAATAAATATAGTCTCGTCCAAGGAGTATATTGTAATCCAGGGGTCCTTGAACTACCATAACGTTCATGTGAACGGTTTTCCCTCTCAATGTTATGGGCACATTGGGAAGGATCCCTAACGGTCGACTGGTTCCTTTATCAAAACCTATTAGATTTCTCATCTCAGGCAAAAGCGATGGCGAACCAAGCACTTTCCAAGCAGTTGAGGAAAGGATACTCACAGAAGCCCCTGATGGTACCAGCCATAACCATTCTATATATTTGAACAATAATTCGGAATGGTATACTAGCTGGTAAACGCGGTCTACCTAGTTGATTCCAGTCGAAGGAGACAACTAGGTTGCTTGGTGGTGGGACCGAATAGATGGCTGGGTATGACTCTAACGAATTTCCTTCCTGCGGTAAAGGAACGGGTAAATTGTCCCCATGTTCGTTGGAGTCTGTGCTTATGAAAAGAATTTGGACGGTGTCATCCTTGTTCTCTTCAGTGATTGTATCATCTGAAGATGGAACCTCTGAAGGCAAGACCAGGTCAACTGCCGCCTCGACCTTTTGACTTTCGTCTGGTATGGATTTAGATGGTTTATCTTCAATGATAGATGCTTCGGCCGACCACCTGTGCGGGCCAGCCGGGTTTTCAACTAGTGACGGACTCGGTAAGAGTTTTTTATATCCAGGAGGAAGTCATAACGGCGAAACCGGACGATCATCCAAAACTCTTTTAGCTTCGTCTAAGAAGGGACAACGGTGGACGGCATGATCGCCTTCGCACAGTTTACAAGGAAATCTATATTTTCCTATTTGTCCTGGGGCTTCACTTTCACTAGTTGACGGTGCGTTTTCAACATGATCATCAGAGGTTGACGACACCGGGTTGTGCAAATGAGGAGACCAGTCCCTTAAGATCCGAGGGATGCAAGGACAATCTCTGTGATAGTGGTCTCCTTTGCAAATGACACATGGCGATTTAGGCCTGGTCGGTGCAGTGTGTGGATTTTCGTTAGACGACACTCGTTTGCCCCCATTCGCTTTTGGCTCCTTCTTCTTCTTCTCTTTCTTCTTCTTTCCCTTCTTCTCCTTAGGTACTTGACTTTTGGCTTTACCAGCCCCATCAAGCGAAGAGGAAGGAGGAGAGGAAGAATTAGAGGAAATAGAAGGTTGGTGGGTAACTCTGGACTCGTCTAGTTGCTGATTCGATTGTTCAGGAATTGTGGTGTTCTGAACGACAGAGGTTGAGAAGAGCCATACAGGCAAACCAATTGTCAGTCCTGGAAGCGACAATGTGGCCATATGTGGTGCACCAACATCTCCCCAAGAGGAGAAGGGACTAGGATTTCCTCCAAGGGGAATTCCTTGGTTGGTGGATTCCATTTTCTCAACCCAAGATCAACGTAGGAAAGGGTAATGAATATTCCATTTAAAATAAATTTTAGACGCTTTGACACAACTTGTTTTTTCAATTTTTAATAGTCGAGAAAAAACAAAAGATGACTTTAGTCTCCTTCAATTTTTAATGAGCCTGAAGTGACAAGTGCTCAGATGGACCTTTTCCGTTAAGGATTCTGAAAAGGAACGAAAGGGACTACTCTGGAAATCTAGCTAGAGGGATTACCAAACTAATCGCAAAACTGCAGAATACTTTTTACGGTACGACAGTCACATCGCACCCTACAGAAGGGACTTTTGAAGTGCAACGCACCCTCACAGTGTATTTGGGTGAGATGCGACGCACTTAGCCAGTGGAGCAGCTGCAATGATCCTGTTTTGACCAATTCTGAGCAGTTTCTCATGGAGAATCACAAGCTGACTCATGTCCCTTACAGATATCTACATATGGATCCCTCATCCCAGAGATCCAGAGGCTGGAATTTTGCATATTGTAAGGAATTGCTGTTGGTTTCTTGAGACAAACATCAGATTGTTGGGTGATCTAAGCTTTGTTTGAGGTGAAGAGGGGATTTTTTGTTGGGAGGTTGATGCTGGGTCAGAGCAACTAGTTGTAACTCCTCTTGGCTCTTTTCTTATTTATCAATAAAATCTATTTGAGTTTTCCTCCATGCTTTTGTATCATTGATGCTTGCTACATTTGTATGGTCAATTTACATCTGATCCTAGATTGTTTATGATTATAGATCCATGTCTTTGTATAGTGCTATGCTTCTGTGATCTTATAGGTGCTTTGTGAAGCTGGGCGTGCATGGGAGCAGGTAGATGAGGACTATCAAAGAAGAGAGGGATCAAATCGGGAGATTAGCGCAAGATAGAGGTTGGTCTTTCTGTTCCTCTCTATCTATAATTCATAAAGGAAAAACGAAAGTAGTTTTTCTCTGTTTGTTTCTAAGGCTGCTGTCACACCTTAGTGGGATAGAGCAGTTCTATATAGACACTTTTCCCTGTAACAAAATGGCGACTTCGCTGGGGTTAATGCTAAGGAGGATCTAAGAGCTATCACAAGGGCAATCAGATAGTTTGTGAATCAGTTGTTTAAATCATAAATAGATCCAGTAGATGGATTGAAGTAGCAGTTATCTACTTTGCATTTGTTATGGCAAATGCAGTTCGAATGCTACTTGTAAGTTTATGAAACAGACAACAAAGAATGATAAACAAACAAACTAATTATCTCCCCAGTGGAGTCGCCATTTTGTTACAGGGAAAAGTGTCTATATAGAACTGCTCTATCCCACTAAGGTGTGACAGTTGCCTTAGAAAAAAACAGAGAAAAACTACTTTCGTTTTTCCTTTATGAATTATAGATAGAGAGGAATAGAAAGACCAACCTCTGTCTTGCGCTAATCTCCCGATTTGATCCCTCTTTTCTTTGATAGTCCTCAGCTACCTGCTCCGTTGCACGCCCAGCTCCACAAAGCACCTGTAAGATCACAGAAGCATAGCACTATACAAAGACATGGATCTATATTCATAAACAATCTAGGATCAAATGTAAATTGACCATACAAATGTAGCAAGCATCAATGATACAAAAGCATGGAGGAAAACTCAAATAGCTTTTATTGATAAACAAGAAAAGAGCCAAGAGGAGTTACAACCAGTTGTTCTGACCCAGCATCAACCTCCCAGCAAGGAAGCCCCTCTTCACCTCAAACAAATCTTATATCACCGAACAATCTGATGTTTGTCTCAAGAAACCAACAACAATTCCTTACAATATGCAAAATTCCAGCCTCTGGATCTCTGGGATGAGGGATCCATATATAGATATCTGTAAGGGCGATGAGTCAACTTGTGATTTGATTAGTGTCTTCTCTCTGATAGTTCTTGCTTCCACTTGGAGACTGATGGCCTCTTACTCATCCTTGGTCGAATTCAGTGAGGCAAGTGTCACAGGAGAAGATTCTGGAAGCTTCCATTGCCTCTCCACCTCGTGGAATGACACTGACATTTGTCATTTCTCGCCCATTGCACCCTACAGAAGGGAATTTTGAAATGCAACGCACCCTCACAGTGTATTTGGGTGAGATGTAACGCACTTAGCCAGTGGAGCAGCTGCAATGATCCTGTTTTGACCAATTCTGAGCAATTTCTCATGGAGAACTTCTGGGAGAAGCTGTAATCTGTTGACCTTGTTCCTTTAGGGGTTAGAACAACACTTTTAGGGACTTAGGAGCCCTTGGTTTATGGACATTTCATGCTTAGGGTTGTAGGGCCCAAAAATGTCTATAACACTTATGAGTGAGAGAGGTCTTGTATGTTGGGAGATCCATCTTCAAAGAGTGAATGCTTGAGGAACATGATGGCTGGATTCCTCTAAGAAGGCTTGTGATGTCAAGACTTTGGTTGTAAGCTTACTCTAATTTCATTATTAATACAATCAATGATGTTTTCCTATGTCTTGTATGTAATTTACTTGATAGTTCATGACTTCTTGACTTTGTGAGTAAACAGATCATTGTTGTTTTCCGGTTACATGCTTTGTTGTATTTCCTTTGCATTGTTTCGGGTTGATCATGCATTAGGAAGCGGAAGCTGGAGTAGCGCGAGGGAACTCCATCGACCACCGGTTGAGGTAGGCCTCCAACTATGAATGTTTAGGAAAGCTATTGTTGATGTGTCCTTGTTTGTGACTAGACCCACTCTAGGGCTAGAGGGGTTGCCTCTATCCGTAGAGGGAACACTTTCCTGCATCACAAATTGGCAACTCCGCTGGGGAGTCTATCCTATCTTCTTCTCTTGTTTTCTCTTGTTTTGATTTTGATTTGGTCTCTCTTGAAGTTTGGGGATTAATCTTTTGAGTTTCCTGGGTTGATCTGGGAAGTCCCTCTATTATCTGTTGGATCGGTTGTTTTTGGTTTGGGAGTTTTTTTCTCGTTTGCCATTGTGTTTTGCATCATTGCGGAAAAAATCCTAACAGTTGCAGCGTCCTCGCCACTTTGTAGATTTTTACTCGCCATGATCTCTGGTTGCTAGTTTAATTCCCGCGACGACTCTTGAAATCACACCATCGCAGAAAATATGTGTACTTTCATGATCATATCTAGTTGTCAGTGTAACACTTGTGATGACAGCTCTAGTTGTCTGTCCATCACTAGCGATGGTCTCTCATTCAACGATGACAGCTCTAGTTGTTTGTCCATCACTAGCAATGGTATCTCATTTAACGATGATAGCTCTAGGTTTCAGTGTAACACTTGCGATGATTCCTGTAAAGTTTTCTTTATGGCTTTACCTCCTGAATTCATCAATCTTGCTTCTCCCCTATTGTTTCTTGTCTCTCATTAGCTTGTTTTAATTGCTTTTGGTTAGGGTACTGTCTCTTTGATTTCATTGAGTAAGTCTTGTGTTTCTTGGACCATGTGAGCTAGCCCTTTAAGAAGTTTCACCGAGAAACCATTTGGTTGGGTTACTTGTCTGTTCAAGGTTCATCCACAACCGTCTTGTTGATTTGCTTTAGGTTTTTTCACTGCTTGTTTTCTTGCTGGTTGAATTTTAGTGTCGATTATTGAACCAATTTTTTATGTTGATTCGATTTCTTCACTACCAAGCATAGATCACAATTGTTTGGATCGATCGGTTCACACTTGCTTGTTTGTCTCTTTAAATTTGAAAAAAGAAAATCAAAAGTTTACATTCATTTAGCATACGAAAGTGAAAGTACATTTGCATTACGAATTTTCATGTTTGAGAAATTGGAAAGCGAATTTTAAATCTTTCATTAGTAGTATCGATGCATCGTGAGATTAGTGTATTGATGCATTGTGTTTCTTAGTGTTTGTGTTCGATTTTCTTGGTTTGGGAATGAGCTCTCTACCTTTCTATAAGTAGGTTTTCATCGAAATGAAAGATGCTTTACTCATTCTAGCTGCATCCTAGGATTTGTTGTATACATATGGTAAGGCCTGAAAACTGAAACATAATTCAAGATCAACTGTAAATGAACTGAATAATCCTAACAATGCATTGGAACATAATGCTCATTATTTAGAGGTCTAGGCTAGAGATGTGCTCTGACGTCGTTAAACCTAGTCACTATTGTTTTCACTCAAGGTCGGGTGATTCCTCCTTCTGTGACTCAATAGTGGTCAAGTACGGAATTATGCTCCCATGTACCATCGAGTATATGTTAGGAGACCCCACTAGGTTATCATCCTTTATCCTTAGGAAGCTGTGTTTTCCGCCTTGCAAACTGTAACACACCAAACACAGCATTCGGGAAGATTGACTGCTATACGAAAAGTCCTTAGTTTTCATATGACTGCCAAGATGTATATGCCATTTTACGGGTTGTTTGGTAAATATTTTGCCTAGTTTCTCCAGAGTAGTCACTTTCATTCCTTATCAGACTCCCTAAAAGAAAAGGTCCATCTGAGCACTTGTCCTTTCAAGCTCATTAAACCTCGAAAGAGATAAAGTCATGTTTTCATCCTTTTCTCGACTCTTTAAAAGATGAAAAGGTCAAGTTTTGTTCCTGTGTCATAAAATTTACTACCCACGAAATATTCCTGGTAATAGTTAGAGTTCTTCATTACAGTTCGATTATTTTTCAGGCTCGTTCTTGATGGCAACATTCCCCGAGTCTACTGGCCAAGGTCTTTCCCCAGATGGGAATCCTAGTCCATTTCCTTCTTTTGGAAATGTTGGTGCTCCATATATGGAAACATTGTCTTTTCCTGGGTTAACCATTGGTTTGCCAGTATGGTTGTTTTCAACCTTGGTGGTCCCGAGCATCATGACTCCTATTCCACCGTCTTCTTCATCTGAACCACGACACGATGATTCCAAGGTTGAGCCTACGCCTTCCTCCCCTGTTTCTTCCTCCTCCTCTCCTCCTTCGCCTGGTGAAAGTTTCACATCTAGTAACCAGGAGACTAAGAAGAAGAAGAAGACGAAGAAGAAGAAGAAGTTCGATAAACGTGAGGCCACCTATGCAGCTCTTGCTCTGAGTACATCTCAGGTCGGAACACCTTCTGCTCCTCCACAAAAGGTTAAGTTTCCTTGTAAATTGTGCAAGGGTGAGCATCTTCTTCGTGATTTTCCTGGCATTCCTAAGATCTTATAAGTATGGTCTCATGATCTGGCTCATCCTTCATCGTCCTCTGAATCTCATGGCGATGCTACCCTATCAACTGGCAATGGTAAGAAGAAAGGGAAGATTGGATTCCCCTGTAGACTATGTGAAGGCAACCATCCCCTTCACCTTTGCCTGCTGATTGATAAAGCTTTCACCATTTTGGAAAGTCTTATAGCTTCTTCAACCCAACTTCCCATTAGTTATCAGAGGCTCTCTTCAGACCCTCTCCCTATCGACCAAGAGATTGAATTAGATTCTTCTCTTGCCCATCCTCCTCTTTCCAAACCTGGCTGTGCTAAGCCTATTCCAGACCAACCATTGGTCAGAGAGAGTGTTGACTTGGGTTCACCACTGTTGATCACTTTGTTTTAGAAGAGTGTCATGCTCATGTTCTTCTTGTCTCGCCAGATTCTCCTGAGTCCAAGAATGACCCTCCTATCCCCGTTGAACAAGGGGGTCCTCCTTCAGTTCCTATAGAGCAGGGGGGCAATCATACAATCCTCCCACCAAGTAGTTCAGTCGTTTCCTTCGACTGGAGTCATTTTACTGCATTCTGCCTTCCATCCTATGTGCCTTTCCAGATTACAGTACATGCCTATGATAAGGCAGTACCTGGCACTATCTTGGATGAGGGTGCGTCTGTCAGTCTTATGCCTTCCACTACTTGGCAAGCTTTGGGCTCCCCATAGCTTGTGCCAGTCACACAGAATCTGTTGGCGTTTGATGGAGGAACCAGTCAACCTTTAGGGATCCTCCCGAAGCTTCCTGTTACTTTGGGGGGCAAAACCGTCTATATAGACATCATGGTTGTCCAAGGTGCTTTAGATTTTAGTCTTCTCCTTGGCCGTGACTATGTTTATGCCATGGGGGCCCTCGTCTCTTCACTTTTCCATGTGGTTTGTTTTCCACACGACGGAAGAATGGTGACCATAAATCAATTATCGTTCTTCAGTCCCCCGGTGCCTCCTGTGCAGCTATCATCCCCTCTTGGTTCTTGCTCGCAAGCAATGCCTTCTTTGCCACAGGTCAATTATGTGGCCACCCATTCTGTCTCCGCCTCTACTAATGATCATGTAGATGGTCTCGTCCATCATGTACTGGGGGCATTGGAACCCGATCTGTCATTAGTGCATCATGACATGTATTCCTCCCAGAATGCGTTCTTCCATCCTGTGAAGACCTCTTGGGAGCCATGTTCTTGTATGGCCCATGAGCAGGTGTAACAAGGATAGTTTGTTCTTGTGTCATTCTTGTTCAAAAATGAAATAAGGAGTGTTGAGGAAAGTTCTTGATCTTGTGTCAACCTCCTTAAAAAATGAAACAAGGGGTGTGGAGCATAGTTCCTTGTGTTGTGTCAAGCTCATTAAAAAATGAAATAAGGAGTGTCGAGCATAGTTCCTGATCTTGTGTCAAGCTTGTTAAAAGATGAAACAAGGGTTATGAGGATAGTTTTTTTTTTTCACTGTGTCAACCTCATTAAAAAATGAAACAACTCCACTTTCCAAATTGAGTCTTTGATTAAGATCTTGTAAAATCCAAGTTGAGTCTTTCCAAGATCTCGAATGTGAACCTTCATTCCATCCACCTTGTTAAATGCAATGAAGCTTGGGGGGCATGTACCTTGATTTGCGTCATTATGATGGGGGCATGCAAATTTATAACAAGCATAGTTTTTCATTTCAAGCTTATGTAAACATGAAATCGAATCCAAACAGAGTTCTCCATGGTTCAAGCTTGTGTAAAAATGAACCCATACCTGATTTACACCTCGTGGTTGTTGTTTTTATGCGCTAAATTCTGCTAGATGAGTGTTGGTTGTTTCATTCCATCGCCACCATCTCTTTGGATGATCATATGCTTTCACTTGATTTTTTATCCTTTCCTGAGGAACCATAGTAATGAGTGGTTTTATTAGACATCCTCTTGACCATTACATGTTTTGAGCAGTTCCACCATTGCCGGAACCAGTTGCTACCCTTTATACCACTCGTTCCTCCAGGATGAGTCTCCTTTAAGCTCTTTTCTGACTCGTAAAATATGAAAAGATTGTCGAGTATTTTTGCCTTTTTGACTCATTAAAGAGAATAAAAATGGAGGTCTACTTTCAGCTCTTTTCCGACAGTTTAAAGACGAAAAGATTGCCGAGCTTTTTCCTTTTGACTCGTTAAACGAAATAAGAGGTGGTCACCTTTAAGCTCTTTTCCAACCATGTAAAAACGAAAAGATTGTCGGGCATTTGTCGTTTTGGGTCCATTACTGGTTACGAAATGACATGATTTCGATCGATTTTCTACTTTTTTGGTTCGAAGTCACTAATCACGAAAAGTACTCTTCAATCGTAATGGTCAGGCGGTTCTTTCGAGTATTGTTTTATACTTTTTCGGGCTCGAGAGACACAAATATATGAAAAAGGACCCCCCTAGAGTTTTCTTTTCCGTGTCTTTTTCAAACTCTCTAAACATGAAAAAGACTCTGAGTTTTACCTATGTCAGACTCGTTAAACCCTGACGACATTGGACTCGTCACCATGACGAGACTCGAGCTTCTCCTTCCTAGGGCTCATTAAACCATTACTAGGTTGGATTCGACTAGCGGTCGAACTTATATTACGAGCATATGCTATCCCCTTCAAGCTTGTTTTCAAAAATAATAGGGGTACTCGCCAGCAATGGTGGGGAAAATTTGGAAATCATCATTGGCAGCTAGTCACTCTTGAACATCGACACTTTTGCTTCTTGTTGGGTTGGGACATCCATACATCGTCATTTGGCCTTCCACAGGTTTGGGTTGCCATTTAGCCTCATTCCATTTGATTCATGCTGTCTCCATTGAGCCTCAGATCCCTTGGTACTTGAATGCTGCCACCCTCCACAGTCGTGTCACCGACATGTTCAAGAGTATAATCCTTCTGCAGTTTACATCCTTGCCTTCTCCTCTGATACTTTTTTTCGCCATCTACCACTTGTTCCTTATCTCGTGTCATTGATGGGGGAAACATTATGTCCCTCTTGCAACGGGTCATCTCCTATCGACATCAGCTCATTTTCCTGGAGATTGATCTAGAGATCCCCTTTGGTACCTTAGAGCTTGCATGCCTCAATGGCAAGTTCTTCACACCTGACGGTCGACTTTCATCATTAGTCATCAATTGGCTGATTCCACGAGTGTTTGACTTCAGCTCCTTTTTCACACTTTGTGGATTGTGCTAGCTAGTACCTTGAGAACCATTGGCATTATTGGTGGTTTCTCTCGTGTTTTTTAACTATTTTCATCATTGATTGGTAATCAAGCGAATTTCTATCATGCTCGACCTCAGCACATCTATTTGCATGCTGGAATTTGTATTATGATTGGATAGGTTCAAGACCTCGAACTCAGATTACCCATGTTTGGGCTGTGTGGATCGGTTTGTGATTACATGACTCATTGATGGATGGCTGCGACCATACCTGAGTCTTAATGGATGGCCGCGACCATACCTTTATCATTATCATGGTCTCATTAGCTGGATGGCTATGTCCATACCACCAACCTAGTTCGTATGTCTTTTGGATGGTTCCGCCCATGCCTAGACTACATGTACTTCATTATCAGATATATCAGTTGTACTTGCGTGCAGGTTCTTCCAGATGGTGTTCTAGCTCAGTCAGTTTCGTAAAGCATTTCACCCCTCCCACTCTCTTGGGCTTCATACTTTAGGGGGCATCTGTTACACAGTAATTTGTCACTACCTTCACTCCAGTCCTTCTACTATGTCATGTGTCAAAGTCAAAGATGCTCATATTGAACAAATGCTCTCTTGTGCTGCCAAACGACCGACTTTTCCTAAGTTATCTGCCTCATCACAACTATGGACTAAATATACCCGCTGAAGGGCGCTCATAAATAGTCCAGCTGTGCTGCCAGCGCGGAAGTACATCTGATTCCTACGATGTTCTGATTTCATGTCCCATCGTGAGGCTAAATAATCTGTAGCAATGATCTCACTGGCTACATTTCTCACTACCGATGTCAGTGCTAAGGATCAGTTATGCCCCCGCGATGATCCATATTGGGTGAGTTTGTTCCAACAGTCGGCCTTCCAGATGACTCCAGACCTAGTTGTTGGCATAGTTTGTATCGCCCTGCTTTCTCTAGCATGGAAGTTCCATAAATTGTGCTACCTTCCTTTTGGATAAGCTCACTCTTCCACCTTTCATGGAGACTCCTTCTCCTATTTAAACTCTCACCATTACTATGCATTGCTAGTTTCTGATAATTGGTTAGTTGAACAGTGTTGTTAGTGTTTGTGAGTTTGCTAGATAGCTTGTGTGAGTGTGACAAGTGTGGGATTGTTGATAGCTTGTGGAAGGTTGTGAAGTTCCCTTAATCTTGTGTAAAACTTATGAGTGAGAGAGGTCTTGTATGTTGGGAGATCCATCTTCAAAGAGTGAATGCTTGAGGAACATGCTGGATGGATCCCTCTGAGAAGGATTGTGACGTCAAGACATTGGTTGTAAGCTTACTCTTATTTCATTATTAATACAATAAATGATGTTTTCCTATGTCTTGTATGTAATTTACTTGATAACACATGACTTCTTGACTTTGTGAGTAAACAGATCTTTGTTGTTTTTTGGTTACGTGCTTTGTTGTATCTCCTTTGCATTGTTTTAGGTTGATCATTCATTAGGAATCGGAAGCTGGAGCAGCACGAGGGAACTCCATCGACCACTGGTTGAGGTAGGCCTCCAACTATGACTGTTTAAGGAAAGCTATTGTTGATCTATCCTTGTTTGTGACTAGACCCACTCTAGAGCTAGAGGGGTTGTCTCTGTTCGTAGAGGGAACACTTTCCTGCATCACAAGCATAGCTACCCTCACGCTGTTGTAGACCCTGTGACACTTCACTACTATGCACAGACCTGACATCATGTAGCTCCTGGGAAGTGTAGTTTATAGTCCCATGCCTCCTTTCTGCTGCCTGGAGCGCTAAGGCTATGCCTCTGTCGACTAGTCAAATGGCTGAGGTCACTATGTTCAAGCTCCTCCAACTGCGTGAGCCTTTACTCTAGGTCTCCGCAATCCATCATACCTATGAGCGCTGCTATGCATAGACTGATTCCAAAGGCATTACAACTTCCACTCAATAGACCAGCCTAAACAGAGTCTGTCTCGTCAATTTCTTGCATTTTGTCTTATAAGCCCATAATACTATGGGTACATCTAGGTCCCAATCACTTCGATGTGTGTTACATACTTTGGTTAGTATGGTCTCTAGTACATTTTTGAATGCTTCTACTGTGCTATTATCCTATGGGTGATATGGTGTGCTTTTCTGATAATACACCTGAAATTCTTCGATCAGCGCGTTGATTGTCTCGTTCAAGAAATGTGTACCACAATCGCTCATGAAGATCTTCAGACATCCAAATCATGTCAATACGTGTTCAAATAGAAACTTCACGGTCATCACAGCCATGCAATCCTTTACTTGTTTTGCTTCTGCCTAATGAGTCAGGTACTCTGTCACAGTGATAATATATCTCGCGCATGTCTTTCCTTGACATTTGATAGGTCCTACAAAGTCGATCACCCGAATTTTCAAAGGGCTGCAACATCATTTGTGGATTCAAAGGCATCTCATCCCTCCGCGATTGTTTACTTGTTATTTGACATACATCGTAGACCTTGCAATGTGCTTCTGAATCCTGATGAAACGTTGACCACCACAACCTTGTGCAGAGAATCTTTTGCACAGTTGCTCTCCCTACATAATTTCCTCCCACAACAACCCCATGAGCATCCACGAGGATATTTCTTCATTCAAACTCAGGTACATTCCTTCGCAGTATCTCATCATTTCCCATCTTATATAGGTGCCCCGCAATGACAGAGAAATCTGCTGCGCACACCACTAGCTCCTTCTTCTGTTGAACAGAGCACCCTTTCGGTGCAATTCTGGTCGTGAGAAAGTGAATTATATCTTTAAAATGTCCATCCACTATGCGCATAGAAAAGAGCTATGCATCGGGTAATCCTTCCTCCAGACTAGTAGGTTCTGCTATAGGATAAAATGCACAGTGCATGGAGAATGGAGATACCTTTAAGGGTGTTCCTGGGACCCTTGGCAGACTGTGAGATTATCTACAGCCATCACAAAGTTACATGCATGCCCATAAACATTAACTAACTATCAAAGCAAGATAGGTGGATTACCTCAAGCCTCCGTGTAGATTTGCTGGAGAGCACAATGCAGCTAGGTGGAAGTCCCCTGAGCCGGCTCCAGATCAAGTCCTGCACATAGAAGAGACAAGCATAATCACAACATACAACCTTGATAACTAATACATGAATACATAAAAGACATTTAGTTACACATAACTAAGCTACTCATGCTAAAAGTTATTGGACAAACAAGTAAATGAATGATAGTACCAACACCATGGAGTAGATAGTACAACTGCAGTTCTATATTAATGTCAGAAGAGTGATTACAACCATCTATTGCATTAGCCTTCCCTTACCCCTCCAGCTTCTCTCTCTCTCTCCCTTCTTACCAACTTCTTATGCTTAGATTTGAGACTATGCTCAACAATCAAGTAAGCTATCCTTTCAAATGATCTAACCCCTATCACCATAGCCCTAGCTTTGCTTATGTAGCAATCGAGTTAGGGTTGCCAAGTTCCTCCATGAGTTCCTTAAGGTAAAAGCAATGAAGTTGCCATGCTTTTTAGCTCTTTACCATTTCCCTCCTTCATTAGGATTAGAAATCCCACAAATAGGTCAAACTTGAGATGTTTCCTTACTTTTCTTTAGTATATTTAGGAGAAAATATCTAGATATTATGAGTTAATTTGCTCCTTTGACCTTTATAACTTCATTAGGATCCACTAACATTGTTCCTGAACTAACAACTAGAGTTGGTAGGGTTAGTAATGCACCCATAGGCTTACATAAAAGCTTTATAAAGCAGGTTTTCAATGTATAGCCAGCGTTAGTGTGGAAACGAGGCATGTGATCTTGTTCTTTGCTGCAGCTATCATGTCTTTCCCCTCTAAGCCGATGAGGGGGTTATTTTGCTGTATAACAAGTTCCTCTCCTGTCTCAATGCGTGATAGGTGATTTGGTCCTGTGTTCAATCATCCAGGCTTCACAATAACTTCAAAATCATATTCTTGGAACAATAAAATCCATCTGCATATGCGACCACCCAGCAAAGTCTTATCAACCAAGTACTTCAGTGCGGAATGATCTATATACATCTTAAACTAACCTCCTATCAAGTAGTGTCGATACTTCTGGAGCACATATACCATAGCTAGTCCCTCGCACTCAGTGGTGGAATAGTTCTTTTCTGTTTTAGATAATCTATGACTCACGAATGTGATAGGGTGATCCAAGCCTTCTCCACCCTCCTCTGCTAGTACTGCACCCAAAGCTATACTTGACGCGTCAACATGGACATGCAACTCTTTCTTCCAGTTTGGGAAGACCAGAATCAACACAGTAACCATCTTTTCTTTCAATACATCGAGGCTTTTCTTACAGTCATCGTTCCAGTGGAATGTGACATCCTTTTTCAACAGCTTTTCCATTGGTGTGGTGATCTGGGCATAGCTTTTGATGAACTTATTGTTGTACCCCATATGCCCCAGAGTAGTGCGCAGCTATTTTGCACTCCATGGTGCTTGCAAATTTAGAATCACTGCAATTTCATGGGGTGTACCATCAGCCCTTGTCTACAAACCACATGCCCCAACAGGTTCCCAGAAGGAACGAGAAACATACACTTCTTGAGGTTGAGTGTGATTTGGTAACTTTGGGATGTATCCAACATCAAGCGCAGGTTCACTACATGACACCTAACCAACCCAAATATAGTCCAGTCATCAAAATAGACCTCCAAGAACTTATGAATATATTCCTTGAATTTCACAACAACTACGCACAAAAAGATAGCAGGGGCATTCTTAATCCAAATGACATGACAGTATATTGAAATCAACCCCACTCAGTTTCAAAGGTTGTCTTTCTCCTATCCTCCGGTGTGATTTTGATTTGGTGGTACCCTGAGAACCCATCAGTGAAAGAATATGCTTCCTAACTGCGTACATTTTCCAACACCTCATCTGTGAACGGAGTTGGGAATGGATCATGTACACGCACATCGTTCAACTTTATGAGATCCACGCATATTCTTATTTCTTCTAGCTGCTTCTTCTCTTGTTCCACCATCAAGCTTACCCAATTGGATTCCTCTACAGCCTCAATGATGCCTGTTGTGAGCATCTTGTCTAGTTCTACATGGACCTTCTCCTTGTATTTCAGATTTAAGCGACATGGCCTCTACTTGACTGGCTTCACGTCGAGTTTTAACGTGATCTTCATTACCCCTAAATATACGATTATTCCCTTCAAATCCATAAAATTGGTCAGGAATAAGTCCTAATATTTGTGGATTAATTCACTGACCTTATCAACAATCGAGTCATCCCAATAGTCTCCAATCTTCACAATTTTAGGTTTCACCTCTGTACCAATATTCACCTGCTTAGTCTTCACTGGCGCGGTTATATCAGGGTTTTCAATCTGTGGTCCCTGAACCGCGCGGTGGCCCTCCATCTTTGGAATGTTAACTTTTCACAGATCTTTGTATTCTTCTTTAGCAGTTACATTATAACATTCCAGTGTGCAACTCAGCTGAGTAGCCCATTCAAGCTGAATTGATTCTACCGGCTCTTGTGTTATCCTAAAGATGGCTGCTTTTACCTCTTGTAGCGCTTCATCGACACTGTCCCACTTGTACTCAAAACTGAAGGTCATCATGAACCCTTCTCGCAGAACATCCCATTCACATGTCTCGTGGCGGAGCTCTATTTCTATATACCAGTTAATTGGTATAACATCCAAGGTACAATAGAATAGGTGCACCCACTCAGGCTGTGGCCTTCCCCATAGGCCTGCGTCCATTTGGCCAAATGCGTGCGTAGATCATCCTGCCCATTGTACTTATCTGCCAGTCACACCTTAGGCTTCCCGAATTTTAAGTGTATCATTCCCCTACACTCGCGCCAGTCATCAAAGCTCCCTTGGTGTGTACCCCACCACCTTGCGGGCGTAGCGCGCAGTACCCAGTCCAAGTCCTGGAAGTGTTGCTTTCCCTGAACGTCCCTTTCAAATTTATTCAAGAAGGTATCTACCTCACTTAGGATGTCATAAGCAGGCAGGTCTCTTACTTCTGTTGATACGCAGTGCAGTGACCTTGTCATCATATTACAATTTAGTGTAGTTACCTCACGTAACTGGTTCTGCTATTGCTTTGTTTCCTCATCTGAATCTGACGTACAAGAGATTTTGTGCTACCATGAAATCTGCCCATCCGTGGTGGGATTCACCCAGTCCTGGTTTCACGCTATTATCTTATAGACGCAGTCCAAATCATCACCACTTTCATAGTCGTGCACCGGCTCTGTATAGTGTGATCCTTCAGTAGGGTCCAAAGGTATAATTATGCATAGTGACTTCTTTTCAAAAATCATTTTTTGCTTTTTCAAATTAACCACCCCATTCATGTCAGTGGACTAATCAATTCCTAAGAGTATGGGGTAGGGATTTTTGTCATCAAAAATATCTATCATTTCAAAGTATGCTAGCACGCTCACTCCCTCAATGTCCATGGTTATTCCTTGCAATCACCCCATGGGTATTATTTTCTGTTGGTTTGCCATTCACAGCTGAATAGGAGACCACTGCAGTGTAGGTCTCCCCATTCGCTCCCATGTCTACTTCGACAGAACATTCGCATCCGATTTGAAGTCCAGGATAACTTGATCCATCTCATGTTCTCCAATCTGCGTGGTTAGTCTCATTTCTCTTCCCGTTCTTGTCTTATTTTTTCCGATCTTCTTGACTACACGTGGTTCTCCTAGCACAGTACCCACGCATCTATTAATGAGTTCCTGTAACCCTTTTACCACCTTACTGTCACGCAGTAGCTTCATACTTGTCTCCAGATACATTGTGAGCATAGACGGGTCCATCTCTGACTCCTATTTATCTTTGGTTCCTAAAGTTGAGGCATCATCGAAGCTCTTCTTAGCTTCCATGAAGGTTTCCTGAGTGCGCTCCAAATCAAACTTTTCTTCCTTCGCCAGAGCTTTGCGAACCCAAGTACTATCTTTTGGCTATTTTCCTTTGTCATCTCCTATCGTGATTCCACTTTGGAGCATAATGTTTACATTCAGATCTTCCTCGAACGGCCTCGACCTCATCATCTATAGGTTATGAGTCAGGGGAGGCCGTATCACTCCTTTGTCGCGTATTGTAGCTATAAGCATAGGACAATCTTTTGTCTCATGATCAAACAAGTTTCAATACAAACACGATGGGCGCGTTGGATTTGTGCAATTATGGGCATAATGTCCTGGCCCTATGCAATTTTAGCATATCAACTATCTGTGACCGCTTCCAGGTCCTCCTCCGCCTCGGCCTGATCCGTACCCCTGAAATCCTGTTTGCATCATTCCTACATTTTGATCAAGGGGCTGCGTTTCGGCCTAAACTCTATAGGTGGAAGTTCTGTCTGTCATTAACTCATAGCTTCTACAAGTGCACTCATCATGTCCCACTAACCAACAAAAGTTGTAGAACAACTATTGCAAATGTTAGCCCCCTAATTTTCTATCTTTTTTCCATTTTCCCCTTCCTAAATCATAACCATTTACCATTGTTTTACCTCTCTTATACACCCTCATCTTGCACCAGTCCAAGAATGGTGACATATTTCGTGTAAAACTTATTTTTCATATTTTTAACTCAACTTAGCATTAATTAATCATTTATTACATGATTTCTTACTTTTAATCACTCTTTGTAACTTATTGATATCTCCAATGTTATTTGGTAGTCAGAGTACTTAGCGTGACCGAGGATCCTAGTGCAGGATTGAATCTTGCACCATTGCCAGCACAACAAATCCTTGTTGCAGATCCGAACCTCCTTGATCACCGCCTCGTTTTGAGCAGCTTCAACCACGACAACAAGATCAATCCAAAGGAAGCCGAGATCAAATTGCCCCATTTTGATTAGCTTCAACCATGACAGCAGGATCGATCTAAAGGCAGCCAAGATCGAAACTGTGAAGAATGAAAGCTGGAGATTGACTACGGCCATTTTTGTTAATTGTCTAAGTTAATAGGCTGAGAAGCTAAATTTTGTGGTTGGTTATGTAATCAGTTGAAAGATCTATTTTTTCCCTTGGCCAAAGATCTATATAATGTAGAATGTAAATATGACTAAGGGAGATTTTTTTGGGATAGAATAGAGACATAGCCAGAGAGGCAGTAGCAGGTTGTTGTATTTTGTTATCGCCCAAATCTGGGCTGGACGATGTATTCACAAATGTACTTGCCTTAGTGAGTTAATAAAAGGGACATCCGCGTCATTTTTTATAAATCACATTTCTATATTTGAGCTGATGAATTGATTGAAGTAAAGAGCAGTGTTTTTATTTAAAATGGAAACACACTGGTTGGCTAGGGCCCAGCCAACCCAACATGTTTACCCTATTTCCTATTTCCTGTAATTTTTGTTTATATTGTCAAGTGTGATTTAATTTCAAGCACATGCATTCCTGTCTGAGTGAAAGCGGATTCGTTGTGTGAAGTAGCTAAGTTTCCTTTCCTGCACTTGATTTCAGATTGGTTTTCCCCACCTGGTCGAAGCAGGAGAAATAAACCTGCACCAATGCACGTTGGTGTGATATTTCCTTTTCTGTAGTTTTGTTTGGTTGGTTTTCCTCACCTGGTCCAAGCAAGAGAAATGAACCTACACCAATGCACGTTGGTGTGATGTAGAAATCCTTCTTAGTCTACTTCCTGCAATTTTCTTTCTTTCATTAAATACTTTATGATAGGATAAATGTATATGGATTGTTTCTTTATTCCTGCACTCTCTCAAGATTAGAAACATTCATTTTTATGTGTGCACTTTTATTTAACAATATAATAGCACTTGCAATAACTAATCACTCATTTTAAGAATTAAATGCTAAGTGAAAGAAGCTCTGATCCAGTGCAAGAACTAGTTTCTTGGCATGAGATCTGAGTGCTTTGAACCTGGAAAAGTTCAAGCCCTTATAGGAAGTAAAAGGCCTTTAGTAAAGACACCATCTATACCTTCTACATAAATCTCTGTTCCTGCACTAGTGCAAGAAAACTCTGATAGTACATGACAAACTAGTGCAAGAAGGAAATCTCTAAAGGAGCAGGTTTAAGGGCCCATCTGATGAGATCGCTAAGTGCTGCTAAGTGTCTCTGCTAAAGAAAAACACATACTCAGTAGTTAAATAATAATTAACTAGAGTGATTTCCCTTTATTTTCAATTCCCTGTTGAAAATGCATTCTTCCTTGTTCCAGTATTAGATTATTTTGATGGTTCAAGTTGCCTTTTTCTCTTTTTAGTTTGATTCTACAATCTTTCCTTTAAAGAAGTAGGGATTTATATTAGAAATATTCATACCATCTCTGGCATTTCCTGTGCTTTGTCTCTAAGTTTACGGATCCCCTAGATTGACAAATTAAATGTTGAGGAGTTTGCTTAAGTGTAATTCCTACACCCAACATTTTGGCGCTGTTGCCAGGGAGGCGATTTGATTTGGTAAGAATTTTCTAATTATACAATAGAGGTAATTTTTCCTTTATTTTTGTAGTATTGTTTCTAAAAGCTTCTTTGAAGGAATTTTACTGGTGTTGATGGATTTATCACAACATCTTTTATTAGAATTTGTTTGTAATTTTTCTTTCTTTTTTTGAAATGAATGCCTAGAAAAGGTAAGGGTTCGAAGCCCACTAAGGGCCGAAAGAATTCTAAAAAAATTTCTCATATTAGGTCTCCTTCTATGAGCAGAAAGCCCAATCCAATTCAAACCCATCACGCAGGAACAGTCCACTTGGATTCTGGTGACAACAACTTAGGTGTGGTTCAGCCTGTTGAGGGCGGTTCAAGTAAAAGGGAAACAATGGCAAACCATGAAGATCATGTGGAAGGGATTGGTGAAAACTAGGTAAGTAGGGAGCAATCCACTTTTTTGTTTGCAATTGTGGATCCTGATACTGTGGTGCAAATCAAGAATATTCCACCATAAGCTCTCCCTCATTTCCATGGTAAAGTTCATGAAGATCCTGACTCTTTTCTATTCGAGTTTTATATTCTGTGTAGAAGTTATGATTATTCAACTGACGCTTACAAGTTAAGATTATTTCCTATTACTCTCAAGGACTGTTATAGACATTTCTGTGCCTCGCGACATGGAGCATGAAATGTCAATAATTACAGGGATCCTCAGTCCCTAAACATGTTGTTCTTACCCCTAAAAGAACAAGGTCATCAAACAACAGCACTTCCAATCAGTTCTCCACCTGAAAACACTTCAAAACAGGCTTATTTTGGATCATGTCAGCTGCTCCACTGAGCTTCTGCACTGGAATGCAACTGTCCCTCCTTGTACCTGCGCTGGAAGTCAAGATTAATGAAGGCTACCTGCACTGGGCGAGATTGGCCAAGTGGCACAGTCATCCTGCAAGGTGTCAACTGCCCAGGAAGCTTCCAAACTGACACTTGGTTCATGAGATTCGCCCTGTGATGAGTAAGAGGTACTTGATCACCATGTGTAAGCAAGGATCTCCAAGTGGACTCAAGAACTGAAGATTAACTGAAGAGGGAGAGGACACAAGGCAGCTTCATGTCAGTCTCAAGCTGACTCATCCTCTCTTCTTCTCTCCTATATATAGAGCTCTTCTATGAGGTCTAAGGGGGCTGGAATTTTGTGTAAAGCAAGGAGGTGCTATTGGTTTACAGTTAGAGCTATTGGGTGATTGTTTTACTAGAGGTGAAGAGGAGAGTTCTTGCTGCTGGGGAGGTGCTGCTGGATTGGAGCCATCATTGGTTGTAACCTTCTCAGAACCCTGTTACTTCTATCAATAAAGTTTTGCATGTTCTCCTATATACTTGTATTGCATTGATGTATTGTATTTACATGTATATTTGATTCACCCTAATCCATGCTTCAGTTATGAGTACATGTATCTTGTAGTTTCCTCTCTTATTTTGTGCAGGATCTGTGTGTAGCTGGACCGGCAAAGAAAGCAAGGAGCTGGGAACAAGAGACAAGGAGAGAGGACAAGGATCGACTAAGCGAAAGACACCAGGTTGGTTGGCCTTCTTTTCATTCTCTCTGTACTTTCATAAAGGAAATCATCAAAGCTTTACTTTCAGTTGTTGCTAAAGACTGTCACCTTTAGAGTAGGGATAGGGTCATCCGCATCGGATACTTTTCCCCACAACAAACTGGCGACTCCACTGGGGAGCCTAGTATCTTGTTGGTGTTTGTAGTATTTTGCTATTCATTTCTTGAAGAAAAGAGTACCAAATCGAAAAGCTTTTGACTATATCAAAAGCGAAGTAGAGGGACTGCTACTCTTGCTCATTTACTGAGCAAATTCAAGATTTAAAGAGCTTATCTACAAAAGACTCTTTACTCTTTGTGATAGATCTTCATCCTCTTGATCATCCCTTAGCCTGTACTTGACCTATAACTTTTTATTTCAGCAAAAACAGTGCATTTTTGAGCTTTTTATGACCCGGAAAACTTTGTAGACGTAACTCTCGTGTCCCAGAGCAGGCTGTCCACAGGCAGTCTGCATTACAGCGCAGGTACTCCTTTCGGGAACTGTGCTGAGAGTCAAACTGATAGACCAGAGCCTGCGCTGGTCCAGTTAGCCATTGTCTTGCTCAGTTTTCCCATTGTGTCTTGGCCCTGTTTTCACTGATTTTTTGTTGATTGCTTGCTGGTCATTGTACTTGCTGTAAACCACTTCTCCTTGACATTATTCCGCCTCAGTTGTGTGATGAAACTGTGAATGTTCTTTCAGTATTTCTTGTTTCAGTTACAGTTTCCCATTGTGAAAAGCGAACCAGTATAGCTGTGACCTCTTAGATCCTGAACTGTAAAAGTGTCTTTGTGATCTTAAGAGCTAGTTTTATTACTGTTCATGGCTGTTTGAGTTTGTTTGTTTTTCATATTATGGTTTGAATTCATATATTTTTAGTGTTGAAACAAGTACCTGTAAGGTGTCTTTTCATTTTAGACGAAACTTGTTTGTTTACGCTTCAAATTGAATTCGAAAATTATACAACAGTTTCCTTTTGTCTACATCAACATTAAGGGAAAAGAAAAGAAATACATGCATCTTGCATTTGCATTTTTGATAAGTTTGCGTGTCTGATCTAGGAGAAAGTGCATTAGTTTGTGCTTTGTGCTCTGTGTGGAAAGATATTGTTTTTCTCTCCCCCTAGTAGTTAGGATTTTCAAAGCTAAAAAGATTGTAAAAGCTTGCTTATCATTTTAGCTGCATTTAGGAATTTGTACCAATACATCTCGTGGTGATCCTGAAAGACAAACTGATAAACAAGATCAACTTAAAATATATTGAATGAATCTAAAAACGCATTGTAACATAACGCTCACAATAGAGGTCTAGGTAGAGACATGTTCCGGCGTCGTTAAACGTAGTGACTATCGATCTCTACGAAGGTGGGTGATTCCTCCTGAGGGACGATAGCACTAATACGGACTTGAGCTCCCGCGTACCATCGCGTATATCGGGAGACCCCTATAGGCAATTATCCTTTATCCTTAGGAAGCCGTGTCGACCGCCCTACTGATCGCGATGCAGTGAACACAGCATTCACGAAGATCGACCACCCGTACCGTAAAACGTATTCTGTGGTTTCGCGAAAGGTTTGGCACACCCTCTGCCTAGATCTCCAGAGCAGTTTCTTTTGGCCCTTTTCAAACTCTATAACTGAAAAGGTCCAACCGAGCATTTGTCACTTTGGGCTCGTTAATACATCGAAGGCGACTAGAGTCATCTTTAGCTTTTTCTTGACTCTTAAAACATGAAAAAGCAAAGTTGTGTCTAAAAGCGTCTAATAAAATTCATTCAATACGGAAACATAATTCCCCTTTTGTATTTTAGTTGATCAAGTAATCCGCAACCGTGGAGGAAAGTCAATTAAAACTCCGTCGTTCGGGGAGACTTGCGAGTCAACTGCCTTTGTCTTCGGAAACGAGAGTAGTACGGACGAAGCGAACTCGCTGGACCAGGTCAAAATCTCCTTTTAAGGTTAGAACGGAAGTTCCAACAACATCTGAGATTCTGGTCACTCCCAATATTTCTGGAATCCCTGCCTCTATTGAAGAAGTTCAACAGCAACAGAAGGACAGTTGTACTGATCCTAGTCTGAAAACAAGTACTTGCATAACTGAACCAGTTCCATCTGAAACCGGTCCACAGAGTCTTGTTGGTCAAACAACTGTCGCTGTCGAAGCAACCCCTTCTTCGGCACCAGAAATCTTTTACGGACCTGACGGTCTTCCTCTTCCTCCTGGTCTGATTGCAATAGAGGAAATCGTAGAGGACCAGCAAGCAAATACTCCAATTCATTTTGGAGTAAGTACCCCTCTTTTTCTTTCTGCATCAGAAGTTTGTCTATCGCCACCGGAAGTTCCTGAAGAATCGTTAGGAAGTTTATTGGATAGACTTAAAATGTCTGAACAACCGTCGACATCTAGGACTGTGCCAAATGACACAGCAATAGTAGAAGCTCCTGCTGTCACTCCAACGATGTTTGCCGGCATACCATCTGTCCCAACTAGTTCTCATCAACTAGAAGGAGTCCACCCAGGGACTATTATGACAACTTGGTCTGTTCCAGTTTGTTCTTCCGGTATAATACCCGGTAATTCTTATGTTGAAACTAGACAAATTGATCCCTTTGGGAATCAGTTTGGGCCATCCAGTCCTCAAAGGCCATCTATACCCTTGAGCTCCGGATTATTACCGTATGGGGGGCAATATGCCCTTTCACTTCCCCTTCCGGGGGGATACCCATATGGCAGTTTTCAACAACATTCAGGTTTGACTGAAGTAACGACGAGTGGTTGGGTACCTATGTTACCCCAACAACCAAGAGTTGTATATTCCATGCAACAGTGTGTACCTATGTCTAGTATCCCGACGACGCCAGCAATTGTAACCGTGTCTCAAGTTCAATCGATGCCTGTTGTATGTCAACCCCAAGTTGTAATGCAACAACCTATTGACCCTGCAACACAACCACAATCGCCAACTGTCGGGACGACACAGATACAAACGGGAACTATAACCCCGCATCTTGGTCCGTCGGTTAGTGTCGCACAGCAAAACATGGCTTCACAACCATGGATGGTGCAATACCAACAACCTCAGTTTCAACAGGTGTACCAGAGATCTGAACAACAAATCTTTGTGAATAGTGGGCAACCCTATATTCAGAACGGGTTAAATCAACCACTTTACAGTGGCCAAGCCCACCAGCCGTATCAGTCATATCAACATTAGTTGCATTATGCTGGTATGCAAAGACCTACTGCTCAGGCGATTCCATCGTACCCTGGGTACGCCTCGCCAAACCTGAATCAGCAGTTGCCATTCGTGGCGACCCTAGAATTACCAGATTTACATCGATTAACGAACGATCCAATCGCCTATGCCCATTGGTGGCCAGCGATTCCTCACAAACTTCCTTCGGACATTCCTAAATTCAATGGAAATCCTGGCGAAGACCCGTCGAATCATGTGATGACATTCCATCTGTGGTGTTCATCGAATACCTTGAATGATGATTCGATAAGGCTTCGTCTTTTCCAGAGGACATTGACTGGTCCGGCGGCCAAATGGTATATTGAATTACCTATAGCCTCGTTCGACAATTTTAGTTCCCTAGCCACGACTTTCTTAACACACTTTCAGTTACCTATAAGGTACGAAACTGGAACGGAGATCTTGACCAATTTCAAGCAGACAACGGCCACACATATATCAGATCATATACATGAGTGGCGTCGTCGTCGCAGAATGGTAAAGACCTATGTTCCAGATCAGCTATTGGCTGAGTGGTTTATAAAGTCGCTTCTGCCTGCTATAACAGAAGATGTGGCCAAGGGAGGCATCGTAACAGAGGAGCAGGTTATTGCTCGTGCTCAATATTTGGACTTAGTATATACTCAGTCGGGCACGCTCTATGATAAGATACCTGACGCCCCCAGACCGAAATTTTCAATCCCTCCTCCTCCCGGATCAAATAGTGACTCTCATGCCGGTGATGGCGTGATTGGAACTGCAAACGCTAAGTCGACAAGGGATTCAGATAAGAAAGCCTGTAAGACTTCGAATCAAAAAGCAAATCAAGAGATTCTTGCTTCGGAGGTAAATGCTGTATCTACGGATAAAGGCAAAAACTCCAATCAACCAGGAAGCAAGAAGAATCAAAACAAAGGGAAGAAGAAGAAACAAGGAGAGTCATCTCCTCGAAAAACTTCTTCAAGCCCTCCTCAAGATAGGAAACCACCTTATGGGTGTCAGATATGTGATGAGGATCACTGGACGAGAGAATTTCCATACAAAGCTGATCTAAAAAGATTCTTAAAGAGTTTGCAAACTCCAGCTGTGTTAACTGATTCGTTTCCCGATCGAGGAAAAAATCTGGTTGGTAGTGGAAATGCTTCACCGTCGCAAGTGCTTATGTTATCGATATCGAAGCAACAGGATGATGCTTTAATTTCGACAAGGAACAAAGATTACGGGAATCCACAGGTGTCGAACGATAAAGGTAAAGATCAACCTAGCAGTTCGACAACAACTTCGGCAGAAGTTGTACCCCCCATCACACATGAATTAACAATAAAACCGCCAAAGGGAGTAGTACACAAGTCGACATTTAATCCTCGTGCCAGAGCGGCACAACATTATAATATAGTGGAAGATTTGGCGCAATCGCCATCTGCTATGTCGACTCTTGAAGTACTACAACATTGCCCATCCCAAAGGCAGGCATTGTTATCAGCAATTGGTGGGGTGGATCCTAAAGATTCCAATCTTGTATCCTTTGATCACAAAGGATATGATCCTCAGTTACCAGCTCAACTAGCTTTCCTCATCCAAGTGAAAGCCCTCAACAAAACTGTTCATCGAACAATTATTGATGAGGGGGCATCGACATGTATTATGTCGATGAGTTGCTGGAAAACTTTAGGATCTCCAACCTTGACGCGATCATCAACAACATTAAAAGCATTCGACGGAAGGACATATACCCCTTACGGTATCCTTAGTAACTTGAGAGTTGAACAAGGGGGCAAAACAGTAGAAATAGATGTTGAAGTCATCGATGGCAATCTTGACTATAACATCCTACTGGGAAGACCATGGATTTATGCCATGGAAGCTGTTGTGTCGACCTATTTTAGGAAAATCGCATTCCCCTTTCAAGGAGAGATTACGATCATTGACCAACAAAATTTCCTCCCTAATGGTTCACAAGTTACAGGAAGCGTTCCTCTGATCCATGGAAGCGACCATTCGTTTCAAAATATCGGAGTAGGTCTCCTAAAAGACCCTGCCTTAATGGGTACTTTCGCCCTACCGCCTCCAATTAATCTGGTGGGAGTGGCCACGGTGGAAACCTACAAAATGAAACCTAATCCAATCTTTTGGTTGGATTCGGAAGATTCCTAGATATTTGGTCGGCTTCGAGGATAGTTCCTATCTCAGGTCAACCTCGTTAAAAAATGAAAAACCATGAGGATAGTTCTTTTACTATGTCAACCTCATTAAAAAATGAAACAATCCCCTTTCCAGATCTCAATGGTAAACCTTCATTCCAATCAACAAAGTTGAATGCAATGAAGCTTGGGGGGCATGCACCTCGGTTGCATTATTATGCTGGGGGCATAACGAGCAGTTTTAGCACATAGTTCATGCTCGTTAAAAAATAAACGCAAGATCCGAGCAGTTTTAGCGCATAGTTCATGCTCGTTAAAAAATAAACATAAGTTGTGAGCAATCTTCCCTTAGAGTTCAAGCTCACCCAGAAAAAATGAACCGGTAAATAACCTTGGTAAATGTAACCTTTGACAGCCATATTAAAGCCCTTGGTCGTGTTCTTGCAGTCTCACCTCCATCCGTTCATTTGGCCAATCGTTCATCTCCATATGTTTGTTTACCCATTTTGAGGAACAGCTGCGAAGAGTGATGCCACTAAGCCATCCTTGTGACACTGCCGTGATTGGAATATTCCAACCTGTACCTGGAATCTGCTGCTGCCCTGTTAATCACTCGTTCCTCGAAAGACGAGTCGTCTTTAAGCTCTTTTCACTGACTCGTAAAATATGAAAAGATTGCCGAGTTTTGGCCTTCCAGCTCGTTAAAGTGACCGGAAAGCTATCCCTCCTCTAGATTTTAATCTTTTTGGACTTGAGGGATTATTGCACAAAAAGATCGAGCGCTTGTCTTGTTCGGCTCGTTAAAAGTACTGAACACTCATCCCTTCTGTATTGTTTTATACTTTTTCGGACTCAAGGGATTAGATGACGAAAAAGGAATTATGGAGTTGACTTTCTGTACCTTTTCAGACTCTCTAAAAATGAAAAGGACCGAGTTTTCTTTGTCGTTAGACTCGTTAAAATGATTAAATAGCGACAAACTTGTCTTTAGACGAGAACGAGTTTCCCTATCGCTAAGCTCGTTAAATCATAGCGATGGGCTTGCCCGAAGGGCAGGTTATAGAACAAGCATATGTTATCCTCCTCAAGCTTGACAAAAATAAAGAGGTACTGGTCAGAAATGACTGGGGAAAAATTGGGAGAACATCAAAGTTTAATGGTAGCAAGTCACTCTTGAACATGACACTTTTCCTCCGTACCACATCGGGTTGGGTTGTTTCATTCACCGGTCTCACCGCCATGGTCCTCGCCAAACCATCCACATTTGGGGTAATGCTACCGATCCATCGCATCAGTGTCGTTATATGTTCAAGAGGGGTCATTCTGAAAGTGTCAACCGTGTCCCATCCACTGCCATACATTATCCTTCATCCATTCATGATCGCCACCCTGAATCATATGTCATAGTTTGTTTTCACCTCCACTAAAATCATTAGCTCCGTTCCGTGTCATTGATGTGGGATTCATTAAGGCCCTCCTTTGACGGATCACTTCTTGTCGACTTCAGCTCATTATCCAAGAAGTTGATCTAGGAACAACCCCATCAGTACTTTGAAGCTTGCATGCCTCAATGGCAAGTTTCTCACTTCCGGCGATAGGTATACATCAATGACCTTCGACCAGAAGATTTTGCGTGGCGTTCGATGCCAAGTCCTTTATTCACGCCACGTGAATTGTACTGCAGTACCTTGAGGGTCATTATCATTATCGGTGATTCCTCTCGCGCTTGTTAACGGTTTTCATCATTGACCGGTAATCAAACGATGTCTTTCCATGTTCGACTTCAGCGAAATTCTCACATGGATCGACTTGTACTTAGAGTGAAGATCGAACGAGTTTGAAGACCCCGGATCTAGTTTCATCAATCCGGGCTGCGATATATATTCAGGAAATATAAAAGCATTTGCCATGTACATCATTGCAGCAGATGATCATCCTATTCAAAGGATGATAATTTCAGCAGAAAATTATCAGTCTATCTTCAGACGATCGTCTGTCAAATGTACCAAAATGTATTTATAAAAGCTGAGCATGGGAATGCCCGCCTCAGCTAGAACATGAAAATAGAATGAAAAATAATGTATTGTATTGTATTGTATTACAGGGCGCCTCCTCAGCACTGGAATGAACTTCGGACCCTCTAGATAAAGCATTTCACCCGATAAACGGCCTCATACTTTAGGGGGCAACTGTTATAGACATTTTTGTGCCTCGCGACATGGAGCATGAAATGTCAATAATTATAGGGATCCTCAGTCCCTAAACATGTTGTTCTTACCCCTAAAAGAACAAGGTCATCAAACAACAGCACTTCCAATCAGTTCTCCACCTGAAAACACTTCAAAACAGGCTTATTTTGGATCATGTCAGCTGCTCCACTGAGCTTCTGCGCTGGAATGCAACTGTCCCTCCTTGTACCTGCGCTGGGCGAGATTGGCCAAGTGGCACAGTCATCCTGCAAGGTGTCAACTGCCCAGGAAGCTTCCAAACTGACACTTGGTTCATGAGATTCGCCCTGTGATGAGTAAGAGGTACTTGATCACCATGTGTAAGCAAGAATCTCCAAGTGGACTCAAGAACTGAAGATTAACTGAAGAGGGAGAGGACACAAGGCAGCTTCATGTCAGTCTCAAGCTGACTCATCCTCTCTTCTTCTCTCCTATATATAGAGCTCTTCTATGAGGTCTAAGGGGGCTGGAATTTTGTGTAAAGCAAGGAGGTGCTGTTGGTTTACAGTTAGAGCTATTGGGTGATTGTTTTACTAGAGGTGAAGAGGAGAGTTCTTGCTGCTGGGGAGGTGCTGCTGGATTGGAGCCATCATTGGTTGTAACCTTCTCAGAACCCTGTTACTTCTATCAATAAAGTTTTGCATGTTCTCCTATATACTTGTATTGCATTGATGTATTGTATTTACATGTATATTTGATTCACCCTAATCCATGCTTCAGTTATGAGTACATGTATCTTGTAGTTTCCTCTCTTGTTTTGTGCAGGATCTGTGTGTAGCTGGACCGGCAAAGAAAGCAAGGAGCTGGGAACAAGAGACAAGGAGAGAGGACAAGGATCGACTAAGCGAAAGACACCAGGTTGGTTGGCCTTCTTTTCATTCTCTCTGTACTTTCATAAAGGAAATCATCGAAGCTTTACTTTCAGTTGTTGCTAAAGACTGTCACCTTTAGAGTAGGGATAGGGTCATCCGCATCGGATACTTTTCCCCATAACAAGGACTCAGCTCTACGATGGTTTATGGGGTTAGGAGGAAACACTATAGCCTATTGGGATCAGATGAAGAGAGTGTTTTTGTCTAAATATCAAGAATATTACAAAACTCGGGACATGCGGGATGAGATTTTTACAATCATACAGGATGATGATGAAACTCTTCAAGATTACCTAGAAAGATTTCTATATATTTTACAAATGTCAAAACTTAAGCTTGATCCCAGTACTACTAGAACCTTGTTCTTAAGAGGACTTACTGATAATGCTAGAAATAATTTAAATCTATTAGGACAAGGTGATATTTGTTAGCAAACATTTGAACAAATTGGTGAAATATGCAGGAAATTCTCAAGAAATCAGTATAGATCCAGTAGAGGAACTTGAACCAGAAATAGAAACGCTGAATCTACTGATGATATGATTATTGGACTAGAAAATAAAATGAAAACATGAAAATTTATATAATGAATATTGTTACCAAACAGTTGGACTCTTTAAAATTTCAGCAAAAACTCATGAAGGAACAAGAGTCATTATGTATTTTATGTCCTAAATATAGAGATAAGCATCCTCCTAAAGAGTGTCCTCTTAATTTGAAAGAAACTAATAAGTGTGCTATTTGTGTAGAAGACCATGTCACAGAAAAATGTCCCTCTATACCAGGACTTAAAGCTGTATTTATAGGGGGACAACTTGAAGCTAAATACTTGTATGCTATGGGAGAACAAGGAATTGGCATCAGGTAGGTGCAGGTATGGCTCCTGAATTTTCTCCACGCTATTTTGGTTATAATTCACATGCATATTCTTCTCCTAACACTAATCAGAAGTGGCAGTATGGGAATCAATATCAACATGGGCAACCTTCTCAACCATGGCAACAAGGTTGGAGAAGGCCAACTCATCCTCCATATTCCTACCAACTACCTATGGAGTCATATCGATCTACATATACACCTTATTCAATGCCTCAACTCCTGAGTCAGTCTAGTCCCCCGTTGCCTTTACCCCCACCTTTTTGACCTCCTTAGTTGCCTACTCAACCTATGCCCAATCCTAACAAACCCACCTTTACCAGTCAAGTACCAGTCTATTCCAGTTGGGGTTCATGATATTCAATTAAGATCGGGAAGGACTGTCACATCAGAAAATCAGAAGCAACCTAGAGTGATTGTTGAAGAGAAAGGAGAAGAGGAAACTCTTAACCATTCTCTGAAAACTGTCACTAAGCATCCCTTGCCCTCTGAATCCTTGCAATATTCTTCCAACCAGCCTCCCTTCCTAGAGAGGCTAGTAATGGAAAGAAGTGAGCCTATTTCTGAGACTAGCTTGGCATCAGAGCTTCAGAATCTTTTCATTAAGATACCTTTGCTTCAAGCCATCAAAGAGATCCCCATTTGTACCAATATTATTAAGGAACTCTGTCTCAAGAAACCCAGGAGGAAGAGATTAGAACCCCAAACCATTCAATTTGTTGGTAGGGCAGCAGAGTTGATGACGGGATGTGTGTCTATGGAAAATAATAATGATCTTGGAAACCCTATTGTCTCAGTTCAGGCTGGTAATGTCCTTGTCTCTAATGTTCTTATAGACCTAGGGGTAGCCATTAATGTCATGAATAAGCAAACCATGGATCAACGTCGATTATCTGATCTTCGCCTACTCTCACTGTGCTTGAATTAGTAGATAGATCTAAAATTAAGCCAAAAGGAGTATTGGATGATGTGATTATCTCATTAGATTCTTGGGAATATCCTACTGATTTCATTGTGATTCAGCCAAAGAACCCAGTAGGAGGACATCCCTTGATCTTGGGTCGACCATGGCTTGCTACAGCCGATGCATATATTGGATGTCACTTTGGTGATATGTATATTTCGCATGGAGATTCTAGGAAGAAAGTTACTTTATACCCCCCTGGCAGATCCATTCAGGACCTTCAAGATACTTTATGGTTAGATAAAAGTAGTGATGAGGAGACTCATCCCATTTCCCTTATCCATCATTATACTGGGTCATCACAAGAAGATGAGATTCAAGATTTCCTAAATAATCTAGACACTATGCCTAATTTTGAGCTATTGAGCCAAATTTTCAGCCTAGATTTTCAAGATAATCATGATTCTCATTCTTCTATACCACTGCATTTGACCACCCCCTTGAGTACTCCTGAGCCTGATATTACTCTTGTTGAGATTAACCCTGGTAAATCCTTGCATATTAGTTCATATTTCGACTCATCTCAGGAGGAGCAACTTGTGAAGTTGTTGCAAAACCATCTTAGTTCCTTTGCATGGGGCTAGTATGAATATATGAAGGGTATCCCTCCTGAAACTTGTACACATCATATCTATATTAAGGAAGGAACCCAACTTTTCTGACAACCCTAGAGGCGAATGAATCCAACTCTAAGAGATATTGTGAAGGAATAAGTACAGAAACTCTTGGATGCTGGTTTTATCTATCCTATTTCCGACAGTCAGTGGGTCTCTCCATTGGTGATAGTACCTAAGAAAGATGTAAGATGGTGTATTTGTATTGATTATCTAGAATTAAACAAAGCCACTCTCAAAGATTATTTCCCTCTCCCTTTCATTGACTAGGTGCTTAATACCCTTGTAGGAAAGAAATATTTTTCCTTTTCAGATGGCTTCAGTGGTTAAAACCAGATACAGATTGCACCTGAAGATCAGGATAAAACTACTTTTATATGTCCATGGGGTACATTTTCTTATAGAGTGCTTCCCTTTGGTTTATGCAATGCCCCAACTACCTTTCAAAGGGTAGTCCTGGCCATTTGTGTTGATCTAGAATTTGTAGAAATTTATATGGATGACTTTCCTATGTTTGGTGATTCTTTTTAGGAAGCTCTCGAAAATCTAGAGAAATTACTTCTTCATTGTCAAGAAGTCCACCTCACCTTGAGTGACAAGAAATGTATATTAATGTGCAAAGCGGGAGTGGTACTTGGCCATTTGATTTCTAGTAAACGTATCCAGGTTGATCCAGCAAAGATTGAAATCATTCTGCATCTTCCTACACCCAAAACTCAAAGGGAAGTAAGAGGTTTTTTAGGACATGTTGGTTAATATAGGAGATTCATTGAAAATTTTTCTAAGTTAGCTACCCCTCTTTTCCGACTTCTAGCTAAGGATAGTGAATTTTTTAGACCACAGCTTGCCAACAGTCTTTTGAAATATTGAAGGTAAAGTTAGTACATGAACCAATTTTGAGAGGTCCTAACTGGTCCCCACCTTTTCACATTTCCTCTGATGCTTCAGATTTGGCTATTGGCATAGCTTTAGGACAGGAGGAAAATAAAAAATCCTATGTTATTTATTATATTAGTAAGAATTTGTCTTCCGTTGAATTAAATTATATAGTGACAGAGAAAAAGGTTTTAGTTGTAATTTTTGCAATTAATAAGTTCAGACACTATATTACAGGATATGAAGTATTTGTACATACTGATCATTCCACGATTAAATATTTGATGAACAAACCATTAATTAGCGGTAGAGTGACTAGGTGGTTACTATTGTTGTAGGAGTTTAATATTACTATTGTTGATAGACCAGGAAAATTTAATGTTGTAGCAGATTTTCTTTCTAGATTAGATAATCCTGCTGAAGCAACTCCTGTTAATGATGATTTTCTGGATGAAAATATTTTTGCTATGTCAACAGATTCTCCATGGTTTTCTAACAATGCTAATTATTTGGTTACTGGGAAAACATCACCCCACTTGTCTGCTTGTGAAAAGCGGAATATTATTCAGAAAAGTGTTGCATACTCCTGGATTCAAGGAGATCTCTTTTACACTGGTTCAGATCTGATTATCTATCGGTGTGTAAGAGAGGAGGAAGTGTTTGAAATATTGAAATATGCTCATGATGAACCTTTTGGAGGCTACTTCGCTGATAATCGGATTGCATATAAAGTATTGGGTGTTGGTTACTTTTGGCCTTCCTTGTTTAAGGATGCCAAACAGTATGTCAAGCGATGTGATAGCTGTCAGCGAATGGGCTAGCCTAATCAAACCAATGAAATGGCTTTGTGCCCCCAAGTTATGATTGAGGCATTTGAAAAATGGGCTATTGATTTTATAGGGCCAATAAATCCAACATAATTAGTTAAAAAGCATATTTTGGTTTGTAGAGATTTTGTTACAAAATGGGTAGAAGCTAAAACTGTTTCTTTTGCTACAGAAAAAGTTTTTGTTGATTTTCTTTTTACTGAAATCTTTACTAAATTTGGTGTGCCTAGAGAAATTGTTTTTGACAATGGTCTGCAGTTTATTTCTAATCTGGTACAGGGTGTGATGGAGCAATACAAGATCCGGCACAGGAAATCCACGTTGTATCACCCGCAAGCAAATGGCCAGGTGGAATCCACAAACAAAGTGATCAAGTCCATTCTTACAAAGACAGTAAATATGCATCAGAAATACTAGGTTGAAATATTACCAGAAACTTTGTGGGCATACGGAACCACTTGGAGAAATAGCACGGGACATACACCATATGAGCTGGTATATGGAAAACAGGGTTTGTAACCAATTGAATTCCATATCAAAACTTTCAGAACTGCAATTCAGTTAGGACTAGATCTCTCTGAGGCACAACAACATCGTCTTATCCAATTAAATGAGTTAGATGAATTTCGTAGGGATGCTGTTCAGCAAAACATACTAATTCAGCAGCAACGCAAAAGGTGGCATGACAAGTCTATTCAAAAAAAGAAGTTCCAACCAGGTGATTGGGTGCTCCTTTATGATTCTAGATTTCAAATATTTAAAGGGAAATTCCATACACGTTGGATGGGACCTTATGAAGTGATCCGAGTATTCTAGAATGGAGCAGTAGAAGTTAAAACTATTGATGGAAAAAATTCATTATTCTTGGTAAATGGACACATGTTAAAGAAGTATTTTTAGCCACTTACCAGGAATGATTTTACACAGCAAGTCCAACAGAAATTCAGGACAGTAGTGGTGAATGGTAATACTAACCTTTTGAAAACATGAATTATTCTTCTTCTTAAAAATAAAAAAAATAATACAAAAAAAAGTGGAGAAAAAACATTTTCCTGTAATTATGAAAATCAGTTCGCTGACATGATTGTAGAAGGATCAACTTGAAAACCAGCTTGTTATTAGGAAGATCAAAAATTTCTAATAAAAAGAAAATGTTGGTTGATCTTTAGATATGCTAGAGACCACCAAGTAAAATAAGGTTTAGCAGAACCAACCTTTATACAATTGGGGTAATTAGCATGGATATTTTTATTCAAGTAATGCTTAATTTTCACTGCAGTTATTTTTTCTTACACCAGTGTAGGCAGACCTTCCAGAAAATTTTCTGCCTTTCTTCATATTCCACTTTCGTAATATTCCCTCAGTTTTCTTCTTCAATCCTAGCATGATTAACCTTCCCATATTCTTCTAAATTTACCCTGTCTGTTTCGTAAAAAACCCTACTTTACCCTTGAATTTTTTTTCCCTATCGCACTTTTGTTTATCCCCTCTTGTAGTACTATTCCTGGATTCCATGTAACATAATTCCTTTCCGTTCTAAAATTTCCATTTTTCCACTTCTTTGTTCCCTCATGAATTCATTGCAGGATCTCACGCACAAAGATCAAAAGGATATGCTCTGACGCATCAAGAAAGGGCAAAGAAAATTTCTAGCATAAGTTGAGGAAGCCATGTTGGAAGTCCAGCCTATATTTTATTTAGATTCTCTGTTCTTTTTTAGATATTATGCTTGCACTAGTGCAAGTATCTTGTCCTATATGATAATGCAAGCAGAATGGTACCAATAGAATTGCATAATTTAAGCGGTGCAAGCAGATCGGTGCAAGCATGAACCCTATCAGAAACATAGTACAATTTGTTCTTTTCATAGTATATGTCATAGGAAAGTGGCGATCATGAAAATTTATAATAACCCCTTCCACTTAGTCAATGAGTAATTGTGCTATCATATTAACTAGGAGAAAATTATTTAAAGTACAAGGTGTTTTTAAGTTAAGAATCATGATGTTTTTTAATGAATGCTAAGTTCTTTTTTTGAATTATGAAGGAATACGAAAGTGTTTAACCATTTCTTGGACATAATTTCCCACTTCTGCCATAATCCTAGATGTCCTTCACTCATAATGATTACCTCATCTAACCATTAAAACGCTGCCGCAAGTACCAATCTAGCATGATCTCAAAGATTTCGTGCATCTGCGACTATTTCAATAGAATGAATGGGTGATAAGATGGAAGGGATGGTGGACAATTGGATCCCTATCTATAAGAACCAATTTTCCCAGTGTTGCACGTAAAATTCTTGACTGTTCATAGCTGTTAAGCAGTGATGCCGCCTGTTCAAAGCAAACCCTCATCTCTGAGTAGGGTAGGACAGACTTCCGAGTATCGCAATAGTCTTGCACTATTGTGAGACTCGGGCTTTCTTCCGTTCTTACAAAAGTTTGACAAGCACAGCAGAGAAGTGGCCTTACAGTTTGCTAGAATTTTAAAAAGCGGCCGAGTAAAATTTGGGCCTCTAAAATTTGAAGTTACAGAAGATTTTGTAGCAGCACCAATAGGCTTGGAAAATACTGGTGAGCAGTGGCTTAAAAATTAGAAACTAGAAAGCAAGTGATGGCAGCATTTTGTCTTCGACAAGAAGATGAAGGTAGATTGGAAGGAAGGAGTTTCGTGCAATGCCCTGTTGGGATAGTGGAAGGACCTCCTTTTCATCCTACAGAAATTCATAACCTGTGAGGGAAGGTACTCCCGCACTTTTGTATATCATTTTAGGATGTTGTAGCATTTGGAAGACACCCGGCACATCTGGTGGAGGATGAATTTCCCCTATTTTTTGCTTAAGAGCTTGGAAAAAATGGCCAAAGGTGTGCGGGATGGACGGGCAAACCAGGCTGATAAGAAGTTATATCACCATGGCCTGATAAAGATTTTGGTCCATAAATAGTTAGAAGTTAAATCCATGACCTGGGAGGTGCTGTTAAAATAGCTACAGAAAAAGACAACTATTGGAAAGGAGATAGAGGACCCCGCTAGCACAAGTAAGGGCCCAAGTAAGAATGTAAAGGGGAGTCCTTCTTGCACTAGTGCAAAAAGGAAACGACATGAAAAATCAAAAGAAGAAAGGGCCCCATCACCAAATAAGAAGATAGCTAGTGCACTTGTTGAAGAGACTCCTTCTATGCCACCAGTATAGGCATAGACCCCCAAAGAAGACAACCTGTCAGTCCTTGCAGACGAAGCAAAAGTTGCAGAGGTTGAAGATGACACTCTATTGGCAGATTTCATTAAAAATCCCTAAAAAAAGAATAAAGAATCTGAGGCAGGCAAAGAACCACAGTCCCCATAGGACATTGAATCCCCTCCTGCACCAGTACAAGAAGAAGAAGGAGAAGAAGAACCAGAAGAAGAAGAAGTGGGAAAAGAAGAACCAGAAGAAGAAGAACTAGAGGAAGAAGAATTTCTGATGTAACCATGAGGGATATTGAGGTCCCCGAGGAAGTCACAACCCGTGTCGACACAGAAAAAGAAGAAGATTTGGTAAATCCTGCTGCTCGGATAGTTGAACTAGAGCTTCAAGTGCAGAAATTAGAACAGCTCATAGCTAAAGCACAAGAGGATAAAGAACAAAGTAAAGGAGAATTGATAGCAGAGATCCAGAAAAAGAAAATAGAAGTTAGAGTTTGGAAGTACCGAGCTGCGCAATGTTTCAAGCAACTTCAAAAGGTGACAAAGAAACTAAAGAACATCATAGAGAAGAAGTCTGAAACATTGCAAGCTGATGTTAGTATGCCAGAGTAGGATTGAGCTAGAATGCTCAAAGTTTTGAAGGCTTTTTTTGTAAAGGTAAAGAGTTGTGTGAGGACACACAATAGTTTAGGGATGGGAGGATGTTAGCCCCCTAATTTGCTCTCTTTTTGTCATTTTCCCCTTCCTAAATCATAACCATTTACCAATGTTTTACCTCTCTTATACACCCTCATCTTGCACCAGTCCAAGAATGGAGACATATTTCATGTAAACTTTATATTTCATATTTTTAACTTAACGCAGCATTAATTAATCATTTATTACATAATTTCTTACTTTTGATCACTCTTTGTAACTTATCGATATCTCCAATGTTATTTGGTAGTTAGAGTACTTACCTTGACCACTGATCCTAGTGCAAGATCGGATCTTGCACCATTGCCAGTACAACAAATCCTTGCAGCACATCTGAACCTCCTTGATCACTACCTTGTTTTGAGCAACTTCAACCACGACAACAATATCGATCCAAAGGCAACCAAGATCGAATCGCCCCATTTTGAGCAGCTTCAACAATGACAACAAGATCGATCTAAAGGCAGTCGAGATCAAAACTGTGAAGAATGAAAGCTCGAGATTGGCTACAACCAGTTTTGTTAACTGTCTATGTTTAAAGGCTTAGAAGCTAAATTCTGTGGTTAGTTATGTAATCGGTTAAAAGATCTATTTTGGCCCTTGGCCAAAGATCTAGATAATGTAGAATGTAAGTAGGACTAAGGGAGTGTTTTTTGGGATAAAATAGAGACACAGCCAAAGAGGTGGTAACAGGTTGTTGTATTTTGTTATCGCCCAAATTTGGGCTGTGTTAGGTAAACTTGACTTAGGATAGAGTGAAAGTTGACCAGGTTAAACAGTGATGGTTTTGGGGCACATGGGATTGTGCACCCATGGTATTTTGCCCATGGTATTATATGTAATGGAGCTTATAAAGGCTGGAAGGACTTCATTGTAATGCAAGACCTAGAGGTGAGCGATGAAGGCTCACTTGGTCGGATTGGCCAGGGTTTTAGCCAATGTTAATGAGATCTTATTAGGTTGGGTTTTTCCCAGATAAAAATTTGTGTTTATGTGTTTATGGTTGTTATTGGTTATTTTTTATATTTATTCCTCTCCGTAATTATTTATGTTATGCAGTAAATTTCTTAACAACTGGTATCAGAGCCAGATATTGGTTTCAAAGGGATTCTTTGATGCCAGGGGTTTATAGTGCCTGATGAGATCAATGCAGCCTTATTTTACAGATATGGGTCTAGAAAATAATGGTGGAACAATAATACGTGGAAGAACCTCGAGGAGAATGTGCGGAAGATAGTGCCGTAACTACTAGGGATCACAATGCATTTGCGATATTTACTGGTTTGGAACATGCTGACAAATTGTTCAGGATTCATGCAGCTATTTAAAGAAAGTCAGTAGAATTCATGCGGCTATTTAAAGAAGGTCAGTAGAAGAAAATTGTTATGCGGCTTCAAAAACTGTTCGCTTTCTGCTACATGAGGCCACTGGTGCTGGAATCTACGAGGTTCTCATCGGGCTCGCAGTTGGTCGGGCTCGCAGTTGGAGCAGTTTGATAGAAGTTTCTCAGAAAATCAAATTGAGAGAGGATGGATCAAAATCACAGCAGCAATAAACAAAAACAAAATGTAATGAAGTCAAAATTATTGCATGTAAATGGGCATACTACTGTAAGACCTGGTAAGGCATGTTTACCCCTTAGTGATCACCGGTAAAGTCTGGGTTAGACTTAGGTGATAGTGGGGATGTTGGGTTAACAATACCCTGGGTAAAAGCTCTGAGGGGGGTAAGAGCTAGAGTGAGCGGGATTGTCTCACTTATCAGGTTTGGCCAGAGTTAGTCAAGGAACCCCAAGTCAAGTTTAATGGGGGAATATTGTTAGGTAAACTTGACTCAGGATAGAGTGAAAGTTTACCAGGTTAAATAGTGATGGTTTTGGGGCACATGGGATTGTGCACCCATGGTGTTCTACCCATGGTATTATATGTAATGAAGCTTATAAAAGGTTGGAAGGACTTCATTGTAATGCAAGACCTGGAGGTGAGCGATGAATGCTCACTTGGTCAGATTGGCCAGGGTTTTGGCCAATGCTAATGAGATATTATTAGGTTGGGTTTTTCCCTGGATTTTGGGTTTTCCCGGATAAACATTTGTGTTTATGTGTTTATGGTTGTTGCTGGTTATTTTTTATATATATTCCTCTCAGTAATTATTGATGTTATGCAGTAAATTTTTTAACAACTGGTATCAGAGCCAGATATTGGTTTCAAAGGGATTCTTTGATGCCAGGGGTTTATAGTGCCTGATGAGATCAATGCAGCCTTATTTTACAAATCTGGGTTTGGAAAATAATGGTGGAACAATCATACGTAGAAGAACCTCGAGGAGAATGCGCGGAAGATAGTGTCGTAACTACTAGGGATCGCAATGCATTTGGGATATTTTCTGGTTTGGAACATGCTGAAAAATTGTTCAGGATTCATGCAACTATTTAAAGAAAGTCAGCAGAATTAATGCGACTATTTAAAGAAGGTCAGTAGAACAAAATTGTTATGCGGCTTCGAAAATTGTTCGCTTTTTGCTAATGAGGCCACTGGTGCTGGAATCTATGACGTTCTCGTCGGGCTCGCAGTTGGTCGGGCTCGTAGTTGGAGCGGCTTGATAGAAGTTTTTGAGAAAATCAAATTGAGAGAGGATGGATCAGAATCAAAGCAACAATAAACAAAAACAAAATTTAATGAAGTCAAAATTATTACATGTAAATGGGCATACTACTGTAAGACCTGGTAAGGCATGTGTACCCCTTGGTGATCACCGATAAAGTTTGGGTTAGACCTAGGTGATAGTGTGGATGTTGGGTTAACAATACCCTGGGTAAAAACTCTGAGGGGGGTAAGAGCTAGAGTGAGCGGGATTGTCTCACTTATCAGGTTTGGTTGGAGTTAGTCAAGGAACCCCAAGTCAAGTTTAAGGGAGGAATATTGTTAGGTAAACCTGACTCAGGATAGAGTGAAAGTTGACCAGGTTAAATAGTGATAGTTTTGGGGCACATGGGATTGTACACCCATGGTATTCTACCCATGGTATTATATGTAATGGAGCTTATAAAATGCTGGAAGGAATTCATTGTAATGCAAGACCTGGAGGTGAGCGATGAAGGCTCACTTGGTCGGATTGGTCAGGGTTTTGGCCAATGCTAATGAGATCTTATTAGGTTGGGTTTTTCCCCGAATTTGGGGTTTTCCGAGAAAAACATTTGTGTTTATGTGTTTATCGTTGTTGCTGGTTATTTTTTATATCTATTCCTCTTAGTAATTATTTATGTTATGCAGTAAATTTCTTAATAGGCTGGACGATGTATTCACACATGTACTTGCCTCAGTGAATTAATAAAAGGGAGCTCTGCCTCATGTTTTATAAATCGCAATTCTGTATTTGAGCTGATTAATTGATTGAAGTACTGAGCAGCGTTTTTATTTAAAAGGGAAACACGCTGCTGGCTAGGGCCCAACCAACCCAGAACATTTACCCTATTTCCTGTTTCCTGTAATTTGTGTTTATATTATCAAGTGTGATTTAATTTCAAGCACTTGCATTCCTGTCTGAGTGAAAGTGGATCCTTTGTGTGAAGTAGCTAAATTTCGTTTCCTGCACTTGATTTCAGATTGGCTTTCCCCACCTGGTCCAAGTAGGAGAAATAAACTTGCACCAGTGCACGTTCGTGTGATATTTCCTTTTCTGTAGTTCTGTTTGGTTGGTTTTCCTCGCCTAGTCCAAGCAGGAGAAATGAACCTACACCAGTGCATGTTGGTGTGATGTAGCAAGCCTTCTTAGTCTACTTCCCACAATTTTCTTTCTTTCATTAAATGCTTTATGATAGGATAAATGTATAGGATTGTTTCTTTATTCCTGCACTCTGTCAAGATCATAAACATTCATTTTTATGTGTGCAATTTGATTTAATAGTATAATAGCACTTGCAATAACTAAGCACTCATTTTAAGAATTAAATGCTAAGTGCAAGAAGCTATAATCCAGTGCAAGAACTAGTTTCTTGCCACGGGATCTGAGTGCTTTGAACCTGGAAAAGTTCAAGATCTTGCAGGAAGTAAAAAGCCTTTAGTAAAAACACCATTTATACCTTCTACATAAATCTCTATACCTACACTAGTGCAAGCAGACTGCGATAGTACATGACAGATTAGTGCAAGAAGGAAATCTCTAAAGGAGCAGGTTTAAGGGCCCATCTGATGAGACTGCTAAGTGTCTCTGCTAAAGAAAAACACATACTCAGTAGTTAAACAATAATTAGCTAGAGTGATTGCCCTTTATTTTTAATTCCCTCTTGCAAATGCATTCTTCCTTTTTCCAGTCTTAGATTATTTTGATGGTTCAAGTTGCCTTTTTCTCTTTTTAGTTTGATTCTGCAATATTTCCTTTAAAGAAAGTATGGATTTATATTAGAAAGATTCATACCATCTCTGGAATTGCTTGTGCTTCATCTCTAAGTTTATGAATCCCCTGGGATGACAAATTAAGTGTTGAGGAGTTTTCTTAAGTGTAATTCCTACACCCAACAACAAATTTTGTGTATACTTCTGTAACAAATGGCAGTTGCCTGTGGCATGTTTTATAGCTATTTGACAAATCATGCACCACAAAGCAGGCGATGCGGTAGGTCCTGCTTGCACTTCTGCCCTTAAAGGCATCGGTCCTCCTCCTACAAGGTAATTTGTGAAAACCGGGAAGTGATCCTTTTAATGACCCTGCCCTTGCATTTTACGGACCATACCTCTTTGCACACTTTTGGTCGAGCCGTCCCATCCTACTTCAGACTCTGCATCTCGAGGCATAAATTCTTCAGTTGCTCGTGGATCTACTGAACTCCTAAGTTAGGATCCTACATCGAGGTCTCATGCAGTCTCATCGCGATCTCTAAGGCCTCTGCCTGAGTCAATAATTTCTGCTGCAATAGCGTACTCCTTAGATGTGGCATTAGCAAAGCTACAAACCATTCACAATGCTGTCCATTCATCAAATTCATATTAGCCTCACGAATCGTACATTTCAGCCTCTGATCCAGCTCCGAAGGAGTCTCGCCTGGTAGCACCGTGATCTCTTTGAATCTAATGATCAACTGTGGTTCAGACTTCGGCCTGCTAAATTCTATGTTTAGCACTACTTGGATATCCACAATTCCCACATTTGGATTATCTTTGGAGAGCTTAATATACCAGGTTAGCACACTGTCCTGTAAGGCACTAACCAATGTCGCTTTCTTTATATTATCATCTATAACTCCTTGTGCTTCCCATATGGCTCTTACCACGAACCAGAATTGGTCTAGATCCTTATTTCCCAAACCCTTGAACATATGCAACTTCACTGTGCTTTCCATATTGAATTGCGGTGATGGTGGAGGTGGTGAAGCCGGTGGCGGTGTGGGTGGGGGTGGTATTCATGGATTTCTTTGCCTTATCATATGAATCACACTTCACGGCAAGACCTTCGCAAGCTCTTCCTCGTCCCCTTACAGAGATGAAATGAAGGGGCTATTTTCTAGTCCCTTACTTCCTTTATTCCTCTAATCTTTTCCACTTCACATAGCCGCGAACATCAAGGTAACTGCATAATCCTATCTTCGCACAATAGATTTGAATCCAAGTATTCAAAGACTTTACGTACTTACCTCACAGTCCTTTACGTAATACGATTGAGCCAATTATCAATGATGCATGCGATGTTATCCTCCGATTCTTCGAACCTTCACACTAGCTCTGGGGTCCACATAATAGGATTGTCAAGTTTCCACCTTCCTTTGCTATCCGCTAGCTTCGTGATCCACTTGTATAGCTCAATAGGGAAAGATGCAAAGAAGATTTCATGGATCTCTCTATACAGGTAGCAGTCTAACCACTCTTCTTTTTTCAGTTGCAGATTCTTGTTCTCCTGTGCTAAAAACTCGTGAATTCTTCTGTCCAACCAGCCTTCAATTTCATTCTTAATTGGATTCCAATGATATGACATCAGACATCTTTATGCAGATTCCAGTCCCAACAATGGAACCATTTTTTGGCTTGATGGGGCTTGACCCAGGTTCAGAGTTATTTATCCAAACAAATCCTTACACTACTAGCCCTTTCGACATCGGCGTATGGAGCGTGGACTAAATTCTCACCCGAAGCAGTATGGGGGGATGCTGGAACCAAGTTTCTGCACCCTTGAGATGTTTGAGGTGTCGATTTAGTCCAACTGTGCCTACCTTTTCACAGGTCACTTCGCGCACTGTCCTTACCTTCAACACCTTCGCGATATATTATAATCGCCTTTCACGCAGCCCTAACCAGGGGCTTAGATGCTTTCATGCTGCTATGGTAGCGTCCTGCACCATTTCCAGTAATTACACGACATATCTTACTTATCTTCTTACAGATGTTAGTCAACTTCGCGTAAACAGATATTATATCTTGTATTCACTTAATCAACACAATCATATATATTCGCACATCATATAAACAATAGAAGTGCAATTTATACCCAATATATTCAATGCATAAAATAGGAAATGAATACATAGAATATATATGAAACTTCTCTTTATTAATACTTCCAATTGTTACAAACTCGACTCACCCTACGCACTCAGCTGCAAGGGTTCACGGTCTCAGCTATGGACTACTAGGCCTCTGTGCACTCAGCTACAGAGCCTTCTCCTACTCTACGACCCAAAACTAGACTTTACACTTCAAATATGACTCAACTCTTCATCCTTATCATTATTATTCCATGACCTATTTATCTTCTTGTTTTTTACCTACTTAGAGCCCCCTAAGCTTCATTGCATTCAATAAGGTGGTTGGAATGAAGTTTTACCTTTGAGATCTTTTAAAGACTCGACTTGGATTTTACGAGATCGTAATCAAAGACTCAATTTGGAAAGGGATTTGTTTCAATTTTTAATGAGGTTGACACAGTAAAAGAACTATCCTCATAATCCACCGTATTTATAGTATTTGATAGAAAATCAAAAACTAAAGGATGATTAAGGTTGTTGGAATAATCTTCGTGGTAATCTGGAAGATGGGAACGATGGTGGTAATCTTCCCATGGTGCATCTCCTATCATCATTGACTGAATGATTCCTTCATCTGTAGAATGTACATGCGACCAAGGACCTGAAGAGGTGCCATATTCCTTAGTCCTATATATCCAAACACTCGATGAGCATTGATTTGGGTTTGCCCCCCAGGCCAAGAAAATTTATTGCTACAATATTTCTAAAATGGCGATGATCCATGCTGACAAAATGTTCAGGAATCTTTTGAATATTTTAGATATAGAAGATATCATATTGCAGGTTTCCACCGTGGCCACTTCCGCCAGATTACTCAGAGGTGGTAGGGTGAAAGTACCCATTAAGGTAGGGTCTTTTAGCAAGACTACTCTAATATTTTGAAGCGAATGAGAGCTTCCATGGATCATTAGGATGCTTCCCGTAACTTGTGAACTGTTGGGGAGAAAGGTTTGCTGGTCAACGATTGTAATTCCTCCTTGAAAAGGAAATGCAATCTTTTTGAATTACGTTGACACAACAACGGCCATTGCATAAATCCAAGGCCTTCCTAGTAGGATGTTATAATCGAGGTTTCCATTGATAACTTCAACATCAATTTCTACTATTTTCCCCCCATTTCAACTTGTAAGTTACTCAAAATCCTGTACGGAGTGTATGCTCATCCATTGAATGCTTTTAACGTCATTGACGATTGCGACAAGGGTGGTGAGCGTAAAGTTTTCCAACAACTCATTGACATAATACATGTAGATGCCCCCTCATCAATAATTGTTCAATGAATAGTTTTGTTGAGGGCTTTCACTTGAATGAGGAAAGCGAGTTGAGCTAGTAACTGAGGTTCATATCCTTTATGATTAAAGGCCACAAGATTGGAATCCACTGGGTCAATCCCACCTATTGCTGATAATAGAGCCTGCTTTTGGGAGGGGCAATTTTGCAGTACTTCAAGTGTCGACATAGTGGATGGCGATTGGGCCAGGTCCTCTATTATATTATAATTCTGTGCTGCTCTGGCACAAGGATTAAACATCGATTTGTGTACTACTCCCTTTGGCAGATTTTTCGTTAGCTCAGGAATGATGGGTGGCACAACTTCGGTTGAAGTTTTTGTCGAACTACTAGGTTGATCAGTAGCCTTGTTTTTCAACAGCTATGGATTCCTGTAATCTTTATTCCTTGTCGATATCAAAGCAGCATTTTATTGTTTTGAAATGGAAAACATAAGCACTTGGGATGGGGAAGCATTATCGCTAGCAACCAGATTGGTTCCTAGGTTTGGAAATGGGTCAGTCAATACTGCTGAAGTTCTTGAATTCTTAAAGATTTTCTTAACTTTAGCTTTATATGGACAATCTCGTGTCCAATGGTCCTCATCACATATGAGGCATGGCTGACTAGGTTTCTTTTTCCCAAAAGGGTTTGCAGAAGATTTTTCAGGAGACGAATCATCCTGTTTCTTCTTTTTCTCTTCCCTTTCTTCTTGCCCCCTAGTTGCTTCGGTTCTTTTCCTTTTTCATTCGACACGGTATTAATCTTCGAGGCTAGAAGCTCTTCATTTTCATTCTGACGAGAGACCTTACAGGATTTCTTAGATGTAGCCTTTGTGGATTTCATGTTGGTCGTACCTATCACTCCATTGCTGGAATGAGAGTCTTTGCTTGATTTAGGAGGAGGAGGAATGGAAAATTCTGGTCTGGGAGCATCAAGGATTTTGTCATAGAGCATGCGAGACTGAGTATAGATCAAGTCTAGATATTGTGCATGAGCAATGACTTGCTCTTCAGTGATGACTCCTCCCTTTGCCACATCTTCTGTAATAGAAGGTAACAATGACTTAATAAACCATTCAGCTAGTAGCTGATCAGGAACATATGTTTTTACCATTCTACGATGACGTCGCCATTCATGAATATGATCAGATATGTGAGTGGCTGTCGTCTGCTTTAAATTGGTAAGAAGCTTTGTTCCTGTTTCGTACATTATTGGTAATTGAAAATGGGTTAAAAAGGTGGTGGCAAGGGTGCCGAAGTTATCAAATGAAGCTCTAGGTAATTCGATGTACCATTTTGCTGCTAGACTAGTTAACGTTCACTGAAAAAGGCAAAGCCTAATCAAATAATGATTTAGAGTGTTGGAGGAACACCATAGATGAAAGGTCATCACATGATTCGATGGATATTCACCCAGATTTCCATTGAATTTAGGAATATCTAACGGAAGTTTGTGAGGAATTTCTGGCCACCAAGGGGCACAAGCAATTGGATCGTTTGTTAGCCGATTTAGATTTGGTAACTCTAAAGTTTCCACGAAGGGCAACTGTTGATTCAGGTTCGATGAAGCATACCCAGGATAAGATGGGATCGCCTGAGCAGTGGGTCTTTTCATACTAGCATAATGTATTCGATGCTGATAACTTTGATAAGGTTGCTGAGCATAACCATTTTGAGATGATTGATGATAACCGTTCTGAATATACGGCTGCCCATTACCGACAAAGTTTTCTCCTCAAGTCCTTATTAAGCTTGCCGGAATTGCGGTTGTTGATGTTGCACCAACCACGGTTGTGAAACCATTTGCTGTTGTCCAATACTAGATGTTTGACCAAGATGAGGGGTAATAGTACCCGTTTGAGCCTGAGTCGCTTCAGTTAAGGAGCCATCAATCGGTGATTGTGGTTGCATCGTGGAGACAAGAGGTTGTTGTATTACGACCTGAGAAACTTGAGGCTGGCATACAACAGGCAACGCTTGTACTTGCGACACCATCACAATAGCTGGTGTAGTGGGGATATTTGACACAGGTAGACTCGGTTGCATTGAGTATACAACTCTTGGTTGTTGAGGCAGTATTGGCACCCAACCACTGGATGTGATTCCAATTTGACCCGAATTCGGTTGTGAACTCTCATATGGTTTTTCTCCAGGAGGGAACAATGAAATGGCATACTACCCCCCATACGGCGAAAATCCAGTGCTCAAAGGGAAGATTGGCCTTTGGAGACTAGATTGGCCAAATTGATACTGGTGTGAAGGATCAATTTGTTGAGATTCAACATAATAAATTCAAGATATTATTCCGGACTAACAAACGGGAATATACCATATTGTCGAAACAGTCCTTGGGTGGATTCCCTCTAATGGTTGAGAGCTAGTTGGGACAGATGGTATACCAACGAACATCATCGGAGTGACAACAGGAGGTTTTGCTACCGCTATATCAGATGACACGGTACTAGATGTCGATGGTTGTCCAGACATATCAAGTGTATCCAAAAGACTTCCTAGCGATTCTACAGGAACTTGTGATGAAGCGGTATTAAGTTCTGAAGTAGAAGGATATAGGTGGATCCCAGTTCCAAAATGCGATGGAGTACTAGATGGAAGATCCTTTGTAATCTCTTCTATAGTAATCAATCCAGGTGGAAGAGGTAGACCGTCAGGTCCGTAAAATATTTATGGTGCCGAAGAAGGTATAGATTCTGCAGCGACAGATGCTGGAGAGGTAACACCTTCCAAATCAACCCTAAATGGAGCTGGTTCAAAAATAGAAGTGTTTACTGTTACACTAGGATTAGTTCTAATGTCCTCTTGTAACTGCAGAAATTCTTCTGTAGAGGCAAGGATACCAAAAATGGTTGGAGTAACTGGAGTCTTAGAGGATGTTGAAACACAAGTTTCAAACAAACCAGGAGACTTTGACCCAGTTAAACGAGTCTGCTTGGCTCGGAATGGTTACGCTTCTGGAGTCAAAGACGGTTGACTCGTCAGCATCCACGAAAGATGGGGTTTTGATTGACTTTGTTCCACGATCGCGGATTATTTGATCAACTTAAGATAAGAGGGGAAAATGTTATTCCGAATTAAGTGAATTTTAGACGCTATTATCACTCAGGTTGTCCTTAAGCTCTGAAAAAGGATACGGCCGAGGTAACCACAGACCAACTTTGGATTGTAGGTTCTAGCCCACTTGCAATCAAAGAGGGCTCTCTCTTTCAGATTTAGCTTTGTTGAAAAGGATCTTAGGATAGTTATTGAGTTCAGGGGTTTTTGTTCTGATTTTGGTGGGAAAATTGATGTTCTCAGGTAAAGAGGCAGAGCATAGTTTGAAATTTCAAACCATTGGGCGTGGAGTCGAAAAGGAGGACTGCTGGTGCGTTTTCTTGGTCCCAAGAGAGAAAATGGAGCAAGGTAGCTGCAAATGAAACAAGGTTTCAGGTTTAAAGGATGGGATGAATGCTAAGTAATGAGGGGCAGTTAAGAATCCCTCAATCAACTTAACAAGGCAAGATAACAGAGCTCTACCTAGGGGCAGTAAAGAATCCCTAGATAATCGGTACACACAGGTGAATCGGGGTAAACATGAGCCAAAAGGAATTCATATTCATTACCAATTCATTCAGACAAAAACATAAAGAAACATCAGAAATTGAGCATAGAGTGTATTTAAACAAATTCTAAACTAATCTTTCTTTCTGCTATTTAGATAATGGTAAACAGTAAACAGAGGTAAGAAGCACTTATTGTATCAGGTTGCAGCACAAGAATTCCATCTTCAGTCTCCAGAAAAACATTAACAACACATCAAACAGTCTCTTCTCAGAACTTTCGGAAATCTTTGATTACAGAAACAACTTCAGGTATACAGTGCGAGTCTATAGTGAAAAATACCAATTTACCAACCCTTAAAACAGTGCAGAGGGTGGTATATATAGGGAAATCTCTCTACAATTTGTTTATTACATCTTGACCTAAACAGGTCCTAAAGAACAATTAATTTAACCTAATCCTGTCTGAAATAAATGCATGAAAATATCTTTGGCTGTGCTGAGGGCTGCCGTATAAAAAATGAAGTGAATGTGCTTGTCCTCGATGGCTTGGTGCAGTTGCCTCTGCAATAACTGTGCATGGGTTTCTGTTCCTTGCTGTTCGGCCGCCTTAAATGTTTTAACAGTGATTTGAAGGCAGGGATGGGCTCACACTTATTGATTTGACTTTGCTGAGGGGCTCATCAATGTTAACCTGCTTTGGGAACTGAAGGTCTCCATTAAACAATTTAACTGGTACACTTTGCTGCTTCTCTTTCCTCTGATATTGTCTGACAAATGAATTGGGTCACTTCTTTCCTTTGCTGTGAGTCTAATCACAAGTTAATGGCCGCTGTTCGGCCTCTGTTTCCTCTAGAACTGTCTTCTGCTCCTTTCAGCATGCCTCGTGAAGAAAAACGGGTCATTCGGCACCTTTCGAGCTTGCTGGGGGCTGCGCGATGAGAAGATTCCCCATTTTGGCTCATTTTGTCCAGCGATGCGCGATTTGAGCTAGGCGCAAATCGCGCATCAAAAACTGCCTCAGAAACTGATTCTGGGGCTCCAGAGTGCGATTTTCGCCTTTCGTGCCAAAATTGTTGATGACATCAGTGGTGGGACCTCGTACGATGGGTGACATCAACGATGACGTCAGCACGATGATGTGGCGATACGGTAAAGGGACACGGTGGCAGGGTGACTTGGCAGTGCGGTGGCAGGAGGCCACGCAGGCAGATGACGTGGGGCTTACGTCACAAGGGGGGAGGGCAGTAAGTGGTTTCTGGGCGCATCGCCTTTGAGGAAGAGTGGTTTTGTCAGGGGGGGCTCCGCCACAGCCCAGGAGGCGATGCGTGGCAGGAGTACGGCGAGAATACCGCCCATCTCCCAGATGCTAACCTTCGGGCGGCTTGGGAGATGGGAACGCCTGCCCACCGTTGATCTCTGGGGCGGGTGATCGGACGGTTGGCAGCGAATGTGAAGCGGTGGCGGTATAAGGGCGGGGATCCGGGGGATATTCCCATTTTAATGTGGCGTGGCGGGGGTTAAAAACAATGGTTTATGTGGGTTTTTTGGGGTTAAAATGAGTGCGGGTTAATGTTTTATGAACGGATTTTTAGAATAAGGGAAAGAAAGTGGGTTTTTTGAGGGTTTTAGGGCTAGGGGAGAGGTTGTTAGCATGACCAGGTGTCATCTAACTCCTGCTATGACACGGATGGGCTAAAAACAGCCCCAGATAGACTGCTTTTTCCCTAAATTAGAAGAAATATGGCTATATTGCCAGGGAGGGGATATTTACATAGGGGAGTTTTATATACATAGTTTCAGTAGGGGAAGGGAAAAACTGATAGGGAGTTATATAGTAGAGTTAGTAGTTAATATGGAGATGATAAGTAGGTGCTAAGGTGGGGGACCTTAGGCTAATTTCGAGGGAAAAGTGACTCATAGATGAGAAATAAAGAATCCTTGAGTGAAGCAGATCTTCACCAAGACAAATGACATGGAAAATGATGAAACTAAGAGGAATCAAGTAGATCTTGACCTCTTTGGGGAAATTAATAAGTGACTTGGGGAATTAGAAGAAGGGGGAGTTAGTGGTGTCCAGCTTGAGCTCCTGCAGATGAAAACTGCCTGATAACTGTGATCTGAAAAGATAAAACACTTTGTAACACAAAATTGATCATAAATCATCATTCTGCAACCTCACAGCTACCTACCCAGCCTACTTTCCTAACATTTTTTCTTCCTTTTGGGTGGGTGCACTTAGACTTGCAAACCCTAATTTACAATTTTTCTTTTGAATGCTTTCCTATCTAAATCTACACTTATTTCTGCCAGGGGCCTAGATTAAGCAGTTAGGTCCCTTTGATTCTCTACCTATCTACAAATCTGCCAAGATTAAACTGTTTGGATAGATACATTCTCTATATTCTAAACAGGAAATTGAAACCTAGGGAGACCAAGATTAGACTGCTTGGATCTCCCTTTAAAAACTCTTCAAAACTGGAACAACACATCAAAATTGGAATACAGCAGTGCCATTTGGACTAGCATAGTTCATGGCATCTTGTGGAAATATGGAACACTGCATCTTGCAAAGTATGACATATTTGGCATGTAAAAATGTCAATCATGAAAGATGAAACCCTGTTGCAACAGGAGGCTAACAGTGGCTCCACTTGGGGATGGCTTTTCCTTGTGAAAAGCCAAGAACAGCAGGTCAGACTGCCTTGATTTTTCTATTTGTTGTTGTAGACTGGAAACACTTCTTTGTTCTGGCTGCTAAAAATGTGAAACTTTGAAATCTGAAACATTCTCTCCTCAACTGAGTTACTGTGAACTGTATAGCATCACCTGCTTTCTTCTGCGTGCTTGATAACTATGTACAATGCTGCTGGAACATGCCTTTGACTGCAAATAGTTCTTTTCTACCATGAATTGCTTGTAATGTGACAGTTTTCCTCTTGCTGTTTTGTTGAAATTGGTGTAGAGACAGAGCCTTTAAAACTGGAATACTCGCATTGGCTGTGTCTTCATAAAATTTACTGTTGTTCCTTAAATAATCGGCCTGCTTACACAAAATAAAAACAGAATGCTAATATATACAAATATTACTGCACAAAGATATATACAAGGCTTGCATTGTGTCCCTTAAAAGGGATCATGGTAATGTTTCAGCATACGGCCTGTTATCACAAAATCAGGTACTGAAGGCTGCTAATCAGCAAGACTCTGTGTAACTGTTTCAAACCAGGCTTTTAACTAAGGCTTAGCCTCCTTAGTCTGAGAGGGCTCTCTCATAGGTTATTGATATTGAACAAGATGGCTAACTCTTACAAGACACATGGAAAATGTACTGGCTGGACATAATTGCTTCCCATTGGGCTTATGGAGTCACTAATATCTCAGTAAACAATAACACTATCCTTTCATAGAAATCAGGGCACTTTACATCTAATGTTCAAACATAACTTACATGAAACACAGTTTGCCTAGGCATATAGGAAGTCAGAGCATGATTCATGAGTTCTGAGTGATTATGCATTAACCAAACTGTAAAAGAACATTAAAGAGAATAAACCATCATACATTTGAACAATAAGATCTATTGTGAATCTTGAGAAGAAACAACAGTCATTTGCATTACTGAAATCTGCTATACATAAACCAAAACAGTCTTCTCCAAAAACATCCAACCCCTGTTACATAGATCATTCAGCTATATATAAAAACATGACTCTAACTACTTGGAGCTTCCTCCTCCAGCATGAGGGGAGCTCGATGACTGCCTATGATGACACCTACTAACTTTTAACTAACTAATAATTACAGCTGCCTATTAATTGACAGCGCTGGAATCCTAAAACAATTAAAACTCTAATTCTACATCATGCTGGAAATAGCATTTATTACAACCAGGATGGTGCTCCTATGAAAAAAAAGGAGAAAACAGGCTCATTCTCTGACAAATGGCTTCTTTTAGTTTGGCTGTGATAGGTGTATGTAGTTGCTTGCTGGCCTTTAATGTAACATGTTTTCCAATACCCTGAAATATAGGAAACTGCTCCTGTTTGTCGGTCTTTGGTTTGCCTTAAAATATTCGAATCCAAAGAAGTATGCTTTTATCCTTTAATTACTAGGTTTCCACGTCCATGATGTGCTGGCCATTTTTTATGTGTGAAGACAACACCTTTCAAAGATTTGCTGATTTGTCAATCATAATTGATTGGCTCAACTGAAACATGCAGCTACAGCAGTTTCGTAGCGCGCTACGAAACTGCTGTGTAATTTCAAAAACACAGTCTTGTGCCTTGGTTTCGAGCAATGCTAGGAAATAACCGTTCTGTATATGAAGGCTGTTTCTTGTCACGATAACTGTATCCTCCAGAAGGTGAAGCAAAAGATCCTCAACAAAGATGGCTAATGGAAAACAGAAACCTTTAAAACATGGGAAACCGGAGTCCTGCAACAGTCGAATATTCGTATTTTCTATATCTTTCTTGAAGAGATAGACTGCCCTTACAGCTTGAGCACTGGCTCTGATCTTTCTTATAATCTGTTCTTTTCCTTCAGCCCTTTTTAGATCTAAAGTATACCTAAAATGCCAAGATGCATTAAGAGCCAATGTTGCTTGCCTCCATTTTCTGAGTCTTTCCAGTGGAGCTTTCTTGGATGGGATATTGAAAACATCATTCTACATTTCGTCTTCGTCATCGCTACTTTCCAATCCCTCGAAATTCTCCCATGAAGGAGATCCTCTAGGGGAAAATCTCCTTGGGTCTCCGGGACCTCCAGAGCTCATGAAAATCTTGTTCAACCGCAGGAGAGATGACACCGGGCACAATATCACAGCAGTAAACCGCCTCCAATGCAAATCACAGCTTGCCTCTAACCATTTAACACTATATTCAAACTAATATAGCCACTTTCCCAACAGATCCTTGCATTTGAACACGTTATTAATAAGATTAAATATTGTAACTGTTTCACGAGTTACACAATCCAAAATATATCTTATACTGCTCTTAGCAAGTCATATATTTACCCCGCACCAAATCAAACTTACAAATTGATACCGTGCCGATGAAAAAGAGTTTCTGATTAAAGAGGCCACGCATAGATGGTCTACCAAATTGCTTGTGAGACTATTGTTTCTGCGCTTCGCACTTCGTTTTAGAAATCTTACATGCAATGCATCTGTCCACGGGCAAAAGAGACGTCCCGAAAAGCCTGTAGTCGATTGCAAAGATCCACACTGTATATGGAAGCACAAATATTTGGAAGATCTAGAGAGCTTGGGAGTATATGTTGATTGTGGATCTCAATATCAGTGCGTAGTTCATTACAAATATTCATGCACAATGCCTTCATTTTCAAATACGCTGTTGAAACAGTTAATACATCCATCAAAACACCTTCATTGCTATTTGTCACAAACTCATCTGTCTCTGCCATATTTACTAGCCCAAGATTAGCCCCTGCAACCAGTAGCTCCATGAAACATTCTTGATGATTAGCCCTTGCACATAGCATCAGTGCAGTTTCACCAGTTTCTGTTCTTGCATTCAGATTGCATTTATGTTCTATGAACTGTTTTAAAATTATATGACAGCCCATCCTGGTAGCCATGTGAAGAGGGTGAAATTCGTGTTCGTTCTTTGTTTTGATAGAAACCTCAGTATTCGCACCAGCATTTAAAAGTGCACCCCATCCAATCGTAGCTTGATACCATCAGTGATGGAAAACTATGTATCTGATGACGATGAAACAGGTGCAGCCAGCTGCATTGCTCTTGCATAACTAGACTCCGCCATTTCATCAAACTCAGTTGATGCTGAAACAGAGACTTGGACAGCTCTTGTTGGTACTAAAACTTTTGGAATTTCATATGCTTCAAACCTTAAAGAATGACCAGCACCTTCATTTGGGTCCTGATGGCTGCAGAAAGCATTCACATTATCCATGTTCAGACGTTCATTCTCTGGTATGTAAGGCCTTGTTCCTTTCTCTAGAGATGACTGCACATAATCATTCAAAAATGATAGGCTCTTGTCTACCTCGATGTCTTCACAGCTTGCATCTAATGGCATTACACATTTCAACTATATCAGCACTTAACCCTAGCAGTGCCTGTAATTCATAGGCACGTTGTTGCAAGTCTATCGAATGTGATGTTGATAATTCATCAATTAACGAATGGCACTCTGGAAATATCTCCACTTTCTTTCCAGCCGTGATTTCAAAAGCACAGATCTTCATGATGGCAGTTGTAGCATAACCCATGACCACATTATCCCCCGAATGAGCCTCGGCCACATCTTTACATCTATTTGCACCATGATGAACCAACTTTAGTGCTTCCTTTAGCAGTGAACCGAGAAATCTCGTTCCTCCATTGAATAACAGCTACCATGGGACAAACATCAAGGGTGCCTTTAACCTGAGGTAGTACCTTGTAGTCACTAAAACTGTCACCTTCAGATTCAGAACTGATGACAAGCATACACGCAGGAACTTGAGAGCATGCCTCCTGTAAAGTGCATCCAGCCCAGAGCTATTTTGCATGACAGCTGCTATGGACTCGAACAAATCACCAATTTTGTAGCGCAGCCTAAAACATGTTGCACTGCGAAACTACAAAAAGGCTTTATGCGCTGCGAAAACACTTAAAAATTATTACATGAGCTACGAAATAACCTAAAGAGCTTTGTGAGCGGTTTTGAAATTTTGGCATTAGAATTTTCAGTGATAACAGTGGCTCCACTTGGGATAGTGTGCCCTTGTGGTACACTAAGAACCTGCAGTTCCAGTGCCTTATCCATTTTGACAAACTGAAATTTGCTCGACAATCATCCCCTTCAAGCTTCTGGGGCCTTCACCTCGGGCTTAAGCTTGATGATCACTGTAGGAGAAAGAAATCTACATCTACTAAAAAAAAATGCTCAGTCAACCTTGAGCTTATTTTGCATTTTCCTACCTACCTACCCTATCAGCTGCAATCTCCACTTGTAGCTCAAGGAACATGAAACTTCCAATGAAGCCAGTCATCGATCTGATCTAACACTTGAATCCTTTGGCTGTGCTTGAAACAAAAATTAACCAGATACTGAAGTAACCAAGGCAGTATGAGGTGTAACTGTTCTTCAAGATGAAAATATAACTGGAAGCCTGAACAGTAAATCTTTTCCATGTATTCAGCTATAGGGTCAAAAAACACATGGTTAGTTTGATGATTCTCAAAACTTTCTGTATCTTCAAACAACTTATCCTCAGCCACACCAAATTTATTTGATATACTATCCAACTGCCTTTCTGAATGATGGTCACAAACAATGTAATTTTCCTCACTATTATGATTATTATTTGAAGTAAGCTGCTGCAAGGAATTACAAAATTGAACAAGCTTTTCCTCTGCCTGAGGGTCGTAAAAACTATCTTCCAGTACTTCTTCTTGCTGTTTGCAATCGATTTCATACTCATGATGATCTGAAGCCTGAAAAATCTGTTGTATCTCTACATCAATATCAAAGGATGAAACATGGGTTTCACAAATAAACCCCTGCTGATCTTCATGCTATGTTTCATGGGATGTTATATATTCTCCTTGGTGCTGGAATGCATTGTTATGAAGAGCCTCTAAAATTTCTTCATCCGTGAATTCATCATCATCATAACCATCCTCTAAATACTTAATAAGACTTAAAGAATGTCTACAGCAATCTTTGAGCAGCAATAAGGATGGATAACCTTCTTTATACATTTCACAGAATTCATTATGAAAACTAGCAAGCGAATATATTGAACCATTTTCTAGACTTTTGTACCAAGACCATGCTTTTCCTTCTAAAGTGGTCATAAACATTTTCATGAGACAATCTTCAGGGAAATGAACCTTAAGACTGCGTACATGCATATGGAATTTAACCAGATGAAGAGCAGCATTGTCCTTCTTTTCATCTTTAAATATTGGAAGATCATCTAACCAATCAACCTCTGGCATAGGATTTGGAAAACCAGGGATATGAGACAGATTCATAGGAGCATACCTGGCATTCATTCTTGCAGTGGAATTCATCTTGAAACTTCATCAAGTTACTGATCTTCTAGCAGTGGATTCACCTTCCAATTTCTTATTCGATGTGTGGAGTCGCCAAGGTAGTTTTGCAGCCTCAAAAGATGTCTGAGCTCCTGCTACCTTCAGAAGTTCAACCATTGATTTCGGGAATGAATAATCTTCAGACTCCCGGCAGACGCACCAAAATGTTATCACAAAATCAGGTACTGAAGGCTGCTAATCAGCAAGACTCTGTGTAACTGTTTCAAACCAGGCTTTTAACTAAGGCTTAGCCTCCTTAGTCTGAGAGGGCTCTCTCATAGGTTATTGATATTGAACAAGATGGCTAACTCTTACAAGACACATGAAAAATGTACTGGCGGGACAGAATTGCTTCCCATTGGGCTTATGGAGTCACTAATATCTCAGTAAACAATAACACTATCCTTTCATAGAAATCAGGGCACTTTACATCTAATGTTCAAACATAACTTACATGAAACACAGTTTGCCTAGGCATACAGGAAGTCAGAGCATGATTCATGAGTTCTGAGTGATTATGCATTAACCAAACTGTAAAAGAACATTAAAGAGAATAAACCATCATACATTTGAACAATAAGATCTATTGTGAATCCTGAGAAGAAACAACAGTAATTTGCATTATTGAAATCTGCTATACATAAACCAAAACAATCTTCTCCAAAAACATCCAACCTCTGTTACATAGATCATTCAGCTATATATAAAAACATGACTCTAACTACTTGGAGCTTCCTCCTCCAGCATGAGGGGAGCTCGATGACTGCCTATGATGACACCTACTAACTTTTAACTAACTAATAATTACAGCTGCCTATTAATTGACAGCGCTGGAATCCTAAAACAATTAAAACTCTAATTCTACATCATGCTGGAAATAGCATTTATTACAACCAGGATGGTGCTCCTACGAAAAAAAGGAGAAAACAGGCTCATTCTCTGACAAATGGCTTCTTTTAGTTTGGCTGTGATAGGTGTCTGTAGTTGCTTGCTGGCCTTTAATGTAACATGTTTTCCAATACCCTGAAATATAGGAAACTGCTCCTGTTTGTCGGTCTTTGGTTTGCCTTAAAATATTCGAATCCAAAGAAGTATGCTTTTATCCTTTAATTACCAGGTTTCCACGTCCATGATGTGCTGGCCATTTTTTATGTGTGAAGACAACACCTTTCAAAGATTTGCTGATTTGTCAATCATAATTGATTGGCTCAACTGAAACATGTAGCTACAGCAGTTTCGTAGCGCGCTACGAAACTGCTGTGTAATTTCAAAAACACAGTCCTGTGCCTTGGTTTCGAGCAATGCTAGGAAATAACCGTTCTGTATATGAAGGCTGTTTCTTGTCACGATAACTGTATCCTCCAGAAGGTGAAGCAAAAGCTCCTCAACAAAGATGGCTAATGGAAAACAGAAACCTTTAAAACATGGGAAACCGGAGTCCTGCAATAGTCGAATATTCGTATTTTCTATATCTTTCTTGAAGAGATAGACTGCCCTTACAGCTTGAGCACTAGCTCTGATCTTTCTTATAATCTATTCTTTTTCTTCAGCCCTTTTTAGATCTAAAGTATACCTAAAACGCCAAGATGCATTAAGAGCCAATGTTGCTTGCCTCCATTTTCTGAGTCTTTCCAGTGGAGCTTTCTTGGATGGGATATTGAAAACATCATTCTACATTTCGTCTTCGTCATCGCTACTTTCCAATCCCTCGAAATTCTCCCACGAAGGAGATCCTCTAGGGGAAAATCTCCTTGGGTCTCCGGGACCTCCAGAGCTCATGAAAATCTTGTTCAACCGCAGGAGAGATGACACCGGGCACAATATCACAGCAGTAAACCGCCTCCAATGCAAATCACAGCTTGCCTCTAACCATTTAACACTGTATTCAAACTAATATAGCCACTTTCCCAACAGATCCTTGCGTTTGAACACGTTATTACTAAGATTAAATACTGTAACTGTTTCACGAGTTACACTATCCAAAATATATCTTATACTGCTCTCAGCAGGTCATATATTTACCCCGCACAAAATCAAACTTACAAATTGATACCGTGCCGATGAAAAAGAGTTTTTGATTAAAGAGGTCACGCATAGATGGTATACCAAATTGCTTGTGAGACTATTGTTTCTGCGCTTCGCACTTCGTTTAGAAATCTTACATGCAATGCATCTGTCCACGGGCAAAAGAGACGTCCCGAAAAGCCTGTAGTCGATTGCAAGGATCCACACTGTATATGGAAGCACAAATATTTGGAAGATCTAGAGAGCTTGGGAGTATATGTTGATTGTGGATCTCAATATCAGTGCATAGTTCATTACAAATATTCATGCACAATGCCTTCATTTTCAAATACGCTGTTGAAACAGTTAATACATCCATCAAAACACCTTCATTGCTATTTGTCACAAACTCATCTGTCTCTGCCATATTTACTAGCCCAAGATTAGCCCCTGCAACCAGTAGCTCCATGAAACATTCTTGATGATTAGCCCTTGCACATAGCATCAGTGCAGTTTCACCAGTTTCTGTTCTTGCATTCAGATTGCATTTATGTTCTATGAACTGTTTTAAAATTATATGACAACCCATCCTGGCAGCCATGTGAAGAGGGCGAAATTCGTGTTCGTTCTTTGTTTTGATAGAAACCTCAGCATTCGCACCAGCATTTAAAAGTGCACCCCATCCAATCGTAGCTTGATACCATCAGTGATGGAAAACTGTGTATCTGATGACGATGAAACAGGTGCAGCCAGCTGCATTGCTCTTGCATAACTAGACTCCGCCATTTCATCAAACTCAGTTGATGCTGAAACAGAGACTTGGACAGCTCTTGTTGGTACTAAAACTTTTGGAATTTCATATGCTTCAAACCTTAAAGAATGACCAGCACCTTCATTCTGGTCCTGATGACTGCGGAAAGCATTCACATTATCCATGTTCAGACGTTCATTCTCTGGTATGTAAGGCCTTGTTCCTTTCTCTAGAGATGACTGCACATAATCATTCAAAAATGATAGGCTCTTGTCTACCTCGATGTCTTCACAGCTTGCATCTAATGGCATTACACATTTCAACTATATCAGCACTTAACCCTAGCAGTGCCTGTAATTCATAGGCACGTTGTTGCAAGTCTGTCGAATGTGATGTTGATAATTCATCAATTAAGGAATGGCACTCTGGAAATAGCTCCACTTTCTTTCCAGCTGTGATTTCAAAAGCACAGATCTTCATGATGGCAGTTGTAGCATAACCCATGACCACATTATCCCCCGAATGAGCCTCGGCCACATCTTTACATCTATTTGCGCCATGATGAACCAACTTTAGTGCTTCCTTCAGCAGTGAACCGAGCAATCTCGTTCCTCCATTGAATAACAGCTACCATGGGACAAACATCAAGGGTGCCTTTAACCTGAGGTAGTACCTTGCAGTCACTAAAACTGTCACCTTCAGATTCAGAACTGATGACAAGCATACACGCAGGAATTTGAGAGCATGCCTCCTGTAAAGTGCATCCAGCCCAGAGCTATTTTGCATGACAGCTGCTATGGACTCGAACAAATCACCAATTTTGTAGCGCAGCCTAAAACATGTTGCGCTGCGAAACTACAAAAACGCTTTATGCACTGCGAAAACACTTAAAAATTATTACATGAGCTATGAAATAACCTAAAGAGCTTTGTGAGCGGTTTTGAAATTTTGGCATTAGAATTTTCAGTGATAACAGTGGCTCCACTTGGGATAGTGTGCCCTTGTGGTACACTAAGAACCTGCAGTTCCAGTGCCTTATCCATTTTGACAAACTGAAATTTGCTCGACAATCATCCCCTTCAAGCTTCTGGGGCCTTCCCCTCGGGCTTAAGCTTGATGATCACTATAGGAGAAATAAATCTACATCTACTAAAAAAAAATGCTCAGTCAACCTTGAGCTTATTTTGTATTTTCCTACCTACCTACCCTATCAGCTGCAATCTCCACTTGTAGCTCAAGGAACATGAAACTTCCAATGAAACCAGTCATCGATCTGATCTAACACTTGAATCCTTTGGCTGTGCTTGAAACAAAAATTAACCAGATACTGAAGTAACCAAGGCAGTATGAGGTGTAACTGTTCTTCAAGATGAAAATATAACTGGAAGCCTGAACAGTAAATCTTTTCCATGTATTCAGCTATAGGGTCAAAAAACACATGGTTAGTTTGATGATTCTCAAAACTTTCTGTATCTTCAAACAACTTATCCTCAGCCACACCAAATTTATTTGATATACTATCCAACTACCTTTCTGAATGATGGTCACAAACAATGTAATTTTCCTCACTATTATGATTATTATTTGAAGTAAGCTGCTGCAAGGAATTACAAAATTGAACAAGCTTTTCCTCTGCCTGAGGGTCGTAAAAACTATCTTCCAGTACTTCTTCTTGCTGTTTGCAATCGATTTCATACTCATGATGATCTGAAGCCTGACAAATCTGTTGTATCTCTACATCAATATCAAAGGATGAAACATGGGTTTCACAAATAAACCCCTGCTGATCTTCATGTTGTGTTTCATGGGATGTTATATATTCTCCTTGGTGCTGGAATGCATTGTTATGAAGAGCCTCTAAAATTTCTTCATCCGTGAATTCATCATCATCATAACCATCCTCTAAATACTTAATAAGACTTAAAGAATGTCTACAACAATCTTTGAGCAGCAATAAGGATGGATAACCTTCTTTATACATTTCACAGAATTCATTATGAAAACTAGCAAGTGAATATATTGAACCATTTTCTAGACTTTTGTACCAAGACCATGCTTTTCCTTCTAAAGTGGTCATAAACATTTTCATGAGACAATCTTCAGGGAAATGAACCTTAAGACTGCGTACATGCATATGGAATTTAATCAGATGAAGAGCAGCATTGTCCTTCTTTTCATCTTTAAATATTGGAAGATCATCTAACCAATCAACCTCTGGCATAGGATTTGGAAAACCAGGGATATGAGACGGATTCATAGGAGCATACCTGGCATTCATTCTTGCAGTGGAATTCATCTTGAAACTTCATCAAGTTACTGATCTTCTAGCAGTGGATTCACCTTCCAATTTCTTATTCGATGTGTGGAGTCGCCAAGGTAGTTTTGCAGCCTCAAAAGATGTCTGAGCTCCTGCTACCTTCAGAAGTTCAACCATTGATTTCGGGAATGAATAATCTTCAGACTCCCGGCAAACGCACCAAAATGTTATCACAAAATCAGGTACTGAAGGCTGCTAATCAGCAAGACTCTGTGTAACTGTTTCAAACCAGGCTTTTAACTAAGGCTTAGCCTCCTTAGTCTGAGAGGGCTCTCTCATAGGTTATTGATATTGAACAAGATGGCTAACTCTTACAAGACACATGAAAAATGTACTGGCGGGACAGAATTGCTTCCCATTGGGCTTATGGAGTCACTAATATCTCAGTAAACAATAACACTATCCTTTCATAGAAATCAGGGCACTTTACATCTAATGTTCAAACATAACTTACATGAAACACAGTTTGCCTAGGCATATAGGAAGTCAGAGCATGATTCATGAGTTCTGAGTGATTATGCATTAACCAAACTGTAAAAGAACATTAAAGAGAATAAACCATCATACATTTGAACAATAAGATCTATTGTGAATCCTGAGAAGAAACAACAGTAATTTGCAATACTGAAATCTGCTATACATAAACCAAAACAGTCTTCTCCAAAAACATCCAACCTCTGTTACATAGATCATTCAGCTATATATAAAAACATGACTCTAACTACTTGGAGCTTCCTCCTCCAGCATGAGGGGAGCTCGATGATTGACTATGATGACACCTACTAACTTTTAACTAACTAATAATTACAGCTGCCTATTAATTGACAGCGCTGGAATCCTAAAACAATTAAAACTCTAATTCTACATCATGCTGGAAATAGCATTTATTACAACCAGGATGGTGCTCCTACGAAAAAAAAGGAGAAAACAGGCTCATTCTATGACAAATGGCTTCTTTTAGTTTGGCTGTGATAGGTGTCTGTAGTTGCTTGCTGGCCTTTAATGTAACATGTTTTCCAATACACTGAAATATAGGAAACTGCTCCTGTTTGTCGGTCTTTGGTTTGCCTTAAAATATTCGAATCCAAAGAAGTATGCTTTCATCCTTTAATTACCAGGTTTCCACGTCCATGATGTGCTGGCCATTTTTTATGTGTGAAGACAACACCTTTCAAAGATTTGCTGATTTGTCTATCATAATTGATTGGCTCAACTGAAACATGCAGCTACAACAGTTTCGTAGCGCGCTACGAAACTGCTGTGTAATTTCAAAAACACAGTCATGTGCCTTGGTTTCGAGCAATGCTAGGAAATAACCGTTCTGTATATGAAGGTTGTTTCTTGTCACGATAACTGTATCCTCCAGAAGGTGAAGCAAAAGCTCCTCAACAAAGATGGCTAATGGAAAACAGAAACCTTTAAAACATGGGAAACCGGAGTCCTGCAAAAGTCGAATATTCGTATTTTCTATATCTTTCTTGAAGAGATAGACTGCCCTTACAGCTTGAGCACTGGCTCTGATCTTTCTTATAATCTGTTCTTTTTCTTCAGCCCTTTTTAGATCTAAAGTATACCTAAAACGCCGAGATGCATTAAGAGCCAATGTTGCTTGCCTCCATTTTCTGAGTCTTTCCAGTGGAGCTTTCTTGGATGGGATATTGAAAACATCATTCTACATTTCGTCTTCGTCATCGCTACTTTCCAATCCCTCGAAATTCTCCCACGAAGGAGATCCTCTAGGGGAAAATCTCCTTGGGTCTCCGGGACCTCCAGAGCTCATGACAATCTTGTTCAACCGCAGGAGAGATGACACCGGGCACAATATCACAGCAGTAAACCGCCTCCAATGCAAATCACAGCTTGCCTCTAACCATTTAACACTGTATTCAAACTAATATAGCCACTTTCCCAACAGATCCTTGCGTTTGAACACGTTATTACTAAGATTAAATACTGTAACTGTTTCACGAGTTACACAATCCAAAATATATCTTATACTGCTCTCAGCAAGTCATATATTTACCCCGCACCAAATCAAACTTACAAATTGATACCGTGCCGATGAAAAAGAGTTTCTGATTAAAGAGGCCACGCATAGATGGTCTACCAAATTGCTTGTGAGACTATTGTTTCTGCGCTTCGCACTTCGTTTTAGAAATCTTACATGCAATGCATCTGTCCACGGGCAAAAGAGACGTCCCGAAAAGCCTGTAGTCGATTGCAAAGATCCACACTGTATATGGAAGCACAAATATTTGGAAGATCTAGAGAGCTTGGGAGTATATGTTGATTGTGGATCTCAATATCATTGCGTAGTTCATTACAAATATTCATGCACAATGCCTTCATTTTCAAATACGCTGTTGAAACAGTTAATACATCCATCAAAACACCTTCATTGCTATTTGTCACAAACTCATCTGTCTCTGCCATATTTACTAGCCCAAGATTAGCCCCTGCAACCAGTAGCTCCATGAAACATTCTTGATGATTAGCCCTTGCACATAGCATCAGTGCAGTTTCACCAGTTTCTGTTCTTGCATTCAGATTGCATTTATGTTCTATGAACTGTTTTAAAATTATATGACAGCCCATCCTGGCAGCCATGTGAAGAGGGCGAAATTCGTGTTCGTTCTTTGTTTTGATAGAAACCTCAGCATTCGCACCAGCATTTAAAAGTGCACCCCATCCAATCGTAGCTTGATACCATCAGTGATGGAAAACTGTGTATCTGATGACGATGAAACAGGTGCAGCCAGCTGCATTGCTCTTGCATAACTAGACTCCGCCATTTCATCAAACTCAGTTGATGCTGAAACAGAGACTTGGACAGCTCTTGTTGGTACTAAAACTTTTGGAATTTCATATGCTTCAAACCTTAAAGAATGACCAGCACCTTCATTTTGGTCCTGACGACTGCGAAAAGCATTCACATTATCCATGTTCAGACGTTCATTCTCTGGTATGTAAGGCCTTGTTCCTTTCTCTAGAGATGACTGCACATAATCATTCAAAAATTATAGGCTCTTGTCTACCTCGATGTCTTCACAGCTTGCATCTAATGGCATTACACATTTCAACTATATCAGCACTTAAACCTAGCAGTGCCTGTAATTCATAGGCACGTTGTTGCAAGTCTGTCGAATGTGATGTTGATAATTCATCAATTAAGGAATGGCACTCTGGAAATAGCTCCACTTTCTTTCCAGCTGTGATTTCAAAAGCACAGATCTTCATGATGGCAGTTGTAGCATAACCCATGACCACATTATCCCCCGAATGAGCCTCGGCCACATCTTTACATCTATTTGCGCCATGATGAACCAACTTTAGTGCTTCCTTCAGCAGTGAACCGAGCAATCTCGTTCCTCCATTGAATAACAGCTACCATGGGACAAACATCAAGGGTGCCTTTAACCTGAGGTAGTACCTTGCAGTCACTAAAACTGTCACCTTCAGATTCAGAACTGATGACAAGCATACACGCAGGAACTTGAGAGCATGCCTCCTGTAAAGTGCATCCAGCCCAGAGCTATTTTGCATGACAGCTGCTATGGACTCGAACAAATCACCAATTTTGTAGCGCAGCCTAAAACATGTTGCGCTGCGAAACTACAAAAAGGCTTTATGCGCTGCGAAAACACTTAAAAATTATTACATGAGCTACGAAATAACCTAAAGAGCTTTGTGAGCGGTTTTGAAATTTTGGCATTAGAATTTTCAGTGATAACACGGCCATTGATAGGGCCTTCTTCAACAGTGTTGTCCTCTATAAACCTGAGAAAATAAGTGTTATTTCCCTTAACAGCAGAGACAACAAATGGCCCTTTCCATAAAAAATCAAACTTAGCATGTTTGCCCTTGTCTTCTCTTCTTGAATCCCACCTTAGAACTTTGTCACCAATACTGAAATCCTCAGCTTTAGCTCTCTTATCAAACATCTTTTTAAGCTTTTCTTGCAAAATTTGAGCTCTGTCGTAAACTTGTTCTCTGGTTTGCTGAAGATGAATGGTCTGATTGATTCTTCTTTGAATGTCATTTGGTTCAGCCTGAATCTCTTGTAACAGCTTGATAGTAGGAATGCCCAAGGATGAAGGAAATCTGGCCTCCATGCCGTATACCAGCTCATAAGGGCTCATCCCAATTGATCTTTTGCTTGAAAGTCTGTCTGCCCATAGGGCATTTATCAGTTTTTTGTGCCAGTTCTTCTTGTTTTCTTCTAGCACCTTCTTTATGATGTTGATGAGACTTTTGTTTGAAGATTCTGCCAGGCCATTACCTTGAGGGTAATAGGCTGTAGAGTGGCCCAGGGTGATATGAAACTTATGGCAGAAACTGATCATCTTTTTGGACTTAAAGGCAGCGGCATTATCAGTGATGATTTTCTCAGGGCAGCCAAATCTAGAAAGGATATTGCACTCAAGGAATTGGATAATGATAGTGTCATTGGCTTGTCTACAGGGAATGGCTTCAACCCACTTAGTGAAATAGTCGGTGGCTGTTAGGATCCATTTGTGTTGGCCTGAGGAAGAGGGATGGATTTCTCCAATGAAGTCAAGACCCCATTGTTGAAAAGGTTGTTCGGTTGAGATGGGTTTAAGGGGCAGGGGTAACAACTTTCTCTTGCCCTCAAAAATTTGGCATTTGTGACATGACATGGCAAACTTCTTTACATCTGCAAAAAGAGTGGGCCAATAGAAACCAACCCTTAAAATTTTATCAGTAGTGGATTTCCAATATAGATGTCCTCCACAGTCACCTGCATGGAATTCTTTCATGACATTGTTAGTTTCATTCATGGTTAAACAGTTAAGCAATATACCTTCATGATTTCTCCAAAATAATGCACCATCTATAACACAAAACTTTAAAGCCTTCATTTTCAAGAATCTTTTCTTGGTCCTGGACAATCTTGGGGGAGCACACAGGTTTAACAATACAAAGCATATATCAGCGTACCAGGGGCATTGCAGAAATATTTCACTAATCTGTGGAGTCGCCAGCTCCTGTTAATTGTCCAGCTGGTTAATGTCTAAGGCTTGAAAGTTTGTTTCGGACATTAGTTTAGCTAAACCTTGTCCCTTTATCAGCTTGGTTGGTTTTATTTCTATGTCATACTCAAGGATGCTTGCAATCCACTTGCCTCTTTTGCCTTCTAATCCTTCTTGTGTCAATATGTCTTTTACAGCAGCGTGTGGAACATAGGCAATCACGTGTGAATATAATATATAGATTCTGAAATCCTTGATGGCCTTAACAAGTGCGTAGGCCTGCTTTTCCATGATTGGGTACTTCAAAGGGGCGTCTCTTAAGGCTCGGCTGAAAAAGCGATTGGCTTTTCAGCTCCCTGTTCATCCTTTTGCAAAAGGACAGCGGCTATTGTGTGATCAGATGCAAAGGAAAATATGATAAAATCTTTGTCAAACTGTGGGCTAGTGAGGACAGGGGTTTGGGTTAATGCAGTTTTGATACTTTCAAATGCTTGCTTGGTTTCCAGGGACCATCTTACCTTGGCATCCTTCTTTAACATGTTGCTTAACAGTCGTATTAGTTCAGCTAGATTTGGAATAAATCTTCTTAGGAAGTTGATTTTCCCAAGGAATGCTTGTAGCTCTTTAATGTTTCTTGGAAATGGAATCTGGAGGATGGCTTGGATTCTTTCAGGATCAATTCTAATCCCATCTTTTGATATAATGTGGCCAAGTAACTTGCCTTCTTCTAGGCCAAATAGGGACTTCTTGGGATTCAAGAAAATGCCATATTTCCTACATGTCATGAAAATTTGCCTAAGATGCTTGAGGTGTTCTTCATTAGATTTGGAAAATGGGGTTAGGTCATCCAGGTAGACAACTAGGAAATCATGTATTTCCTTGGAAAAAGCAATAGCCATTGCTCTTTGAAATGTGGCACTAGCGTTTTTAAGTCCGAATGGCATCTTCACATACTTAAATGTTCCCCATGGTGTGGTAAAGGCAGTTTTGTCTTGGTCGTCTGGGTGAACAAGTATTTGGTTGAAACCTGAAAATCCATCTAGCAAAGAGATTCTAGATGACCCCACTACTCTTTGTAGGATGTGATCCATTTTGGGCAAAGGATAGTGGTCTTTTAAGGAGACTTGATTTAAATTTCTGAGATCTACACAAAGTCTGATTTCACCTGTCTTTTTTCTTGTAGGAACAAGATTGGACACCCACTCAGAAAATCTGATAGGTGCTATTATGGCTACTTCCCACATCCTCTTTACTTCCTTCTCAATCGGGGTAAGAAGCATAGGGTTAATTCTTCTAAGTTTCTGTTTGAAGGGTTTCTGGTTTGGTTTTAAGGGAATGGTGTGTTGGATCACTGAGGTATCATTGGATTTCAAATCCTCATAGCTCCAAGCAAATACATCTTGGAACTCTTTAAACATATCAATGTACTTGGGCTTTTGATCCGGTGGTAAATTTCTGGACAATTTGATCATTTTGGGATTTTCTTTTGTTCCAATGTTGTGTTCTTCTATATCAGTGTTAATGGGTTGCAATTTTGGCTTTCTGGGCACATCATTGGCATCAAACATGTCTTCTAATGGGGTTAGGCCGGCAGGTAAAAAGTTATCTTTTAGCTCAATGATCTCTGCCTCTGTTTTGTCTATTTCTTCCAAGTGCATTTGTTTCAGCTGTTCAATGTTTTCTTTGTCAAAAACCGTCGGTTTCAGGATTTGTTTGGCTGTTGCAGTAGTTACAGCCTGCTGATTTTCAGTTGCTTATTGTTGGGAGTCGTTCATAGCATCCAAGTCAATGTTAATATTTGAAAATTCATGCTCAAGGGTAAGGAAATTATTAATCTGGGCATCATTTTCGAACACTTGCCAATCTCTGATGTTATTTGGGACAGTGGGCCTATGTTTTATTTCAGCTGTGAAGTGATGGTTTGGCTCAAAAGGAAGCTTGCATGTACTTGCAAAAGTGGCTAGGCTGTGAGCGTGAATGTTGTGATTTCTTGAAATCTTGTCAAGCTTGAATTCAGTGAATGCATTGAGTATATTAGTGGCAGCAGTCCTATAGGCTCTCATTCTATTGTCGTTGGTAACAAAATTACCTTTCATCTGTTGTATGATTAAATCAGAGTCACCTAGGATAGACACTTTTTTAGCTCCTAGAGCTTTGAGGAGTTTAAGGCCTAACAGCAGAGCCTCATACTCTGCCATGTTGTTGGTGCATTTGAAATTCAGTCTGTAGGCATGGCCTTGTGCATGGTTGTTATATGTATTGTGAATCCAAACACCTGCCCCTGCCCCTAACTTGTTGATAGAGCCATCAAACTCTAAGTACCATGTGATTTCTTGCTTGTGGTTAGTGCTAAGAGTTTCAGCCATTCTTGCAGCGGGCAGATTTGAAATTTTTGTTTGAGGAGGTTCTTCTTGTATGCTGGTTGCATTATCTGTTGTGACAGTCTCATGGGTGCGTGTAATCGATTCTTCATTAATGTGCGTTTGTTGTTCTAGAGCCAAAGGCTCATCCTCAGTTGGAGAATTTGTGTCATCATTAAACAAAATAAAGGAATCCATGTCAGAATGTATTGAGTAAATGGGAAAATTTTCAGGCTTGCTCTCACTACTCACCACATATTTCATCAGCGTTTCTCTGTACAGTCTCTTTGGTTGCCCAAAGACAGAAATGGTGGCATAGGAGAGGTCTAGTTGAAGGGATCCTTGCAGCTTTGCTCCCCATGATCTTGATAGGAGCATACCGTACTTTGGTGGGATGTCAGCCACCACCACATCCATGAGGATGGTCTTGTTGGGATATTGGACTAAGGAGACACACAAGTCTTTGATGAGGCCTAAACATTTGACTTGACTTGAGTCAAATGAGTATAAATCTTTGTACGGTCTTGTAACATCTAGGTTCAGTTTTTCCATAACTGCTTTGGGCATAAGATTGTGCGATGCCCCTGAGTCAAACATAGTGTTGTGCAAAACTTTGTCATGTATATGCAAACTGACATAAAAGGGTGGAATAGGTCCATGTGTTGATTTTCCATTGACTTCTGGGCCAAATAGCAGTTCTGGGGTGTCATCTAAAACATTTACATCGTCCTTAACCTCTGGCATTTGAAGTGATCTCTGAATTTGTTGCCTATATACATCGTGTTTGGGAAGTTCTGAGAGGGGGATGGATATCTTCAACTTAGCTATTTCTGCCTCTAAATTAAATGGCTTTTCCAATGGAGTCTTGGTGTTGATGAGGGCATTTTTTTTCTGTTTCATTTGAAATATCAGCAGTTTGCTCTTGTTTTTCAGCGTTGTGGGGATTGACTACTTGCAGTTTTACAGTTTCAGGAGGACTTTTTGGAACGCTGTTCGAATTTTCTTTTGAGGAAGGAGGTGATAGAGGCTGCTCAACAGAAGGCTGCATGTCTGTTATGTCTTCTACAGTCACTTGTTGCGGGTTTGGGACAGTTGTATCAGTTGGTTCTGTCATGACAGCTTTGTTTTTAATCTTGTTGGGTTGTTTGCCTTCCTTTGTTTTACCAGGTTCAGAGATGTCAATGGTCCTAGTTCTCAGCTTATATTGTTTGTGTACTTCATACACAACAGTATCATATCCTTGTTTAAAATCAAAAGACTCACCAGACTTAGTCTGAAACTGATTGTAATCAAGTTCATTTTGGTCTTCTTGGCTCAGGAAAGTCTGATGCTCACCCTTTAGATCCATCAAATTCATGTGAGTGTCTTCTGTGGGTTGACTAGAAGTGGATCCTTCAACATAGTTATCTTGAAAAGGAGGTCTTATGTCATGGTCTTGGCTAGACCTACCAGCATTTGTGTTCTGCGTTTTCCTGAAATTTGGGTTCCTCATGGTATTGGACTGCTGTCCTTCCCATGATGCTTTTCTTTCAACGTTTTCTACTCTTTCTCCCAATCTTTGTAGGCCATTGATAATAGCATCAAGCTTCTAGTCAAAGGCTGAGGGTTCTTCCTTAAAGGTGGTTCTTCTTTCCATCCTAGCTCTGTTTCTTTTGGCAATTAAGTTGGCCTCAACGCTGACAGCAACATTTTGCATGTCTGCAAGGGTCTGAGGAGCTCTTTCTTTTAACTGGTATGCCATATCCGGGTCAAAACCATCCGGAAATTTGTACAAGGCAAGGTCAGGGGGAGGCCTCAGATTCTGTGGTATTGCATTGTAAACATTATTGAATCTTGCACAGTACTCCAAAACAGTTTCTTGAGGACCTCTTTTAATTGTATCGTATTCAGCTAGTATGTGCAAGGGGTCTTTCTTTTTCTCCCATCTGTTGGTAAAAGATTGGTACAACTCATCTGGGGTGGTTATGGAATTTGCAGCAAGTGATCTGAACCAAGTTCTTACATCACCTGTTAAACTTTGAACAAAAATTCTCATTCTCACACTATCATCATCTATTTCATAGTTTTCAAAATAATCTTGCATCTTTTTGGTATGCTGAATGGCTGTGAAAGGACCAGTGGAATCAAAATATGTGATTTTCGATTGGTAATCTTGAGGTAAAGCCCCAACATTAGCAGGTAATTGCAGGGGTGCATATCTATTAGCCATATTGGCAGGGATAAGTGGAACAACTGGGGTAACGGGGATCACAGGAGTAACTGGAACGTTGGAAACAACAGTAGTGGTAATGGGAATATGTGCAGCGAATGGAGGTGTGGAAGGAGTGCTATGAGATGTGGATGATGAACTAAGGGAAACAGGGGTTGAACGAAATAAAACCTTGACAGGAGTTGGAACACAGCTTGGGTGAGCTGTTTCAGGACTCAAATCAGCAAAATTTTCCTGTCTTTCTTGCTTCCTAAGGATCTTCGGGATTAGGTTCGGATTTTCAAAGACAGCTGGGGAATTAGGGTCTGGATTTGACCTTGTATATTGTGGACTTTTCTTGGGAGCCAGCTTCCGATTTTTATTTTTTTTGGGGTATTTTTATGGGAATATTTTTGTAATTAGCAAGGAACTAATCAAAATTTGGGATAACTTATTTGTAACTTAAAACTAGCATGAAGATTGACTGAAGCAACATTTATTCAATCATGTTAATGCAAAGCAAAGAATAGTTTCAAAGGCTTCCTGGCTGACATTCAGACTTCATCTGTAGTTTTAAGAGATAAACAGTAATTGGAAAGATTGATTTATGGTCTCAGCAGAGCTTTCTTACCTTCTTTGTGAAATTACCTGAGGAAAGCTTCCCCAGCGGAGTCGCCATTATGTTATCACTCAGGTTGTCCTTAAGCTCCGGAAAAGGATACGGCCGAGGTAACCACAGAACAACTTTGGACTGCAGGTTCTAGCCCACCTGCAATCAGAGAGGGATTTCTCTTTCAGATTTAGCTTTGTTGAAAATGATCTTAGGCTAGTTATTGAGTTCAGGGGTTTTTGTTCTGATTTTGGTGGGAAACTTGATGTTTTCAGGTAGAAAGGCAGAGCATAGTCTAAAATTTCAAACCATTGGGCATGGAGTTGAAAAGGAGGACTGCTGGTGCATTTTCTTGGTCCCAAGAGAGAAAATGGAGCAAGGTAGCTGCAAATGAAACAAGGTTTCAGGTTTAAAGGATGGGATGAATGCTAAGTGATGAGGGGCAGTTAAGAATCCCTCAATCAGCTTAACAGGGAAAGATAACAGAGCTCTACCTAGGGGCAGTAAAGAATCCCTAGATAATCAGCACACACAGGTGAATCGGGGTAAACATGAGCCAGAAGGAATTCATATTCATTACCAATTCATTCAGAGGAAAACATAAAGAAACAACAGAAATTGAGCATAGAGTGTATTTAAACAAATTCTAAACTAATCTTTCTTTCTGCTATTTAGATAATGGTAAACAGTAAACAGAGGTAAGAAGCACTTATTATATTAGGTTGCAGCACAAGAATTCCATCTTCAGTCTCCAGAAAAACATTAACAACACATCAAACAGTCTCTTCTCAGAACTTTCAGCAATCTTTGATTACAGAAACAACTTCAGGTATAGAGTGCAAGTCTCTAGTGAAAAATACCAATTTACCAAACCTTAAAACAGTGCAGAGGGTGGTATATATAGGGAAAACTCTCTACAATTTGTTTATTACATCTTGACCTAAACATGTCCTAAAGAACAATTAATTTAACCTAATCCTGTCTGAAATAAATGCATGAAAATATCTTTGGCTACGCTGAGGGCTGCCGTATCAAAAATGAAGTGAATGTGCTTGTCCTCGGTGGCTTGGTGCAGTTGCCTCTGCAATAACTATGCATGGGTTTCTGTTCTTTGATGTTCGGCCGCCTTAAATTTTTTAGCAGTGATTTGAAGGCAGGGATGGGCTCACACTTATTGATTTGACTTTGTTGAGGGGCTCATCAATGTTAACCTGCTTTGGGAACTGAAAGTCTCCATTAAAAAAATTAACTGGTACACTTTGCTACTTCTCTTTCCTCTGATACTCTCTGACAAATGAATTGGGTCACTTCTTTCCTTTGTTGTGAGTCTAATCGCAAGTTAATGGCCGTTGTTTGGCCTCTGTTTCCTCTAGAACTGTCTTCTGCTCCTTTCTGCATGCCTCGCGAAGAAAAACGGGTCATTCGGCGCCTTTCGGGCTTGCTGGGGGCTACGCGATGAGAAGATTCCCCATTTTGGCTCATTTTATCCAGCGATGCGCGATTTGCGCTAGGCACGCATCAAAAACTGCCTCAGAAACTGATTCCGGGGCTCCAGAGTGCGATTTTTGCCTTTCGCGCCAAAATTGTTGATGACGTCAGCATGAAGTCATTGGTGGGACCTTGTACGGCGGGTGACGTCGGCGATGACATCAGCACAATGACGTGGTGGTATGGAAAGGGACACGGTGGCAGGGTGACTTGGCGGTGCGGTGGCAGGAGGCCACGCAGGCAGATGACGTGGGGCTTACGTCACAGGGGAGAGGGCGGTAAGTGGTTTCTGGGCACACCGCCTTTGAGGAAGAATGGTTTTGTCAGGGGGGGCTCCGCCACAACCCAGGAGGCGACACATGGTGGGAGTACGGCGGGAATACCGCCCATCTCCCGGACGCTAACCTTCGGGCGGCTTGGGAGATGGGAACGCCCGCCCACCGTTGATCTGCGGGGCGGGTGATCGGACAATTGGCGGTGAATGTCAAGCGGCGGCGGTATAAGGGCGGGGATCCGGGGGATATTCCCATTTTAATGTGGCGCAGCGGGGGTTAAAAACAATGGTTTATGTGGGTTTTTTGGGGTTAAAATGAGTGCGGGTTAATGTTTTATGAATGGATTTTTAGAGTAAGGGAAAAAAAGTGGGTTTTTTTTAGGGTTTTAGGGCTAGGGGAGAGGTTATTAGCATGACCAGGTGTCATCTAACTCCTACTGTGACACATATGGGCTAAAAACAGCCCCAGATAGATTTCTTTTTCCCTGACTTAGAAGAAATATGGCTATATTGCCAGGGAGGGGATATTTACATAGGGGAGTTTTATATACATAGTTTCAGTAGGGGAAGGGAAAAACTGATAGGGAGTTATATAGTAGAGTTAGTAGTTAATATGGAGATGATAAGCAGGTGCTAAGGTGGGGGACCTTAGGCTAATTTTCGAGGGAAAAGTGACTCATAGATGAGAAATAAAGAATCCTTGAGTGAAGCAGATCTTCACCAAGACAAATGACATGGAAAATGATGAAACTAAGAGGAATCAAGCAGATCTTGACCTCTTTGGGGAAATTAGTAAGTGACTTGGGGAATTAGAAGAAGGGGGAGTTAGTGATGTCTAGCTTGAGCTCCTCCAGATGAAAACTACCTGATAACTGTGATCTGAAAAGATAAAACACTTTGTAACACAAAATTGATCATAAATCATCATTCTGCAACCTCACAGCTACCTACCCAGCCTACTTTCCTAACATTTTTTCTTCCTTTTGGGTGGGTGCACTTAGACTTTCAGACCCTAATTTACAATTTTTCTTTTGAATGCTTTCCTATCTAAATCTACACTTATTTCTACCAAGGGCCCAGATTAAGCAGTTGGGTCCCTTTGATTCTCTACCTATCTACAAATCTGCCAAGATTAAACTGTTTGGACAGATACATTCTCTATATTCTAAACAGGAAATTGAAACCTAGGGAGACCAATATTAGACTATTTGGATCTCCCTTTAAAAACTCTTCAAAACTGGAACAACTCATCAAAATTGGAATACAGCAGTGCCATTTGGACTAGCACAGTTCATGGCATCTTGTGGAAATATGGAACACTGCAGCCTGCAAAGTATGACATATTTGGCATGTAAAAATGTCAATCATGAAAGATGAAACCCTATTGCAACAGGAGGCTAACAGACGCTTTGACACAACTTGCTTTTTCAATTTTTAAGAGTCGAGAAAAAGCTAAAGATGACTCTAGTTGCCTTCGACTTTTAATGAGCCTGAAGTGATAAGTGCTCAGATGGACCTTTTCCTTTAAGGAGTCTGAAAAGGAATGAAAGAGACTACTATGGAAATCTAGAGAGAGGGATTACCAAACCAATCGCAAAACTGTAGAATACTTTTTATGGTACGATACTCAATCTTCCCGAATGCTGTGTTCAGGGCATTGCGATCGATAGGGTGGCAGACACGGCTTCCTAAGGATAAAGGATATAGCCTATTGTGGTCTCTGAATATATACTCGATGGTACGTGGGAGCACAAGTTGGTACTGGCACTTGTCATCTCAAAGAGGAGGAATCACCCAACCTACGATGAAAGTGACAGTTACCAGGCTTTATGACACCGGAATACGTCTCTAGCCTAGACTTCTAGATGTTGTGCGTTAGGTTCCAAAGCGTTTTTATGTTCATTGAATTTATTTTATAGTTGATCTTTCTTAAGAAGTTTGACTTTAAGGTTCATCGCGTGATGTAGATATACAAATCCTAAATATGCAATATAAGATGATAAACAGTCATTTACTCTTCTTTTTGCAATGAAAATCCTAGCTACTAAGGAAAGAGAAGCAAAATACTTTCAACATAGAGCAGAGAGCACACACTAGATGCACTGTCCTAAATCAAAATCAACAAGCAGTCTAAATGCAAATGCACATGCATGTATTTGTTTCCCACTTTCTTAATGTTTGAATGACAAAAAGAATGCTAAATACAAATCTGAATTATCTCTTCTTTCAAAGCGATAGTACTAATGATTTTCTTTTCAAAAAATGGAAGGAAGACAAAATGACACTTTGTGGTTTTGAATTGAAATCTACTTTTGACACTTGAAATACTATTAATTCAGATCAAATACAAGAGTAACAGTGTAATCGACTATCAAAAAGAGGAGGATTCTTTTCTTTGACTGAAAACGACACTTGCGACACTTTCAAATCAAAAGACAACAGTTCGATTAAGCTACTATTTGGTAAAGGAGAACTGTAAATGGCGAAAAATACATAAAAACATTCACAATTCTTTGTACAATGGAGGCTGAATAATGCAAAGGAAGGGAGTTTCAATAGTGGTATACTGATCACAGATAGAAAAACTCCTGAATAAAGCTGAAGACAGTGAAGAAAAACCCAAAATCTAGAGGTAGAAATAGTCTTATTTGATCATCGCACTTGTAACACAGGGAAACAGGGATGCATCCCACCTACTACACACGGGAGGTAGGATGCGTCCAATCTACCAAAAGGAGACAGTATGATGGTCTAGGGACGAGACTTTAACTTGATTTTTGGTCACAGTTTGCAGCTTAGTTCATGGATATAGGCTGAACTAATGATAGTCAGTAAATACAAAGTATAGGGGCTGATATAATGAGGTTACTTGAGCTACCCGTAGGGCACTTAGGATGTTTGCAAGTCAGTTGTTCAGTTCATAAACAAACCCAGAGATTGATTGAAGCAGCGTTGATCTACTTTGCGCTTGGATAGACAATGCAGTTCGAAGGCTAGCTGGCTTAACTTCAGGCTCCGTCTGTAGTTTATAAAGCAAACAAATAGAGAAAAGCAATCAAACTATTCACTCCCCAGTAGAGTCGCCATTTTGTTATCGGGAAAACTAGTCTCTATTCAGAGCTGCTAGTCCCACTAAGACGGGTAGCTATCTTAGAAACAAACAAACTAAAGTCACTTGTGTTTTCCTTTATGAGAGATAGATGAGAAAGAAGTAGAGAGTACCAAACTCAGTCTTTTGCTTGGCTCCTTGCTTGTTTCCTTTCCCCTTTGATAGAATCTCGCCACTCCTTCCTTACTTATCCCATTTCAAAGAGTACTTGTAGAGTCAAAGTAGCATAATACCATCAAAGCATAGAGATCTATCACCATAAACAATATAGGATCAGATGTATATTAACCATACAAATGCATATATCGATACGAGATTCAGAGATATACAAGAATATGGAGGAAAACTCAAATAGATTTATTGATAGAAGTAGTAGAAGAGAGGATTACAACCCATTGGTCTGACCCAGTGCCATCCTCCCAGCATGAAGGCCCTCTTCACCTCATACAAAGCAAAATCACCCAACAATGTCTTCAAAGAGAAACCAACAACACTTCCTTGCAAATTACAAAATTCCAGCCTTTAGATCTCTAGGATGAGGGATCCATATATAGATGTTTGCAGGGGGGTGAGTCAGCTTCTGGGATTTTGATTAGTGTCATCTCTCTGATAGTTCTTGGTTCCACTTGGAGATTTCATGATCTCTTACTCATCCTTGGGCGAATTCAGAGAGGCAAGTGTCAAATGAGCAGCTTCTAGAAGATTCTCAGGGTCTCCACCTAGAAAGATGCTTGTGCCATTTGTCTGCTCTCGCTCATCACACCCTACAGAAGGGCTTTACAGTATGCATCAAAATTTTTTCATGTGGCAGGTGAGATGCATCACACCCTTAGCACTGGGCAATCTGTATGGTCCTGCTTTGACCAGTTCTGAGTAGTTTTTCATGGAGAAATTCTGGGAGATGATCTAATCAGCTGGCCTTGCTCCTTTAGGGTATGAAACAACACTTGTAGGGACTTAGAAGCCCTTGGTTTATGGACATATGTGATTGGGGTTGTAGTGCCTGAATATGTCTATAACACTCCCTCTAAAAAATAACCGTGCCTACACCTGAGCTACCATACTTCTCATCATTACCCATCGCTATGAGTATCTGGAGATCTTTCTCCTCCAAAGTAATGAACAAACTCTTGTCGCCAGTCATGTGGAAAGAAGCTCCACTGTCAAGAAACCAACCACTTTCCACCATGGATGAAACCATGCATGTGAAGAGTGTGAAATCCAACTCAAACTGTGAAGCAAGTGCCCCACCTTCAGATCCTTCCCCAAATCCCTTCTTGGATTTCCTCTGTAGACAATTTGTAGCATAATGGCCCACCTCATGACAACGAAATCATCGCAATTTTGATTTTTCAACCTTCTTCCCACCATTAGAAGAATTGGATTTGGAAAGAGAAACCTTCTCCTTCCCCTTCTTTGCCTTACTCGCTAAGGCACAGTTATCCTCATCCTCCATGGATGAAGAACCATCTTTGGTGCTTCGTCTGATCTCCTCCTACGTCAAATCTGACCATAGTCATTCCCAATCTGGTAGTTTCTCCCTTAACCGAGTCCTAGTAGCTATGCTAGCTCTTAGGAAGGCCAAGGAGTGCTAGACTCACGATATCATCATCAGTTGTCATGACCCCTACACTTGCAAGGTCATCCTTGCATGTGATGAACTTGGTCAGATACGTAGAGATCGTCTCATCCTTTTCACACTTGATCTTTCGAAGTTTGTCCTTCAATGCCAGCTTCCTCTGATCACTGCTATTATGATATAAATCTTTCAATGTTTCCACATTGCAAACAGAGTATCCTTCCCATGGAGGCTCGAGACAATGTGATCTCGAACTCCCTCCAAGAGAATTCTCCTAGCTCTAGCCACACACTTCTTCCATTCCGCCAGTTGAGTAGCATTAGTAGGCTTAGGGACTTCTTGATCAATGAAGTCCTTAAGGCCGTTATCTTCCAATACTGCCTCCATGCGATCCTTCCAAGCTATATAGTTTGAGCTGCCATCAAGGGAATACTCAAGCTTCAAACCATAGAACACCATCGGTGAAATAGATGTGATAAGAACTTGAGATCTATATCCCAAATAATAAATTTCGAATTCCTTCTTGTATATTGCTCTTCCTTGATCACATGTGCTCTGATACAATGTAGAATTTTGTAGAATTTTTCTACAAATCAGCTAGCACCGATACCATGTAGAATTTTCTCTACAAATAAGCTAGCTCACTGATATCATGTATAAATTTCACCTGCAGATCAAACTGATATATGCAATGTACTAAAGCATAATACTAGATCTACATCTACCATAAACTTTGTGGAAGCTATAACTGATAAGAAGGAATTAATCACGCATGACACAGAATATATCACTGGGGAAAGAACCAGCATAGAACCCCAACATTGTATTATCAATCAAGTGGAGATCCTCTACAACATATAAAAAGAATTAGCTCAATAGCTATCCTGCTCTCTCTGTAATCAGAAGATGAAAATCATGGACTACCTAGGCCTCAATATATAGGCTGTAAATTGGCCTAATCATACATGCTGTCACCTTAGGTCCAACTACGTAGTCATAGAAGAAAATAGATTCCTTCCTCATGCAAGGAATACTTACTAGAAATATCCTAGCATCTGATAGTACATTGTCCCTCATCTGATCTCAACTGGGTCTTTGTTTGAACTACCATGCATCAGTTATTCATGAGAGAATACTCAGTTATCTGAAAATAATAGTTGTCACATGCATGCAAGCATCAACAAACTATATCTCATTAATTTAACAACTTGTTAAATTAATCTAACTGGACTTGACTAAGTTAAACTAAGTCAACTAATCCTCTCAATATAGAACTGAACCTTATCTCCTTTAATCAAGGGATAAATTCCTAAATCAAGAGAGAAAATAATTGCATGATCTCACAAAGACTTCAAGTTTAATTTTCCATAACTAATTAACTCATGGAGATTAATTAATTAATATTTTAAACTGCTGGTAAGACCAAATTCGTTTTTACTTCCTATAGTTAGACCAGGGACTGCTAAAAATAGGAAGGGACCCAAAAATGCTACTTTTAGAAGATGCTATTTTTAGCAGTTTAACCTCTCACCCAAGGTGGCTAAAATTCTCATTGGCCAAACTGCTACTTTTAGAAGTGCTATTTTTAGTAGTTCTATTTTTAGCACTTCCTAAATTTTGCATTTCTTGTTGCACACTTTTCAACAATCAGATCACCAATATTCAATGGGAAGAACTTGGTATATTAGAAAATGTGAACTAGAGCTTATCTTCAATCACTTGGACCTGATGTTTGGGAAATTGTGGAAAGAGGATATCAACATCTAGTAGTAGTCCCCACAGATCCAGCAGAAAGTAAATCATATGAAATCAATTCCAAAGCCGCCAACACTTTATTGGGAAGTTTATCAGAATTAGAATTTGTCAAAGTCATGTAGTTCAACATAGCCAAAGAAATATGGGACAGAATCATTCTGAGCTATGAAGGAGACTCTCAGGTAAAACGTGCTAAACTCTGAACTCTCAGAATCTAGCATGAAACTCTAAAGATGCATAGTGATGAAAGTATTTCTAGTTATTTCTTACAAGTAGATGGGATTGTAAATCATATGAGAAATCTGGATGAAGAAATAAAGGAGGCTACTATAGTTGAGAAAATTTTGAGATCTTTGTCTTCTAAATTTGAGTCAAAAGTATCTTCCATTGAAGAAAAGCAAGATCTATAATATGTTACTATTGTTCAACTTCATGGAATTTTAACTAACTTTGAAATGATGAATGGAGGTCCATCAGCAATCAGAGAAGTGCCTTTCAAAGCTTCTGCAAAAGGAAAAGAAAATGGAGATCTCAAAGAATCAGGATATATATCAGAAGAAGAAGAGGTAAACTTTGTGAAGAAACTTCAGCGGGGTTATGAAAGATTTAGAGGTAAGCTTCCCTTCAAATGTTTTGCTTGTGGAAGAGTTGGTCATTACACTGCTAAATGCCGTCATGAAAAAGGAAAGATTTCTACAGAAGGTAATAGAATTTATTATGCTCATGAATATAGTGATGGCATGTCTAATAGTGATGAAGATGATGAAGATATTAAAATACTCATGGCATATGAAAATGATACCTTAGAAAAGGAAGATTTCCTTAAAGAAATTACTCAACTCAAAATTTGTTTGGCAAAAAAGGATACAATCATAGACATAGTAACACATCAACTCATTGAAAAGCATAAGCACAATGAAGTGTTAGAATGTGAAGTAGTAAGTCTAAGAAAAGAACTTGAGAAGACAAAAAATTTGAATCTTAGATTTGCTAAAGGATCAGAAACGCTAGATGAAATCATCAAAGTTCAGCGTTCTCTTCTTATAAAGACTAGTCTTGGTTTTCATGAAACTATGGAAGGTGAATCTATCTCAGAAGATGAGGCAAGGAACCATAATGCAAAATTTCAAATGCTCAACAACGAGATAAGAGGTCAACCACATCAACAACTAAGGAAAGAAAGACTTCAAAGAAAATCATTTCCTCCTAACTATGGAAGGGATAATCGGTTCTTTCCTCTGACAAATAATGTTGAATGTTTTATACGTCATAATTTTGGACATGTTGTAGTGAGATGCAAAAGTAGAATGGTTCAAGACTGTCACACAAAAATATCATCAGTTTCCAGGTACTTTAAGGGATATTGTTTTTCTTGCAATATGTTTGGTCAAAAAGTTATTAATTGCGATAGAAGGAATATGAAACATGTAAGATGTTATGCGTGTAACAAGTTTTGACATATAGCAAAGGAATGCAGGAGCAAATTTCGGCCACCATACCAAAAGGAGCAAACATCATCACAATCCAAGGTATTGAAGAAGAAGGAATTGTTGTCAGAAAGATGTGGCATAGCTTGGTATAGAGACATAACAGACCCAGGGGCAGCTGAAAGTGTAAAAATTTAGTATTCCAATTATCATACACAGTTATTATGAATATAAGTCACATATATACATGAGTTGGAAGCTGCACAGTCGCGTATATGGTGTTTTTAGGTAAAAGCAGTGGGACAAACTCAGGAAAAGGGGTCTGATATGGTTCAGTCAATTAATGAATTGTCTCTTCTGTTCTAATTGATGATGATTACAGTCTGTTGGTGATATGTGGAAGTGTTTTTGGCCCTCATAGGTTGTTAATAATTTGATGAATATTTGGTTGATGATGATGCCTTGATGATTCTTACTAACAAATGCAATGATCAACTTTGATAGTGAATGACTGGGGCATAGGCTCAGGGGGAGCATATGTTTCTAATAATGCATTGTTTGCATTATATTAGAAGACCTTGGTACATTATGATACTTATATTTCTTGATCCACATAGCTTTTTTGATTCACATGACTCTTTTGATGATGGACATTTACAGGCTATTGATCTTGATGCTGCTGATAGATGCTTGTGGTGTAAATCATATATGGTGTATGATAGTTGCTGATGACTATCATGGTCTTGCTTAGATTGTTAGTCCTTGTTATAAATTTCATGTATATAATTTGATGTAAAGGTCATGTAAAGACCTATGATATAACCCCACTATGCATGGGAAAGATGATGTAATAATTACAAATTTTTTAATCAAGTATTAACATTTGGTACATCCCCACTTGGTTGGGTGATTGATGTATGTATGAGTCATTGATGATAGGAAAGTCATACTCACATAGTTGAGTGATAGAGTCATGTAATTCATTGCACATCCATAAGAGATTCTGGTAAAAGATTAGTGGGAGCATGATCAGATAATTTAGCATGTGCAAAGAATCCCTACTGGGGAGAACATCTTAGTTCGCCCTTTGCCATTGATGTCAAAGGGGGAGAGTATCTTGGCGTCGTGGCTACCATCAACTCCAAAGGGGGAAATTGTTGGCATTATTATACAAGTGTTGTCCTTGATGGAAACTCTCATAGATGACAGTTCACAGTGTAACAGATTAACAACAAAATATTATAGATCAAACTCCACAGATTGAAGAAATAGAATGGTTTAAGAAGTATATGCTGGTTCACTTTGTCCAAGTAGTGTATACATGCAGGTCCACAAAACAAAAGGTGTGTATATGTATGCATGCACTTTGACAAGTGGAAAAGCATGTATGAGTTGGGAAATGAAGAAAATTCAAGAGTAAAGAATACGAAAGGTCAATACCATGGTATTAGCCCACAATTTTGAGCGGAGTAACGACGATTTGATCCCGTCCAAGAATACCATAGGCTCTAAGTGTTGTTTTGGTCTGAGGCATTGAGGAAGGCCAAAACTATATAAGGAGGAGAAGATCAAAGGGCCATGTGTGAAAGTGTAAGGGTTTCTTAGGAATACTTATATTTAAAGTATATTTTATGTTGCAGGGGCTATGATTATGATATGATCAGAAATATTTTCTGCACCTTAAATTCAATGTTGGATCATGATCATGATACCTGAAATGACTTGTCATTGAATGATCTGAGATTGGTCGAGCTACATCTGATTGCTAATGCATGTTTTATTTTGTAAGTGTTATGATCTGGGTATGACTGAAGTCTGGAATAGTTATGAAGCTTTAAGTTTGTATTTGCAGATCTATACACTAGTTCACCTTGGTGAAGGTGAATAAACACTCTGGTTTGGTACTTCAAAGTAGCATATCCATTATGAAATATGATCTTTAAGTTGCAGTTGTTTCTGGTTGTTAATGCACAGTTCTGGGTTCTACTCCATGTTTTTGTGACTGTTTTCTGGTGAATATACTCTGGTGATAGTGTTTTGAATGTTTGGATTGATTGATTGTGATTTGCTTCAGTGATGATAGGTTTTCATTGATTGGTTGTATTGCAGCGATGATTGATTTTGAGCTTCAATGTTGTTGATGGGTCCAGTATGAAAATTGGATGGAACATGGCCTTCATATTGTGTTGTTGTGTACTAGGAGTATCCAGTCTAAAAATTTATGAAACGCGGTCCTTGGAGGAAAGGAGAAGGTCGTAGCCTTCTGTAGGTTTACGCCTACGTACTGGTAAACATATCAGCTAGTACAAGAGCCAGGGGGTTGGATCTCCCTTCTTGTAGCAGCTGGAAAACGAGTGAAGGTTGGAGCCTTCTGTAGGCCAGCACCTACGTACTAGTACACATATCAGCTAGTATAAGATCTAGGGGGTTGTAGCTCCCTTCCAGTTGAAGCTAGATAATAGGACAAGGTTGTAGCCTTCTGCAGGTGAGTGCTTGTGTACTGGTACGAGTCTGCAATAGTACAAGACTGTAAACAAGTTTTTCTTATATTAAAATAAGACAGAGACGATAACAACAGATGGTGTTTCTCTCGGCAATAACCATATGAAGAGGAAAAGAGTTCACTTGAGAAGAGGAATGGCGGGCAAACGGCGCAGCTAGGGTTTCTGTGTTACAGCGTCTGTTACAGCACTGGAGCACTACAAACTTAAACTTGCAGCACTGTATCGAAAGGGCCAACGGTTGTCGGATTGGATGGGGGCAGAGGGGTCCAGTGGGACCCCTTCGTTTAAGCAAGTTCTACTGCAGAAACAACAGCAGAGCAGGACAAAAGGCGTCAGAATAGAGGGGCTGCACAGCTCGATCCAGAACAGCAGGAAAAAAGAGGAAAATAGACCAATGACATCGGATAGGACAGAAAATATAGCAGGAGACAGAGATACAGAGAGGCAGAATCTTGTAGGCACTCACGACAAAACCAATGCTAACTCCCAGCCCTCAGAAAATGAGGATGAGGGAAGGAGAAACGACAAAGGGCCAAAACATAAACACAAAATCCCGCCGGAGAAGGAAGGGGAGTCCAGCGCGAACCCCAACAGAAACCCGGTGAACAGCAGTGCTTGTAAGCCAAAGAAAAAAGACAGCCTACGAGTGACCATCACGGACCCAGATATCCAGGCCTATAGGGAGCACATGGCTGAACATGCCATCATTGCAAATTTATGGGGATATGGCCCTCAGAGAGGACCCTATGTCAATGGATAAGACAGCAGTGGAAGCCAAAAGGAGATGTGCAGCTACATCTGGGGGCCAAAGGGTTTTTTACAGTGGTCTTTACCAGCCTAGAAGATAAAGATAGGGTGTTCGAAGGTGGCCCTTACTTCTTAGCCGCAGCTGGCTTATATATGAGACCATGGAAGCCGAACTTTGTACCAGAAGGGGAATCCTTCACTCAAGTCTCGGTATGGATCAGACTCTTCTCTCTCCCCATTGATTACTGGGGTTTAACTGCCCTAAAGCAAATAGGGGATACATTGGGAACATTTGTCAAAGCTTCAGAAGCAACCATTCAGAAAAGATACACTACCTATGCCAGAATTTGTGTGGAGATGGATGTGTCTGGAGCACTTCATGAAGGGTTGTGGCTGGAATACAGAGATGAGGAATAATTCCAAGCTTTAGACTATGAACAAATACCTTTTAGATGCAGGAAATGCCATGTGCATGGACATCTGGTAAGGGATTGTCCTTTGAACAGAAAGGAGGCAGAAGAAGACAAGACCCAAAGCAACAAAGACAGGAATGACTTCATAAAACCAAAGAACAGACAGCGAGCTAATAGACGAAGGAACACCAAAGGGAACATAGGAAAAAACTACTTCAGTAACCCCTTTGAGATCCTAGATCCAGATACTGACTCGGAGTCAAAAAAGAACACACTTGATGGGGAGGCAGAGCAAAAGGAACCGGAAAAATTCACAGGGGAAGGCACTGAGGAGGAGGCTTTCAATGGGGAAATCCATATGCAATATAGAACAGCGGAAACGGACGAAGAAACAGAGATGCTAACTAGTGAGGCATGGAGTGAGGATCTGGAATTCGAAGACACCTTAGCGAAGGAAGGTATGGACCTCACGCAGCTCGTAGAACGATGGAGAGCCAAAGGGATTGAAGCAGTACCAGAGGAAGAAATAAGAAAGGTCAGGGACCTCTTCATAGCGCGGCAGAAGGTAGTTTTTGAGAAACAGAAGTACAAGTTAGGTATAATCAAAGGACACATCCCACACCACAAAGCAATACTTGGTAGAACCTCTGGTTCTAGGCACAAACGCCGTAGAGGTCGCAAGACTTCCCAGGAACACTTGCAGGAGTTAGGAGAGATGCTGATCAACGTAGGTCAGATCAAGCAGCTAAGTGATTATCCATCCTTCCCTAAAATTGTTTAAATATGAAGATAGTATCATGGAACACAAGAGGTATTAACAGCCTAGCCAAACAGAGGCTGCTAAAAAGGCAAATGGAGAAGAACCATCCGGATTTGTTATTTCTACAAGAAACCAAGTGCAACAAAGCCCTCATAGAAAAGCTACGAGTCAAGTTAGGAAGACATTTTGAAGCTCTGGAGATCGAAAGCAAAGGGCGGGAAGGAGGTATAGCAACCTTCTGGGATACGAGAAGATATCAGATCCTCACGGCTGAAGCAAGCAAAAACTACCTAGCTTTGGAAATGCAACCCACAGGTATTTCCACTTCTTTCCTCTGTATAAATGTCTACAGTCCTCAACGGTTAGATGACAAGATAAACTTCCTAGCTTCTTTAAACAATTTTATAGAAAGGAACACTGGTGCCAACTTCATTTTGGGGGGTGATTTCAACATGATCACCTCCCTCCTGGAGAAAAAAGGAGGACTAAGGAAACTAAACAGGGATGGGGAAGTTTTCATAAGTTTTATAGATAATGCAAGATTGGTTGATGTTTACCCCAAGAATGGTCAGTTCACCTGGAACAATCGAAGGGGGGGGGGAAAGGCTAATTTCTTCTAGATTGGATCGCTTCCTAATCTCGGAGAGCTTCATTCTAGATGGCACAGCAGTTGAATCGAACATCCTCCCTAGCGGAGGCTCGGACCACTGGCCAATATCTTTAGCTGTTGAACTTCAGGGTACCCCAAGAAACAAACCCTTTAGGTTCGAGAAGTTTTGGATTGAGCACCCTAACTTCCTCACCATGGTGGAAAAATGGTGGTCAGAGCCTTTAGAGGAAGAAGGTTCCAAAATGTTCAACCTGCAAAAGAGATTAAAACACATCAAAGTGAAATTAAAAGAATGGAACAAAACAATTTTTGGTAATATTTTTCAGGAGAAAGCGATCATCGAACAAAAGCTGGAGCAAATTCACAAGGACGGGGTTGCAGGCACTAGAACTGAGGAAACTTGTGAACTTGAAAAAGAGCTGACCCAACAATGGCACAATAGATGTAAGCAAGAAGAATCTCTATGGAAGCAGAAATCAAGAATTCAGTGGTTGAAGGAAGGGGAGCAAAACACCAAAATTTTCCACAGATCAGCCATGGACTACAGAAGTGCCAACAAAATGCTCGAACTAAAAAACAATGAGGGGGAAGTCCTCAAGAATCACAGCGAGATATCAGCTTCCCTGGTAGATCATTTCAGCCTCATAGCGCAGGAACCAAGGATCGACAGAGAAAAAACAATCAAAGAAATAACTACGGTCATACCCAAATTAATCACTGATGAACAAAACTGGGCCCTAAGAAGAACAATTACCATGGAAGAGGTCGAGGAAGCGGTCAGAAGCATGCCTAACGACAAAGCCCCCGGACCGGATGGGTTTACCATCAATTTCTATAAAGCCTGCTGGAACATAGTAAAACAAGATATATGGGAGATCGTGGAAGACTCAAGACGATCCAAAACAATCCTCAAATCTCTAAACTCAACCTTCATCGCTCTGGTTCCTAAAGTGGAGGAAGCCAACACTCCAGACAAGTTTAGACCCATTGCCCTCTGTAATGTCATCTATAAGATCATATCAAAAGTTATAGCTAACAGGCTGAAGGCTATCCTCCCTGGCATCATCTCTCAAGAACAATATGGCTATGTGGAAGGAAGACAGATTCTAGACAACATCATGCTGGCCCAGGAGATGATCCATTTGCTCCATTCACAAAAAGCAGCCAGAATGCTCATGCAATTAGATTTATCCAAAGCTTATGACAAGGTTAGTTGGTCTTACCTGGAAGATGTTTTAAAAGCTTTTGGTTTTAGTCAACAATGGATCAAATGGGTTGTTGCCCTTATCAGATCCCCTAGATACTCTATCCTAGTTAATGGTGCCCCCTCTGATCCCTTCAACCCTTCCCGAGGCATCCGTCAGGGGGACCCGTTATCCCCCTTCCTGTTTGTTATTCTTATGGAGGGCCTAGGTAGATTGATTGCAAAGAAAAAAGAAGAGGGACTGTTAAAAGGACTGCAACCTATTAGATCTAGCCCGGCCACTACGCATCAACAGTTCGTTGATGATACAATGTTACATGGTACCCCGACAGTAAAAGAAGCGTTGGTTTTAAGAGATATTCTTAATCTTTTCAGCAAGGCTTCAGGGATGGAGATAAATTTTTCCAAATCAACCATTTTCTTCTTCAACACGCATCGAGCCATCCAATCTCATCTTTCTAGGCTGTTGGGATTTAAAATTGGTTCTCTTCCTTCTAGGTATCTGGGTGCCCCCCTGACTCTCAAACCTTGGAGAAAGAACCATTGGGAGAAAGTACTTGACAATATGGAAAGAAAATGCAAACATTGGACTAACAGGGCTCTGAATTTTGCAGGCAGGTTAATTCTCACCAAAGCGGTCTTGCAGGCTATCCCTCAGTACATGCTCTCAATTTTACCAAAAGGAATCCTAGATCGCATGAGAAGCATCCAACGCTCATTCCTATGGAGTGGAAATAGTGAGAAAAAAAAGTGGTCGCTGTTGGCTTGGCAGAAATTATGCAGGCATAAGAACAGGGGAGGTCTGAACTTGGTTGATCCCGCCGTGGTCAACAGGATATGTGGGGCCAAAATCTGGTGGAGGTGGATCTCAGACACTAACCTGCCATGGGCTACGTTGTGGAAGGAAAAGTACAGGCCGAACAACTCTAGTCTAGATTTGATAAGGATGCAGGACATGCCCACCGGCTCTCCTATATGGAATCATGCCCAAGCCAACAAAGATATTGTTCAGGATTACAGCTTCTGGGAGATAAGAAACGGAACCCAAGCACTTTTCTGGGAGGATGCTTGGCAACAATCTCCGAAATTGGACTCCCCTCAATTCCAAACTGTGAAACATCACTCCCACATCCAGGGCAATTTCAGAGTTAACCAATATTGGAACCCTACCAGTGAAGACCCGGAATGGAGGGAATGGACCACCTTCAACTCGATCCACAACGAAGACAACCAGGATACCTATCAAGCTTTAAATCAATCTATCCTCAAAAGGAAGATCCGAATAGCTGCTGAAAATGATAAGCTCAGATGGGGACCAAAAGGCAATGGGGAATTTTCCCTCAAAGAAGCCAGAGACATCCTTGCGCGGGAAGAGCAGCCGGACATTATACCCTGGACTGCTAAAGTTTGGGACAACCTATTATGGCCGAAAATTAGAACTTTTCTTTGGCTTCTAATGCAGAGGAAAACCCTAACTTGGGAAAACTTGCTGAGAAAAGGATTTACGGGACCCTCTAGATGCCCTATGTGCCTGAAGGAAGAGGAAACTATGAATCATCTTTTTAACTCCTGTGATTGGGCATCCCAGCTTTGGAATTGGATGGAAGATATTTTGGAATCGTCTGATAGGAACAGGGACTCTATTCAGGAGACCATCAACAATTGGCGAAGGAACTTCTCCAGAATTCAGAGAGTGGATAGTATATGGAAATGCTTCCCGGGCTTTATAGCCTGGACAACTTGGAAAGAGAGGAATCGAAGGATTTTCATGGAGGAAGTCAGAAGAATTGAATGTGCGAAAGAATCTATCTTCATCAACATCAAACAGCTAATACAGGTAAAAGGCAAAGCTGAAACGAATGAAAAACCAACTGCTCAGGACTTGCGCATTTTAAAAAGGTTTCAATTGGAAGCCTCCAGCAATCAACCTTTGGAGGTAAACAGAGATCAACCTTCTACACAAATTCAACGCTGGCTTCACCCTCCAGAAGGCAGCCTAAAATTAAATTTCGACGGTGCTTCGAGGGGCAACCCAGGCATTGCTGGCATCGGAGGAGCCATTCAGAACCATGAAGGAGATATCATCCACATCTACTGCAGGGCGCTAGGAGAATGCACGAACAATGAAGCAGAGTTCGCCGCGCTCGAGAAAGGACTAAAGATTCTAAGAAACATGAGACGAGGAAATATCATTGTGGAGGGTGATTCTGCTTTGGCCATCTCGGCGGCTAGACGATTGCAAGCAGGAACAAAAGCCAATAAGGCTACCAACCATTGGACGCTAGCTAAGGCAACTGAAAGCATAGAGGAGATGATAGTAGAATTGAGAGGCATTGTCTTCCAATCAGTGAGAAGAAAGGCTAATGGGTTGGCGGACTTCCTGGCAAACCACGGGGCTGACAATCCGAATACAATCATAAACAGTTGTTGGCCAGAGGTTACCTGCCCAATCCTCAGGGTAACATGTGCTCGACTAGCAGCAAACGATTCAAATCAACCCTAGCCGATAATGGCTTAGACATTCGGCACCGGAGGACTGAGAAATTTGGTGAAGGGTACACCTACAACCGAAGTAACGGCATGATAGGACTCACAGGGAGAAGGCTTAACCGGCAGCGGCAAGCCAGCCAAACAAGCGATCATTACAGATCGTGCCACAAAACTCAAGGCATGAGGAGAATAAATACCAGGACACTTGGACGGAAGCCGTATCAAAAGACATCAGTGACATTTATGTTCACGGTGTATCAGGCAGGGTGGATCAAGGCTCAGAGCATGGAGAATCAGAAGGAGGGCAAACAGGATCTGTCCGACTCCATTCGCATCCATAACAACCGCTCAGACGTACAGCACACTTGGCAAATTGATAAATGGCTCATAAGCAACCACACTCATTCTAAGTCGACCGGCATCAGCCTCGCGTGTGTGGACCTCAACCGCATTGATTGCAAGAGTACTCCTAACTACAACAGGTTCAAGACCGAATTCAGGAGGATCACCATCCGAAAAAGCTATAAAGCAGCGGGCACTTTCTTGGTTTTCACCACTGTGTCTTTTTATAGTGAAGAATTAGCTTCAGTGAGCGAGAGGAAATTTGGCTGGAAGAATCATAGAGAGTTCAGGATGGAAGCGAGTGGTTGTCGCTGTGATGCAGCAAATCAGGACCTGCTCGAGGCGAAGCAGGGGTATGAAACCCGTGCTGCCGCTAGGAACAAGCGTAAGATAGCGGAGCTGGAGGCTAAGGTCAAGCAAGCGGAGGACGGGCGCACGGAGGAGGAGATTGCAACAGAGGTTAATTGGCTGAGGGACCCGGGAACACCTTCGAAAAGGGCCACTCAATTCGTCATGACAAAGGCCGAAAGCTGGCGCACCAAAATGCTCATAGCCAAAGCCTTGGAAACAATGGAGAATGAGAAGCAGCACATGGTAACTGAAGTGAACCTCACGGAGGAGCAGATGGCTAAGATCATCAACTATAACAACTCTCTGGAAGGGAGGATCAACACAGTTCATGAAGCCGTTCAAATTGTCAACAGGAAGCTCACCCTCCTCATCCAGATTCTGAGAGACACGGTCAATACTGCTCCCGGTGCATCGCAGCCTGCCAAGACAGATGTACAGGATAATGAATCCATCGAAGCAATGAAAGCCAGGATGGATACTCATATGCGGCAGATGGGTCTGGATACCATAAGCCAGATGGGAAAATTCATCTAGCTTTGCTCCCGGTGTGGTTCTCTTCGGCTTTATATATGTCTCTGTTTCAGTTTGTCTATGTAAATGTCATGTTATGTACTGTCTTAGTTGTGTCGGATGATAGGAACAAGCTCAGGTCAAGCCACCTTGCGAGTTGCGCTGTTTACAGTATTGTTTTGGTGAATTTTTTGAGCAGGTGTTTAGAAATGGTTCACTGTGATTCCCTGCTTTCGATCCGCCATAGCGGATTTTTTGTACTATATCTTGTTATATAATATAATCTCCTGACTTACAAAAAAAAAAAAAAAAAACAGATGGTGTTTCTCTCGCATTGGTTTTCCACCTTTAATCTTGGGGTTCATGTGTGTTCTTTATGTGTGATTTCTTATTCTGTTATTATTGCACATGGTTATAGTTTAAATGGTTAATTAAGTACTGATGCACTAATTAAAGATCCACATATGATGAATTAACTTAATCATAAGTTCACTAGAGATATGCTGGTTGCCTTAAGAATAGTTGCATGCACACGTGAGTTCCCTTCACTGAAGTAGCATATATAAATTTGATTATGAAAATAAAAAGTTAGTAAGTTGATAATAGTAATTCACCCCCCCTCTCAATATTATTTCCAACATGCTCCACCTCCGATGAGTTATGGTCAACCCTGGGGGGTACCAATTCCTCTTACACCTAGCCCCCTGCCCAATATTTTCCATGGTGCTAGCTTGATGGACCATAACCCAGGTTCAATATTAATTAGGCAAGCAAATCCCTACACTACTGGCCCTTTCGGCATCAATCCATAGAGTGCGGACTGAATTCTCACCTGAAGCAGTATGGGGGGATGTAGGAACCAAGTTTCTACACCCAAAGATGGTAGTGATGTCGTTTTATACCCTAAATCTTCCTTCGCGCAGGTCGATAAGCCTTTTAGGGATTATTGATATACTTCTCTTATTCGTCCTTCAGACCTCCACAAAGGTCTACAATCATCCTTCGCGTACCCTAGATAAGCGTATCAAGCACTTACACACCTCTATAATTACTCTTTACTTCTATGTTTACCCAGATTAGCTTAAGTATTGAATAACTTCACATGCATTAAGATAACCTTCACGTAAACAAATATTCTTACTTGTGCTCATATAACAAAGCAAAACATATGGATTCGCGCATCAATACAACATTAAAACATAAACCCAGTATTCATCATAACATAATCATAGTCATAAGTAAAAAAGATCATACACAGATAATTCCAGAATAATTTGGTTTATTGATGTTTAGATCCTCTTTACAGACTCCAACTACCCTACGCAAACAGCTGCAGGGGTCCACACACTCATCTCTGTGCTGCTACCCTAGGCCTATGCACGCATAGCTGCAGAGCCTCTTTCCTACGTTAAGACTCTACGCTCTTAGCTCTCTGTTGTGGGGAAAAATGCCTATGCAGGATGATCCTATCCACCTAAGGTGTGACAGTGCCTTAGCAACAAACGAATACAGCTACTTTGATTTCTTCCTTTATGAAATGTGAAAGAGGGGAGATCGGTAGACTTACCTTTGTCTTCCGGTTGTCCCTCGATCTAGATCCTCTTCTCTTTGGGTGTTCACAGCTACTTGCCTCCTCGCTTGCTCAAGAGAACAGCTACTTGATTCCCACGAGATCACAAGAGAACAGCTACCTGTGACAAGAGAATAGCTACTTGCGACAAGAGAAGAACACAACACAAAGGCAAATATACATATTCATAAATGATTCAGGATTAGAAGTAAATCAAATACACTAATGCAATCATACAAATACACCAGCATATAGGAGCAAACCAAGATAGCTTTATTGATAAGTAACAGGGTTCAGGAAGAGATACAACCCATAGGGCTCCAATCCAGCATCTCCTTCCCAGCAGAATGGAATTCCTTCTTCAGCTCCCTTCAAAGCATTAAGCACCCAATGATCCAGTCTCAAACCAACATCAATTCTTTGCATTCACAAAATTCCAACCTCCTCTTCCCATGGAGGAGAGATCTATATATAGATCTTTTGAAGAGAGGATGAGTCAGCTTGAGGTTGGTATGAAGCTGACTAGTGTCCTCTCCCTCTCTCAGTTCTTGAGTCCACTTGGAGGTTCTTGCTTCCACTTGGAGATTTGGAACCTCTTACTCATCACCAGTCGAATTCCCTGATCCAAGTGTCATTTTGGAAGCTTCCTGGGCATTGACACCTTGAGGAATGACTCTGCCACTTGTCCAAACTCGCTCAGCGTACGTAGCCTTTGTTGGAGTTGACATTCAATGCAGGTAGACAGTGGAGCAGTTGATATTCAGCGCAGATGCTCAGTGGAGCAGTTGACATGATCCAGAATTGGCTTGTTTTTGAGTGTCTTCAGGTGGAGAACTTCTGTGAATTGCTGTGGTTAGTTTGCCTTGTTCCTCTAGGGGTAGGAACAACATGTTTAGGGACTTTGGATCCCTTAGATTATGGACATTTCATGCTTGATGCTGTAAGGCACAAAAATGTCTATAACAGTTGCCCCCTAAAGTATGAGGCCGTTTATCGGGTGAAATGCTTTATCCAGGAGGGTCCGAAGTTCATCCATCTGCTGGGAGGAGACCTGTAATAAAATACAATACAATACATTATGATTCATACTACTTTCATGATCTAGTTGAGGCGGGCATTCCCATGCTCAACTTTATAAATTCATTTTTGTACATAGAACAGACGATCGTCTGATGGTAGACTGATAATTTTGGCGAAATTATCATCCTTTGAGTAGGATGATCATCTGCTGCAATGATGTACATGTCAAATGTCTTTATCTTTCCTGAATATATATCGTAGCCCGGATGGATGAAACTAGATCCGGGGTCTTCAAACTCGTTCGATCTTCACTCTAAGTACAAGTCGATCCATGTGAGAATTGCGCTGAAGTCGAACATGGAAAGACATCGCTTGATTACCGGTCAATGATATAAACCGTTAACAAGCGCGAGAGGAATCACCGATAATGATAATGACCCTCAAGGTACTGCAGTACAATTCACGTGGTGTGAATAAAGGACTTGGTGTCGAACACCACGCAAAAGCTTCTGGTCGAAGGTCATTGATGTATACCTGTCGCCGGAAGTGAGAAACTTGCCATTGAGGCATGCAAGCTTCAAAGTACTGAAGGGGTTGTTCCTAGATCAATTCCTTGGATAATGAGCTGATGTCGACAAGGAGCGATCCGTCACAGGAGGCCCTTAATGAATCCCACATCAGTGACACGGAACGGAGCTAATGATTTTAATGGAGGTGAAAACGATCTGTGACATATGATTCAGGGTGGCGGTCATGGATGGATGAAGGATAATGTATGGCAGGGGATGGGACCCGGTTGACTCTTTCTGAACAACTTCTCTTGAACATATGGCAACACTGATGCGATGGATTGGTAGCATTACCCCAAATATGGATGGTATGGCGAGACCATGGTGATGTGACCGGTGAATGAGACAACCCAACCCGATTGTGATACGGAGGAAAAGTGTCATGTTCAAGAGCGACCTGCTACCATCAAAGTTTTCTTTAGTTTTCTCCCAATTTTTCCCTAGTCATTGCTGACCAATACCTCTTTATTTTTGTCAAGCTTGAGGAGGATAACATATGCTTGTTCTATAACCTGCCCTTCGGGCAAGGCCATCGCTATGTTTTAACGAGCCTAGCGATAAGGAAACTCGTTCTCGTCTAAAGACAAGTTTGTCGCTATTTAATAATTTTAACGAGTCTAACGACAAGGATAACTCGGTTCTTTTCATTTTTAGAGAGTCTGAAAAGATACATGAAGTCAACTCCAAAATTCCTTTTTCGTCATCTAATCCCTTAAGTTCGAAAAAGTATAAAACAATACAAAAGGGATGAGTTTTCGATATCTTTAACGAGCCGAACAAAACAAGCACTCGATCTTTTTGTGCAATAATCCCTCAGGTCCAAAAAGATTAAAATCTAGAGGAGGGATAACACTTCCGGTCCTTTAACGCGCTGGAAGGCCAAGACTTGGCAATCTTTTCATATTTTACGAGTCAATTGAAAAGAGCTTAAAGAAGACTCGTCTTTTGAGGAACGAGTGATAAACAGGGATAGCAGCTGATTCCAGGTACAGGTTGGAATTTTCCAATCACGGCAGTGTCACAAGGATGGCTAGGTGAAATCACTCTTCGCAGCTGTTCCTCAAAATGGGTAAACAATCATATGGGGGTGAACGATCGGCCAAATGAAAAGTGGAGGTGGCAGGTGCAAACACGACCAAGGTTTTTATGGCTGATAAATTTATGATCACAGTGGTTATTTACCAGGATAGGTTCATTTTTTAGTTAAAAATGAGCTTAAACACTGGAGGAAACATTGCTCACTGCTTATATTTATTTTTTAACGAGCATGAAGACCGCGTTAAAACTGCTCGGATCTTGCGTTTATTTTTTAACGAGCATGAACTTTATGCTAAAACTGCTCGATTACCCAGTCATAAGATAAGAGTGTCTCATGAAAGATCCCATTTTTTATAGAGCTTGCGCCTTACCAAAGCTATGCTCCCTCTCCTTTCTTTATGCAAGTTCGGAAACGGCTAATCCTACGAGTTTAAAGGGTTAGACCTACAGGTTTAAAGGGAGGACCTAAAAAATTAAAAAATAAATAGTCGCCCCTTGCTTGCACTCCAAAAGGTTTGCATGCCCCCAGGTATAAAACAGAGTTTCAAGGTTACCTCTACTTACCCTCCGCCAAAACATTTGTTTTAATCGAGAGAGGCTTACCTCTTTCAGGTTACCCAAAGATTGTCTCGTTAATCTTTCAAACAAAACACTTCCTCGGTAATGTCTACCGAAATAGACAAGGGTGAATGACTGGTGCCAAACACGTAACTTTGACAAAAGAATCTTATTCTAGAACAACCCCTCTTCCATCCACGGACGGGGTACGGACTAGTCATATTCTCCCGCGGAAACCTACCCTATACCCAAAGTTTCCCTGCCGAAGCAGGCCAGGATGCATGCCCCCTGGGTTCCGGTCATATCCTCCCGGATTACTCGCGCTCATCAGGAGGACGGACCGTGGGTTGAGACACTTCTTGCGTGTATAGACCATTTAGGGATGGTACATGACTATTTGCGATGTGTGATCCGGGAAACGAAAGTTGGTCTACGAGCTTGACCATTCTTCCTTCATGCGGAAAACACATTACTCTAAAGAGTGAGGAGACTACAGCTCCCATGCAATATATATAGTCTCGTCCAAGGAGTAGGTTATAATCCAAGGGTCCTTGAACGACCATCATGTTCATTTGAACGGTCTTCCCTTTCAATGTTACAGGCACATTGGGGAGGATCCCTAAAGGTCGACTGGTTCCTTTATCAAAACCTGATAGATTTCTCATCTCAGGTAAAAGCGCTGGCGAACCAAGTGCTCTCCAAGCAATAGAGGAAAGGATACTCACAGATGCCCCCTCATCAATGATAGTGCCAGCCATTACCATTCTGTATATTTGACAAATAATTCTGAATGGTATACTGGCAGGCAACCGGGGTCTGCCTAGTTGGTTCCAATCAAAGGACACAACCAGGTTGCTTGGTGGTGGGACCGAATATATGGCCGGATAGCGCTCTGATGAACTTCCTTCCTGCGATAAAGGAATGGTGGCATTGCCCCCTTGATCATCAGAGTCAGTGCTGATGAAGAGAATCTGGACAGTGTTGTCTTGATTTTCCTCTGTGATGGTGTCATTCGAAGACGGAGCCTCTGAAGGCAAAACCGGGTCAACTGCTGTATCAACCTTTAGACTTTCATCAGGCATGGATCCAGACGGTTCATCTTCAATGAAAGGTGCTTCGGCCGACCACCTGGGCAGGTCAGCCGGATTCTCAACTAGCGAGGGACTTGGCAAGAGTTTTTGATATCGAGGAGGAAGTTGTGCTCGTAAAATCGGGCGATCTTCCAGAACTCTTTTCGCCTCGTCTAAGAAGGGACAACGGTGGATGGCGTGATCGCCTTCACACAGCCTGTAGGGAAATTTAGCTTTCCCGCTCTGTCCTAGAGCTTCACTCCCACTATTCAACGGTGAGCAGTCGACATGGCTATCAGAGGTCGATGCTCCCGAATTGTGCAAACGGGGGGACCTGTCTCTTAGTATCCGGGGGATACAGGGAAAATCTCTATGGAAATGGTCTCCCTTGCATATGACGCATGGCGATTTAGGCCTTACGAGTGCGGTGTGTGGATTTTTGTTAGATGACACCTGTTTGCCCCCAGTCGCCTTAGGCTCCTTCTTCTTCTTTTCTTTCTTCTTCTTCTCCTTCTTCTCCTTAGGAACACGGTTTTTTGATTTACCAGTTCCATTAAGCGAAGAGGAAGGAGGGGAGGAAGATGAAGTGGAAGGCTGGGAGGCAACTCTTGTCTGATCTAACTGCTGACTCGACTGTTCAGGAATGGTGGTATTCTGAACAACATTGGTTGAAAAGAGCCAAACTGGTAGGCCAATTGTCAGTCCTACAAGCGACAATGTGGCCATGTGGGGCACACCAACATCTCCCCAAGAGGAGAAGGGACTAGGATTTCCACCAAGGGGAACTCCTTGGTTGGTGTGCTCCATCTTTTCAACCTAAAGATCAACGTAGGATTAAAGGGTGATTGTTCCGTTTAAAATAAATTGTTAACGACGCTTTAGACACAACTTGCTTTTTCACTTTTAAAGAGTCGAGAAAAAGCTAAAGATGACTCTAGTCTCCTTCGATGTTTTAACGAGCCCGAAGTGACAAATGCTCGGATGGAATTTTTCTATTACAGATTCTGAAAAAGGCCAAATGAAACTGCTCTGGAGATCTAGGCAGAGGGTGTGCCAAACTTTTCGCAAAACCACAGAATACTTTTTAGGGTACGGGCGGTCGATCTTCGTGAATGCTGTGTTCACTGCATTGCGATCAGTAGGGCGGCCGACATGGCTTCCTAAGGATAAAAGATATATGCCTATAGGGGTCTCCCAATATATACGCGACGGTACGTTGGAGCACAAATCCGTACTAGGCTACCGTCTCTCAAGAGGAATCACCCACCTTCTTCGAGATCGACAGTCACTAGGCTTAACGACGCCGGAACACGTCTCTAGCCTAGACCTCTATGTTGTGCGTTATGTTACAAAGCGTTGTTAGGTTCATTCAGTTTATTTTAGGTTGATCTTTTTAAAGTTTGCCTTTCAAGGTTCACCACGAGATGTATGATACAAATTCCTAAACGCTGTCTAAGATGATAAGCAAGCTTTATTATCTTTCAACTTTGAAAATCCTAGCTACTAAGGGAAAAGAAAAACACTATCTTTTCTCAAAGAGCAATCAGCACACTCTAATGCACTTTCCCTAAATCCAACATGCAAACTATCAAATGCAAAATGCACAATGCAGGTGTTTGTTTTCCACTTTCTTAGTATAAATGCCTACAAAGAAAGTCTTTTTCACAACTTTGAATTTGCTTTTAAAATGATCAATACAAACAAGTACACTCTTTCAAAATCAACAAGGGTAGAAGAGATTACAATCACTTTGCTACTTTCGAAATAAAGACTTGTTTTGACACTTAAAAGACACAAATTCAAACCAATAAGCAAAAGTAAATCTGTAATCAATCTGCAAACAGCCAATGAACTCTCTTCTAAGACCACAATCAATCAGATCTGAATCAAAGGCTACAGGATGACTACTTTACTCATGCAAAGGAAGACTGTAAATGACACCACAAACACATAAAAAACATTCACAATCTTTTTGTACAAAAGGAGGCTGAATCTAAGCAAAGAAAAAGGTTTATCAGACTGGTACCTATGCTAGTTAAAGGTTGCAAAAACAGAGATCAAAACAGGGCAACAGATAACAGAGAACCCCAGCTGCACAAGGCCAAACTGGTTCAGCGCAACCTCAACACTGAGGACTTGACATTCAGTGCAGGTAGCCCCTTCGGGACCTGCGTTGAAATGCAGACTGCCTTCACAACAGTTGCGCTGAAAGAGAAACTCTCGTTTCCCTTGGATTCTCGGTCATAAAATGCTCAAAAATCAACTGTTTTAGGCCAAATCAGAAACACAAGCAAGGTATAAATAGAGGGATGCTTTGAGAGGGTACTAAAGACTATCAAAAAGGATCATCAAATCATTTGTGGATCTAGTTTATATCATATACAAGTCCAGCAACTGGATCAAAACAACAACTTTCTACTTTGCATCCGGGAAAGATGCAGTTCAATAGTTACTGCCAAGTCTATGAAGTAAACAAATGATGGAAACACAAATGAAATGAATAAACAAATTCGTCCCCAGTGGAGTCGCCAATTTGTTGTGGGGAAAAATGCCTATGCAGGATGATCCTATCCACCTAAGGTGTGAGAGTGCCTTAGCAACAAACGAATACAACTACTTTGATTTCTTCCTTTATGAAATGTGAAAGAGGGGAGATCGGTAGACTTACCTTTGTCTTCCGGTTTTCCCTCGATCTAGATCCTCTTCTCTTTGGGTGTTCACAGCTACTTGCCTCCTCGCTTGCTCAAGAGAACAACTACTTGATTCCCACGAGATCATAAGAGAACAGCTACCTGTGACAAGAGAACAACTACTTGCGACAAGAGAAGAACACAACACAAAGGCAAATATACATATTCATAAATGATTCAGGATTAGAAGTAAATCAAATACACTAATGCAATCATACAAATACACCAACATATAGGAGCAAACCAAGATAGCTTTATTGATAAGTAACAGGGTTCAGGAAGAGATACAACCCATAGGGCTCCAATCCAGCATCTCCTTCCCAGCAGAATGGAATTCCTTCTTCAGCTCCCTTCAAAGCATTAAGCACCCAATGATCCAGTCTCAAACCAACAGCAATTCTTTGCATTCACAAAATTCGAGCCTCCTCTTCCCATGGAGGAGAGATCTATATATAGATCTTTTGGAGAGAGGATGAGTCAGCTTGAGGCTGGTATGAAGCTGACTAGTGTCCTCTCCCTCTCTCAGTTCTTGAGTCCACTTGGAGGTTCTTGCTTCCACTTGGAGATTTGGAACCTCTTACTCATCACCAGTCGAATTCCCTGATCCAAGTGTCATTTTGGAAGCTTCCTGGGCATTGACACCTTGAGGAATGACTCTGCCACTTGTCCAAACTCGCTCAGCGTAGGTAGCCTTTGTTGGAGTTGACATTCAACGCAGGTAGACAGTGGAGCAGTTGATATTCAGCGCAGATGCTCAGTGGAGCAGTTGACATGATCCAGAATTGGCTTGTTTTTGAGTGTTTTCAGGTGGAGAACTTCCGTCAATTGCTGTGGTTAGTTTTCCTTGTTCCTCTAGGGGTAGGAACAACATGTTTAGGGACTTTGGATCGCTTAGATTATGGACATTTCATGCTTGATGTTGTAAGGCACAAAAATGTCTATAACACTCTCACAAACCAATTACATAAAACATAACAAGACTTAACTGAACTGAACTTCACAAACTCCCTTAGACTCGTCTAAGGCTTCCCTTTGTGGACCTCATAAAGCCGACACTAGTTACATAAAATAAGGGTGAAAACTCTTGATAAATATTTACATATTCGCACTCCACGACCAAAAAATGTAGAGACTTTACACTTCTTATATAAAACTTCGTCTTTTTGCCCCAAACCTTGGGCTTTTAACCCCAAAATTGACCCTGGGGGATCTGTTCCCAACACATGGAAACTCTTATCTTGGTACCAACACATCATATGGATATACCCATCCACATCAATAAATGTTAGGGTTAGTTGTTGCTCCACCTTTCTATTCTAATGTTTCCCTATCTCATTACTATCAATATGCACCACGTAGCACTCCAACCTTGTCGGCGCCAGTGCCCCAACCCCCCATGCCTCCTCCACCTATGCGACAACAAAACCCTCCCCCACAAGGTCAAGTGTATGCTCAACATATCACAACCAATACCCTCAGTCCCAAGAAACTAAACAAGGGGAAAGGTAACCAGAACCAACAATGTCAAGGTAATCAGGGTAACCAGGGTCCACGATGTAATGCATCTCAGGGAAACCAATCTAATCCCGCAACATAGCAACAGGGCGAACAAGCCAAGAAAAACAAGGCTATTCATATGAAAAATCCTTGTGCCTATTGTGACATATATGGCCATTATACTCATGAGTTCCCCCTTTTACCTCAGATGCATCAAGCATAAGAATCTTAAGCAACTTCTTCTAGAGGACAACAACCCATAGCTCCACCTACTCCTCCTCTAGATTCATCTCAATCAATTGTCCTTACCAATTCTTTTCCTCGCCAAGGATATCTAGCCCATCAACCTACACAAGGTCACGCAACTCTGCAACCCCCACCATTTGGTCAAAACGATTATCAGATTCTTATGATGAATTCTGAACAAGTCAACCTTTAGACTCGATTGTGCCAATATGACAAGCCACTTGCTAAATCAACAACTCAGTCCAAGCCCCAAGTTTCCACTGAACCTTTGTCATCATCCAATGGTACCTTACAGATCAATCTGCCTAATATAGAGGTTATCCCTAATATCCCCGAAGGTCCATTACGTCGAAACTCTACTTTTGCTAAAGACGCTCAGACCTATAACATAGTAGATGGCTTGGTGTTGTCTCCTACGACCATGTCAATGGTAGAATTCCTCTAGACGTGCCCATCCCAATGGAAATCTCTCCTTCCTTCTTTGGGTGATGTGTATCCTTTTGGCGATTGTATGTTTCTCTTTGACATTGAAAAATTAGAACATCCCCTCCTTCCTTCATTCATTTTATTTCAAATACCAGTCTCCATAAGAAACACTACTATTCAGTGGTGTATAATAGAAAAAGGATCCTCCACCTCTGTGATGGCTGCTAGTGTTTGGAAGGAGCTTGGTTCACTTGACCTACCCCCTCTACCATCACTCTCCTTCCATGGGATGGTCATCCCTCTCTACCCCTTGGCTTATATCACAATTGTCCAATTACTATCATCGGCAAGACATTTTCCATTGACATTGAATTCATCGATGCCCCCTTAGATTACAAAATCCTCCTGGGTCGTAGTTACACCTATGTTATGTCATTTTTCACAATTACAATTTTTTATAAGATCTACTTCCCTCCTAATGGAAAGATTGTCACTATCGATTAACTGACGTACTATGATCCTAAGTCTCATACTTCACCTCAGTCCACATTCTCATTGATGACTGGAAATAATACCATCTCATTCCTTACCAATGTCTCTCCTAGAGTCTACAAATATTCCACCTTGCTTGGTGCTTATAATGTTCCACCACCTACCCCCTCAGAGCCTTTCTCTTCTAGTGTTTGCATGCTTCAAGCATCATGGCCTACCCACAAGAAGTCTGGTACACCTTCACAATAGCCAACACCTTTGTAACCTATTTTTACCAACTCAACCTAGGCTTTAGGTATTACTCCTTAAGGTCCATTTCCGTCTTCTAGTATATCTTCTAGTCCTTTCCAACCTAGAATTGTTCCTCCGGGTCTTAACCATCTCAAAGAAGTTCCCTCGGTTCATTACACTTCTGATCAGATACCTTTCATATTCTCGCTCCATAGAGTTTATTATACACCTATCATGGCTATGCTTGTTTAACCTAACATTACCTTGGGGATCCCAGTCCGGTACATTGATCCTCCCACAAACACTCCTCTTGATCAACTCAAACCTTACACTGCTATGACCCTGGTTCAACTTGTTGTTCATACCCTTTCCTTTGCTTAAGTTAAAAAAAAACCTCAACATGAACCTTCTCCTATTGTGAAAGCATCTGGTTAAGGGGAGAAAGCCTAGAAAAAGGGAAACAAAGACAAGACACCCCAACCAACTCAACCTCTTCCTAATCCACCAAATCCTACTCTTTCATGTGCTTTTTGCAATGTTTGTACATGCCATGAATATTTTTCCTGAGATCACCCATCTCAAGAACGTGGTCTCTGATACATTTCCTAACTCTAACATTCCTGAGGTTCTGAGGTCCGGGTCACCTTACATGAGTCAACTAAGAAGAATATATCCTTACGCACAAATCACCTTTCTACTTTGTGTGATCATTATGTCCATTATTCTCATCATTGTACCTATCTTGAAGACTTTCATGATACACTTCAAGTGCTTCATGAATTATAGGTCGCTCATAGTGATTCCACCTCTCCACTACTAGTGGGTTCTAGTCCAACTGCTATGCCAGAACAAGGGGTCTCTCAACCACCCATCGTGATCCCTCCTCCTAATTTCAGGATGATGGATATTACCACCACTATTATCTACCTATCATCATCCATGGGATCGATCTATTGGGACTCTCTTGATGTCTCCTATTGTGATTATGTTGAACCTTCTTCGATGAACACTTAGGTCTCAACATCGGTAGATGTCACATCTACTAGTCATGTGTCTCCCCTTGTTGGCGATGCATATTTGAACCATGTATGCCATGATGATGATTGGTTCCATCACCCCTTATTTTGAACCTAGGAATTAAAGTCACACCCACCATGTGGCCATTAAATTATCACCCAATGTTCGACTAAGGGGGTATCCCATTTTGAGTATCCAGGAGAAGAAATTCTCCCCAACCCTCCTAATGCATCTAGTAGTGTTGACTCTAGTACCACTATTCTTCCCCATGCCGAGGAGCCTCTAGAGTCCCACATCACTCCAAATTTTACATCAACAATCCATTCCCTCAGACATTATTATTAGTCAACCATAATGCTGTTTAGGTGAGCATCAGTTCATTTTATTTGAAAGCACTCTTTTGTATAGTGACACCATGTATTCAAACCTAGAAATTTAGTCCATTTTACTTATATATGTAGTACAAAATGAGATTAGTAATCAACCATTTTATTTCTCAAACTCTATCTATGCACTATTCTCAAAAAAACACATCCATAACATAAAAAAATGGTGAAAAACATCATCAAAATGTGTTTATATTCCACTATTCTAAATACATATAGCATGTCCAAAACATGTTATAACCATACATACAAAACTAGGGGGCACATATGCCCTTACATATGCTCACCATCCTCTAGAGGATCTCATGCCAGTTGGGTTGAATGCTTGAATCCATTATTTGAGCTGGAACACAATGGCACTCCACAAACTCATCCGTCTAGGTGCATCATTCCCACCTTTGCATACCAGATCAATTACCTCCATCACATATGCTTGGAGGAAGTAACTCATGCTTGGGGGCATGATGACCCCTAGCCACCTTCTCTCTTGATTAACATAAATCTCATCATAGACCCCAACGATCTAGGTATGGTCAATTATCATTTCATTCCTTGGATATCTTGTCCTACCATCCTCCCAGCAATCTATATACACATCACTTATTATATATTCTACTATATGTGATGCCACATTCACCATACGGTCCGCATTTTGGACTTGGTGGGTAGGGATGATCTTAGACCTTATCTAGTAGTTCATTGTTGTATCCCTTTATTCCCTTGATTCTTCACCAGGAACCACTCTTCTAAGAAGCATTAAGGCCATTTTAGACAAATAAGGCCACCAACCTGAAAGTCACAAATCTGAATTCTCACAGCCATATTTTCTGCTATGATCTCCTCAAGATTTAGGGCATTCTCCCCCTCTCCAGATTCTCCAAAAACTCACTATGCAAATGAATTGGATTTGGGGAAAATAAGCCATTTTATAGGAAAAATCATAGATTTTTAATCACCCATTACAACCAAACATACCTTTTTTTGATGAACTATCAGCACTATTGGAAATCTCTCATCGTGTTATATAATGGGTCTACCTTTCCTTTTGATAATTTAACACTTCACCAGGAAGCCATTTTTTCCATGAGGTTTCACTTTACAACATATTAAAATCGAATTTTTTCATTTGAGCCACCCGTACTCTAGCACCACTTTAATTTTGCACTGGATGTCTCACGTGTCAATTTTTGTCACAGGTATCCATCATCTACTAATGTTTTTATGGTTCTCTCTGGGCCTCCCCCATGTGGTAGCACCATAAATTACAATTGTTTAGAGAAATGGAGATGAGTCACCTTTACATATATGGAGTTTGTTTTGAGTCCCCATGAGTCTAGCTACAATGTTCCATACATATTTTTGTCCCATTAATCCCATAATGCTGATATTTAGCCTCTATCTATACTACTCTATCTTTGAAAATACCCTGTCTGAGTAATTGACTACCCCCTCCAGAATCGAGATAGTCACTTCCAGGTCAACCATGGATTTTATGCTCTGATAAGGGAATTCATCAGCCCAACACTTGGCTTGTTTCCTTCCATCATCATCCCTGGTGTTAGTCTATTAGTCACTTTACTATGATCCCTCATGCCTTAGTTGAGGATTCCTCATTTCCTTAACTCTAGCGGGCCCTCTTCTATCAACTTCAACACATTTATTCTAGAAGTGTGGTCTAGAGGGTAGTGTACCTTGGTTCGAGCCTTCATCTTCGTTCAGTGCCTTGGATCAAGAAAAGGGAATCATCATTTCCCTTCCACTTAGTTGCTTCTCACATGGTCGACGCCAACTCATTATCGCACGATTGAGAACCATACACTTGATGGTCTGGTGATATAGACAATTGTACCAATGGTTCTTGGGTGTGTGTGACATGTTTCAATCCCCATGAGGGGGTGACCCTTCTAGTATCCCCCCACATGACTAGATGTCTACAGAGGTTGATCCAACCTCAAATGTAGTTCCACCTATTTGATGGGTTTGGTTTCAACCACTTGTAGTTCCCACAACACAAATGTCTTCTTCAAATGATCCATTCAGATCTTCAGAGCCCTTTCATATTCAGGATGGCTTCTTTGGTTGTGATCCCTCATCACCATGTCATCTTGAGGGGAATTATGTCTCATGTACTCAGATGTTATTGTATACAGTCCTAGCCTATGTTTTTCTAGGCATATTATGTATATGGATTCATTGAATTATTTTCTAGCCCATTGATGCTACCATATCATGTATCATGTACTTTCTATCTCAGTACCACATTGTTGGGATCACCATTATTCTTTGTACTCAGTTATCTTAGCGAGTATGGGTATACCTTTCCCACCACATTTGAGATCATGTACTCCAAAATAAAAGGAGACTTATATCAGCCTAGTAGGTCTCAGCCCCTCCATTCCTCTGTCCTTCCTTGCATTGCTTCATTTGTATCTCTCTCTCTCTCTCTCTCTTTGACTCCCCTTTAGTGTCTCGTGGAAGTGTAACCTACAACATATGTCAGTCATCCAATTTTCTCGTAACACTCATACATTGGGGGCCAATATGTTATCACCTAAAAAATAATCACCTAGCCATTTCTAACTAGGTGGATTGAAATACACCATGTAGTATTAATTTTACCATAGTAAAATCACTTTTAGCATGGGAAATAATTCAGTAAACCATTTTTATTTAATTATTTCTTATTAAACTTTAAAAAAACCCTTGACAATAATTGAATAAATAATGATTTATTTAATTTCCTCTAGGAATAATTATTATATCATTGCTCGATATTTATTCCTTGTCACATTTGAGTAAATCACCTAGGAATAATTAAATAAATCACTATTTATTTATTATTCCTTAATTGTATTTTTGAGTAATAGTTAAATCACTATTTAACAATTATTTCAATTTTACACCATTCTCAATCCTCGCAAAATAATTAATAAATCATTTTATTTGTTAATTATTTCTAAATAAATATATTTGACCATTTTGAATATATTTTCCCTCTCCAAAAAGTATAACAAAGTATTCCTAATGGTTAGATCTTGATTTGGTCAACATTATTTTCCATTTTCGAGATCAACCCAATAGTTTTTTTAAATAAGAGGGTTTTCCATTCATTCTTCACCATGATCATTTTCATCACCACCACCATCATCTTGTTGCAATTGCACTCCCACTAGATTTCTACACACTGTTTTTGGGTTTTTCACATATTGAGAGAGAATCGGTCAATGAAGCATCAAGGACATCAAAGGACCCATCCCATGGAGGGATATTTGAAAACCATTTTATATATCTACTTCACCGAGTGTTATCAATAAATATTATTATTCATTCACAATTCTTTCCATATTGGGTTATTAAAGTGTATTTCTTTTGTTGTTTGCTATTTTGGATCGCATATAGCTTTTTATTGTAGGTATTTCTCATTTTATTATTGCAGATCTGAAGCATAAGCAACCACAAATTTTTGTTAGGGTCACTTGTCACCAATGACTTAAGTGAAGTGTTTTTCATACACCATTGAAGAAATTTCATACTAACAACATATATTCAATCGATTAGCTATTTTGTTTCATAACCCCAATGCATTTCTCCAACCATGGTCTGCTTGAACTCCATGCAGAACTTCAAATCTCCCTTGATTTACAATTGGTGAGTATGAGAATGGAAATATGGTGAATGTATTACATTTTTTGGTTGAATAGTTAGGATACACAATAGGTTTATCCATTGTGTGTGTGAATTATAGATTGGTGGGATTTTTTATTGTTATTTTATTTTTTGGATTTGGTTGAATAGCTGACGAAATTTGTGCACCATTAGTGCCATATTCAACGCCGACTATTGGCTAAAATATGTAGTCATTTTTGGGTGTAAAATGGGGTGATAATTGTGCCTAATTTAGTGCCTCCGGTCCTCTCCCGGTGGTAGAGCAACTAAAGTTTCAATTTACTTATTGGGTGGGGGGGTGATGGTCGAGCCTCGTTGCCGGTTTTTTTAGGTATAAATAAAGAGGCAGGCGAAGCGGCAGGATGCCAACCAACCCACCGAGCATGACGACGACCTAGTATGGTGTCCTGTAGAGCCCGGGCCCAGTTACCTTTACAATAATGAGTGCAGAGCCCACAACATACCCCAAAGCTATTGCTTTAAGATGCTATGTTAGGTACCTCTATTACTTGTTGTTCCGGCTGAGCTTAGGAGCGTGCTCCGCATCCTCTCCTTGTCATTCGAGCCCCACGGTGAGGTACTTAGTGAAAAGCGACTCCATAAAATGATTCTGGTTTCAGAAGGCGCGCTCTAGTAAGGAGAATAAGGTTGTAAGCATCTCCCTATATACATCAATCTCGATCTGGTGCTAGTAATGGTGGTGCCTCCGCGAAGACAAGTCATCTATGGTAAATAGGAGAACGAACTCACTATCTGATCCCTCAGCGCCTGAAGTAACCTTGTGTTCTGTATGGCGGTGCCCTTACATTATATATGAGCATGTGGTTTCACAAGCAGGTCACTTAGGTTGATCTCGGGACCTAATGCATGCTTCCCGCAAGGCAGGTTCATATATGACCTCAGGCATGCCTCTTGAATAATATTGCATATTTTCCCTTTCTCTAATTTGTATTCAATGTCATATTTGCACTTTGCAATGTCAATTTGGGAGGATTCCATGTTATGAAGGGGTGTGAATTAAGTTAAATGAAAATATGAAAAAAATAAAAAGTAGTCAGTTAGTTTTCATAATCCTCATCTAATATTTATAAGAGTTGTGTCATATCACCATATTGGGAGTAGAACTTAAAATAAAAGGTGTACATTGAAACTAGGGGCCATTTAGTTAGAAAGGTGCAATGAAAACTAGCTGAGATTAAATCAATTATGTGTTTAGCGAACTGGATGGAGAAACAAAAATGTTCATAGATTTTATGTGACTAATATCATTGTTTTGTATTACAAGATCTAGAGGAGGCCTTGGACAGAGGATGTGGATGACGTAGACCTACTAAATCAATGAGAGGAAAGTAGGTAGCCATAGAATTAGATACGAAATTTGCAGATACACTAAAGGTAAGAAGGCAAAGCCACCTCAACCAAAGGAGGATGAGTTCAAATTATAGTGTTTGGCAGGTTGGATTGATAGCGTAGAATATTCCCCCATGGATGAGTGTTAGAAAGGAGCACCTTATGTTGCTTCTCATTGTTCCAGGAAAACATCAAGTTAAAAAACTTGGATGTTTATCTTGTGCCTTTATAAGATGAAATTGCTAAGGAAAAGACTAAGAATGTATGACATATCATGTCCTCCGTAAAATAGTTCCTTCATTTTGTATGGTGTGCTATGTTGGACTATTCATGATTTCCTAGGACTTGGTGTCTATTCTAGTAAGCTATTTTTTTTTTACATATTTACACATAATTTATTGTCATCCCAAATTTCATAGTTAGCTTTATACTATTATTTTGATGTTATTAACCTTACTTATGGAATTGTAGGGCTTCAAACAAAGGGATATTTGTGTATCCAATATGTGTTGAAAACTTTAAGGGTGGTATTCTAAATATCTACATAAATTTGTTTATGTAGACAATAGGTTTTCTCTACCACCAGGTCATAGGTTTAGAGGCCTCCATAAGAATCAATTTGACAGAAAATTTTAAAATATAGGCCCTACCATGATTAAGGGTCCAATTGATTGGCATAATAAGTATGAAGATGATGAATTGAAAGCTTGGCATGCTTTTTCTGATGGGGGTGATTCTATCTAAGAACTAGAACAAGTTGTATTTAAGATGCTAGAAGGGATAAAAAGGAAATCCATATCATGATCTTTGATAAATGTGTTTCACAACATATCATGCCATTGGAAATTTGGGGGGTTCATGTCTTACAGTTGACTTGAGGAATGCCAAAGTCGATTGTCAGCATTTGCTAAGTATGTGGTATGGAATGTTCATGTGTGAGAGACATAGAGATATTGCATTGCATTTTAATTTTTTCCTAAAGGTTCATACTAATTTACTATTCTTATATTAGGTGGTGACATCCAAGGTGATCTAGGAATGTGAAGTGCCAAAATGGAAGAAGGAAATTGTAGAAATTGTATGTGTGTTTGAGAAGGAGCTCTGTACAAGTTTCATGGGCCTACAATTTCATTTACTTATACACCTAGTCAATGACAATTGGATTAGGAGGTGTCATATCGATGAGGAGGATGTTTTTCTTTGAGAGTTATGTGAAAAATCTAAAAAGACACGTTCGAAAGAAAACACATATAGAGGGTTGCATGGCTGAAGGGTATATATTGAATGCATCATTTTTCTTCCTATTTTGAATATGGGACATGCTTTTTGGGTGAAGAATGATCATAAGATATTATTGATGGAGAAAACCAAAATCTAATGGTGTTGAAGTAGAAATTAGTATGTAAATTCATGATCAATATGGTAATTGTTTTCCTTGCAATATTAATTTTCTCTGTAATTTATTTGTCAAATTAACAACATGGCCTTTGGAGTTTCAAATAAAAATGTTGACATGTATTAGGTGTAGACAAATGTGCTCTACTCGACATGTTCATTATGTACCACATGGACTTTATGAGTAAATGGATTGATTTGTATGATAAAAAGAGAGAAGTTTTAGAAGCAAGGAGTCATTTTAAGAGATCAAACCCAAGGAATAACCCATTTCCTATTGATTTGCAAGGGGAATGGGCCAAATATTACATACTAGAATGGGTTATTGAACATATTCAAAATTAAATAGAAGATGCAGGTATAGATTCAAAAATAACAGAAGATGAAATCAACATGTCTAGAGTATGTGAAAGAAATCTAAAGTTATAATTTTACATAATGTTGTTTCCTTGCATTTCTGGCACTATTAACTGTTTTAATAGTCATCATGATATTTTTTTAATCGAAATAAATGGTATTTCATACACAATGAAATATCGAACAATGTGGGCATATGGTCAACATTATCATCTTGATCGTGTAGATGTAAATAGAAGATACTTCAATTGTGGTATCATGGTTGAATTGAAGAAATCCAGCCGATCAAGATCAAAATATAAGAATATTATTAAAACGAATCTGTAATATGTTAAGAAAATACAAGAAATTATTGAGTTAGATTACCACTCTTTTAAATGTTGTATTTTTAAGTGTAGATAGTATGAAGCATTTGAGAGGTCACAAAGACATGATACCCATTATGGATCATTTTCTATAGATTCATCAAAGTTCCTACTAGAGGATAATGGGCCTTATGTTTTAACAATTCATTGTGAGTAGGTATTTCTTTAACACAAAGAAGAAGCGGTGGTGATCAATAATATATTACTACAATATTTATTGCAAATATATACATGCATTTATTAATCAATAAAATTGTTATAACATACGTCTAATATATGTATGTACTCATTCATGTGTAGGTATTTTCTATGAATATATTCTAGACCTGAAATGGATATTTGTCATATATTATGATCCAAGTTTAAGGCATGCCTTTGATGATGCATTAATGGATGTTGAAGAAAACAATGATGGCAAACAAATTAAGAGAGTGGGATTAGAGAAAATCATAGAAATTGACATCCATGATGACGTTGAATATGATTATGTTCAGGCACAAGAATAGAACAATAGAGAGTTAGATGATGTTATGGAATACAACTATATGGATGGTATAGAAAATGATGATCCAAATACATTTGATAACATTATGGATGGTGTACAATCATATTTCAATGATGATGAAGATGATGCAAGTCAAAATGAGGATGATGATAGTATTAACTACTTGAAATATCATATGAATATTGACAATGACACACTGAATGAAATTGTTGCAAAAAATGATGTTAATGACCAAGACTTTGAAATTTTCATAATTATCTGTAATCCACATTGAAAAAATGATGCTTCTTATGGCATAAAATTTTAAATGATTTAATGTTATTTGTGTCAATACAAATTACCTATTGCAATATCATTAAAGTTTTCAAGGTATGGTATGAATTGTTGGAAAAAAAAAATAGGATTACCTGAATGATTCTTCCATTCATTTTGTATCGACATATATTGTGATGAAAACAAAGCACTAAAGATGAATTTTGAATCCTTTGATTACATTCAAGTACTTCTAATGAATGTTGTTATATAGGACTATGTTCAAGATTTCTTGGAGAATGGGTTGTGTAGAGTGACTTGGTGCTTGTTGAAAGTAGAGAGGTGGGGGAGTGGGAACGTTGAAGAGGGATTCATAGAAGGGATTGAAACTTAAGAGAAGGCCTAGTGGTATCATTTTGGAATATCATATATTGAGTAGTTGTAAGATGTAGTAGGGTTTGAAAATTGAGTATTATTTACCTTCTCCTCTACTGAAATTTTAGGTTTACTTTTCAACAATAAAGGCCTCACTCAAGCCTTTCCATCTCTGCTCATTTTTCTATCGTGGTCCCTGAACTAACTTAATAATGAGAGTGTTTTTTAGCAAGAAATAATATCTTCTTCCTTTCTGCAATCTAGTTTTCGATGACCTTTGGCTAATTCCATTTTCTCTATTTATTTCAAATGAGATAAGGAACATATATGAGCTTGTAAATGTTGAAAACAACAATAAAAAATGTTAAAAATAACATCTAGAAATTCCAATTTAATTTGTCCTTGAATTAAATTAGGAATTAAATTGTAATTCTATTCTCATAGTAGCTTGTAGTAGTTAACTAAGTTAACTTAACTTAATTGGCTCATTGAATACGAATTGAAAGTATATCTAGAGTCGTGTAGAGTGATTCATAAATTCTAGGGGCCCAGGTTGAGTTATTATTGAGTTGTAATTATTTAATTCAGTTTAGCTGAGTTAAATTTAGTTAAACTAGTTCTAACTATTGGAGGAACTAGTGAGTGGTCAAGTGAATTAAATTGGATTCAATTCACATGCACTGATCAATCAAATAAATAATAAATCACTAAAAATAACTTATGCATGTTAGTTCAGATGAATACCCATTTGAGATTAGAGTTCAAGGACAATGTACTATTAGTTGTATAATTTTCTGAGTTGTACAGATGGTGCATGCAGTCAATAGAAGACCTATGATGGATTGCACAATTATGGATGAGGAACTTCCCAATTAAATATGGGCTAATTATCTTAGGAATTGTGCAAGTAGGTAGGTTAGGGGCCCAAGTTGAGATATTATTGAGTTGTTATTATTCAATTTAGTTTAACTGAGTTAAATTCAGTTAAACTAGTTCTAACTATTGGAGGAACTAGTGAGTGGTCAAGTGAATTAAATTAGATTTAATTCAGATGTTGTGATCAATAAGATAAATGATAAATCACTCAAAATAGCTCATGCATGTCAGTTCAGATGAAGACCCAGTTGAGATTAGGGTTCAAGGATAATGTACTATTAGTTGTATAATTTCTGAGTTGTATAGACAGTGCATGCAATCAATAGAAGGCCTATGATGGATTGCGCAATTATGGATGAGGAATTTCCCAATTAAATATGGGAAATTATCCCAGGAATTCTGTAAGAAGGTAGGGGCTTGGAAGGCTAGGAATTTGGCTAAGTATTGGCTAGAGGGAGTTAGTGAGGCAAAGGATAGATAATATTTGTGCAGGTTGAGCTCAAGGTTGAGCATAGCATATTGTATTCATCCAAGGTTTTGTTGTGAGCACAAGGAAGTAGGGACTTGGGAGGGAGAAGAATTGGATAAGTGTTGGCTTGAGCTGGCTTGTGAAGTAGAGAGTTAGATTGCACTAGTGCAGGAATTATTCATGACAAACAGGAAATGTATTTTCTTCTGAAATCTTCTAGTTAATGAAATATGGATAGTCGAGGTTTATAGCAATTGCTTTCCCCAGAGAAATATTGTGTATGTGCTATTGATACTCTTCCTTTTCTTGTCTACAGTAAATCACATAATTTATTGAATCTATAGTAAAAATATACATGGTATCAGAGCTGAAGACAGTATAGAAGAGAAGAATTTAAGGTTTTCCTTGTAGATTGATTGAGCTCTAGTTTAGGGTAGATCTAAAAGACCCTATGTGAAAATTTCTTAATGGAGCTAGAAGGTTGTTAGTGGGAAAAATAGTGAGCCAATATTTAGTGACAAAATAGGAGTTGTGATCATTGATGTTGGTAGATTGAGGAGCTGGAATGTTTTGGGCCGCGAGTTGGCAGAGAAGATATGAACAATTTTTGTTGAAAATTAAAGAGAACAAATAGTAGATATGGATTCGCTATGAAAACATACCCAAATTAAAAAAAAATTGGCCGAATCAGAGTGCGGATGAGGTAGATATAGCCGATTAAAAATAAGCTATTTTTTTTTATATTGTGACGAGGAGACAAGTGAAAAATATTGGTGTTTGATTCAAGGTCTTGTATGCACTTGAGGTACAATATGCATGAAAATATTGAGGAGAAAGGAAAGGGTTAGAAGCTTGGCGGTTGAGAGGGATCGTGAATTACCTCTCAACATCCAGCCCTAGAAGAAGCATCAGAAGCCGCCTCAACAAGTTGTGGAGAAACCGCAATTCGAGAAGCAAAGAGGAGACTGAGTGGATACATCCACTCAAGTAGAGACCTCTAGTAGGGGAAAATTTCGAGCCAAGTGGGAAAGAGGGAGCACATATAGCCATACCTCCAGGTGAGAGGTGGGGCAATGTGAAGTATTAGTCCCAAGAGTGCAAAAATTTGGGCAAGGTCAATTGAGAGGTTTTACCTCATGGATCATTACATTTCTATGGGAGCCCACATTACACAGTAGTAGGATGTATCAGTGGTAGTTGATGCAGTGATATATCATAATGATAGAGGTATAGGCTAGAAACAACCATATACTGAGGAGTAGATAGAAGAGTTGAAAGTAGTGCAGATAGCACAAAGGCAAAGTCAGTAGAAGCACAAAGTTTTCAGTCTACATAGGTAGAGATAGTAGCAGTTAGAGGCTGGTGACAAATGCATCATACTGATTTAGGTTGGATGTTTTTCTAGTTTTAGAAGTTGTAGTAGAAACAACACTAGAGAGAAGTGTTGCATGCAGAACATTCCAAAGGTACCAGATCGGGATAGAGTTGAATTCCTTTCTTGTTGAGAGGGAGTGTTGAAAATAGAATTAAGAAATGTTAAAAATAGCATCTAGAAATTCCAATTTAATTTGTCCTTGAATTAAATTAGGAATTAAATTTTAATTATATTCTCATAGCAACTTGTAGCAGTTAACTAAGTTAAGTTGACCTAGTTGGCTCAATCAATTCAGGTTGGAAGTCTATCTAGAGTCATGTAGAGTGATCCCTAAATTTTAGGGGCTCAGGTTGAGTTATTATTGAGTTGTAATTATTTAATTCAGTTAAACTAGTTCTAATTGTTGGAGGAACTAACAAGTGGTCAAGTGAATTAAATTAGATTTAATTCACATGTAATGATCAATCAAATAACTGATAAATCACTCAAAATAGCTCATGCGGGTTAGTTTAGATGAATACCAAGTTGATATTAGAGTTCATGGATAATGTACTATTAGTTGTATAATTTTCTGAGTTGTACAAATGGTTCATGAAATGAGTAGAAGGCCTATGATGGATTGCACAATTATGGATGAGGAATTTAATAATTAAATATAGGCTAATTCTCTCAGGAATTGGGCAACAAAGTAGGGGCTTGGAAGGCTAGGAATTTGGCTAAGTATTGGCCAAAGGTAGATAGTGAGGCAAAGGATAGATAATACTTGTGCAAGTTGAGCTCAAGGTTGAGCAGAGAATATTGTATTCATCCAAGGCTTGCTTGTGAGCGTAAGGAGGTAGGGGCTTGGCCAACAACTGAATTGGATAAATGTTGGCTTGAGCTGACTTGTGAGGCAGAAAGTTAGATTGTACTAATGCATGAATTATTCAAGATGAACACACATTGTAATTTTTTCTCAGATATTCTATTTAATGCAATATAGATAGTCGGGGTTTTTAGCAGTTGTTTTCCCTAGAGAAATATTGTGTTATGTGCGATTGATATTCTTCATTTTTTTCTTACTGTTTTCATCAATCAATTTCGGTTTCCACTAAGAAGAGTAGAGTAGATTCTTGTCTTGTGTTTTAGTAAATCGCATAAGCTGTTGAATCTACAATAAAAATATATAGTAAAATTATTTTATCTCTGGAGGTTTTTGTTATTAAAAATATTAGATTACATATGTGCTTGTTTTATTTGAATTATAAAGAGAGAAATTCCAATGGAAATTAAAATTTTAACCAAATTATAGAGGAAAGAGTGACAAAATTTTATCTTCTGAAGTTAGAATGACTTGGCTTCAGAATTTCCAATTGAGATACATGACTTGTTTTTACAAAATGTCAACAAATTCTATAAATGATATCAGGTGCATGCTTGTAAGAACACATGATTTATGTTGTTAATCCTCCATAGAAACATGGAAATATTCATTGTTTCTCTACATGTGCCATAAATATTTTATTATGGCAGTAACATCATTGTTGCTACTTGAATGTTGATATGTGAATATTGTTGGATCAAAGCTTTCACTGAATGCATAGGGTCATAGAGAACACTAAGTAAATATCATTGAAAGGGTGATTATTGTTGAGAATAATAACAATGTTCTCATTAGTTCTATAGACAAATAATGGCCATGGTGTAGAGCTATGCATTTTGGCAAGGGGGCAACATAATAATATAGATTCTAAATTTTGCACCTATATCATTTTACTATAATTAGTTCTAAGAATTATACTCAACTTTGAACATTAAAAACCATGAAAGAAATAACATGATAATATTGTGATTCACATGGGACAACTGCGCATTTTGATATCTAACTAATCATTCTATGTCTCATGTTGTAACCATAAGTGAATTGTAAAACAATAAAACTCAATCACAGCGAAAATGTGCCAAAACACTAGCTAGTCTTAATTTGCCTATAGTTAGTCTTCTTAGTTCTACTTCCATTTACTAAAAATTACTTGAATATCATCCATATAAACATCAAAGGATATTGAAAACCCTGAAGTACTTCTTATCTTCACAAACTTTAATTAATTAAAGAAAAAAGGAAAAATAAAAAAATGAGTTTACATACACAATATAGTCTTTCTTTTTTCCAAATCCCAAACTTTTCTCATCGTGATGAGAGAATTCATTAAAAAATTAAAAAATATTCAATTATACAATCTTTAGGAAAAAAACCCCAATATTAGCAACAAAATAAGATAATCTACAATTTGTTGTAGAAATCCAGGGATTCTCTATGAGTCATGATCAATTGAAGTAGAAGATCCCTCCAATGAAATCCACTTCTCGTTCGATGAATTTATCCTCTGCCAGATGGTTTTTTATGAGAATCATGTAGTTGTCATTTCTCTATATATGGTATCCAATTCTGTGTCAAAAGCATAAGAGATTGTTGGTGAATCATTGATGAATCTTCTTGTTTGATTAAGAAGATTAAAATATTTTTCTAAAAGGTCAATTTTTTTTTGACTAGTTAGAATAGAAGAAGTGTGATTGAACTATGATGTGTCACTCTTCATCCAAGATAAGCACTCCTTGGTCATTCTAGAATCTTGGTAAACCCTACACAAAAATATCATTGAAGATATCTTTAAACTATGATACTATTCCTAACATATAATCTTCTTTTTGTATCACATCCTTCCTTAAGCCATCTTTCACAATATACTTTCTAGCTTGAAATACAAGGTCGACCCTATTCCGTATTCTTGAAAAAGCTAATTGAGATTTGGTCCTTGTATTAAGAAATATTACACCATTTATGGATCACATAGGTTTCTCTCCTAGATCCTTCTAAAAAATGGAAACTTGAGTCAAACAAGAATTTACCAATTATTTTTCATCTTCAACCTGTGCAAAAAGATCCTTTAATATTTTAAATTCCAGAGCACTATGGTTCCAAATAACATATTTAGTATCAATTAAGCTCAGCTTCATTGAATTTAATGATGCATTTAATTATTATTTTTTAGCTAGATCTTCCTCAAGGACCTTTGTTTTCTTTTCATTATCTTTCTCTAATTTAGTGAGCTCCTATTTTAATTTTCTGCACTCCATATCTTTAACTTTCAAGTTTTCCAATTCTTTAGAGAATGCAATATCAAGATCAACTCCTGAGAGAAGTTCAAAATATGATTTTGAAAGTGATTGAACTTCTTGATTTAACTCTTCAATTTGATTTCTTAATACTCCAATGGTTCCTTTATCATATTGTAATTTTCTCTCCACATCCTCCTTTTCTTGAAGTATTGTAAGAAGCTCTACAATTTAAGGACGAGCATCATGTGGAATTTTGAAATTTTCCTTTGGGACTTGGACTGTTGTAACTTTTTCTTTTGGTAAATTTGAAACTTCAACATTCCTTGTAGCATCATCATCAAGTTCCATAACCTTTATTTCAAATTCAACTCGGTGTAGTTGCAAAGCTTTATTTTGCATTTTCTCCGACTTCAATTGATTCTCCAATTTCTTCAAAGTTGACTACAATTTTTATTTTCTAGTGAACTCATTAACCAAATCTATACAAATGAGCTTGTTATCATGTAAAACATAATCACCTATCCGTTTCCTACTGTGTGGATCGAAATACACCATATAGGATGAATTTTACCACGGTAAACCCACTTTCACCATAGGAAATGATTTAGTAAACCATTTTTCCCAAATTATTTCTCATTAAAATCACAAAAACCCCATTAGAATAATTAAATAAATCATTATTTGTTTAATATTATCTATAAATAATTATTAAACCATTATTTGATAAATATTTCTTGTCACTTTTGACTTAATCACCTTGGAATAATCAAATCAATGACTATTTATCTAGTATTCCATATTTATTCCATATTTTCCTTTTGAGATAACTGTTAAATCATTATTTAATAATTATTTCAAATTCATATTTTCCTTAATTCTCACAAAGTGATTAATAAATCATTTTTATTTTTAATTACTTCAACCACTTTCTAAATAAAGATATTTGACAATTCTGAATATATTTTCCTCTCAAAAATACAATAAAGTATTCACAATGGCTAGATTTTGATTTAATCAATAATATTTTATTATTTTGTAATTCATAATTTGGCTCAATAATTTGTTATAAATAGAGATTTTTATATTCATCCTTCACCATGACTATTTTCATCATCAACCTTATTGTCTCATATAATTTAAGCTCCCACTTCAGTTCAAGCACCTTTTTGGTTTTTTCTACTCATTACAAATTGAGAGGGAGAAGCACACTGTTGAAGCACATAGACAACAAAATCATCCATCCAAGAAAGGGGTAACTACAAACTTGTGTTGTAATTCATCCTCACTAGCTGTATTCATTAATAAAACTATTGATTAAGTCATTCATTTATTGTCCTTCTATTTTATGTTGTTATATGTTTGTATTTTCATGTTCTATTGTGTTGCAGGGTTTTTCTTCATATTTTACTACATATATGAAGCATAGAAGAAACCATTTTTTGTTTTTAGGGTGATAAGTCACCTATAACTTAAGGGATTTTGGTAAACTTCTCTGAAAATTTTACAATAACAAATCTCGACTCCACTCGGTCTTTAACTATTTACTCATCAACAAATGGTGACTCCACTAGTGTAGTAATTCAAAACCTTGGTGACTGTTGTTTCAACTATTTTTCATTGTTTTCATATGATTTTTATTCCTCTCAATTTCTATTCTTGGGTCTCTTCTATTTTCTGTAAAAATTCTTCGTTTCTGTTGGGGTTTTGCATCTTTTCGTAGGTCATAGGTCCTAGCCGAGCAGGGGATGACACAATCGGGAGAAAATATGCCAAGTGGAAGAAGAGGGAATAGAACACACTTTTTGGCCTTTTTCTTGTGCTCCAATGCACTTTTCAACCCAAAAACTGTGCCTAACACACTTTCTAGGTAAGTTTATGCACTATGGAATTTTTCAGAGATTGTTGTGTTTGTACAGGGAAAGTTTTTTTTTTATTTCCTAATTCACCTATAGGCCTGGATCCACTTACATTTTTTCTCATTGAGGAATTAAAAAATAGCCTAGGGTTTAGAGTACACCTGCAACACTTAGGCAGAGACTTGTTGAGTTGAGGAGTCTAGTGTTCAACATTTTCAACCACTGTTTTTCAGTGTTTTGTCCAATGTTTTGAAAACATTTTAGATAGCTTTATGCAACAATTTATTCCCTTTATAATCTTTTGTTTCCTTTTTCCCTTAATATCCCCTTTTGTATCCTTACTTTTGCATATTCTTGCTTGTCTTTTTCCAACATTTTCACCTCTGTTTTTTGCTAATTGTCTACATAATTTTTAATATATTTTAACCTTTAGATCCTAGTCCCTTAGACAATATATCTTTTGGTAATTTTTGTGTCTTTGAGTTGAATGTTCGCCATAATTTTTATTGCTACTTTATTTTCTACTTGGGTGGAGGTTTGTGTGATTTAGTTTGTTGTTTATTTTACTATTCATTTTCAGTACTAGTCACAGTTTATGCACTTTATTTTCAACAACATTGACATAATAAAAAAATTCTTAATTATCTCATACACTTGAAATAATTTTCAGACATACACACCCTATAAGAACATGAGCTTCGTTATCACTGCCAAACAAAGACTTGAAACAATCCACCTTAATAAGTTAACTCACATAGATTAAGCTCACATAGGCGCCAGGGCGAAAACAATCTTTGTAGTTAAGTGTAGGAACAATAGGATAAGCTTCCAAAAAAACCCATTGATCGCTTACATTGAGACACAAAAATTTTACATATTAGGGAGCTTAAAATACTTCACCATCCTATGGTCAAAACTGAAACACGTTAGAAACTTGATTCAGAGGGGGTTATGCAAGATCACGGTGCAAGTAGTTCTCCTTGAGGCTACCCAACTCGTGGTAGGAAATTTCATGCCATGGTTGATCACCAAGAATCTCAAGAATCAACTACCACTGTGGGATGAACGTAACGTTAGTGGATAATATTAGGAAAACACCCGGTAGGATTGGTTGTGGGCAAGAAGTTTGTCCTTTGCCCCATCTTTCTCTAAACAACTCTCCATGAAGGGATCTGATTTTGTCAAGTAATAAGTATCTTGGAAGGCCATAAAAAATAATAGAACTTGGACTTGTTTTAGGATTTAGATCACCTTCAGGCTAGAGATCAGTTTTTCTTCGATAAGACATGTTTGTTTGAATTAGAGTAGCATATCATTATAGTTAGTTTACACTTGGCACCACTACACTAGGTGTTTTCTTTCTATTTGTTACTCTTTTCTCTTATCATCACCCTTTAGTATATTGATTCATCTTTGTCTTAAAACTATTGTACCCCCTACGTGTTTGTCACAGAGACTTCATGTTACTTTGCCCCTAGTTTACTTTAGGACATATTACCCTGCTCGTCGAGTTATAACCCATCCTCCTAGTCCTCTATTGATTCCGCATACCAACTCTACATCTTCTGATTCTTCTAGTTCTTCCTCTAATTCTGCATCTTCCCAACATGAAATCTCCATCATGGAAGGCACTAATGTAGGTGGTGGTAGCCAAGGTCCTAACCAAGGTAACCCCATAGGCAGAACTTCTTTAGGAATGGCCACTAATCCTCCATTTCTTCCCTATATGGTTTGTTTGAGCCTCCCTGACTTAAGCCATCTCATCAATGATCCTCTTCTCCAAAAGTAGAATTGGCCTCCCATGCCCACCAATATTCCTTCTGACATTGCAAAGTTTTAAGGTAATCCTTGAGAAGGCCCCACCAGTCACGTTCACTCTTTCCACATGTGGTGTTAATAAAATTCCATTACTGACAACTCTATTCATCTTTGTCTCTTCCAATAGGCCCTAACTAGAGTGCTACCAAATGGTATGTGGACTGACCACATGCCTATCATTCCACCTCTACAACTATTTCCAATTCCTTTCTTTCATATTTCCAACTACCTCTTTTCTATGAGACTAGTACCAAAACATTGACCTCTTTTTTTCAAACTTTTTACACCCACCTTTCTGACCATGTACAATAATGGCGTAGAAGGAGGAGCATTCATAAAGCCCCTGACCTTGAATACCATGTGTATATGGATTGATTTTTGAGAACCTTGTTGGACCCTGTTAGCCTCCTATACCAATAGGTTTCATGTTTCATGATTGGCATGGGAAGTTCCAAATATGTTCAGCTTTGATGCTACAAAGGCTCCATATTTTTGTGCACAAACACATTTCTAAGTGATTTTGGTACTGTTCCTCTTGTTAAATGGGTGATCCAACAGTTCAATCTGGATCATGCCATGTTTAAATTGATGTTGTAGAATAGAGAAAGAAAATCTGTCCAAACAGTTTAAGCTTGGCAGATTAGTAGTTAGGTAGAGAATAAAGGCGCCCAACTATTTAATCTGGGCCCTTGGAAGTAATAAGGGTACTTTTGGATAGCAAATCATTTGAAAAAGAAAAAGAAAAGAGTAAGTGAGGGTTTGCAAGTCTAAATGCACCCTCCCTGAAGTAACAAAAAATGCTAGGAATGTTAAGATGGGTAGGTAGCCAGGGGTTGTAGAAGCCTGATTCTCTCCAGTTTTAGCCTTGATAAAGAAGGCTCATGTCAGCTAAAGCAGAGGTATCTATGCAGCATTTTGATGGTAAACTATGGAAGCATGTCTAATTTCCCTATTTCCCCCCAGTAAATCTCTTTCTAACATCCCTCCAATGGACCATTGGGATCTCCCCAACGAGTCCTAGCATCACCTTATCTTTTGTGAAATATTAAGCCAAAGTGTTGGTTTCCATCACACAAGAAAGCCACATTTCTTGTGCAAAATCATTTCTCACTCTCATCTGCTTCTAAATCTAAGTTTACTCCTTAAACTTAGCTCTCTGTTCCTCTTTCACATCTCAGATTCATATTGACTTCTAACCTTATTATATAGCTTCCTAAGTTTTCCCCTCCCCCTATTATTATAGCATTCTATGCAAAAACCCAAAAAAAAAAATAATATAATATATGTACATACCCCCCCCTTGGGCATTATAGCCATATATTCTCAAGTTCAAACAATATTGATAAAAGCAGGGACTCATGTCTATAGTTTTCCAGATTATATTTGGGATTTAAATTGACATCTGGTCATTTTAATAACCCTCATTCGCTATACAGTTTACAAGGTCACTTCCCCTTTTCGCACTCATTTGTATTATATGTCCGCATACCCACTTTTTATCATTTACCAAAGGTTTTCTCCACCGCGCCTTACCAAAATAATAATTTTATAATCGGCGGGTCCCGGTGTTATCGCGCTGGCAACTTGTCTTTCTGTCTGTCGTCGGATCTGGGCCCTCCCATCCAACGGCTCTCGGGGATTTCGGAACCCCTCGGCCATCCGACCTTTAGCCTCTGAAATTGTCAGTGGTTTTACGCCGTACCAAGGACGCGTGTCCATTTTCTATTGCGTCGGGCGACCACTGACAATTACCATCCCTGTACAATAAGTGGTCTGATAAAACCGCTTACCACTATTTGTTCCCGCGCCTACGTCATCACTCACGTCAGCATCTGCGTCAACTGCCATTTAACCGCTAATCTAGCATGGCTGCCGTGTCATCCTTCCAAGTCAGCCCACTCATACATCGCCACGTCATCATGCCATACCCGGGCCCGACCAGTGACGTCATGCTGACGTCATTCGCAAAGGGGTGCCAAAATCCCATTTTTTACATATTTTCACGCAAAATCATTATTTTCTCGCATTTCTATTAGTCAACTGTGGAATTTCCTTGCATACTGCACTACGTCGTCTTCATGTTCGATTGCAAATTCAATCCCCTGATCTACTGTCAACACAAATTCATCAACTCTCAAGCGTCCTCGGCCTTGCCATTACCAGGTATTTTCCTCAGCCCCTGGGCATCTTGGAGAAAGCGCCTCCTCTTCCACCGTTCCCCAGCAATCTGCCCAAGCAGTTGTCCAAGCAACAGCCACAGCTAAAGGGAAAGAAATGCAGCAAGAAGAGCAGCTCCCCAATGTGGAGCAACAAGAAGAAATGGCTGATCAACCTGCTTCTACAGATCAAAAAGCTCAAGGGCAAGCCCCTCCAATGCAGGAAACAACAGTTGAAATCCCAATATTGCAAACACCAGCCAATGAAGAAAGGATTAAGAAAAGGGATAGGCAAGAGGAAACTCCTCTAACAACCTAAACAGATCAACTAGGGGAAAAGCGACAGAGGCTAAATCCTCTCTCTGAGGAGGAAATGCCTGAAATACCAACTGAGACTATGCTTCCTCCTAGCATTGAAACATAGGCTAGCTCCTTGCAGCAGGAGCAAGAAATGCAACAAGGGGCAGAAGTAAGTTCTTCAAGGCAGCAGACCAAGTCAGGCTCTAGTATCAAGAAGCAGTTCACAGACATCAAGGCAAGAAATGAGCCACTTAGATACCAGCTCTACAATCAACTCTTAAGGATGGCACCAACCAATCAGCAGAGGCTAACGGCAGCCTATGATACTCAAGAAGAAAAAATGACTCTTAGTCATTTTAGGCCTACTATGCAGCAACCTCAATCCGCTGCTGACTATATTAGAACCAATTTGGAGGTTTTTGCTAAAGACATCCACCCCATGGATCAGATTGAGTTGCATAAGCAAACTGGGGAGATGGTGTACTCTACCTTGGCTGACAAAACTTTAATGGCACACAGGTTACAAAATTCTCTACATAATACTGCTGCTCAGTTAGAGTTGGAAAAGGCATCATCTCAGGCCAAGGACAACAGAATTAAGTCCTTGGAAGAAATCATTATAGAGCTGGGACACGATCCCAATGATCCTAAAGGTGTGCAGGCCTTAATGAAGAAAAAGGATGAGGATATAGCAGCCCTGAGAAAACAAATCAAGCTACCAGCTACCCTTCACCCTCAAACTGAAGGTGTTGCACAGCAAAAGAAGGATCAGGATGTGGTTGCTCTACTCTTGACCTTACATAAGAGATTGGTGGAAACAGAGGGTGCCTTGGAGGTAGCATTAAAAGCAAAACAAGGAGAGTTACCACCCCAGCCAGCACAGACATCTACAGCCATTGAAGATGTGCCTCTTGTAACTACTTCAGCAGGTCCTCCCACTGGACAAACATCAGAGGCAGGCCCTTCAGGCTCAGCACCAGCTCCAGAAGTGACAGCACAGACAACAACATCAGAGCAGACACCTAGCCTTAGCATGCAAAATATGATGAAAGAACTAGAAGCTCTTGAAGCACAGATGGCAGAACTAAAGGAGGCTAAAGAAAAATTGGCTATGCTTGAAGAAAAATATGACAAATCAAAGTAGAATGTAGCTGAGAAGACAAGAGAGGTAAGGGCTCTTGAAAGAAGGATAAAAGAATTAGAAAATGAGCTTACTCTTGAAAAAACTTTAATTGAAGTCAAGAAAATATTATGGGCCAAAATTGGTCAGTCCATCACAGACCAATGGCAATCCATTGAGACCATCCATGAGAAAATGGATCTCATAAACAAGGCTCAATTTGAAAATCAAAAAGCCGGAGCATCTTTAGCGAATATGCCTGAGCTAGCCAACAGAATGATCCAAGTCCTCAACAATCGCACTGGCCCTCAGCTGGCAGAAATGGGTATCAGGAACAGGACAGATACCATCTTGCTAATAAAGATGGTGCTAACCCTGAGGAATTATGTACAAGAATTAGACAGAAAGTTCCAAGAGATGCAAGCAGAGGTAAGTGAATTTATTACAAAAATCACAACATTGCATAGCAGAGGGCTTCCCAGCTTGGTAACCAGTGCAGGAAGATTATTATCACATGAACATTATGCCAAGAGGGTAAAACATTATGCCACCAATCAAATCACAGCATCCTCAAGCACCTCAGAGGAAACAGGGCCCCCATCTGGACAAAGTCTTTATGATAAGCTAGAGAATCTATTTTTTATTGAGCATGAAATCATACATCTTTTTGAAGTGCCACCAAATTATTATAAATACACTGAGGCTGGTGAGACTTTAATTAAAATACAGAGACACCAACTGCCTACAGAAGATTGGTGGAAAGGCATGATAGAAAGATTACTCTGATAAATCAAGTTTGTTGATCAAAATCCTTGTATCAGTCACAAATCAGCATTTTCAAATGACTCATATGTTTAGTCTACCTGGGGTGGCAATGGAAAAAAGCAACTAAATGACAAGGATGGTGACTAGGCACAAATGGATGAGTACAAATAATGTGGCTAAAGTAGCAGCGTCTTGGCAAAGCAGCGAAAAATTCCCGCAATGAATGTGCATCAGTCGGCCAGCCCAATTGGTTCCAAAGTCAAAGATCTCTGACAAAAATAAACAGCTCTTTATTAATCTTTTCAATAGAAATAACTTTTGTATCTACTATTCTTAAAGAGTTGGTAAGGAAAGTTATGGGTTAATGACTCATCTTTCAGATATTTTGTATCCACCTTTTGTATATATATCCCCTTGCAGAACGCATTTGGGGTCGTTGATTTTTCTTCTGAAGAGCTACGTTGTAAGTTTCAGACTTTGAATACAAGAAGCTGATGGAGTTCCTAAGTTCTGTGTTGTTTTGATGTGTTGTGATGAGATTGCTTGCTGCTGCAGAATTCCTACGTTATTTCATGATACAATAAGTTTTTTGAACCATGTTTTTATTGATACAATAAGTTTTCTGAACCGTGTTTTTATGTTTTCTTCACTCACAAAATCCGCATATACTGTATGTTTCATGGTCTTAGCATTAGAGAAGAAGAATAGTTCAGGATTCGTTTGTTAAACACCCTAAGCTCAATCTCCACTGCTAATTATGTTTTCTTCAGAATTAATTATGAATGTGAAACTCTTAATTGCTCACATTTACACTGAATCTTTCATGGTAAGTATTGTTTAGGAACTCTGAGTGGCTCCTGAATAATATTTTACTTTTCCATCTCACCAGCATAGTGAAAGAATCTTAACTGCTTTTCACTGACTGATTGCATCCCATTCTTCTCAAATTCGAAGGTTTGTTTCATGAATGCCTATCTGGCTCTGCAGTATCATCATTCTCACCAAATACCTTAAGCAACACATGATCACTGACTCCAATGCCCAATGGACTAAAACTCTCTGAACATTGCATGCCCCTCTATTAGAAGATATCACCCAACCAAACTTCAAACAAATTCAGTACATCAAAGCTAGCCTAAAATCCCATAAAACAAAGCTAAATCCTAAAGAGAGAGCCCTCTCTGATTACAGGTGGGCTAGAACCTGTATTCCAAAGATTGGTTTGTGGTTACCTCGGTCGTATTCCCTTAGGAGTCAAAGGGAACAACCTGAGTGATAACATAATTGGCGACTCCACTGGGGAAGAACAAATTTTCCAACTGCTGCCTACTCCTTAATGTTGTAGATAAAGTCTGAATGACAGCCAGAAAGCCTTGGAAACTGCTTTTGCTTTGCATTTGCAGGAGTATATAAAAGCTGCTTCAGTCAATCTTTATTCAGTCTTAAGTTCTATACAGCTGTTTCAAAATTTGATCAGTTCCTTGCTAGTTCTAGAATCATTCCCAGAATATTCCATAAAGCATTTGGAAGCTGGCTCCCAAAAAGAATTCTCGTTATACAAGGTCCAACCCAGACCAAAATCCCCCTGCTGCTTTTGAAAATATGAACTTAATCCCAAAGATCCTTAAGAAGCAAGAGCAGAGAGAAGATTTTGTTGATAATACCCCTGAGACAGTTCACCCAAGCGGTGTTCCAACTCTTGTCAAGGTTTTATTTCGTTCATCCCCTGCTTCCCCTTGTTCATCATCCACATCTCAAAGCACTCCTTTTACACCTCCATTCACTGCACATGCTACAACTACCATTACCACTGCTGCTGTTACTGCTGTTCTAGTTACTCCTATTATCCCCGTTGTCCCAGTCGTTCCATTTATCCCTATTGTTCCACTTGTCCCTGTGAATATGGCCAATAGATATGCACCCCTGCAACTACCTGCTAATCCTGGGGCCTTGCCTCAAGATTACCAATCTAAAATCACTTTTTTTGACAGTACTGGATCTTGCACAGCCCTTCAGCATACCAAGAAGATGCAAGATTACTTTGAAAACTACGAGATAGATGATGATAGCGTGAGAATGAGAATTTTTGTTCAAAGTTTAACAGGTGATGTAAGAACTTGGTTCAGATCACTTGCTGCAAATTCCATAACCACTCTTGATGAGCTTTACCAATCCTTTACCAACAGATGGGAGAAAAAGAAAGACCCCCTACACATACTAGCTGAATATGACACAATTAAAAGAGGCCCACAAGAGACTGTTTTGGAGTATTGTGCAAGATTCAATAATGTCTATAATGCAATACCACAGAATTTGAGGCCTCCACCTGACCTCGCCTTATATAAATTCCCTGATGGATTCGACCTGGATATGGCATACCAGTTAAAGGAAAGGGTGCCTCAAACCCTTGCAGAGATGCAAAATGTTGCTGTTAGCGTAGAGGCCAACCTAATTGCTAAAAGAAACAGAGCTAGAATGGAAAGAAGAACCACCTTTAAGGAAGAACCCTCAGCCTTAGACCAAAAGCTGGATGCTATTATCAACGGCATGCAAAGGTTGGGAGACAGAGTAGAAAGTGTTGAGAGAAGAGCTTCATGGGAAGGACAACAGTCCAATACCACAAGGAACCCAAATTTCAGGAAAACCCAGAACACAAATGCTGGGAGGGCTGGCCCAGATCAAGACATAAGACCTCCTTTCCAAGAAGACTTTACTGAAGCATCGACAACAAATGAGCCAATAGATGACACTCACATCAACTTGATGGGCTTAAATGATGAGCAACAGGTTTTTCTAACCCAAGAAGACCAGGAGGAGAACGAGATCAATCAATTCCAAACCAAATCCGGGGAGTCATTCGACTTCAAAGAAGGCTATGACACAACTGTCTATGAGGTTCATAAGCAATATAAGTTAAGGAGTAGGACCATAGATGTCCCTGAACCTGCCAAAACAAAGGATACCAAACAGCCCAAGATGATAAAGGAGAAGGCTATCCTCATACAACCAGTTGACAAAACAAATCCAGACCCAAAAGAAGTAACAGTAGAGGATGTCACTGAGACATACCCCTCAAAAAACCAGCCATGGGTAACATCTTCTTCAGAGGACAATCCAAATAACACTCCTCAAAAGGTCTCCAAAACAGAAACACTCCAACATGAAACTGAGAATCAAGACAAAATTACTAAAAATGTAGTTGAGAAAGAAAAGCCTATCAGTCATAATACCAAAATTCAATCTGAAAAGCCTTTTGACCTCGAGGCAGAGATTGCAAAATTGAAGATAGCCATCCCTCTCTCTGAACTTGCTAAACATGATGTATATAAACAACAAATCAAAAAGTCCCTTCAAATACCTGAGAATAGGGATGATGTTAACGTACTGGATGACACACCTGAGTTACTTTTTGGTCCAGAAGTTGATGGAAAAACAATAAATACAGGTGTTTTACCCTTTTATGTCAGTCTACATATCCATGATAAGATATTACACAATGCAATGTTTGACTCAGGAGCCTCACACAACCTCATGCCTAAATCTGTAATGGAGAAACTAAACTTAGACATCACAAGACCTTACAGGGACCTATTTTCATTTGATTCTAGCCAGGTCAAATGTTTGGGCCTAATCAAAGATTTGTGTGTTTCCCTAGTTCAATACCCAAACAAAACTATCCTGATGGATGTGGTGGTAGCTGATATCCCACCTAAATATGGGATGTTGTTATCAAGATCCTGGGGAGCCAAACTCCAGGGGTCCCTCCAATTAGACATGTCCTATGCCACCATTTCAGTCTTTGGGCAACCAAAGAGACTATATAGAGAGACATTAATGAAATATGTGGTGAGCAGTGAGGAAAAACCCCAAAATTTTCCTATTTACGCAATCCATTATGACATGGATTCTTTCATCCTGTTCAATGATGATGCATCCCCTATAGCTGATGATAAAACTTTGGCCTTGGAACAAGAAACACACAATTGAGCAGTCAGTTGTCCAAAACCTTGAAACCATTCAGTCAATTGATGTAACTGTCTTAGAAGATAAATCATATGAAAAACAAGAATCTCAACTGTCCATTTCAAATTCAACTGAGTTTCCTAATACTATCCAAGATCAAGGCATCCTCTGGTACCTTGAGTTTGATGGGTCAGTTAACAAGTTAGGAGCAGGAGCAGGAGTGTGAGTCCACAATAGGCAAAACAATCATGCAGAGGGTCGTGCCTATAGGCTAAATTTTAGATGCACTAACAGCATGGCGGAGTATGAAGCTCTCCTACTAGGGCTTAAATTAATCAAATCATTACAAGCCACAAGAGTGTCAATTCTGGGAGATTCTGACCTTATTATTCAGCAGATGAAAGGTAGTTTTGTCACTAATGATAATAGATTGAGAGCATACAGATCTGCTGCCACTGAAATACTCAACACTTTCACTGAATGCCAACTTACCAAGATATCCAGAACCCATAACCTCCATGCACATAGTCTAGCTACTTTTGCTAGCACTTGTAAATTTCCCTTTGAGCCCAATCACTATTTCATAGCTGAAATAAAGCACAGACCTACTGTCCCAAACAATGTCAAAGACTGGCAAGTCTTTGAAAATGATGCACAAATAAATAATTTCCTGACTTTACAGCAAGAATTTTCAGGTTTAAATATTGATGTTGATGCTATGGATGACCCACAACAGCAAATGAACCAAAACCAACAAACCATATCAGCTGAAACAGCAAGTCAAATGCTGAGCCCCACGACCTTTGATAACAAGAATGTGCAAGAGCTTAAACAAATCAACCTTAACGAAATAGCTGAAGCAGAGGCTGAAGTTATTGAGTTGAAAGACAATTTCCTACCCATAGGCCTGACTCCTTTAGAAGACATCTTTGACTCGAATGATATTCCTAGAAAACCAAAGATGCAACCCCTAAATGCTGCCATTGAAGACTGCAATATTGGGACAGTTGAAAAGCCCAAGATAATAAAACTGTCCAAGTCTTTGCCTTCTGATCAGAAACCAAAGTATGTTGACCTCTTTAAAGAGTTTCAAGATGTTTTTTCATGGAGTTATGAGGACTTACAGTCCTATGATACTTCAGTCATTCAACATACTATTCCTCTTAAACCAAATCAAAAGCCTTTCAGGCAGAAACTAAGGATAATTAACCCAATTCTTCTCCCTTTAATTGAGAAGGAAGTACAGAAAATGTTTGAAGCAGGTATTATAGCACCCATTAGATTTTCAGAATGGGTTTCCAATCTTGTTCCTACAAGAAAAAGATCAGGTGAGATTCGGCTTTGTGTTGATTTGAGAAATTTGAATCAGGTATCCCTTAAAGACCACTACCCCCTACCCAAGATGGATCACATCCTACAAGGAGTGGTGGGAGCTTCAAGAATTTCATTACTTGATGGGTTTTCAGGCTTCAATCAAATCCTGGTTCACCCTGATGATCAGGATAAAACAACATTCACAACACCATGGGGAACATTTAAATATGTTAAAATTCCTTTCGGACTAAAGAACGCAGGGGATACCTTTCAGAGAGAAATGGATATTGCTTTTTCCAAGGAAATACATGATTTCCTAGTTGTTTACCTTGATGACCTCACCCCTTTTTCAAAATCAGACCTAGAGCACCTTAGACACTTAAGGCAAATATTTATGACATGTAGGAAATATGGCATTTCCTTAAATCCCAAGAAGTCTCTGTTTAGCCTAGAGGAGGGTAAGTTGCTAGGCCATATTATTTCAAAAGATGGTATTCGAATTGAACTGGATAGAATTCAAGCCATTCTACAAGTTCCCCATCCGAGAAACATTAAGGAATTGCAAGCCTTTTTGGGAAAAATCAACTTTTTAAGAAGATTTATCCCAAACCTAGCAGAATTGATAAGGTTACTAAACAACATGTTAAAAAAAGATTCCAAAGTAAAATGGACATTGGAGGCCAAACAGGCCTTTGAAGGCATTAAAACTGCCTTGACTCAAACACCAGTCCTCACAAGTCCCCAATTTGACAGAGATTTCATTATTTTCTCCTTTGCCTCCCAACATACTATTACTGCTATTTTATTGTAGAAGGATGATCAAGGGAATGAGAAACCCATTGCCTTTTTCAGCAGAGCGCTTAGAGATGCGCCCTTGAAATATCAGATCATGGAAAAGTAGGCCTATGCCCTGGTTAAGGCCATCAAAGACTTTAGGATTTACATTCTATACTCTCATGTGATTTCCTATGTGCCAAATGCCATTGTGAAAGACATATTGACTCAAGAAGGGTTAGAAGGCAAAAGAGGCAAATGGATTGCTAGCATTCTTGAGTATGATATTGAGATAAAACCCACTAAGCTGATAAAAGGGCAAGGTTGGGCTAAACTAATGTCTGAAACAAATTTTCAGGCCCTAGACATAAATGAACTGGAAAATGAACCGGAGCTGGCGACTCCAAAAATCAATGTAGCCTTCTTACAATCCCCTTGGTATGCTGATATTTGTTTTATACTGCAAAACCTGTGTGCTCCCCCAGGGTTGTCCAGAACTAAAAGCAGATTTTTAAAGATGAAAGCTTCAAAATTTTGTGTTGCAGATGGTGCCTTGTTTTGGAAAAATCATGAAGGCATATTGCTTAATTGTTTAACTGTGAATGACACTGACAATGTTATGAAAGAATTTCATGCAGGGGACTGTGGAGGGCATTTGTATTGGAAATCCACTGTGAACAAGATATTAAGGGCTGGGTACTATTGGCCTACTCTCTTTGCAGACGTTAAGAAGTTTGTTATTTCATGTCACAAGTGTCAGGTCTTTGAAGGCAAAAGGAAATTATTGCCACTACCCCTCAAGCCTATTTCTATAGAGAAGCCTTTTCAATAATGGGGCTTAGATTTCATTGGAGAAATTCACCCATCATCTTCAGGCCAACATAAGTGGATTCTGACAGCCACAGACTATTTCACTAAGTGGATTGAGGCTATCCGATGTAGGCAGGCAAATGGTTCTACCATCATTCAATTCCTTGAAACCAATATCTTATCCAGATTTGGCTGCCCTGAAAAGATCATTACAGACAATGCTGCTGCCTTCAGATCCAAGAAAATGATCAATTTTTGCCATAAGTTTCATATTACCTTAGGTCACTCCACAGCCTACTATCCTCAAGGTAATGGTCTTGCTGAATCATCTAATAAGAGCCTCATTAACATCATCAAGAAAATATTAGAGGAAAACAAGAAAAATTGGCACAAAAAACTTGTAAATGCTTTATGGGCAGACAGGTTGACAACGAAAAGATCTATTGGAACAAGCCTATATGAGTTGGTTTATGGAATGGAGGCCAAGTTTCCTTCATCCCTGGGAGTCCCTGTTATCAAGTTATTACAAGAAGTCCAGGCTGAACCCAATGATATCCAAAGAAGAATAAACCAAACTATCCATTTACAGCAGACCAGAGAGCAAGTATACAACAGAGTTCAGATTTTGCAAGAAAAGCTCAAGAAAATCTTTGACAAAAGAACCAAAGCAGAAGATTTCTTCATAGGCAATAAAGTTCTTAAATGGGATTCAAGAAGAGAAGACAAAGGAAAGCATGGCAAGTTTGATTTCCTTTGGAGAGGACCCTTTGTTGTTCAAGCAGTGCAAGGAAACAACACATATTTCTTAAAGAATCTAGATGGCACTGAGGCTGAAGAGGGCCCTGTTAATGGCCGAATGCTAAAGCACTATTTTGATTACTTCCCATGAATATAACCTAGCATTGCCTTGTACATTACTAGTTTGTTTTTAGGAGTTTATTTTCAGCAGTTAAATAAGGACCGAGCATAACAAATTTTGAAAAGGATCAAAGGAAAATGCACTACTTCAGATCTTTGTGTTGCCTTGCAAAGTTCCGGTTTTGGTCATGAAGAAAGAGAAGCTTCAGATTCCAGCAAAAATCAAGGACCAAGGCATTCTGGCCTGCTGTTCTTCGCCTTTCATAAGGCAAAGCCATCCCCAAGTGGAGCCACTACTAGCCTCCTATACCAATAGGTTTCATGTTTCATGATTGGCATGGGAAGTTCCAAATATGTTCAGCTTTGATGCTACAAAGGCTCCATATTTTTGTGCACAAACACATTTCTAAGTGATTTTGGTACTGTTCCTCTTGTTAAATGGGTGATCCAACAGTTCAATCTGGATCATGCCATGTTTAAATTGATGTTGTAGAATAGAGAAAGAAAAACTGTCCAAACAGTTTAAGCTTGGCAGATTAGTAGTTAGGTAGAGAATAAAGGCGCCCAACTGTTTAATCTGGGCCCTTGGAAGTAATAAGGGTACTTTTGGATAGCAAATCATTTGAAAAAGAAAAAGAAAACAGTAAGTGAGGGTTTGCAAGTCTAAATGCACCCTCCCTGAAGTAACAAAAAATTCTAGGAATGTTAAGATGGGTAGGTAGCTAGGGGTTGTAGAAGCCTGATTCTCTCCAGTTTTACCCTTGATAAAGAAGGCTCATGTCAGCTAAAGAAAAGGTATCTATGCAGAATTTTGATGGTAAACTATGGAAGCATGTCTAATTTCCCTATTTCCCCTCAGTAAATCTCTTTCTAACATCCATCCAATGGACCATTGGGATCTCCCCAACGAGTCCTAGCATCACCTTATCTTTTGTGAAATATTAAGCCAAAGTGTTGGTTTCCATCACACAAGAAAGCCACATTTCTTGTGCAAAATCATTTCTCACTCTCATCTGCTTCTAAATCTAAGTTTACTCCTTAAACTTAGCTCTCTGTTCCTCTTTCACATCTCAGATTCATATTGACTTCTAACCTTATTATATAACTTCCTAAGTTTTCACCTCCCCCTATTATTATAGCATTCTATGCAAAAACCCAAAAAAAAAAAAATATAGTATATGTACATACCCCCCCCTTGGGCATTATAGCCATATATTCTCAAGTTCGGACAATGTTGATAAAAGCAGGGACTCATGTATATAGTTTTCTAGATTATATTTGGGATTTAAATTGACATCTGGTCATTTTAATAACCCTCATTCGCTATACAGTTTACAAGGTCACTTCCCCTTTTCACACTCATTTGTATTATATGTCCGCATACCCACTTTTTATCATTTACCAAAGGTTTTCTCTGTCGCGCCTTACCAAAATAATAATTTTATAATCGGCGGGTCCCGGTGTTATCGCGCTGGAAGCTTGTCTTTCCGTCTGTCGTCGGATCTGGGCCCTCCCATCCGATGGCTCTCGGGGATTTCGGAACCCCTCCGCCATCCAACCTTTAGCCTCCAAAATTGTCAGTGGTTTTACGTCGTACCAGGGACGCGTGTCCATTTTCTATTGCGTTGGGTGACCACTGACAATTACCATCCCCGTACAATAAGCGGTCCGATAAAACCGCTTACCACTGTTTGTTCCCGCGCCTGTGTCATCGCTCACGTCAGCATCTGCGTCAACTGCCAGTTAACCGCTAATCCAACATGGCTGCCGCATCATCCTTCCAAGTCAGCCCACTCATACATCGCCACGTCATCATGTCGTACCCGGGCCCGACCAGTGACATCATGCTGACATCATTCGCAAAGGGGTGCCAAAATCCCATTTTTTACATATTTTCGTGCAAAATCATTATTTTCTCGCGTTTCTATTAGTCAATTGTGGAATTTCCTTGCATACTACACTATGTCGTCTGCATGTCCGGTTGCAAATTCAATCCCCTGAGCTACTGTCAACACAAATTCATCAACTCTCAAGCGTCCTCGGCCTTGCCATTACCAGGTATTTTCCTCAGCCCCTGGGCATCTTGGAGAAAGCGCCTCCTCTTCCACCGTTCCCCAGCAATCTACCCAAGCAGTTGTCCAAGCAACAGCCACAGCTAAAGGGAAAGAAATGCAGCAAGAAGAGCAGCTCCCCAATGTGGAGTAACAAGAAGAAATGGCTGATCAACCTGCTTCTACAAATCAGCAAGCTCAAGGGCAAGCCCCTCCAATGCAGGAAACAATAGTTGAAATCCCAATATTGCAAACACCAGCCAATGAAGAAAGGATTAAGAAAAGGGATAGGCAAGAGGAAACTCCTCTAACAGCCTCAATAGATCAACCGGGGGAAAAGTGACAAAGGCTAAATCCTTTCTCTGAGGAGGAAATGCCTGAAAGACCAACTGAGACTATGCTTCCTCCTAGCATTGAAACATCGGCCAGCTCCTTGCAGCAGGAGCAAGAAATGCAACAAGGGGTAGAAGTAAGTTCTTCAAGGCAGCAGACCAAGTCAGGCTCTAGTATCAAGAAGCAGTTCACAGACATCAAGGCAACAAATGAGCCACTTAGATACCAGCTCTACAATCAACTCTTAAGGATGGCACCAACCAATCAGCAGAGGCTAATGGCAGCCTATGATATTCAAGAAGGAAAAATGACTCTTAGTCATTTTAGGCCTACTATGCAGCAACCTCAATCAGTTGCTAACTATATTAGAACCAATTTGGAGGTTTTTACTAAAGACATCCACCCCATGGATCAGATTGAGTTGCATAAGCAAACTGGGGAGATGGTGTACTCTACCTTGGCAAGCAAACTTTAATGGCACACAGGTTACAAAATTCTCTACATAATACTGCTACTCAGTTAGAGTTGGAAAAGGCATCATCTCAGGCCAAGGACAATAGAATTAAGTCCTTGGAAGAAATCATTATAGAGCTGGGACACGATCCCAACGATCCTAAAGGTTTGCAGACCTTAATGAAGAAAAAGGATGAGGATATAGTAGCCCTGAGAAAACAAATCAAGCTACCAGCTACCCTTCACCCTCAAACTGAAGGTGTTGAACAGCAAAAGAAGGATCAGGATGTGGTTGCTCTACTCTTGACCTTACATAAGAGATTGGTGGAAACAGAGGGTGCCTTGGAGGTAGCATTAAAAGCAAAACAGGGAGAGTTACCACCCCAGCCAGCACAGACATCTACAGCCATTGAAGATGTGCCTCTTGTAACTACTTCAGCAGGTCCTCCCACTGGACAAACATCAGAGGCAAGCCCTTCAGGCTCAGCACCAGCTCTAGAAGTGACAACACAGACAACAACATCAGAACAGACACCTAGCCTTAGCATGCAAAATATGATGAAAGAACTAGAAGCTCTTCAAGCACAAATGGCAGAACTAAAGGAGGCTAAAGAAAAATTGGCTATGCTTGAAGAAAAATATGACAAATCAAAGCAAAATGTAGCTGAGAAGACAAGAGAGGTAAGGGCTCTTGAAAGAAGGATAAAAGAATTAGAAAAGGAGCTTACTCTTGAAAAAACTTTAATTGAAGTCAAGAAAATCTTATGGGCCAAAATTGGTCAGTCCATCACAGACCAATGGCAATCCATTGAGACCATCCATGAGAAAATGGATCTCATAAACAAGGCTCAATTTGAAAATCAAAAAGCCAGAGCATCTTTAGGGAATATGTCTAAGCTAGCCAACAGAATGATCCAAGCCCTCAACAATCGCACTGGCCCTCAGCTGGCAGAAATGGGTATCAGGAATAGGACAAATACCATCTTGCTAATAAAGAGGGTGCTAACCCTGAGGAATTATGTACAAGCATTAGACAGAAAGTGCCAAGAGATGCAAGCAGAGGTAAGTGAATTTATTGCAAAAATTAGAGCATTGCATAGCAGAGGGCTTCCCAGCTTGGTAACCAGTGCAGGAAGATTATTATCACATGAACATTATGCCAAGAGGGTCAACAATTATGCCACCAATCAAATCACAGCATCCTCAAGCACCTCAGAGGAAACAGGGCCCCCATCTGGACAGAGTCTTTATGATAAGCTGGAGAATCTATTTTTTATTGAGCATGAAATCAAACATCTTTTTGAAGTGCCACCAAATTATTATAAATACACTGAGGCTGATGAGACTTTAATTAAAATACAGAGACACCAACTACCTACAGAAGATTGGTGGAAAGGCATGATAGAAAGATTACTCTGATAAATCAAGTTTGTTGATCAAAATCCTTGGATCAGTCACAAATCAGCATTTTCAAATGACTCATATGTTTAGTCTACCTGGAGTGGCAATGGAAAAAAGCAACTGAATGACAAGGATTGTGACTAGGCACAAATGGATGAGTACAAATAATGTGGCTAAAGTAGCAGCGTCTTGGCAAAGCAACGAAAAATTCCCGCAATGAATGTGCATTAGTCGGCCAGCCCAATTGGTTCCAAAGTCAAAGATCTCTGACAAATATAAACAACTGTTTATTAATCTTTTCAATAGCAATAACTTTTGTATCTACTATTCTTAAAGAGTTGGTAAGGAAAGTTATGAGTTAATGACTCATCTTTCAGATATTTTGTATCCACCTTTTGTATATATATCCCCTTGCAGAACACATTTGGGGTTGTTGATTTTTCTTCTGAAGAGCTACGCTGTAAGTTTCAGACTTTGAATACAAGAAGCTGATGGAGTTCTTGAGTTCTGCGTTGTTTTGATGTGTTGTGATGAGATTTCTTGCTGCTGCAGAATTGCTGCGTTATTTCATGATACAATAAGTTTTCTGAATCGTGTTTTTACTGATACAATAAGTTTTCTGAACCATGTTTTTATGTTTTCTTCACTCACAAAATCCGCATATGCTATATGTTTCATGGTCTTAGCATTAGAGAAGAAGAATAGTTCAGGATTTGTTTGTTAAACACCCTAAGCTCAATCTCTACTGCTAATTATGTTTTCTTCAGAATTAGTTATGAATGTGAAACTCTTAATTGCTCACATTTACACTGAATCTTTCATGGTAAGTACTGTTTAGGAACTCTGAGTGGCTCCTGAATAATATTTTACTTTTCCATCTCACCAGCATAGTGAAAGAATCTTAACTGCTTTTCACTGACTGATTGCATCCCATTCTTCTCAAATTCGAAGGTTTGTTTCATGAATGCCTATCTGGCTCTGCAGTATCATCATTCTCACCAAATACCTTAAGCAACACATGATCACTGACTCCAATGCCCAATGGACTAAAACTCTCTGAACATTGCATGCCCCTCTATTAGAAGATATCACCCAACCAAACTTCAAACAAATTTAGTACATCAAAGCTAGCCTAAAATCCCATAAAACAAAGCTAAATCCTAAAGAGAGAGCCCTCTCTGATTACAGGTGGGCTAGAACCTGTAGTCCAAAGATTGGTTTGTGGTTACCTCAGCCGTATTCCCTTAGGAGTCAAAGGGAACAACCTGAGTGATAAGAGACCCCATAGGTAAATATGTCACCTCTCACTTCTGTCAGAGTGAGGAAGAAAGCCTTTAGATAGCCATGAAATATGACTTGATCCATACACAGTCAGGTTATGTTTATACGGTCCTCCCTAATCTCCCTCGTCCTAGTGTTTCTAATGTACCAAGGGTATCTCATGCCACTGATGGTATAGTTGGATCTCTTTCCCACCATCAAACATCACCATATCCTCAACCACTTATGAGTTATGGTTAACCTCGAGGGGGACCAGTTCTTCTTACACCTACACCCTCCCGATCCTTCGCATGTCAACTCTTACCAAGGTATAAGAACATCATATGCATTTTCCCATCCACATCAGTTGATGCTAGGGCCAAAAGTTTCTCAACCTAACTATCAAAATGTTTTCGCGACTCATTACTATACTTATGCACTGCCTAGCACTCCATCCCCACTGGAACCAGTGCCTCAACCTTCCATTCCTCCACCCCCTCTGCCTCAACAACAACCACCTCCATAGAGTCAAGTGTATACTCAGCAAAATACTACCAATACCCCTAGCCCCAAAACAAGGAATAAGGGGAAGGGAAACCAAAACCAACAACCTCAAGGTAACTAAGGAAATTAAGGTACACAACCTAATTCCCCTAAGGGTAACTAGCCTAATTCCATGACCCAACAATAGGACAGACAAACCAAGCAGAACAAGGCTCTTAGAAAAAATAAACCTTCTTATTGTTTTATATTTTTTTGGACATTATACTCATGAATGTGCCATTTTACCTTAGATTTGTTAAGCATGGGAAGCTCAAGTAGATGCATCTATATGACTTGATCCTATGGATCCATGTCCTCCTCCCTCTTATTCATAGTTGGATGTGCTTACTAATCCATTCCTTGATCAAGGATATGTGGCTACCCAACTATATTGGGAAAACTAGTGTCAATTCAGAGCTGCTAGTCCCACTAAGACATGTAGCTATCTTAGAAATAAACAGATTAAAGTTACTTATGTTTTCCTTTACGAGAGATAGATGAGAGAGAAGCAGAGAGTACCAACCTTAGTCTTTCACTTGGCTCCTTGCTTGTTTCCTCCCTCCTTTGACAAAGATTCACCACTCCTTCCTTACTTTTCCCACTTCAAAGAACACCTGTAGAGTCAAGGTAGCAAAATACCATCAATGCATAGAGATCTATAACCATAAATAATGTAGGATCAGATGTACATTAACCATATAAATGTATACACAAACAAGATTCAGAAATATATAAGCATATGGAGGAAAACTCAAATAGCTTTATTGATAGAAGTAGTAGAAGAGAGGATTACAACCAGGCTGTCTAATCCAGCATCATCCTCCCAGCATGAAAGCCCTCTTCACCTCATACAAAGCAAGATCACCCAACAATGTCTTCAAAGAGAATCTAGTAGCACTTCCTTGCAAATTACAAAATTCCAGCCTTTGGATCTCTTCGATGAGGGATCCATATATAGATGTTTACAGGAGAGTGAGTCAGCTTCTGGGATTTTGATTAGTGTCATTTCACTGATAGTTCTTGGTTCCACTTGGAGATTTCATATCTCTTACTCATCCCTAGGCGAATTCAGAGAGGCAAGTGTCATATGAGCAGTTTCTAGAAGATTCTCTAGTTTTCCACCTAGCACATTGCTTCTGCCATTTGTCTGCTCTCACTCAACACACCCTACAAAAGGGATTTCTAGTATGTATCACACTCCCCATGTGTAATAGGTGAGATGCATCTCACCCTATGCATGGAACAGTTTGTATGGTTCTGAGTAGTTTTTCATGGACAACTTCTGGGAGATGATATAATCAGCTAACCTTGTTCCTTTAGGGTATGAAACAACACTTTTAGGGGTTTAGAAGCCCTTGGTTTATGGACATATGTGATTGGGGTTGCAGTGGCCAAATATGTCTATAACAGTTGCCCCCTAAAGAATGAAGTCGTAAATCCTTTTGATGTCGGGTGAAATGCTTTATAATGAGAATTCAAGGTTTTTGAATTGGAAGGTGACTTGTAATAAGCTACAATACAATATGTTATCTTCACAATATTTTCATGATCTAGCTGAGGTGGGCATTCCCATGCTCAACTTTATAAATTCATATCCATGTACATAAGACAGACAATCGTCTTTGTGGCAAACTAATGATTTTGGTAGAGCCATCATCCGTTAGTTTGGATGATTATCTGTGCAGTTGTGATGTACATTTGATGTCTTTATTTTCCTGAATATATTGCAGCTCATATGGATGAAGCTAGATCCGGGGTCTTCAAACTCGTTCAATCTTCACCCGAAGTACAAGTCGATCCATGTGAAAAGTTGTTCTGATGTGAACATGGAAAGACATCACCTGATTACTAGCCAATGATGTAAGCTGTTAACAGGTGTGAGAGGAATCACTGATCAAGGTACTACAGTACAATTCACGTGGTGTGAATACATGAGCTGATGTCGAACACCACGTCAAATATTTCAGTCAGAGGCCATTGATGTAAACCTATCACCAGAAGTGAGAAACTTGCCATTGAGGCATGCAAGCTTCAAAGTACTGAAAGGTTTGTCCCTAAGTCAACTTCTTGGATAATGAGCTGATGTCGACAAGAAGTGACCCGTCGTAGGAGGGCCTTAATGAATCCCACATCTATGACATGGAACAGAGAAAATGATTTTGTGGAGGTGAAAATGATCTGATGATATAAGGTTCAAGGTGGGGGTCATGAAAAATGGAGAGTGAAGGTATTGCAGCGGATGAGACGTTGGCTAGGTTGGTGAATTTTCTGAGTGACTTCTCTTGAACATACTGGTGACACTAAAATGTATTGGTAGCATTAACCCCAAGGTGGATGGTATGGTGGACCAATGGTGATGTGACCGGTGAACGTAATAACCCAACCTGACTCAATCATGGTGACAGAGTGAAAGTGTCATGTTCAAGAGCGACCTACTACCAATGAAGCTATTCAAGTTTTCTTCCCTTTTTCCCCAGTCATTACTAACCAATACCTCTTTATTTTTGTCAAGCTTGAGGAGGATAACATATGCTTGTTCTATAATTTTCCCTTCGGGCAAACCCATCGCTATGTTTTAACGAGCTTAGCGACAGTGAAACTCGATCTTGTCTACATGGACAAGTTTTTCGCTATTATTTTAACAAGTTTAACGACAAAGATAGCTCAGTCCTTTTCAATTTTAGAGAGTCTAAAAAGGGACATAAAGGCAACTCCTGTGGTCCTTTTTCGTAATGTAATCCCTTAAGTCTGAAAAAGTGTAAAATAATACAAAAGGGATGACTTTTCGATAGTTTTAACGAGCCGAACAAGACAAGCGCTCGATATTTTTGTGTAATAATCCCTCAAGTCCAAAAAGATTAAAATCTAGAGGAAGGATAGCACTTCCGGTCGCTTTAACGAGCTGGGGAGCCCAATTGCTTGGCAATCTTTTCATATTTTACGAGTTAGATGAAAAGATCTTAAAGGAGACTCGTTTTTTGAGGAATGAGTGATGTTCTTGGATAGCAAGGTTTGGAACTTTTCAATCATGGCAGTGGAAAGAGGGTGGCTAAGAAAATCACTAGTCCCAGCTGTTCCTCAAAAGGGTAAACAATCAAATGGAGGCATATGATCGGATAAAAAAGAGTGGAGGTGATGGTAAGAAAACGACCAAGGTTCAAAAGCTGATAGTTATTTGAATGGTTATTTACCGAAGGTGGGGTTCATTTTTTAATGATCTTGAACTCTATGGAAACATTTGCTCATTGCTAGGTTTATTTTTTGACAAGCTTGAACTTCGTGTAAAACTGCACATGGCGAGGTTTATTTTTAATGAGCTTGAACTTTGCGTAAAATTGCTCGTGCCAGTCATATAATAAGGATGTCTCATCGATAGGTTCATTTTTTAGGGAGCTTGCCCCATTCAAAACATTGCTCCGGAGCCTTTCGTTATGCAAGCTAGGAACGACCAACCTACGAGTTTAAAGGGTTAAGAGCCTACAAACTAAGAAAATAAATGGTCGTTTTTCCTTGTATTCAAAAAGGTTTGCATGCCCCTAGGTATAACGGAGTAGAGTTTCCAGGTTACCATTCATTTGCAGACAAAACACTTCCTTAGCTTTGTTGGGAATATCACCTTTGACAGAGGAATCCTTTTCCAGCCTGATCCATTTTCCTAAATGGACAGGATAGTCAGACTAGTCATATTCCTACATGGAAATTTACCTTATACTTGGGATTTTCCTGCCAAAGCAGACTAGGGTGCATGCCTCCTGGGTTTCAGTCACAATCACCGAATCACTCGCGCTCATCAAGTGGATGGACTGGAGATTGATGAGACATTCCTTGAACAAAAAGACCAGTTAGGGATGGCATTTGACTATTAGCTATGTGTGAATTGGGGAATGAAAGCTGGTCTATGGGCTGGACCACTCTGCCTTCATGTTGAAAACACATCACTCGAAAGAGTGAGGAAGCAATAACTCCCATGCTATAAATGTAGTCACGTCCAAGGAGTAGATTGTAATCTAAAGGTCCTTGGACTACCATCACATTTAGATCAATGGTTTTCCTTCTCAAAGTTATAGGAAATTTGGAAGGATCCCTAACAGTCAACTGGTTCCTTTGTTGAAGCCTGTCAGATTTCGAATCTTAGGCAGAAGTGATGGCGAACCAAGCACTTTCCAAGCAGTTGAGGAAAGGATACTCACAGAAGCCCCCTCATCTATGATAGTACCAATCATGATCATTCTGTAAGCTTGTACTATGATTCATAATGGTACATTAGATGGTAGACGAGGTCTGCCTAGTAGATTCCAATTGAAGGAAATGACTAGGTTGCTTGGAGGTGGGACCAAATAAACGGCTGGATAAATCTCTGATGAACTTCCTTCCTGCGGTAAAGGAATGGGTATATTGCCCCCATGTTCATCGGAGTCTGTGTTTATGAAGATAATTTGAACAGTGTCGTTCTCATTCTCTTTGGTGACAATATCATCTAAAGGTGGACCCTATGAAGGAAAGATTGGGTTGACTGCCGTCTTGACCTGTTGACTTTGGTCTGGTGTAGACTCAGAGGGTTTATCTAGGAAAGAGAAATGAAATTCTTTCAACATAGAGCAGATAGCACACACTAGATGCACTTTTCCTCAATCAACTTCAGCATGCAGTATTAATGCAAATGCACATGCATGTATTGTTTTTCAGTTTTCCTTAATGTGAGAATGACAAAAAGAAAACAAAGTATAGATCTGAATTATTCTCTTTCAAAGCGACATTACTAACAATTTTCTTTTCAAAAAACGAAAGTAGAGTGAAGACGACACTTTGTGATTTTGAATTCAAACTGATTTCAACACTTGAAATACTAATGATTCAAATCGAATACAATGGCAAAAGTGTAATCAACTGTCTAAAAGAGAAATTCTTTGTAATACTTTTTTTCTTTACTGAAAATGACACTTGCTACACTTTCAAATCAAAAGATGACAGTTCGATTAAGATACTATTTGCACAAGATAACTATAAATGACGAAAAATACATAAAAACATTCACAATTATTTATTAATGGACGCTGAATAATGCAAAGGAAGATGGTTTCAATAGAGATATACTAATCACAGACAACAAAACTACTGAATAAAGCTGAAGATGATGAAGAAAAAACAAAATCTGGAGGAAAAAGCAGTCTCATCTGATCATTGCACCTGTAACACAGGGAAACAAGGATGCATCTCACCTATAGCACACAGGAGGTGTGATGCATCAAGAATACCAAGAAGAGAAAGTGCAATGGTCTAGGGACAAGACTGAGCTTGGTTTTTGCTCAAAGTTTGCAGCCAAGTTCAGGGATTTAGGCTGAGCTAATGATTTTCAGTAAACACAAAGTATAGGGGCTGAGATAATGAGGTTATTTGAGCTACCCCAGGGCAGTTAGGATGTTTGCAAGTCAGTTGTTTAGTTCAGAAACAAACCTAGAGATTGACTGAAGCAGCGTTGATATACTTTTCACTTGCATAGAAAATGTAGTTCGAAGGTTAGTTGGCTTAACTTCAGGTTCTGTCTGTAGTTTATGAAGCAAACAAATAGAGACAAGAAATCAAACTATTTGCTCCCCAGTGGAGTTGCCATTTTATTATCTAGAAAACTAGTGTCTATTCAGAGCTACTAATCCCACTAAGACAGGTAGCTATCTTAGAAACAAACAGATTAAAATTACTTGTGTTTTCCTTTACGAGAGATAGATGAGAGAGAAGCAGAGAGTACCAACCTCAGTCTTTCACTTGGCTCCTTGCTTGTTTCCTCTTGGCTACTAAGGAAAGAGAAATGAAATTCTTTCTCTTTCCTTAGTCTCGACCTGTTGACTTTGGTCTGGTGTAGACTCAGAGGGTTTAGTAGCCAAGTTCAAGGATTTAGGCTGAGCTAATGATTGTCAGTAAACACAAAGTATAGGGGCTGATATAATGAGGTTATTTGAGCTACCCCAGGGCACTTAGGATGTTTGCAAGTTAGTTGTTTACTTCATAAACAAACCTGGAGATTGACTGAAGCATCGTTGATATACTTTGCACTTGCATAGCAAATGTAGTTCGAAGGTTAGCTGGCTTAACTTCAGGTTCCGTCAGTAGTTTATGAAGCAAACAAATAGAGACAAGCAATCAAACTATTCGCTCCCGAGCGGAGTCGCCATTTTCTTATCGAGAAAACTAGTGTCTATTCAGAGCTGGTAATCCCACTAAGACAGGTAGCTATCTTAGAAACAAACAGATTAAAATTACTTGTGTTTTCCTTTACGAGAGATAGATGAGAGAGAAGCAGAGAGTACCAACCTCGGTCTTTCGCTTGGCTCCTTACTTTTTTCCTCCCTCCCTTGACAGAGATTCGCCACTCCTTCCTTACTTGTCCCACTTCAAAGAACACCTATAGAGTCAAGGAAACAAAATACCATCAAAGCATAGAGATCTATAACCATAAATAATGTAGGATCAGATGTACATTAACCATATAAATGTATACACAAACAAGATTCAGAAATATACAAGCATATGGAGGAAAACTCAAATAGCTTTATTGATAGAAGTAGTAGAAGAGAGGATTACAACCAAGCTATCTAATCTAGAATCATCCTCCCAGCATGAAAGCCCTCTTCACCTCATACAAAGCAATATCACCCAACAATGTCTTCAAAGAGAAACCAATAGCACTTCCTTGCAAATTACAAAATTCCAGCCTTTGGATCTCTTGGATGAGTGACCCATGTATAGATGTTTATAGGAGAGTGAGTCATTTTCTAGGATTTTGATTAGTGTCATTTCACTGATAGTTCTTAGTTCCACTTGGAGATTTCAGATCTCTTACTCATCCCTGGGAAAATTCAGAGAGGCAAGTGTCATATGAGCAGTTTCTAGAATATTCTTTGGGTTTCCACCTAGCACAATGCTTCTGCCATTTGTTTGCTCTTGCTCATCACACCCTACAGAAGGGCTTTCCAGTATGCATCACACTCCCCGTGTGTAATAGGTGAGATGCATCGCACCTTAAGCATGGAGCAGTCTGTATGGTCCTGTTTTGACCAATTCTGAGTAGTTTTTCATGGAGAACTTCTGGGAGATCATGTAATCATTTGACCTTGTTCCTTTAGGGTATGAAACAACACTTTTAGGGGTTTAGAAGCCCTTGGTTTATGGACATATGTGATTGGGGTTGCAGTGCCCCAATATGTCTATAACACCAACCTTCCCAAAATCCTCCACCTCCTCAACCTACACAATCTCACAATAGAAATTACAAGATTCTCATGATGGATTCTAAAAAAATCAACCTCCAAACATGGTCACACCAATATGAAAATATTGTTGATAAGTTAGTGACGGATTCCCAAACCAAGAGCTCCATTGAGCCCATATCATCACCAAATGGTATCTTGCATAGCCCTCCACCTAAGGTAGAGGTTTCTCCTAAGATCCCCAAACATCCATTACATCGAAATGCTACTTCTTCCAAAGCCACCCATACATTTTGTATAGTAGATGACATGGCACAGTCTCTTGATTCCATGTCAAAGCTGGAAGTCCTCCAGACATGCCCATCCCAACGAAAGGCTTTATTATCTTCGTTGGATATTGTGGATGTATCTGATGATTGTGTTATTGTAATTGATGTTTAAAAAGAAGAACATACTCCCATTCCTTCTTATGTTGCTTATCACATACCAATCTCAATAAAAAATGACATTGCTCAACTGTGTTTAATTAGTGAGGGCACCTCAACGTGTGCGACGAGCGATAGTGTTAAGAAGCAACCTGGTTTCCCTCACCTATCATTATCCACCATCACGCTTCATACATGGGAGGTAACCCCTCACAACCTCTCAGTCTCCATTAGAATTTCCCTATCAAAGTTGTTGGTAAGATGTTCATGATTGATATCGAAGTAATTGAAGCCCATTTAGATTATAACCTCTTCTTGGGACATAGTTACGTCTATGCCATGTTATTTCTCACATCCTCTATATTTCACAAGAAGTTCTTTCCCCATAATGGAAAGATCTTCACTGTCAATCAACTTACTTGCTATGACCCTCAGTCACAAACATCTCCTTAGAATACAATCTCACCAATGGAGAGCAACAATACTACTGCTAGCGTTACCACTATTTCCCCTCGAGTCTATGAAGATTCCATGTTGCATGGGGCTTATTATGGCCCTTTTCCTAACCATTCTTAGCGTAGATATTTAAGCGTTTTCATGCTTTAAGAGTCACAGGCTGCAGGAAAGAGGCCTGATACATCTTCCCCGTAGTCAGTGCCTCCGCAACCCATTGCTCAAGTCTCAACTTGTCCTTCAGTTGTGATTCCTCCAGGCTAGTTTCCTTCCACTAGTATCTCTCATGGTCCATTTTAGCCAGGAATCATTCCTCTAGGTATTTTCCATCCAAAAGTAGTTCCTCCAGGTCACTACCCCTTTGGTTAGATACCTTTCTTATTCCCGTCACCATGAATCTTTTTATCCAATGTAATGGATATGTTGAGTGTACCTAAAATCACTTTGGGGATCCTAGTAAGGTAAATTGATCCTCCCGCAAACACTCCCCACAACCAACTCAAATATTATACAACTTTGACTTTGGTTCAACTCAATATTTTCCCCTTCTTTTGCTTCAATTCCACAACAACCTCAACAAGAATCCGTTCCTATTGCAAAATAATATGTTGAGGGGGGAAAGCCCATAAAAAGGGAAGCAAAGAAAAGACACCCCATGAAACTCCCACTCCCCTTAAACTGCCAAAGCCTTCTCCTCCATGTGCTTTGTCTGATGTTTATGGGAATGCCACCAATAATTGGCCTGAGATCCCTTGTATTAAGAGTGTGGTATCTAATACCTTTCTCATCCCTAACATTCCTGAGGTCCATGTTACCTTACTTGAGTCAGCCAAGAATAACAAAGCCTTATGCATGAATCACCCTTTTTCTTTGTGTGATAAGTGCAGACATTATTCATATCACTTTCCTCGTCATGATGATTTTTCTGATACAGTTCTAGTTCTTCATGAGTTAGATGTTGCTCATAGTGACTCCACTTCTCCTATACCTGCAAATTTTGGCCCCAATGCTTCACCAAGATAGGTGGTTTCTCAACCCACCATCATGATCCTGCTCCTAATGTGTAGATGAAGGATAGTTGAACCCATATTCTCTACCTTTCATCATCCATGGGATCAATCTATTTAGACTCTTTAGGAGTTTCATATAGGTTTTCTTTCAAACCTTCTGTGTAGAACACTTCAGTCTCAATATTAGTAGATGTCACATCTACTAGTCATCTATCGAACCCTTATGATAATGCATATGTGAAACTTGTCCATCGTGAATATTTCTCAAGTAGTTCCTCTTCATCATGTTGTCCCTCTTCCTCCCATCCTCCCATATTTCATTTTGATGAAGACATCATGGAATCCATGAACAACCCTCATTATATGTGGGATTGTATGCATGATTATGCATACTTCATTCCGAAGTAAACCCATGATTAATATGTTTTCGAGTCCAAATACTTCATTCATGGTGAGGTTGATTGGTTTAAAAATTCCATTCCCGCACCAGATGCTTTTGAAGAAATAAAATATGGCCAACATTTCCCCTACCATAAATACTAACATTTCAAATAAACCATGGGTTGAAGAGAATATCACCTTGGGGAGAAATGTACCCTAGAAGAAATGGAAGCTTACACTAAGTTATTCAAATAATTATGTGATGTCTTCGCCTAGTCTTATTCTAAGATGACTGGACATTATCTTGCCATTGTTGAACATCATATTGACACATGTCTTGATACCATTATAGTTCACTAGAAGTAAAGGACTATCCATCCTTCCAAGTGTGACGCTATAAAAGCTAAAACCGATAAGCTCAAGCATGCTGGATTCATCTAACCCATTGAATACACCACATGGGTATCTAAGCTTGTTCTTGTTTTGAATAAAAAATGTAGATTCGTGTCTGTACAAACTTTAATGATCTAAACAAAGCTTATCCCAAAGACAACTTCACCACACCTTTCATTGACCATATCATTTAAGAGTGTGTCAGGCATGAGGTCCTTTCCTTTATGGACTGATTCTAGGGATACAACCAGATACGTATCAACTATGTTGATCAACTTAAAAATTCTTTTACTAGTCTATGGTGAAATGTTTCCTATAGGGTCATCCCTATTGGGTTAAAGAATGCTGGGGCCACTTTTCAACATTCCATGTCTTATTGTCTTCATGACCTAACTCACATTATCCTTGAATATCTCGATGATGTCACTGCTCATTCCAAGCTTCAGTCACAACACCTCGATTATTTGTGTACCATCTTCCTTTGATGTTGCACATATAACATTCACCTCAACCCCCTTAAATGTGTCTTTTTTGTTCTTTCTAGAAGGATATTAGAATTTTTTGTCTCCAAATATGGTATCGCGCTTGACCCTCTCAAAGTTCAAGCCATTCTCAAACTTCCTCCTCCTTGCACCATTTGCTGGTTACAAACACTTCAAGGCAAAGCAACCTTTCTTCGCTAGTTTGCTCCTAACTATGCCACTACTGCTCATGAGTTTCTTATACTCCTTTGATTTAACATTCCATTTATTTGGGTTGATAAAGCTCAATAGTAGTTTTATGCCATCAAATGTGCCCTCACTTCTGCGCCCTTAATCAACCCACCTAATTTTGAAAGGGACTTCATCTTGTATATCTCAACATCCACCTATTTGGTTGTCGGGGTCCACCAGAAGTGAGAATTTCATATCTTATGTCAGTAAGAACCATATTGGTCCCATTTTTCCTACTCTAATGAGGAAACGTTAACCCTAATTTTTGTGTTCTCTATCTAGAACCTCGTCATTATATCATTACCTGTACCACCAAAGTTGTGACTAATTCCAACCCCCTTTATTTCCTATTGAGTCAGTGGATCATCGATGGGAGATATTCCTGCTAGATTTTTATCCTCGAGTAATTTGATTTAGAATTTGTCCTGCCCAATAGTAATAAATTTTTATCCCTTGCTAAATTCATCTCTAACTTTCCTACTGATGCGTCAGATTCTCCGGTAAATGACGACCTTCCATATGAACACTTGTTCACTATAACCTCTTATTATCCTTGGTATGGTGACATCCTCACTTATTTTTGAATCCAGTAATTCATCCCCCATCTCAAATTTCATGATCAATGATGTATTTGACATTAATCCCCTTTTTATCTCCTGATTGTTGATGATATTTATCGTCATGGTGTCAACACTATCCTCCATCATTGTCTCATCGATTCTAAAGCTAAGAAAGTTCTCAATGCCTATCATGGTGGTGCTTGAGGTGGTCATCTCTTTGGAATGGCTACTTCCTAGAAAATCATGTGTGTTGGATACTTTTGGCCTTCTCTCTTTAGAAATTGTATTAAGGCAGTCAAACATTGTCCCAACTATCAATTACACACCCATAAGGCTCGAACCCCACCTTCTCCTCTCCATCTCGTTATCATAGTTGGTCCTCTCTAAATGGGCCATAGACTTTATGGAGTGTCAAACCCCATTTTCTAATAACCATAAATATATTATCATGGTCGTTGAATATATCACCAAATGGGCTAAAGCCATGCCCATGTTCAATAACACTATAGCCATTACAACTATATTCTTATTTAGCCATGTAATCAATTGATTTGGAGTTCCCAAAAAATTGGTTTCCAACCATGGATGACACTTTGAAGATGCGATCTGGCTTGATATATCCTCAATGTTTGGTTTTGAACACCAATATTAATTTTCTTATTAACCTCAAGGAAATGGATAAGTTAAATATGTCAATAAAATCCTAAAAACTTTGCTTTAGCAAATGGTGAATAAACACAAGACCAATTGGTAGATTATGTTCTTCGTTGCATTGTGGGCCTATATAACTTCTATCAAACCTGCCACTAGGTTCACTCCTTTCCACCTTGTTTATGGACAAGAGCAAGTCTTACCTATCAAGTGTGAAATCCCCTCCCTCTACCTTGACATTGAACTCCTCCTGAACACCCAACCATTATAACAAAGACTCATCATGGTTGATGATGAAAATAAATACCATCGTGCTGTTGTGAAAACCATTTAAGTGGCCAAAAAGTGCACCAAAGCTTAGTATGAACAGAAATCCCATCCTCGTACCTTTCATGAGGGTGACATTTTTCTTGTCTATGACCAAGCTCATGATTTCCTGGGGTAGGGTAAGTTTGAACTATTATGGCACAATACTTATATCATTCGTAAGTATTTGGAAAAGGGGGCATACATTTTGAGGGTCCAGAAGGAGAAATTCTTCCCAATCCTCGCAATGCACTCTACCTAAATTAATTCTATCCATAGAATTTCCCGTTGAAGTGCATATTATTTTTTCTTTTCTAGATTTAGGTAAATTGCATCCCTTATCATCTCATTTGTTGTCTTCTTATGCCTTTCAGATGGAACCATCATCCACACCATATATTGGTTATGTCGATTGTGTGAGTCACTTCTCTAAGAATCTAACTTTTGCAGCTTATGGAATTTTTACCCCTTTGCATTCATCAATACACTCCAAAAACATTTGCATTAGGTGAGCCACCAATAACTAGGCCAAATACGATGCATTGATAGGTTTGTTAGTTGATTCCCTTGCTCATCGCATCCTTCACCTTCATTTTTGTCTTGATTCCTTGCTACTTGACATGCAATAGAATGGAATTTATCATGTGCATAATCTTGTCCTATTTAGAAAATATCTATGAATTAATATTTTGGTGCATGAATTTGAATCCATTTCATTCAATCACGTTCCTAGAGCACAAAATAGCTATGTAGATACCATTGCTAATAATATTCCATATTGGCATTTATCACATGCATATACAAGAATACATCCATCCAATAAACAAATGGTGAACCACATCATCACACAAATATGCATAACCATATTATGTATCATAATATCCATCATATAATGTTTGGATTCCACTACCCTAAATACATTTAACATTCCCATAACATACTGTCATCACATATAAAAAGATGTGGTAACCTATGCCCCTACATTTCATCACTATCCTTTGGTGGGTCCCTTGCCAATGGTTCCATTCCCCTAGCTCGTAAGTCTTGGACTGGTTTACTGACCATCACTATGGGCCTCGTCATAGATCGCCACTCAAAGCGAAGGCTAGTTCACACATATGTATATTGATCTTGTAGCTTGTGCCACCCACACTCTGTCACACTGTTCAGTAGCAAGTAAAACCTATCACAAAGATCCTCTAGTAATAAATCACTATTTGTTCTCTACTTTGATTTCAAACCCCTCTGATCTGTAGCTCGAAGTGCTACAACTCTCCTCGCATATCCTGTCAGCTTCACTAGTGCTATATTTGCATGTCACAAGTTTGATAATAAGTACCACATACATATATTTTCTAAACTATACACGCGACCAAATATAACAACTATCACTTACTATATAGTCCCCATGGTCATCCTAGTGGCAGTGGTAGATCAGAATCCCCCTCATATTTCATTATGATGTATGGATAGTCTTCTATGTAGAGTGACATCTAATCCGAATGAGAAAATAAATTAGGTTGAAACACCCGTCCAACTCACCCCCCACCAGCCAACTAAAGTAGTCACCCCTAGTGGTGTATCCTAAGCTCTTGTGGCCCCCCATCCCAGATCTCCACATGTAGTCAGATGGTGGGGATCTTCTCAAAAAAAAATAAGCATAAAACTATCTAGAATGAACAATTTTAATTGGCGCACTGCCTACATAGATCCAAATAATGTTTCAATGACTTCAACAACATCTAGTCCCACACATAGTAGGTCACTCCCAGTACATTATCCACCAGCATCATCTCGCCCGTAGAAATGAGGTGGAAGGCATGACTACCCGAGATCTACACCACTGTTGTGGTCATAAATCGTGTCTCAAGTCTCTCTAAATCATGTATCTGAATGCTTATTTCCTTTACCCAAGTACCAAGTACATAGTGACCATCCAAAAACTCTCCAATATGCCTGCCATCAGGTAGCATTGGAAGGATCTCTCCCACCACCCCCAAGACAATAACCTTGTTAAATAGTATATGTCTTGAATCGTGATCTCAATGTTATGCCAAAGGCCTCATGATCTGGGTCCCAATAGCTCATTATGGTGAACTAAAATTATCAGTGCGGACACAAACAATTCCTCTAGCCCAATAATGGTTCTAGCCACAACTGTTACATTCTATGGAATATTTCCTTAGGTTAGAACCAATTAAGAGGGCCTACCTCTTAGTATGCTTATCCCATTTGGTTATGACCTTGCTTGATCGCTCCATGTATCTCTCATTTCCTTCTCCAGACACCTAAAACAAGTAAACAACCACAAACAACAACTGTGATAATATACAAATGGTAATTTAACCTACTTAACAAGTCAAGAATCATTAAGCCATAAACATATGACATGCCACATTATGTAGGAAATCAATCAATAGTTGCATATATATTGAATCAAGAAGAGATTCCAACCATTATCTTGACGTTGTTGTTCTCCTCCGGCAAAACCAAGTTCCCACACACTTTCGTTAGCATTCCATCATGGCCTCAACAATGATAGTTTTAAGGCTCTTCCCATTAGGTTTCACACTAAACCAAATTCACACTTCTCCCTCACACACAACTAAAGAGCTACAACTATGAATAGCTTGTTGTTTACTCCAAACTTAATTAGCACTAGCACACCAACATTAACACTAGCTTGTGCTTGGGAAAAATGGAGGTTTATATAGCATGAATGGATGGGAGATGTCTCCTCTTCTCATGGGAGAAGGTCTTATCTCTTGAGGTAGTTCAATCCTTATAGGGGAAAGGAGCCCAAACTCACATCCTCGACTCCATTTGGTTCAACCATTTACCAGACTTCCGTTACGAAGGTTCTAGAGCTAGAAGCTTTGGCTCCTTATTTAAAAAAGTTTCCAAAAGAGGATCGACATGACTGAAACAAAGCTCAATCACTCTGGTCAGTGCTAGGGACAGTGCTAATCACTGCATAATAGCACAAGGAGGACAAGGGTCATTAGCGTCGATCTTGTAAACTAGGAAAAATAGAAGATTTGAGGGAAATGGTGCAAAAGGGAATTGTTATTCTCATGAAGAGGGACACAAGGGAGTTTCTTCATGAAGGGAAATCATGTAGGGTTTACTGTAGAGGTCCTCCAGGATTAAGGAACGGGGAGTACAGGGACAGCCACAAAATGCTATGTAACAGATGCCCCCTAAAGCGTGAAGGCTGAACTAGAGTGAGGGATGAAATGCTTTATGAATCAGCGCGGGGAACCAGAGTTTGTCGTTAGAAAACCTGCAAGAAAGTATAGATACATATACATAACTGAAAAGCTTGTCAAATGATACATGAATTGTGGTATGCACGCAACCATCCAGAGAATAATCATGTAAATGGATCCAGGCATGGCTGCAACCATCTGATAAAGAGGATCATATCAAAACCAAGGTATGGTCACATCCATCCAATAATTAGAAGGATCACATATGATAACTCATGGTATGGTCGCAACCATCCATCTGAAAGAGACATGTATTGTTATACAAGAAAATGGCCTCCTCATTAGTTCAGAGGGCAAGGACATGATGATTGAAGCAATGAACAAGTTCACAAGCCTTGTTTCCAAGCTAACGATGTCTATACACTAGAAACATGCTTTATAAATCTTCTCAACAAGCCTAAGGGAGTGTTAGTGACCCATGTAACTCTACTTGTTACCTTGAGAACAGCATTAGTGAACCCTAATGAGGATCTAAGGGTCAAAGGAGTAGATTGACTAACAAATATCCTTATATTATCTCCTAAATCAACTTAGAAAAGCAAGGAAATGTATATGTTCATCCTATTTGGGGGATTACTAATCCTAATGGAGTATGCAAATGGGAAAGAGCTCAAAATAATGGCAACATAATTGCTTTTACCTAAAGAAATTCATGGTGAAACTTGGCAACCCTAACTTCACATGCTACATAAGCAGAGCTAGGGCTATTGTGAAAAGGATTAGATCATTTGAAAGGATAGCTTACTTGATTGTCGAGCAGAGTCTCAGATTTAAACATAAGAAGTTGGTAAGAAGGGAGAGAGAGAGGAGCAGGAGGGGTAAGGAAAGGTTGATGCAACCAATGCTTGTAATCACTCTTTCCACATTAATATAGAACTGCAGTTGTACTGTCTACTCCGTGGTGTTGGTACTATAATTCATTTATATGTTTATTAAATTCCTTTTAGCATGAGTAGCTTAGTTATGTGCAACTAGATGTCTTTTTTATATTCATGCTCTGATTATCAAGGTTTTATGTGGTGATTACGCTTGTCTTTTCTATGTGCAGGACATGATTGGGAGCCAGTTCAGGGGACTTCCGCCTAGCTACATTGCACTTTCCAACAACTCTACACGAAGACTTGAGGTAATGAATCTATCTTGCTTTCATAGTTAGTTATTGAATATGGACATGCATGTATCTTTGTGACAGTTGCAGATAATCTTACAATCTGCCAAGGGTCCCGGGAAGACCCTTGAGGGTTCCTTCATTCTCCATACACCATGAATTAATCCCTAAAGTTGAATTGGTGACTCTGCTGGGGACTACACTTTAGTTCTCGGTTTTCCTAGAAAGTTCCTAGATCTCTCCTTCTTCTAGACCTAATTTTACTTCTTCATTCCTTTTTTGACCACTTAGGACCTTGCAACACTCTTCAATCATTGCTCAACCCTAGATCTGATCCCAACAACCCTTTTTTGAAGTGCTTTCCCTCACTAACGTAGGTTACCAATGTAAAAAGAGCTTTATAAATCATTGTAGCTTCACAAACAGAGTGTTAGTGCCACAAGTAACTCTTTGTTGCCTCTAGCACAGAGCATTAGTCACCCAATTTTTGATAAACAACAGTGTTTGTGACCTCAAAGGGTTGGGAAACTTGCTTCTCAACTGATAAGGGATCTATAGCTATGTTTTTTTTGACTGATCCGTGTCCTGAACAAATTATTTTCTTAAGAAAATAGTTTTCCTTCTTTAAGTTTTTATTTTCATAAAAGAAAAAATCAAAATTGTTTATTGTTTTCTGCTTAGTTTGTTAATTATGCATTATTTGGTTTCAGTAGTTGTTAGTAAGCATTGAAAAGTTATGTCGGTATGTGAGTGTTTTATTGAGTAGGATGCATGGAATGAATATTGATGTATGAATGACTCTCCCTTTGTAGAAACAACTTATTCATCAAAATTGAAAATTTACAAGCATTATTTTTTGCATGATTTGAGTCAGAGTCCCATAAAATCTCATATGTCAACACCCCTACCTAAGACTCTAACAAAGTACACTTAAAATCTACCTAATATAATCAATCAACAACTCTTTCTAGAGTAAACATACATTATTTTAAGCTAGGATATTGGCTTACGCAGTGTGAGTAAACTGCCCAAGATCATACACCAAAACTAGTGTCATTAAAGAGAGAAATCCTTCTGCACTCATATTACTAGGACCACTCTAGTAAAATAAGAGCTAAATATGAGACAACATTGGACTGTAAGTGAAGGTAGCCTACCTTTGCTTACATCTCCTTTGGGTACTTT